>CM076264.1:56417222-58917222 GCA_038380795.1 Pyrocephalus nanus | reverse complement strand
AATAAAGTCCTCTTCAATGAGGGGGAGCATTACAACCCTTCCACAGGGAAGTTCATTTGTGCCATCCCAGGGATTTATTATTTTTCTTATGATATCACCTTAGCAAACAAGCATCTTGCGATTGGGCTGGTCCACAATGGGAAGTACCGGATAAAGACTTTTGATGCCAACACAGGCAACCATGACGTAGCTTCTGGATCCACGGTGATCTACCTTCAGCCAGAAGATGAAGTATGGCTTGAGATCTTCTACACTGATCAAAATGGTCTCTTTTCTGATCCAACATGGGCAGACAGTTTGTTTTCTGGATTTCTCCTCTACGTTGACACAGATTACCTTGACGCTTTATCAGATGAAGATGAGCTCTGAAGCAGATGACAGCAAATGACATTCAAACTGGACACCCCAGCACTGGATTTTATCCAGCTGTGTGGGAAACACAAAGTTGAAAGAAAAAATGAAAATCTGAGAGTTTATTCTTGCAGTGAGGATGTTTCTAGAATCTAAGTTGGATTTTTTTACTAAACAGCAGAGATATCAAAAGGAACTGTAATTACAGAACTGCTTCACTCCAGGACTGACTCTTCCTGAAATTTATGTTAATAATACTATTTAAACAAATTTAAGATACTGTACATTGGATTTTATATAAGATATATTAAGTTGCAATGTAGAATGGATATTTTGTATATGATATTAAAATAAAATTGAACAACTGACCACAATATCATCTTTGGTCATTTTAAGACAGGTAATACATTAAAAACAGATATAACAATGAATTTTTAAAAGGAGAGGAATAAAATAGGAATTTCTGCTTCATGATGTCTCTGAATAGGTCACAAGGACAGTTCCATCTGATATTTACAAGAACAAATAACATTCCTAAACAGCCAACCTCCCAATAAACATGAAGATTTGTACTAGCTGAGGATTACCCAATAGCAGTCATAAAAGACCAGAACAAAGGTATTAAACATATCAAAAGATTAAAAACTGGGTGATATGAAAACTTGAAGACAATCAGTCAGTATTCAATGTGCATATTTTCAGTGTAATTCCAAATGGGTTTGCCATTCTTTCAATGCCATCCAATATCTTGACAAGGAATATGGAAAAAAGTATAAGCTTGTTGCTGAAGAAAATTGTGGACTCCAAAAAAAAGATAGAAACCAGTAATGTGCATAATTTTTATGGAACAAAAGGAGTCACACCATTAAAGCAGCCTTAGTTATATCCCAATATGGTCAAATGCAATAAAATAAATGTAGATCACACACAAACTTAAAAACTGCATTCAGGAAATCACTGAACTTGGAAAAGGTACACAGGACCCCATGGATCATTGGCTAAATATGAGCAATCAAAGTAGGCTCTTGCTATAGCCCTTTAGATGTATAATAGAAGGAAGTAAAACTAGGAGTCAAGAGTAGCTGCTTAGGAAGCTGCTACTTCTGTCAATGTTTCAAAATATACTTGAAAATTGGAAAACAAAATTGTTATAATTCTATTCATGCAGATTACATGAAAGATGTAACAGGGTCAATTTACTTTTCTTGTCAATGAGGTTAAGAATTCATTTGATCACAGTCTGCAGGTATCTGGAGATAGAATTTCTGGTAGTAGTTGGTACTTCCTTCTATCATATGGGAGTAGAGCAAGATTCATTGGTGAAAAACTGGATCAATCTCCACTGGAAATGAGGAAACCATTTCACCAGTTGCAACAATCAATCATCGTAAAAATATCTAGGAACATCGTTGAGTTCTCCAGCATTCAACACTAGTCAAGACTGGCAGTCTTTCATTGGGTGCTCTTATTTTCAAGAATTTATGATCTTTTACTCATCCCATATTTACAGAAACCTGATGTTTCTAACAGTTATTCAGATAATGTCAAATGCTGGTGGTCTGTGTTGCACAGTTCTTGATTCCACTTTAGTTATGACCAAGGCAGAGGGAAATTTCTAGGGTTTTTTCAGTGTACATAACTGAGTTAAGAACATTACAACCAGATAAAATGACACAAAATTACCACTGAGATTGCAGAACAAGCACTACAGTTATGTATGGAACATTAGTCCATGCTCCCTGTATCCATGCCTTCATTTCCTCCCACACTGACATGCATGGCTTTGTGTACACGGCTGCTGCATTTTACAGTGAACAGATGCAAAGTCCTGACCACAAATCAAACCATCAGTGCTTGTACAGCAGTTATTTTATTTGACAGTGAGAGAGGTGTGATAGAAGACAAAAGTGGATTATTTTTCTAACTAGACATCTAATTTATAAGTGTCACACAAGGGCTGCTTTCTGTGAAAAAATATGGAAGAGAACACTTAGAAATTCAGTTTATCACCCTGCTGCACAATCACTTATACATCTGCAAATTAAGCACAATATGAGTGCAAAATGCAGCCCAATCATCATTTACAACAGTGATTGATGCTGATGCTTCACAGCCATCGCTGCCTATACAAGGCACAAAGAGGACTGGCATTGTTCAGTGCCTGCCTGCACTGAATTCCACAGGACAGAACAGATGATATCAGGCCCATGACTTCCAGGAAGCATAATTCAATAGATGCAGAACTGGACCTATAATACATATTACGTAGAAAAAGCAACTTATAGAAATATATATTTACATTATTATATTTAAAAATATAGAAATTTATTTATGACATTTGAATTAGTAGAAATTTTATGTTCGCTTTTATTAGAATTTTTATCAGAATTTGATAACCTTCTATAAAGCCAAGCTTAAGAAAAGATCATGACTGATTTTTTTCAGATTCTACAAAACACATTTGGTAGTTACAATACATTTGGAAACTTTTCAGACAAAATGAATTTTTGTCAGTTGAACAGAGAAAATAACAGCTTTATAGTAAAATGTTCTTGGTTGCAATCCTAATTAAAAGCAAACTACTTCCATGTAGTAATCTTGTAAAAATGAATCCAATGTAAAAGATAGATTTTAACCACACCTATGTTGAAAGTGACATCATGGGAATAAGTAAATCAAGAATTATTGCTCTCCTTTACTTAAAAATTTTAGATTTATGTTTGTACAATTGTAGAAGAGTAATTTTAACTTCCCCAAGTTTTCCCGAATGGATTCTGTTTTTTGAACCCTTTAATATTTTGGCATGAACAGTTAAAAATAAGTAATTTTGTTGAATTATTTCTATAGGTTTTGGCAAGAAGAATCTTTTTACAACATGTACAGACAACGTACGACTAAAAGTACCATGTGTCCCTGCCCTCATTAAGGATCTCAAGATATTATCCTGAAGTGAATCATTGTTATTGCGAGTATATTACTTGAAAATAGATCACCTTTGATGACATGATAGTTCATTTGGGGCATTTCTCTGTCCAAATTTGAATTTATATGGAAAATATCTTTGGCTGATGTCTTCGCACTATTTACAGCAGTAGGCAGGGAGGTCTGGTTTGGTTTCAAGATATTGTAGGAAAACAAAGAGCAAAACCTCTTTGGGATTAGATTTGAAAACCATTAAAGATTTCTGTCCAATATATAGATCATTCTACAAATGCCAAAATACCATATTAAATTAGGCATCCAGACAAAACTAGTCATCTAGACTTTGCCTACAGTCAACAGAGAGAAATTAGTGCTACTGGGCGAAACTCCAAGGAAGAAGCATCTCTTTGCTACAGCACCAACTCTTGGGCTTCCTGATCAAGGCTTCAAGAACTTGAACAAACCTCAAACCACCAGGAAACCTTCAAACATATTAAGAAGCTCAGTGTTCCTGAGATTCATAAGTAAAAAAATACACATATTTGCTTGGCATATACACATGTAAAGATGCATAAGTAAAAATAAACTTATTTGGAACAAAATAGCTCCCCACAGTCTTTTATTCTTTCAGACCTTCTTTTTAGTTGTTAGAGTGACATTAAGGAAGAAGTAAGTCACATGTTCCATGGCTGAATATCTTTAGCCTAGATAACTAATTAAACATTTAACTACATCTTCAAATTGATATGAGTATGTTCCTTTGAATAAATACCTTTATTTTCCTCACTGTTGGCATTTATGTCCATATAGTTAGGTTGTTATACATTTTTTTCAGAAGCAATGGGTCCTCAATTTTTTACAATATTAAGACAATATTGAGGAAAATAGCTACTAATGGATATCAGTTCTGAGAACATTATCTACATTCTTCAAATCTTTCTAAATCTACATAACACCGTTTATGTACTTTTGGGATAGGCAAAAGTACGCAAAACTGACAAGCAGATTATTTCATTTCCTACCAAGTATGAGCTGTTGCAGATCATTTAATGTTTTTATTTACCTTCCACAGGTCACCTGCTAGGTTCAGTTCATATTCATTCACTAAAAGAATTATTGAATAACTTAGTTTTCCCTGATTGCTTTATTTATTGATTTATTTATCCATTGCCAGGTAATTCTTACTCAGGATATCTATACTTACTCTATACTAGGCAATTTGATCAGCAGGAACTTCAGTTTTATGTGGAAATTTGGCCCACTTTATACATCTCTTTTAGTAGGTGATGAGTCCCATCCAAGGAATAATACATAAAAGTAAACAGGAGAAAAATAGAGCCGAGAAAGCAATATACGACTATCTTTACCAATGTGTAATACATTATTTTCAAGAAGCAATTTATTCCTTTCAGTATAAACATCTAGACTTTAGCTCAGAGAGCATTTAGAGGTCACATACACTTTCCTGTAACTCCTTAGGTCAGCATTCCCAGCTGAGGTTGTCAGTATTTCTGAGTTTCAGAGGCATGATTCTTCCTCACATCCACAGGAAGAAATTTCCAAATAGTGTCATGAAATTTTCGGTCTCTGATACTTGGTTTTGTCCTAGCTGCATACAACAGATCAATTCATGAAAGTTATTACCTAAGGGAAAAAATAATTAGACATACAATACACATATTTTTAAAAGTAAATATACACAAATAAAAAAGTGTCCTGGATTATTTGGCATTTGGCTTACAGCCCTCAGTTCTGAGTATAATTTTCGTATAATTTTGGCAGCTACCTGCTGGAAGAGGTGATGGGAGATTTTTCCTCTAAGCAGCCTGTTCCTGCAGCAGAAAGTATTAGTAGAAAGTTTCTCTTACCTGACTTTAATCTCTAAAAGCTCAAAGACCACTGGGTAGGTTAAATTAGTTCTTAGCTGTCCTGTCACCAGTGCAAAGAAATAGGTGGGATAAATCTCTGTTTGGACGGCCTTGTATTAGGGACTTATATTAAGAAAGGAGGAATCAGGAGGTACTGCCTCTTCACATTACCTGTATCTAAGTGACTAACTTAGGTTAGCCTTTAACTCTGAGATGGTAAAAGTTACAGAAGATGTCTGCTCTTCAAGAACAATCTGCTAAGTGGAAAAATGGTCATAATTTAATTTGGAGATTTTTATGTCTCACAATTAGAGAGAAGATGTAGATTGATGAGAACACAGAAGTACCCTTATAATGACAGAAGTGACCTCTTGTCAGACCTTTCATAAAGTATTGCTCGAGTTCCTCCTGGGACAACTTCAACTGCAGTAACTTTGCTGATCTCCAGAAAATTTTGCAGTGTACTAAGATGGGCTAGCAATCTTCTCATGGCTCCACATTCAATACATTAAATACATAGAAAATATTGCATTTTTTAAGGGGTTGAAAGCCTAATATGGAGCCTGAAGTGATTCTCTACTACCAGAAACAGAATAATAAATTTGTTCCTTTTCAACTTAAAAACACCTGCCAAAATCCTAAATATAATACAAAATATAAGGCAGTATTGGTAAAACCGTCTCTGTGAAAGAATGGCCTTGTTTATGTCATGTTAACAAAGGGACAAAAAATACCGAATTCTTGAAATACATAAATTAACTATTGTTCTCAGCAGGCTCTAAAGTTAATTTTTTGCATGAAGCAGATGGGATTTCTAGAAATGAGTGAATTGTATGAAGGAAATGTACCAGCAGTTGCTTTTCTTTCTCTGCTTTCAACAAAGTGTTATCTCTAGGCTGAGAAGAAAGCAGGAAGGGCTTAAAATTTTTGAGTTGTAGAACAACTTCTTTCATCATCTGAAAACTTGCCTACCACTGAAGCTGATGTCCCTTCCATACACCACTTTCTTTCACACTCTATCAGATGTTCTGGTTGTGAACACAGACTTCTAAACAGTGTGTGACAAATTGCAGGAAATGTTATTTGTGACTTGTGTCATGTTGGAGTAAGGTGCAATCAGTTTAAAATAATCAAGACGAGAAGAGTTTGTTGTTCCTTGTTTGTAGACTCCCTGCAACTAGGATTGCTGTAGAGTTGCACAAGGGACTTGAATTCCTATTCTAAGAGCACAGAAACATGTACTCTTACTCAGTAAATGCTGCACATGGCTTGTAAGAGTTGCAGTTTCCCTTCTGTTTTGTTTTTCCAAAAATTTTTACTTTGATTCTAGGCGGGTAATGAGTTGTTCTCCACCCCAGGAAACATATGTGGTTTGAGTTCTGTATGTCTCCTGTGAGCAGTCACTGTATTGATGTATTTTTAAGCAGCTTCCCATCTCATTAAGCAAAGGTCCCCCACTGCTCCTTTAGGGTATCACAGTAATGTTCTTACATAATGTTGTTCATATTTGTCCATAGTTTACACTGTTTATACAACTGTTTCTGAGACTGGAATAAATTTCTGGGGCACAGATTTATCAGCAAAACAAGATGTTGAACCTGAGTTCTTGCCAAAATTCTGTATGAAGTTTCACCCACTGGATCATTTCCACAGTCCCACATACAGTGAGACTTAGCAGACAACTGAGATTGGGTACTGTTTATGTCACCCCAAGAAACCTGTCCTCTGATTACATCTTTCCCATTCCAGAAAGCTGTTGTCAAGTTAAGTGTCTTCTAACTATGATAGTTCCTATTTTAGCAATTAAAAATGCATGCTCCTAATCTTTTTAACTACTGTGACTATGTACTTCTTCCCAAGGTCTTCTTCTTAGGATAGTGCCCCAAAATGAGAAACAATTTAGCCCTTTCTTTTCATGTGATTCTAACTATTAAAACCTTGTAGTAACAGACCGTCAGCTGTCATGGGGACTGTTTATATACAGACAATTATAAATAGGTCTAATAACTCCATTTACTGTCAGTGATACTGTTTGTTCTGATCACACTAGAGATACTGATACATATGTTAACATTAAAAATTACTCCGTTAGCAATTCAGTGCAGCAGAAAATATCCCTCTCCAGTTTTGACAGGAAAACTATAAATTCCTTTGTAGCTATAAAAATTAGGGATTGTATATAAGACAATGCACACTTCTGCAGTGTCTCACAGTGCTGACCTTTCTGCCATTCCTAGTCTCTACATAAGCTTGTTGTGAGCATTTAGCAAGCAGATAACCCATCCCTCCTCTGCTTCTTTAATCAGGGCTTCAGATTGTGTTTCCCTTTAAGCAGACTCTAGAACAACTATCACAGCCTTCATATCCTTCTTTTTTTTTTTTTTTTTTTAATTTCTGCTATAGAAGTATTAAAGTATATTGATAACTCTATAAAGTTATTATTTGTCTTACTGGTGTATTTTTTAATCCTGGGGTGGCAAAAAAAAAGTCAGTTGCAAATCACAGCTGCTGAGATGATACCTTTTTTAACTCTGCAATGTTTCCCATAATTTCTCCCCCAAATGATATGCTAAGAAGTTTTCTGAAACTGATGCTGATTTGTAAAGGTCATCTGTAAAGAATAATGCACAGTTTTCCCCTTGATGAAGCTTCAGTTAATACTCCAAGTACTTTAATGCACTGAAAAAACAGAGAACACTAGGAAAACAACTGGCTACTAACCATCCAATTCAAGAATTTATCCCTTGAAGCTGTCAGGAATTTTTTTCAGAGTGAAACTAATCTAAAAAATATTTACTTCCTGGAATGTTGGCATGCAGTCTGAATTAGAGGTTTAACATGTCTCTTTAGTCAACAGAGCGAAGAAGTCTCTTTGATAAATGATTGATATTCAGGAATTAATCATTGCTCTGGTTCATACAAGTCCCAAGAAGGGTCTGTGTCTCTCCTCTGCTTACTTTAGGAGAAGCACACAGAAATTAAGTCAGATAATTTAGCAAAGTTTAGTACATAATGTTAGGATGTGACTATTTTACTGTATTTCAGTCTGAAAAAAACATCCCTGATCCTACAAAAATATACTATGGATATTTGTTTTTTAAAGGCACTGCATTAACTGAAATGGTTGCTGTCTGCAGGAGCTGAATCCTCCCCACATTTTATGACTTTTATTTATGACTTTTCCTTTTACTGTAGTTGAAATTGTTTATGAAAAGTTGGACGGAAGTGTTTTAGTGGTTTAAGTAGGAGAATCTGACTCTTTTCTCTTAAAAAGCACAGCTGAGGCATCGTTGCTAGGGGGAGTGTTGTGCTTGGCTCTTGCCTGTGCTCCCAGAGCTGCTGTATAAGAAAACCCAGGTAGGAAGCAAATGTTTTAGTTTTTTCCTTTAACTCTGTTTCAGTGTCACTGCATTTTGTGTCTTCTCATGAATGATACAGATTTAAAAACCCCAAATCCTCAAAATTATTTCCTAGGTACTTTTGATGTAATAATTTCTTTTAAAGAGCAGTGAGAGAAGCTCCACTGTGTTTCTGTTATTAGTTTTCAGCGCTTGGAAACCAACTCTAAGCTACTGGACAGCTTTATAGTTCTTGCATCCAGTTGTTTATTATATTATAAAGTATCTGTTATAGTATTTAACTTCAAGAAATGCTACCAAATTGTAAAAAAAAGTGGCCATAAGGCACTTCTGTATCTTGCCAGTGTTCTCCATTTGCATGTGCCTCTAAGAAATAGTTTAAATTGATATATAAAGCTTGATAGGAAAGAGGTTTGTGTGCCAAGCAATAAAAATGCTGCCACTAGTTGCAGTGCTCTACTTTTGTGCCATGAAGAAGATATTTGATAAACCTTGCTGGCAGCAAGGAAATGTAGCAATTTTTGGGTGAGAGACACTTACTGAGTAAATTGGTGCTGGGGCAAATGCACAGGTGGTTTGGGAGTGCGCTGGTTTAAAGGTAAACCAGCAGGAGAAATGAACCCAACTCAAAGGAGATTATAAGTCAAAATTACAATTTTAATCAAAATAATACAATAAATACAATTACACAGATGAACAATTGGTTTTAACCCACAAAAAACCCAGATGTGGGCATGAACAGAATGGTGTTCGTTGGCCCCTGTGCTGAGCCCCACATGGTCCCCCTGAGTCCAAAAGTAAAAGGAGAGGAAAAACCTTTCAGTGCGAGTGGTGGTCACAGTTCGGTTGAGGTTCTGGTCCTCCTCTGGATCCCATGAGTAGTACCAGAAGTCCCAAGACCCCAAGATTATATACACTCAGGCTGGGACAGGAATACCCAGTACCTCCCCAGAGTGGGGAGATCCACGGTGGATAGTTGTGAGTCATGGGTGTGAGGACAGGAACATCTCCCTATCTCACAGGCATCCTAACACCCAGCTTACAGCCTGAGGGTTCAGGTGTGCTCTGGGCAGCTGCTGCAAATGGTTTATCCTTAACAGTTCCTGGGAAATGACATAGAGGGTGTAGAATACACAGTTTGGGTTACACCCACACAGTGATGAACTGGTCCCAGCTGCTCTAACTCCACACAGTGATGAACTGGTCCCAGCTGCTCTAACTAGGACAGGGAGAGTCACATTTGCCTTCACATTTGCCTAAGAAAACCACTTGCTTAGGGTGTGTTCAGCTCCCTGTGCTAGTTTATTTAGAGATTTATTTAGGGATTTATTTATGAGATTTATTTAGAAACCTGAAAATAATTGGGGCCAGTAGCTGGTAAAGCTAAGCCTCAGGCAGGAGATAACCATATCCTTCCTCCTTTGCTTCTTCTCCTTTTTCATCAGGTATGTCCTAAGAGATAAAGAGGAATATGGAGATCACTCTGCATATTCTAGGCTGGGCTGGAAGCACTTTTTGAGGCAGGTATGCATGAGCCTGTACACACCCCCTACAAAGAAATGATGGAGAAACCACTGGTGACCTGTGTCACCCTCAGTTAGCCCTCTTGCTACAGGAAGTTTAGCCAGGTACAGAAAAAGGTCCCACATTTTTCTCCCATGAGTTGTTTCATGGGGATTTTAAAACCCAGAATAAAGTGTGCTGTTGTGAGTTACTTCATCTGTGAGCACTGTACATCTCTTGTGCAGTCCTTGGGTTCTGCACTGGTGCAGCTATGCTGGTACAACAAGCACAGCCGTGGTCATGTTCCTTCCCACTAAAGGTAAAGCAGCACAGGAACTCACAGTAATAGTAGCCACGAATTGAGTTGTATGGATACAAATTTAAAAATTTCCCCAATGCTTGTGATCAAATACAGCCACTTCCTAGTGCAAATAAAACTGAAGTAATTTGGCTGGTAGAAGTGATTTCAGCCCAGAGCTGAAAGTTGGGAAAAAAGGGATTGAACATGTCTCTGTGATCTTATTATTACAGCTGGCTTTATAGACCATAAGTGGATTGTTTATGTAGAAAAAAAAAATGGCAAGAGTGTTCGTACAGCATGCACAGGCTCACATTGTTCACTATTATATTGAATAATTAAATAGATAAATATATTTTTTATTCATTCCATTATGAAAAAAAGGGGTTTTTTTAAGTACTAAGGCTGTATGTTAAATGGTGTCATTTGATTATTTGCGGTGAAAATGTTAAATGGAATGTCTCTTGTGATTATTATGAACACATTGAAGCGTATCTCTCATGAGTGATTCCTGTGTTGCTTGTGACAGTTGGGTGTCAGCCACTGCCCAGATGAACCGCAGTGAAGAATCCCAGATGACAATCACGGAGGTTAGTGTCGTTAGTTGACACAAAAATGGTGTATGATCATTTGTCATTGAAAAGTAATAGGGGTCTTTTATAGATGTAACTGGGAAAAGTGAAATACATAGGCCAAGGCTTATGTAAGGCTTATTTTAGCTCTTGTCAACCCTGGTTCTGTCACTACTAAAGGCAGATTTGCATAATTAATTTCTGTGCAAATACACTGCAACTAGACATACCATATGCTGAAAGTAGCCACCTTTAATATGTTTGGTCTTTTTTTTTTATTCTCTTTCATATTGATCCAACATTATTTGATTAAGTTATCTTCAAATTATTGGTTAAATATATTTACTCTTGGGTAGGTTGCAAAACCATGAAGCTATCCTGTTTCCTCATCTGCACAAAACTTTTTGAAGTGATCATGTTTAAACAGCAAAGTGTCAGAAGGGGAAAAACACGAAAACTCCTGTGATACGAGGAGATAAACGGTAAAGATAAACAGGCAAGATGATTTGGAGGTGTCAGTAGGCTTAAATCTTGATAACAAATAGCAATGTGTCAGGACTGTAGCCTGCCAGTGCCATCAGTGGGATATATGCATATATTCAGGTGATAACCGTCGATCCAGCTCACATAAAAAAAAATAATTATATGTATACACATATATCCATACACAAATACATATATATATACACATATATACATACATATACATATCAGCTGGATCAACATCCCGGAGAGAGAGACAGAGAGGGAGAGAGAGAGAGAGAGAGAGAAATGTATACACTGTATATCTATAGACATATAGAGATATATATACACAAATGAGATATATACACACAGGATGTATATATAGAGGCATATGTGTAATATGTATACGTATATAAAAAATATACGGGGAAAACTGCTGCAGTCGGGTGTTTTGGTAGAGCAGAGGTTATGTCTGTGGGTCTGGAGACAAGGCCTGCCTGCACCCACAGCTCTCTCTCTCCCTCTCGGTGTCCCTGTCTCCCTCGAAAGGTGTGTCCCGTGCCCGCGGTCGGTCCCCGCCCGGGTCTCCCAAGGCTCCCTCAGGGATCCCTCATCCCTCGGGCAGCGCCGCCGCCTCCCGCCCGGACACTGCGCACGCGCGAGCTGGGCCCTCTCCGCGCCGCGTCCCGATCCCGCGTCCCGATCCCGCTTCCCGTTCCCGCTCCAGCCCCTACTCCCGGCCCGGCCCGGCCCGGCCGCCCCTCCTCATGCGCCTCCCCTGTCTCTTCCCACCCCGCTGCAGCTGCCGGAGCCCGCGGGTCCCGCCGAGCCGCGGGCGGAGCGCAGGAGCGGAGGCGCCATGGCAGCAGCGCGGCCCCGCCACGCCGCGGGATCGCTGCGCGGTGAGTGACGGCGGGGCGGGGCGGGCCGGACGGGCTGCGGCTGCCACGGGGGCCGGGCCGGAGTGCAGGGGCCGGGGGTGCTGGACCTGCCCCTGTCCCTGGGGTTCGGTGTCTCCGCCCCCTGCTCTGGTTTCCCCGGAGCTTCTGCCTGGCATTCCAGCAGGGATGGAGGGGTGTCTATCTGTCTGCCAGAGCCAAGTCGCCTCGGGCTTTGAGCGAGAGCTAACATGCTGCTATCGTATTTAGACATGCTTCTATCCCATTTAAATATGATTAGATTATGAGGTGCCCTCACATTTGTCAAATTCATCATTTACATATTTGAATATGAACCGACCAGTCAGCCTCACCTCCGTCCCTGGAAAGGTGATGGAACAGGTGATTCTGGAGGTCATCACCAAATATGTAAGAGAAATGAAAGTCACCAAGAGTAGTCAGCATGGATTCACCAAGAGGAAATCTTGCTTTACCGATCTGATAGCCTTCTATGATGACATGGCAGGATGGGATGTTGTCTGCCCCGACTTTAGCAAGGCTTTTAATACTGTCTCCCATAATATCCTCATAGGTAAGCTCAGGAAATGTGGGTTAGAGGAATGGACAGTGAGGTGGATCAAGAACTGGTGGACTGACAGAGCTCAGAGGGTTGTGATCATCAGAGTAGAATCCAGTTGGAGGCCTTTAGTCAGTGGTGTTCCCCAGGGATCAATACTGGGTCTAGCCTTACTCAACTTGTTTATCAAGGACCTGGAAGAAGGGATAGAATGTACCCTCAGCAAGTTTGTTGATGATACCAAACTGGGTGGGGAGTGTCTGATACACCTGAAGGCTGTGCTGCCATTCAGGGGGACCTTGACAGGCTGGAGAGTTCAGTGGGGAGAAACCTAATGAAGTTCAGCAAGGGCAGGTATAGGATCCTGCACCTGGGGAGGAATAACCCCAAGTAGCAGTACAGGTTGGGGGCTGACCTACTAGAGAGCAGCTCTGCAGAGAAGGACCTGTGAGTATTGATGGATGACACTTTGAACATGAGCTAACAGTGTGCCCTTCTGGCCAGGACCACCAATGATATCCTGGGCTATATCGGGAAGAGTGTGGCCAGCAGGTTGAGGGAGGTGATCTTCACTCTCTGCTCAGCCCTAGTGAGGACACATGTGGAGTACTGTGTCCAGTTCTGGGCTCCTCAGTACAAGAAAGACAAGGAGCTACTGGAGAGAGTCCAGTGGAGGACACAAAGATGATGAGGGATCTGGAGCATCTCTCTTATGAGGGGAGACTGCAGGAGCTGGGCCTGTTTAGTCTGGAGAAGACTGAGAGGGGATCTCATTAATTCACAAAAATATTTTAGAGGTGGGTGCCAAGAGGATGATGCCAGGCTCTTTCCAGTGGTATTCAGCAACAAGATGAGGAGCAATGGCCATAAACTTGAACACGAGAAGTTCCATCTCAACATGAGGAAGAGCTTCTTTACATTGAGGGTGGCAGAGCACAGAAACAGGCTGCCCAGGGAGGTTGTGGAGTCTCCCTCTCTGAAGGCACTTAAACCCCACGTGGATGAGTTCCTCTGTCACCTGCTCCAGGTGTCCCTGCCTTGGCAGGGGGGTTGATCTCCAGTGGATGATCTCCAAAAGTCCCTTCCAATGATTCTGTGAACCTTGTATTTTGTGCTGGACGTGCCATTCATGGATTTGAAGATGTATGGATTTACTGATGTGCTATTTTTAGTCACATGTGAAATACTCTACTCACAAAGTGGGAGAATGTAGGAGAGTGATGTGGTGGAGAGCTGTTGGAACTGAGTGTCTAACTGCAGACTTGGAAAGAATGGAGGTGATTGGTACTCAAAAACTAATCTTCAATTTCTTCAGCAGAATCTCTGCAATATTCCTATTAAATAATTTGGACAAGATCAATGTGGTGAATCGTACTGCACAGTTTTATGGTTTACCTAAATAAGATGCATAAAAGAGCTAAATAAGAGCAGAATATTAAAAAAACAGTAAAATGAAAATCTAGTGAATTACAAACATGGTTAGTTTCTCATCAATACCAAGTTTTACCAAAATAAAATGTATGTATTGTCCTTAAACACATTTTAGAAAAATATGGTGTTTGTTACAGACATCTACAATTAAGGGATGTTTCCAACTCTTGGAGGTCTATGTACTTTTCTTTTGAGTGGTTTTTGAGTCTCACTGTGCCAGCTTGTGCTAGGAAGTGATATGCTGTTGACAGACAGAGTCCAAACAGTTTTCAGAATTGCTGTATGGAGAAATCAAGAGACACCCTCTAGTGATGGTTATTTTCTTTTACAGAAGCTCATTTTCCAAGAATAAACAGAACAGCACAACAGTACTCTGAGAAGAAAAGTAGCTGTTAGTTCCTCTGTGTGATAAATGTTTCGCTTTCCAAAGTATTTTGCTCTGTTGCTTCTTCTGTTCCTGAAATTCCTGTAATTCTGAAAATTTTATGTGATTGAGTGAAAAGTACTGCATGTGGTATTCTGAGTGGACTGTATCATTGGTTTACTTGATTGTGGTATCATTTCTCCATCTGTTTTTGGTTTTTTAAAATTACATCTTACATTTTGAGAAAGAATGCACCTTGAGCTGAAGTCCTTGTGTGTCTATTCAAAACTTATTTCACTTCCCCCTGCCCTCCCAGGATTCAGGCTGACAGATTTATAAATAATTTAAATTTCTATCTTCTCTATACAAAGGTTTTGAATATGCTGATACTGCTGTTTGCTACTGTGTTGCCCAGTCATAAAGTAAAAGTAGATTTCTTTTGAGCTCCTCACTCCATTGTTAGGGTGATGATCTATGTATGAATTTCTGATTATCATTGTCTTGCCAAGTGATGGCTAAACATTTAAAAAAAAGAAGTGACATCCCCTACAATTTTTCAGGTGCCATTGAGAAACTCTGTACTGGCTGTTTGCTCCACTATCTTGTTTTTTTTTCTTCAATGCCTGTGGTAATACATTGCATCCAGGCATTTTTTGGTTTGTCAGGGTTGTTCCCAGATTATGTTAAATTTGTGGTGCTAAAATATACAGCCCCCACACCCCTTTTTTTTGGAAAGGGAACTGTATTTTGATACAAGGAAGTAGGTAACGTTTGTGGAATTATCATTTTGTGATGCCCCTCAAATATTAGGTTTCATGGAATGATTATTTGCTCATTCTCGGCCCACTGTGGCAAACTTATGTTGAAACATATCCATCAACTACTTCTTCACTTAATAGTCAAGTTACTCTCTGTATCAGTCTTTCAAAAACTCAGTCAGTCTCTACTATTTTTTAATGCACTCTGAAGGAATTAATTGTTTTACTATAATCCAACTATGTGTGTGCTTAGTGCCTTTGCACCTTTCTTCGGTGGAGTGACTTGACTATATGTCAGTCCAATAGTCAGACTAATTAAATAAAAGTTTCAAAAGAAGAATTGCTTCTAAGAGGAAGCCCATGTCTGATAGTTATTCCCTTGTGAAGGCAGCACAACTGCAGTGTTACTAAATCTTTTCTTCATTGTTGTTTTTTTTGAATTGGTATAGTTATTTGGTTGCAGTTTCCAATGACTGTATCCATGAAAAATACAACAGTGTTTCTAGGACCTATGTTGGAAGTTACTATTCCCTGTTTTCATTCAGGTAACTGATGCTTGGTCACTATCTGCTTTTCCTCATGCCTCGTTTTTACATCCTGTTGAGATACTGCAGCAGTTCTGGGTCTACATCAGTGCAGAGAGTTTTGAAGCCACACAGAGATCCAGTGGGTTTGGGCTCCTCTGAGTGCAGGAGAAAGCAAAGGAGAACACTTACTAGGTGGCATTTTCACGTCCTCATTTGGGCCTTGTTTCAGTTTGACTATCCAGTACACTTATTAACCTGCAGGAAGTAAAATATGGAGCCACATGGAGCAGGATAATGACCCTTCCAATGTAAAACATGGTGTGAATTTCTTTGATACGGGCTGGTAATGGTAATCCTGCAAAGTGATGCTCCCATGGATATTAGTTTTAATTCTTTCACTTCAAAAATATACTTTGAAGTTAAGCACAAAGTAGTTGGCTATAGAACCCATGCACATAGGCAGAACAAAAGCAAATGTCCAGAGAAATAAAATAACAACCACATTTTTTTTATGTGGTCCCTTTTCCAAGGAACTACAGGATTCCACATTAATCAATGCATTGAATTAATTTTACTGCAACTACCAAAGCCTTAAAATGTTTTTCATTACGTATAGAAAAGATAATTACTCTGTTATCTCAAGGAACTGATTAATCCATAAAGAATTCTGCATATGGAGCATGAGTTCTGATGCTTTAAGAGGTGCTTAAAGTAGCAGCAGATGGTTTCTGCCCTCATTTTGCATGTTTACACTCTTCACTTTAACCTGGCATGTCTGGAAATGTTTACAGACAATTTTCAAGTATGTCAGAAGATCAAAAGCAGATTCTAATCTGTTGCTTTCTAGTTTTCATTTATTAGAATGGAATTGAAATGAATAATTTGCTGCAATGAAATAGAATATGTTTTTGCACGCTGAGGAGTGGTGGAATGGTAGATTGCAATGGTAGGAAAAAATCACAAGAGGGAAATCAAAAGGTAACTTTAGACCAACTTCTTCCTTTAAGTAATTTTATCTAAATCTTGATACTTGGTTTTGGTGGGGTTTTTTTGGTTGATGGTTTTCTTTTGTTGATCTTTTTTATTTGTTTTCATTGTTTGTTTGTTTTGTTGTTTTTTCACTTAAAAGCTTGCACTAGTGAAGATTCCGTAACTGTTTAAGGGACTCGGTTCCAGTGCTAGAATACCCCAAAAGTTTAAAAGTTCTTCCAGTGTGCACTCACCTTTCATATTACAATTAAAGTCAATCATTTCCATCTCCAGCAGATAGAGCCTTCTGTGTGCCAGAATCGTTTGTGGGCCTGAAGTTGTAGAAGTTGTTGAAGTTTTTTCTCAATTCTGAAAACTTTTCAAATTCTATCTTTGAGCAAATGTGACTTCTGAGAGTTCTTACCTGCAAGTTTTATACACAGATAAACATTACTCCAGCATTCAAACCATTAATAAATGTTCTAAAGGCATTAGACTGAGGCAGATCCTGAAAATTCCTGCTCAGTAGGGGGTTTGAATTTATTAACTATTACTTGCTTATCTTTTTACATGTGATTTTCCAGTGACTTGTATGTGCCCTCTTCCCCTCATCCACCCTGTCATTTCATCAAAATATTTCCTACCGAAAGACACTTCCTAGACAGCAGGTTCAAAAGTTGAGATGTATGCTTTTTCTGATATTCACAAGAATGAATAGAATATTCATGGAAGAACGTTAAATTGGCTTGATAGGTTTTAATCCTGGCTAATCTAGGCCTTCTGTTGCTTATTATTTTACTGTCTTTTAAGTATTTACAAATAGACTGAGTATTTTTTGTAGGGCTGAATTTAGACTGAATTGTTTATGCTTCTGCAGCGTACTCTTTCTTAAAAAAGAGACTTGCCTGGGAGTTTGGAACTTGTCTGTTCTCCGTCATTTCTCGGAATCACTGGCAGTTCTGGCTTTGCTGCAGCCAGTTCATTATTGGATACCTTACCTTGATATTTTTAATTAGCTCAGTGTGATAAACATTCATCTAGATCTTGTCCTCTGTTTTGTCAGTAATTCTTATTCAGTTCTTACTCATTCAGCATTCCTTGCTAGAAAAGACAAAACGCAAACAGGTTGTTCTGTGCGTTATCTCTTAGTGTCTCTAGTGAGTACTTGCTTATTTCTGTTTCTACTATTTCTTTTGGAAAGGAAGTGGTTATGGGATCCTTGCTTTTACATGTCTCATGCTAGTGAGCTTTGGGCCTTGTTCATTCTTTTGAAAGTTTCCAAATACAGTGAATGTTTATTTTTTACAAATACAGGCAGTAGATTGTGTAATTTGGAAAGATTAGGATTCTCCAAAATCTTTTTAATGTTTCTGAGTAGAATCAGCAGTAGTGGGATTTATCTTAATGTACTTTTTTTCTAAATGACAGCAGACTAAGGTGATCCTGGAAATTAAATTGCACTTTGACTCTGGCATACTAGGTAGCCTTTAAATGTTTAAGTTGTGTATTCAACATGCAGTATTTTCTGCTGCCAGTAAAGCTCTTGGAGTAATATTGAATCAGCCATAATGTGATATATGTTGTGTGACTTTACCACTCCTAAGCCCTTACCCTTTGCTGTTTTATCTCCCTTTCATAAATTTAATGCCTTATATAAACCTGAAATCTTAAGACCTTGGCAAACACTGTTCTTTCGTGAGGGAAAAGAACAATCATTATTTGGCTCAAGGAACGGATGGGTAATGTAATTTTTGTACATGGTGATAACTAGAAAAACTTATTTAACTAAAATGTTATGTGTCCCCAGATTAAAAATCAGAGAAAAAAAGCCTCTACAAAGCAGGTGTGCAAAAAGAGCTGCAGTTTTCTCCTGATAGTCATCTTGGAGTTGTTCCAGTTATAGGGCCAGTGTGTTCTATGTGGACCGATGGATTTCCTCCTGGAAGTAAAAGCCAGTTACAAAAGTTCAAGGGGAAAAAAATAATGAGAATTCCATGTATAAGAAGGGATGTAAATAATTTCTCTTTAAAAAGTTAATATTACATGTATCAGTTGAAGTTAAAGCTCCTGATAATGTCCAGGTGAACTCCAGAGCTCCAGTAGGACTCAAGAGGTTGGTGCGGATGGGGAGATAATTATGTAGCTAGGATTAGTTTGAATAATGAAGAAATTAATTAGATCTTTCAGAAAGAAAAGTACTTGAGTGATGACTTTTCAAGCTATTAAGTACATAAAACTATTTTTTCAACTAAAGATATTTTTGTGAGCTTTTATAAAGAGGATAACCTTAAGTCTTGTACAGTCGTAATGCGATCCAAGGGAAGGAGATGGGCACCTTCTCGAAATACTGTGCAGAAGTCAACCATAATTGTGTTTAATACATAAAACTGATGGAAATATTACCATATGCTTACACATAGAGTCTCATTTACATTGTACATTTAAAATGTTTTTCATTTGTGTTTGTATGAGAGGATGAGTTGTAGATGTCCACTTCTTTGTATATCTGACCGCAAGAATGAAGCTTTTCTGTAAACAGCTGGATAATTATTCATTCTTTTTATTTAGGTATCAGGGAATGCAGTAGGGTACAGGATCACCTTACTAATATTTACTGAATCTATGTGAAGAAACCATAATATAAGAGGATTTGATACATAGAAGATAAGGGGAAGGTATGCCATCAGTCTTTCTAAGGAAAAGGAGACCCTGATAAGTTTGGTTATGGAAAATGTGTTCACATTCAGTTTTAATGATGGAGGAAAAGCCTGGGCTTTTTTGGGAGCAGCAATTCAAAGACAGCAACAAGCAGTAATTCTCCTTTTCAATAATCAGATTGCCCAAGTCAGTGTCTGAAATGGGTATTTACTGTCTACCAAAAAAATCTCATATGCCACTGATTTAAAACTCAGATTTTAATGTTTCATGGGATCAGCAGAGAGTACTTGATCCTAAAGGATATAGAGTTTTTATGACTTCTTTGGGTTGGAGGGTGGGATGTGCAATTTTTTTAGTTTTTTTTATTTGCAAACAACCCCAGGGATACAGTTCTAGTGATGACCTCTAGCTGGACAGTACTGATCACAACCCTTTGAGCCTCACAGTTCAGCCAGTTTTCAGTCCACCTACATACATGGTCCATATTTCGTTACTTTTTCTATAAGAAAGTTGCAGGAACCAGTGATAAAAAAACATCCACTGCTTTCCCTTCATCCACTAATCCAATTATCTTGTCCTAGAAGACGATCTTGTCTCATTGGTCAGGTAGAGGTTTATTCCCTTTGTAGATCCATGCTGATGACTCTGAGTTTTCATCTTAACTATTTGGCAATGGTTTCTAGGGTTATTTGCTCCATCACCTTCCAATCAAGGTGAGGCTGATCAGCCTGTAGTTCCCCAGATTTCCCTTCTTGAAGACAGGAGTGATCCTCAGGAGCCGCCCTTGATCATCACCATGATCTTTTAAAGACAATTGAGGGCAACCTTCAGGTGGCATTGACCACCTCCCTCGGCACTCATGGGAGCATCTCATTAGGACCCTTGGGCTTGAGTATGCCCAGATTATTTAAATACATTTAAATATGGCCTTATTAGCTTGTGTGTGAAATGGGAAGTTACTTGATGATGCTGTCTTGGATTTTATAGCACATCACCATTCAAATTAGATGAGACAGCTCTGACTAACAGCTTATAAAATGCCAGGTAATTCTTTTATGTGTTTTTAATAGAAAGAAAGTGTTTCTATGCATTACTTAAGGTGGTTCATAGTACATAATGAAAGGTAGATCCATCATAGTTAAAGGCGTTTAAGTGATAGTCTCTAAGGACTGAATTCCAGAAAATGTTTCATTAATTCACATTTTCTCATGCAAGTTCTTTCTGTTGGAACACGGGATTATGTATGGTATAGATGGTTTTATTTAACTTACATTTCTTTCAGAAAATACTTAATTTAAACATGTTACCATGTCTTTTCTGTTTCAGAGTTGCCACCTGCTCCTTCTACATCAAGGACAGGCATTGCAGAGCTTTCTGTTAGACAGCGAATGAGAGAGAAACTAAAAGCAGCAAAGGTGAGAATCCTTCAGAAGTCCTCTTTGGTTGTCCTCAGTCTTATAAGTACCACCCAATGCATTTTACTTGCCTTGTGCTATGTGAATCTGAGTTGGGATATCTGCTTTTTGATTTCTGATGCCAAAATAATACTAAGTTCATCAGTACAGTAATTTTCTGTATTGCTGCCTTTTTTTTTTAGAGTTTATATTTAATTTGTTTGTAATAACATAAAAGGCATTGTTTTATAATTCAAATGATACAATCATTAGAAGATCCATCTGTGTTTTTTGTCAAAAAATTACTGACACTATTTTGAAATCAATGGATTTCTTTGTATGTTTACTGTGCAGTTTAATAAGGGGTATTAATATCTAGGTCTGTAAAATCACTTAAGCTGATTATATATAGAGGATTCTGTCCCTAACACAAACATGAATAAGTTGTTGAGTTCCTGGGAATTTTTGTAGCTTTGATGTTATTCTATTTCTGTTATAGCTAAGCATTTTTTTCATTTGTTTGCTTAGTCAAAAGCTGAAATTACTTTATCCCAGGAAGACCCCACTCCACAACCAAGGCGTTTAAAAGGCATCAGAGGAAGAAACCCAGAAGTCAGACTGGATAAAGTGGTAAGAAAGTGCATTGTGTCTTGCTGTGTGAAAGATGAAATAAATCAAAGACTACAGTCTTGAAGATCGATTTAATTGATCAAAATTATAATACTGTTGGAATTAGTAGCCAGGAAGGAACCTTTCTGATTATTGCTTTCAGTGTATATATTAAACAATAATAATTTGTTTTCATTGTAGTATAGACATGTGACACTTCTGTCATTTAAAGGTTCATTACTTCTGTTGCTTTAGATGCCTTGAAGTATTTAAAATTTACTATAACAGAAAGGACCACTGTATTATGGCTTTATATAAATTTGCACAGTCTAATTGCTAAGTGCTGGGTATTAGCTTTATGTCATTGTAATGTGTTGTATTTCCTTGTTACTATTTTATGTTAGAAAATTATTTTTGTATTAAAAAAATAACAAAGGCTCTGCCTGTGCAGAATTTCCAGTCATATTCTTCAAAATTTACAAAGAGATTGCTTGACTGTAGAAAATATGTTCCAAAGAACGTGCATGCCCAGGAATGTAGCATGTAGCACTAATAGCGGTAATGGAATCTGGAATTCCAAACAATATGAATTAGCCTGGCTAAATTGCTTGTCTTGGGGAGAATTACCTTTTCATGCAGGTTGAGGGTAGGTTTCTGGCAGTCTTATAATAAGAAATTGTTACAGCTTTCAGTTGCATAGTACTGTTTTAATATGTTTGTATTAGGAAAATGCAGAAGTGATACCCTTATTAGAGTTGTTTAATAATTTTATATAAAACATATCTGAAACCTTCCACGTGTTGATTTTGTTTCCTGTACTTATTTACTCACAATTGAGATATTGTTTTGTTGATTAACAAGTGCCCATCAGATTGACAGAGTTTGAGATTTCCTTTTTGTTATTATTATTTTGAAGTTTAGGTGGAATAGTTGTAAGCTTGAGAAGTATCTTCCTGTAATCTGACAATTCAGGCCACAGGTAGAATGGTAGATGTGTTTACATTGGCTGAGCCTGGTGAAAATCACTTTGAAGCCCTTAAATGAACTTGCTGAAGCAACCTCAGAAACAGTGACGTTTACAGCGATCTGTGTGCAGGGACAGATATGGCTTCAGAGAACTGGGAATAGATAACTCTGCTACTGCCTTTCTTGAAAAGGCAGGGGCATATCCCCCATGGAGTTTGAGAGTACCCTGGCAGTAGTTGTTTGAGAGAGAATAAAACAAATAATCAAGTCTGTATTTCAGCATCCAAGCCACCTTTTCTGAATAATACCAAGGAGGGTTTCCCTGATTGCAGCAGGGTTTGTCTGAGAAGCTGCTTGATTCCATTCCCTGGGGAGCAGTGCCTGCCAACAGCACCCCTGCCACTGCTGCCTGGCCTGGGCTGTCTGCCAGCCTCTCATTTGCAGAGGGGAATATTTGCCATTGTTGCCCCATTTCTCCCCCTTTGGAGATCAGCATGTGGCTGCTTGTGTTCAGGAGTGCAGAAACAATGATCGCATCAGCAGTGAAGACAGTAAGTTGTCATTTAGGCAATGAACCATTTCTGGATTCTCTACAGTCTGTTTCTTGACCCAAAGGAATTGAGTAATAGTTGGATGTACCGTTTTAAAATAAATATAAAATCAGTTTGTTACCACAGTGACTGGGTTTCTCTTTTGTTATTTTTTTCCGTAAAAATGCAATATGTAATAACTGTATTCAACTGTTTGAATTTTTTATGGTTCAGTAAATATATGCTAAAACTTCTGTATTTATTTTTTTGCAGTCTGATAATGATAAATTTAGGGAAATGCAAGGGGATGAAACCCACTTAGCACCAAAAGTAAAGTTTCGTGATTCTGTAAAAAAGCTTAAGCAAAAGTCAACAGTAAGTACCATTCCTTAATTTCAATATCCCATATTAATTTCATTTAAACACTATATAGTTTCGTGATTCTGTTTAAAGAAGTAGACAGAATTTGGTCTTAAGCAGTGAAGAGAATTTTATTTAATTTAAAATTTCACAAACAGTGTATGCCAACAATTAAAGTATATGAAGAGAAGCTTCATCAAATGTAAGAGTGGCTTTGGGTCATTTGATTAAAAAAAAATTCAACTAAATCCATCTGGACACAAATACTGGAGCTTGGAGGGAAAATGTTTCTTCTGTTTAAATCCTTTTTATTGAATGCCACCAGTTGGCAGTTAAAGCATTTTGCAGACTAGTATGTTGGTATTTATTAGCAACAAAATGCTGTCAATTCTTCTGTTAGAGGATTCATCCTAAAGCTAAAGGGTACTGGGTCCTTCAGAGGCAAAAAGCCATTAGAAATTTCTCTTCATACCATTACCTGGATATTTGCATTATGGCCAGAATTTAAACTTTGGCATTTCTGATTCACAGATTTTTTTTAAATTAATGAGCATGTTAAAATTAAACCTTTTTAAAAAACATTACAAGAAATATTCAATGAAATTACAGTATAGCAATAGAGAAAGTATTGTGTATGAGTTACGAATTTCAGTTAGCTGCAGCATTTGGGTGAGTACTCTTTGAGATAAAATAATTACTATCCTGTGCTGCTGTTTTGTATTCTTAATGGAAAAATTATTCACTTGCCCTAATTTTCTTATAAATGCCATATTAAAATTTCTTTGTCATTCTTCTTAGTTCCAGAATGATTTTCCTTCTGAGGAGGAAGCATATAATTTCTTTACCTTCAATTTTGATGCTGGACAAGAGAACATGAAATCTAGAGCCAGGAAAAGGAATGGATTAAATGAAGAAGATGAGGCCGAAGGGGAATGTGTAGAAACCCATGAAGATGAACAAGAGGAGGATGAAACGGTCTGAACTATAGAATAAATGTTCCTATTTTTATTCAGACTTCTTGAATTAATTTTAATAATTTAGTACAAAATGGCAGCTTTTGTTTCCTTAAAAATTCTGAAAGTATACTTTCTCAAGAAACTTTCTTAAGAAACAGATGAACTAACAGAGATGTTTGCACAACCTATAGGATGAAGACATACGCCTCATTAAAGATGATGACTTATTCATGGGGCAGACAGATGATGATCTTGTAGTAATGAAACCTGCTGAATGTGAAAACTACTCTGAACAACTGAAAAGGGAAAAAGAATTTCTCTTCATTCCCAGCATGCTAACAGGTATGACGATTGTGCTTATCCATTTTGTTCCTGGATTTTCCATAGCATGGCACTCTTTAATCTGCTGACTGTGTCTGGCAATAGAGAGATACTTAAATGTGACTCTGACACTGATCACTCAGTCAAGTCTGAAAAGGTCTGACAGAAGGATTGACTAGAAGCATGCACACCTCAGTGGGTCATCAGCTGGTACACTCACAAGTGTACTCAGGGCACATCAGTTCCTCTGAGGTAATTATCTTACTGCTGCCTGTAAGGAAATGCAAGATCCTGGCTCATCTTCCACTGGGGTTTAGCTGTTACATTGTTGAGCATATGCAGTAGGTTACTGGGTACACACATTTAGGAACTAAGGTGGCTCATGCACTGTGCATTATAACTTACACTATTTGTTCGCTTGGCTACATCTGCAATTTCTTCTGTGTGGCAAGTTTGTCAGGAGTCACGTAAGTAATGTAAGGATTTTTGTGATTCAAGGGGCCCTTTTCATAAAATCTGATTTTGTGAAGTGGAAACAGTCAGCACTGATCATGTCTATGACCTTTTTGCCTTATTCCCATAGAACTGCAAAGTCCTAAAAAATTGCTTTATAATATCACTTGCTATTTAATATTTGAACTGGAAGAAACAGAAACGAGTCTCTCAGTGGTCTGTACCAGAACAATGTTGGCACAGCTTGCAATGCAATGTCAAAATGTTTGCATTGAGTGCCTCTGGTTGTGTCTTGTAACTTAGTTCTGACTGCTTCCAGTGTGATCCACTGTGTTCTGAGTTAGGGGATAACTTACTGTAACCCTCAGTATAATCCCTCCCTGTTTCAAGATTATTTCACTGTGTGTATGGGCTCAGAATTTTTGAAGAAAAGGACCTGTTTTGGTTATGTTTTTTACCTATGTAGGAAAGTATTTCTGACAGCATGCTTAACATGCAATGCCATTCACTTTAAGAATTGCATAGGCTCCTAGAGAGTTAACAAACTAGAACTACAGTTATAAGATATTTTGCATGGTTTTCTCTTTATTGTCTTACTAGTGCCTGCTTCTGAGAAGATACCTGAAAATATGCAGCCTAGGTACCTTGAGGATGAAGGTCTTTATACAGGAGAAAGGCCCTTCGTATCACAGTCTAATCAAAATATTGTAGAAAACAGAATACTCAGACAGGAGAAAGTAAGTCACTGCTACCTTCTTAGTTGTCTTTTTTTATTTATCAGTATTTTATTTTTGAATAGTTAAATAAGTGGATGGTCACACTAATATGGGGCTTTCATATTTAAAATGTTTAGCAGCATCAGATGTCGGGAAATACAGATTTTTGTAGGAGTGTGTTCTTAGTGTAACCCACTTGACAGAGCATCAGACTGAGTCTTAGAAAACTGGTGTCTTTTTCTGACTCTGCTTGTTGCCTGTTTGGGAACAGATCACTGATCAGACTGTAAGGATAATCAAGTATTATTGGTATAAATTCTCTGGAAAGGTTGTAGAATCCTTTCAGACATTTAAGAATGTCTTGCAGAAACACTTGGGAAAATGGCTTGCATGTATTTTGTCCTGCTATATTCTCCTATACACAGTAAGGTGTGTATAGTTCAGTATAGATTTAAGCTTCTATGCAGCAGCTGCCCTTTGTATTTTTTTATGACTATGTGGGCTAGCAGAGGTACTTTTCTGAATCAGACTGGGAGTATTTGTATCTAAAATTTTTAACTGGCCAACTTCAACCTCTTGTGGTTACAACATCAGCGTTCAGTTCTGTGGTCAGCTTAAACCAAGTGTGGAAATAAGCGGGCAGGGCAGCATCTTTGGGCAGCCGCACTGGTTTAAGCTGTATTTGAATCCAAGAAATGAGACCAGAGGGATGAATTAAGACAACGTTCAACACATGAACACATGAATACAACTGGTGTGTAAGATACTTACCTCATCTGCTTTCATAGATGCTGTTTAAGTAGTGGACTAGAAGATTTAAGAGATCCTTTAATAAATTACCTGAACTTACAGTTAGCTCTTGTGTAAAAGAAGACTTACAATTATTTCAGTTTTAGTGATGTAGGAAAGTAACATTTAAATAAGTGGTGCGTTCTTTTTTTTTTCCTTTCAAATCAAAGTATAACACACTGATTGTTGGAAGGAAAAAATCAGTATACCTAAATTTTGAGCAACTCTTTTGTCTTTTGATTTCAAAACTTACCTATGGTATCTTTGAAGATTTCATTTTGGTGTCTTAGGAAACTTTTGGTTATTTCAGGCACAAATAGTTCATAGTCACCTTTTATTCTGTATTTTTTTCACAACAATTATAATTTTGCAAGTAATTTGTGTAAAAAGTAAGAAACTATATAAAATTATGTTTTCCTTTGTAGGGGAAAGAGTGGTTTGGTGACGATGGCAAAATCTTAGCATTACCAAATCCAATTAAACAATCTCCTACTAGGCCTCCAATATTTTCTCTCGAAGAAGGCATTGCACCAGAACTTGAAACGGTTTATAGAAAGGTAGGCATATTTCATAAATGTGGAAATATGTGACCCAATATCCCAGTTCTTCTGCACCAGAAACCCTGGTGACCAGAAGGGTTTTGTGCTATGACTACTGACTGCTTTTTGTGTTTCCACAACTGTTCTTTAAATGTGCTCTACATTTTCCAGTATATTCCACCTGTTTTTTTTCTGGAAAAATGCATACCAAAGGAGGAAGAGTTAAGCTGATAGTACTGATTGAAATAGTGAAACATTGGTCCCTGACAGAGTCACTAAGGTTGAAATAGTGAAACATTGGTCCCTAACAGTCACTAAGGTCTCTGTGAGGCACCCTTGGATATTCTCACGCCAAAGTAGGGTAGTTTCTGTATTAGTGTATCTATAAAGCTGCTCAAGGTAGGAGCTAATAGACAAACTTGGTCATCAGCAGCTGAAGAGAAATAATTGAAGAGCATGTGCGTGATGGTTATTTTACAGTGATTAAACTCCTCCTAAGTAAGTCTTTGCATGCAGTTCACTCACATAGACAGCAACTAATTTTGAGTTATGTGGCATCAATTCAGATATTTTTGGGGGGTTGTGGGTTTATGTTGTTGGGTTTTTTCTTTGTTGTTTTTCTTGTTTGGTTGCTTTGTTTTGTCTGCAGGTTTTTTTGTTACTGTTTTTCTCTCAATAACAGCATACCTACCCTGGCAAACAGCAGTTGCAATGTGCAAGTGGTACAAATCAAACTAAGTTTCAATTAAAATGATTCAGCAAGCTTTAATTGTTCTGCTTGTTAACACTCTTATTACCCTCTTGGAAAAACTGATTTTTAAGACTTCAAAGTAGATTACTCTTTTGGGACACACGAGTGTTTCTGAATGTTGCTGTTGATAAAGATTTAAATGTGTCTCTTTAATTGATGCTGGTTATAAATAGACAAATCACAGGATGCATCCAATACCACTAATCTATGCAGGGTGTTTCTGCAGGCAGGAAAAGTTTACTGCTTAGATCTTGTAAAGAAAGGCCAAGAGAGCTTATGTTTTGAGAACACCATGTTTACATGAACAGTGACATGTAAATGTCCAAATCATTGTGGTAAGTAAGACCCTGGGCTATTTTTTTAGGGGTCCTTTCTGGGCAGAGAAATAGTTAGGAATTCAAAGTTGTCATTTTTCTGACATGTTATGTCAAATCAAACATTTTAATGAGAAACTAAGTGTAGAAGGATCAGGTGGACTTAAGCGTATTTCATGGCCATTTATATCAGTCCTGTAAAAGAGCTTTGCAACACCTAAATTACCCTCTTAATCCCCCCTTTTCCCATTCTTCCTGTAACCATTGTTGCAAAAAGGGAATGCAACAAACACTACATAACTAACAACTTCATTTTTTTTGGTACCAGAATATCTCTGATGAACCACTACTGAAGGATTCTAAGAAGGAAGCAGCAGTAGTCAGGCTGAAAGTAGTGTTCATTTTCTTCTGATTTCAGTAACTTGAGGATGTAAGCCATGAATGTCTTTTGGTTGCAGTGGGTTGAAGCAAACTTTTTAGACTTTGTTGCTGAAAGCTTTCATTGGACTTTATTGGTCTGAATGTTCCTGGTATTAAAATTGGAAAGGAAATAACATATTTCCTAATCTGCACAATCCAAATGGTCTGCAAGAGATCTGCTCTCTGAGAGCTGGACTGTTTATCCTAGAGCTCAGTTCTAAGAGGAAATAAATCCATACTAAACAAATGGATAAAAAGAGAACTAGCGAGCTTTTCTTTTTCTAATTCAGTGTCATTGTCTTTATTGCTCAACAAAAGCTTCAGTACAGGCAGATGACTTCTTATCTTAGCTTCATATGAGCTATAAAAATTCTGTTGTGTAAAATACCTGTGGTGCTTTTGTGCCACCCACTTAGCAATAAAACAAGAGGTTAAGACTCAGTAGTTAAATGTAGGCAGTGCTAAATGGGCCATTTTCTGACACAGAAACTCTTTGAAAGATAGTGTTGTCAGAGTTTGTAAATCCATTTTATTCTTCTTTTCTTTCAGGCAGTTAAAATGACATCTGCCAATCAGTATTGTGTTGGACCTGGAGATTTTCAGGGGCTATTTCAATTGGATATTGATATTTCTGGACTGATATTCACCCACCATCCCTGTTTTAGCCGTGAGCATGTGTTAGCAGCTAAATTGGCTCAGTTATATGATCAGTATTTGGCAAGAAAACAGAAGAATCTTACCAAACTTCTCACAGACAAGGTATTTCTGGTCTGTTATCCTACCTTATTGAGATAATGATGTGACAGTTTAAGGTAAAACCTGAATTTATCAGAAGCTAAAAAACCTAAATACTTTACTGAGGTTATGTGTTCAGTGATCATGAATTTCTTTGATCTTCGAATTTAAATTAACTCTGAGGTAAAAGGAATACAGTAACATTTACATAGTATTCCTTCAAGTAGCCAAAATGTTTTCCCCTGAATGACAGATATTACAGGATTGTGTACAGCTGCTCTGGCAGGGAGACAGCAAAAGATGGTAGTTTACTGTGTCACTCTTGTGACATGGCTAAACCTGAGGCTGAATGTACGGTCTTCTGTTCCTGGCTCCATTACTGACTTGCTGGATGAGCTTGGCTGGGCTGCTTATCCTCTGCATACCACCACTCTTCCTCCGTCTGTTCACTGGAAGTAATGGTAGTGGTCTTCTCTGGTGCAGATTTGTACATGAACACTAGGCACTGTTAGTACAATTCTGATGTCATCAGGGCACACAAGAATACTTGTCTGTTAAAAATTAGATTGATATTAGATTTGAATTATTAAATTCAAATTTCCATGATTTCAAGGTGATTATGATTTTCTACCCTAAAGAGCTACTAAAAGGGAAAATTCCTTGCTATACTGTCTGTCATTATTTTTGAAGGATTTGCTTTAGTTCTCTGTGAAATTGGACATTTGGTTTCTCCATGCCTGCTTTACAGGAACCTATAGAACCATGGATTCAGTAAGTTGGAAAAGACCTCTAAGATCATTAAGTCCAACCACTGCCAAGTCCACCACTAAACCATGTCCCCAAGTGACACATTTACACATTTTTTAAATACCTCTAGGGATGGCGATTCATCTACTTCCCTGGGCAGCCTGTTCCAGTGCTCGGCAGCCCTCTCAGTGAAGAAATTTTTCCTACCATCCAATCTAAACCTCCACTGGAACTTGAGGACATTTCCTGTTGTCCTATCACTTGTTACTTGAGAGAAGAGACCTTATCCATCTGAATACAACCTCCTTTCAAAGATTATTTAGCCTGGGGAAGAGGAGGCTCAGGGGGACCTTCTCACTCTCTACAACTGAAAGGAGATTGTAACCAGGGGGGTGTCAGCCTCTTCTCCCAGGCAGCTAGTGACAGGACAAAAGGACGCAGCCAGAAGTTGTGCCAGGGGAGGTTCAGGCTGGGCATCAGACAGAATTTCTCCACTGAAAGGGTAGTTGAGCTTTTGAATGGGCTGCCAAGGGAAGTGGTGGGGTCACCATCCCTGGAAGTGTTCAGGAAATGGCTGGATGTGGTACTTAGTGCTGTGGTTTAGTTGACAATGGGTGTGTTTGGTCAAAGGTTGAACTTAATGATCTTGGAGTTCTTCTCTAACCTTAATGATTCTATGCTTCTGTTATTTTCTAGGATTGCTTTTAGTGGCCCTTTCTTGTCCCAAAAAAAGACTTTTGTGAAAGGTGGGGTTTTTTTTCCACAAATTCACTTTTTTTTTCCTCCCTACCCCTTTGATTCCCGAGCTTTCAGAATAATCCCTAGATCAGTCTTTTCTCCTTGATTAGATCTGTCACAGTGACCAAGGTCAGTAAATCTCCCTGATACATCCAGGATCCTAATTAGATTTCACGTTGAAGAATCATGACAAAACCCTACAATTACAGAATCAAGACAGTTCAGAGTTTTCTGTCATGTAGTAACTAGCTCTTTCATGTCAAGGTACAGTACACTGTATGCCTCGTTAAGCCATCTGTTAATTGTTTGTTTGCTTGTTTAAGCTGCATGCTTTGAGGAATGCTGTGCAGTGTAGTATAGAAGGTGCTGGTGATGGTGTTCCTGTGGCACAACAGAGCATATCTGAATACAAAATGGAGGTCAGGTAGGTATGAATCCACTAAATCATTGCTTTTTAAAACAGACAAAGCCCCTTGTTTTTTCCATCCTCTTCCTCATTACACAAGAATTCTTGACTTGCTTCCCATTCTTAGGTATTTTGCCCCGTTTTTGCCAATGGGCTAATACAAATAAAATGGTAGGATTTTTTTTACAAGATTACAGTTATTGTTCTTGGACAATAGCTGGCTAGTAAAAATATATTACAGTTTTTGGCTTGGTAGTGATAGTTTCTATTATTTCTGGCAGATGGATAGTGATGAACTGTAAGTGTAAGCAGTATGATAAAAAAAGAAGTTATTTTGGAGATCCTTGTTGAACAGCCCTTTAACTAGTAGATAATAAAAATCTGAAAGTTTTAAACAATCCTAAATTAGGCAATAATGTATCAATTTAAAGAAAGAGAAGTTTAGACTGATATAGTGAGTTACATGATAACACAGTATTTAAAAAATTAATAAAATTTACTTTCAGCCTTGAAATCTACATCTGCTTACACTTACACATCCACACACTTCTCTTAGATTGGGAATTGCTGCTTCAGGTTTTCATCCTTCAAGTACACTGTCTTGTACCTGTACAGGACATGAAGTAGTCTATAATGTAGTATTTTATACTGAGGGGCAAAGACTTCCTTCCATTGAAAATAGTTTTATTAGTATCTTCTTAACACATCTGGTAGAGAACCGGGAGCAGGATGTGTGCAGTTACCATAAAGTACCTCGGAGACAGGAGCTCTCACCAGGGAAGGTGTGGGAGTGGTAATGTGGAGGTTCACTTATTATAAGGTTCTTGGATTTTGGCACCAACCCTGAGACTTGTTTGATGCTTAATTCTAATTAGGCAAAATATTTCTTCTGGGTATCTTAAATGTCTTTCTGGGTCTTGAGTGCTTTAGTTTAGTGTTATGCTATTATGAATCTGGAGAAACTCCGCTGAAATCAGTGAGATCAGTTGTGCCTAATTAACATGAGATGAGCTTGGCTGGTATTGTTCTAGGGCTTTTCATATCATAAAGAAAAACTTTAGGTTTTCTTTCTGGCTACAGCTCTATTGTTGGAAACCATTACACATATGAAGCTCAACTGGGCTCAGGAATTTTTGTTGTCAGGGTATTTAATACTAACTTGGACTGAATATGATGGTAGAAAACATCAGATCTGCCTTGTCTCTCTTTTAACCTTGCATTCCCTGATGGTCAGTGTAATACAGTCATGAGAAATTATAGAGATGAAGAGACCATGGTAGCATGGAAAACAATCTAATTGTTTCCTCCAGCCTGCAATAACATAACAGATGTATACGCTTTGCTGTCTGAAGATCAGAGCTGTGGTTTTCCATTAGTTTGAGGAAGAAATGTTATCTGAATACAGAAAAGTTTTGCAAATTAGCAATTTAAGTCCTACTGTCCTCATCTTCTGAAGGAGGAAGCCAATGCATGCTGCCAATTCTGCGATTCAGGTTCTTGTGGGTGATGTATTTTAGCAGAGGTGATTCTCTACTGAAAGGTCTTGCTTCCAAATCCAGTACACTGTATAAGTGTAATTACTGACCTGTATTTTCCTCATGTCTTTAAGTTTCATCTTCTAGCTTCATCTGGTAGACAAAAAAGAAAAGGTTGTTAAGCTGCATGGATAGTAATATTCAAACTGCTAGCTAACAAAGTGCTTTCTGAAAAGTCTGTATTTCTTTGATTATTTTGCCTAAATTTGCTTATCCTTTTAAATGAGATGTGGTGTATTTCTTCTCTCATCTCTAACTCAGCTTCAGTCTTCCACGTTCTCTGAATACTGCAAGTAGCAACGTGTGGTGATAATACAAGTAGTAATCTTTCTTTTTTTTTTTAATCGCATGATTTTTACTAGACATGTTTATCTACCTAGATAGTACTGGAAACAGCCTGTGCTTGTGCTGCATGTACATTTCCATGGAAAGTGTGTATTGGTCATTAAAAATGCTAATGAACAGCTCTTTTACAAACAGATTAGAGGGTGGAAATGTGAAATACCAATTCTGAGACAAAAAAAGGCTGTGTTAATGTTAATTTTGTTTCTGTTAAGAACTTCATAAGGCTCTCAGAGAACTTATATTACTACATTATTTTGTCTCTGCAAGTCCTTTTTACTGGAGCTAGAAGCAATGAAGTTTAAAACATCTTTTGTAATGTGTGCATGTAATAAGCACTACTCCCTAGCAGCAGTGTGGGTTTCCTGGGCTGTTGTTTACATGAATTGACTTTAAAATATTTTTAATTCTGTACAGCTGTAATAAGCATTTCCTAAAACTTTGAGATCTCTAGAGAATGAACTTAATTGAAATCAGATTATTCAAAATGCAAGAGACTGGAGTACAGAAGGAAATCAAATCCTGCTATCTTCAAGTCTGGGTTTTATGCTCCTTGGATTTAAACCACTGCAGCCATCAGTCAGATTGAAACCCACATCCCTTGGCTTCTGGTATCCCAAGTTTTTATCTGTTTCACTGAGGCAGACAATTCTGATTGATCTGGTGCTGTGTGTATATATTTCTAGAGAAACCAGAAGACTTCGTGATGCTGAACAAGAAAAAGACAGAATGTTGCTTAAGACCATTATCAAAGTTTGGAAACAAATGAAATCCCTCCGTGACTTTCAGAAGTTCACGAACACACCCATGAAACTTTATTTGAGGAAGTATGTTTTGATAACACTTTTTGTACTTCATTTGCTAACAGTGGAGTTGCAATAAGATTAATTAATTTGGGAACTTACAGTTCTGATATCAAGGGTGCAAAAGGAAGATTTTGAGCAATGTCTAGCACTGTTTGAGCCTGCTGCTGTTCTTTTTGAGTTTGGGGAAGAGGAAAGGTTAAAATAACAAGTAATTACTGTAGCAGAAAGGAATTTCTACATGCTAATGAGTAAAGAAAGAGTAATTTATATTAGTTCTGAATAATAACTATCTGCTATCAACTCTCAGACTATATATGCTAGTATTTTTAAAGAGAACACACTTTTGATATAATGAAATTGATTCATGGAGAAGTAGATTTCTGTTATGTATTACAGACTTAATTGTAGCCCTTACGTTATTTTATGCTGTTTTGAAGGGAAGAGGTTGATCAGCAATCAGATGAGAAAGCATATGAAGCAGAAATTCAGGCTGAGATAAAGGAATTACTAGAAGAATATATGGAAGAATATGAAAAGAAAATGGAGGAGTATAAAAATGAGCTACAAGACTGGAAGTCCTGGAAGAAGGCACAGGTTTGTTTAAATCATTCAGTTTCACAAAGAATAAAATTATTACTAAATGTGTTAAATACAGGGGGGAAAAAAGGTTTCAAGATAGCTATGCATTATTTTATAATGTGTGTGATACATTCTACTTAAATTTCTTAGTTAATTAAATTAATTATTAATTAATAATAATTAATTAATTAAGTTGTTAATTTAAAAATTAGAATGTGCTTTTACCTCTGAAAAGCTTTACTGCTAATAGCCAGTACTGTAGTTAAGGTCTCAGTTGCGCTTCAGGGGCATATTGAGGAATACAGGAGCTATGGCAACTGCCTTTGAAATAGGCTGTGGCAAGTGCCAGCAAAATTAGATGAGCTTTTGTAGTTAGGTGGGAAAGTACTTGATACCTCAGGGTAATGGTGATTATACTTGTATATAATTACTGTCCAGTTTGAACACCCTGGTTTTTTGGATACAAAAGCAAAATAAAGTTTAAGTGAATAATTCAGTTACAGTTTTCAAGAATCTAGAGCATCTGCTGATACTTTTGTGGAGAGTTTTCTCATTTGTAGGCTGCATCTATGGGGGATGCAGCTGTTTGAGGGGATGCTGATCTGCAGATATTGGAAATTCCTGTTACCAGATCACAAGTGGGCATGTGACTCATTAGTATCATGTCAACTCACTTGTAGGATAAGGTGAATAAATGTAAACCTGCAAATGAAGGCAGGTGATCTTGACCATTGATCCTAATGGGAACTCTTCATCCACAAGTTATGCCTTCACAAAAACTATGGTGGGTAATTCCAGCCACAGCTGTTCTTGGTATCTTTTATTGTGCTATTCACAAATTGTCTTGAGGTTGAGATGATTGTAGATCTTCCCCTTTAGAACGAAATGTAGTACACAGACCTTCCTTTCATGCCCAGAGGTGGTTTATTTTATTTTACTCAAAGTACTTTTTTGGTCAATCAGTGCTGTTGGTGTCTTCCCAGCATAGATCACATGAATCTAAGGAAGACACTAGAGGTAGATGAGACTGGATAACTACTGCTTGAGTAACCTTCCTAACAGAATGTACATGGTAGCTCAGGCTAAGTGAGAACTCAGCAGCTCACCAGAACGTTTAAGAAATATGTTTATTTGTAAGTTAGGAGGGAAGGTTAAATAAATGTTGTGAAGGACATATGGTTTTGAAGCATATGAATGGAATGTGTTGCTGTATTCTGAATCTGAAGTAGTCCTTCTAGAATGAGAGAGATCTTTTATTTGTGTAATATTAAAATGATACAGTCATTTTACTGTACATACATACATGTTTATTACTTGCAAATCAAGAGAACAAGAGAAAAAATTCCACAGATTGAAACAAGTTCAGTAAGAACATTATTATTTTTATATGCAGAAGTCCAAGAAGAAAAAAAAGAAAAAAGACATTAATGAAGATGAAGAATCAGAAGATTATGATTTTGGTGAGGAACGTATAAAACCCATCCCACCTAAAATGGCCAGTAGCCTGGAAGTAGAGCAGCAGGTTAGAGAAAAAGCTGACAACTGCAGAAGGAAACCTGGAGAGCCTGTTCTAATTCCTGAGCTGGTCCTCTCGGGAAACGTAACTCCGACAGAGCAATGCCCTCGGTAAGATAAATGTTGGCCTGGAAATTACCTTGTTTATGATTTTCTGCTGCTGTTTATTAATTGCTTGTTTATACAACTTCAGAAGCATGAGCTCCCCATTCTGTTTAGCCTAGTGATGAAACTCCCGCTTCTGAAGCTTATATAACTTGTTTTCAAGTCACATGTAACCTCATATATTGTGGACCTAAAGAATGCATGTCTGCACATTGCCTTTGAACCTTCTGGTCTGTGCAGTAATCAACAAAGGGAGAATAAAGAAATTGTGTAGTAAACCAGAAATTTCACTGTGGATAAAATAAATAAATGTACTTGTTTTATGTTATTTTTCACATTTACACACACAATTTAACATACATCTACTGGATTTCAGTAAATTAAAAAATGCTTTGTTTTGTATTTACTTGGCAAATAGCCTCATGAGGGAATACTGCTAGGCTGTTCTACTCTCAGTGACTAAAAACTTCAATATCTTAACTCAATTTGATATAATTTGTTGTGCTTTGGAGGAAGGGAGTAGAAGAGAATTTTTTTTTTTCCAAAATAACTTATTTTATATAGAGGTAGCTTTAATGGACCTCAAATTTTACTTGTTCATTTTAAAATCATTTTATATTCATAAGAAGATAAAACAACTGTTATATAGTATTTTTAAGTCATTCCTGTGTAGTGACCTTTTTGGAATACCATCCTTATTTAGGTTGGTTCAGTTTCCTTGTGAGAAATCAATTTCTTATTGAGAATAACCAAATAATAAAAATGTTATTAAAAAGTGTATAACAGCTTGTTTGACATATTTACAGAGCAGAAGTTTTGCGACGGGAAGATGTGAAGAAACGCTCAGCATTTATAAAAGTCCTTTTCAACTCCAAAGAAGTGTCAAGGACTGTTACCCGACCAATAAGTTCTGATTTTAGAGTTCACTTTGGACAGATTTTCAATTTACAAATAATCAATTGGCCAGAGAGTTTGAAACTACAGGTAAATGATTTATCATAGTAACTTTTTAAAAGATTACATGGAATGTAATTACTCCTCTAATTGCTTGTGTTTTGCTCTATGGTAGTGTCGTAAAGATTGAAAAAGCTGTGAAAGACCTTTTGTAAATCATCAATCTTATGCTCCTTCCTTTCTCCTCTAGCCACAGACTTTTAACGTTGCTGCTATGGTTTTGATGCTTCTGCTTTCTGTATATATAGAACATGACTATGGGTTGCTTGGGAGAAATTAAATAATCGGGACATGTGTTTAAATATGTTAGTGGGTCAGCCTCTTAGTTTTAGCAAAACTGATTTGTGTTGCAAATAAAACTACTATAGTGGTCTTCTTGAAACATCATTGTCCACACAGTAAAACCATCATAATATTTACTGGAATGGGATAAGAAAAAAAAATCATTGCTAGTAATGTCTGTAACTGCACTTGACTTGATCAGCAGTGCAGTTAAGTCAAACCACTACCACCCCCATACCAAGTATGAATTAATAAATTATTCACATGAATACTTTTCAGAGTTAATACAAGATATTTTTAGGGGAAACCAGGATCGCTTCTTCTCTTAGATGACTCCTCCAGTTAGGAACTGGTGGTTCAGGGGAGAGCATATACCCCTTGTCTGCTCCATTTATTTAATTTCAGTTTTATATCAATTAAAAAGGAAAAGGACGGCTATCATCTTGAATTAAAAACATCTGAATGGAGAAAACACTTATATCACTCTGAGCCTGCAGGTGACCAGGAAAGAGGGAAGCAGCCTGCAGTGCTGCCAGAATAGGAACTGTGTGACATCCCCTGCCTTTTGTGGAAAGGGAGAATTAGTCAGGCAGAATTCTGAGTTTGTCATACTATTCTCAGGTGCATTAGAAAGGTGGAAAGGATATACTTTTAAGAAGAGTTCAGATCAAATTAGCTGCTGGTAGCTGAAATGTCTGCTAATTGGGTATTTTAGGAGGCAAATTAATACAATTACTTTAAATTATTTCATGCTTAAATCATGGTAACACTTTTTGTCCAAATGCCCTACAATGTGTTTTCAACTTCTCATGAATACAGATGTAAATTTTGGACTATGTCTGTCACTGTGTTTTTTCTAGATCTATGAAACAATGGGTATGAGCAGTACCACCCTGTTGGCTGAGGTGTTCATACCTGTTCCTGAGACTGCAGTTCTGACAGGCAGTGCTCCTCTGGAAGAAACAGAGTTCAGCAGCAACCAGCGTGTGATGTTGGACCATGAAGGAGTTGGGAGTGGTAGGGAGTCTTGTCTTCCTCGATTCAGTGTTTCTCATTTGCTGAAACTGTGTAGCAGTAAGAGTTGGAGAATGTTTCAGAGTAAATTCTTTTAAAAGCATTTACAGCTTCTGTAACTGGATCTTATATAGTAGTCTCGATCCTTATTACTGAAATTTGCTGTGGAATTTCTATCTCTTGCTAATTTTAAGCTCCGTATAGTGAAAATGTGTGTGTTTATTATTTGGCTTGTAGTATTAATTAAGCTTTACTAGCTATAGAAGATGTTTGGATCTTTTTGAGTGTTTAAGTAATCAGGACTCTGATACTGCAGAGCAAGCACATACTAATCATTTTATCTCCAGTGATTTTTGATGTTTTAAAACACTGAACTGTCTGTAGAAGTGTATATGCAGAGTAATTTTTTGTCTTCCCGTTTGTTTGGCTGACAACCTGCACACATCTTATCCCTGGGACTTTAGAAAGATAAAGCAAGGGAGAGATAGGAAAAGAAGAATACACAGTAGCATATGGAACTTTCAAGTTTGTATAAAAGGTTGAACAGCATTGTGAGATGAATGACTTGCTTAAATTTGTGATATATGAAATACAGATAAAACTAGAGCAGAATAGATAAAAAGCCGAGAAAGAAAGAAATGTGGTGAAAAAATTGGTACAGCAAATGTGTGTGTAAATGGCATTGACTGTGATGACCATATCTACACTTGTGTGTCACAAAGCTTTAGGACTGACTTTTCAGTCATACATAATACTTTTGGTTCTGAATTTCTGTTTTGTGAATAACAGCATGCTGAATCTGAAAACTACCGGAAATATTAAGTGGTGTGCATCTGTGAAGGAGAAAAAAGATTTTGGCATAGCTTTCAAGGCTTAGCCTTTCCTTCCAACACAAATGGAATGCCTTTCCATAGATGTAATGGAATATTTCACTTATTTCTCTTTATTAGAGCAGAGTTCTGCCCCACGGCATGCAGCAAAATCAAGTTGCTTCACATTAACCCATTTATATAAAGACACAGGTTATATGAGTGCTCATTTCCAAGAAGTATTTTTAAAAATGTTTAGACATTGTGTTTGAATGTATAAATATACTACTTTAGATTTTTCTCCCTTGATAGGTGTGCCCTTTTCATTTGAAGCTGATGGCAGCAACAAAATGACTTTAATGACCTCTGGGAAAGTATCCAATAGTGTCTCTTGGGCAGTTGGAGAAAAAGGAATCCCCTTAATTCCTCCAGTATCTCAGCAAAACACAGGCATTCCAAGGTAATATGATAGGAATTTTCAGTGATTCATGGGAATCTGATTATACTAGTGTTAAAAAAAAATAAACTTGCATAATCAAGAATTTTCATAATTTTTTTCTTTAAGTTTGGATGGTTTACTTTGTCCTGTAACCCCCTGCAGATATCTTGGGGCACACATTTTTGGTAAATACATTTCAGGTAGAAATTTTACCTTTTAGCATACTTTTTCTAGACAGCATTAAAGCTAAACTTAAGCTGATTAATTCAGTTTTATGATTTTCTAATAGGAAGTGAATATATTGTCAAGGAACCTTCCTGTAACCATTTTACTAAGAACAGAGACTCCAGCTCTTTCTTACCTGAAGTGCATTTGGAGAGGCTGTTTGGACACATGCTTTAACTGCCTTTTCTGTCATTAATGATAAAAATTATGCTATGAAAGCAGTAGAAGTTAGTATGGGGGGTTGACTCTCTCAGATCGCTCCAAGATATTACTCTTCCATGATTTTTCTCCATGAGAAGCATGTGGAACTGCAGAAATGAGTATATTATTCCGTTCAAAACAATATAGTTTGTCCTGTGGCTGCAAGTTGGATATTGTAGATTATTTGTCCATTTTGTTGCTTTTATGTAATTCCCTAAAGTCAAGGAGATGTTGCATAAAGTCTGTTTTTGCAATGTTCTCAGGTACCTTCACTGCCCTATACGTATTCATACTGAGCAAGTACTTCTCCCAGCTGATTAGTTTGTGTCAAATTTTTATTTCTTTAGAGGCTAGGCATTGGCATACAAATCACCCTGTTACTATATTTGACCAAAGCTGCAGCCATTCAAGTACTTTGCTGTTCAGCATGTCAGTAAGCTGCTGACTTCAGTGAGACAAGAATAGCATGAGATTTAAACAAAAAGATGGATTCCCAAAGGCTAACTCCAAACTCTGGAGACTAATCACTGTAGTTAATGGAAAATTGAAGAATTACAGAAGGAAGTTAGCTGTAAAACGCTCTTCGTTGAATCACCTTCTGGAGATAAACAGCTCTCAGTGACTTTTCATTGCCTGCTGGGAAAGTTGGAGACAAGATTTTCATGACTAATGTTAGTTTTTGCTGCCCCTGAGTTTCTCAGCACAACTGTGATTCAGTGTGCATCTGTTCAAGACTGGTGCCTAAAGGTAACTTTGATGTTACCACTTTACCTGCTGTTCCAGTAACTGCTGGATACTTGGCTGATTCTAAAAGAAAGACCTGTAAGTTCTTCAAGCTTTCCTGAAAACACTCAAGTCAGTAGAGAACAAAGACTCAAATTAGCACCCCTAACAGGAAAAAAGGCAATGCTTACTCCTGTGGTGTTCGCATGTCCTGGTGTGTTGGATTTATGGGGAAAGGTTTGGGTAGCAGTGGGGCTTCAGAGGTGGCTTCTGTGAGAAGGTGCCAGAAGCCTGGTGAGCATGTCAGTGTACATATGGTCTCCAGACTACTTACCATACTTCCTTGCCTCCTGTGAATTCAAGAAACTGAGCAGGAGCATCCAAAAGATAGGGAGTGGAGCTGGGACTCACAGTTACAGGGAAGACCAAAAGCAGGGCTGCACCACAAGAGTTGCAGGGGTTTCCCAAGCACAGGCAGTGTCCTTGCCAGCCAGCATGCAGTCTGCACATGACAGGCAGAGCAGAGTGCTGGCAGCAGTCCCAGACATGGCAAGGGGATGAATCAGGCCACAGGGTCTATCCAGAAACAGCAGGGAGGGGCAGAGACAAGGGCTACAATGCAGGTCTGGGAGCGTCATCCAGGAGACAGGTCAAAGACAGGAGCTAAGATACAGTGCAAGCAAGGACTGTACATCCCAGTTCTTTGTCAAAGCTTTTATGTTAACTTTCATGCTGTGGGGCAATTTACCTTCTTACTTGCTAGTAAGCAGCAACACGGAATAGCAAAGGTATATCATAAATGTATCAGTAAGCACCTTATTACATTGTATAAAAATTCTGTTCCACCAGTTCCCTATATTTCCCCTTTACTTGGCTTTGCAATTGATCATTCCCTCAGTTGCATAGCTACAGCTAAGAATTGCGTACTGGAATTTCCTGTTCAGGTTGTGGGGAGCTTTTTGGTTTTTTCTAAGATTGTTTTGAATACTCATTTTATATTGCTAAATCATGTGTGTTTTAGATGTAAGTTCTGCAAATTCTGTCTTTCTAGTGCTTTAAAAAATATTGATGCTATTGCATCCATTGGTACCTCGGGCTTAACTGATATGAAGAAATTGGCTAAGTGGGCAGCGGAAGCAAAACTTGATCCAAATGACCCAAACAATGCATCTCTGATGCAGCTGATCATGGTAAGTGGTGTTTTCAGAGCTGTAGGGCTAATGCAACTGTGGAACTTCTAGTCACCAGTACCTTCCCAGGCAATCTGCATGCATGCCAGGGTGGTAGCAGCATTTGGATTTGTGAGGGACATACTTGGGTGAGTGTTAAGAAGCAAAATGTCTACTAAAAATATGATTTATGAGTCCATTTATTAGTAGGTTGTTTATGTATTAATAAGTATGATTCATTAATCCATTCGGGAGTGGCAAAAAATATGTATAAGGAAATGCACACACTGACTAATTTATAAATTAAAAACAAAATGCGGATTTTGAGTTTGTTCTTTCCTTAAACCACAGGGGAATTCCCAGCCTACTTGTGTGGTACTACATAGGAAGTTGCTCATTAGTAACAATTGCACTGAGATCTAGTCCATTGTAGAAGCTTCAACTTTTCCAAACAACAAACTATTCACTTGGCTGAAGTTGTGTAATTGGATTGTCTTTACAGTGCAGCTCTCAGATCATTCTGCCATGTCAAAGTTTTCATACTCTAATCTTTTGTTTACAATAAAGGGAAATATAATTTGATTGTATTCTATGATGTCTAATCTCATATTCTTTGCTCAACAAAACCCTACTCTAAAACAGTTGGTGTTTCATCTCTGTGGTCCATCTCAACTGCTTTTGCTTATAATGAGCATCCTTGCAATCTGCAGGCAAGACTCACAAAAGTTATTTTATTGAACTTTTGTCTCTTCATATGAAAAATTTATAATTTCTTTACCAAATTAGGTTGCTACAAGCGGAGAGGCACAGGTTCCTGATTTCTTCAGATTGGAACAGTTGCAGCAAGAATTCAATTTTGTTTCTGATGAGGAGTTTAATAGATCGAAGAGGTTCCGACTCTTGCGGCTCAGAAGTGGGGAGGTGGCAGAGTTCCGAAACTATAAGCAAGTCCCTTTACATGAACGAGAAATCAGTGAGAAAATCTTCCAGGTAGTATGTTATCTGAAATATTTCTTTTCTAGCTTTAATGTTAATCATATTGCAGTAATAAAAGTCTCATTAAGTCAAACGGTCCTTTTAAAAAATATAGAGCTATGCTGACATGAAAAAAATGACAATTTTATTCCTTTATACCTTTTCTAATGGTATTTTAATCTAATTAAGATAGCTTCCTTCCAAGGCAATATTTCACTGTGTGTAAAGGAAAATAAAACAGAAAAACTGCTGTAGACACAAATGTTCTAAGATAGTTTTTGTTAAAGCTAAGAAACTTTTTTTTCAAAGGGATTTCAGATTTAAAAAGGTAATGCAGAGATAATTCAGGCTTAGGCTTATTAGCTTCTAAGCCCTTTTAGTGGAAACTATTGGAAGCAATGGCTAGCAAGAATGAAAACCTTTTTATGTTTTACCATAGTCTGTTACAGATATTTCTGTTTTAGTGCTTTGCTCCAATTAGCTTACCCCATCCTTGCCTGTCTGTTAATTACCTTAGTGAAATGCAATGTGTGCATTTTTTATTTGGGTCATACTTCAATTAATTTTATCTGAACTCCATTATTAGTGTTAAGTCATGCATTCTTTTGTTCTTTAGCAGTTTATGTAGCTAAGGAGCATTTGACTGTGCTCATTGCTTTAGCAGGATCAGAATCATCTCAGATTCTGGCACTGCTGTTTCATCCCTACTTCTTATATAAATTTATATGAAAAATTTCTTTCTTCCTTTTCTATTGGAATATATATTTTTTTAGAAGATATTTATTATTCAATCATGTCTTGCTCTTTACAATATATATTTTTACTTTTAAATTTTAGGTTACTTTTGTATCTTTTATTTAAAGATGTGCTACATCTTTGCTGTACGTTTCTGATCCAGTTGATTTTATGGACTAATTTTGTTCTTTCATTTAATCATTCAAAATTCAAAACCCACAGTTTAAGAATTTTTTTTTGTGGTTTTTTTCTTTCATTAAGGATTAATTAGATAAAATCATGATTGCCCATTCTAGGTTCATTTTATATGATGTGATCTTCAAAACTAATTTTAAAGTGGTATTGTTCCTAGGTGGTTTACTAGCTATTTGGCAAAGAACTATGAAAATTCATAGGATCATGGAAATACTATTTGGAAAATATTATCTGGAGGTCATCTGGTCCTGCTTTCCACTGAAATGGTGGGACTGTTGCCAGCACTAGATGAGGTCAGCTGTGTATTTGTCTAGCCAAGTCTTGGAAACCTCTAAGAGGGAGATTCCACAGCCTTTCTGTTCCAGTCCTTCACTATTCTTCCAGTGATTGTTCAGAAAAAAACAACCAACCAAACAAACAAAAAACCAAACAAAAAAGAGAAACAAAAAAGAGAAACAAAACCAAAACAAGAAACCACAACAACAACAAAAACCACAAAAACAAACAAACAAAAACCACCCCCAAAAAAAGTCATATCTAACCTGAACCTTGCAAGTTGTATTTAATGGCTGTTACACTGTCTGGAACTGGAGAGATGAGTTTGGCACCCTCTCCTTTGTAACTGCCCCTCAACTTGTGGACACATACTTCACTGCTCATTAATTAATTGTTAATAAATAATCTATTAATTATTAATTAATAATAATTAATCAAATAATAATAAATTAATTATTTGCTCATTAATCTCTTCATCACCAGATTGGTGAATGGAACATTTTGTCCAGTGCAAGAAAGATACTGAAATACTGGAGCAAGTGCAGTACAGAGCTACCAGAATATATACAGGGCTGAAGCACGTGAGCTGCAAGGAAAGGCAGAAAGGACTAAGGTTATTTTGGCCTAAGCAGGCAAGGCTGAGTTAGATATAATGGAAATGTTTTTCACAAAGAATGTATTCAATTACATTGTCCAGTAAGTTTGTAGACTTGCCATCTCCAGGGATACTGAAAATTCACCTGGCCAAAGCCCTGAGCATCTTGACTGGAGTTGTTCTGGCTCTGAGTGAGAGTTTGGATGAGACCATCAGAAGCTTCTCCTAGCCTACATTATTTTAAGATTCTGACCTCTTCTTGTAGGTCATGTTCTGTAGGCCTCTGACTGTTTTAGCTGTCCTTTAGTGCACCCCATCTAGTTTCTCCACATGCCTCTTGAATTGGCAGCTGCAAACTGGATGTATGGGGACATTGTGGCATGCCCCCACAACTGTCAAGCTGGAGCAGCTGGTAATTTCCCTTTGTAGGCCATGCTGCTCCTTATGTATCCTGTGGTTTGCCTTCTGCCAAAAGAACATGTCATTGTTGTCATTAAACCATAACCCCCGCATTTTTTTTCAGGATGTCTATTATTCTTCTGGTTGCTTTCCAGTTTGTGCTAGCACATGAAGTTGCTCTACCCTCAATACAGAACTTTGCCCTTTTTTTAATTAGTGCTTCAGTTTTCATAGTCTTCAATTATCAAGAGCCCTCTGAACTGTGGTTCAGTCAGTTGTTGTATTAACCACTCTTCCTAATCAAATATCGTTGGTTAAGTTTCTGACAGTGTATGATGTCTCCTTATCCAGGTCACTGGTGAAGAAACTAAATAATGCTGGCCTTATAATTGATCCCAGGGGCACTTTGCTATTTAAAGGACACTAACTAGACATTGAGCTGTTCATCCCTAATGTTAGAGCTCAGGCCTGAAGATTAATTTTACTGAGTACTTGTACATGATTAACTAGCTGTGGTTCTAAAGCCAGTGTGATTTGCAGACTGCCATTAAGTTGCAGATCCTGGGAGACCCTCCTGGTTTTTGCATGGAAGCAGAGTGTCAGCTCTAGCCTTTTCTTAATTTGTGAAACACTTTCCTAAACTTGTGAATAAAAGGTGCATCTGTCAGTACAGTTTTCACTGTAGTCCACCAGGATAGTAACCACAACCCTGAGAAATATCCCATCAACATACTTTTCTCCAGGAATCAAGTAAATCTTTTTCTTGTGGTGGTACCCAATATTCATCTCAGTGAGGCTACAGAGTCTTTCATCAAACCTCAGGCAAAGCAAAATCTTCACTCTTTGGCTTCTTCTTAAAGAGCTTTTGCTTTTTCACAATGTACAAAGAAGATTTTTCTTATGCTGTTAAGTCTCTTCGATATATTTTTTTTTTCCCAACAAACTCTCCCACAAATAGAATTGCTTTGAGTTTTACACACTCTGAAAAGTAGTTACTAGTTACTTGGAAAAGTAGTTACTTGTATTAAAATACAGTTCAGATTTGAGGTCATCTTCCATGAATGCTGCATCATTTCTGTTTATAAAGGATTCTTCCTATTGCAGCTGCAGTAAGAGAAGCCACTTCCAGTTCAAATAGAATTTCAGTTTATAGCAGCAGGTCGAAGTTCAGCTTTAAAAGAAGGGAGGGAAATCTTCAGGTAATCCTTCATGGTAATTTAAACCACATGAATCTTGTAACTTAATGGAATTCCTGTCTTTATTCATGGAGGTTTAGCAGTGCTATTGCTGTATACATTAGCATTAAAAATAGCTTTATAAACATCTGACATCTGTTGTGGTTCACTGTGAGTCCTACATTAATATTAATTAAATATTTACCTTTTTTCTTGTGTGTAATAAAGCACTAAACTCTAGTAAATATCTTTAGGATTATGAGAAGAGACTGCAAGAGAGGGATGTGATTGACAGCAAAAATTACCTAGATGCTCACAGAGCAGTTGTTGCCAACTATCTACAGAAGGTAAGGTGCTAAAAATATGAATCCACCATATTTCTGTAAGGCCACATGTTTCTCCTATACTTGGACACTTTATTTCCATGAATACTAAACACTTGATTCATCTCTAAACGTGACCTACAGACATCTCTAAAATTCAAAGTTGGGTCTGAAACTGGTCCAATCAAACAAGTGGAGGTCTGTGAAATTTCATGTTATTAAAAAAGATGTAATATAGAAAATGACGCCATTCTGGATTTTCCTAGCACTTCTGTAAATTCTTCTTTGTTTCAGTGCCCCAGAGATTTATACTGTTGTATCCCAGAAATTCGGTGATTTCCCTGTGCCCTGTTTTCCTTGTTGTTAGCTGTGATGCTAAGAACTTAATTATCTCTATGAAAGTGGCCCTAACCACTGTTCAGAGTCACTTAATGCAGTACACAATGTCTTGTCCTTCAGCCTAAGGCAGAGGGCATATCTTCCATCACATTACCTTCATTGTGGTACCCTTATCTTTTTTAATTTATTTTCCTAGTCTGTTCATTATATTAGTTTGACAATCTCTTTAATCCTTAGGGGGAAAAAGTAGGAAAACAATGGTCATCTAACCAAGAAAAGTTTGCAATTTCAGACTATTTTGCAAAAATAGCAAGTGCAAAATGGGGCTACCAGTTTCTTACCAGTAGTGGAAATACCAAAAAGTGCATCAAATCCTAGCGAGCCAGCAACACATGAAATGTGATGATAAGGCTGATTTAAAGTAGGACAAAACAAATTATCTGCTAGAAAGAGTGGTTCTTGAAAGACAATGAAGTGTTTGAATCTCCCAGGCAAGTGCCAAAGCCCATATTCAGTATGATAGTATAAAGAAATTATTTTTGACAAAGCTGTCATGTCTGTGTCAGCCCCGTATGCTTTGCATGGTATCGAACATATGGTTGTTGCGGTGCGCTGAATAGCAGTGTGGTAGTACAGAGTAACATGTATTATGGAGCCTTTATTTGTCACTATGTTAGATTAAATACAAGTAGCCTTTTCTAAAATAGTATTTGGGTATTTTGCACTTTTATAAATTGTCAGATGTGCTTGAAAATTAGATTGCTCACTTCAGAACTGAAATTCACTTCACTCTGAAATGTGATCTTTATATGTTTATCACTTCTGATTTTGTAATAGCACAGAATATAAGGGCATTCCTAGCATTAGTGGTAGGAAAAAACCGACTAAGGCAACACTCTGTCAGTCTGCTTTCAAATAGCAGTTGGGAGAAGAGGGAAGACTTCGATCTCTGTGCTTCACTCTATGGCCTCAGCATAGAAATGAAAGGAGCTAAGGATTTTAAACATTTGCTCAAAATCATAGTATTTGTAATACTGGCTTCATCAGTTGTTCTGCAGTCCAAAATATTCCTTTTTACTCCCCTTCACTGGTGCCATATAGATTTCTCTACAGCCTTTTCTGCATCTTCATTTAGATGTGGAAGAGAGATGTCTGGTAAGATGTCTGGTAGTGTAACTTATCGTTATGATTGTATCTGATGATGGGCTGTAAGCAGAAATTTTTTTTTGGACTGTGACCCTCTTAAAAGTGGGAAAAAAATAAACCGTATTTGGATGGGTTTTTTGTGTTTAATAGACAGAATGCAAATATTTGCAGTGGGTTTGGATTAGAAATGTACTTTTTTTCTCTTCTCCCTCCCTATTCACAGGTTCGAGAATCAGTAATAAACCGCTTCCTCATAGCAAAACACCATTTCCTTCTCTCTGACCTTGTTAATGAGGAGGACATTCTGAGCCTGGGGTAAGGGAGCTATCAATTTGTTCCAAATAAAAAAATTATTGTAAAACCATGTGATTTTTTTTCTTCGCAACGTGTGTTTATGCGACTGACATGATTTTATGTTTAGTATAAAATGTAAACTTGCAATCACTACGTGCACCTCTGCCCGTACAGACACTGTACTGATAAGCAAAGGGCATAAAAACTTTTGTAAAACAAAGTCTGGTTTTGACAGAAGTAAAGTGACAACATGTAAGTAAGATATAGAAGGATATAATGCATCAAGCTGTGACCTGATAAGCTGAGCATAGCCCAGCTGGTGCCAGATGGAATATTTCGAGTTATCAGACAAGTGTAAGAGGTAGTAACACTATTACTGGTTCTGTAGGTGATGGTTACTTAGAGTCAGCGCCTATGCCCTGCAAGTAACGTGCAGTAGTTTTTTAACAGTAATATTCTTTATTTTACTTCTCATGTATTTCTCTTTGCTGATGCTGAATGTCATTTATGTTCATAAACGATACTGAATTTGGAAACTGCTGCTTTTTTTCTTTTAAGGTTATTGTTTCTTTTATTACTTAATCACTTTCCTTGAATTTTTGTTCCAAATCCTATACCTGTTGATTTTTACATTTATCAGTCATCACAGCATAGCTGACTCTTAACTGGTGTTGCTCACTTAAAATCTGTGCAAGGAAACAAGTTGTGGGAGTTATTTTTTCTTTCATGTAGAAGTTGCGTCTGTTCACTGTAAACACAGCACTCTTATAATATTCAGTGGTTTTCATCCAGCTGTATAAATCTAAACAGTCCCATCTGCTGGAGACACAGAGACTTGCTCTCTTATAAAAGAGTTCATCTTTTTCTTTAGTTCATGTTTTCGCATCACAGAATAGAAAATCCAAACCAGACTATTATGAGCTTTTGGAGTTGTTTAAAATCAAATGCTTCATTGATATTTTCTTACCATTAATATTAATTCATATCAGGTTCTATTTGCTGAGTTACCTGGCTAGTGAATAAATAAAATACACCATGATTTGTTTAAAGCATTCACTCAGTGAGATATTTGAGTAACTCACAGTTTTGTGTTATTTTAACAGTAATTACTCTGATTTTTTTTTTTAATTACATATAAAGAAATACTGTAAAAAACAAACCCACCTGGATGCATTCCTGTGTAACCTGCTCTAGGGGTCTCTGTCTTGGCAGGGGGGGTTGGACTAGATCATCTCCAGAGATCCCTTCCAACCCTAACAATTCTGTGATTCTGTGAAATAATGCCATTGGCTATCAGTTTTTAAAGTAGATTTTGGATAGTCTGCAGCTGATGTCATGATATGTAAAAAATATACATCTGCATTTTATTTTAATTTTCTTTTTCTTTGGTTCTGCTTTGCCTTGGGCTATAAGTTCTGAGGGTCCAGGGTATGTTGTGGTATATTTATTCTGCTTCCTTTTTGTGGCCTATTGTTCATTGTATGTAGCTGTGTAGTTAGATTTTTGCCTCTTCAATACAGTGGTTATTGTCATATGCCATATCCCTTGTTTATAGCACTGTAGTTTAGATCTGTCTTGAAGCTGTGTAATTGTCTTGTTTGTATCTTACTCAGTTTTGCAGGGGAAAAAAACTGAACCAAACTTTTTTGCACATTGAAATTGTAATTTCTGAAATATAAGACAGAACTGGATTGTGCAGTACTAAACAATTGCAACGTGTTGACGTTTCAGAGAGTTTTATTTGGCACAAGCAAGAGCATATATTTCCTTTCTCTATTAGTGCATAATTTTCATGTGTGTCATGGAGACATTAAAATGCTGGATTTTGTGCAAAACTGACTGAATATCTGTTTTATGATTATTAGCATTTTGGGACTCAGCCTCTTCAAACTGGCAGAGCCAAAACGTCCATTAAGGCCAAGAAGAAAAGAAAGGAAGAAGGTCACAGCACAGAATTTGTCAGATGGAGACATAAAACTGTTAGTGAACATCATTAGAGCTTATGATATTCCAGTGAGAAAAACAGTGATGAGGTATGTTTAAATGCCTGTTTCCAGTACAGATTCGTTTCTAGTTTCCACTGGTTTGGGGACAGCTGAAGAAACTGATTTTGCAATTCAGCCATGTGTGTTGTTTTGATTCTTATGATAAAAACATATATTTGTCTTTTTACTAATAATGATAAAGAACTGATATTTTGTAAGTTTGTGGAATAATGTGATCATTTTTCAGTAGTTGCTAAGTTCAAGACATGTTTTACCAGAAACTGTGTTCATCTGCGTGATGAAAAAGCTGTCTGAAAGATAAGTTGCAGCTTTGACAACTTTATAACTCTAGTAATATCAGATGAATTATACCTTAAGCAAACCTCTTCATTATACTCAGGGCAATTTTTAATTCATAATGTCTTAATTAAATACCGAAAACAAGTATTAAAAAAAATCCAGTTCTTCACTCTGGGATTCTGTATTTGCCTCCTGAGTGCAGCATGTTGGTCTTCTCTTTGATGAACTGTTTGTTTAAGTTAATAGACTGAGCCTAATGTGGTTCTGACTAATTTTAAAGGTGACCTTTACCTTCAGGCACACAAAGGCAATGCCTGCACTGCGTGAGGCTGTGTCGTGTAGAGACACTGGAGCTCTGAACAGTCTGGTTCAGTTCCAGAAGCAACATGTTGGTGCAGTGTTCTTTCTCTCTCTCCCCCAAAATGAATACACCTTGCATTTAACTCTGAGGTATTTTCAAGGTGGCCAGTTACAGAATTTAGTATCCTCTGTTTTATCTCTTACTGTAATAGAGGTTCTGTTGGATTTCTGTAAATAAGGTGATACTGAGAAAAGCACTTCATATTAGAAACATGTGGACAGGAAAAAGAAGATGAAAATTTCAATTCATTACTAGTTTTACAAAAATAATCAAAACCCTTCCCAGTCTTTTTGCATTATATGATCTGTTATTTTGAGCTGCTTATCACATGAATAGTTATTCTTTTATAATCTCTTAATGTGGTGCTATTACAAAAAAAAAGTTATGTGGAAACACTATAAAAGTAAACATTTTAATATTTATTTTCTTTTACTTACTCATGGGTTGCCAAATCTGTGATATTCATATGGATTCAATTTTGCCATAAAGGCCTTGCTGTAAGACCATTAAGTCTGCACTGCTTATGAATTCTGTGGGGATTCAACTACTTGAACTTAAAAACTTGTAGCTCAAGGAGATTGTACGAGAGAGGCAGAAAAAAAGTCTGGGATTGGTAAGTTCTTCAGAAAAGAGTGCCTTCAGGCAGAAAAGCCTTTCTTGCTTGCTAGAACTATACACTCAGTACCCCTTTCTGGCGTTCTTTTTGTGTTATTTGATCAAATTAATATCTTCTCAAGGTAAAATATCGGGAGTATTTCCAGAATTCTGTTTGGCTAATACAGAATGTGAGCGATTCATATTTTGTAATGAATTCTGTCTTTCCTGCTTGCTGTTGTCTGTTTCCTCCTGTAGCAAACTTAAACCATCGAAATCCTCAAGGTCCTTTAATGAGATGTTTGCAGCCTCTCCATCAGCTCAGAGCCCAGCTAATAGCCCAGAATGGGCTCTCAACCAGGTATACTGCAAAACTAACATTTTCTGTGAGGTTGTGAGCATTCCTCTGTTCCACAGACAGTAACATTCACCATCAGGAAGATATCTTATTGGTGAGGTTGGCTTGCCCACTCCTTGATCTCCTAAAAGAGAGTAAAGCCACAAAAGGTTCAGAGAGAGGCGATGAGGATGTCAGAAATGCAGAATGGTGACTGTTCAGTGAGGAATGATGGGGTTTTTGGCCAGAACACCAAGTAGAGGAGGAGGAATATAGTAGAAAGGCACAAAATCATAAGTCACATAGAGACTGGATAGGGACTGATTATTTCCAGGCTCTGTAAGTACAAACATGAGGGATTGTCAAATTAAACTGGTACGAGTTAGGTTCAAAACAAACAGAAGGTTGTGATTCTTCATGCAGCAGTTGGTTGGTGCCCAGAGAAGTTGCTTATGTTTATTGTGAACAAAAGAGCTTTGTGTTGAAGTGGGTATTGGACAAGTATTTGGAAGAGTGATCCATTGTGAGCTGCTAAATAGAAAAATCAATACAGACTTACGGAAGTCTTTCCTCTGAAAATGTTTGAAGCCTGGTAGAGTAATAGGAAAAAATATCATATATGCCTGCTCAGTTCTTACTCTTCTGTTTGTGCTGGCTGCTTGCCATTTTCATAGCCTTCATTTTGGGCCTGGTACACTCTTAGTCTAAATCAGCACATCCATTCTCATGGCTGACACTGAAATTACATTTTCTTCCTATTTAGAACTAAATTAGGCATTCTTCTGAATGAACGTGGAAGACCTTCAAGTTTTTTTCCTGTTTTTCTTACGGTTTTCCTTCTAATGCAGATAAGGTTCTGCCATATGCAGCTGAATGTTAATGAAGGCATTTTTAATCACATTAGGGGTTTGTTTTGTCTAGTAGAAGTTGCTTGTTTGTCATAGGAGCCGATTTCAGGGACAACCGGGATTGTAGCAGTAGGCTTCTTGGATTACAGATAAGAGGATACAAGTGCACTTTTTTCCTCTGGTGTCTGGATCACATGTTCTGTTTCAGTTACCTTCCTTGATTAGATAGCCTGTAGCTTTTCTACTCTCAGGAGAAAATATGCTTTTGCCAGTAAATATAAACATGTCAGATATTCTGAATCCACATAAACTTTTGGAAATGTTAGCATATAAAATATTTTTAAAAGGTCTATAAATGCTTAGAAGCCAGGAAAGTGCAAAATTTAGGGTGTAATGAAGTTATATCTGGGCTGAACCAGCCTGATCTCCACAAAATATATGTTTATTTTTCTAAATGAAATGTGTAACTGAATGTGTTCTGATGAATTTCTGCTGAGGTCTGTTTCCTTTCTTTTGGTCTCTGTAGGTTTTGGTCCGTCCTTTTGTAGAAGTTTCTTTTCAGCGAACGGTTTGCCGGACAACAACAGCAGAAGGTCCAAATCCCAACTGGAATGAGGAACTTGAGCTTCCATTTAGGTATTGCAAAATGAAACCAAATTGTTTCTGAATAATAATAATTGTGTTTGAGCGTGCAAATTTATTCACTTTTTCCTGTACTGTTCAAATAACTTTTTTGGTTTATTTAACCTTTTCAGAGCTCCTAATGGTGACTACAGCACCCACAGTTTGCAGTCAGTGAAAGATGAAGTCTTTATTAATGTTTTTGATGAAGTTCTTCATGATGCTGTAGAGGTGAGTTTATAACTGAGGGACAGCATACATTAAAGAATATTGTGAGCTTTTTGAAGTTGACAGAACAAGACTTTAACATCTAATAACTTTCTGAGGCACTTCCTGTGCCTCTCTTTTCTCTATTTTGTTATTCATTATGGTTTTATATCTAGTCAATATTACAAGGTTGTTAGAGGGAGTAATCTTTGCTGTGTTAACCTTTGTACAAATTAAGCTTGTACTATATGAACTGCTACTGGAGTTGAACACATGTATGTAATATATTTTACTCTTATTTAATGAAATTGAGATACTAAAATTGAGAAGTAACATGACTTGTAATCTGAATTCTATTCTTAACCTTAATCAGAATTTTTTACTAAATTCCAGATGAATGATCCCAGCTCCTGTATTTTTAATCAACTATCTTTTTATGCTCTGTCTTATCCTGTTTTACAAGGTATTTGGTAAAATGAAAAAAAAACTAAAACCCAAAAAACCCCAATAAAACCAACCAACTATCTTGAGGTTGTATGCATTAATTTGTTTGAATGAGATAAAAATTGCAAGTACTAGGAACACGAAATTTTTGTAAGCTCTCAGTGTTGACGTAACTCCTTCCCTTGTTGAAACCAGTGAAAGCTTTCCTAGTTAATTCAGCATACACAAAAATAGCAGCACTCAACATTCTTGAAAATATAACCCAAAAATAAATAATGCACAAATTTCACCAGAATTCTGTCCTCAAAAATGAAATGATATTTGATGAAGCAGAAGGGAAAAAAGTACACTCTTGAAGCTTGTATGTTTCTCTAGCCTTTAGAGAAACTTATTTTTAAAAATAACTTCTAGGCTGATCATACAAGATTTGGAAATCTCTGATAGGCAGAACACATGAAAACAGTGCTTCCATTCCACAGGGTTTAGTTGGGTTTTCAAATGGTTTTACCTTCAAAAAGCTTTTCTCAATACTAATAAAATATTTCATTAGAGGACCAGAGCTTCTTTACTTTGTCTGAGAAGACTCTTGTGGACTCCTTTTCAGAGTTTTGAGTCCTCCATCAGAGGTTATGTATGACTTGAACCCTAAAGTGGAAGCACATTGTATCATGGACTGTGATGTTCCTCTATGTTTTCAGACCTGGCACGCTTGAAAGGCATGCAGAACAATCACTGCTGTACTAGTAATGGAATTGATACTTAGAGTAAATAATATTAATACAGAATTTTTAGTAATGCCTTGATTAAATTGTTGATTAAAGGAAATGATACTATCTTACAAAGTGTTATGTTGGGCAACTTTTTAATAGGATGATCGTGAAAGAGGTAGTGGAATCCACACTCGTATTGAGAGACACTGGCTGGGATGTGTTAAGATTCCATTTACTACCATATATTTTCAAGCGAGGGTAAGTGTTTTTACTTGGAGTAAATCTCTTAAAGTACAGAACTGGACAATGGAAAGGGGCTGATTTAATGATGTTCTCTGTACTTGTTATTTTTATCAAATTGTTTGAAAATGGAAAAAATGTATGAAAATTGTTTGAAACCACTGGGGTTTTTGACAAATTTGGTGAGTGTTTATCAGTAAGTTCATTGTTTTTGAAGGGAGAAGAGATAAACAAAACATACTGTACAGTATGCAACCTGGCATCCTTAAACTCAGTAATGAGGTTAAAAGTGCAGACTTTTTAGATGGTTTTCTCAGTGGCTTTTGAGATCTCTGGTGTTGCACAGCTTAGTCAGATGAACTAGGAATACAAATATCACCTAGACAGGTGACAGGAAACTTGACCATACTTTTTTTTTTCACAGTCTGTGAATCACCAGATTTTCACCTTTGCCTGTCCCAACCCCTTCTTTACTTCATTTTTAGATCTTTTCGAGAGAAGTTTTCTCATGAAATATCAGCAATTAGTCATGGGACTAAGAGTAAAACATGCAGTTGTTCATACAGGAAAGACATTTTTTGTCCAGCTACCCATCCTAGACTTAGTTTAAGGAAAGTAATTCTTTCCATTGATAGTCCTGTCATATTGTAATCTTGCTGTAGGATTTGTTTACAGGGCAGTTCCTTTTGTGTGTAGATCAAGTCATCGTATCACAAAAGTCAGAATCTTCATAAAGTAAGAAACTGAGACATCAGTTGCATTCCTAATGACTCATTAATGTGCTCTTCTGTGGGTATATGGGGCTCTTCTCAGAAGCTTGAGGGCTTTGAGGCATACTGTGAGCCTCCTGGATTCTTTGTGTGGAGGGTAAGTCTATGGGAGTCTCACTGAAGTGCAGGGCTTGGAGATCAAAGTGGTTTTCTTGGATTGTTTGCAAGGCATAACAGAATGTAATTGTCGTGGGAGTCAAGAAAGCATGGGATTCTTTTCATTGCTGACAAATTTTGGACAGTGTATGTCTAACCAGGGTTAGTCCACTTGCTTCTGCTAGATCATTTAATAATATGCTCTCTTCAACTTGGGAAGGTAATCAATTAATTTATCTGTCTGGGGGTTGTGGTGCCCTGTAGAATGAAGCTTTCATTGACTTCAGGGAAGATTAAGTAGCAAGAAGGTCTTTTCGTAAATCTTTTGCCATCCTGTGCCGACAAGGTCACATAATGTGACACTTGCTATAGGTCAACAAACAAGAAAGAAGATCCAATACTCATTTTTAGGGAATTGTTCCATTAATTAATGAAATTCACCTAAGAAGTGTGTCTGCTCACAGTCCTGAGAGACTTAACAGGCAGACTTAGACATTTTAACAGAGTGCTTACCAATACTATTGAAGGATGTAGCCAATAATCCATCTTTGAGGATTTCCCATACTGATGTCAACCTCTGTCCTTCATACCTCTTGTTGGTCTTTCTGTTGTAGAACCAGAGTGGCTCCAAAATTCCTGTCAGATGCACTCCTGTCTCTCTGTGAGATGTTGCAGCTTTTGATTCCCTAGGCATAGTGTGAGTGCCTGTATAGCTCTTCCCAGCAGTAGAGATTCTTTTCCTTTGAACAGGATTTCTTACAGAATTTGAAAAAGCATAATAAGCCCAGGGGTTATATCAAGGTGCATCAGCAATTAAATTTCAGTAGTAAATGAAGCATTTCATCATCCTGTTCTAATATACCACAGCAGAAATTCTGAGTGATTTATTTAGAGTTTTCTCCTATCAAAACCTAATTTTGTTCTTAAATGTTTGATGAGCCATTCCAGTGAGTCATCTGTTCCTTTTCCACATCCACTGAAGAAATCCTTTCCAGTGGCAGTTATCTGAATTCTGTACACATCTTTTCTCTTAAATCTATGTACTTCCACTGTGGAAACCTGCCCAAGCAAGTGTGGGGCCTGCCATCTCTTGTCTCACACAGCCTTTCAGAAAGACCTTATTCTCTGTTTGTGGTGGCAGAGGAATTACAAGGGACTGGGGAGCCTATAGAGCACTTCCATGGGGAAGCTGACTGCATGGGCCCAGTTCCAGTTGCACCCAAGAAACATCAGCAGCTTCTGCATAAAAGGGGTCCATCTGTGAGATGCTGGAGCACCATTCCTACATCACATATAGGCAAAGGCCTGTTGGTGTGATGCTGCCTGCAGAAGCCCAGTCCTGCAACCTATATTTTGCCATTTTGTCTTTTTTTTGGGTAAACAGAGCCATGTAGTGTTTGCTGTTAGAAAGAAAAATAGTGAAATGCTGCTACTCTATGAGCTAGTGTATATGATTTCCATTTCACTAAACATTAGTGTTCATAATATGCAGGAGAGGCTGAAATCCAGTTGTAATTAATACATTTAAAAATGAGATGTTTCATATTTTCCCCACAGTTAATCAACATAAATATCATATTCTCTTATTTTATTGTTTTGCAATTCAGGGTAATAATCAAAAGAATAAAATATTTGAACACAAGTAGAAATGAATGAACTTTTGCTTTCTTGCTTCTAATGAGAAGTATTTCTCTGTATTGCTGTAGATTGATGGTACATTTAAGGTCAATATTCCACCAGTCCTCCTTGGGTACAGCAAAGAAAAGAGCGTGGGAATGGAGAGGGGTTATGACTCTGTGCGAAATCTGAGTGAGGGCTCATATATAACACTGTTTATTACCATTGAACCACAGCTCATTCCTGGAGAGTCTATCAGAGAGAAGGTAACTAATCAGTAATTCATCACACTTGCTTTTTGTTTCTAGTGGTGCAGTTCTTCTCTGAGATGCATATAAATAGGAGTGCTTAGTGTACCAGAGGACATGAATGCCAGTACAGGAGTACACTGATACAAATTCAGACTGTTTTATTTAAAATTTTTTAGCTCAGTTCAATTTAATTGGATGCACCAATAGGTGAGATGAACATTTAATGCATGAGAGGTCACTTTGAGCAAGTATCTGGTTCCACTGTTAATAGAAAGCAAATTTGCATTCATTATCTGTGAGCATATAGTTTTTCGCTGTATTTTTGTAAACAATAAAGTATTCACGTGAGTGTTTGTGAACAGTGGACAAAAAGGAGGTGGCAGGTGCAAAGAGTATTTTCTTGCTTCTGTTCAAATATAGCATTTATTATTTATGGCTTCATGCATGCCTCCAGATCTTGAAGATAATAATTTCTAAATAGCAGCTGGTTTGGTTTTTTTTTTTCAGTTATTTGACTAAAGCAGAAGTGCCTTACACTAACAACAATAATGTGTAGTTAAAATGCATACAGTGCTTGCTAGTTTATGTAACAGTAGGCAATGATTTTGAGGTCCATACATCAAGGATGTGTGTTTTTCATGCACAAACAGCAGCAGTTCATTTGTTTCCAATTCATTGCTACAGTGGTCATTTATTAGAAACGCAGGAGTAACTGGAGAGAAATGTCTATCATAATTTCTTTTTCAGAATAAATATAAAATTGTGTGATGCATTCTAAAACCCCTTTTTCCTGTTAAAATTATAGCCTTGGAAACTATCCAGTCCAGAATATTAAGGAAGTGCATTCATAGGTGCCTTTGAAAGTTAATTAGTTTTAATGATAAGATTATTACTAGGACTCAACACCATAAATATAAACCTAACAGCTTTGAAGTACCTTTAATAGATAACGACTTAATGAAGAGTTTCATAATCTTAATCTTCACATATAGTAATTAGTTGCTGGGAAAAAAATGTGCTGAGTTTGTAAGGTAACATATCTCTGTTTCTAGAAAGACCTGCCTCCAGTACTGTTTCAAAATAAAAATCATAGAAATTCAAATAAGGAGTGAGATTACTGTAAAATATTATGCACTGTATCTTGTGAATCTTGATGTCTTTAAATAAAGAGCAAATGTTCAGAATTTCTTGCACAGAAGCAATTTGATACTCAGTTTTTGATGGCAAAGACAAACTAGTTAATTTGCCATTCTTTCTTTCTATTCCTTATAATGTCGTTAAATTTGAAATGCTTGTGTACTGGTTTAGGATGCTAAGCATAATTTTAGTTTATTTTATGATACCTTTTTTGTTTCTTTAATTATTTTTTATCTCTTTCCTTCTCTGCTTCCTGAACCTCTATATAGATGAATGAAATGCTTAAGAAGGTACAATATTAATAAATCTGTTGAGATACTCCTGTTGTTCCCTGTTTTAAGATTTAGCTTGGTTTTGTGCCAAGTCTTTCAGCAGTCTTTTTGCACTTTGTGTTACTTGACTGTGACATAGTAATTGTTTATTTGCCAGTAATATTTGCAGTGAATTGCTACATTTAAGTTTACGAAGTGCCAGAGGCTGTACTTTTCTGCTGTTAATTATGGTTGAGAAGAATTACCACTGTGTGCCTTCTCTGCTGACCTGGAGGTCCAGCTATAGGGCAGTGCCCAGCTGTTCTACCTCAGGTTAGCTTGAGAAGAAGGGTAACAAATGACAAAAAGTGGCTTATTTTGAACAAAAATATTAGGAAGGATGAGCTTTAGTTCTCTGCACCATTAGAAGTATACAAGGAGGTCTAAGTAGACAAAAAATACTATTTTGACTGATCCCAATACCTTTAGATGATGACATCTTAGGTAACACATGAGGAAATAATTGTCATTGTTATATAATTAATATATGCTTTTGAGTCCTACATTTGCTTGTGAAAAATCTCATCTAAAAATGTTAGCATTTGAGACAAGTTGGAATTATAAGGATTCATCTAAAAATCACTTGAACCTTCTCTGCAAATATTTTGGCATTGCATAGGGTTGTCATAACCTCAGTTGTGGTTTTAATAGAGTGCTATGGGAATAGCATATAGAATTAGTACCTAATTGTTTACCTTTGAATTAATATGTGTTGTTACATATTCATGCCCAGTTTTACTTGGCCATAATTTCTGCTACATTTTTCAGTACTTTAATAAAGCCAGCTTATTATAGGTATAGGTAGGTATTATAGTTATGGGTCATTATGGGCATTCATTAAATGCAAAAAATGCAAATTGTCTGATTTTCCACTGTCTAGACTTTTGCTATATGTCTGTAAGCAAAACTCTATTCTACAAGGCAAGTTCAAAATGCTATTAGAAAAGAATTTAACGTTCCTTTTATGCTCCTGTAGATGGTGAATTAAGACCGAATAAAGTAAAGACTAAAGTCCAAACTGTAAATAAAACTGGTTTTGTATAAATTCTACTGTCTTTTGAAGTTTGATACCCAAGAAGATGAGAAACTGCTCCAGGCAGCAGAAAAATATGAAGCTGAATGTACATCAAAGTTTCCAAGCCGCCAGTGCCTAACAACTGTAATTGACCTTGATGGGAAAACAGTTTTTATCACCAGATATATCAAACCTCTGAATCCACCACAGGAGCTTCTTGATGCTGTCCCAAATAGATCTCACGCAGCAGCAGTAAGTACTTAAAAAAGGTAGTAAAGTCTCTGGGATACAGGTTTCAAGATATGTGTTTGCCTGTGCTCTTGCACATAATCACATCCCAGCTCTGTGTGCCTTCTGTACAGCTGCGCCTTTTGTAAAGGAAAAACTAAAAATGCAAAATAAAACAGTAAAAAGACTATGTGTTATACACAGTAAGTCTAAATATAATGATGTTGTAAAATAACATTGGTCGTCTTGATGGAAAAAAATAGGTAAAAATAAAGAGTATTATCTTTTAAAAGATAAAGAATTATGACAAGCCTCAATGGGAATAAATCATATCAGTCTTTGATACAAGTTCTGAAATGAGCTAGCTGCTACTGTAATGACCTTACTATGTTTTGTCATTGATACCTGTGGAAATAGCTATATTCTTCACATCTGCTAAAATAATACAATAGTGTTGTGAATTGAAGGGGTGACTTGCTCTCTTTTGTTTTCTTGAAGGAATTGGTGGCTCGATATGTTGCTTTGATTCCTTTTTTGCCAGACACTGTGTCATTTGCTGGAATTTGTGATTTATGGAGTACATCAGACGTAAGCAATGCATTAAACAGAAGTTCTTTATCCTCTTGAATGTAATGTAACATCCTAGCAGCCCCTGTTTTCAGGGAGAGGTTGTACTAGATGAGCTCCCAAGGTCCCTTCAGACCCAAATTATTCTGTGATTCTGTTACTGCAAGGACTATTTTTCTTTGAGCCTTTTATTTCAAAGAACAAGGACCAAAGCTTGAGAAAAGTTGTTCAATCTGATGTGAGCCAAAAACTTTTTATTTGATAGGTTGCAATTAGCTGAGAATACCTGGGGCTTTAAAACATCTCCTGTTTTTTCTCTTATAAACCATAATGGCTAGTCATGCACAAGTGAAAGGATGATAACTGATGGAGACTTTACAACTAGAGTTAAAATGGATCATTGTCATGCAAAGCAACTGTAGCAAAACCATTGCATGTAGTGTCAGCAATAATGGGATTATTTAGCCCTCTCTGTCACATAAATCCTTTCACTTATAAAATAACAGCAGACACTGTTGATCATAGATGAAGTTTTTATCATCTCAGAACTATTTTGAAAAATTGTCATTCTAGAAAAGACAAAGACCCTGGTTCTTGTGATAAAATCTCAGATCTCAGGGATTTTCACAGCATTCACTCTTCATCCTGTGTGTTGAAGCAGTGACCAATGCAAAGACCAGTTGCAAAGATCTGAGAGGACTGCTTGCTTCAGAAGTATTAAAAAAAATTATCAAAACTAAGTTGATAACTGCCTACAAAGACTTTTTTTTTTTAATACCTCAATTAGCAATTTCTTTATCTTCTGGCGGGAGATGAGGAAGAACACGCTGTGCTCTTGTGTAATTATTTTCTTGGTATGGGGAAAAAGGCCTGGCTTATCATTGGAAATGCCATTCCTGAGGTAAGAGGATTTTTTTCGTTCGGCCTGTGTATTAACTTTTATTCTGTGAAGTCTTTGGTTCCCACCAACAGATAGTTGTTTCTTGCTGGGATGTTTGTCCAGAATATTATCTAAATATTGCTGCTAGGAACTGATTATTTTCAGAGAAGAAAATTAAAAATTGAAAGTATATCTTAGTATAAATATCATCTTGGTTTTTTTCCTGAACTCCTGTAGCTGTTGTCCTCATAATACAGTACCAAACACCTGTAACCCTTGATTTGACCTTAACTTGTGGGCTGTGTATGTCCAATATTTCTCTGCCACGTAACAAAGAGCACAATATTATGTAAGTGTTGAACTGTAATGAACCTGTAAATACTTCCAAGCAGTTTGCCCCAAAAAGCAATCTTAACCTTAATAGTAAAAATATAGTATTCTGAAGAATAGAAAGCATACTGTCTTTGTAGCTGGTTTTCAAACATCTCATTTTTTTTTTCTTTCCTAGGGACCAACTGCATATGTATTAACATTGGAACAAAGTCAGTATGTGATTTGGAATCCCAGTACTGGATGTTTTTATGGGCAGTATGATACTTTCTGCCCCTTACAAAATGTGTACTGTCTGATCAGCTCTGATAATGTAAGTGTACCCAGTCTTCTCACATTTCTATACACATCACTGTTAATAACTTTTTTTACGTTATGCATGATTTGTTCATCATTGAAACTGTAGTTACCATATTATTAGTGATTTTATTTAACCTTAAGTAGGTTTTTCAGCTACTTTAAAATTTTAATCAGAATTCTGGTGGATCAAACATCCATTAATATAATTTTCGTTGTTGGGTTTTACTTACATGTTTCCCAACTTGGATGTCTTAAGATTACCATGGTTTAGGTGGGGAGTAGCCATTTCTCAAAGGTAATAGTTTGCAGTTGAAATATAACTGTATTACAAGGAGTTACTTAAGTTGCCTATAAACAGTGGGCACAGCCTGAATGGTTCAATGTGCACATCACAGAGCTGGTACAAGGCAAAAAAACTACACTGATTTTCTGCTTGGCATGAAGTCCTCCCATTTATTTGCAAATACACAAGTAATACGAGTGCACATTCACAATATATTATTCATTGTGTGGCTGGAAACCCTCCAACATTGTGGGAGGAGAGAGGAGAGATCACAAGAACTGTGCAGCTCAGGGCAGGTGGACAAAAGGCCACAGTTTGTGGTGGAGCTGAGTCTGTGCCTGGAGGGACAGGAACCCTGGGCACTGTCCTGCCAGCAGCATTCCCTGACTCGGCTGGAAGCCAGACCTCACAGCTTCTGGGGACACAAACAGGGATGTGATAGTGAGGTAGAAAGATGTGTGGAAGTCTGAAAATGAGGAAACAGAAGGCGAGCTTAAAAAGAGAACCCTAGGTTTTAGCTGAATGAAAACTGGGAGTTTCAAAGTTTGCTCTTCAGATTTTTGGAATGCCATGCATTATGAGTTTTATTTTGGTTTTTAATCTTCTGGTGTTTTATTCTAAAAACAGATCATGACTTTGGATGAAAACTTAATATTATAAAGTGCCTTTATTTTAAAAAGTGTCCGATTTTTCACTGAAAGCATTTTGGGGAGTGGTCAAGTTGTTGGGGTTTTTTTAACCAGTACTAAACCTACAGTTAAGAAAAATGTAGCTCAGTTGTTAATTGCTGGAAGAAGCAACTAAAGACTGACAACCTGATCAGCTAACCTTGAACTGCAGAGTGCAACATCTTTCAGGGCAACCAACTCCAATCTACATGTGACTCTGAGCAGGTTCCACCAGCAGAGCCACAACACTTCATATCCAGGTGGGGCAGAACCAGCTGGTTTGTGTCCCAGAAGGCTCTACACAGAAACATCGTCTACAAAGGGTTGATCATTGATTAGCATTTACTATTAAGTGCTGGTACATTTTGCAGCTTTAGCAGTAGCTATTTAGAGATTGTTTAAACAAGACTCCTACGATGCTTGCGTGCTCCAGACTAGGCCCACAGACCAAAAAGAATGTCTGGAAAGAAGGGGAGTGCAAGACATGGGTTCCACTTGATGACAAAATACACATAGGAGCTGTGTGTGTCTGCAACACCTGCTTGTTTTCTGCAAGATAAGCCTAAAATAGCAATGGTGCTGGGGTGCAGCAGCTACCAGGCATCACAGCCACAGCAGCACTGGGCTGGGCTGCTGGAAGAATTTAATCAGAATTCAGAAAAGACTTTTACAGTAGTCCAAAGGGGTGGAAATGCAGCTCAGAACAGCAGAAGAAATTGCTACAGGAGGTTATATGGTATTTCATTGCTATGTAAGTGGAATGTGTTCTACAGTTGGGATTATATGCTGAAAGTTATAACAAAATTTGCTTTCTTGTAGATTTGGTTCAATATTCAAGAATATGATTCCCCAGTAAGGATAAATTTTGATATCAGCAAACCAAAACACTGGAAGTCTTTCTTTTCAAGAAGTTTGCCATTCCCTGGTCTCAGCAGCATTCAGGTATTGATGGATCTACTGCTAACTTGATTGGACAGTTTGAGACATCACAGACTTGGTATAAAGAAGCAGACTAAATTCTTTGGACTTCTATGCTTAAGTATATTTATGTAATATCACTGGTTTTTAAAAAGATTTCCCAGTCATGCCTTTAAAAGAAAGGAAGCAGGAATACTGCAAAAAGTTGGTTTTATACAGAATGAATGCTCTTGGCCTCTAACTGTCCATGTAAGATCTCAGGATAACAGCGAAGTAAATGGGATAAATCTTTTACACAAACCTATTTCAAGTAGTAGCTTGGTATTATAAAGAAAATGTCAACTTTCATCTTATGGTTAAGGCGGCATTTTTTTTCAAGCTATATGAACATCCTTATTAAAAAGGATGAACATTCTTATTAAGAAACCAGAAATTTCTGTAGTTATCAAAGGTGTATGAAATTGAAGTTTACTGGAGAAAAAAAACAAACCCAGCATTACACACAAACGTCTCGTTAATTTGTTTTATCATGTCTCTACTAAGGAATAATTATTTTAGCATAACTGTCAATTCCTGTGGGCATCATCAAGACAGAAATACCTGAAGTTACATTGTTGTACAGCTAGAAGAAATTGCACATTTTAATATTTGTTTTATCTATTGCTAGCCTGAAGAATTAGTTTATCAGCATTCGGATAAGGCTGCTGCAGTGGAACTACAGAGCAGGTAATTCTCCAAAACAAATGCTGTCAGTGCTGACACTAAAGCATATTCACACCTAGGTCCTTAAAACCTGCTTTGAATGCTAGGAATTGAGAATGGCCCAAAAAACCCCAGAAGCTACCATTCCAGGTTTTTTTTTTAACTCTCCCTTTTTAATAGGGATTGCCAGATAGAAAGAACTGATCAATCATTGTTCTACGATTTCCCAATGAGCAAAAAGCTGTGGAGGGATGAGAGGAGTGTGAACTAAAAAGGGGTTGTAAGCCCCTGGCCCTCCACTGACCATGCAGGCACCACACAGCTGTGCTGGAGTTGCTTTTCTGCACTTCTAGTCAGCAGTAAGTTTAACTAAGGTCATTTATGTCCCCCAGAACCTGTACTGTCTGCCAAGGGAGATCAGCTCAGATGTCCAATAAATACTAGAATTGTAATAATCAGTCTATCTTATTGCAGGATTGAAAAAATATTAAAGGATAAGATTATGGAATGGAGACCAACACGCCCAACTCGTTGGAACAGATATTGTACCTCGACCCTACGTAACTTTTTGCCGCTGCTAGAACAAAACCAAGGCAAAGATGTGGAAGATGATCATCAGGCAGAGCTGCAAAAACAGCTGGGAGATTACAGGGTACAGCTGGGAACATAAATGGCTTGTGCATAGTACAAGAATTTAAATCCCTGGGATTTAAATTGCCACTCTATGGGATAGAAGTGTCCTATGCTATTTATTTCTTCTACTATCAAAATTCACAGGAGCTTTTATACCAATATTTAGAGTGAAGGGAGTGATGATCTGTTTTATTTCACTGTAATGTTCAAGGTAAAAACTTTCTGCTGAACATAAAATGAAGAATGTAAAGGTAAATCGGCTGCATTTGTTCTGGTTTTATTGCTGCACCACAGCAGCCACTGCTGCCGCTACATAAACATGAGTGCAGTCTCCCAGCACCAGCTGCTCAGGGGCTGGCTGGGTCAGTCAGAACCTGGCTCTGGTGCTGACTTGTGCTGCACACTGACTACTTACAGGTGCAGGAGCCCACATAACTAACGTGCTTTTCTTCAGTTTTCTGCTATTCACTCTCTGAAGACAGAAGAAAACATTCTGAAGTGTTCCCTGCAGCCAGTGGTGTACCTGTGTGTTCTTCCTCCAGGCTGTTGGAATGGCCTTCTGCTTTCCATGTGAAACAGCTATGGTGACAGCACTGCACTCAGCTAAGGCCAGTTCCAAAATGAGTTGAGGTTTCAGTTCCTGTTGGACAGGAGACACTGGCCCTCTCAAATCCTCAGCCAGGAGAACACAGTGATTTAAAACCAGCCAAAAGGCAAAAAGCAGTGAAGGTCTGCTGTATGTGTTCATTAATGTAACCTTATTCTAATGGATTCTAAACATCTTCACTTTAAACTTATTCCAGGCAAGCTTCTGACACTTTTCCTCTTTAATCTGGTTAATGTGAAAGAGGGAAGCGGTATTAAAATACAAAAAATAGGCTTTTTTAATTGCATCAGCAATAGAAAAGATAAATTTCCATGCTCAGTAAAGCAGGTTTTTAAAACTGTGTATTACCTATTCTTCTTACATGTTTTTTCCGTTTGTCTTTCTCCCAGGTCTCTGGATTTCCTATTCATATGCCATATTCTGAAGTCAGACCTTTAATAGAAGCTGTACACAGCACGGGAGTTCATTCCATTGATGTTTCCAATGTTGAATTTGCTCTAGCTGTGTATGTTCATCCTTATCCCCAAAATGTTCTCTCTGTATGGATTTATGTTGCTTCACTTGTGCGAAATGGGTAGTACAGAGCAGTCAGAATAGTGCAAGAAATTTGCTTATATAGGTGTAAATGGAACAGATTTTTTTCACTGATGATTTGAGCTAGCCCAAGTATTTTAAAAATCAAATGAGAACCTCATTTTTAGGAGCTTTATTTGCCCTACAAGCACTAAAGATACTACTTATTACTGCTAAAGAAGAGACTGACAACATAGAATTCCAGTACTAATAGGTGATTTTTATACAGTCTTTTATAGCTCCCAGTGGGACATCATTACACATGCCCACATATAGTGACATTGCAGAGTAAAATGCCTCCTTGGAATCCCTTGAAGACCTTTTTTATAGCTAGTCAGTTTATTTTATCTACAGACCTTCTTCCTGTTCAAAGACACTTGTAAATAAAAATAGTTTTCCTGTACCTTAGTTCCTGAATGTTTAGCCATGAAAAATTTTCATGTACCAAAGCACCATCAGTGAAGGCCATACTTTGATTTTTAAGAGGCTGCTTCATATCCTATTCCATATTTTATGTCTGTATAATGCCAGCACCATTTAGAGGTGTAAGACAACATTTTCTTAAAAAGACAAAGGATTTAATAAATATTTATACAAAAACTTAAATGGAAGCTCATTTCTTTTAGACAAAAATTTGATTAAATTACTTTGGAGTATGAAATCCTTGTCTGCAAGTTGCCAAACTTGCAAGTAAAAGATTATCAGAAGACTTGTTTACTAAAAATGAAATTCAGTTATAATAATGCAAGTAGTGGTGTTAACTGTAAATACTGATATAATTATATAATCTTTTCCTGCAGTTACCTTGCTAATCATACTCTTCCAATGACAGTTGGTTGAGCTCAGGAAGAACATTCATCAGAACATATCAAAATGAAGATTGTTCTTGAGCCACAATTTAGTTCAAAGTTATCTAATAAATACTGATAAAAAATCACAGAATCACAGAATGCATCAGGCTGGAACGGAGCACAGTGGGTCATCTGCTCCAACCTCCCCACTCAAGCAGGGTCATCCTCGAGCACATTGCCCAGGATTGTGTCCAGATGGTACTTGAATATTTCCAGTGAGGGAGACTCCACAACCACTCCGGGCAATCTGTTCAGTGCATGGTCACCCACAGAGTAGGGATGTTCCACCAAGAAGGGCCTGACTCCATTCTCTTGGCACTCTCCCTTCAGATACTTAAGAGACATTGATGAGGTCCCCTCTGTTGTCTTTCCCCAAGGCTGAACAGGCCCAGCTACCTCAGCCTGTCCTTGTAAGAGAGATGATCCATTTTTGTTGCCCTTTGCTGGACCCATTCCAAGAGCTCCATGTCTCTTTTGTACTGAGGACCAGAACTGGACACAGCTCTCCAGCTGTTCCTCACCAGGGCTGGGTAGAGGGGCAGGATCACCTCCTAATGCACCCTGGGATACCACTGCCCTTCTTGGCCACAAGGACACACTGCTGGCTCATGGACAGCTTGTTGTCCACCAGGACCTCAAGTCCTTCTCTGCAGAGCTGCTTTCCAGCAGGTTGACCCCCAGCCTGTCCTGGTGCATGGGGTTACTCTTCCCCAGGTGCAGGACCCTGCACTTGCCTTTGTTAAATTTCAGCCAGTTCTTCTCTGCCCATCCCTCCAGCCTGTCGAGGTCCTTCTGAAGGGCTGCACAGCTCTGTGGGGTGTCAGCCACTCCTCCCAGCTTTGTGCCATCAGTGAACTTGCTGAGGAGGCATCAACCCCTTCATCAAAGTCACTAATGAATAAGTTAAAGAATACTGGGCCCAGTATTGAACCTTGGGGGAACAGCACTCGTGACAGGCCTCCTACTGGACCCTTGCCCCAGTTACAACCCCCTGGAATCTGCCATTCAGCCAGTTCTCAATCCATCCCACTTCACTCATCCAACCCACACTTCCTGAGTTTGCCTGTGAGGATGTTGTGAGAGACAACAGATTCTTGATTCAGATACTGCTGAATCAAGGTAGACAATATCCATTGCTCTCCCCTCACCCATCCAGGTAGTTGATTAATCGTGGAATGAATCTGGCTGGTCAAGCATAATTTCCCTTTAGTGAATCCATGCTGACTACTCCTGATCACCTTCTTGTCATCCGTGTGGATAGAGATGGCCTCCAGAATGAGGCATCCATCAGCTTTCCATGGATTGAGCTGAGGCTGACCTGAGGCTGCTCTGTGAGTCTTCCTTTGAACACCAGGGTGGCATCTCTTCCAGTCCTCAGGCACCTCTCCTGATCTCACAACCTTTCAAAGATGATTCTGAGCAGCCTCCCTACACTGTCTGCCAGCTCTCTCAGCACTCATGGATTAGAGTCAGGGGTTGCCACCACAGGTTCCCTCCCCTCTACAGACCTCCACCAGGAAGGAGTACATTGTCATCACATGATGCTTTGCTGAACACTGATGACAATTCCTAAATTTAGTCCATGGTGTGTCTGCAGCTGATTCAGTCCTCAGCTGTGTCCACCAGTCTGCACAGAAAGCATCACCCACCAGCAAGCAGAAGCTCCTCTTGATGCACTTTCCCAGTCTCAGAAATCAGAGTTCTGGAACAAGGACAGATAAAGCAAACCCACTGTGTACCTTGTTACCAACAGCCTTGGTCAGCCTTGCACAAGCAGCATCCATCTCCTCTAACCTTTAGGCACCAAACTCCTTTCAATGCAGCTTAAAGCAACAGTTGCTGGATCAGTGGTGTTCTTGGATACCCCTTCTGTAGGCTTCAAACTGAGCACTGAAAATTCTGCCTCTGGCCCACAGTCACCTGTTAACCATGACCAGCCAACTCCACACCCGTTCACTAGTGTTTTTCTTACCTTACTCCTCTTCAGTTTTACTGGGAGCAAGATGGTGTCAGAACTTGCAGTTTATTGTAATCTCCAGCTCTGCCTGCAAGCTGACTTCCCAGACACCAAGAATCTTGAAAGCTGCTTAGGTCACCATGACTGGTGTCCTAAATAAATACTACTCAAAAGAATTTATCCAAATAGGAAAATTGGTAAAAATTACTAGCTTGTATTGTCAGCCTTAAAAATTAGGCACGATAGCGGGAAGAAACTCTGTCTTTTACAAAAGCAGATACCTGCCCCTCCTCTGCTGAAGAAAAATCCAACCTGAAAGTGTGCCACTCATGAGTAAGTGGCCATTAAAGTTTACAACTTGACATGGGCTACAATACTCACCCCCAAGCAGTGGGCTCCATCCCCATACCACCACACACACACACACACACACTCATGCCTTACTCATACATTAATTACTCTTCCTTTCCTAGCAGAGGTTTCACTCATCACAACAGATTCTCTGCCTCCCCGCCAGTTTCTACAGTTTGGAGAGGAGTCTTTTTAACTATCAAAGCAAGGGGGAAAATGTGTTTTCCACAGAGTTCAGATTAATGAAAACTGACTTCCTAGCACAGTCATGGGAACAATAAACCCAAAGCAAACCTCCCCCCATGTACTGCACAGTTCACAGCTCTGCAACCACCACACCACCTCTAACCCATCCAATCTCTGCGGCCTCCTGGCATGGTTTTTTATACCCTGAAGCACAGATATTCAACTGCTGCATTTTTTTTTTTATTGGTGGGAATGTTTTATTTGAGTATGTTTTTCAAGCCCAAATACAAAACCAAATGCAAAAGGAAGGTGGCAATTTCCCTAATTTTGCAATATAAAGAACAACTTCAGGATGAGAGGAAAGGGGAAGAAACAAGGCTCCTAAAGATGTATAATTGTTACCCAAATGCAAACAATACAGTTGAAATTCTCTGCAGAGGTTTATACTGTACTTACGGATTCAAAATTAAAAAGAAAAAAAAAAGTCCCCTAACACAAAACAATCCAGTAAAGTATATTTAAGTGCCAAACTTGGAAGAAAGTGGCTTAAAAAAAAAATCTGAAAGTTTTCCCATATTCCCCAAATTATGTAAAATAAAACCCAACACCCTTCAAGCCAAATGAGATTGTGAGATTGTTACAACACTGTACAGTACACTCATAATTAAGATTTTGAAGTTGTGGGCAGGGTCAGGCTAATATAACAACTCTCACTCCAAGGATTGTTAACACAAGATGCGAACTGTAAGTAAAGTGCATGAAAGGAAGCCTGCTCAGCTAAATGAAGTAGACAAAGATCAGAAGTCAGCGGTCATTCGCCAGAGCGGCAGCAGGCCCGAAAACCACACTGCAAGTTCTGGCATCCACTGGCGGTTTCAGCATGAGGACCTGCACAAAAACAAAAGAAATGTGAAAAGAAGAAAAGGCCATTTGTTTAGATTTATAATTCTCGTAACCTGGTGATTCAGAAAATGTCTCCTTTTTTATGATGCACTACACTTCATTCAGCACTGTGAAGTCTGAAACGCTGCCAGTACTGTCACGGTATAAAACCTCAGTCAAAACAGGTATTTTTCAAGATATTTTTGCTCCAACAGCTTAGTGTCATGAAGGTAATAAGTTCAAAATGACACAAATACAATAAGCAACACTAAATGAGCAAGTTTAAGCAAGCTATCACAGTCAGCTTTCAGAACTAGGTATATTTTCACACTGCGTATTTAATTCCCATTTTTCAAGTTCAGATAATGGTAACATGGCATTACCAAACAAACCATAATCTCCCAAACTATTTCCACTACAATGGGAAGAGTTTTTTAGTTTGGAAGGTTTTTCTCCCCCGTGAACACTTCATGGTTGGCCAGACCTCTCACATACTCGACTGGAAATTCAAAAACTAAAGAGAAAATCACCTTTGTATCACTGCAGTCATCAGAAGCCATAAGGCTAAAAATCAGCAATTCAGAAAGAAATAAGTTGCAAGCACAGACAGTACAAACCAACACTGTAATTCTACCCACCTCCACTTACCTTCACTTACTGTTATTCCTTTAATTTGAAATGTTAAAGTGATCGTGTGATAAGAAACTATTATATTTATTAATAAAGGATTTTATTTCCTACAGCCACCTGCCTGCTTTGAGACCCATTTACATTCAGGCTGGCTGAACTTCGGCACCCAACAGAAACTGGAGGTGGGTTGCCAATTTAACTCAAACAAGCTGGTAAAGACCTAACCAGGACAAACCAAAATTCCCCCTTTGTACATTACGGTGTTTTTAATGTATTTAGAAAATACTAACAGAATCTTGTAGTGAATAAGGCCACCGTGCCATGTCTAATTTCTCCCCCCCCCCCTTCCCCCAGTAATTTGAAATCATAATTAATTTTCAAGAATCTGGTGTCTGAAAATCAGCTTTATGCTTCATGTCACACACCAATGAGCAACACTCTGTAAGGTAATTAAGATACGTGAGACTGGATAAAACAAACCTGAAGCTATAATGAAGGACAATTTTTACAGTATGCAAAATAGTAAACTTTTTATTTGTCAATAAACTCATTTTCCTTTTCAAATCGCTTTATTCACCTGAACTAAATTTTGATCCTCCAAGTCACTTACGAGCTAGAGTTTGAAAGCTTCTTCGTAAGTCCTTTAGAAAGGAGACTCGGTGCTTCTGAACAGCTGGTTTAGCAGAGCATGTTCTGTGCAGCAGCATTTTCCAAGTCGTAGCTGACCTTCCCAGCATTGCCACAGCTAAGCAGCACAGCAGTGATTTTGAAGCAACTGTCACATTTCTAGCAAAATGCTTGTTGACAAAACGTACAGAACCACAACAACCCAAGGAAGGGAATGCTCAATACAATTCAATATTGTTTTCCATCCTTTCCTTGCTCATTTTAAGAATGTTACTCCTTATGCTCATAACTGGAACACACAGCCTGCCTGTTCAAATCTGACCAATGCTCAATCTAACACCACCTTCATCACTGGCAAGATCAAGTGTTATCTAGGGAGATGGTATAAGCCTATCAACCACACCTTTTATGTTTTTCCAGAATCCCTAACTTTTGTATAGTAGGGACACTGAAGTCCATTTCCTTTAGTATTTGTTTATGGCTTAGTTGTGCATGAAGATTTTTTAACCCCTTTTTAAACCTGCTGATACTAATTCCTTCCACAATTCCCCATGAGACCAAATTCCAGAAGTTCACTACCCTGTGCATCTGCTTTAAATCAATCATCTACCTTCTTCATCCAATGTCCCTGGGCTTTAACACTGCAGAATCTGGAAAGTTACCATTGCACATTCACCTCACCTACTGCTTTCCCAGTTCTGTGAAGTCATACCCTTTTCAGCCCTCTCATTCCCAGACTGAAACACTCCTGCCTTCTGAGTGTTCAGTTCCCTAACTTTCTAGTAGGCCTCTTCTGTATCTTCAGTAACTGCATTACATACACTTGTCAAGATGGGGAGACCAAAACTTTGCAGTACTCCACATGTGAGTGCCCCAAGGCTTCCAGGGCCGTGCGGCAGCACCTCTATCTTGTTCTTACCACCCTGACGATGCGTAACATTGCTGGGTTTTTTTGGCTGCTGCTGCAAACAGGAAAGATCTCAGAATTAGCACCAACAGCTCTCTGAAATCATTATCTCCATGTTGCAACTGCCAGCTCTGAATTCAGTTTCATGCAATCACAGTTTGATTATTCCCAACCACCCAGACATGAAACAACACATACACCTATACTGAAGCACGTAAGAAGTCCTGGAAATCATCAACACCAGTACCATTACCTGAGGACTACTCAGTACCACTCAAAACCCTGGAAATTACTGGGTGCATTTCTTACACCACGGCAGCAGTGAAATGCTGAGTAAGACTAATCTCAGCACAGAACTCTTGCGAGGGGAATGAGGAGAAAGCTGTCACCCTCCCAGGTTCCTGTCCATCCTTAACTGTGATCGTTAAGCCCTTCCCCTTCTTCCTATCCTTTAATTAGCTTTCAGTTTCTAAATGTGAACTAGTCTTAGAGCAACCTAAATTTTCAAAACTTTGATACTTCTAAGTAAAAACTGTATCATCTGAAAAGCCTATGTGTTCATTTCCCAATTTATTAGGCACTGAATTACAAATGACATTAAGCACACTGCAGTGAAATTTCACCCTTCTTCCCATGCTGCATTTCTTGCCCCATGTCTAATTCTCATACCATCACTGACTGTCCTTTATAGCCTCTGATAAAGAACTCTGATTAAATGAAATGAAATATTCAGGGTTCAAACACATCTCCCCAAATCTGTCCCCCTGTATTCTTTTCGTGTATTCTACTGTAGCATATGGAGACAACTCCCATCATTTGGAGAATATTTTATGCTCTTATTATAATAAGGTAGTAAGTGTCATTACAGGTTGTTTCAACAGTAAGGCGATTTGGCTATGACTTATGTTTTGACATGTCAGTTGATCTCCTCCATCAAGTCATTTATCTCCTCTATAAAAGCCCTGATGCTCCTTAGCTTGCTCTTTTTACATTGATACAGACAGCAAAATTCATATGCTTTGCTTTTGATAGCCACAGACACTGGGTTTGTTTCCCTAACTTTATTTACTACAACTGACCTTTGGCTTCATCTCTTCAGCTTCCTAATCTCCAATGTCCCCAGCCTTTGCTGCTGACCTCATTTCGGCTGGACTTTGTTTTTGAATTATCTCTGTTTAAACTCAAACGGCCTCTTCAATCTTTGCAAAAAACCCACTCTCTCCCGTTTCCTTTGGACTCTGTATACAGGGTCCCCAATTCCTCTCACCTCACCGCTGCACTAGGTTAAGCAATATGGTAACTGCATACAGAGCCTTCTATATTGTCCACTCTGATGGTCATTTCAACCTAACAGTGGAGATGAATCATTTTCATATAATCACAGAATGGTTTGGGTTGGAAGGGACCTTTAAAGATCATCTAGTTCCAAGCCCCCTGCAATAATCAGGGACATCCTCAACTTTATCAGGCTTGCTCAGAGCCCCAGCCAGCCAGCCCCTGGGAGAGGGTTCCCACCACTTCTCTGGACCACCTGTTCCAGAATCTCAGCACCTTCATTTTGCCATTATTGCTTCTAGCACAGCCCAGTTAGCAATGCATTTCATCTTGGAGCACACTGCTCCACACAGCAACTTCAGGAACTGTGCATGTTCTGGGGACAAGCTGATGCTTTTGATTAACTTTGCCAGTTTTGATGGGCACATAGAGCAAAAAACCACTAGCTGCTTGCAGGGTCAGGTTCTGGCTCATGTGATAAAACATCACGGCAGGGAAGATCCAGATACCATCACCACCAGACTTAACAAGCAGCCCAAAATTTAGTCCTGTAAAACAGCATGCAATGGAAGTGTGGGGAAGAAACTGTACATGGAGTGGATCATCCAGAGAAGCATATTTCAGAAGAGTCCCTGTCTTTCTACTGACTGTGAAGGCTTAATGAGTGCAAGCAGTGAAGTGCCTAAATTAAATGTGTTTTGGGTTGGTTCACCTGGGAAAGTAAAGTTAATCAGGTTCTCATCTAACCTGCACAGTCTACGTTACTGGTTTAGTTACTTGTAAACTGGATTACTGTAATGCTCACCTGATTACTCAGATGCCTGGGTGACTCAGAATAGAGATGAGGTCTATTTACTCATGGTGAACATATAAACATGTCCGGCAATGTAAGAGAGGAGCAGAGCTATTTGATTACTCCATTTTGTTACATGTATTAGCAGAACAAAAATAAGTCAAAATTTCCTAGAAAGAAGTTTGGCATTTCACCAGGAATATATGACAGCACAGACCAAGAGCAGGGTAACTGCCTGCCACCACCACATTCCCTCAGTCACTTGTTCTAGTTCTTGTCTATGGCAGCAGCAACATTCATGTGCTTTACAGCAAGATGGAGCCCTGACTCATCTAGAAAAAGAAAGAAAGGAAAAAAACGTAAAAAAGGAAGCTTTCAGCTATCTCAGGTATTGATTGAGTTTACCAAGTACCCCACAAAGATTAATGCTGGCCACAGGAAGGCAGTAAGAATGAGCTGGGAGGAACACAAAGGAGGGAAGGAGAGACAATTTCTTTCACAGCCACCACCAGCAAGAGGCTCTGATTTGATGGGAATGTAGCAACAGTAATACATTACAAGTATCACAAGATCATAAAAAGTGATCAAATTAGGTTTTAAAAATATATATTTATATTTCTAAATATATATAACTTATAAATACATAAATTAGCTTTTAAAAATACATGGAAGCAATATTCAATTCAAATCTGATTTTACTAAGTGATACTCTCTATCAGCCTTTGGTAAAGTTATACTTAACAGACATTAATGAGAGCACCTTGGTCATCTGTAGAACTTAAAGACTGAGACCAAACTCTCGTGATCTAACAACACTCTAATCCCACGTAAATCTGCATGCAGTAGTCCATACACGTTAAAAGAAACTGCAAAGTCTTGTCTCCACTGCTGACAGATCAACTATGACCAATGACATTCTAAATGCCAGAAGTGTGAATCATCAGAATCACAACTTTATTTCATTTATGCCCTATTTCTTTAATTACAGCACCTGAGAACGACATAATTAAAAAGAACTCTAGAAAGTGAATCATACTTAAAAGCTTTGAAGAACTACTCCTACAGAAATTAGGGAGCCCTACTTTTTTAATCCCAAAGCTGACAGCACTCCAGGCTTTGAAACTGAGAATGCAGTCAGAAGAATGGACACAGCTGGACAGAATAGTCTTAGGAAAATAAAAACTTCTCAGTGGCAAGAAGTAACTCAAACATCAAACTCTTCTTATTGCATTCAGTGTGATCTACAGCCAAATTTGTTTCAGATGTTTAAAGAAATCAACAATTAGAAGGGATGTATACTGACTTGTTTTCAGCTGCAGCTGAGGCTTATCTAACTCCAATTCTCCAGCATTGTGCAAAACATAAGGGGAGATCCTAAACATTAGTACGCAAACCAAAAACTGAAGTCAAACTAACAGTAAACATAAAATAAATTTGGAACTGCGCACAAATTCATGGTCTCTGCTCACAAAAACTGCACCATGTTACGATTATGCAACAGCAGCCCGAGACTCAAACCCATACTACCCAAGCACAGCTGCTCCACCATTTTAGTTTTGCACTACTAAAAAAGTAGAGCAGCTATGGTTGGACCAGCACTTGCCGAAAATGCAAAAACTGTAACCAACATGCCAACCAAACAAGTTCTGCAAGCCCTTCACAAAGAAATTCCAACAAAGATGTGTTGTGTGTAAGGAGCCTCATCAGGATCAGTGTTTGAAGGGAAAAAAAAATCTGAAAATAAGCTGCAGGTAAAAGTAAAGCCCTTATTCACAGGCAGATGACAAAGTCGTATCTTTATTACTTAAAGATGGCTAAATTCCATGCTGTTTGCTCCAAAACCAACAGGTTTTCCAACACGATCCCAGAACATGCCTCCTTCCCCGAAAACAATCACTGATAAGCTGGTGGGCAAAGAAAATGATGAAATTATTCTGTACATGCTTACAGGTCAGTAAAATTTGTGCAGCAGTTAGTAATATAATCTATAAATGTGCAAATAAACAAACAGCTTCAGATATGGATTGATTTAAATGGAACAGCTTTCCCTACATTGCTTTAGAAATGTCAAATGATACAGAAATAGCTATTGCAGGAATCCTGCTGCCCACAGGGTGAAATAAGGCATCAGTTTCACACTGAATAGCCCTACCACAATTAAGTTTGATTGAAAATACAAGGACCAGCACCCAGATAAAACTGCAGGGGATTCAGTTACAAAGGCTACTTTCCACTGAAGAATTTTGCTTAGAATACCTCTTTTAAGTTTTTATCAACTTCATTCTTAAAGAAAACAGCCACAAACTTCTGAGATGCCACTACTTCTCAGTAGATGTGAGAACTCAGACCATTACAGCCTCACTGTCCTGTTCATTTCTCTCTACAGGAGACACTGTTGATCCAAAGGCCTGCGTGATGCTTTATAGAACCAAGCAGAGCTTACAGGCTCACAGCTCCAGCAGGCAGTAAAAGGAAGGACATAAACAGGAAGAGGATCAGGACAACTTTACAGAATAGTTCAAAAATACTCTGTTTAAATATAAATAATTTCTTGAGGTTACTGTGGAACAGCCAAGCTTTAAAGTGGTGGACTCACACAGAGATTAGGGCTTTGTAAAATAATACTAAGATGACAGTGTATTTTAGGGACAAGGAGAGAAACAGGACTGTTTGAAGACAAACCAGAAGATCATGTCTGGTATTACTGGCAGAAATATAAACAGAGGAAAAGTAGCAAGGAATTAGATGTAAAAGGAAAAGGCTTTTAACTGGTCTTTCAAGACATCTTTAAACTCAACATTAATGCAGGAAGAAGAGTCAGTGAAGTGTTTTATAAAAAAAGAACTTTAAAATTTTCAGGTTGAAATGAAAGACGATAGAAAATAGATTTCTAAAAGCTGTAGTCTAGATGGAATGGAAAGAAGTAATAAAAGGCAAGTGCCTCAAAACAAACAAAAAAAAGCAGTAGTGTCAAAAAATGCATAAAGTGCAAAACTTATGGAAGTAAAATATGATTTAATACTTTCATTTCTAATATCAGGATCCAATCCAAGTGCATTATCTTATATCAATTTCAATGGACTGAATACCCAAATATCAGTACAGAAAGCTCTGGCCTCCGGTACCCTGGCTGGGACTACATCTCAATATGGATGCAAATTATTGAGCTGGACACCGTGAACTACCAGGGAATACAATCTTGTTTTACACACAATTAGATCTTATAATCAGTTATTATCGTCTTTTTCCCTTGCCTTCTGTTGCACTTACCTGTTTTAAATTCACACATGGAATACAAGTCACACTGAGGTTCCCATCTGTAATCCTATGAATGCTTACTGAACCTAACCTAATAGACTGAATTCCAGTGTGGTGAACACTGAAAAGACTTGCACCATGAATGTGTTTCATGCATTTATTGAGATCCTTCTCCAACTTAAATCCATCTCTGAGTTACTGACTCAAGAAAAAAAAAAATTACATTTTTCATAAGGCCATATGATGGGAGGATCAAAAATAACCTATACCAAAACTAGTGCCATATGAGAGGTTTGCATGGCAAAGCACAAGTCATTCCTTTCCTAAAAATCACTGCTTTGGTACCAACCTAATGAAGTCTCCATTTGAGATTATGACCATAAAGAAAACACACAACTACATGGTTTACAGGGAACATATGGAAAGAGCAAGTGTGCATTAGCAGCTACATGAAGACTTACTTTCTAGCCTCAATTACTTGCCCTAAACCAAGTTACAAGACATAGGGACTAAAAGTGCTTTTCTAGGTAATATAGAACTCTACTAGTGTCAAGGAAAAAAACCAAAACATAAAAGAACAAATGAGGAAAAACTGACTTAACAGCTGTCATTTCATAATTAATTTGTGAAACTCAGTGCTACGCAGCCATTTTAAAAAAGGTGGGGTTTTGATGGTTGTTTCTGTTTTAAAGAGTCCTTAAACCAAGCATCACTCCCCAGAAAAGCATCACATCCTCATAAAAAGACATTACCGTTAATGTTGTCACAGTAGTAAAAGTGTTCATCTTTTAGAGAAGGACATGCAGAAACTAAATCCTGCAGGCCTGCACCAGTTACAGTGAGACACCCCGAGAGGTTCAGGTGTTCCAGATGTGGCAGTCCTCCTCCCAGAGTCAATGCCCTGTTGACAGACAGAAGAGACGTGTTAAGAGCCCGCACAGCACTAGACTGACAAGCACTCCACTACATCACCCAGTCACAGCCCCAATTGCACCTTGTAACAAAAAAAATACACCTCTAATAAACCATGTAGTTTTAAATATGGCAGTTTCTCTACCCTAAATAGGGGGATCACCCCTGAAGCTGCTAACAGATCTGAAAAATTAACTGATTTCTCTAGAAACTAACAATTCCTTCTGACAGACATAAATGGTTAATCACTTTTTCATGAATGACACCAGAGACAACCATTTCAAAGAACTACCAAGCTGTTCTTCTCCAAAACACCACTGATTAGGCAGGGCTTCCTAGCTGATGTATATTCTTCATCTCACCCTAAAAACATGACATTGGTTAAAGTTATTTTTGAATCCAGATTTGTGTTTTCCTAGAACTGACAGCAGAGCTTCTCTCTGCCAACACACCTTATTAATCAAGTGGAATTTTCTATTTTTTCTCCAAGCGCAAGAGAATTTGTCTGCTGATGCAACAGGCACATGGATGTAGCACACCTGAGCAAATACTCCAAGTTAGCCTGCTCATTTCTCTGGGACCTCACAGAGCAGCCAGAAGAAGTTCAAGCAAGAACAAGCTCCCTCACCTGAAAACAACCACCTAGTTTGAATCACCAAACTGCAGATTCAAAACAGGACGTAAAACTGGAAATGCCTTCAGAGCATGTACAAGTTCCTCCTGTCAGCAGGCAGAAGTAGAACTGCTGACCACAAAACCAGCTCTCAGGTAATGACTTTTCTATGAACTTGCAAATGTTTCTATTAGGAGGTTTCATCGTCTTTCCTCAGGGACTCCAACTATCTGGCGACTGCAAGACGAACTTGTATTAGCACACTTTCAGCTCCTAAATGCTGTCTTTTACCCTAAAAGCACCAATGGGAAACCAGCAACACAACTAAATCCTTCCCATGACTCACAGACCACATCTCTCTTTGGTCCCAGATTACTGAGTCATGAAAAACCAGACCAGTAACAAACTACACACAGCACAACCTAACCAGCACCTAGCAAAACTCAGCAGTGCTCGTCCACTTCAACACCCAAAGAGCAGCAAGCTCCAACACAAAGCACAGATATCTGAAGCTCACTCTGAGCAAGAGTAACACTGGTGAGTGAAAGAGAGTAGGAAGAACCACTGCAGAGACATCTGAACAGCTGGTACCTGTGAACATCAAATGGGGACAAAATCTCAGGAGAGACAAACAGACACCAGCAGCACCTCACACTATTTCTCAGTTAACTACAGCAAACAGCACAGGTATGCATGAAGCCTTCCCACTCCCAGAAGCTTTAATTAGCTCTAAGTGCTGCAGCACACCTGATCAGGCAGCTGCAAGTGCTTCAGCCTCATCCCATTTTCAGTATGAAGCAGTAACTACATTTTTCTGACACAATACAAAGTATCAATGGAAAAAAAATCAAACACAGGGAATTCTGTAACTCTTGAAGCCATCTTAATATTCAAGTCAAACATTTTATCTCCTCCCTTAAATGTTATATGGAATAATATTTTACATATTCTGCACATACAAAATTATCGTAGAATCATTTGGGTTGGAAAAGATCCTTAAGATCATCAAGTTCAACCATTAACCCAGCACTGCCAAGTCCACCACTAAATTATGTCCCCAAGCACCTTATCTATACACTCTTTAAATACCTCCAAGGATGGTGACTCCACCGCTTCCCTGGACAACCTCTTCCAAGGCTTGAAAAGCCTTTCAGTGAAGAAATTTTTCCTAATATCCAATTTAAATATCCTCTGGGCGCAACATGAAGTCAGTTCCTCTTGCTACCTGAGCGAAGAGACCAAGTCCCACCTCCTTTCAGGGAGCCATAGAGAGTGAGAAAGGTCCCCCTGAGCCTCCTTTTCCTCCAGGCTAAACAACCACAGCTCTCCACGAGACTTGTGCTCCAGATCCTTTACCAGCTCCACTGCCCTTCTCTGGACTCACTCCAGCACCTCAGTGTCTTTCTTGTCGTGAGGGGCCCAAAACTGGACACAGAACTCAAGGTGTGTGCTCACCAGTACAGGGGGAAAATCACTGCCCTGGTCCTGCTGGTCACACTGTTTCTGATAAAAGGCAGGATGCCATTGGCCTTCTTGGTCACCAGAACACACAGCTGGCTCACGTTCAGGCACTGTTGACCAGCACTCCCAGGTCCTTTTCCACCGGGCAGTTTTCCAGCCACTCTGCCCCAGCCTGTAGCACTGCCTGGGAACGTGCAGGACCTGGCACTTTGTCTTATTGAACCTCATACAACTGACCTTGTCTGATCGATTCAGTCTGTCCATAAATTATGTCATTATCCAGACAGGTAAACAGATATTACTCCAGTTTTACAAAGTTTCAAGTGTATTGACAGACATAATGAAAAAATTGGTGAGTCAACACAATTGCCTAACAAAAAATTACTAAAGATCAAATCTATAAGCATTAATGCTGCCTAGAACAACAAATTCACAAAAATACTTGACTTCAGAAGACAGATCTGAAAGATTTTATTGTTCCTAAATCTCCAAAAGAAAAGCTGAAGTCTAATACTATAAATATTTTAAGAAGCAAAGGCCACTTAAAACTTACCAGAGTTTCCTCAATAAAAATGCTTCTACTGAAACCAGGCAGATTCACCCCAGAATGACCCAACAAAGAAAATCAGAAAAAGACATAGTGCAGCAAAATACCTTGAAAATGTCTCCTCACCTGAGTGCACGGTCTGTGATCTGGTAACATCCTGACAGACTGAGAAACTGAAGAACTCGTGCAGTCTCTTCATCTGTTTTTTCACTCCCAGAGTATGCAGAGTCTTTTTTCTCTGACTGTTTAGTCCTTATTGGTTTTCTACACAGTGCAGAGGACTCTGGAAGTGCTCGAATAGTTCTTAGTGCTGTCCCAGCACAACAAAACGAGTGACCGCAGTAAATCAAGTCAGTAGAAGCACAGTGCTGCTGCCACCCTCTAGTCCTTAACCCATAAATGTCTCTACCGTAGCACGATGCAGAACAATTAATATGGGATGTTGGTTCCATAAGACAAAAGCCTTCAACATTTCTGTGTCTCCACTCAGCAGCATCTTCAATGTCAGCTAAATCATCTGCATCCAGCATCCACACATAAGCAGAATTGAAACTGTCCGAGCTGTCAGGTCTAGTCCAATGCTGCTCACTGCCACCTCCGTCAATGAGGTTTTCATTGCTGATTTCATGCAAACAATTATACTTCTGGTTGGTCTGCAGAGTAATCTCTTTGTTTTTCCACGAAGACTTAGCATTCCTGTTTCTGCAGCTTTTCAGAATACCTCTGGTATAATGAGTTGATATGATACCCAGTGCTCTGGAAATCCTCTCTATAGCCACATCTGTAATTTTTTCACATCCAGACAGATCAAGGTGGCGTAGATTTTGACAGTAGCCAACTGAAGACCAACTGAAATCAGGAAAAGAAGTGTTTGGTTTGTTGGTGGTTGGGGATTTTTTTTTGTTCAAAAATAGCTGTTAAGGCTAAATATACAAGAGTACATTTCACAAGTAAAATACCTATACTAATTTACAGAATATTAAAAAAAACTACCCCAGAGTGGTTACATTTTATACTCCAAGTGCTGTATATATGCCTAGAAAAACTATGTCTAAAGAAATGTGATATCAACCAATAAATCAGTAACAACCTGTACTTCTACATATACTGAGACTTAAAAGAAGTCCAAGCATGCCATACATTGAACAAATTTTTTAATAATAGATCAGACTGCAAGCAGTGAATACATACATAACAATTTCCAACTGCATTATACACAACAGAAGCTACCAGGAGACATCCGAGTTACTAGACATTACAGTTAATTTCTCAGGATGCTGAAAATACCGAACTTGCAAATTTCACTCACAGTCACCCCCAAAAAGTACATCTGAGATAATACTTTGAAATGAATTATAGAATCATAGAATCAACTGGGTTGGAAAAGACCTGAGATCATCAAGTCCAACCCCTGCACCGGCCCAGGCGATGTCGGCGAGTCACGACAGTCGAGCCCGAGAGAGGGAAAATGGACCCAAGGGGCTGGAGCCGGATGGGACATGGAGAGAATATTATGAATCGGTTGTAATTTCTAGTATTTTGAGTTTCTCAAGCTTGGCTTGTACTGTATACAATGATCAGTGTACTTAGATATATATCCTCCTGTCATTTCCCATTTCTTTCAGGAAGACTAGATGGATTCCTGAAACACATTCTGTGTACAATACTAGTTATTCCATAATTAATTGGAGATCAGACTTTTTCCTGTTAACAAAACCTCACTCCTTCAGCCTTATCTTGTGAAATAGAAATTTTATCTACAGTATTATTATTACATTAGCTAAAAAAGTATATAGCTGATTTAACTGATCTTTATCTGTAGTTAATGCTAACTATCATTTACCTTCTATAAGCGATTATTTATATTCACAGCAAGACAAACTCATTTTCTGAGTTACAAATTGGAGTGTCGGAACTACAAATGTATGAGGAGTGGCAAGTAAGGTAAATTTCACTAGATATTAACAAAGATTCACAAAGATTGACTTCTGAGCCCCAGAAATTCTATAAAGCTTTTATTTCAACTGAAACTTCAAATGAAACTCTGCAGTATAAGCTGCAGAGAGTGGTGCTACCAGCATCCATGCTGGTGAAATTTGCTGTGTTGCTCACATATAAAGCTTGGGAGCAGTTACATGATGTAAATGCAGAACTCTGAAATACCCACTGAGTCTCACTACCACAGTAAGAGCCATTGGTGCAGGCTCTGCATCCATGCACCATCCCGAAATCAGTGACATTTCTGCAGGCTTCAGTTAAACTCGGGAATCTGAAGTCACCACACCTAAGCCTTAAATATTTGCGTACCATTTGATCAGTGTCTCAAACAGCAGTATTCCAAACCCTACCACCTATATCTGACGAAGTGAACATCTTAATTGAGAGACTCCGTAAAAATCTATGGACAATTTCAAGTTAATCATTGTTAATATTAGAACAAAACACAATTATTGTTATGGACAGCTACACATTGACTGGTAAGAAACATCCAATAGTGAACAGAGCATTTTAAATGGTCACTACAAAGTCACACATTTCACTTGATGTTTCATTGATTTGTTACTCTGGTTTAGTTCTTAGTTATATGGGAGTTTTGAATGGGATTTCTATTTCTTTCTGTACTGGCAACAGACTAAGATATGTTTGAATGTTTCTCCCACCCCTCAATTTATTTTTTTAAAGGAAACAACAATTATCCAACCTTTCAAATACAGAGTCTGAAATATCAGTTTGAGTGAGATCCAAATATTCCAAGTTGGGGCAAAGCTCCAAAATCTGTCTAACCTGAAAAAGGAAAAGAAAATAATCAGTCAAGACACAAGCCAGTAAGGCTGCACACAGCACTGAGAGACAATATGTAAATTTTGGATTGCAACCCATGTTCACTGCTCAAGCGTTCTGAACACAAGCACATCGGTTATTAATTAGAGGCTGCACAGCCAATTATTAAATGTCAGTTTCAAATTACACACCATTTTGCTAGACACTGCAGAACTGTAGGCCAACACCAACGTCTTCACTGAGGAGCCTACATGCGGGAGGACATGATGAATTAAGCCATGAAGTAAACGCTTTTCCATTTGTGCTATATTAATGGCAAGTGAATCTTCAGCTGCCTCTTCTGCAAAATAAACCCAAAGAGAAAGATTTAAATATGCTTTGAGCCATTTGGAATTCACTTTGCCAACTTATACCCAACAAGTTACTGGAAAACTAAAGAAAGCTTAAAAAGGCATAAGTTTCAGAAAGTACCTTACATCAAATCTTTTCTGAATTCTACCTCAATGGACTACTTAAGCCTCATCTTTAAAAAGCAGATGTTTGTCTGACAGTCCTTAAGAGTTTAACTACAACAGCAAGTAAGACCATTAAGAGTCTTAAAAGAAAATTACCATTAAAGGACTTGGAGAAGTGTTTACTACAGATTATGTATTGCTCAGGGCTGCCTCGGGCAGAGTTCTTATAATGAAATACTATATTCAAAGGGCATTTCATATCCTGTGATATAACAGCTTAAGACCAATTTTAAATTAGACCTAGAATGCATTAGGAGGCAAGATGATTCATCCAAACTTCCTGAAGAGATTAAGTCTAGCTTTTACTTCCTTAACTCCAGACATGTCCCCATAACTCGTTTTACTTACTCTCAAGTTTGCTCTTTCTGAGACAAATTAATTCCACTCATTAAAAACAGCTGCCTGCTTCTCTCCCACCAATGCCCATTCCCCTTTTTTTTCCACTCAGCTTATTTATTTCTTACAGCTATGTCATCTTCAGGGGAAAAAAACAATTCACCAAAATCCATTTTACCTACCAGATTCATCTATATCAGCATCTTCATCCCATTCCTGGAAAGCACGACTTTCATCTTTTCTGTTTTTCACCCATTCCTCATCAGGTTCTGTCTCAATCTCTGCCGCAGGACCACTATACCAGTCACCTACTCACCCCCATACCCCAAAAAAATAAGAAAAAAGAAGTTAATCAAAATTTCTCATCACAGCAGAAAACAGCAATGGTAACTTCTCAGTATACTGTGATCTGACTTGAAGACAGAAATGAATTTTACATTCATCTCAACTAAGGCTGGACTGAACTTCGACATAATTCTTTGTCTGATCTGTATCTTAAAGCTTCAAAAGATTCCTGGAACAGTTTCAGTACCATCACAGAACTCACAGTCTATTATACTAATCTGAGACATGCCTGCTGTCCTTTCTCACTTAGTAGGGACCAGTATGATCGCAAAAAAAACCAAAACAAAACAAAAAAACCCAAAACAACAACAAAAAACCAACCCACAACAACAACAAAAAACCAACCCACAACAACAACAAAAAACCAACCCACAACAACAACAAAAACACCAAACAGAAACATTCATGGAATATTTGGACCGTCTAGGTGCTGAAGTTCTTTCTGGCATATAAACTAAACCATCAACTTGTAGTATAACACTTGGTTGAACACACCATTTTCCTCTGGAATCTCATAATATGCAGTCAACCAGAATGTATTTTATTAGCCTGGTTTTAGTCACTGCTCATGACAACTCCAAGATCATGAAACCTGAATTCAGTAAGTACCCTACTTACAACAGCTACTCAATGTGTATTTTATAACACACGTATGACTCAAATCATTACATGATAATTTTTCAGAACATCTGGATGAATGTAAAGATCAGCAACAGCTGCACTGTTTTAGCTGGCAGGACACCCCCTGTCCCCAAGGGTTGCTGCACAGGCATTAATTTACTTCTAGTTTGGCTATATTGCAGTGTTGGGCCCAGGATAAGCATGTCTGTTGCCTCCCTCAATACAGACATACTTAAAAACAAAACCATCTTATTCTATATCTCACAGCAGAGGAGGACCCTACACTTCCTAAAGCCAGACCAACTCCTCTTGATTAGCGTCTGAAAGAACAAGGTTTCTTATCTGAGCAACGACAACGAAATCCTAATTCACTGTTACCCAACTGTAAAGGGAAAGGTTTTGGTAACATCTGTCACGTTTAACCCATCTTTATATTACATAAAAAGCCTCAGATGCTCTCTCTATTAGGAGGTGGAAATAACTAAGCCTACCTAAAACTACAATTTTATGGTTTTTCCCTCTCTCTGGTAGTAAACCTCTTTTGAGAAGCTTCACACAATTTAGAGTGCTCCTGCACAAACAGCTGTAGTAGTACAGACAGTACGTCATGAGAGCAGCTTCCTGTTGTGCCAAAACCAGCTCTAGAAGCACTTACTTTAGGAAGCTGCCAATTTTTTTTTTTTTTTTTGTATGTGCAGTACTGAATTATCAAAATAACTAGGTTTTAAACGAAAGTTGAAGAATTTTAACTCAGAAACTCCTCAACTTAGTCTTTTGAAGGTCAGGAACCAAACTATCGTCTTCATTACGATTTACCTAAACAGAAAATTAATTCAGACCAAACCATTATTTAATTCCTCTCTGCCTTGTATGGATTTTAGAAGTCATGGCCAAGAGAAAGTTTTTAGCCTTTATGTATCTCAAAAACTTTTTCTCTTAAAATCTTAAAGGCACACAAAATACTTATTAAACAGCACAATTGTTTCCTTTTTACTGAAATACAGATATGGCAGCAATTGTGAAACCTGCAGTGCCATACCCCAGTGATTGTTTAACACTGACATAAGCATGGACATAAAGCTACAAATACACTCTGATGACTCGTAACTGGCCCTCAGTGCAATACAGAGTATTTTGTCTATTTGAAAGGGTACTTCTGCAAAGGTCTTAGTTAAAATTTCATACTGAGAAGTTAACAGAAGAATATGAGAAACAAAAGTTATAAAAAAATACTTAGTCCTTCCTGCAATAGAAGTTATTGAAGTAATCTATCTAAAGAATACATACTAAAAATAAAATTCATACTTTTTTATATTCAAACTTAAAACAGTAAGACTAGATAATGAGGAAACATTAGAAATCCATTTCTAATCCATGTTACCTAGTAACTTAATGAAATAATTTTACTGGTATTGGTGTAACAGCAGCATTTATAACTCAAAACTCCTTAGATTCTTAAATAATTCAGATGTTGTATTAGTGAATATACTTGCTAGCATTTATACAAGCAAACAAACCTCAGCAAAACTAGGCAACACTTTGTATACAAAATATACTCATGAGTAACAACCACGACAATTTCTAGTTTCTAAACTCTACACGATGGAAGCATGTTTTGGGGATTTTTAACATTTAATCAAGTTTCAGGACATTATCCTTGTCAGAAAGGTACACCCAGCATGCTCAGCTGTTAGGCTCGTTGTATGTGACAGTCTATTCTAAAATACTCCTTATAGACTACGAAATGTTGATAACCGATGTGCTTTCAAAGGAATTAAATTTAACTTACCTCTGGCCCAGCGAACAGGGTAAAGATGTTTCCAGAGAGATCCAGTTTTAGCCAACTGTGACCATTCAGTGCTTACTTGACTACACTGACATAACTCTTGGGGGTTAAGGTAACTGAAAATGGTCACCATTACTTCAGGAGGGAGATTAGTAATATTTGTGGTGTGCCCTGTTACTTCAGTTTCTGAAATACAGAAAGTGTGTGTTAAGTGACGCACGGCCTCACAGCTTTAAATAACAGCAGTGGAACTCACATTTTGACTAGGACGATGAAAAAAATAGCACCTAAAAAATGTCATCAATTGTTTGCTAAAGGGTAAGTATCAATGTAGCTTTAAAAAGTTTTCACTGTAATAACACCTTGAACAGCAACAACAGCTCAATTTTCTGTTTGCCACTTTCTCAACTGGCTCGTTTATTCCAACCCAGACCACCCAAGGGTTGAAAAAAGCCCTGGACAAAAGTAAATTGCTGCTACTCAGCTGCAGGAAGATAAAAGCAGTACCTGCTATAAATTAAATGCTTTTTAAAAAAAAATGCCTTTGGTGACAGATGATACATGTACCTGGTTTGCTACATTCCCAGGAAACAGCACCAGCACATGGAACCTACCAGCTGGGACCACTCCCACTGAAAGCACTCAACCTCTTGACTAGGACACAGCCAGAAGTCCATGCTCAACCCTTTGTAGCTGTCTCGTATTTTATTTCTGACCACTGTAATTATTACTTCAACGTAATAACAGCAGGAGGAACCATTTCCAATAGTTCCCCTATCATCATAGTACAAAGCGAGCTGCAAACTATGTAAAGTAACAAATTCAGAGTTCTGGTTACTGAGTTCTTTTGTCATTTTAAGAGATTTTTAATGTTTTGTTTCAGGACAATTTCCTTGAGAAAAAATTATTTCTAAAAGAGCTTTTGGGAGTCCTTAGAAATAGCTGGTCTCAAAAATTAAAAGAGTTTTACTTTTAAAGTATCTAAGACTTTACAGAGAGACAAGCAAAGAAGCTTCAAAAGTGAGTATAATGTAAACTTTACCCTGTGATAAGCTATTGCTACTTCAGAAATTAAATACAGTTTCACTTGATGGATCAATATTTATTTGTACACCTAGCATGTTGCTGCAGGTAAATTACAGAGAATCTTGCACAAAAATGCGGTTTAGACCTGTACAGGACTGCAAGCTGTGTTATTTTCTTCCCTTTATAAAAAAATGAATGCAAGAGACATACTCTCATCTAAAACACAACCTTTGCAGAATTACTACTGTCCCCAAACTGCTATTCCAGCTAGACTTAACAGCAAGTAATGCCATAAGGCTACTTCTGTCACATTCATCTGTTAAGACTCAACAGTATTTCACAGAATGGGCCTGGATCTTTTCTGAAGGCTTCTCCTGGAGGGCAGAAAATGACCAGTTGAGTAGTTGAGAGAAGTCAAGTTTCATCAAAAAAAATCTCAATACAGAATAATTTTTCACATTTTTCGTAATGAGAACAGCACATCTTATCAACACCACACACAGGTCACGACAGCTTGCTCTACTTACCAGTCTCACATCTCAGTATTACCCTTTTGGTACATTAATTCCCCTTCTTTGGGGCATTAACTCTTCTTTGTTAAGAGTGAAAACTGTAAATACTGACATCTTAGACTGATTCAGTAGTCATAAAATAAACCTGAAGTGTACTTTTGTAGTTATCCATTTACTCTAAGTTTCATCAGAAAAGGTAGTTAGAGATGAATGCAAAATAAATACCCACTTTCAGAACACGTTTCATCTGACCTCACATATTGCACAGATTCATTCCCTTGCATTACTCCACACACACAGCTCCTTAATGATTCCTAAGAGGCCCAGGGAAGTTAGGTAATGGATTTGGGAAGGTGAGTTGTTTTTAATTTGAAATATTTTCACTTGGCTAACGATTCTGTTATTAAACCATCAACAGAAAAGCTTACAAAGCTATCCTGAAATCCAAGAATGAAATGTGGGGTCTGCAAATAGAGAATATAATTTCAATGGAAGTGTGAAATTAGAAGTTAATTATAATTTCTGTCTGTTTATTGTATCAAATATTAGCACGGGAGGTAAGGGAGCAGAAGAAGGCAGAGAACAGGTAAACAGTGAAGTACTATCTACACAGCAACCTGCCAAAAAGCCTGTATCAAACAGTAAAGTTCCTGAAGGTTCAAAACTGGTGTGAAGAAACGCCCATGTAAGAACTATTCTATCTACCCGTACATAACTTTAGCTATGGCATGGGTGTGGTTTTTTTAGATAAAAACTGCAGTTTGAAAATTACTTTAACTTTAATTAGATGCTTCACCTTGATCTGCCTTCTCATCCACAGAATACTTAAAGACCTTCTGAAGCTCTTCTGCTTGATTCCACTTACTAAAACCTCTGAATTCTGCAGCCTCTTTCTGTGAGCAGTGCTGTGCAATTACTTTCTTCTTAATATCTTTTAGTTCTTCATAAGTGAAGTATTCCATCAACATTGGCTGAAAAACCTAAAGCAAAGGAAAAAGGGAAAAAAAAAATCTTGTGCTGACAGACATAACATTACACAGACCTAGCAACACAGAACGTCCAGTTTCAATTCTCTCAAAGTAAAACATGTCATACATTAAGTGAAGCTACGGACAGAAGCACGGAAGTTCTGAATTCCAACACTCTGCTTGCCAACAGATCACTGCACAGTATCAGACAAGCTGTTCACCTGTTTTCCCCAGCAGAAAAGGCAGTGATTAAAGCTGCTCAACCTATGCAACTTATTAAGTACTCACTTGGAAGGCAAAGCAGAAAAGGAAGAAAAACATGAGAAAATACTTCCCTTGGACAGACTTTAGAAGAAGATGTTTCCCAGTTTTTGGATACCCATAAATCATCAGACTGGCAATACTAGTCTATGTTTCAAATATAGGTCAGAGGCTGTTTGGGAGTGTCAATTTGAGTCATGAAGCACTGGTTCAAACGACCGCTCTTTTTTCTTTTAAGTTTTGCTACACATCTCTTTAAATAAGTACTTGCTGCAAACAAATCCCAGGCCCAGTGGAATTCTGTAATCAGTTTTTTAAACAATCAGGATTTCATCGCAATCTTTCAATATATTCCTGGTTTCAGAATGTGTCACTTTCCAGTCAGAGAACTTAACAATGACACCATAGTCCTAAATGCAAATTAGCACAGCAACAAAAACAGAGATTTGAAAAAAATGAACCTCTAAGTCCTTTGTCTCTATCCAGTTATTCCAAACCCAAAGAAGATCAACGAATCTGAGGAAAATTTTTACCTACCTCCTCTTCCTCTTTCATATGAGGAAGGAAATCCCTGGTAAAGGCTTCCAACCTCTCCTTCAGCTGTTTCGCATAGTTTAGCTGTTCATATTCATTCTGAGAAGAAAGCAAAGATTTAATGATTGTCCAATCTCATTCACTGAAGGACTGAACTGTTCAAATAAACCAGTGTTTCAAAGCAAAGGCCATTATGCCTTCCCCGTGCATGCAGCATGTTTGCTCTATTTCATGGTAAGAATGTGTTCGCTTACGAAGCTGACAGTCTGTACTGGCCTGGTAACGGGCAGAGCAAAGCATTCCCTTCCTGCCTGGTTCCAATTTATTTTGTTAGCATACATGGATTCGTTTGTCTAATCCCATTTTTACTTTGCAGCAAAGACCAAGATCTGCCAATTTAACAGTTTCAGACAAAGTTCGAAGTACTAACTGACTAATTTAAGTATTTGTATGCTTTGCACAAGAATTATTCTGGGATACATTCTAGGATGAAGTTCCACTTCATCTTTTAACTGAATGCATTTTACATTACTTATTCTAAAATTCTACCTTCCAAACTATAATCAGAATTTATAGTCAGACATGTATAGATATTTACTTTGGAAATTGAAAGAATTCTTAAATAAAGATGTCACTGACTTTTAAATATTCAAGTTAGACCAACCCCATCTATCAATTTGTGAGCTTATTCTCTGTGCCAGTAATAAGAAGCTGGTTCTGAAATCTGCCCAGTAATTGCAACATACTGAAGTTCCTTGTAACTCTTACAGTAAATGCTCTTTTTCTTTTCAAACTTTTACAACATCAAGAAACCCTGGCTATTACAGAAAAAAGCTTAAGACATCAGTTAAAATTGAACTAATCACACCCTAAAAATAGTTGAATAGTTCACATATAAGAAATCTGGTTTTGCACACTTAACAAGTCAAGTAACAGAATCACACTGGCATCCTGTTAGAGAAGGTGTAACGCAAAGCCAAACGTTAAATTTCCCCTCTCTTTCCCTTTCCTTCATTTTCTGATTCATTAATGGACACAAGATAAATTTTAAGATTTAATCTGCACAGGGAAATAAATTATTTGTAGGATTCCCAGGTCAAAACCAACCTTAGATGGGAAAATTAAATCAATCAACTGCATATATATCTTACTGAAAATCCAGACCACACATACTAGAAATGTAACAGGAGATCTTAAATTACTGCTGGAGACCACAGTTGTTAGAGTGCAGGAAGGGCGAGTTGAGTTCGGTATCCCAGGGGAAAGACATGGTAGAATCCAAGCAGGATTCTACTGGAGAAGAGATTAACTTTAAGTCACAGTCAAAAAAGCCAGGCTGGAGAAATAATATTTAGAGTTTTAGAGGACTGGCACATTAAGAGCATTACTGAGCTAGAAATTACTGGAAGGAGTACATGACTCACAAAACAAACAATGCCCCTTTTTTTGTAAGTCTGGGAATCATCTCCATTTGTGACAGTAATACAACACTATGTAACACAAAAAAAAAGGATACTTGGGGTTTCCTAACAAACTAATAAAAAACATTATTTCTATAGCCAGAAATTTTTTTGACCAGTTAGCAGAGCAGTCTTTATATCTGAATATCACTTTGTCTCTCCAAAACACCTCTAATTATGCAGTGATGGCTGTCTGTCATAAAATACATCTCTGAAAAGAATTTTTACTAGAGATTTAGTAATTGTGATGAATGGCAAAAGAGCTCATGTTTCAGATTGGAAAGTATCAAGAAACTACAAATGTTTCTTCTTCCTTAGTTCAGTTGTTGAGAATATTAAGAATTGAGGCAAACTAATATGTAATTACAGCATGATTCCCTTAGGGCACAAATCCTTCTCCTAGTCTACTTACCTTCACATTCTTTAACCCTTTCTCAAAGAGGCTAAGCATCTCTGAGAGTTTGTTGTCCGAGTGCACATTGTACACTGTCCGGCTACGCTGCTGAAGCAAACCAATGATACACTCATTTTCAATCTGCTCATGCATTTTAAACTCCTTGAATGTGGCATAAAGAGACTGCAGCAGAGCCCGAAAGTCATTGTTGTTGGAGAAGTTGGTCTTGGAAAGCTGGAAGAAAGAAAATCTCATTAAAAAACAATGAAAATCATGTCAAACTCAAGTTAAATCCTTAGAACAGTTATTAGCTCCAATGATTCGCTGCTCTCATTACTTATAAAAGCTGAACACCTTCAGTTTTTTACATAAACAGAAGCCGGTAAAATCAAAGTTGTAGTTAAGCAACATAAACTGATCTTGTGAAACACTGAGGTAAACAAATGTAGAAAGATTTCCTGGCAGGAATCAGTGCAATCTCCCCAGCCCAGCATGTTACTGAAAGTCTGAGCCCCTCTCCCAGATCTGCATTTCAGCCCATACCAAGCCATTAACAAACCCCTATGCCTACCTTTAGGGATGTATTATCTACAAGGAACATTGAGTCCTACCACGAAATACAAACTACACTAGCTGTTGGAGAAGGTTTCCCATAGACCAAAAACCAACAAATCAAGACAGTACAAAGTTCTAGGTAACACAACAGTGCCATTTTTACATGTCTAGAGTCACCACTGGCAACAATACATTTTAAAGCTGCATTTTCCCCTGGTGAGTGTAGATAAAATGTGTTTCTTCCATTCTTATGTTTTAGTCCACATCCAGCTTCAAGAATCATAGCCCACAGCAGTATACAAGAGAAAGCATTCTAAAAGTAAAAAGATTTTCATTTAATTCAGAAAACAAGCCACTGGAATAGTCAGAAGTGCCTTAGTTTACAAAGGTTCTGGAATCTAAAGGTTGAACAAGAAATGGGCATCTGAGATATGCATGTTCATACATAGTACTTACATCAAAAAAACCCTACAAACTGAGATATGTAAAACTTTTTTTTCATTTAAAAAACCCCAAATGTACTTATTCATTGTGACATTGCATTGCCACTTCCTGGCAACGACCAGCAATGCAACTGAAACACTGGACACCTGCCAAGGCCTTATGCAACTCCAAGTCAGCTGTGCATACTGTACATTACATGCTGTACATATGAGCAAAAAGACTTATTATGGAAAAAACAAATTTACTTAGCTTCAGAAGAAAAAGGAAATAATGCAAACTTAAGAGTGTTCCCCTTCCCCCCCCCTCGCAACCCGCAACAGACCAACTACTAAGTGGTCAGAAAAAATTGATATTTGTAACATGCTGTGTTAGGCTCTGAGGCACACGCTGTTATGAACATATCACTCACATGGAAAGATCTTGGCTCAAATGGCATTTTTATCCTATACTAAGATCAGAGAACTCAATACACAGAGCAGTGGTACCAGATGAAACTGAAGGCTGGACTTTCCACGCTGAAAAGCACAAGCCTGAGCAAGCACAGGAGATGGGCACAGAAGCAACTCTCCAGGACAGCCTCCTCATCTCCCAGCATTTGTGAATCAGACCTCAGTAAAGAAGTGTGGTTTCTCAGGTAGCATTTCTTTTGATTAAGGACTGTGTCAAAATACTTCATTCTACCCATAAGGATCTGAAGTCAGTCCCCAAAGACCCTTTTCTCCCCAAGAATCCCATTTGCTCCCAAATGCTTGGCATTCTGATTGACTTAAAATGTAAACAAGACTTCAGTGAATAACAGGAAGGTTACACAAATCTACTGGATTTTGCTGTTGGCTTAAAAAAAAAAAAAAGGCATAAAATTGGTCCTGATAAAAAATATCTTCTCATCCTCCTGATTCAAAGTCTTTTCGAGACTTGAAAATATTTTGTTGAACCTACCTTATCATCCACAAATCTGAAATAAAGAATCCCTTTGTACATGCAATTTAAGAACATCCATTACAGATGTATTATTATGGAAGTCACTATAACAAGGAACACTTGTATATTCACCTCTGCTACTAAGGCTTCCAGCAGATGTCCAACAGATTAGGAACTATGGAGAAGATATTGAAGTTTAATGAGTATACTTGAATCAGAAATCATTGTATTAAAAAGGTCAGCCAAAGCTGAGAACGACTGGCTGTTCAGAGGACAGGTAGCCTAGCAACAAAGTCACTCGGTCAGACCTGTAATTTCATTACCAGACTGATGAAGTCTTACGATGGGGGACCAAGACTATTAACAGACAACAGCTGCTCCATTTGGAGGTCCACTTTTCACCAGCTCTACACCAGGAAAACTAGTGCAGGAGTTTAGCAGTGTGAGAAGAAAACCACCACCCTCAAACTCGAACAGAAAATGGCAAGGGGGAGGAAATGGACTGTACTAAGGGTATTTGTTGACTCATCAAAAATATAAAGTACAGTGCGTGTGAGCCCTGAACAGCCTTAAAATCCACCACACTAAACCAATGATGACAGCCACAGGTGTTAGAGATACCTGGGAGCTTTCTGGGCTTTAGAAGACATTACATTTAAACAGTTGAATATTACAGCACAACTGGTTTTATGTTTGTATGTTAATTGAGGAGCAGTATGACAAGAGGAGCAACAGTTCTGATGACTTCTGAAATTTAAGAATTATTCATAATCCAAACAGCATGAGCAACTGGCCAAATAACAGTCAGCCCTTTGCATTACAAAACCTGTTTTAAACACTTCAGAGACCTTTGGCTGATGCAGGTATAGTCTAGAAGTAGCCAGGAGCTTTTAAATTCAGTATTAACTTTTTTATTAAACCCTTATTAAAAGAAAATAAATGATGCAATTAAAGCATAGCTATGCTTGAAAACTCTTTGTAGCTCAGACAATCATATATCAGTTTTAGGTGAGTGTCCAACTCACTGGACTACAACAAAGCCATTAACGTGTTCAAGATGAACATAGTTAGTTGTAGCAAATACACATCTTTACATACTCTAAGATACTAAATTTTTGTGCTTCAAGAAAAAAATATCAGTACTAACAGTAATGCTATTTATCCAGTGCTTCATGTTCACAACTCTCAACTGAAAGAAACTCTACATCCAATTCTTGCATCTCCTTTGTGGCTTTAGTACTTTAATTAAAAAAATGAAACTTTCTGTCCAGAGACAGATATTTCTACACCCACAATGCTGTGAATAAATAGGGAAGCTCAAGACTGCTAATTAAATCACCAAGTAAAACATAGTATTTACTTGGTTTCTGGGAGTGTTTTACACATGTGCCAATATGGAAAAATGTCTTCTTAGAAGAAGAAATTAATTTTCCAGTAATGCTAGCTTACAGTGAGTAAATTGAAACAGTTTTTTCCGAATAACTATGCCAAAAATATACTTAATGAGTGAAAAAGGTTTGCTCCTTCCTTAAAAATACTCAAGCATACTATGAATGGACAAGGAGAAATCAGCAAACAGGACTAAAGAAAAAGTACACTGTTCTTATCAGACTTGCACAGCAGTAAGCAAAGTCTATACTGTGTTTAACTCTTTCCCAGTGTCCCTCTATTCCCACCTAAAAGCCGGAAAACAACAAAATTACGAGGAAAAAGAACAGGAGAGGGAAAACTGATTTTTCCACTCTCCTCAAAGATTTCACTAATTTAAAATGGAATAACTACTCAAGGTCAAAAAGGTAACGTGGTTACAAATTCACGAACAGTTTTATTTCAAATGAAGGTTTTCACCATCAGCATCTGTTCATTCTGAACAATCACTAACCCTAAGAATTCAGCCTGAAATTTAAAAGAAATTGAAAATATTTTTTCTTCCTCATCTTCTTGATCAATTGTGTTCTTTTCCATGTATCATCCCAAGTAACATTTTTGACAAAGTCATATATATTCCGCTTTCCATGTGTAACCACATTAAGACTTCTATAACCAGCTGATAGCTACTGGATGCGAAATAAAAGACACAATATTTCTGATGATCAATGTAGATGAGATTTCTACCACTAGTTAACTCAGCAGATTTAAAACTAATTTAAAATTTAGTAAAATCTATTTCACTTTGGAGCCAGCATATCATTTTGATTAAAAGAAAAAATAATATATTAGGATAAATATCAGAAAAAAGTTTTTCACTCAGAGGGTGGTTGGGCAGTGGAGCAGGCTCCCCAGGGAAGTTGGTCACAGCACCAAATCTGTCTGAGTTTAAGAAGTTTCTGGAAAATGCTGTGAGGCACATGTTGTAATTCTTGTGGTGTCCTGTGCAGGGCCAGGAGTTGGACTCGATGTTCCTCATGGGTCCCTTCCAATTCAGCATATTCTATGACTCTATTCTATGAAAAAAAATTATTTTTAGAATAGCACGAGGAAAAAAGAAGCAGCATGGCATTACTAGTTCAGCTACAACTTTGCACTCTTACATTTTTAGGTATCATCACTTCGCATATGCAATAGCATTAAAAGTCAAAGGACAGAAACCTGGACTCTGCAGAGATATTATCTCAATTTTACGCACAAGAAAATGGAGGAACAAAGACCACAACAAGGTGTGCCTGTGTCAATACCAAGAGCATGTGGTTTCATGTTATACTTAATCTGCTGAAAATTAGGGCGTGGGGGTGGAGGAGGAAACACAGAATCAGTAGCCCTGCCCCTGCTTCTAGCTGTACATTCCTGCTGCTTCCCTGGAGTATGTGCTAACAATCATGCAGCTGCAGGACAAACCCATCTGGTGTACTGATCCAGTAAAATGTTGTGCCTTTTAGCTGATTGGTTTTTTCACCTGGTCAGTGCACTAGTAACACCCCACTGTAGGCCATGTCTTTTAGGAATCCACAAGTTCAGTTTATATGGTCCCCAAGGAAGAAGGAGGGTGCAGAGATAGCCTAGCAAAGAGGATGACTGTCCCTGTGTCACCTCTCCTTGGCTTACTCTATGTAGAGGTATACGAGGTGAACAGTAAGAAAATCAGCTGCTTCATGTTCCAGCTGTTTTTATGTTTGAAACCTTAAATCAGAGGAGAAACACAGTTTTCTACCCTGGGTGCTTTTCTTGGCCGTGGGTCAACCCAAAATAATAGTAATTAGATAGGCAGGCAGGACAGAATCTGGCAGAACTCAACAAGAAATCCAAAACTTTCAAATGCCCTTCTGTCCATTGTTGTCTTCCCTACACAACCCTTTCCTCTGTGTAAACTTGCCAGTTGTTTTGCAGCATAACTAAAATCTTGAAATAGCCTCTCAAAAAAACTCAAAAAAACCCCAAACCAAAATGAAACAACAAATACTGTATTAATTCAAAGATTCAGGAAGACAAAATTATTTTGTTTTTCAAAGAGCACTGGCAACACAACACGGAAGGTAAAATCTTGTACTCTCTCTATTTTGAAAGGCTAAGGCCAAGCTGATAAATGCCAAGCATAAGAGTACAATGGATGTGAAGAACCCTATGGGTGTCTCCTTTTTATTTTCCATTTTTTCATTTCCATTTTTATTGGTCTCTCTCATATCACTATCTTGCACTACACACACATCAGTTTTGTCTAATGAATGCCTGTAGATCAGGTTTTGAACCATGAGGAGCTTTTCACAAAGAGATATAAATAACAATATGGGACTGACTGCACCATGATTTTCAATGATGCAATTGCTGCGAGTGTCAGACCTCCCTGGGGACCACAGCAGAAAGCACAACTCAGGAAGCACTGGTAAAATCAGCTAAGCCTCCTCCACCATGTGGTTTCCACAATCAGAGCTTTACCAGGAATGGAGGGACACAGGCTGTTACCAGGTCTGCAGACATGAGTCAAAAAAATAATTTAAAAACATTTAAAAAAATAATTAAAGAAAAATCTAGTAAGGATATAAACCTCAAGGGCCTTGAATGAATGCATGATGAACACTTGCAACGATGCTGTTATTTAGCTGTGTCACATCATTCTAGATGCTGTAGAAGACTTCTTTCCTGTCAGATATCCTCAAGGCTACAGGTTCCTGCTAGACCTGGTCTTCTGTCCTTCTGTCAGAACCTGAAGTCCCAGGAGTGAAATAACAGCAGCCTCAAGGCTCCTCCCCACTCTCCCACTGCACAAACACACAAAACTACAACCACAGTAAAAATGCCTTTGTCCCTCTGCACCAACCTCACTGCAATTTCCTAACACAAACAAAAGGCGGGCACTGGAAAAATTCACCTCTCCAGCTTAATCCATCTTGGCACTAACTGTAAAAGCAAGAAGCCAAGTCTCTCAAGAATTACAACTTATACTATTAATCAGTCAAAGCATATTCTAGGATAGCTGCATAAAACCTGTACTGATACACAGCAATTACAGTGTCTGGATTTTTAGGTGAAATCAGTTTCTTTCCTTTTTTTTTTTTTTTGCCACAGAATACGAGGGAATAAATCATTGGTGCTTAAAGCAGAGAATGGCAAAGGTGGGTTGTTACTGTTCTCCAGAGCAGGCTGGGAGGAAGGACGAAAGATCAGAGCAATATCTGAAAGGTGAAAGGAAAACTCTTCCTACAATTCAAGGGCAAAATAGCTGATAAGCAATTACTGGGAAATAAACCTGCTACTATGTGTGGCATAAAAAAATAGCCTCAGGTTCTTCTTAGGAAGGCAAAAAAGATACAAAAGGGTGAAGTATCTGACAGGTAAGACAGAACAGGTGTGTTGTTACACTAAAGAAATGGTGAGAAGATTTGAGGTGGCAACAAGAACTAAAAGTGTCCTGATAAAAGGAGTGAAATCACCCTATACGTCTGAAGGGCTTCACTTAAACTCCAAACAAGTTTTATCACTGTTGTCCCCCATTTCAGATGTCCTCTGAGGTCTGGCACTTAGATAAAATGCCTTTATTTTAAAATATAGATATTTAAAACACATTGTCACTCCCAGATTAATCCAAAATACTCTTCTTCATAAAAACAAAAAATAATTCAAAGCTGTCACTTCCCAATAGTTATGACAAAAAGTTACTGAACTATTCAGCATCCAGAAGCTAAGATGGAAAAATAACTGATAGAGTCCCTGATGAAATAAGAGACATGGACAACAAATTGCTCACTTATTTCTGGATGCCAATGAGGAGGTTTAATTTCCTTCCATCAAGGAAGAAATTTCCTTCCATCTTCTGCCTGCAATGGTAGCATAGCCCATGGTTTACAGACTTACTAGGACTAAATATCCCAGTAGCTGTTTATTCATTCTACACACAGGCAAAGGAAAGTGCTCAATGCCATGGGAATAACCAAATACTATGAATTTCTAAATCAACATACACCCATTTGAAGCAACAGTGGAAAAACAAATGGCAGTGTACTCCAATACTGAAGATGGATTTCAAAAGGAGAATGAAAACTTTACCGATGTTTGTTGATTATAAACAGAGACACACTTATCTTCATGGAACAGGCATTTTCTGTTCTCAAGGGCATCGGGGGAAAAACATTTCACTTTTAAATAGTCATACAGTTGAGAATTTATCTAGTTTTTCAGACTTCAGTCTCCCTGGCTGCCACAAAAAGTGTGATCATAATGTGGTCACATAATGCCCTGCCCAATGCTTTATAATGCCAAATCAACTTCATTCAGGAGTATTTTCACTCCTGAACAGTTAATCAAATTACAGATGATATAAAAACATCACAAATTTAACATAGGAAAACAATCCATTCTCTTCAGCGGAAGCCAAAGCTTGCAAGGAAGAGAAACCATCAAGACTAAAAGAGAAAGGGAAGTTATCAAAATGAACTTTTCAGGTCTATGGAAGTTTTGAAAAGAATCCAACAAAACGCCACCAAAAACCCACCAAGAACTTACTGCTGCAGGTAAATTCAACAGAACAGTATTTAAACTTCAAATCAGGAGGACAGAAGAAACAGATTATAGGAGAAGGGACAGTTCAAGTCAACTATTTAACAGGAAAGGCAGATGATAATAGCAAAATTTAATGTCTTCTTTGCTCAAGTCTTCATAAGAAAATAATTAGGAAAAATATTTATGACAATTTTTAACAAAGAGTCAGAAGTGCAGGCTGGCAAAGAAAAAGGCTAGTTAAATGTTTAAACAAGTTCAATGCATTCAAGTCAGCAGAATATGACAAAATTGATCAAAATTTCCTGGAAGAACTAGCCAAAGTAGTTACTGAATCATGAGAAATAACTGCAGAGATCTTTAGTAGAAAACTGAGATCAGAGAAGATCAAAGTCACGCATATAGAAGAAGGACCTTAGATGCTTTTGATCAAACACCCAAAGGTTTCACAATAAAGCTAAACTATTAAACTGCAGGAGCTGTTTACTCCTGCAGTGGTTAGTCCTGTTCCCTCCTCCCATACTGGCAGCCTGGTTCTGGAGCTTGTTTGACCTCTTAGTGAGCCAGTTTTACTGAATCATCTTTCGCTTCAGTTCCCTAGATGAACTAGCTGCTCATCAAGGGGCCGGCCAAGCACAAAGGATATCATCAACAATTAACCCTTCCAGCAGCAGCAGCTAGTTGTTACCTCCTCTCAGTCACAGTATGAAGTCTCACACTAGTTTTGAGAAACAGACAGAACAAGCCATCAAACATCGCTAACTTCATTACAGGATTTAGAGTGCAACCATTTTTCCTACTGCAGCCTTAACTTGCTGGGTAATTCTGTAATCTAAAGATTTGAACACATTCTTTGGCTGCAGTAACTCCACAAGAGAGCAGGAAGTTTGAAATCCCTAACAGCAAGACCAGGTGTCTTGTCTCTGGGAAAGGCCCAGCCAAAATTTAATCGTCGTCTGTATCTAGACCAGAGTCTGCAACTTGAGTAGTCCTGATCTTGAAGCTATTAGAAGTAACAATCAGCCAGCACAGATTAGTTTAGAAAAAAGAATCTGATTTTCTTCTGATAAGATAACAAAACTACTTAAAAGGAAGATGATACAGATCACGATTTCTCCAAGATTTTTGACAGTTTCGCCTTACAGCAAACTAATACAGCCTGCAGGAAATGGCAGAGTAGCTCAAACACTTGCAAACAGCGCTCTCAAGCCACAGCTACCAGTTTCCAGCTAAACCACAATGGGATTTTCAATATATGATCAGTTGAAACCTGTGCTGCCTCGTGACAGATACGATACTTTCATCCACAGCTGGGAAAGCAGGAAAGCTGGTAATACACAAGTGGCACATTCTGAGTGTGGGAAACACAAGATCATAATGCGACAACAGAAACTGCCTCTACTGGACATAAACACGCTAACTTGGACGAGTGCACACTTGTACATACAGGATAGGAGTCTAACGACACATATGAAGGGAAATTTGAGTATCAGTCCTCGGAGAAGCATGGGATTATAGACAAGCACAAAGTGAGTATGCTGCTGTTAAAAAAAGATTGCAGAATAGCAAATCTGCTCTACTCAAAAACAGTGTTATCCTGTTTTGCACAACAGATTTTAAGAAAACACAGACATAATTAAGCTGAGGTTTCACAGTAGCTTCAGTCAATCTAGTTGCTGGCTGTCACAGTCCCCGTTCTGCCTTACACTGGCTTCAGTAGTTCTGACCAGTGGTTGCTGGCAGCACTACATCAACACAAAAACTACCCTGCTTCAGAAAAAAAATGTTTTCTGCCAGCTTAGAGCCTTTGTGAGTCACTTCAAGTGCTGATGGGAGCAAGAGAGGCAGGCAATTGTAACAGCAGCAGTCAGATAGCTTGAACTGTTGGAGAATGGCAGCTTAGTCCTGACAAAAGCAACAAGTACGCTGGGGTACAGAAAGCGTGACCCATGTGATGAAGTAGAATGAATCCGTTTGCTCGGGACAGAGAACACATAACTAAGATGGAGGACAGGCTACAACTGCAAATGGGCACAAGATCTTTCTGAAAACGAAGAACGGTTCACCAGAGATAGGAAAACAGAACCTGCTCTATTTGTAGCAAAGATGACGTCAGGCATTAGGACAAGCTTTTTAGCTATAAAGACTGTCTGCTGTAGCACTCCACTGCCTACAGGGGGGACATCCTCTGAGCACTTAAAGAATCTTCTTATCATCGGAATAGGAGATAAATTTGATAACGTTGTGGATTTCCTTAATAAACAGAATTTAAGTTGCTCTCATTATCCAAGTCCAGAGCACTGTGTACAACACAGGTAAAAACCACCATTTAAGAATGCAGCAAAGGTACAGTGAGATATCTGACAGCAACAGCTAACAAAGCAGGATAACTTTTCTAATGACCAAACATTTTAAATGTCCAATTTACTGTTCTGTCTCACATTAATTCCTGGAAGAACAAAATAAACCATCTCTCTGACCCAAAGGATTATTTAAGTGCCTACACACTTCATCCATCAGTAACATCAAAACTGTTGCCCTGAAAAGCAAAGCATGGATGCACCTATTTCAACCTCGCTAACATTTGGTGAAATTTAGCAAATACAGACACTTACAGAAAACAACAACACAGTGTACAGGGAACACAATGACCACAGGTAACATGGAATTCACAAAATTAAAGAATTCTCAAGGTCAAACTAAAGTTATAAAGAACACGGCTTTAGAGATTTATAATTGCCATGTAAGCAGAACTACAGTCTTACCTAATTACAGCATCTCAATCACACAAGAAGGAAAGTTTTTCTGGAAGATTTTCTAGTGCAAAGCTAGCATTACTCTAATATTAAAGTCACAGGCGAGACACAGACCTCAAGTTCTGTAACAGGGTTAAAGGATGCAAGAATGAATGCTTTAAGGAAAAAGTGCTTTTCATTTACTTCTTCAAAGGAAAAAGGGAGCAGGCAAATTCCTGTAAAAAACTGCAGAAAATCAAATATGATGATCATTACAAACTGGATAGTTCTAATCAAAACAATCATTCCCACCCAGTTAATTTTAACAGTCATGGTAAATTTCGTCAAAACTTTGTAAAAAATACGCCTATAGGAACAAACCCCAAATGACTACAATATCTGGAGTTTTAAACAAAACCTGTTCAGCTGCTGCCAGCAATATGCTGATACGGCTACTGGGGTTCACGGGATAGAAAGAGCCCCAGGTGCTTGTTTCCCTTCCCACTCTGTTAAGAGATCACAAGTTTTCCTGCCGCCACGGCTTAAAGTTATCTGCAAATGCATCCACAGATAAAAGGCAAAGTGAAACAACACAAGGTCTTCTCCTCCCCCTAGACCCTCTGCTTAGCCCGTTCAGTAAGCTAACCCAGCCAAAAAACAACTCATGTTTTCTTTACCCGATCAGCAAATGGAACAGACTCACACGAAAGGCCCTGGTAAACCCCAGAGCACTACAAGGTGACATATGGAAATCGGAAAGGAAGCATGAACTCCCCCATCCTGCTAGCACCGTAAGCTATTATAGTGTGTCTCACACAACTTCACCCTTCTTTTAAACGTGTGTTAGCCAATCTGGTTCTCCAAACAGCTATTTAAGTCCAGAGACAGGAGGCACTAGTTCTTTCAGCAGGAGTGCTGGCTGCGAGGTATTTGCCCAAAACCCTCCCACCGCACTCAGAGCTGCTGCAGGGAAGTTTGCCTTTCAGGTGACACACCAGTCTGGGTTACTACCTACCCTGACGCCAGAACAAACATAATTTTTTTTCCGCGAGCAAAACTGCATATATTTAAAATAAAAGAACGCGCCCAGGGTACCTCTAAGCCACTCGCCAGCTAAACGCCGCGTATAAAATCGCAAGCACAGACGGTGAGCGGACAGCACGCACAGAGCCCTGCCGGGCAGGGCTGGCCGATAAACACCGCCCGGTCTGCCCGCCCAGGGAGCGCCAGGACAGCACCGGAGAGCGGGACACGCGGCCCTGCGGGGAAGCGGCGCCCGCAGCCCCGGGAGCGGCTGGACCGCACGGGAGCTGCCGGAGGGGCCGGGGCGCTGACAGCCGCGCACTCTCCGAGCCCTGCCTCCCTCCCTCTCGCCCCGGGGCGGCGCGGCGAGGGCGGCCGCGGTGCGGTACCTTGTCGCAGTAGAGCCCGACGAGCTGCTTCATGCGCCAGTGCGGGGCGGAGAACACGTCCACCTCCTCGGGGAAGGGAGCCATGTTCTCCCCATCGGGCCGCGCCGCGGGCGGCGGCGCGAGCGGCAGCGCGAGCATCCACACCGCGCCTGCGCGCGCGCCGCGTGACCGCGGCCGCCCGTGCCGCGCCTGCGCCGCTGGCCCCGCCCCTGCCCCCCCTTCCCCTCGCCCCGCCGGGCCCGGCCCTGGCGCGGGATGGCGATCCCGGGATTTTGCGTTCCCGGCGCCGGGGTGGGAATCTGGTTCGGGTTTGGAGGCGCGCCTTCGGGACCGTTCACGTGCGCCGACGTACTGCCCGACTTGAGTTAATGGCTTGTGGAAGTAAGGGAACAAATTGCAGAATCCCAGAGTGGATTAGGTTGGAGAGGAGCCTTGAGATCATCGAGTCCAACCTGTGACCGAACACCGCCGTGTCAACGAGACCGGGGCGCCAAGTGCCTTATCCAGTCTTTCTTTAAACACCTTCAGGGACAGTAACCTCACTGCCTTTCCGTGCAGTCCATTCCAATACCCAGTCACTGTTTCTGTGAATAAATTCCTCCTAGTGCCCAACATAAAGCTCCCGTGGCACAGTTTAGGACTGTGTCCTCTCCTATCGCTATTTACCTGGGAGGAAAGGTCAGCCCCCACCTGGCTGCAACCTCTTTTCAGAGAGCTATAAGGTCACCCCTTGAGCCTCCTCTTCTCCAGACTAAACACCTCCAGCTCCCTCAGCTGCTCCTCATAGGACTTGTGCTCTAGACCCTTCTCCATCTTCACCGCCCTTTTCTGGACACAATCCAGCACCTCAATGTCCTTCCTGAATTGGGGGCCCAGAACTGGACACAGTACTTGAGGTGTGGCTCCATCAAGAAAGGTCCTAGAAAAGCTACTTGTGCATATAGCAGTCTAAAATTTGTGGTACTGTTTTGCTGATATTGAGGCAACATTTCTGAAGAAAGATTTTATTTGTATTTTGCAGCAAGAGAGGCAACTCCCAGTTGCCCAATTAGGAAACCATGAGAAGCTAGGAGCTGAAAGAAATCTGCTATGCTATGAAACACAGTGGTTACAGAAACTGAACTAAACGTGTGTACAGGAAGTAAAGGAAATGCTTCACTGAAATACACCGAGGAGATGACAAGATCAGGAATAAAGCGGGTGTGGCAGATGAACTGGTGCTTGTGAGGGAAGATGTGTGATGATGGGTCCTAAACTGGGCTGCAGCAGGAAATCTGTACCTAACTTCTTGCAGTATTTGTGCCAGATAAGCAGTTAAATGTGTGTTTAACATCCAAGGCAAATGGACCAGGAACACTGCTTGTGAGACTCATCTGCCCATGCAACATTTCGAAATAAGCAGGAACACTTGGCAAAATTGAGATCACACGTAGATTTGACAAAAGGTGGAACTGTCAGCCAATGTTGCAATGTACTAAAACTGTCCACCAGTGTTGCAATGTGTACTAAATGTCCCAAAAATACATTGTCAAATATAAAATAGTTGCATCAGGCCTATCTGACTAAAAACTGTTACTCTACAGTAATCTATGTTGCAGATATTAAATGTGTTAGACCTAGCTAGTTTATAGATGTAAGCAGTTAATTGTAAACATTTTGAAATATTCTGAGCAAAGGCACATGAGTTTTTAGTCTGGTGTTGCCCAGTGTACTAATGCTTGAGAATAAAGTGCTGGTAAAAGTAATAAATAGTGACCGGAGAAGGAGAGATCATGTTATGAGGGTTACCTTGCTTACATGTGCACCATAATCTTTTTATCTCTTTATCTAATAAAATGAGGCTTAAGCAATTGAAGTCTCAGGTGTTTCCTTTTCCATGCATGCTTTCCACCTCGACGGACTTTTGAACATGCTGGCCAACTTAATCATATCTGCAAACATGTACAAACCTTGGAAGGTTGAATTTGTACAACCTGAGGGGGGGGGGGAGGGGGGAAAGCAGTTACACATGTCAGCAGATGTCAGCAGTTACACAGGAAAAGGAAGGCAAAGCACAGGTGTTATGCAGTTGGCTAGCCAGTGCATGGTTTATTTACTGCTTGGCTAGTAAGCACACCTCTGGGTTGGGGCTTGAGCATGTCTTTCACAGAGAATGTGTCATGGCACATAAAGGAGCAAGTGAGACTGGTGTTACTGCTGGAGGTAGAATTATGCACTAAAGACACGAACCCTTAAGAAACAATGTTTGAAGTTCAATGCTTACAGAGGAGCTTGGGAATATGAGTAGCTTCAATGTCATATTTCCAGGCCTAAACCATATAGTCATATAGAACTGAGGTTATTCTGCCAGCAATTCATGCCTGAGTAATAACAGAGGATTAACGCTCCCACATTCCTTCTGCTGAAACTTATCACTCCTCTCTGATAGAAACAACAAGAATACGTAGGTTCCTCATCTTCGCGGGCTTTAGAATATAAACATATGCTGAGTTTCCTGATCGACTGGGTTAATATTCAGGTTGTGAACCAGAGTATCTCCAGAGCAGATATGCAGCCAATTTGGCTGACTGATTCATGGGCAATAACTTCTTCTAAGAGAGAGGGGCAGAGAGCAAGGGGCAGTGATCTATATACAGCATGAATTGCCAGACCTGCCTCAGAAATCTGAGTCCATAGGCAAATTACTCGAAGGTTGAAAATCTTTTATTTTTTAAAGGGAAAAAAATAGTGTTATATTTGCATACCACAGAATATTTACTCTGAAGATTAGATTAATTGGTGTCATTTCTTGATCTAAAGAAATACTTAGGGAAAAGAACCTGGAGGAGAATAGCAGTAAGCAAAAGTCGAAGAGATCTGTTCAGTGCACAGGACATAAGTCTTAATCCTTTTGCTTCTTGTTATGATTGATTCATGACTGCAAGGCAGTTTTGATCATGAAGACATGATAGAGGTATCATCACACCAAAATGTTGCTATCAGTATCTGGGGGAGAGATGGAAAAAAAAGCTGACTAATCTTACCCTTTTGTGTGATACAAGATCACATGAGGACTTGGGTATTTATGCTATCATTGCTGTACCAGCATATTTTAGATTTTTTTTTTTTTTTTTTTTGTTCTTGATATGAATTTCATCATTTTTTTGAGCCATTAGAGAAATATGCGCAAAAAGTACAGTCCTTTTAAAATTAAAAGGAACTGTTTAAAACATGTTGCTTGCAAGCACTTGTGATGGTTTAGGACGATGTAGCACAGCAATGACTATTAAGTGAACCAAAGGCATCCTAAGTACCGAAGTGGTAAGGATTTTTTTCCTCCCTTTACTGAAATATATTGCAATTCTCCTCAGTTATCACCAGATGGCCTTAAAAGTCTCCTTTTTTTTTTATGAAGTCGAGAGCAGTGCAGATATGAGGAAGTGATGTATCCCTCTGCTGCAATCATTCCAGGAAACAGTTGAGTTACAGTTCCCAGCAAGGTTTAGGTTTCCTCCAAACTTTTGTGTACAGAGACTGAGCGAGAGCTAGTATTGACAATCTTAAATGTGTGCCAGCTTCCTTTTAGATTGTATCATTTAACTCTCCTCTTTTTTTTATTCCCCCGCTTTTTTTTTCCTAAGAACTTGGATTGTTAAGAATCACGATGAAGAGCCATTTTTTGCCTCTTTTACTTGTCTCTGTTCTGTTTATGAACAGCTTCTCAGAAGTGCAGGGAAGGAAATGGAAAGGTGAAGGTACAACACAGAACCTGGAAAGTATTGCCATTGGAAGATGCTATGATTATATTAGAATTGTGAATCCTGCTGTTGGGTAAGTTTTGATTGTTTCTGGGTAAGTTTTCTATGTTCTGTACAAAATTATTTTTTGTTATTAATCAGAAGCCTGATATTATGCTTCTAGCCATGAAAGTGATCCTGTTGCAGCCAACATGCTTGTAGCTGTCTGTAAACAAAACATGAATTTTGACAGATATCATATTTTAAATAAAGTAGTGTAATTAAGGCAAGATTTTTCATCCTGCAATTTTTTATTTCACATTTCTCATTCCCCCCTTACTGTTCTGTAAGGAGAACACCACACAGAGATGGAAAGGATGATGTTTCTGAAGTATCAAATCTGACATTGCTCCTGGGAAGATCAGCTTTGCCTTGCATGCCTTGTATGTCAGGTCATGTAAGAAGGGAAACACCTCACTGTACAGCTATCCTGTGGTACTGAAGGAGACTGTTTAGCTCATCCACCTGAAAAATTAAGCAGTAATCAACTGCTCAAGTAAGATTATCCATGAGCTTTAAATAGGTGTGTCAATTATACAGAACTGGAGGGAAATCACATACTTTGAGCACTTTTTCTGTCTTCCTTGCCTTGTAAGGGCTTCCGTAAAAAGGGAAAAAAATTAGGAAGGACAGTTTCCTGGAGTTCAGCCCTTTATTCTGTAACTAAAATTTTGTCCTAATAGTTTGAAGAGGTAATTGCAGAGGGGTCCTGACTGGGTTACACATTGAATTGCTGCTGTCTTAAACAGGGCTAGATTATATTGCAAATATCACTTCCTTCCCCCAACTTCCCTTTTTCAGTTTCCTTTGCAAAAGAGGATTATATAGGTCTGAAAACAGGTTTGTGGCTTTTAACAAAGGCAAAACTACATGTTTCTGTCCAATAACATTATTAACTTATCAGAAGCATTTTGTTTCAAGTTCCTCATGAAAGAAGAAATCACCCTAATGTAGATAACATGGTACTAGAATTTCAGCAGAACAGTTCAAGCTTGGCAGATTTATAAACATATCACAGTGAAAGGTGCAAATAAACTTTAACTATAGATTTCTACACACCTACAATATAATATATATGTATAATATATATAATTTAAAATATGTAAATTTAGTTAACAGTTGTGTAGACAGTCTGGTCTTGCAGTAGGCTCTACACAGGTAGAATTCCTGCTGGACTTAACAGATGTCACTTCATTTATATCTGAAACAGAACATGACTAATAATAAAAAATATGCTAAAATGAGCAACATAAAGGATAGTTACTGTAGAAATACTGACTTTATTGTTAAGTGATTTGGACTTTTAAATACAATATTCTTGAAAGTATTTCTATATGTCTCATGTTTATGATAGTTTTTTGATCTAATTAATTCCTGTGAAATTTTCACAAAATAATTTTAAAATTGAGAAGTCTGAACACATTCTTCAAAGTCTTTTTGTTCAGGTTAGCATGAAGCCAGGCAGGACATTAGGACCACTTTCTTGAATTAAGACCAAAAATGGCATTATAAAAAGAAGAGCTACACAATTAATTTCATATGACTTGGAGGGTTTTTCTCTTTCCGTGAGGTCTATAAGCAAATAATGTAATCCAAACAAAATGGAAATTTCATATTGCACAGGTGCAAAGCAGATACTCAATTATTTATAGCCCTTTCTGTTCATTGTCTGTTTCTTAGCTGCCCCCAGGCTGGCTTTTACAGAGGCACAACCACCTGGATATGTTTTGCTTCTGAATTTATGTGCAAATGCAGTAATTTTCTAAAAATACTTGGCTAACATAAAGGAAGCTAGCAAGGCATGTCTTTACACTGCAACATAGTTAAAATGTGAAGATGTTTATAGAAACATAAGAAAAACTTTCTCTTACTTTATAACATGCAAAATGGCAGGATGTATTTTACAAAGTGCTATGGTCATGTAAAAGTGAGGAATTTGAACAAAGATCATAGTTGAAATTTTCTGATAGGAGCATGCTGTATAACACAGTTGTTCCTGTAGTGCTTTTTCTCCATACTTGTTTATTTGTAATATATCATAGAAGTTTTGAAAACAGTTTTTTTAGCTGACCAGTGTGAAATAAGTCTAACATGACTTATTAATGTCATTGAGATTAGAAGAAATGGTCCTGAATTGAAGTCCTTCTCCACCCTGTAGTTTCAAAAAGTATTTTTGCCAGCTAAGAACTTTTGAGTATGAGAGCAGAATAATCCTTTTGATTTACAAGGTATTCAAACCTGGATGAGAAATCACAAAGAAAAAAAAATGCAGTATGTGAATTAACCAGGAATTTACTGCAAGATTCAACTGTCAAGAAAGATATTGAAAGTTCTGTTGATCATAACTTACAAGTACTGGCATGAATAAGTGAGTGCTTACAGCAGAAAGCTCTTCAGCAAAATGAGACAGAAATATATACAATTGTCAGAAGCTAAGATATAACAGCTTGAAATCAGAAATAGGGCACAAATCCTTTTATCAAGTAAATCTATTTAAACCTTGAAGCTAATGACCAAGGATCATATTGCATCACTGAATATTTTTGGGTCAAAATCCATATCTGCTTACAATATATAGGGAATTATTATCTAGCTGCTGGAAGCATGACCAGAGATTATTGTAAGAGAATCTGTGGTCTGTTTCCTTCATGGGAGCTGCATAGCTCATCACAAGGGGTCCTTTAAAGTGTCTGCAACATCCAAGTGTCACAAAGCAGCTCCTTAAAGAACCTGCACCAGCCAAAACCCTGCTGTCTATGGATGACATTAAATGAGCAAAACTCTCTAATGGCCAAGTTTGATTTACTTATCTGGACTACTGTTGTTTAAGCTAGAGCTTTGCAATTACAGCTGTTCATGTTAGGAGTGCTGAATGCACTTAAAATAATTATTCTGTTGTGCAAAGTGTTCCTGGCATAAACCTTGTCACAGCATTACATGGGGAAGGTACTGTGGAAAAGTGGTAAGAACAGGAATTCCCTTTTTAATTACTAAAGGCAGGCTCAGATCTGTGACAGATGAGATCCTGAAAATCCAGAGAGATAGGATACTTTCATCCCTGGATAGCTCGTTCTGTTCCTCCATGGGAGATTATTGTCCCCAAGGCAGAGCTGGCAGAAGGGAACTGCTGGAGTGTGCAGTGGTTTATTTCAGGCCTCCTTTAATAAGCACTTTAAATGCTGAATGCTAACAATATTCCTGTAGCTACTGCATAGTGACAGTGTGTTCCACACAGTTCCACATTGGTCACTGTTCTCATTCCAGCAAGGTAAAGCTGCATAGTCCTAGGGCCTGTACACACAAGGCATCTCTTTGTCAAAACCATTATTCTACCATCGAAATTTTTTTAGTAACTCCTCCTGCACTCGAATTTGACATTTTAAGAGTAATAGTGCCTTCCAGTAGTTTTACATATTTAGTTGAAATGGCTTTTTGAATCTGAAAAATTTCAAAGAAAGCTATTACTAAAGTTCTGGATAGCAAGCTTGCTGTATATACTCTACCTATGAAGATTTTTGTTGAATTTCAGTGCATTTCTAATTCCATGCTGTAAATGATAATATTTTCCTTGCTACTTCATCCTAACCTGCTGCAGTTATGAGTCAGAAAACGAAAAGATCTGTAAGCTCTTCCTGACCTACAATTTTTCACGACCCTGACTTCAGTTTTCTACCTTAAATTACAGATTTTTTAATTTGTGAATCTGAAGAAGTTGGGAACAAATTACTTTCTTGCTCTGCTTTGAAAAAACAATTCTGCTGTTTGTTTGTTTCAATGTTTACAGTGAGAAGAATTGTTCAGAGATATGGGAAGCATTTAAAAGTGCATTTATTAACAAGGATCCTTGCACCATTCTACCTGAGGACTATGAATTATTTATCAACCTGTCATTGCACACAATTCCACCTAACAAGGTAATGATTATTTATGTTAACTGTCCTTAGACATCTAACAGATTTGACCAAGACTCATTATCTGTCTGACTTGTGAGTCATTCTTTCCAGCCTATCTGCTAAAAACTAGACTTGGACTCGATAGCATTTTGCAATGTGTTTGGCTCCACTTATTTTATGCAGTAGCTTCTCAGTAACCTCTCTCTTTTCATACTACAAAGATCCCCCATTTTTCCTGCCATGCTGGGAGCTCTGACATAGTCCCTGAACTTTTACTTTTCCTCAAGTTAGGTGCTCTACCTGCAAAGGCTGTGCCTGCTGTCATCTTTTGCTTCTACTCCTCACAGACCAGTCTTGTGGCAATAACATGTTAAACACTGACACACTAAACAAACATAAGCAGAAATGCGATAGATAGGATGTTGTTATATGCTAGAAAACAGTAAGGGTTTGATGTGCTGGCAATTGCAGAGAACTGTGGAAGTGCAAAAGACAGGTTGTGCTTTAAAGCAGGTTTTCCTCCAGCACAGTTATTCCTCATCTCTAAATGACACAAGCTAAACCAACAAATACTCCTGTCAACATAGCTTAATTCATGAAGAGTTTCACAAACACAGAGGATACAGCAAGATGTATGATTTTTTCACATCATAAGCCAACACAGCAATGTGAGAGAATTCTGGCAACATATATCTGGCTTATAAATATCTGCCTTCCCTTTTTCCTTCTTTTTTCTAAACCTGCCTGCTGAGGCAGGCAAAGCTAGGCCTAACTATATTTAAAATAGGTCTATATCCCTTCCCATCAAGGTCTGAGTGTCTCTCAAGTCTCTAGTGATCAGAATTTACACCTCTATAAAATAAAAAACTTTGTTTCTCTAAAGAGACGCTAACATTTCTGGTTATTGGTTGATTTTGAAAGAAATACCAAAATATGTTTTAAACTATTTTCGACACCCCATAATCTCATTGTGTCCATGCCTAAGTGTCAGTATATATCTTCTTTCTTTTTTTTCCATTTTTATATAGTCTCTCTTCTGGGAAAATAATCAGCTACTAGTCAATAGCTTTGCTGACAGAGGACGTCGCTACATGTCTGTGGGTGATACCCTCTTTGGCTTCTTTGCAGATTTCCTAAACTGGTGTGGGCAGGCAAACAGCTCTGGTAAGACAATGAGTGCTATATTAAATATTTGTCTGTAAAACCATAATGGAGACTAACTGCTGTGTTCTGGAAAAGCTAATTTTGCTCTTACCTGGTAAAAAATTAGGGATAGCTTCACTCCTGTATCATCTGAATATTTAACATTGCAGTCAGGGAGCACACAGTGAAATCTAGACAGTGCTGCAGTGGCGATAAACCTTCTTCTCAGTCCTCTGAACCTGGAGCTCTCTGCATCCCAGGAACAGAGTTAGATCCATTTTAAACAAATTACTGTATCCACAAAATAACACTGTTTGTGTAAACTGCAAAGGATGAAAAATTATTGAAAAATTATTGAAAAAATACAACAGTCAGATTTCAGTGTCATGTCAAACTATGTTGTCTGTTCAGTGAGTAATGAGTACATAAATTTAATTGCTTTCTAAAGTCCCTTTTTACAGTCGTTATCATCTCTCTAATAGCACAAATCACATGTCTTTCTACAGGACTGGACTACGAATCCTGCCCTACTATGATGGAATGTGAAAACAATGCAGTGGATTCTTTCTGGAGGATGGCCTCAATCACTGTAAATAGTGCTGACTTCATACATTAACCAGCGTGTCCTGGGTGGCTCAGGAAAACATTGTCAGTTCAAAACAGCTTTAAACCTGTAATTCTGCTAGATTATTTCCTCTGACACAAATACACCATTTTAGACTGGGTACAGTGTTTTAGAAGGAGAAACTTTTCACCTTAGCTAGATAATGTATTAAAATTCTGTGTTAATATTGTTAATATAAATCATAGACTAAGCACAATAAGCACACTAGTTGTGTACTAACTGCAGGTCCTAAGTGACATTTGACAGCTTTGCTGGAAACCCTTTATTCACAGATCAAACCCAACACAGATTGCTAAAATGCTTTCTTCCTGTGCTGGAGAAACTATTTATAAGTGTGAGAAAATAGCTTAATTCACTGAATTAATCCACTGGCTGTTCAGTTCCTGGCCTTTCTCCTGCAGTGACCAGCTAGGGTGCTACTGTAGTATTATTTTTGCAGTCCTGATATTCTTCTTGGTAAAATTCTTTCTTTACTCATTATTGCTTGCAGTAAAACAGCAAGTCATATTGTGTGCAGTTTTGGTCACACCAATATAAGAAAGATATTAAGCTATTAGAGAGAGTCCAAAGGAGGGCAACAAAGATGGTGAAGAGCCTACAGGGAAAGACGTATGAGGAGAGCTGAGGTCACTTGGTCTGTTCAGCCTGGAGGAGACTGAGGGGAGACCTCATTGCAGTTACAACTTCCTTTTGAGGGGAGAGGAGGGGCAGGCACTGCTCTCTTCTCTGTGGTGTCCAGTGACAGAACCCAAGGGAATGGCCTGAAGCTGTGTCAGGGCAGGTCTAGGTTGGATATTAGAAAAAGATTCTTCCCCCATAGGGTGTTTGGACACTGGAACAGACTCCCTAGGGAGGTGGTCACAGCCTGACAGAGTTCAAGAAGTGTTTCACTCACACTCTTAGGCACAGAGTGTGACTCTTGGGGATGGTCCTGTGCAGGGCTAAGAGCTGGACTTGATGATCCTTGTGTGTGCCTTCCAACTCAGCATATTCTGTGATTCTGTGATTCTGTAACAAGTCTGCAAGATGAGTTCTGGAAAACATTGTTATGTATTGCAGTATGCGAAGCACAGTTCAGGGGAGATACATGTCTTGTTGAATGGTTCTGCAGTTGGAGGAGCTTATCCACAGCCAAGGTAAGAAAACTAATTTATATGTAGAAAGTCTAATAACTAAAAAAAAAATAAGTCAACCAGTTGTTTGGGTCTTCTGCTACACAAAGCATGGGAAATGAAGCTGGAAGGGCCTAGTGCATCAAAGTCGGCTCAGTTGTGGGGACAACTCCTACTTGTCCTTAGCTGAAGGAATTAGTATGAAATTAGTGGAAATAATCCTTTGGACTCCTGCATTTTAGAAACTGCTGTGGCAAGCAGGATAAATGCTCTTTGAAAGCTTCCTCAGCATACTGTAGCAAAATGTTTATGTCTTCAAAAAGATGAGCATTATAAAATTTCCTTCCAGCAACATGTCCAAGGAGAGGGTATTGTTACAAGGACTGTAATTTCTGTCAGGCCTAGGAGCAAACTTGGTAATTTCTACAGAGAAAGTTCTTTGTCATGCTATTTCTCCAGGACCAAGAGTGGAAATAATTTGATATCCATCATGGTTTAAGAAAGCAAAAACAAAGCTTATCGAGAAGGATAATAGCAAAGATCAGCTTCCTCTTCTCCTTCGTTCCTTGTATATTGACATGTATATTTTCCCTCATCCTCAAGTGTATCACTATGCAGCAGTTCATCTAAGCTTACATTTAAAATTTGTTGTAAAAGTACACCCTTAAGAACTTTTACTGAGTATGTGGCTGTAGTGACTGCTTACCTGTGATGAAAAATACATCTTTCCTTACCTCAGCAACTGTCCTGTCCAAGGCAGGTCAAAAAAATACCTCTTTTAAAAACCTATAGAACAGATCCTCCTCCTGTGTGTTCACTGAGGACTAAAAATTATCTCTGCATAGGAGAGAAACAAGAACCGTCAGTCCCAAAACTCCACTACCTACTTACCTCTGTCCTCCAAAAGGTCCATCTCTCCACACAGCTTTCAGCGAATCATAAAGACTTACACAGTCTCCTTGGGTTGGTCTGGTGTTCAGCTGGGATCAAGTCTTCTGCAGATGATAATACCTGACAGCAGACCAATGCCCAGAATCCAGTAAAGATTCCAGATTTCAGAAATAGATTCCTTATTTCTGTTAATTTACAGATTCCTTATTTCAGAAACCTCTTACACATAAAGTAGTTCCACCAACTCTTTGGGTTGCCTGTCTGGTGGTATCTTAACTGTTGAAATCACCACTGGAACACAGTCTGCCAAATAAAAAACAAAGCCAGTTACTCCATCTGTTTTCTTTGCTGCGTATCTTCTGGTCCATTTATAACTGAATTTATTTAAGATATCGAGTTTGAAAGAGGCTTAAGGTTGAATAATTAATAACAGAAGGTAATCTGAAAGATCTGCCTGTCTTCCTAAATGTCTCTCTGGTCTGTTTTCAGCTATTTTAAAGCCAGTTTCAAAATTTATCCAGTGTTAAAGTTTGAACACCTAAATTGTCATTAAGTCACCTGACACTGCTTCAGTAAAGATTTTTTTCTTACTTCACGGCAAAATGACTTTGCTCATTCACATAGTATGAATTTAGTTAGCAGACTTCTTTAATAATTAGCTAGTCCAAAAACTGGTTTTACTGAAGTCAGTTGAACATTGTTCCTCCACAATTTCTGACTCCTCAAGTTAATGATTTCTCCAAATTTGGGGTAAGCTTCTTTTTTTCTGGCAATAACATATGCAGGAATGAGGAAATGAATTAGAAGTAGTTGGAATTTTTATTTTTTCTTATATTTTCACTATGTGTTTGACAGGCTTGGACACCTTGGACAGATAGGCAAACCTGCTGTTGCTGCTACTGGTCTCTGGTTAGCCACTGCCATACCAGACTTGACCAGAGAAGGCAACTGTTGGTATCTGTCTCCTCATGTTCCACTTCTCCAGAAGTTTAAAATAACTTGCTAACTTCATGAACTAGTCTCAGCTGGCTGCCAGCAGACACTGGCAACCACCACATCTTCTGCTTCCACATCAGAGCCCCACTTGTTTGCCTGAAGGCACCAGGAGGACCAGGAAGTGGTCACATTGTCACTGCTGATCTCATCCAGGGAGTGACAACAAACAGTCCTTTCTTCTCAGGGGGAGTCTCAGAGCATTTAAAGTGGCTAAGAGACACTGCAGCCCTGATACAGACATTTAAGAAGACCCCTGATAGGCAAATTAGAGGACACACTTGGGCTCAAACTTGGAACGAGCATTCAGTGCAGACACAGCCCTTATAAGCTTTCTGAGGAAAAGAAAGAAAAAATGTAAGGGTTGGAAATTACAGTACATCTTGCTGAAAGGGTTAGAAATCTGTGTGTTTGAAATGCCTGCATGTCACAAAAAATTCAGTTTACAGACATGGAAATAATCCTTTGGTCTTGGCATCTTTAGATTAGGTATTATGAAGAAAATCTTTACTGTGAGGGTGATGAGGTGTGAGGTGTGTGAGGTGGAACAGATTGCCCAGAGAAGCTGTGAATTCCCCATCCCTGGAAGTGTTCAAGACCCAGTTGAACGGGGCTTTGATAACCTGCTCTAGTGGAAAGTGTCCCTGCCCACGGCTGGAAGGTTGGAACTAGATGATCTTCAGGGTCCCTTCAAATCCAAACCATTCTATGACTCTACGATTTAGTTTCCGTTTTGTTATCTTGTTTTAATTGTTATTTAATTAGAATCAATTTACACAAAGAAATGAAGTGGAGGATTCCCTAGCTTAGGGACCTCTAGAAGTTTTTCCTTTTTTGGTCTTATATATTCTAGACAAATACTTCATGTTAGTGCTGCTCTCATTGTCTACCTAAAAATATACTTGTCTTGTGGCTGGTTTAATTTTTTTCATTTAAATCAAAATTATATTTTGTCTAAAAGCAATAACTACAATAATGACCTTACACTTTTTTTTTTTTTTACTAAGTATCAAATGCTTCTTGTTTTGTTTTGCATTTTTAAAAGTTCATTTCTTTCTGATTCACTTCAAAGTTGTAATTTTTTTCAGCTGACCTCCTCCAAGATGAATAGGAAAATAAGTCTTTAAATGCCTTTGACCTTTGAGGACATTTAGAATATGAATCAGATTTTTCTAGTCTGTGTTGAGTCTCATTGTAATCAGAAGATATAAAGCTAAGCAAGCCCATATCCTACAGCAGTATCAGAGCCTTCATTAGTGTAAAGTAGAAAAGACTAATTAATATTCATGTTCTTTATAGTTCTAATATTTTTTTTAATCAGTTTTTTTGCAGATTATGAAATACCTAATTTCCAGAAAGACAAAATCTCACAAATTGTTATTTGGGTTGTGGATGATATTGAAGGACAAGATCTGTAAGTTACATTTTCAAAAAAAATTTAATTTCTCCCTTTGGGACCTGTCTTTAAACTTTCACCTTATCTTTCTGTTTGATTATATTTGCATAGCACTTAGACTACAGTATTTTAGATGTTTTCATGAACACAAAAGGCACAACCTGCCATTCCTGAAGAGTATAGAAATACCAGAATTAAACAAAATATAAATAAATTCTAATATTAGATCTGTAGTCAACTCTTAATTAGATCTATGTGTGTGGATCTCTGGATCTCAGACCTTGAGTGAAGATATAGCTTGTATAGTATTACTAAGAGTCAATCTGAATTTCAGATTAAGTGCTGACAAGAGATATTTCCTTCACCTTGCCATATGCATTCTTTTAATTTTCACCTATCTTAAGTATTTGAAAAATTTGTAGAAGCAGATAAATACCAACAAGAGGCTCCTTTTCTCTCAATAATTAATCCAGTAATAAAATGTAGGCTTTAACAATGTCTGATTTTTCTGGTAATTTAATTAAAACAAATGAATAAATAATAAACACATAAAACAGATCAGTCAGAACAGAATTGTTTGTTGGTAAATAGCCAAAGACTGAGTGACAATTTTCAATTGAAACCTAATGGAAAATAGACTCTGAAGTTAAAAAAATTAAATCATTAGGCTGGAAATTAGGCCTTGTTTGGCATTGATTAAAGGAAGAATTAAATTCATTATAGCTTTTGTGGGAGTCACTGCAAATGTACATAGATGAATTGGGGGTACAGAACAGAGGAATTCAGTTTTGCAGGGTCCCTGCAATTTAACATGGGGATACTTCATTTGTCTTAAAACTGCCTTGTCTGAAGAAGGCCAGAGAAATGGACTCAGATGTCACCATATCCACCACGAGTGTCTGAATCCCAGGTCTCCTCTGCATTCTCGAGAGCGTGAGGCTCCCGTTCTTGCTATTCAATGGTTTTCAGTTGCATCCATTCATTTTGTGTCGTTTCCCTTTCACGTCTCATCTCTCTCTTTGCTACCTCCTTTTGCTTCTTTTTCATTCAATTTTGGCATGGCCAACCCAGACAACATATTTTATCACAGTGCTCTGGAGTCTACACAGCACAGTTCAGCCTTTCTCTCTAAATCAAAGAATGAAACCCTTTGGGAGGAAAAACCCCTCATTTTTCCAAAAGTTGCCCATACTACAAAGAAAAGACAAGCACTGAATATTAATTTATCTTTCAGTTAATGGATGCATGGGAATTTTGTGGGGTTTTATAAATTGCTTTCTACAATTACTTTGTTGGTCTCCATATGCTTTCTGCAGCCTGCATACCAGTGGATAAGTAGCACTGGCCTTCATACTTTATGCTGGTGCAAATTTAGAGGTCTCAGCGGGTTCTGTACTATGCTAAACTTTCTTATGCTAATTGGACCACAAATTTAAAAATCAGTGCTAGAAACAGAAGTTGTGTTTAGGATTGGTTCTGGTTTTTTTTCTCTCTCTGTGTTTTTCTATTGTTCAATATTCAAGAGAGAGAACAAGCTTCTAACAAAAATAGTCTTCTGTTTTATTATAATTAACATGTTATAATTCTGTTTTATTATAACCAATTATAAAGACAGGCAGAATCAACTTTAGCACTAGCTAAATTGTTGCCAAAGAATATTACAAATGAAACATTTAATATTTTACAAAAGTATTTAACTCTTTTTCTGGCTAGTCAAATGTTAGAGGTGAGATTATTGGTTAATAGAACCTGAAAATGCTACACTGCTGAAACTAATTTTCTAGACTGCAAACTAAGTATAAATGTGAGATGAGTGTAATATAAGCAAATAAAGCATTAAAAATAGCAATTTACACCCTTCTTCTGGAGGTGTTATAGAATACAGAAGAGGCAAAATAATGGGGATTTACTTTACTAATTCCATCAAGTTCAGTGGAGGGAAATTAAATAACAAAAGACTTGCAATAATATTGAAATCCTTTCTCACAGAGATTCCTGTGGAATCCGCAGTGTAAAGACATTAGAAACCAGGCTGAAAACCCTTGGTTATAAAGTCACTTGCACTGACAATTACAAGTAAGTGGAAATCCTTTGTTATTATGATGTATTTGCTGAAGTGGCTTATCTATTTGATTCTTACTTTTCGGTACTTTAATACATTAATGTTGTGTCTTCAGGAGAGACTGATACGTTGGAGGGATGATGTCACATTTTTTAGACTTGTTTTTTTCTGGCTGTGAATTGAGCAAAACACTACATTGTATTGTATAATTAGATGGAGCACTGTACTTAAGACACAGAAGATGGCCTCATATTCCACTTCACTGTAAAATCTTTCTTTGGATTGAAAATCTAGGCAACAGTTAAAATCACTATGTCTGCAGAATTATTAGATATTCGCAGTAGGATTCACAGCTCTAGTTATGCCCAGTAGATTTTAAGAAAATTTAACTGAAGGGAAGCTTTAGACATGACAATACTGTGAGTTTGTTTCATTTTTTCATTGGTTTTCCTCGGTTTTCTGCCTGAAAGATGCTAAATAAATTGATATCTTCACAGGTCTGTAGTGTTCTTACTCTGCTCCGATTATCCTGATAATTCTAAGTGTGCTCTTCTATCGTAAGTAAAAGAAGTTCCATCCATCCTCAGTGTCCTTACAACTGAATAAACAATGCAGAAGTCAAGAGTTCAACAGATCCAACCTCTACCACCATATATAATCCATATGAAATATACAGTATTCTTTGATTTATTACTTGCTGTGCCTTGAGTAAGCTGTCTCTGTTTACAAATTGTGCACAATTGTCTATGAGCACCTGCTGTTCAAAATTAGGTATTAATGGGTTCTCATCAATCACACAGTAACGCTGTATATGATTTATAGTAAGAATGAAGTTTGTACATATCACTGTTCTGGTGCAAAATCTATTACAAATTTGAAATTGCTTTATTAACATTGTTCCTTGAATAATGAAATTGTAGGTCAAATGGCAGCACATTTCTCCAGCTACTGGAACTAAATTTCTACATTTTGAGGAAGTTTCTTTTTCGTCTTCCATTTTGTGTGAAACTCAGTTTCCATATTTCAATGTATTTACCTTGGGCCAAATGGATTTACCTTGGGCCTTACTTAGTAGAGTATCTGCAAAAGTGCAGATGACATCCGAGACACAAGTTTTTTAACTAACAACCATCACTCCAAAACTAGCCTTTAATATTTTCCCATCTTATCCTTATTTTATTATATAAAGAGGATTAGTTTATTATGTATTTCAGTGATTTACAGTAAAGATTACTGTTTTCAGTTGTGACTAGTTTTCTTAATCTATATGCTGTTGCATGTTTAGGTACACATAAGATACGTGAACTCCTGCTATGAAAGATCTTACTTGCTGTCCCCGGTTATGGCAGCAGAGAGGTGCAACTCCTGCTTGCCTCCCTCTGGGGAGAGGCAGTAGTGCTTCATGCAGTCCAGAAAAGTAGGTGTATATCACTCTCTCTAACGTATTTTAATACACCCTTACAGAGAAAGTGAGTACTCCCTGTTGCTGCTGGTCACTGAAAACTTTTACTCATCTTGTCATGCAACAACTTTTATTCTCACATCCAAATTATATCCCAGCACCAACCTATAAATATTATGAAAACAGATTCCTTCTAGGCAGTAGATCATAGGACAGGCTTCCAGTCCTGTTAAGGTTTTTATTTGTTACGAAATGCCACTTGCACGGTGGATTAAAATAGGGTTTCCTTGTTCTGCCACTGAATGGTAAGGATTTTGTTCACATGTCAAAGGAAAGTATATTTATCCCATGAAAAATCATAGCTGTGAATGTAGTGACAATATTAGCAAACTGGAGGAAAAAGCACTTTACAGGACTTAAAAGAAATATAATACTGTGACCTCTTCACAGAAGAGTTTTCTCCTCTCCCAGGTTTTAAACCACTTCCCTCAAAGTTTTGTGGTGTATGCTTCTCAACTGAGAAAACCTGGATGAGAAGGCTTATAGAAAACATTAATGTCTTTTTCTTTTCAGCTAAGGGATGAGCATACCAGTTCTGCAGTATTGCCACATAGTGCTTGTAGTCTATCAGCAGGGGAGCAGCCACCCCTTCCCTTCCATCCATGCCCGTACTTAAAGTAACATAATAACTGGCAATTTCTAAGCAACAATTAACTAACGCAGATGTGATCCTTCAGAAAAGTTTCCTTGCTTGCTTCCCTCATGAACATTCTATGCCCTCCTGTATGCATGGTACTGTAATAGGTTTGATTTGCTTCATATCTGCGCTATCCCAAATCAAGACAGAGCTTCCCAATCAGAATGCTAAATTATCATTGAAATTTAAGTAACTAAAGTGCTTCAAGCCAATGAATACTTACACTCTTCCCCAAATCACTTACTTCTCTGCAATAAATAACATCTTCATTGAAATTAACTGCCCTTTCACAAAGAGTCTTAAGCAAATGCATACAAATCATTTGATGACGATCTTTTTAGGTATGTTTTTTCTGTGGATGATATCTTTTTAGGTATGTTTTTTTTGCTCTCTGATGGTTCATTAACTGACATGGGAGCAGTCTGGACAGTAGTGGTATCACTATGAAGAGCATGTATCTGTTAGCAAAAGGTTTCCTTTTGCAGAGTACGTGCACTCAGTGAACACTCAGTGTTCATACTTCCATAATAAACAGAGAAACAGGAATGCAGGCTCTGCTGCATCCCCTTTCATGCGGGGTGTTTGCTGTTACAAGGCTAATGGCTGCCTTGTTAGCCTGCAGAGAATAATGTCCCGAGCCCAAAACTACCAGAGTTGGGCAAGTCATTTTTTATGTCACCACAACTCCTGTTAACGCTGGCATAGCAAAGGAGAGGAACGGGTCAGGGTAGCAGAGGGTTGGTCTAGAAGATGCTTTAAGGTACTTGGGGCTTCTTGGGTATTGGTAGTGCCCCCTAACTCCTCTCCAGACTTGAATTATGTTTCTGCTGAGTTAAGTTTGGACTTTGGCTTGTTTAGTTTACACCTAACTTTTGAAGAAAACTTGTAAGCAAAAACTAACCACTAGATGGCATAGACGGCTTATAAACATAAGCAGGAAGGAAGCCAGATGCGACCTATTAGTAGTGGTATTTATTACTTGCATTATTGCAATGTCAGAGAGACTTAAAAATGGATCTGGATACTGCTGTATCAAGTGCTGTGAAAAAAAAAAAAAAAAAAAAAAACAGTCCTACAGGACCACTGCTGCCTAGAAGGGTTCTATAAAATCACAAGCATAAGGCCAAAGACAGTAAAAGAAGGGGGAGAGACAAGAAGGCTCAGGTGTAAAGGTAGAAAGGACTGTTCCCAAGATATTCCAAAGATACTTCATTTATAAAACCATGACAGCCACAGGGAATCTGTTGGCAAGCTCATGTAAAGAAACTTCTAGCTTAGCACTTGGACCATGAACTTCATCCTTGGCAACAAACCCCTGATATTTAAAAGAATCCTAACTCAGCTCTGTGCTGTGAACATCCTGTTTGTTTTCTCTTCCTCAGATCTGCACAAAGAGGACCTATATCTTCAGACAGAGGAGGCAGCTGGAACAAGCTCATGTTTGTTTCTTTTGTAGGCTTTTTGTTCAGATTTGCTTTAGTGTACTAAGTTAATCAAATGAATCCGTATCCTCTGTTTGCCTTAGCTGGCTATAAATTTGCCTTCAGCTGATTTCTAACTGCAGTTTCATCCTGCATCTGGGACTGGCAAACCTGCATATTAAAACCTTGCATACTGGATACCGACTTCTTTTAGTATCAAAAATTAACCTGTGGATGCTAGAAAGCCTCACCCTTCATTTCCTTCTCTTGATTAGAAGAAATACATTGCTATTTCCTCTTATCTTTATTCTCCAGAATTAAACAAGAATAATACGTTCTGTTCGCATTTTTCAGAAAGAAGAGGGAAACTATGCCTGTTGTACATCACCCACACCGATAACTTGTTTATAAAAACATCCTAGCATCTGGCCTTGAAAACTTAAGTGACTGACTATCATGTTTTAGGAAAGGGTAATATGAATTCAGATAGGAGAGATCTTAGATTTCTCATTTGACAGAAGATACAATAGGTAAGACAGTGGAAAATGAAACTAATTTTCATAAGTGGTCCAGCACTTGGGCCAAACTTACCTGAAACTATTGTACAACAAGATTCTGGCTAGCATACTTGCATACAGTATTTTACCCCATGATATTGATTGCTTTGTCGTCCACACAGCTGTTCCTGGCCACTGGGTAGCAAATAGTCAGAAATGCCAGCTCTAGAAAGTTCCACGTTTTTTCCACCATGATGTGATTTATGGTATATCATATTCAGACAAGAACGTGCCAAGTCAGACGTTGGCCTGCTTGCAGTGAACTCAGTTAGCATGCTTCAGAATATACTGAGGAGAGAGCAGATGCCATCCTGAAGGTGTCTTGAGTTACTTTTGTGAATTATCTTAGTGTTCCAGCTAGATACTCTTCTAAACCACCAGCTAAACATCCAGCTACCAAGATGACACATAAATCTTCGGAAAAAAAAGTAATTGTTCTGCTAGAGAATAATTTTATGTAGAATTTTGTTGCGCATTCTGTGCTAGCTTCTGTATTATTTATTTGTGTTTATATTAGGTGGTTGCCAGGAAACTGGGATAGGATATTCCTGTTATCTGAGTGAATCTGATTTAGGACTCCATAGTAGTATCATTTACATCCTTTCACTCCCTGTTACATCCTATCATCCCTGATACAACTATATCATGTTGTATCTAAAGTATGTTGTTGTTGCTTATTTGTCTTGCTTCCATTCCTGCAATAATCTTTGATTTGGTTTTAATGCAAATCTCTTTTTATTACACACGTAGTTGGGTTTGCCTGTGTCACAGCTGAGTTTAGTCTCCAGCTTGAAGGCTTTTTGTGTCTGTTTCAAACACAAAAAGTACTGAAATCAGAAGCTACAGACCTTTGAAAATCTGAGCTGCAGTGTGCCTCAAAATTGTTCCCTATCTATGCTGTAACATTAGTCTTTTGATTAGTTCTTTCAACATCCTCCTCACTTTTATTGCTTGTTTGTTGCTGTCCTTAACAGCAGATGCCAAAATAATGAGAGGTATCTGTCTGTAATGCAGTCACATCTCAGATAAGTAAACCCAAGCAATTTTGATCAATCTTCAATTTGCCCACAGCAGGTCACATCATGACACATTTTGAGCCACAGGCTGTAGAGATGATGCATATGAGGCTCACAGTTAGGTGTCTAAGCCATCATCAGGGCTAGTGTTGGCCCACCTATTGACCTGGACATGATAGTGTGTGTGGGATTCAGAGAACCGCTTAAAGCCATTGACAAGCCATGTGCCTCTCAGGCAACTTCCATCCACATGCCAAGCATCCCAGCTGGCCAACTTTTGCTTTCCAGCTTATGAAAGCTTTTTACCCTCTGCTGCAATCCACTCCAGCAGCCCAGTCAGTTCTGGCCATTACATGTGGTACCAAATACACTGTAAGAAGTGCTATTTAATTCTGTTTTGAAAAAAAATAAATTAAAATACAAAGGAGGATAGCTACAACCAAACAATTGAGGTTATTTACTGCATAACCTTGTATCAAGAACAACACACTCAGTATTTCTTGCAGTTTTTTCTTATTTCTAATGTTCTTGCCTCTTTTCCTATTACTTCAACTAGGTAGCAAAGACAGCATTTTTTTTTCTCCTGTTCAATAATACGTCTCAAAGTTGCAGGAAAAAATTGGGAAGATCTGTAAAGGTTTTTAGCTAACCAACTAATGGGATGGGAGGGGTGGAAAAACCAAAGTTCTAGATGCATAGGTTTCCTAAGATCTTAGAGGCAGCACATTTCAAGCTGAGTGTGAATCGTTTTTTCTGCATTTAATATAATGTTTTTAATCTGTGTGAAAGAATGGTCTGACTCGCATCTCGGAAGCAGAGAGGCAGAAGTGTCAGCAAAGCAAGAAACAATAAGGTCATTTGTTACTCCCAGAGAGAGGGAGAGACAGGAACAAGTCTTTTTTATTTCTACATCTACAAAGGATGTGAATAGTACTGTTTACACATATATGTTACACTTAAGTGGTGACGATCAGCTAGGTGTGCCTGTGCTCTGTCTTGCACACCCAGTAAATGCTCTGATTAGCAACGTCTCATGCAACAACTGTGCCGAATTTGGAGAAATCATACAGTCCAAAAGGCACCTGCCCTTCTCTGTGAACTCATGCAAGCTTGGAAACATTCACCAGGGTGCTTCATATTGTTTCAATCATTCATACTTGTACTAGAAGTACTGCAAAACCAGCAGTCCCCAGACCTGAATTTGATGGAGAAAATGTTTCAGATGAAAACAATATGTGTATCACTTCATTTTGAATCTGATTGGATGCCACAATTCTGTGTAGATCTATTAATATCCAACTATTTATGGCCAATGAAAACATCATGTACAGGAGCAGTACAAGGTGCTCTGCATTTCCACAGACAGACCTGTGGAAGCTACTGAAATTACAGTAGTATTTCCTGCTGTGCCCTTTTTGTGGATCATTTAAGAACTCAGTTATGTTGCGTTCTTCATTCCTGTATAATATAATATATAATCAGTCCTCCTACTAATTTACTTTTTTTTTTCTGCCAAATGTGTTTCAGTCACTGTATCTGACAAAAGCTGAGCTCAAAGTAATTCCTTTCTACAGTATGTATGTGCATGCATATGTATACCCGCTCTGTCTATTTTTAAATGCAAACTCTTGAGTACTCTGGAATAAGAAGTTATGAAAATAAAGGAAGGACAACTTGATCACCCCTCTGCCCTTTTTATACTGCTGGTGTTTATTTTTGTCATATTGGCCTTGATGTGATATCCAGCTGACATGAATATGTTTTCAATCAGCAATCTTACATGTAGTGAAACATGACCTGAAACCTCAAGAATTTTCATAGTACTTATTGTTCCCTGAAAGCTAGCTCTTTCTCAATTGAATTAGCTAGAAATAATTCTGATGTATTTTGCTTCAACAACAGTGTGAAGTGGAAGAAGGGTGCTTTTAGCAGAGCCAAGAAGTTTGGTTTAAAATAGCTCAGAATGGGGAGGCACAGTATCTTAATTTAGCCAAATGTTAGGGTGGCTCAAACACTTCACAAGATTTTTTTGATTTTCAAGTTTTTCCTAATTCCAGCTTCTGCCCAGTCTAAATTTTCTTGCTTGCCATTTTATGTAAGAGGCGAAGAATATAGTCTGCCAAATTTTGTTTATAACATGCAGGCATCTGATTTCCTACAGTTTCCTACAAATTATGAGGGCAAGCTCAGAGGAGACCCTCACTCCCTTACTGCAGCAGTGCAATTCCAGTGCAGGCTGCCAGGGAGAGAGGTGCAGGAAATTGGAGCCTGGTAGAGTGGCACAAATGTACCCTCACAACATGCCAGAGTGTCCTTGCTGTCTGGGCAGCCCTTCCTCACCCACCTTCTCCCTTTCTCTGCAGCTCCAGCAAAGGTGAACCTGATCTCAGTTTGGATGAGTTACTTTGTTATTTTAGCAGAATATGTGAAAATTATGATGTTGGAAGTTCAATAGGAGGAAAATGAAGGAGGAAATAAAGTACACATTTCCTTTCAGTAGCAGGCAGTGAAGTAAAGTAAGTAGTCCTTTATTTGTGACTGTTTGACTAGGAATACCTCTGGGCTCTGTAAGCAGTAAGTGTGGTAAGTTCCCAAAGTGCAGGCAGAGATGATCCTCCAAAACTCCTCTAGGATGATTGGAGTACCTTGAGTTAAACCCTTAATTACAATACTTAACAAAGAAACAGCATTTTTTAATTAAGTAACTGTGTTTGCTTGGACATCTTTTAGTAATTACACCTAAGATAGTCTGGCATCAGGCATGGCTGCTTGGATAAATAATTAACAAGGAATATAAGTATTGTAGGCTGTAGGCAGAAATCAGAAATATAAATTAAGACTTTGGCAAATGCTGGACCACTAAACTGCAGGAAGACCTTCTTTTCTCCCCCATTTGTGACAGGCAAAGTCCAGAAAACAGATCTAAAAAAATTATTTTCTGCATTCTGGTATTCTATATGCTACACTATGACAAGGGGCAGATGTGGAAAAGCTCTTCAGTCACACTGTGCCATTTTGAAGTGCAACAAGCAAAGAAGCAAATGAGCAGAAATAAGAATTACCATGGAAATTTTAGTCTTGTAATATCAAATTCTAACTGTAGCACATGCTGGCCTGTGTTGTGCTTCATTCTTACTTTTCTCTTTGCTTTGAGAAAAGGTACCAAAAAATTCCGACCTGGTATTTCCACAAAGCAGAATGTATGTTCTGGGCTTTGACCCAGAACTTTCTGTCACTGCTGCCCATTAGCATGGGGTTAAATAAAAAAAAAAAAGAGCTGCTGGAATAACATGAATGATGACAAGCAAATTACGTGGTATACGTGACATGAAAAGTAGTTAAGAACAATAAGCATAAGCAATAAACTTTGAAGCCACAGCATCAAATCCCAGACAAATATTTATACACATGTATACGAAGGCATATTTTACATTATTGTCAACCAGGAAGGATCTTCTTTGTCAAGTTTCTTATTTTTTGACGTTTGAACCGTCACATGGATCCTTTCCATGGCATATCTACCCTGTATAGTTCTTTCAGGAGTAATTGTGCTATTTACACACTCTGGGAGTCAGAGACCATACTTCTGTATCAACTTTGTTTCCTTGGCTGCCTCAGTGGGATAGGAGCCTGATGGGTATTTTTCTTCAGAATGTGTGAGCAGCATGGTAATTAGTACTGGCCAGAAAACAAGCACTCAGTTTCATGAAAGTTGGTGAGGTTACTGCAGTTACTTTTTGTCTGCACTAAAACTAAACTTTGAAAAATGTTTTGCACAAGAAAAGTGCAGCAGCCTCATCAGAAATCATGGCATGCAGACAGGATGCAGCTTTGGTATAGCTCTCACTTCTCATAGCTGTTCCATTTTTTATAAACTACATATATCTCAAGTAAAAAATACTTTCTTCATAGCCTGATTCATGCTGAATTCATGATTCATTAAACACGGGTCTCCCACTCTGCAGAGCAGTGCTTTAAACAATGTGTTTGTAAATGTGTTTTTGAATGTGTTTTTATTTAGTTTGCCTAGAACATAATTTTATGACATGTCTAAACAGAAAGGCATAGCAAGAAGTGGTGAAGGTCATACAGAAGAATGAAGCAATCTGTTTCCCCAAGCTGTTCTGGAGCTACTCCACAGATTGTATCCCCACTCCATCTCCCTCCCCACCAGCAGTGTTTTTGTATGTAGGGGATCTATTGGCACGTTGCCTTGTTCCATAAAAAAATCAATGTACAAACCCCAGTTATGTCTTTGTTTTGTGATGAACCCACCACTTTGGATTAAAAAAAAAAGAAATTTGGAACTGAAAAAATACAAAAAGCAGCACTGGTGCCAGCAGGAAATTCTTCAGGGACAGCAAAGCTTAGGATGCACCTGTAGAAGTGCCAGACTTTCCAAGCAAAGGGGAAGAAGCAGATGGACTGACACTCAAGGGAAACAAGCACGGAAATGGGAGGAAGATGCTTGGTCTAAAGAGGGAGAATGTTTTGGACCTTTTGGGATCTTTGTTTACAATAAACAAAGAAAAAATCAGTAATTGGTGTCTGTTACCCTGTCTCACACTGAACAGCACCGTCAGTGCTGTTGTGGCTCCAGCTGGCTACAAGTGAGCTCACACAGCAACAAGCGGGGAAGCAAGTGCTGATCAGACAGACAAGAACTAGACTGTGCATTTCTGTATGGAGAATGATTAAGGAATAGCTGTTCCCAAACACCCCTTCCCTGGACATGAGCTTTAAGCGCACATCCAATCGTATTGTTATTAATTTGTAAGGCAGTCAAAACTGCTGAACAGTTTGAAACATCTGAGCTGAAAGACAGATGTCACGACTTCTGAAAATGCTCAGGGTACATCTGTGCTCTTGTCAGTGTATCATACCAGTTACTTTATCCTACTGAAATAAATCTAGAAAGAAGCAGCTTAAAATCTAGTGATTCCAGTGACATTTCAGCAGAGTGCAGCACTGATGGAAAAAGCAAGTCATTAATTCAAGGATATTAAGGTTCTGGTGTGGGTCTTGAAAAGCTCTCATCCCTTATGCTGTCTCCATAGCCTGGTGAGAAACAATGACATATAAAAGATTGGAGCTAGTTTTCTATGGGATGTTTGACAGGAGCTTCCTGATCAGAAAGGTTTTTAGAAAAATTAACATATATATAGAGAGAGAGAGAAAGAGAGATTGATTGATTTATTTATACATACATACAAAGCAAAAAGCCTTTCAAAACATCCCTGAATCATTGCTTAAAGAAGAACTTCATGGGAAAATAGGCAAATAGAAATAATGATCCATACAAAGACAAATAAATCCAACCTATCCAGGCAATCAGAAATATTTTGTAAGTTAGTTTACTGATCAGGAAAATGTAGCACTTACTGATAAAAGATTTCCCCTCTATGCTAAAACAGAGTGCTTGAAGAGAGGAAAAGACACTTTGCTTCCCTTTGTTCTCATGTTGTGATCTCCCATTTGAAAGAAAGGACATTTGGAAAGATAAAATAAGGTGAGATAGAGATTGTGCTCTAGGACTCAAGGACTCAAGGACTCAGGGGAACTGAAGAGTCCACAACTTTTTCGGCTTTACCAAATCCCTAATGGAAGTAATTTCAGGGAAAAAAAACACAGAAGAAGTAATTGATTCGGACACAGCCATGTTGTAACTCTTTACCCCAGCTTCCCTTAATCTCATCTATTGCTTTCAAAAATACTAGTCTAAGAGGAAGCATTTCCTTAAGTCTTTCTGAAATGACTAGTGGATGAGTGTCAGAAACCTTGTTGTAAGAGCGTGAACACCACAGGTCTCCATGAGACGCTTCTGTATGCTATAGCAACAAATCTCCCAAAAGAATATCCAGAAAGTTATCCAGAAGGGATAGTTTCTTCTCCTGTCTAGAGGGCATTGTCAAGAAGATGAAGCCATACTCTTTTTCAGGAATACACAGTGAAAAGAGTAGGGGAAATGGTCAAAAAGTGAAGCAAGTGAAATTCTGCCTAAACACTAAAAAAAAAAAAAAAAAGGTACCATGAGAGTGGCTTCCCAGAGAGGTTCTGGTTTCTTCATCCATAGAGGTTTCCAAAACTCTGCTGAAGAAAAACTTGAGCAACCTAATCTAATCTTGAAGTTAGCCAGGATTTGAGCAGTGATTTGGTGGTGGGACCAAATAACCTGCAGACGTCCCTGTGTCATTCAGTGATACTGTGAGTATTCCAAGAATGACAATGACTAAATGTTTTCTTTCTGGAAGGGCCTGTCATACATAGGACTGTCCCCTTTTTTCATTCCATAATGCTAATGCATAACTGGAAAGGCAACTTTATTTTTATAACATCTTTAGCTGTCTATAGAGTTTTAGCAGTCAGTCATACTGAGTGCATTTATTTTAAAACCTGAGGGGTAACATGTTTTATCAAGGACATTTAAAACTCTAATTTAGGCAGCACAAATAATATTCCACAGCATGTTGGATTCACAGTCTACCTTAGGCTACCTGGAGATTTGCTCTTACAGGTAGTTTACTTCAGCCATTGTCTTCAAGGAAAGATTAGCTAGATTTCCATCTGTCTTCAACTCTATAAAAACCCAGTATCTTTGGGGACCTGTCTGATAAAGTTCTTTAGTTCCATTAGTTATTCATTAAAAAGCATTCTGCAAATCATTATCACAAAATCATAGCTTCAGAGAATTATACAGGTTGAGCCATCTCTCAAAGACAAGAGTAGCTTTGCAGTGATGTAAGTCAGCTTGTCCTTATTACTCTCAGATGTATCTGACGTGGACACAGAGACTTGTATTCAACCAGCGTGCTTCAGTGGTCCATAACTCAATCTTTCTCTACTACGGGTAGTAATTTGCTCCCCAAAACTCCTACCTGGGTGTTGTAGGCACAAAGACCCTGGGAGACCTGAGAACAGACCTTGCCAATGAAGAGCATGTGAAGTTTTTGAATCACCTCTGCTTTATCACTGTTCTTTGAGACAGAGCTACCTACACCATTGAGCAGTGGCTCCATCTTTTCCTTGGTGTTTGTCCTGCTTTGCACGTGCCTGTTGAAGCCCTTCTTGGTGCCCCTTCACACCTCAATAATTTTAACTTTGGTTCAGGTTTGGCTTTCTTAATTCCTTCTCTGCATGTCTGTCACACGCTCAGAGCCAGCTAGGACATCCCTGATCCCACAGCTCCTGACTTTACAGGCACCCAGCTCACATCCAGAGCTGGTCCTTATGGACCCATTCACTCCCCTTGCTCCCAGTTCATGTCACCTGCTCACTGGCTCCTCCAGTTTGGTCTCCCCTAGCACTCACACAATCACTGCACACCCATGCTCACTCCAGCCACCAGCACCAGGGACACGGACCCTCCAACCCATGGTCTGCACCCACCCCCCTGTGCACACACATGCACACACAGAATTGAAAGCCATCACCCAGGGAAGAGCTGGGAAGGAATTGAAAAAGTCAGGACAGACTGCCCTGGTCAGGCACAGAGCATGGCCAGCCAAGCAAACTGACCTGCCAACTATTCACGTGCAGTCGCCCCTTTTATTCCCTTACCTCTCTATTTTACCACTCTTGTTCCTCAGAAATTACCTAAGCTCGCTCTTGTCCCACCTTTGCTTCTCCTCCAAAATGTCCTATAATATGTCTTCTGTGATCATGAACTGCATTTCTCCTGCATCCCACAATATATCCAGGGCAGGATATTATTTGATTTCCCCATCCTGTCATTGTGTCTCTGAGCTCCTTTGTGGGTGTGCAGATAAGCTTTACCACATAACTTAACAGTCTGGGCAATGCTTCTATAACCCTTCCAGATAGCCAACCCATCCCTGCTTTGCTCTCCCCTTACTCTTTCTTTCAACATTTAAACTCAGTCAGGAATTCCTGATTTGGCCAAGCTGGCCTCCTGCCACAGCTTCAACTTCCTACCCTTTGGGATTGGCTACTCTTGTGCTTTAAGACTGTCCTTGAATCAACTTGCTCTCTTGACCTCCTTTGATGTTCAGTGGCTCCTGGGGTCACACCACAACGTCTCTGGAGAAACCACATGTCATGCAGTCACAAATGGCTCCCTGAGTCCATAGGTTTTGATAAAACTGCTACTGGATCAATTCATCCCCAATAAAACACAGTGAAGCACCACTTCTCTACTGTAACAGGCCACTGAAAGACAAGCACCAGAGCACTGGACTGATCTGCTCTTTATAAATACAAAGTGAAAAAGTGGGGCTGAGGCAGAGACCTGCAGAAGATGTCAAAAGAAGCTGAGAGCATGGAGGGGGGATCTCCCAGAGCAACTCAAGCAGGTCTGCTGGGCCCTGTCCCAGGCCTCTCTAAGATTATTCCCATTTGCAGATAAACTGATGGACCAGACCATGCAGTGACTCACACAGGAATGAAACAGCTTTGTGCTGGGGCCTTATGTCATCCCCCACAGTGCCCTTCAGCACTGTACAAGTATTTTGTGTGAGAAGCAGGAGGCAAAAGGGATGGGGGAGGGAGACTGGATGAGCCAGGGTTTTGTCTTGAATAAAGACTTCTCATTTTAGATGTTACTTTGTCATATGCTGCCATGCTGGCTCTTTCTGGCTCTATAATTCATAACTGGTGCATCAGCCTTGGGGTGCAGCCCAGCATTAAGCTCTTTATATGTGTATTTCTCCACATTATTTACACAGAAAGCAGAAACACTATCATATTTGATAGATTTTGTCTGTAACATTATTTCTTTCTTATATAATGCTCCACTTCCTGTACAGGTCTTGAGATAAGAAGCAGTCTCACCACATATAGCCAGAGATGTGCATGTAGGGTAGTAAAAAGGTCACTGACAAAAGCTACGAGGCACAGTGGTGACATTTGGTCCTCCCACACTCTCCTTGAATGAGAATGCATAGGAAAAGAATAGTACTTTCCAGTTGAGAGAGCAGGCTGCATTATTGAGAGGAGACAGGCATTGTGCTTGTCAGCACGGGCTGATCTAGCACTCTCCCCACCCAAACCCCTCAGCAATGGGGTTGCTGAAACAAAGTGAATTCACTTCCACATGGAAAAGCAGGCTGCTTACAAGTGATACAGATGAAAGAGATGGAAAGCCCCAGCAGCCTGTAGTGGGTAAACTACAAATAATGACTCATCAGTGCCATTTTCCAGGATGATTTCCTGCACCCTAGATCTGGCAGCTCGAGCCTTTTGCCCTGTGGTCATAAAATCACAGAATCATTTAGGTTGGAAAAGACCTCTGAGACCATTGAGTCCAACCATTAACCTAACAGGCCAGGTGGGTCTGCTCTTGCCTGTAGCACTCTACAGAGAACTTCTGCATGAAGCAGCCCAGATGACTTTGCAGTTTCAAACCCACATGCTAAAAGGGGGGTTAACCCCAAAATGTGCCATCAGCATGGAGCAATGTGCATACATCCACAACTAGATATAGTGATAACAGTGATGAGACATGGTATATCTCCTACCCAAGTGATAGCAAGTACAACAGCAGGTAATGGCAATGGTCCATCCCCCTACCTCTCCTGATTATGATTTCCTCACTTACAGTAGAAATAAGAATAAAGTGGCTATATTCAGAACACCCAGAGAGTGCGAAGTCACATTTATGAATAACATAGGTATGTGGGCTTGAGAAAGTAGTTTCACCACTGTCTATCCAATAATTCTTAAATGTAAGGATGCCTAAGAAATAGGCATCTCATGGTGTTTCTGTGTGCACTGATAAGTCCTAGGTGCTTAAACATGAGTGTTAGCATGTTCAGAAGTGACCATTAGTGACTCAGAGGCAGGTAGCAATTAAGAAATTACTGATTTTTCCAACAAAATAGTTCAGGAGCCCCGTCACACAAAACGCAGTAGCAATGACTCAATGTAAATGCCCACACATACATAGAAAGCATTCTTTGTTTTGATGACTGGTGCATAACTAATTTCTCTACAATTTTTCAGTATAACAAGAAGAAGAGTTCAGGACTGAAATCTCAGAGGTCTGAAGAGTTGTAAGTGTAACAATAAAGTGATCAAGACAACACCACCATGCTGAAGAAGACAACTGGCTACAATCAATCAGGTGATGAGCAACAAAAGGTCTGGGGTCGGGAAGGGAATGGTGATGCTCAGACCATCTCCAGGAAGCTCATCTGGTAAACAGGATATAATGCAGCCTGTGTTCACAGCAGCAGATGTAGCTCTGCAGAAGACACAAGTGGGATATTTTTCATGTCCTTGAGATGGTCACTAGTGCAGGTTCACAGTTAAGGCACCATTGTCTGTCAGTGTCTGTCGACCTGTAGCTCTAGGTTAGGTGCAGTGGGAGCTGCCACCAGGAAAACACAGAAAACCTTACAGGTTGAATAACTCCTATATCCTGCAGGTGCTCATGTACTGAGCTCAGAGCACAGCTCACCAGGAAAATTTACATTTTTGCAGTGCCTGCAGAGGAGGTGAAAAAAAGGAGAGCTGAACTGGATGCCCATACAGTGAGTTAAAAAGGCTTTTTTCACAGGAGTTGGTGTGTGTGGTTAGAAATGGCACACTCTTTACAGCTTTGTGCTAGCTGGTTTCCTTATCCCTTATTTATCACTTTTTTTCAGTGTTCATCTCAAACCTTCTCCAAATGTTACGACAGCATTTGCCCTCTGAAATTGGGAAGCAATGAGAAGATGACTGTCACTGATGAGAAGTCACTGCTATTCCAAGAAAAGCTGGGAAAGATATAATTTCTTTAATTATTATGACAGCTTCTGCTCTTTTGAGTTCAAATTCTCTCATTTGTAAGTTCTGCTTAGAAGTGACAGCCAGGAATTACAGGTGTCCACAAACCTGGGAGTGTTTAGTGGCACTGTGAGTATTGTGGTTGTTTTGGAAAGATTAGTCCTACCAGCTGCAAACCACCTTTTACCAGCAATTTCTACCATGAAGGATTTTTTCTGTCCTCAGCCATGCTTTGGGTGCCAGAACTACCTACATTTGACAGTAAAAAAAAAAAAAAAGGATAAATCAAACTTTTGAGTGATCAGACCTTGGGAATAGCTGGTGGATAATCTGTTATTCCTAGTTGCTTCAAAAATACCATCCAGAGACCTTGCAGGTAGCAGTGGGAGCTTGCTGCTTTTCTCTTACAATACTCCTATGCTGTCTGATAAATTGTATGTAACACAGACCCATTCTTTTCAAGTTTCCTTCCCTACACTTATACATAGTGTAAAAGAAGAGGGTGGCAATTAAGTTCCTGAAGTATTTCTGTCTTCTGATCTTTTATACCCACTTTCTAATCATCTCAAGCAAAGATTTAGTGTAAAAAAAAGTGCACACACCTTGATAAGATTCGTTTAGATTTGTTATCATGGAAATTCACACAGCTTAGAGGACTCCAAAACTTGGGTATCAGTTTATGAGATATAGGACTTTCCAAACCTGTGATTTTCCTTATAGAATGCAAAAATAAGCACTAGCAAAATAGTTCAAGAAGAATACAGATCCATGAGCCCTTTACTGCAATTGGAGGGGAAATCCTAAATTTGGGCTTCCATAGGGTCCTGTTTACAGGACTAAATTCCTGTGGAATAAAGTCAGACAGCTTAAGGTCGTCTGCTTAGGAAAAAGTGAAATCCAGCTCACTCCACGGACCTAAAGGGATGCAAGACCCTTGCAAAACACACTGCTTTTCACCTCCCTTCATCATGCCTCATTTCACTTTTTTTTCTGTTCTTTCTTCACATCCCATTCAGGGAATACTCTTTCATCTATTCTTTGCTGAGGCAGTGTTATTATCTTAATTATGCCTCTCGGGGAAATACTCTAGGGCCAGAAAGTTTGCAAGGAGTGATTTCATGCTCACATTCATAATGGGAAACTATACCATCTTCCGAAGCACTGGGAGTATGCATTTTTACTGTCATTTCTGCTGCTTGCTCAAGTCTGCTTGTCCTATTTATTCATCTTGATTAGGCTGCCAAGGATTGCTGAAAGGAGGCTTGACATTTACTTGTCTCTGACACTCCTTATGTAGTTCGAGGTGTTACCAAATCAGCAGAGAGGACACCTTCCAGAGCCACTGAGTCCACACTCACCTTATTGAGTTATTCTTGGTGAATCAATGAGAAGAAAAAAAGTTTACACAAATCAGGCTACTGAAAAGTAGCGGGGTTTAAAAGATTTAAACTTTTAAATAATTATTCCACTGTTCCACTCTAAAAGTGATTCCTGGACTTATTGAAGCTATAGATGTTCAATACCCAGAGCACAAAGAGATTGCAGCGCTACTGCATAAACTGCTTAGGTTAACTAGCTGATTTTCCCAACATGGTATTTGCTTAGATAATGAAACTAAAAAGCACAAGTCAAAAACACTTTTAAAAAAATAAATTGAAAAATAAACCAGATTCAAGAACCTCTCTTGTATATAAGAAAGTACTACAAAGTTCAGCTGTGAATACCTTAGTTCATATTTACAGGATGATGAAAACTAGGAACAAATAAAGAAAAATCAACCAAACCTGCCAAGGCAAAACCCATGTGCTTACTGTAAGGAATATGGAGAAAAACTTCCTTTATGAGCTAATTCTTGCTGACCTGTCTCCTACAGATCTTCCTGCAACAAGCAGTGTCATAAAGAGAGAACAGTTGTTATTTCTCTTATGAAGAGATGACACTGCTGTAACTGGCTGACCACTTCTGGTCTGACAGCTTGGTATGTCACTTCAAAACAGAGGTTTCAATTCTGCAAAGTTTGCATGATTTCTGGGAAAACAGGATCAAAAAAAATTCATACCCTGTGCTTAGCAGACCACTTGCCAGTGCAAGCTTTGGTTAGAGCACAGCATTTCTCAGTTCTTTCAGAACTTCTCAGGCCTGACTGAGATGTGTCACAAAAGCCTTTTTTTACAGTCTGTTAAAGACAGATGCTTGGTAAGCAATAATGAAAAAGTTATTAATTGTTTATAGTCAACATTCTGACACTCCATATTTTGTTTAGATTTTGAGATTTGAGTCTTATTTTGTGTTGGCTTTTTGACTAAGGAAATAGAATCACCCTATTTGGAGAGGACAATAAGGAACTAACTTCCTCTTGCAGAGAACACTTAATACTTCCTTAGATCATTTCACGTAGCCTCAAACACCCACAATTTACACACTTGTCTTAGAATTAATTTGACAACTAATTCGAGCCTATGGGCAAGAGAGAGAAGTAAAATAGCCCATTGTATGCCGATGAACTATGTTTCTATGGCTACTGCAAAGTTGGTAATTGTCTTCTTGCCTTCAGTGAAGTAAGATTCAACACCTGTCATTTGCAAACAAATAAATTTAGAACAAACAAACTTGGGGTGGCTTGAATTCATCTTTTACTCACACATCAGCCAGACCACATCGCTGCAAAGGGATCGTTATTTGAACAAGGATTCCGGGAACTTTACGAATAATTTCCTGGAGTTCACTTGTGCGCACGGTGGGGTCCGCGGGGCGGGGGCGGTGGGACGGGAGCGGCCGCACCGAGCGCTCCCCGCGCCCCGGGCCGGGCTCCGCCGGACCCCGCGGGCAGACGAGCCCTCCCCGGGCGGTGACCCGGGGCGGGCGGGGGTCAGCCCGGCCTCCTGGGCTGCCACCGGGGCCGGCCCGGGGCGGGGTGCCCGCAGAAGCCGCTGTCCCTCGGCGGCGGGAGCAGCTGCCGCCGCCCCTCAGCGATGCCGTTCCAGCAGGGCTCTGCCCGGACGCGGCAGCGCACCGTGCTCCTGGTGGGCATCGTGGTACTGCTGGCCGCCCTCGTCCTCGCCGTCGTACTGGCCTCTCTCCTGACCCACGGGAAACACCAGGACAGCCCCAAAATGCTCAAGTGGAAGGACAGAGGGACCACGAGGAACCTGCAAGAAGTCGTCGTGGGAAGATGCTACAACTACATCACAGAGCGGTACCCGGAGCTGGGGTGAGTAGTGGTCTCCGTAGTGCCTCAGGTGTTAGGTGAACAGAAGAGAGATGTGTCTCACCTGCACTCTGCCCTTTCCACCGAGTATGCAGTGGCAGAGAGAAATCAGAGGAACAAGAGCCCTCTTTTGTAGAAAAATATACAGACAGGAACTGTCATTGCCCTAGTAGTGGCTTTCTAAGGAAACTACCTACAGAGCCAATATGAGTGACACTAATCCTAGGTCAAAACATAGTCATAAATGGATTTTGCAACTTCCCTAAAGCTAAAATAAAAGCTGAATTCTAACAGGTGTACGTGGAGGTGAAGCAATTTGCTGTAAAGCTGATCTGCCAAAAATCTTGTCATACGACACTGCACTCGTGTAACCAAAAGTACACAAGGGGAAGGAAAGGAGAAGGTTCAACACAGATTTATAGGAGAGGCAAAGATGTTAGAAAAGCATTGTGAAGTATCTTGGCATTATCCAAAACATGTTTTTAGCATGTGAATAAAGTTTTGCAATAAGCGTGAGATGCAGACAGCTTGCATGGAGAAACAAAGGTGGATCACAGTACCAGCTCAGCAGTCCAGGCAAAACCTTGCTCCAGTGGTGGTCCTTGCTCAGGCCATTGCAGCAGGCAGTGTAACACCTGAGCAGCCCACTGCTCCTCTGCTACAGAAGAGATTCCCTGGGCCCAGGTCTGCAATAATGTATTAGGGCTGAGAATTGATCTTCTGATCCCTTTCATTGCAGAGGTAGGCAGAGTATGAGATAAATGCCCTGGAAGGTACTGGGAACACCCAGACCCTCAGGAAGGAATCCAGAGAAGCCAAGGTCTCTCAGTAGGGAACCATCCGTCACTTCTGTAGCATCAGCTTCCCTATTTTGTGTCTGCACTGACACACTGACAGACTTTTCCTGCACTCTGGACTGAGCACCGTGGAGCTGCCCCACACCTTGGCCAGGTGACAAAACCGTCCTGGCATTTGTCCTAAAAAAGGCAATTGCCACCTTTTGTTTTCATGACATTGAGATAATGAGAACAAAGCTGTTTGTAGTTTGCTTTCATTTGGGTTTCTTTTGGCTTTGGATATCAAGTGCTGTATGAAAAAGCTGATTTGCAGCATTTGAGGGGAAATGATCACGTGGAAAATCATGACCTGAGCATGCAGAGACTTAAGCTCATGCTTTACATTAAATACCTAAGTGGCTTTAATGAAGGGAAGGAGGATTCTTCTACAAATAAAATTAAAAAGCTTCTGAAGCTTTTGCAAAATCATATGCATGTTTCTAAAAGCATACATTAATTTATTAAATGAGTATACACTCAAATCTGAGATTGTTTTGAAGCCTAATAGCCTTTATTACATATGCTTGTTTCATTAAAATTGGAGTGCTGAAGATGTAGAAACCACTTTTGTGAGAATATGTTTTCACTGACAACACAGTCTGAATCTGGACCACAAATATCACTGGGAATGATTTGTTTAGCAGTTATTTAAGAACACTTTTAAAAATATCACAAATACATGATTGTAAGTTTTCTAAAAAGGTTGTTATTAAAAGGCATAATATTTTGTGCTATTCATAATCCAACAGTGTATAATAGCTTCATGACTATGAGCTCACTTTCTTTCAGATTAAATGACTTCTGTATAGTAGGACCCTTTTTTGTTTTATTTTATTGAAGAGGCAAATTTATCCGAGACATAGAGCACAGAAAAAGGAAAAATATGCTTGTTTATGTACATCTAAAATGTTCAAGAGGTTTCCTGAACAGAGAATTAAATGTAGGTTCTTTTCTGGGAATCCAACCTGAGATTCCTCGTTTCTGATCCTACTGAGCTCGGTGCAGTTTGTCATGTAACCAGTCACTTCTGTGCCTGGCACTTCTGATAATGACATGAGTGCCTTTAAGACACATCAGAGAGCCCCAAATCTTTCATCCTGCACTCTTTCATCATTAATGTAGGCCTTGGATCTTGTGTTGTGTGAGATCTGTGGTGTGCTTAATCAAAGAAAAGGAGTAGGAACAGGGAACTGCAGACACATGAGCAGGCTTATGAGCTGAGTTGTGTCCTGCACTCTGCTAGGACTCTTGTTGCCACTACTCCCACCGTGGGAACCCCGCTGCCTTGGTTAGAAATTTTCTCACTTCCTCATAAATTTGTCCATGTTCTGTTCTTGCCCTTTTAATCTTACACCAACATGTGCATTTGTTTAAAAGCTCTGCTTTTACTAAACTTGTGGACAGTTCCTCATATTTTTACTTTTTTTTTTTTTTTTTTTTTTTTTTTTTTTTTTTTTTAATATGAGACCCACTAAGTTCCCCCTTCGATGATATTTTCTGAACATAAAGTCTACTCACTGCAGCAGTTATTGTGATGTTTACTACATTTTGGACTGCCATGTCTCAAATTGGAATAGCTGGCACGTTTTGAGAAAAAAATGGGATTGTCAACATATGAATATGGACTTTTTACTTGTTGCTAGCTGTCACAGATGGATTTAACAGAAGTCACAAGTCTACATCCCTCCTTTTGCAAGTGTGTGCTGTAAATCATGTGAGAAGGCCTCGGACATGATAGTGCACACCTTCACTATCACAGCTCTTTAATCCTTGAGGATACCTCCTTTCTTTCTCCCTCACCTTCCTGGAGCCCCACACACCATGCACCGTCAGCTCGCTCCGGTCATGCTCTTCTCTTTTCCCATGCAAACTGTGGGCTGAACCCAAGCCCAGCGTGGCCACTGAAAGGCTGTTGCTGTCTGCAGTCAGGTTTTGTAAACACCTCACGCAATCAGGTTTTGTCCTGTTGATTTGCTTTTTCTTCAAATCCATCAAAACACTGAGGCACTGCACTGAACTTGCTCACTGTACTAGATACAGCATCTCCCAGTAACAATTTTGTTTAACTGGCTGAGTGCAGCACAGTCCTCAGCTTTATTTCTGCATCTGGCTGGATCACTCTTATCATTTGTACACATACAGTTTCCTCAGTCTTCCTGCGCAAAACTGTTGTCGTGCCAAAGTTCGTGAGAAAGAGGCAAGGAATACCAAATGCTTCAATAATGTATTTTCAATATTAGCCTCCTTTTTAGGAAAAAATGGGGATGGTAGAGCAGCAGGCTTTAAGGGGTTTGTTCCCTTAACGCAGTGTCACACACCTAGATACTAACAGAAAAGAACAGTATTTCTTTTTTGGCTTCCCTGGAAAATACTGGCTCCAAAACAATAGTTTGTCCCCACTCGGTAGTCTCACCTTTTCTTCAGTATTAACTGAAGCTGGTAGTTCTGTATTCACTAGTCTTGCAAAAATTTCATACTCGTCAGCCTTGGCCATTGGTATTTATTGTAGTTTTGGCTGAATAAATGCCAAAGGCAGTTTGGTCTGAAGAAACAATTTGACCTCAAATGACTTCGTCTTCTACTTCCCAGTAATACGGACTCCCTCTTGTGGCTAACAAACCGCCGGCAAGTCTCATTTCCGGGTCTCAGGCAATGCAAATTTAAGTTTACAAGAATTTATCCCCGTTGCAATCAGAGGTGGGCGCACAATGGAATGCACAGCGCTGCAAGCTCACCAGCACGGGTCAGGGCAGTCAGAAGATCTGTGCTGATTGAGATTAGTTCTGGCAACAAAATAATTCGTCCCTTGCTCAGAAGATGCTGCTTACGATGGTTTTTGCACCTTGGTACATGCTGGGGAGAGCACAGGTAGCAAGAGGTGTAGCATGAAATTTGCTGATGCAAAGTTAACTGGTTTAGTTTTCCTCTTCACCATGTATGAAATGGCAGGCTGAGGTCAGGTATTACTTTGTGACCTGGGGAAGGAAGGAAGAAGGCACATTATCTCAAAGGTCATAGTCACAGATCCCTCTTTTTTTGATCTAGAAATAAACTGATTTTACATTTTCAGCTCAAGAGAATTTTCATTCCCAGATAATGACTGCTCGCCCCTCACATCACATCTACAATCACTTCTCAGTTTCTGATTCACAGAATCATGGAATCACAGAATCGCAGAATGGGTAAGATTGGAAGGGACCACAGTGGGTCATCTGGTCTGACTTCCTTGCTCAAACAGGATTGTCCTAGAGCACACTGCACAGGAATGTGTTCAGACAAACTTGCAAGGACTTACTATTTGAAAATGATTGAAGTCAAACCAGCTTATTTTTTTGTCTAGCTTCTGTTGGTGAGAGAGCACCCAGGACACAGGTGGAGCAGCTTCAATATCGCATGTGACTGGCAGGCCCAGCAATCCTACTGTGCCTGACTAAGCAGTGCAAAAACCTGATGATGAAGCTGCAAGGAACTTTAATCATCTTTCATGCAATCTTGTACGAACACAAAAGTTATATTTCCCCCTTAAAATAATTAGATCAACTAATGTTGTTTTTATCGTTAGTGGCAAATTCTGTTATAAAAAATTTAAACAGTCTATTGTTGCATTAAATTTAGTTTGAGTTGGTGCACATCCAGGAGAACTTTGTCTTCTGACTGCACAACCATGAATGCATGTTGCCATTCTATTCCTTTGCAGCCTGTGGAGATGGAGATATATTTCGTCAAAAAGAATATATGGAACATGATTTTGTGTGAGATATTATTGCATTCACAGCATAATTTCTTCCAGAAAGAAATTTGGGGTTTGTACTACGCTTATTTTTGCATTTTGCCTTCATGCTTTACTAGACATTTACTTGTGTTTCTTTACCAATTGTTAACACTTTCACATCAAGCACAGCACTAAACAACAGCCATGACTCGATTCAGTGTCAAAATAATCCTAGCCTTATTTTTTGTAGCCATGATACTATACTGAAACTTACTCGAGATTTGTTTTTTTCATTAAGAAAATATACCTCACATAAGATAAACCTTTACTATCAATCTTCTGAAGAGTACAGTGTTACTACCTAATGCACTGGGAAACTAAGACAAAGAGTAATGAAGAAGTGTTTTAGCTCTTCTCTAATGGAAATGGTGTTGATATCTTGTTGCTACTTCTGTTTTATCTGTCAGTGTTAAGATGGGCATTGTATCATCATAATAACACACTGCTTATTAAAACACTCAAGTCAGAACATTTGTGCATGCTGTTAATGTTCCCCTCCGTATTTCATGTGCCAGAGTTCTGACTTTAATACCTTTTCTGTGTTAGCCTTTGTTGTATGAAACATGCTCTGTTTCTCATTTCTTCTGTTCTTCAATGTTTAAAACAAGGTCTTCTTTTACAATTGTTTTTCTCTAACACACTGATGAACAACTTTGATCTTTTAATTTCTCGGTAACAAAGATAGATAATTATAAATGTTAACAGTTGTTTGGGTCTTACTTAGAGGTACGCTCCTATTGAGATATGCTGTACTGGACTTTCATGGGAAAATGGAATGTAATGTTTAGCAGGCTCAAATGGACAGTTATTAACACTGGCTCTATGGTTCCTCCTTCAAATGAGTCCTCATGCTGTTTAAAGCTAGTTTCTATAACTAATCAGAGTTATAAGATAGGATTCTATTTGGGTTTTATTGTCATCTCTTTCTAAAGGAAGTTCATCAGAAAGAATTAATTTTCTCTTTAGCAACAGACAAGTTCATATGGGGGTGGGTAGCTGTCATTTATTTGTTCTTGAGATAATTACTCACCAACATATTTATTTCTGCTCTTCTGGAGTATAAACACCAATGCCAGGCTGTGAAAGGCCACTCAGTTTTGTGCAAACCTCATACTCAGTTCTGTGCAGAAAATCTACCCTCCCACACTGTAACTCCACTGACAACAGCGACCAAAGGTCTCAGCATCCTGCAAATTTAAGAGGGAGATTTCAAAAGATATGCTGTCTTTTCTCCGTTCTCCATGGATCAATGTACTTCTGAGGTACGGAAACGCTGTTCAGAATTTTTCTCTCACTTTGGCAGTCATATGTGAACTCACATGTAAGTTGTCTATAATGAGTTATTATCATATAAAAATATTATTCAAATACTATATATTTCTCATATACCTAAACTTCTTACACTTATTTTACAGGGGTTAGAAATTTAGTGGTTTTTACTGAAAGATTCTGTAATATTTAAAATAATTTGGATTGAAATTTGGAAAATCCAAATTTCACGTTTGGATTAGCCTACACATACTCCATCACCATTACGCCACCATTATATATTAAAATTCCTTGCAGGGAAAGTTTCCTTTGGATTTAATCCCACATACTAGAGAGAATATTATATTGACTGCACTGGCCTTCTACACATTAATCAGAAGTATTTGTTGATGAAATACTGTTCAGCTTAGTTTTCCACTGCAACTTTTTGCAGTTATTTAGTCATGCACAGTCAGTTAGTTGCCTGTTCTTTGCCTGCTCTCTTGTTTCCTGATTTTATAGAATTGGCTCTATGGGACAGTGTCTTGTGGCTGTCTAAATTATAGCACCACCCTAGGACTGAAATTATTAAATGGTTTTATGAGCTTGTTGCTCAAAGGGAGGGGGATCTTGTTCCCTTTCATCTTTCCGTGCTTCAGTTCTCCTATAACATCTCTACAGATGTCAGTAAAAAAAAAAACAAACATATTCAAAGGTAGAGTTGTTCAGCTGTCATTGCTAAGGTATGGTTAAAACTCGAGAACTGTTTAACACCTCAGAGCACCATGGGGAAGTATAACTCTGCTTATACATAGGGATAGGAGGAATAGACCCTTTTTCCCTCTAGGGTCAAATGAAAGTCTATCTCAAGTGTCCAAGGGTAAAAATATGCTAAAGATGCAGTCTGCCTTTCCAGGAAAAGACACCAAAATAAAGTATTAGCAGGGAGCTCACAGTTATATTAAATCTCTGATCTGTTCCCTTGTCCATGTCCTGCTGACACACATCACACTTGAAGCAGGGACTTCTCCTGACTTACTGCATTTATGCTACATTGCAGCAATTCTAGTTCTATAGGAAGAAAAATCCAAAAATGTTGTGCAAATTTGTGTTATGGGAGAAAAAAATGAAGCTGCATTAAGCTATGGAGCATTTCCCTGCTGTAACATATTTTTATTTAAATCATTGTTGTCTAAGTGTTTTTCCAAGTTTAATAATAACATTAAAACTCTACTAAAAATACTGCTTCTAGTCAAAGGGTAGGATGCCAGCTTAAATCTTTTCCCTCTATATCTGCTGATGACACAGCCCTCACTTGGAAGCTTAAACTGCAGACCAGCTATGATCCTCTGTCAAAATGCAGTCCAGGTGAGACTTCTGCCCTTCTGGAGGCTCTGTCCCACTTGCAGAGCATCTCTGAAAACACCATCTGCTTAAGCAGCTTGTTTTTTCACCTAGGGAGGCTGAAATCCAGCCAGCAAAAAAATCTGCTTATGTAGATGAACTCTTCACTGGTTTATAGCTGCCACCTCTTGGCTCAGCCCTTCCTGGAAGGGTGATAAGGCTTAGTGTTGTCCTGGAGCATCAATTCCTGACTCACATAAAATACTCTAGGATCTATAAACCAAAGCCACAAATACTCATGCCTTTAAAATCTTCTCGTTGCTGCTGAAGGTGAAGGACCTGTGTGATGAGGACCTCTCCTTTGTTCCAGGTCATTCTCGTACAGGAACATGCAGAGCCCTGAGGTGCACCCAGCAGCAATCCACCTAAGTACTTCTTCCAGACCTCCAGACTCCCCATCTTTGCCATGTGGAATTTAATTGCTCTGCCTACAGGCAAGCTTCCCAGAAGTTACCTTTCTCTGAGGCAGGGTTCTGTATCTCTGTCTCTATCCCCAGTCAGTTCCACCAATGCTTTCTTTACTGGCTTTTGAACTATTTAATTAGCAGAAAGCAATACTTACAAAATCAAACTGCCAAAAGAAATCAAGCATGCAATTTCATTTTCATGTTGAAAAAAAAGTCATTTACCATAAATGCTATGGTGGTAGGCAATAACATTTGCAATAAATTAAATTTAAACTAAATGGGTAGAGACAGGCCAGTGCTTATTGAAAACTCTGAGACTGACAGGTCTGGTTTTTTCCCCTCACCTTTTACCTTGCTTATTTTTCCCCTGTTATTCTAATGCTAAAACCAGCAGACGGTTGTGTCCTCAAATGGTCAGTGATGACAGTGTTTTGGCTGGCCTCTCTTAATGCACATCTGTCTAATTTTTAGGATAAAGATACCTGGTGGGAGGGTTTAGGTGCTACAATAATAGGGAGGAAGCCGATCCGTTGTATGCATATCCCCATTTTCGAACTCCTTGCTCTGGGACGGGTCGGGCCATCAACCGGCATGAAGGACTGACTGCACACCTTCAGGGTTGAACTCAGCTGCTGCTCCTGAAAAGTCCCTTCTCCCACGAGATGGCAGTGTTCTCCTTGATTTTAGCTCCAAGCTCAAGCTGACTGCAGAGAATTCCAACCACAGCTGCCTGGGCTGTCCTTGGCAGAAGCTCCAAAAAAACCTGCTCCAAAGCAGCAGTGAGACACAGAATCACAGAATATTCTGAGCTGGAAGGGACCCACAAGGATCACGGAGTCCAGCTCTTAAGTGAATGGCCCATACAGGGATTGAACCACAACCTTGGTGTTGCAAGCACCATGCTCTAACAAACACATGGCAAGGCTGGAGGAAAGCTGAAGAAAAAAGCAGAAATATTTAGGGCAAAAACGTTAGCAAAAGTATTCAGGGTTTCAGAGGACTTCCTCTCAACACAGGCATAAAGTTACTGCTCCTGTTATAATTTTTGACACCATAAAGACAGAGCTACTCATAAGCTCACATGAAAAAACAGATTGAACATGGATGTGTGAATTGCACCACTGTCTGCAGCCATCACAGCTTACTTAAATGCAGTGGATAAATTGATACGGGCAAAGATAGGTCTGTTAAATGCAGAGATGTTGCAACACCATTTAGTTCCTTTGATATTCATTCTCCTGAGATGTCTGGGCCTTTACAGGTGAAGACCATGCCTTAGACTCTCAGAAGAGTGTGAACTGGTTTTATGCCTTCAAATTGCTTTGTTATGACCACAAACATCTTGCTGACTTTCTAAAGAGTCAGATGTCTGAGTGCTGAGGTTTATCACTGTTTTGGCTAGTGGTGGTAGCAAACCAGAAGGATTTTCTTTTACAAATTGCAGAGGTTTGATCCCTGCAAAGGGTAGGTACATGGGCTCAGGGAACTGTTCCCAGCTGTTACTTCAGAACCTCACCACAGGGCCACAATTAAAATCTCAGTGTGGTCTAAAGACATTGTAATGTTTTACAAATAAAACTCTGGGCCTTGGAAAAGCTGCTACTGATTGCAGGGGAGAACAGATCTCACCAAGGAAGCATTTCTGCCTGGTAGGGTGATTTGAAAAACATGGGCAGAGTTGATTGAGTTCTCCAGAATAAAGCCTGGAAGTCATTCTTCACTTGTAAATTTTCAATGGGTCCCACACTTGAAGCGTTTCTCTCAAATTTCTGAGTAGAAAACTAGAGGCAACATAGCCCAAGGAAAAGCCCTTCTTAAAATGTTTTAAGCATCCACTGTCAGTCCAGCGCTGAACTGAAAACAAGTTCATGGTGTAACTGAAATTGTTGCCCGTAATGAGAACACAAACTAACAGAGTGTCAGTTTATGCGGTGCTTTATTCAGGGCCCGGGGTCCCTGTGGACTCCTGTCCCAAGACAGGTACCCAAAGACCCACATTTTGAACGCATCTTTTATACTATTTTCCAAGCAAGGTTACATGATTGGTTTTACATTTCACAGGAGACATAGCAGTTAAACATAAACTTACATATCATTCAAATATTAATCCATTTACCTAACTGTAAACACCGTGTAATTAAATCCCACCACCAGATTACATCCTATCTCTAGTTGCAAATTTCTTTTGTTTGGTTCTGCCTGACTTATTGTTTCTTTTTGGTCAGCACGACTTTAATGTCTAACCAGTCCCAACTTAGCTTCGGGCAAGCCCTGACTTGTCTCTGGCAGGGCCTTTCCAGGCTTATGCTCCAGGCAAACCTTGACCAAACTGCAACAAAATTAGCAGGGATGAAACTTATCCTTGATATTGTACCAATGAAATTGATTTCAAGTGAGGATAAATTTGTTCTGTCATGCCCAGTTAAGGAAAAATAAAGAAAATTGCAAACAAAGAAAAAAAGATCTGTAAGAATGTAATAGAAGGGTTAACTTTGTTCATAAAATCTTATGCAGGGAGTCAGAAACTTTTTGTTGTAATTAAACAAGAGGAGTTTCACAGACAGCTTGCTAATCAAGCAAGTGTCAATAAACAACTGATAAGAACTACACCTTTTCATCTCTGACAAATACCAGACGACTACTTACTGAGCCACCGAACTCAAGCCACGAGGAAATTTACATCCGAAAAGCCAGTGACACCACTTAACATGTACTTAACAACCAGGAACATGTATAAAAAGAGACACTGACTTCATTTCGATGTGTGCCTTGGCGAGGCACTTGCCTCCAGGTCACCCAGCGCTGTTTTGCTTTATTATCGCTTGCTTAATAAATTTATCAATGTTTAATTGGAATTAAGTTGTCTAAATTCTCATATTAACTTATAACAAGAACAGTAGTTACCAGGTAGCTCAATGCCATCCTATTCCTTTCAGTATAAAGATGCTCTTTCAAGGTTAGCCAGACCACTGTATAGATATGTAAGAAATAATGATGCAGAAGCTGTCCATTTTTCTAATATGTGCATTAAAATTTGGCTGCTGGGATAGATGATAATGGAAATATTCTTGGCCCCAGCTTTCATTTGATAGATTAATGTGATATTCATATACAAAGCAAATGGATAGAAATACTCAAATTTATTGGAAAATGCAACTTCTACCCAAACGTAAGGACAAATGGAGGATATGCTTTGCAGTATGTATAACATTTGGATTTAAAAAGGAAATGTAATTTTAATGGTTTTTTGTATCCCAAAAGTATTTGATGCTATACTGACTTCAGGGTAGAGTCTCTGTCTCCAAAAGGTTCTAAGGCAAGCTCTTCAAACCTTGTTTTCCATAGAAAGAGTTACAGGTTTCAAGTTTGCAGCAGGTTTCATGTTAAATCTAAGTCTGCTATTATTTCGCATTTCCCAAACTCTATTAATAATTAAAAAAAATTTTGAAAAAATTAAACACAGAGTATATTTATGTTATTTATCACTGAATTTGGAGTAAATATTACAGAGTCTGTAGTAGAATAAATAGACTATTTCAGCATAAATGAAATTAGGCTCAAAGGGAGAAATCCATTATGCATAAAGGGATAATATACGCAGATAGGATGCAGAATTAGTTAGCATACAACCCAAAATACACAAACAAAAACCAGAGGAAGAGAGCACTTGAGTCGCATAGCAGTGTGGGATATAAGAGTAATCACCATGGGCACCGAATTATCTGAATTAGATAAATTTAATTAACTGGTAGACTGAGGATCTCTTTTGCAGCCTTTCTTTTGTAAATGCAGAAAAAACCCGAAATCAGCACATTTTGTGGCTTAGAAGCTGGTAGCAGCCTTAAGAGGACAGTTTGTTTCTCAGGCATTTTTTTGGCAAGGCATATGTGCTTGTTTCAACCTGAAGCTGTTCTTGCTGGAATTTTTAGCATACCACATGCCAGAAAACTTCTGATATTGTTTTCAGGAGGCCCAGAGATTCAACAGGTTTCTGCCCTTACCTCTGTTCCGTGTAAGTTAAATGCTGCACACCAGACAAATATTTTCTTTCTGTGATGGAAAAAGGGTCAGGTGAAACTTTATTAACAGAGTCTACCTCAATAGTGAGGCTGGAAAGAATGACATATCTTCCTGGAGTTGGGATTAGCAGGTCCTAAAGTCTTTTCAGTGCCTTTTTTTTTTTTTTTTCTTATAGAAACTAAAATCACAGTTCTGTGTGACTGGTAATCTCTTTGGGATGTGAGGCAAAACTTGTGTTTCATATCTGAGAAATAGCTTTCCAATGGCAAACCAATGAATTATTTTTATTCAGTTGTAAAAATAACATGTTGATAGTACTGTATGTTGATAGGTGAGGACAGCAAAAGCAAATGGCTGTTTAGTTTCTGTATGTATTGTTTTACACTGAAGATCTGTATTTTGATTTCTAAAACCATCCTGAAATTGCCTAGTTTCCATAAAAGCCCATCTTCATGACTTATCATTCTTCTGTGTGGTACAATTAACAGTACCTGTTGATTACCAGCTGTAGAAGAGCTTCCTCCCTTTGAAGGCCAAACCCTACCAACTTCTATGATATTAAACATACAATTTGGCTCAGCTCTGCTGGACTGTGGATAAAGACTCTTCTCTCAGATATTAGTGACATTGACACAAATCATCCAGTGATGAGTTTGGTGTCTTGATAGGCTAGAAAACTGATGCTTTGGATTTGTGACTCAGCAATCTGTCTCAGCAGGATCGTGAATCACCTCAATGGTTGTTACTTTGTGCCTCTCCTGGCCATGACTTAAGTCCAGCAGCAGAAATGTATTGTATCTGTTACTTACCTCTCTGCTTGGAAATAATAAAAAAAAAACAAATCCACCAGGTTTATTTATGGTTCCTTGAAAAATATTTTGTCTTTTGAGACCAATCTTAAAAAATCTTAAAAAGTTTGCAATATGAAAGTATAGATCAACAGGTACCCAGCTGTCACCTGTGGCTGTTAGTGCTGCTACACATAACAGGTTTCAGGAGTAGCTTAAAAAAAAAGTAAAAAAGAGCTCTGCCAGGAGGACAAATCAAAAGTGCGAGACATATAAGTGTCTGTGAGATGTAGCTGTGCTTACAGCCAAGCCCTACAAATTATCTTTATGGTACCATTGACTGTGCAGAGCAAAGGGGAGAGCTGCTTATTCTCTAATGTCACCCCTTGATCAGCAAGAGCCTTCTCCTTTGGCTGATTGAGTGTGGCTGTGTTGTAATCCTTTTTGGCAGGGAGAAGTATTTACAACTTCCTATCCCCAAAATAAAGTACCAAAGTTTAGAGTATTGTCTCTATCAGTTATTTGCACTCTGCAGCCAGAGAAAGGTTCCTCCGGGAGAAAATTTAATACACCCAAGTTAAATCCTGCTAAGTAAAATGTGAATTCTCACTGACACAACAGTGCAACAGCAAAGCAATGACTGCTTCCTACAGCACCTGCAGTTTGACTTCTTATTTCTACAGTGACTGTAACTGAAAATGCATTTAGGCTCTTGGATAAAAGACAATTGCCCTGTAAAAAATCATCAAAAAAGCTGGAACATGAAAACATGCTCTGTAGCCACCTTGGTGGGATGACCTCCCAATAGCCAGTATCATATATAACACTAGATTAGATTTTTTTTTTACTGCCTAAATAAAGGCAGAAGAGAGGAAAGGCCTGGGACATCTTGCTGTGGATTGCCTGGTCCCTCCTGGTATGACACTGCCCCAAGCCCCTTTAGTGGGTCTGACAGAGGCAATCCCCTCTGGTGTGTGGTGCTGTTAGGTGCCCTCACTTTCTTCTGGACACAGACTGAGTTTAGCCTCCTCTTTGTGTGACGCTTGTTTTCCATAAACATAGGAAGGGAAGGAGACAGTTTATGTCCAGTCAGGGAGGAAGTGGTTCTGAGTCCCACAGTCTAGGCGTGACCCCTGTAATACAAGCAGCTCAGCTCTCTGCATTCCAGTTTCCCCTCTGATCCTCAAGTAGGCACTCAGTCAAAATCATGATCAAGTTCAGCAGTAGGAATGAGATCACGCAAGTGATTAACTTGGAAATGTTTGGAAATCTTGGATGAGTTAGTACTGTTTTTCTTAATTCCTCAAGGACTATTTTCAAGACTAATCAGATTCCACATCCTACCTGTTACCTGAGTACCAACTGGTAACAAAGTCTGCAGCTGTGTGTCTGTCAAGTACTAATCGATTAGTGCTACTTTCATAGTGCTCTGAAGGCATCAGTTTCTCCACTCAAGACAGAGTCCATTCTTCAAATGGCTTTTAGTGGGAACACAGTGGGAGGTGATTGCAAATAGTGAAGAAAGAGTGGATGACTCAAAGATAGTCAAAAGAGCTCTATAGAGACATGCAGACACTAGGATGATGCAGTCAGCTTTTAAAATTTACATAAAAATGGGGAAGAGAAGGATGCAGAATCACTGCATTATTGTCCCTACTGCAATGTGAGGAGCAGGCTCTCCATGTGCCACTGAAACTCTGGGAACATAAAGAGGAAGGGAAGTGCACACATGGGAGACAGTCCTGAGAATACATACTAGACAGACAATAATTATGAATTCTAAAAGTGCAGAGCTTTCATTCATTACCTCAAGAACAAGAAAGCAAATGTCCTGAGCCATCCAAAATGTTATTTATGGTGCAGCCCCGTGGCACTTCTTCAGTACGGAGATATGATTGTTTGCCCACACTGTGCAAGAGATTTCCTCCTGGTAGTACCAAAGGAGCCCTGCCTCTGTGAGCAGAGATGTGCTTTATTTCCTAAGCTGGCAAAGCAGCATCTTAAGAAACAAGTGTAGGCTGAGATGACAGAGTGGTGTGGGGCGTGAAGCAGATCCCTCATGTAAATTCAGCGGAATTCCTCTGACTGGCCAGAGCGGAATTCCTGGCCAGGGAGAGCCAAAGGATTAGAACCTGTAACACAGTCAAGGATCAACAGGAGATCGAAAAAACCCACAGAGACCAAGCATCTGATGTGGTTCTTGGATATACCTGAGCAAATCAGCTGTGGCTCCAACAAAGTCAATAGCTGAAAATTAGTGCATAAATAAAAATAACCTCAGGTCCAAAACAGCTAGACCCTTACTTTTGTGTTAGATAAAATTATAGATATTATTTCTGTAAGGTCAAATTCTTTGCAGGGAGACATGTGGCGTATTTTTGGCTTGCTGTACCTGAAGGGACAGTATCCTTTGGCCATACCTTTAAAATGTAGATGCTATAGTAAATTTGTTTCTCATGATTTGGTATGAATAATCAAGAAACTTGGTCTTTTGGTTATGTGATATAAGCATTGCTCTTTTTAACAGATAAAAACATAGATGACATTCAGATATTGCAATAAACAGTAATTTGAAATGCAGGAAAAAGAAAAAGATGTTTTGGAACTGTTCATTCCTCGGTTCATACTTAATTTGCTAAAGATACTCTGCTTTTGTAATGGATAAAGTGCCTGAGCATAGTTGGAATTCTTTTAATATCTGATCCATAGTGTTTGACCATAACAGGAGAATATTTCACAGACATAAATACTCATAAACATTAGTTAACTATGTTTTAATCTTTTGGCAGAGATAAGGATTGCCTAAAAATATGGGAATCATTAAAAGATGCCTTCGTTTACAAGAATCCCTGTAACATCACATCAGAAGATTATCAGCCTTTAATGGAGTTAGCAAGTCATCCTATACCCTGTAACAAGGTAACATCACAATGCATGGTGGGCTGGAAAGTTCAGTTGCAGTGGGATGCCATCTCTCTGTTGTGCTCTGAGTGATGGGATCATGTCCATAACAACTGTGAGGGTCTGTAGGTTGATGAGGATGATATTTTGCTTTTGCACTTACTGCAATAGTCCTGCAGTTATCACCTCTGAACCCCAGTAACCCTGCCCATACTCCATACTCCAAACTCTGTCCATTCCTATCTCTGGGAATCATCCCTGCATAAGGCTTGCCTCAAGGGTCATCCCGGTGAAGTGACAGAGATGTCCCTGTTCCCTGAGCATATGGCTCTCTGTAAGAAGCATGTGATCATGCTGTTTGAGGGACGCTGTTTCCAAGAAGCTGCTCTTCCATGCACAGCTCAAAAACAAACAACAAATTGGGTATATATCCTATGAGACCTAATCAAAACCTTTCCTTCAAAATGCTTCACAAGCTGAATATATCCACAAAAAAAATCACCCAAAAATATTTTGGATATGGGAGCATGGGCTGCACAAGTAAGAACTGACCCACTAAAGTGATCTCACCCATTTCTGTAAAAACTAAAGCCCCTTCATTATCATTAACTTTTTGGTTTTCTCTAGGAAAAGTTTTTGACCAGCTCTAGTATAGCTATCACTTATCAGACATTGTACCTTATTTTACAGTCACTGTTTTGGAGCAAGACAAATGACCTTGTTCATCGTTATACAAAATCCAATCATAATTTCCTTACCTTGGAAGACACCTTGTTGGGTTATATGGCTGATAGGATTTCATGGTGTGGAGACCCCTCTGCCCCAGGTAATAAGTCCTATTTTTTGCAAAACAAATACAAACACTGGAAATACAGATTTTCTTTTGTGTATCTACACCTAAAGACAACTCTTTTCACATTATTTTCTGGTGATTTAGTTTAGAACCTTAACTGTATTTCTGTCCCATGTTATGGAAAACTGAAAATAATACTGATTTCTCAGCGTAATTTAAAAACTACAACTTAAGATATTATTTTAACACCAAATTGCTGCTTGGACTAACAGTCACATATCCCTCCTTACCTAGTTTGCTTGCTTCTTCCCTTTGACTTCAGTGGTACAAATTGCAAAACAGGAATGTCATTCGAAAAGGACCTGGTCATAAGCCAGTCAAAGTGTTGGGGCAGTATTTGGGTTCCCTGGGGGTATTGCTGCCCACATGAATCCTTGGTTGGTGCTTCAGACTAGCAACCTTTGAGCTGGGATGGAATTACTGCAAATGTTGAAAAAAGTTTAATTTTTCAATGCAATCAGCATTTGTCAAAGAGCCAGCCTGTTTCTCACATTTGGGACTATGTGTTTTCCCTTCTCAGTTTTCTGAGAATCATTTGTCATATGGGGTCTGCAGGTCCCTCCCTGAAACGTGTGAAATGGAAGACCTTTGAACACATGCAAATTCCTTTTCCCCCAGAGCCCTTTCCTCATGGAAGGAGCCTCTTTCTTTGGTAGTAGGCAAATCTTTTTGCCATTGTTAATCAACTGGCAAAGCCATATAAACATTCCAACAATATTCATTCTAACCTTAGCTATTCTCTAAACATCTTCTCAGGAATCAACTATGAATCTTGTCCAAAACGAAGTGAATGTGAGAGCAACCCCAGCTCCGTGTTCTGGAAAATGGCATCCAAGATGGTAAGATCTAGAATAAATCTTCACGAATCCAAGAGTCTTGAAAGGCATTAAGTTCCTGACACTGCCAAAAAATGTGAGTTTGCAGATTGGACTTAAAAATTAGAATTGTAGAAGTTCACAAGAGCTGTAGCTCTGGGTGCTAAAAATCATGGTGTTGGAAATATGTGTTCCCAAGGTTCCATATTTTACCTACGATACTGAATGTCACTGCAGTTTGGGCATTCTTATTTGTGGATGGAGACTGAGTGCCAGCGTCTAGAACAACCCTTGGCAGACTGCTGAGGCTCTGCAAATAATGCTTGTAATTAAAACTATCACCACCTTAATTAAATCACAGGAATGAAATTGCTACACTGAAATACATTTTAGCATGCTAACGGGGAGAGCAGTGCCCAGATTGGCACAGAAATTTTCGAAGCAGCTGAGAATCCCCTTGCACCTTCCTGGAATAAACCTGAAGAGCACATCCTCCCCCATCAGTATCTGGCAAGGTTCCTGTAATGTCCCCACCCCTATGATCATGCCAGCTCCTGTCACATGAACAAGATCCTGCTAGTCCCAGTTAAGCAATTAGCCTGGCTTTGTCAAATCAGCACTTTACAGGAAACTGCCAGAGAAAAACCTGATGTCCTGTATCACTTTAATTTTACATGTCTCTCAAGGCTTCACTCTTGGTATGACTGTTTAGTAGATGACTGCCCAAGTGGAAAACAAGCATTTCTGTATGCTTCAGTTCTCATGTATGTAAGAAAAAGTCTACTCACTGTAAAATAACTAATTGCTTTGTGGGGAAACTAGTGTGCATAATTTTTCCAGTGCTAAAACGGTTTCTATGTTCTCATTCATTCTCCCTAGTTCCAAAGTCTGGGAGGGATAAAATCACCATACAGAGTCAGGAATCTCAACTGCAGGCTTCCTAACCCAAATAAATTTAAGATCTGCTAAAACTCATTATATTAGAAAGTTAGACATAATGAAACTTCCCTGCAACTTCTGAGCTCTCAAGATCTGAGTCTGAGACGCACTGTTTAAGAGGACTTGGAAGATCTGAGAAGTACAGTCACCTGTATTAAGCTTTTTAAAAATTGTTTGTCTTACCAAGAGATTATATATCTAGAGCGGATACTTTATAGACTTTAGTAGTCTTTAAATATTTGGGCATGAGTTTTAAAGAATAAAAGAGCAGTTATTATATGACCCAGTAATTTAAAAATCAAATCAAACAAAACACTGTGATGAGTTTTGCTAAAATATCTAGGGAGGAAAATCCCAAGCCACAAAAGAACACAGAGCATGAGTCACAAGAAAATGAATACGTGATGGTTTGTACGTCCTTAAACTAATAGTATCTCTGTTCTGGGTCATCCTCACTGCCTGAGCCAAAGCAGTCTGAGGATTATTCTGGGTTACTACAGACAGCTATAGCTGCTGGGGCTCTGGAAAGCCCCATAAAAACTGGGACCAGCAGTGACAGCAAAGTTGCTGTACTCCTTTGTCTCTTTGACTGGTCCCATGCAACTTCATTCAGTTCATAGCTGGCTGATGAGGCTTTATCAGAGCTTTGATGTAGCCTTTAGAACCTTTTTCTTCTGCAAAAATATTGGCTTAATCTGCTACCTGTATTAGACAGTTCTGATGACAACAATGAAGTCACAGTAATTTCTGCCAGCCCCGAGTCTGATGTATCACTGGATGCAGTGTCAGAATATAATGTCCATTTGGTTTTGTTCAGTTTGCAGAAGCAGCATGTGGTGTGGTTCAAGTGATGCTCAATGGATCAATAGAAGCTGGAGCTTTCAGAAGTAGCAGGTATTCACTCACCATGCAACCAACCATATCTCTGTGGGGCCTGCATGCCGGTGAGGGTGCCTTTGCCAGTGAGTCCTTGTGCAGAATGGATTTTGGAAAACTCATATATGAATCTAAACTACTGGTTGTTGTAGAGCTGATTCCTTTAACTCCTTCTGCACAGCGACTTTTATTGAAATCTTTCAGAGTGCATGTGGGTGGGGTATCCAGTGTGCTCTTACTGCACGAAGTACCTTTATTGTTACAGTTTATTTATTCAATAAACATGAATGACACATTTCTAAGGGTTCATGGCACTGACTGGATTTTACCCTGCCAGATGGTGCTTCCTGGGGTTACCTGGCTGTAAGTGCAGTCTTGAATAATATTGGAAGATGAAGAATATGCTGGTTGGGGGAACAGCCATGTTCATGTCCCTGGCACCAAGCCAAAGCAATAGCCAAGAAACTGAACAGAAGAGGCTCTAAAGATGGCAAATATTCAGCTTGTTTCTGTCTGCAGAGAGTTTCAAAAGTTCTCCTGAAAGTAAAATAAGAATTGGGAGAAAATATTTTACCATAAGGCAGTTAAATAGTCTATGAAAATCCATTGGTGAGATAATGTTCTTTCACTGAGAATAACAGCAGCACTAATAATCACTATTATTTGGGGACCACACTCTGTACATCTTTCTCAGACAAATAAGAATGTTTTGCTGTTTCATGTCCCATCCTTACAGCATCTTTGGAAGTATTGAGATCTTTAACCTAAATCCAGATAAAGTCTCTGAAGTACACATTTGGCTAATGCATGACATCGGTGGTCCTCAAAGGTAAGTCGTGCCGGTACACAATGATGTGCAGCTTGTGAAAGGTAGACAGCACAGCCTAGATCTGACAGTCACACTGTCCTAAACTCATGAAACCTGCTCTACATTTACCCTCCTAAGCTGCTTGCTTTACTGGAAAAAGTAATGTTAGTACTGTTGTTTTCTTTAGGTTATTTTGTAGCTACTGCTGAACAGTTATGGCTAAGGCACAGTGACATTTTCCTTGCTTTCAAGAAGTCCCATGACCTTTAAATTCCTTTCAACCCCACTGAGCTCTTCAGATCTTTGGTATAATAATAATAATTTTGAATGCTGGAATAGGTTTCTCAGAGATGTTGTAGAGTCTCCATCTGTGGACATACTCAAAAAATAACTGGGCCCTGGGCAGCTGCTCTAGCTGATATTCGTTTAACTAATTCAATGATCTCAAGCAGTCCCTGCCAACCTAAATAATTTTGTGATTTCTAATAACAAATTTATAGCTTAAATAGAATCATAGAACATAAAATCAGATAGGTTGGAAAGGACCTCAGAGATCATCAAGTCCAACCCTTGATCCACTACCACCACAGTTACTAGACTATGGCACCAAGTGCCACATCCAGTCTCTTCTTAAATACCTCCAGGGATGGAGAATCCACCACCTCCCTGGGCAGCCCATTCCAATAACATGGAATTGTCCATAGCAGAACAGTGACCTCAAACCACATCTGAGCCTTTCTCAGTGATCTCTTTCATCCTAATCAGATTCATTTGCATATCTACCACATTTCAAGCACTAAGCATAAGGTTCAGTGCCTTTGACCCCAATTTCATAGCCTGCTCTCTGGCTCTCATGGTTATAATGCACTGCCACAGTTTCTCCCATTCTTAAGGATCTCCATGGCAGAAACAGCAGCTTTGGTGCCATGGGTCAGGAATCAGGCTGTGATGATTTAGTGCAACTTAGAAAGGAGTGTGGACCCAGCAGGGACCCTTGCTCAGCCAGCCTCTCTGTCTGACATAGGACCAGCTCCAGTGCTGCAGCCCCTCCCCTAGCCCAAACACCCAGAAGTGTCTCTTTGTCACAGAAGCTGACATATCTGTCACAGCTCACAGGTGAGCATCTGTGCTGTGGTCACTACACCAGGCTTACTCATGTGGTCCATTGCACAGGGGTTTGCTGAAGAAAAGCACATTGAGTAACATTTACATCAGTTTTCCCAGACATAGCACTGGATCCTTTGTTCCATGATTTCCCAGCATCAGAAAAGTCATCAGCAGCTTCAACAAGACAGTGCCCTCTTACTTGACACATTCTCCTCCTGCACCAAGTTCACAGCAGTTTCCTCTTTATTTTCTACTTACTTTCAAGGAGAAAGATGGAGGGCAACTCCAATAATATGCATACCTTTTGTCTTCTGATTTGTATTCCATGTTGAATCACTGATAACCCGGCAAATCTAGTGATCAAAAAAGAGCTGGCTGTGCTTTCCTCTAATGCCACATATTAGGAATAGGATTTACCCCAGTATTGTATTGTTGCCCTGAAGTGTGTCCTGTACTCTGGATAAGGAGATGATTTTTACCCTGAGGTAACAATTCTTTGCAGTGTCTCTGTCTGTGCCTATGACATTTGTCAATCCTCTCAGTACAGCTTTAGGGCCCCTTGGGCTATTCCACGCAAATTGAGCATAAAGATAAAGATCTCAAAGGTATGACAAGACTATATGCTCCATGTAACCTTTGGGATGGGAAAGAAATAGACAAGTTAGAGCTCCTACCAGAGCAAAAGTGGTTGAAACAGCCCCTTGTCAAAAACAGAGCAGCAGCACCCACAGACTGAGTCAAACAGGCAGTGCTCATAGTCTGCTTCCTCCCATGTTTTCTATCTGTTTCCACCTATCTTATTTCCTACCCAGGACTTAGCTGTTGATTTTTGTGATTGGCCCTATCACACAGAGGACTTGATCCTTTTGTTCTTCCACAGATTTGAATGAGCCTTATATTGTGCTCCTGTGGATGGAAGCCATCTGTAGCTCTACAACAGTTGTAAAACACACTGAACTCTGAATGGAACTGAGTTATTTCCCACAGGTGTCTTCCTGCAAGATGCACAGCTGAACAAAACATAGTTCCTACCAGCAAAGGCCCAGTGGTAATCAAAGCTCCATGAACCCAATGGGCTTTACAGCACATTAGTGAAGAAGCCCTTAAAGAATCTTACCTGTAATAAAGCAGTGACACAGTGTGGAATTTAGCTGAGCTTTTTGTACACACAAGGAACACAACTAACAAAAGTCTTCTCTTTGCAGTGAATCCTGCTCAGGTCATTCCATTCAGAGGTTGAAAAACATCTTAGAAGAGCGAAACTTTAAGATTATTTGTGAAGACAATTACAGGTAATTACCCACTCTTATCTGTGACAACTTTCTAACATAAAATTAGTACTGCATCTACCTCATGACCTAATATAGGTTTACAAGAAGTGAAAGCAGACTTCCCCCTTATTGTCATGACATCTCTTCAATGTAGCTGTGTCCTTCTCAGGGGCTTCCAGCTGGGCTACAGCCCTGGTGTTGCTGGGTCTGGGTCTTGCTCTCTGTCCTGCACCTCCCATTGAGCGTGTTCACTTGCTTTCAGGAGGGACCAATCCAGCCTCCAGATTTTCATCTGACCAGGCTTTTAACTAAAATAATCCAAAACAAACAGGCAACTTTCCTCCCTGCTGCATACAGATAATGCAGGATGCCAAGGCTAGCATCCTTCTCTTTAGTTTGAGCTTATTTCTGTCCATTTTCTTTGTCAGAGAATGAGGCATGAGACATGATAAGCATTACTAATTACTATAATATTGTCAGGAGAAAAAAAAACGGGAGTCTGGGAAACAGCAGCCCAAGTCCTGACTTACCTGAAATCTCCATCGGCCTACTGAGGAAATACTAAGATCCTTTATCTCTCTGTGTGGGTTCAGAGACCTTCACAGAGATTGAAATTGTTCTTTAGTGATACTAGGAAAGCAGAAAAGATTCAATATTATCTATGTCGTATCTGTCAGGAACAGCTTTTCAGTGTCAAGGACTCATACTTGGATAAGAACATTTCCAAAGTAAACACATATTTCTATAAATGATTGAGTTTGTGGCAATAGTTTTTAAAAAAGGAAAAATTGGTCTGCAAAGGAGACAAATGATAGGACTTTAATTTTGAAGACAGAGAAATATATTCCTATTTGGATATTACAGAGTGACAGAATCACAAAATGTGCTGAGTTGGAAGTGACCTACAAGGATTATTGAGTCCAGCTCCTGGCCCTGCACAAGACCACCCCCAAGAGTCACACCATGTGCCTGAGAGTATTGTCCAAACACTTTCTGAACTTTGCCAAGGCTTGGTGCTGTGATCATTTGCCTGGGGAGCCTGTTCCAGTGCCCAACCACCCTCTGGGGGAAGGACCTTTTTCTAACATCCAACCTAAACTTCCCCTGACACAACTTCTGGCCATTCTCTTGGGTCCTGTCACTGGTCACTACAGAAAAAAGATTAGTGCCTGGCCCTCTTCTTCCCCTCACAAGGAAGCTGTAACTGCAGTGAGGTCTCCCCTCAGTCTCCTCATCTTCAGGCTGAACAGCCCAAGTGCCCTCAGCCTCTCCTCATACAGCTTCTCCTCCAGACCCTTCACCATCTTTTTGTCCTCCTTTGGACACTCTATAGTAGCTGAATATCTTTCTTATATTGTGGTACCCAAAACTGCCACAACATCCAAGGTGAGGCCACCCCAGCACAGAGCAGAGTGGGACAATTCCCTCCCTCGACCACCTGGCAATGCTTTGCCTGATGCCCCCCAGGACAGGATTGGTCCTCCTGATTGCCATGGCACTGCTAACTCATATTCAACTTGCCATAGACCAGGACCCCCAGGTCCCTTTCCATTGCACAGCTTTCCAGCGTCTCATTCTCCAGTCAGTACAAATATCTAGGGTTGCCCCATCCCAGGTGCAGAATCCGGCAATTTTCCTTGTTGAACTTCATATGGTTGGTGATTGCCCAGTCCTCTCATTTGTCCAGGTCTCTCTGCAGGGCCTCCCTGCCTTCAAGGGAGTCAACAGCTGCTCCCAGTTTTGTGTCATTTGCAAACTTGCTTAGTATCCCTTCCAATCCTGTGTCCAAGTCATTTAGGAAGATGTTGAAGAGCACAGACCTGAGATGGAGCCCCGCAGAACCCCACTAGGGACAGGTGGCCAGTCTGATGTTCCCCCATTCACAATTACCCTCTGTGCTCAACCCATGAGCCAATTTCTCACCCACCACATGATGTGTTTATCCAGCTGTGTGCTGGACATTTTGTCCACAAGAATCTTGTGAGAGACAGTATAAAATGCTTTACCAGAATCTAAAAAGATTACATCAACTGGCTAGGATAGATCATGCAAGTTAGCTTCACTCCCCTGCAGTCTTCATAAACAAAACTGTGTGGGTCTGTATCAGCATCTGGCTTTTCAAGCCACGTAGCAACTGATGCTGATCATTTCCCCTTACTTTTGTCCATGTCTACAGTGTATTCCAGAAGTAACCCCAAAAATATATTTACTGGATGTATTAGCAAAAAACCTAGTATCTGACATTGATAGGAAGAGCTTTATGTTGTATCAGTAGGGGTTACCAGTGAGTAAGTGAGGTGGTGAACTTCCAGAATGGCAGCAGGTCTGCAGTCTGTGCCAAAGATCTTACTTCTATTTCATAATTAATTTTGGTATTGCAGCATAGCTGACACGCTGTGAGGTCAGATCCTACTTTGTTTTGTGCCAACTTGCTCCTGTCCCTATGAACACCAAAGTTACATTTCTGCAGCAAGATCAAAGAGAATTACCCTAAGAAAAGATATCTGCTTGATAAACACAGGTGTAACCTGCACTTTGACTTTCATATTGCTTTTAACTGTGAAGTTATTCTGTTGTACTTGCAAGGTGATTACTAAATATTTGTTTGTTTTTGTGTCTTATCTCAGGCCAGTTCAACTCCTTCAGTGTGTGCAAAACCCTGACCACACAGACTGTAGACTTTGCACCAACAGCACGGCAGTTCCATGAAAGGGTGGCCTTCATAATACTGAAGATTTTCATCATTTGTGTGTAAACCTGGAAAAGATGTGGCTACATAGCTTAGAGCGATAAATAGTAGCGTGGTGTGTACCGAGTACATAACCAGAAATCCTTGCTGTGATACTAACAGGCAAGTAGCAGGAGATGATACTTAAGGTGTGATACTGTACACACACGCATTCAAATATACTATTTCAGAAGGGTCAGGGCCATGTTCAGCAAATGAACTGAACAGAGCTAGCTTTGCCCTAGTTTGTTCCCTCCTGTACAGCTCTCCAGAGGCAGAGAGCAGGAATTCTGTGGGGCATCCACAGAGAAGAAAGAGGCTTTCCAGCAGAGGCAGAATTAGCCCAGATCAGACTCAGCTTCCTCCCTGCTGGAAGGCTGGATAGGAAATAATCAGGGCATGCTACACATGCCCTGATGCAACATTCCCCAAAGGGAACATGGCCCAGAGGCACAGGGTATTAATCATGTTTCTCCCAGGAACTGTGGCACCTCTGAGAAGGTAAAACAGGCAATGGTTTACAGAGTGTTTTTACCTTTTAATGGGTATCACAGTAAGCAGCTGGTGGGGAGACGACTGGGCTGAGCTGAGCCAAGAAAATACCAGAAACCACTCAAAGGGTTGCCAGCATCTGTAAGAACTGCTGAGTGTGTAGCTGGGAGAGAAAATAGTGAGACTGACTCAGATAGCCCCATTAAATCCTACTGGAAACACCACTGCAGTTCAGATTACATTTTGTTCTTAATATAGCAGTAAGTGCAAGCCTTCCAACTTTGATAAAAGGTCCCTCAGGCCACAACTTGGGCATCCACTAGAATAGAAACAAACATCAAACAGTTGCCACAATAAGGAGCCTCTCTTGGCCTCAGTTTCTGAGGTGAAAGGTGATACCTTGTGGTGCACAATTCACAAGCATAGATTTGCTATAATACACTGAAGCAGCGGGTTTCACTGATTTCCTTTGATTTCTATTTTAGCGGTCTCATGTGCATAGTCAAATGCAGTGTTTATAACAAAACAAATACCTGAGGCCAACTTGTGGCCACCTTTGTAGTGCCTTTGTGCAGTGCCAGTGACACTAAGAGAACAGAGCAGGCTTTGCTACAGGGATGCTCCTAGTGCTGAGGTGCCAGTGTTGTCACCAGCAGTTGCCAAACTCCTTAGGCAGACTGAGGTTTCCACGATCCCACAGGCAGAGGGTTATAACACCATATGTTTTAGTGACTACCCAGAGTGCACAGCATGTTTATGGAGCTACACAAGCTGGTGTAATTTCGAACATCTCTGCATAAACCTCTTCTCTGAAAGAGCAATAGAGGGCCTGCACTGAGTATGGCTGGACCACACCCAAGACCTCACCCATAATTTTTATATTAAGTGAAATATATTTTTATTTGCACTCTGTTATGTAACTAATTAGAGGCATCAACACAGATACATACCAATACTTCCAAATAGGGTACTTCTGACTATCAGTCAAGAGTTTGTCTTCATGCTCACTTTTGTACCTCTTCTCTTGTAATACAAAATGTTGACTGTAAAATCAAGATCTATAATAAAATTGCTGATAGTAAATGTTGTTAATTCAGTTTCACATTCTACTTAAACTCTGGAAGTTAAGAAAGAAGGATCCTCAGAAGATCAAAATAAGCCACTTCGTAAAAGAACCTCAGAAAGTCATTCAACATATGAAACACTACATACACTTGCCCAGGAAAGCAGAGAAAGGTCACAGAGCACATCCTCCACAGACTGTACTCTTCATCTGTCATGGTCTTTGTAGGTGGCTGGAAGGGAAATATCCTGAGTCTTTATCTGGATTACAGACATCCATATACATATATATGTTGTTCTTGGTCATAACAGTCGAGAAAGATGATTGTTCTCACCAGTGGTTAAGTAGTAAGATACTAAGATACTAAGAAGCATACTGTGATTTTGGAAGCTGAGGTGCACACTTAATAGGGGCAACTGTGCTGGGGTAAGTGATGGTTTTGTGACACAGGTGGCTGGCAAGTCTGTGCTGCTCAGATTACACACATGGCAGAACATGAGGGAGCTCTTTTCCAACAAACATTTTTATTATGCATGATCCCGCATTCAAAATGCTGTGCAGACATGCCCTAGCAGCCAAGCATACTTCCAAGTCCTATTGCTCTGCTTAAAATTTATAAACTAAAAAACGTCCCCAACCAATAGAAACTGTCCCAAGTTCACAGAGAACTAAATAAAAGGAAAAATAATCTATACATTTTTCCCCCCTAAAGGGAAGAAATATTTCTTAATATGGTTTGAAAAAGGCTGGGTATTGAAAATGTGCTTTCAGTCTGAGAAAGCTAACTCTGTTATAATTTGCTCAAGGTAAATGGACTGGCTTGTGCCCCAGGCCCACAGCAAACGCTACCAAAGAGCACTGCCCAGAAACACAGGAGGAATCTGAGTAACTGTGTGATAAGGTGATATCAACATTATGCACTCCCAGAACCACGCAGCACTGGGGAAGCTATGACCCTATTGTGACAGCATCGCTGCTCCCCCAGTCTTTGATGCACTTAACCTGACAAGAACCTGCAATTACTAAACTTATGAGATTAGATAACAAATGAAATACTGACATATTTGTTCTCCCTGATAGCCCTCTCTTGGCCTTATGTTTGATTGCATATAATTATAGAATGGTTTGGATTAGAAGGGGCCTTAAAGGTCACATAGTTCCAAACTCCTTGCCATGGGCAGGAACACCTTCTACTAGACTAGAATGCTCAAAGCCCCATCTAACCTGTCCTTGAACACTGTAATATAATCTATGAGGAAAAGTCTTTAGAGAAGGAGTTTTGGTTTCATTTATATGTGTACAGATATCATATTGGGTAGTGGGTCTCGGTCCCCCAGGACACTGGCAATAGGGTTTGGGATGGAACTTCATGTGGTAGCATTGCAGTGTCTATCAGTATGAGGCAGAACCTTCCCCTTGCTTTATTTGGGCTACCCTTCATGTATGTACCTGGGAAGACTCCCTGATACTCAGTGGGACCCTCAGACATTGTCTTATGTAAAACACTTCAGTAGAAAGAACAGAAAAATAAAATTAGAAGCCTTCAGGTAGGAAACCCTGCAAACAGGCTAAATCTCAGAAACTCTCTCTTAACAGCAGTATCATTTACAGGCTTAAAACAACAAATAGATGTACTAAGAGGCTGATACTTTCTATTAAATAGATTTAAAGGAGCAATGCACTGGCTGATCCAAAGAAAATGCTTTGCATGTAAAACATGAAAGCTGGTGAAAGGACAAAAACAAATAGTATGGCTAAGTGGCAGAAGCAAAACCTCAGTAAATGCAACAGGGGCTGCAGAGGCAGAAGAAACAGATACAGAAAAGATCTAGTTGTGTGGTTGGATCATAATGATTATACTGCCTACATACTTATGACCATGGGGTGTATCTACCTGCCATCAAAGCCAGAGGGCTGAATTCAGCATTTGGCAGAGCCACAGAGAATTGTGCAGGCTCAGGCAGTCCTCAGGCAACCTTTCTAATTTGCTCCTTTGTCTTGCAGCAGCATCCCTCTACTTTGCCAACAGAAATGTTTCATGAAATTCCTGATGAACCAAGAAAGGCAAATGGTCTGGGATGATGTTCTTTTTCCTTGCTTGAAAAAAAATATCTTATATCTAACTGAAAAAAAACCAACCAAACAACCAAACAAAACCCCCAGTAATTTTAGTTTGAAGTGTATATTTATTTTCACCACTGCACTGTGTAGAGCGAGAGGGAAACTGCCTGCTCCCTGTTCCTCCTTTCTTTTGTGGCACTGCTTGCCCAAATCAGACCAAAGAAGCACATTTTATAACATCTGCTCCACATCAGCACATTTTACAGCAGTACAGCTCCTTAACCCTGATGCATTTCACTTCTGGGATTTAGGAGTGCATTGAGGGACAGTAGAGCACAGAGGGTTAAAATCCATACTAAATACTTTAGACAGTTATCCTGCTCTGTAGTGGTGAGCGTAGACAGAAGGGGTGACGTGAACTCCAACAGAAGCTCCTTGTCTCTCTCCACTCACTATGAAAGTTGCCTAAATTATTAGCTCAAATTTTAAAAAGTAGCTTCCAGGTGACTATAAAATTGCATCAAATGAATCTCAAATATATTTCTCTGTGAGAAATATTCTGAAACAGAGAAGGACATCTATACATCCTCTCACATACCGCAGATGAAAGGTTTTTGCAAAATATTTTAAAATTATAATTTCACAATCCATTTTCTGAGTACCACAATTATAAAATATGCTGACCATTTCAGGAACTGACTGTGTGATAATGAAGACTTTCAAGCATATCAAATGCAGTCAACCAGAAAATCTGCATTCTGCTAGAGAAAAAAAAATTGTTATTAGTCTGCTGACTCTATTTCATGTGCTTCTGTTGACTGCCTGAATTTCCAAGGCAGACCACATTTGCTTGTTTTAGAGTTTTCTTTTTGTGTACATGCAATACTTGCTTAGATTTTTGGCTTTTTTCCAATTTAGTTACAGAAGCACAGCCAAAATTGCCTGGTGCTACCATGGAAAAAATCTTACTGTTTCTTTCCTATTGCCTAATAGAGTAAAAATGCAACAGGTGTAAATTATATTAACACCTTAAATAGCTTAAAGACTCGCTTAAATGTGGGGTTTTTTTCTCTCTCATTGAAACTGAAAATCCAGAAATTAGTCAGAGTGGAGAGTTACACTAATGGTTTGCACAGGACTGTGACAAACTCTGGGGAAAAACATTTTTCCATTCCTCCTTTTCTTGAAATACTAATCAAATCAATAGCACTGCATTGTAATTAGACCTGGGACCTCTGCAGCTGAGGTCTGAACCTCTGGGGAATGAACAAAGGCCTCTTGTCTGAGAACATCAGCAAAATTATGTTCTCTGTGGTTCAGATGAAGAGGGGATGTGTAATTCGCTAAACATTGGAGCTGCATTGGGATAGATGATAAACTTCTTGATGATGAGGCCCTATGTAGAGCCATAACTCTGCTATAATATGATACATACAACATTAGGTGACCAGAAGGAGCCAGCTTTGCTTCCCCAGGTCAGATTTGCAACATCAGTATGTGGCTGTATGTTTGGTTTGCAGTAGGGAAACGTTAAGACTAAGAAGTGGTCTAGGCAGAGATAAATTATAGAAATAAACAAAATCATAATATGGGTTATAGCCATTCCTTATACTAAAAATGTTACCAAAACCAGGAAGCAGGAAGACAATTGCAGTTTCCACAAATTTTTATCAGACATTCATAACTTTTATAAGTAATAGGGCTGTTTCACATGAAGAAGTAAAATAATAACATACAACCTGTTAAGTTTAAGCAGGTCCTGGGATGCTTGAGTCTTTTTTTCATTAATCAACTACATGTTTTCTTTGAGCTGTAGCTGTATTGAATGCACTATGTGGAGACTGGGATTAATTTCTAGGGCTACTGGGACTTGTTATGTGACACTGGGCAAATTCTGCCTGAATGGGTAGAATAATAAACTGATATTTTGCAGTTTTAAGATAATAAGGGTTGTAATGATATTTAATCTGATCTTGTGAATACTGCAGCTTTTTATTTTCATTCTATACCATGCCTCTACTGTGCCCTCAAATTGTGCTTCAGGCTGACACAGCGTTTGCCGAGAGGCAGAACAAAATGATTGAAGAAAGTATTCACAAATTTGCTGGGGCAAAGTTGAAAGGTGGGTTCTCTACTACTTAAAACCAGCATAAGTGGGTGGATGTTGTGGTCAAAATACTCAGCTGCAGGGGAGTTTCAAGGAACCTCTCTTTCAAGTTTCGCTTTCATTCAATCTATTTCGCACATTATTTTTCATAATGAAACATCATAGCATCAATTAACACACTACAGTGGGCAAGATGTTTTTTCAAACTTGCAGCAGAATACTTTCTTATCATTTGGCCATGGTTAATTGATTACAAAATAACACTTTCCTTTAATTATTAGCCCAAACATTCTGGCTCAGTGGAACTGTAACAAGTTGATCTTTTTTTTCTCATCCAGACATTTTGTCAATCCAACTGTCTTGAGAAAAAGAATTTCTGCACAGTAATACACCTACGAGTACAAATTATTTGTATAAAGCTTTACTTATTAGCTTTCCTGAAAGCCAAAAATCTCTCACCAGCATCAACATATCTCAATTTACCAAGACAAAACCAGCAATCCTGGCAAGTTAAAGACCTCTTTACCAATGTCTGGGTTATTTCCTAATCTTAATACTAAATTTAGGCACAAAAATCATGGAAACTTAACTGTAGATATGATCATGCTTTATAGGCCGCTTTAACTCCCCAACCCTGCTCAAGTGCCACATGTATTCCATCTGGCCATAATTCCACTAATTTTTCCTGTTTATGCCTACTTTCTAATCAGTCCTCCAGTAAAACAGAAATGCCCATAACTGAACTAAATGAAAGACACAAGTATGTGGGCTGTGGGATATAACTGACCACTAAAGCCACAAAGAAATGTTCAACATTTCAAAGAAAAGGAGCAAAATCACTTAATATTCCATGTTCTTTTGTCTTGGACTGCTTGTGCTCACAGTCTCACAATATTATCTTAAATAATTTGGCAGAGATAATTTCTTGGGAGCTGACTGATTTTGATCTGGGGATGTACAGCACAACAAATTGTGTCAGTGCAAATGTAATTGCTTTTTAATTGCAATGTCAAAAATTATACAGTCCCACAGCAGAAATATACCAGTCTGCCTTTCTAAAAATGCCACTCTTTTCACTGACATAACCTTCAATTAGCTCAGGAAAGGTTACTGTGGTCATGACTTGACATGACAAAGCTTGATGTAGTAAATTAAAAATGGATAGGAAATTATTCCTGTATCTGCCCCCGTACTACTTTCAGCAGTGGGTGAGTTGTACTAAACATTAATGGCAGTAAAAGCAAAAAGTGCCAGGGCTGTCCCGTGAGCTGATAGGCATGTCCTAGTCAATGAACCCACGGAACAATCTGCAGAAAAACATTCCTGGCCAGAGATATGAATGTTGTTATTACCTGAATTCAGTTAGAACTTTGGTTAGTATTGACAGGGATATTCTAGTTAATCATTACTGAGACAGAACTCAGCCTTTTGTGCTGCTTAATCTCCAGTTCTGAGTTCAACCAGGAAACAGCTCAGCCTCCTCACTCATGGATGGAGCAGCACCCTCAATGTCCTGACTATGCTGCAGCAGCCCAGTCCGTGGAATTCCAGAATTCCTGATGGACACCATTGCAAAAAGCAGTGCTGGCAGTGGAAGACTACCCAGAGAAGAAGTGTGTCAGCCATTTTCTGGGCCTGCTCAAGCATTTCAAACCTAAGGAAAAGGGAACAGGAACCATGCCAGGAAAAAAATCCCTGCGTTGTCTGGATAGGAGCCCTGTCACCAGAGACCCAGCATTTCCCAGAAATTAATGCTGTAGGAGACGTGAAGAAATATGATGTATCATTGGCAGTAGTGATTTTTTTTTTCCTGGTGTGTTTGCCAGGATTTTTGCTTGCCTTAAAAAAGGTCAGTGCTTGGTAAAAAATATGTAACCTCTGAAATCTCTGAAAGGTTTCCCCATCCATGCTGCAGTCAAAACTGCAATCAGAAGAGAGTGGCATTAGCCAGCTTCTCTGACTGCTTTACCATTTAGCAGCCAGCAAAGCCCTCCAAACACTTAACTTTTTTTCAAGCTCAGCAGGTAAAGTGAATTCAAATCAAAATTCAGTGTTTGAATAAAATAATATATATTTATTTGTAATATACATGCAATAATAATTTTGATGATAAACTAACAAAATTAAGAACTTTTAATTTTCTGATCTAAATTTCCCTGTCATGGATATAGTATTTTAACACAGGTCTCAACAAAACTACAGCTCTTGTTACCAACTGAAACAGAACAAACTATTCCCTATAGAAGCATTGTTTCCTGGGATGTTCCTGCCTGTAAAATTGACAAGTTAGCCTCAGGTAAAGTCTCTTTCCTGGCAATAGTACTAAGCAAGTAGAGGCTGATTAATGTTGGATTTTAACCTGTCAGCTTCAGTTTTAATTTTTTAATTTTCTGCAATCAGCAAATTCTGTGGACAATATGCTGCTTGTAAGCCATGGGGTTATTTTGGGTAAGTATTTCAATGGAATAGCACAGCAATAACAGAAACTCGATCTGTGACCTATAGGACCTTGGACAATAGCACACATCAAAGGCACGTGTCTAAGATGCAAGTAGCACAGATAAGATTAGCATTGGTGTCACACACTCCTAAAGCCGCTGCAAGCTTGTCACTGCTCTCTGTTTCCTCTAAGAAAAATACCAACCTTTGCTGTGGTTGAGAAGGTAGGTGAAATGTCACCAGTACGTCCAAAATCTCTTAACATGCTACGCGTGTGCTGTTTTCCCTCAGCTGTGTTTAAACTACTAGGTGTCCACAATCCTAGGTGAATGCCTGTAGTACTCAGAGAGATCCAGGACTACACTTCTTGATGGAAAAAGAGGTGAAGTTCAGGCAAGGCCATGCACATTGGTCTTACAGTTTATTTCCCCAAAGGGAAATTGAGCTGCAATAGCTGCAATACACTTCTCTTTCCCTCAATCTCCACAGTTTTTATTGTAACATGTTTGTGTTCTGTTACCAGCAAACAAGGCAGTCACCATCCCCATGTAGCCCTTGTGGTTGAGAATGCCTGTGAATGAGAATGCTGGTGAGCTAAGCCCATGCAACATGCCCCACTGCTTTCTGCAACACTGCTCAGCATGACCATCGCTGTTGCGCTGCTGCTGCTCATTATTTCCCATCTTATTCCTGTCCGAAGTCTTGCCTCTGCTGATCCAAAACACCGACAGTTTTCCCCATCAGGGTACTCTGTACTGCTGCCTGTAACCAAGCACTGCAAATATTTGGTTACATGCAGTCAAATGTCTCGTCTATCCTGAGGCACTTCATCTTTCTTCATTGCCAGGTGACACATAATGAATGAGTAGTAAATAATTGTAGGCTTTTCTTTAAACTGAAATCTTAGGCATGATTGTTTGAATATTTCATTCCACATTTTATCCACTTCTTCATATGAATGGCCATTCAACAGATATCTATCAGCAGGTACCATTACTTGATTCTATTGTTATATTATTCTGCTCTTAGATTTAACCAAAAATTTGGCCAAAGGCTGATTTTTTAATTTATTTTTTTAATATGTACGGCTTGGTAATAACTGTGGGGTATTCCAATAGCATTTAACCTGAATTCATGTCTTCTCTGCAGTGGAAGCACAACTGAAGTTCAGCTATAAAGCATACAAAAGGGACTCACCTGCACCCGTGGGATCTTCCTTGGAGCACGGTGTTTTGCCTCCAAGGCAGGATGAACACTGCAGACCTGATCAGCTCTCAGAGTAGTCTAGAAATCTAAAGAAACAGTGAGGCCAGGGAAGTTATTTCTTTCAACATACAGAATTCAGTGATTTAAATGTGGATGTGGAAGACATGAAACTTTTTGAATTGTGCAGAAAACTGAAGTCGTTGCACGAGCATTTTAAAAGGCTGCACACAGCAGTGGCTGGGATTGCTGGCTTGTTTCATTTGCTGCATCCATTGCTCATGGATTTTGAGATGCTGATCACAAAAGAGTCAAGTGAATTTCCCTGTGGGTAGCAAAGCATGTTTTCAAACTCTTTTTCTGAGCTGAATCTTACCCAGCAGCTCATCAGTAATGATATCTTCATCAGACAGACTTCACAGTCTGTCAGCATCTCAGTGAGAAGTCTCCTCAAATCTCAGCAGAACAAGCTGGATTCTGGAAAGAGCAAAGAAAACATTGCTCATATGTCCTGCTTGTTTCCAGACAGATGCAAATCCAATGTGCACTGCTAATTGCTTTTCTATAATGATTCTCCAAGGAGATTTCTTTTATACCTCTGGTCTGGAGCCCCTGAGGCTTCTGAATGGTCTGCAATGCACTGCAGTGCTCAGATTGTGCCCTTTATTTGTTGTTTTCTGTGCACCTATAGTATGTCAGTTTGGTGATTTAGTACCATGTAACTAAATGGAACACAGTAGAAAAAGCACTACACATCCTCCATCAGAGCTCTGAAGAATAATTCCGTTTCCTCTAACTCATCAGCTGACAGCTCAAATCCAAAGACTGCCAGATTCCATGAAAATATGTGTTTCTATGACATTTGGAGTTCACAGGTCAAGTTTAAGAGCATGTTGATTGACTTCTGAGGACCAGAGGCGTTTGGAAACACCGTCATTCCAAATACAGGGGAGAAAATAGGACAATAAAACTGTCTAATCTCAAAGACATTTCTAACGAACATCAGATACGTTGTAGTCTCCTGCACACCTGCAACTGGTAGATGAAATCTGAGGTGAGTATGATGAACAGTAACTCATCGTGGTTGGTTGCAGTAATGAGAACATTTAAACTAGTGAGGACATGCCTAAAGAAAACAAACATTTCAAGTGTTGCTGCAAACAGTGAAGTCTGTTTCTTTCTGTACTTAAATTAGGAAGGATATTGTGGCATAATAGCAGCCACTGGATGAGACTGCCAACGATCAGTGTGAACTCTGGGCTCAAAGGGAATGGCACCCTTAAGAACATCCCATCACCAACAAAAATTGGTGTGAATAATACTGCATGATAACTGGATGTCCCAGCTACAGTACTAACCAGAATGAACATGTCTGGATCTTTTTAGGCACACAGTTTCATATCCTTCAGGTCAGATACATTACCTCTAGGTATCAGTGGAGTCATATTGACTGAAGTGTTTGCTGAATGTGTGCAGCAGTTGTGTCTTGTATTTGTGAAGAACCCTAAAAGATATGGCCTGAATGGCATGACATAAAAGAGTGTGGCAAGAGAAAACTGTTGAGGGATAGACGTTGTTTGTGTCTTTGCTATTTTCTCCTTTGGTTCTGTTTTCATTTGTTCAATTAATGCTATTTGCAAGAATTTCATTATTTGGCCACCTCTGGCTTACTAGTCAGTAGTAAATTACAGTAGCCATTTCAAAGGATAGGCTATTTGATAGGCCATTTGATAGGCTATTTGATAGGCTATTAGCCAAATTTACTTCTGAGTAGTACTTATTCAAGTCCAGAAGAGCTTCATTAGTATTGACTCGCATGTGCCTTTGAAAACACTGTTCTTATAAAAATGGGTTGAGTTCACGAGGAAAACACAAAGCCACTCAAGGAATAAAAATGCAAAAGAGAAGTCAAATTCAACATTCAAGAGATAGAAAGGGTGATATGAAGATGGTGCTCTGTAGGCAAGTAAGTTAGTTTTAATCTTTGAATATTCTCTGTTTCCAAAGACTGAAGCCAATATACTAACTGAAGTGATATCTGTGCTCTTGCCAGACCTGTCTACAGGAAAAACTATGGAGCAAATGCAGATGAGCCATGCAGGCATGATCTGGTACCATCAAATCCTGATAAAAGCCTGAATTCTGGCCTTAAGGTGAGTTTAGTGCTCAAAAAAAAAAAAAAAAAAAAAAAAAAAAAAAAAAAAAAAAGAAAAAGGAATACCTGCAGTTTTAAGGGGAAGGATACAAAAAGCCAGGAGTCTGTAATGACTTACCAAACCTCCTCTATAACAATTCAGGAGGGCAGTGGGGTGGAAGGGGTTTGTTGTGGGTTTTGGGGGGCTTTTTGTTTGTCTGTTTTCTCATATATCCCCCTATTCAAGCTTCATCTGTATGGAGAGGAAGGAGAAATAAATTTGTGTGATGTGCTTCTGGAAGGATCGTGATTTATGTACTTCTGTTTTTTCATTTCCACAAAGGCCTGTAAAGCACGTTAGTACTTGAATATCTGCCTGCATATAAGGGGTAGGCTCACAATGTCAAGAAAGGAGCATGTGAGATAGCAAAGGCATCCAGCTAAACATTGGCACCTTTTGAAAAGGGAAGCTCCACTGGAACTTAGTTGTACATTAAAACAGGTCTTTCCTCTTTTTTCTTCTGCATAATATAGCAACACACATTATTCTTCAAAGCCTTTTAATTATGGGGAGTCTCCCCTATACTCTGAATAAAATACACTGAAATCAAAGTAGACATACATTACCAGTCACTGAATTAAATTTAATTCGTCACTAGGCATCGCTCCTACAGAATCTCATGTGATCAATTTTTAACATTTCTTTTGCAGGTATATTTTTGCTCCTCTTTGTTTGAAAAAGTCAACTTAACAAATGTAATTTCTATCAATACTGCTTGCATTGGATTGCCTGGAATCTCTCCCCTCCCAGTTTAAAGCACTCAGAAATCGTGAGGCACACTTATGAGATTAATTTAGAATGGAATTTTTAAAGTAGTAATAAGTAGGGGGATCTTTGTATTTGGCATTTGGCTTTTGAACAGCTGGTGTGGACTTGTCTATGCTTTTAAGCCTAACTCATACTGGAAGGGCAAATACACATTTTCATAGGATTCTGTGGGCTGTAGTATAAAAGAAACATCAAGCACAAGGCCATTCAAGATAAAAACACTGGATACAAAGACTATGTTTCTAATTGTTAATATTAACTCTGCCTCTATGAAAACAATGATTTTTCTGGCTTCTGTTTTTACACCCTCTAAATAACAGTTGGAAATGGCCTTAATAACTGATCCTCCTTCAGACTGGGAACCCCAGTAAATATTCTCCCAGGTCCCTGCCTACACAGAACCAGCACACCAGAGTATTAGCAGTCAGAGCACAAAGCAGTTTAAGATGGTGAAAAAGCTGCATCTGATTGAAATTCTGAGAAGAGCTTGGGCTGCAGTGTGTAATTACCTCGCTGGACATTGGCCAGGACTTCATCAGCTGTCCTCACTCTTGCAAGGATAGTGACCTGGGATCTCTAATGACCCTGCACAATCAGCAGTCTGATCACTAATCCAAATGGAGGGTTATGCACCCGAGCACCCCACCTGCAGCAGCACCTGCAAACCCTAATACTTTGTGCTAGGGTTTTTTCGGAGACAATATTTCCTCTGGAGTCACACAAAAAGCAGCATCCCTAGTGTTCCGACTTTTCTCTGTCTCCAAACTTACCTCCTTAGATCGCCCCTGAGCCGTTTCCAGGTGTAAGTGAGGAATACAGAGTCTCTGAGTTGAAACTCCCTATAAATCACTAAGGACTGTAGGCTGCCACACGTACAAAGATCATGTTCATAGCTGTGGGCATAAGGGACAATACAGAAAATTGCCTAGAATCTTGCACTGCAGGGAAGAACTGCAGCCCTCCTTTGGAGACCCCTTTGGAACAAGGAATAGGAAATGAGCTGCCATGGCACGTAACATCTGTAGAGATTCATCTACTATGGAGTAGTCCAAAATCAGTGGAAGGTTTTTCAGGAAAACACACCACCTAGAGTGACTGCAGAAACCACATCACCTTCAGGCAAGAGATGTAAAGGGGATTCATGTTGTTTAAATAATATCCTATTATCTAAGTGCACTCATTACATGTAATTAGTGCACTTACTATGGATAAATAGAATACATTCCTGTTACAGATAATATTGCAATTCCTGCATTTTAAGATTCATTTTAACATCAAATGTTCTGGCTGACTGGAATAACTCTCCTCTTCCTTGGCATACACAAAGCACCACAGAGTACTTAGACATGCACACTTGCAGACAGTTTTGAACATGCTGCAGGCTCTCATTATATAACAAAGTCCCTTTGATGTATCTGTTTATTGCCTGGAAAACAGTGTGAGACTTACAAGGTCCACAGGGATCTTTGGGTTAATTAAGTCTATCACTTTCCCATGGGTCCTGGTTTGATCAGTGACCAAAGGCAGCCAGTTAATATCGACTTGGTGGGAACTCTTTACTTTTCTTCCAGCTTCTCACTATTACTTCCTCAAAAAACAGCTGTTTCTAGTGGGGTCAATAAGCAAGTTTGGAAGAATTTCTAGCAGCTAAATAAAACACATACTTTACATGGACAGCAGCATGTTTCCAGATAAATCTGTTATGTATTAATCCTTGTTAAAGAGATAAGCTGGACCTTAATGCATCCTTTCCTGCTACAAAACTCTACAAACAGGTAAAAAGCTTTGTGATGTGGCCAATCCCATCTCTTTATCTGTGGCCCTGTATTATCTCACTGCAGTAACGCGATGGAAGGAGCAAGCGAGACACACGGATATCCTTTAGAGCCGTCCAGGTGTTCAGTGCCTGATAACACTCACTTTACTGGGGTTCTTGCACCCTGCCTTCTCCTCTACGACTCTTTGAAGAGAGGTGATGACTGCACCCAGGGTTCAAAGTTCCCCTGCTTGTTGAAGGAGGGAACAGAAAAAAGGTCAAGGATCTTAGAACACAGAAATGCCCTCAGGTTTGCACCATTTATGCTGATATCAGGTAGAAGCCATGCAAGCTCCTATCAGGAGCACCATCCGAGTGACAAGATTGCAAGGAACCTCTGTAGGCTGGAACTTGCTGAATTTCCCATCCTTTAAGCTGGATTTTCCCATTTGATCAATTCCCAGTGTGGTACACTCTTGGAACGGCCTGGAGGAACAAAAATATAATGTATTGGACTGGAATGCAAACCCGGCAAAGGCATGGGTGAGGTGCAGCAACAACCAACAAGTATTGAGCTGCATTGCTCAGGGCAGCATCAGAAAAAAATAAGGTAAAAGTGGAAAAGGGAGTGGAATTTATTATCTGTGTTCAGCTATGTCTACCCAGAGTGAGCATGGCAGCGTAAAATGTGTCTTGTCTGAACACAGCCTCTGCTATGGTTGGTCAAAGGCAGGTGAGGTGATATCAGGTGGTAGGTACCCATTGGCCCCCTCAGGGGGAAGGGGAGGGTGGGGAACTCCTGGAAGCAGGAAGGCTGAGTCACTCAGCTCTATTCTCCTTCAAGCAGTCAAGCAGTGTATGAGATTAGATATGTAATCTGTACTGTTGCCAAAGTGGTAAATGAATAAAGGAGGTTGCAAAAGGAACGGAAACCCATTCAAATGGAATTGTGTGAAAGTGAGTAGAAAATGCACCACAGAAAATAGTAAATAATAAAAACTTTAAAGTTAAAGGAGCTGAAATTTTACAGGTCTTTAAGTGCTTCATTGCCAGAGCTATTATGTGGGAATTAACAATGTTTTCCCTTTTCTTAGTGAATACAAAGAAATGTCTAACATTTTTTAGATAACATCATCATGTGTAAGAGATAACTTCTGCAATGCTCTTAAATTCCAAATTTATCTCTTTCCTTTTTAAAACAAATTTTCGACTCTCCTAAGTTTGATGAGGGTTTAAGAATTTGTGGGAGTATGTGAGGGTTGGGTCCATCTAAAAAGATCATCCATCATCTAAAACATTTTTCAAATGTACAAGTATTCCATATTGCAAGAGAAAAAAATCTCCCTAAAGCTTCACCTCTGAAGATAGAATGAGTTTCCTATCTTCAAAAGGTTTATCCTTCTTTCCAAGTTAATATTCATTTTACAATACCTAGGGTTGTATGGAGAAATAAACTATTTTTCTGAGAAAGTAAGCTGATTTTTCCTAAAGATACTCCAAATAATTAAAAATACCTAGAAGTTAGCTGGGAGTTTTCAGGAGCAAACACATGCAGTTCTTGTTCAGAATGGTCTAATCATGAAGCACAGGAGAAGGGAACCACTGGAACTCTAAAGAACTATTTGGTTGCTCATTCAGCCACTGATTTTATTCTCATGGCTGTCAAGGTCATCTAGCCTTTCTATACCTCGTTTTCCCAAGTGTAAAATGGGGTCAGTTTTTCCATAATTCAGGTTAAAACTAAGAAAGCTGAGTTTTTATGCTTTCAATATGGTAGGATGGAGGACTGGGACTACACAGACAGAATTTAAACCCAGTCATTGTTTTCCTTCACTGCCCTGCTATAGAAGGTGTTAGAAAAGTCACTACCAGCAAGTTCTTCAAACATGAAGCTCTGACACAATGACAACTGGTTCACCTGGAATAAAGAGTCAGAGAACAGAGCTCAGCTATGAACTTTTTCACAATGAGCACAAGTTCTAAGATGAACAATGCCAGGAAATATTTTATTGATGCTAAGCAGCTTGACTCCAGAAGCACCAACATTATACTGGCTTTAGTGACTCTGTAAATGCCCCAAATGAAGTGACTCATGTGTGATTGCTGTCAAAGGGTTGTTCTGTGGATGTTGGCTGAAATACAAGGCTTGGTAAGTGCAATGAGACCTTAGATGCACTTAGCCATAGACTTGTGGTCAGTGCAATTATGGAAGAGGCTGTTAATGAAATTAGACTCCAGATGTATTTGCCTCAGACCCAGCTGTTTTGAAATACACTCTTCTGAAGAACAGTCAAAACTGAATACCCCTGAATGTTAAAAATCCCATGCTTTGGCTGAGACAGTTTTGAGATTTCACTCTTACATTAGCCCACCTTCCAAGAAAAAAGGCTACACGGAGATCTCCTTTTTCTCCTGATGCGGCACACCGTCCTTGCACAACTGCTTGCATCACAGGTGAAATGCACACGTGAACTGCTGAGAATGAGTATGTTTTCCTCCTGTAAACAGCCACATGTGAAGATAAAAGTCGGTCCTGAGAGGAAACAAGAAGATGAGGCAGAAGAAATATAATGCATCCTTGAAGAGGAACGTGCCACTCCAGCACGTGGGTCCAGGTGCTGAGAGTCCTGCACGCGGAGATGTAACTCACAGCTCTGGAATACTGGGCTGGAATTTGCTCTGGAATATGTCACTGGCTCGATGTGCCTGGCTGGCCGCCAGCCACAGGGAGAGCAGTGCCTTCTGGCAACTCAGAGCAAGACATATCCAGAGTCCTCACCATAGTACTCCTGAGGGTAACAGCAGCTGAGGGCAGATGGGATTGGACATTTTCCAAAATGCCCAAGCAAGAGCAAGTAAGCCTCTTAAGCCAGGCCTGCCCAGTGCTCTCATTGCGATCTGGAACTATTAGAGAGGTGTCCGTATACTGGAGTAGATATTAATAATTAATGACTGCAGTGTATGATTGCTTGGGCCCAATAAGGCTCCTAATCCTTTCTCTGCATTTTTGACGTTCTTATCTCAACCATCTCCTAATGTGAAGTGGTGTGGGCCAACACAATGTGTCCAGCAGCTGGAACTCACCCGCACTTTCAGTATTCATGTATCTACCTTATAATAAAGAGCTGATAGTTGGTTTTCCACCCTGCTGGAATGGCTGTCTTCCAGCCTCCACAGAAGTTAGTGTTGATGCCCCTTTTTACTGGTATTTTGCTTTGCTGTGAACACCATCCCAGCAGAATTTATCCTGCACAGCCTGGTAATAACCAGTGTTTCCACAGGGCATGCAGAGGCTGGAACTTCAGTAAGAGGAACCTGCTTCTTTTTTGCCATTTGTACTTGGTAAAATACATTTGAATCCTTCTCAAAGTTTGCCTGACCAATAGCAGCATCCCACATCCTATCTTAAAAATATTCTAGCAATGAGATAATTACAGAAGGAAACAGGCTATATTTTCTCAATAAATTGAAGTGCTAGTTTAATTTGCTAGAAATGTTCAGGGAAATTGTTTTTCATGAAAGTTCAAGTTTCTCCACATGGACCACTGTAGCAGAAGACCATCCTTCTGTACTCAGATCCACAGGAAAATTTTAAGTTGCATTTTACATTTTTTCCAGCTGGAGTTTCAAAAATTAGCAAAGATCAGTTGTCATCATTTAGCTTTACATTTTCTAAAATCTCTATTCTTGTGGAGTTTTGGGTGGGGTTTTTGGCTATGTTTTTGTTTGTTTGTTTTAATACAAATGAAGTTTAATGAAGAGAAAGTAATTTATTGGAATATGGAATTCCAAGACATCATACAGGCAGTATTGAGCATAAGAGTTTTAGCTGTTTGGATAAAGGGTTCAGTCCTAGGCCTATGTACAAACTTGTATAAGTCATTCTATCCCTGTGTTTCTCTTTACCTGATAAAAATTTAGTACATTGTGCTTCAGACTATAGAACAAAACAGAGAACTGATGTTTTCAACATTTTTTGACATCCTTTGATGAGATTTGAAAACTGAAGCTTTGCACACTTACAGAAAAATCTGAAAACCTTGTTGCCCTTCAGTATTTTAATGATGAAAATGTAATGATAATGTAGTTCCCTACCAAAAACTGAAGTGTGTAAAGCTGCAAAAGTATTTTTTAAATTGCTTTATAAGCAACACTTCACAGATAGGTACTGTGAAACATCATTTTTTGACAAAGACAGCAATTTCAGAGCAACGTAGTTAAACACAGAGAGATATAAAATGTTTAATGTATTTTGAAGTTTATTTTTCTTAATAATTTTTAAGTCAAAAGCATTGTACATAACCAAGAAGTGCATAGCACTGAATTCATCACTTTGGCTAGCACAGCTCAAAGGGGGCCAAGGAGGCAACTCACACACTTCTGTATAGAGTCCGTAACATCCACTGGTGATACTTGTGTAGCAATCTATGGGCAAATGAAATCTATAACATCTTCATTTATATTAAGTGTAGTCTGTTGTGCATATACAAAATCAGAAAAAAATATATTCCTTTTTTCTTATATACACTATATAACATGAGAATAAAATCTGAAATAGTTTGCAGTAACTTAGATGAGACTGGACTTTCACGTTATAGAGCTTTAGAAACATCTCCTTAGCATCGTTTGTCTTGGACCATTGTGATAAAAAAGTTGCAGAAAGAAAGCAAACTTTCTGGACAGTATTCCTCAGCCACTTTTTTCTGGTCAATGTAATCTACATCTTCAACACAATCTTGCGGACTCTGTTCTAGTGTTTTTTCAGGCACAGAGGCAGCTGCTGGAGACTGAACAACTTCTTGTGCGTGATGCTTTGTGTTCCCTGTGTCAGGACCCATTGTTGTTAGTAGGCTCGAGTGGGTCAACCTGAGGTGAGCACTTAGTGGGCCTCTCCGGCACACTTTAGATTTTAGTACACTTTTGGGGTCTTGACAGATCTGCTTCTGCTTCTTTAGGGATCGGGAGACCTGTTTCCAGTAGGATTTCTGGTTTGCTGCATACTGTGCACAGCTGGAAGGGTCTCCAGAGAATTCACACCAGAACGTGCTGTCACCCTGCTTGCACTCCACATGCACAGTAGCAGCACTCATGTCTGTCACTGCCCAGGTGCACTCAGCATTTTCTTTGGTTTCAAACTTGCCTCTAGATGATTTTCCTCCTTTTGACTTCCGCCCTTTTTCAATTCCTTGGGTAGATTCAGTTGGGTTTTTTCCACCATCTTTTAAGCCTTGTCTTCCCTTTTTTCTTTCCTTCTGTCTTTCACAATTGGCTAGCAGCATCTGGGAGACCAGCATCAACACACAAAGGAGTCCAAAGCTCTTGATCCTCATGGTCTCTGTTTTGCTGTTATCTGCCTTCAAAACAAACAAACAAACAAAAACATAAAAACATTTTCACTCCATTTGACAATTGAAGTTTTTCAGACATGGCATTGCACTACTCTTTGATAACTATTAAACAGATGTGATTGGCAAAATGATCTGTCCTTTGTGTAAATAATACCCGGGTTCTAGAACCGCTATCAATTATCCTTGTAAATGGCTGTGGAGTAACTTGCAGGTAATTATCTACACAATAGGGAACAGGATAATCACTGCCAGGACATGCTACTGCCCAGTAGCTGAGGTACCTTAACGAAAATCTCTTCTGTAGTCAGCAAAGAGATATGAACTTGGGATTTGTCAATCTCAGATATCATAATTTACAACAACAAAATTTTTTCCACAATCTCTCATTTTGTAAAATGTCCCATAAGCAATTTTGACCTCTAGCTATTCCTCAAAAATATGCCAAACAGAAAGGAAACTATTTTGTTCAAATTGTGGAAAACTATTTTGTAGACATCCTGAAAATCATTGTAATTCACTGGTTATGACAGTATTTCAGTTTTCTGTTGAAATAAATTATGATAGTCTTCCTAGACATCAGAAAGTAACTATTGATGCATTCTTTGCCACTTTGACTGCTAAACAAACGGAACTACCTTTTTGCTTCTGAAACTTCCTGCAGTGTATTGGACTGTGTCTAAAGCTACCAAATTCAAGGGACAAATATGCAGCTTCAGTTTTGAAATGTAGCTAGTGAGCAACTTATTGTCAAGCTGACTTCTGCATGTGCACAGAGCACAATTATTTCCATAGGTGTTTCTTTTTATGAAGCAGCTTTCAGGATCAGAGCAGGTTTTAAATCTGATATTTAGATGATTAAATCCCTAAATGTGTTTTTAAGATGTTTCCATCGTAGTAATTTCTTTAGCCAAGTTTTCATAATGGAAAGCAGAAATTCATGTGCAGCCACACTAATAAGGAACCTATTTCAACATTCAGTTATCTGCAAATATCTTTGCTTGCAGTTAGAATGTAGAACACACAGGTTGCAGCAAATGTGAGCAGGTCCTACTGCTCACATATTTTTGACTTGACTTGCTTCAAGCCTTATCCTATACACAAATTTTCACTCCATAAAACCCTCTTTAGAGAACCTCATGTAGAATTAACAGTTCTCTTGCAAATACAGCAACTAATAACACTAAAATGAATCAAGATTTGACAGTAATATTCTGTTGCAAGTGGAACAGTGCAAAGAGTAAGATAACTAAAAGACATACCTTGCACGGGACTTGAAGATTCCCAAACGCAATCCTGATGCAACTCGCCTGTTTCAAAAGAGCTGGAGCTCGCCCTAAAAGCAGCGCGGTTTTTATAAAGGCAGAGACACACCTTCAAGTCTCCAGTAAGACTATTACAACATAATAGGCTACTTCAGTGCCATGTTCACTTACCTCTGACACACCTCCTTGGAAAAGGGCCAGTTCTCATTCTTAGCACAAGAAAAAAAAGCCTGGCTATGGTGGGTGTGTGTGCTTGTGTAATTTAGGTGTTACTTTAGCCAAGTCCTTCCCTCCTCATGAACAATGATAAGAACTCTATCAGGTCATGAGCTTCTCTGAAAGAGCTTTTACCAGCTATTGAGGGATGTTTCCTGCAACACCCTCAACAAGTTGCACTACCATTTTGTTTAGCAGAATTTGACAATGATAGTGAGAACCACTCCACAAAGCATTTCAAAGTTATTTTTTAAGATGTATCGAAGTACTTAAAAAACCCAAAGTAATTATTTGAATAGTAAGTAATACGAGTCCAGAGCAGTCCACTAAGTCGAGGGCTGGAGTTCCTCTCCAGGCTGAGGCAGACCATTCAGCCTGGAGAAGAGAAGATTTCCAGTACCTAAATGGGGATTACAGGAGAGCCAGAGAGGGCCTTTGTGCGAGGACGTGGTAGGACAGGGGGTGATGGCTTTAAACTGAAAGAGTGTAAGGCTGGATGAGATGTAAGGAAGACATTCCTTTTTATGATACATTGGCGAGACACTGGGAGAGGCTGTCCGGGGAGGTTGTGGACTTCCGATCCACAGAAGTGTTCAAGACCAGGCTGGACAGGGCTCTGAGCAACCTGGTATAGTGGAAGGCTCTCTGTCCATGGCAGGGGGATTGGAGCTAGATGATATTTAAGGTCCCTTCCAACCCAAACCATTTTAGGATTCTATGATTCTGCATTTAGGACAGTGAGATGGTCATTTATGGTGAGATGGCCAAAAGCATGAAGCTCAGAAACAAATTCAAACTCCTTCAGAATTAGTGACTGAGAGGTGTAAGAGCTGAGTTCATCTGCACAGCATTGATCTGCACTCCTCCCCCTCCGCCAGCTTTTGTGTGTGTAAAGAAGTGTGTTACATCATGAGATTTCATTATGGGACCACATCTAGAGCATATTAACCTGAAAAAGAAGATAAGAATGAAATAACAAGCATTAGACATATAGAAACACAGTCAAAGCTGGGAATAGGCTTCCCTCAAAGGATGGAGTCACTGGTAGCTTTGTAGCTTGGTTGCCTCAGGTGGCTTTGCTGAAGAAATGAGAGGCATTTTTTTTATCTAATCTTTGGAAATACAAGAATTAAAGAGGGATGCAAGAACAGAGAAAAGTAGAAATTGTTGTAAGATATAGGCAGGTATTTCCCTTTGGCTCTTTCCTATCTGATATAAATGGAATGAGACAAAGGGACAAAGCTGTAGACACAGCATTGTCTGGACTGGCTTGGTGACAAGGACGTTGTTAATTTTCGGGAAAAAAAACCAACAACACACAAATAAACAAAAAAAACCCCAGAAGCTAAAAAAAGAAAAAAGGAAGAACAGTACAATTAGTCAATGACTGTAGGACAGAAATGTGCATTTATTTGAAATATGAACCGTCTGATCTGTGTATCAGGACTTCTCCTAATCTATGTATGTGCAGCTAAATTTGATGCTTTTTGATGAGGTTCAGCTTTCAGATCTTCCTTGTGCACCTTTGGTTGGCAGGAGTTACTATGAAACTGTTTGCAAAAGTCTGCTAAATGCGACAGATTTGTGGTTAACACTGGCAAGAGCTAATGAATGGGGGCAAATACAACTTGATTAGAAAACGTTTAACAACGTGTCAGGTTAGAAGGGAATCAGAGCAGTGTAAGAGATAAGTAAGGGAGGTACTATCTTGCTCAGGAATACTAAACTAACATTGCATAGTATACACAGTACGATCTGGTGTTTAGCAGGGATCCTCAAAACCATGCAGCTGCCTTAGTGTGGCTTTGTCCTGTAGCTAAGGAGCCTCTCAGCAGGGCTAATTACCCTGGGGACAGCAGAAAGTCAAAGGGCTATGCTAACCTCACGTTCTGGTACTAATTTGGGTATGGTTTTATGGTGCCTGATTGCCTGTGTAAATATGCTGTAAATTGATTTTTGTGTGACAGATTAGGGTATTGGTTCAGCTGTAGGGAGTCTGAGCAACCTGGTCTCAGGGCCAAAGCCAAAAACCTAACCAAAGCACAACACACAGCTTCTTACTGCAGCTGAACAACATCTCCAAACAGGTAATAGAGGAAGATTAAAATATATAAGGAATAATGGGAAATGGGACCAAACAAAAAATTTGCATCCAAAGCTGCCTATTTTGACAGCTTTGATGAGCAAAATAAGTTTTAATCTCAGTCTCAGTTCAGTTGCCCCATTGTTGACAGGACATATTCTAGTCTTCTTACTTCACAAAAATGGGGGAGGGCAGGGAGAGAAAAGGCTGCACAAGTGAAGATCTGCTTTCTGCTGCTTTGGTACTTCCTCCCTGAGACTGTGGCAAACTGGACACATGTTGGCCCTTCCTGTCTTTAGCATGCAGAAACTCCTGTAGAGAGTTCTGCAGTCATGTGTTTGTATATATGAGCATTTACATCTTTGAGATGATCTATCTTGAGCTAGCTGGAAGCTTTGCCTAACATGCTTAGATGATTTCAAAAACTCAGTTAATTAAGATTTACATATTTAGGTACATAAAATCCAGTCTCTGGAGGTTGATCTGGACGTCAGGAAATTTTACTGCTATGCCCCCAGAATATATTTTTTTTTTCTTTTGTTTTCATTAGACATGAACTGATATTTTGTGGATGTCACCTACCTGGGCGTATAGTGCATTTTGTACTCCAGAAATCCTGCTGGTAGTCGTCCTATCAGTTGACCAGAACAGTCACCTTCTTCAAATGTCATCCTGGAAAGAAAGTACACAAATTAAAGTAGGAGCTCCATTTCTTAGGTACTTAATTAGCATCTAATTGCCAACAACAAATTGCTGCAAAAGCCTATTTTTAATATGATTTCCAAGAATGTATTTTTTTATCTTCTGTCATGCACATTTTAAAATTCACTTTAGTTGCGCATTTTGCTGAGCTGAAATTCTGTTTGCCTGTAAACTTCAGGCATGGTTTTGCCACAACAATCAGTGCAGATAATTCATCAAAAGACAATTTGATCCTCACAATGAATGGCAAACTTGGATGACTAATTTGGGAAAGTCAAACCTATGGAGAACTGTTTAAAGTAGCATGGCACTGCATTTCCATTCCTAAGTAAACAAGCTTCAGGCAAGAAACTCATAACTTGATTTCCTTTTTGATTTTATGAGCCTAGGATTTACAAGACAGTAAGGCAACAGCCCTAAGTGCTGAAGCCCTTTTATATAACAACGAAATGGTTATCACACAGGCAGTGGCTCCACTCCCAGCTCTTCTGTATCTCACTGCCTGTGCCCAGCACTTCAGAGGAATGTTCCATAGCCTACTGGCATTTCTCTGAAAGAGTATGGCTAATTTAAAATGTGGTGATGGTTTCAGTGCACTGAGATCTGCCTACTAACTATTCTACTATTCTATTTGAAAGAAGCTGAAGAAAACTCATCAGGTAACAACTTTCAGTTACTTCTGGCCTGGGGTTAAATTCATATTAGTTAAATAAATATGAAAGGGGAAAAAAAAGGCACCAGATTCTCTCTGCTTTGAGTATTTAACAGTGTCCAATTATTTTACAAACTGACCAAAACTGACAACCGAATTTGGAAGAACAGAATCTAAGTGAAAGCTGATATCATGAAACCTCAAAAAAAAAAATTAACACCTGGTAATTCAAACAAGTGTTAAGTCAATCACAGAACAGACACCATGTGACTGCTGTATATTAATTTTAAACTAATAAAAAAGACAACTTCATAAGATTAAATAGTAAGCAAATTATATTATAGCAAATTCTAGTCCATGCAGAGTTTTGCATTTGCATTTAAGAACTATATTCCTGAAACACTACTGAATTGAGTGCTTATCTATGAGTGAAACTAACAGCTTAATAATTTTATCCATCACTTGCAGGTCTAGTATTACCAATTCCCTTCCTCATCTGTTAAGTCAGTAGTTTTTGCTTCCAGTGTTTCTTCATTTACTTGCTGCATTATGTTGGCAACATTTTGATTAAAATATCCTGAAATTCATTACTGCCAGGGTGTAGTTTCTGTTTAGCAGAGGTCTAACCCTCTTGACTCCCAGCTCATGCGTGGCAGTCAGCAGTTGTTGATCCATTCCCTTGCTGCCTACTGAACACTGTCACATGCAGCTGAAAAGGGAGTTTGTTTTCAGACCTGCAGAGCTTGATCTCTGTAGACAAGGGCAGAGGCGTTTTCAGAAAAATATAAGTGGTTTTAATTAACCCAAAGAGATCCAAGCCAATGATGGAACATGACCACTAGGAAAAGGAAATCCCTCCTGTTTAGTGAGAACAATACAGAGGGAAAAATACATATACAGGAGACAGAAAATTTTGATGCCAAGTGGAGTCTTTCCCCTTGGCAGGAGGAGGCCTGAATTCAAACAATGTAGGAAATTTGCAGTGTCTTCTCTCCCTTCATTTTATTTTGAAATTATATTAGGCCAACCTTAAAGAAAATTTGCCTCAACTCTGAAGCAATTCAAAGAAGTGTAAATAATTGTCATTAGTAATTAAACATGATTACCCTCTTCTATACAGGATGTTAAATGCTGATGCCATAATAAAAATGATTGTTACCATACAAGAGTTAATGGTAAATCTACCCAAATCTAAGCAGATCCTAAGATATTGGTCACTTTACATTTGCATTTGATAATGCCACAGGATTACCTAATAAGATATGAGATTTGATAGATTAAAAAAACCACCTGCTTTTTCTTCTTCTGTAGGATTTATCTTTCATGGGCTATATTTTATATATAAAGAAAAAATCTTAGAAGAAAATTAACACGAAAGGGAGGGATACTAGACTGAAATGTGTTTCATACTGATTTTCCCCAATATCAGGAAGAACTTATCCTCAAAATCTGATTTTATATATTTTCATTTACTTTAGGCTCTGATGGAAGTTAATCACTTCACTATCTCAAGCACAGCTAAAGATTCTCAAGAACAGTAATTTCATTGTCCTGTGGTTTTATTTGAGCAGACTGGCTGCTGGGTTTATTACCATAGATTCAGTATATTCAGGGCATGCTCAAGTTGATTTGGCAGCCAAGGGAAACAACTACTGACTAATTGCCATCTTATCTGCTAAGATTTTCATAGCTTAGAGCAATGCACGAGCCTGTCTGTCTGACCAGAAAATCAGAAATACAATTAGACAAAGGATTGCCCTCATAAAGTGAGTAAATTAACAAAAAGATGCCATTGTAAATTACTGACTGCCATAAGTCTACTCAGGGTAATGGCAAGTCATGCATAACTATGAAAAGGCAGAATTGGACACATTACACGAAATCATCCGGTGGTGTTGCTGGAACACAAGGGACTGTCCTACAGCTCCCATAAGCACTGAGCCCAATACTCCAATCAAAAACTTCTTTCAGCTGCCATGAATACCTGATCTCTCACTGAAGTACTGCAGTGAAAAATCTCATATGCTTTTTCAGATGAACAGCAGAAAAATGTCTTTGCATTAAGGCATTACTTGTAGAGTCACTTCAGGAGGATGAAGGTAAGAAATTATGTTCAGCCTTCTTCTAGTTCTAATCCACCTTTCTCATAAAGGTAAGATTTTTTTTTTTCTTAGTGGGAATTTAAAATTACTTAGGCACTTGTTTCAGGGTTTTTTTCTCATGTATACACTGTGGACTCTACTGAATTACTTCTTCTAGAGGCAGCAGAAATACTAATTGATCCTACATAAGTGAAGGGAACCAAGACCAGAGAACTGTTATTGTGTGGAACATTTCAAATATTCAGTAGATCAGTGATGAAATTCTTCTACACCTTGATGTGTTTGCAGAGTGATACAGAATCATAAGGAAAGGAACTGAAGACAGAACACGTACAGGCCAAGATGTGGTAGATCAGAAAGACATCCTTTCCTAGCTGCCAACCACTCCTTTTAAGGTTGTGTCTGTGCTTCTGGGAACCACATGTGATCTGAACCTTTTACTTTCAGAAATCAAAGCAACTTTGATATTCTTTCTAGTTTTTTTCTCTAATGCAGTCCTGATCAGAATATATGGATGTTCAGAAGTCTGGTTTATATATCAGTGATAGCTCTGGTCTTTGCTTATTCTCAGGATCCTTTCCATAAAGCTTAAGGCTGTTCTGCAAATAAGCTAAGCTGTAGCAGTAAATATACATGTGCATACATTTTATACTATAATATAATATAAATTGAATAGTTTTATTTGTATATTTGTTGAAATAATTGGTGCATATGTGCACGTGGAGAGAGAATAGATGGATCCAATCCTAACTAAGAAAATATATTGCATAAACTCTAGTGAGTTTATCACTGCCTGGTAATTTTGTGGGGTTTAGCACTGGGTCCATGCACAGCAAGATGTTTCTAGCACTTGCTATGGAATAAAAATTCATTTCATTTACTCTTTTTAAATACAGTGGGAAAATGGAAACAGGAACCAAGAAATTGTTCCAGGAAAAGGAAACTAGGAATGAGGAATGGAGAAGTAGGGGCTTTATGGTGTAGGAGACTGTGTTGAGCCTGGCTGGGATGGATTTAATTTTTTGCAGCAGCCCATATGGTGCTGTGTTTTAAATCTGTGACTAGAACAGTGCTAATAACATACCCATGTTTCAGCTGTCACTAAACAGCACAAAGGCTGCCTCTGCTTCTCACTGTGCCCACCCTCCAAAAAGTAGGTAGGGGTGGGCCAGAGACTGGGAGGGAACACAGCCAGGACAGCTGACCCCAGCTGACCAGAGGGACCACAGAGATATTCCATACTGTATGATGTTGCACACAGCAATAAAACTGAGGGTTGTTTTTCTAGAATAATCACAGCTTGGAGCCTGACTGGGCATCAGCCTGCTTGGGAGAGGTGTAGAGTGAATGTCTTTGCATCACTTGGTGATGTTTTCCCCCTTTTCCTTTCACTTATTAAGATGTATTCATCTCTACCCACATTCTTTTCTCTCTACTTCTCTCACAGTTCTCTCCTCCATCCCATTGGAGAGCGAGAGTGAGTGGCTGGAGGGGACCCTCACTGATGTCTGGGGTCACCCACCACAGAGGCTTCAATCCTGCAAATAACTAACAGGATTTTTTATTTTGGTGGATTCCAGATGAAAAGAAACCAACAGAGAGTTCAGTCCCTGTTCAGAACTATCCTGTTGCTAAAAATACTGATGGCCAAGCTATACTGATACCGCCCTGGTTCCATCATCTAAGCCTCGGCAGGTGACTCAGCAAAGACAACAAGAAGGTGAAGTCACAGCTGGAACAACTATTTTGCTGAGTTAGATTACTACGCTTGAAGAAACTGTTTCAGCTACCCGAAAAAGTATTCTTGGCCTAACGCAAGCTGTGCCCCCACAAGTCACATCAGATACCATAGCCTGACCTATCCACTGACAGGATTAGCCACCAAGTTTATTCCCCATGACCTTTGGGCTATCCTTGAAGCATAGTATAAGCTGTAGGGCTCCAGAGCTCACATCTGGAAGGGGCCCTGAAAACTCCTGCTGAAAGCTCAGCAGTCCAGAAGAACGACTATAAAGGTCTGCATTTCACAGCTGCTGCGTGGGCTGGAAGCTCCCAGCATTTCTACATCTAACACAAGTCTCTGAAAGCACAGAGAAAGGACTAAAGGAATCGACAAATCTTATTTGCCATTTTCATTTTACTGAACTCAGCAGGTTCAGGTATATAGTAGAGAGAAGCCATTAACAGAGTAAAAAAATTTCCTGATCCATCTTTCCAGTGCAACTTGTTATGGTGAGCAAAAGCTGAAAGGATGCACATACCTCAGCATTTACGATAAATTTTGGGGTTGCTTAGTTAACCAAGAGAAGAGATGATGTCTCTGAAGTGTTTTTTACTTGGATCATTTCTAACTCTACAGCTCCTCCATGTGGAGATAATTAACAAACAAGAAATTAATAATCTTAAACACTAGGTATTAATATTTTTAATGGGTTTGCAGACAAATAGCAATATTTTAAGTATTTAGGGCTATTTTAGAAGTATTCAACCCTGTTGAGCCAGAACTCCATTTTCTGAAAACCGGGGGAAAGCAGTGCATCAGAATATCACCATTGATGGTGCAGCATTACACTTCCAGTTCTAGTTTACTGCTTTTCCCTCTGATGTCACATGAATTACAAAAAGTAACCTTTTTTTAATTCTATTTGTTACTCTGTGCCTGTAAGAGGAATCTCACATCTATGTCCTACTTCTTGCCATCAGGGAATTTAGGAATTTAGGGTAAAGAGGACCTAAATCCTGATTAAGTAACCTGCCGGTTTGGAACAGGGATGAAGGCTTCATCTGAAAAGAACAGCCTTCCCATAATCACTTCCTGCATTGCTTGTCCACAGCCTTCAGAAACTGAGTCCTAGATTACTTAATCCAGCATTTGAAACAATTATTTACTAGATAGAGAATATTATCTGTGTGTTATTGGTGACACAGTCCAAGTTACTTCAGGCTCTACAGAGGGATCTGGACAGGCTGGACTGATGATCCAAGGCCAGTGATATGAGGTTTAACAAGGGCAGGTGGTGGGTCCTGCACTCGGGCCACAACATCTCCATGCAGCACCACAGGCTGGGGCAGAGTAGCTGGGAAGTGGCCCAGTGGAAACAGACCTGGGTTGCTGGTCAACAGTGCCTGACTATGAGCCAGAAGTGCCCCAGGTGGCCAAGAAGGCCAATGGCATCCTGGCCTCTATCAGAAATAGTGCAGCCAGCAGGATCATGGCAGTGATTGTTCCTCTGTACTGGGCACTGGTGAGGTCACACCTCAGGTCCTGTGTCCGGGTCTGGGCCCCTCACAGCAAGAAAGACATCGAGGTGCTGGAGAGAGTCCAGAGAAGGGCAATGGAGCTGATGAAGGGGCTGGAGCACAAATTTGATGAGGAGTGGCTGAGGGAGCTGGAGGTGTTTAGCCTGGAGAAGAGGAGGCTCAGGGGGGACCTTCTCATGCTCTGCATCTCCCTGAAAAGAGGTTGTAGCCAGATGGAGGTTGGTGTCTTATCCCAGGTAACAAGTGACAGGACAGAAGGAAATGGCCTCCAGTTGTGCCAGAGGAGATTTAGATTGGATATTAGGTTGGTCAGGCATTGGAATAGACTGTCCAGGGGAGTGGTGGAATCACCATCTCTAGAAGTGTTCTAAAGGTATGTGGATGTGGCACTTGGGGATACAGTTTAGTGGTGAACACAGTGGTGCTAGGTTAGGATTTGACCACAGATCTTAAAATAAATGGAGCTAGCCAATTCCTTTTGACACCAGTATTTTATAGTACAGTTGAGCTCAGCAAAGAAACCTTAGACCTGCCTCATTTCAGCACCAACAGAAGCCCAAAACTGCTCTGAACTAGGACAAGCTGCTAACTGAAGTGTTCTGAGTAATTATGCTCTACACAAGAAAAGGGCTCAATGGCTGACCCACTGCTGTGGTAGAGGGTGGATAGGGTGCAGCAGTCAGGCCTTTTCCACTCCAGCACTGGGCTGAAATCAAGAATAAAAATGATAACACTTGGACAGCTTCTGAAAGAACAAAAAGAGATTTTTGAAGGTGAGCAAAACTTACAAAATGATCTCACAAAATTATTTCAAACCATAATTTATCTAAAGACAGCATAAAATAGAGTAATTACAAAGGGCAAAAGCCACCTTTTTCATTGCTGTCTTCTTGCCATATTGTAAATTCTTGCCACTTGTAAATTTTAGTTTTGGAAAAATCAATGAAATCTTGGCATTCTCAAGGGCCCTTTCCTGTAAAACTATCAGTATGTTCTCTCTTACTCCAGCTACCCTAGACCAGCTGCTTACTATTTGCACAAAGCTTTTTTTAAATATAAAAACGCAGACTAGGTTTTAAATATTATTTTTGTTCCTCTCCTTATCAGCTCTTTCTCTCTTCTCTGAATCATTTTATTTAAGGCAATGAACAGAAAGAAGCCAAGAGTAATGGTTTTAATTAAGTATAAACATAACTAAACCAGAGAAACGCTGCTGCATTCAGCTGGGAGACTTGCATTAAACTACATGCTGGCACACATAGGCAGGTTTGTATTCACTGGGCACACCATATAAATTAATGGCACTCTCTATATATTAATCTATTTTGCAGCACAGCAGATTTATGGTTGGAAGAACTAATGAGATGTGGGCAGATAGGCAGGCAGATACAATTGCAAGCAGCAAGACCAGAGGAAGTGATGGAGTTTGCAGGGCATTACTGTACCTATGTGCATGACCCACTGCTGACAGCCTCAGTAAAACCCTGTGATGGGCTGGCTCTGTTTGGGAATCCTCACTGCACGTTCAAGGGCCAAAGCTGGGGCAAGTGGGACATGAGACTTTGTTCCCATGTGTGTATTTATCCAGTAGAATTACAAAACTGTGTGTTACATTTTTATTTCTGCTTAAATACACATATAGTACTGTTTAACATCCTAGCTTCTGTTGACACATCTGCTGTCAGAGGCTCCCTTATGTTTCTCTTTCCTGACCTTTGAAAGTTGGAAAATGATACATGTCTATGTCGGACAGATGCAAGAAAGTTACCTTTATTATTATTTTTTTTTTTTTTAACAATCTGAAACGCACTAGTAGAAGGCAATGTGGAGATAAAATGCATTACAATTTTAAATGATTTCTGCAACTGAGAAACTTACTTCTGGCTGAGATCAGTACTCTGTTGCATTCTGTTTTCTTTTCCAGGTCTATGGGCTGACAAGTGATGCACTTACACACGGCTCTTGTAAAAGCACACTAGCAATTAAATTGTTACACATCTCTTTACGTAGCAAGAATCATTTTTGTTTTGAATAACTTTTATGTAATTCAGGAGAAACATAAACATGAGGATGACATGGAAAATTAATTACCTGAGGATGTCCTTTTCAGGTCGATTTCTTCCTGTCTCTCAAATATTTACAATGTGCCTTTCCTCTCACAAATGCTGAAGGCAGTCAGTTTTCTACATTGCTTTTTTGTCCAAAACAATTGACTTTTCGTTGCTCATGTAAATTATGCTGTAGCTGCAGGGTAGTCTTATAATAATCTTTGCTATTTGAGTTAAACTAATGTGTAGATGCTTAAAAAGGGCCATGATATACTCAGAAGAATAATTTGTCTGGTGGTAAAGATTTAAAGTAATCTTTAATTTCCCATCCTGTGTTCTTTCCAAGTCAGAAACCCCCATGACACAATCCTCTTCTCCAAAAAAAAAAAAAAAAAGAAAAGAAAAAAAAAAGAAAAGAAAAAAATTGAAAAAAAAAGAAAAAAAGAAAAAAAAAAGAAAAAAAAAAAAAAAAAAAAGAAGTTGTTCTTCAAATCATTATGATAGTTTCTGCCAAAGAACACTGCTGCTACTGAGGTGAAATATGTAGAGTTCTATAAAAAGTTTTATAGTTCCCCAAGGTGAAGGAAAATGGTGTTTCTGATTTCTTTCTGAAACTGCTGACCCACCTGAGCCAAGATGTCCAGTATGACCAAAGGCTATTGAATTGAGTCAGACTATGTAAAACATTTCAGCCCCAAGAAGGCAGGGGAGACAGTTGACTGCAGATGATGTTCTGTATCGCTGCCATTTATTGGCTCTTACCTCTTCTCATCTGGTACATTGGGAAAAATATCTCCTGTCATCCTGGAGTAGCCCTGGGAACTGAGGAGGTCTAGAGGCTTCCCAGCAAAGGAAATGGGAGCAAAATTCAGGCTCTGAACTGGCAGACACAATATGGATTTCTACAGAAGGGTATTAAAAACAGGTCTTGGAAGATCTCTCAGATGAGAGAAAGGGGCATGGGATGGGTTATGTGGGACAGTAGTATCTGAGTCAGGTCTTGGGGACAGACAGACATCTTGTCCTGGAAAACCACATCTCCACAGCCTGCTCTGGCATCCACCTCTGGGGCAAACCCACCTGCCCATGGCCCAAGTTCACCAACATGACTCAGAAGATAATGGTGTCTCTCCTGCTGCAGCCCCCACCCCCTGGCAGGGTCCTGCCAGCCATCCCTCCCCTGAGCACCACTGCTCCCAGCTGGTCTCTGCAGAAGAGCCAAGACACCAACACCTGCCAGCAAACCCCACTCCTCAGCACCACTCAGTGCCCCAGAGCCACAGCCCAACCCCACCACTGCAACGTGGCCCCACAACACAAGGGCAGGCACAGCTGCTCACACCTGTGCCACAGGCAGCTCCCTCCGGAGGTGACCCTCTGAGGCCATGAGACTTTCCCCCTCCCCAAAAACAGATGCTGCTCAAACACTGGAGCTTCAGCTTCATTTGCTCCATCTGAGACACCAAAGAGCTAAGACAGGCTCAGGCAATGTTTTGCACATGGATGTGGAAACTCTACTCCATGCTCGCCTCCTGTCACCTTCCCACACTGACCAGATCTCCCACATTATTCCAAGGGCATCAGATAACCTTCCCCAGCTGCAAACACACACTTGTGGATTAGCATGGTAAATTTCTGGAGCACAGAAGACAGGGGATCCTCTCAGTACCTTGGTGACAGCACCCATGTGGTCCACACCTGCCTTGAAAGGGGAACAAGGGAAGGATGGGGGGCAACACTCCTGCCCACCTGCTGTGCCAGAGTTCAGAGCCTGAATTTTGCTCCCATTTCCTTTGCTGGGAAGCCTCTAGACCTCCTCAGTTCCCAGGCAAATTCTTCATTTTATTACAGCTGCATTTGTGGGGAGGGCCCCCATTTTACACTAGTAAGATAAATAAAGGGTCAACCAATGTCACCACTGGCACATTAATTTTTACAGGCCACAGCAGTAGTGACAGAGTAATGTAGGGGTTTTTTTACATCTGCAGCCAGCAGACCTAAAAGAACACCACTGTTTCCCCTCCTAACTACAATCATTGTTAGCCTGGAGGCAGCAGGAGCTACCATGGGAGAGATGCCTAGGGCGAGCAGCAGGTTATGCAAACAGTTTTATAACCTGCTGAGGAGAGGGCGGCAGGCAGGGGAACATGAGCTTCCGCTCCAAATCAGTCCTCAGCTTCTTTTTTTTTTTTTTTTTTTTAATCTGTTCGTACAGTTCTGTGCTTCGAGGACACACAGCTACTCTGGAAATTCAGCACCTGGCCTCCTGCCTGGCATCAAGCAGTTAACTTTGTATGCAAGATGAGAAAGTGAACAACGTGTCCATGAGATTACACCAATGTCTTGTCATTGTACCCACTGCATCTCCCCCCGCTTTGTGTTCTTACTCCTGTTCTTGTGCATGTATCAAATACTTTTTGTCACCGTAAAATGACCTGTGAAGTCCGATTAGAACAATTCTCCTGTGTGTAAGGAGAAAAGCAGAGAGTTTAAAAAAATCTCCTGTGCTGTATCTGACTCCTCTTCAGAGGAGAACAGAAAAAAAAAAAAAATTGACAACCATAAAGTTTCTACAGAAGAAGGAATGGCAACAGGCAGCTTTGGGAAATTTTAGTTTTTCCTTTGTCCTTGCATTTTTGTGCAAGATCTCTGTCCCTAAAAGCCATGCCATATTAACTATGAAATCTCCTGAAAAATCAAGAATGCAAAATGTGAAGCTGCAAATGATGCAAGAGCAGCCAAGCACACCTAAACAATTCTCTCGGAAAACACCAGAGTGCACTACTGCGTAGTTGAGATGATTTACAAGCAGACTAAACAATATTATGGTGATGTGAATTTGGCCTACTTTAGCAGAAATAACCTACACACTGCAAACAGCAATTTTCTTAGGCTTGGGTTTTTGATTATAAGGCAAGAAGACCTGATATTTGGTGCTCCTTAACACCTGACTTCCTTAATGATTTTCTCCACTGTCAAAACCAGGCTGAATTAAAATATGTCTCAAAAGTCAGAGGCACTGAACACAGTTACCCAAGATGATGCATTTGACTTAATGATGAGATCTGCCGTCAGAATGTACTTAACAAAATAATGTCTCTGGTTCAATTTGGCAGAATGGCTGATCTAAGGGCATGTTTTGCAATTTCAGGTGATAGAGATGCTAAGAGAGTTGTTCATTATTGAATTACCAGAACTTTTAAGCTTTCTTATGTGTTTCCATTGTAAATCATAGAATCATTCAGGGCAGATTAGATTTGTAGTACAACCTCCTCCTCAAAGCAGATTCATAGTGAATTCTAACCATGTCGCTTAAACTTTGTCCAGGTGGTCCTGAAAAGCTCCACAGATGGAAATTCCAGAGCTGCTCTGGGGAACCCACTCCTGTGTCTATCCTCCTTAAGGAGAATGTTTTCCCTTACACCTAGTCAGAACCTCACTTTTATTGTGACCATGACCTCTTTTTTTCCTACCACAGCAGGCAGTGAAGAGCACGGCTCTGTAATCTCCATAGCCTCCTCATACGTATTGTAGGGCAGCTACTATGTTCCCCTCCACCTCCCCAGGTCTTCTCCAGGCTCAACATGGCCCATTCCCTTGATCTTTCCCCACAGGAGTATGCTCCAGTTCTGACCATCTCAACAGCTCCCCATCACATTCACTCCAGTCTTTCTTAAATCTTAACTATGTGTGTTAAATACTCATCCTTTCACACACAGGCTCTCTGAATGCCTTGTATTGCTTTTCTTGGAGCCTTCCCTTGTCAAAGTAGCAAATACTTGTGTTGCTTCAGTGTGAACCTAAATGTGAGGCTCCAGAGGCAGGTGGACACCTCACACTGCACTGAATTAACAGCAGAAGGAGCAGGTCTGGGTATCAGGGGTCTCCCTGCCTGCAGGAATCCAAACATTTTTGCCTGCTGTTCCTCTGTCAGGAAAATAAAGACAAATTCAAAGACCTCCACTGGAACGGATTTCCTGAGGTACTTACATATACCTGAAATGAATGAAACAGCAGGTTTCATTCACAAGGTACCCAAAGACTGCATTAAACTCACCACAAACACTTCTGAATTCATCCTTTCATTAATGAATAGCACTTTCATATCCAGAAGGTGACTGAAATGTCATGACTGGTTTCTGGTGCTAAACACAATTAAATGGTAACGCAGCTGATACAAGCACAGGGCTGTTACACTGAGGTGGAGTACTTCAGTTAACATCCAATTTTTAAACATTTTGAAAGCAAGATCATTATAGCTGCTGATTTGCTGATGGCATAAAGGGGAAAATTTTCTTTTAGTGAACTGATGAAATCTCTTTTCTCCTGCTACCAGTATGGTGGGCAATTGATTCTCTCAGACTTCTCTCAATGCAAGTCATTGTCTCATTTTTGAGGTCATTAGTGTTGTGGTGGAAAACATTCCCTCTGCACAGTGGATTTTGTATTAGACAAAAAGTTTTAAAATGTTTAAAAGCACACCTCAAGAAAATATGCAACCTTCCATTAACATTGCAAAAAGTTCCCTAACAAATATCACTGACGAATTCTGCATGTCTGCCAATCTAACAATTATATTCATGTCTATGACAGAAATAAGGGAATAGGTGTACTACTACATTTTTTACTCACAACACAGGAGCCTGACAATGGTAACTGAAATTACAAATGAAAATTACCCCCATTGGATTCATGGCAGACAAAAACATAGCTTACATTTTATCAGCATTCAAGCTGTATTTCTGCCTTGTACATACAGTCTTCTGGACTGATCCTGTGTTCATGGCTTCTTGTTCTTTCCAGATATTTCAAGTGGTTTGGAGACAGAAAACTATTTCAAGTGATTTGGTACAAGGCTCCAAGTTTAATGATTGGACAGTTACGATCTGGAATTGTGTAGTGAGAATTACAAATCTGTGAGTTAAGCTAGAGAAGTACTCCAGTGAACACTACCTTGCAGAAGCTTTGTAATGGCAAACACAGAGAACTATTAATTTCTACAGTATGAAGTTATCCAGCTACATTCCTACAGTGAAGCTCACTTGGGAACAAAAGGGATCATTGTTAAATAATAATACAAATATAAACATGTCGTAATCTGACAATAGGCCATGAAGTCTTGTTTTGTGTTTTGACAAAATTTATGCCAGTTGCCCACATTGCCAAGTGAGTTACTTTTCAGAATATCTACTGAACCCAAACATTAATATTACCACTAACAGGTCCTGATAACACTGAACTCCGCAGATGCATCTCTGATGAACACTTCTGATCTGCTATGTTTAGAAATGTAAATGTATTCTTACACTACTCTTATTTCTACAATCTTTTTTTCCCTGCTGGCTGAAACTCATTATTGTGATATAAACCTCATAATATTGAAAATATTAATATTAATGAAAATGTGTTCACAGTGTGAAAGTAATGACTCAGACCTGTAACTTCTCTTACATATTCTACCAACAACCTCTTAGGAAACAAGTGTCAAATAACACGGCTTTAAACAAGTAGCACCAGTTAAAATTTTAAGAAAGCACACAAGTATGTTTTCAAAAATCTTATTTTTATTGTTTGCACAAACTGTATCATCATTAACAGCTTTCATCTCTAACAAACTAAAGCAAATCAGCACACACAAAAACCTATGCAAACTCAGCACTCCTAAAGCAGAACCTTGGTTATTTAAATGCACACCTGAGTGTGTAACAAGCCTAGGGGCAATTAGTTCATCCTAACACTTTAAACACAGTCACTCCAGTTTCATGCATTTTTCAGGGCTGTTAAAAAGTTTCATTTTAGGGGCACAAAAACAAAACAGCTACAAGACTTATAGAGAAAACTCATTTTTAAACCAAAATTCTTATGTCTAAATTTTTAAACTACAGCAAGGACCCTTCTTCAGCTGTAGTAATTTTGCTCTGCAAAACAAAAAAGAAAAAAAAATTAGTCACTTTGCTGTATTAGGCATAAATTATCATTAGCAACTTAATTACTTGCCGGCTCACACTGCATATACTCCCATTTCTGTCAAATGTTTTCCAGGTTCACTCACCAGCTCCTGGCTTTCTCTCTGAGCCAAAATGGAAGTGGGTATAAAACTAATCAGTTCTGCAATGAAGGGCTTTGCCTTTTTAAATCTTGGCTGAAAACCTGAGACTTACCAGGCAAGTGCCTGCATGTGATCCCCTGTCAACCCAACAGTAACAGACTCACAAACCAACACATCCATTTGGTTTTAACTCATTTCTGCAATTTGTTTCTGAACTGTTGAAATTTAAATAGTTGATTATTAATTAGCAGTTTTGATGAATAAACGTCATCTTCTCAGTTTCTTAATGTAGTTTTGATTTGTTCTAGCTGGTGCATTTGTTATTGGATCTGATGCATCTCACTTCCCTGGCATAAATCCAGAAGGCAGCACAAGAGGGAAGGATGACAGAGAAAAATTAGCCCAATTCAAACAGTTAGAATGGAAATACCATAAGACTAACAACAGATAGGGCAAACATTTGAGTACATACTAAAGACTTCACAGGAGGCTGCAAAGGAATCCTGAACTAATAGGCATCATTGGAAGTTTAGCCCAGCCTCTCAGAAGCCACAAAACAGGATTTGCAATGTCAGATTTTAGCAAGTAAGCCTAGAACCTCCCTGTTCACATCCCTGAGAGACCCCCAAATTAAATTTAAAACAAAAGTACAATATAATTACTCCTGGGTATATTCTACTGTGCTTCCAGATGCAAATTTTACCTGAAGTAAGTCCTTAACCCCTAAAGATGCCAATAATGTAGGAGCAGAAATCATGCAGGGATTCCCAGCAATGTTCCCGTGCCAGTTTCATGGCTTCTGTTTCATTTTCAGACCATTGCCCTGCTCCTCCCATAGAAGTGGACATTTTCTGGACTGATTCTTCCTGGTTTGCTAGCTCTTCTGGCTCCACACCAGCAGCTATTTGCTTCATGAGAGCCTCTGGAGGAGCCTTCTGGCACATGGAGATCTTCAGCACTTCTGTGGATTCACAAGCATGAGGGATCTTTCTAAGTTCCGCAGCGATCTGATTCCAGTAAATCTTTGGATTGTTTCTGAAAGCACGACAGACTGAAGGCTTGCCAGTGAATTCACACCAGTAGGACATGTCTTGGCTTTTGCATTCAACTCTAAGTTTCATCTCCTCATCATCCCCACTAATGCTCATTGTGCAAATGTCCTTGGTTTTAGTCCGGAATTTGATTTCTTCACCATTGCTTCTTTTCTTTGGCTTCAGCTTCTGCCCCAATCCTCCTGTGCCACAGATAACAACTAGAAAAAGAAGAGTAAAACTCTTCATGGTGAGAGGAGTTGACCGAGATCCTTGAGCAACACAATCCAAAAAAGTGAAAGCAGTAAGTAAATGGTTGTTCACAATTTAAAGGCTTGGCGCACAAAGAAGCCTCTTTCCAGTAAAACATGGGATGTAAGGGTTGGGCTTTTTTATAAAAATAAGAAATCACACTTCAGTAGGCATGTGCCTGTAATTTATAGCCTGAGGGAGTGCTGAATAACCTTGGGAGTGTGAACACCCAAGAAGGTAACAAGACAAGTCTTGTAAATGCAGTTAAATACAAAACGATAGTTGTATAACTGAGAAGCACATTCCTATTCAGGATGAACATGTCATATTTGATTTTTAACAGATATTTTCCATTCTCCAGCTGCTTTATAGCTATCTTCATGCCAGAGCTTGTAAGACCATATCAAAGAAAAAAAGATAAAAGTGCCAAAGCCATCTCTGCAGCTACATCTGGATGATTATAAATGTGTCCTTGTAAAAAAGGCTGATTTGTGCAACGGGTTTTCTGTGGATTTGCACAGTAAGGATGCAACTTTAGCACTTCATTTTGTCTGCACATGACATGCAGTGAGGACACATGGAAGAATCAACTGCACATTCTTTGACCCATGAAAGATTTTTTGCATTTACAATACTTAAACAAGATAAGGAATAAAGCTTGAGCAAAATAAGGTATTACAGGTCTAAACACACACCAAACATTTGGAAGTTTTATCCTCACTGTCACACCGTGAGTTACTTTCAGCCAACAGAGCAAGACATCGGAACTAACTTATCATGGGTCACAGCAGCAGGAAAGAGACCACAAAGCATGTCAGATATTTGTGCTTCATCACTTTTGACTTTAAAAAAAAAAAAAAAAAAGTATTTTCCTGTTCATAAAAAGTGAGCTATAAAAATGACATAAAATAAAGGCAAGAAGATAGAAATATTTTAGTGCAGAAACCTGTCCTAGAAGTTTCTACTGCAGTAACTAAAAGCAGAGCTGAGGAAAAAATCACTGTAACTCCCTTGGCATTCAGAAGGTCATGAGGAAAAGTCCCTCCCTTGCTGTGGTAAGACACAGTTCTTTTCTGGCTAATTAGACCCCCACCAGGCACTTCTTCCAAAGACATCTCACCCAGCCTGACCGGACCAGGTTCTGGAAAGGAGTATTGTATTGTTTAGGCTTGCAACTGTGGGGTGCAAGAAACCCTGAGGTTAAGACTGGCCATACAGAACAGAACAGCATTTTTTGTATCTAGTCACTCATCAGGCAGCACTGATTAACACAGAGGTCAAAGCAGAACAACAACAACAGAAGCTTCTTGGGGCAGTTGACAAGAGCCCCAGCTGCTGGGGGGGAATCTGGAAATTGCCCACTTGAAGATGAAGCCACTTGGAACAGCCATTCTGGGTATCCTGAACCTTGTTCTTCCAGTCAGTGTGTCATCAAGTTCCCCATGACTAAATACCATTTAACAGAGAGAAAACAACTTTGTTTTCTTTTCATCCTTTCTCTAAGGCTATTTTAGTAACATTTTTAGTAGAGGCCTCACCTCTATTCTTCCCATTAGTTTCTCCTGTCTCTTCCAAGGCACAGTGTGTGGCTCTCCAGCCAAGTCTGAGGAGAACAACAGTACAAACCTACTTAAGACTTACACTCTTATTTGTTTTCCAGGGTGTCTTATCACGCTTCAGCCAACCAGAAAGAAAAATCTCCTTGCCCACCTCAAACTTAATTTCAAGGATTTCAAACCCCTGCTGCAAGCACTCAAATGCCTCATAATATTTGACAAACAACTGTATTGTTTGCACTTTGTTATGCACACAAGCACTGACAGTTCTTAGATTAGAAATTAAAGATATCTGTCTCTCTCGTTACTTTATACCAGTTTCAGATCTCTTGTTCTCAAACTTTTCAAGTTTAATCATGAAAACAAATAAATTAAAAGGATAAGGATAAATACCAAAGCTTGGATTCCAGTATATTTACATATTACAGCTATTAGGTTACTGCCAAGTGTTTGTCTCACTCCCATCTGATTTTTGTGTCCTCTGCCTGCCCGTGCTTCAGATGAAACAGCTCATGGTCTCCTGTATCAGCAGAAAACAACTGTCCTTTTACAAGGTAAGCTAGAATGCCAGCAGTGAACTGTGGGAGCTGAAGAACTAGCAAATGTTTAATTCTGCTGTCAGGGCTCCAGAAACAGGTTATATGGATATACTCCACAACTCCTCAGCTTGAATCCTACCATCTTTGCATAATTCACATTGTGAATCTGTGGAGGTTGGAAGCTCCCTCACCCAGAGTCAATGTTCTTTCAGTCCATTCTGCTCCAAACACAAAAGTCAAATACAGAAGAAATTTTTATTCAGGGTAAAGAAATTAATTTTCCTAAGATTTTAACTCAGTGCAACTCTTCTGAGACATGTCTACACAACAAAACAAGTGAGAATCAAACATCAGGTAGTTAAGCAAGTTCTTTTTTATTTAAATGAACTGGGAACATTTTCTCAAATTAAAAATAGAAACTTTTAAAAATATGCAGTTCTGAACATTACATATACACATATGCTACATACTGTCAATTAGAAATGTTTCCATTTATGACGTAAAAATTAAAAATTTAAGGTTATTCCGGATTAAAGACTTGTATCACTTTTCAAGCATTTCTTTAAAATTATAATAATGACTTAGAGAATTATCCCTACTTGAACATAATGAACCTTGCTGGAAACGAAGTTGACAATACTGATACATGAAGAGATTATTTTAGATCAATACATCCAACCACTTCACCTGCCAAAACGTTTTAGACTGGTAACATACATTTGGCCTTTTGATGAATTCTGTTGTTAACTAATTCAGCAATGCAACTGTTTGCCTAAATTCAAGGCAATAACTCTTAGTAACACAAATGTTAACTCCATTGCTAAACATATCTGAATTTTAACATTGGAAATCACAGTTCAAAATTATTTAGCAAGAATAGTATCACTGCCCCCGAAAGAGCCACAGTGATACTATTAAGGATGTTACAGAAGTGGGTGTCAAAGAGGAAAAGGAAGACAGAGAATGTAAAGCATTCTAAAAACTGCCAACATAGGACATCCCTCATGCTCTTTTTGAGTACTACTGGACTCTAGAAAGCTTAGCTTTTCCACTATATTATGCAACCCGCACATTCCCAACCCTCCCACCCAAAGTTTAAAAACAAACTTCTCCAAAAAGTCCCTTTTAGGTCTATACAGCAAAACTCACTAAATATTAAATAATTAAAAAAAAAAAAAAAAAGGAGGAAGAAAACAAAACTACAACTGAACTTTTCAGATACACAAAGAGACACAGTGGAACCCATTAAAATTCAAATTTAGTTCAATGTGGTCATTCAAGAGCACCAAATAGCAACACTGATCATGCTGGTAAATTCATTTGTGTAGAGTATTATACAATATTAAAATCTTAACTAAACACTTAGAAGTTTTAAGAAAAATGTATATACAAAAGTCTCTGTATACAAAATGTATTTTTATGTAAACGTGTATGTACTGTATTTAACACAAATCAACAATTTAAGATAAGAACTTGAACAACTGTCAGAGAATTCCTAGGCAAAGGCTGTTAATCTAATTAATTTATAGACTGTGATGTAAGGTACAAAGCCCAGTGTAAAAAAAGTAAAAAACAAAAACCATTTTAATTCAAGCCTTGAACAGTGGTATTTGAGAGGCAGTGCCCTGATCTCAAAGTATTCTGTACAGTAGTTTATGGCATAACATTCAATAGTACATTTGGGATTTACAGTACAGCTGACGTAAAACAAGTGGCTCAGGATTCGTCAGATGAATGGAAATGCCAACACACTTGGAAGAATAACGATATGCTCCCATAGAAGAATCTTGAGCCTCATTTACATAGCCTGGAAATAATAACAAAAACAATTTAGGAAAATCTGATTAAAAATTGATAAAGACAGAATTTTAATGTCATTTAACCCGAACGAAGGCACAGATTTTCATATGAACCTTATTATGGTTGAATAATTTTTTTATTTTTAAATGTTAGAGCATGTTAGAGAGTTACAGTAATCAGAGCAGCCTTCTTAAAAATAGTAAAGTAGTAATAGACCTAAAATTTATTTAAAAAGCTTATTACTTACTCCTTAATGTTTCCAGTATATGTTACCACTGTTCCACAGAGCTGTACAAGAAAAAAAAACAGAAACCAAACCCATCATTTTCTTTTGCCCACAAATGGAACAGAATTACTCTGTCTAACTAAGGTGAGACAAGATCAGTTGGCACCGACTCTTCTCAATCTTTTACCCATCCAGTAAAGCATTTTTCAAACAAGAGGAAATAGACTGATGGTTCTCTCCACCTGCCTCTCTGGTTATCTTTGTTTCATGATAGGAAGAAATGCCTGGATTGCCTATTCAACACCATTCCTTTGCAAATTTAATCCAGACTCCTATTTTGCTCTCACAAAAATGGTGGCTGCATTTGAGGTTATTTGTATCTTTGACATGTATAGGAAAACATCTGTGTGAGACACATACACTTCATATAGCTCTCACTTGTACTTACATATCTTAGTGTTATAAAAATATTTGCCTCTCTTTCCAGCAAAATAATCCACCCGATTTTGGAGGCCAAAAAAAATCCCAACTCTATGGGATTCTTTAAACCTGCAAAAGTACAGGTGTACAGAGATCTATTCAAAGTCATATCTGCCAAAGTATCTCCAAAAATAATTTGTAGGAAATGAAAAAAAATCAAGGATAAAAGCAAAGACTACGCTGAAATGAAAATTAAAACCAAGACTTTATTCATATGGGAATCCCATACTGAGAAATTCAAAGCATGTATGCCATAATTAGCAGTTTTTCAAATTATCTCAGCAGATCAGAAGACAGCACTACTTCAAACTGAATGTTTAAATTTTATTATGGAAGCCCATTTTAAACAACTCAGAATTTAGGAAAAGTCAGGACTGGACTAGTTGATCTTTGTGTAAAACACTATTTTATGCTAGTAATTTCTAGGTTACTCAGGAACACTGAATTAAACTATTCATCAATGACTGAAATATCACAATAAAACATGATATGAACCTCAAGAGTATTAATAGCCACACTAAAGATTCAGAGATCAGAAAGGGACTTCTAAGGACTGAGTAATTATTAGTTTCCTCTTATGTACAGTACTGAAAGTTCTTAAAAACAGATATGACAGTGGAGAGTACTTTGGAATTAAACACCTTGTCAGTTAATTTAGAGAGTAAGTACCCTTCAGTTGCAGAACAGACCACATTTTTGTGATCATAAATATTGCTAAAAACTCCTTCAGAAGGAGATGTGAAATCAAGATCTGATCAGTAGATAATTATTGTAAAATACAGTTTTAAATACTACTACTAATTATTATTATCATCATCATCAGATGCAGCCATAAAATCTGGCAAGACCAAACTTTGAGCTCTCTTGGTATTTACCTGTTACCTAAAGAGTGGTCATATTTTCCCTGCAAATACTAAACCTATACTTTCAGTCATGAAGTTGCAAGTTAAAGCACAGTGATTTACAGATTTCAACCACAAATTTGATCCTTCCTTAAGCAACCGGCAAACTTTGCACAGCCAAATACTGAAGTTGTGGGACATCCTATGTTATTCCTATGGAAACTGAAATTCTCACAACTAGCTGAATTTTTACAGCACAGTTGTTGTAGAGGCAGAAAAGAACCCAAATATCCTCATTTTACACATAACTTGAACTTCTTTTTCTGTGATGTTACATTCTAGCCTGCCCATGTAGAAACATCCATTTTCTATCTTCATGCTTTCTGCATACCTGGATCGCCTGCCTTCTGCACTGGAAAAGCCCTTCTCACCATTTAAAAAATAAAAATACACAAGAGTACAAATGCATCCCATCCTATCACATTCAACTGCTATCAGAGTATTTTAATAGCTTTGTCAATTTAGGACTACCCACTGTGCTAGCTAAATACCTAATTACATGGATTTCAAGATCAAATATAGGCAATTCCTTTGTTAAGCAGCAGGAAATTACTACACTGTCTGCTGCTACATAAAGAATATTTGAGAAATATAAATCATACAGCATTTCCTATATTGAATAATCATGCAACAAAAAACCAAACAGAAAATTAAATGATTCACTTTAAAGCATGCAGAAAATTGAACAGATGATTAAAAGAGTAGCTTAAGTAAGGACACATGAAGGCATGCAGTTTCAGACTTGGTTTACCTTGTAAAAACAGGATTGTGTATACCATATAAATGCTCTTTATGATAACCATTATTACCATTTTCTGTACTGTAATAAAATAAATACACCAAGAAAGACCATGTTAACTATAAGATGCACTATGTACAGTATGCCTTCTAAGACATGTACATGGATGATGGTATGATATGCAAAGATAAACTGTGTCTGTACAATAGAATATAATTTTTCCTTTGTAACTTTCAGAAGTTATGGCATAATTATAATTTTACATTTTTAAATATTTTTATATTCTCAAAAAAATCAATTATTTTTCTATTCTTGTTGAGTTGGATACTCTAATATAATCTATAAAGTCTGGTGAAACAGAACATGTTACCTCTTCTGAAGTAACAAGTTACATCAAAAATATAAACCCTCCCACATTAATAAAATAATTTTAGCAAATATCAGCAAAAAAAGTCTTACGTTTTCATGGGTATAGTTTCAACACTAAAAAACAGAGAAAAGGAGGAGTAATTAACTAGACACTAATAAGTGAGTAATTTTAGCTGTACATGACTGTTTCTGCTCTACTGACTTGTAAATGTGCAATGAAACACGACCAGTGTGAAATGTGAGAAATGCAGTGCACAGGCTAAATGAATGATGAGCAAAACAAAGAGCAGAAAGGAAAACAATAAAAACAAAACCGATGGGAAAATACGTAAGAATAGTTATCATAAAGTAAAATGCCAAGTCCCTGAGACAGAGGAACTGCAATTGAAAAAGGAAAGACTGGTTAGGAATAACTAAGACAGCAAGAAAGCAATAATTAATTCAAGGAGATTACAAATCAGGCATAATTCACCTTAACGGGTTACTTAGCAGAGCTAATAACTTGCACATTTGGAACTTATTTATATAGACATTGCTCATGAAGCCCTGAAGACCTCATTCTGAAACAAGTTTCTCAAGGTCAGAGCCAGCACTGTCTGCAGAGTCATGGCCCCCAAAGGCCACCTGCATGAAGCACTTTGCAGGCACTGACCCAAATCAACAGCACTTCCCAAGAACACATGGTTCTGCTCTGTCAGTGCAGGTTTAGGGATTATAGAGCCTTCACACTAGAAAAAAACAATTTAATCCATTTGCCATTTAGTTTATTAAGGAGTATATACTTACTCATCGTACACATCCTCTGTATCCATTCTACGATAGTATTTAGAGAGTTTTACAGCAAATATTATGGCAGGAATTAAAAACATTGAAGAGCCTCCCAAACCAAACCAGAAGGTATTCTGAAACAAATCAAAATCAAGGAAAAAAAAAGATCATGGAGAAAATCAATCAGAAAAGTAATGAACCCCTGCTTGATGTTTGAACCACTGTTCCCAGAAGAACACAGCAGAAATTAGTGGCACCAGTTTGATGGTCTGTCTGAGCTCCTTTATACCAGTGCAGAACAAGGCACTTTGAGCATCCTCCACTGTCAATGTGAGCCAACCTAACAACATCACCAATCTTACAAATGTAAACAAACAGGAATATGGCCAAAGTTGCTCAAAGCTACTTAGGCCATAGTGGCCTAAGAAGTTATTTCAATGTACTCAACTATGGGCTAGAAAGTAATTTTCCATCTCACTATTAATTTACTAGCCACATTGGGTTTTTTCCTTGATATTTTAAACCACCTTTCTTGCAATTCTTGTCAAAATATGAGTTCACAGCACTTTCTCAAGGTACTTGATAACTTGCTAATTGCAGCCCTGTTTGTGTAACTAATTTCATTATCATACAGTTGAACTGAGTTATCACCTGATGTTAAAATAATGATTTTTCAAATTTGATTTGTACTGGCTGGAGGCATTTTGACTTCCAAGTGACTCAGCTAAGTTCTATCATGAGGAAAATCATGGGTCATCTCTTACCAGATGGTTAATGGCTCCACAAAGGAGAACAGAAGCTCTGTAATGTATGAACTAATCAATGAGTACAACATGATTCCCAGAAGGTTGGGGGGGGTCTCACAGTTAAGCATTACCATGATTAAACATTTCTTAGTTAAGCATTACCAAGGTTAGAGTGCTTTGCCTTTGATAGATTGCAGGTATTTACTGCTGGTTACGATTAGGACCTAGCTAGAAGTGCCATAAAGCTAAGTAACAGCTAGGAGACATTTTAGGTACTTTCCAGGCACATGGTTGCTTGCATTACTTTTAATACGTGCTGTCCTCTTTCCAAGCTCTCTTGGCAAGATATAAAAGCCAATATTGCCCTTATATACTGCTACAGGTCATGCTCCAAGTCCCCAACATACAGAAACTAATCTAAAGATCTGTCTGCTACAAGTCAAGTGATAAAATCTCATTCAGGTTTTCTAGATTCCAGGAAAGATACTTGAGAAAGTTTTCCTTTGTATTTTTCACTCACTTCCTGCCCCTACTCCACCCCCATAAGTTAGAAATAATTACAGATGAAATTTCAGACCTTTCTGCTTTTCCATTTCAAGGTGGTTCAGAATCAGTTGATTTTAAAGAATTCTTGCTAATACAAGCTGAAGTTTAATGAAAATCTAAAACAAGTCCAGCACTGGTTTGTCTTTGGACTTGACCCAGATAAGAACATTTTCCTTACATAACTTTGTATGTGAAACTTTATTATTTTACTTCAGAATAGTCTAGCTGGAATAATTAAATGCAGATGTACACTGAAAGAATTTCCCACTTGATACCCCAATTCTGAGTAACATAAAATGTTTCTTACCACAGAATCAGTTATATAGCTGCATAAAAAAATATCTACTGCTGTATCTATCACATTGGCAATAGGCTTGCATGCTGCTACTTCCATGGCAATCTGAAAGCAAGATTTAAAAAAAATACAGTTGGGAGTATCTAACAGAATAAAATAAGAATCTCTAAACTTGCTTACAGTTATATTTTACTAAATTATGTCTCACCCTACCCAAATTCAAAATAAATACCAGTGGGATATGCTATCAACTGAATTTCTTTTAAACATCAGCTTACTTTCTCAAAGCCTGCAGCTGAAGAGAGAAATTTAAAATGAGATGCTAATGACATCAATTTGAACTATGCAGGTCAGGCTCAGTGCAGTATTGCCAAAAATGGTAGACTTCAGGCTAGCCTTGAAATCAATATTATTAAATTTGCACTGCATTCCAACCAACACAGCTCCTCATTTCTACTCTGCAAACTCAACAAAACTATAGGACACCAACTTTCTCACTGATACTAAATACAAATTTAATAAAAACTGAGACTATAAAACATACTATCATAATAACATTTTGGTATTATTTTTATTATTATATTTAGCTTTATTATGTGTTGTGTTTTTTTTAACATAGCTTCTCTCAATTAAGTAAATGCACCTTACCGACTCCTTGACCCACTCAGTGTATTGCTCAAAGTAGCCAACTATGGTATCCATGTACTTTTTTGTCTCCTAGGACCAGAAAAAAGAGAACAAAGGCAAGTTAACCTCTATCTCCATGACATCAAATTAATGTATTTTGATCAAATAAAGCTTACCTGGACAATAACTTGAGAAGCGTTGTTATTTATGAGAAACTGGGCAGTATTAACAGCACTAATGACATTTTTCACCTTAACCTGGAGAGGAAGAGATGGTGTTTAATATAAATAAATCCCTTTCAGGCTGTTGCAATTGTCAGCACCTGGTCTCTTGATAAACCAGCATCACTGTCTTGTCAAAACCTGATAAAACTTGCAATTCTAGACAGAACATGAGCCTGCCTAAGGAATCATGATCATCTGACAAAATTCTCTCACTGCTAAAAAAGGTTTGTATCAGTGGTTAAGGCCAGTATCTCTTCCTGGAAACTACATAACTAATTTATATACTAGGATCTGTTTTATCTTCCACTCTTTATTTCCTTTAAGTGTAGAAATAGTTACATCAATGCCTGTATAAGCACTACAGACACACATGGTGCACAGGAAGAAAACACTGGGCTATATAGTATTACAACTCTTGATGATTGAAGTAGGATTCTATATAGCCAGAATATGGCCCTAATCAATAACCTAAAGGATTGAGATGCTTTTTCAATATATGTAAAACCCCATGAAGTCTTTCAAAGAACACACACAAAGAACAGTGTACACAGAGCCTAAAAATGAAGAGATGTCAAACATGATCCCTTTCTTATCAACACTTCATTTTACAGTTTCTTACCTCCCCACCCAGACTCAAATCACAGACTCTAAAAGACATCTAGCTGGTCTGCTGCTGTGGATGGGTGAAAATTGCAATGGGAAGCAGTGAGGTAGGTATGATCCACGAAGCTGTTGTGACTATGACCATGTCAGTGTGCCTAGATTCTTGCTACCAGAGCCAAGGCAGGCTGGTGGCAACAGAAAGCTTTGCTGCCAGAAAAGTAACTGTCCTGCTGGCCTCACTCTCTGGTAGAGTATGGAGCCAGCTGGTCTCACTGTGATGCAGGCAGCAGTTGCTACCTAGAGAGGAAACCTGGGCTGCCCTGGGGAAGCCTCAAAACAGATCCAGGTTCCCAAAGTGAGGATGATGCTGTAGGAGCAGGGAGTTAACAAGTACAGTCTAATGAAACTGAGCCCAGTGGGAGCTGAACATGGAACAAGAGGTGGTTAAGGATGTGAATCACAAAGCACTCTCTTGTCAGCTGTAATTTTGCATTTTGTTTCTTGGTTGTTCCCCCCAAATTTTGCACTAAAGGATTCTAGAAAAAAAACCAAACCTACATTTTGAGGAAAATTAGTAAGCACACTCTACAGAACTGTACTGAAGCCTATTTTATCATGTGACAACTCAGTTTACAATTCATACTCCAAAAAACATCTCAACCATTCTTTTTTTTTCCCCTTTTTGTGCAGAAGAGATATCTAACTCCTTGTTACTGCCTCAATGCATTACAATCTCTCACAATAACAGAACAGCTGTAAATAGATGAAAACTGTACTGAAAATATATGCCCTGCATATGTGGTGAAAGGATTTAAACCACAAAAATGATCCTATTGCCAGAAAGAGCAGCTTACCATAAGTTCAGATGATGTTCTCTTCAGTAACCTAATGCTCTGGTTTAAAGTGCTCTATTGGAAAAGAGGGGAGGAAAAAAGCTTCAAGTCATTACTACAGGTATGAGCACAATTGTTTTAACATTATATTCATGTCTTGATCTTCTATAGATTATTTTGTTATTAATAATAACACTATGTATAACAGTAACAACTGCATTAAAATTAATACATTGTGGGTTTAATCAGTATTTCACCAACAGCACTGATTTAACTTAAGCTAGATCCAATAAATTCATTAAAATTTAGCTGGAGGGAGGACGGAACAGTTAAAATCAGAACCAAGTGTTCAGAGAATTCTATACTGTGCAGTTTCTGAAGGGAAAAAGCACTTACCCTAGCTTTAACATATTTCTTGACAGTCAGTTTTTGTAAAAGAAAAAAGAGATGAAAATAATTAGGAGTTAATTAGGAAAGAACAGCATAGAATCAGAGTGGACCAGAAGACCTAATGTTTTTCTACAAGCTGGCTTTGATAGGGGCAGAAACACTGTATCAGAAGCCAGGAAAAATTAAAGGTCTTCATGTTACGTAGAGGAAAAAGCAACACCAAGCATGTAGGAGATTCACAGCTTGATACTATACAAATCCAAGTTTGGCAAAACCAGGCAGACATCTTTCATAGCATCAAATAAAAAACCACTTTGGTTCTAAATACTACTCTCAAGTGTTTCCAATTCCATTAGGTGACTGCTAACTCCAAGAAAAAAAGTTTATTACTGAAGACAGATGGCAAGCAAAAAAGAAAATGATTTCGGATTAGAGTTTTGTAAAGTTCTCCCGCTTCCTCTTTTATTCATATATAATCACAAGTGGCTACAGAAAAAAATAGTGAAGAAAAAGATCATGATTTTAGACAATATTATAAAACAGTAGTATTATAAGTAGGAAAACTATTTTTTAATCACATACTTTACCCAGATTACTCTTCATTGACAATATGTGCTAATGCAAGTCCAGCTTTCTAACCTCTATTTAAGAGATTTAGAGATTCGTATTTTCTACAAATATGTTTCAATATTACTTTAATGTTTTTACCATAGCTTGCTCCAGTGGAACGACTTGCTGGTTATGAATCATCCGAATGCTGTTTGCGTGTCCTTTTAAGGCATTTTCCAGTGCTCCCTTTGGCTGCAAAAAATGCAATTATGCAGTATTGTTCAGTAATCTCAAAGCTTTCCAACAAAGCAAAAAACAATGAAAGTTGCACTTTATAGTCATCCACTCCAGAACAGCTGATGCTAAAAATGGGATATGGCAAACTGAATTCCTCAACACAAGGAGGGGAAAATAATCACCACATTAATAATTCATTATTAATTAATAATTCATAATAATTAATAATCCAACCTCAGCAACCAAACCAGATATATCACCTTGCTTTTCTGGCTACATTATCAGCACAGATTTAACTGAAGAGAATTTTCACATGGTGCACTAAGTAATTTTGAACACAGAAGAGTGAGCACACCCCCCTCGCAGTCGCCACAAGCCAGACCTCGCTGCGAGAACCCCGCAGCACTGCACCCCAGCTGGGATGAGCAGCTCTCAGTCATGGGTACTTGCTTTTGTTTTGGCAATGTGGGCATCACCCTGGGGCACCCTCTGCTTTCTGAGAGGCACAGAAATTTAGATATTTTCAGCCAGCAACTTGGAAAGCTGCCTGTGAAGGGTATTTTCCATTTCTGTGGATCCCGCCTTTCAGTCAGAAGATTTGAGTTTGTGCCCTGATTTTCAAGTCCAAATGCCTGTCTGGAGCTCATGCTCGTTGCAAAATCCTAAAAATTTCATTTTACTCCCAGAAATAAATTTACTTTCTGTTTTCTTTTGGTGGCAAAACCACTTGGCTCCCTGCATATACACTGAATACACACTGTTAACTCCATTTTGGAAGTGTAATAATGGCAGACCTCAATGCTCAGAGATGTGTTTCCTTCCTGGAAGTATTCATGTAAGCAGTCAGCTAAAGTCACTGTGGAGTTTGAGGATAATTTATCTCCTGTACTGACAAGGTGAATTCATTCACCTAATAACACCTGTTGGTGGTATTGCTCCCTCCTCCATATCCTGACCCCCTTGGTTTGATGCCAGGTTTTTTTCCACTGTAAAAACATACGTTCAGTTTTGTCTAAGGTGTCAAAAAGTGCAAACTATACACCTGAGGTTAATGAATTCCAATAGTTTTTAGATTATTTCTTAATTGATTGTTCTAAGGTATATCACTAATAACAAAGTGGGTTTATAAAATAACCTTGGAAACCAGTACCATTTTTTAACAATCAAATGTCTGCAATACGTTGTATTGTTGTGGTTTTGGGTTGGTGTGGGTTTTTTTTTTTTTAGACATTCCATAGATTACACTAAAAAGCATCACAAGGAAGAAATAAAAACACTGTAATAGTGAACACATTTACTATTGAATTTATATGTCTCTTATATGAAGAAATTACTCTGTCTGATCTATTCTCAATTCCATTGCTTCCTTAACATTCTACTACTATAAAAAATAATGAAAACAACCTACCAGGACAATGTATTTTCCTTTATGAAACTATGCAGAATATACCTGAGGGGTAACTCTATGTTAACATGTCTGAAGAACTCCAGCTTTCACTTGTGAAATAGCCCCAAATCAACAACAAAACCACCTCACCTGTATAACCTTCAAAATGGCACAGTAAAACCTGAAAACTGAAGTAAAGTGTGGCCAAAGATACCTGATACTTGCCCAAGTTAGCAGGCAACCTACACAGGTAAGCAGGCAATGTGCAGTTCACCCATGGTGCTTGGAGAAGTTGTTAACTACAATACAATAAAACTCCAGGAACGGTCTGACCTTGACATGAGCGCATGTGAAACATTAAAAAAACCCAACCAACCAAGAAAACCCCCAAACCCAGCAACAGGTGTGCGCAAATTATGCAAAAAGCTGACGTAAACGCAGCAGGGGCTTCTACCGGTGCCCTTCCCTCCCTGGAGGAAAGATGAATGGATATCTGATAAATTCCAAACAGTGTGGTCTCCCTCTGCTGTGTCCCTTAGTGATCCAACCAACCGTGTGTGCAGCGTAACTCTTCCTCCTGCATTGCATTGCAGGAATCTGTCTCGGGCCAGTGTCCAAACCATGACTCTCATTTTGAAAAATGAGTATAAAGTGACCTTGACATGCATACAAACATATCAACTGAACAGTCACAATCCATTAACATGGATCTGTGCCACTTGCAGATTGATTCATTTGTGGGAAATGTTGTAGCAGTACCCTCTGACCGTTCTCCATGTGTCTGCTTTCAAAAACCCCTTCAGAGCAGACAGGGTTTCTTTTGTGCATTCTCCCTCCACAATGGAGCCCCAGTTCTCACTAGAGCTCTTATGAGCTGTCACAGTATAAATATTATCGCTAATTGCAAAGTCTTCTGCTCACTAACTGAAAGAAAAGTAATTCAAATCATCTTTTCCATCATGATCTAACCAATTTTTCTTCCAATTGGGACCTGAAAATGTAGAGAGCATAACAGGAAATACTGAAATGGAATATTCCCCTCATTTCTCCAACAGTGTAATTTAAGAAAATACACTTCCAAAGCAGAAACTGTACAACAGCATACAAAAATCAATAATTAGCAACATTTATAATATAGCTCATAGGAAACACTGTTCTAGAAAGTTTTTCCTTACATGCCAATGCACAATGTATGTAAGTGTCCGAAGTACAAGAATTCTCCCACAGAAAGTCTACCTTGCCATGTATTTATACTTCTATTGTATATAAATGATACATTTTATGTATTATTTTATTACTGAATGAAACTTACCAGCTGGTCTGCTCTTGCTTCTAAGTCATTAGCAAAGGAGAGAAGATCAACCTTGGTAACACTTTTATTGATCTGAAACAAGATGTGAACAGTAAGAAACAGAGTGTGTTGTTATTGCATTTTTGCACTTAACTACACTACCTACTCTGTCTACTCTTTATTTCTTTAAATATTTATTGACCTTAACCTCCAAAGTTCTTTTTTTCCCAACTTTTATTATCCTTCAAAACATGGCCTTTCACACAAAAGCAGATTTTTTTGTTTTGCCCATTGTTTAAGAAGCATTTCATTTTATACTTTGTCCCAGTCACGCCTCTAGTTGATGCCTCTAGTCTCACCTCTGTCAAATATGCTGAAAAGTCTATCCCATCTATTCCTGAAGAGCTGAAATTCAGAAGATTCTCCTTCCCAATTTCATCCAGCAGAATGATTTTGCTGAGGTTTATCTGAATATGTTCAATTTTAAGTGCTACATCTTCTGTATACTGAGAGGGAAACAAAAGAAAGCATAAATTAGTTTGCAACCAGCACATATTCTGCTACAGCCCCTGCCCCAAAGCATCTTGCTTTTGGTGGTGACTCATTTCCACAGAAAAACACACTCTGATTTTTGCTTACATCAGTTTAATTTAATTAACTTAATAGATTCCACCAGGTAATGGTGGTGGTAATGTTCTTCCCTTCCCTGCAGTATCCACAGTATCTAGTCGTGCCAGGTTCTAATCTACCCATGCATCTTCCATACCAATGAATTACTTGCCTTCCATTCTGTTTTAAGCAGGCTTCCCTGAATAAATGCTAGTCCCTCCTAAGAGAGGGACTAACATCCCTCCAGGAAATGTTATCCTTGGGACAGAGATTCTGTCTATGAAGTGCGGGTGCAGTGCCTGGCAGTACAGAGCACGTATCCCTGAGGGGTTGCTGTAATGAAGACAAGTACTACAGGCAACCCCAAAATTAGTACAGTCATGTAATGACAGTGCAGACATGGATTATTAGAGCTTTACTGAAAAGACTATTTAATCCCAACCCCCTCCAACCAAAACCAAGCATTCTTAAGACCACAGCGTATCATATCCTAGATAACACAAATCTGACCGGAATCAGAAGAGAACGCACCAAGAAAGGCATTTATATAAAAAGACAACTGTCACTAAACACCCTAAGCATCCTTTGGAAGACACTGGACTTCAACCTTCCTTCTACGTAAGGTTCAAAGTTAAACTCAACATTATTATCAGCATCCATTAAAAAAGCACAATAGAAAATCTTCCATGGACCACTAAGACTGGTAAAGAACATCTTATTTGTAACTAGACTTCTTTTTTTCGGATTAGCTTGGACAGTTCTTAGTTCCTTGAAGGATGTTTTGTATATAAAAACAAAAATCTCATAAAGCCAAGACATACTGTATGATGTTTTGAGAGCAAACGTCCTTCAGAAACAATCATGCACTCACTCATGGTTTCTTTACTTACCATACTAACATTTAAAAACTCATTGATATTGAACAGGTATTCCAGGTGAAGGGAAGTATAAATTCCTTTGTTTTCCTTGCAATCACTACAAAAACACAAATACACAGATCAGCCTAAAAAGCACCTGGAGGACCAAGTATTAAGAGAATAATTATTTATTCTTACTCTAAAAAAATTAGTCCTTTAGAAAAAAATACTGGCTGAATTTTTTGAAGCTCAGTCTATAAGAAAAGTAATTAACAGTTGTCTCAAAGATGCAAAATATTTTATCGAAGAGCCTGACCAGTATCACCATACAATATTACGCTAAGACTACCCCTAATAACTCATATATGGGAGAAAATTGCTTTTGCTAATGATTCCTTAGAAAATCAGAATGTCTCCTGGAACATGTGCGATTTTTGGACGTGCCTGGAAAACGAAGCATCGAAGACACCACGAACTCAGTATGTATAAAATGAATGAACTAAAAGTGAATTAAATATGAACTGAATTAAATCTTAATCATAACTTTAATACCTGTACACTTTTTCAAAAGTCAAGTTAACATTTGGATTTTTAAAGAGGATGCCAGCAAGATAGTTTTTCCAGTGCTGATTTAGTAAGTAAGGTGTATCCAAAACCTAGAAGACAAAATTCAGTAGTAACGTTACTATAATTCCAAGTTTCTTCATGTATTTGTTCATATGTGGTCTTTTGACACATACCCACATCTACGCTTATCACCCACTAATGAAAATACAAGCATAACAGCAAATTCAAACTCTTTGGTGCAGAAACTGAATATTAAAGCTCCCCATCACTGAGGAAAGCTGAATCAGAAAAATCTGTCTCCAAAGGAAGACAGGCATGCAGTACTTACACTGCAAAGCAAATTAAACCAAGAAAGGATGAATGCCTCTATTTGGTGTGTGATGAGAAAGTAAAACCAGAACCAAACTCACTTAAAGTATTCTATAAAAAATAATAAGCCATACAGAGCTGACAAGACCATTGGGACTCACTGCGATTCTAGTAATTTTTAAATAGCATGAATAACTTTACCTTGAATAAATTTTTATCTTCAAAGGGCTCACAGACCAGTTTTTCTACATTTCCACCTGTGACAAAAGTGAGCACCACTACAGTCATCAGCACCCAGGAGAAAAGAAAACTGAATCCAACTCCTCTGAAAAAGAAATAAGTTGAGTAAGTTTTTGCTTTTTAAGAACATTTTAAAAATATATATATATATATACATACTTGGGGCAACAGTGAGGCCAACAGTTAGGAGTTATAACAGAGATATGAAGACTGATAGATAGTTGAAATACTTCTGTTTTCCAAATATGTTCTTGCCCTCTGAAACATATGTTTCAGCACTGTAAAGTCTTCAGCTAAAGTGCATCTAAAATGCTCACATTTGCATTGGGCTTGTAAACTTTTTTAAGAATTACATTTAAGAGCCACAAAACCATACAATTTTCTTTTTTAAATTCAACTCTCTAGCCTTGTGGTCTCAGAAAGTTTTAGAAAGGTTTCAGGTGCAATCTTCTCCTGCACCCAGCAGAAACAACATTAATCCACTACTAACCACTTTTCAACCCAAAATCTTCTGAAATGCTCTGAGAAAATCAAGTGTTTCTAGCCTCCTTGCATGGCTTTTCAATTTGAGCAAATGCTCAAGTATACTAAAAAGCCATGACTTTCCCCTTTTATTTTCAGTTATCTATTCCCAGTTTTTGCAGTTTCCAAAGGGGCTTACACAGAAATTCGTCAGCTAAAACACTCGCCTTAGAACAGCAGATTCAGAGGTTTTATCCCTCAGCTATGATCCTCAATGAAAGAGCAACATAAAATCCCCCAGTCCCTCAAATATCTGAGATCAATATATATTTCTAATTTTTCTAAGCAGATATACATAGGTAATAAAACAGATTCTTTTTAAATTTATGTCCTCCAAAATCAACCAAACCAACTTTCTACAGGCACACTTAGTTCATTTTTCCCCTTTAAGTGCAACTTACGCCATAAGAAAGTTTCCTCCGGTGTTGGAGATACAGCCTCTGGTTGTTGGAGAAGCATGTTTATCAAAACCACAGGTGCCACATAGCAATCCAAGATAGTAAAAGACCAGAATCAGGACCACCATGCAGCACAGAATGAGACATCCCAGCCACCTGAGGAATAAAAGACAAAGTTTGTTGTTATTTTCACGCAAAGAACACGCTGGAGACCTACAGAAGACATCATGCAATACTAGACTCCCAACTGGCCCACTTGTGCATCTGTCTGAGCAACAAATGTTAGCAATAAAAACAAGCATTTGCTACGCTAGCATGTATTTTGGGCCAGAACAGTCATTGCTGAATTACAGGCAGTTGCTGCTGAAAGACTGAGGAACAGACACCACAAGAGCAAGGTGTTCCTTACAGCAGTTACTGCAGGTGGACTGTGCTGAAGCATCAAAGTGCTCCAAGTAGAGCAAACAATGACTCAGAAGAAGCAGATGTTCAAAGAGTAATTTATTCAAGAAGCAATGGAGAAATTTATGAATGTGGACTGGCCATCAGTCATGAAGTACATAGCTGTTCTTACTGTATGGCTTACTAACTTTTTGCACATTGTGTTAGGCCTGTAATTGTAAGTAACTATATTTAAGGCTGTAAAAACCTAGGCCCTGTGTGTCTGTGCTGGAATGCTTTCAATGAATGGAACAGTTAATGAAACTCTATGAAGAGAAAGACCTTGGATAGGACATGAACTTTAATTTTCATTAAATACATCACCCAACAGGTCTATCTGTTCACCTAGCTAGAGCACATCCATTTATTCACATGTTATATATCACATTCTAGCCTTTCATCCTCTCTCATTTTTCTCTGCACTTCTTTTTCCCTTCTGCTGTCACTTATATTTTTTAAGTTCCCTTTTCTCCTCCCTGTATCTTTGTAGAAAAAATATTGTAAAAGAGATACTGTAATGAACATGCACATCCAATACAAAGAAAGCCATTAATGCTGACAGCATATTTGTAAGAGGATATTTATTAAGAACTGCAAATAATGCACCTGTAATTAAGAAAGGAATGGACAGAAAATAATTTGAACAACTACAGGTTTCTTGGTTTCATTTGTACTTGAAGTACTATTAGGTTAGACAAAAACACACATATAAGTGTCAATGTAGATGAGATATATTCTCCAGTAGCAGAATAAAACAATATATTTATTTGGTTAAATGCTATATGAGCTTCAAAGAAAATACTGATAGATTTGTCAAATTAAGGCTCACCACAAAAACCGTCAGATAAGGAATGGATTGAAGGTAAGGTTCTAAATAAGGTTCTAGAAGTTCAGTCTTCTGCTCACTTTTATTTAAAAAGGCATTAAAGCCATCAACACACAGTCTGTAGCAGTGAAACTGATTATGACACAAAGATAAAAGTAATTATCAATTATAAAATCAACTGAAGCGTCAAACAAATCGTAGGGAGAATTTGATGAGCTTGAGGACAGAAATTACTAAATCTAGAAACAGGTAGATGGTAGGAAATAAAAAGCTTTACGCTTCAAAATACGAGATTACTCAGCTGTGAGGGTCACAAAGTCTCAAACAGAAGGAGTATATTTTTCTCAAGGTACAGTTAACCCACGCATTTGCAAGGACAAGTGCTACACCAGCAGGGACACGCACGGGTGAGCAAAGATTTACAGGTGTGCAGCAGAATCCCTGCTACTCCTCCTCTGTGGTAAAATGGGTGTCATAACAAGGGATTGGCTTCAAGGCCCTCACAATTTACCTGCAACTCAGTGAAAACAAGCCCTAACTAAAAAGTCACCCTGGCATTATAAAACAATCAATTTCCTTTAGCTGTTACACCTTTGACATCTATTTACCTCTATCCTTCCTAAAAAAGACCTGAAGGCCTAGAGTAGAAACTACCTACTGATCTGTGGTGGAACAGCACACAGATGTTGATTTTTGCCCTTTAATCAAAATGCCAGTAACAAACATAGCATGCCTTATAGCATCTTTGTTCCACTGTGTTCATCGTTAATAGTTTACTCACCTTTACAGATCATTAAAATATTAAAATGTATTAACAGTGGGTAACACTCCTGCCTTATTTCATGTACATACCTGTAGAAATCATACTGTTCCACGAGGGGAAAATAATCTTGAACATAAGCCTCGCTCTGTGTAAGATATACCATCAAATCTGCTAAAATCTTCTCAACAGGGAGCGCTTTTGTGAAGGTAGTAATATTTGAACCAATGGATTCCAGCATGCTTTTGATATCTAAAAGAATATACATATTTCACTGTTACAGATCCACAGAGGAAACTTACATTCCATATATGCATTATAAAATGCTATTAAGCCATTTGCCACATGTAACAAGCAAGCCATGAAGAACAAGTGTGAGGCAGAGACAAGCAGGCAACAAAAACATAGAGCTTTGAAGTAACACAATGGCATTTTAAAATGCACAATTTGCTTTTAGCATTCAGTTTAATGATGAAAGATGTAGAAGTTGAGCCAGACTTCTTCCTTTCGCCTTTCATTATAATGAATGTGTCACCTTTTTATCTAGCTCGCTTAAATCTTCCTTTTCATGCAATATTGCAAATGGTAACACTGAGCAAGACAACTAGCCACTTAGTTTATGAAGGAGAAGATCAAAATCTATTTAAACTCCATGCCCCGGGAATACAACACTGAAAGAAATTATACTGCCTATATTGAGAATCTATACTTGTTCTTTTCAACCTTATTAAAAGAGATTACTTAAATAAATTCTTTCCAATTAATTAGCAACACTCTTGAGATAATGATCAATTAATCCATTTTTCCCTCAGAATTTGAACAAACATGCTACCCTATACTTACAGTTTAGATACACTCTACTTAGATTTACAGACACACGATTAATTCACTTATTATACACATTGTCTGTGTGTAAAATGCAGTTTCTCTATACTCTCCTCCTTCTTTCAACTTGAAACATACTTGGTACAGTAGAATGTATAACTACAGGTTGCAGTTTGGTAGTAGGCAACACCTTCTATTCTCAGATTGTCTGTTTTGATGTTTACTCTTCAAATCAACCAGGTAACACATCATTCTTTTTTAAAAGTTTATAAATAAATGCATTTTTTTCCAGTAAGCCCATTTATATGCTTTGTAACTCAAACTCAGTTTAGTGCAAACAAACTCAAGAAGTTTATAAATAGATAAATTAGGATGGCTTGCCTGTGTTTACACATATCAGCAGATAATGAAAATGAGTAAATCTGCTCTAGGTTTCCAAATGAAAGTTATTAACATTGGTTTTCTAAAACTGCTCATTTTAGGTATACTATGCTCTTATCTCTACTGTCCTTCATTTTGCCCAGGAGGGGAAGAAAAAGAACAGAAAAACTTACAAGGAACAGCTGCTTATATAATGCAGAACAGGTCCACAATGCAAGAACAAAAATTAAAATAGATTAGTATACATACACTATACTACCATACAGGTATGGTCAAAGACTAAAAAGTGTAAAGCCCAAGTAATAAAACAATTAAGACAGCCATTTAAATTACCCTTAAGGCATATTTTTACCTTCCCTTTGCCATCCACTACAATTTAATATAACAGCAGGCAGGTTCAGTTTTTTTTAACATCACACTCCTAAATATGTCATAAACACATCAGTCAAGGAAAATTAGCTTTTCAACCAAATAAAGTGTCACCGTGGAGTTGGGATCCCAAGATTTCTCATGACTAAAAAGCCCAACAGATAAAACTCCTCCATAAAATACCATATGGCCTATTTTTAGATTTAATTTTGGGTCCTCATTAAGACATAGTTGCCTTCTATGTTTTTAAAAAAAAAAAAAAAAAAAAAAGAAGTTAATCCTTACATTTCCATTTTTAATGATCTTTAGACAAGAAAATACATTATCAATAAAAGAAAACCAAAACATTAATCAAAGCGAAAAGATAGTCCTCACCTGATAAAATGTTCCTGGTTTGATTCACCACTAAATCTGGAGTATCATTAAAAGCTGCATAGCCCTAAGAATAAAAGTTGGAAAAATTGGAGCATGTTTCTCATTGTCAAATTGCTTGCAATTTTTTTCCTTTTATTCAAGGATCAAAAGTATACATATGTGAAAATGTAAGTGATAAAACAATGAAAAATACATTTTTATCACTACACATTAGAAAAGATGAAAGCAAAATAGGAACTCAAAGTATATTTCAGATTCAGTTTGCTCTCCATAACATACCTTGAAAAAAAGAAAGCTAAATTTAAATATACATGAATCAGTTACAATCCCCTCAAACATTGCTGCCTGTCAGACCAAGAACGCACATATGAAAATTCCCTAAGTGAAAGGAGTTACTGTGCACCAGCCAAATGCCTCCTCTTTCCAAGTCTATGCCTTCCAAACATGAAATGCATGTTACAAACAATAAAATCCAACTGCCTCTAAAGATGGGGTGATGCTTTCTTCAGTGAAAAGGTGAAAGAATGGGTCAAAGCCATGGAAACAAAGCTGAGGAGCTTATCTGGACAGAAAGGAAATGCTTGAATCCTTACTCCCTGCAAGCCTGATCACTTCAAAAGCAGGCAGGGGTCTAAGGGCCTGAAGACACTGGTTCCAGAAAGTGCCTTCTATTCCTAGCAAATGTTTTCAGATTCCTAGATTTTTCAACTGCCCAAACTAAGTAATATTTTTTTTCCACTGTGAAAATCATTGTGTTTTGTGGAAAGTCTTGCAAAAATACTAACAGTAATTACACTTTGTCCTTCGCACCAGATTTAATATCAACTATGTACATAAGGAATTTAGAAGAAGTCTTTCAATAAAATAAAATTAATTCGGAGAGCATAGGTGTTTTTATTTCTTAAACTTGAACCAAAAAATAGAGAGCATGCTATTGGATCCATGTTGCTGCCTTTTTGTTTTTTTTAGGATTGTTCTTTCAAGCCAACAACTCGCAAACATTTCTGACCTGTAGTATCCTGGAGATACAAAGAACTACATTCATACTTTCAAATATTAGATCTCGGCCAAACAGTGAAATAATGAGAGACATCCACCACAAAGAAGACGAGGTGGGAACAAAAGAATTCTGCTTGAGAAACCAAGGAAAAACTAGTGATACACAAGTATCCCAGTTTATTAATTAAGAGTACACAAGTCCATCAAGAAACATACCTTCTGAACGAGACTAGAAAGGTCTATTTTAAGGACATCATTGACCTTTGCAAGCTGTGAGCTCACTCCTGGCAACTAGGAAGCAAAAAAACATGCCTGAGTCACATGAAGTAACAGTCTTGCTAATTTAGTAAATACATCACAGTTAGGAGAGAGCGTTAAGAAACTAGAATGATTTGTAGCAGAATCTTTCTAACACACTCCTGAAACCTCCGCAATTCAAAAGCAAATCTTAATCTCAGCATTTTATCCTCTTCTACAGAGAAGACAAAAACAGTGACTGGAATTACTCAGAAACACAGAATAAGGGAATGTCACTCATCTGACAAGTGACAGCACACACCAAGCCACTGAGCTGCAGAAACACTACTGGGCTTGCTCAAGGCAACCGCGCTCTAAGAGTCTGAAAAATATTATTACAAAATCTTACCCCACTGAAATTGGCATTGACATTCAGTTGACTTAATGAATTCCTGATGATATTGCAAGTGGAGGCAGCCTGAGCCGCATTGCACGCGGAGTCATTGAGGGTGTTGCTGAGATGCATTTTAACATCCGTCAAGTTTGCGTGAAGCCTCTCTGTCCCCTCCTGCAGAACCTCTACAGAGACACTCACATTTTCCAGTGCTTCCTTTGTTTCTCTGATGGCTGCAAGGATGAGAAATTTTTAAAAAAAACCCACTTTAGTTAGAAAGCAGACTATAGATACAGATAGGAAGAGAAAGTGCACATGCATAAATGCTATGACATTCTTAACAATACTAATCCAAATAACCCTGCCTCCCTCCCAGAAAAACCCTCTAGCACAGAATACGTACTTTTTGCACATAAAAATACATCACTTACACTTTCCTACACAGAAATTAATGTGCTCGGGCTATTTTTATTGAGATTCCATCCACTTCTCAGATTACTCTTTTCTACCCTTTCCCTACCTCTCCTTACTCAGTGATTTCAGTAAAGAACTCTAACACTTGGTCATTTAGAAACTGAAAGAAAGCCCACATCCACAAAGCAGTATTTTCAGTATTTTGCTTATAATCTAAGTCAAAATTATGTAGCTGTAGTTGTATCAGACAAGCATTAATGAGTGTTCAGCACTGGCTTTAGATTTCATCCCAATCACACCAAATAAACAGAACAAAATGAAAAAAAAAAACTCAAACAGGTGTTTAGTACACAAAGAACCACACAGACACAACTAAAAATACACAAGTAACAAAAATAAAGTGCACTTCACACAACACAAGGTTTTACCGTGTTTTTTTTACCTTTGATAGCCCTTTCCACTTTGACTTCAAGACAAATAAGAGAAATAAAGCAAAAAAGGAGAACGATGACAAGTGAATGAGAAAGAATTAATGGTTAAAAAAAAGCCAAAACAAAACCAAAGTGATTCAAGTTCTTGGATGTCTTTCCCTTTGTTCTATAAGCTGTACCTGATTCCTGAAAAAAAGAAGCCTTAAATGGAAAAAATAATAAAGGAATATTTTCTCCAGAGGGAGAAAGAACTAAGCGTGAGCAAGGCTAAACTCAAAGATACAATGAAGAAATGCTGCATAGGACTCCCATAATAAGCTTGGCAGTGTACAGGACAAGCACACTGTAGTTCATTCCCTGACCTGTTGAAGATTAACTTGCAAATACCTATGGACAGCTCTAAGAGGACAGTTTTCCTACTCTCCCTTATATTCAACAGAAAGGGACAACAACCTGGAGCAGGGAAAGCGGGTCTCATTTCTCTTCTGTGACTGCTGAAATTAAATATCAACAACAGCACATAAATCTTGATTTAGTTTTTAAATGTATTTATAAATCTTAAAATATCTGAAATCCTCAGTTTAAGGATGTAGAAGGATGAGCTGACTCATGGTAGTGCATAAAGCTATCCCATGCCGTGCGCTAGAAAGATAATGCCTGTTTTACCGTAGCAACAGAATATTATACAAAAAAAGGACATCTTTACCTCCTGCCATTGACAGAGCTGCATCAAGTGCAGGACGTACTTCTTTTCCCAGCTGTTCTTGAACTCTGATTCCAAGCATAGGTCCAACATCTGTGGCATGGAGAAATAAAAAAAACAAACATTACAGACTAGTTCAACTAGTTCAACTGAACTACCTCTTAGTGTAGGTGCTGTCAGACTCTTACTTAATAAAGAAATTTATATTTGTTATAAATATACTTATATATATTAATATAAATATATTATTGAAATTTTTCAAAGGCCTGACAGTCAGAACTAAGTGACAAAAGGTAATGCAGGGTTCTATTTTAGCTAGCTATAGGCCTAGAAATGAAAGCAGTAAGTCAAAACGTAGAGAAAAATATTCACCAGCACTGCATCATATAGGTAAAGACACATAACATTTCAACAAACTCCACAGTATGTATTTCATTGCATTTTGTACTCTTTTGGAAACAGGATTTTTTCCACAATCTATGTTAGAGAGGCCCAATATCTGGACAGGAATTTTGTGGCATACTCTTTCACTCAAGCTATGTTTTAATAGTGCAAGAGGAACTAAAAAATGAATTCCTTTCTCCTGTTCCTCATGTATCCAGCAATGTCAAGGTCACCCACACCCCAGACCTGCCAGCCAGCTCTGCTGAAATACCTTAAGCGTGTTAAGCACGTCTCCAGTCCCTGCTCCCTCACACGGTGCATCCAGCATGGATGCTCCCAGCACTGGCTTCACCCTTATCCATAGCTAACCCCCACCTCCAAACACTCCAGTCTCACTGTCTACAAACAGAAAGGAAGCTCAGTTCAGCAAAACCACACAGAAATGCCAAGCAGAGTTTGGTGAAGCATTTTAATGTAACATATTCTTTAGGTAGTCACGGCATCCTCTGCACTTTCAGATCACAGTAAACACATTTTTGAGTTTTTAGCTTTGAAGAGATGGGAATACTGCATGGTGCAGAAGCATCCATTACTGTCAGTACTGTCATGTCTGGACTGGGATGAGAATTTTTGTCAAGCAGAAACACTTTTCAGCTTTTCCTTAGGGTGGGCAAATTGAACTCATGTCCAATTCTCTAAAGGTTTATGCTACTGCTGATTGCCTTAGAACGAAATCCTTTTGTACCCTCATGTCACACACTTAATTCTGGTATTTCAAGAAAATAAAAACTATCTTAATTTACTGCTGATCACTCTCACCACAGATCCAGCTAGGTTCCTGTTAATTCACATCACAAATTGGCATTAAGAACTATTAAACATTTAATTTGAAATTTCAGTTTGGAGTGGCTCAGAAGCTTCAAGGTAGTACTTGAAATGCAGATGTTGATCTTTTTTTAATTATTATTATTATTCTTACAGACTTAAAGGCTACCTACTTCTTTTTAGACCAGAGTGTTCCTGTTGAGAATTAAGCAGGAAGACTACTGCTACTTTCACAAGCACATTTGATGTGCATTATACCCTCATACAGACAAGACATATCAACCTCAGTGCAGCCAAGTTGACTGCGTTGAAAACTACCTTTAAAATACATTTTAAACTAGACAGAAGCATAGATTCTAGGCAGGAGAAGTCAATTTATGGTAACTGGCATGATGCCACAGTTGCACAGTTTGATCCAAGCAACAATCCCTCAGCCCAAAATGCAGACCTGTATGCATTTACTAACACCTGATAAAAATGCAACTTGAATTATCATCTGCATTGAATATGGTCAGCCCTTTCTACTGCGAGTTTTGTAAAGCAAAGCTTAAATAATAAAAGAAAAAAAAAATCAGCTTTCTGGTTGTTTCTGTTGACTGAGAGCTTTAAAAGGTGATGCCTCATATTGTAGCTGTGCTGCAGGGGAAAGTGCAGCAGTTCTACTTCAAGTTTTATCTCCTGCTCTTCAACTGCTCATTCTGAAATGGCAAATACATTAAGCAGCTTTAGAAAGAAGATAAGCTTATACCTCAACTTCTGGCTGAGTAGAGGACAAAGGTGCAACAAGAAAAATAAACAGAAATCTCTCACTCATTGGAACCATCATAACCGCTAGTAGATCTGTTCATTGATATTTGGTTTCAACTTAAAAACTGAGGAAACATTCCAAAAAAAGCTTTACATATTGTTACTGAACTATAAAAAGGAAAGTAAAATATTAGCCTGTCTTAATGTATAAACAATTTAATAAAAGACCTTTATGTCGGGAAATACTATGCATTACACCAGCTCTGAGACTTTTTATGTGAAAACAATTTTAGATTTTGGTCTTCTATAACTACTGAGAACTGCACTTCTGTTTGGAAATCATATTCTTATAAATTATGAGCTAATTACATTATCTTACTGAAGCTTTTAAATACACGCTGCTAACCCCCCTTAAATCAAAGTACTTACTATTTAGGTCAGAGAGTGCTTTATCCTTAGCTGTGTTGTACTGGCTCACCAAATAGTCAATTTGCTGTAAAGAAGATGATTAAAAAAAAAACATTAAAAGAATTGGAAAAAAGGGATGCTTTTGAATGTGTCAAACTGTTAGCTTGAAATAATCAGAATATTTGTGCCAACTCCCTGACTCTCTACTGTTTAGTTTCAGTTAACTAAGTATTTTATTTCCTTAACTGGAACTTCTCTGTGGTATATGATTCAGCTTAAGAGTTAAGTAGCAGGAACTGTAGCCTCATGAAGGCTTTGAGTCAGTCAGGCAAATAAGGTTTTTTGCATCTCTCCAATTTCACTACTTGATTTTCTCGTGGCATTAGTTTCTCCCTCACAGAGAGACGTGAGGCACTGATGCAGCGGTAATTTTGAAGCAGTTCACCAACCACACTGACTTGTGTCTGGGCAGCCTTTCAGAGCTTCTCTTGCAGAAAGGAGACAGCTGCTCTACCTTAATGCAAATAATTTTCCTTACCTCCAAGAGGATTTGGTCTCAACTTGAGCCCTACCAAGACACCATAACAATACAAACCAGCAACTTATTTTATCGCCAGATACTGGATTTGGAGAAAAGGCTATCAAGGAACCATCCCTAGTGGAAATCTTACACTAATTTTGAAAAGACATTACATAACCTTCATTCATTTCTGCACGTTTAAAATAATGCATTATGAATTCTACCCCAACTGAGTTAGAGTGGTGTAAAGGTTAACACATTTGACCGATGGGTTTTCAATTTTAAGCACGACTCAAATGTGTATCAAAGTGTGCCTGGCTTGTAGTCTCTGTGAAATAAAGAAAAAAAAAAGACCAAAAAACACCCTCAAAACAACCTATTGATGATACAGCAGTGGACCTCATGAAATGACAAAGTATGAAGCAGATCTTCTTTTTGTAAAATAGAAAAAAATATTTGAGTTTCTTACTAAGAAGGCTGTAGGTATATTTTTATTTGTTTGCTTTGTCAACCTAGGCTAACCTAAGGGCTAAAATTTTGCAGGGCTACAGGTTTTGCATTGTCTCCAGCAATGTCACAGACAAAAGGGGATTCTGTATAACTAATAGTGTTACCACTCAATACTCTCAGTCTGCAAATCTTCTGTGACATGAACTCTTAACAGAGGACTTCTTTTTCAAATCCTCTTACATGCTGTACATACCTCATACTGATGAGTCAAAGACATCAATTCGGATTTCAGAGCTTTACAGTCAATTGGTTGGATTCTAGAACTTTTTTAAAAAGCTGAAGCACTTCTCATTTCCTCAAGAAATTCTCACAAATGTGTGTGTCTACATGATACTCGTGCACCTTGAGTGACAAAATGACTTAGAAGATACAGCTGATGACTGCATCAGCATCAAGTCTAAAAAAACCAGAAAGTAATATCCTTTTTTGAAACTAAAAAAATGCTAAGTGAGACTCTGAGTAACCTCTGGCACAAATGTTCCAAGTCCTGACACTTAAAATTTAATAATATCGCATTTTTATTAACTTTTTAGCCAATGTCTATTTTTTCTCTGTTAAGATAAGTTACTTCTTCATAACAAATCTTCTTCTCTGACGTTTCCTACTGTCAGCACTCTTTGTGCTGTCAAAGAGACTCTGGCGGTTTCTGATGTGACTGGATGAATCCTTCTGTGCCCAGCATCAGCTCCAGACTGACAAAAGGGACTCTGTTTCAAGAGGGGTTATTGGCATGACCTTCAGTTCCTGCCATACACCTCCACCACTGGTCTGTCAGAGCAGCACATGCAAACAAATAGCTGTATAGGGAACATATCCAGATAAGAAAATATTTTATGGCACCCCCCAGGTGTCTCCTCTTCTCATACAGCTCTAGCCAGCAAAAAAGAAAAAAAACTAGCCCAGAGTTACTGTGATTGGAATGCTACCACACTTGTGGATTCCACATAATTGCATGAATTCCACCTATTTCTAATTTCATGTAAGTAAAACAGATGAATAAAATTAAATTCAAATAATTAAAATTAATGAAAGACAAGGCAATAGGGCTGTCAAGACTTTTTTCCCCCTATAAATTCACAAAGAATTGAAACTGTACATTCTTTATGAGCCTTCCTCACTAACATTTCTTTTTTGCTTTCAGTACAAAACAAGATATGCAGAGGACTGCTTATGAGACTTTAAGGAAAGTCTGAAAGAAAAGAATCTTTCCTGTTCAGTATGGTACAGTATGACTCTGGTTTAAAGAAAAATCAGTCAAAAATATTCCTGGAAACAAAGTTTTTGTGGCTCAGACCCAGAGCACATACAGCTAAGTCCAAAATACGAGGAAACAGGAAAGAACAACAGGGAATCCAAGTTTACATGTAATATATGGTTTTGTATGTATTCCTTTTACAACCTTATTTTTCCTAATTATTTATCTTCTGCTAGAAAATATCTTACCTTGCATCATTTATTCTATTTAGTGAGACTGACACACAAAGAATAAACAAAATACTACTGATTTAATCCAAATAGAAAGAAAATATTATTTTCTGCAATATTTCTTATTTACACATCTTCCCTTCCACCCTCCTTCCCCATAAATAAAAAATTCTTTACCGCTGGAGTGTCGTTAAGGAAAATTTTCAGATCTTTAAAATTACTGTTAACCAGTTTCTTTGCTCCTCGGACTTGGTTAGTTAAATGCTGGTTGGCAGCATATGCACAGAGTACTCCAACACTACAAAAAATACAGATAACAGATATTTCTTACTGTAAATGCATATTCTAACATTAAACAGAACAAAAAAAATCATAGCAAAAAAAAGTCAACATTATCAAAAGAAAGGTCTCCATAAATTTACACATTCTTTTTCTTACTAGAGGTTATCACATGCACCATGAGACAGAGTTGAGGAATAAACCATAAGGGCCAATATAGTACTACTAATTAAAAAAAAAAAAATAAAGGAAAAGCGATGTTAACCCAAAGCCTTCAGAAGTTATTTATGTACAAACAAATCCATTTGCATGGGTACTGTCAGAAAATGTGTATAGCCTAGGTAAATTGTATGACACTTAGAAATGCCAGGCTCTTTTAAAAGTATCATTAACCTTGACACAGCTACAAGCAAATGTTCATAAGTTAACTGTGAAAAAGAATATTTTTCATTTGATAACTTCAGCAGCAAGATTTATTCATAATGGCACAGCTTATTTACATAATTACATGGATTTTTCAGAAGCATATGGATAGTCCCTAATAAAGCTAAAATAATATATAAGCATTTCCTGATACTGAAACAAAAGGTTGCAAGTGAACTAGACTTCCAGTTAGCACTGCTGCTGATTATTTTCTATTTGATCACTCCCTACTGTAAAATTCTAATTACAGCATGCCAGATCTGCAAAAACAGTAAGTAAAAAGGCAATTACAGGTCCCATGAGAGTCTTTGAAGCTCTATTAGCATACACAATCCTTAGTTTTTTGTTTAGCTTAGGTGTAAAATAGACTTAAACAGAAGGATGACTTTTGTTTTTTAACATCTCACATTCACAACAGTTAACCTTTCAGACAAGTACCAGAAAGATCAAGAGTAACAACCAGAGTGGTCACAGCCTCAGAATCAAGATGACTACAAACCCCCTTGATGGGTTAAGCATTAACTTTCCAGTAGACAGCAGAGACCCACTCACCACCGGCAGGATACACCCCAAAAGGACAGACACTGCCTTGAGGCTGCAGTCAGGTGCGTTACAGGCAATTCCTGGGTGACACATTTGTTCAGTCTCTCACTTTGTGGTGTAATAGAACAGCTCAATAATAAAGAGGGAGTACTCTGAAAAGCCATTAGGGACATCCAAACACAGGAGAAGGGAATCACTGAGACAAATGGTACCATACTCTTTCCAGACTGTCAAGCTTCCTAAGTTGGTGTGTCAAAAGGACCTAGACACTAGACTTAAAGAAAACCCTATACCAGGCTCCCTATGGGGAAAAAGACAGATGGAAAGTATAGCTTTTGCTCCAAAGAATGTACGTTCAAAAGAAGCCCTAATACAGCCACATAAATGAGATGGTGGAGAGCAACTGAGTATCTAAAATAACATGACTTATGTATCCTGGCAATATAGGAACAAACATCCTGATTCATAATGCTCATCTCCTTCTTCAGTGAATCAAAACCAAGCCTTCATCTTTATTCTGCTTTCCCAAACAAATGTAAAGGCTTGGTCTCCTGGTAAAACTGATCTCAACTATAAGAATTTTTGCTGCTTAGACAAATACTCTCAGAAGGAAAATTCTAATTTCAGAGCATGCTACAGGTGCAGGTCTGTTAGGATCCCTTCACTAACATTCTTCTCAATATCCAAAGACATCCAGAACAGGATGACAGAGTTTTACATAAAGAGGTTGCTTCTCCACTCAAAATTTCATAGCCATGCCTGGCTTTTAATTAACCTCCCAGAAATCACTAAGGAACAAAGGGACATACATATTCATCTTCCTATTTACTTAACTTACAACAAATGGTATAGTTTTATTTCCACTATAACCAACACTCAAGCAGCCACGACATCAGCTACCACCCAAGGAATGAGAACTCAGAATGCATAAATACCAAGGAACTGAGTAACTTTCAACTTACACCATCACTATGACAAGCAGAAGTAAGCAATTTAATTTTGGACATATACACTATTTTATTTCACTCTACTGTGATGGCAATTGCTATCAAAAGTGGGTTTTTTTCTCTGTTAATAAGAAAACCTATCTCAAGCTATCAGGAAAAGCAAACATTTGTGTATTGCTCTGAGGCTCAGTCTATAACCACATCCTCGTTCTTTAGACAACCAACGTTTATGTGTCCTTTCAGTGCTACGCTCACAGAGCAGAAAGGTCAATTGGGAGCTAACAAAACAGTGCTTTGTAAGACTCGAGCATTATCATCTTTCTCTTTAGCTTCCTACATGGGAGGAAACAAGATAGTGGAGATACTTCAAGGCGCTCAGAACAATTGTGACTTTAAACAAACACACAACAGGAGAGATGAAAAATTTATTTACTATGTAACTGAGCCTTGAGTCAACATTCAATAAGCAGCTGCAAAGAGAAGGTCATAAAGCAGGAATAAAAAGGACATGCTTCTGTCATACAGCACGAAGGACATGCTTTTTCTGTAACAGATTAGAGAATTGTTTAAACAATTCTTCAGAGTCCAATATTCCACACTTAAGTTTCTTGTCAGGTTTCACAGACCAATTTAAATGTTACTAATCCAGCTGCAGAGGGAAACACAAGCTTTTCCTTTAGTGAACTTGCAAAAAATGTCGTCACTGAATAGAAAACGTGAGCAGATTTACATACTGGAAGACTGTCCCCTTCCTCACTACTAGCTAATGAATTTAAGAAAATAATGGGATAGAGATTTCTGTACCAATTTTTCCACCAATTCTCTCAGATAATACTGATTTCCAGGTTCTGAACATGTCCTACGAATCTCACAAAGCCAAGGATGCCTGTGAAGCCTGCACGAGGTACTTGCCAAGATGCTAAATACTATTCCATTCCTCCAGACTTGGCCTTCCCTAGCCTCCCACATAACATCCACAACTTCAAGAAAGAGGTTATGACACAAGCTGTCTTGGAAGGACAGAAAAATGTGTTTTTCTATTCAGTAGCCAAGACATTTTGTATTATCAGCAAGTCTGGTATTGCAACACATGCTTTCTTAAAAATCCAATGTTCCTTCCTTTATAATATAGAGGAATTAAGGAAATTACATTTCTTTCTCAGAAAAAACAGGTTTGCCTAAGCTTGCGGATGACTAGGAAATAAGAGGTAATAGCAAGTCTCTGTCCCTAAACTCTCAGTTCACCTTTGAAGAAAAGCACGTAATTGTACTCATTATAAATCTGGAATATCAAATCTACTAAGTTATGTATTTGATAGATTATTTCTATATCCTCTGCTCTTTAGCAACAGAATCCTACTTTCTAGGGCAACATCCTGTATAGAAGCTGTGAATTACCAAAAACACAGCATGTATTTTTGTCTCAATCTATAAAAAGAGGTTTTTAAAACACAAAGTGCATGTACAAGAAAAAGATACACTAAAGGCCTATTTAGTTTAAGATAAACAACTGCCTATGTACCACAAGTTTTTTGACTTCTTTCTTATACCCCACCTTGAGGAAAGTGAACTTCTTGCATTATGTCCCACCTGCAGAAAGCAGATCTAGGTAGAGCTTTTTTAAAAAATAAAAGAAAATCTGTCATACTTTTATTGCCTTTACACACCACTCCAATAAGCTTATTATTAAAACCTCATCCTAATTACCAGAGCACTACATCAGTGGAAAAGTGAGAAGAAATGTTCATTATGATTAAAATCTACTAGCTGAACTATTCTAAAATCTACATGAACAGCATATATATGTCAGTGTGAACTTGCATGCTGACACACAGAAAAAACATCCCCATGTTACTAGAATTTTCTGGAGTTGTTACCTTCATACAGAATCTATTGCAGGCTCTGAATTCAGAGTCTTTCCCCTAATACTCTTTACTGTGCATTTAATTTGTCTCTTCCAGCCAAGGAGAGACAGTTTGGAACCATTTTTTCATACTAAGGACCAAAAAAAAAAGAAAAGTTAATTAAAAAAAAATTTTAAAATGAAGAAAAAGAAAGGAGGAAGAAAGAAAAAAAGGGGAACATGGCTCAATGCTCCCTGCTCTCTTCAATGTTCTTCTGATCCTTTAAGAGAATCTCAGAATGGTTGGCACTGCAAGAAAGATGAAGAAAGATGCAGAATATACACTCAGAGGGCAATCCTGAAGAAGTCCCTCCTGCCGCTATCTGCATGAATGTTCCATGGGAGTGCCTTTAAGGCAAAGCTCCCCTGGCAGAGGTGCGGGTTCAGGGTACTCTGATGGACACCAGCCTTGCTAAATGCACCTTCTGAAGCAGCACAGCTCTAGGTGAAGGAGTCCATGGCATTCCAGTCACCTGGAAGGGGTTTAGGAGACCCTCAATGCTGCATGAACTCAAAACTATACCCAAACAATGACAGGACCCACCCTAGTAGTTTCAGAGCATATCTTGATGTAAACCCTGTATTGGTGGAGATCACTCAAGTTTTCATTCTTTTGGCTCTGTCTGCAAGTAGCCATAAGCATTTTACTCTCACAGACTACACTCTTCTGGTTTCTGTCACAGCTTACACATTTAGCTTGGCACAGTACTCGAGACGTGTGATTATGGGAAGCACTACAGGTAAATCTTCCACCTAAGCTGAAACTGCATGGAAACTTTTGAGAAAAGTAGATAATAAATCCAGAAGAAGACTTAGTTTGAGTACAGTACAAGACATGTAGAAACAGTTTTAAGTAAATCTCAGGCCTTCTCAATTTTTTTCCTGTTGAGGCAATGGCTACCAGTAACTGTCCTTTTGTGTTGCAGCATTGCAGTAAGCAACCTGACATGGGTTCAAATAGATCCACGCATGGGATCTTCTCCTCCCTTGTGAAAGAAGATCCAGGAAGGGCAGAAGAATCACCTCTGGTACTGAGGTGTCCCAGAGACCTGAGACCTCAGTCAGGCTGAGATCAGTAATATTAGCCTTGTAAAGTTCTATCTTGCCTTGCACAGCACTCACAGCATTAGAGACTTAGCCAGGTAGTCATATGAGATTATCCCTACTCGTGGAAACCTGCAGACAGATCTCAGGCCAACTCCTCCTTAGGCTAAGCATCTGATACTCCTGATGTCTCATGGAAAAGGATAAAAAAAAGGAGGAATTAAAGAGGCAATTTCACTAGTTCTGGAAAGCATATTACTAGGGATTGCTGATCTGTCAGTCATGACCATACCAATGCTGGGTATGCTTAATCCCACAAGGATAGCTGGCAGCAAATGCACAAGTTTAAGAGACCAACAAGGGGAACGATCTCTTAATTTCTCTGCTGACAGGAGACATCTCTCAGCCATTATAACCAGAAAGCAACATCCTGCAAGGTGGTGTAAATACAGCTGGTGAGCTTTGTGAGCTACCTTCAGTTTTGGCATGCTGAGGTAATTTAATAACTTACTGTCTTCAAGGCACCTTGTACCATGAAGAACTTTTATCCTGTCATCATGGCAGGGATGCACCTACCACCTACATGATTCAGGTTTCTAGTTTTAAGAATACTAAGGGTCTCGTTTGTTAGTAATATCTGAGAGAAAAGAGCATGTTCCCATACCTGATATCAGCATGACCTCCATTTGAGCACAGGCGAGGTGTCAATTTGTTACAACACACAGTAGTAGAAAAAATAAACTCTACATTACAATGAAGTGACAAAGTACATCCCACCTGACTGAACAGTCACATGGTACAGATCAAAAGACTTTTATTTTCTTTTAATATAATCACAAAATAAGCATAGCAGGCAGGTGAAAATATGAGTTAAAGGAAAACAGAAAGCCTGAAAGCAAACAATTTATTCTGGAAGCAGGGAAAAGAAGAATCTTGACTGTAGTTCCTCATCACCCATTACACACATAACACAGGAGTGTGCTCCTAACACCAACTGTGCAAAAATGTCTCCAAACTCCAGGATTTATAACGAGTTCACGCATGATTTAAACAACTCGAGACCCAAAAGAAAAAAAAACACATTATTTTGAACTAATAAGAATATATGGAGGAAGTCACACAGTTGCTTTTCGTACCAGTACAACACTACTGAGAACAAAGCAGTACATTGTACCTCAGGTTCTCTATGGGATGGTAACTGAACACAGGACACAGTCTCTCATAAGTTTAATGTAACATTCTGCAATTGCCATTTTGAGACTGGCCAAAATTTCACTTGCTGAATTCAAACAATTCTTTTTTTGTTTCACACCTACATTCTGCTCAAGCAAGTATCTAATGACCTGTGGATAGTAACGGTGGCAGCATTTTTATAATGTAGTTACATTTTCTTTAATAAACAATAATATTGTGGTGTAATAAAATAATTTCTGCACCTGTAGGCTAATACAGTAATATTATTTGTCATATGACACTACAAAATAAGTGCTATACGAAGCTTCATATTGTTCTATGTATCACACTTGCCTTATTATTAAAGAAGCAACAAAAAGAAATGTTGCAAAACAGCTCCTCTGACAGTCAGCATTTTTCTTCTGTCTTTGATGCATTTCCCCACCACAGTTGTCACAGCAACGACACATACAGAAGCAAAGTCCCACAAGAGGCAGTAACAAAATAAATAGCAATCCCAAGGCTGCGGAGACTATAAAACCGATTTCATAGTAGATGGCCTGTAAGTCAGACAAAAATAGTGGTAATAGCAGGTATCACACAGTTACTGCAATCAATATAGAGCAAATAATTAGAAATCAAACTATGGACTAAACCATCTACTAAGTTACCAAGGTTACGGACTTGGTATATTTTGTCAATAATTGACAATTTTTCTATCAAAAAGATACATAACATTGTAGATACTGACAGCTAATAATTATTTAGCTAGACTACTAGCTAGGCAGACTACAAGAGTGAGTGCTAAGAGAGAAGTAGGCTCACAAGAAATAAACGTGAATCAGTGCAATTGAAACAGGTTAAAAATGAACACATTCGATTTCCTGGATCACAAATCTACTGTTTCTCACATCTGTTTCCAAAAAGGCTCCACAAATGTCAGCAAGGTTAACTAAAGCAACACCTCTTGGAGGGGGAAGGGAGGCTTAGCTTTTTCTCTTTTTTATTTTCTTATGAACCGCAAAGGGAAGTACTTCACTGGATGACTGATTACAATGGCAGAGGTTCCTCCAAACTGCTGAATTTAAAACTGCTTAGGGACAGGAAAACATGAAGGAGCTGACAGATTTTAAGATCTCTCAGGTAAAGGCATTTATTCTGCTGCCAAACAGCAAAGCAGCAGCAACTAAAAGGACGCTTTCAAAAGCTGGGAGTGAAAGGGAACGATGCAGTTCCATACCCTAACCAGCTTTTACACTGCAAGAGACCTCAGACCAAGAAGCTGGGCCAGGCAGCCCTGGCACAGCCCTACAGAGGGCTTAAAGGGACAAGCTGTGAGCTCGCCATGCTGTTTCCCTTTGCTGAAAACACAAGCCAGCCCATCCCAGACTGGATCAGGCAGGTGTCTGTACACAGAGATAACAGCACACTGTGGACATGCCCCAGTGCTCTTTCTTCCCTGATAAATCTCTCTTTTCCTTTCCTTTCCCAATTTTAGGACAACTACTTCTCACCCTAGTATTTTGAGTCCTCTCCTGCTTTACACTAATACAAGGGCAACTTAGCAGAAAAGGAATGATACTGAGGCTGCGTAACTGTCCTGGAAAGTAAGTTAGAATTTCTCACAATTTATCAATCATGCTCCAGTTCCAGCTTTGATGTCCTTCTTCACAATCCCTAATTATGAACTGAGTTGAATACAGCAACCATCACCATAACTAGAGTTGCAAATTTCTGACCTCATTACCAATTACTAGGACGAAAACTATTTTTATTATTATTGTTATTATTAACTGCTGGTTAAAACTTTCACTTCCTTCTGAAGAATATGAACAAGATGTTTGGAAGAAGAATTTGGCTAGATTTTGCAAAAGAATTACTGGGTTTTTTCCTATTTAGCTGAACACTCAAAAATTATTTGACAATGTAAGTTATTTTAAGGTAGGTTAGATGGAAAAACAGTATTTAAAAACATTAAAAAGGGTTATGAATGTTCTAACAGGAGTAATGCACACAGACATGATTAGTTTCTTTTCAAAGTGTACATCTACCATAAGACATTACCTGAAGAGTCAGGACAACATTTTCTGGCTGCAGAAGTCAAAACAAACAGAGAATGTGTATAATACACAGGCAGCATGCACAAAAAACAAATCCCATGAATAATGAACAATTAGCCACAACCACAACAATTAACAACACAGAAACAATAATGAAAACCGCTAAAGTAAAATAATGCACAGAAGTGCCATTAAATAATTATGGAAAAATATTTACAATAAAATACATGGCAGGTATTTTCTGGTTTCCCTGGTAAGTCAAAGGAGTCTAGGATTTGTCCAACAAATAATTCCATCTTAAAACAATGACAGACCAGTTACTTTAACATTGAGCATCTATTTCATATAATTCCCAACACATCTCACAGAAGGCCAGAGATTGCATTACTTTGTGGTTTAGCGACTGCTTCATGAACTCCACCTGTCATAACCGATATGATATTCCTGGATAACTTTTTCTTTTCAATTTTATTTTGGTAGCTCCACGAGCAGTTTTGGGATCTTAACACATTACATACAAAATTCATCCTCACTTTTAAGTAATCCTGTAGAGTTTTAATTTGAATTATTCTAAAGTAAAAAAAAAAAAAAAAGGAAGCTTTCAAGAAAATCTGAAGAAATCTCTTTAATAGTTCTTAATGGTCTTCTTATCTGTAATACCAGAAAAACTCTAAAGACTAAATATTCAATGACAGGAACTGCAAGAGAACCCAATTTCCCCTTTATTTCCATAGTGGAAATAGAATTTCTTCTATTTTGCCCTTCATGTCTGCATGACAAGTCCACAGCTCCTAATGCTTTCCCCCTTTCTTATAATGGGAAGAGAAGTGGACCAGCTAAAGACGGCAAGACCCCTCAACCCAAAGTCTGACATGTGAAAATCATAAATGTTCAAGTTTTAGGACATTTTTTCAGCATCACATATCGACATATTTTCTCCCATACTAATGAGAGGAAAACAAATGCTTACCCTCCCTTACAGATCTTGTACCAACTATGATTTTGAACATTTCAAGCAAGGACTCTCCCAACAGAAGTAAAGCAATGGCAGCAGCATGAGCTGGCTCCCCAGAGCAGGCTCGGATCAGCTGCTGGGCTGCCCTGGCAGACTGCTGCCCCTGGCAGGGGATGGGGAGATGCTGATGGTAAGAGTCCAACTGGGAACACTGGGACACAGCACAGAAGTGGGAAGGGCCTCCTGGGTCACTAACACTTTCTATAAATAGGTTTTAAAAAAAAGATACAGAGGAATGACAGCAGAAATTCAACAGGATAAATATGAGAAACAGATTTCCTGTTCTTGCTACTGAAGGGCTGTTCCCAATGCTTGGGGAGCAAGTTTTCTTCTCACATAGATTTGCACATGATTTCAGCCCCTTTGCACATATTTGCCCCTTAGTTTCTGTGCTAGCACTGTCTTCTGCCCAAGGAGCAATGCTTTCTTCCTGGTGCTTCCTCTCCATATATGTATTTTAAAAGGTAATCACGTCCCTTATCAACTCTTTTCCTAAGCAAAGCAAACTCTTCCAGTTTCCTCTGAAGACCCATAGGTTTTCCAGATCCCCCTAAAGGACACTTTCTGAATTCATCCTAGTCTAAGTTCATTTTCCCTGAATTTGAGTGATCAGAACCACAGGCAAACATTTCTAACTACTTACTCACACCCTTCAGCAACATTCACACTTCCCCATCTCCACTGGAAATTCCTCCAGGGGCACACCTACAGCCATGCTGGCTGCTTCACAGCTGACTCTCACTAATGCTTCTGTCTTCTGAACAGCACCCTACTTCTCCTGATGTATTTTCTTTTTCCAAATTTATTTTGAAGTTTTGCACTTTATCCAGGTCAGAATTTGGACTGATAAATGGCCTGTATTTCAACAAGCACATCCCCTATGCAAGACTGGAGCTGTCATCAATCTCAGATTTCTCAAGACTTAGGTACTAGTTACTAAATACTAAACTTGTGCTCATGTATACCACCTATGGCCTAATGGTTTTGTCCCAGCTCTCCCAACCAAGCCCAAGCCTACACTGCTCCCTGAGTATACAGCCACAATCTATGATGCACCACTCTTTAGAGCCCACCAAACATGTACACGGGATCAGCAACAGTCACAACAATACCTACACACCAAGACGTCATGCAGAGCTTATCAAGCTACTGGAGAAACAGGTTTGTTGTCAGGTAGACAGGGAAGCACAAGGCTTTCCCCTTTCAAATACCAAGATCACACAGGCCACCCTGGTTCAGGGCAGTAGCTCAGTGCCTGTATGCCACGTGCCATCCTCATCCTCCTGACAGGTACACCACACCGCAAGGACTATAAGCAAGCACCTCATGTGAAGTAACTTGTCACTGCCTGGTCATAGTTAAGATTCCTACTGAAGACAGCCCCTGACACTGTTTCAAAAGCAGAACACCATCCTTGAGAACAGCCCCAAAATCAGATGCATATTCCATTCCATTCCATCTTCTTGCTACCAGATACCCCAAGAATTTCAACCGTTCCAGGATATTCACATACCTAGAGAGATAATTAAAAATATCCTCCACATGATTAACACACTACATAAGCTAAAATATACACATAAATTCAGCTTTTTGAGGAAAACAACTGAAGCTTACATGAGAGCTGAGCAGTGATGGTTCTCTCTATGCTTTTTAAAAATAAAAGCAGTATTTTTTAACACAAACAGCCTTCAATCGTTGTGCAACAGACACTGCAATCACATTACAGCTGAAATTTGTAAGTCAGCCTTAACTATGATTAGTTTCTTTATAGTGGTTTATGGAATTTTCTTTGTAATTGCTTTTGAGAGGTTTTGGTCCCACAATTTTCATGAAACCATCACACTTGTTATTCAAAAACTTAGTATTTCTATCCTTTTAGTAGAGTTTTAAAATACTAATTCCTGTTTTAGAAATAAAACTGAATTTCAAAGTAATAATTTTCATTATTTTATGCAAATACACATAGATAATTTACCTTTTGATAATCGCCCCGTGTATTTCCCAGCTGCTGCTGTGCTACTTTTTTGATGAGATCTGAAAATAAGCAAGAATATTCCAGAGTTTTAAACAACACAATTTATAAAAACGAAGGAAAAAGAATGGTTTGAATTCTACTGTTAGGTAGAAATCAACAGCATAGGCAAGCACATAAGTGTCCCCATAAATCTGTCTAGTAACAACATTTTTAATTAACAGTGTGTTTTACGAGCTCACAGGAAGAGCCAGGTTATCTATCAGTTAATCAGTTGACACTGAAATACAGTGAAGGTTTTTCCGAGGTCACTCTCTGTAACATAAAATCATTAAATAAAGTTCATCACACATATATCAACTACTTGGACAATGTTCCAGGTGTCAGCTTTGCTTCATGTTTACGCCAAGTACGTAAGTGCATATATATATATATACACATATATACATATACGCACACAGCATTAGATACGTAATGTGAAAAATGAACATGGTAATGATGACTTCTTGATTAAAGGGTACAAGGAAGAATGACCCTTACCTTTCCAACATTATCCCAACCTTTTTTCCCCTTCTCCCTCCCCCCCATCCCACCAATCTCTGGACAACAGTTAGCATGGAACAGCACCAAAACAAACCAGAAAGCCTAACACATTACTTATTTACTGTGTGTGCAGCTCCATCTAACACTCATTTTAACTTACTATATAAAAAAATACAGCAACCAAAAAAACCAAAGTAGGAATATAACAAAAATAGTGCCACTTTCAGTAAACCCTGGCAGCTGTAACAACGATCCCCTTTTTGGGACATCACCAGCCTATCCTTATCCAGATTTTGACGACTACCCTATGGGAACTATGGCTCCCAGTCATTTCTGTGACACCCTGCACTTGAAGAGGGGCTCCCCCAGGCCCCCATGTTCATACAGAGCTGGACTTCATGCTACTATTGCCCCGTTTTTGGTCACCCCATATGTTAATGAACATACTTGATAAAAACTTCCAGTGAGTTCCCTAACCTGAAGCTCAATTAAAGGACCTGAAGTTTCAAAATCAACTGTAGACCTCCCAACAATCCAAGCCCTCTCAGAACTGATTGTAGCACTTGTGAAATATGTTCAGGGAGTTCACAGGGGCTTTGATCTCACTCCTCTCTCACCCTGCACGTGGCTCAGAAAAACAAATTCCTAAACAAACAGAGTCCACAGTCCTCCCTCCCCAACACCCTGCAGAGGGAACAAGGACTCAACTGATCTGCACATTGAAGAGGTCCTGAAGGGTTCCTCATAGAAAACTGTGTCCAAGGAAAGAAAACTCATGGCAGCAAGGCACCAACTGCTGTTTTAGGGCAGGCAGTCCCTGCAAGGGAGCTGCAGACAGTGTCAAGCTACAGATCCTTCCTGGGACAGGAGTATATTCTCTCACACAGAGTGCTCGCAGTAGGTAAACAAGCACTCTCTATGGTGACACAACCTCGTTTTGGAAAGACCATCCATAAAGTACAGGCTAAGGCTGAATCCCAGAGTAAGAGAAACAAAAACAAAACATATGTAGAAAAAGCACCTGGGAAGCACAAAAGAGTTATGATACCTGCAATTCCTTTCAGGCTCTGCATCTTGGGAGTCATGAGACTGCTGAAGGAAAGGGCACACACCACTGTATGGGCAACACACAACTGATCCTCCACTGCAGCTCTGACACATCTCGCACACTGGGGTCAGCAAAGTCCTCCCTGCATTAAGACCATCTCAAGCAGCATCTGTGCTTCTCCAAAAGTTTCAGCAACAAGGAGATACACAGCTGAGTGAGGAAAAACTGCACAAACTCCAAAGGTGTATATCACACTGGTTGTTACGCAATTTTTTCTTCTTCAGCAGAGGTAACATTTCTTTATTCTTGTTATCTATATCACGTAAATAAACTTAAGAAATACTGGTGCATAAAATATAAACACAATGAATTTTCTTTATAGCTAGATGGCTTTTAGCCTACAGGAAAAGAGCTAAAACAACTCTTTTGTTTATGTATTGATTTAACTATTTAGCATTGCGTGACAACACACTGCAGAACAGCTACTAATGAGAAACTTCTACCAGCTTAAATGAGAATGTGATAGGAAGGAATAAAAAGGAAAAGCTTTTGTGATCCTCAGTGGCATGAAGCTGGCACAGGAGCCAACTGCCCAGGATGCTGTGGCATCACCCTCCTTGCTGCTACTCTAACGCTGACCAGAAGAGTTCCCAGCAATGTGCTCTCACTTCCAGGCTGCTCCTAACTCAGAGGTTCATCTTGCTTTGGAAAAGGGTTGAACTCGCTGACATCTTGAAGTCTCTTCAAATCTGAATTATTCCAAAGTTATCCTGCAATCATAATGGCTTTCTATTACAAATTATTTATGGGAGCAGTGAAAACGCTGCCAGGAAGCATGCAAGGAAACAAAATTTTGTTATTGACAAAAACATCCTTTGATACATTTCCTAATGCCGGGAATTGGTACAAGAAAATTTTAAAAGCATTAGCTTTTCAGGTTAAACAGAAGTTGAAAGATTTTACCCAGTCTCCTAGTTAAGTGTCTGTCTCCATAATAAATTAAAGTTAAAAAAAAACCAAAAAAAACCAAAACAAACAACAACAACAACACCTCTCAACAACAAAACATGTTTCATAAAGTTTTACATACATCTATACACAAATACACATTTATGCACCTCTGTATGCATGTGTGTATGTGTATGAAGTAACAGCTCAGGAGAAACAGAAGGGTTGAGGCTGCAAGGGACCCCCTGGGATCATCCAGTCCAGGTTACCCAAGGCCATGCCCAGTCAGGCTTTGAGTATCTCCAAGCAGAACAACCAATACTTTAAAAAGCCAAACGAAAACAACAACCAATACTTAAAAAACCCAAACCAAAACAGCCCAAAATGTGGCCTGGTTTCTTGTGACATGCTTAAATTGCTTTGAATGTTCTTGATTCACAGTTTTATTTATACCGTTTCCATATTTTATAGCCTGCGAGTCAAAAAAATTACAGAAATCAACCTGAATACTCTGTGACAAACTTAAGCAGATAACAGCACTTCATATGTGTTTCTGAAATTTAGAGTTTCTAAAGCTCGTTCATCAGAAAGTAAAACACCTTTAAGTTTAATATAAACACACAACACAATGGCTGCTATTGCACAACCCACTTTTCCCCCCTCAATTTTACAGAATGTGAGATTTCCCTGCTGAATAAAGATTCACGACTTACATTACTTTGCAATGATTTTTCAGAAGTAACATGATACTTCAGGGTGTTTTTCTCACCAGACAGCACACACTAATTGTCCAGTCTTTACTATAAATTTATTACTTTAACAGCCTTCAGTATAAATGGGATTAGGCATATCCCTGGTTAATTAATTCCAAATGAAGTGTGGAAGTTGTATATATTCCCATAAAAAATATTTTTGGCTACAACTGAATGTGAGACTATCTGCAGTTACTTGTCCACACATCTGTACACACAAACACACCTTAGTGGTTTTGTGGCACCAAAACTCTCCCTGCTCATTCCAGGAGGGGTTGGACTAGATGATCCTTAAATGTCCCTTCCAGGTCAAACCATTCTGTGTCCTAGGTTTTAAACACACTGATAGTAATCATGGGGAAATGTCCTGTGCCAGGCACTGTGTAAACACAACCTACTTATGGCTACACTGCTCACTGCAGGACAATGAAGAGACATCTCAGCTCACATTTTATTCAGCCTGTGATTCTGGTTTGCTTTTATGAAGCACCTTTTGTCCTAGCTAGAAAACCTCCTAGCATTCAAATAAGCTTTTACTTACAGTTGAACTAAGGTAACTCCATAGGACTCTCTCTTGAGTTATTGTCAGAGTACCACCTTAAGGCTGATTTCTGTCTCAAATATACAAGCGCTAGGAATGTGTGATAAAAAGTAGTGTCCTTTATTTTCAAATTAACTGGATTACTTCTGAAATCTTGGCTTGACCAGCTGCACACATTGTTTCACAGGACCAGTAATCCAAGGCTTTAGCACAGAACACATTTTATCATTGAGGTTAAAGAGATTTACCTTGTGAGGCTCATTTACACAGCTAATTACATTACTGCTTTGCTGTCTCCCTCCTGCTCTCATCACACATGCGAAATGCCATCTGCCCTGGTAAATCTAACTAGCCAGATGAACTCTTAATTTACCAATGCAATTTGTGAAGAAATATTAAGCACCTCTGAGGACCTCCAATTAACAAAACATAATCACCACCTCCTGCATTGCATGAGTATTGTGTATACACACTCAGTATTTCATTACCCTGTCTGGTTATCACTAGGCATGCTTCTTAGAACTGCTCTACAGAAAAGGATAGTAGAAATAATAGAGACTTAAAAATAAGCTGTCTGGCTATTAAGCATCAACATAAATTAGTTACAAATTCTTCTGCCAAGAAAGCTTTTTAAATGTAGGTGACAGGAAAACAGTTGGAATAAAACCTTTAGGAATGCTATGCTTCCTCTTCACTCAAGCAATTCCATTGAGCCAGTTCAGCTATAGTGCAACTCCAACATTAATCAAATTATGCCAGAAATTAATTTGTCTTTTTATGCAAAAGATAATACACTAGGCTTCTATTCTGAAAGGTCTTCAAACAAACCAATGAGAACCATGACTGAAGCATTCATATCACACTGAATAGAGATTTTTTTTCAGAACAGGGGAGAATTACATAGATAATACACATGATCAATTAATAACCACTTTATTGCTATCTCATTCTAATGTATAAAACCGTATTTCAGCCCATTCCTGTTCATCTATAATAGAGAGAGTCACACACTGAAGAGTTCAGCATCTCTCTGAATATGGGTCAATTAGCCTGAAATTAATGAATTAAAATGACTTCAAGCTTGTTTTTCTCCTCTCTAATTATTACTCAGACTAATGAATATCTCTTGAAAGGCCAAGAAACCCAGGAAAGCTGTATTAACTTTTCAGACTTATCAGAGACAAAAACCTTCCATGTATCTTACAGACAGTTTTACAGCAAGTTCAGCTCATCAACATTTTAAAATACTTGCTTTGACTTGAGTGGAGCTTTGGTTGCTTCCCCAAAGCCTCAAGCCAGTAGCCTTTACTGTGGTCAGATTCAGCTCCCATTGAAGAGTCTCCCTCAGAAGGAAAGACAAGGTCACCTTTGGTCCTCTGTACTGCCACCAGCTACATCATGGTTCTGCTCACATCTACCCTCCCAAATCCCACGGCACCGCTTGTCTCTGGCTCCTCTGCAGAGCAAGATGAGAGCTTGGTAATGGTGGTGGCCGAGGAATCCACTATGCACACTGATGCAGAGATAGCAGAGAGGGAGGGTCCTGCCACACTGCTCACCCTGTGTGCAGGAAGGAAGAAAACTCATTCTGTAGGCCAAGTGGGAAGGCTCCCAGAGAAGGAGGTAAGAGATCACTTTAGTCCACAGATAAGAAGCCTAATCCACGCAGTCACTCATATAGCCTAGACCATTCCTTTCCAACTCTAGACTGAAAAGCTTCACTACCCCTTCACAATGTCCTCCTCAGACAAACCTGGGACATAACCCTTTTCTCTAAACTAAGGAAAAAAAACCCCAGCCTTCTCAGATAATTTCTGTCCCAACTTTTAGACCAAGTTTCTCTCCATACAATTCACTGGGTTTTTTTTCCCTTGAGTTACTCGGAACATCAGGCTGATTCAGCTTCCATCCTCCTGTTCCATGCCAGAGGCCATTCTGGCCCTCTTCCCTTCAAGCACAACTCCTGAGTGACACAATGACCTTCCCTCGCTTTTGTAGCCCACACACAAGATCACCTACTTATATTACAGACATGCAATATAAGGAAATTCTCTGTTCAATCACCTGTCTATTCACCTGCATCAAAAAAATAATGTGCAAAAACTAACTTTGAATTATCAGCCATGACTTCAGAAAAGAAAAATAGGCAAATAAGGAAAAAGCCTTGCTGCTGTACCTCATCCCTGATGTGCAAAACAAAGCCCTAGAATTTTTTATTCCACAATGCCTGGAAGAACTTGTTTGAATGGATGTAAAAAACCAACAAATACATACATTGCTTAGGTATTTTAACTTCTCATCTACTGTGGCAATCTGTCTTTTCACCCTTTTCTGTCTTCAGTCTGCTCTTTCCTATCATCATCCACTCCCATTCCTTGATTCCACATTCGTTAATTATACGTTGTTATGCTACAGTACTCTGGCTGTCATAAAATTCAACAACACACAATATGACACAAGCAAAAACACAGTTTTAAGGCCTTGTCACACTTATAAAGCATATGCTGCTTCATTCATAATTGAAAGGACAAGCTACCAGACTACCTTGAAATGTGCCTTAGCTTACACTGCACACAGTGCAGGGCAACGTGAGAGAGAGTGGGAAGTAGAGCTGCAACATGAACTAGGTAATGAAGAGATGAACAGCTAAGAGCAGGATTGAAACTGCAGGAGTGGTCTAAGCAGGGAGAGCTTTAGCCAGAGCACAGGTAGGACTAAGCATGGTGGAAGTGCTGAAGACAAGGAATTGCACGGCATCAACAAATGATGAGGGAACCAGAATGTGAAATTAAGAAGACCCCCTCAGCACCCTTCCTGGCAGAAAATAACATTGCTCCAGTGAAGAAATGGTACAGCAGTGGATCAGATAACAGTAACAGTCAATGAACTTCATTCATGAACACAAAAAAGTTCCCCAATTTCCAAAAAACTGAAGTTGGTCAGGAAGACCAAACAGGTAATTTTAAGTCTGCCACAGAAAATCCTCACACCTTAGAACTGCTCCAAACTTGCGGTTATTCCTTCAGTGCAGCACATTTTCTCTTCAGGCATACTCTGCTTTCCACTGACATGCACAGACAACCTTAAAGAGCCTGGCCAAGGAAAAGGTTTGAAGAAAAAGGAAATAGCCGCAATATTGACGTGTACAGGACAAGTAGAATGAAAGATTTCTCCTTTGAAAATAACCTTTGCAAGGGCTTTCTAGTTGTTCTTTGCTACAAAGAAAGTTCTGTTCTTGCTGAAGCTTTGGAAAAAGAACAAAAAGAGAGAAGCCTTTAGAAAAATCCTTCCTTGGGAGGCTGCAATAAATTTGCATGCATCACACAGACACGAAGGGAAGTAGAAAGCTCTGAAGAAGTATTTCACACAGAAACTGCATTATCTCATTTTCTGAAGGCAACAAAACTTCTGTAGCACATTGTTTGTGCCACGACAGCTATTTTTTGCCACTTGCTTTGTTTGCAGTAGTTACCTAAAGTTCTCCCTAGGCCACCATCTGGTAAGGATTTACAACAGATTACGGGTAAAGATTTAACTTGGTGCACCGTACATGCTTGTCTGTTTTAGCACACTGCACGGGCTGAGCAACTTCTTGATAGAGTGGGACGTGCAGACACATTGGACTTGTAACTCTGATCAAAGTAGTAAATATTCAGTCTGTATGAACAACAGCATTTTTCCTCTTCCTTTCTCTCCTCAAGAGCTGCTGTAAACTGAGGAAAGCACAGAAAATCCTCTCTTGCATAACCTGGATTATTGGTAATGTGAACATAGATAAATTAATTGGGAATGATGCATTGGAGCCCTGCTGACCAGATTACCTCAGTGACTGGCATTCTGGCAGCTTCCCTGAGATTCCTCAGAATTCCCTTTCCCTGCTTTCCCATTTTTGCAAGGGCCACAATTTTCCACATGTTTGATTACTGGGTTATGCATATGGGATTCAAAGTACTACAGAGATCATTACTTCTCTCAGAAAATCAAAGCAGAAGTAAAGGTTGCTACTCTGAAGAAAGTTAATTAGGCCTGAAGTTTTGATTTGTTCTTTACAGGTACAGCCAGGCATGTTTCAGCTGAGTTAAACAGCCAAAGCAATGCTTAACATTAAGAATATTCACATTCACAACTTTAATCACAGTTTAAAGTTCACAAAAATAAAATAATTTGGTGCACTTTCAGAGATAAGAATGATCTTAACTATGTTGTGATGAAATACAGGCCATAATTTAATCACAGAAGTGTTTTTAGATAAGAAATCTATCTGCATGTTGAAAAAAGTGTGAAAGCAGGTTTGGGTTTGGTTTTCTTTTTGTAACTGGCAGGCTCACACTGAGATGTATATACAGATTAGTGTGAACTACACTGGCTGGCATTTTGTGGCAGCTGGTTTTCCTTCTAACATGAAGATAACTCATTAGTGAAATGGAAAAATTTAATAGTCTTAAAAGGATGCCAAAGCCCACAAAAATCGATACTTACACACTTATTTTGCTCCAGCAACTTTTGAATAGTGCATATTCACTTAGAAAAAAGCATCACTTTGGTTAAAATCTGTAAGTTACACAGTGTAGCTTGAGAAGTAAAAATAACAGTGAGAAAAAGGGAGAGGAGAACACTGTTATTGTCATCATTTTCAATGTAATTAAACATTGAATATGACTGTGGAAAGATTTGCTGCAAAGATCTATCAAATCCTTCTTACTTCAGTTGAAATCCTTCAAGAAAAAGCCATCGCTGAACAAGACTTAATAGTTGGTTACTCTGTGAACAACAACCAAAGTGAATTACGAGACAAAAAAAAGAGGGCTAGGCTAATGCCATCTTATTATGATGGTGTATAGCAAAGAAAAGAGAGAGTCAAATGAATGCTTTTCCAAAAACAGGCAGGACAGCATCTCCCATGGTTAACTCAAAGTGCTTCATAATAGCCAAGATGATGAAGGAACTGAGAGGTCCCTTAGAGGTTTGTGAAACCATTATTCCAGTAAGTTCATTGACATCCCCTTCTCTCTCCCCATCAGTTTCATGGACTACAAGTTAAAAATTATAATGAGGTTCGGCACTATGTGAACTGATAAGCCTGTAAAAATTAAATGAACAGGGAGAAGGGACAGCAAAGTGGCAGCCTCTGTTAAGCTGGGAAAATCATGAAACCTCAGCCCAGTGGCCTGAAAACCCAAAAGATTTCTGCAGTTACAGAAACCTCTTTTCAAAGAGGTTCATGCATGGTACACGCTACCAAAAACGTGGCTGACCCAAAACCTGTTCTGTCCCACTTCTCACCATACAAGATATGCTCTGGAAGTCTCAAACAAGCTACCGTACTTTTAGTGGTTTAGATTTCCTTTTCACAGAGGAGGGACACAAAGAACTGCCTTCTTCACATGGGGTACCCTGCCTGCGGTTGTGCCCTGGCATCTGAACGGCAAAACTTAGGCTCTGACCAAGTTGATGCCCAAGGTGCTTATCTCTTTGAGATACTAAATGAGACTGGCAAACTTTTAGATTAAGAGCAATGAACGCACACAGAGCTTAATTCAGTGTTTTACTGTAACTGCTGGCACAAAGACACCATGCTACATTCAACACAGCTGACATTACCAACCCCAGTCCCAACATACACATCATACAACAGTACTAGTTAGCTAAGTATAGGCATTTCTAGGACATGGTACCTTTGCTTACTTCTTTAAAAATATTCAAACCCTACCAATGAAGCCTCTTTACCTCGAACGATCAACAAACACCAAGGCCACATTCAGTCACAATACCATCCTGTACCTCAGATCCTTCCCTTCCTTGTAGTTAGCACCCCTGGATTTAACTGTGTCTAGAACTTATCCCCTGTGCACTGAGGCAGGGAATGCTGCTGATCAGGTCTCTGGTTACACCTTGTATCCCCCATTAACATCCTGGAAGAAGGCACTTTAGATTTGGGAAATATAAGTTGAGTCTGTATTAACTACACAACTATAAGCCCACTTAAATTATGATTATTATCTACACTCCAGGAGTCACTGCTGTTTGAGGTACCCTCCAGCTATTACCACAGCCATCTGTGGAAATGCCACCTCTGAGTACACTCCCCAAGGAAAGTAACCCAAATTCCCTCAAACTCTACCTGAGGTTCATTTTCATTCTTTCTAATAGTGTTGAAATTGTAAAGTTGAATTGTCATTTTCCAATTGCTGTCAAGGCATGTTTTTTCTCCTAGGCACAGCTGGCAGGCAGTATTAAACTAGATTAGGGCAAGCACCAAGGATACTGGTAAAAAAAAGGATTCCAGATGTGCATACAGAGCAAGACTTTCAGATGATCAGCTATAGTACCCCAATTAAAAATTTACTTCCATATTTTCCACATATGATACCTGTCTGCAAAAGAGATTCTCTGTTTACATAATCCAAAAGAAGCAGGCAAGAAAACATCAAAGAAGTATTAACATCTGCAACTGTAGTTTTCTGTGGCAGCCTCTAGTAGATAATCTATATAAGTCTCCCCTCCCTAAAACCTCTGTCTCCTCCTTGTACACAAAAAATCCTTTTGACAAGCAATCTGTTAGAGAGTCTGCAGTTTGGAATGGTTCAGGGAAAAAGTAATTGCTCTTCTGATGCCTCCGAAAATTAAAAAGCCAGCCTTAAATCCAAATCAGAAATGTTCTCAGACTGTTCCTTGTCTGCACGGCTACGTCATCAAGTGGAGTATCTCTTAACTTCCCAGCATGAAATGAGCAGTGATTTTTTAAAATGCTACTTCCTTAAATGTATCTGAGTGGGCAGAGAAAATAAGAGGTCAATTTATCTTGTGTATCCTGCAGCTCCTTCTTACAAAACATTTCCAACATTACACACAAGAAATTTCTTCCAATGCATACACCATATTACCAAAATAAGGAGCACTGTAAGTTCTTACCCCAATTCCACACAAATGACATTACCACTGCTGTATGTAACACCTGTCACTGGGACTTGCATTTTTTATATACACAGTTCAGTTACTATTCTAAATTCACATCACAGCTCTTGTCACAGCGATGGAACAAAAATAGTTACAGGGATGTGGTGAAGGCACCAACTCCAAAGCTTACTGAAACTGTCATTTCACAGCAGAACTTTGCCAGTCTAACAGCTAACTCACCAAAAAGGCAGATCTTGCTCTTCCCCTCTTCTCAGCTCCTGCACTAGCAGTGCCATCTATGCTCCCAATCCAGCTCCAGGATGCAAGCTTTAAGAAAACCAGCCCACATGAACAGGGGTGTAGCTATCAAACACTAGCTCAAAAAAGCAGCTGATCACATCAATGCAGTTTCACACCCAAACTAAAACTGAGACTTCACACAACCGAAAAAAAGGATATTCTTAGGTTTTTATACAGCATCATAATGGCTGTGGGTACCTGAGCAAAATCTTATGGTGCTGAACAGCAGCACCTGAAGAGCCAGAGCACAGTCCTTCCACTGCACGCTCGTGTGGACATGCCCAAAGCTCCTGGGAAAGCCTCAAGTTTAAAAACAAAAGGGCACTACCAGCTACGCATAACTGAGCTGAGCTCCAACATCCAGACACAGGCATTCTTTTTTCTTTTTTTTAGGGAGTTGTTGAAAATTTATTATTAACAGGAAGCAAAACTAAAGTAGAAACAGGCAACCAAAAATTAAATAGTTACAAAAGGCAAAGAAGCTAGTTTTACCCATACACAAAAACATAATTCTTATTTAGTTTAAGTGAGGGGGTGACAGTGTTCTGATTACTTGCTTTAGGACCTCACAGCCAAAAGATTTAAAAAATCACTATCCTAGGAGCTTGTCAAACCCATCCACAACAACAGTGTTTTGAATATGCATTTTCTATTTCAGCTATACTAGCTGCAGATAGAATTTATTTTCACATCAAGTCACATGTTTCTTCTTGAAAATATATTAAAATGCTTTAATTGCTGAATAGACTCATGTGAGATTTTCAAAGAATCATAGAATCTATCGGGTTGGAAAAGACCTCCGAGATTATCAAGGCCAACCCTTGATCCAACACTGCTGTGGTTACTAGATCATGGCACTGAGTGCCACATCCAGTCTCACCCTGAAAACATCCAGAGACGGTGAATCCACCACCTCCCTGGGCAGACCATTCCAATGTCTGATTACTCTCTCTGTAAAAAATCTCTTCCTAATTTCCAACCTAAACCTCCCCTGGCAGAGCTTAAGACCATAAATCATTACAGAGATAACACAAGACTAACTTGCTGAACTTCACAATCTGCAGCAGCTTTCAGGCTGACCAGATGAGGAGAAAGAAAGACCAAAAGCAGTTAGAGACAGGACTTTCCACTAAAATAGCCAAGTTCTCATCCTCACTCCTATTCTCAAAGTGTTCAACAACAAAGACTCCACAACCCGAAAGAACTGAAAGGTGTAATCCAGGTCTAAAAACCAGCTTGTTCATGTTCTCAACAGGAAAATAGTATATTTAACTGTTCATACTATCTTTTGTCCAGGAAGTACCTGCATTCAACAGTTGATTTTTATGTTAAAGTTTTACTCCTGCTTCAGCAGAAACAGGGTTATCTTGAATAAAATACAGATGCTGGAGCAAAGCAACTGTAATTTAACTGGTAGAGCTGGCCTGCAATACGTTCACATACAGCAGAATAAGGTAAACAAGCCTATAAGTTTTGGTCTTATTTCACCTAAAAGTAGGAGCTTTATTCCCAGCTTGTTTCCTTTGTGAATGCTTCACATTTTTGTTATAAAACACAAGCTGTGAAGCCAAAAATTTGTTGCGCACATCCTGCTGGGAAGTGGAATCTCACATTAACATTGTCTTACTGCAACTAACAACTGTTTCCATGGGAGCAAAGACAAAACTAAGGTACTTCACAGCAGCCACGGGATCATACTGACCATGCCCTGTCTGCACCAAGTTTACATCTCACGGTTTCCAACACAACAGGTGACATGTGCCATCTCACAACCATGAACTGACAACTTCATTAATAAATTAATGCTGCAGTTTATGGCAATTTCTTAGTGAAAGAAAAACTGTCAATTTGTTTTGTTAGATGTCCTCTTTCTTACCCGAGTGACAGAAGCAACTTGCAATTCTCCTGTTATCACCTGTATTACCCTGAGATTAGCTCGGTTGTTTAGAGCATGGTGCTAATAACACCAAGGTCACGGGTTTGATCCCCATATGAGCCACTCACTTAAGAGCTGAACATGATGATCCTTGTAGGTCCCTTCCAACTCAAAATATACTGTGAGTCTATTTATTCTAAAGTGGTGCTAGTAACAAGAAAGAATAATGATGCTCTATCCTACACAGTCCTCAACAAAAGGAGTAGTAGCACCACCATTTCCATTTCATAAATGGAGATACAAAGGCACACCAAGATTAAAGTGATTTACTGAGCCTCAGGTAGCAAACCAATGATCAAACAGTCTTTTCCACACCAGTGTATCATTAACTCAAAGTGGAAACTGCTTCCACGCATAACAGTTTATTTACACTTCAGTAAAAGCACTCCCATTTACGGCAGGACATGATCTAGTAACAGCTTTCTTCCTAGAAGGCATGCTTGGGAATGAAGGACTATGAATGTAACACCGTAACATACTCAGCTCCATTGGAGCACTATTCCAAGCACCAAGATGGCTTGCAAAGGCAGGAATGTCTACATGCAATTAAGACAATCCTATCACTTCTTTTTCTCCCAGCTAAGAGTACTAATAGTAGATTGGAAAACAGAACATCAAGTACTTCCAAGTATTAGGAAAAAAGATAAGACTACTAAGATCAAAGGTCTAAAGTGATTGATGCCAAGTCCCACACACAAATCATACTTCTCTGTCTTATGGTTGGTTAAATGCAATACACTGGGATGGGAACCTGGAGCGAGCTATTCTGAACCACCAGTCCAAGCAGAATGATGAAGTTTCGAGTTAGGAACACTAAAACACTTGCTTTCTGTGCCCATTTTTCATTATGTTTATTTTCATCACTGAATCAGAATTAACTCTATTTCAAGTTGGAATTAAAAAAAAAAAAAAGGCATTTCAAATATGTAACTACACCACTAATACACCGAACGTGAAAATAGAACAGCATATGGCAGAAGAGATTATGGGGATTAGCCAATTAAATGGTATGACTCAAACTGGCATGATCCGTCAAATCTGTGTTTTGCAGTGAAGTATGTGGGGGCACTGGAACAGGACTTCACCTAATGCAAACAATGAAAACCAAACTTATGAAAATAACTGATTTGGCAAAGAGTATCTTCAAGGAGGGAAAGAGAGGTATGAGACATTCAAACCTTACAAGCTAAGAACAAATGATCTACTTCTGGATGTCTCTCTTTAACGCTGGAGTTCACCACACCAACGTGATGCAGAACTCACTACCAGCAGTCCCGCAGGACAATAATCTTGATCATAAATTCTATATTCACTAATTATTCACATGCTTAGGACACATGATATCAATTTTGACATACAAGATCACAGACCACATTGCTGATAATATAAACCCACAGTAAACATCTCACTGAAATCAAGTTTCCACTTGATTCAATTCAAGCAGGGCTTTAGGCAGAATGAAGGCCTGTTTCTAAGAGTTGAATGCAGATGGCACAGAGAGGTAAATAGTTCACCTGCATATCTAACAGCAAGAATGAAGGAAAAGAAGCAGAGGTATCTGGAAACAGTTTCTCCAAAAGGTGACATTATTGTCACCCTCATGCAACTGCCCTCATTACACCTCATGCAAGACCTGCTCAAAAGACAGATCCTGCAGGAAACAGGCCAGGATACTACTGTGCTGTTAACCCCTGGGACTCTGAGCACTTGTCTAAACAGAATTCATTCATTCAATTTCACTTGAGCTCATTCTGCTACAGCAGTGTCAGAGCTGCACGAAGAAACATCAAAAATACAAGCATATAGCAGCAGTTCATAGATATCATAAACACATGTGACCAGTTTGACCAAAGAATTTATTTTAGGCTTTAAATTACTAAAAGTTTTAACGTATAAATTGAAAGCTGTACTACGAAATAATTATAAACACCTTTCATACAGTCACAGCTAAACCACCAAAAGGAGTTACAACCCAAAGCTGTTCTTAGACTTTACAAAAGATTCACCTCAATATAATTTTAAATGCCAATATTATACAAACACATTAGCCCTTTAAGTGCTAAATGAAACAAAAAGCTTGTTGAAAAGTTGATATAACTACCACATCCACAAACACAAAGGGTTTCCAAAAGCGCCTTTTAATCAATGCAACATCAATAAACACACACTTCTCTGCTATCTTAACTTTCCCTTCAGCAGGGACAATTTAGTAGGAAAGGAATGGAAAAATAAAATTTCAATAAAACAAATGCAGTTTCAAGTCTTAACTTGATAGCTTTCAAAGGCATAAGAAGTTATACAAGGCTGCATAACAGAATCGCCCTTATATAAAACTTGACCATGGATGCACAGATTAGAAAACAAATGAAATTTATTTCAAATTTTCCATTTCCTAGGCTAAATCTTTTAATATTATAACCACCTGTTTATTGTAATATGCAAACCTCAGAGAGTTGTCTCTTATGGATTTAACATTAAATACAAAGCAGTTTATCCCCTACTCCTATCTCATGCTGTTTCAGTTATGTAAAAAAGCCTCAAATGCATCAATGACAGCTTTGAGACAGGTAAGCAAAGTTCTGTGAAACTTCACCAACATTTCACTGTCATTAACAACCTCCTCTCCATCACGCTTAGCAGAAAAGTCTTCTTTTATAGAGATCTGTACACATTTCCAGGCCATAACACATACTACTTACAAAGCCCTTCACATAATTTACTTCCTAACTACAGCCTTGGTATCTACACTAGGGTAATGGCATCAATAACAAGTCTGTATTTAAAAAAAAGTAGTTTATCTGCTTACCTTGAGGAAAAGAATTTGGCTGCACTAAGTACAGGAATGCATGTACTATTTTAAACAAAATTCCTATTGACCCAGGTTCATGGTATGCACCTGTATCATACGTCTTGGATGGTACAAATCCAAAATCCAAAGTCCCAGGAGGTGGTTTGTATATAGGCTGTACCTCTGAAATAGTACTTCCACAAAACAGCAGCAGGAGCAAACAGAGTTCCACAGCCATAGCTATCAGTATTCATAAAATTGGAGGTAGAGATATTTGTCCAACCAAGTCTAGAAATCTTCAGTACATTCAGTTGGGGGCAGCTTTTTAACCAGGAGAACAGTGGTGCACTCTCACAACTTCAATTCTTTAATGTATTCCAACTTCAGAGTGGTAGAGCAGCCTCTTGTGGAAATGACTCAGCGCACCATCTCTGGCAAAAAAAAATAAAATAAAGAGCTCATTAAGATGTGTGCAAGCAAATAGGAAAGTGCAAGAGAACTCACAACCTTCTGTGGAAACTGAACATATCAATAGTTGGAGAAGCGAGACAGATAGGATAGGAAAGAAAAAAAATGTTGAAGTCTGTCTGTGAATAATATGGTATACTACATACACTGTACTTGAAAGAGGTGGAAAAAACAATTATGCACAGTTCCAGGTCAGTGAGTTTTCAAAAACAAACAAAGCAGAGGATTGGTACAGCTCCAAGGGAAACAAAACTAAAGCAACAGTGTATGAATTGTGCTTCTGACTAAGCACAATATGTCGTGTCGTAACAGTTACACAATGCATTTAATCAGCCACCTGATAGTTCTGTAACTGATGACAATTAATACAAGTCATATCCTGTCTTTTCTTTAATCTAAACCTTCGAGTAAAACTTCACTGCTAGGTCCTCCTAACTGTCCTTCAAGACTAAGGAAAAAAAAATATTCATCACTGAAAAGTTACCAAAACCAAAAACGCCAACAAAACTTCACCCTCCTGACAGATGACAATGAGTGTCAACAATTACTTTCTATTAGTTCCAGCTATCTCAAGGCTCTCCCGAGGAACTGGGGAAGTCAACTCAACAATTTTTATTCACAAATTGCTAATGCTGAGTGTTATTAACTTTGGGTGGTTATACGGGTTCAAGAACATTTTGAATCTACAAAATCACAGTAGCTTAATCAACCACTACTTAAGAAATGTAAAGAAAAACAGCCCTGGGTTTCCAACAAAACCAGTGACCGCATTTTGCAGAGCTAGGTAAGACTCTGCTTCCACACAGGCCTCGGTGTTCAGACCATTCCCCTGCAAGAATGAGAGCAAAATAACTTCACAGCTTCAGTCAGCCCAATCCTACACCAACACCTTTACTTCCAAGGTATTTCCAGGTCAAAAAGATGCTGAAGACAGAAGACTTAAAACATGCAGTAAGGTTTGACCTAAGTCTCTCCCATGCTTTACAGCCTCCAGTAAAACACAGGCTACCTTTCTGAAAACCAGTATTGACCTGCAAGAAATCACACTGCAGGCTTCTTTAGTATTAGCAGTCTGTGCTGCACTCAGAGGATAGATCAAGAAAAATATGGAACAAAGGAATACAAGATCAGATCAAAGAACTAGAGACAGTTTTGTTTCCCCACAGTCCAACTGAGTTAAGAGGGAAAACTCCAGCCTATCTTTCTCCCTCATGGATTGTGAAAATCAAGAAGAATGAACAGTAATAATGCTACAAATAGCGCAATTATCCAAGCCTCATTCAAAAAGATGATGTTAGTAACCACTCCGAAATATGATGTTCAACACAGGAACACAGTAATTTAGAACACATTACAACATGAGTATTTTCCTATCTGGAAAAGAATGTTTTGCTAAAGATTAACGAAAGAAGTCCAGATCCAAAATATTAATTTAATATTAAATAAATTAATATTTAAATTAAATTAATTTTTTTCTCCTTTATTTTTTTCTTCAGACAAGGTTTTTTCAGCCTAAAAGACATTTTAGTGGAATTTTATTTTATTCACCTCTTGCTCTAGGGATGAACACAGAAAGGTCAGAAAGTAAGAATTGCTTAGGCTGCAGTTTATTATAACATCTACAGAAACTCTACAGGACAAAATATCAAAAGACCAGACGTAAGTGGAGAAAAAAAAAATATTTTGACTTAATGACAGAACAGTGAAGATCGTGCAAGTTTGATATACTACCATTCAACTTGGTTTTCTTAAAAAGAGGTTTGAACAATTTCTTTAAGTCAGGTTAATGTTTTCCAAGTCAGGGAAATAGTAGGTATGTTTGTGAAAGATGAAATGGAGAAGATGACTTCTCTAATTTGTGTCTTAAGGCAAAGCATGTTCTCTGTGGTGCATTCTGTTATTCCAGAAGGAGAGCAGAAGTCTGCTAGAAATGTGAAGTCATGTATTAACCAAGACAAAGTGGGCACTTGCAAGACAAGGATGCTCCTTGTACTACAAATACTACCAATCTTGCTAAGTGGAGACACATAAGTTTTCAATTCCAAAGACACTACTAAAGTCTCCAACTCCTCATAATTATCTGTCAAGTTTTTATGAAGTTCACTTGAGTTTCCTGCAAATCAAAGAATCTGCAGAATTCTGATCATACTCTGTTCTTCTCCCTTTGCTGGCAAATGTATCACAGTAAATATGGTACATATAATCTTACTGGGCAACTCCTCCAGGCTGACACCAAGTCTCCTATACTACATAAAACACTAATATATTTTCAAGGTTATATTAATAATGATCAGGAACTTGTGGAAACACCATTAAACCTATAACTCAAGATACCTCTGAGTATCCAATATATATTCAACCTACCTAAATATAACTCAGATGTAAAAAGTTCCCAGCAGTTATCCTTTTCTTGGTATCTAAAAGAAACTTAGCTGGGAGCATACCATGAATTAAATATGCTGGATAAACAGAATAAAAGAGAAAAAACTTGTCCGTGAAACTTGTAATTGTGAGAACTGCAAGAATGGCATACACAGTGGTGACACATATAAAGAGAACTGAATAGCAGTTTATGCTAATCTTCATTGCAGCATGTGGCCATCTCATTTCCTCAGACACAGTGTGGCATCACTGCAGTCAGTGAGCTACAGGCACTGCCAATACAACTCTCCCAAAGTTCAAGTAAACTGTGAATGTAAAGAAGCTGTGTGAAACCTTGAAATGCTGACATTAATTATCAAATAAGCTACTCATTTCATTACCATGTTTCAATAAAAAGAGAAAGCAGAAACACATACTCTGTGAAGATACATAACAAGATATATAATGAAAATCATTACATTCATTATTAACAAGATATATAATAATGAAAAAAGTTTAAATTATTTTCTGTTTGTAAGTGCCAATTTTTAAAAGATTTGAGCTTTTGTATTTTATTCTGTAGTTGACACTAATATTCTACACATGCAAGTCACTAAACAATTCCTGGGGTTTAAAACGCTATCTGTTGAGAACACCATCACTCAAACATGCAGCAGCATTATCATATCTCAGATATATCCTATCTGTTATTAAAAACACTGTAATCTTTTCCAAAACCACTAAAGTTTCAGTACCTCCACTGTAATTTTAACAAGGGAACAAGAGACAGAGCAAGATGCATTACTTCAACAACTGCTTCCATGATACATCAACTCTGAATAACAGAGCTCAGAGGCAGCAGGATGTCCAGCTCTTTGTTTCAACGGGACTGGCCTCCTTCTGTTTAACATTGCAATCCACGCAAACACAACCCTGCAGTGCACTGATGCAACGATGATTAACCTCGTGAACTGAAATTCAATCAAGCAGGAGCTACATTGCTAAAGCTCAGTGGTGGAGACTGCTGGCAGTGAACCAGGATGGGGCAGGATGGTGGAAGATGCAATTGTCCATAGGAAGCCCACACAAAGGTTCTGGGCATGTTTGTCACATTTTTTAGTTCTACATTTGAAGATCCAAGTCCATAATCCCCTTGAGTGAGACTGCACTTGAGCCAGCAACCACCAGAAGAATGAAATTAATTAGAACAGCCATAAAAAAGATAGTTACAGGTAGAGTAAAACTCCTACGTATGCATTAAAAAAGACCAAACCACACCACCACCTTTCCACTCAAGAGACCCAAAACAGCAAGCCTAGTTAGATGCTGCTAAGTTAAAAAGGTATAGTTTTCTGTAACTAAATCTTCCCTAAGCCTACCAACATTTGCAACCTGTTGCCATAGGAAGAGCATGAAGCAAATAAACTTAACATGCACTAGGGACTGACTGCAGAATAGAGCCTGGCAACTCTGAGAAATACTACACAAATAGCATCTTCCACACTAGGCAGCCTCAATATGCACCTGACTTGCTTGCTTTATGTTCAAAATGAGTAAGTGCTCAAGTGATGAAAAACTGGGTATTCAGAATCCAGTTCTGTCTGAGCAGATTCTCAATAATTTCAAAATACACAGATTGAAAAAAGTAACATCAAAAAATCCTGCTGTTTTACAAGTCACAGACATTTGTAAACAGAAACAGACCTGTAAAAATTCCAGGGGAGATACCTTCCTCTGAGCATCAGCAAGTCTGATTTTTAGCTGACTGCCTAAATATTTAAAGTACATTTTCAATAACTAAACAAATATATTTAACTTGATTTTAAGTGATGCATTTACCCCAGTAGTCATAGAACATTTCTTGTGGGATTACTTTTCAGAACCACACAGACAATCTTAAAACACAGCAAGTCCAGCCCATAAACAGGCACTTTTTGGCAAAGGTGAATTGATAAGTGCTGCGTACGTGTCCCAAAGCCAAGGTACCAAGATACGACAGAACCCACATACTCCCACTAGCAGCTGAGAGCAAGCTTTTCCTTCATCCCTTTCATCCCCTTTCCAATTGCTAAAACTGTAGAGACCTCTTCCTCTAACACGCTGCTTAGTCCTTGATCTGCAAACTGCAGAGTAGTGCGGGTACCGCAGCTCTGCCTCTGCTGGAATACCGACCGATGTGGTAGTTTCTTCAGCTGCTCCCTCTGCATGTGTGTGCAGAAGACACAACCCCGTGTTTACTACCACATCTGCCCCTTCTCGCCAGCTCTCGGATGAGAATCCTGGCTCCCTGCAGGGCTCACCGTGACGAGACAAACGCGTGGCCACCCGGGGAGTGCCGGCGCGATGTATCCAGGTGCTCAGCGAGCAGCCATCGGCAGCACCGCCCCGGGGAGCTGCTGCGGGGGGGCAGCAGCCGCCGCAGCGCTGCCGTGCCGGGAGGGACCGGCGGCAGCGGACGGGCCCTGTCCCCGCTCACAGCCACCGCACAGCCGCGCCGGGGGGTGGCCTCCCCGCTGCCCCCGCCCCTGGCGAGCACCTTTCGAGAACAGCACCCTGTCCCCGTCCGTCTCCCCGGGACCCCACCGCCCGCCTCCGCCCGCCCCCCGCCCCGGGCAGGTGCCCTCAGCGGCCGCCCTCGTTCTCCTCCTCCCCGCAGAGCGGCTCCCCCTCGCCCCGGAGACCTGAGGGGGTCTCCCCGCCCAGCTCCCGCCGCTGCTCTCTGTTCAGCGCCCGGCAGCTCTGAGCTGCCCCTCAACCCCTCCGCAGCCGCCGCAGCCACACACGGCCCCCCGGCGAGGGATCGCGCTGCCCGCGCCGCGCCCACCACCCCGCTCCGCTCGGCGGGCGGACCCGCCTCGGCTGCCCGCGGACCGGCCGCATCCCCCCGCCGTGCCGCAGCCCCCTCCCCGCGGCCGAACCCGTCCCTCCCGCCATCCCGCTCCCCGGCCCCGCTCAGCACCGACCTGCCCCCGCCTCGCCGCGCGCTCTCGGGGCGCCTCCATCCTGCCGCTTCCCGCTCCCACAGGTCGCTCTCCCAGCCCCGTCTAAGATCCAGGATCACCACCAACCCCCTTCCCGAGGGCAGCCCCACTCCCTCGACAGCCACCCCCTTCCCGTCACCCGGCTTCCCACGGCGGTTCCCCGCCCGCCGACCCTCTCCTCCCGCGGGGGAAGGGGCCGCGCTCTCCCGGCTAGGACCCTCTGCCGCCCGCAGCGGGAGAAGGCGGAGGAGCTTCACCCCCGCTTGCTGCCTCCTCGGCCCGGCGGGGCTGCTCCGGGACCCCTCCTCCCCGTCTCCCCCCCCTTCCCCCGCAGCACTCACCGGCTGAGCGGGCACAGCGATCCGGAGGCAGCGGGCACGGCCGGCACGGCACAGCCCGCTCCGGGCACAGCCCGCTCCGCTCCGCCTCAGAGCGCCGCGCCAGCCCTGCTGGCGGTGCCGCCCGCGCATGGATTACGGAGGGCGGGCTCTGCTCCGGACCGGGGCTGCAGGACCACCCCGGCAGCCCGGGATGGAGGGGGGAGGAAGAGGAGGAGCGTGAGGGGTTTAACTGTGGAGGGAAGCGCCAGGCGAGCGGGCGCGAGGTAGGGGGAGAGCCTTTGTGGAGCGGCTTCTCCGAGGCGGCTGAGCGGGTCGGGCTGAACCCGCATCCATGCGGGTGGGAGCGCGCAAGGATCGGCGACCTGTTGCATCCCGGGCCGGCTCCTGCCCCCTTCCCGGCCGGGAAGGGGCTCCCTCCGGGACCAAGAGCCGGGCTCCGCCGACGCTCATCCTGCCTTGCCGTCCCGGGGGTGGCCGTGCCACCTCCCCTGGGCGATTTCTCCAGGGGGTTGGTTCGGGATCGAGCGGGTTTGCTTTTCCCATCAAGATGACTTACTCCATTAGCTTTTGAAAAAAAACATCTTGTTTTACCTTTCTCGGAAGGTGTCCTTATTTCCTGATGGGTTTAAGCATTTCCTTTAGGGCTGCTATCCATGTTCCTAAGTGGTTTTTGTTCCTGAAGACCGGTGATTTATTGGTAAAATGAGAAGTGTTTTTTCTACAGTAGCATACACTGTCAAAGGCTCCTGTGCTTTCCTCCTTCACCCCTTTGTAATTTTTATTTCCAGGTTTTGTATTTTAATATGGTTCCCTTCTTGCAATATTAAAATACAAAAACGATTCTTGCCCTCTGACTAGATCCTTCATTATTCAGTATCACAAATGCTTTGCAAGGCAAAGCAAGAATTTTCACTGGACATCCAACGTTGTGCTGGTTCCTTGGAAATCCTTGAAACACTGATGGAGAAGGCAGTTAGTCTCCATTTTGGCAGGCAGAAAGAAATCAAGGCTCCAGCTGTGGCAGCAGTCTGCACTGCTAATGCAAGTTTGGCAGTAGCCAAGGGTTTCCCCAGAGGTGACATTTAGTGTTGCTGAAGTCTACCAGTATTTCAGCTCAGGGCATTTGCCAGCAGTGCACATCAAAGAACAGGTTGCCACATTGGCTGCACATAGAAAGAACAATTACTCTGACCACAGTTAACCCTGGACTTGTTCAGCAGGAGGACACATAAAGGTACAACCCAGAATGGAGTAGCACAGCTGCAAGAAAGGCTCTTGTCCTAGTTCTTCTTATAGTTGTCATAATGTTCCCTAAGCAATGTGCCAAAGAGGGACAGTACTGTAGTCTTGGGGAAAACACAGAAGACGTGGACAAAAGGACAGATGTGTTAGATTAGCCAGGTAGTCCTCAAAAACAGAAGTACAGTTCCTGTCTTGAGCTTTGGATGAAACTTATTCTAAATACAAGAGAATATTCCTTCCAAATAATGGGCTGTGAGTGCCCAACACTATTAATGAGACAATCTGGTGAAGCTGATTCACTTGCTTCCATTCAGGGTTAAATCAGAAAGGCCAAATCTTACCTCAGTGACTTGTTGGCTGATTTTAAACTGCAGGGTGAAGGCATATGACTACAGTCATAAATATCTGCAAGGGTGGAATAGTCTGTAGGAGCTCAAGAAATATGGAAATGCGGAGGAGAACAACATAGAATAAAGTTACACAAAATCTTGACTTGCTGGAGCCAAAGACACTTAGATTTTCTTTTGGGTTATTAATTTATACAAGTTACAGGTTTTCTACCATTTATGGTAGGCTACCACAGTACTTCTGGATGAGAAATGTCTGCAATTTGCATAAACAAGGACATGCAGCTAGAGTTACAGGAAAAAGACATTAGCTTTCAGAGAAAAACCTAAATCAAGACCAACACTACTAATGGAGACATTTCTTCAGTAGACTAAGCCAACACTTATTTTCTGATTAGTATTATCTGTGTATAACAAATTCCCTGTTTATTTTTAGGAATGATGTTGTCAATATCAGAAAGCTTCTCAGTCATATCTGAGTCTTTTTGTGCTATTAGTGTCTAGCCTGAAATAAGGAACTTGCCTAAGGTGTCTGGAAGTGACTGAGTTGAGATAATTTATATCATACTAGGTACTGAAAATGTGTTCTCTGAGTAGTACCTAGTTAAAATGTCAGAGCTTGTCACTGTGAGATGCTAAATGGAAGCATGACCTCTTCAGCTGCCTCCCATTACACTGCTGGCAACCCCAAGTATATGTCTGACCTGAAACCGCTCTGAGCAGCTGTTGACCTTTCCCTGATGTTTCTCCTCTGCTAACTGCATGTCAGGTGGAGGCAGGCAGTGGGAAATACTGCACCAGTTTGCAGCCCTTTCCTTTGCACCTTGTCTCCCTGCCATCCAAATCACAACTATGCCCAGGCTTGTTTAGCTGCACACTCCTGTGGGCATGACAAAGGATGTGCTGGCATGTGTTTTGTCTGCATGCATAACGCAGTCATGTTAGAGAAGCAAAATGCATAAAAACAGCGGGAAGTCTTGGCAAGCCCAGAGAGCATCAAGAAAACTTGTCCTCCAGGCACTGCACCATCTTCTACTTGTGGTCCTTTCTGCCTTATTAGGGCAATTGGGCCAAAATTAATCAGAATGCCTTCCAGATCTGCTTCTTGGGGGCCAAGACTTTTAAACGACCTCAGCACTCAGGGCTGTGGTAAGGTTCCCAAGGCAGCTGAACCCCTAATTGCTCACGTAAATGAGGAAGTGGTCTTTCAAACCACAGTGCCTGACGTAGGTGATAAGGCCTTTGAAAACCTGCTATATAAGCATTCAAAACAGGAACAGCTGGATGAAAAAACCTGGCCTGTGCTCTGTGATGAGCATTTGAAAATCTGGCTGCGTATCAATCTCTGTTATCTCAGAGGAAAATCCTCAGATAACAGAAAGATACATGAGATTTAGAGCTTAACTATAATGGTTGTATCATGTAATTGATTTTTAAGTAGAGCTTGTGATTAAAGGTCTATTAGATAAATAGCCTTTTTCTTTAGTTGGAGTCAAGCTAGGCATAGTATTGCCCGAAGAGATTTAAAATCATAACTTCAAACTTTCCACCTCCCAAAAATAGAAGAGTCAAGGTAGAAAACCTCCTATATTGTGTTTAGGCTTCCTCTGACTGTTCTGTGTGTGTGTGTGTTTAGGGAGAGAAGGGTGCATGGAAGAGGGGGAGGTAGCAGTGTGTCTTCCCTGCACCAGGGCTATGGAGAAAAGTGATTTACACCCTTTGCCAAGAACATGTCAAGGAGCGAATTCTTCCAACACCCCAAAATCGAACCAGTCTACCAATCCCTGTCAGCTTTACCCTTTAGCCCAATGCCTGCCCACTTTGCTCACCTTTCTGTGGATTATAGCCTCTGAGTCCTTCCTTGCCCTCTTCCACCATGCACTCTGACTAGCTCCTGCCCTTCCTTCTGCTGCTCAGTGTCACCCTTCCCGTTGGTTCTGGCTTAGGCCTTTGGATTTTGCCAGCCCTCCCAATTAGCTAACGCTGCCCAGCAGCACCCATCAGCTACCCACATATCCCGTGCCTCCCTTCTGCTCAGCTCCCTATCATTATTGTTTCTCCCCTCTCCGACATCCACAGATGCAGCCCTCCTCACCCTTAATTCTCCCGTGGGATGCGAGGCTTAAGGGATTACTGGCTGGATGAGTTCACAACCCGAACTCCAAGCTGTGAACTCTTCCAGGCTGGAGCCAGGCTAGCCCAGGCTCTGCAGGCTTTGGAGAGCAGGGAACTGGGGTTGTAGCAAGCAGGAGGAATGTGTTGCTGTATTAGACACAAAACATGTAAAATTTGAAAGAGATAGAAGGGTGCATAAAAATGGTGGGAAACAGCATGATTGCTGTGTGCTATACTCTGACATGTATTTGCTTAATTTGCTTACTCCCAAGGGAAAATAAAAAAAGGAAATGGACAACCTTACTCACATTAATTTCCAAGCTTAGAAAACAACACGACATTTTGTTGTAGCCCTCTGATTCATGCCAGTTTAGGATATGGTTTCAGTGAGGATTGCCTTCATTTGAATGGAAGATTTATCCTGCTGTATATCACTTGAGAATGCCTTGAGAGAGTCGATGTTTTGTCAGCTACACATCTCGCCATTACACTCTGCTGTAACCCTTTCTCATGACCGTGATAGGTCTGCATGACAACTTGTCAAGGAACTTAAAAATTATTTTCATTGCTTTTCATCTGAGGAAACAAACCACTAGTAGTTGCTGTAACAGGTTTCACAGTTAAACAAAGATACAAAATGACAGAGATTACATGATGCATGTACTTGGAGCTTGTATCTTCTTTTATGAGCTTCCCCCCACTCGGTTTTTCCATCATTTCTATGTTTTATTTCTGCTTGTAAGCTTTGATGCTTGACATCCTGATAAATTACTGTATCAGGAATGCTTGAAACTAAAATGGGAAAGACACATGTATTTTTTACACTGGAACAAAAGAAGCATGACTTAATTCTAATGCTGTTTGATAACAGATGGGGGAGCAATGGCCAACTACCACCCCAGACTTTAGTTCCAGCTCAAGCAACTCACGCTTCTCTGGTGACAAAAAGGTCAGCATGTCCCAGGTTCTTTCTGTGGGAACTGTATGTAATGAGTCATCTGACAGAGGACATGGCCATATCAGCAAGGCCATTTCAGTTTGTTAGAAGGCAACTTATGGCTTTAAATAAATGTTTCCAAAGCTGAAAACCTCTTGCACAAGTGTAATTTCACATGATAGAAAAAAAAGATTTTAAATAAGGATGCTTGTGTTTATCAAACTTGAACATGCAGTTTGGTGCCTTTCCCTTCATAAATGAGGGTACAGCCATGGGGCGCATCTGTTCTCAGCACTGGTAATTCCTTGCTTGTGACCAGTTAATCACTGACCACCAGTGTGCCTGTTTCTTGTGGTACACTGATAACTTGCGGGGGCACATACAGGCTTCAGCCAGGCTTGGTCCCACAGTCACAGTGACAAATTTGAGTCCTGACTAATGAAGTCACTGTGCAGATGATGCAAGTGGGCAGCAGGTGTATGTGGTACAGCATAGCCCATGGCCTCACCTCAGGCTACAGTCATGGACACCTGAAGATTAGGACTGATGGGTTCTTCGCTCTCTCTTATGGCTTATTTTTTTCATTTGTTTTTGTTTTGATGAATGCATTTATACATTTCTTCTGAAAGCTAGGATCTGAGATGGACTGCTTGGACAGAGGCTGTAATATATGGTTTATATGAACTATGCATCCAGTGAAAGTATCTGTATGTCAGTAAGAACAGAACACAACAGAAATAATCAGCCAAACCAAGTACACACATGAAAGCTAGCACAGTGATTGATCTTGATAGTCATTTGTCAGGAAAAAAAAATATTTTCATCTCTATTTCAGACCTATGGTGAGCAGAAGTCCCCTCAGCACAGGGTGACTATCCCATGCTTCCCACAAAATGTAATCCTACCTCAGGAGCTTAGCTGCTGCAGTGACCTTCTTTTGTCTGCTTGTTCATAGTAAAATCTGTCTGACGTGAGTAAAGAAGATTGGAAGAAGGTTATTTTTAGTATCAGTATAAAATAATCTGTAGCACAACAAAATGCAAGAAAGGTGGTGTCATTCTCCCTGGAAACAGGGAGAATGACACCACCACCTACAACATCTTGTAGGAAGCACATAAACAACACACGTTGCAGGATTAACCTGACAGGGCCCCTCCGCTCTAGTTTCTATTATTAACTTTACACCTAGTGCAAGTCTCCTCAAATGAACTATATGAGGTATAACAATTTATCTTACACAGACTATACCTCAGCTGAAAATTTATTAGCAGAATAGTAAAGGATTGGGTTTTATAAGGTGATGAACTTTTCCCTCCCTCTCCTCATGTTAAACTGCGTGCTTAAAAAAAATACCATTTCTATCCTTCCCCACCCTGAGCTCCCACTTTCAGCTGAGTGGTTGGGATAGCAGCCTACTACCCACAAGGTGTTATCACACAAACCAGAAGTGCAACTTCTCCCCTTTGCCACCTCAAAGCTCCAGCTCCTTCCTTGGTCTTCTCAAGTTTGGTACAAAAATGTTCATTATGACTGAGCAAAAGACTGCAGCACCAACAATAACACACTCCAAGCAAAATGGCAGTTTCTTTTCTATAATATAATGGTGTGTTTTTTTTCAAGGAAAATGTTTTCAGGATTTTATGGAGGAGATTGGCTTTTTCTTTCCCTAATGTTCTCATTAATTTATATTTTCCTGTATTTTATCTGCTTGCTAATAAGCTATAAGAGTGAAGTATTTGCCCTGTTGAACAATACAAGATATAAAAAAGAGAAGCTGACCTTTAACTCTGCTTCTTTGCCTTTTTGCATGTCAGAATATCAAATAATTTTCGTATTTTAAGTATTTCATTGAAGCATTAAGCCTTTGAGAACAGAGAACATTTATAGCACTGGAGGACACCTGAGATTTGTTGCTTTATAGTCCGTGGCCTTAAAATCTAGCCTGAGTTAAGCGGTAGCACATATCTATATTTGTGCAGGCAGCAGAGCAAGAATCAGCCTCATGCTCCAAGATCCACAGTGTGCCTCTTGGTTCTGCCCTGCTTCAGGCTACAGCTTCCCTCCCTCTCTGCTTGAGTTCACAGTCGAGCTGATGAGTACAGCAGGGGTGCATCCATGTTGTCATGCTGGTTTGCTCTTTGCTCAAGTTTCCAGTCTCTGGCTGCATAAATATTGGTTCCCATGTAATCTTCAGACTGGCACAATTCAAGGAATAGTGAAGTCTGGGTGCAAGTCATTCACCTGAGAATGTCCCACAGTCTGCAACCGTTGACCTGGTAATGGAGGCCCACATAGGCACAGAAAACAGACACATTGCACACATAATCTGAGCAAAACAAAGACAGACTTTCATCATCAAATTTACTCATATGTGCTTTCACAAAAGGGATTGCAGTAAGTCCTGAACTTTTTGGTCTATACTGCATCCAGTGAAGAAACCAATGGTCAAGTGTTGTTTTAAAAGCTTCTTGTTTCTTAGGTTTTTTATTTCTAAGCCAGACAGGACTGTTCTGATTACTTTACATATGATTTGTATGCACTACACACATGAAGCCATGAAGACTCACATACTAGTTTCAATATTAAGCTCAAGCATGGCAGGCTCCTGGAAAGAGGCACCTAGGTTTCAGATGACAGTAGACCTTGGTTGAACTGTGAACAATCTGAAAGGAAATCTCTTATTATTTAAGACTAAAATTTTAGCCTTCACCTGAGTTGTCCAGTTTCATTTCCTAGTTTCTTTTCCACTTTTTGAACAGCCTCATGATAGTGATGACCAGTGCAGTGGCTCCACAGTACCAAGCAATACCAAAGAATTAGGTGTGGTACCACTCAGTGATGATCCTAGTCTTCAAGTCTAACCTCTACATCCTGGCCCAACACTGGTGCCATTTGACCCTTGTGAGATTATTTTAGTCTTTTCCTTCAACAAACTGACGGTGTTATGATAGTGTAGCATTATTCTTGAAGAGAATCTTGCTAGGTAGAACTTAAATGCATTTTTTTCCTTTTTTTTTTTTTTTTTTTTTTTTTTTTTTTTTTTTTTCTGAACTAGGTATTAGAAAGAAACATGTTAAATAATAAAACAGGTTTTAATACCTACCAGCACTGTTGTTGCTGGGTCACTTGGTTGAAATAGTGCCTGTGATTGTGTGTTGCTGATTTTTCCTGACATCAAGTCTGGCACAAGCTACAGAGTGTACAAGAAGAGGGTCTGCGCTTGGAAGAGGCGGTGGTCCAAACTGGACATGGCAGACAGCAGACTGGAATTTTGGTGCCATTTCCAACTAGAAAGCAGTAGTATTCTCTTCAGCATATAAAGCCTGGAAATCGTACACAGCTGCTAAGGTAGAAAAGGCCTTTTGACAAATCTGGAAGCCATTGTTTATTATTCTAATACTTTATCTATAAATCTGAGCCTTACTCATATTGTGTCAGTCTTTCTGCTCTTTAATTCCCTGAACATTGAATTACAGACATTTGAAGAGCCGAGGTCTAATAGCTTAGAGCTTAGATTGCAAACTCCTGTTCCCACTCCTCTCACTAAATGGACACTTCATTAGACTCCTCTGTGTTTCATCCTGCCCATTTGATGAGGCAGTCACAGAAAGGCCTTACAAAACAACCAGGAGCAGCTACCTGCCAGACAGACTATTCCCAGAAACTGAAGCACTCTGTGTTGTTTTGTTGTGTTTAACTTTATAAGTCCAAATGATAGTAATTTCCACCATATTTTGGTAAAGCTTACAGGTTAGCATTCTCTGTTTCTGTTGTACCTTACTCATCCTAGAATTTGCCTTTGTACAGGCTTAAATATTTACTTCTGCAGATTTCCAGTTGTTACCACTTGCTATTTGTAGTAAGGAAAAGAAATAAATTCCCAGTTTGCTGTAGTTGTAGAAGCAATCATCCTATAAAAAGTAATCCACAATTCACTGCAGTAAAATGTATTAGTTTATATTAGTTTATATATTCTGTATGAGCTGAGAGTTGGTACAGTAAAGACATGTAATTAAAAAGTGCACTTCAGATGTATTTTGAGCTATCCTTAGCAGCTGTTTCATATTACGAAACATGCACATTGCAGCAGTTTTGTAATTGGATTTAAGTAGCTTGCAGAATATCTCAATACACAGAGCAAAACCCAGCAAAACATTATAAAAAAGTGTGCATAGTAATTGCACCCGAGAGTTGCAAAGAGAGAGCAGAGAGATCACATGAAAAATATTTCCTGCTTCTGTGAAATCTGTGAAAATTCCCAGGAAGAATAGGAAACATCCCTGGGATGGGAATGCAGTTTACATTGAACTCAGCAAGCGAAGATATATGTGTGTGTAGCTGGCAGCCAAATCTGAATTCTGGTACACATCAAATGTTATTAGTTTGTACTTAGTTACACAGCATAACACATACACTTGAAAAGTCCTTTAAGTTGAATTTTCAGTCTAAGTAAGTTTATATTATAAAGATTCTGATATTTCTATTTTGTAGTTGCTTTGCAACATCTGAAAGACATCAAATTAAATATCTTGTCTTTTGATTTTGACTGAGAAGCCACATTTCTTTTTTTAACATTGAAGTTCTTCTGCAATGGATGGGGGGGAGGTAGTATTTTATAATTGTATGCTTAAATCACAGAATCATAGAATACCAGGTTGGAAGGAACCTCAAGCATCATCTGGTCCAAACTTCTTGGCAGAAGCACCTAAAGACTTTAAGTATACATTTTCTCACTGATTTTAGAGAGGGGAAAAAATCTTCTAACATATTTTTGCCGCTGAAGCAGGATTTGCAATACTACCAGGGACTGCTGTTCTATTTGTGAGCTAAGATTACTCACAGTGAAATGGCTCAGCTCCCCGAGGTTCTCAAAATTCCTGTTATGCCTTTGCCAGATTCACAATAGTCTCCCATTTGTTATTTCACTAAAAAGAAAAAAAAAAGTATGTGTTTGGCTGAAATAAAAAGGAGAAATGTGCATGGCTGAAAAGCTTCAAAAGCATCTCTGTAGAGCACCTGTGTGCTGAAGAGCACTGAGGATCATTTAGTGCTTAATCAGGAGCTGTGCATCACAAGGCTTGGAAGAAGAGACATGAGGATGGGCATGGGAAAGCTAAAACCCCTCACTCTGAATCTGTCTGTCCCCCTCTTTCTCACCTTGAGAAAAATACCTTCTTGCTGCAGTTCACTTTACTGACTGGTAAAATGGGTATAATAAAGCTTGCCTTTTTTTCACAGCTTTCGGTCAGCATATATTTCAGCCGTGCCTCTGAAGCCCTTTTGAAGAGCACTATATATTACAGTACAGTGTCTTGGGAAACCAGACAGATGTATGCCACGTTTAGAAATTATTTTTCTTTTAAATGACATCATTATTGGTTAAATTGCTGGGTAATTAAGGGATTTTTGCTCTTCTTATTAGATAAACAGACTTTTTATTGCAAACAGTTCTCATCTTTCTAAATCAGTTCCAGGAAACCCTATAATGTCAGTCACTATTAGCATTTGGAATAGCATTAAGAGCTTTATACAAGCTCATATTAATCTGTCTAGGTTAACCTTTGTATCCAGGCTGCCTCAGTTGCTGTATTTGAAATCTGCAGAATGTCAGTTCTTCCTGGTGGGCAGGAAGAGGTTTAGCACAGATTTAGCAGTGCTTTGATCATAGTATGAAGTAATTTTGAACTTATTTGTGACCAAAAAAAATTTCTCTAGGGCACTTTTATTCAGTCTTATCAATCGAGTTTTTTAATCAGTTGGAGCAAACATTTGACCTCTCTCTTTTGCTGTAGAAGCTGCTGCAAAGACCAGATGAATATTAAGACAATAGTAATGTCAAGAATATTGCATTTAATGTGGGCACTGGATCTCACAACTTCAGAAATACCACACATGTATAGAAACAAAGTAGGAAGGGGCCCTAGTGCTCCCTCCCAGCTGCAAAGTCTTCCCAGAACATCCTAAGGTACTTGTCCAACCTGCACTCCAGCACTTCCCATGAAGGCAGTGCCTCAGACTGTGTTCCTCAGACAGGCTGGTCCAACCACTTAATGATGCTCATAATGAGAAAGTTTTCCTAATATTTAACCTAAATATTCTTTGCTGAAAATTAGGTTTATTTCTGCTCATCCTTCCCTAGTGGACATGGGAAATAATTGATTCTCGTTTTTTAACTGTGTTTGAAATACTGGAGCATGCACTGGAACATGTTACCATGTTCTTTCTCTGGTCTTCTGTTTTCTGGATTAAAGCCCAGTTCCTCGAGGATATCCTAACAGTCATGTTGTCATTTCTGTCTTGTGGCCTCTCTCAAATTTGCATGTGTCCTTTAAAACATAGAATTCCCCTTTGTAAACATGCTACTCCAGCTGAGAGCTCCTTTCCTGAGGAAAGCAACCCAACAACATCCCACACCATAAAGAGCCTATTCTTCATCTCCTGATGATTCTGCCTTCTTGGTAGGAGCATACTCAGTGTGTATATTGGTCCTTGCCAGATCCAGAATCTCTTGTGCACTACTGCTCAGCAAATGTTTCTGGGGTTGGGGTTTTTGTGTGTGTGTGTTTGATTTTTTTCCCCCTTTTCACTTTGCTTTCTTTGATTTTGTATATTTGATTTAGAGCTTTCCTGGTTTATATAGACTATATTGAATAATTTTGCCTCCAAAATGCTTGTCATGTCTCTCAAATTGGCATCAGTTGCATATTTTATAAGGACACCTTTCCACTCCTTTATCTGTATCATTGAAGAAAGTATTGGAAGGCATAGAATTGGATTCCCAAAACCCTCACCTGAAATGACCTTAGATATTGCCACTGGACCACTGATACTGACTGTCCTGCTGTGTACAATAAAAAGAGTGACACGCCATCAGTGTTCTCGGTTGCACATGGAGCAGGGTTAAGCACGGTGTTGTGGGAATAGCACAAAACGAGGAGCCAAAGAGGTTTGATTTTTTACTTCATTTTGTCCACAACTTTTAATACATATGGTAGAAAGTTACTATAACCTCTTTTTTCACTGATTTCCTTGTCTGTGAAAGGGAAACAAAGACACTTGTGAAACGCATGGCTCCTCAGGGGAAGATGCTATTGCAGTGCAGAACTTCAGTGGTTGTGCATGTGGCCTTGTCATCACTTGCACTAATTGAAACCAACACTGCTGAGCCCAGTGAACCTGTAGGACTTCCAGTCTTGGTATCAGAACCCAGCTCTGTTCCGTGCTTTGGTCTTCTCAGGCCCTTTGCTTCGATTTCCTTTTTAGCGCCTGGCAGCGCGATGCACGTTTGTGCTTGGCTGGCACTGGCACTGTGTGAAATGTGGCTGGAAGCAAATTCTAATTGCAATTCCTTGTGTGCACCTGGCACAAACTTCAGCACTGTCAAAATGTACCAGTCATCAGTGAAAAAGGGAGGCGGGACGAGATTGTCTTCACGGTTGTTGCTATGATTTTGTAATTCATATTAAAATAGTTAACTTCTTTCTTCTTTTAAGCTTTCTGATAATGATGCAAACCAGGCTTTTTAAGCTTATTTGCAGCAAAAGGTTATGATAAAACTACAGCTTGAAGCCACAGTGAGATTTGGAATCATAAGGGTAAACAAAACTTGTTCCGAATAAAAGTGTGCGGAAATGTTTGCTCGGTGCCACGAGAAGCACCGGGTAACTACCGAGGAAGCTGAGCACAGTGCCAGCCCAGGGATGCACTGCTGTGCCAGGGACTTGGGGCTCAGCCCCATGGGGGTTTCCAGGCCCTAGAAACTGTCTTCCGAGCTCGGCACCACTCCAGCCCCTTTTCCTCACAGCCTGTCAGACCCTGCCCGGCTTCTCCCCACTCTGTGGCACTGGGATGACCATGGTGCTGAGCCTTTGAGGGGCAAAGAAGAAATACAGATGATCCTGGAGGAATGATTAAAAAAAGAGCTGATGTTTATGACTGGCTGCCTGCTTGCTTTTTAAACATGAAGGGAGACATTTGATAAATATTTAAGCAACACCAATTTATTTAGTGCTGTACATGTTTAACAAGATGAATACTAAAGAGGCTAAATAGATTAAGATTTCCAAAATGATTGTGCCAAATATGTCTGTTTACTTCAGGCCTCTGTGTAGCAAGGGTATTTCCACCACTGTAACTATCTCTTAATATATTAATAAACTGCTTGCTTTGAAACCTCAGCAAGCGTATCCTGCACCAAGGTAGCTACGCTGAACTAAGCAGTATTTTTTGCCACTGCAAAGTATCCATGGTGGATCTATGTCAACAAAACATCTTCAGGTCAGACCAGGCTGGGGATTCTGCGCCTCTGCTCTGGCTGTCAGCTTGAGTATCTTTACTCTCACCTTGAAAGGCTTTGCTTTTGCATGTAGATGGTTTTGATGTTTAATTATACCCTTGCACATAAACACACTAGTCTCACCAAACTCACATATAAATATGTGTGTATATACATTAAATGTGTGACCCCTCTGTATTTCTGTCTCAGTCACGTGGTGAGGAGTAAGTTTGAGTGTGGAAGATTAGCCTGAGTACTTTGTATGACACATAAAGCCTCAGTGAATCTCTCTTGATTAGTTTTCCTGTCCTGACCCTAATACAGAGGTAAAAATATTTAATGGCCTGTACTAAATTAAGTAACACAAGACTGTGACTCAAGTATGCATGACTAAATCTAGTCTAGTGATTCTTATGCTTAAAGTGTGTCACCAAGATACCCCCAGAAGAGAATGGCTTAGGTAAATACACCATGGGATCAGCTTGCAAAGGAAGAATCACATCTGAATACTTGTTTATATTAGTCAAAACCACACAAGAGCCCTCTGGCAGCGCTGAGCTTTTGCTTTGAATAGTAGAATCCCATTAGAAATGAAATTACAGCATCAACATTGAGAGTTGTTCCTTTTTGTTGTATTTTGATTGAGAAAAAGCCTGCCTTCAGCATGGCGTTGTGCAGCTATCAAAGCCATTGATGTCAGAGCAGAAGACTCCAAATATATATTAGCCACTATTTCATGCTTTTATTTTCTCCCCCCAACACATTTGGAGAAGCTGAGATCAGAGTGCCATGTTAGAAACACAGGCTCTCATTCTCCACAAAGGTTCACCTTCACATGGATCAGGGTGGGAAAAAAAACTGGGGAAAATCCTCCTGATGGAGCAGAGGTGAACTTCTGGTTCTTAGCAGTGAACATCTCCCTGATACAGCTCCCACTGAAGAATGGGGCGGAGCTGCCTCTGTCCTGCCGCCGGAGCAGCCCTGCCCCACACAGCCAAAGCCCTCATCACCAGCAGCAATTCCCCTTCTTGCAGGCAAAGGTGGCAGTGGCTGCCCCTTGAGGGGTTTTTGCTGTACCTGTCAGGCTTCTGATTTCAGCAGCTGCCTGTTTGCCCATGAATTAAGCCAGTTAAAGGAGGGGGAGAGTTTCCACATGATCTGGTGAATTCTCTTTCGAGCAGAACTGGAGCTATAAAACCCAGAAAAATACTTTGGAAATTACACCATTGCATATGAGAAATACAGCCTATATGTCCATATATAAACCAGGATTTCACATTAAATTTATTTATTCTCATTCTGTCACCCATGGAAAGTTATTTTCACCATTAAAATTATGCATGACAACTTGTTTATCCATTCTGAATACACTGGACAGGAGCTAGTTTTCCATCTTCAGAGCAGAACATACATCACCTTCAAACACAAATATCACATATATTAAAGATGCCTCCTGAAAGATTTAATTTCCTTATCAATTTTGTTAGACAGCATGTCAGACAGGGACAAAGCTCTGGGTTCTGTACTGTAGAATGATCTTCCTTTGGCCTAATTAACACATAGTAAGAGAGAGGCTGTTAAAGCTCCCTCCACAAATAGCAAGGAAGGGACACTTCACCAGTGAGGCAATAAAAAGTCTAATGGGAGGCTACCAAAACCACAGCATTATTTAATTTGGGAGCAGCTTGCCAGGACAACAGGAGTCCTGGTGCCTCAGAGGCTGGAGGCTGAAATAAAGACCAAAACACTGCTCTCAACTGGAAGAGGACCCACGTCTTCAAATAAGGCCCACAGTTAATCTGTGGGGATAAAAAATAAGGTAAATGGGATTTTCTTGTTCTCTGTAATTGGAAAAATATGAAGAGGAGTTGTTTTCCCCAGATTTCATAAGAATTGGTTACTTTTACTTACTAAAACATTATGTGACGGTCTGAAGAACTCCCCAGTATGTGGCCCCTCTAGGAGACAACACAGTTCTTAATGATCCTGCTGAGGAGAGTTACTTGTGGGTCCCTCCATAGTAATTACCAGAGCAGAGAGAGAGCAGATATCATGATATAGAAAAAATAGTTGCCTACTGCCTCCTGTATTTACGATTGTTTTTCCCCAAATACAAACACTGTGAACTGGTTCAAAGAGTCATTTAGGGATGTGGAAGCGGAGGGAGAGCTCAGGGTAAATTTGTGCTGCTTTTGAGTGAAGTTTCAGTAGCATACAAACACTGGCAATGCTCAGCCTCTTGCTGTGAGTATCTTTTTTTCCCCGGTCCTGGGGTGAATTGCAGTATGAGATACAGCCTTTAGAAAAACATTAATTAGTATTTCAATCCACAGCATCTAGCCTGAGCCAGCTGTTCTTTTAGATTCATCTAGTTGCACATGCCCCTTTTTGAGATTTTATAAATAAATTAAACTGTGTATGGACTTGTTTTCTGTAGCACGTAAAGAACACACGCATTTTATGTGAATTTTCCCTCTAGCAACTGAAAAGTTCGGTATTTGAATGTTCTGTAATGGAAGCCCTTATCCATGTAGTTGCAAAAACCCCCTTGTGATGAGTGAGGGCAGGAGAGGTGAAGGAACCATCAAAATACAACTCCCAAATTGTCATACTGCCTTTATAATGGCTGCTGGGAGCTGTACATGTTCATGTGGCTTAGAGACTTATTTTGAGCATTATTGTCACGCTCTTCCTGGCACATTCTCCTCTCTTTCATAAGTAGCAGGTCAGAGATACTAAGTGATTGTGCATTATTTACACATCAGTGCTGTGCAATTTCCATCATCCACCTACAGAAACTATCCAAATTCAACAGCACACTTAACTATTCATTATGCATAATTTCCCAAGTCTCAGATATACACTTCAGGCCATGCTTTCCTACAAAATTTTTTTTTTTCTATTTACTAATTTACGCCTCCTTTGCCCTGCAAATATATATAATTCATTCTGAATATTTTATGCAAAATGCAATACTAATGGGATTTGAGCCTTGCTGATAAGGATTCAGGTTCTGTAACTGGTATTCATACAAAACTTAGTCTCTAGGTTTCAAAATAGATGTGATCCACAGTGCAAAGCTGCTTAAAGACACAAAAATAACAATGCTTAAAAGAAAAAAAAAAAAAAAAAAAAAAAGAGAATAAGTGTCACTCATGCAATTCCTCAAGATTTCTTCCTGAGCAGGAAGAACTACTTCTTCCCCAAGACAATGGAGATGCTGAAACCTCCCCCATTACCTGTTCGGAAGAAGATTAATTTAAAAAAAAGTCTATCCTCAAGCTGGCAACTGGATCATGCTGCAACAGTCTTGTTTTTCAGTGTTCATGCTGTTCACCATCCAGGCAGCCAGCTTAAAGGCAGAAGATGACACCCTCCTCTTGTTTGGAGTAGCGTGCACCCTGAAGTTATAAAGAAACCCCAAACCCAGTTATTCTATTTTCCCATTGCAAAGAAATAGAGATATTTTTGTTCAACCTGGAGTATTCTCTCAGAATTTTCTGAGTGCACCCCATTATACTTATGCCATGAACAAAAAAAAAAAAAGGTTTGAATTATTTGGCATTCCATCCTCTCTGGCCATTTCTTTCTCACTAGCTGCAATTTGGCTGACTGGAGAAATCTGAGTTTCATTTTCATTTGTGATATTTTCACTCGATGTTAGTCCATAGCATACCCTGCCCTCATCACTCAACACCACTCTATTACCCATAAATACTGAGTATAACCCCTCTTATGGCACTCATTGATCAGAGGGAGCCCCTCCATGCTCTCAAAAATCAAACAAACCATTTCATTTTACACAATTTTGTCCTACACAATGTTTTTTCATACAATGGGACCAGAAGTCCAAACCTATTCATGTGAACAGCCACGATGGGCTACACTTTATTCACCAGCACTTGTCATAAGGAAGAGCCATAGGAAGGCATGTCTGATATCCAAAAATTGCCAGCCCAGTGCTCCATCTGTACCTTTATCAAGCATCTAAGAGACAGCCAGAGCTTGAGCAGTCTCTGCTTGTGCAGGGCTACAGTCCCTGTTACATCAAATAATCCAAGATTCTCATTCAGACAGTTGTGGCTGTGCAGAGTTACACTGAAATCACCTGTATGGCAACTGTACCTTGAAAGCAGACGAGTTACCTGGCTGAAAAATATATATTCCAGGCACAAAGAGTCAATTTTTTTCCAGGATATAATGTTTCTGTAAACACTGGGAATTGACTGGGCTTCTTGTAGAAATAACATGCAAGAAGTTTCCTTTGTTTTCTGAGTGATTCACTATTTTATTTTATTTTATTTTATTTTATTTTATTTTATTTTATTTTATTTTATTTTATTTTATTCAGAGACCTCAGAGGAAATAGGGAATCTACAAGAAATATTTTTCAGATATTTCTCAAAAGAATTTCTGGTGACAATGGTGTTTTGTATTTCTGAGTTGGATGCCAAACAACTACTGGATAGAGCAGTACATAAACCTGGAAAATTTCTCACTGTAGTCCTTCAAAGGTAGATATCAAATTCCAGCTCAGTCTCTCAGTTGTTGAAAATCTGTGTGGGAGATTATATGAACTACCTCTTGCTTGTGTGTGCAAGTGTCTTCCCTGATCATTAGAGCTATCAGGAATATTATATGGTTTGGGAAGCAGGCAGAGGCAAGTCCACCAGGATGGGTCCAGAGCAACCTTCTCTGGCAGAACTCCAGCAGCCCCTTTCAAACACTGCAACAGCTCGTGCAGCACTGACTGAGTCTCTCTGCAGAGCTCAGGTTTCCACCATATGTTGGCCATAAAAGAGCACAAACAACTTGAATTAAATGTGTGAGAGATAAAAAAGCTGTAAAAAAATTGGAAGATCAAAGATGGAGAGATTATTAGTATCAATGCCAGATGTTCTGGAAAAAGTGGTCCCGACTGGAAATGAGAAATTCTTGACAACCCTGTTTGTACATTAATTCACAGTTGCATTTATCTCTCTCTCTTCACTATTGCCAATGAAACAGGGTTTTTTTCTGGAAAGGCAGATGCTGTTTGTTATGCTTGTGCAGTTCTTTTCTCTGATGACCATTGGACTCTGCCATGGTTGGTTCTTCTGTAAACCCACAGTGGGAACCACTGGGTCAAGGCACTGTTAGGTTAAATGAGATTATTTAGGTGTTAGAAGCACCTTGTAACAGGAAATAAACACAGTGAGAATGAGTGGCTGGATGTTAAAAGGAAGGTCACAGTTTAGGAGGGAAAGTGTATGTGAAGCCCCACTGTAAGCCTTGGCACTGTAATTCAAATTCATCTCTTTCCATTAGTTACCAGGATTTACCCCATTGAAACAGCAAAAATGAAAATAGAAGAAGAGATGCTTTTTCAGCAGTTACCCAACCTGAATTCTACTGTTAGCTTTTTACTACAGCCAGCGACGCTTCTGCCAGGGGAATTCAGGAGCTGCAGTAGAGCATGGCTGCCATAGTCAGAACTTAAATGGTAGATATGATTGATGTACACTTTACCACACCAAAGCAGTACAATTATTTTAATACTGCCATACTAAATTTGGTCCAATGGTACATCAGATCTGGAGCAGACCTGCCTTCTCATCACTAATTGTACCATTCAAAGACACTGAGAAATCATAAGGTCAGGACAGAGGAAGACATATTCTTTAAACTAAGCTTTCATCATTCTCAGATATGCATTAAAGAAGGAAAGAGAAAAAGTGTTCACTGTATTATCAGATTATTATTAGCTCTAGAGAGCTGTATGTGACTGTAAACTCAACAACTTGTGACAACTGTTCAGTCAAAGTAAATTGTTCTGCAAGCCATATCTCAACTAACCCTGTTCATAAATGGGTCTGCTGTAATTGCTGCCTTGAAATGAAGCTGCACACAGAGCCAAGACAACTCACTAGTGTGCTCATGACAGAGATGGGAATTAGGAGTTGTTCAGTTCTTACTGTGATTGCTCTTAATAAGCCCATATAATTACACTGTAATTTGATGCGAAATTTCTTCTATGGGTTCTCTGTAGCAGAGTAGCATTTCATCCTGGGAGAAAACGTTTAGTTAAGGTGGCAAGCCTCATTTTTGCACTGCAGTCCTGCCAGTCTCACAACACTTGCACTTGCCGTATTTCTTAAGGCTGGAACTCCTGGGGTCTTCTTATCGTACAACAATCTGCAATTTGTGTATTTATTTTAGAGAAAAAGCCTCCAATTCTTCGAGTTACAAACAAAAGCTTCCAAAAAATTACTACTTATAAAAAAGGTGTCCTGGAGGTCCAAGAAAAGAAAGTGGTATCTTATTTCTTTTTTTCAAATCTCATGGTGTGTATCAATCATGGTGCTTCAGACAGGGGTGAACCTGCTCAGAATTTTATCCACAGAGGACAGATAATCCTGAAGCCTGGGCTTGAAATCTCCTTGTACATTACCTTGGTGAAGCCCAACACAATGACATTAAATTGAACATTTTCCTTTGCTTCAGAAAAGTGCAGTTCTTTAGGATGGACCAGCACTATAGGTTCTTCTGGCCTTGTGCCTTACTCTGAGACAGACTTTGGGTCAGTGAGCTAGATCCCCTGTTCTTCATTTCATGAATTTCTTAAGCAGAAATAGTCTTTTATGTCCCAGTGTGAGAGAATGTGCTGCTGTGCAGCTTAATTGAGATTTGTTGTTTTTGAGATTATGGGCTGAAATACGAAAACACGATATTTGCACAGGGATTTAATGCACATTTCAGAAAGCAGAAAGGATTGTGGCTTGGGTGAAAGCTACTATAGAATCTGGGGTATATGTTTTCATAAGTATATCACTTTCAAGCAGACACAAGCTTTTAAGTAGTGCCAGTTGTTTGCTAGGGGACTTGCCTAGGGCAATCTATACTGTATTTCCTAATTAATTACTTCAGATTAAAGGTATGTTACTCCATTGAAGGACAAACTATAGTGGTGCTTTCAACTTACAACCTGAGAATTACTAATTGAATTTGTTTTAATTAGGAAAAGTGGGCTAGAATTAAGGAGCTGCCCCACATAATTTCAAAGATTTTTGTAAATTGAAATGCCCTGGAAATTGCTATCATTTGCCTGATAGCAGTATTGTGGGGTGGGGCTTGTGAGGTTTTGGTTTTGTTTTGCATTTGTGTTGCTTGGTTTTTTTGCTTGCTTGTTTGTTTTTGTGGGGTTGGTTGGTTTGTTGTGGTGGGGTTTCTTTAACAAGTATTTAACTTTAGGTTTTTTCATTAGATGTTATAGACAAGATTGTGGTTTTTACACCAAATTACCACCATATAAAAATACATTCATTGCACAGAAAACCCGTCAGAGTGAAGCATGTCTCAGATTCTTTGTGGTCTGCTGGAACTGCATTGAGAATACAGGCTCAAGGACTTAACTTCATGCCTGAAGTATTTTATTTCAGTTCTCATCCAAAAATATAACATCCAAATCTTTGACACCTCACTGGAAGTGTAAATGTAAAGATTATTGAAGTGCAAAGGAAATTGGGCAAAGCTTGCACCTTTCATCTCCCCTTCACAGCACTACATCAAGGAGTTCATGTCAAGATAGTGACATTGTAAGTGGAGCTGATATTGCATCTGAATTTGCCTGCTTCAGGTCTTGAAAGAAAATGACTTTTGATTATCTGTAATCAAGGTGTCAGGGTCCCAGAGCAAACCATTAATCCGTATTTATGGCTATTACACCTTAATAATGAGAAGTGCCAATCTCAACAGAATATGTAAAAAAAATCAGTTTCATAGAAGTATTCAGGTGCTTAAATAAAATTAATCAGCATCTAAATCTTTGTAAATTCTAGCCCAAACTTGGTGCAGTTTGGCCCTGCTGCTACATGAGAAATGTTCAAAATTTATGCTGACAGAGACAATAATAGATTTGCTTTATCAAATCTTTATCTTTTTAAGTATAAGATACTTAAATAGGAGCATAACATGGAAAGGAAATAATTATTCTGTTGGATTTGTTCCAACACATGCTATTTCTGAACTCGTGACAGGAGGGAGGCCTCCAGTCTTGGGATGAATACTTCAAAGATGCAGACAAATTATGGAAAGTCTAGAGGAAAGAATGTTAAGGTACTTTAGTCTAGGAAAAAAGATGATCAAGAAGAGGTAAGATAACAGTCTTCCACTAAAAATATATTTAGGAAGAAAGTGATTTATTCTTTGTGCTATCTGCTAGGGTAAGGAGAAAGGAAATGAATATATTGCAGGCTTCCTCTGCTTCTGCTCTTAGCAGGTAGCAACAGATTAAAGATGGTTTATTATGCTGCCCAATATCCTGCCAGTAAGTAAGGATTCACTCTTTGATGTAGAAAAGAATAAAAAACAAAAACAAAACAAACAAAAAACCCCCACAAAAATCCCACAATTTACAGTCATCACTGCAAGGGGAAAGCAGCAGGGATGGGTGAACTTTCATCTGGGCTTGATAGAAGGGCCCCGGCCCAGGAGATGGAATATCTGTCAGCACCTAAGCCTCAAAGGCACTGGAGAGGCACAAAGACAGCCAGGAGTCACACACCAAGGGACCCTGGCTGCTCACCTAAGGTACTTAGGTAGGTTTGAACAGAACATCACAACAGGTAGTGTTGCTTCAGACTTGTAAATAAGTCCTAATCCTTCTGCTCAAGGATCAGGTGGAGTCAAATGCTTCCCGGAGAGAAGCACACAGATGATGTTTCCAAGATGGCTTTGTCACCCTCAGCCATGGCACGACATTGCATGAGATGTTGAGAGATGGGAATCCTTTTGATAAGGGAAGCTCTGTTGCCTGCCAAATTTCCAGGATGGGGAGGCCTCAAGTAAGATTTGGGAGGAAAAGAGTAACAGTAGCCCATTGGTAAGCAAAAACAATTCAATCTCAACCAAAGCCTGAAGACCAGAAGTTATTATAAATCCAAGGGAAGTACAGGAAGGAATATATAGGACAAGAGTGAATGGGCTTAAGCTCTGTCAGGGGAGGTTTAGGTTGGATATTAGAAAGAAGTTCTTTACAGAAGGAGTGATCAGGCATTGGAATGGCCTGCCCAGAGAGGTGGTGGATTCACCGTCCCTGGAGGTTTTTAAGACGAGGCTGGATGTGGCACTGAGCGCCATGATCTAGTAATCACAGTGGGGTTGGATCAAGGGTTGGACTTGATGATCTCGGAGGTCTCTTCCAACCCAGTTAATTCCATGATTCCCTGATCCCTGCACTGAAAATTTTAGATGCATGAATGCTGCCTGAGCTGCATGCCAGTTTCTCCCTGAGCTGGCAAAAGACAGGGACAGGGGAAGAGCTGCAGCCTTTACCCTGTTTTTGAAGATCATGGTGGCTGACTTGGACAAGGCTTTGCTTTCTTGCTTCTCATCACTGGACAGCTGGAACATCAAAACACACTTCAGTGATTTATCTCCTTTTGTTCTCTATTCCTCCTTAAGGGCCCTTGATAAACATCAGTTCCGAGGATAGCTTAGCACTTTTCTCCTTTTATCCCCATAAATACTTGAAGGCACTTTAGTAGGGCTTTGCACAACATATTAGAGAGCTTCTTGCTAGATTCATATCAACCTTCTTTGTAGGAACACCACACTAAGACAAAACACAGCAGTACAATCCCACCATTCTCCCTACAAAATACACCACCAGCAGTTCCATGAGGACTCATATGGATCTTGCCTCATCAGTATGGAGGTATGTGAGATTTTTTCACTCAGCTTAGGTCTTATTCTTGGCACCAAAACAAAAAACTCCAAGAAGGGGCTAACAAAGTTGTTAGCAGATTTCTTGTGATGTAAAAGAGCAATCTTTAGAAAAGGGAAATAGGAAATGATAGATCAAACCAACTGCAGTCTTCCAGAATTTTTCTGGGCATGTAATCAGATTTGGGTTTTGTTCTTTTTAGCGCTTGAAGAGTAACATGACGATGAATGACAGCCAGCATAAATTTGTCAGATCATTTCAAACCAGTGCATTTCCCTTCAACAACGTAATACACCATAAGGTGAGAAGCAGCAGATAATCACATATGTTGACTTTCATGAGGCTTTTGATACTCTTTCATGTGATATTCTCAAACTAAGGAAACAGTACAGATTAAAATTCCTTGGAGCATCTGATGAAGCTTTTTGGGAAATCCTGCTTGGGAATATTTATCATTAGTTCATCATCATACAGCAGTAAGTTTCTGCAGGGGTCTCTTTGTGCTCCATTGCTATTCAGTGTTTTTAATCAGCAAAACTGGGCTGGTGCCAAAGGTAAAGGTAAAGGGCAGGGTGTGGATACACTACACAACAGGAGTTCAAAACAAACTTGATTAATCACAGAAACAGATGATAAAAAAATTGAACCAAAGCAGCTCTAATACATGATTTTACATTTTTGGCAGCATTACACTTGAGCACAAGTGCAGCCTTGGGAACAATCAGGCAGCTCCATTGGAAGCATATAGATCCTGCAGCACATTCAAACTCTCCTGGGTCAGAAATGGCATCCTGTTTTTAAGAACTAAATTCCATATCAGGATATGGTAGTTAAAAGCTGGCTGATGTCATCCTCAGGCTTAGCTCAGCTGGGCTGGAAGGCATCAGCTGGAGTTCTGTGCTCAGGATGAGCATGGGACATGCTCTCCACACAAACAAAAGCTGAACTCATTGGGGTGGTTTAGCAAAGGAGCCTGAAGGGAAACACAAAGCAGTCTCAGCTGCCAAGCATATAAGAGGAAAAGAGAGGGAGAGGCAAAATCTATTCTCCATGCTCAGGATGGACAAAAAGTAGAGAGGGTTGAATTTCAGTAAGAAAAAAACAGACAGTAGGAAGGTAACAGCAGCATTTGCATTGTACATATTTACTGTTCAAGAAGATTGTGGGATCTCTGTCATTTCAGATTGAGAAAGATGTTAAGCAAATGCCTATCAGGAGGTACATGAATTGGATGCTGCCTTGGACAGGACCTGAACTTAAATAAATAACTCTATCCAGCTTCTGATACCATAGAACAGGCTCGATTAACAAGATTTAAAAATAAATAAACTAGAAACAAGCGCAGCAGTGAGTACTGGAACAAAAAGGCAGATACCAGCTGAAAAGAGCAGAGGACAAACCTTATGCCTGGCACCAAACTGCTCTCCACTGCTCTTGAGGCAGGGAACTCGGCCACCTGTGCTGGACCATGGGACAAGCACCAATACAGAGAAACAAGGAGGGAACAGGAGGGAACTACAGCAGAATGAAAGATCCAAATTTTGACACTGGCATCCCAGAACACTCTAGCTGCTCTCGCCTTGTGTACTGGACTGTCTTCCCTGCTTCTTTACAAGCTGTGACTGCTGTGTGTATGTATGGCCTAAGAAGGCAAGTAGGTTTGAAAGGTCCAGTGTGGAAGGGCTGGAGCTGCTGTACTTGTAGGATAACTCTAATGCCTCCTTTGCCTTCTATGAGGCACTGGCTGAAGCCTGGTGTTCTCACTCCCATCTCCCACAGTGTATGCCAGGGTGTTATATGCTCACACACAAACCCTGGCGCAAGTGGGACAAGGTCCATCTGTTCTTCCTGTGCCAGTCAAATAACGCCATCATCATCACCACCAGAGCACCCTCCCTCAACCCTCCCCTGAGCACTCAGGTGTCGGCTTTGAGGTGCAGCGATTCTCTCCTGATGCAACTGCACCACTTAGTACAACAGCAGGTCAAGTAGGAAACTTTTGTGCCATGACACAAAGGCACATTATTTACGGTTACAAAGGTGACTTTGACAAAGGCCTCAATTTTCTGCTCTGTTCTCTATGTTCAATCTACATTCAGCATTCACATCAGGCCACAGCAATACCTTGGCACCCATCAGCAGAGGGAAACCATACCTGGCCAAATTCCTGAGCAGTGTAACAAAGGAGAGAAATTATCTGCTTTTATAAAGTGCCCAAGGGCAGCCCCTTTCCCCCTGCCCCCATCTCAGTGAGTCAAGAGGTTTGTTTTCATCTACATATTCACATCTTGCTCTACAAGCACTTCTTGTCTGGTATCAGAAAAAATGCTGCTCAGAGAAGACTTTCCCAAGTCCTGAGCACTTTCTTTTGCAGAGGCAACTACATCCTTTGAAGATTTGGTATCCAGTCAGGAGAACCAAAGCACCAAGTGACCAGTGGTACAGATGAATTCCATCCAGAGGCCCTTCAGTGCATTTGCAGGGGTTAGGCTGACAGGCAAAGTGACCAAATGGCAAAGCTTAGGAGCACAGAATAGTGAAAAAAGACTTTAATTTGTCCCTTCCACATAAACATACAAAAATGCATCTCTGGACATGTGCAGTCAGATGAATATTCCTCCTACTGTTACACTTCATGGATGAATTTCTAAATTTGCAGAAGCTATTTTCAAAAATTTCATTTTTTCCCCCACTGTTATTTATCAGCCCCCTCCTTCCTTTCTTTTCTAATAAACAAAATTGCATGTATATTCTTTGCAGATCACTAGCAAGCATAGAAATGACACAGGTTTTAGAAGCCCAGTCTGCTGAGCATTACCCACAGTGGACAGATGAAAACGCCTGATTAATTCTTCTGTGAGAAACATTATCCTGAACAATTTCTCTTCAGGACACTAGGAAAGACTTTCAAATGCTCCATGATATGCTAAACAGAATTAGCAGGTTTCATGGGGCTTTTAGACCACAGCTTTTTGTTACTTAGGGGCTCTAGTTTATAGCTGTTGCCAGGATTGTGTTCAAGGGTTACTAGTTGTCCTCATCCTCATATTACCCAGCAGTGAAATCATAATGCTGATAATTTGATACCCTCTCATTATTAATCACAGGCTGCTGACAGCTACCTGGAGCATTAAACCAAAGCCAACAACCATTTTTATGAAAAGGTAATTACTACAAAAATAAGACAACCAACATTTTAAAAAAATCCACTGAGAATATTTTCTTCTACAGACAAGATTTATTCAGTCTTTTGTCTTAACCCTCCTCCCCTCCCAAAGCTTCAGGTTATGGCCTAGATGAACACTAGAATAATCAATGAAAATCTGATGTATCCAAAATGACAGCAAGGAGACCAGATTTAAGATCTAGCTCATTTCTTTTGTGTTTCAGCTGTAAGAATTTATAGGTAAACTAAGACATGCAAACTGAGTATACAGTGTATTAGTCTCTTATTCACTATGCTCTTTGTGTTCTCATGGACTGCTCACAGCAGAGCTAAACTAGAGATTTTTTTCTCTCCTTACTGTAATTTTATGAAACTATGGAGCTTGTATTTTTGTTACTTGGGTTTGCAGTTTGGTGTTCAACCAAATTTAGGTGCAGTTTGGTAGCTTAGCACACCTACTGCCCTCAGGCCCTCTGAGACAAAAATCCACATTGCTGAAAACTGGGACTACAGGAATTTCAATGTCTTAGAACTAGACTTGTCAAATTAATTAAATAAATAGCAATAAAAGAAATGGCATATGTATTCAGATGAAAAGCTGTAACTTATCTCGTGAGATTTGCCATTCTGTACGTAAGATGCATAAAGCAGGTAAAGCAATTCTACAAAATGACTCTTGATGCCATTAGCAGAACATCTACTGTAAAGAATCACTTATTAAATATACACTGGGGCTTTAGCCCTTGCTTTTAAGAAATAGGGTCCAGCAGAAAAACTGGCTGGAGAGTTTATCACTGCCCACATGGAGGCCAAATAGGTTGTGGTAGGTACTGAATGGCTGGACAAGCACCATAAAGCATTACCTCAGATGGAGCAGAATTTGCTCTCCTCTGCTGTCAAAGTAATTTTAAGGGACTAAAGTCAACTCAGATATTTAGATCAGTCTAATAGCTACTTCAGGAAGGACATTGCCCTGTGGTTAGTGCTAAGCTTCAATACAGGGTTCATTTTCATTGCAGCTCTGCCCTATGAGAGTCCACAGGGCACAAAGCATTAGCTGACCTTAAAACAAGGTCCCCCAGCTTCCAGGTTAGATACACATGATACTTCAAGAATTCTTACAAGAAGACACCCATTTACCACAGCTCCTGCTGCCTTGGCTATAGACAGAAATTGGCTGATAGCTCTATTGCTGCCATCAAAAAAGCGTCAAGTTCAAATCAAATCTGCAGGAAGATTTTGGTCTGACAGTCAGTCTGTCACCAGGATTGTACTTGCTAGCATCAACTCACACATCCTCCTGTGTTAATTTGGTGTGTCACTCCTAAGAATGTGCTGTCCAGTGCTGGATTTTAAGTTTCATTTCCACACTTCTCAGTACATCAGAGACATCACTTCCCAAGACTCCACAATTCCACTTACTTTAAACTGTCAGCATCAAACAAGTGATTCCTGAGCTACCTTGATACTACTGATCTATTTTCAGCAACAGCAGATTGGTAGCCTACAAGAAAGATGGAAACATTTTACAAGGGCATGTAGTGACAGGACAAGGACTGGAAAGAGGGCAGGTTTAGATTACATATTAGAAGAAATTCCTTACTGTGAGGGTGGTGAGGCGCTAGAACAGGCTATCCAGAGAAGCTGTGGATACCCCATCCCTGGAAGTGTCCACGGCGAGGTTGAATGTGGTTCTGAGTAACCTGGTCTAGCGGAAGTTGTCTCTGCCCATGGCAGAGGGGCTGGAACTAGATGATATTTCAGGTCCCTTCCAACCCAAACCATTCAATGACTCTATGACATAAATGTATAAACATAGTCCCTATGTGTCATGACTGGGCATCACAGGAACAGACTCCTCCTGATACTGAAAGCAGTCAACAAACTGAACATGGATAGGAAGAACAACCAACATAAAACCTACACTTCCTTGGAACACCAAAAGTTGCTCAATTAAAAATATACTTACCTTGCAACACAGCTCTCATATCACCAATCTAAGATTAAAAAGTAATTTTTTATAAAAAAAGTGAAAGCAATAAACAAAATATAATACCTGCAGTGTGTTTGCCTTTGCAATACAGGATTTATTTAGCAAAGTTTAAAATAGAACTGCACGAGTCAGCCTAAAAGAAAACAGAACTCAAGGTAGTGCTGCTGCAAACCCACATCTTTGTACTCACAAAGAACAGACTCCTCTCCCTCCCTCTCCCCCAAATGCTCATTTCCTGCAGTTCAGCTGTCAGACAGAACTGCCTCCAATTTAGAGTGAAGCCTTGGCTCTGCTTGATAGAATTGCTCTCCTAGACTTGAGTGATGAATGGAAGAAATGACAGTCTACACAGCCTAAAGCAGCAGCTGTGAGGTACAGGTGGGCAGTGTAGTTACAAGGGCACATTCTGAAATCAGAGTTTATTTCATCACAAGTATGATGATAGTGTTTTGGTCAAAACTGAGAACTATTTTTAAAAGCTATTGTAATTTGGGGGTTTTCTGTTATTAAGAGCTCTGAGATTACTAAAGAGTGTTTTTTAGTGTTATATATTTATGATCCCTCTTACAAGTCCTCCACTGGCAACACGTTTTTCTAAACCAGAGTATACTGAAGTCCTAAAAATAGTATAACTAGGCTCAGGATTGGTAGGTACGGCCAATGAACGTTACTATGCTCCTAGAGAAACAGATATACAGAAATGATGCACCAGATGTTTTTTGACAGCCTTCAGAGCCTAAGCATCTCATACCAATAGATGCAGAAAAATTTTCTTGTGATAAAGTTGGTCCCATTGCAGCCTCCTCTGCCAGCTGTTCAATACTTACACAAAGCTGTTTGCTTCCCTGCAGTCAGCAAAATTAAGACAGTCTAAATTTCTAAGAAAGAGCACTTACTCTGAAGAAACTTGTCTAGCACTTGCTAAGAGCTTTCTGAAGCTACAATTACCAAAGACGGACAGAGTTGGTACAACTTCTAGTTTACTCACAACGGAGTAGCCCAGTCTGTAAGACAAAATCTTGCAGTGTTTCAGGAGTTTCACAGAGTTTGGTTACATTTGTGCTATAATTAAGTTGCATTCATCCTTGCTAAATAGATTCACAACTGTAGCCCAACAGCTGAGCTGGCACAGCAGCCTCAACTTGGTAAATACAGGCTTTAACATCAACTACCCTGACTCACAGAAACAAACTTCTAAACGAATGTTTAGACTACAGAAAATTTTGCACCACAAAAAAAACCCAACAAGACAAAGTTGAAAAGTTTCAAAAAACTCACTCTAAATTAAGAGGCAAGTAAATGAACAGCGTGCTTGTCATTGTAAAACTACTTTGCTTGAGGGCAAATTCTCCTTGGCCATTGAACATCTGAAAGGCTTCAAAAGATTAATTAAATAATCCTGTCAAAACAGTTGTTCCTTAATGCTCCTATAAAGAATAATACTAATTATGAATATCCACTGTACTCAGTGTGTGCATTTGGAATTAATTTGGCAACTGTGACTTTAGCTAAAATACCACTGCTTGACTAGATTTTATTTTTGGAGGGATTTATCAATTGAAGAGCTCCATTTATTCACTGCTTAACTTCTGATGCTTTTCCAGATATCACTGTTTAAGACAGGAGCTTTTCAAGAAAACCTGAATAAACAGCTGTATCTGTAGATGAGAAATTTGGTGTGTCTGGGGTTTTTTTTTTTTTGGTGGTTTGTTCCCGCTCAGCCACCTCCAGAGTTCTGAGTGGACCACCCAGGGCCAGAAAAGCAGCTGTGACCCTTCACTGTTACATATCCAAGGATTCCCTATAAATCACAAACAAAACCATGAGAACAATCAGAGAGCTCGCAGCAAGAGGTAACAATGAAGTTTCATGCCCGGCTGTGTCCCTGTGAGACTTCCAGAGTTTAAGGGGAAGTGTTGTGTTTGCAGTGCCCTGTACAACCAGCGCCTCGAGCACACCTTTGCACCATCTGACCTGCAGGTCAGTGAAGTTATGCCTACACAGCAGACAGAGAGGTACCAGCCATATCCCAAAGCCCAGCTTTAGACTGCTTTAGATCTGGATACCACAATTCAATTGTTGAAACAAACCTACCAAGGCTCCCAGGCCCAGCAGGATCCAGGCCAGGACTCGGACCCAAATGCAATCAGCCATTACCCTTCCACTGCTACCACCTTGTGCTCAGAGAAGGATTTGCCTGTGCTTATTCCACATTTACATTTGTCTTTGCTGTGTAGGTGTAAGTAGACCAACTGTAGTAACTGACTACACAAATTACAACTCCCCTAAGATAGTGTTTTTTCATTTATTTGGTGCGTGCCCTTAAAAACCAAATTAATAATAGGTTGGCACCAGTACCTTCTTCCTACAAGTGGCAAAAACCAACTGCTACAGAAATAGATTTGAAGTAAAGCCATTGATAACCCAGTTCTTATGCACATTTGTGTCCTGCATTTGCAGGAATTTTACTTTATGGAAATGAGAATTCAATACATTAAAAAAATTGGAAGATCACCAACTCTGAATACCAAAAAAAGAAATCTCAACACTGTACTTTTCCTTTTTTAAACAAATATTACAAAATTGAATTTTATTGAGTTTCACACAAGATGCACTTATAAAATTGATACAGAATGTCATTCAACAGAAAAAAACCTGAAAGCGATTTCAAGCTTTCTTTAGCAACTGCTGAATAATTATAAAGTAAGATACACCAAATTGACAGATAATCTTAATTTCAATGTGTGAACATCTCCAATTAGTATAAAATACATCAAAAATTAAAGAATTTCTAATTTGTCCACAGCACAAGTCCTCTTTGTTTTACTCTCATCCCTGATCAGTAACCACAGATTTTGGCCATTATTCCCATTACTCTTAATGGGAGAGGAGAGGCTGAAAGATTGCAGCAACAAGTTCTCACTGAGCAGACCACATTAACCTGTACTGCAGTTCTCATTACCATGTCTGCTCAGATACATAACAACTCTGTCCAACTGCCTCCGTTTGCTGTATTACTGTAGTCCTGCAAGTTTCAGGGATTAGCATATACATTAAACTTTCAAATGTTCATACAGCAAATAAACTTGGGCTTTCCCACTCTGACAAATTATGGAATTAGCAAAGAGCAAATTGTCTTCATTTGTCCAGCACTGAAGTACTTTCATGATACCTTCCCTTGAAAAGTGAAACTGGTGCTTACTAAAATGTCTGAAAGGTATAGCAAGTCAATGCTGTGTTTTAACAACATATGAAGAATTTAACTAAGGGGTCTCTTCTGATACAAGACTCCAGCCCAAGTTTTGAGCTCAAATTTAATCCATTCTTGTTCTGAGGATTCAAATCTTTCGTCAACTCTTTCACAACTGCATCTCACACCAGAAATTAAGATGCATTGTAATGCTTTATAGATCTACTTGACTACAACCAATCAATTAAATTAAGATGGATAATTCTGATTTGATTGTCAGTATTAGCTTTTACAAGCATGTTTTCAGGCAAGTTAATACATAGATGTCCTTTTTCTAAGAGTCAAATGCAAAAGGCAGTTCTTTTCTGCTAACGCTGTACATACAGTTCCAACCTGACACTTCTTTGCTGCAGTTAACACTGCTGTTCCTTAACATTAGAAGTGTCCCTTTAAGATCTTTTCCCAGAGCAACAAAAAATCCTCAGCTTTTAAAAGTAATTTTCTAAATAATTTGCCTTGCAGGACACACAACACATGAAATGGATATGTTTCATATTTGCCCAGTTAAGCAGAACCTTCATTACTGTGATCTTTCCTTGGTGTTCAGTATTCAGATAAAATACTATGCAGTTAAGTCTTTCACTTAAAGGCAAAATTTTATTCTGATTACAAGATTTTCAAGATACATCTTGAAAAGGTTTTTGTTGACAAGAATAACTATCTTGACTTACTGGTTTATGTACCAATGCTTTATGCGTTTGTTGATATAAGCACAAGTTTTGAATTCTGCTTGCAGATGTTTAATAAAACACGGTAACTGGATAGGCAAGCTTCTGGTCAAGTTGTCATACATTTCCAGGAATATCCTTACACTGGAGGAACCTTCATGAAAAATAGTGTTCTGGAAGCACGGTTTCGTAACGCAGAACAGGATTATGTTTTTTTCCAGTCTGTTTTCCAGCAAAGTGATACTGCAGCTCTGCCACCAGGCTAGAGACTCACGATCCACCACATTTTCCAAGAGGCAAGTTAAAGATCACTTACTTGACCTGACCAGATACCAAGCCAAGTTACTTGTAGAAAGAAATTAATATTTTTTTGCCATTAATAATTTAAGTTTTTAAATAAATATTTATGTGCCATTTGGCAACTGTCCATTCTGGTAGCATCTGCTGTCCCAACAGCTCAGTATTCTTAGCACATTGATTTAAAAAAAAAAAAAATTTAGTCAATTCTGTTTCCACAAATAGTAAACCTGTCTATTTCCAACAAATCTTTCTTTGCAGACCTGTGTTTCAATTCTGAACTGTCTTGGCTTATATCTTTTTCTTCTCCATCAGGAGTTGTCAGAAATTGATCAGAATTGCTTGTTACAAGTAAAGATGGCGTATTCTCCTTCTGATGCACAGGTTGATTGGTAACTGATGTAGATCCATTTTCATCTGTGGAAATTCCTGTTGAAACAGAAAACAAAGATAATAATGAATTTAACATGGGTATACTGATGCAATTTGTAACATCAGGATTCATGCAAAGCTATCCTAAAAAAGTGCACTTTTTCAAATCAGCAGAAGCAACAGAAGAATGGAAGAATGCTTTCTGGAAGCTACTACCTCTTCTTAGCTTTACTGTAAGAGATTTCCTTTCGTAATTTAGTAAATGGATCGAAAACTAATTCCACAGAAGTTCAAATAATGAGCAAGAGCATACACAGCAAAAGTTAGGGTATTTTTCTGGTTTACATGCTCATTTTTGTTGGCTTAAGCAAAAAGATCTTTGACAGATTTTGTGTGAATCACACAAATATTTTCTACTGAAATGAACAAAAGGAATCTCTGTGGCAGGAATTAGATGTGCCTAATCCTCTACATAAGTACAATAAACCTGCCTTCTCTAGGGATAGCTAATAAATGACTCATGCACTGCTACACACTTTATTAGCACTGGCTCTTAAAGCAGTGCTATTAAAGATGTCTATTTTTATTCCTGCCTCTTACTTCAGTGGGACTGCACACTGGCTTCATTAACCTAAGATATTTGTAAGTAATATCCATGTATTGTTTCCATATTATGTTAAAATATTTAAAGAATTAAAATGCACAAGCAAATGGCAAAGAAATATTTTTTTCTTACTTACTATCTCCTTGTAAAGACAGAGGTATTGTTTCTAAAGGAACCTGAAAAAATCTGACTGATGTGGAGAGTACTGGAGACCAGCCCAAAGGAATCTTGTCAGAATGGCAGCACTACCCAAATTACTACACAAACTTATTTCTGTAGAGCATCTGTTCACAGTATACCAACTACTGCTTGAAGGTACATGGATTATGCTCTACAGTCTAATGCAAGTTAAAGGTAAAAAACTTGCACTGAGAAAGGAGACAAGTAATGCTAACTGTAGAACTTGGTTACAGACATAAGTATTTTCTAACTCATCATCAGCTTAGAGACACAGATGGTCAGCTGTGATTACCAGTTATTAGAACTTTCACCCTTCAAGAGCAAGTTTAAAATTTTATTCTTCAAAATTTTAACTGTTTCTGTGGACAAAACGGAAATCTTCAGAAAATAAATTGACTTAAACTATAAGCTGGCAGAAAGGAGACCAGATTAATTCCCTTACCCTAATTCTGATAAGAGATGGGTTGAGTGATTGTATTGAAAAAAACCTGATGAGTGGGAGATAGGGATTAACTTAGATTGTACACCCCAGTAGTAATAATGCAAACACATATAAGCTGTGAAAGGTAAAATTATTCACAAAATTGATTTCTAGTAAATAAAGAGCTGTTAAAGTATAAAATACCAAAAAACTCTAAAATCAAGCCTTTTAATCACCAGTAGGAGCTCTGAATATTCTGAATAAAATTGGCAAAAGCTTTTCGGTTGCTCCTTTTTGATCAAAATCTTTCCATGGGAAGAGGAAATAAGCATCTCTGCTACTTCAGTTAAAAACAGTCTTCAGGATATATATACTGTAAGTTTAAGGCTCAGTATAAAGTAAGTACAACTTACTAAGTCTCATACCCAAGTGTAGTGCTAGAACGTTTAATTAAAACATTATGATCACAATAGTCCTCCAGTGAAATACAAAAGACATTCAGACCAATTCATATTACATTCTTTCATCATGAAAATAAAGCAATGCTATGAATTTAAAAATAAATATCTGCACCAAGTTTCTGCCTGATGTGATTTGACACAGGTGAGATGTAGAGATTTATGACTGAAACTGACAGACCCTTAACTCTCCAATTGCTGGCGAGACACTCTGACGACTAACAAGCACCTTGCATTTCAAGCTGTTCATGTTGTTGGCAAGCAGTAGCAAACACAATAAAAGCGTCACTGTTAAGTTCTCTAGGGCTCTCATTGAGCTTTTCAGAGAGGAAGATACAATCCAATTGAGTTGACTGGAACAATGAAGGTTTCTGTTTCCTTCTTTAATGTGTCACAATAACGCCACATTCCCATTATATATTAACCACTAATGCTGACGACCTCTATGAGAAAACTGCACTGCACAGACTTGAAATAAAGTGATACAGATCTGTTGGAATTCTTATTTAGATTTCATAAAGCTTTTCATTAATTTTTTCATGACAACTACAATTAATTATACCTATTTATACCTATGCCTGAACCTACCATGTTTTACATTTGTTTCCATCAGAAATACATAGATTGCTTTCTAACTAAACTTAAGCACTGCCACAGTTGATGTGTAAATGTTTACTTATTTGTGCAGCAACAGGGCAGAGGGGGTTGGACTACGTGATCTTTAAAGGTCCTTTCCAACCCCAAACATTCTATAATTATGATTTTCAAACAAAAGCCTGCCACTGTTCCATTGTTTCTATCACCTTTGTTTTTATCCACGTATAAGGGTGGGATTTTATCAGAGACAGGAGTATTTATTACCAAAAGAAGATGCATGAATTCTATTACATTTACTGACTTGTGTTCATAGCTGTGAAATGGTACAATTAAGGTCCAGCAACAGGGTGAATTTGCAGCATTTAGTCTGAAAAATTTTTACTGAAAACAAACCAAGGCAGTTAGCCTTACCTTGGGTAGATTTAAATGTGCTTTGCTGTTTGCCAGCTGTCTTCCCTGGGGTTGCAGTCAGGACAGGATTGAATAATTTCTCCTCCATTTTTGCTTCCTTTACATATTGACATGATTTCCCCAGCAATACAATACTGTTAAGGACTTTGAGAGATATTAACCTGAAAAAAAATTGTTTACACATTTGCATTAGCATATGAAAATAATTGCATATAGTTAGTGCTGTCTTGGAAGGATTAGCTAACTAATTAAATCCTTCCAATAGCAAGATCAAAAAGTAATTTCCTTTTCCTAACGATTTGTTTCAGATTCAATGCTTAATTTTTTTTTTCCTTCACAAAGCATCTAGAGAAAATCATGAAGTTTTATCATTTAACTAAAGGACTACAAGGACAATTAAGCAGCCATTTAAGATATCAAATATTTCAACACAGAAGGAAAAAGGGCCCTCAAAAGTCAAACTTAAATGCACAACTGTTAGAACTGTAGCCTAAATGTGCCCAGCCAAGGATCACTGGTCGACTTTGAACCACAGGACAGCAAATATAGAATAAGGTTGGAAAAGACCTCTAAGATCATTGAGTCCAACCATTAACCCAGCACTGCCAAGTCCAACATCTAGCTTTCACAATTACTAATTGTAATAAGTCCTTTTTCACATCACAGAAGACAGACCATAAAACTCAACAAATCCAAAGTAGCCCTGCATTAACATCATAGCACAGTCCAGCTGGTGGCAGATTCCTTTTCTACTAGCACTAATTTGCAGCACAGACTTTGGCAAATTACTGAATCCCTTTAACACCTGTCTTCTCATTTGAAGAACCAGGATGTCTCATCTACCAAATGCTTTTAGATTTACCACTCAAATGAGCTTTGTAACATTTAAGTTCCATCACTGGTTAACACACGACTCACAGACCAACGTCCACTGCTGTGAGTGAAGGCTCACTGCAGAATGACAAGGAAACAATGATCTATTCTCTGTAGGATGAATGAGACACTCTGTAGGCAAATCAAGCTGTGTAACAACAGTGAACCAAATGTAGACTCGAAATTCATTCTCCACTCTCTGAAAAGTCTGTTTATTACGTACATCACTAACAGACTAAAATGATAACTTGGAGTGAACATTACAGATCCATGGAGCAGGTCTAACTACTTAATCATAAAGTGATCCAACCAGACCCCAGCAGCAGCTTCACACTCTCTCACTGCATTAATGAAATCAGAACTTGTCAAACACAAAAACACTTTTAAGGGAGTTTTATGCAATACATTTACTTGTACCAGAAATTTAGAAAAATGGAAGAATGAGCAGAGTACACCACTTTCAGTACTCTGAAAAAAAAGTGACATTTTAGTATCCAAGCAACCACAAAGAAAATATCATTTTATACAAGTTGAAAGCTGTGCTTCTCTACAATTGTATTAGATTATTGGGACAGATTTTATTTCAGAGAGTTGAGAAGATCTCCATGTTTAATGTTTTAGAGGTGTTTTTCTTATTCTTCTTATGTAATATGTTTTTGTTCTGAGAGTAGGTTTTTACAGCATGATTTGACTCTGATTTAATGAGATCAGAAGTTGAAAAGGCCATAAATCAACACTTTAGTGTATCAGTTCCAGCTTCTCATGGAAAATTATGCAAGTGTTTCTAGCAATTCTCCTTTATTCTTTTCAGCCAGCCCACCCCAGGCTCAAATTTCTAACAGTGTAAGTTTGCAGTTGTTCAAAATTCTAGACAAAGAAAGCTCAAGTTTCATACGCTGGGCAAGACTTTAATACTATAACTTACAGATCTACCATTGTTAATTATCAATACAAAACAAATTCCTCCACGTTACAGGCTCAATCCTTTGGCCAGTTAACTGTTTCAGATTTTATCATGTTGCTTCTCACGTATCTATGCTATACTAATCTGATGAATAGCTGAAATTTATGCTCACAACACAAATTACTTGAAAGATCCAAGAGGTAAGTTAGCTCCAAATCTAACATCATGGCAGAAGTAAAACTCTGTTCTCATTTTTCTACAGGGACAAAATAGACCAAAATGTATTTACTCCTGTGACCTATGCCTTCAAAGAGCAGCATTTAATACTTCATGTTAGTCACTTTATTTCTTCCTGCCCTCCATTCTCCAAGCCACAGTGACAGCGAAAAATCGAGGACTGGGGTGCAGCAGTGGAATGGCAGAGGTAGGAAAATATTACATAAGTTGGGAAAAAGGAAAAACCAGTGTGCAGAATGAGAGTGCTGAGCTTGGTATACCAGCTTGAATGTGATGATTAGGGGCTAGTGCTTTCAATTATATAGACCTGGCTTTAGGGAGAACACAGGCACAGCATGTAGTATGCTGGGGAAGAAATCAAAGTATGGTGCAAAGGAATGTGGCTGAAATTTTAATATTTGGCCTATATGCAATATCTCAAAGCCCTAGCTGTCTAACACTAAAAAGATGTGTCCCTACACTGATGTGGACTAGACACATCTGATCAAGTTCTACTTTTTTTTTTTTGCAGACAAAGGTCAGCTTAGAGATAAAAGTCTCCCTATTAATGAAAAATGTGGAGCAATCCTGTTCTTTTCATAAGCTATTGTAAAACAGTAGTCTCCTCTCTTCCCTTGTACCTGCAGAACCACTCACCCAGACCTAGAAGACTTTCACTTCCCAAGCCTTGCTGCCTTCAATTACAAGCACAACTTGATAGGACACTGGAAGAGATATTCCCACAATATTGTAGGCAGGTTTTTTGTAGCAACTTGAATTACTTAATTCTTTAAGATTAATTTTAGGATGATTCCAATATGTATCAGTACTTAGAGACAACAAACACCTACAGTTCAATATACAGCTTTCCTGGAAAGTGGCCATCCCCTTGCAGTGTACAGCAAGTGCCTTAAGACATGCAAACTAGACTGCATTTACAGTACAACTATGCATGTCTCAGAACTACATACTGACTGGTGAGAAGCTAAAGATAACACAAGTATAAACGGACTAGGCAGTGAAGGGATACTTACAAAGCACTGGTTTTGGAAAACAAATTGCCACAGGACATTATGTTTCTTATTTGAGATTACTTACTGCCCTCACCCTTCCCAGAAAGGTGAGCCTTGCATTTACTTTTTTTTTTTTTAATACAGCAGTTTCCTAACACAAAATAAACCTTGCATTTAACTATCAGAGAGAAAAAAATCACAATCTGCTCAGTGCACCTGAACTGCTTATTTTTGTTGGCTTATTGAATTTTGTCACAGAAAGCTTCATTCCTTAGAATTCAATTTCCCTTTTTACACACGAGTATGGTGTTTGTCTGTCATAAATTTTCTCAATCATTTTTCCATTAGTTATTTTCATTAATTAAGTTACTTATTGAGGGCTACAATCCCTCAATGCAATTACAGCACTTACGGATAAATCTGCAGTCTTAATTTCAGATTATGAGCATAAGCGTTTTACATTTATGTTCTACTGAACATAAACTATGCTTACAACGGTGTCTAAAAGTATCAAGAGAAGCTTCTTTCATGTATCTGATCAAATAATGGTGAATACTTTTTAATTGTATGCATTTACTTACCCACAGTAGAACAGCACAACACAAACATAAGCTAGGACTCCTTGTACTTTTATTGAGCTTGTTACGACTCTGATGAGCTGTTTTAAGAATAAAAGTTAATCAGTTAAAACCTAGCACACAATTATAAATAGAACATCGTAACAACTATTTCTTATTTGGTAAATTCAAGAAAAAGTAGAAAAATTTACATTAACAGAAATTTATGCTAATGATCTCCTTGGCAGCACTAACTATTCAAGATTTGGCGTTGAAAAAGTATTATACTAGCACTTAGTTGCTGCTTTGCCAAAACTGAAGTCTGATAATGTTTTCTTCACCACTGACTCTCAAGTAAAATAAGTGAAAAAAGCCTCCAAAACTCAAGGGCTGGAAGGCGAGTTTACAAATTTTGAGGAAAATGTCAAGAGATGCTGATGCAGCAAAGCAGAATCGATGTTTTGCACCAAGCTAACCTTATGAATACAAAACTGCTTTGTGGACTAGGCTTATGATTCCCAAGTTTCACTAACAAATGATCCTGAAACCTCAGTTTTACTTCAGTAGTTCACAGTTAGGGTTTCAAGTTAGCAAAGCATCTAATTTTATTTTAAACCTATTGGTCTCCAGGATATCATGTCATATCAGAACACAACTTGAAAAAAGCATTTCAATTAAATTCTGACTGGATGTACTTTATCTTATTAAAAAAGAAATAATGATTATGATCATCGTAGTTTTGTGGGGTTTTTTGTGGTGCTTCTTTTGGGGTTTTGTTGGTTTGGTTTTAATTTGATTTTTTGTTTGTTTTAAATCCTGGGTACAAACCTACATAAAGCCTGTCAACAGTATTTTCTCCCATCTCTATGAGAGAACATATTTAAGTTAATTCATACTGATATTCTTCCAGGAAAATTGTGAATTAGCATATTTGCTGGCAAAGCAAGTATGCATTCCCAGTATTATGATAACTACTGCTTGTCTACATGCATGTATAGGGAAAATTAGAGCAGCTATTTACAGAAAACATTCTCCCATAGTTAATTCAAGACAGACAGCATGTGGACAAAGTTCCGTTAACGAAGTGATTCATTTTATAGCAGCATGTACAAGTAACAGTCAGCTATTTCAGAATTATGTATTCTGCAATGGCTCAAAAGCTCAGTGCCCTGTATAAAAGAATATTTAGTCATTAAGCATGCCATCACAGGGACAACCACAAGGACTACTATGAAAAACCTAAATAAACTGCTGCACTACTGCTAACCTTCTGGCAACCAGCTGCTTTGACTATTCCAAATGAATGAATAGGATAACTGCCAAAAGTAATATATGTTTAATAAACACAGATGTAGTTTAATTCCACTGGTACAATTCAGTTCTTACAAGTTCTACCAAATTAATTCATATTCAATTTTCTATGAAAGGCATTCTGTGTTCTAAGAAACAGTAATGCATTTGTGAAGTCATAAGTAGTATGTGATATAGGTTATACTGAATGCTAACTCAACTGTCCAGCATCATTTCAGTTAATTAACATGATAATTTCATCCTCAAAACATCCAGTTAGCTATCTCAGAGGCACACAGTCTCAAAAGTGAGATCTTATTGACAGAAGACTGATAGGAAAGATACAACTTACTAAAACAGCGAGTGGAAGAGGAATGAAACCCATTCTTCTGGAAACTGAATCACTATAATCTGTATATGCCTAGGAAAAAAAGAGGAAGAATAATGAACTACTTATGCAAAGGAATGAGCTTATTTTAGCTTGGCACACCCTCTAGATAAGAATAAAGATCTGTTAACAAATGCTTTACTGGCATAAAGTGTACCTATTCACATTTTGGAATTCAAATGAAGATAGCTGTACTCTCAGACAAAAATGTGATACTACCATGACCAGTAAGATTAGCTTCAGTGCTCTAAATCGAGAAACTGGAGTATAATACAAATCTCTAAATCGGGAGCAATTAGGACACTGAATCCAAAGGCCCTGTGATATTTCCTCTGTACATTATTAGTAGCTTAGAGATCTTTTTGTATTAATTTGACTGATCCTCAAATAGTCTACAGGAAAAACTGTAACAGGGATAAAAAAACAATAATCCACCACACTAGCAATTTAAATTATTTGACAAACATCTATAATTAGCATTAATATAACTGTGTTAAAAAAATTTTGAAAATGTGTTTACATTTGAACACTCCAAACACTTTGCATGACAGCTTGCCTGCAGTACTGAACATCACACCAGAGGTTAGTGCCTAAATGATGCTACTTCACTTCCCACAGGGGATCCTTAGGAAAAGTAATGGAGTTATCAAGACTAAAAAACTTGGTTTTTTTACTATTACCAAATTATTAATAATTAATTATTTCTAACTGAAGATGCCTAACTTCTTTATGAGGTTTAACTACTTCATTCCTCACAACAGCCCTAGAAAACTACAGAAATTATTGTAATAAAGTCCATTTAATAGTTAAAGCATGTATCTAGAGCACTGATGAGTGGAACCCTAATCAGTGAACCCTAACGAGCCCTCCTCCAGGAAAGGTGTGCTGTAAATAGTCTTCCAAAAAATCGTACTAATTAAAAACACAAGAGGTCCGTGTGTTCTATAAATACCCTGTATTTATATATACCTGTATACCCCTGCCACAACAGTAGCATGCATGGTGCAAACATCCATATACATCTGTGCACCTTCTCTGTGAAGAAATAAAAATTCCTAATGAATCCTGTGTGATTCCTAATGAAATTCCTAATGAACCCAACAAAGTTAAAATACTGTGAAAAGAACAGGAATCTAAAATTATCTCAGGAACACTCTGTTAAGCTTGCTTACTACTCATGTATCTCAAAAAGGTAAAGATGTTACAATCATCTGCTTAGTGTAAGTGTATTTGGAAGAGACTTCTCAACAATATATTAAATAAAGCCTGAGCTGACCTGAAGAACTGGATAAAAATAATCATATAAATCACAAGGAAATACTCGTTATCTCTTAATTAAGCAAAAGTAGAATAGAATTTCAGCAGAGCAGGAGTGTTACAGTACTGTATGTATTTCTTTAGTATTTTTTCCAATATCTCTCCCCCCATAACAATTATGTTAGTTAATACAAGAAAGTTCCTTTTATTTTCAGGCTTACATTTTTCTGTCGGCTGCTAACAAGGTCAAATGCAAGACTGGCTCTGTATTCACTGTAGACCTGGAAAAAATCCAGCACATCAGATGTGTGATTAATTTGTTACTACGCTTTATAAAAGCAACACAGATACTAATAAAATATTTACATAAAATATTATAAACTTATGCATTTGCTGAAAGAGTCAAAGCCATTTTTTCTGAGGTCTGACTGCACCCTTCAAGAGATGATCCTCTATTTCTGCAGTAAAGTACCTTGCATATATATACAATAAACAAACAACACTTTGTTATGTTCTAGGAATTGAATGAGACTTTATAAAGTTAATGAATTTCAGTCTCATCAGAAACACAAAAAAAGACGAAACCCTTTTTTCCCCCCCCCAGTTCATAATTGGTTTTAAGCTACATGAAGGCTAGCACTAGGATCAAATTAAACAAATGAGAGAGCTTTCTTATGCACTAAGCAAGTTAACACACAAAAAAAGCAAAGCAAATTGCATCAGAAGACTAAGTTTTTCACTCTCTTTAAAACAGTTCTGCATATTAAGACAGAAAAGCATCTATTTTAAGTCTAAGTGGCAGGACAACTTGCACTGCACTAACAACCATAAATCTTTAGAACTTCATACAAAAAGATACAAAGTTTGTTAAATAAATCTTGCAAAATTGCCAGTCACTACCCCCATCCTCCAGCTGTTTCAGCACTCTGAAGCATGCTACATTTTTGGCTATCATGACTTCATTACTGCTCTTTTCCACACTCTGTATGAAAGTAGGGCATGCATAAATGCCTCTGGCATAAGGGAGCTTATTAAGTGCATCTATTACACTTGTTTCTCTACTGCACAATGCAGTTACTTTAGAGCTGCTGAAAAAGACAGCACTCCACAAGTTTTGATCTCATTTCCTGAAAAGTGGTTTTAATAGTGTAAAGACACTAACTCTTATCTTCACAAATTTATCAAGTGTATTTGAATTCAAACAATGTGGAAGACAAATGGCCAGTGTATCATGCTGCAACACACAAGAAGTAACCTCATCTACTGCTTTGAAAGAAGGACTGGATAATATATGCGGCCCAAGAAATTTCAGGAGTGAGAAACTAACATAACCTACTTCATATTAGTGCTCCAGGGACAGTGCAAAAAAATATCTGATTTCAGATTCCACTTTTAACACACACTCAAGAATAGAGTTAAATTAGCCTAACAAGGTCTGTTTTTTCAAAAGCCTGAATTTTAACCTACAAAGCATTTTGATAGGAAGAGGTACAAGCTCTGTCTAGACTGCAGAACAAGTAACCTTCTGTCAATTTAACTAATGATCACTTCACAAAAGGATCTGCCAGTTATGTGAATTGCAGCTATTATGTGAGCTGTTATACAACACTTGCAATAATTTATGGATCTGGAACTACTAATTTAGAAGCAGAGGTGTTACTTCTCCATTTAAAAGATTCTCAGAAGTATATTCTATCATGAAATCACCAAGATTTCCCAAATTACATACTATATATGAAAATAATTATTTTTACATTTTCTGCACTGGAAAATTTAAAAAAAAACCCAAACCTAGGAAAATGAACCTCAACTTAAATAGCACTCAGCATTCCAAGCAGGATACCTACATCTGCTGTGATGTCATTGAATTTTGTTATAAAGGCGTGTTTCACAATATCCACTGCAATTTCTGAAGCAACCACCATGCAAACATCCGGGAATAACACCCAAAGATGATCTGTAGGTTGGGAAGAAACAGGTTAGGCCATTTAATTTAATGCCAGTATACCAAACAAAGATTATAACGCTTCTGCTGAACAGCAAAAAATCCTCAAGAATCTGAGAGTCCATGACTTTACATCACCACTCAGTACGTAGTGTGCATCTTCCTTATTCCACTGCTGTTCTAGAAAATTATCAGGACTATACAATCACACCACAGTTAGGATAAGGTCGCAAAGTCTTTACTTTGTAAAGCTTTATCTCTATTAGGAAAAAACCCTTTTCAAATACTAGATAGTCCATGTTCAGTTTGTATAAGGAATAGGCAATGCACCAGCAGTTTTTGATGCTAAAGGTAAAATTTAGGTAGACTGGTAACATTAAGTCAAAATACACCTCATAGATCAGGCTCAAAATTATTAAAGCAATGTTTTAATAAAATAAAAATCCATATTTTACTCAATATTTATTCAATATGGTATTGAAATCCTAAGTATAATCAATATTAAATTAAGAATGGTATTTTTAGCATCTTTACCAAATTCCAGCCTCACAAAATAACATTTTCTAGGGAATCTTTCATTCTCTAGTGTACTCCAAGGAAACAAAAGGGCAGGGAAGAAATCATTCCAGACACTAGAGGAAACATAACTATGCATGTTTATGGAATAACAACATATATTTCTAGCAGAGAGGATAGAGTCACTCTTCAAAGAATGCCAGAAATAGAAAAATGAGAATCTAAGATATTTGACAAAACTAAGATTCTTTAATTAAATGTTTTAGTTACCCTTATCTTTCAGATTGAGGAAAGAAGCAAAAGATACAGCTGTTGATTGGACAGGAATTTGTCATGTTTAATTTTTCTACTAGTTTACTCACCTGGATTCCATGAGAACTGTTCCATATTTCTTAGACATACAATTAGTAACAGCACATAATTGGTGAACCTCTCCTTTATATCTAGATAAAAAAAAAAAAAAAAGCCGTTAAAAGAAACATTTGTTTGCATACACAGGTACCTACTAATTTTGAAGTTCTATAATCTAATAAGTTTTGGGTTAGATAATCTTTTCCACAAATTATTTAACTGTCTGGTAATGACACCACAGTCGGGATTTCCGCAGTAGGCAGTGCCCTGGTCTGTCTGATGCCCCCTCACCTCAGGGTTCCAAGAAGCAGAAGGGACTTAAGTTGTGACCTACTATCACCTTTTCCAATATGCTAATAAAATGATCAATTTTATTGATAAAGTTTGTGCATTCCTTCTGGGATTCAAAAAGAACCAGCACCTCCTAGCATAAAAATGGAGAGAATATACCCATCTGTCTTTTTAAGGTATTAGCAAGGTGCATTTCATTTTCTACAAGTCGTGGATATCCAAATTGCTACATTCTGGGTTCAGTAACAGGAAGAAAAAAGGTGTTTCAAGACAACCTATTATGCCTTAGCTAGAAGGTTCCCACCAGTCTTTCACACTGCCATCTTGAAAGGGACCAGCAGGATGTATCACAAGTTATCAAAACTGTAAGCACTGTAACACAAAAGCATTCTGACAATAGACAAAGTCCTATGTCTTGCTCTCTCAGACAGGGCAGTATTTTTTTTCAGCTTTGGTGCCCTGTCTCCAGAGATGATGCATACAGCTTGCTTCAGGGAGAAAACATCACATTTTTTAGCTTACTAAAAAACACCTTCCTGAAATTACTGAAAAACAGGGTAAAACCTGTCACAATTAGCAAGTTCAAAGAAGTCTCTTTAGAAGACAGAGCTATTAGGAAAATCTGTGAAGATACTGTTATTGCTTGCTGCACCTGTTAATAACCATTACAATAACTTCTTTGTGGGCAAGTCACCTCCAAATCCAAAGGGTTCACTTCATCAAGCACCTCCTATACTCTGAGGAGTTCTAGCTACTGGCTTTAGGAAACAAGAAATAGAAATGTTTGGAAGAACACATAAGGATTGAGCTGGCCAAAAAAATATTTCATTTTGTGCCAGCTTCCATCATCTCTGACTGACTACAGGTGAACAACAATGCTCATGGCTGCAGTTGTATAGGGTGTGTATAGTTTATTATAGTATAATAATACTCCTTATTTTAAAAGAGAAGTTCGAAAATACTTTCAAGTCTGAAAATATGGAGCAAAAAGAAAAGAACAAATCCTCCAGGAGAGGGGAACAAAAAGCATAGGATTCAAGAAGAATGAGGTTGCATGTACAAACGTAAAAAGACATGTCTTGGGGTGCATAAATTCAGGCTCAGGAAGGGTCAGAGGAAGCACAAGCTTCCAAATCACAAGAAGTGATGTATTTATGGGGGAAGAAACAAGGAAATCCTTCAGGACAATAAATTTAAAGCAGAAAAAAACAGGACATAGGTAAAACCCTAATCATAATTTCTCAGTTTCTTGCTGATAACACTCCAGCAACTCAAGTATGTTCTTCTGTCCTTCTAAATTCAAAAAATACTGCCCAGATGACCAGAACACAGTATTTTCTGAAAAATCTAGTTATGAGGTACCACTTGAAGCTGTCACCAATGGATTAAAATGCAGTCAAGCATGTATTGATCTAAATACTTTATCACACCCATTAGCAATCTGGAAATTATCACTGCATTTTCAGACTTTTGCCCAGAAATCTCAGCAAGGTTTCATCTTGTATTTCCCACATTGCATACTTCTACACTGCCATGACACATCTTTGGTCAGCAATGTGTAAGACTGCACAGATCTCATCTTCAGTGCTTCAGATCTTAAGGGGCCTTCATAGATAGTTATTCTCAAGTGGGAATTAGGGACCTTAATTCAAGTCTAAACATTAAAGCATGTCTCAAGCTAATCCTCCAGACATTTATTACCTGCTTGGTTTATGTACTTCACCAGACACCAAGATTAAATAGAGAAGGGACATCTTGGGCTTTAAATTTCTGCTTGTACTATAATAAAAACATTTTTCTTCCACTAATTTCTGAGACTGGGTGACAGGCTGATACCTATTTTTCCCCTCTGCTTATTTTTCCTATTCTCCCTGGCCTCCCTTCTAATCTGTTATCTCTGCTGCCACAGCTGTTCAAGGCTGTTAGGAGTGAGACGAATGACTGTGGCTGCTGCTCTTCATCCTCGTCCCTCTCATCAACTGACTGTCAGAGATGCAAGCAAGGGAGACAGCACTTTACAGCAGTTTCAACAGTAATCCCAAACAATTAAAAAATTATTTTCATTTCTCACTCTTATGGACAAGGACAAAAAAGGCTTCAGGATATCCAAATCAACCACTGGTAATCAGTTTTAAATCCCAGTTAAAATTTCAGAATACAAAATATGCATGAGTAATGTTTCATCATTTTTTACAAAGTTGTTTGATGCTATATATGTACATTTATTTTTTTTTTTTTTAACAGGTGAAGGGAATTTCCTCTACCATGTATTGCCACTTAGATGATGTGGTGAACTATAGAACTACTATAAGGCTATATCCCTAGATTCACACTTAAATACAACATGCTCTTAAAGAACAACTAAGGCAAAATAAATTATTGTACTTGTGAATTTTGTGAAACAGTGACAAGCCACCAGTGTTAGTGTCCAGTTACAGAGAGCTCAGGTAGTAGCAGAAGGAAATTACTCTGTTCTGTTTTACCATAACAAAGACTAAAGTGGAAATGAAGAGTGCTCTCTTCTTCATTCTCCATCATGACAATCCTTGGTTAACATTGATATAGGCCATTTCAACTCAGTTTGATGTATATCCCATGAAATATTGATGAGAAGCACATCACAAACTGTTTTTCTGTTAGAATACGGTATAGCTCCAATAATCCTTTCCATTATAAGACAGGGTTAAATGAAAGCCAAAACAGGCTGAGGACATTTTAAATGGTCTTCAGCTACCTCCACAAGCACATGAAGAAGTTTACTTTCTCAGTGTTTATGCCCTCAAGTGTTGACAACCTGACACCTAGCACTAATTCAGATATATTTATCCCCTTGATCGGCCTCTTGTCAGCACATACCATGCATAATCCTGATGACATACCAGGCATGAAGTCCTGATGGACATCAGTGACAAGTGGTGTCCCTCAGGAGTCCATACTGGAACCAGTTAATATCTTCATTAATGACACAGATGAAGGGATCGAGCGAACCCTCAGCAAATTTGCAGATGACCATCAAGAGTGGTGTAGCTGCCACACTTGAAGGGTAGGATGCCATCCAGAGAGACCTTGACAAGCTTGAGAAATGGGCCCATGGAAATCTAATGAGGTGTAATATGACCAGGTGCAAGGTGCTGCACCTGGGTTGGGGCAACTCAAGGTATCAGCACAGGCTGGGGGATGAACAGATCGAGAGCAGCCCTGCTGAGAAGGACTCTGGGGTGCTGGTAGATGAGAGGCTGGACGTGAACCGGCAATGTGCACTTGCAGCCTAGAAAACTAATCATATCCTGGGCTGCATCCAAAGCAGTGTGGGCAGCAGGTTGAGGGAGGTGATTCTGCTCCTCTACTCCACTCTGGGGAGACATCACCTGGAGTGCTGCATCCAGCTCTGGAGTCCTTAGCACAGGAAGGACGTGGACCTGTTGAAGTGAGTCCAGAGGAGGGCTATTAAGATGATTAGGGGGATGGAGCACCTTTCCTATGAGAAAAGGCTGAGAGAATTTGGTTTGTTCAGCCCGGAAAAGAGAAGGCATCAGGGTGACCTAATTATGCCCTTTCATCACCTGAAGGCAGTCTACAAGAAAGATGGGGAGGGACCTTTTACAGGAGCATATAGTGATAGGACAAAGGGGGAATGCCTTCAAACTGAGAATAAGTTTAGATTAGACATTAGGAAAAAATTCTTTACTGTGAGGGTGGTGAGGCACTAGAACAGGTTGCCCAGAGAAGCTGTGAATGCCCCATCCCTGTAAGTGTTCAAGGCCAAGCTAGATGGAGCTCTGAGCAATCTGGTCTAGTGAAAGGTATCCCTGTCCACAGCAAAGGGCTTGGAACTAGATGACCTTTGAGGTCCCTTCCATCCCAGGCCTTTCTATGTTTCTGTGATAAACTGCATTCCAATGCCATGCTTAACCTCCACTCTTACTAGGGCTGGCCCTGAAGCCTGGCCACACACCATATCATATACTGCCCATACACACTTCAGATTTTTTTCGAAGATGGCACTGCATTTGCTTGTGCTTCCACATTCTCTGGTGGTGCAAGTGAGTAGATATGGTTAAATCTTTTCAGTGTCCTTTAAAATATATATTTCACTATTCTGAAAAGTGATAGGAAGAATAAGACGTTCCAGAACTTAGTACATCAGAATTTAGTGGTCACATGTCAAAATCTAGCCACAAGATCTTTTTCCACTAAGATAAAGCACGTATGCCTATTAGGGTTGACACATGCATAGAGGTGGTAAACAATATTTTCAAAGCCATCTAATGCACATAGGGCCATATATGCAACAGGGGGGGAAAAGCTAGATGTACTTTTTTTCTATTGTTTCTGTGAAGTAAAGCCCAAAAAAAGAATTGTACAGAGACAAATCAGATTTTTAATACTTCTGCCCCACTTATAACAGCCCTGCTATTCCAATTTTAATAGAATTCTATGCCTATATTAATAGCATATTCTGCATATATTTCCGATATCCTTTTGGAAAATGGTGACATTCAGTGTCAAGAACCGATAGCAACGCATATCCAAAGTTTAATGACCAGTGTGTCAGAGGGTATCATCCCTTTTAAAAAGCATGTAAAAGACATGAAATAGATGCTAGTGGAAATAAAGGATTTTCCTTGGACAGCACTGCATCCAGTATGGACTAGTGTAATTAATTAGCCAACACGTCAACAACTGACTATTGAACTTGTTCAGGAAGGACCTAAATTCTGAAGATCTTGGGTACTTTGCACTGGTAACTAAAAATGGCAGTGACATCCCGGGAGCAGAGGTCCACAAGTGGGGTAGTCTTTAGAACACCTAATTATTTCCTTCTAGACTTCCTGGCACACCATGAAGGAATCCTGAATCAAGAAGGAAAAAAAAAATTTTTACTATGTAAATACCAGTGTTTATATGTTTAGATCAGAAGCTGGTTATACATCATAACATGTAAGAAATGAAACAAGATCTTTTGGTTTACAGCTCAGCAAATCCCAAGTAGCTCTAGTGACAGCTACCTCTTAACACGTGACCAGAGCACAAGAAAGGATAAAAGACTGAACAAAGAATCATCAAGGGAGCACCGATCTCAAATGTACTCCTGCCCCCAAATCCCTCATCCTTAAAATGAACAACTGGATTAGAATAGTGGCATTAAAAAAACCTAAAGCCACATAAGAAAGCAGTTTGAATTCCAAAGACCAAAGATAAAAATAAAGGCTATTCAATATTTTGACCACAGATACTGATAAATTGGGAACAAAGCGGAAAAATAAAATTAAAAGAGTACAAAGTTATAAAGAAAAACCTGAAGTTCCTAAAACTTCAGAATAAATATAATAAATTTTTGAGACAAGAGATATAAAAAACAGGAAACAGTCAAGCCTAACAGAGTACTGCAGCAAATAACCTAATGCACTATACCTAATGTGCTTCCTTGTATGAGGTACAATTGCATTTTGTGAAAAAAAATTCTAATTTAGAGCACAGCTTGAAATTAAAAAAGACATTTAAAAGCATAAAGGAAGGCAGCATGCTGGGCTTTCAACAATGATAAAAGAGCTTCTCTTTATAATACTGGTCTCCTTGTTCACTAATCCTGACACTACAAAATTAGTTTACAGATAACTATTTAAAAAAAGAGGATATACTACTTAAATTTAGGGAAATATTTCTTCCTGCTACAAGAAATAAAAACTTTTTTTGTCTTTTGTATAGAACTCTTTTCCAACAGCCATGGTGTTTAGACTGCTTGGATGTACACGAATTTCCCAGTGGAAGTCAGGGTGACAATGCAGAAGTAGTTTTGCTGCAGCTGACAATCAAAGCTGGGGGATCAATGCGACTGAAGTCACAGGTGCTGTAGCTGCAGTCTCAGGCAGCTACATTAGCCCCAAGGTCTTTGTTGACCACCTGCACCTAAAAGATAACAGGTTGAGTTTTATTAGATAAAAATGTAACCAACGCATATCTCATGGCCTGTTCAATTAATTTTTATGTAGATGATTCACAGTTCTTTTAGTCTTGAAGTTTTAGTGAACTAGCTGTCACAGCAGAATTTTACATGGCCATAAAAAGGTAAGGAGGATCACTGATTCCACTGACATTAAGTGCAGATATGGAAATACTAGGGAAAATAGCACACATCAGCTTGCCGTCCACAAACTGGTGCTGAGCACAATGCCAAGTAAAAATGATTTCACAGTTCCCAGATCTAAACTGGAAGCTTGTTGGCACTTCAACTCCTGATGTCTTACTACATAGCAGCTTGAGCCAGGCAGGGCTCTGCAAGGTTTTTCAACATGTGATACAAGACATTTCTTAGAAAGTACGACTTCAACAGTTAATTTCTGTTCACAAGATTACTTGCTTTAAAATTCCATTTGGAACAACTTCTCTTGAACAGAGTATCTACTCTTGAGATTACTGCTTATCTTTTCTGCTAGATCATATTCCTCTCTTAATTAACGTGTTAAATAAGAAGGGAGTTTCACCTATTTGTGACAAATTGCTCAGATCTCTTCAAGATTCCCCTTATTCCCCTCAAGAATTACATTATTTAGCTACTGTATACTAATCAGTATCTTTTCACTGAACTGAAAACGTGTTTGACAACAGTAATATTTTGAGCAGAGCCCAAGAAAAGGTGAAGCAAAAGGGGATCCATTCTTTCTAAGCTGAATCACCTGCTGCTGCCCTTGTTGCCCTAGAGCAGACTGCAGACCTGAGAAAATGGCTGGAAAAAACTGAGAAAGGTAGGAAATACATGGGGCGGGGGGGGCTTATACTTAGTGTTTTGTTTCAGTTAAGTTCAGTCCAGGCATGCAGTTTAAGAACAAGGTGTCTAGGACACACAGGGCACTCCAAAGGCTAACTGGAAGCTCAGCCAACAGGACCAGCCTAGCCTGAGTTCCAAGGGTAGGATAAGGCATTGGCACAGCAGGCCAACACAAGATACATCACTATTTCAGCTGCATAAAAAACACATTTAAGGGACACCAAAGTGATCAGAATACATGAACAGTACTGTTCCATCCTAACTGAAGTTGTGATGCAGTAAATCTGTTCAAGTTCAAGAGAGGTGAAAATCTCTACTAAAAACCTGTTTCTGTTATTTATCTGTGAGAAGAAAAACACTGCTATTTATAACCATACTGAAAAGTGTTCCAGGAAAACTTATCTGTTTGAAGGGAATAAATTAGCTTGTTTTGTGCACTCTTCTAGGTATGTAATCACTGCTTCCATCCCCACATGGTATAATGAATGGCATCACTTTTTCCACCAACTGATAAAAGGACACCTAATATTGCTATTATGGGTCTTCAATAATGATATCCAGCAATAAAATATTGATATACTTTTCATTTTATGGAGGAAATTACTAGCCATTTCTAATATCAGTCCCTTGTTTATTTTAACATTTAACTGAGGAAAGAGGCCTTGCCTTTACATAGCAGAGGTAGGTGCATACTTGCAACTATTTCTTCATTAGTAAGGAAATTTAAAAATATTCATCTACACTTTGTCAATATTTTAGTAAACATCACTTTTAGGTGCTCTCACTGTGAAGTTGAATAACTTCAATTTCAAAAAAATAGAGGTAATTAAACCTTGGAACCAAAAATAATACCATTACCACAGAACAAACATCAACCCAGCTGTAAAGATTATTTTTTTGTGTTTCTAAGAACTTCTGCAAGGTAGACTAAAATTTAGTGCTAATTTTTTCATTATGGGACATTTAAGATTTTTTTGTAAATAGTCTTTCTTCCAAAGAATTACAAAGCAACTGACATTTAACATTTGCATGCAAAAAAATCACCTCAACAGCCAGAACTCAAAACCTGATGAAAGCCTGCTGAAAATTTAACTCCTGATATAAAAATATGAATCACGTGTTTTTAAATAAGTAGCTACTTCTTTTTTTTTTTAACCTAGTGCACATTTGGGTTTTCTGGTTTAAAAACTATGAGCTGGAATGAAAAAGTATATTCTATTTTCTTTGCTTATCTTTATAAATGAAAGTGGGGAAATTTAAGGCAGATATATGGAAGAAATTCTTTACTTTGAGGGTGGTGAGTCACTGGAATAGGGTGACAAGAGAATCTGTGGATGCCCCATCCCTGGAAGTGTTCAAGGACAGGCTGGACTGGGCTTTGAGCAAAGTGGTTTAGTGGAAGGTGTCTCTGCCCATGGCAGGGGCGTTGGAACTGGATTTCAGGTCCCTTCCAGACCAGGCCATTCAATTATTCAATGAAAACAGTACAAGCAAAGAAGCTCTAGTACAACCTGAAAGTGCAATCTCTCCTATTAGCTTTGAAACCCAGAATTCAACAAATATTTCGGATGGCTGAAATCTGTATTAGAAAGAACCCCCATCAGGGGATACCTGAACAGCTTTTCCTCCTGAGATACACTGAGTACAAGTTCCCAAAATTCATACTAAGCAGCAACACTTAGAAAACAGAAGCATGTTTTCTAAGTACCGTCTGCTATTATTTTTACAGCGTACCAAAACTTAAAAGTCATCTCTGGTATTTTCTTTATATGCCAGCTACTTCACTGTTACACTGGTTGTTTTTTGCTTTGTTTTTATTGGTTGGTTTTTTTTAGAGATGGGGGGAAGTATTTCAAGATTCACCCTCACAACTGCCCAACAAGATGCATTCCGAGATCACTGCCAACACAGAATGGTACAAAGTCAACTTTTTGAAAACAGAAGACTTGAGACACTTGGAGGCATGGGTATTTCAGCACACACACGGTATTTCAGTCAATAGGTTGTTTTAGCACCTCAAATAAAAACTAGCCATAGAAGGAAAACAATTGTTCTTTGAAGTGGAATTTCAATTTCATCCTACTGAGCCAAACAGTAATATGGGTGATGAGGCATATAAGTCAGAACACACAAATTAACCAAGATAAAATGAATGTAGTAAGAATATTAAATACACTGAATACATTAAATACACGAATAAATTAAAAAAGGAGCCTCTCACTTCACATCTTCTCTTGATGAGCACAGATATACATACCGCTATTTGACATTTGGAAAAGATTGTTCTTCTCAAACTTCTTGAAGACACTTCCTTTTATTTCAACAAACTGCAATTTTTAAAAACAGTTAGTTTTTATTGATGAAAAACTAATATAAACAAATCATATTATCAAATAATATGTGAACAGACATATCATACATAAAGACAAAGGATGCTGAAATGAATTAGGGTAGCTATATAATAAAGCTACATACTTACATTATTGGACATCATGATGGTAAGCAGTGATTTATTGTGGGAGTTGAAGGCCACATTAAGGGTTGTTGCTTGAACCATTATAAGAATAGCATGCAGGACTGGATAGCAGGGTTAAGGAAGCATATTTGAAATAATTTTTCTGCACAACAGTACTGAAGAGCACCAAACTTCAAATTTCCTATTTTGCTTCCAAAGTTTAACAAAAAAATTTCTATATCCCTGACAATCAGACTTACAGCAAGACAATACTTACATGCATGTAACATACCCATGCTTTTGTAGCATGTACAATTATGCTAATTTTCTTGTTCTCAAAGAACCCAATGACATTAGTCAAGAGAAACAGTGATACAAGCTGAAGAAAAAAAATCCAAGGTAAAGATTCAAAATTAGGCTAAAGATTTCAGAGCAAACAGAGAAAAGTACAAAAATTCTAAATTCATCATTATAATTACTGGACTATGCATCTCTTGAGACCTAGTTTTCACCAATTCACTGTTAGGTTATTTCATACTAAGCACATTTGCATGCTGAATATGCACAAGTTTATCCCTTCATTTCCAGAAAATATGTTCAAGCTAGATGCATTTAACACTCCACTAAAAAAATGAAACCCCATTGTCTTCAAGACTCCATGACTCAAAATACTAAAATATAATTTAGAAGTAAAATTTTCCATAAACTACTCAATTATTGTTTTTCATTTTACTATAGGTATTTAAAAAGCTCTCTAATACTGCAGTGGTATAACATTGTGAAGGGATTTTTTTCAAAGCTGGTAGTACTGGCAATTTTACATTGCAAGTAAAGGAACGCTGATTTAGGAATACTATCAGTTTTTCAAATGTATTAAAATAAAATAATGCAGAGCAATTAGTCCATAATTTATTTTATAAAATTTTGCAATTTATCACAGAGAAAGGATACAGACATACAGCACTGCCATGAAGAAGTGAGGAATCACACCTATGTGAGCTCTTTTTCTTTCCTTAGGTTCTGTAGCTGTCCAATAAAGAGCATCCAAAATATCTTGTCCAAATGAAGAAATCAGACGATCAGCCACCTAAACAAGAACAATTTTTTACTGCCTTTTACTATCTACTTTTCTCTCCAACACTTGAACACGCCACTGTAGGTACACCTCAATTTAAAAAAAGTTTCATATATTTATCACTTTTCATCTCTTATTAATTGCATTTCCACTCTGGATTTCAGAGTGATACTGTTCCTTTGTATACTCACGAGTTGACTCTCCCTCTGAAATTTACTATCTCTTTTCAACAGTATTTATGATAAATAATCCTATGTTGTTATCTTAGATGCTCCCTTGAAAGACGTTCAAGTGCAGTTCAAACCTCAGCCTTATGATGTACATAAGCAATATGTACGTTGTGTCAAACTATCTTAAATGTTCTTCCCCATCCCTCTGGGTTTAATAGGGGAAAAAAAGCCAATAAGTTAATTTCAGATGCCTGACTGAGAATATTGGCTTACAGGTACAAAAAGAATCGAAATGATACTTGGCTCCACTGTTCCCCATATACCGAAATATCTACTTTATGCAAATATCTGCATTAAGCAGAATTCAAAATTTAAAGGAGTATAACACAACAAGTGATCAAGAGGGACTTGAAATTCTGCCAAAAAGGGAAAATTAGTTTGAAAAAAAACCACAAATCAACAACCACCTGAAGTGTAATCCAAAGAATATATGCACAAGTAGGAAAAAACCTCCTAGCAGTAATTCTAAAGATAGAAGACATGCACAGCATTTGAACTTGTAATGTAATACCACAGCAAGAAAGGTCACATGGAGTTCCATCAGTTCTCAACACTTCATCATCATCAAGCATGTAAAGCTGAAAATCATTACAAGGAAAGAGGGTTTTTCTGCCTATACATTACAGTTCAGTAATTTTAAAACTAAGCTGCACAGGGCAACAAAAACAACACTTCAAAATTTAAATTTGGTATCACAAGGCACATGTGCAGCTAGAAAAAAAGAGCTATCTCTCATTGCTTACTAATTCAACCAAATGGAAACAATTAAATATGAAAAAATGTCTCTGCTTATTCAAGACAATATTTTCTCTTAGTGTCTTTCTGTCAGACAACAATTTTGTACACCTTAAAACAACATGTAGAACAGAGGACTAGGTGCACAACGTACCTTCAAATCTTGAACCATACCTACTAAAAAGAAAGTTCTTGGCACTACACAAATAAACCTAGACTCGGGACCATTTCCTGACTTTTATTAAATGAAGTTTCCTAAAATACAAAGGCTGAACTAGAATAAAATTTTACAGGATGTTTCAAGTAAACTTTAAAATATATTACTAAGTATCACCTATGAAATAGAATGAACAAAACTGTGAGCTGATGAATTATCATAAATCTGATCAGTTCAAGAGATATTTACAGTGGCATTGTTTTCGGCTTTTAGATTTTGTAAATTAGGGTAATCTGCATGATTTGGTTCCTGCTCATTGTGATAACCCATTGAATAATTACAACTGGTGTAGTAACACCAACTACAGAATGCTTAGAGTTTGGTAAGTTTTTGTTCACAATATTGTGAGGGTTTTAATAGATAAAATGGTAGCTTTCATTTCCTTGCTATTTAAACAGTTCTTGTTTCTTAGCTGAAAGGATAGAAAATATTAAAACCCACCACACAATATTGTTGGTTGCTTTTCCAAATATGACTTACCTAAACCCTACATGCCGGCTCCAGGCTCCAGCAGAATTCCATGGTGAGTGCTGTCACCATCATAACGCACACTGAGGCTTCACAAGGAGCAGGAGCCGGTGGGTCTGAATCTAAAAAAGAAAAGTGTCTTTTAAGCCAAACGTGCTGAATGCTCCCCTCAGGCTGTCTATTGGGAGCATTCAGCCCATAATTTGAAGATTTTGCATTCCTCATATCTGTCCAGGACAATGCTCCCTGGACTTGCCAACAGCCGAAAACATTAGGACATTGTAAACATCTCTGTTGCTCAGTGATTTCACTAAATTAAAAAGATTCTGTAAACTTGTGAAAAAATGTAAAGCATACTGCTTAGAAAGAGTGCATTAACAGTGCCTTAAAAAGCATCGTTTGCATCAATAGCAAAGACTTTCAATAAAAATCACCAAAGTAGTCTAAGCAAGCCAATATTCAAACTGTTGAAAGCTAACTATTACAACCAAGTCTTTCAGTGGGATCCCATGAACATTTTCTGCCAATACTGCTGCAAACTGCTATAGTAAAAAAGCCCCTTAAAAACATGCCCTCTGCTTGGCATGTTTGGTTTCATGAGACGCTCTGGAAGTTAAATACTGTTTCCAACTTAAAAGTGTAATATAATTTTTCTAATAACCATGAGTGGTAACAGACTTTCCTCTTTCCTAAAAGAAACACTTGGGCAGCACTTTTCTTAGTTGAGATACACGCTTTTGATTCTGCCAAACATAGCAAAGTAATTCAACTCTTTATTCAAAGTGGAATGGCACATGGCTTCCAATTCACAGCAAGCACTGTAGGATTGCTTCAAATTATGCGGTAAGCTGAGAAAGTATAGCCCTAAGTGACTTGAAGTAGTCTTGAAATAAAGAGAAATTACTATTTTGAGCACATGGATTTATTTAGTAAGTGATAATCTTTCATCAATTATGGAACTATATATGGATAAGTATTTCCCCACACAACTAAAATCCATATAGTAACTCAGCGCTTATTTAATATTTGTACATATTTTCCAGCAAATCTAAAATCAAAGGAAACAAAAAAACTATGAATAAACAACTGAGGTGGTTTGTATGATATTTATTTCACTTAGGATAACAAAGTGTGTTACTTATGCAATATTATTTTATGGAGAAAGAACAAATGTCTTTAGACAACATATTCAGATTTAGCAGAGTGTAACCCTGTTTTAACAGTCTGCAAACAAATGTACAACAGATGTTCAAACAAGGATTAGTGTCATTCAGAGATCCCAGAATCCTAGCAGAGTAACTTTTGTGTACAAAGCTTTGAGTGAGTCCTTTTAAGAGGCTGTGTCCCTACTAGGTTCTATATTTGCAGGATGGAGATAAGATTGTAGCTATGAGAATATTATTTATTTTGCGAATCATTGATCACAGAAGTACAATCAAAAATCTCATGCTTTACGTTAATAATAAAACAAACTATTTTTTCACCAGAATTTCTCTTTATCCTGTCTCCTGAAACAGAATTTCCTTTTCTTGTGTCACTACATGCATTCAACTTATTGCTTATGTACTCAGGCTTTAGTCTGCTAGCCAGGACTGAGAAATGTTAAGCAGTAAAATGTGTCCTTGCATACAATAAAAGCTCTATTTTCATAATAATGAATTAAAAAACAAATTCCATGTTTTCTACTATTTTCCTTCTCTGCTCTCTCTCAGGATCTTATCACTATTTCAAATCAACAGTTTCTACTTTGCTCAGTGATTTCAAAACTTCATTCACCATCTTGCATTTCATAAGACACATCTTTCATTTCCATTTCTCAAGTTTCATTCTGTGCAATTGAGTAACAATCTCCAAAAACTAGGTAACAGGAAACATATTCTAAAACCTTATTTTTCACAATCCTGTCTGTTTATTAACTAGGCTTATTATCATGCGTCTTGCACATTTGTGAGAATATCAGATGTGTCACATTCTAAGGACCAACACTGTAATACAACATTTTAGTTAGTCTGAAAAGAGCATGCTTCATATTCTGATGCCAACATTCTTACCTCAAGCATGTTATAGATGATGTAGAGCTTTATGACAGACTGTCCCCTTATCAGATGATACATCATAGAGTAGTCAACATAGTGCATCATGAAGTAGCAGATGACCAATATAACTCCTTTGAGAATGTCACATACCTGAGCAGGTTGTAGCAAACGTCTATCACTGAAATACAAAGGGCAAAAAGTTCCACTAAATGTCATGTACCCACAAAATACAACTGTTACCAAGTCAACAGGAATTTACAGATGCTGTTAACCAAGGACATATTTTAAAGTGGTTTATTACTGCCCCTTCCCTGGCCCCTCACTCCAACACCATGACCATGATACACATTTATATGAAAAGGATCATGAACAGGATCACATCCTCTTATCTGACACAACCCTTTAGTTAAAACAGTGTATTTATTAAGAGCACCCACTTATTAAGAACTTTCTGCATGCAAACCCTTTGGTTTCTAATTAACCTTCCCTCTTCTAGCCAATCATACTTTTGATTTTGACTTCCTCAGTTACAGAAATTGTATTTCTATGACCAAAAAGAAATGAAGCTGTCATCTTCAATTTCAGCCCAATGAACCAGATACTGAGGAACAGGTTGTAAACATGATTCTGTATCTTCAAGCTCTAAGCTCTGCAGCAGTAAATGCAAACAATTTGACATCAGAGCTTGAGGTTGGTCATGAACTAATGCAGATGTTTTCTATCTACAGTCCCACGAGTAAACCAGGAGACTAAAGGAATCATTACACAATTTCTTCCTATAAACTAGAATTACAGGAAGAAAATAACTTTACCTCAATTGCCTCAACAGTAGCTATACGCATAATGAAATTGTAAGGCAGTATTTACTTGTCTATTGACTTAGTTTAGTATGAATAGGATGCCAAGCAGTTAAAAAGCCTTCAAATGAAACCAAAAGGTTGACAATTAAATATAAAAACATGGAGGAAATAATTTCTATTATATATTTTTTTATATACCCTGAAAGGCTTTTATAGAAGTTAATGTTTCATACAAGGTGGAACCAATTAGCAGAATGCATGTAACGAATTTTCAATTTCTCTATTCTTAAATCAGTAGGTTTAGATAATGTTCCCATAAACTGGTAATATGTTTAGAAAAAAATTAGAGTTGGTTTGTAAGAATTTACACTACTTATAAAAACAGGTACTTATGACTTCTGGGAGTCAAGACATTCTACAGACCCTGGGGACAAGACAAAACTCCCTGCTACCTCACTCTTTTTATTTTAACACATTATCAGAGCTGGAGCGTTATACTTAGTGTTTCTTTGTTGTCTTCCATTCAAAGAAAAACACCCTGAAGACAAGATTTTTGCATTATTAGTATATTATTATACGGGCAAATAGATTGTGCTCTTGCTAAGAGTATGAGCAAGAAAGTATCCAGAACTCTCAGATTTACAGTATTATACTTTGAACAGAGAGCAAATACTTCTTTTACTTTTTACTGCATAAACTGTATTAAAATAATTATATTCTAAATAATAGAATTCAACTTGGTCCAGCATACAAGAACTGCTTAGAGTGGCTTTCTCTCCATAAGAGACATTTTTTTGCTTTCAAAAGTCATCCATCAATAATATCCACACCACTTATTTCAGACAAAGTCCTTGACAAAAAGCCTCAGTTAACCTTCTTCCTTTCCCACCCTCCAAACTTTTCACTGAAAATACTACCGAAAAAACTTACAGAAAAGTGAAAGTGTATGTCTTGCCCACAGCTGAAAGAACCTATGACTATGTCTTTGCATGACACACCTCCCCCAAAAAATGCACCCTCCCCAACCTGCAAAATCACATTTTGAAAATTTACTGCCTTATTTAACTACATCTGACTTAAACGATTATACTCATAAAAATATAACAGCATATATTGAAATATGTATAAAATTTAAGCAAGCCCATGATTATGATTACCATTCATATGCTGAGTAACACAGCATATTCCTTTTTCTCCAACCTACTTCCATTTTGAAAGTGTATTCAGTCATTTCAGTACAAGTCTATAGACAACACTCAAACTCTGCAACACAGATTGGGATAAAGTGGTAAAGGTACTATTACTCCACCACAGTAATGCCAGGTCTTCACACATGAAAAAGAGAATCAGAATTTGTTACTCAGAAAATTAGCATCTTCATACTTCCAAGCCAACAACTACTTTATCACTAGAGACGTAGTGAGTAGTACCTGGTAGAGTACACTTGACTAGCAAAAGAGACACTCACTTCAAAAGTCTATGTTTTAAAAGTTTGGCAAGGTACCAGTTTTAATGATAGGATGGTGTCTTACTGAAAGGCACCAATAAGTAGAATCTGTTTATGAAGTTTCTGAAGCAGTCCAGAAAGATTCTCACAGGAAAATGCTTTGATGTCCACAAATCAATACAGACTGAAAATATCATGTCAAAGGTTTTCTGGCTTACAAGTAACATCAGAGATGCTCAACCACCAGTACAATCACAAGTCACAGATGTTCTGTACTCTTAACTCTATCACTCTTCTGCTTGTGTTGATTTTCATCCGTATGACTACGCTCACTCAAGGAACACCAACTCAGGAGAACCCAATGTAAATGCAGACAGCAGCCATCACAGGGGAATACAAACTCTGAAAACAGACTACACACATTCAAGAGCACAACTGCTCTTCTAAAGGTGGTCTCAACTCAGGGGACTAACACTGTATGAAGCTGCATACAAACTTGCACACAGCATCATCTACACTGGAAAGACAGAAAGGTGTTGAGAATGTAGTGTATACAGAACCTACTGAGTATCACTGTGATTCAATTTAACAGCTGGCCTAAAGAGTCAGATCAACTACTCTCGATTGCTGGTGCCTTAGAGGAATTAAACTTGCAGAACAGATTACAGTCAAAGAACATTTTTAGAGCATTTTAGAATCATTTAGGTTGGAAAAGACCTTTCAGATAATCAAGTCCAACTATTAAACTATCACTGCCAAGTCCACCACTAAATTACAGCATCTTTTAAACACCTCCAGGGACTGTGATTCCACCACTTCCCTGAGCAGCCTGTTCCAATGCTTGACGATTCTTTTTGGTGAAATTTTTCCTAATATCTGATCTACACCTCTCCTGGCACAATTTGCAGTCTCCTTGTCCTACCTCTCAAAGTGACTTGGATTTAATCTCTCAGTAGTGTTCTATTCAGAGTTGTACATAAGTTCTTGTGCTTCTCATCCACATGGTCCAACATTAATGCTGTGACTTCTTCAAAATACAGTAGTCCTGGTTTGGGCTGGGACAGAGTGCCTTTTCTTCTTAGTAGCTGGTACAGTGCTTTGTTTTTTTTTTGATTTAGTACGAGAATAATGTTGTTAGCACACTGATGTTTTGGTTGTTGCTAAGAAGTGTTTACCCTGAGTCCAGCACTTTTCAGTGTCTCATGCTCTGCTTGTGAGGAAGGTGGATGGAGCACAGCCAAGACAGGATGTCCCAAACTGGCCAAAGGGATATTCCACACCACAGAGCATCACACCCAGTATATAAATTGAAGGAGTTACTATAAGGGGACTGACTGCTCTTCAGGGACTGGCTGGTACCAGGCAGCAGCTGGTGGGCAACTGTGTTGTGTATCACTTGTTTCTTTTGGGTTCTGTCGCTCTCTCTCCCTCTTCTTATCATTATACTTATTATTAGCAGCATAATAATTAGTAGTATTATTACCATATTTTGCTTCAATTATTAACTTGTTCTTAACTCACGAGGTTTACCTTTTCTTTCCAATTCTCCTCCCCATGGGTGGGGGACAGAGGGAGTGATGAGTGGCTGTGTGTTACTTAGTTGCCGGCTGGGATTAAACTACAACACCTTAGTCCCAAAAATATCCTCACCGTTTCAACTTCCTCAGTCTGATGACAGAAGAGCTGTCAGCATCTCTACCCCCTACTCAGCACAAGGGATTACTGCAAAGGCTGACTACAGAAAACTGCTTTCTAGAAAGTGAGAAGAGTAAGAAGATCCTGGCATTTAAAATATATGTCAGTGTTCTTTCATTGTACACTAAGAAAGACCCCTTCATATTGACTAGACAAGTAGTCTATGGTGTACCACTAACACTTTTCTGACTGAAAGAGATTAACCATGTCTACTGCATAAGTCCACAGAAGCAATTTTATCACAGCAGAATCCTTTTCTGCTCTGGTTAATAACATTTACAAAAGGATTTTGAGGTGTGGTTCTGAACATAACATGGAATAGGGATATATATTTCCTACAAAGACAAGAAAAATCAAATAAATGGATTAAGTCTAATAATTTGTCACCTTTTGGCAAATACACAGAACTGACTGCAAAGCCTGCAGTTAAGAAATGATGTAGTCGGTGTTCAGTGAGAACTGAATGTTGCAGTTTTAGTATATGATCAGGCTCACATTGGTTCAATCTGTATTTGTTACAAATCATTCCTATTCTTTGCATTAAGCTGTGTAATACATATAAACACACAGGCTGATATGATTTTATGCCTGTCATAACGTCCTGGCCCACACACAGTACATTTTCTGCATTCATTTTTTTCAATGTTTCTACCTTTGTCTCCAGTAACTACTCAATGTCAACACTGAAAAGTATGTTCAGAACATCTGCACTAACTAATCAGACCTCATGATTAATATAACACACGAATTCATACTGCTGCAGTCATCCACACCATAAGTATTGCAGAATCTCAAAGAAACAAAGATAAAAGCTGCTAGTGACTGAGCCATGACAACTACGGAAAGGCCAAGAAACAAACAAGAAAAACATAACATAGTGCTGATAATTGTAACATCTCACCTGAAAGTAGGAACCCAAATTGTAAGAATTAGACATTATTGAGCTACTGTGATAACTCAGAGTATGATACTGTACAACTTTAGAAACCACTGAGTGGAGACAGAAGAAGCTGGGACACCTTAGCTCATTTCAAAACACTTGGTGCTTTTACAGCTGTGCATGAAGTGTGATGAAATAGAAAGATTTCACATGAAAATTAGCTATGGGTGTTTTTTCTCAGGAGTGACAAAAGAACAATAAATGAAGAGCAGTACAACTATCTTATTTTAGATTTGAACATTCTGGTAACAAAACAGCAAGTGGCAGAATCTGTCTAAATAAATCAGTTGGTCTTTTCCTTCAAAGCTATCCCAGGCACACAGCGATGCTGCAAAACTGAGTTAAATGTAACACTTCCTGGCTTTAGTGAACTCCAGTCTTTAAAGACAGTATCATGAGAGCCTTTCTCTAAGATGCAGTTCCTCCAGTATCCTACCAGATTCCAGAAATAATTACATGAATGGATTCACCATTTGGTTGATTACATAGCTGAATATAATTTACTTTACAATTTTCACATCTTAAACCAGTAAATAAATGGATTCAGTGCATCTGGACTGTCCTTCAAACACACCTCATAAGGATATATGATTTATGTTTTTTCACCCAATTATTTTCTGTCATTATTTGATCAACCTGATTTAGTAGAAGGTGTCCCTGTCCATGGCAGGGGGGTTGGAACTAGATGATCTGTAAGGTCCCTTCCAACCCAAACCTATGATTCTATGATTATTCAATTATTACTTCCAAGATTTTTTGTTATAAGTCATGCTCTCTAAGATGCTCTTTCCAGAATTTTACAAATGGTTTCATTACACTAAGTCTAAGGTTTGCACATTAACTGCACAGCCTAGACTATCAAGGAATCAAATTTTACAACTTCCTCAAACAGCAAAGTACCTTAATACTAAAAAGTAAGGCTTATCCATTCTTTTTGTTATCCACTACATAAAATCTTATACTGCTACACTATTACTACCCTGAATACACCAAGCTGTTTAAACATGAGATGATCCTTCAATCTGCATGAATTCAGAGTGAAAATCCAAGCATTCCTCTACAGATAAGCTCTCTTGCACTGTAATGTTAACTAGCAATACAGAAAGAACCCACACAGAGACTTCAACGTTCTATAGCATGTACTTAACAGGATGTTCAAACTCCTCAGCCTTTGGGTACATTTATCATTACATCTACTAACTGACAGGAAATCTCCTACAAAACAAAGCCTTACATCTCAAAATCATACAAACACAGAAATGCATGCTTAAGGGCATACACAAGCTTATTAATCATTTTAACATAAGAAAGAGACGTGCAAGCCATACTACTAAACCTTCCTATTCCACCACAGCATGTTTCTGTTTCAGCCCAGTCATTTAACAAAAGGAGAAGCGTGCCATGCTCAATGCTTATCATACAGTGTTCAAAGCAGTTAAAAGTCAAATTATGGCAAAATTTATACAACGCACTGACTGGCATCAACCCAGAACTAGGAATTCAGAAAATCGGTCTTTTACAGAAAAAATTTACTTTTTACAATACACTAAAAATCAAGCTTTAATACTCATACTTCAAACTTTCCAGTTTATGGTTTGTTCACCTTCAGACACATTTAGAAAGTGTGAATCCAAGTCTCTCCTCCATTTTGAAAACCACTGGATCTGTGCAAGTCTGCCCACTTTAGAAAGCTAAAAGCAAGCAACTTTCCTTATAAGCAGTAAGGAAGAATTACTTTGCTATTCTATAAAATTGAATTAAAATACTATCACATTAGAATGCTACCAAATATCCTGCCTACCCACAAAATTCTTCTGTAAATTTTAGGAACAACAACACCACCACGAAAACCAACCAAACAAAAGAACCAATATTTTTTTTCATGGTTTGGGATACTTGTAAAAAAATCTACTTTTTTACAAATAAAGTCAAAGTTATATCAAGACCTACATAAAACAGATACCCAGAGAAGAAAAATCTGGTGTGGAAAACAAGTGTTCATTGTAAGCAAACTCCCTAGATAAAGTGAAAGTTTAAGGAACTAGTTACCTATCTGTTATTTTCAAAGTCTGTCTATTTAATGTCATACTCAAAATTCCATGATCCTCATCTTATATAGTAATAAGAGTTCTGTCTCCATCTACTGGTTGAAAACCATTAGGTTCAATCATCCACATGGTCTGTGACTACAGAGATGGTCATCCCACTGGATCTGTAGCGTTTGCTACCCAACAGCATGATGGATTTCACTGTACTTTACTTTATTAAAGAAGCAAAATGGCTCAAGGCTTTCAGTGTATTGTTATCTACCTCACCAAGCCCTTTTTTGTTCCAACAGCTGTACAACTGAAGTTACTTAGCATTTAGCAGAGCATTATTAGGAATAAATCAGAGTTTACCAATATTTAGCTTTAATATGTTAAAAATCTCAAGTAGCTAATGCACAAGTTTGTTTAAGAGAGCGATTTCTGAAAAAAACAAGACTGTGTGTTAAGTATTTTAATAAGCCTTGCTTATTGAATTTAAAATTGTTAAACCATTTGGAACATGAAATGCATCCCAGACAAAGACAAATTTGTTCTTGTGTATAAAAACACCTCACACTACAGTTGATTCTTGTATGATTTTCAGCAACTGCCTCTGCAAAATGAACAATGTTTTCACTATATTGTGTAATCTGCAGACAAATACACTTGTCCTAGTGCTTAGTTACTTTAGCATCCAATACATATGCACTCAATATATTACTGTAAACTTAACTCTGCACAGTCTATGATGTCATACTACCTCTTTTGTCTTTCAGGCTTCTTGCTGCTCCTCAATTTTTTACTAGTCTGATTATATATGGTTTTCCAGTCATCACCTTAGGGTTGTTTGGGTTTTGGTTGTTGTGCTGTTGTGTTTGTTTGTTTTTTTTTAAATCAACAGGTATTTGAGCCTTTTTTTCTTGTTTAACTGAACAGTTAATTTCATTTTAAATGGTTCTTTTAGTTTAGTCTGCTTAGTCTCATCCAAATAATTCAGATTACTCTCCTCTGAAGTTAACAGACAAAATTTCCAAATACTGATGTCATAGATACAGTAATTTAAGATAGGAATATCGTAACACTGTAATAATGCTTTAGATGGATATTTTCATATTAATAAAAACTATATATATATTTATAAACTTATTATAAGAGTAATGTTTCTATAAGTGTTGTTTTACTTCACACTTAAAAAAAACCTTTTCATTGACACAGGTTTATTGTTCAGCCAATAATGCACTGAAGAAGTCTTTTAGCATTGAGGATACAAGTTTGAGCATGTATTTTACAGAAAACCTTTTCTAATTATATTATTTGTGGGATTTTGTTTTCATGTAGTGTTTATCAATCTCTCAATTCTTCTAATGTATCCTTCATTAATCAACTGTAGTGTCATAAATTTCTAATCTTACATGAAGCACTAACAAAAATCATTAGATTAACATATAACAGGATATTTTCCTGTTAGCATAACTAAAGATGTCAGGGAAAATAAAATCCAAGCAAGTTTGTCTGAGGAGTATACTTGCCCACATAACTACACACTAAAACTTTTAAAAATGTCCAAAGTGATCCATTGGAAATATTCTCCTACAATTATGGTCATCTGGCTTCAGGAGGAAAAGCTATTTTGATCAAATCTAATATCCAGTTTGAGGCTTTAGAAAGAAAGACACCTTACAGTACCTAGGACTTCACTATTGTAAAATTGTGATAATAAAAATATGTCCCAAGTGAAGAATTCCAAGGTACTGAGAAAAGAGTTTGCCAAGATTAGATGGCATTGCATTTCTTAAACAATAAAAAGCCTCTACATGCACACAACACAGCACGAGACCATGCTAAGAATGAAACACAACCAACCTTGCTGTTAGGCCCCGATGAGAGCTGTCTCAAAATAAATTAAAAAAAAAAACAAAAACAAAAACACGAGATTTCAAATAAGTGACAACTAGAATAAGCTTTCATTTAGCTTTATTTTTTTAATAACAGAATAAAATATAACTGAAGTCAGTAAAAGAAGATATGCTAAAGTGCTGTATTTTATTATACACAGAATCATCTTCAAGTCTAATACTAAGATACTTGGCAATGAACTTTCAGGACTCCCCAAAATTTAGGTTAAGCATTACAGAAAAATACCTGCTTGAAGCACACACAAAAATATAGCTATGAACCTGACTGAAGCAGTACTTAGAACAAACATCAAAAAGCTTAAGGCACTATAAGCTAAAGTACAGCAGGGGCTATAGTTTTTTCCAGGATATCCTATTTTAAAATGGGCAAAAATGGTCCCCGGGGCACTCTAAAGTAAAAATGTTTTAAATCTAACATCGCAACTTCCACAGTGATGCAAGTTACATATGAAAATATACCTACTGCAAACAGCACTGAATCAATTTCATGTGTTGGTTCTTAAAACTCAGTGTTGCTTTCTCCTTTGAAGTATGTTCGTTAATTTAGCTATTTGTAACCAGTCTTTTTACTGATTACGTGTAGATGTGTGAATTTGGCTGACAGCATAGAAGGAAAAAGAAAATCAGGATTTACTCACCAAGGAGGAATCCCTGTGACACCACATTCCATCCTATAAAGGAAGTGAAAGTGCTCTTCCCTTCGGTCTGATTTACAAGAAAGAAAGAAAGAGAAGGTTGTAATGTTGCTACACTATGCACTGTTATGGAAAGGAGAAAGGAGTACCTGACCTGAGAGTACACTACAGAAAATAATGAATGCACCCTCCTCTTTTTGGTTGGTAGAAAGCTACACATTTTGGTGGGCAGGTGCACTACTTTCTCAATGAACTTAGGGTGACAATAGGAGCAATAGTCCTTCACAAAAGAAAAAAAAAATTTGGCTTGGGAATAAGTGTGCAACAGAGGTTCAAATCTATTTAATAATCTGATAATATGAACAAAGAAATAATATCCTAATAAGAATGCCAGTGTGTCTGGTTTGTGGTTTTTTTTTTTTTTTTTTTTTATTGAGATGCTTGCTTTCTACACTTTCTTTCTTGAAATAATGCCGTTCTATTTATTTCCTACAGAAAAATGTAAATCTGTGAATTTACAGGAGGGCAATGGGAATTTTAAGAGTTACACAGAATATAGATGAAATTAATGATGTTATTGCTGACAGGACCTAAATTCACTTATTTCAGAGAGCAGAGTAAAAGCAAAATGCAGAACATATATTTATAAACTATATCTACTTCCACATGGAAGAACTGCAAAGGTCTTGTAATTCAATCTTCACCTATAAAAAAATTCATAATCTTCTACTGTATTTTCTTAAGAAAACTAGAATTTGGAGGAAAAAAAAATCTCACTTTCCCTAGCAAGTCTTTACTTGCTTTGTGGAGATAATGTAAAATGTCTTTAGGCATAATTAAATTGGGAGTCCTATCAGAGTTTCACTAATACACAACTTAAGCTTTCATATTGTGGTGTTTTACAAACAATACAGAAGAGCTTTTTCATATTGCCATATGTCCTTTTATAGATGTGCAACATATTTTCAACAAAAATAAGTCAGCGCTATAAAAGTTTCAAAACAAGCAGCGATATTATTCTACCCAGTATCTCTGGGTCTGAGGTATTAATAAAAAAAGTGTCTTGATTTAAAAGGAAACTGTACCTTTCAGCCACAAACAGAGCTATTTTTAGGAACCTGTCACCAAGGACTGTAATTACAAAGAGAATTCTACCAGGTCCACTTCTCTCTCTACCTTATATTGGTTGTTAAAGCAAAGTATGTCTTTTTATGTTGTCAAAGAACATTTTAATAAAATGAGAGTAGTTTACGAGATTAAAGAGAGTAATTCAGGAAAATTCATGACTCAAAAGAAAATACAGTAGAACTGATTTTTTTTTTATTTCAGAACATGTAATTTAATTTTGTGAAGTGTTTGTTAATTTTTTTAAGAGCACCCTGCTACTTACAAAGCATAAAAGCAATGAAGTTGCACCTGCCAAAACTACCACAATGTGATGATTCAGTCTCTGCCAGTCTGATCACAGTGATTTTTACCAGCAGTTTAGTTCACTTAATAATAGAATCTTGGATTCTTTTAACAGAAGAAGTTTTAGAGTCTTGCTAAAAAACAGCTTATTTAGCACCAATATAGCTCTCACAAAACCACTGAACTAAATTTGCTCAAAAGGAAAGATCAAGTGATGAGGAATGACAACTTAAAAACCAAACTGAAGTGCTTACACTGTCCGGGTGGAAAAAGGAAACCATTTTCTTTAAGATACATTATTCTGTTTCCTTTCAGAACTCTATAAAATGGATTATTAAAACATGTGGAAGAGGCTATTAAGCATGCCCCATACATTTAAGCACTGTGCACAATATAACATAGACAGGAATTAGCCCATAGAATGTGGGTTTATTGTTTTATAGAAATAATGGGTAACGATCTTTTTCTACACTGAAAAGAGCAGATAGAATTATGAGGAAATAAATGAACTGAAGAGTAAACTGGAAGGGAGACGGAACACTCACTGCTCAGTTACTTCACTGAGATGTTGAGAAAAAAGTCAAGATGAAGGGAGGAGCACTTTTATTTACTACACAGAATGGAATATGATGTGGCAGGTTCAAATAACAACTAGCCAACATTTATTTGATATTTGTGAGAAAGAGCAAGCTAAACAGCCACCTGCTTTGTAAGTACCTTTTGCAATTATGAATGTGCTTTACCTATTCAACTTTAGTTGGTTACAAACACATAAATATGTATTCCTGAGCTAGAAGAAAATCACAAATATTTTTTGCCATAATAAATCACACAGCATAACTAGTAAAACAACAAAAAATCCCCCAAAATTAAAGTGCAGGGTCTGAATATTTGGAAATAAAAATATTTACATCTGAAAAAGTTCCATTACATAGCTTAGACATGAATTCTAAATCTTTCAGTAAAAAGCAACCAACTTTTAGAACATGAATGGATTAGAAAAAGCCTCAAGTACTTGCTTTGTAACAAGTAAAGAGATTGTAGGGATCTAAATTCTAAACACATTGAAGGAAACTGTGACAACAGAAATCGCTTTGGCAGTTGTTACAAAAACAAAGCCTTCTCCACTCAAGATCATCCCATTTCCACTGCATCTTACCTGGTAACACTTAAACTGGATTCTACCCTGCCTCTCACACTAAAAATCCTGTCAAGCAAGCAGACTAAGTTTGCACACTGCAGGTGCGTGTACGTACATATACACACATCACAAACGTGAGTGCTTGTGGTGTTTTCAATGTCATTTGCTTCAGGATATTGAACAACAACCAAAACTAGCAACGGATCTTTTAAATTTTTAATCATAATTTTAGAAGGGCAGAAAAATTCTTTGTCAAAAGCAAAACTGAGTTTATAAACAAGGAAAAACATTCTTGAACAAAAAAAAAAAAAAAGGTAGCAAGTTCAAAATGACACAATAAAATCCATTACATTTACCTGAATTTTAATATTTTAGCAATACCATCCACATAGATATCTAAAAATAGGCACATAATTTGACTTGTCATCAGGCTAAAACCAAATAGCTGTCATTTTTTAACACAGTTAAGAAAAATCTTTTGACCTAATCAAAGTCTGAGACTCAGTTCAAAAAGAACAGCACAATAAAACATTAGAGACTGCCACCTAGTGCCTATGTTAAGCATCACTAAAGTATGAACATTTCAACTTTAGACTATACTTTAAAATATTATTTCTTGTGCAACCAGACTAGCATTTGCTCTAATCAAAACACATATTTGTAAACAATGCATCTAAAAGCCCTTCACATATAAAAGACAATATTAATAACACTAATTCAAGCAACTTGATTTAAAAAAAAAAAAAAAGCACAACCCCCCCCCCCCAAAACTCAGTAACCATAAATCAAGTTTTGGGAAATCTGAAATAAAATCCTGAAGTCTTTCTTCATTCAGGAAAAGAATTACAACACTAATACTGTAAAGTAGCAAATTTTATGAAGGAAATTAATTCTATCCAATTTTTTATGTCTATGCCAGAAAGGCAAACTAAAAACCCTATGTATTAGCAACTTCTTCTTAGTATTGATCTGAACAGGAAAGCAAGGAGTAAAGATCTAAAATTTCTTAATATTCTGATCAGTTTTCCTCTCTAATATTTACTCTCCAAGATTCTTCAAAGGAAAGAAAAGAACACATTTCATTCAGGGACCCTTTGGCAAAGTTTAACACGAAAAGAAGGAAAATTTTTATTGTTAACAAACAAACAAAAAAACCACTTTTGTTTCATTATCAAAAAGTCTACCAAAGACATGAGCCAAGTCAGTCAGCCTTAGAAATTTTGAAACAATGTTCAAATAGATGTTAGATAAAAGAACAAAACTAAGGTAAGGTTACATCTCTGTCCTTTACTAACCTGAATATGCCTAAGTGGTGCTGTTATCAAACTGCTGTGTCTGAAGGAAGCAACAATGATAGTTAGTGACTGGTGGCAAAGCTTAAAAGTCCCCCACACACACACACCTTTGCTTTGGCTACTTTAGACTGAAACTTCTATTTTACAGTGGAAAAAGTCATCAGTAGTTCAAAAGGCACAGAAAGGCCATAAAAATGAAGCACACACATAAATGGAGAAATATTATTTAAGGGTATCAACACCTTTCTCTTGAATCAACTTACCGTAAGCCATAGCACGGCAAAGTGATGAACCGGAACATTGCCAGAAAGACTCTCAAAGGAAGCAGGGTGAATACATACAGAAAAGCATCCAGGCACAAAAAGATTCCAAAAAACATCAACTAAATTACAAAAATAAAACAGAATTATGTTAGTAGTTTATAAAGGGTTACAAAAGTTCATAAAGAATTATTTAATGAAAAATGCATTTGCATAAGGCTAATTTACCAAATAAGCACAATACTCTCACTTGCTCGATCAGCTGAACTGTAACAAAAATTAACATGCTATGCACTTTGAAGACTATTCAGCAAAAATTCTGCACCACAAGGTCCAAGCAGCAAAGGCTTTTGCAGACTTTCACAGTTCACCGAACTCAGTCTTTATTTAATAGATGAACTGCACTTGAACTACTACTACTACTTGAACTGTAGCTCATTTTCCAATGGTGACTTTCCTCTAAAGTTTTGTTACATGAACAAAAGTTCATGTTTTAACCTTAGAGGAAAAAAGCTATGTGTAAGTGTGCACAGCCAGTTTTCTGTATTTTCAGTATTACTCCCCCCTTTTTTCATTACCTTGTAAATTTTCTATTGCATAGCTAATTACAGTTTGGTACATCTCTTTCAGGGAACATCCACCTTTTTCATATAAGAATAAAAACTATGAAGAGGTAAATTTTCCATTGCCCTCTGTTTAAATGTTTTATCCTTAAATTTACAGAAACAGTTAAAACCATTTCACTATAGCCCCAAGCCAAGCAAATCTGTGATAATTAAACTAGATCTAAACTCTACAAATTGAAAGCTCTTATACCAGACTCTCCCCACACTGCATTCCTTCTTTATCTGATCTTTGGATGATTCTATGAGTCTACCTGAATGGGATTCTAGGCACATGCCTTTATACTTCCGTGAAACCAGGAGCTAATACTTTTTCTTGCAAGGATAATCATGTAAAAAAGCAAGCTTATCTTACTACACAGTTAAGACTAGCAACATCTAAGCAGGCCTTATGTCCAGGACAGATACACTTTTACATATGGAAGTTGTAAGTACTGCTGAGAAAGGAAGACACTGGGGTAGTGGGGTGTGTGTAAACCAAAGTACAAGTAAATTACTTTTATCTCCCACAATCCCTTTGCCTTTCAAAATACCTTCTTTGTGCAACTGCCACATCAGTATCTAAGGAGCTACATATCACTGATGTGTCACCTTCTCTCACTCCTTGTGCCTCCTTGTAACTTCGACAGCAATCCTATGGACTGCACTCCATTGTGTGTCTATCCATAAGCCATGCAAGATGACTGGCTTGGGCACAATAGCACTGCTGTCATCCCTAAGTTGTTACTTTCCCTTATTATATTATTTCAACCAATTCTGCAGTGACAGAATATTTCAATACCATCATGATATTAAGGTCTCTCCCCTGACATTCACTCATTTGCCTCTCATACCATATTCTGAAACTTCAGCAGAGAGTTAGCACTTTAAGATATCAAGAGCAGTGCTACATGAATGATGCATAAATTTATGCAGTGCATTAATATGCTATTAAGCAACCTACTTCTTTGCTAACTTTTAAACCAGGTGCTGAATTTTCAAGCACTGGGGATGACCAGAGCTGAACACTTACCTTTTTTTTTTTTAACTCCTTAACCCAAGCAAAGTAGAAAAATAGCCTGTCATTTTGCCTCTCTGTTTTTTGAGGACATTTTTATAATCTTGAAAACAGCACTGCATTTTCTTTTTGATTTAGACAGAGTTCTCTGCCTGAGTGTAATAATAGTTTTTCACAATTGTATGCTTGTGTTAATATTTGCAATTGTTGTTTAATGTCCTCTTTTCCACAAGTTTTTTACTACGATGCACTTGCACATTTACATGCACACATTTAAATTTAATCAGTATTGAACCTTCCAATCCTTTCTGTAAACATTATTTTTTCTGCTACATTCCACATTCTAAGGAACTAACAGAAAAGCTTACAGAGCTTTTCCATCATCATAACTATAACTTAGAAAAAGAGCACAGTTTAATTTTGAGATCAATTAACAAGTCTTCCCTTAAGATGGCAGGAAGAGAGACCACCTTTTCATTCAGTATAAATACCCTACTACAGGGAAAAGTTTCCACTGAAATTGCACATAAAGCTTGAGTGGAAGTAGCACTTATATTGTAAATTATCTAGCTTCCCAAAATAAAAAAGGGTAGTCAGAACAACAAATATAAAAATACTGCCCTTTTAACATCACACTCCACTCTAAAACTATGAGAATTAATAAGTGCATGTTAAATAACATTTCCCAATACTAGGCTTTGATAAATTTACTCCAGTGTATTCTCACTATCTGATTATAATTTTCATTCTTATTCTGTAGTTATACTACTAGGTAGAAAAAAGCCATTAAGAAAATTCTTCTGCTCCTTTCCTAGTGTCTTACATGCCTTATTTCAAGTAAGCAGATTTTTGTATTACATAGGCTAGTGGTTGCTGCAACAGGTATGCTTTTTAGCTTTCTTTCTAGATGCTCATCATTGTATTTTTTTTAATGAGTAAGATTCAATTTGACATAGCTAGTATGAGTACTAACACAGACTAAACCAATGCAAAGAACTAGCAAATTTCTGTCATAATCGCCCCTTAAGAAGAAAACTATCACTTTTCCCAATCTGTTTATTCTTCAGTTTAATAATATTTCATATTCAAAGTACAGACTGAAGTTTGGTGGGGTTTGCATGGTAAGTCAATTTCAGTACAGCATCATCTTTTGTATAAAAAGACTGCTGGCCATTACTTGTTCCTACACACTGAAAGTTTTATTAGAGGTCCTTTAGAATAATTTCTGTGCCTTGGAGACGGCATGTAAGTCTATATAATTAAAGTGGAGATGATGTAGAACTGCTGTATTGTTCAGTTGAGTTCTCTACCATAAACTGGAATGGGTAAATAGTGAGGATGTGAAGACACCATCCCTGGAGAGGTTCAAAGCCCATCTGCCCCTGATCCCCAGCAACCTGTTTGCTGTAGGTGACACAGCTTTAAGGAAGGGATTACATCATCTCAGAGGTCCATCCCAATCTCATTCATTGTGTGATTTTCTGAAGTAAATGACTGGGAATTTAGCTTTCTAAAACCAGGCCTTACCATGATCCAGGGATGAATTTAATGATACTGAAGAAGGAACCAGAATGCTACCGACAAAGGGAATCCTACTCCCCCTCCCTCCTCCACTGCCCTTTCATCTTTCTACCTCTACCCAAAGCTACAGAAGTCCCCTTCTGTAGGCTCTGGACTCTCAAGAATATTGGCTGAGCAAATCAGCTCACTATCCGAGCACAGAATAAACAGAGCAAGAAAAATGCAGCATTCACTGCTGAATTATGAGCTGATTTGACTCTTGGAACGGTCCAACAAGCACCACAGCTCACACAAAGCAGGCAGCATGCATAAAACAGGAGACTGAAGTGGGAGGAAGAGTGAAACAAGCCCCTTCCTTCAATATAAGTTATATTGATTTAGTTCCATTTTTGACTTCATACATGGAGATTTTGGGAATTTTAGCAATCTTAATTTTAATGTTATCATTACACTGCAGCCTAGTCAAACCTTATTACCAGTGTTGCCTTACTCATCATCCTTGAGCATACTGCTGCTGCTGCCTTCCAAATAAACATGGTTATGCCAAAATAAAACTCTCCTTTACCTCACACCACTGGACAGCCAGAATGATATTTAAGCTGACATAAAGGAGGTGGCTGGAATCCCTCAGGAAGGGCCACAGAGGGAAGATGTGGTAAATAGTAGCAAGAAGCAATATAGAAGACTACAAAAATTATGTCAAAAACCTTAGACAAACTCATCCATCACCACATTTTTATAAGACTGAAGTCTTCCCATCCTCAAAGCATTAAAGACTTGGAAAAAAAATCTCTTAAATGTTTTAATGCAAAATTACATTTTGCTACAAAAAGTTTTCTTTTAATTGACTATTCCTTTGAGGATCAGTGACATCTTTATATTTGAATTAATTTGTCATTATCTGGACTTGTCTCTCCCTGCTAATAAGCTGAGTTGCCAACAGCAACAAGAAAATATAGGCAGAAACCACCCCCCAAACAAAAAACATTTAAGTTATAACACTGAAAAATAATCATTATATATATTTACATTCTTTTTTTAGTAGCAAAGGTGTTTCAAAACCACATATTTCCTTAAATATTTTAACGCAACAGATTTCATCTCTAAGTTAAATCAAATATTAAACATACTTCACCTTCTCCAGTTCTTTTGGTATCCGCATGCACGTGTACACTCTCTCTCTCCGCTCCGTGTATTTTGCTTCATTGTGTTCAAGAAAGTAACCTCTTGTTAGCTCAGCACTGATGAATCTCAGCAATGAAAGATCTATTCAGAAACACACAGAAGCAGAAGACACTTCAGGCATGATCTCCAAAGGGTGAGAAGCTGCTGTACTTTTGTTACTTGTCTCTTGCTACATGTTTCATTTACAAGGCCTCTAATACAGAAAGTTTCTGCTGATGGTTAAATAACTGTAGGGAAGCAGCTGTATGAGAAGCAAGTCCTATGCTCTCCCTTAATTACCGTGTTGCCTTCCAATAAACAAAACAAGCTACTTTTCCCAGGCAATCCTTTCCATCAGATAACCCAAAACATTACTCAAAGCCGCTCCACTGAATGCAATAAACTTAATTTATTGCCAGTTCTGCTAAATTTACTAAGCTCCGTTTTTGATTTCTTAAAAGCTATTTTTTCTCTCAGCAACATTAGCAACCTTTTTTTTATTACAAAGAAAAACTTTCTGTAAGATCAAAATGTTCATGGACAAATGATCCCAAGTCATTCAGTGCACAAACAGTACAAGCACACTGAACATTTGGAGATCAGAACTAAGTCTTTCACAACCAAAAAGCCATCAGGCACGCACAGGTTTTCTGTGTTTTAATGCCTGTAGGTAAACAACCTAAAGGCGACTGACCTATGTTTAGCCAATTCATATGGCTTCTAAAAATGACTTTGCACAGAGTCGTCTTGCAAAATTATTAACATACGAAATTATTAAAAAACATGTGAAATCATAATTATGACATTCAGGCTGTCAGCACAAAGAGATTGAGCTTAAGCTTCAACACTCACTGATGAGTTCTGACATCACCACCTTCTTGTAACACTTCAGAAGTGACAGAACACTACAATGAAGTTCAGCGTCTCTGGTTATTGGCATTTAAAAATAGAAACTCTTGGTGTTCACACAACCTTGAAAAGATGTAAATCACTGAGCTAGACAAAAAGGTGAAAAGCTATAGAGCGCCTACTAGGACACAAGCAAATAGTAAATTCAGATTTTAGCCAAATTCTTAATGACTGTTAGAGGTGGAAGGGACCTTGCATGGTACAATGCTCCACATTTTTCGTGGGAATGAAGAGGCTGTATAACAGTAACAGTAAAAGTGCCCACATAACAGCTGGTAAGAGAGGAATTCAAGTATGGACACTGTGCATTAAAAGTTAAAGGACACTGTGCATCTGAGGCTATGCCTTCTCAATAATCACCACGTTGAAGATGAAGACCATTAATAGTAACCAGAAAATTATGAAGTGTTTCAAAGCAGAGAAAGAATCAGCTCAAACAGAAGTATAAAATAAGCAGAAGAGACAAGCTGTGCTTATAACCTACGTGGCCTTGGGGGGACACGCACACACACGTATTGAGTGTGACTAGAACTTGGGGGGATCACAAACAACCACCTTGAAGTTTGTGGTGGTGTATTAATGTTCTCTTGCACGCCTAGTATTGTGATTTATCATGTTGCCTATACTGATCACAGCTATATAACTCACTAGGCGCAGGTTAATTATGTATTGTTAATAAATCATGATTTCCTTTAAAATAAGTGAACTGAATCGTTTTTCCCCTGTATGAGCTTATTTGGATAGTGATTTTGATGATTTATATATTACTGATCCACTTCTATAAGGCAAGCCAAAACCACACAAAGCTTTAAACCATTTATTTTAAAACAAACAAACCAACATGTAGTTTAATGAGTGGTAAATAATATTTGCACGTAAAGTCTCAGTCAAAGTTCATTCTGTGAAATAAAGCAGAAATTCATACCACTAAATCACTATTCAGATCTCTTGTGAGCACTATCACTTGTAATTTTTTTTGGTTTTGCCAATTCTTCCTTTTTTCTAAACATGAAAGCAAAGAGGTAACTTTAGGTGTAAACACACCAACTAACCACTCTGTTAACTGCTCAGGTGTATTTTCTTCCAACTCAGATAACTGACCTTCTCTAACTTAAAGATAATGTAACCTCAAGCAACTGAAGTTTCCTGCACAGTAAATGCATGCATATGGGCAACTGCCTCAGAGTAACTTAGGGGTCCCTATCAACTTGAGATATTCAATGATTTTAGCTAATGAGCTATTTGTTCCCACTCCTTCTTACCTCACACAAACTGTTTAATAGGCCTATTGCTGAAAAACAAATAAAAAAGTTTTCATCACCTGGCTAGACTTTCATATCCTGGATATTAAGGGATAATCTCATGACTGAGGTTGATCAATACACAAGCTCCAGACTGTGATTGCAAAATAATCTCCCCATTGACAGGGGATGCACTGAAACACAGTCACTCAGCCACCTCCTTTCTGGGCACTCACTGCTGCCCAGCACCAGCCCTAGCCCCATGCCAGCTGTGAAAAAGATTAGTGGCTGACCCTGTAGGAAAAACACAGTAACCAAAAGAACAGCATGAGACATGAAGGCAGGACAAAGCAATAAATCATTTGAAAAACGGTTTAATTCTGCTATCAAAGCATCAGGCAACATTTGCTTTTAAAAGTAAACACTCTAACTCCTACTTCAAATTCCTTCCCTACTTCAAATTTCTCTGTTTTGCAGACAGGAAATTTTAGACTGTGGTCCAAGTTTAATCTGTTCAGATAGCATATTCTTAATGCTTATAGTATGCCGATTTATCTCCCCTCCTCAAGAGAGGAAAGCGTAAGCAGCTTCAAAAAACATAAGACCACAAATTTCTTCAAGGTATGAAGATAATGATTTACCTAAGTTATATTTCAATGCATAGCTACACTAAGGATAACCATTAACCAGAAATGCAGAGGAAAAGTTGTGCAAGCATGAAATGCACTGTGCTTCACTAAGTATTTATTATATAATCATAACTTTAATCCTAAATACAACAATTCCAGACACTCACTTCACTCCCACCAACCCTAAATACACACTTCTTCCATAAACACACCAAATAATCAATGAAGAAAATATATATTTTAAAAAGTATTTCCTTCTCCTCTAAACAACTTCTTTTTACAGTACTAGTCCTGCTTCGTCACCATGAAGAAAACCTTACTTCTATTATTTAACATATTGCTACCCTTAGGTGAGTTAAGATTTTGAGTTGCTCTATCAAGAAGTCTATTCTCCTTATGTTTTCTTGCCCTGAAGAGTCAGAGAGCACCAACGATTTTTAACTATTTTTAAATTTCAAATCTATTGCTGGAACATAGGTAATTTTCACTGACTCTAATAACAGTTCCTTTATAAAGTTATTTAGCTGTCAGGCACATCAGAATGTATCTTGATCATTCTTTTTTCACCTCAAGGCAATTCATAATACTACAACCAAGCCAATTCTTTTCTAACTATGGAAATTACATCACCACTACATTCCGTAGTGTTCATCAACACCACAGAACTGCAGTCAATGATGCTGCATGTCCTATGACATAACCCATCAGAAACAGACACAACACCCATCAAACTCAGAAGGAAAGTGTTCAATTGTTAATTATTATTTTAATAAATCCTAATTACTTTTTTTTTTTTTGCATTTGATAAAATCTGTGATATCCCACTCAAGCAACACTGAGGGAGAAAGTCTGGGAAGCTGAACACTTCAAGCACTTTCAAGATTTTCAACAAGCCAATCAATTAAGATTATGCTGCTAATAAAGGTATTTATAACCGTACCAACACTAAATCCACCCTGATACACCAACTGACAATTTTTACAAGAATGGCAGGGCTATTTTCAAAAATTACTTGGTAGATACCTGAAATAACCAGTTCAAGTATGAATGTAAATATAGCTGCAGATTGATAGCAAAAGCAATGACCTTCTTTCCCCTATAAATCCTTAGTTAGTAAACTATACTTAGTTTAAAAGACTTCTAACAATCTGCGTACAAGTTCAAAGCTCCAACAGCACCGCTACTGTCAGTAGTAGCAGCAAAGACCACTGTGCTCACAGCTGTGTGCGTGCAACAAGAACTAGTGGGACGACGAAGCGTTTCTCGTACTTCCCCAGGAAAGTTGAGCGAGCCCGCAGCCTCTCAGCCCCGGCTCTCCGCTCCTGTCACACACACTGCCGGGCAGGACCGAGCCTCATAGCCCGAGTTCCAACTCCGGGGCACAGCACACTCCAGGGGCGATGCCCGTGCTGCTCACAAACCTCCACGCCATCACATTAGAGAAGCTGTGTGGCCGCGCACGGAGAGCCCCCCGCCCGTGCTGCCCTTCCCCGACACGCCCGGGACACACCGGCCACGCCGAGGGGCTTCCCCGAACGGACCGGGCGGGTTCGCGGGCCGAACCCACGGGCAGGGGCCGAGGGAAAGCTCCCCACGAGCCGCCCGCCGCTCCCCGGGCCCGCCCGCTCCCAGCGCACTTTCTGAAGTCGCTCGCCCAAGTTCGCCCGGGCGGCGGCGGCGCCCTCAGGCACCACCCTGGCACCGGCACCGTCCCCGGCCCCTCGGGCGGCCCTGTGAGAAGCCAGCGCCGGCCACCCGCCCCGATCCCCCGTGAGAGTCCCCGCCGCCCGGGGCCCCGCGCTGCCGCCCGCAGGCCGCTCCCCGCTCCTCACCCGAGAGGCTCCGCTTCTTCTTCCTGCCCCGGTCGCTCTCGTAGAAACCCAGCGTCTCGGTTCGCTGCTGCGGAGACGGCTGCCCCGGGCCGGCGGGGGGCGGGCGCGGGTCGCTGCTGCCCCAGAGGGTTCTGGGCTCCCCGCGGCCGCCGTCCTGCCGTCCGTCCTGCCGCCCGTCCCCGGCGGTGCCCGGCGCGGCCGCCTCGGCCAGGCCGGCCATGTTCGCCGCCCGCTGCGCGCCCGCCGCCCCCGCGCCGCGCGCCTGCCGCTGACTCATCACCGCGCGACAGCCGCGGGACCGGCCGCGCGCCGCTGCCCCGCGCGCGAGGGGCGGGGGCGGGGCCGGCGCGCCGCCATCTTGTGCTGCTGTTAACCCTTGACGGGCTGGGAATTGCTCCCAACGCCTCCTTCCGTGAGGCTCCCTCTGCTTTTGTGGATCCTGCAGGGCACAAATAACGCAATTTGAGCTGGGGGACAGTTCGAGCCTTTGTCCGTGAAGTGAGTGTGGTGGTCACGGTTTAACACACGCAGGCCCCCAACACGTGGGGTAAGGGACAAGCAGTTCAAAGCATCTGGGAACAACGTGATGAATCCACCTCGAGCCGTGCAAATAAAAGACCTTGTTCAAAAACGGAAAGCGGGCGGTGAATTATTAACTCTAAAGCCAACAGGGTTCCGATGAACTGCGGGACACGGGTTGGCCAGGACAGGGCTCTCGAGGTCACAGCCCCGCGCTGTCCCGGCTGGGACGGCGCCAGCAGGAGCTGAGGCTGCCGAGCCCGCCGGGGCGGCTGGAGCTCCCCGGCCTTCATGGAGCTCACCAGCCCCTGCAGGGCTTGAGGAGCCCGCGAAGGTCACGGAGCCCCCACCAATCCGAAAACCAGGGTCTGAAATCATGCGGTTCGTGAAGTGCTGAGGCTGGAAAGGCTGTTCGCTGCTGGCAGTGTGGTACTGGCGGCGATGAGGCTTGCCACAGACCATACTAATGAAAACTAACTGCTCCTGCAGCAAACCGCGTATAATTAATACACAAGCAAACATAAATATAAGTAGCAGGCAGGTCCAAGGTAACAGTGAAGCACTCGTTCGGAGGGCAATTTACATGGGCACGAGGACAAAATACCTGGCCTGAATTTCAAGTACGAGATCTCCTTCACATTCAGTTCTTGTGTTCTTATCGGGCATTCACAGGCCAGGTGCTGTCAGCTTAATATTTAGCCACTCACTCTGGGAAAACAAAGAATGCTTTATTCTTTCTTTGCAACTTTCTTTCTTTGCATAACTCTTAATTATACAGCTGTCCCAAAGAGCATTCCAGGCTTTGGATAGACTAGAGGTGCCCATTTCCATTGCCTTTATTGGTTCTAAAAGCCCCAAATCTGGTAGGATTAATCTAAATCTTGTTTTTTTGGGGGCATAGAGCACTTTTTACAGTCACTCTTACTGTGTAATAAGAGAATCATATAGGGAGCTAATAGTGATAACTACTACACATTCTCAGTTTGGACTTCCATCTTTTCTCTGTAGATATAAAAAGCAGTTGGAAAAATAGGATGCAGAATTAATTGCTCCAAAAAGAGCCTACAGATTACCTCAGTTGAAAGCTGCTGCAGTCTGTGCAAAGTTACCTGACTTTCTGCTTCTCCCCTTCCAACTCTGTATAAAGCTTCTATACATCCATAAGATGCACTTCATGATATTTAAGGACAACAAATTGTTACAGCCTTGTTATCAGTCTTACCAAAAAGAAGGTGCTTGCAGCATCAAACATCATCTAACAACCAGCTATGTTCTTCTTCCTTCAGGCACATTGAGAAGCTATCTAATGAGTTGCCAGCATCACTTGTGACAGCACATACATTTTCTGTTCAGGGGTTGATCCAAGGTAACCTTGCTTAATTTACAACATCTTCCAGTTTTGTGCTTGAAGAAGTTCAGCTGAAGGCATGATAATAGTATGACTACAATATGGTTCAGCTAAGAATTCATTCATCTCTTTGGCACTTCAAAACCACATTGAGCAGCTATCCTCAAGTTTCTACCCATGGAATCCTACTGTATGTTTTTTTATGTATTTATATACCGTTTATAACCATAATTGGCTGGATTTATAATATATTCTTTTTCACATGCAAATATGTGTGTATTTCAAGTGATATTTTGGCACGGTGGCCACTTCCAGAGGGTTAATTCATCTGCAGCAAAATCCAGTTGTTAGGTATTTGAGTCCTTGAACTAGGAGGGAGAAGTTGTTTGGTGACAAATGTCAGCAGTGTTCATATAGGAAGTAGTGGTTCATTACGATACCTGTGGTTGGGAGTTATCTGGGACCGTCTGCTGTTTGGGCACAAAAAGCAGTATTTTTTTGCTTTCCATATCTTATCTGATATGAGACATGCTGTGGAGTGACTCTGCAGCGGGTCAGAATCTGCTTTACGGTTTCATAACCGTTCACCAATCTTTTTCCTGAAGCGATTTTCTTAGAACAAGACACAGCCCTGTCTATGTTCCCACATCTGCAGTTCCCCTTTTTTCCCCAAGAGATAATTAGCAGGTGGAGAGGAAAGGGAGGATTGTTTCAAAATAATGACTGTCTCCAGGAAAAAAAACCAGTTTCATTCATAGAACAGCAAGAACCATTAGAATAGTGAATACAGGCTGGGAAGTAAGGACTACTTGAATTTTATTAGAAATGTCATCATGACTGGTCTTTGGGGCTTTGCACAAACTACTTAATTTTTTTGCCTTAAATTTTCTACACATAAAGTAGACTTTGTCTACCTATAAAGTAGATGTTTGTCTACCTACCAAGTGTATTATGTATAATCATCTCAGGGAGATTTTTGTTCATTTGAAATCAGGAAATTTTTCAGGCAGTTTTAAGTATTAAAATTTTATAGTGTGTCCAGCTCAGCTGTACTTTAGTCCCAGAGTACTCATTGCTGCAACTACTTTCTCTCCTAGGAAGGATGGTCTTTTTCTGAATAACATTTTACTTGGTTTAAAACTCCTTTTTTTTGTAATGGATCTTTCCCCCCACAAGACATTAAAAAGTCATTAAGAAGAAGATTCAGAAAATGGATAAAAATTGTTTTCGTAGTGCTTTTTGCTGGCAAAACTCTGTGGTCCTTTCAGACCTTGCCATTTGTGTCATCTACTCCCACCAACTCAGACAATCCCCTCTTAACAGAGATGGCGTATCAGTGATGTGTGCTAAAAAAGAGCTCAAGTAAGATCTCTTTTAGAGAGTAATATAAACATAGAAAAAAAATCTGTCAACAAAATTACATCTCATATGAGACTCAAATTGTGGACATAGGTTAGGAAATGTGAAAGAAGTATAGAGAAAAGTGTGGAAACTCAATGTACTGCTAAGAAGAGGTACATGAAACTGGAGAACACATTAACTAGCAATAAAGACGACGCAGGTGTTAAAATGATGGTAATAACAATGCAATACTTATAGCAGTATGAAACAATTGTGAGTAACTACAATACTCATAACCATGTGAAAATATCTTTCCATTGTAAGCTTTTTGTTAGTAGGGGTCAAACTTCTTTAGACTTTCCAATATCATTTAAAACAGACTAAATACTAAAAATGCATGGTTTAATGGTTTAATTTCCTGAATATCCTGCAAGAATTATCTTGGATTATGATCTTCATTGTTTTCAGTAATTTTTCATTTTTAAAAGTGTCATTGCTGAGTACATATTTTGTGAGGAGGCAAGTCAACAAAACTCATGGTAAATTCAAAATGTAATACCAATTTATTTCCACAATAAAATATTTCCAGGTCCTTTTGTAATATAAACAATTCATTTTGCATTATGTTTGTGACTTTAGTTCATCGATCCACTTATTATGTGGGTGCATATTTCACTCTTCCACTAAAGGCAATGAATCTCTTAGCAACAGCTGATATTAGCAAACTTAGTTCTAAATCTTTCAGAGTCGCAGCTGTCATATATTTGCAAAGTACAAAAGTATTGGTTAGAAATATAATCTAATTCTGTCTCAGTCAGTTGTGTTTTGGTAGTAGAAGTTAAAAATATCTGTTTACGCCCACAGGAGAAAAATCGTGTAAAGACTCTTTCCTTCATCTTACGTTCAACATCGAAGCAGTACATTAATGTTTGCATGGGATGAGCTTCACTATGAAAAATAATCAATATAAGAAATTGTTGTATACACACTAGTAACCTAAGTGTTCCCCCCCCCTTTTTTTTTTTAAATCTCAGTAGAAAATATATGATTCTAGAGTTTACCGTATTTTTTCCTGAGTTGTAGGCTCACTAAAGATTAAGTTGACTCCTAGGTAAGCTAAGGGCATTACTCAACATCAGCATGTCCTTGAATAATGAAAGCACAAATCATGTTATGCAATACTATAGGACCTGAAAGTCGGGTTTGACTTCTCACTGGTACATTTCCATTATTTGTTTGCTTTCGAAACTCTATTATATAGCACAGGAGCTACTGCACAGTTAAAATCAATGGTGCTTTCCAGTGACAGCATGATTTTCCACACCTGCCATCTTTGAAATTTTTGGAAGAAATAATTCTTTTCAGACATTTTTATATGGTGTTTTATCCTGGGACTGTAGTTCAAGCAGGATTGAAGGGCAGAGGTACAGAAAGTTAGTTCAGTACTACAGGTTTTTAAATGCATGCTCACATTATCTTAAAAATAAAATTGAAAGTATTCTTTGATTTTTGTTAAAACGTCTCAGAGTTTCCTAGTGTAATATTTTTATATCTCTTTTTGTGTCAGATATCTTGATTTTTTTTTTAATCAAGGCCATACTTTTTCTGTGACAATCAGTGGCAATTTTTTCCTGGGCATGGTCTGATCTCAATTTCCTGGTGTCAAGATTTCTTCAGGGTTTATATCTTTATCAAAATGCCACAGCTAATACCTAAACTGCTGCCTCTATTGGAGTCAAGATATCTGAATCTCTGACACCTTTTATGTAGAAAAGCAGGAAAGGTTCAACATCAACATCACTGAACTCAGTGATATGTGGGCATTTCCCCATAACGTTCACACAGTTGAAAGTAAAGCAGCCCCAGGATTCCTAAATCTCTTCAGTTCCAAGCTACTTTTATCACAAGCTTCACCCTGAGATGCTGGAAGAAAGGTTTTGTAATCTTTTCTTTCCTCCTTTTTTCATGTTACATATCTGCAGCTGTGTAACATTTAAAGATGGCTCTACACATGGCAAGATGGGTTTAAGTGTTATAAAATAAGAGCGCAGCTGCCTTTGACTGCATCCTCAGCTGCTTCCTCAGCAAAGCTGAGACAGACTTGAGGTGAAAGAGAAATAGGTGGGAGGAAATTGGTAAAGAAAATGCAGATGGAAAGATGCTTATAAAGAGCTCCAAAAGTCATGAACTGGTGAGAGAAGAGCAACTGGAGTATTGTCTCAGCACCTCAGCATGAGTTGCTTGTACCTAAGAATAAAACTCAGCATTAGACAGAAAGTGACTGGTGTTTTGTTTAGGTCTCAGAAAATGTTACCTCTAAAGTATTTAATTTATTTAAGTTTCCTAATGTAAAAGTTTCAGCCTACCATTTCTTCATTTTTTAGGCCCAGGTAGCAAAGGTGAAATCCTAAATTTAGAGTGTCAGGGTGACTGAATTTACAATATGAGTTTTCAGTCTTGCCAAACCCAAGTGGAGATGGAAATCTGTGTTGTAAGAATCATTAGCCATTAGGGTTTCTGTAAATGGTCCTATTGATTTTAATTAGTTGAAAGTGTCAGCTCAGCAAGAGTATTTCCATTATGATAATGTATGAAGACAGATATATACACACAATGAGACTGTGAGATCTCTGGATAGGATCTTAAGTCTCTCACTTCTGGAAAGCATCTCCACTCAGAAGAGAATTTAAATATGCTATATTTTAACATAATGGTAAGTGTTTTTCTGATTTTAGGCAATAAAAATTACAGAATCACAGAATCAAAGAATGGGTAAGGTTGGAAAGAACCACAGTGGGTCATCTGGTCCAGCCTCCCTGCTCAAACAGGGTCTTCCTAGAGCGTATTGCACAGGATTGCATCCAGACAGTTCTTGAATATCTCCAGTGAGGGAGACTCCACAACCTCTCTGGGCAATCTGTTCCAGTGCACGGTCACCTGCACAGTAAAAGAGTTCCTCCAGCTGTTCCTCACCAGGGCTGGGTAGAGGGGCAGGATCACCTCCTAATGCACCCTGGGATACCACTGCCCTTCTTGGCCACAAGGACACACTGCTGGCTCATGGACAGCTTGCTGTCCAGCAGGATCCCCAGGTCCTTCTCCACAGAGCTGCTTTCCAGCAAGTTGACCCCCAGCCTGTCCTGGTGCATGGGGTTACTCTTCCCCAGGTGCAGGACCCTGCACTTGCCTTTGTTGAATTTCAGCCAGTTCTTCTCTGCCCATCCCTCCAGCCTGTCGAGGTCCTTCTGAAGGGCTGCACAGCTCTGTGGGGTGTCAGCCACTCCTTCCAGCTTTGTGCCATCAGTGAACTTGCGAGGAGGCATCAACCCCTTCATCCAAGTCACTGATGAATAAGTTAAAGAATACTGGGCCCAGTATTGAACCTTGGGGGAACAGCACTCGTGACAGGCCTCCTACTGAACCCTTGCCCCATTTACAACCCCCTGGAATCTGCCATTCAGCCAGTTCTCAATCCATCCCACTTCACTCATCCAACCCACACTTCCTGAGTTTGCCTGTGAGGATGTTGTGAGAGGCAACAGATTCTTGTTTCAGATACTGCTGAATCAAGGTAGACAATATCCACTGCTCTCCCCTCACCCATCCAGGTAGTTGTTTCATTGTGGAATGAATCTGGCTGGTCAAGCATAATTTCCCTTTAGTGAATCCATGCTGACAACTCCTGATCACCTTGTCATCCGTGTGGATAGAGATGGCCTCCAGAATGAGGCATCCATCAGCGTTCCATGGATTGAGGTGAGGCTGACCGGCCTGCTCTGTGAGTCTTCCTTTGAACACCAGGGTGACATTTACTTTCTTCCAGTCCTCAGGCACCTCTCCTGATCTCACAACCTTTCAAAGATGATCCTGAGCAGCCTCGCTACACTGTCTGCCAGCTCTCCCAGCACTTTGGATGCATCCCATCAGGCCCATGTGTTCTTCAAAAACGTTGAGCCTCCTATAGGACTAACTGAGTCAGTTAAGAGGTTCTGGGATCCCTAGTTTAGATTCCTATTTCTGAAAATCATGGCTGATTTTGTAATTATACTTGCACTTGAAAACCATGAACATATGCAGAAAAGGAAATACATTGCTTATAAATGTGTAACTAATGGCTTTGAGACCAAATCTTCAGTCATTGTAAGTCAAAATAAAGTCATCACCTTCAGTGGGCTCATGCAGTGGTTATGAGGTTGGGACTGGTTTTGAATTATTTGACGTTTGAAAGAGTAAGTGTTTTATTGTTTAATTGTTATTTGTTATTTAAACAGTGTTAGAATAGGCACACTTAATCCACTGTGCACGATATAAAGAAGGTGAAAAACATTATACAGAACTGATATTGGGGTTTTTTATATATAGACATGCAAATATTTATTTAGATATATATTACAACAAAATACTAAAATCAAGGTCAAGTATTGTTTTAGGATTAGAAATGTTCTAAAATCAGCCAGTCTCTTTCAGGCAAGAGTGCAGTGCTGTGTATTTTAATAATTATCATCCTTTGAGATTGATTTTTTCTGTTTTTATTGGTTTTGGTATTAACTCTTACAATTCAATTGTCAAATGTGAGAACAGCATTTGGATCAAGTTCAACTCTAATTTAATTCCAGGAACACCAGTATAGCCTGTATGATCTTTTATGTGTTAGTGTGCAGGTGTACACTTTTTATGAATTCACAAACTCTGTCTATCAGTATATCAATTTGTGTTTATCAATAGCACAGTTACAGCATCAAGGGGTGATTTCTTATGTCACAAGCCAAAGACCCTCTGTAGTAGCTTGATGAGATAAGAGCACATCATCAACTGGAACTCAAAATTTCCTGTACTTTTTTTGCTTAAGTTTTATATTTTAAGCAGTCAATTTTAATTTGGCAGGTCCCATACAAATCCAATTATCATTTGGAACTCTAGGAGGATTGCTCCATCTTGATGAGTAACAAGATGCACTGGAATGTATTTGGGATTGCTCTTTCAGCCCTGACAGATCATAAAGAAAGCCACTTGCACTGAAAATGCTTAATATTTCTGCAGAGTAACCCTACCTGCCCTACATTTGCATCAACTAGAACAATATTAACTAAACATGTTTTTTCTTTCCATTTTCAAATTACTATTGTTGTGAGATCTTGTAATTTTCAACAAGTTATATGCCCCAAAGTCACATTATGAATTGACAGAATTCATGGAGAGACATCAGGAGTAAAAGTTGAGATTCTATTGTCAGACCCTGAATTCATATTTGAAATACCAGAACATAAGTATTGGGGAAACCATCAAAGGTTAAGGAATCCAGAAATTTAATTGAAACAATATGAAATATATTCCTTATTTGGAAAATATTCTGAAAGCACATTTTCAAACACAGGCTTAAGATGACTTAAGAAGTCAGGTAAATGATGTATCTTTAACACTATTATGTTTAAAGTACTGTCAACATTTCACTTAGTGGGATTTGCTGTTTAACTTCTATCTCAGACTTATGAATACATGATTTTTCTTTACATTCTCATGGCTTGTTTTGGCTTAAAAACTTGCACCAGTGTGCATTGATATTCATACCTTTGTTCAGAGCACCTGCACATAGAGATGCTTATTCACATAGCCAAGTACCCAGCATTCCATAGAGGTGTTGATAAAAAGAACCCTAGACAAGCAACTATCCAACCAGCTGGCACAAAGACGCATACAGATATTTTTGTGGGCATTAGTCAGCTGCTTGGTTATGATAACTCGATCCAAAGTCTGACTCTAGAGTTATTTTAGTGACCAGGATACTCTACTTTAGTTCTGTATTATAAATCCCTATAATGTAATTGCTGACAGAAGCTTTATCACAGCATTGGTAGCAGGTCATTTATGATCATTACGGTCTGCTAGCAGATCATTTACTCATTTAACCCAGGAATAAATACTTGATACATAAATTTTAATAATTGCACCCCTGCCCATTCAGGACTGCCCTTTCCGAATGACTGGAAGTTACATGACTCACTCCCTCCTTTTTATATTACCAGCTGGGACATTCAGTTCCCTCCCAGTACTCCTAAATTTCACAATCCAGAACAATCATTCTCCAATTTCCTTAAGTGAGTTTGTTTGAAATGAAATCAAGAGATTTATAAATTGAAATAAGAACAGTTGAATGCCTGAGTGTTGCCCCTTGGATGAATGCAGAACATTGCAAGCAGCATACTTTATGGTATACCTTCTTATACATCTGCAGAGCACAAGCATACATTTAAATTGGGGTCCCTAATATGGGCAAGCAAGCCTTATAAAACAATACCTGAAAACTGGAAGAAATAAAAGTTACTAATATTCACAGAATTACTGTGCCTTCTTATTTACTCTTTCCTACTTCCAGCATGCTTTTGGTTTCTCATGCTATGACTTTAGATTGCTCATGGTATCAAATCGCCCTTTTTTTTTTCTACAGAGTGCTTCCAGGGCGTATCTTGGGTTTGCCCCCTTAGCCATGTTTGCCTCACATCTTCAGTAGCCAAATATTCAAACTTTGCCTGAACAGTGTGATGAACCTTTCAGACCTCTAGCCCAGCTTGAGTGAGCGTGTTTAATGCCTGGCTGAATCAGCCACGTGATGAGCATCACAGTGTCCTGAAGGCACAGCCAGGAGCTGAGTGTTTCACTCTGGAAAATAACTGGTGTCCTGGGAGAGAGGAACACCCTCCCATTTGTTTGCAATGACCACTCAAACACTGTTATGCTAGGAGCTGTATGTTTTAGGAAGTTAAGGAATAGACTGATCCTGGGCCAACTCTTTTGTACAACAAAGCCCGGTTTCTGTGGGCTTCCAAGGATAGTTGTGTAGATAATACAGTGCTGAGAAAGGAAGAGTACTGTGTCTTACTGGGCTAGAGGCAGTTGGAGGTGGCAAGCAGTTTTGCAAAGGAGCCACTTGTATAGAAAATTTTAGATCTGGGTTTTAGAGTGTCATTTTAGTCACCTAGGCTTAAATATTTTAACTTGAATTTAGGCGTGGGTTAACAACTGAACTTCTTCTGTGGGAAACTAACAGGCAATTGTCCCATTTACTAAGCATAGCTATTCATTTTAATTTGCATAAAGAAAATGGATATCTAAGGCCCCAATTACTTTAAAAGCAGTATTTCAATTGATATGGTGAAGTAATTAGTGCAGTGAGGTTATGATATTATGCAGTGGAAAGCTTGGTTTGCCAAGGATCAATTTGTTGACATTTGAATCCAATCAGAAATGAAATGCATAGAACAAAAAGTAGAGTATTTTACAAAAGGCCATCTCATCAAATTGGAACAAATTAAAAGTATGCCTGCTTCTCATCCAGAGGGGCTAAGTAAAGGATTTCTTTGCAGTAGGAGACTCACAAATGACCATTTGAAACCAGAGAAGAAGGAACATTAGAGCACAGGGAACTGACATGTTTCTTTCTTTATTCCAGATGTAGAATCATTGCTTTTGCAGAACTTTTTTCCTGTGTATAAAATGAGTATACTATTATGTATGTCACCTTCTACCAGAATTGTGATGCTTGATTCAGCAACACAGAATCATAGAATGATTTGGTTTGGAGGGGACCTTAAAGATCATCTAGTTCCAAATGCACTGCCATGGGGTAGGTGTGTGTGTGTGTGATGGGTGCATATGTAATATATGCTGTATTAACATTTTTTAATATCTCTGAAATCCTCAAACAGAAAATACAGCAGGAAAGGAAACACTATAACTTTGGTTTACATCTGGATTTCCTTTATATGATTGTAACAGATGTGTATGTAGTCATGTAAGTTTATCACATCACCCCTACAAATAAAGCACAAAGAAATTTTGTTGCAAGAATTTTCCTGTCTGAAATAGAGATTATAATATAAGCAAATCAAGTGATAACAATGAAAAATGAGTGAGCTACAAGGGAATGAAGAACTTAGCTGTGGGAGGTAACGAAGCAGTTACTACGATATACATAATTTGTTAGTTCTTCCAAGAAACAAAAGGGAAGAATAAGGTGCTTTTTACAAGCAAGGAGATTTTCTTACTCAGTACAAGATAGATGTGAAGGTTGCTGATAGAACAGGTAAATGAAGGATTACATCAATGAACCAAAGCACAATGACTTTTAGTTATTATTGAAAATAATAGTTTTTAATTTTTTATCAAGGCAAGCTTGGATTTAAAATATATAGGCCCCAGATGAAAATTTTACTTTTGTGTTATTCCTAGGATCATAAAGCTGCAATAAATTAACAAGAGCCATTAATTTATATTCTAATTAAAGAAAATGGTAATATCCAAGATCATTCATTCCGGTGTTGGATGAACACTCATCAAAGAGCTAGTGAGGGTCTACTTTGTCATCTGAAGATTATGTAATCGTTCCTGCCAGAAACATCTATATATATTTTAAAAATCCAGAAAACAACACTGCTGGAAAGCAGTTGGACTATCTCTCCAGCTGAAATCGAGTCAAAATAGGGATAAAGAAAAGCTCTTTTGACAGAGTATAGCTATGCTGCACAACAGCTTCAAATAGGATACGAAGCTATAATATTCAGAATTGCATTGGAAAGGATTCAATTCTGTTGTAAGGATTAATTTTCATTCTTTTGGACACGAATCAAATTTGAACAGATGAGAGTTAGAAAAATCTGCCTATAGGAACACTTTTTCTTCCAGGCTGGTATGCTTCAGGATTTCTTGCTCTTTCCTCATAAGAAATCAGCTGGGTTTGATGATGGGCTGCTGGAGATAGGATACTTCTTCATAGTAAAGGGAGGTGTCATCAGCTGTGGCCATGCTTATCTTTCTGTCCAAAACATGCCTACATTTTATGAATTCCAGTATGATAGGTCTTTTAAGAAAGGATGAAGAAATTCCATTATGTCTGAGTATGCATAGATTACATGGGTATTTTGGAAACATTAATGAAATAGCCTATTAAATCTGCATAGCTGTAATAATGGTAACAAGCTGGCAATCTCTGCTGACAATAAGTGATTAACACCTTTAGTAATAGTACAAAGCATTGTGAACTGATGAAAAAATTTGCAATTAAATATATTTTGTTTTGAAGAGACTTGCCACAGCTAGGTGAACAAGGAGTGGTTACCCCCAAGGAGTGGGGGCCCCAAAGGCCCCCCAAAATATCTGCGTGCAGCTGGTGGTACTGGCAGACTGAGTCTGCCCACCGCTTGCAGTGTCATGGCGAGATGTGTCAAAGCATTCTTGGGTGAATATTTGCAGTAGGAGAAAAATATGCTTTGAGTAGTCTATCATTCCACCTGTGGCTTGGCTCCTGCAAGTTCTGGGGGGAAAAATAAAGAGACAGGACAAGTTATGGAAGACATTTAGACCAGCGAACTCCCAGGGCTGCACGCACCTGTGGTAGTATATATCCTTTTTAGTTATGGCTTTTCTTGGCTTTCGACCTCAGGGACCTTCAGCTGAGAGCTCTGTTCACTACTCTGTCTTACTGATGCATCCAGTTATTTATGAGTAACTCCTTGAGTTTTAAAAATGCATCTTTCACTGTACTGTATTTTTTTTATTTTCAGTGTGGACTTTTATCAGCTCTACATAGTTGCCAGTGAAGAGTTCTTGCCAGCAGCTGAAGTATCACACTCTGTTCTCTAGTTCTGACATGGATATAAATTTTTTGTGCTTGTCTGCTTATAAGAACAATTCTATTTGAAACACTCACTGTGAAGAAAATCCAAAGGTAAGCAGATTTTAAAGGAAAGGCCTGAAATCCTGCCGGAAAATGTAAACTTAATAGTTGACTAGGCTTCTGTCAAATATTTAATGAATTTGTTACCAAAGGTAAAATGTTTTTGGCAGTGTTAAACGCACCGTTTATGGCACGAATCAAACGGAATTTGAGCTCAATCGCATGGGCGGCCAACACAAGGTATCGATAATATTTGATTCTCTGCTGCCATCTTGTGGCTGCAAGTGTGACCTGCTGGGATGTAGCAAAATCCAAGCACTTCCAAGTCCGGCCTGTACAGCTCGGTGCGGACGTTTTATTGCAATGCTTTCTGTTCTTACGTAGTCAGTCCACACTGAACCAACAGCAGGGAAAGAACGGAGATACCACTTTGAATATTTGTGCTAATAATTGTATTAATGTGTTAATTCAGTGAGCAGTCACAAGCTTGGCTGTTGTGCATAGGATGGGTGCACTGTGAAGTTGTTGTCCACACACATTTCTGAGAAGGAACCTTCTGTAAGCACCCTCTGAATCAGTTTCTGACTATGGGTAAACAGATCCACCAGAAGCCCTTTTTCAAAAATCCCCGGAGAAAATACCAAGTCAGCTTTTCTGCCTTTCTGTGACTGTGGGAAAGCGACTCTGTAACATAAAGAAGCAGACATTTAGCTTGGAATAAATTTTGAGGTTAAACTAAAAGATGTTATAGAGCATAATATCCTGCTGTTCCTTCAGCTTGGCTTTGAGGAGTCTATTGAGGACGAGTCAATTAGGCCCAGTAAAGAAGGTGGCTCTTAGCTGCTAAACATGCAGTAAGACGGGCAATGCCGTGCACTGCATCATTAGCACAATGCAAAGCCAGCCTGGAAAGAGTCTGTTTTTGGTGATGCCACTCAGGTTGAAGGTTTTCACATGAAGACACACCAGCTTTACAGCAGTGGGTAGATGGAGAGTAGGTACCTATACCTAATGCTTCCCATGAACCATACTGTAGAAATAAACGTTGAAAGCTGGAGAACATATTGAATAACAGCAATTCAAAATTATTTTAGGGTGCAATAGGTAATTTTTGATGCAAATATCATCCAACAGAATCAGGGCATAAATTGTCTGAGGATAAATTTAGCCTGGAATTTCAAGAAAAGTTTCTCATTCTTCAGTGTGTGAGATTCTGAAATGGCCATCTAGGATAGCAAAGAACATCTGGCTACTAACAGGATTAATCTTTTTAAAGTTGTTGAAAAATCGCTGGCCAGAATTCAGGACATTGTCTGCAGACCAGTCCAGTGATTGCTGCAGTTAATGAGACACCAACTTGTGAAAGCTCAGGTAAGAATTACAGTTATATGAACAAATGGAAAGTGCAGTATCTTAATGAAATACTGTAAAACACCTCAACAACTTGACAGATATAGGTGTAGCTTGAATTGAAAAAGAGGAGATCTTGAAGGACATAGACCTTCATGCACAGAGAAGAATATGAAAGGGAATGGAAGAGAAATGGAAGTCAGAGGCCCCCATTTTACCCATGCTGGATTGAAACTGGCAGGTTCAAAGTTAAAGACCATTGGATCTAAGTGTCCCTAAATTTATCACTAACACTGATGAAGCCTGGCAGATTAACTTTTTCCTGGGGAAGTTCACCAGCATTGAGACAGAGGAAGTTCTCGTTGGAAGAATTTGTGGTGTGTAGCTTCAATTTGGAAGTTTACATGGGGAAGGGTGAGAAGTCCAGTTCATGCTATTGAATTGCTTTAAGTATTTTCTACTTTAATTTGTTGTTCACCTTCAGTTTTGATCAAACAGTACATGATCATTGTGAACTGAGAAATAACATTATTTAGAAACTAGGTGGAGCTGGTTTTTAGCACATGCAGCAGGTCTGATATGTTGCACTCTGTGTGCAGGATAAAGTGCCTGTTTTATGTACACAGATGATGCATGTATCGCCCATATTTCATGACACACATATTTGGTAAATCTCACTGAATGCAATGGTGCATTTCATGGTGTATCTGAGCTGACATATTGAACACATCGTGTATGTGGACAGTGGCAGTTCTTTTTCTGTCAGAAGGTATATTTTCAGACAGCTTGAGGAAGGCAGTGGCAACTAATTCGGTGAGTGGCAGAGATGGAGACTGCATCAAAGATTGACTGGAGAGGAAAGTCTTAAAAGGAGACAGATGTTGCTATAACAGATATTTTGAAATTATGGAGTAATAGCACAGGAATAGGTAAGATTTTTTAAATATTCCAGTGGATGTAGCAAATTAAAATAAATACACTACCATTTACAGGTGCCAAGAAATTAGGCAGCAGGCTGCAGATTGAAGAGGGGTGTCAGAACCAAGTTATTAAGCTCTTGAACCTGTATGTGCCATGATGTTCCTGCTTTCTCAATGTTTGCTTTGACAAATACTGGCAGCATAACCTTCTTTCTCTGAACAGTGGTGAAATATATGGCCCATATACCAACTATTTCTATATCCTTTTTCTGAACCTACTTTGTGGTTAGAAGGCAAAACCATGAGGTAAGAAAACTGGGTTGAGTGCCATTTAGTAAGTCCTCATGGCCCTAAAACCTTTCCTTCACTCTGTACCATTCCCCAGAGCACACCTCCTTCTTTCTGCACCTTATAGACACCTCAATAATTCAGCTATGATGAAAGGTGATATGCAAGTTGGAGCCATCTCCAGAATCCCAACTTCTCTACATTTGCCCCTGCAGTTCCCTGCATCTTTGGCTAAATGAGGCTATGCTGCTGCTGGATGTGCTACACCTTGGAAGAACTGTGAAGCTTCTACCTCTGCTTCTTCTATAACAGCTTGAACTTGCAGTAGAAAAGCTGACCTGTGTTTGACTTAGTGCAATTGCTGGCTTTAGAAAAATAAATATAGTCATGTAGTGACTTTTGGCTGTGAGCCTTTGTGACTAATTCAATCAACAAAACAGGGCAATGTTGGTTAAAATAATTACTTGGTAAAGTAATATATCTTTTATCAGCCATGAGGCTTCAAATAAATTGAGGTTTTCTCATGTATTACGATCTATTTTTTTATCATGGAATTGTTGATTTTATTTTAGTTTTTAAGGACCACAGACATTGATGATATTGCTTAATAGCTGGCTAGATACTCATATTCAAGTTTGACACCATTCAGACAAAAGACCTAATTACTTTGGGACATATGGTCATTTCTGTATCACTGTTTCCATTCTCTTGACTTTGAAAAATAATTGTCATTTATTAAAATTATCTTTTCTCTCAAGTTTTCTGAAAGTTTTCAATGCTTGTGATACTGACCCATGGCTCATTTAACAGAGAAGGCTACTCTGTTTTTTACCTCTCTCAAGCTGGCAATTTGGCAAGAGCTCCCATTTCTGCTTGTATTTGCCTTTTCATAAAGCTTAATTCCATAGCCTGAATTTCTCCTGAAGTCTTCTGTTACTACTTACTCCAGCTCTCTCCTCCATAGCTCAGTGTTCTCTCTGCTATATCAGTTTGCAAGAGACAAACACTGTTATTTTTTTCTGCTCCAAACAATCCATCATGTGCTATCTCCTCTGCCCAGATTGGGGGGGGCAGCAAATACTTTTTGTGAGATATCCATCTTCTTCTCAATGTTCATTAAAACAAAAGAGATAATGCCCTCAACATTAGGGTTAGGAAGAAGAATATGTGAATATTAAAGATGTCCAATGAACATGTGTTCTTCTTTGGTTTAGGTTATGCTGCCTGAATACAGCATAGAAAGATCATAGGTAATGCAGCAATGTTTCCATAAATCATTTCCAAGAAGTATTTGCTATTCTACAATGTGTGTAAGAAAAGAAAGACAAGCTTTCAGGCACATGGGGTGTCCTGCACAGGTTCAGGAGTTGGACTCGATGATCCTGATGGGTCCTTTCCAACTCAGCATTTTCTATGATTTTCTATGATTTAAAATTACTGTCAGTAACCTTTCTTTGGAGCCACTAGTGAGAGAGACTGCCTTTTGCCAGAAGGGAAGAAACCAGAGCAAAGGGAGCTTTTGAGTTCAACTCACAATATCCAGGAGGAGACCATCTTTCTAGGATAAAATAGTGGAAATGAAGGAAAATTCTAATGGATTGCTAGCATTGAACCTAAATAGAAGTAAAGGTCTAGTTGGAGTGACAGTGCTCAATGGACAGGTGGGGAAAGAGCCCGAGCTTGTCTTTCCTGAAAACACAGTAAAGGTGAACTGTGACTGAAATGCAATTTATGGAAATCTGATTTTTGAGTTAGAGAGAATAAAATGAAGGGAATGAACCTATTTTGTATCAAAGATACAAGTAGGTGGAGAATCAAGCACTCTGCATGCAGTTTAAAGGTAAATACATCTTGTCAAAGTAAGCTGCAATGAGGCTGATTCGTCACTATAACACAGTGCCTACTGTACTCAAGAGGAGAGGGGAAGTTACCAGGAGTGTTTTGGACCAGTCATCTTCTTGGCAAATTCTCTAAGCCTCCAAGAATCATACACATCATTTTAGATGATGATGGAGCATGGGATAAAGACAGAGAAGTGCATGATTAAACACAACATGTTACATCCTGGGAAGAGGTATGGTTTTTCTCTATCACTCTCATAGTCTGGACTAATGCAGGATGTTGAATTTAGTAAGTTAGCTAGCGTACTTAATAGAATATTCAATAAATTTGGGTAAATACAGAATTACCATACCTCTAGCTTTACGAACAGCCCAAATAAAGGAAGGTTCATGTAGCCTCAGAGCAGGGGTTTGCTATGCCCAGTGACCAAAAATAATGAATTATAATAAAACAATATGGCCACACATGAATATCAAATTTGTGCAGCCCTGCTACATTAGTTCTCCTCACGCAGAGGAGGAGTATTTGCTCTCATTTTCTCATCTAGTTGATAACCAAGGACTCCATCTCTCAAGTCTTGTTGTATTCCTTGAAAGGGGCACAAATCTGCATTTAAGGTTAAAAATCCCTTTCAACTGAAATGGAAAGAGACAATTTCAAATGAAACTTAAGTGTTTTGAAAATACATTCAGTACAGGTTGCTTGATCTGGCCCTGGAACAGGTAGTAAGTTACTGTTAGATGTTCTGCTAAGTCAGGCATCAAGGAGCAGCAAACTCCCTGTGAGCTCTGGAGCTGGGGGCACTGGCCCATTGGCAGAGTGGGAGCCTTGCCAGCATGGACTCAATCCCATCACCCCAGAGCTCAAATGCAGATCCATGAGCAGAGGGTGCATAGGAGAAATCTCAGGCAAGGCTTGAATAAGATGAATTTTGATGAAAAAATGAGTTTGTCTTAATAAACATGGGAATGATGAACTGCCTACCGATGCTCTGATTATTTTGCTGAAGTGATACACTGCAGAGGTAGCAACTGATGTAGCTACACAGAAAAGAGCAAGCCGGGTGCTGAAGAGCAAGGCAGAAGTAAGCATTACAAGTAAGCATTACAAGTAAAAGAGCGCAAGCTAAGGGGTTCGAATTCATCAGAGCTGCATAAGGAAGCAGTGCCCTGCAGGAACCACCATCTCCTGCTAGGCAAGAATGGGCCAAGCTCTTGGTGTGTAATATTGCTAGTTCACAGAGTATTTGGGGGTAATCACAGCATTGCTTGCCTGGATCTCACACCTCTGCCTTGATGGAAGGCAGTACCTTGTCTTTCTAAGCTGGAAGGGTCACATCTGCACTCCTGAGTGAGGCTAATAAGTTGAAGATGACTTTCACAATCCACTCTTCAAAAAGACACTGTACCCAACTCTAATATACTAAACATGCACTAAATTCATCACTGAATTCATCACTGCACAACTGCATTTTAAACCTCTGTATTATCTACACTTCTATCTAATTTAAGCATTTATTGCCCTTCTCCCAGTTTAAGCCCTATCCCACCTCAATTTTTTACAGTCTTCATATCAAAATAGTTAATTAAGTACCACTTTACTAATTTTTCTTGTGTCTAGATTCACAAAGTCTTGAGTGATTCCCTATGCCACTTAAGCAATTTCTTTTTGTGCATTAACAGGCAAGACAGTTGACTGGCATACACACATCTGTGCTGCACACTCACAACAGATGAGTTGGGTTTAATGCTTTACTAGAGAACTACTGCAAAACCACTTCAGTCACCCGCTACAGGACTGGCCAATCTCTCTCCCAGCCTCCTTCATACTCTAAATATTGTTCCTGATAATAGAAGAACTGCAGGAACTGAGATTAGAATTCCTTTAAAGAGAGTATATTAAAACCTCAGAAGGTCTATATATGGCAGAAAAGCCTTCAAAGCTAAGGTTAAAGTTGGCACTTTAATAAAGAGTGAGACACCTGAATAAACTGATGGTCCCACAGGTGCTGAGCATGTGCCACTAACTTTAAGTTCCATAACAGCAGAAACCAGGCAGCATGTATGAAAGGTACTTGAATGTGCCACACCCCAAGACTGTGCCCCACATTTCCCATCCCTTTGAGCAATGCAGTTTGGCTAACCTGCTTTCAATACACAGTTACTGTACAGCTGTTCATCACAGCCACCCAAGATCAGAGTGAATGTTCACTCAGCTATGCCCTTTGGAAATACTGTTTCTCCCCCAGATATATGCTAATTGCTTATGCTAGAGGATACTGACCTCAGGAGGAACCTTGTCAGCATTTGCTACTCTGCTCAGACAACCACTGGATTAATTTAAGCAGCTGATGAAACTGGTTTATGCCAAGGGGCTAAATTTGCCTGAAGCATTTTAGCAAATCCACCCAACATCCCTTCCAGAGCCTCCAGGACAGTGCTGGCTGTGCAAACAGCTGGGGCACAGTGGTTGCACAGGCACGTGGGATCTTGTGGAGGATGTCTTACATGGCCTAACATTGAGTTATCTGAGACACTGGGAAAACATGTCAGCAAAGCAGAATAAGAATAGAGGCCAAATCAAGGCTTTGTCTCTCATTTGATTGCCATGGATGGAGTTTTCACCTAGAATTCACTGCTGATGTCTAAATGTCTTTCAGCATCACAAGAAAACTTGTCCCTTGTGAAAAAGTCTTTAATGTCCCTAAGATTACTGATGGTGCCTGAGTGCCTGGCTTTGTAACCCAAGTACCCTCTTCTGCTTTATCATTTCAGAAGACAAAAGAAAGTGAGAACAAGCAAATAAAATATAATATCTCTTCACTAAAAAATCATCTGTATTAAAGCTCATGAGTACATCTGTTAGCTTTCAGCACTATTTGCAGTAGCAATGTCTTCTTCTTAAGCTTTCCTTTTAGTAGGAAAATGAAAAGCTGCAAAACAACCATTCCTCTTACCTCTCCCCAGCATCTAATATTTTCACCTCCCTAGTCAAGTATGTAACTTGGTTCTTGCATCCATATTTTCATAGTTGTGGTAATTCAGCATTGTCTGGGCTGCCTTTTGCTTTTTTCCAAGGTATATTATTACCTCTTGTATGTTATGCTGTCTTCCTTCCCACCATGTTTCAGGTATGTTGCATGCCCCATGTGCTGGATGAGGACATTGTCTGATTCCATGACTGTAAATAACTGTTAACAGATTCAGATTAATGCCAAATTCAGTATAATGCTACTTCTACAGCTATCTTTTAAGTATGTGAACACAGAGTGGCCTCATCTAGGCTGATTTTGACTGTCACTTAAATTGTAAGTAGGATCTTGTGGCCTGCATCTGAAGACAGGATCAAAGACAAAGCATCAAAGACAGAAAAATATCATCTATGAAGCAATAAAAATCAATAAACTTCACCATGAAACCCTCTAAGCCTTCATTCTCACACCTCCACATAGCCTGGAACATCCTGCTAGATACGATGTTTTTAAGTTATCTCCAATTTATATTGCATTAGACAGCAAAGTTACATGGTCTGATGTATTTTTACATGGTCTAATGTGTTTTGCTAGGGATACACTCACTGGTTATTAACTGGATAAAACCTGATATTAGCTTGGCTTTGTTTAATTTCTAATGTTATTTACTCTATGATAAGTGACTAACCTCAGTTAACATTGTGAATTGTTTGCCCTGTAATGACCAGATATTCCATTACAGTATGTAAATTATTTGCCTAGCAATCATGATTTAATGTTATTGGTAATTAGAATTATTTGTCTGCTGATAATGCTGTATAAATGATCTGTCATTAATCACAGGGCACACCTTACCAAGAGCTCTAATGAGGAAAGCTGCAGTTTAATGTCACTAAACTATCGGTCTCCTCTAGGCCATTGTTTTACATCACATGGAACTGTTTTCTATATTTATTGATCATTCATTGATCATTACCATAAAGACCTGGGGCCTTGTAAATGTCTTTATTCTTTGATGTAAGATATCAACAGATTTTGAGTCTCAATAATTAAACATGTAGCTGACAAATCTTGCTAAACAGATTTTCACACTTGTAGTTTTAAATCACATCAGAAGTTTCTCCTCTTCAGAAGAAAGAAGTTCCATTGTACACATTTCTCACATTAGTACCAACAGAGGCAAGGACACATCTTTGATAAAGGAAAATTAAAGAGACAAAGATTGATGAGGGACCCCAGCCAGCAGAACATCATCTTTAATTCAGAAAAAGACACTTCCAAGGGGAAGTTCCTCTTCCCCTGCAAAAAGTTAAATGCGAAATATTATCACTCATTTTTATTAGGAACCACTTTTATTCACTGTATGTTCTTCTTGCAACAGAAGTAAACTATTTACTCAACATCCTTCCTACCTTATTTAGACTTTGCTATGCACAGCAGAGAATCCCATACCCTTGGAAAGCTGAGTGTCCATTTAAAGCTGAGTGCCAGAGAGCCAGAGCTCTGAGCTCTGCAGTGATGAGCCAGCGGGCAACAGCAGCATCCACAATGCAAATGTTTACTGATAATTTCTGTCTCTTGAAACCAGACAGAACTATTGCTAGAATTTTTAAGGTAGGAATTAGAGCTTAAGCCCCCAAAAAGCATGATTTAAGGCACATTTCCAAATCCTGCACGTCCACGCACACAGGCAGACCATGAACAGGTATGTTGAGGTTATGAGAAGTCTGAGGAAAATTTTCATATATCTACTGTTGATGCAAAACCTGAATGCTTTTTCTTCTCAGGCTCTGAAGTTACTTAAAATCAGACCTATCTGATTAACTAACGTTAGATGAAAGAGTTATTCCCAAATGAGAGACTTTTTGAAATGAGACTCATGCCTAAGAAGGAGCCTTTGCTATGACTTAACTGGAAGGTATTTAGTGTAAATAGTTTTCCTGAGTGTCTGAAAGAGCCAGAACTGTATATGAAAATGTAAATACTTGTCACAACACTTTCTATAATTTTTGTGGAATAAAGAATTTGCCTATATAGTGATTCAGTCAAATTGCAATGCCTGTTTATCATGCTAAAAGATTTGAATAGTTTGAAAGAAATATTTGTACTGAAAAGCTTTATTTAGAATAAAGAGCAAAATCACTGAAACCTACTGAACCAGAAAATGTATGCAAAGGAAGATCAATGTGAATAAAATATTTCTTTTAATATTTTAGCAGGGGAAAAAACGGAATAATTAATGTTATTTTTAATTTTGAGCCTCGGTAACAGTCTTGATTTTGCCTGGTAAAGTTAAACTAGAAGAGTAGTCAGTTGTACAAGGGAGAAGTGGATAATAGAGGAATATGAAGAAATTAATACATCTAAAAGGTTAACTGATGATTGATCAATGCAAATAATTGTAGAATATGAATGACTTTGATGCGTCTTTCTCATGGAACCTCTGTGCTTCATAAAAGCTGAACTATGAAAGTCAGTAAAAGATTTGGAAGACAAATGTTCATGCATTCTTTATAAATAAAGGCAAAAAGAAGGAGGAGAAAGACTTTCAAAGTATTTAGACTCCCTTGCACCAGCCTGTACTCTTCATAAAATATCTACTGACAGAATTAAGCAGGCAAAGAGTGAGATGTGCACACAGCAATATATTGGAAGCATGATGGGTATCTTTAATAATTCAGAATACAACAGCCACCTTTTTTTGTGAAGCCAAATAAAACCAAGTGAATAGTTTGTCCACTAACATTGTGCTTTTCTCACACAATAACGTTTCTCTAAGTATTTTGATATTATGTGTGGAAAAATTGTACTATAATAACAGGAAACTGAAGAAATGTGTTGTATGAGTTCAGGGAGCATTTTGCTAAAATAGCAGCAAATTATTTTTTTTTGGTGAATATAGAGATGTGTTTTGTATTTTAGTTCATTTCATTTACCTTTTTCATCTACAAATGAAACCATGGATGAATATATTTTTTAATTTAGAGCTAGATTTTTTTTTCCTGACAGAGATTCCAACAAATATATTTCAGTTTAGATTAGAATAGTGCCATCCATCAGTGTGTTCAGCTGAAAACACTGGAATCTCACAAGCATGGGTGTTAGGCAGATGCAATGGGTAGCAACAGTTCTGCTGCAGATCAGCTATGTAAGAAAACCAAAAGCACAGGTATGATTTAAAATGTGGAAATCCAGAGTCACAGCTTTCTCACTGTCTGTGACTTTTTTTCCACAACAAGGCCAATTAATGAGATTAGGAGATCCTGTTAATGAATCCTCTGAATCTTTGTACATAGTCAGAGAAAAATAGCAGTGAGCACAGAAAGGCATTGGAGAGGAGGGGTTCTTAGAGACCTTGTAGTTTCTTGAGGTTTTTCAGCACATATCTACTGCAAAAAAACAGCCCAGCTACACCTATAAATTTATTCCTTCTGCAAGAGCTGAGCTAATCAGAGTTTACTAGCCAGAGTTTGTACACAAAAGGAATATGAGCAGGGAGAGATGATGCACCACATCCCAGACCCCTCTAATTCCATTGGCAGTGGAGGATCAGGGTCTGTGCAAACTGAGGCACGATGATTCTTCCTGCTGATAGTCTTTGGACTCTGTTTTTCTTGTTCTTCCTGAAGAATCTGGAAGATTTCTAGCCACTAATTTCTTCTCCAGGCTGAAGAGACTAGATGATTTGTAGATACTGGGTTGATGCCACACTGCAGAGACCAAAAAACTGCCTCAGCAAAGAATGGAATTATGTATACAAATAGCTAAAATATACAGAACTTACATAGCAAAAATAGGAAATAAGTGCCAGAAAACACTGACAAATTTACCTCATAATAATTATTGAATTTACAAAAAAAATTTGAAAAGCTACTTGGAAGCACACGTGTGTATGTTATAAGATAAAACGTATGCCACTCTTCTAACAGTTTAATTCTGAGTAATATTGACAAAATTTTGCTTGGCCTTCAGCTGAGAAGTAAAAAAAAAAAAAGGTAGCATCTTAGTATTACATGTAATACTACCTCAGTGGCTCTGTAATCCATAACGGAAGCATTAATCACTGTGTCTTTGTCATGGCAGCACGGCAGTTTGCAGTCTGTCTGTGTACTTTGATTTATGAACAGCTGATGGCCATTGAACTGCAGCAATCCACCAAACAGTATTTTGTGCTTCCTTCTGCTTGGAGTATAAATGTTACAGTGCAGCAACATTATAGTCTATCTAATATACACATGGTTAATTTTGTAAGCTCTTATTTTTCGTCTCTCTTTGTGCTGGTTTTCATGTCTTGCTTTTTTTCTCCTTAATCACAAAAGGCATTGCTGATCTCAGACCCCCCAGCTCAAAAGTCTGCACTTTGCTGTGTTTGAGGGCAAGACAGCATATTTCTACCTTCCAGCACAATCAAGGTGAGTTCCTGTCTCAGCTGAGAAAGAATTGGCATCTTCCTTCAACCTGTTTTCCTTCCTCTCTCAGTAGGTTTCCTCTTGTCCAAATTTCATATGAAATTTGGAGTTTTGAGGTCTAGTGCAGATACTTTTGGGCACGAGTGCCCAGTATGGCTGAACTACTTCACACAGTTGCTTTGGAAGGAAGAGGAAGTGTAATAGGTTTGCATTTTGTTCTTTTGCAGATCCTTAAGAGATGGGACACTCAGCTAGAGCTACCATTTAAAAACATCTAGGGGGTCAAAAGGAGGCCTCCCTTCAGCCCACCACCCTCCAACCCTTGTATGCAAAGCATGAGTCCTGAGTCCACAACTAGCAAGCTCCAGTGTCATCAGTGTATGAGAGGAGTGGGTCCTTCCCTGTGCACACCTATGGTGGCACGGCTGCTGTGGAAACCCATACACTTCATTAATGCGCTCATTCTGCGTGGGTTTTCTGTTGTGGTCTGCTCTTTGGGGGGGGTTCTGTCCCTTTTTGAGGAAATATCTGTGCCCTCCCTTTTCTGATATTTTCTCGTTCCTTAGGCGCCCTCCTTTCTCTAGTTTGCAACTTTTAAAAGCCAAGGCTGTGCCCAAGATTTCTATTAATCACAAGCTTATGACAGTGCATCAGATTGCTGCATTTGGTAGTGTTTAGGAGGGTATTACTTTGTAAACTTCACAGTGCTATTCACCAATGCCTGTAACAAAGCACTTTTTGTCAGTTAATGGTGTCTAGAAAATACTGATTGAATTTAAAGTATCTCCAATTCTGTAGAGTGAGTTAAGAAAAAGAAAAGAAAAATCCAACTGCTAGAAAAGCTTGGTTTTTTTAATGCTTTATCTCACCTCTCTTGGTAAGAGAATGAGCGATGTATTCTCAAATATTTGAAGAGTGGCTCCAAGAGATAGTGCTGCCCTGCAGGAACTCCTGCCATCAAAGGGTATGTATCAAGGCATAACGGGATGAAATTAGGCAATAAGGCTAACCAGATAAGTAGTCTTTCATCTTGGAAATACATTCCAAATGTTGCATAAAAGAAATAGCAATTGCAAACATTTTTTTTGGGAGGATTCCTACCAGCGAGATCTGCCAGGTGTGGGGGGGGGGGGGGGGGAAGGAGGAAGGGGAGGCTGAGGGCACCCTTATCCTGGCCAGCACAGCCCTGGCTCCCAGGCAGCCCTCTGTCCCCCGGAGCAGGTCGAGCTGTGTGCCATGAGGATTCACTCCCCAGGGAGCTCGCCGCAAGCCCTGACCCCTGTAAAGCTGAGCCGAACCAAGGAGCTATTAGGAGGCTCCACCTCACACTGGGGGAAAAATCCCTAGGGGGGGCCAGAAACAGGGCTTGGCCCAGATATCTCCATGAATCCCTTGGCCCAAAGCCCAGGTGGCTCCGTGGGAGCCCATCACTGCCTCCATGGGCATCATGCCAGCGGCAGGGAGAGCAGACGGGGATGCACGGTCCCCATGCACTGCCCTGGCAGGCACGGCGGGCAGCGCTCGGCTCACCAGCGGGGACACAGCGCGGGTCGTGAATGCCAGTGTGCATTAATTGTTTGGGCTACAGCCACCGTAAGTGATGAGAACAAATTACTGGTCCATTTCTAACGAGAGAGTTGGGGAGAAAAGGTGAGATGCAGGAGGGCGAAGTCAGGTGGTGCGGCTGCAGAAGGGAGTTGTGCTTGTTTGCTTTACTTCGTTTAATTTGCTGTTATTTCTCAATAAAGACCTTGCATTATAGTAATTATTTTTTTTTATAACTGAAAATTAAAAAAAAAATATAACATTGCGATAAGCAGAAAACCACTCCTTCTCCACTTCTCCCACAAGATGGAGCTCGCAGCTCAGGAGCAGCGACGATGTTCTTTGTGTCACCGAAAAATGAAACGGTTTTACTCTCACCCTTTTCTAATTTTTATCTTTTGCTAATATAATGCAGATTGGTTTTATACATTATTTATGGAGCCCAGAACTAGTATAGGGAACGCTGTCGCTCATTTTAATGATTTAGGTATGTTTTTTATTATTGTTATACTGTATAGACTTTGGAAAACCTTCATTTGGATCCCATTTAGAACACAGGAAGTTGCCCAAAGCTTGGATGTGAACCTTAATTTACTGAAATCCTTGTAAGGCTGAGAATATTTACTGCTGGCATTTATTGCTCCTGTGAGAGTTAGAGCGAGAGCAAGTGGGGGGGAGAGAGAGAGGAAAGGAAAGACAACAGTAACTTCAGCCAAAAAAGCAAAGAACATATGTTGGAATCGTGCTCGGCTGCGCGCGTGCAGAGCAGGATAATCTGCCTCTGAGCTGCTCTGCTGGGACAGGAGGTGCCTTACTGCGTCTGAGATTCAGGAGAACTTCAACAGGACTTGTCCTTTGAGGAGCTGAATCTTAGTTTTCTAAAACCTCTCTATAAAGTGGGGTTCACAAGCAGTTAGGACGCTTGGTTTGATGTACCCCATGAAGGACTATGTTCTTTTTGTGCTGCAACAGAAGTAACTTTGGACTTCTCCCCGTGCTCTGCAGATAAAACTCATAGAGATTTTAGCTGTGCAGAGTTACATAGGTTCCAGGGATGCCCAGGGGAAACCAAATGCAGGACCCCTGGCAGCCTTGGCTGGAGACAGGGAAGTGCTGCAAACCCACCACTGTGTTTCAGGAGGCTGAAGAAGGTGACCCAGCAATGAGCAGTAATGAGGCAGGAAAAGATCTCTTAATTTTCTTCCTTTTTCCCCTTACTTTGTGCCTGCAGAATAATAAATAAGCTTATTCAAGCTTTGGTTGTTAAAACTTTTAGACAAAAATATTCCTAGGAGGGGGCAATCTTTGCTCAGGCTACAAGTGCAGGTAATTTCAGCAGTCTCCAGCCTTTCAGAAAACTGGAGTTCTGCACTTCAGGAAAAAAGAACAGGTGCCCCAGTGATTCCCATAGTGTTTCTTACTTTAAAGAAAATCAGAGCAAAATGTTTAAATTTTTTTTAAGGTATTTGCTTTATGCTCCCCTGTTCCTCCAGCCCTCTTTCATTCAGCTGCTTAACCTGCCTTTCAACTGGTCTCTCTGATGGCTTGTTTGTCCTGTGCTGTGACAACTAAAACAGCTAATAAAGCAGCTGGCAGGAGGGTGAATGAAGGGACTATGCCAGCTACTGCCCCTATGGTGGAAAAAAACAACAGTGAAACTTTGATATGTCTACCTTGATGTTTCCTCAAAAAACTGTATATTATGGAGGTTTCTTAAAAGGAAACACTGTTTTTTGAATTTCTAAAGAAATGCAATATGTTTTCTGAAGAGCAGTTTAATTTAAAAGATTGCCCATTAATGTGAAATACCCACAACCGTTTGTTACTATTATTACTGAAACAGCTTTTGATGATATACTCTCATTATTTTGAATTTAGTTATGCTTTGTTAGTACATATTACTGGCACTGTGAAAGGATCAAGGCATCACTCAACAAGGCATACCAGTGTGTGATGAGAAGGCAGTTTTCCTCTAGGAGCTCACAGCCAAAGTATGGCCCTGCAAGGAAGCAGGATGGGTTGAGCAGCTGGGAGAAGGCAAAAGCAGACAAAGTCTGGAAAGCTGTCCCTCTCTTATAGGCTATACATTGCATGCAATAATGCAGTCAGTCCCAGATACAAAAGATTATTGCTATGGTCTCAAATATAGCTCAGTTAGAGAACATGATTGAAAGGCCAAGTGCATAAAATTGGAAGATCTGTGTTCATGATACACATGATGCTTCAGTATAATTTTAATCATAACTGCAGATTGTCTCCCGCATAAACATCTAACATCTCCTCAGTAAAGACCTCCTGAAGTACCTTGAAAGACATGCAGGTAGTTCAGATATGCAGTGTCTGCTGCTAGAATTAGGAAAACTGAAATGAAGAGAAGGGATTTGCAATTGCTTGTAGAGCTGTAAGGTTAGTGATCATTCTTTATCTCTCATTGTGTGAGTGGGAGGGCACCCATCTTGAACAAACTGCTAGGCACAGTTGTTCATTTTTACATTAAGATGTCATTTCCCATTAATTTAAAGGACTCCAGTGCAAAATGTGGCAGCATGGTTTCATTTTTTATAATCTCATAATGATTTCAATTTTGAGAAGATATTTAAGCATTGGAATAGATAAGGAGAATGTGGAAATTCAATCATTAGAGCTGTTTAAAACAAGTTGGACAAATATCTGTCAGGGATGACATAGGTATAGTTGATTCTTCCTTGAGGCAGAAGAATAGAGTGGATGACCTATTTACTCTGTTTTCTAGGACTTGTGTGCAAGCTGTAGGTGTTTAAGGGCAGAAAATATTCTGTCAAAAGAAAAAGACCAACTGCATTGAAATAAAGTTCAGTTTAACAGGAAGCTAAAGAAGAAGTTTCTAGAAATGATGTAATTATCCCAAATCAAACATAGATAATATTAAAGTTTTGATGGAAATTGAAATTTTAAGAAAACATGTAGAGAGCATGAGAAATGTGTAGATAGCATGAGAAAATATGAAATATAGCATGAGAAATGCTCAGAAACAGCATCCAAGAAACCTCAGCTCTGCTGTCTAACATTATCAAATAAAATTATTCCAGTGAGAGGCATTTTGTGTTTCTAGTTCCAGATTCCAATGTTTGCCTAAAAATAGAAATTATCTCTTCTTTTTTTTTTTTCCCCCCTTTGTGCCATCATAGTGTTGCCATTAAGAATATAGCCAGCAGCTACTTTCATTAAGAGAAGCCTCTGATCTCAGCCGCAGGAAGAACAATGGAAACATGCTGTTCTTCTCAAAATGCCTCTGTGGATATAAGCTTCTTCTGCTCAGCTTTTTCATCATGAGCTCTCTTTGCACCAGCGCCGCAAGCCTCAAAGCAGCCAGGGAAGGGCAGGGTCAGGCTGGGTTTCTGGGTACCCCCATCACTGGGCACGGGCTGGGGACGCGCAGCAGGGTCCGCAGTGGAGCCGCAGGACTGGGCTGCTGTCCTGCTCTGCTTCTGCCGTGCCAGTGCCATGGTCTGGCTGCCAGCCTGGAGACAGGATTTCTTGGCATCTTTCCTAGGAGGGTGCTCATGCTGTATATCGCATACCATATGCTGTAAAGGTAGCTGGGACTGCTGGGCAACCCCAGTTTTTGGTACTGTGGACACTGGGAGTTCGGCTGTAACCAACCCTTTATCCATAAATATGCCCTCAGAGAGCCAGGACAGGCAGTCTGGTGGGCTGTATTCTGACCACTTATTTAGGCAGAGTAGACGTGCAGCCTTATATTGGAAAGTCAGTTCCACTCAGGAGAAAGCAACCATTTTGAAAGACTAGTTTTCCACCCTCTCCATGAGATTTTCTGCAGAAGAACTTCTAAAAATAACAATATTTAATGGTTGTTAATACTAAACACTGTGTTAAAGTGTAGGGCACAGTCTTGCATAGCTTTAACTACTTGTAGAGTATAAAGAATAATCTATTTCACTAAGATCAGAGGAACAGAGTACTACTTTTATTCAAGATAACCTTTTAAATGAAAATTGACTCCCAAACTGACTACCTCGGTTTATTTATAAAACCCTAAAAATGTATAGCTGTTTATGCTTTCCCCCTTAACAAGGCGGTTTTATTTGGCAAGGCCATGACCTTCTATGATCATTTATTTGAGCTCTTCATTGACTGCTTGATGGACCTTTGAGTTGACACCATTTTACATCAGGATATCACCTGCTAGAAAGACATTGTCATGTTGGCTTCATCTGACGAATTCTTGCATGTGGAATTCAATCGAATGTGTAACAAGCAGTGTACACTGACCTTATTATTTATCTTGTCAAATGGAGTCCCTGGACACAACTGTCAAGCTGCCATTGACACTGGAGTATAACCAGCTCTGTATTAAACTGTCCAGCTGTGATGTGGAGACCACAGCAATTATTTACTTAGGAAGCATAACACACAGTGCTGAGAGTGTTTGAGAGACATGAGAGCCCTTATAACAGCAACTGCTTCCTCAGTAGCCTTTTTGAGGATGTGGAGGAGAGAACTGGAAAAAGGGTAAAACTCGTAGCTGAGAAAGAAACAGTTGAACAGAGCACAAAAGCAAGGAAAAATAACAATTATGATGAAAGAATATACAAAACAAACAATGCAAATGCAGCTGCTCGCCACCCGCTGACCAATGACCAGTCAGTCCCCAGACAGTGGCTGCCACCCCCCAGCCAGCTCACCCCAAATTTTTTGTTCACTGTGATGCCACATGGTATGGAATATCCCTTGGGTCCATTGGAGGCTGTGTCCCCTCCCAGCTCCTTGTGCATCCACACACTCCTCACTGACAGGGCAGCATGAACAGTTGAGAAGTCCTTAGTGTAGCCATTGTTCAGCAACAACTACAAAATCAGTGTGTTAGCAATATTATTGTCATTCTAAATCCAAAAAACAACATAGTACCAGCTATGAAGAAAATTAAGTCTATCCCAGCTGAAGCCAGGACACTCCAGTTTTCCTGAAAGAGCTTTTTCTATATGCAGTTGAGGTGAGGTAACAATGACATGAAGAGATCTTTCAGTCACTAATGTCAGATTCAGACAGTGAGACTTATGCCAAAAATTGTACTAGTACTGGAGACTTTTGACATGCCCAGTCTACTGCTGAATCACTGTCATATCTAGCAGACGTGTTTGGCAAGGACCAGCTGCAGAGGGGGATGCTGACCGGTTACATCTCTGATATAGCTCCACTTCAGAGCTGACTATTGACCTGATCCTCTTTGGATCCTGTATAATTACAACAAATAAATAAAACAATAATTACTAACATCTTAATTACAACTTTTTTTAATGAAATGCAGCTTGTGCCCAAATTTTCATCTAATTTTAACTACATGGACACTTGAGACAGTCTGTTGTTTTAAGATTATTCAGGTTGAAGAACAGATGTTAAATTTCTTTAAATAATCAGTTTAATTTTAGCACAAATTAACAGATTTGTTAATAATGATCAGAGCACTCATCCTGTTTATAAGGGATGAGAATTGTAAGATTGGAGAGGTGTGCTTTGTCCATAACAAAAATGGTAAAACTCTGCTTTAAAAGCAAGAGAGAAGTCTCCCTATACTGTAGGATTATAGTCGGGATCTCCATAGCAGAGCAGAGAACAAGATAACTTTGTGATCAGGGGGGGAAATGGGCCTTTTTCAAAGAGACTCTTGAAGGTGAGACTTTTTTACAAAGGATTTGCTGTGAATTGAACCCATGCAGGGTGTCCAACAGGTAGCCCCAAGAGCAGGGGGGCTGCGCATCCCTCAAGTGCCACCCTTCATCCCTATACCTGCTTATCCTTTAAGTACCCTGGTCATGATAAAGTTGTGTGTGATCCCAAGCTATGAAACCATAGCTTCATTTTAGACACTAGAACCAGCTCTGAGAGGTCCCCTATGTTTGCAGAAAATCTAAGCATCAAAAAATGCTGTATATTAACAACTATCAGAGTCTGTGATTCCTGGTATTCATGGGAATTAATTAGCTGTGTGAAATGTGAGAATTATACAGGTTCACTGCTAGAACTAAGTCACAATTAGTGCCAAGTGCTTTTACCAGTAAAAAAGCCCCATGGATTAGGCCTTTCAGAAGAAAGAAAACCTGCTTCTGAACTTTTTGCCGCAGTTGGATACTCAGTCATAGAATAGTCTACATACTGCCAGTGCATTTACAATGTAAACGCTTTCTTTTCAAGGTCAGGGTTTTAAAGTACTAGACTGCTATTGAAACTGCAGGGGCAGAGCCTGAACAATTCTACTGGTTTTCTAAAAATAAGGAGCTTTATAGCTAAACTGCAGGATGTATTTTAAAAGAAAGAGTCTCAACATTTTTCTTTTTACTGCTACTTGTATCCCATCTCTACCAATTTTTACTGCTTTACACAAAGCACATTTATCGCAAGGCATGGTATAAAATCAACACTCTTCCATTCTAGCAGTTAAGCCCCATTTTACAATATTTGGGATGCACCACAATATTCAAACACATCCAAACAAAACCTGACCCACCAAAGGGAATATGGATTTACAAATAAAATGACAGAAAGGGAGGATGCCGACTTGGCTAGTTCAGACTTCTTAGCTGCAACTGCTATGTTGAATTTTACATAAAAAATGTCGTATTTTCATTTAAAAGCTGCATTCCTTAAATACCTCATGAAATCCTGAGGCACCCTCAAGACTCTGAGGCACAAATGAGGCAATCAGTTCTTTCATTACAAAAGTTTAATTCTAATCAATCAGGGCTTAATATTCCCAAACCTTTAGAGCTCTCTTGTTTAGGTTTTGCGGCACTTGAAAATGTTTATTGACCAAAGGGTAAAAATTTTTTTTCTTGTTATTGGAAAAAATTTGCTGTTAAATCTGATACTTTAAAATACTGAGGACTAATTTCTGGTCAGTTTGTAGCTAGGTGCACTGAGACAAAACCAGTGAGGTCTCGGGGCACACATAAGGTTACCAAAAGATTGTCCAGGGTTGCAAGTAAAAGATCATATACCAGCTTACATCCATATTTTCCTGGAGGCTGTGGCAAATGGTCAAAGGTTTTCAAGTTTTGAGGACAGCTCAGTGTGTACTTGGTTTTAGTTGCTTTAAATTTCAGGGTGAATTACTGTGTCTGTAGCCTGGCTGACTGTTTTGCTTGGCCCAGCTGCTTTACTGTCCCAACATAAAGCCAAAGGAATGTATTTAATTGCCACCAGTCTTGCTTTCCTGGTCCTCACTGAGCACCAGGACTTAGGAAAAGCACATGATGGTGAAAACTCGCCTGTGTGGATAACAGTGACTCATCTCTCATTTTCTTCTGCAAGATTTTCATTTTAGCTTTTATTACCAGATTAAAAGCTGAAATACTTAATCTCTCTTTTATACACATCTGAAGATCTTGTTCTTCAATTCCAAGCAAATCAAATACTGATGGTGTATCTGTCATTAGCCAACATGGTAGAAGGGTTTTTACACTCAAACTCTTTTGTTTCCTCTATTTTTGTAATTTAATAATAAAATAGAGATACAGATGTAGTATGAAGTCAGACAAAGTATGGCAATTTAATTGTCCCAGTCCAAGTATGTCTTAGCGGAATTTGGGTACTGGACTGTAAAACTTCATTTTTCTTCTCTGAACATTGTCAGTTGCATCTGCATATTTTTTTTTTTTTTTTAATAAATTGTTTATACTAAAATATGCAAAAAATATAATGGGGACACTCTATTGATTCTTTTAGAAATAACAGAATTGTATTTGGCAAAACTGTTACAACTTTTAGAACAAAGTTCAACTGGGAAATATTTCCATTCTTTACCATATAGAAACTTACATATGGTTTGCTATCACTGCTGCCCAGCACCAAAGCCAGCATCTCAGTCTGTGCAAAGAAACAGGAGGACAGCCAGTGGGTGGGCTAGAAGCATGAAACAGAAGGAGGGAGAGGGAGTGAGTGGGGGAGAGACTGTGTGCATATGTCCAGAGGAGTTGAGTTAAATAGTTAGTGCATCCGTTAGGGAGATGAAGGACCAAGATTCACATTCTTCTTATGTATGATCTGAAAAATTTGCTGTACCAGATCCCCCATGAGCAAGTTATTTGGTTACTCTGTACTTTCCAAATGTCTCTCCTTAGAGATTATTATGAATAAATTCTTATGAATAAATAAAAGATATCCCTTGGAGCAGGGTTATTCTGTTCATGTTAATTACCAGTATTCTGTATATTCTGCCTCTTTTTGTTCCTGTGCTGACTATATCAAGTGAACAGCAGCAGTGGGATGGATGGAAAGTTTCATCCTAAACTCACCCAGGGGGTGGAAAATGTTGGTTAAAGTTCTTACTGTGAACAAGAGCAGAGCGTGGTTGCAGAATGTGTCTCACTCCTTGGGATCCTACTGGAGGAGCATACCTGATCTGAGTTATGTGCCCAAATTCAGGTGGGTCAGGCTGTGTGCCCCCTGGGGCTTGTCCTCTCCTCGGAACTGAGATTGTATCTGGCAAAACAACTCCCTCTTCTTCCACAAGTGCTCTCTGCTCCCACAAGTTCCTAAATCAGCAATAGAGATGGTATTAGATGGCAATCATCTATGAGTAAGATATTTCAGTGGCCTAGTTACTCTGAGGATTTATTCATAGCTTTTACTGAAATCAGGGGGAAATGGTCATCTAGATTCCTCTGCAAGTCAGCCCTTAGGAGTTTCGAAGGGAAAGGAATGTCTGGGCATCATCTGTGTTATTAAATTTTATTTTGATGCCTCCATAGATTTTATAGTTTTGCAAAAATACGTAGCAAACATGGAATTTATTGCTCATAGTTCATCCAGGAAATGTGTCATAGTACAAGATGGACTGAATATAAAAGATAGTTAACAAGTATATGGCAATGGTCTGTAAAACTGTTAAATAGATCAATAAATAATTCCAGTGATAGCATATTGAATTTCAATAGTCAGTGAAAACCAACAGTATTAAAACACTGAATTTTGCTTTTCTAATGACTAACTCTGTGTCACTTTGCCATAAATACCCAACTTTAGCAATTATCATCAAAGCCCTATTCAACAAGTTTCTAATTTTAACAAATGTGATTTACTGCAGTAGTGAATTGTTGATATGATACCTATTCTTTATCCCTTGACAAGTTTAACCCATGAGTTGATTATATAAGTAAAAATGTCTGCAGGGAATTTTTTCAGTAAGTCTAAGGAATAGAATGGGGGAAAAAACCAGTATTTGTTACACTCTGGGGATACAGAACTGAAGGTCCCCTAATATTTGAGTTAATGGACATTCAAAAAGCTGGCAGCAGCCAATTCTTCAGGGAGAAGCTCAACTCTCCCAGCTTGCCTGGGTAGAAGGATTTGTTCTAGTACTTTTGCTGTGGTTAGTTGGTGTTTATGTGGAGAGACCTTCAATATTGTAGTGCTGAAAGTTGCAGCATCCACCCTTGTCACCCTCAGAGATCTCAGAGATCTCAGAGATCTGAGATACAAGATCATGAATGGGAAGAGTCAGACACTGAACAAATGTTCACAGAAGGGAAAGAAGACTTCCAGATCTGAACTGGGAATCACAGGCAGCTTTCCAGGTACCAGAGTGTGAAAAAATAAATAATATCAAAGCACTGATTTTAGAAGAAGTTAACTGAAAGTATTAAAAACAGACTGCTGTGAATCAGTTTATGTAACAAAAATACCGAATAAAATACGTAAAAGAGATGCGTACTTTTAAAAATGCAAGAAAAAGAAACCTAACACCAAAATTCTTCTTAGAGACCATAAAACCCCAGTAATAGGCAGCTAGACAGTTGGGCCTAAGTCTTGTCCAAGCTCTTGCTGTTAAGGTATGAGGAAGTGAGGACCTTTCTTCCATTCAACTGCAGAGGACTGCTGCTCTAAGGCATTTAAATCTTTATTATCTAATCATTAATACCTTATTATATAAGCATTAATACAGGCTGCATTGCTATAAATAAGGCAAATGGATGTATTCCCAAACAGACTAGATCTGCATGCATTAGTGTGTATTCTGGGATTAGCTAAACCAGCCTGATCTCAATCTGTCATCAATCCTACCGGCACCAGTTTGTTCCTCTTTTTTCCCTTTGATTTTTCTGTTCTTGTCAGCTCTTCTGACCTAACTTTGGCAAATAGACTTACTTTTTAAAACACTCTATAAGGAAGTCTTGTAAAATGTGCAAACATCTATTAGCATTGCTACATCTCCTCAGGCATACTCTTTCTACCTTATTCTTTATGTCAGGATCAATCTCTTTTTGTTTTTTTTAAACTGATGTTTGTACAGCACCTAGTCTAATAGGGTTTTGGTCTCTCAGGTGCAGCTGCACGGAGCAGTAACCCAACAGGATATATGAAGTAGACAGGTATAATTTAATGCCCTGGCCAATGAAAAATGAAAAGGGAAGCTGAACAATAGCAGAAAAACACCACTACTCTCTGAGTTAGTCAGAATTAGCTATGAGACAGGTGGTCTAGACGGATTGTACCCATCAGATGTGTTAATATTAGGCATGAAATGCATCCTGACAGTGCCAAGAAGCTTAGAGCTCTATATGGTACCTAAAGAGGCACCAGATTAGGCTTCTCTTGGAAGAGAAGTGTTCACTGTGAGCCAAATGGGCTTCCCACAATGGGAAAATATTTCTAGGTACAAGTTTACAGTGAAAAAAATTTTCACTATAATTTGTCAATTTGGACACAATGGTCAACAAAGCTCCCCTGTTTCATGTGTCTGTTGCTAGGCTAGAAATTAAAAGGTACAATTATAGCCACCAAAACACAAAAGTTACATAGATTTCATGCTTTCTTCTCCGCAACACACTCAATAACTTCAACAGGTAAACAGCCTGGAGTATGTAATACTGAGTCTACAATCTACACTCTGCTATTAGGACTAAACAGTCCAGTGACAACCTTTACCTTCCCTTTCAGACAAAATAAATTGATTTGCCATGCAATTGCTCTTCCTATAAGACCATATACTAAGTCTGTATGGCTTTTGGAATTCGAGCAATTTTTCCAGGTTGGCCTGGTTGTTCTCATTCTGTTTCATCCCATTCCTCACCATCTTTCCCACCCAAACAGCCCTTCTAAGTTTTACAATAACCCTTTAATGGTTTCATGATCTACTAAGCATGAGCATTGTGAAATGTGCCTGGAAGATGTAGTTCCCTACCTATATTTTAATCTAAATGGAGTAATTCAATAAAAAATATTGGATTCATATTCTAGTATTTTGATTTGAGTTACTAAAATCCCTAATTCCATAGGGAATGAATTATTGAATTATTATGAAAACTTGAAAACTCTTGAGGAGATATTTAATGTTAAGAAAAAATATACAGCCCAATGACTATTACAACAACTTTCGTTTTATAACAGCAATATTCTGCATGCATGAGATATGTTGATAAAGCAGAAAGTTTTGTAACTTATACTGCTGAAAGCTGCATGACTACCTGTAATCCCACTGCTTCCAGTAAGTGTACTGGTGTCATGGTACTGACTACTTCTAAATAAACAAGTGTATGTGGAAAATTATACTGGGTTTTTTGTTCCCTTTGAGCATTATTTCAGCAATTTTCATATTCATGTCAGCAATTTTTGCCTCTGACAGCAGTATAGGATTAGGTCTCTATAACAATAATAGGATAAATATTTTTTGATTTTAGATAAGTTTTTACACTTTATGAAGTATTAATATCTAATTGTATGTTTCAGCAAATAATCAAGTTTTGTTTCACAGTGCAAATGTTTATACCATTCGATTTGTCTTAGTTCTTCCTCATTTCTGTACACACACCTATATGTCATGGTACTCAGCACCAAGCAACCCAAATTGGCATGAAAATATTACCTTACATGCACATTAAAATGATTTATAAAATGGAATCAGTAAAAAAACCCCAAGTGGACTATTTATCCCTGAAAAAGATTATAGTTTCTGACACTATTTAGTTCATTTATATACCCTGAGCCAGAGCTTTAACTAAAACTAACTTTTCTTGCCTTCAATGGAGCTTGTCTAGCAGGAACAGATCACAAACTAAATCTTTGATCTTGATTCTAATTTTGGTGCTAGCTGAAACTGAGAGCTGCTTTTTCAGTTGTTCAGCGCCACATGTTGAAGCTAGGGCAGACCTTTAGGAAAGTGGGGATTTCCCTGGAGAGTCCAGGTTTCAGCTCCACTCTGGCCTATTCGTAGAAGCCTTAACAAAGGTCTCACAGTTTACTAGCATCAGGATTCCTATAAATTTAAACGCATACTGTAGATCTTAAAGAGGTCAAGGTAGTCTTTTGTTGTTTTGGTTGGTTGGTTTTGGTTTTTGTTGGTTTTGGTTTGTTGTTTGTTTCGTTGTTTTGGTTTTTTTCCATTTTTTTTGTTATTATTTTGTAGATGCTCCTGCTTATCTTTTAGGGACATTTTAGAGACTGTTCTGTTCTACTCAAAACTACCTGTAGCTGTATAAGAGCATGCCACTTTATGCCATCCAGTACCACACAAAATTTCTGAACTTGCAGTGGGACTTATCATTGTGTTTGTAACATGTTATTCTCACTTTTGATCCTGGAGCAGGCTCGGAGTGGCACTGCTTTGGAAGTTATTTACACTGGACTCAGCTGAGCTGCACAGAAACACTTGCAGCCTAGGACTGATCCAAGCCTGGATCAAAGCCCAGGCTGATCTTGCCGAGATGGAAAGTTTTTCCAATGCCCCAAATCCTTTCTTTAGCATTGACTACTTCATGTTGCAGCCTGGGTGCTGACCCTTTGTTGACAATCTATACAAGATGACCGTGTATTGCACTGTACCCTAAAGGTCATCTTCATCCAAGTCAAATCATCTCAGCTACTCGTCCCAGCCTAGGTCCTACCCTAAAACCACCTCGGAGTCAGTTGTGTCTTTTCTGTACTGCCCTTTAAAACATCAGGCTGGTCAGGAGAAGTCTTTTTGATTTGTGTTTGTGGGGAAGGTTGATGCAGAGGGACACAAACAAAGTCAGGAACTGATATTTGAGGGGGTTTTGTTGCCTGAACTTCTTGTGCTCCCACTCTGTGAGCCTGGCTAAGACAAGTTACTGAAGGGTCAGATCCCAAAGGGAAGGTAGTTCAGTGGCTGAGAATCTGTCGCACTTGTCCAGTTTGATGTGAGAGAAAAGGAGTCACAGTGTTGCAGCCCCAGGGACTGCCAGGCATTGTGCTGACCTCAGTTAGGTTGGTGCCAATTATCTGCGTTCAACCTGCACCCCATCTGCGGTGGAATTATGCTTCACCTGAGTGTGTGTTTTGTTTAAGCCTTCTTTTGCTGCTTTGTTTGCTTTTCATATGAGTATGTAGGCTTCGCTAAGGAAAGGAACAAGTGCCTCGTCCAATCCTGCCTCCTCTTTGGATATGTGTCTTGAAGTGACACTGCTCATTCCCATAGGATGCCCCAGATAAGTCAGCAGTGCTCTGCTGTCAGTGGCATTGAAGAGCTACACCTCCCTGCTGCAGGAAGGGCTCTTGCCCCCCCCACAGATGAGATGGACAGTGTAGAAGACTCAATTCACCATTAACAGGCTGCTATACTTTGTCTTCTTTTTTTGTGTTCACTTGGAGTAGGCACTGCTCACATACAAGGACACTCTTCTGCTTTGGGAGTTTTAAGCAGCTTTAAGTTCTACCAGTAGATAAGTTTTGAACGGATCCCTTCTGTTCTGCCAAAACTCTTCTGCACCAGTTTGGCCAAGCTGCTGGTTTTATTTGCTTTTAGGCATATTTGCACAGTTTGTTAATGCACTATAAAGAAACCTAAATATCAAATTGCACCATCTTCACATTTCATTTATGCACTCTAACTTCCTACAAATAAAATGCTCCATGTTCTCGTAGTCCAAACTACCTTTCTGCATGGCCTCTGTATTTGCTGTTTATTTAGGAACAAGATTGGGGAATTTCAGACTATTTCAAATGCTGGTTTTGAAATATACTCTTGGTATAATTTTTGGATTATTCCTTTTTATCACATCTTAACTTTGAATATCAAAAATCCTTCTCCTGTGGATAAGGATAGTTATTGCCATCCTAATTTCAAATGGACTTTAAAAAGTCAATCTTTTTAGCTCTTTAGGTTTGATTGTGCATGGCTTGTAGGATTATAGCTTCTTAGTTTTAATGTCTATTTCTGAATGCTGGTTTGGGGTCAGTGGTTAGAAACTCTCAATATCATTTTTAGTTCTGAGGTATTCTTTTGATTTACATGTCTGAAGCGACAAAACCTCTTATTGTTATCATTTTTGAAAAATTGCCAAGATACAGCCAAGTCTTTCGCTGCTTGCTGCAGAGAACTGGTTCTTGCCTTTGCATCATGTACTGTAGAATTCATTATTGTAATGCCTTGTTTACTTACATTTCTTTCTGGTGATAATAGGCTTTTCAGCCTTCAGCATTCAAGGCCTTTGTCCACAGAGGAAAAGAAAAATCAGGCGAAACATCAGGCTCTTTCATCAAGCTTTTCAAATCTGATTTCAAAAGTTTGCTGTTAACCATTTCAGTGTCACAATAGAGGAACAAAGAGCTTCGCAATAAAAGATCCAGAATGAGAAATACCTGTGGAGGGAAACAGCTTTTGTTCCTAAAGCTGTTTTGATGCAATTATTTTGATGTATGATCCAAGATTCATATTTCCCTTTCAGTACTAGGACTGCATACGTTTATATGCCTTCTCCAGTGTATTTCTTTCCACAAAGCCAGAAATTAATATGGTAGCATCCTTTCTATTGCCATTCTGTGTATAGTGATAAACCCAGCAAAGTACCAGATTTAACTGCTGATCTGTACCTCCCTAAATACATGAGTTTTCTTGTTCCTTTAAAAATGGCAGCCAAGCTAATGGGTTTCAAGAAGCTGTTGAATAATTTTCACTTACATTTCTTTTTAAAACCAAAATGTTATCTGAAAAAAACCTACTAACATTATCAAACATGTTTTATGAAAAATTTTTTTTCCACATTTCAAAATAGAAAGTGTACACAAAATGTTATTTTTAGCTCAAATGTATTTCGTGCTACCATTAAAGAAGTAAAACAAGCTTTCTTTGCCATCAACAAACCTATAAATCTGACAATGCACGTGAACTTAACAGCTAGGCTTCTGTTTTTCAAATAATTTTTTTTAATACTAATTTTACTGCCATTATAGTTCCTCAGATTTTCCTATTTTAATACCTGCTTCATGATGCCTTTAAGTTTGTGGTACCTCGCTGGTTTGATATTGTTGATGTCTGGCTCAGAAAAATATTTTAGAAACTTCTTTTTAATTCCAGTGAATGCAAGTAAGTAATTTAAAGGACTAGGCAAAGGCAAACTTGTCTTTTTTGCATTGGATCCTCATCGTGTTTTCCCGGAAAAGATCTGCTCATCAATTGAACCCTGCTCATTCTGGGCACTGGACATGGTGGTGGTTCAGTGGGAGTGAACAAGAGAAACGTGTCATCATGTGTTTGAAGATCACACAGGGAAAATTAAACTTCATCAGTTTTCTGGCTGCCCAGTACTTGGCTTTGCAACCATGAACTCTTCAGACCTGTCTCAGTTGTCGTTAGTGGTTTATCCGGCCAATGCTGTTATGGGTTCATACAATTTTGCCAAATGTAAAGCAGCTAGGCTGAAAATTTCTGTTCTTCATTTCTGTCCCATGTGATACTTTTTGAAGATCTTGGAAATCAGTATTTCAGATGGCGTTTTCAGAGCTAAGACAGATTTCTGACTTTTCCAGAGTGAAGACTTTCTTTCTAGAGTTGAAACACTACTTTTTAAAAAAGTCTCTAACATGCTCATATTTATAGCAGATTTTGAAATCTGACCAAGAGAGTTGGCTTGGTGTCAGTGACATTCTTTTTTTATTTAAGCTCATGAAAATTCATCTGTGTTTTATTCTTGCCCTTTTGTGAACATCAAAATTTTGTGACTAATTGTCAGTAGATTTTACCTACATTAAGCAGGCTCTATCTTCTTACAGCTCCTGTCTGCCAGCTAGATGGTTCTGTCCCTGAGCCATTGTCCAGCATAAACAAAACATACTAGCTCAGACTTCCCAGCAAGGTTGCAACTCTTCTAAAAACATTTGCCCAGTGAGAATACTGGCACTGTCAGTACCAGCAAGATGCTTCTGAGAAACTTCTTAGTCTACAGCAATTGTGCATCTTTGAGTAGATTGATGAGGACTGTAAACTCTGAACCCCATGACTGTATGGCTATTTTGGGGTTTGCCTGATGCTTAAGCTCTGGCTAGCCACTTTTAAAATACCCAAGCTCTGCATACGAGTACCTACCCTTCCCCATACAATACAGTCCATGAGGAAGCATTTCACAGGCCCCATCAGCATAGTGGAAGAGTATTTTTCCTTTTCCCATCACTTATGTGGAATTTACTGATGGCTAAATACTATTACTTGAATTTCAACCATTAAAAAAAAAAAGCAGGAACGTATTAAATATGGAATTTGAATGTTTTAATAAACTGCACACATTTGAAAATAGGACAGGTTCATATTTTACTGTAAAAATAAACAAACCTTTATGAGTTGAGGTAAGGATTCATGAAAACAAACATTATCCCGTGCTTTATAAGCATCTGATCAGTGTATAATAAACTAACTTTTTCATAATGAATCTTATAATAGTAAAGATTTAAAAATGAAATAGAATATGTTCGGAAATGTATTCATTAATGAGTGCATGCTGCAAGCACATCCATCTGTAAAGCTGAACTTTAGCATCCAGGTAATAACTGTGCTGTCAGTTTGGCATCTGTCTTATGGCCAGCACTATGGCACTAAAATAATTAAGATATATTAAGTGTCTTAAGATCCTCTATTTGAAATGCTACATTAGAAACAGTTTTCCTAAGTTATTTTTCTTTTCAGGGTTGGTAGATAGGTTTCTTTTCCTTTAAGGCTCCTGGAGCTTGGTGAAGTTCCCACATTCTGTGCATTCCTGTGGGTTTTGAATTGCACTTAATGGGTGAACATATGAATACGTAAAAATGCTCTGCCCCCAGCCATAAATTATTCATACCAATAGGCCACTCCTGCTGCTTCTGCACAGGCTGTGGAAGTTGGACACATGGACAGAGTGATATTTCTAAGTGCTTTAGCATGAATCATGTTGGAGAGGTGCTAAGACTGCCAGCAATTCCCTAAAGAAGGAGTGTGTGTGCTTTCTTCTTGGAGCATTTGCTCATAAGAAACTGTTGACTTATTCCCTGTTGACTAGTGTGCATTCAAAGAAATACTTCTGCCCACACTAAGTAAAACACTTCAGCCTTCATTAGCAGGTCCAGAAGTGAGCAAGAGCATTAAAGAAAAGACTTGCAAACAAGTAAGATATATGATCCTGAGCCTGCAACAAGCAGCTTTCAGAAGGCATTAAAGCAGGATTGAGACTGCAGATTGCAAAACACCAAATTCACCTGACAAAGTGAGAGAGGGAGAATGAATGTGTGAAGCCAAGGCAGGAAAGTTCATTGGTGTGAGGGTGCTGCATCCCCATTCTTCAGATCAGCTTAAGTGTGCAGCAGAGAGACCTGCAGACTGGACGGGACAGTATCCTGGAAAATGCAAGCAGAGATCTACATGCACAGATGTTAGTTTTCAGGTTATATATGTAAGTCTTGACCATAGGGTTTTTTTCCCCCATTTAATTTTGTGATGAAAGCAGATCCCAATTCAGCAGAGATCCTCTATGGATGTCAGTGGGATTCACACACATATTGCTGAATTAGGGCCAATGGCACCAATGATATCAGTATGTGAGAAGCCCCTACACCCGTAGGGGTGTACTTGACTCATGAACCAAACTCCAGAAAGCTGGTATTAGAAACTACAAAATTAGTTAACATTTTTTCTTGGTATCCACAGGCAGTGGAAGGCAGACATATGAAATTTTAAGCAAGGACTTTAAAGAGGTTTTTAATTGCTTAATTTTTTAAAAAACTAACTTTTATATTTTATGTCCTTGATTCCTTTTTACTGATGTGTTTAAAACTAATAACAGTGTTATTTAAAATCATTTTCTCTTACACCAGAAGATATGAAGCTCTTCGACATAAAACTAAAACAATTATTTCTCCCATTAGGAATTACTTCTTGATGAGAAAAGCAGTATGTTAAACTTAAAAGAAAAAAAGATACAGTTCTTCAAATTTTAATTCAGAATAGAGGAAAAACCCTCAGAAGTGAAGATCCATTGTACAGGCAGATCAATCTAAAATATAAGGTCAATGCACTTGTGTAGAATTTAAGGATTACTGTAGGGTCTGGATGTTTCCTTTTCTTAGTTTCATGTTTGCTCATCTTAAAATAAAACAGATCTAAATTGATTGAATTTCCTTACATTTATGTAATTAATATATCCTCATTAGAAATCAATTAGCTCTGATAATTCTCATTGGTGACATGGCTGATAAACTGAATGCCAATCAGTGTAATAAAAACAGTGAAATATAATTTCTTGCCGTTCCAAGTGATGATCAACTAATCAGCAGTAAATTTAATCAGAACATATCAACATCAATCAGTCATATTAGTGCTTGAAAACTACAATAACCAGCTACGTCTGACAAGTTATGGGTATATTGAATCAACTGTAGCCCATGTGCACACTTAAGTATATGGTTTATACATACACGTGCAATCAGTTTAAACATAAGAATATAAAACTCTCATGAGTGAAGTACTTAGCCTTGTAAATGTCTGCTGCCTGAACAGCCTACAGTTTCTAAAATCTAACTGTGCTTTCTTGGTAATGGATCCAAGAGACTCTTACAATCAATGCCAGCTTTTCTGCATGTCTGTACTGCCTGTTCAAACAGACAAGCTTTACTCTCTTCCCCCTTGCTGGTGGACAGTAAGCAGGGAGAGAAATGGACCTAAGTGATACATTTTCATGCATTTCCCTTCCTTACTTAAACAGTAAGGAGGAGATAAACTGCTTATCTCCACCTATATAGAGTCTGTCTACCAGTGGAGACTCAACCAGGTTTAAGTTGTCCTTCTGGAAAAGAGCCTGGCAGGACTTTGTAGCAGGGACACTGGCAACTATCAAAATGGCTTACGGGGCACTTCCCAAATTTTTGTTGGGCATTTTTCATTCCAGTCATCAAAATTCAAGCTATTTGATGAAGAACTTAATCTCAGGTATGTAGGATACATGGGAATTTATTCACTCCTATGGTGTAAATACAGACTTCACTATTCAGGCCCTGACCTTTAAGATGCACATATTTGCAGTGTTTAATTCTGCACCACACATATTCATGGTAATGACTGAAAATCTGAAGAAGCATTTTGAAGGGTATTTATTTGATATTAAGAGAAGCATTTTAATTTGTCTTCAAATAGACCACAAGTGTACATCAGAGCAGTGTACATCTGTTCGGGGTTAGTTTCTACGGCTGAATGAGTATTTTGTAGTAAATAACCTACTTAATTGATTTAACCTTTCTCTGTTTGCATATTTTCAGAAGATACTTTATAATTTTCTTGAATTAGGGGAAATTACTCTTCCATAGGCTCTCTGAAGATCACCTGTAGGTTGTTTACATTTGAAAGACTGACGATTCAAAATTAAAAATGTAAGATAATTCTGAACTTCACTTGCCACATATCATTATTTCTATTCACAAATTAGGAGAGATTTCTCATGAAACTGCTCTGAGCTACAAGTTTAAATCCACTTTGTGAATAGTGCCGTTATTCTCAAATGTTCTTCAACACTCCTGCCTGTGAACTCATCTGCAGGAATAGTCACAGAAAGTAAATGGAAAGAAGACAAACAGCCAAGACACATTCACTGTTTCACTTGAGTGAATATTCTTAGAAAATATTTAGAAATATTGGCTCCGTTATTAGTTATATAAATATTCATACAAATCTGTCTATCAGATTCCCTCCCTGAAATTACTCAGGCTTTTTTAGGAACTTGGAGAGAAAAGTCTCTTAAAAATATATTTCTCCACATTTTCCAGAAGTATAATAGGCTGGATATGGCCTTATAAATTACAGGCTTTCCCATACTCATCCAGTCATGGGGCCAAACTTTAATGGGATTTTGGCTCAGCAAGGTTGGAGGAAGGGCAGCAGAATTTAGCCTGTGATTTATACTGCTTTCAGAAATTGCTCAGTGAAAAAAAAATACAGCAGTGGTACTTAGGTAGTACAGTTGCATGTAATTTATTTTCTGCATAACCCACATGAAATTTAATAAGATATAAAAAAGTCACATTTTTGACTGAAGTCTTACAAATTCTAGCTTTAGTGAAAATAACTACTGGCTTCTCAAATGAGTTGATCAAGTAAGGCAAAAAGTGGAAAACATATATTCATTGAAATGTGCTTTATTTGGTTATTTTTATTTAAAAAAAAGGGAATTGCATTTCACAAAACACACTAACATATGATAGAAATTAGAAAATGTGCTGTAGTTGTGTTCTCAGTGGGGATGAAAAATGAGAATGGTCTGGGAGTCTAGGGAGATAGGGTTCAAGCTCCAGAGCCAGGAGCTATATTAGTCTCCAGGATAAAAAGACTGATTTTCATTAAGGACAGTGGTACCCACTGCCTAAAAAAAATAAAATAAAAAACCACCTTCTATATGTAGGAACTTGCTTTGTACAATATCATAAGTTGGAACAATTACCATAGAGAAAACTTTAGTAAGCTACCAGCTTTGGTAACTTTTCAATGCATTTTTATACACACTTGTGTGTGTTTGACGATTAGATACCAAGAAAAGGTGGCAGACAAACTCTGATGTAGTCAATTCTAACAAGTTTGCGGCAAATAAATTGAATTCGGTGAATAATATTGTTTATTGACTTACTGAGGTAAACCTAAAAGCAAAGCAAAAGGAAAAGCAAAGCAGAGAGCTGCCTGCATTCACTGGGAATCACATCCAGCCTGTCATCTTAGAACAGCGGCAGCCTCAGAGACTTTGCTGTGCACCTAAGGAATTAGGCATCGTCTGCAGAAGAAAATCATACCAAATGTGCAATTATATATATAGTTTTACTTAGGTCCAGTAGTATTTCTTCTTATGGAACATGTATGTTGGTTACAGACCCAAGGACTATAAAATAAAACCCAACCTAAGCCAAACCAAACAAATAAAATGCCCCGAATTTTAATTACCAGCAATTCAGTAAAACTTGTTCCATGTCGTCACAGGACTAATACGTTCCTGTTGTTCTCTGCAACCACAGCACAGCATCTGAGAGATGGGTTTACACTTGGAGCAAGGATGACTCAGATTAGACATTGAAACAGATTGCCTGGGGCATCTTCAGTGCTAGAGGTATGTAAGAAGGAATTGGATAAATATTTGTCAGAAATGCAATATATATATGGCTAATCCTGCCTTGGTGCAAGGGGCTAGACCCCCAGGAGCTTCCCAGACTTATGATTTAAAAGACAAAAGTATGTATGTAAAGCCAAAACTTAGGTCAAAGCTATATGTTCAATAAACAATAATCAGAATATCCTCATTATTATTTGGTACCTAAAATTACTTTTAAACTTGACCTAAAAAAGTTATTTCCTTATTTCTCTAGAGGTAAATACAAAGATAAACAAAGATTCTTTTTTTCTTTCTTTTCCTTTTTTTTTTTTTTTTTTTTTTTTTTTTTTTTTTTTAAACAAGAATGCCATTGCCTTATGCTCAGAGGTCTACACTAAACACTTAAAATTCCACTAAGGGTAAAATCTTTTCCTTTCATGCAGTGTTCTCAGAAATGAGGTCAGGCATTTCTCAATCCCTGGCAAGAAAACTTTCTGACTCATTACTCCACCACAATGCATCCAGAATTTCCCCTTGGGTCCCAGTCAAATTGTTCAAATGTTTTGGAAAAATATATCTTTGACATCCCAAGAAAGGGAATGTAGAAAAAATGTCTTCCTAGCATGAAAAGATTAGAGTCCTCTTAGATTTAAAGCAGAATGCCTTTCAGTTTCCAAGCCATTATTATTTATTAATTCATGCAATGGGTTTCACAAGCACTGAAGTACTTTATAGAATTACAAATTCTACTGTAAAAACACAGATGCGAAAGTCCCATTGTTGCAGACACTGCTGACACGGGACCAGCTTTCTTGTAGAACCCAGATATTATCAGAAATCCCCACTAATTTCTCATGGAAATGACTGAGCTCCTCCTGCATGATTGCTCAGAAGTTCCAAATTCCCCAAAACTTCTGGGCCCTGATTTTAAGACATAAAGTGCTCACTTGAAGCACTTTGAAGGCCTCCTGCATTTTCCTTAATGATTGAGCCTATGTACTTGTGTCCTGAAACTAGTGCAGCTCATCCAAGCCTGCCAAAGAGTACACAGCTTTCTGGGAGGTCTGGGGTCTTTTTCTGAGACATTAAGCCTCACATTCCTTTTCCTTATGACGGTCCAAGATCTGATCTGGGCGTGCCCATTGTAAAAACATGTTGATGCATTTCCACTCCATCCCTCCTTCCACACTCAGACTCTGGCAGAGTAGACAGGACCTCTAAAGGTCTTCTAGTCCGTGCTCAGAGCAGGTCCAACAATAAGTCTTCCCTCCTATTTTTCCGAGGAGTCTGGCTTAAATACTAGCTTTGTCCACTTTGTCTACTTTTTTTTTTTTTTTTTTGTTGCTAATACCTTGTTTATATAAAACTACTTAAAGACTTCTTGTTGACAGAAATGGACTATCATAACCATCATCATCATAACCATGCAGGTAACTTCTGTCTTTAGAGAGCTTATGTACCCTGAGAATGGCTTACACCAGAGGCATCAGAAAAAATGGTGTGAGGGCTCTGGTTTGGGGGGAGGGGGCAGAGTAGAGACAAAGGACAACACTGAGTTGATGATGAATTCATATTTCTGCATCATGTATCCATCTCAAGCCAAGGGATAAAATGGGGTAAGCAAGGGCCACTCTCACTGTGTTGTACAGGGAAAAAGTTGAAATCCACCCCTTAATAAAATGGCAATACTAGAAAAAGTTGATAAATATGTAACATTTTTCTTAGTGAGAAAGCAGGTGAGATCTCCTGCCCTGTAAGATGCTATAAAGCAGGTATAATTCAAGACAACTAGCAAGAAGAAACTTCTGAGAAGGGAAGCGCTCCTATGTGTACACTTTGACCGCCATCTTCTTTCTTCTGTCTGCTCTGAGTTGCTCCTATAACCCCTAACACTTACTTTGGTACTGGAAGAACCAGGCTAAAATGTTGCAGGGTCCCCTGGTGGTCCCAGGCAGCAGACATGCCTCTTCAGAAGCATCTCTATACCTAAAGGATGGTGTTTCTGTTTAAGCTTGAAGTAGGTAAACATATATAGAAAATCAATTAGACTTAGACTAATTGTTGGTCTTAAAAATGAAGAATTATCCTTTCACAATTAGGGGCTTCCAAGCCAAATTTAACAAGGCATAAATCAGAATAAAACAGCACTGCTTTGCTTCTGCACAGGACTTGTCTTGGAGCTGAAGAGCCCGAGGGCTGGAGAGCTTCAGGGTGGCTTAATACTATTTCATACCTCTGTCCTCACACACTACAAAGGACAGCTCTTATATATGTACCCCTCTACTGCCACCTCTAGTAACCACATCATGCAATCTTGTCTGGAAATTTCTCTCTGGCAAAAAGAAAGCTTTTCCACCCCATTTATTCCATATTGGAAAGCAGTAACAGAAAATCATTCATTTAGTTTGGGATTATATACCAAGGGCAAGTGGCAACACACTGCTTTAGAGAAGGTGAGATGTCATGCTAACATATTATATTCTAATATTAATAATTTGATTTAATATTTAATATTGCTTTTTGGTGTTTAGATAAGAATCCAGTAAGCTTTCTCAGTCACCTCCCACACTGGAGATTTTTTTCCAGTTTCTGGAATATTGTGTGCCCTGTCCCTAACAGCACTTATTCACACATTAGGAAAATATTGACATGGTGTTGTTATCCTATTTGTGCAAAGGTCTCATCTGCTGCTGACACGTCTGTTCCTTTAATCAGCCGTAAGAGTGCCGATGTGTCGCACAATCAGTGACAGACATTTATGAGCTCGACCTGATAGCTCTTCAGTATGCACAGCTCCATTGACTGAAGTGGGAGTTTTATACGTTTAAGGGCAGTAGGATTGGAGCAGTTCCAGAAAATGATCCCCACTTGCATTCATGAGGACAAAGTGAAAACTCCTGACTTTCAAACAGAACTTCACTGGGACTCCCTTCACTACGTTTTTCATCCCTTTTTGTCTTTATGTAGCCAATGATTATCTACTTGAGAAAGGATTCAACTTAATTTTCATTCAAGGTGTCAGAAAAACTTCTTTTTTTTTTTTTTTTTCAGTGTGCTATGCAGTGGTTCCTGGGAACTCAGCCTCTTCCACCTTTCCAGAATCAGGCCCTAAGTGATGTCATGTCAGGAAATCTTGAGACAAGAAAAACTGGCTTTCTGCCAGAAAAATGAGAAGCATAGATTTTGTTGTTAAGGCCAAAAAGATTAGGCCCACCTTCCATAGTATCCTGATCAGTTAAAGATGTGCCTCTTCAAAACACTTTTATCCCAGGGTAGCATTAATGTTTCCCCCTCTTTTACTACTCTGCTTTTGTCATTAACAAAACCTGGCACGTATTTGCTTTCTCTTTCTGAAAGAGATTTTCTTCTTTATTTAAAAAAAGTGTAAAAGTCTGCCCATTATCCTTCACTCACACAGAGCTGCAGCCCAGGCAGCCAAGCAGTTTTAATCCAGCCAGTAACTCACTGAGCTCCTGGGCGGACAGGTCAGACAAAGCTCTCCCTGTGAGCTGTGCTGGTGTCCTTCCTGAAGCAAGGCTTGTGGGAGAAAGCCACAAAAACAGGAGTTTTGAGCTGTTACACATCTCAGCTGCTTCCCCTACTCTTGCAAAAGAGATTGTTGTTATACTGGACACTGAAGAGGACAGCAGTGGTTGTTTGCTGAGCTCCCAGTGACTCTTACAGCTATTGACAGTTTTCAGAAATTTGTATGAGAATGAAATCTCACCAATTTAATTCTATTCTGGTTTTGCCACCTCATGATGAATTCATGAACCGTACCACAAGACAGACACATTGCATGTTATTTGTGTTAAAATGGCAGTGCTATTCCTCCCACCTTAGTTAGTGGGAAAGTTAAAAAAGCCTTATTTTCCACTTCTTATCTGAGCAATGGATTCAAGTAGACATCTCTGTGAGGAAGTCCTTGGATTTTTGGGTAAGCTGAATTGGGTAGTAGGAAAACCTCTCTCTTCCCTAACAAAGACAGTATCTCCTCCTAACTTCTTTTTGGTGAGACACTGAATACTTCAAGCTCTTCCCTCACACCCAGACCAGGTTCAGAAGTTTTGCAAGATTGAAGCAAACTAAGGGAGGAAACAGGGCAGATAAAAATGAAGGAGTGTCAAATAAAATGCTTGCATATACCATTTCAAACAAGGATTTTCTGGAGGCTGTATTTTATTTTTATTGGGTGTGTATGTAATATAGACTTTGTTTAGCTTTTAAACTGCCAGTGAAAGGACAAAACAGGGAGCAACTTAAAATACACATTCACTTGGGCTCACCTCCCCTTCAGCACTCTTTTGGTGCTTTGTTACTACATTTTAAGAAGAAAAACTACCATAAGAATGATTTCAGGGCATAAAGCTTTGATTGGGAAGTAAAATTTCTCTACTGAGTATGTGAAGTGAAAAATGTTCTTCTGTCTGTTGTGGAGGCGAGGAAAGAGAGTAGGTCAAATTTAAACCTCAGTTCTCTTCCCATTCTGGAATAGTCAGAGATCTCCATTTTCTTTTAGCCTTGCACATGTCTATTCAGCTTCTCTCTTCTCTCCTAGGTATGGAAGGAATGGAAAGTTTGAGGGGTGAAAGGAATTTATTTCATTAATGAACGGAGAGATTTTAATTTATTTTTCTGAAGTGCCACAAAATTAGAAAATGAATGGAAGGAATAGTCATGACATCTTGTTGTTCCTACTCTGTCTTTCCTCCAGCTCCCATAGGCTGTACTGATGTGCAGCTATCTGCAGATTTGAAAGGTATGAATCATCTCGCACATTGCGAGGTGAAACCTGGCAACTATTTAACACCACCGCTGCAACACTATGGAACATTTTAAGACAGGAAATTAAGACTACCTGAGCCAACTAAAGCCACAGGGGGAATTTTAGATGGACAGAATTTAATTACCCATTTTGGAATTTGGCCAGGACACCAAAACTTACACCTCAACGCTCCTGTAAAGTGCCATCAGATCTTTAATACTAACAAGTGGTCAAAACATCAGCTTTAGATCTACTCCATATGAGAGCAGCACTAAAAGTCATCTAAGACCTGTTAAGGTATTCATTTACTACTGACTGACAGGAAGGGTACAACATACTGATTCACATACAAACAAGCTAGAGCATAGCAAGCAAAATATCTTTCCTAGCAGCACTAAAGGCTTTTCTTCTGTAGACATAGCTCTATGTTTTTGGGAGAATTTGCCGCATCTTCAGAAATTCATCAAGTAAAAAAAAGACCCAGCATATCTCATTATCTTGCCAGTCAAAATATCCTTATGCTCCTCTTGCAGAGCCCCCACATATACTTCAGTGCTCAGCCTCTTGTTTATTACCATTTGTAGCATGGAAAAAAGACATGCTATAGTGAATAGCAGTGTGCTGACTTTAAAGGGAAGATTAAAGCCTGAAAGTCTATACTTTTTCACTTCTCACATTATTTTTCTTGAGCAAGCTGTACACTATTTAACGTTTATTTGTGGTGAAGATGAAAAATTCTTTCTGTGGGTTATCTTTTCTAGAAGAGTAGGATTTCTATAAATCACCATTCCTGAAATTCCTTAGGCTGAGGAATTATGTCAGCCCTGAAAAGCATGAGTTCATTATTCACATCGTGTTACTCTGTTGACATAATTCCCTAACAGACTGGGACATGAGGTGTCCCATTTTGATACTTCAACCTAGAGCCACTGCTTTTGCATTCTCCAAACGATAAACACTTCTGTGTCTGTGTCCCTGTTTTAAAAAAACCTTTGAGCAGAATATCTATATAGAAAAGAAAATCTGGGTTAGCTGTGGTCCACCAGCAATTTATCAAGTAGTATTAGTTGTGTCTGTGGGATATTTTTCATTATCTGAGGATTATTAATAGATGCTCTATATACATAGTGATTATTCCTTGACTAATAATTGAGATAATATCGATATGAAGCCTAGTTTCATTAACACCTTAGTAAAGAGACTATGATGTGAGGGTGCTTTTTTTCCCTCCAATTTGTAATCAAAAGTTATTTAATAGTAAAATCAGTCTTTACTTATAACTGAGGTTGTGGACTTTGGGAGTTGGCAGAGCCAGCTGCTGGGCTGCTGGGAGCCAGACTCTTTTTGATCTTCATATTGAATGGTTTCCTTTGATCACCTAGACAATAGATCATGAAAGAACAGAGCTTTTACCCATATCTCCCTAAATTTGCAGGTAAAAAATGAGATGGTCTGAACTGAGGCTGGAGTGTAAGATTTTTAACAAACAATTCTCCCCTTTGAAGTAGACTTAGTAAAATTAGCATATAAATGAGCAATGGTGCTACATAAGGACATGGGGCTGAAGAAAAGGGATAATTGGACTGAGAGGGTTAGTTTCTAAATGAGGTCGTTTGCTGAATGACCGGCAGTTAAACTACAGGTGTGTTCGTTTTGTGAGTGGAAGATGAGAATTGAACAATGGGCTTTACTTAAGTTGGGGACCGTGGCCGGCGTGGGAGAGGACTGGAGCTTTGTAGCTGGCCTGGAAAGTGCAAGGCTGGGTGTGAGGCAGGGCAGATATAGACCATGCCTCTGTGGGAAGAGGCATTCTAATTGCTGCTGTGAAGTCAGGCTGTGGTCCATTACGTCGGCATTCTCCTCTGTTATCTCCAAGTATGCAATGCTATGTGATATGATTCTCTATAAATCTCCTCAGAGCTCCCTTTGCTGTGCTTATGAGGAAGGACCATTATGCTGAAATATCTGTACCAGTGGCTGCTGACAGGAACTGCACAAGCTGAACTCATCTAACTCAAAAAGCCAGAACAAGGATTTAGTGTGGTAGCAGCAAGTTAACGTTGGGATTTTTGAGCCTCACAGATTTTCATTTCACCAAAATCAGTGGAACTGCCTACCCCAATGGGAAACTGCCACCTTATTACAGGGTACCTTGGACTCCCTCCTCTCTGCATGGCTGGGACAGCTCCCCTGGCACCAAAGTGACTTTGTCCTTGCATAGCAGGGACACATACCTGGAGCTCTCTCAGTAGTGGTGCTTCCTAATATACTAACTGAAAAAGAAGTTAAATTAAGTAAAAGGGTTTTGAGCCAGCTTTCAACAAAAATTTCTCAGTGTGCTTGAAAGAATCATGCTCAGTCCACTTGCTCCTTTAATCAATTTAACAAAAATCAAACTTGAGACTGACAGGGTATAGTACATGGGCAGTACACAGACTATGATCCCAGTGGCACCTGAAGAGCAAACAGAATAGTTCATTCTGTGTGGTACAATAAACCAAGCTCAAATTGCCCCTGTGATTGGCTTTGAGGAAATATATGGGCTACGTTTCTGTGGAGACCATGAGCATATTCTGGAGCTACTCACTGGCTGTCCTCTGGCCCAGATACTAGTGAGATCACCTTTGCCCTTCGACAGGAGATGGGATCAACCCCTCTGCAGTGTAACCCTCTTGTAACATGGAAGGCTAAATCCAGCTCTTTTAGATTTTAAGTGAGTGGTAAAGGCAGCATTTTTTTAAAGATATAAATGACATTTCAGTCTCTTGTGAATGTATCCTGAAAAAAGAGTTTCTGTGCATCAGATTTTCCCTCATCATAATACTCCTTTCCTGCCCTTACAGACCTGTTAGGACAGGACTTTGTACTGCTAGTGAGTGCAGCATCCCTCTGAAATCTTTGGGTTTCAGCTGGAGCTCTGTCAGAAGCTTTTTCAGGAGGTGAAGGTAAGCACAATGGGCTGAAACAGCCAGATATGCTGGGAAGAGCCAAGTACCTGCTCTGACGTCGATGAGTGAATGAAGAAGGGGCTTAGGGGAGGCTTTTTGGAGGTGCTTGAACTTGAGAAAGTCTGGGTGGATTTGTACAAGGGGAGTTTAGTGTAGAGCTCTAGAAAGATAGGTGAGGGATATCAGTGGCTGGAGTTCTCCAGCTGTGACCTGGGCACGTTCATGGAGCAGACCAAGGGATGGGGAAGGTTGTAGTGGATGGGTTCAGAAACAGGAGCTTTGTCACAGGAGAGCTGGGGCAAGGGCTGGGGAGGGAGGGCAATGGGCAACAAAGGGAATGGATTTATTAAACACCTCTGACTTAGATGTTGTGTTTGCGGCAATCCTCTGTCCTGGTTTCCTCCTCCCTGCCTGCGTTTTTTGTTGTTGTTTTTGCTGTTGGGGTTTTGTTTGTTTTTGTTTGTTACCTTGTTTGTTTGGGTTTTGGTTTGGTTTGTTTTAGTTTGGTTTTGCTGCTGGCAACAGGAGTAGCCTGGCCCAACTAAACAGAGCTGATTTGTTCCAGAAAAATTGATATGGACTTTCCCTGCACTTCTGAAATCTTTCTGTCCTCACCTCTTGTATTTATTAGTATTAGTTCAAAGTGATTCACCAAAAGTTGACCTGAATTCTCAAACTAGTTTTTTTCTAGCAAATAAACTCTTCACTAAAAACATATGTGCCCATCACTACACTAAATGCATGCAGCCCATTTACTTGCTATTTGGATGATGGCTGGCCCCTTCCCAGCAGCACAGAGGAGGTGGAAGGCATTAAGAAAAGCCCTGAATATTGCTGGCTGAATAGTCTGCAAAAAAAGCATAGGGATGATAGGAATGAAATCCTATCACTATTAAGAGGCACTGGGAAGATTTTGCTACAGTTTCTATAAAAAAAAAAAAAAAAAATCAGCAGAAGTCACGCAAATAAAAACCATGCACAGCACTTTTAAACCAAACCAGTGTGGCACCATAAATACATGGGAATTAAAAAAAACTAAATAAAAAAAGGACCATAATCGTAGGCAATGCACTTTAGTGGCTCAACTCAGTATGCTTTAACCTCAAAAATGCATTCCAGAACTGGTCTCTTCATTACATAAGGGAAAGGGGCAAAGAGAGATGAAAGTACAGAGGCACAGCATCTGCTAAGACTTCACTGCCTGGCCACTGCTCTAGCACACCTGCCATCACTGCTGAGCCTGTGATACGATGGAGCTGAAGCTGGCCTTGTGCTGATGGGTCACTGAAAACTGCAGGCAGAAAGGCCAGGTAATGGAATCACCTTTGTGAGAGCAGAAAGGTGGCAGAGAGGCTGAATGTCGAGCTGGTGTTCAGCAGCCCTGTCGGTAGAAGACGCAGGGGCTCTCGATGAACTTAATGGGTCAATTCAAAATATTTTCAGTGGTAAAACGGGGTTAGGAGGCAGAGTCCCCTCAAAAAGGAACTGAACCATTGTCCAAGTTTTGACTGAGACAGAGTTAATTTTCTTCAGCTGGTACGGTGTAGTAGTGCTTCAGCTGGCTTGGATTTTGTGTTAACGTTGACAACACACTGGCTGTTGCTCAGTGGTGCCTACTTCAAATCAAGGACTTTTCAGTGTCTCATGCTCTGCCAGTGAGGAGCTGCACAAGAAGCTGGAAGGGAGGGTGACCAGGAGAGCTGACCTGAACTGGCCAAAGGGCTGTTCCATTCCATAGAATGTTCAGTATATAAAATGGGGGAGCTGGCTGGGATGGGCCAATTGCTACCAGGGTTGGACTGGGTATTAGTCAGTGGGTGGTGAAAAATTCCCGTGTGCCTCACTTGTATCTCTGGAGTTTTATTCCTCTCCATCTCTCATTTTCATTACAATTATTCTTTTTGTTATTATTATCACTAGTATGATTATGTTTTACCTTGTTTTAATTATTAAACTGTTCTTATTTCAACCCACGAGTTTTACTTTTTTCCTCCTGATTCTTCTCCCCACCCCACCAGAGGGGGAGTGGGTGTTGGGTGTGTGTGTGGTGTGAGGAAGGAGCTATGTGGTCCTTAGTTGCCAGCTGGGGTTAAACCACAGCAATTGTGCAGTGTCAATAGTTTGATTGGAGACACCAGCAAGAATTGTATAAGGGTCTCCTTACTGGCTAATGCAGAAGCATTACAAAAAAGGCACGTATCCTCTAAATGCATTCCCCAGCCCAAAGGGCAGACTGGTGGCTCCAGCAGGTGACATTGCAGAAGGGGGAGTTTCCACTGAAGGGGTTGTGAGGTGTTTTAATCAGGGTTTAAAGCAGGTGACACCTGCTCTTGGGGCTTCCATAGAACTGAAAACACATCTTAAGGGTTGACAAAGAGTGAAACAGAAAAAAGGCCTTTTTCTTTTCCACACGGGGGATCCCTTTGGTGGCATAGGGAAGGAAATATTTCACTAGGAAATAGGAATAGTCATCAAGGAAAGATATAGAAAACAGAAAAATCACAGGATGAAAAAGGCTTAGTAGCAAAACAACTGGGGGGTTGAAAAATTACCAGAAAAGTGATATTCTCAAGAGTGCAAGCAATAGCACAGGCTCCAGTGAAAATGAGGTTAGTTTTGGAAATTAACATCACATCTGTCTAGTTCCAATAATCCTTGTCCATTTTAAAATGGAGCTTATGCCACAAGATATTTGCTATAAATAATCAAATACATTATAACCTGGACATATCCTCTACATCAAATAATCCTACCATAAAAACTGAGAATAAAGGAATTTTCTGGATAACTAGCACTTAAGAAATTGTTCCCTGGTGGGTTATTTGCAGCCTATTCTCTACTTCAGTAGGAGTTTATGTTGAATAACTCACAGCTGTGGAAATACCTGCACAATGGAATTTAATACTGCTAATAAAGGGATCCAAATTGGCTCAGCTCCACTCAAGACACACTAATGCTAAGATATACAAGTGTCTTGGGTCATGTAAAAGGCTGAGTGGCTTCAGTGCAGAACTGTAGATGCTCAGGTGGAGGGGTGGTTCCTGCTGCTGAAGGATGGGATGGTGCAGCGAATGAGCTGGGCAGCCCCAGGACCCTGAATGTGCCACAAGTTCAGATCAGCTCTGAAGCCTTTTGTCTTTGCACAGGAAGTGGGGGTGTCAACATAGTCCTGTTTGAGGGAATTATAGGAAACTGTATTTTTTATTTTTTAGGGACTGTATCTTCCTATTTTTTAGGAACTGCTGCACTGTATACACAGAGGGTGCCATAAAGCCACATATGTACGCAGTGGCCACATTCCAGTCAGGGTTATTCCATTCTGATCACATTTAAAGCACCAGCTGCCATAAGAACATCCCAAGATGAGCCATTGCAGCTGGAAAGCCAGAGCTGACAACTGTATGCCTCTTTTTTTTTTTTTTTTTTTTTTTTTTACTCTCCTGGATTAGTCTATTTTCAAATACTGAAGGGAATTGGGGAAGGGAGGAGAGGAGAAAGATGGAATAATTGATGTTTTGGATGATCTATATCATTCATATGTCCTTCAAACTCTCTCTCTGCAACATTTACAAGCATATTTCTGTAGAATATGGGCAGGACACAACCTGCGTAATTCACTCTGTAGCATCATGGCTTAGTCAAAAGCCTTGAGAAGGGAACCTCATCAGCCCACCCCTGGCTAGATCAGAGCTGCTTGTATTTGATATTTGACTTCAAGTTCCAGAAATTTTTAACTGTTTGTTTTAAACTCAAAACAAATTTTTGATACTTGTAGTTTCATGCAAATCACATCTGGAAAGAAAATTATCAAAGTGCAAGTTAAAATTTCAATACCTAGAAGAAATCAAAAGAATAAAAGGCATTCAAACCAAACAAAAAAAAATGTGGTCGAATAAAAAATTATTTAAAAATTCATGATTTTGAGGAATCGTTATTTCTGTGTGTTTCACAGCAGCCTGCAGTTGTGTAGGCAAATATTTTGCAGTGATAGTCAAATGGCCACAAACCTTCCCTCAAGGAAGGCCCTGGTCTGGAGGAGTTTGCAGGGTACTCAGATGGAGGGTGAGGTGTTGGTATAAGGGCATAACAGTCCCAGAAAAGCTATGTCTGCAGCCAGGATTTTCATGTGACAAAATGACTCTACTGGTTTCAAGGTAGAGCCGTCCCTGTGTTTTCTTTCTTCTACATCAAAGGATACTTCAAATTAATCCACCTGTTAATCAGCTGAAGGAGATTGTTGCAATTAAGAAACCAGAATAGTTTCTGGCACTCACCTGCATGGTCATGGGTGATTAAAAAATAAAATAAATTAATAAAATCAATAAAATATAAAATAAGATCAATTTTCCATTTTCCCTTTTGAGTCTTGACCTTGCAGCTATATGTTCGCCCTGCTATGTGGAAGTGCCTGCATGAGGCCCATGGCTAGAAGTTTGCTTTCATTACTGATTGCAGTTTTCTTACCTAGTACATGGAGTTTTCTTGGAAACTGCTGTCTTGTAGATTGCCACTTTCGGAAGCATCAGACTGTTAAAGGCAATTAGTATACAGACCACCCTTCCTTTCCCAACAGCTCCCCTCCCTACTTGAGAACTGGCCGTGCCGTGGGTCTCACAGCAAAATCGCAGGACTCGACAACTCTCTTTCCATTTTAAAAGCCCATATCCCAGTATTACATGGTCTTGAGCTCAAAAATGTTGCCTCCCTGCAGAGCGCCACTGTTCAGTCCCTCATTATAAACTGGCCATTAGTATTTTTTCCTCCCTCTCAGGAATGCAGCTGGCATCTACTGAAAAGCCAAATCCTGCTGCGTGAAATTTGTGAGTTAGGCCCTTCTCAAGGAAATTCTGACTTCTTAAAAAAAGGGGGTATATTTAAAAATAATACGTTTTCTGGGAGAGAGAAGGCTGATATAGGCTATATTTTTTTTAGCTCTTAGGCTGGAATAGCAGCAAAATTTGGAAGTTTGCTAAACAAAGTCAACTTGAAAGTCCTTGTCCCTGTTGACACAAAGGCCAGCAGAGGAGATAGCTGTGGTATGCAAAAATGAAATTGCATTACTCCTACACAGCTCAGGAACCACACTAAAGGTTCCTGATTGCTGTCCAGAGTCCTTAGCAATAAGCCCAGCTCCTGCAACACTTCCCACCTGATTCACATTGGAGGAGCTGGTGGTCTAAGAACAGATACAGACATAGAGCTGCTGACAAACACGAATGAAAAGATAGCTGTCAAGGTTGTTCACCCTTTGTTATCACCCTTTGGAACATGAGTTTAACCTGAAGGGGAGATTTCAAAGAAAACAGCTGAAAATTTCCTTTCAGATTGGAGTTTGCAGTTAAAGTCAGGCACAAGCCCCAGTATCGATCACAGTTCCTAAATTTCACACCTTCTGTCTGCTGAATTTGAGCTCTCTTGGCAAGCCAGGAGCAACCCACCTTGGTTTTGATGGGTTTGTCTGTGTGGAGCACACACAGGTCCTGCATTCTGTATTACACATGGCCAGAAGATGATGGAAAGTTAAAAACTTTGTGCAAAATGACAAACAAATTTTCATAAGATATCAAAGAGTTATGGAAGAAAATAGAATGGAAAAAAACCCCCAGCATCTGAAAGCACCAAACATAAGTTCTTTAAAAGCTTTTTCAGTACTCAGACCTCCCAAGAGATCACTCAGGGAGGATGAAACTTCATGTGATGAAATGAGAGTTGCAGTTGAATGTGATAAGGAGTGTTAAGTGCCTGCTTCATATCAAACATTTGCTAAAATGCCTCCTAATGCACTTACGAAAGAGATGCTACCTTATATATTGTAGCCGTTCAATACAAAATTATACATAGCATCTCAGATGAACTCAGAATTGTTGAGACAGAGCTATTAATTAAACTGGGGTGATACATAACTTGAGGATCTCCAGAGATCAGGCAGAATTTCTTTTAGCATGATATAACCTTCCAACTGGTAAGATACTGGACACCTGAGAAGTGTTTCTGTCACAGAGCACTGTACAAAGTGAAAAAAAAAAAAAAAGGAAGACCCAAAAAATTTTCAAATTAAAAATCCCCACTCTGAGAGAATCACCACAACCACACACAGAAAAAAAAGAAAAATAACCTGAAGAAATTTGGACTTCAGCTATGAACACTGACCTAAAGGATCATGAATTTGGGTGTCCAGCAGGCATGGAGGCCCATTGTGTGGGCATCTGTCTGCTTCAGCTGAAGCACATTCCCTTGCTAATGTGTGATAACCTGAATTATCAGGGATGGATTTAGTATCTCATCCAAACTGAAGCTTACCAGTCTCGTCCTGCTTCCCATAAAATTGATGGAAACACAGTTGGGAATTTCTTGGGGAGCTGGAGTGTTTTTGCTCTGTTGTGGCTGGATGCTTTTTCTAATATTTTTGATTCTGCATGCACAAGTTTATTATTTTCTGATGTCATCTTTAGTGCATAATGGTATTTTAAAATGTGCTTATGAATTAAGACTTCTCATAGACCTTTTAAAATTATTTCTTGATGTGAGGGATAAAGTTCTTTTATTTTGGAAGTGATTCACAGGGTCATGGAAGAAATGCTTTTACAGTTAAATTGCTCCATCACTGCTTCCAATAAAGCCTCTCCCTTTGAAAGAACTGATACTAGTTGCTGTCAAAATAACATGGTAAATTAGAACAGATTTTAATACTGTGAACATTCAGTGGAAATTCATATTTTCTCATGAAATGTACGAGCATGGTCCATAAATTTAGAGACTTCCATAAGTGACTTTCTATCTAAAGGTACCATCTGCCATTCTGAAATGCTGGGGTACCACCAGGCTTCCTAATAGAACATAATGGCATGTTGGAATAACATCAGTTCTATGGGATGTTAAATATTCAGGAGCTTCTCTTACACAGAAGATTCAGGCCTTAGCCTTGTATAAAAATATGCTGTCAAAAAGCTAGAAAAAACATACAAATCATCCAGTCCTACACAATAAAACCAGCTGCTGGGGTTACGTGCGCCCCAGGGCAGCTTTAATTTGGACATGCAATATATCACCATAGGGCTACTTGATCAGAGTTGCAGTCTCAGGAAATATTTTCAGGACTATTCAATTTCCATTAGCAGTTTCTCCAGGATATATTAGACACAAACTGGGTTTTCTTCAGTATCAATCATTCATGTTTTCTCTTTCATCCTGTCTTTGCTAAAATGGGATTTTCATGGAGGCCGTGAAATTGCAAAATTTAGTCTGTTTTATCATTTAGATTCTGCTAATGGTGTTTTGCAGCAACAGCTGGATAAGGAACCTCTCTCCACCCTGGTGCTAGAGAACACCCAGTGATGTTCAGTATTTTCCTTTCCTTTTGGTAGTTTCCTCCCCCTGTGACCCCTATGTGTTTCTGCACACTTTCAGACTGATCATCCCTGGTAGCTCTCTGGTACGGGGCACTTGCTTTGTTCCCCAAGGATGCAGGTTGGTTACACTTTGCCGATGTGTGAGAGCAGTACTTTCCCCAGGACCAAGGTTAAAAATGTGTCAGAACTTTCACAGAGGCCTGCAATGCTGCAAGCATGCAAATAGTAGTTATGCCTCCCAAGGTCCCTCCCAAACTGAAGTATCCCACCACATTATTACATTCATACATATCAATGCACAGACGATGAAACCTGAGGACACCCTCTTTCTGAAAAGACTACAAAGCTGCAAATACTGCTTATTTTTGCTTGTTGTGGAAAGGGAGAAAGAGAGAGATTTAAGAACTGAAATGTTCTCACGAGGGGCAGCCAGTAAGACCAGCTGATGACTCATGTGAGTTGGAAATTGCCTGAGAAGGGGACTTTGCTAAACAAAGACCCACAAAAAATAATAATCTCCAAACAAAGCAATTCAAAGAACAATCAAAACTCACGAGTTCTTATGACTCTTGCATGGTTCAAGTCTTTTGTAACAGCAACCAGCTTGGTTATCAGTGTTCATATTCACTCACTTTACTAATTATGCGATTCTGCTTTTCCAAGTAAACTGGAATTTCCTCCCTCTGATTTGTGAGGGCACTTCTCAGGGCCAGTATTTCCCTCCATTTAGCTAAAACAAACAAGAGCTTTCTCTTTGAAAATATTTCAACATCATGAGATAAGTTTCCTTCCTCCTTTTAATAGCTGCAGGGCTCCCCAGAGGGAAGTGTCAACAACATTATTCCCTTCCAAATTCTAAGAGAGATACAATGTTCTGGTAGGTGTTGGGATTAGATTACAGTAAAATTAATTATTGGTTTCAAGCTTTCGCTCTTCAGGCTGCAACCTCAGCTCTCACAGACCTGTTACCGTACCTGTTACCATACCTGTACCAGGTTACACCTGTGGTGTTTATTCACCTTTCCCACTGCTCTGTGCCAGACACTCATGGAACACACAGAAGCCACAGTGTCATTTAATTGCAACCCTCAAGCAAAAGCCATAAAAATCCATTAGTTCATGTGATCACTGTACTGTAATCCTCTACCTGTTGGGGAGTGTTCCTGAGGACAGGACATGAGCACTTGGGATCAGAAATGGGATCACAGGCTCCGTCTTGATGAGCTTACCATGTCATTTGAAATACGGTAAGAAAAGCCCATGCAGCAGCCCAGAGGAGACTGCATGTCCAGCTACTGTACATCTCAACCCCATTCCTCAAGCTGACCCATTTTGGATACTTCTTTTATGAATAAGTAAGTGAATAAATAAAATCAGCTAGCTCCATCTGTTATTCACCCGAACCACAACAGGGTGAATTGATAGCTTGTAGACAAGGTTTTTGAGGAGATATGGAGAAAGTGTCCTTCCAGATTAATTCAAGGACAGGACTCCAAGGAGTCTGTTGCCCATTTTTCAAGTGATCCTATGTTTATTTACTGAAACAACAGGAGTAATATGACATCATAAATCTTTAAAAAATTGAAATAGTAGTGCCAGTCTTGAAAGATTAATAATAAGGAACGCCTTTTAGAGTGTGCTTGTGGAAATGTAATATGAATGATTAGTGTTTTCGAACGTTAGAATTACAGTGTATAATTGTAATGTTATAGCAGCTATATAGGAGCCAGAGATCCCTTAATGGAATACATTGTGAATTTAATTATTTATATGGAAAAATCAGGACTGTTATAGTCACTGAATGATAGACCTACAGTTTCCTAACATTCTTCAAGTGTCACAATGGAGCAGCATTGCTATCCACGATTGTTATTCAGTTAGATTTAAATTCTACCCTACAGTTGATATCCTTTGTGCTCTAGAGCCTGGAGTGTCTTTTAGGCTATCTTCCTGCAAGGCATACCAAAGGTGCCAAAATCCATTGAAGAAGGATTTTGCTTACAGGAAGGTTGGTTCCTGGAGCAGGAAGGGACCTGTCTCTGCTAAGAAACAAGTGGCCACACAGGGTGCTTTGCCCTCTACTCCTTCTGCAACAGTTGCTTCAAAACTCTTTGGGTAGAATCACATCCAGCAAAAGCATGATTAAAAAAATCTATATATCTTTGGGATATATAGATTTCCTTAGATTGACTTCAGGGTATATGTACAGCCGCTCAAAAAAAACCAGCCTAGAAGTTCTTCAGCTGTTTTTATAACGACAGTAATATTAAAAGTACAGTTTCAGGCAGGAGCAAAACATCGCTCCTGTGCAGAAAAGGCAGGACTTTGTACACTCATCATCTCTGTGTCGGCACCTCTCCCTGTGTTTGCCACTCGCAGGGTGCACCTTGCAGGGCCTCCCAGCTGCCCCGGGACGCAGGCGTGTCCCTCTGTGCCTCCCGGCTCAGCCAAGGGGCTTTCCAGGCTGGGCTGTGCTCGGAGCGGCTGCACCACTCCGGGGGTTTCGATTGCTCAGTGAACAATGGATATGATAGCAAAGGGAAGAAAGAAGGAGGATTTTTAAAATCCTCTCAGCCCCAGCTGAGGGACTCATACAACTATCAGACAGGATTCAGCAGAGTGGAAATCCCTGTTCTGATAAGTCCTAGTCCTGGAAGGTGAGAGATGCAAAGTTCAGGATGGAGGTGTGCTGGCTGGATGCCCTGCACTCCCTCACACTTGGCTTTCCCAGCTGTAACCCATGCCTGGTGTTGCACATCGTTATTGTTGAAAAAGATCATCTAACCAAATCGAGCTGTGAGTGATTCACACCCAACTGTAGACCTTCCCGTTTGCTGGAAGCAGACTGAAATTCAGTCAAACGCTATTTCCAAAAAATCCTGGTGTGAGATTCTGCACACGGGCATGTGTGTTTTGCATGCAAGGAACTGTAAATGCACTGCATAAGAGCACATTTGTTAACACAGTTTATTGGCACACTTATTGGCAAAGCATACATAAAATACAGTTGTATTATATAACACACTGACTCACTGTGTCTTTACATAATGAGTTGAACATATTAATATGTAAATGAAAAAAATTAGTTTCTTTTATAAAGTTTCACATAAATACACCGGAATAAAAAAAAAAAAAAAAAAAAAAGTAAAACAAAAAATGAGGGCTTTACAAAAATATTATACAAGAAATATACTATGAAAAGAAATAACAACAAAGCCAACTCAGATACAATAATAAAAACACAAAAGTTTTAGATTTATTAAGCTGCCCACAAAGTTAATGGATTACATGGCTTTAAAATATCTGGATCGACAGCAATTTTACAAAGCATAAACTCTCATAGGACTGGGTGTCTTTTTCCACATAAAAATATTTCTCATGTCTTCGATGAAAAAAAGACATTTCTTGTTTCAGTATTTTTATTAAACGATGGATAGAGTATCTACTGGCATCAGCTAAATGTAAATTAAAAATGCTGGATCTTTTATATGATTAACTGATGGAAGAAAAGTTAAAGAAAGAACAAAAGTTACTTTAAATTACTTTTCCTTAAAAGCTGATCTTTTTCTGAAACAAGAAATTTCAGGTGCAAGTTGAAAAGCAGAAAATATATTACAATTGTAAAAAGTTTTACATAGTTACGTTAATGAGATCCTGAGCACTGATGACTTTAAAATATGGCCATTGTTTGATGAGGAAAAAAACAACCCCTTCCAATAAAATGCACTGTCAGAAAATTTTCATGAGATGCTGTATCATTTCCAATTATTTTAATCGAGGTCAGTGCCAGTATCATGTTGTATGAGAATGCTTCCAAGGTATGTATATGGAAGCTTATACAAGAGTTTTCCCTAATGAAAAAAATTGGATAGCTTTAGTTTAGAAATAGCTACTGTATAATTTGAAAGGTGTTTCTTTTAAATTTTATTTTGAAGAATGCTGTGAAACAGTAATTAATAACCCACTGACATACATTGCAGTGGGTACGGCTGCAGGATAACCTATTGGGAAGCTTGTGGTGTGGGGTTTTCGGATTTAGTCTCCTGGTTAGCAGGAGGTTTGCTGTTCCATGGGCTGTTATTTCCCAGTGCAGGTGAATTGTTGAAATCTTCTTCATCATCCATGCCATTTGCTGCATCATACTGTGTATTCTCTAATCTAGTGATAAGCCTTTCGTCTTCATCCCCAAATTCGCCTCCCATCAGAGTTGGTTCTCCTACCACCATCACATCCTGTGAACAGCACCCAATATTTGTTATATGGAAACCTTGAGAGAGAAAAAATCAACTTAAAAAAATTATGTTAGAGAATTTGCATCGCTTAACTTTGTGATATTTGAACAACAGAGTTAAAAGTTCCTGCATAGTAGGAAGCAGGAGACAGGCTTATGCTTTATTTCTAATTAAATGAAAAGCTATAACACGTCTCTCTAGCTGCATGCTCATGGCTCTGGATCTCAGAAACCCCAGAACTGAAAAGCAGGTAGACTGAAAAATGTGCCTGATTTTAAGCAAATAAGCAGGTTATGAAACTGCCTTTAAACTCCTCCTTGAAATATTTAGCCTTTATCCAGTAATTCTTTCCTGAGCCATTTTCTTTGGAAAGGCACCAGGGTGCATCTCAGTTGGAACTTGGCGATATGTGTATTTTAGAAGTAGTTTAAAAGAAACTGCATTTCTTATCCTCAGACTTCTCAAACGTGGAGCGCAACACTCTAATAAAGATGGTAACTCTCTAATCCATAGCCAGCCAAGCCCTTTTACGCATCTAATATACTTGACATTCTGCTACTTAATTATGGTAATTAATTTAGGTAAAGTTTTCGATAAAAACAATGTTCACACTGATTTGACAATTTGCATAGCTAATTAAGTCATTAGCAAAAACCTGCTGATTGCCAACAAGCCCTGAATTTACCATCTGTTATTTCATGGTGCCTGTCACCTAACTCCATGTAGGCAACCCTGCCGCCAATCTGTGCAGTAAGAGGACCAATCTGTCCAGCTGGTACCGTAAAAGCAAGATGAAGAGTGCTAATTATAATTACACTGATGAAGCTGGTAGTCATCAGAAACTAAAGCATGCAAGAAAGACAGAATTCATCTAATCACTGCTTTAAGTACAAATTGTCCTTCCATGAAAACAAGTAAACCGCCTACTGTACTCCAGTGCATCACAGATTTGCTGCAAAAAACCTAAGCAGCACGGGATAGAAAGGTGCAGACTTGAGATTGGAAAGCAAAGGTGCAAAGCCAGAGAGCTCTCTTGTTCTCTCTGTTCAATGGAGAATCAGGCTGCTGTGCTAACTGCTAAAGAAATATGTGGGATGCATCTTTTCATGCAGCTCAGGTGTCAGGGAATCAGCTAGTGCTTGGTAAAAGTGCAGTAATTCCAGATGTCTAGCTTCATTCCTGCTGATTTAACAAGCCCTTCCAAGAATCCTAGTGAACAACAGATTCATATTTTAAAGTATCTGTTCCTCCTTTTGAATGTAAAAGCATTCGTAAAAAGCAAACAGAAGACACGTTTGCATTTAATAAGGTTTCTTTTTAATCAGATGTGTACTTCCTTCACCACAGAACAACACAAATTATTGCCTTTAAATGTTTATACTATTTTTTGATATCCCTCAACAAAGGCTAGCGTGATACAGAAGAATTTTTGTATCACATTTTCAGCCTATGCTACTTAAAAATTTTTTGATTATATGGAAACTGTTACATGATTTCTTCTCCACTTTCTATATTTTGTTACTCCGTATATCCATAAAATATTTGGTTAAGTATAACTCACACACGGCTTTAAGACATAGAAGTTTTAAAGACAAAGGTGTTCATAAGCAAAAGTTTATTCTAACTTATTCCATCCATCTAAACAACAGACTATATATAGTGTGCACTGCTGAACCAGACCTGACCCCATTGTATTGCAAGAGCATTAATGACAAGAGAGACCTGGCAGAGGACAGCAGGTTGGGTTTGAGGTGTGCAGTGTGATATTGCAGGCAAAAAGACCAGAGTGGCTGAAACACAGCATCACAGACCGAGGTGGCAACAGTTTGTTTTACTTCAATGCTCTTGAGTACAGGCCTCAAGTTCTCCCTGTTGCCACACCAGGAAGAGGTCAGTGACTTGGATGAGACTTAGAGAAGCGCATCAAAAATCACTATGGGGCTAGAACAGCTGGCGGGGGGGGCGCATGAAAGAATTAAATATGTGTTACATCCACCAAATGACTGGGAGGAGTAAATATGCTTAACAACTGCAAGTGCTGAAAGGAAGATGATCACTTTAGGCCAATCTGAGGAGATGTAAACTAGGGTACTAAGATGATATTAAGCGAACAAAAATGTAATCCCCACTGCTAAGACGAAATTCCTCTTACTGATAATGGCAGACTGAGGATTAATGACCCTACTGGCATGGTGCTAACTTTGCTGCTCAGGTCACCTAATGCTGGGCTGGGAAAAATCTCAATCTGTGGTAGGAAACATTTGTGCATCAGTGGGGAGATGTTCAATCACCTTGTAACCACTTCCATCTCTAATTTCTCAGATTCTTTGCAAATATTATTCTTTAGCATAATGACATCCACTGAGAGGGCGGTTTGCATTTCTATTTCCCTCCATGCTATGAAGAGTCTCTTTCTCTCTCTCTCTCTGGGAATTAAACTACAATTATACTGAGGTTAGTGGAGTTTTCCCTCATTCTATTTAAAAGATAGATATCACAGCATTAGTTACAGGACATTTAAAAAAAGAAAAAAACCTTGACAATCTTGCCACTTATAATTATGTCAGGCAAAAATAGTGTCTCAGGAAGCGCACATGCTGTTTCCTCCCCAGAGAGGATTCTGCTCCTTAAACTGAAAGCTGAAGACCCCACCAAGTGCACCCCATTGAACCTCCACTCACTAGATCCCGTGCAATGACCACCAACCTCTGAGGAGGACTGGAAGTGACTCCTTTTAGAGCCCCTCAATGCTTCTCCTTAAATTGGCCAGTGGGGGTCACTGCTGTTGAATGACACAAGGCTCCATCCCTCCCAGGGTTGAGGCTGCAGCTCTGGAGTGCTCCTAGCTCCTGCTCATGGAGTGAGAAGCAGAATCCAAGAATTAAACCCTAGTCTCTTGCACGGCAGCACACACTGCTATGGCCTAGTTATGGTAGCACATATTTGACTAGATTAGTTTAAAAAAGATTTAGACTGTAGTCACTCAATCTTATTAATTTACTCTGTGATTAGAAACAAAATTTTTGGTCAAGGAATGTCTCATGATAGTAAAATATGGTTGCAGTGAAGCACTATAAATAAAGCAGTGGTTGTTTTACATTATGTGATAGAAATGTATTATTTTATAATATAACCACAAAAGCAGCTTTCATGTATATCATACCTTTCATCCTGAAATAACCCTAGTTGCCATCCAAACTTTAATTGATGCATATCAACTACACACAGAGGTCACTTCATACACAACTCAAATACAAGCACTTCTATTTAACAGACCGGTCGCTTCTCAGGCTTCATCTTTTTTTATACCAAGATTCAAAATTTAGCTCTGCTCTGCCCAGTTATGTAACTAAACTTTTCTAGTTTATCGTCCTGTATCTAAACAATGTATTAGTGAAGTCTGGAGGTAAAGAAGTCTGGTGGGCCATATAAAAATCCCCATCCCTATGCCTGCCATCTTTGCTACTGTTAATACATAGCCCCGCCCAGTGTGTTACAATGATTAGTTCATAGTTCCGGTGTTACAGTCCTCAGAAGTAGATGAACGGTGCTTCACAAGCCTGAGATGACTAAAAATGCCCAACACTAGCAAATACATTGTTCAAGCACGTGTCATACTCCAAGGACTGAAAGTTGCACTAGTTCTAGCAGCTCATGTACCTCCAGTGCTAAGTCAAAAGAAGAAGGGTACCTCCTCCTGCTTTCCTTCTTATGGAATTGTGTTAGTGGTGATTATTTTAATAACTGACTTCTTTGCTCCTTACCACAAAAAATTATTAATCAATGAGAGACCCAGTGCTGCCCATACCCATCATGTTCACTGCTTCCACTAAAAAAACATCAGACTGACTATGGTGTTGAAATGATCCATAGAAACAGAACTGACATTTTAATTAGGCTTCAGAGTAAACACTTTCTAGAGGAAAATCTTTCACATCTCATCGTAATCCTCCCTGTTAACTTGACATTCTGGTCTTGTTTGGAATATTTTTCCTAAAGTGCAGAAACTGGAAACCAATTTATTCTCTCTCATCTCCTTATGACTGAATCTTGGATTCTGAATTGCATAGTTCTGAGACATGGTATAATTTCTGACACTAATCTCTGGCCTTGGAACTGTAGTTCTGGTTCTACAACATCCGTTACAAACCATCTAAACCTACCCCCTGTTTCTGAAACACATAAGAGGTTGTATTGCTCCCTTCCACGTTAGCAGGTTTTTTTATGGATTTTGTTTCTGAGGAGCTTACAGAGAACTACAAAGAGAAAGAGAGATTACTGAGGTATGTAACTTGCTTAAAGAGTGCAAGGAGGTTCTAATTAAGACTCTGGATGCAATAAAGAATGTTTGATTTACTTAGTGGCATTTAGTGGTGTTTTATTCTTTCCAACCCAAATGATATTTCACTGGATTCATGGTTACAATACTACACTCAATAGGATCTTCACTAGTAAATGAAAGCAAAATCCACCTCTTAATTTCTGTGCTGATGACTTGGAGCAGCCTGGAGCAATGGTTCTTACAGTTTGTGAGAGTTCTGCATTGCTGCCAAATTTCAAATATATGAAAACAGATCAATGTGCCCTGTTTTTATTAAACTTAACAGAAAGTGATATTTATTTGATAATGGGTATATACACCCCTTCTGATGATCTTGCATATACTTATCCACGGATCACAGTGAACAAGTCACTATTCTACAGTACAGGAGCCTGGACTTGCAAGAAAGTTTTATTTGAAACAGAAAAGAATGAAAAATGCTAAGGAATATGATTTTAGCCAGTAAAGAGGCTTGAAAACTGAGTAAAGACTTGGGAAAACACTGCAGCTAGCTTCAAATATCAGAGGAAATGATTAGTGCTGTGCAAGTGATAAGGCAATGGCACACCCAAATTAGATAACTAATTTATTTGAATCATAGGAAGTCTCACATTAGAAAGGTTTTCTATGAATCTTGCAGGAGGAGTTTGCCCATCTTTGCTCTTTGTTTAGAGAAAAGAGGAAACTGCTAACTCCAGTTTCTGCCCAGGGGGCTAATGTTTCTTCCAAAGACCAGGTGTGATTAAGAACATGAATAAACCCAAAACCAGTTTAAATTACTGGCACCTGCTGAGGCTAAGGCACCTGAGTGAACTACAACTTCTCAGTCCCTGTTCTGTCAGTTTTCTTTATGCACTAAACCCTGCCAATGAAGTACTGAGCCTGTACCTATGAGGGTTTGAGAAAAGAAAACTTCTGGTGAGAAAAATGTTTCTGTGTTTGTGCTATTGGAGTGACTTCAGTGGGATTGAGTTCTACTTTCAGCACCCTACAGTGTGTTACCTCAGCACCTACAGGATTCAGGTCAAAAGCATCACTGGACAAGCAATGGGCCAACCTAGGTATGAGTTGTGTGGTGCAGTAATGACGCACACTGGCTAACTACATTTGTTTTAAGAATGTGGGAAATATGTGGGAAATATGGAATATGTAGAAAAGATATTAAACATGAGACTTGGGCCACAAGAGTTATGTTGACAAGAGATACTGAGTGTGCAATCAGTAGGTTGAGAACTAACAAAATCACAGAAATCAATGTTTTTCCCACCATCATAAGGGAAAATGGGTGCAATAGAGTGCAAATGTCAAAAGAGCAAGGCTTTGTATTTTATTTACCACAGCTGAGAAAGTATAAACAATAGTTAGAGACAAAAGGACGGACTGAGACTGAACCTTTTCAAATTACTGATGAGAGGGAAGATGCATACCCACCCACTGGTACTGACTCTTAAGATGCTTTTAAAGACTGTGTTATTAAAGATGTATCAGAATGTGTCAGTGCTGTGAAAGTGCTAATCAATTTAAAGCAACACAAAGAGCACAAATGATACTGATTGATTAGGCTTCACCAACCGAGCTCCAGGGTGCAGTGCCAACCTGACCCATGTATGGAAATACAAACACATCATTTCACTTTCTGGGCTTCGCTCTGTATTGTCAGCACTGTCCCTACCTGAAGAAATGATCAACAAATAATGCAGGTAGAGGAAATGGCACATCCTCCTCCTCCAACTAGAAGAATGTCTATGTGACAAGTACCATTCCTTCTCATTAATCAAGGTTGGCTCAGCCCAATGTATTTATCTGAAGAGCTGGAAGGGGCTGTGTGGATAATGACAAAACTCTGTGAAGTTTCAAGCTTTGCCACAGCTGCTGGTACTTCAGCTGTTTTCTGGACACTACCCTGAACATGACACTTGCCTCTCCAGGCATGAAAACCTCATTAAAAAAACAGAAGGTAATGATGTGAATGAGGTGTGGATGAGCTGAATGGTAAGTTCACACATTTGCCAGAGTGTACAAAGCATTACTGCAGGAGCAAAACTGAATAATTATGAATGTCCTAAACCAAGATTACATAGAATAGAAGCTAAGAAAACATTGTCTAACCAGGATTATTTTAGTATCAGAGAGAAAACAACACAGAAGTGTAAAAGTGACAGGAAATTTGTAATTAGATATGACTATGGTGGAGAGACTGACTTTGCTGGATGAGAAGAAATCACTGGAGAAAAAGAGAAAGCTGGACTTCATATTAGTCCAGATTTGATGTGGATATGAGCCCATTGCCAGGGTTCTCTAGAGTGGAAGATGAGAAATATTGAACTGAAACTAGGTCTGGTTATGTGAGTCATCTGGATAGAAGATGCAGTGATTCCATTCCTCTTCTCTAAGAAGGAAGAGGGAAAACCTTTTAACACTGAAAATGAATGATTTCAGTAGGTTTTTGGGGTTTCTTATACTGAGCAGGACAGTCCCATTCACAGAAAGCTGTATGGCCAAATGAAGCTTTTAATGAGTTGAAAACTGCCAAATTGTGTTCAAGGATCTCGTCTTCTATTGCATAAGGGAAACCAAACATTTACTACTAAATGATACACTTCAAGGTACAGTTATGTGAAAGAAACAGAAAGCAAGTTACTGCTACCTACAGATACCTTCAGAAAGCAGTGGTATGCCTGTAATAAGGTCCACTTCAAAGAATGCATAATTTTGAAGAAATGTGATAACAGCTCTCTATTAAACTGAAAAGCATTGAATAGTTTTGCACCAAAATATCCTACTGCTAAAATTATTTCGAGTTCTGTCTACTCTACAGGGTGGCCCAACCATCAATTCCATCTGGTTTGCTATCTTTGCTGTGGGGAAGATAGAAAGAGCTGTTAGTATGTCAAATCAAACAGCTAAGCATTTCCCCTTTGCAGATGGAAAAGAGAAGTGTCCTAAAAATGGAATCTGATCCTCCATAGGCAAGAGTTTGGACCATTTTGCTTCTCTGGTACAGAAAGAAAAGAATATTGAAAAACACTGACTATGCAAAGTCCTGAAAGTAAATGAAGGCTAAAAATCCATCTCCCAGACCATGATAAACTTCACCAATGTGTCTCAGATGCTCAACTATCATCTCCATCAGGAAAAGCAGCCTTGACTACTTCATCTGTCAGAAGTAGCCTTTCAGCACCTGGAGTCAGCTTCGATATCAGCAGGAGTGACAGGTAACTATCAGAGGGCTTAATTACACTCAAACACACAAGTACACATGGCTTCCACGGAAGCCAACAAAAGTTGTCTCTCCAGGGAAGGGCAGGATGAAGAGTGGCAGGGGGTCAGATTCTGGGCTTACTGAACTGAACTCAGAGCAGGAGTAGCTGAGATAAAGTGACTTTATTGTCTTTTAAACTTGGGAGACAGCAGGGAACTAAATGGTTGCTCAGTTTTGCACTTAGTTGCTGTTTTTTTCTTAAATATGTTTGAATATTGATCCAAGCGGTTTTGTGGCAGATGTTGTCAGTGAGTCAGAGTGGTCCCTGTCACCAGGGGATCAGGTAGCTGGCTTCTGACTGTTTTGTGCTGCCAGAAAAACACAGAGATGCCTATATTAGGGAAAGAATCTGACTCTGGGGATGCGAGCCATGTGAAAATGTTAATATGACAAGGAGGAAATATGAGTTTAATGTACTGAAGCCCAAAGCTTCTGTAAACTAGTGGATTGCTGAATCAGTTGCTAAACAAAAAAAATCTTCATTTCATTTCACTGGTGTTAGTCTACTCCTCTTTTTTTATCTGGGTATTCAAGCTTCCTAGGAAGTGTCTGCTTTGTGCTAACAAAAGGCCTATATTCTTTGTCAGGTTTCAGAGGAGACCTAGTCCTTTCCTATCTGCTGATCAGAAATCCAATAAAAATCCCTGCATGTTACTCCCACGGTATAACTTCATGTTTCCTATAATATAAAATTAATTTCACAAGCTTTAAAATGCATAAGCTATCTCCTTATTGACTAAGGCACACTTTGTTGCAATTTGGGGACTGATTATCCCTATATTGTGAATAAGGCAGTAAATGGGACATTATTAGTGCAGGTACAGCTGCTCCTCTGGAAATGACTTGGTGTCTCCCTATACAATTAGGATTTCAACAGTTAGAGCTATCAGGGCGCATAAGCTGAGAGCCATATTCCGAGGGATCTACCCTCTGCAAGTGGAGTGGTTGGAAAAAGAGATAACCCTTGCAGGTAAGTTAACTCATAACCTGTTCCTGTTCAGCATCTGAATCTGGCACAAATTAGAAGTAAGGTACTAAAGTAGAGAGACCAGCAGATTCCTCAGGTATGACTGCCCTGCACCACAGGGACACATCCTCACTTAGCACCTAGCAGACAGAAGTCTGCAAGGTTCTTGCTATATCTAAAAACACGAGGCCCAATCTAGTCCCACCACTAGTGGAAGGACTCCCATTGAAAAGAAGGGGAGCTGGCCCAGGCCTTTAAAAAAATCACATCTGATCCTTAGGACACCTGGGTTTGAGGGTCCTTTGTTAAAGCTGCACTGCAGAACAGTTCCTTCACATCTCTTCACTAATTCCCCAGCTTCCACAGCACGCTGTGCAAGATTGCCTTTTGCTTGTGATAGTTTTGGCTCAAGAATGCACCTTCTTTACAGTATAAGGAAAGAATAAAAGCACTGTAAGTGATTCAGGCCTAAAAGGAAAGCGAGACTTACAGGTACCTGACTTGATAGACTCAGGTTTGCAGCAGCTGACTTTTTCTTGCTGTTGGTACTATTTGCATTGTTCCCAGCACTACTGTTGGAAGTGCTGCTGGTAGAGTTTTTCCTTTTTCTCCGTTTGGTTGTCGGTTGTCTTGTGGGTTCTGCTGCAATAAAATGATAAGAAGGAAAGCAAATGGCAGACACTGTAAAGCATTAACTAAAATGATCCATAAGCAGAAGTGCTACAATATTTTTTCATCTAGTTTTAAATGTCCTAGTTAAATACTAGTAGTAGCAGATTTAACATACAAACCATAGAATGATATTTGGACCCAAATCAATGGAATCTGCTTTCAAGTTTGTGTAATGGATTACCAAAGCTTATTGTCCCACCATTATCTATGAAGACACTTGAAAGTGTTTTACCAATGGGAGTATAATGAGAATTATCATGGTGCTCAAAGTGACTGTGTAGCTTGCTGAAGGTCACACAGCAAGCAACTGTGCTGAACAAAAATCCAGGTCTTACTCTGATGTAGGGTACAGCCTCAACTGGCCCAGCCAGAGAGAAAGGCTAAGGGAGTTTTCTACCCTGCTGCTGAGCACACAAACAACCACTATTTGAGCTCCTTGTGCCTCTGATTTTGGCCTTCACTTTTAAATCTGCCACTCCCAAGAGAGCACTGCTGAATGCCATTTCCACGCAAACCTTCAAAACTCAGGCCAAAACAGGACAATTACCACAGCTTTGCTTAAACTGGCAAAGAACAGAGGGGCAATTGTACTTCTCAAAATTTGACCTGAGCACTCGTGCGAATAGTCTTAGATATACAAACCTTTATAATCTGAAAAAAAGAGAAAATTATTATTATTTTGAGGTGTAAGAGGAAGGAGATTAGGTTCAGGGCTGTAAATAACTTTATATTAGTCTCAAAGACAATTAATTATGAATTGTAGCTGTAATTTCAGAGTCACAGCAGGAAGCTGGATTACATAAACGATGAATTCTAATGGAGCCAGTAGGCATTTTGCATTCCATCTACACATTTTTTTTGTACTAAATTATATCCCAGTCATAGTGAAACCATCTGAATGTGCACATCTATAAATCAGTTGTGTCAGACAAATCATAAAACATCAGAATAATTTTCAGGCTTGCTTTTGGAGCAGTGCTAATTACTTTCCTTTAGAAGTAAATTTTCCTATTGTTTCTCCATTAATTTTACTGTAAAATATGTGGAATACTGGAAATGAAACATACCTGGTGGGGCCACCATTCTCTGCCATTTTTGAAATAAACAAGTCTTCAAGCAGTCTCGAGGACTTAGATTGTAAGTTTTATGTCTTGACATCAGTTCCTGCATTGGCTCCAGTATTACACACAACTGGAAGAAAAAATCAGAATAGAACAATTTCATCCAAGCAAAGCACCAGTTGATTTGTATTTACATAACTGGAAATCATACTTCTGTTTTTTTTTTTTTTTTGTTTTTTTTTTTTTTTTACTCTTGCTAACTGAGTATGATTGTAAAGTTCAATGTAACCTGGACTGGAATTGCAGGATAAAACTCTGAATTGGGGAAACTTTTGCTATCTATTTGCTATCATAAGAATTTTTTAGATATATCAGATAAATTTCATCTCTGGTCTTTCAGGCTACAGAGATTTCACAAGACTAGGAGATGTTCATGCTTAATTGCTAAATCTGCAACGAATAATAAATAAATAATAAAATGCCCATAGTGGGTTATCATCCCCACACAGCAAAATGTACACACAGTGTTCTTCTGACTTGCTGCACTCCAGAAAGAGGACTTCTCATAAATGATCTTTCATTTTGCTATTGCATGTAAAATAATTCAGATAATTTTGGAGGGTTTTTTGTGTTATGAGGACTATACATTCTCTTCCTATGACATGAATGTCACACCCGAGAACAAAGAAAAGCATTTTATTTTCCTTTCTGCTTGAATGCTGCATGTATAAGGTGGAGATTTCTGAAAACAAATGGAATTTCAAGCAAGCACTTTTCTTTTTTAAATAGCCTTAAATATTTTCTATCTGTTCACTTAATTAAAATCACTGTTCACTGCTTTTTTTTCCAGCATAAAAGTTTATCTTCTCTCCTGTTTATCACCACAGATCATTTCCAGTCATTTAAACCTCATGAAAAGCCACAGAAGAATACAGAATTGCACACATATAATTGGGAGGTTACTCTTGCTTGCAGAATCCTTGGTTTTCAGTCATCCTACATGAGAAAAAAAAAATTCCGGGTTGACCCATAGGTCCCATGTGAAATTTGCAGGGTTCGCACAAGTAAGGTAAAGGCTCCCTACTTACTAACTGAGCACATACGAGAAGGAAGTATCTGGCACAGAATAAAAATGGACTCTGCATGCCATTTTTAGTCACTTTTCAAAGCAGAACTGCATTTAGAAGCAGGGGCAGGTTTGTTTTTTTTTTTAACAACAGTAAGACAACAAGTTGATCAAGTTATCAGAAGTTAGAATGGCAACCCTAGAAAGGCACAACTTAAGCCAAGTCTTTTTTTTTAGTTATTTACTTAATTTTAACAAGTTTTGCTGAAGGAGCATCTAGGATTTAGTTCAGCAGGAGATGTTTTCCCTTTGTGCTTTTACAAATACGTAAGACAGGAGGCAAATTCTTCTTTCTGTGCTGCAGAGCTGATCAATGCTTGCTCCATTCTGCCCGTGTGCACCCCACTCTCATCCATATAAATGGAGATGCAAAGTATGCAGGGAAAATAGCTGAAAGGGAGCTGCCAGGAGGACTAAGAGACTAATTCAGCATTTAAATATTACTCTGTATTGGCACTGCCATTTGATGAGCCTTTCATTAACAGCAGTTAAAAGAGAAATAACATAAAGCAGCAGGGAGAATGAAGAGCTACAGTATGAGAAATTATTTTTTTCCAATTGCAGAAATTGAATCTGCAGTTGCCTCATTGACTTTTTTCTTACATAGGGTTTTTACATATTTTTTTAGATAGATATCTACAAGATAATGTAATATTCAGAGAGTTGCTATCAGATCTTTGCTGTCACTTTGGGCTCAGATTTTCCTCTAGTTCAATATCCTAACAAAAATTAAGAGCATCAGGTCCTAAAATATGTTTATGCTGTAAAAGATGTGTTGTATTTTGAGATCTTATTCATGAAACCAGCAGACACTTGCTCAGGTTTTATGTGTGTGCGTATGTGAGAGAGAAAGAGAGAGATTCATGATAGCATGGACACCATTGTTTTGGTTCTCAAAAGCCTGGGTTTCTGGCATGGCTGCCTAAATTTTCTCATTATAAGCAGATAGCTGTGATAATTCTGAACAAACTAGTTACCCTGGGCAGAGCACGAGATTCATACAGCTCTACTTCTGCTGGGACTAAAAATCTGTAAATATACACGCAGGGTCTTCCAAGATTTCCTTAGGGACACTTTACTCATGACACTATATGACACTCCTCCCTATATATTTATGGTTGGCAACAAAGAGAACGTTTCTTTATCATCTTGGCAAAGATATTTTCTATTGTGCTCTAACTGTAATGTGCACTGAAAACTATGCTGTCCCTGCCACCTGTAGATACCTTCATTGCTAGTCCTGTCTATAATCTCTTTCACTTCACACACAAGACTAAATGGGTTACAGACCCAAAATGTAGAAATTTCTGACTGACCTCACATGCAAAGAGTCAAAATATGAGCATAGAGGGACCTACAGTAGGACATGGGACAGTCTCATCTTCTGGACAATTGGGAGCTGTATGGACTCTTGTGAATTTCTCTTCTGGTTTGGGGGAATTCACTAACATTTTCTCCCTCTAAAGTCTGCAAACTGTAAGGTCAGCTTTGAATGCCTGAGTAATAGGAGGGTCTTGCACTCTATAGTTTTAAATGCATCTAGCTTATGTGAATTTGGCACAAGTGTTAAATGATCTGGATTAACAATGATTGATATTAAATCTCACAGTCTTTTTCAGTGACCTTTGAAACCTACTTGAAATCTAAAGTGACTCAAAACCAAATCCTTGAAAGAGGAAAAGATCATGCTTCAATTATCTTAAGGCTGAGTAACTTGCCACTGAGCTTGGTTTATGCAAAAAGCAAAATTAAAAATGTGGGGACAAGGTGCATTTAAGAGCTTAGTTGGCCGAAACCACCTGCCATCTTCAACCACTACTGAGCAGGCTAAATGGCAGGCTGGGTTAACTGCATTATTTTACAAAGTGACATCTTAAAACAAAGCTAACAAAATGTTTTAAACTCCTATATTCATTGGCATATAGAAGAAGCCTGAGTTTTAAACTGCCTATTCCCCAAATCTCACTCTGTGAGATTTCTTCAAAACATCCATATTAACGGGGTTTTTTTTTAAGCATTGGATAATACCAAAACATACAAGTCTTTACTGTAGTACTATATTAATAATATTTGGAACACCAACAAAACCAATCTCTTCTGAAAGGAATTTCGTTGCAGCTTGAAATCAGTCACCACGGAAAATACCCTAAAGACTTCAAGAATTTAGTACAGTGATGATGTATGATTACAGAAATAATTTCTACATTCCTAGGAATGCAGAAATTTTAATGGTAATGCTTCACAAGACACAATTAGATATTTCCAATCTCCACGCTTAGGCAACACTAAAGGTGGGACTCATTTGCCCACACACAGGTGTTTAGTGCCAGCTGAAATATCCTAGGTGATGCAGGATCTGATCCACCAGGTCACTTTTGCTGTCCCAGAAGACCTGGATGTTTCAGGCACTAGAACATATCTTAATCCCGTGGGCAATTGAACAAGGCCCAAAATTCAGAGAAAATTTATGTTTCTTTTAACCTTTAAAACATATTTGGAACAATGTGTATCATAATAGATTATATATTTCCCCTCTGCAGTACTAAAATCTGCTGAAAGAACTCCACATGATGCTTAGTATCCCAATATTATTAGAATTAGTTTCCAGCCATCTTTTCTTATTTGAGCTCATTGCTATGATGTCTGACCATCACTCAGAACCAGAAACTGCTGTTTCACTGCCATAGCTGCAAGGAGGAGACAGCAACAGAGATGAACACAGCACTTCACAGAGAGAGAAGTCTTTGGCATGAGAAGCCTGTATTTGTGGGTGCCCAGTACACACAGGGATGCACACACACTTTTTGTTACTATATAGAGTGACAGTGATTTTCCTAGGGTTCTATACGGATTCTATAGACAATTCATCAGTTACAGGGCTTGGATCCAACTTGATAAAATGGTGATGTTATACCCTTGGGGCTCAGGGAGGTGAAAGTAGAGAACATAATAAAACACTTTGTGTGTGTGTGTGTGTATGTGTGTGTGTGTGTTAGTAAAACACATCTGGAAGGATTTGATTTTTTTAGTGACTTTTTATTTCAGAGGAGAAGACTAGCATTTACAGGTTTCAAAACCCAGTGTGTTTTAAGAAGGGAGTTATATGAGGAGATACTGGAGGCACTGCAGACAGGGGTTAGAGGGTTCTGAGAATATGGGTCCACGCATAATTTCCTGTAATACTTCAGAGCCCAAGCCAGCCTTCATCAGTAAGGGGGCTGTATTCAGCTCTGAGATCAGTCCAGTCACACCAAGGATAGTTTTAGCCTTCTGATTTTTGTTCTAATCGTGGGTTTTTATTCTATTCCGAGAACAAATACTCATTCTGATAGCAGTGAAGATTAGCAGAAAGACCGATGTGAAAGCTCTGTTTCACCTTACTTTTGCATACCATAAGCTTACGTATTCTATTGCTAATTTAATTAGCAATTACTGTCTTCAGTGAAATTTCTTGTCTCCACGAGATTTTTTCCATTTGCAGCAGGGAAAGAAGGTTGTGGGGTGGCTGGTGAAGGCGCTGCGGTCCTGCCGGCGCTGAGCTGCAGGTGGCAGAGCTGCCCCAGCTAACAGGCTTCCCTGCCTCCATGCCAGCAGCACAAAAGAACTGCAGCCCTTCGGTTTTTCAATGCTTTTTGCATTTTAAAGAGAAATCACTGAGACTCGAGTCTTGCAATACTTAGGTGGTGAGACTGACATAATCACATAGCCAGTTTCTCTAAATCAGGAAACATATCTGGTCAGTAAGTGCTGGACGGCCAACAAGTCCCACAGTCCACCAAAAGAAGCAAGTTTTAAGTATCTTCCCATGGTTACCCATTTTGTCTGTAAAAGCAAAAGTTTCACTAACCACAATTTAAAAAATGGAATTAACTAAAATTTTCATGTAGATGACACTTACAAATGTTAATGCATAATGTAACATCAGTTTTTCTGAATGAGCCAGCAAGGAACCAGGCAGCAACGAGAGTGTTCTCTGAAGTTTTACTGAAATGTACTTTTAACTCTTTAATGCTTGAAACTTCTCCTTGTTGAATGCCTGTACTAATCACTTGAAAATTACAGGAACTGCTGAAAATTCAGAGCTCAAGAAAATTTACAACCTCTCCTAAAAGTGACAAAACCACCATTTGAATAGGAGTATTAATCACTGTCTAATGTTCAGGTAGGATGTTGACAGTGAAGGTGTACCTGGAATACAATGTGCAGCCTTGAAGGGGTTCAGTGCTTTCTTTTAGAGCTCATTTTTTATCCTTCACAAACATTCTGAGTTATTAACCAACGACTCTGTGACATTTTATTTCTGTGCTGAAATGCAGTGTTCCCTCTTCATATCCTGTATGTGCTCTAGAGAAAACAAGTCCAGTTGATGGTGCTAGTGAAATTCTGGCCCCAGTGCATTTCCCTGGGAAGGGCCCCATTTCTTCAGTGGAGCAGGATTTCTGAAAAGAACTGAAATGTCTCTGCCCACTGTTTTATACATATCCACAGATACATATTTCCAGAGGTCCATGATATGTTACTGATACAGCAGTGATGAGGAAGGGGACACATTATGGGAATTTTTTCAGTCTCTGTGAAAGAGCTACACCTGAAAGTCTGACTTCTTGGATTGGTTTCAAAGCCCTGTATGAATGCTCTGCACTCCCAGCAGTATGGCACTGAAACAGGAACACATTGCTGCAGTCCTTGATAAAGTTCATTCTTTGGAGTTAGAAATAGAGAAGGCTTATAGCTGAGTTTAAATTTCTCTGCTTATGCTTGTTTTTCACAATTAATGTAAGTATAATTTCTCTGCAGAACAGAGGGAGGAATGAAAATTTCCTAGGAACATATTGCTGCTTCTTTCACTGGCCGGCTTGCAATTCACTGCTCAAAATAGCTTGTGTTTTTTAAGGATCATATGTGAATACAGAACATTTTCATCTTTAAAACTGTCTTTGTTTTCCATTAAAAACATGAAGATATAAATGACAAGTGTTTTGTTTTTTTTTCTGAACTGAAAGAAATGAGGTGGTTTTTTATATACTTGTTTCTCTGGAGGGGATTGCTTTGGCATTGTTCTAAGTTCCTGCCCAGTGTGTCAAGTCAAATACAAGTCTCTTCCATCAGTACATTTCAGTGGATCAACTATATCCATGCTCCTTCCCTTCATGGTAGACTTTAAGCCAAAAGAAGGGGTTTTGAGATTCCCATCACTCAGCTTACTACCCTTGTGATCTGCTTTCCCTTTTTGAAGTGACACTGTGCACTCCTGCTGAGATGTGGATGTAAATAAATGTTCATTGTATTTCCCATGTAATGGTTTACATGGAATAAATATATGTTCAATTTTGGAATTTTGCAGTAGTTAGTGCAGCAAGCAGCAAATTCAGGAGGTACTTCAAATTAAATTATAAACCCAGTAATTTTAACCTGAATATTCAAAATCCAGTCTGCACAAGATCATTTATTTTAGTGCAACCTTAGATAATCTTTGGGACAGAATGAAAAGGCAGCTTTTAGCCCTAGTAGCTTAAGTTAGTCCAATACCACAGAGTAATCCCTGAACTGTTTACTATGACTGCTGTTCTCTCCATATTTCTAATTCCTTCTGCACCAAAGATTTTTAAATTGGCAGTGTATAAACAAACTGAAGTCCTTGGTTTTGCTACATAAGTAGGGAACAATATGAGCTTTTGGCATCTAGAAGGAGGTGGGAAACCGCTTGGAAGCACAGTAGGCACACCTATTGTATTAACTCCTAAATTAAATACATTTGATCTAAATAGTTAGTCATGAAAAGGTTTGAAACTGTTGCCAAAAGTACTTTCTTTAGACTTAGACTTAAAATGTCATTGATATGAATGGGATTGCACCTCTCAAAGAAATTGCTTTATACTAGTTCAGGGCTCATCAGCAAGGCAGCACTGCATCAGGTTGAACTTGGCTCATATTTAAGTATGTTTCCAAAACCACGTGGAGTGGGTATTTTGTGTTAACTTAAAAAAATACAGGATGAGTTTCTATAGCACAATACCGTAGCAAGAGCAGATTCTGGGACAAATTCCATAACTGGAGATTTACAGGGTCTGGGATATACTTGATAGCCATCACTCCAAACTGGAGATGGTTCCATGTTTTGTAATGCTTACCACATTGAGTCAAGAAATATTTATATTTACAATCACCTAACAAGCTAAGAAATAGATTTTCTAGCTTAATACTTGCAATATTAATGATCATTAGCATCTAAAGCTTATTATTTATTAATTATACAATGCCAGAGATTTACATGTATTTAACAAACTACTGAGCCCCTTGTCCTAAAAAGATTCCTATCTCAACTAGATAAGAGGTAAAATACTAAGCAGGGAGTAATTTGGCAACAGAAAGGTACACATGTAAACCCAGCAATTTCATGTAGCTATCTACAAGTCCCTTGAGGACTACTGATATGTTTTGTCACTTGAAAATATGGCTGTTTTGTCTGTCGCACTTAAAAAAAAAAAAAAGTCATTAATTTCATTGATAATTTGGTTATTTAGGAAAAAATTCTGCCACACAGCTTCTGGCATTCACTATTCCTTTTGTGTATGTTGCCAACCCTGCAAGACACAGTGGGATAACATGCAACTGCTGAAGCTCCATGCTGGATTCACCAGTAAATACTCAGCACTCAGTAATGTTTATTCATCCTACGCTCTACCCTGAATGCCAGTCTAGGACTCTCCAGTTTCTCACTAAGACCCAGAGGTAGGGAATGATTTCTCAATAATGCAGTATTCAGCTGCTCAATTGCTCCCAAGCTACATAGCTCATCATGTTTTTACACTGCTCTATATCTGCAGCCATTTCAGTTCCCAGCAATAGTGATAATGGAAAGAAGCAGCATTCATTTCAGGTAAGACTAAGCTTAAAAAACATGGTTTTCCAGGCAAATATTATGAGTGCATAGAAAATGGATCTTAACACAGCACAGCCATCACTAGTGTTGCAGCTAATTCTTGTTGGACTCCAATTTAATTTCTCCTTCCCTCTTACCCCCTCCGGCCCCCCTCTTCTTCACATATCAGCTAGATAACAGCTTCTACCAGTGCCTTCTTCATGCACTCTGGAGCATTATGGAAACTTTTTTAGTTCTTGTGGCTATTAATTCTGCCCTTCCTTGTGCTGACACCACAACAGCATCTAAACCCTGCCCCTGGTCATCAGGGAACCCAATTTTCTTTACAGTTCAAGAGATTTCTTTCTCCTTCCTTGCATCCCAGCCAGGATTGCAGCTCCTCACATCTTGCAGTAAGCTCAGACTAGTAGAAGGGCTTTGAGTTCAACACATCTGTAACCTGGAAAGCATTGCTGTCAGTGTTCCTGTTCCTGCAGAACTGCTGCTGAAATGCTTTGCAGAGAGCTGAGCCCACCCATCCCTGAGAAGAACCTCGTTTGAGGGGCCTCCTTATCACTCATATTGTGTCAAACTAAAACTAAACCAGGAGAGCTCGCTCACCAAATACCATCATGGGCAAAACAGACTCAACTGCGAGATATTAATTGAATTCACTGTGAACAAAACCAGAGCAGAATAATGAAAAGCAAAATAAATCTTAAGAACACCTTCCCCCCAACTCCTCCCTCCTTCCCAAGCACTACCTCCTCCCCTCTAGTGGTGCAGGGAGATGGGAAATGGGAGTTAGGGTCAGTTCATCACAGAGAGTTTCTGCCACTGCTCAGAGGGATGAGTCTTTCTGCTGCTCCAGTGTGGGCTCCCTCTCATGGGAGACAGTCCTCCATGAACTGCTTCAAGGTAAGTCCAGCCCGTGGGCAACAGTTCTCCATGAACTGCTGCAGTGTGGGTCAGTCTCCCATAGGGCACAGCCCTTCAAGCCAAGACTGCTCCAGCGTGGGTCCCCCACAGGGCCACAAGTCTCACCAGAAAACCCACTCCAGTGTGGGCTGCTCTCTCCACGGGTCCACAGGTTCCTGCCAGGAGCCTGCTCTATCATGGGTTTCCCATGGGTTCACAGCCCTCTCTCAGGCATCCCCCTGCTCCACCATGGGTCTCCTCCATGGCCTGTAGGAGAACAGCCTGCTTCACCATGGTCCACACCACAGGCTGCAGGGGAATCTCTGCTCCAGTGCCCGGAGTACCTTCTCACCCTCCTTCTTCACTGACCTTGGTGTCTGCAGAGCTGCTTCTCTTGCATATTCTCACTCTACTCTTCTCTGGCCACAATTACATCTACCCAGTAACTTTTTTTCCCTTCCTAATTATATTATCACAGAGGCATTACCACCATTTATGACTGGTCTGGACTTGGCACGTCTGTCTGGGAGTCACCTGGCATTGGTTCTGATGGACATGGGAGAAGCTTCTGGCAGCTTCTCACAGAAGCCACCCCTGTAGCACTCCTGCTACCAAAACGTGACCATGCAGACCCAATACAGTGACATCTTCAGTTTGTAAGTAATGAATGGTGTGGAGCACCTTTGAGGTGCCATGCAGTGCATGTTTGAACTGGACAGATGTGCTCTCCTTTCTCCATCCAAGGGGAAGCACTCATGCTGGAGTGCATTTGTGGAGACAACTTTGACACGTCTCATTTAGTTATCATTTTGTCAGTATGTCCATTATTACAGGATGTGCTGTAAGGAATTCTGTTTCACAATATTCTTTAAGCATTAAAAAATGTTTTAGGCCTCTTGGCTGTTGCTGTAACTATTTGAAAACCCTTTCCCCTCAAACTCTGAAAAAAGTCTTTCCCTGTGTTTTTGTTTAGTCTTTTTATTTAAGATCCATAGTTCATGGGCTTAGAAAAGAGCTCAACTGTTTGTAGTTTTGCTTCTCTCTTTGAAGTTTTAATACTGTTTTTTAAATAGATTTCTAATTTTTGATTATTTGCAAGAACTTTGCAACTTTAAATTATTCACTCTTCCTCTCATCACCCAGACATTAAAAGAATGTCTTTGCAGCAAATGTTCTTTTTCCTCTTTACCCTCTGTACAATAGGGAGATGTTTTGAAAAACCCTTCCTTCACAGCACCACACAAATCTTATGAGCTTTTAATATTGTTTGCCCAGCTGGGCTCATGCTTCTTTCTACACCAAAGTGGACAGGGAAGGTTATCGTCTTCCTTTCCCACAGTGACAAATCAGACAAAGTAAGGGCACTTGGTTTCAATAACATAAGCAGATATTCCTGGAATCCTAATGGAACAGGCAAACTGCATCCAGTTGCTGCATGTATTTTCAGCTAATGAAAACAAAAGGACTTACAGGAGAAGTCCCATGTTCTTCCTGATGGTCTTAGTTCTGAAAACCATGAAAATCTTTACCCTGAGTTGTCTAACTCCTGCTTAACATTGTCTAAATCTTCCTTAAGGATCTCCTGGTAAAATCTGGTCTTACCCAAATTGTATAGAATGTTTGGTGTTTTCTTCAATGAGGACAACCTGCTTGAGCTTTTCTTTCAGCAAAGATTCTAACCCAAGGATCAATACATCAAATCACAAGCCTGTATCATAACAAAAAGTCTTGGACAGCTCATCATATTGTGTGATTCTTCTCTCACAGCTATCTGTATAGTCAGTGATCAATAGGAAAGATTTGTGTCTTACACATCTCAGATCAGAATTAAGCTCTTAAATGATTTTAAGAGAGACCGTAAAATTTATCTTTGTAATTTAATTTAACATTAGTGTTAAATTACATTGCAAAGTGCATCATGTTGACTGCATGATATGATCTTTTATACTGCATTCGGTATTGCAGTGAGTATCAATTTCAGAGAGCTTGTCAGAATAAAATTAAATTTTAATGTAAATCAGAGCAGATTCATTGATTTCAGCCTATACTGGATTTGGATGGAGTTCCACCATTAGGTAGGGCTTAAGGCTGGTCTGTAGTAATTAAGAGAAGGAAGTAAGCTCTTTGCACCAAATATTTTTTACTTTAGCCTTGTCCTGTGAACTAATATCTCCTTTTTTACATCCAATTATAGGTTATGAATTGACATAGAAACCCAATAGCTACTGTTTTATCTCACTGTGTTTCAGTGGCCTAGTTCAAAGCACATGACATTTGAAAGCTTTCTTAATTTCATTTTCTCTTGATAGTTCAAAAATCATACAGCTTATGATTTGTTCTCATTTCAATATTGTTGCCTCTGCTTCTAACACAATTACCAATTTTATTTCTTACACAGTACCAAGTTAAAAACAAAACAAGGGTGACTTTGGAGACTTGTGTACTTCAAAAGAGGTTCGTTCCTCTCTTATTCTTTGCCAAGTGCATATACTTAATAATCAGAATTCCTTAATAATCCACCATCACAGCCAGTCCAAACAGTATCTCTAGGAAACAGCATCGGAAAGGTCTATTTCCTTGTTTGCCATCTCCCATCACTATCACGTGTGACGTTGCTGCATGACATTTCCTTCCTCTCTATTTCTCCAAAGGCAAACAAGGCAAATTCAGCAGTTCGGAGTTAAATCCTAACACCTGATATTTCTGATATGCAAACTGTTAGCTTTTCTATTCGTGCAACAATGAGACCTTATCAGTTTTGCTGCTTTTCATTTTGACTATGAAATGTATCCACTATCACTCTTCACCTGTGTCCCTGGCAGCTCCCTTAGGTTCAGATGGAATCCGGTATGTTGTTTGTCTTGTTCAAACTACTGCTGATTCAAAACAAATCACAGCATTATAAAAAAGATCACGAGTGTAAGGACTGCATTTGAATGCTGACAATTTTTAGTGTGCAGCTGTATTGCAACTTGGAAATAAGTTTAGAAATGTTTTCATGGTGAAGTGGTTTGCAGACAGCAAATGCTGACTTAAAGATACTGAAAGTGAAACAATAGGCGATGCTATGCCTGGAGAAAATGCAATTCTAAGAATTTAGTGGTTAGATTGAAGTTTTGGTTTAGTGTATAATTTTTGAGGCTAGTTCAAAATAGGTGCCACAGATGAAGAGAGTCTTTATATTGAAAACCAAAACGTCACCTTCACCTTTGAGTTTACAAATTCCATACACTGTGCTATTTTCAGGTTTCATTGTATAAGAGATCATCTTTCCTTCATACAATAGATACACATGAAGATTCATACAAACGGAGGCAATACAACAACTGTGATCCATCCTTCAGACTAACATGTACATAGCAACTCTATTTATCTACAACCTAGCAAAAAGAAAGCTTTTTTCCAGAGTATAAGCAGCTAGCTCTTCTGTGTCATGAATCTCTTCCCCCATCCATATAAAATCCTCTTGTTTCTATACTGCAGCTCAAGCACAAATGCAGTGTTTTTCACATAACCAGTTCTATTTTTAGCCTGAATTGTAGGAAGTCTGCAGCATTAATAAATGGAAGAGAAGTACAGAACTATACCGCATGGTAATGTGCCAATGCAAAAGCTAACCTGGCCTTTAGCCAATGAACTGTGGTTAGATATTCGAGCAATGAAAGTAAAAACACCACTTGTAATGGAATGATTATTAAGCTGACAAACTTCCATGCATTTATTTCATACTTTTTGAATGCCAACCTTATTAATACCAACATATTTTCTTTTTATTAGAGATCTTTCAACTTGAAGCACAGAGGATATGTATACAGATATGTATTTTATACACGCAATTGAGGTTTGCTAATTCTGTGTTCAAATAGAAAGCATGATACTTTGCAGTGCAGAGCTTGACGTAGGAAAAAAGGAATAAGGAATGAGCTTTGCTTTATAAACTAATAATGCAACTCCACTAGGTATTAAGCCCATTGTTTCATGATTTTCTCTCCTATTGACTCTGCAATTCCCTTGTTTGCTACCAAAATTCTGAAGGCAAAAATCCTCCAGAGCTGTTACACAGAGGACAAAAGTTCACAGTTCTTGCAGGGACACAGAGTCTTCTGTAATCTCTTCACTTCTCACCCAATCCACAAAACTTGTCCCAGCACTGTTACGCTGTGGACAGATGGATGTTTATATAAAAGACCTTGTGTCTGAATAACATTCCATTTCGAGGTTATATAAAAACAGCAATTACTGGAAAATGGAACTTTTTAATTAAACGTATTCGAAGAAAGTAGGGATTAATGACTTTAAAGTAGGGAGTATTTAATGCTTGCAGTCATAGATCATCCACTAGTGAAGCTTTATTATCACCATCAGGCAACGATGCTTTCAAGTATTGATAGCATGTACATTAATAATGCTTCAACTGTTTTCAAGACATTATAGTTAGCAACACAACTAATATACACTATACCTATTATTAAAATGTAGCTTTAATAAACTTAATTCAGAGCAACATCTTCAAAATTCATAAGGATACACTTCAGATCAGGCTGGCTGTACCTTGGCCCACTGAGGTGCAGATAAGCTACATTTTGAATCTTTTTGGTAATGCTGATATAGTAGGGTACAGTTCCTGATAATTACACCAGAAAAATGTAATAACTGCCCATCTGATCCTCTGATTTGTAGGTAGGAAGGAAATTATTACTTTGCACTTCAATTAAATACAGGCAATAAAACATAGGCAAAATTATTTACTGGCTCTGAAATTGTGCCTGCACAGATCACAGCCTGGGTCGTGCACATCTTAAAAATCAAGCTGCAACTCTGTACTTCACATGGATCAAATGCTAGATGTGAGTACAAAAGCCCACACACAAAAGTCAAAAGAGATAAAAACCAAACCACCAACATTAGTTTTGTTTTTCTGTTAAGGATTTTATTCAGGTACAGCAAAATCAATACTTGTTCTCTAACTGTACACAGTGTACTGGAGCTGTTCTGTCAGGATCTATACAAAAAACAGAGATGGAATTTAAGGTGGGTGGATATAATGATCAGCTGGAGGTAAAACACACTGGCAAGTGCAGTCCCTGCTTCCCAGAACGACCGACTCTCACAGTGCTGCGGGGACACTGTGAACAGCAATGGCACTGCCTTACACCATCCGCTCTCACAAGCGCTTGGGGGTCCGAGTGACTTTGCTGTGAAAGTGGCCCCCAGGGGAACAAAGCTAATATCCCTCCTGAGAGGGCAAAGTGCCATGACATGTCAGCCATGTCCAAACAGGGACAATCAAGCCTCTTCCCACCCACCCCATACTGCAGCATAGCATAAACAGAAAGATGGAGAAGTACCAACAGTATCGATGAACTGACAGCTCCTACACACTTAGAAAAATCAGATTACCCAATCTGCCTGGTTGCTTAATAAATTAGATACCAATCATTCAACTGTGTTATAACACATGATGCTGTACCTCAACTTGGCTTCCCCTGCACTAATCTTCTGAGACATGAACTGACTAAGATCTGTGCTCCCTCTTTGTCCATGTCCAGAGAGACTTATGCCAAGAAGTCAGCTAAAAAAAATAGGAAAAAACAATCTTCTTAACCCTTTCCCAGCTTCTGTTTTTCCCTCTCTGCTACATGAGACTGTTCTGTGATAGTTACCAGCATTATCACACACAGCTTGGTGTGGCTGTTGTTTGGTCCCAGTGTGTGTCTTGATACGCCTGTGTTGAATTTCTGGGTTAGTTGTACAGGTGAAATGGAAAAAGGAGAGAGCAATAACACACAATTGTTTCACAAAAAGAAACCTTTCAGAGGTTGTCAAATTACTTAATCCAAGACTACTTAGATGATAACTGAGCTGCCAGCTGAAAAGGAAATGTATTTTCTGGGAAGTCTTTCAAATGCATCCATTCATTTGAAGTTCTCAATAACGGCAATATTGAAAAAGGTCTTCTGTGTATGTATCAGTGCTACCAACTGCAGTGCAGCACGCTGTTAACTGTGTGACTAAGGTAGTGCTTCAGTAGCACAGCAGCCCTGGTGTTAAAGCTCCTGGGTATCAGTAATCCCGAGAGCTGTGCCTGTAGAAATTAATTTGACCAGTTTTTTTTGAAAATATTCGACAAATTACTTTTGTATCAGAATGCTTCATGTCATATAAGGAATCATCTGCCAGTTCCATACCAGCATCAGGTCAGGTATTGTCCAGCACAGACAACAAAGTCAGCCTAAATTCCACAATGGATGCTCTATTACTATGACAGAAATGTAATTTTGCTCTTATCTGATCCATTCTAAGTTTATATGGCTTGATGATCCAATGCACAAGGATACATTACTAATGGGCATGGAACCACAGACTTATGGGTACATTATAAAACACAATATTCCCAAATGAAACAGGTGAGGCCCATTCTTCAGTTCTCAGGGTGTGTGCCAGTGCAGCACTTGTGTGCACGCAGCTCAACCCTGCCTGCTGCCAATGGAGGGTGGCCCCAATCACACTTCTTACTGAAAACCATCCCTTGCCCAGGCTACTTCAAGAATGGCCCCAAGACAGGTCTGGGAGAGAGCAAGGTGGCATGGGATAAATTGAGAAAATATGCCAACAGCTCACCTGGGTGGATATTCATATGCCAGCTCTCAACAGCATCACAGGTCTGTCTCCAGCTGCATTTCTGTCAGAAATGCAGCTGGAGAAAGTTATGCCAAGAACATCATCTACCCAATGACAGCTGCAGGTCTGGTGACTGGCATGTCTGGTTTATTTTCCACAACAAAGAGAAACTGGACTAATTGGATGGAGCTACATTTCTGTATCAGGAAGTAACAAAATCTGTGATCTCTTGTAAATAGCACTGTCCATACATCACTGATGCATGCAGTCAGTGTGCAGTGGTCCCAGTGCTGCTGGTGACAGTGCAGCTGTTATTTCCAGAGTGGTCACAATGTCTTTGGAAGCTCACAAGACACAGTGTCTGTCACTGGAAACTCTGACCACAAAAAACAATTAGGATTTGGCTTTTTATACTTTATTTATATATATAAAAAATACAATTTACACCTTATTATGTGAGCAAGGCAATGTGAATTTCACTTCTGGCACATGGTTTGGGTAATTTTGCCTATGCTAACACATCTATTTTCTTCAGGCAGTGCAATGCTTTTAGAGAGCAAGGACAGATTTTGAACTTTTTTTTTGCTAGTGTGATCACAGTAATGTATCCTCTATGTTCAAAGCAGCTTTTTAATGTGTTCCAGCCAGGACTGAAAATATCACACAAGTCACAGAACAATCGTCAAATTCTCATTATCACCCTTAGTGTCAGGAGAAGTCAGTTTTATGGAGAAGGAGTTACCGAGACCTTAAGATTTCTGCGGTGGTTTTTTTTTTTTTTTTTTTCCATGAGAAAATAGCCTCTTGGTAGAGCATGCAGCATCCAGAAAGACCTTCCAATGGTTCCCTGAACTACTCTATGTCCCATCTATATAATAAGGAAACTAATAATTCCATAATTTGAAATGGGTACTGTGAGGATACTTTCTGCTCTTGCCAAACACCAGTTATGTCTCAGTGAAATGGAAGTCACTAGGCTCAGTTTGGCAGTAATTCAGTAAAATATAACAGCCTATGATATACACAAAGTCTGACTGGATTCTCTGCTGATGCTTTATGTCCTTTAACACCATCTATCTGCGAATCAATGATGTTTTTATGAGTATTTTTGAGGTGTTCTGACACTGTAAGAGCTGAAATTTAAACTAAACAATGACTACTTTTTACCGCACTTTAAAGGAACCTTTCTAATTTTTACAACAACATTCTAGAATACTGTCCTATTCAAAACCAAAACAAAGGACACAGAAAATTCCTTTCCTTTTTTTTTTTTTTTTTCTTTTTTTGCAAGTAAACCAGAATTTTTCAAGTCTTTAAAGATGGGACAGTATTTGCAGCTCTTATGTGTCATCTTACACAGGAAGCCATTCGTCATCAAGTTAAACTTCTGTGCCAATGTCTTTTGAATTCCAGAGCCATTATCTTTGTGGTACAGACTGTGAAGTGCAATTATTATCAGTTAAATAAGTAACAATTCATTTACATTTCTTACAGCAACTTATATTACAAGGGAAAAACTGTAACTTCCAATATTTAAGCAGTCTTAATGAAGAGAAATAAACACATATTTTCAGGGGTTGAAATGGGTTGGTATATGCTAATACACCATATGACACTTCAGAGAGATGCACCAGCACTTCCCAGAATACCATAATAATGGGATTTTTTCCCCCTGCTTTATTTTTTCTATGTTTGGCAATGCACAAATCCAGTATCATCTTTTGACTAATAGACATATTTTACAATAGTATCTGAACAATAAAATTTTTCAGCTTTTGATCATATTTTCCAGGGAAGCATTATCAGTAACATTATTGATTCAAAGATCAGCTGAAGGGTTCCAAATGTCTCTCACCCACTCTGGACAACACAACAGATTTTAGTAAGCAGCTATAATGTCTAAACCGTCTAAACCACAGTCAGTCTGTGGCCATATCCTGGTGACTTTGTCGAAACCCAAACTTTGCATGCACTCACAGCATTCAAGCACATTTTAAAAACTTGTGCTTCTCGTTTTCTGTGTAATAATTTCCATGCTTGTGTTTCCTATAGTTAAATAGCAATTCCTATCTGAACCAGACTCCAGAGTAGACGATATTAAGCTCCACAACCTCCCCCACTCCTAAAAATGGTAAATGAAAAAATCAAATCTCTGAGGTCTATGAAATTACATCATTCTTCCTTCCCTCTCCTGGCTGCAGACTTGTAAGCACCCAGATTTTTGTTTTCATAGCTTTCTGAAACAATTTTCTTTTTCCAAATGTATTTCAACACACAGTCTCATGTGTCTACTATCCTTTCCCCTTTTGATATTTGGTTCAGCAGATGGTGCAAATGAACTGGCATATACAGTATTTGCTTAATCCTATGCTCCTTTGAATTGCTGTTTTGAGACTAATGCAGCTACTTTATTGTTGTGAATTGTCTGCATTATGTCCTTGCCTATATTTGATTTATCTTGTTTTTCGTGAGTGGGTTCATTCTGGGAGATGTTGCTAAAGAATCATACAGTTTGAGGAGCCCTTTAGTTAGCTCCAGTGAAAGGTGGAAACCCTTGCTAAAAAATTTCCTGAAGTCTAAGAGATGATACAAGGTATAAAGCACAGCCAGAGCCAGAGATTTCCAATCATTAAAAACATTCTGATATTGAATGGGAAAAGTATGAGATCATTATGGCATGAGTCAATTGATCAAGACATGAGGATTAATTAGTCTGCAGACACCATTGACCAGCAAAGCTTTAGCAGGAATATGCTCTTTCAGACCCCTTGTTTTTAAGCTTTTAATTAGTTTTGCAGACTGCAAAAGAGCCCTAATCTGGGTGTTCTGGGAAGCAATATGGTATTTGCACCATGAAGTGAACATTTAGGGTGTGGAAAACATGAAACATTATGGTGATATTTTTACATTCATAAGTATGCCCCAGTTTCCCCAACCCCTCAGCAATCTGTGGCTAAGTGGAGAAATGAGTTAAACTTTTCTTCTAGGAAGACTGCAAGTATTTGCATCCAACCTGTGATTGAATGGTCCATCAAATATTGAATAAACTGCTACTCGGAAAAAATTCTCATTCAGAGATGTTAGTGCTAATTGGCTGTTTTCTTCTCTTTCTTCCCCTTTCCCAGAAAGCAAGGCTAGAAGAAATCACGTGGGTTTAGGAAGGGACAGGATCCCAAGGACACTATGCATAGGGTTCTGTTTCTTAGGTGGCAGTGGCAGCTTAAGCAGCACCATGCTGTCCCCACTGCTGTGCAAGCTCAGCTATTTGTGTGGCTGTACAGCAAAACAGCTGGGGGAATAGATCCGTCCAAGAGATAACTAAGGAAATAGGCAGCATGTGGGCAGAAATGTGTGGCTGACACTGGTGATATGGGACAAATGGTGCTTAAGAAACTGGTACAGACGAACAATCCATGTGTGGGTTTCTGAAAGCAATTGAAGAAGGTTTTCTGCTTGGTGATAGACAAAGGCATTTTTAGGATTGTGTTCTGAGCCAGATCCTTGCTGGCTTGTTTAAGGAAAGCTATCTTACTTTAGCTCTAATTACTGCTGATTATCTCAGCTGCCTAGAAAGGGTTATTCTGGAGCAGAGACTGATGGTATTGCAGAGGCTTGTGGTTCTCAGGTCCTGAGAGGAGATCTTGGGGATCACCCTTACTCTGCTATGGCTGGGCAGCATAACTAAGATGACATAGCTGGGGATCAAATCTCTTTGGCCAGAAGCCTGGAGAGATGACAACAGAGAAAACTGCATTTAGTTCTATATATCATTTATTTTTCTTTTTATTTGTGTATGACTCTTCTCGTTTTCCCAGCAGCTAAGTATGATGAAGAAAAGAAAGGGGTATTTAGGACAACCATTTTCCTGATGTAAATTCAAAGAATGGTCATATAATTTGTAGGTTGAGCCAAAGCAGTTTTTGATAGAAGCTAACCTCAATCCTGGAAGAGTAGCAACGCTGGCAACTCACCTTCATCTAGGGTTTGGCATTGCAGTACCATGTAAAGTACCGGGGACATGCAAAAAGACTATGGTTGTTCAGCCATTTAAGATTCAAGAGACTGTATCAGAGTCTACAACCTATACTACAACTTGCATTCTGTACTCAGAATGTAACAGCTGGCTTCATTCCAGGATGGAAAGGGGCAGCACTGGGCACAGATAAGGCTAAATCTTTACTTTTCATGGCTTTACTTTCCATGTTGATCATTCATAACCTCAGGTCTCCCCAGTATTTGTTATGTGCCAAGAAGGCAAATTAAAACAGGCTGGCCACGGGCAGAGTATGGGCATAGCTGAGGATGCACAAGCTTTTCTCCCAGTCACTGGGTTTTACTGCGTGCACAACACCGCCTCCCCTCTGAAGAAGGTCAATCCCCACGCCAATACCACTGACCAGTGGAGTAACAGGTTTGCATAGCCTGTTACATCTGACAGAGGAAAGCTCATCTTCTGGGCATGACCATGTCCAAAGATCATTCTGGGGGGAATTCCTGCAACGCTCCCTTGGGCAGAAAGGTCAGCTAGTGCCCGGCTGCCAGGTGGGCAGCATCCAGCCGACTGCCAGGTCCATTGAACACGGGGGCAGCAAGCACAGCCACACTGTGCTGCTTCACCCCACCAGCACAGCAGGTCCCTTAGCCAGGAAGACCCCTGTGTGCTTGTTACGAGATGTGTAAGAGGTCTAAATCAGACATTCAGAGAAGAGCCTAAATCATGAATGCTCCCTACCATTTTATGTGGGAAGATCAAGCAACTCTCTCTGCTGCTCACAGAAGAAAAAATATATTGAAACTCTGCACGGTCTCTAGACAAGACTTTGAGCCACATAACAGTCTAGCTAGTAAAAAGAAGCGCTATCTTTTCCCCTATTATTGACTACAAAATAGCCTGGGTTCCCAATAAGCAAAATGAAGGTGCAAAATATCAACCCTATGTGCAGGGTTGAACCAAAAGTTAAAATTATATCAAATCAACAATTACTCATTCCCATGGTGTTCCACCTGCCCTCATTAGGTTATAAAGAACAAATGTCAGAGATAACATACAGGAAAAAGGTGTTCTTCTGATAAGGAAAATGGCTTTGTAGCAGTTCCTTTGGGGGGAAATAAATAGTCTTCCTTCCCTCCTTTTAAAAACAGACCAGCTGATCTATTACTAGTTTTGTGCAAAGTTTCGCACAACAATGTCCTCAAACTGCTGTTATACTTCATTTGTGTCTTGGTAAAATAACGTCATAAGGTCCCAAGATTATTATCCCCGCGATTTTCAGATAAGACTTTCAGATTATGTGTAAAAATATCTTTTTTTGCTAGTACTGCTAACTCTTGCTTGGAGTTTGAAAGTCAAGCTGTGTTCCTTCTGTTTCATATATCAACACTGCACTTGGCACTTAACAATTGTGTTGTAAAATGAGACTCAGAAAGGAAGAACCCCTCTAATCTGTGCAAGCTGCCTGACTTTGCAGCACTAACAGAAGACATCGAAAGGTAAATTCTTACTTTACTCAGACAGACATGTAAGGGCTAGAGATAATCAAGAAGAGCTTTTCTCCCCCCCCCCCCCCCCATCCCCCATATTTTAGCCCCATTTTGTGTACCCAGATACACACTGCCAAGTGTTACAGGTTCTTCCTGGCATTCAGAAGTTGTCCTCACATAATGGAGTATGTTCTGTTATGTACCAGTTGGGCACTTTGATGCTTGGCTCTACACGCCTGCTTCCAGTCTAGGCTGGCCTCTTACACAGAGGCAAGTTTCTTTCACTTCTAGAAGTGTATATGGGAGGGGAGTAAAAAGAGACTGCCATTTCTCCTGCTAGCTGACAGGGAAAAGTGTTATTACCTACTGTGATCCTAGTATGCAGAACAGTACTAGCATTTTCCTGTGACAGAAAGGAGAGATACACACAAACGTGTTTCTGTTAATATGGGGGAAAAAGCTGAACGAAATGGTGTTTATGGTATCAGGGAAAAAAATAGGAGAGCTGGTTTTCAAGCTCATTGACAAGTCTGTGACTACAGTTTTACCACTAAAGGGAACATCAGAAAAAAAAAAATGATCCCAACATTTAAGCATTCAACTCCAAGAGTCTGAGCCATAAAAGTCCTGTGTTTCACCCACCTTGGTTGAGGTGAGCCTGGCACATACTCAGACAATTCAGAATTCATATACTTAAGCCCCCTAAAGCCATAGAAACCCAAGCAAATGAAATGTGCCAGTACAGTTCTGTGGCAGTGAGGCCAACTGGCAAGGAATGTCCCACCTTCATAAAGTTGGGCCTTCTCACGCACCAAGACAGAAGGCTACAGAAAAACTCCCTCCCAGCAATGGACTCTGTATCATGCCAGCTTCTGAACTGGAATTCTTTGAGAGTCAGCAAAGCAGGCAGGAACAGCTCCAAAAGAGTACAGACATTTCATTCAGATACCCAAGAACACCACTGGATGCAGTTTACAAGGATGAGCCTAACCCAGGAGTTTGAATATCCAAATGTGCTCTGAAGTCTGAAAGACCTGGATGGCTTAAGTACACAGAAGTATAAGTTGAGAACGTAGAAGAGCAACCACTAATGCCTTCACTCCAACCTGCTGTTCAGTGATTCTTTAATTGAAAAAAAAAAAAGAATCCTGAGAGCAGACAGGAGAAGAGAAGTCCTCATACTTAGCCACGAATGCTCCTTGCCAGCCAAGAAAACCTGGCTCCTTTTCTGACCCAGGGAGCCATGCCCCCCTGGTTATATTATGGCCCAGCCTCAATAGGTTGCTCATGGCACCCACTATTTTTTTAGCATGTTCGTGGTGTATCAGCACCCAGGGCTTTGAACTCCCTTAGGTGAAGGAGGATATTGACCCATACGTCATGACTTTGGGACAAGGGTTCTGGAATACCAGATGAAGCTGGGCATCATCTACCACCTCCCATGCTATGCTGTAAAAATAAAGATCAGAGGGGCTGCTGAAACCAGGATGGCACAGATGCCTGCGGTGTCCTAAGCAATGAAATCTAAAAAGATAAGCCTCTAGCTGAAGGCTGCAGTGAAGCCACAAAGTCTGACTGTGGCTTCTAAGCATCCTAAAGCTCCTCAACTGTGCAGTGAATATAAAGGTTTTTATAACAATATTGCTTGAATAAAAAAAAAAAAAGGCAAAACGATGAGATACTGTGATGATGGGAGTGCCGGTAGATCTAGACTTCCAGAGTCAACAGAAAATGGGAAGGCATAACAAAATTCATTATATGAAATGGCTTTACTATGCTAGAACTTGCAGGCACATTTTCAATGATGACATGGACATATACTATAGCAAATGTATGTGGATGAACTTTTTTCCCCTCTCCATAATTATTTCTATTTTATAACAGCCACAAGGGGCTGCAGGCAATGTACTTTCTTGTACTTTTTGGATAGCTGAAGTCATCTGGTTTTCCTGATGCTATGCAATTTATTCAAGGTGTTTAACACTGATAACCAACCACAGATGCACTCCCTAGACTTTCCCATTGCCACAGTAACACGCTGCCTAAAATGGCCAACAAATATAGGGGTGTTTTTTTTCAACTAAACTGAGGAAAACACAAAAATTTATATTCATATAAAATATCTATATGATAAGCAAAAAAGCAAAAAAATCAAAATCATCAGATATTAATCCCTTCTGGGTTTTGTTTAATTTTTCAGAGCTCTCCCAGGCAGAAGGTTGTATTGTTCATCACCAAAGGTGTTTTCTGCACTATATCAATTCCTATGATATTCTATAGATTCATACATCTGTATTTATTAAAACACAGAGAGCTGAGTGTTAGTAAATTGATGTTTCTAACAGCTCCTCCAGATTGGAATAAAGTAGCTAATGAGAAGAACTGCCCATATTGCCTTATTCCTAAGGCACAGACCATCTTTAAGCTAGATTATGATGACAAATGGTTGTTTTCTCCTTTATATACATCACCTTCCAAGATTACAGATGTAGATGAATAGCTCCTTGGACTGCATCCGTAACTATCCTCAGACACTGTCTCAAGAACTTGATTCCAGCCTTACTAGTAGAAAGCTGAGCAAAGATGAACTTTAATTTGCATTAAGTGTTTGGGAAAGCATATATTCATGTACCCCAAAGAAACAAGTGTGAGCAAAATGTAATCAGATCACCTTTTAAATGCTTTGCCAAAGCAAGCCTGAAGAATATTAAATGCATTTACTTCTCCTCTTTTTCCACTGTTTTGACCTGATTTTTTATAACTTGGTAGAGAATTCTACTGAAATCAACAACCCTCTTGGAGCTGATATCCTTTGAAGTTCTTTCTAATCTAATTTTTGTTCAGAAAGAAACTAGGGAAAAAAAGAAAAAACTTTGAACAATGAAATCAAACACTGGAAGTTCAAAATGCAAGCTCCCTTTAGGTTCATATGAGAATATGAATTAGGGGTAAAAGCTGACATGATGCATCCATCTTGAGAAGTACTAAACAGCCACAATTTCCCATTACACAAAGATATTATCAAGGACCAGTAACAGCCTTCATAGCAGGTATCAAAAAACACTGCTTTCTTTAATTTCACTTCAAGGAAATGGAGAGAAAACAGCCTAAAATATCACTCCAAACCAATCAGTATTGAAAAAGTATTTTGTTTTATATTTAGTTCCTTTTGATGATTTCTCTGGTTTTCTTTCCTCTTTCTGTCTTTAACAGAATTTGATGCAAGAAATGTGGGAGGACAGTGTAAGCAGAGAAGTGAGAGCATCTTCATAGATAGCATCATTCCCAAGTCCCGTTGGGGGCTCAAGCGCTTTGGCTTATGTGGGTAGATTTTCTTTCTGCTGCTTTTCCTCTTGTTTCATGTATTTCTGATTTCTAATCCCTGCTGCAGTAGTCAGTGAAAAAGAAGAATAGAGCCCTTGAAGACTTTGTGGTCTTTTATGGTTTTCTTGGTCCATAAGGGAGGCAGCCTTTTCTCTCTAAACTGGGTTTGTACTAAGAAGAGTCTTGAGAACTGCTTGTCTGCTGCCTGTGATCTCAGCAGAACTGGCCTGATTAGCAGAGGCTTGGGAGCAAGCCTTGGAGGTCAGACTATGACAGTGTCCACATGTCCTTTGCTGATGTGATTAGTCTGACAGTGTTCATGCCTTGTATTTCTAAAGGTAATGAAATATACAAATACCACAGGAGAAACTTTGCACCCACTTATGTCACTCTGGAGGAAGGTCACTACTTTCTGAGATGGTATTCCAGTTTATATACTTCTGTAATTCAAAGCAAAAATTTTCCTTACCATTTATTATAGCAACAGGAAGCTTACTTCAGGTAGCAAAGTGGTCCACAGTAGGAATCTAAATATTAAAATACAACCACAAGAATCACCCTATCCATATATTAAATTAGAAAAAAATTGAGGAAGCTGAGAAATTAGGAGACCAGATGGTCTTCAAAATACAGCTAGACACCAAGAAGGTGCAGAAAAGAAAGTAAAGTATCAAGAATATGATTTTGGTGATAACATTGAAAGACTCTAAGAATATACATTTTGTTCTGAACCATTTGTCATTCTCCTTACAATGTTAACTATAGTACTGAGCAAGCTGTATTTCATGTTCTGTTTCTTACTGCAATTATTTTAATAAAATTAATTCATTTTTAAAATTACATTGTTCAAGGGCACTTAGCAATAGAATATATGACATGGTCTACTTTGTAAGGCTGAACATCTCATCTCACACACTGTGAAAGAAAATCAGTAAGGCATCCAAGGATACACTAGAATACCAACATGATGTTGGAAGAGTTATAAAATAGAGACTTGCTATTAAATAGACTATATTATTCCAAATTACACCATAGCTCTAATACAACTTGTCAAAAGATAAGTGAAAAGGTCTCACATAGTGTTTAGAAGACTGAAATTTACTCCCTTCCTTGCCATATCACTCTCAAAAGATTATTCCATTTTATGTTTCATTACTTTGAATGAAATTGGAAATTCCCTAGAAAGAAACCTCTGCCTTCTTATAGACTTGGGATCTACGTTACCTTGTGGTATATAGTTGTAATACTCCTGATGAAGCTGGAGCAGCAAAGCACCAGAGTGAGACAAGGTCTGCTCCAGAGAGTACTGTGATCTCTGCCTCATCACCAACACCATTCTGTTTAAACAGCGCTTGTGTTTTCCTTGAAGATTTGATCCAGCATGACTGGGTCCGATCTTTGCTTTATAAACAAGACGCTATAAAATCTCAGCTGGGGAATACAGCTGTGGGGTTTTTTTTCATGTGACTCATACTTATTTTATGTAAAATCATCTTATCTTGGGTAGAAATGGTGCACAGTCCTTTAATTAAATCAGCTCTAAGTTTTGCCTGAATGATTAATAAAATGAGAAAATTCTCTGTCTTGCTATGAAAGCTCTATTCTTTTGTATTCCTTCATTCTTTTCTATTCTTAAATCCTTTCTTCAAATCAGATTCCCAAGCTGATATTTGTTTATTTGGGCTCATCTAAGAAATATAGTCCGTGGTTAATTAAGTTAATTTTCTTTTGTTACAAAATTCCAAAACAAAATAACAACAAAAAAAGCAATAAAAGTAACCACTTGTTGTTGTTGTTCATGAAGCATAGCATTTTCATGGCTAAAACTGCCTAAAGGAATAGAGAAATTAATTTCAATAAATTGGATTTTATGTGTATAAAAGACCTCTGAATAAATGAAAAACTCTGAGATGACATTTGGATCAAAGGAGATATATCTATTGACTCTAATGGATGTTGAACTGGATCTTTGTTTAACAAACTGCCTTATTATGAGCAATGGGGAGGCAGCAACACCAAGTAGAAGAGGTAAGAGGGCATAGGAGGCAATTCAGAGTAGGGAGGAATATTTAACACAGCACAGTTTTTCTAGCTGTGCAGAACACACCACTGGAAATGACACAGTTTAGATGAACCCTGTGTTATATTTCTGATAATGTCTTTTCCCTACACTCTGCTCACAAGCCTTATCTGTGCATCAGTACAGGTCTGGTCCAGCACCTTTGCTCATTGACACTGCCTAGAGATTCTCCCCATTGCATCCTGTGGGTCTGTCTGAGGCAGGGTGAACACAAAATCATGGGTGTCCGTTTATGAGTCTGATACACCTGTTGATGCTCTCTTTAATATCAACAGAAGGTATGCTTAGAAATCAAAAGGAATGCACAGATTTGCACATTGATGACGGACAACTGATGGACACCAATATTGTGAACCAATATTCAGTGAACAAGTTCACTGAAGTTTTCCAACAGGTTAGTACAAATAGAGAATACCGGCAATTACTTGCAAAGTTACTAAACAGTATGGTTCATAGAATACCTACAAAATTGATATCCCATTTATAACCATACATATATATATATATTTTTTTTTTTGTCACTCAGAAGCAGTGCAAAAGATCAACTGTTTCTTGTTCCGCTTATTTTGTTTTTGATTCAAGTTTTGTAAGTTATGGCAATCTGTTCTGAGCAAGAGTCTACTCCAAATTTTACCGCTGGAAGTCAGTAGTCAGTCCAATGAAGTAAACGCATCTATAGAAGTGTCGAACCATAATAGGTCAGGGAAACGTAGAGCTTTACAGCATCCTACTTAATCTGTAGGATTCCCCAGCACTTTCTTGTCTTCTCGTACCAGTGCTGGCAAATTTGGAGATGAGGTCTGACTTCAAGACGGGCGCCAGCTGATACAAATTCATACTGCTGCTCTCTTGTCTGCCCAGCACAAGTAGCACTTGGGGAGCTAATAAGAATGGTCATAATTTAGGTGGAAAGGATTAGATTAATTTTTTTCATCAGATCAGTCTCCTGACCTGGCTTCAGCAGTGCTTGTTGCACCAGTACAAGGGAGGTGACTGCAAGACAAATTTAGATTTGTGTGTGCCAATCTCTAAAACCCACACAAACCCAGTCTAATTGTCTTTAAACTATTTTACTGCTTAGATCCAGGTTTTGGTATTTAGGGTTTTTGTGAATATAAAATGGCAGGATTACAAACTAAAAAGTGGAAGTATATGGACAGACTAAAGTGACAAAGTGGGGAGATATCCTCCATGAAGACAAGAAAGATAGGAGCTTTTCAGGAACATCTTAGAAACAGGATCAATCTCAAGAGCCCAAAGAAATCCTCCAATGTATGTAGTTATGGAAAATCAAATTTTATTTTGAGATGCATCAAACAAGGTCTCTCCAGTAGAGAGAAGTAAGCTATAATGTTGTTTTACCTACAGAAAGGGTGGCAGAGGAAGGGGAAGGGATAAGCAGGCTAACCAGTAAAGTTAACTACGTATAGAAAATTATTTTAAAAAGGTTATATGAGCTAGTTGCTTGTGATATCACAATAGACCATGAAATTATCTTTATGAAGATTAAAAACATTAGTGGATAGGCTATAGGATTACCTTTCCAGATGAAGAGCAAATCTTAGGGAAAGCCATAAGCTTTCCACTATAAATATTTCAGATTCTAAAACAACTCCTTCCAAGAACAAAGATTTGAATGACCAGCTTTGCATTAATGCCTATTTCTTGACCTCTCCTGAGCACCCACTCCTCCCTGCATAACAATTTGCACCAAATATCCATGGATATTCAATATTAAACAACTAATTAAAATTTTTGCTGTTTTCATTGCTTTGAACAAGAAGCTGGTTTTGGCATTTTCAGGTCTTCATACAAATTGTACCTCTGCAGGTCTCGTTCCTAAACTTAATTAATAGTTATTATTATTTATGACGGCACTGCATACTAGCCCAAGCTTTAATTTGGTCTTCTAAAAAGAGAGCCTGTGGCTGTATTCTTGGACTTTTTACTTCATCTTTTTTCTTTTCTGAAATAACATTATTATTTCAAATCTTGTAGCTTGTTTTTATATGACTAGTGCTCTGTCTTTGTCTCTCTTTTTCTCCCTTTTACCCTTCTGACATTTTTAATTTTAACTGCTCCAACATAACTTCATTTTGATTTCTTACTCATGGATGCTTCAAGGACTCACATTGCTGATTATCATCCTTCCATTCTCGTTAGTCCAGACCTTAATTTTATTTCAAAGGTCATATGGGTTTGTATGTCCAGTGGGCATGATAGCTGGCTTGTGTTCATAGACACACACATTTTCGACTTAACTAATACTCATGAGCCTTGAAGTGCTCTTTATGTGAAGACTGGACATTACTAGCTCCAGAATACTGGCAAAATATGCCATTTTGCCAAAATCCCTATTTGTTCTCTTATATGTTTTGTTTCTTGTGCTCTGTTCCAATTCCCCACTTTTCACTGACTTATGAAATTCCCAATATCCACAGACACTAAAATCCGTTTCTGAGTCAGGAGAAGCAGAAGTGGACACTGTTGCACCAGCTCACTATAGTGTGGTTTAAAATTGCCATCTGATTTTTTTTTTAATGCTCTTGGGTTTCCTCCATCTTTTTTTTTTTTTGTCTCACATGCCATAATTTTCCTATTTGTTTTAGCAAAATGCTAGAAATCCATGGAAGAAAAGCACACTGCTATTATTTCTAACAATATGAATGTGATCTTTCCAACCCATGTCCTATCAGAGATTGCTTCAGATTCTGTCTTCCCTTCTAAGTTGGTGCTTCATTCTCTACCTGTCCTATCTTCTGCAACTCTCCGATTCCTGTTCCCTTGTCCCACTCATGCCATCTTGATGATTTCTTTTTTAAAAAACACTACTGTATCATTTTATGTGATCTTTCATGTTTATTATGCATTAACTCTCGATATAACTGTTCTGTGAGGTTCTGTCTTTAATAAAAAAAGTGGAAAGCTAACATTTGACTGTATAAGCTGTTGCAAAGAATACACTTCTTCTCATTTATTATTATGAAAGTAACATATAACACTGTCCCTAAAGCATTAGATGCATAAGAGAGAACAGAAACCACTGTGATCATTACTAAAATAAATGCTCAGAAATTACATTACCAGAAAACCTTGGCAGAATTAGCTAATTATAGTTGGCAGAAAGAGATTATGGATAGCCAGATAAAGTCATCTGAATCCTTCTGTGTGAACCCTCTGGTTTTGACTGCATTTTCCTGGGGAGAACTGCCCCAAGTTGGATTGGTTTAGATTGAAAAATTCTATCATTTATTAGGAACTAAGTCTACAAAATGTTGTGTCTGCTTTCAGCATCTACAGTTCAGAGCATTCTTTAAAATTTTGACAGCTTTCACATGAAAATCTCTGGAATGATTAAATGATCCAAACTCTCTCCTTTGAGTGCTTGTGAACCCTTAATAGAACTTATTCACATCCATTAGGATATAGCATCTTGCTACATGAACACATACTCTGCTTCCCCAGCACCCCCCAGTCAGTGCACAGCACAAAGTAAATGAAGTTGCCCTTTGTGGGCTTCATTCATAGCTACTGAAGACATGGAAACATGGCAGAAGCATGAAGCAGGGGACTGCAGAACAAGAAAGAGTAAGCTCAGAGTAACACAATGGTGCTTTAACAAACTGCCCCTGCTCCCAAGCCTTACAGTGGCACTCAGTCACGGAAAAAGCATTTTCACCAGTGTGTTCCCAGAAACAACATCTGCTCCTTTTTCAACTATATAGCTATAGCTAGCCTGAGACAACAGACTGCAGCCAACAGCAATAGTTCTGTTATTAGTATTTGGGACAAGATGAAATCCTAGTTGCTCTGCAAAATCAGACCCTTGTTTTCTAAGAATGGTCACGTCCCCTTAAGCTGACCCCTCAGACTGCCCCAGGGCCTCAATGCCACATGTGTACACTGGGAATGACAGTGCCTCTTCAGCTGGTGGAAGCCATGCAGCCATAAACATTTGCAGCTGAGATGAAATCATGAGTCATTTAGGTTGGGAAAGATCATTGGTTCCAACCACTAACCTAGACCTGCCAAGGATACCACCAAACCATGTTCCTAAGTGACACCTCTAGAGGCCTTTTAAATACTTCTGGGGATGGTGACAGAATGGCAGAAAATGAGTAGCACTGGAACACTCGCTACTGAGTGAGGGCTGGTCATCCTGTGCACTGCATGTGGTTCAGCCTCTGTGGGAAACACAATGCTTAGAAGTTGATGGCATACTGCAACTTGCAAAAGGAAATTAATTCATATTGCATGAGTGACTATAAATATAACATTTCTTATCCCCCAAGTACCTGACTGCATCATTAACATGCTTCTATGTAAACTCTCTCCTTCTGCACTGAAAATACACTGTAAAATACTGACCGGATAGCTGCCACAAACTGTTACATATTAGGAGCAAAATAGCTCCAAAATGATTTGAGCTCAAATCTTTCCTGTACATGTAACCATATTTAGAAAATCAAATTGCCCTGCACATTATTGGAAACTGTTGCATGTGTGTTTATTTTTCATGTGCAAAAGAAAGTTCTGTGTACACAATGGGTATACATAAAAATGGCTTTTGATTACAATGTAAGTAATGTCTTTAGAAAATTGTGTCCCATTAAATAATTCACATCAATTCTCCTAGCAGAAGAAATACAAAAGTGTCTAGTGAGGAACTAAATTAGTGAAAGTGAGGACTCAGAAAATATTGTCCTCTGTGTAGCAATAGGAACACCTTATTATTGGTTTATATAGAAAACAAACAAATTGGATAATTTGTAGCTCACATAACCCTTGGTTAACAAAGTCATACAGGATGTAAGGGGAAATGGAAGTGTGCACTCCCCTGCCTAGATACCTCTCCTGATGCAGAGCAGGAGTGTTTTGCCACACTAACCCTAACTTTGCAAAGGGCAGATGCAGATTCAGCTCCATTAACATCAATAAACTGGCTACCAGAGCAGAGCACAGTGTAAGGAGGATGCAATAGATATATCTGGGGTAGAGCTCCAAGAAATGACTCCAGCCCAGCCAGTGCAAGAAAGCAGAGACAAATTCTGAAAAACAGCTGGGCAAGATAAAACTGTATTTGAAATTTCATGCCAGGTCGTCCTGCATAATTGACAGTAGGGGCTGACTTTTTTATAATATCAGAAATTTTAGAAGAATAAATGAAAGAAATATCCAAGCTCCAAATTGTGAATACTGGTGCTAGTCTAAAGCTATTGTTTTTAGAGTACATTCAAATCTATTATGCATTGAAGATCTAAATAAAGTAGCTCAGCAACTAAAAAATTACAGAGAAAAATATAAGGTAACATGAGGGGACTGAATTATTCTAGCTTGATGGAAACTGTTCTTCTGAATGTTAACTCCATCTTCCAACTCCATATAGGATTCCTGTTTGTTCCTGGACTCATACTGACTGAGACTAGGCTATAGGTCTTGGCCTTATTATCTGATAGTTCTTAATATCTACTACTTGATGACTTGATGAGAAATTACATTTTAAAAAGCTTGTTATTAATTTTAAACCTACAAGGTTTTCCTCATTACTTCTCAGACAGCCTATTCGACTCCTAGTCAGCAGCTACAGCAAAGTACGCTGACCCCATTGATGAGGTAATCAATTATGCTGGAACAAAACAAACTCGTAACTAGAAAGAAAGGAAGCCTATGGTTTTATACAGAGCCAGAGAAAACAGAGAAAAAGAGCATTTGGCAATTGACACAGGAAAAAAATTTCATTTCCAGGTTCCAAGAAGATATATTTTAAATTTGTATTAAATATGATTTACAAAATCAATGTTCTTCTATGCTGGACAGCTTTACTTGGAGTGAATGAAGACAAACCGGGGCACACACCCAAAGCTATGGCTCTACAGGCATGTGGCACTCAGGAATGGAGGTTTACATGCCAGCAACTGCAATTATCCCAACTAGCAATGATTTAGCATTCTGTGATGTCTAGAGCCCAAAAAACACAGGCTCTGCCTTTATATCACAACCATCTGAAATCCAGGTTTAAATTCTGCCTTTAAAGAAACTGCAGCACAGCTTGCTGCTGTGTGCACATTAGAGAATAAAAATGATTAATTCCACCCATCAGCGAAGTCTTGGCTTATGAGTATCACAAGCCTTTGCTGTGTGCAGCAGAAAAAAAAAAAAAAAGAAAATAATTTTTATGCTTAGTTTCTGATCCTTATTCAAAACGATGTAACAGTGCTAATTACTAAACACTGGGAAGACTGAATAAAATATCATAAAATGCTGACTTAAAAAAAACACAAAACAGAACACTTTAAAGCTAGGTACATTTACCACATTATTTTACTTCATGATTTTACAATCCTGAGCTCAGAAAAGATTTTTATGTTAAAATTAACAGAGGAAAGTAAATGGAAATGCACCATGTAATACGAGCCACCATGATGAGCTGAACATCTGAAAAAAAGAACAGAATGATCAATTCCTCACCATGTGAAAAAGAGACATGTAAAGATTGGCTTGGGAAAAAAAAAATTTCCTCTTGGAATCACCACAGCAGGAGTCAGAGGAAGCTTTGCACCCAGAGACCTAATGTTGTTTGTTAAGCTACCAAAATTAGTCCAGAAGAAGAAAAAAGGTAAGACTTCATCTTTTCATCCCCTTCCACTTCACTGCTCATCTCCCCTAGTGCTTATCTTGATCCCAGTTTTCTTTTTCTGAGTTTTTTCCCCCTCCCTCCCTCTCTTCCTTTCTTGCTTTTTTTGATGCTGACAGAGGTAGCAGCATTGGTGCCTGATGCCAGATGCCTCCTAACAGGAATCCTGCCTCTGTCATTTGCATCGTCACATCCAGCAATCACAGAATGCACCACAAAACACCCAGGTCAGTGAAAGAGATAGTGCTGAGAATCCAGCACGGCCCTCCGAGCCTCATAGAGGACAACTACAGAGTCCTGCAGCTGGTGTGTGCCAGCCCAAGCGCTCCACAGTGCGTCCCCTCGTGCCAAGGGGATCAAAGACCTCAGAGGAGACTCAATGCCTTGTGCCACTGGACAATTTGTAAACAAAACACAGAAATAGCGTACCTGAGCCAGCCACTTGCTGCCCAGTTTGCCACTAGGGTGTAAAGCCAAACTTGTGGTGACTGAGGAGGAATTCCCAGTGGGATTTTCTGTAGAAAAAGCTCTAGGATGCCCCACCAGGTGACAATGACAGTGTGGCTGTAGGCTTCTTGCCAAAGCACAGGGGCTGCTCTCTGTACCAAACCACAAACTAAACTAACCACGAGAATACAATATGCTTTACATAAACATGTCATTCTTACATTTACACATGGAAAAATTCTAATGCAATGTATTATTTATTCCTCTGAGGTTTTATGCCATATTCGTCTTTCAGCTGTGCTACAGCAGACCTGCTCTGCTCAACTTAGGGTATGATTTCAACAGTAACTTTTGCACTAAAACCACATAAGCAAAATTCAGCAATGGCTTATCCTACTGGGAGAGTAAGTACAACTACAGGCTGTCTATAAACTGTGGGGATACAGTGAGAGAGATCTCACCACACATTTAGTTCTGCAGACTGTCTCCCCTGGAGTTCAAGACACACTGGGGATAGGTCTCCATCCATCCATAGGGAAGGTATTACAGGGTTCACAGAACAGAATGAAGTACAGCTAAAATACAGACTCAGGTACAGCTCTACAGTAGACTGAAAATAACTGCATTTTCTAGTGTTTTTGTTATCCTGAAAAAGCATCTTGATTAATGACTCACACAATTAAAAGAAATAAAACCAGATACTCTTGCCCAAGTTAGCTTGGTGTATCATCAAGCAATTTGCCTCATTTTATATACTGATGGTATGCCTAGAAATAGGAAAAATCTGAATTTTAACCTTGAAATATGAACTCTATGAATCTGTATTTCAGTGTATGTATTGTAAGCTCACACCGGGGAATACTTTCAAAAATAGAAATAAACATCCAAACTTTGAATGCACTTTAAGGGTCAAAAAGCAATGGGAACAAATGCATTATTTAATCATAAAAACCACACTTGATTCAGTGCAAGGCTGAGGAGGAAGCTCAGGCTCCCAGAGGCATGTGAAGTGAAGACTGCTTTGAGGGACTGCTGCAAAGAGGGCTGGAGCAGAGCTTTCCCTCAGCCCTGCCTCTGCCTGGGAAGGGTGGTGAGCTAGAAAAAGCTGGAGAATACAGGAAGCTTTTAATAAGAATTATCTGCCATTTTCTCAGGAACATTGAAGCAGAAAGAAAAAATGGTGGGAACGTTTTGCTTACAGTAAAATAAAGCCATTATTCAAAACTGAGAAGAAAGACTTAAAAACCAGAGCTATTCTAATACGGCTTGGACTCCGTGATAAAATTCTTAGCCTTTTAAATGGCACGTTGTTATCAGCTACATCTCTACTACAGTGTCTGTGTTTTTCCTTCACCCTCATTAAGGGTTAGGTCAATTTTGTACCTGACTGACAAAGGTTCTGCTCTCATTACCTTGACTCAAAGCTAACAGTAACTTTTAAAAAATGCTCACAATAATCATCAGCTATGGTATGCTTACCCTGAGGTAGTTGAGGGTGAAGTTTGTCAGACCCATTCGAGTGATGTTTTTGGACAGCTGCTCCAGCACCTGAGGGTCTTGTGCCTAAACAACAAAGGAAAAAAGAATTTTCACTTTGCTTTTTGCCGTTTTGGTTTTTTCTATGTCCTTAGTGAAATCCAGGGAGGGTTCTCTGAAAAGCAGTGCCAATTCTATAGGAAAATTACACATTGATACTAAATTTATGTAACAGGCTAGAGATCTGTATGCATAGGAAAATAAACACCTTATGAAATGGGAGCAAAATAAAGACTGTTTTCCAATATCTTCCTTTGGTCCCTGCCCATTCAAAAGATAGACCTAGGAGGTCTGGTCGTGTAAGCAAGCATGGCCCCACCAAAGAGCTTCCTGAGGGATTGTAGTACACTTTGAGCATTCTATTTGTTGGCTGGAGTCCCAGAAGACTAAATAGAAAAAGGGAGGAATAAAGAAGGTATCACTTTGTGGCTAAGAAATTGCAGCAGAAAGACCTCATCAAGGCACCTTCAGCAGAGCTCATCACGTAGATGACATTAAGCACAGGCTGGAGAACCCTTCTGATCCAAGTTATTTTCCCAGAATTAAACAGGCAAAATGCAAGGATAGTCCTTCTCTGACCCTAGCCAGGAGCTTTACCAGTGAGACCAGCCTCCTCTTTAAAATGAGATCAATCTCATTATTAAAATTAATACCTGCTGGTTTCTGACTAACCTGCTTCCACTCTGATTTGCAGAAGCCTCCTAAATACATAATGCTGCTCATGACCATCCTTATTGTCCCTTAATGGGAACCTGTTGAGGAGTTCAGTTGATCAGTCCTTTAAAATAGCAATCAACACTGGGACAGAAATGGTGGGGCAGGTTTTCAAAGATGTTTTCTTCAGACCTGTAGTAGGTCTTTGAAAAAAAGCCCAGGCTACTTAAGCTATTTAAAATACCTCACCAAGAATATATCTTTATCTACGGATATCTAAGTAACTTGATGCCAAAATACAGGAACATCTTTGGGGCTGTGTTCTTACCCTCTATAAACCCATACTCCTGCAACTGACTTTGTTTATGGGGGCGCTACTAGGAGGAATGCTTCTATGGTGCAGAACTGAAAGCGTCAATGAGAGTATGTTCTTTGTATGTTCTTATTATTTTTTAACTGCAACTTGCAGAACATTTAATATTTTAATTTCCATTGTGTATAATCTCATTCAATTACAAAAGAAAGTCATGAAATGTGGAATAAAAACAAGATCTGGATTAAAATTCTAAAGGTTTTTAAGTAAATATATGGTAATTACTTATCTTCTGTCTGTGCAAGGGTAACATGAGTTTGCTTCATTTAAAGCCTAAATATAATTTGTACCTTCAATGATAAAAATTCACTGACTTTGCTGTTGTTCATATCAATAAGAACAGATTTTGGATCCAAATCATACAGACCACCGAGTGGGATTAAAAGGAAAATTACATACTAAAACAGAACAAAAACACAGCAACAGTGGCAATATTATAGCACTGAGGAACATGGGAGTGATGAAAGGACTTGTAAATGGCTGTAGTTCCAGGCAAACTAAAATATTTAGAGCTAATTGCCTTGGGTGTGAAATTTTCTGGAGTTTTTCGTAAACCTCATCTCTTTGCATTAGGTCAAATGAATAAAGGATTACTTACATGCATGGCTAGAATGCTGCGTGGGACTAATTCTCTGTATTGTCTAATAGTAAAGTGCCATGTTTTTATTCTCATAAGATCATCAAAAGTAAACTCCAAGATAAGACGTCCTTCTGTGCATACCTAGAATACACAAAATACATGAAATAAATTCCCAGGAATTTTGTTTTCAATGGTATTGTATCATCGATTAAACAACATTCAAAAATATCAGAGCAGTATTCTATTGCTCGTCTCTGCTAGATTAATTGTTTCTAGTTCTCTTGGGGAGAAAAAACAAATGTGGGAAAATTACTTCATTGGTCTTACTTCAGAGACAGTAACTTATAATGCTATGGATTTTATAGCATTTCACAAACATAGAATATTGTACGCTAAATCTTATTTATTGCAACAATTCCCTTTCCCTCACAGTTCGCTACTGCTAATTAATGACTGAACCTTGCAGTGGAGGTGGCTGTGGTGTAACTGTGTGCATTCGATGGCAAGTTGCTGAACCAGTCATTCCCAGTCATTCCCATATGTTGCCCTTTCCTTACAACAGCCTGGCATATACCTTTCTTTGATGTCCAGTTGGAGGACACAGCACCCTTAATGCCTGTGGCCAAATCTGATTTTTTTCCTCTTTTTTCCTTGTCTTTACCAAGTGTTCTTGTCTTTTCCAAGCACTTTGTCCTGTTTTGGGTTTTTATTTTTTTGTTTGTTTATTTGGGCTTTTGGTTATTTTTGTGGGGTTTTTTATTTGTTTGTTTGATTTGTTTGTTGTTTGGTGGTTTTTTTTCATTTCCTATCTACTTTTATTAATCCTCCCTTCCAAGGAAAGCCAGGTGAAGTGCCTGCCACGCAGGTGAGGGGAGCAGAGGAGAGTTTTCAGCCAGGACAATGGACCTACTTCCACAAAAAATAGCTCATGCAGCTTTGTGAGGGGTCTTGTCTAAGAAAGAACAGAAAATATAGGAGGAATAAATTCAGAAAGTGGGTGCTATGTGAAAATGAATAAATTACTGGGGATTTTTAAACAACTGTCCACAATTTTATGTGGAAAAAACACAGTGGTTGTGGTCTTCTTTAAGGTGCAAAATACAAGCCCAGCAGGGCATCTTGACTAGGAGTACTGTGGAGTATGGTAAATGCTGTCTGATTGGAAAATAAACTACTACTGCTGTTGATTTCTTTTTAAGTTGGACATTTAGACTTACAACTCCTGTTTGACATAAACTTGCAAGTTAAGGGTACATAGATATTGTGAAAACAGGGTGTAATGGCTTTCAAAAGAAATTTTAATACACCTAGCATTTGATTGAAAAATAGCCATCCCAAATTCAGTTGAGTCTGTTGAGCCTTTTTACAAGCCCCAGCTCAGGGTTGGCTAGCTCTCACTTGGGCAATGTGGGGCTTTTCTGGTTAACAGTTCACTTAACATCATCATAGTTTTTCTTCCTTGCTGTTTGTGCGAAAACACGTAGGTAATTTTAACAGGCATACTATACAGATAAATTCCTGTAGACCTATGAAGGGGAATCTTGCAACAGGTTCTCGTTTGCCCTTCTCAACACACCTCAGTGATGACTTCAAATTTTAATGTGTCTTATTTTGTCATTTGACCCTAATTTTTGACATTCCCATCACCTGCACTATGATGAGAAATTACTCGGGGGTACACATGCACACATATAAGGATTCTCTGAAGAAAAACATTTTGTATTAATGTAACTGTGTTGAGGACAAAGATCCTGGTTACTGACTAGTTAACATGAAAATATTTCAGGTTTAAAATAATTTTTTATAATAATACCTGTGGCTTTTCAAATATTTCTTCTCTCAAGCTCAACCTCCCTCAGCTCTTAACAGGTTTTAGGCACTAGCATTAACAAATTTTAATAGAAAAACCAAAACGCATTCCTCATATCACAGGGGTAAAAATTTATACATCTTATAAAGGAATTTAATTTCCTTATGTGGAGCAGAATTTTACACATTGCTTTTAATCAATAGAATTGGCACAGTTCTTATTTTAAAAGGGCTTTTTTTTTTTTTCTTAAAGCTGCCTTTTACATAGAATCCAAAAAATCAAAAGAGTCTCCAATTAAGAAAACATTTTCTGTTGTGCTGAATTCATGTTACCGTACTGTGAGCTCTGACATTTTGTTTCTGTGGTAACCAAAATCAGCTGATTAGTTGGCATGGCAACAGAAAAGATGTAATCCCAGCAGACACACTCTAATCAATGCCCCCAGCACAGATGGTCTCCGGAGGATCAACAAGAAAGAGGCTGGCAGGCATTCAGTGTATCACGTGGTTGCTCTAGACTAGGCCAGGAAAAAACTAAAAAAGAACATTTCTCAAACTAACCAATAGCTTTTTAACCCCTTCACTGCACTTATTAATTGTAGGAATTTCAACTACTTGTTCCTATGAAAACCCACTTTGGTCCTATGCCCTATTGCTCACAGTCTCACTCTCTATCACTAAATATCTTTAGAAGTCTTAGCCCTTTATTAACTACCATTTCTCAAACATGGGTTGTTGCTTGAAAAGAAGCCTAAAGCTTATACAAATCTGGGCAGTGCCTGAGATTATTAGTAAGGATTAAAATCACTGGGTTTCAAGGGCTTCACCTATAAAATCCAGCTGATGGCCCCACTGTTGGGAGCAGGAAGAGAATGGTTTGACCAGGGGGTGCTCACTGCTTTAGTGGTGAAGGCAAAGCTTGCCTCTGCCAAACTACTGGGAAATATAAACATTGCTAATTGCAGAAAAACAGTTTGCCTACACATAAAGTTGGAGTGTCAGTAAGAACAGTGAAAAACAGAGACTTAGGAGGACTCCTAAAACTTTCCTCTACCTGGAAAAATAAATGGAGCATCTCCCAGGTAAACAAACTTGGTGGTCTTGGCTTCAGTTTTTTTCCACATTTTATTTATGACATTGAATTGTTATAAATTATTTATAGTGTTTATTTATATCTTGATAAAACAATTTTTAAGTGTGTGACACTTTACAAGGACCTCCTACCCTCTCAAGACAAGCTGAACTATTCATATTCTTACTGCTAGGCATGTTCTGGCCATATTTGTTTGAAAAAAAATGGAAATGCCATTTTATATATTCATCCAATACTGCAGTATGCAGTGAGTTGCTCTAACTAGCAAAATGTCAAAATGAATAAAATACATTGGATTCTCGACTCTGTGGATTCTTGATTCAATACATAATGAGAAGTGTTTCAATCACTTATATTTGAATTCCTTTGTAAAACTGAAAGAGTTTGTATTTTTGCATTAAAAGCCTCCCTCATGGTAGTTTCACTGGGTCAAATTCAGATGATCTAAGGAGCTACACAGTCCATTGCAGTGGTGCTTACTATGGAAGGTCTGCTTTGTTTCACTAGCATTGCTGTGGGAGTAGGAGTTTACCTTTGGTAGGATTTGTACCCTCAGTATCTCTGGTAGAAGTTAAACACGCACAGCTGAGACAACATTCGGCTCCAACTTATTTCTGAAAGAGTAATATATTCTCTTCTCCCCTTTTCCATCAACTACTGTGTTTCATTTCAAATTTGCTTTTACTAACTGTCATATTTTAAACATAGAGGCATTAAAACCTCCTAATTTTTCTTCTAGAATCCAAATCACATCCCCAGCTGAATTTTGTTACTGGGACATAAAACTTTATATCGGAATCTGCAAGAGGAAGATCAGGGCTGAAGCACTGCCAGGGCTAAAGCAGAGAGACCCACTGCACACAGCAGGACAGTGCCATGGGAGGCAACTGTAGCCCTCTCACCTGAGGTGGGCACCTAGCCCAGATCATGCTGCTAGTCTGTCTTTGACTGCTGGATGTTAACCTCCTTTCCAAAATAACGACTCTGTCATGTGCTGCTATGGTAAGTAATACTAACTGAATTGAGAAAAGTGTTCTCTATTTACAAATAAAAAAAACCAAAGCAAAATCCTTTTATTTGACATTGCATTAAAACTAACACAAAGGGAAACGACACAGAAATGGCTTTAGGGATCTCAGCAGAGAAGTAGCTAGTGTATACCTTTGCCATGTCCCCTGCACAAGGAGCAGTGAGGTGGCAAAGAAGTGCTACTAGGAGTTTCTGGTCTCTTCTCTGTCTATCTGTTTTTGTGTCTGTGTAAGTCTCAGGGGCTGTGGTGGGAGAGCTGGAACAATGACACCACTAAATGCACACTTCCTGGCTCACCAGTGCACCACACACCAGCAGCTTCCTCTCCCTCTTCTTTGAGCCCCGCCCCAAGAGCCAGGAAGATGGCAAAGAAAACCCCATAAAGGGATGGGACTCACAATCATGCTAAGCTCGCCTGGGCCATGTGGACCGTGGTCATGATGCTGTCAATAACCAGTGACTTAAAATTAAAACCTCCACAGTCCTGCAGGCCAAGGACAACATGGACAAGCTATCTTCTCCCCCTACCCCTACTACTTTTGTTCTTTTCTTCATGGAAAGGTTAATGATGAACAGGTACAAGATGGAAAATCATTATTTCCTGTTAATGTATTAAAAGGGAAATTTCCATTTTGAAAAACATCTTATTGGGATTTTTTAATATAAGTATTTTTTTGTTTTAATTTTTATTTTCCACTCTTTGTACTGTTTCTTATAAATGTATGGCACTTGGTTTAATTACAGGACTAGAAGTGGCCTATGCATGAAGATAAGTCACTATCAATTACACATATTGAATATTCACTAACTGCCTGATCCAGAGCGTGTTTAAATCAATTGACTCCTTCCATTGAATTCACTGCCCTTTGGACTGGCATCCTACTGTGTTAAATCACTATTTTCCTAGAGATTTATGGTCCTTGTACTAGGTAAGTATCAAATGTAATGCATACCATCCCAAATGTTAGGTAGCAGGAATGTGAAGCCCCATTGTTTCTTTAAAATCAAGCCCAGAGAAAAGGAGATGGTCAGGCTGAATTTAATTCACATAAAATTGATAGTTCTGGCTACTTGGCATTATGAGCTTCTCTTGCAATCTTTCTGGGAGAATTGCAGAAGATACCCACAGAAATTTTCAGTCACATAATGACTATAGAAAACAGTAATTAAATGGCTTCAAGGGTATTCAGTATTAGAAATAATCTCAGTCTACCATAAAAATTCAACAGCCAATATTTTTTACCCTTATACACACGAAGAAAGAAAAAGAAAACCAAAAACCAACAACATGCTTTATTGAGTCTTCCCTGTTACCTTGGTAAACATAGGTTTTCCATGCTGAGTGACCATGGTGCATTGATCACAGTCCACTGTGATGGATGAGTTGTGATATGATTCTTTTGAGTGCTTGAGAATGTAATACAGGTCTGTTACACCTCCTTCAAAGACAGTGCTAAAGTAACGAGGAATGAGGGTCCTTCCAATTGCTGTGAGGAAAATACAAAGCAGAATTCAGCAAATGCTCTAGGTTATAAAATCTCAAACCATTTGCTAACAGCACATGAATAATTTTAAGTTCAATGAAATCAAACTTTCATTTAATGAACATAATATATGTTCTCTCCCTTTTGTAGAGACAAAGTTGTGCCTGCTCCCATTGAAATCAATGAAAATGGCTGATTCCATTCAGAGGGAGTGGGCTCATCCTATTTAATCTTTTTACATTGATGGCAAGTTAGAGTCACTCTTGAAACCATCTGCAAGGTTTTTTGTCCCAAAGTAATTATTATACAAAAAGCCACATGGTGTCAATTATGATTGAAAGTTGGATATTACCCATAATTGTATAAATACAAGTGGTAAGCATTTAGAGAAATATACTTTTACACCCAAAAAAGCAAAGTACATTTGTATTCGGGGGTTGTGTACACATATATGTTTGTTTGTGTGTGGGCACACGTATATTTATATATATGCATGCATATGTGCACACACACACATACACACACACAGGCACTCTTGATTGAATAGGAGGGCTACTGCTGAGAAATCAGAGTACTGGGGACTGAAGGAGGACCTGAGAATGCAAAACAATATGTGTTATACAATATATGACTACCCACAGGTCTATCTGAGATCACTCTTTAGACCAGTGTTTATGTAATAGGCTAGAAAGTCTGAGCAGACACCTGAACTCACTTATATGCCCCACATACACCCTGAACTATGGACTTCAGGTACCCAGTTCAGCAATACTTATTAGGGCAAAACTCTCACCGAAGTCACACCTCTCGCTTCCATGCTAGTGTCAGGTAAGTACTACACGGTCTAATTCCAAATATGTAATAGTAATTTTGAGTGTACTTTAGATGCACAAAGTAGCAGAAGCGCTGACATCAAAGGCAATTATCTCACATGCAACTCATGCTTTCCATCTCCTTCTTTACAGATAAATTTGGATGTAACCACAAGCCTGGTATGACAAGACACTTCAGTTTGTAATAGACCAATAGTTCCATACCAAATGACTCATTGCTTTGCCTTCATTAATCAATCCACAGTAATTCTGAGTGGTGGATACATAAAAACTGCCTCCATTTTAAAGGGAAAAACCAAGCAATCTAAATGGTCTCTTGGAAGAATGAGATAGAAAAGTCACTATCAACAGGCAAGATTAGAGCCTATTAGTTCCTAATTCTTATTTGTCTGTTAGGACTATATGATGACTCATGCCTCCCTCACTTGCTGCATACTTTTGAGAGTAATTTCTAAAAAACCATTTTCACAGAAATTTTGCCAGCAGATGAAAAAAGGCTCCAGAACCTAAAAATGCATTTTGCAAATGGGTGTTGCAAATTAAAAAATAAGGAATTTTTACAGTAGTTATGCAAAAAATGTGTTTGTTCTGTGTGTTACAATGTAGAATATTGCATGCGCAGTCATAATGCACACTGTATAATGAAAATATAAAAATATAAAAAATTGAGACTTGTTAAAGCTTTTGTTGTAATATCGGATATCAATGTAGTTTAATGTATGAAAATATACCACACTCTCTCGAAGTGGTTGACAATTCAGTGAATACATTGAAAGATTATTCTGTGACTCTGGCTCCTAAAAAACCCCACCCAATCAGCATGCACATATTATCTTTTTACAGCCTTTTAATTTAATTTAGAAAAACTGAAGTCCAGTGTATTAGCATAGTATTCAACTCATGCTTTAACTCCAATTTCTCCATGTTGGTATGGTATATAGTAAAAAGTGAAATTTACCCATCAAGTTAATTTCTTGCTCCCCTAAGGCTAATTAGTGCAAATTAAATTTCCTGCTAATCATCTTAAGCAGCAAATGTGTGACATGAAAATCCAGCATTCCTACTGATTGTGATAAACCTCTATTCATGTGACTTATGCACTGCATAAATATCTTGAAACTATTTAACTGCAGTTTATAGACGGTTCCCAAAGCAGCATGGTCATATGGTGTTGCTTTTTGCCTTGTATTCACAGCTACAACACATTAAAGAAGGCTAGAAATACATTAAATAACTTATTACTTTTCCTCATAAACATTATCTATGTTTGCCACAGGGATATGCTACTGTGAACAACAAAGTATGAGACCAAAAGGATGAAAAGGAACAGAGGTGCACACGAGGATATGCTCCATGAAACCTGATTTTCTATGACAGATGCACATGCAGACCCTGTCGGTCTGTAAAACTGAAAATAGCTGATGCAAATATCCAGCATAAATGACTATAGCTAAATGTTCAACACCACAAGAAACAGAAATGGAAACCTGTATTGATGAGCAGACCTGTCCTCAGCACACTATGTTGCTTTGCCACAAAAGACTGAAGCGTGTTCAAATTTTGGTTCTCTTCCTGAAGCACTCAATGGTTTTAAAAGATCATTTCATTTCTAGGATAAACATGAAACTCTCTTCAGCAGTAACAAAGTTTATTTGTGCAGGAGATGGTATTTCCAAGAACAACAAAAGGCTGTGGAGTAGCTCTTATAAAGTCTAGAGATCATCACAAACTTAGTGCATTTTTTAACGCAAAGAACTTTTCCTTGCCTTTTCTTTTCTAAAACATGATTGCGTAGATAAGTATTCAAGTGTGTGCATGCCCTGCTCTGCTGCATGCATGCATACAATCCTTTCTTGGGCAAAAGAATGGTAATGTTGCAAAGGTGCTTTTCCTTCCCTTCTCCCAGTAGATGAACATGATCATGTGTGGAGGTACACACTCCACCTCTGTCTGCCACTCTACTTCTCAACAAGATTTTAACAATGCCACATACCTTTTGCTAGAGGTAGCTGAGGGATACTTTCTAGGAGGATCCTGGGTAATGAGAAGGCAGGATTATGGGACAACTTGATACTTGTGGCCACTTCAGGATGTTTAGCCATCCTTGTTCCAGTGCAGTGAACTCACCTTGCAGAACCCAGAGCAAACTGTATGCTAGCTTGGTCTTGGGTCTGCCATTCTGCAGAGGCAGCCACAGCAACAATGGAAAGTATATAAACAGCACCTCCAATTGCACCAGCGGAGTTGAATGAAGCTTTACATGATATTGCAGTTGGAATTCCTTCATATTTTAGAGCTTGGCTTTTAGCCCGCAGAACACACATTCAGAATGTGTGTCTGTGCATAGTTTCACAGGGCTCCTCCCTACCACACCACACTTCCCTAAAGGAGCATTGCCTGGGGACCCTCAGATCCAGCGCACAGATCTCAGCCACAGGAGCTCCCAACATGAGTGTTTGCAGTAGTAGTTTGGGAAAATTCTTGTAATTTCCTTTCCAGGTGTCAGGAAATTCTTTCTTTTTTCCTCAATTTTTCCTTCTCGCCCACCCCCATAGTTGGGTGCTTACATCAGTTCTCTTCCAAGTTCAGTGTTCAATTCCCAGTATCTCCCAGTTTTCCCTCTCCCTCCTCACATGCTGCCCCTTTTTCTTTTGCTCAAGGACGCTCATCAACACATTCCAAATCTACCTGATTTCCTCATTCTTCTTACTTAAGCAGGCCCAGTTATCAAGTCTCAGCCTCCTTGTTCTCCTCCACTCTGCCCAAAATGCCAGCTCCACATACACTTTTTGGTGCCCTTCCCACCCAGCCAGGCTTCCACAGCTCCTTGACTCAGGCTCCCTGCCTCAGCAGCCTCAGCACTTTTCTGGATCTTGATTTTTTGTTTTGTTTTGTATGTTTGTGTGTTTTTTGGTGTTTTTTGTTTGTTTGGTTGGGGTTTTTTGTTTGTTTGGGTTTTTTTTCCAAAATTGTCTCTGTACTTTTCCCACTCTGTCTCTAAATGAACTCCATCTCTCCTTCCTTCCTTCATCTTCTCTTCAGAAAGAGACCATTCAAGAGGACCTCTTCCTATATCTCCCTGTTCCCTGTTTTTCTCACTGACTTCCAACTCTCCCTTACTCAATCATTCTCCATCTTTTTTCTTCTTCCATTTACTACTTATCTCTCCCCTATCTCAACATATCAATGTCATCTTGTCCTGATTTTTTACCTTTTTTTTTTTTCTACTTATTCATTTTCTTCCCCCAGTTTCAGGTCAAGTTCTTTCCTTCGTAGGGCCGCCTGGATCCCAGACGTATCTGCTGGCAGTGTAGAAGGAAAGGTTTCCTGCTCTTGCATGCAGCACTAGCTGAGCCTTCCCTGTGGGTTTTGCAGTGGAGAAATGACCACAACTTCACATAGCCCTGAGCTCCAAAATATCTAGTTACTCTATGTAGCTGGCATGTGGTTAGCCCCACTGGACTCCTACGGGGAGACTTACTATATTCCTTGGAAAGGGACGCCTTGGGAATTTTAGCTGTCAAACTGTAGCAAAGCCTGCACTGCGTACTTGGGAATGGGTGCCTTTTTTCGCCCTCAAATATTTAGAAATTTGCTAAATTCAGTCAGATTTCCACAAAGAGGACAAAAGAGACACCCCTACCACAAAGGTGAGCAACCATACTCCAGAGCATACAGGTTTTTAGACATTTAAAAAACAAACTCTCAATGCTTTAGTACCATGGAAAAAACAGTATTTTCCCTTAGGAGGGAAAAAAAGAAATCTTTTTTTGGCTTATATAAAAAAGAGATAGATAAAAGTAAAAAAAAAAAAAATCAGCTTTATTAGATCAAACTTACCAAATTATAAATAAGTAGAAATAAAGCCTTTTCATGGGACTTGTCAAACAATACTAATAACAGATATCATCTGCCTGCAAGAGTACATTAGAACAGCCTTGACTTCAGGTGCTGAGGCTCTAAGCCCAATTAGTTAGGCTTAGGAAAGCAGGCGTAGCACAGGAAAGCATACCTGCATCTACAAATACTAACAGGTCCCATTTCCCAGAAAAGGACATTTAATAGTGTGAAATGTGACACCCCACATTGTAAGATACTGTATATACTAGAAGGAAAATTCACCTGGCCCTCAGCATTCGGGCATTAATTCCAGATCACTGGAATGCTGCTTTAAATTATCATTTTGTTCTGTCCCTAGCTGAGTGTCTGAGGATGCACCATTTCTCATGAGAAGTTGCCCAGATAGCAAAGCAAACTGACAAAGATCAGCTGGATTTAGCAACAAGAAATAGTTATTTATATGAAAATGTCTATAAGAAAAGGCATATCTGAAATTACTATTTTGCACAAAACAGAATGCTGTCATCTGCTGGCATGAAACAACTTTAGCCTATTTTGTGGTGTTACAGCTTGGCTATGTGTGATTCCATATACATTTTCCAACCAAAAGACAATTTTAGAATTGAAGTAAGATAGATCTGTGACACTCCCCCAAACACAAGCGTCCAGAAATCAATTAATTCAATCTGTGAATGTAGGCAAGAAGCTTAATAGGTCAGTAACAGTTATATGATATATAATTTCTTAAGTATCACACCTAGGGAATTCTAAAGAATAGATTTAAACCATCTAACATACTAAATGGCCCAAGGCCTGCCTCCTAGGGAGAAACTACTAGGAGGTCAAACTCCTGCTTTTTGGCCTGGGCATGCAACAATGATGATTACGGTGCTCTTCTGTAACCCTGATCCTAAGAATCATTATTTTCATGCTGTCCTTTAATTTATTTTCCCTTTTAAATATGTTTGCTTGAGTGTAAAATACTTCATTCTGTCAGGGATAAGTTTAATTCTAGAATTATTTTTCTATCCCAAATTGAGTCAAGATGTCCAATGACCTCTAGATGGGAACGTCCATAACTTGGAAGTTCAGAGCTTTTGCAAGCCTCAGATGAGCTATGGGCAGAAAGCCAGTTAAAAATACACTTTGTAATATAATTGTGGTACCACTACACAGTGTGGTGGTGATGGTACTGTTGGTTGGTTGTTTTTTTTTTTTTTTTTTTCCCAAGGAAGATTTGAGTAAAATAGAAAGCAAACATGTTTTTCTAGTTCACAGGAAACTGGTATTATTTGTGGGCTAGGAATAGAAGAACATTTCCTCCTTTTGTGAGTCAAAGATAGACTGTCAAAATCTCAGTGCCCTCTCTACAGAATGAAGGGTCATGGCCTCTTTGCAGAATCAGGACTTGATAGCAAACCCCTCCTTGCTCACTGAACTGTTCATGTGTTGCCTTTGCAGTAGAAGCTCTCAGGGGCAGAGACTTGGTTTTAGCATATACATATACACCATGTAAGATACTGCCAAGTTGGTATAAAAAAGAAACAATAGAAGTGTTAATCAGTTAAATAAAAATATTGGGTTTGTTGCTTCCAGGCTGGTTTTTGCAGCTCTGAATCCTGTCAAGTCCTATGTCTTCAATTAAAATTAGGTTATAAAATAAGTAATAAAACAGAAACAAATAAAACCCAAAAAATATAGAACATAAAAAGCCTTTAAAAATGCCACAGAATCAGTGGCAGAATGAGAAAAAGACTCTCTGCCTATAGCTTAAAGGAGCTCTGGAAGCTCTCGTGCAGTCTGCAGCTGATTATCTCATCAATATGCTGGAGCTGGGCTTGAGGAACTCTGCTGGTTGGGACTGTGAGGTTTTTTTGGCTCCCAATACAAAATGTTGAGCTATCCCATAAAGCTCTAGGCAGACTATGAGAGGCTCTTGCTTGAGAGATTATCACAGTTGGATCTCAGTAATTAAATGAAGATGTAACAAATAACTCCCCTCAGCCAGATGCAGGGACTAGGGAAGCCAGGAGACAACATCCCATTGATCGCAAAGGAACCTTCCTGAGCACTGCAGAAGAGAGCATGAGCTCTCTGTTAATTGTTAATTTACATCTCCGGTCATGGCTAACTAGCATCTGGGTGGCCCAGAGCTGGCGTGTTCATTTACATATGTTTCTATAACTGAAATAAACACATCAGTACTCACAGAGCAAAACTTAATGGAGTTATGCAGTAATATCATTGCTGTTATTCTGCCTATACTTCTATTGGCCCAAAATTGAGCCAGTGAAAGAACACATCATCTGTGTTTTCTTCCAGACACTTCTTCCCCTGGCTGGGATGTGAAGGGAGGGATCCCTTGATGAAGCTGGACAACAGTACAGCTCCAGTTTTCAGTACTGTGTGACCTGCTATCTGGAAGAAGCTGCACCTCAGGCTGCTCCTCCACCTTTATCTGCTGAGTGGATTTGAACCCAAACAACACAAATCTGCCAATTCCCAGGAAAATCTACTGTCAGATTTGATAGTGTGGCACAGAAGGCAGTGAAAAGACAGTCTAATAAGTCCAATTTCTGTCTCAGACATGTGGGCCATGTTTGATTAAACCACCCACATGTATCCAAAGCAGAATCTGGCACACACAGACCTGTCCTTTTTTTCTCTATATCTAGTAGGTAAGACTGGGCTTCTCTCATGTAGACTACTTATAGAATAGAAATTAGAATGTATGATTGATTTCCATTTACAGAAATTTATAGTTATTTATACAAATTAAGCATTAAGTAAATTTATTATATAAAATCTATACTACATTAGTAATAATAACACTATACTATACTATTGTACTTTTAATAGTAGTATACTAGTAATACACTACATATTTGCACATTCAGAAAAACATCTGTATAATCTACAGACATTATAGATTCTAAACTCCATGATGTCTAGAAGACAGTGGAAGCACTACCTGCATATTGATAATACAGCACACCTTTTGAGGAGTAAAATTAGTATTATATGTATTCTTCCCATGTACTTAAAATATTGTTTTTATTTAATGATCCACTTGACAATTCCTGGAAATTGTGGAAATCTAGTGTTTCCAACCAATTTGCTTATGTTCTCAATTTTGTAGCAAATTTGCAAAGTGGGATGTGTGACGTTGATTCAGCACTGTTACTGAGTGACTTGAATCCTTCCCACAACCAGAACCCAATGTTTTTGTTTAGATACATGATACATGACAGTATCTGGAATATCTTATTTATTTTATGTCAATAACTTTGCCTACAGTTAAAGGCTATAACCCCAAATATTAAAGCTTATAAAGTTGTAAATGTCTAGGTTTCCCTCCCCAGTTCCTTCTCCTGTGTAATTCAATCACTGTGTTAGGTTTGACTTTGCGTTTTGTCCAATAAGTATTTTCTAACAACATTTTACCCTAGTGAGGGTTTGCGTGTATAATTTTGATTCATTTGACAGTGTGTTTCCTTTTCTCGAAAGAGTGTAACCAGCACTTCAATCCTCTAAAACACACTTGAGTCAAGAGCAAGTAACAGAAACTTTATGACAATGAGACCTCGGCTTAACTCCCACACCTTATGACCCTTATTCTCAACAGTCACATAATCTGCGACTCAGTCTTAAATCCTTCATCTCTCTGAAGAGAGATAATATTTCACTATAATTCATTTTTGTAAAAACATTCAGAAAAGAACTATAAAACCCTCTCTATATCTCAGTACAAAGCTAAACTGCATCACTGTAGTTTTTAATTAAGGCTCAGCCAGCCTACCTATTACAATAAAATCTCCTCCCAACCCTTTCGTTACTACACTGGCAGCAGATCACCAGTCTTTAAAGAATTACTTACTACAAAATTCAGTTATCAGTTCTTGAGTATTTCAGCCTCAGGCTTAGAGAGTCTGGACCAGACAACGTAAAGAGAAAACACCAGTCCAAGATCCCTTTCGCAGGATGTGGGCTTGGAGGGCATCATTCCTCCCTCCACTCAGAGCAGGGTCACCTGTAGCGGCTTTTCTAGGGCTGTGTCCAATTGGGTTTTGAATATGTCCAAAGATGGAGCCTTCACGATTTCTCACAATGTGCAAGTGTTTGCCCACCTTTGGAGGAAATCAGTTTTTCTTGTGTTTAAATGGAATTTTCTGTGTTCCACTTTGAGCCCAGTGCCTCTTGCAATACTGAGAAGCCTGGCTCTGCTTTTCTCTGTCCCCATCATATATTTACACACATTATAAGCTTCTCCAGATTGCACAGTCTCAGCTCTCTCAGCCTCTCCTCATATAGCAAATCCTCCAAGCCCTTAATCATATTCATGGCTCTTTTCTGGACTCATTCCAATATATCCATGTCTGGCTTCTAAACAGTGAGTCCAAACTGAGTATCCTATACAGATGTGCATCACCAGGACCGAGGGAAAGATCACCTCTCTCAAACTCTCCCTCACACAGCCCAGGAGGCTGTTGATTTCTTTGCTGCAATGGCACATTGCTGGCTCACAGTCAACTTCAATTCAGCTCCTTTCCTGCAGATCTCACAACCATCGTTTCAAGCTGAAGCAGAGCATCAGCCCTGCACAGTTCCATACCAGCCTCAAGCTTTAAGTTTTTGCTCTTAAGAGCAGGCCAGACCCTTACCCCACACTGAAAAATTCAGAATTTCTGATGGCAGGCATATTTCTCAGGAAGCATATGGTCTAAGCTGATTTTTTTGGCTGGAGAGGAGAAATGTTTGGAGGGGGTTATCCACAGACAGACACGCCTTAGATGAGGAAGCTCCAGTTTTAACTGTAAAACTTCTACATCTTATAAATCAAACCCATCACTTCCCACCAAAGATCTATACATGAATATTTAGCAAACAGAAGATTTGTATTTGCATAAAAATTCTACACTCTGAATGCAAATAAAGCCAGAACAAATGGTTTGCCTGCTTGCCGCATATAGCCACTCACACTTCCGTCTGTGCTATCGTGTCTGAAGAAAGAGTAGTTCAGTTAATTTTGTTCAACAACTGCAAAGAAGGAAGTTTTAAGAACAAACCAAAGAGGTTATTCACAGCTGTATGACAAACCACTGTCAAAACATAACAAACCACAACCAAACTCAAGCAGAAAATGACAAAATGTAAGACTGTAAAAATGATGGAAATTGTACAGGACAGGCATTTTAGATGAACAAATGCAATCTGTACCAACATAAAGGACCAACAGAGCACAGAAAATGATACCCAGAAAAGTCGTCTCAAGAAATAAAGGCAAAAAACCATAAAATTCAAATGACAGGACACCAAAAGGAACAGACAAAAACCAGGGAAACCATCCAGTTGTATTAAATCAAGCACACCCCTGACCCCTGACTTCATCTGACCTAGTAGAATGCTAAACATGGCATGAAACAAAAAATTATGTAAAAACATAAGCAAAATGACATTAAGATAAAGTGATATTGGCCATACTCTCCCATGCTGCCACAATTCATTTAAGCAAGTGCCCAAGCTGGTCTGGGGCAGAACCCAGAGCTAAAAAACCAAAGCTTAGTTGCTGCAGAAAACACGTGTCTGCCTTTCTGTGGTGTGTTCATGCTGGTGGTGCATTAAGTGACCAACCCACACATTTCACAGCCATGGACTTGATTAATCTTGTGCTGATGTAAATCAAACAGTTCCATGAAATTTAAGCAAATCACTGGAACCACACCAGTTACCACATGCTACAAATTTGGCCATTATGCTGGGGATATCCCTTCCCCACTCCCTACCCTCCAACTGTAGAAATATTCCAATTATTGCTGTGAAAGCACATAGGAATTTCTGTTGTGCTATATTTGCTGAAGTGAAGTTGTTCTGAAGACAGATGTCTGCAAATATAATCCTACCAGTTTCTAATTTCCAGCCTCTCCTCTGAACTATGTTTAGATGGGAAGCTGTGGCAGAAAAAAAACAAACTTATGTTTGCTCTAGAAATACTGTTAAACATATTCAGCCTATATAGGGGAAGAATAAACAATTGACAAAGTACTGATCTAAATAATACATAGGTCCCCTTCACTCTTAGGAACACTGGAAGAGAAGAGAAGCTGTGAGTGACTGAGACACAGTACCATGTGTAGTGGAGAGCTTTTCCACTTCTTAAGTTCCTGATTTTCATCCAGGCAAAATTAGCAACATCACACACCTTTAAATAGATGCAACTCTGATAAATTCTATTTTTGGTTTCAGTCCAGTTTGTTTCTGCCAGAATAGCACCTCACATCATCACCACCAAGCCTGATGAGAAGCCTGAGGACACCATTCATGATGAGAAGCCTGAGGACAAGCACAGGCTGCCGGGACCTCAGAGGGCTTAGCTCAGATAGAATTTATCTTTCTTCTTAGATGCTTTCTGAGGCTCTCCACAAGCTCTCTTCCACTGAGAGATAGACAGTAACAGTACTTATGGCAGCTAGTTTAAGTTAGTCGAAGCTATTCCCTCACTGTGGTTAGTACAGTGTAAACATAGCCATGAATGTTTCTATAAAGCATATTGTAGGCAGACACCAACTTGCTCTGCTAACACTCTGAGTAACCCAAAAGCTACGTGTTTGCATAGCGTGGCATCACGTCTGAGCAAGCAAATCCTGTGAAGACGCAGCAGATACTTGTTCGGGCTCCAAGGAAGATGAAAATGGCCACACGGCATCTGGTCAGCTCGGCGTGTGGGAAAAACAGGCTCATGCAGGCATTTGCCATACAGGCATAGCTGACCTCCTTAAAACTGGAAGGACTCTTTTCCTGGCAAGACTGAAACACACAGGTTGGCCATATGGAGAAGAAAGATAGTCCCCTCCCCGAATACAGGACTTCTCACTCAAGCACTGTCAGTCAAGCATCACAGCATGGTCCACATTCAGGTGAAAAATATCAGAGGTGAAATGGGTTGGTATGTGTATCAAAGGGGATACAACGTAGTGGGGAGTGTGTCTGGAGAACTGGTGGGAGGTGAGGGGTTACGGTGATACGATAAAAGATATACATGGCATTCTCAAAATCCTCAAACTGCATTGAGAACATGTGGATTGATAACCAGCATGATTTTTCTGGTAATTTTGTGCTGTAGATGTATGAACAATATCTCACCAGTGGATAATATCAGTTGTCGCTTATATACATGTTTTATAACAACCAGAACACTCTTTTTCAAAAAGCTGTTGGTGGTTGGCTTTGATTTCTTTTTTTTCTGCACCAAAGCTTGCTTTCCCACTCTCTTTCTCTTTCCCTTTCAAGCTCATGGAAGCTAACTGCAGAGAAAGTAAAAAGGTATTGAACACACTGGATGAAATAATTAGAAAAATAGTCTACCATTTAAAAGTGTTTTGTTGGTTTTAAAAGTGCAGCTTGTTTATTACCCTTAAAATGAAGGCAAGTGCCCTGTGTTCAGTTATACAAATCGTATGTCTGACAAAATAACATGAAATAATAAATAAGCACTTTCAGAAAAGGGCAAGCAATGTAACAGGTTTATAAGCTTTAGTCAGAACACACGTTATAAGTAGTTTTTAATAAAATTTTATGCAGCAAGTAATGCAGAACGCCCTTAACTCAAAAAAGGCAACATCAGTAATAAGTACTATAACAAATCTGTGCTGAAGTTGAAATAGCCTCTTCCTGTTTTCTGTCCTTTTAGCTGTATGATACATTTTTTTCATGTTTTACAGAGGCATTATATTTTCTTCTCGATAAAGTTTTTCTACAATGACTCACCGTGATTTCTAGAACCACTAGAGGTAAGATGCAGTTCTCATATCAATCTTGAACTGCCACTGTCAGGACAATTTTAGGGACTCCCAGAATATAAAACACAACAACTGGCACACAGGATCAACCCAAATGCCCACTGAGACCAACATCTTTGCCTAATCATAGACAATCTAAAAGAAAGAATAGAAAAACTAAGGAAAAAAATGGAAAAAATCATCAGACAAGTGTGGCATGATCCCAGCCCAGGTCCATCACACCTAATTCCAAAAATGAGCAGGTAGAAAGCTACAGAGGTTGCATACACTCAGACATGGAAGTCAGACATCCAAGTACAATGAGAGTACAGAGGATCCCACACTTCAAATATCACCCTAACAAATCTTAATTTATTTGAAGAAAAATCTATACAAACTTCATGGTCCCAGACTAGAAGCAGATAAAAAAATTCTCTTGGAACACATTTTCCCACAGAACTGAAAAAATTCAAGGTGAGAAGCTCCTTTCTAAAGGTTTAGCTGTAACTTTTATCTATCAGCAGTGCCGATAGGGTTATAGTGCAACTCTGCCAATAAGAATCCCTGTTGACATCAGGGAGAATGATTCCAGATACATAACTCAGTGTTCTGGTGTCTTAACATGCATATGAGCATGTAATTCAAAATACTTCTTTGACAAATTAAATATATTTTTTCAAAATCTACCAAATTTAAAAAACCTACAGCAATCACCTAATGTGGCAAAACTAATTTAATTTGGTATATTTCAAATTCATTATAGTTAAATAGGACTCTCAATATCCCCCTTGGTGTGTGAACATACCAATCTATTGCTGTATACACATGTATTTGAAAAATACCCCTGACTTTCAAATAATTTCTACATATCTCACAAAAAAGAACTTTTTTTTTTTTTTTTTAACAGCAGCATTGCAAACTCAGCTCAGGATCTGGAAACAAATTTGTGTATTGTTGTAGTGCCAACTACTGCAGTGAATAGTGAGCTAACATTTGTTTACAAAACCTAACACCATGTAAGAGTAAGCTTCGTAGGAACCTATTTGTACTTTTGTTATAAGACATAAAAAAGATGCTGCAATAAAATGCAGAAAACACCAATCCAAAATTGTTCTGCTGTGGGCATCCATTACACGGAAGAGTAATAGAAAGTAACCCTCCTACCAAGTAATTTCTGTCACAACCATAGAAAAACATCTCTGTCTGAAGTCAGCCTTCCTTCACTACACTAATACATGAGTATTTTCAAATTATTTTTCCCCCTGCTAATACTGATCTTTCTTCAGACATTATGCAAGAGCAAATACTGGTACCTCATGGTTCTCCACTTAAACAGCAGGCATTTTGTTTGCATAACGATAAGAATTAAAGAAAATAATCTTCATTTTTGTGAAGTTAGTCGTCTAAGAGGTGAGGGCAGAGAAGGAGTGCTGTACTCTGATGCAGGACAAGTGGATGCACTGTTTCTGCTCCCTGTGTTTCTGGATTATGCCAATCAAGCACACTGAATGCAACCTGCAAACATGGGCTTTGCTCTGCAACTGCTTGCAAACACAAAGTGAAGCCTGTGTATTTTTTTATTTTTTTTTCAGCAAAACTGTGGAATAACTCAAAACTAAAATGTCATTTTCTACAAAAAGTAGAAATTTAGGAAAAATCACCCACACTGAGGCATAAAGCAATTTAGACAACAGAAGTTGCTCCCAGACCTCTGCACAAGCTTTGGACTGAACATGACATTTAAAATTTTTTTGGATCAGCACTCCTGTATTTCATACAGTACTTTATCCACATCTCTTCTATCCTCCTGTTTGTAGAATCATCACAACAAGAAATATAAATGCAAAGGTTGTTCTTGCATACCTCACACCTGGTTAGAGCTAGAAAGTGATAAAAATCATGTGAGGGAGTTTATTCTCATTGGCTCTTTAGCTTGTGATTCTTGTTGTTTCTTCCTTTGCAAGAACCTCAGAGGAAGCGTTTCTTAAAAAGGGGTGGCTACTTTGCTTGCCATTGTAAAAACAGAAATTACTTTGACAGTCCAAGCTACAGTTTTGAACTTCAAAATAACTCATTAAATACTTGAATATATGCAAAGTAACTTAGAAAACAATTCACAGCAACCAATGTGATGCTAAAATCTCTCCTCCCCAGGCTTCGTAGGTGCCCACACTGACTGAACAACGTACCACAATGCATGTCACACAAACACAGAAAAGATTCATGGGGTGGTTTGGTTTTGCCACATCACGCAACTGAGTCTCACCTGCTACTGCCAATGAAACTCATGTCAGTATTGTAGGGATCCATACCTCTGAAAGGAGAAAATACTGACCCTCTCTTACAGTATATGCTTGGTGTCTACAGAATGTGCCCACTTCAGGAGCAGTACACATTTAGCAAATTATGATTCTGAATTTCTTCAGGATAATCATCTATGCCTACACACTCATGAAATATCCTACTAGGGTGGAACAGGAGCTTCTAACTGTACACACATCGTGTCACCAAAGCAGCATCAGTTTCATTTCCCAGAGCTATTCCCATGAGGTGGTGTGCAATGTAATCACAACCAGTGGCTCTGAATGACTTTTCTCACCTTGAATTTCTCCTAAAAATCCACCACTTCCGAGGCAGATGGCAGGCTACACCCCCAAAGAGGCGTCTTTACAGGAAGCCTTTGCTCTGCGTGGGGATGCTGCGTAGGGAAGCTGAACTTTTGCTTCTCCTCTGCTATTTCCACCTGCTTTTTTCCCCCCGAGTTTCATCACTTGTATGTCATCCCATTCACATTTTACTCTCCCATGTTGTGAGCTGTCTGCTCCATTCAATGTCCTTCAGAGAGGTACTCACATGGAATTTACTCATAAGAAGTTCACCCAAAGCATTTCCATTGAAGAATTTGTGTTTGCTGCTTGTTTGTTAGGTTACTGGTGCTTTGTACAGTCTGCATAATAGCACCCAAAACTTCAGAATCACAAGAAAGGTGATGGGGATGGTTGAATTTCAGAACACAGGTTTTCATGCAACTGTGAGGAGAATTAAGAGCAAATGGTAGCACTAACAAAACAACATTTTTGTTTACTGCATCAGAGTTACAAGTTACACTTGAGGAATGACACTCTTAACAGTGTCAAGAAAAACTGGTGATTACTTTATAATGAGTAAATTTTAGCCCAAATGTGATCAGAAGCAAAGAATTTTTTTTTTTCAGAGAAATGTTTATATTTACACTCCAGTATCACAGAAAAAAATGACAATATCTATATTGCGGGTGTCTTTGACTCCATGGTGATTCCAGATATTAAGAATATTTTGGTACATTCTACAGTGATCTATTTAAAATAAAAAAAAAACCTTTATATAACTAGCCAACTGATATGGAATAATCAACTCCTTTCCATAAACTGTAATGACTATACTATGTTGAGTTGACATATGCCAGGCAAATCACAGAGTATTCTGAGATGGTAGAGACCCACAAGGATCATCAAATCCAACTCTTAAGTGAATGGCGCATACAGAGATTGAACCCACTGCCTTGGCATTAATAGCACCATGCTCTGACCAGCTGATGTAGCAGTGATCCCTGCTGCATTTGCAGACTAGTCCCAAGAGAATTACTGCCAGTGGATGTTTTTTAAGGGATATAGTGAGACGACAATTATGGGGGATTCTTCCAACTACCTGCCCACCTATGAATCATTCTCCTAGATTTACGAGGAATTGTTATGTTGTCTTTATTAAATGTGATTCTAAGCAGAAATCTTGCTGAAACATTAAATAAAAACTGTATTGCTGGTGACATTAGATATGTTGGAGCAAAGAGTCATTGGCCACTTGTATACCTGTATTGCAAGGAAAACAGTATTGCAAGATGGATGATCCTAATCATTGATACCACATTGGTGTCACTGTGATGTAGAATTGTATAGGTTTTCTTTTTGTCTTTTTCACTGTTTTTTCTGAATGCATAACTGACAGTAGTAATATGAAACTGCTCTTATTTGAAATATAGTGGCCTAGAAAATATATAAACTGATGCCAGTGTGTCTGCTACAGAGCAGAAGGATCCCATGGGCCTCCTGTTATAAGATTATTCCAGTATGGGTCAACTGTTGCAATATTCAGCAACCTAAATATCATTAAAACAGCTATTCCCTACTAGGTCCTTTCCTATCTAACACCTTTTTGAGTAAAAATCTGGATGTTTCGTCCAATATATATTTTTTAATATCCTGATCTTGCTTGTTCTTGCAAAACAGATGAGTGATCTGCAGAAATGATTCTCAGGTTTTCAATGGCATGACAGTCCATGCTACAGTGGTGTATTCATCTGGTTCACTCTACACTGGTTTTGCTTCCTGACTCCTCTGCATGGTTACAAGAGACATTTACTTCATATATTATTTTACTGGCAAAATGAAGATTCTCATTCCCTGAAAAGGTTTTGGAAATGTAGGCTCACTTCAAGAACAATTCTCTATACAATCTGGAGCAAAGTTACTGTCATGAAAGGCACTGACAGCAGCGGATGATTCCCTTCCAAAGCTGCAAGATAAATACCTTTTGAAAACAGGAAACATACAATTGTATTTATTCACTTGGGCTTCTGAAGTGTGCAATACAGAGACCCCCCCACTCCCCAGCATCACTGGGAAGAGTCAATGGCAGTTCAGTCTTTGCTGAGATACAGAAGGCAGCCTGCCTGCCTTTGAGCAGACAAACTTTCCAGTAACTCTTACAATTTAGACTGACTACATGCATTAACATTTGTTGCTGCAGTGACTGTCAATTAACATATGCAAATTGTGATTTAAAATATGCAAACCATATGTAAATCTCACTTATTTTTAGAAGGCTTACCTAAAGAGGGGGATGTAGCTGTCACGTTTAACAATAGCAAACACTTAATAGCAAACGCCTACATGTAAAACTACTAAAAGACACAGCAGTGGTGCAGTGTTGAAGCACATCTGAACCCACATCCTCTTTTAAGACACAAAAAAAGTTTTTATAGGTGGTTTTTTTTGGCATTCATTCCTGATGTATTGCATACATATGCCTACTAGAAAATGCTTTAAAACAGGATAGATGGAAATATTGCAACAGATAAGCTTGCAGAGAACAACTTTTTCCCCAAATATGTAAGTGAGCATATAATGCTCTACAAGAGAAACAGTAAGTTTTAAAACCCCCTTGTACCATGAATAAAAAGTAATGAGTTGGCCTACATTATTATGTCACTGCTTTTCTCTGAGAAGTTGAGCCCTAAAATGGAATCACAAACTCATGAAGAGCTCCAAAGTCTTCCTTAATTTATCACCATTTTCACTTGAAAATCATGAGAGCAAATTTCAAGCTCTCCTCTGTAATGTCATGTGGCACACAGTAAACCAGGGGCAATTATTTCATAAAAAGTAAATTTTTTTTGCTCATGTCATGAAGATGGGTACTGAACATGTGGGGAACTGAAACAGAAAGCTTACAACACTTTCACTGAAAATACTGCTCTTACAGCCTAGTTCCTAATCTATAAACAGTTTGATTGTAGTACAATTGTAGGATAGTAAATATTACTGAAAGACTTAAAACATCAACATTCCAGAAGCAGTCACAGCAGTATTGGGTAACAATCTCCTATTCAGGTAAAGCTTATCCCTCTTTGCGTACAGGTATGAAACATGCAGTTATAAATGCATCATCCTGAAGGGGCTTAAGGATAAGCAAAGCCCCCTGCTCACAGTCAAACCCCCATGGCAGGCAGAGAAGGAGCAATGCAGGACACGACTGGCCTTAGCTGCTTGCTGTCATCCCACTGGGAGTTAAAGCCCAGAGGGAGACACCTCGCTGGCCCCTGCAAAAGCTCCTATCCCAAACGAGGGCTTGGTGTGGCTGACTTGCCGAGGAAGAATTTGACAGAAGCCCCTCTCTGACATCCATCACCTCCAGAGGAAGAGTAGTAGCAAACAGCAGGGATGGTCACTTTTAAAATAACTACAGCTGTTTCCACATGTGACTGCACTCTAGCTGTGAGCTGCAACCATTATTTAATTGTAATTTCAGCTAGCCATTTTGCAGTAATTGATGGCTGAATAAGAAATCCAACAACTGCCTATACGGCTGAACAAATTATACTCTACTTGCAATACCTTCTTAACTCAGCCACCCACCATGGTTGAAATATTTGATTGCTAAATTGATTTTTCATTAATTTAATCTTCAAGGATGATTATTATTCTGAAGCTGGACCACACACAATAAAAACAGGCATTTTATTAGTCATATAGTCACAGGGCACATAGAGAAAAAGACACGAGCCCTGGCTGATATATAATTTGTTGTTCCAATGCCAACTTGCAGAATACCATTACCTCATCATAGTTGGTAGGATAGAAGGGAAAAGAAATTTGGGTCCCATCAGTCTTTTTAAAAATTCTTGACCTTGAAAATATGAAACTACTTGCAAGAGATTATTAAATAGCTGTAATAATAAAAAACAATCCCAACACTGAAATTTTAAATTAAGAAAAGCTCTTTCTCATTTCAAGACAAATTTGTTATCAGGAAGACAGTGTGTCCTGGAAGTACTTTGTAATAGTTTCACAGTAAATAAATGCTTTTACAACCATGGAATGTCACTACCATAAAAGACATCCTTGCAAAAATTATAATCAATTATCAAAAGGTCTTTAATACACTTTAAAAACACATGTCACTGAAACTACTCACACAAATAAATGTTTGTGGCAGAGCAAGAGGGAGACCTTAGTGCTTTTTCCATGAAGACTTGCTAGGAAGAAACCACTTACTGCAGTGAATAAAAGACCTGGCCAGCAATATAAATTAGTGGTCAGTGCAAAACATCTCAAAACTCCTGCTTGGTAATGTTTTCAAATTACCTCTTTTTTAATGGCAGTCACCATTTTGTAGGTCTTAACTATTCCATCAGAGTACCACTGACCTCCTCATGGTCTAGAGAGGCCGATTTTATTTCTAAGGCTAATATTCTCCCTTTTGGCAAGATTTTCGCTTTGTTTCTGGAAGTAGCCCAGGCCCAAAAGGTTTCAACAGGATGCCCATCAAGGAATGAATTAATCAGCTACACCAGTAATGCCTAAAGCCTTGGACTGACCTGAAACTAGTAATGTCTCAACCAGATTACACCCACCAGGGACCTGCCTTTAACACTAGATCTTTTAAGAAATGCAAATGGAGAAGAAATGAGGAAAAATTAGCTTCTGTGTCATTTTCTCTCCATATTATGGGTACATAAGAATCATAACAGCTTGTGTGATGAAGGTGTGAGGAAAGGAAGTGTAGTAATACAAAAGACATAGATGGTTCTTGACATATGTCCTTTTTGCTGCTTAGCAACATGTCAGTGTACTGCATTCTTTTTCTGTTTCAACTTTCTGCAAAAAGGATGTTTATACTGGAAGAATTGATTTTTTGCAGAACCCTATGCACAACCTTCTGCAAAGCAGTGGATACTGTGCTCTGAATAGAGCCCAGAGGGCTCTGTAATTGAAATACTAAAATATTTTTCAAACAAGACAAGTATTCTCTGATAATGTGAGCCAGGCAAACCCAAGATGCTCCCCACTAAGAATTTCCTTCTTTCTTTTAATAACAAGCTCTATTAAGACTTCCCCCCTCCTTATCTCTATCCCTCCCTCCTCCCCCCCAATCCATTATTGTAGAGGAGCAAAGTGAAGAATCACTTCAAAGTTCAAATTAGGTAGCCTGGACTTGCTTTGTTCGCGAGATTCCCTTTCTTTTCTTGGATATCTTTTAAAATTATTTTTATTTCCTAAAGTCAGAATAGTCCATTAAAAATATTTTTAATAGGAAAACTTTCATATATAGTTAATCATTACTGACAAGCATCTAACGATCAACATTTTTAGCTACTCAGAACCTTCACTTTTATTATCCTACTAGAAATGATGTGCATTTAAATTTGTACCAGTGGAATTCACATCTCAAGGATCACAACCTCCAAGACATTCCTTTCACATTCTGTGCCAAATTCAACCTTTTATTTCAGTAAAACTTACTGCCACACTGTTCCAGTGAAGTTGTTGTGGAAGTTAGCATACAATGGAGAGAACAGAGACTATGTTTTTCATATTTTTTAAGGTTTGTGCTTGTGTCAGCAAAGAAGATGCAAATTTTACTGGTATTAGAGGTGTTTTATGCCCTCTTAGCAGCCTAGAAGTTTTGTTTACACCTCTTCTCTGTTTCATTTGCCAAAATCATGAAATATAGCCTTAACATAAATGAGAATAATTCCATACTTTTTTTTTAGAATACAATGTAGCTTTTGTACAATCTATGGTACCTCTAAGAAATACGTAAATCTCCTAAGTACTTTTGAGCACTGCTGTAGGTATGAATTAGGACATCTGAGTACTTTTGAGCAATGTAGTTATGAATAAGGATACTTCTCAATAAAGGTTATGTTTTGCTGTTCAATATCAATTTGAGGATATATGAGCATGGTCTAAGCAAGCTGTATGCATCACATATCATGCATTCATAGGTGATTACGCGACAAAGAACAAGACTTCATCAATCTGCCGATTTCATCCCCGAATGATTCAGCAAATCACATCATAGAAAAATCACATAATATAGTCTTTCCCACAAGCTTACTGAGCTCCGTTTTAAAACTGGTCCATTTCTCTCTTCACTGCTACTACTGATTCAGACTCCACTGATCTAATGACTAGAAATGTTCTTTTAATTTCCAGCCTATATTCATATAAGCACATATCCACTTGTTTTAGTGTCAAGTGCCACTTCTCCCACCCTGCTGTTTCCCCCCATGAAGAGCATGTGGACAGCAACCTGGTCTCCCCTCAGCCTTATATTACTAGACTAAACAAGCCACAACTTTTATTTTTTTTTTGCACTACATAAGCCTCCATATCATTCTAATTGTCCCCATAAACCTTCCTAATGCTTGCCTCTCTTGGATTTAATATTCCTTAAAAGTGGGTGCACAGTTTTTCAAAAGCAAGCCCTCCAGTGCTGCTACAACATTAACATTTTTCCGCCTCCACAGGAAATATCTCGTTGGATACTTTCTAGGATCACATCACTTACAGCTGTATCCCATCGGTGACTCATAGTTATTCTATGACTGATTGTTACACACAGGTCTTTTGCCTCCTCTGTCATTTTCAACTGCTAAGTCTCTAGCAAAAATTCTTTTCAGCAGCCCTTAAGGGCCATCAGTACTCTTAAATTTCATCTCTTTTCTATTACTTTCGTCCTCAAGGTCAGAACATTTTTCCTGTGTAATATTCTGATCATCCTTTATATTAATGATGCCTCACAATATTTTGCCACCACCAAATTCCATTCTTCTACTTCTACATTTTGTGCTAACATCATTAATTAAAATGTTAAGTAAGTCAAGTACTCTAGATTGATCCTTGAAAAATTCTGCTGACATGTTCCTTCCAGTGTGACAGTTCTCCATTTAGCATAACCTGTTGTCATGTCTTTTCTATTCAGTTCCATTCCATTCTGCAGTGCCAATAGTAACATCCACCTTGTTCAGCTGGACTAATAATTTGCTATGTGTGATTCTATATAAAATGCTGAAATCTGAATAATATCAGATCTACCACATTTCCTGTAGCAGTGTAGCCTGGGATAATAATTTTGACAAATCTATGCTGCATTTGTTTGAATGTTCTAATATTGTGGTTACCTAAAAGTAATTTTAAGATCAGACAAAATGAGATGGTAGTAAATCACCTCTTAGGAAAATTGTCACTAAAGAAACTTTCTTGCACAGCAACCTATGAAATAAATACAACCTATATGCAAAAAAATAATGAAGCTCTAAAAAATTAGGTATTGACCAGCAGTGATATAAAACAGAAAAAGTATAATTCATAATGTAGATTTGGTATAGAGCCTTAGAATACAATGTGTTGCAAGAAATAAACATTCTTGTAAGAACTTTTAAGCATAACTATTCTCCTATACCTATTAACAAGCTAAGCATTCAAGCCTCTTCACAATACAGGAAAAGAACTGGAAAAGCACAGATCTGTGAGAATCTAACAGGCTCCATCATAGACGATGGAGCACAGCAAGAATAATAAGTGCTACAGAGGAAAAAATGACACATACATGAATTTTTGCTCTTCAAACAGATACCATATTTTCCAGGCTGGTAGAGATACGGTTAGTGACTGATTAGCATTGTGCTCTGGCAGGGTTAATGAATTTGCTATAGCTAGAAAGTAAGTCAACATTGCTGGAAGATCCATGGTTGCTAGACTAAACTCAGTAGTTAATATGTGCCTGTGGAAAGAGTTTTGGAAAATGTTCTGCAACACTGGACCCAGTTTTTCCTGAAGCTTTTTAGATCTTTACTGGGGAACTGAACCCAGAAGACAACCACTAAGCACTGATAACAAGGATGTTTCTGAGAGCATGCAACTAAAGCAACGTGCCCTATCCACAGCTGAAAGCAAGGTCGGACCAGACTGTAACACTGCAGCTTGCCTGAGCTTTAAACATCACCATTAAACAAACCACAAATAATGAATGTGGCAGTATGTCATTTGCCATTCAATCTGAGGGGATGCTCTGAATGAAAAACTGCCCAGGCCCAGAGCAGAGGCCAGCTGTGACTCCTGGGACTGCCTCACTGCCTTCTCCTGCTTTCTGAAACTCCAGTGTCCCATCTGTCACATGCTGGGATTGCTCCTGCTGCTCCTGATATGATGGAGGCTGCTTACAATTTTCCATCATGGCTCAGGAAGCATATATGACAGGATATATGCATATATGGATATATGCATATATGGAGCTGCCATATGGCTGACTCCTGGTTTACTTGGATCACAGGACAATCTCCTCTGTAGTCAGACAACAGGACAGGGAGCCACCTAACACTTCCCAAAGGGTCTCTATAGGCTACTTCAGCCAAAAGTTTGGAAATACTGCCAAGAATATATCAAATCAATCACCAGTTCCCTTCAGAATATTACATTAAGGTCATTTCTGCAGACTTAGCTTCAACTGACTTAAAGATCTGGGTGTGGGATGTTTTAAAAGCGTTTTAAAAGCTCAGGAGTGATGACCCCTTTCCTCTGGTGCAATGTCACTCTCTATCACGTGAATAAAGTCAGTTTCTGCAAGAGCTTCCTCCTCTCCTAAGTGAAGACTGTGACACACACTTACAGGCTAGAAGAGCAGGTTTTGAATTTATTTCCATCACCCTGGATTTTATTAATATAAACCTGTAATGTAAAATTTTTCTACCATTTAAATATGATCTCTCCATGATAATGAATGGGTTCCTGCATCATCATTGCAATAAATTTAATCTCAGAATCATTACAGAGCACTAAGAAATGCTGATGCCACTTCAGTGATTATTCAGTTATTGAAATTAGTCAAGACCCTCTGGTATACACTGTAACATGCATGAAGGCAAAGTTAGAGTTAACAGGAGGAATGGAATAGTGGGGAAAAATAATCTAACTACATGTTTTTTCCAAGAAGAAAAAAATGAAAAAAGGAATTACAGATAGTGAGAGCTGCAAAATGGAAAAAAAAAATGGACTGGAGAATAGATCAGATGATATTAATTAAAAGATGAAAACTATTATTTTTCTGAATGAAGCTATCAGCCAGGACTATCAGGCAGATTTGATTTCCCCCTACACTTTCTAGATAAGAAATTAAAGTTCTAAGGTATAATGCCAAGTACATTGGTAAGGAACAGCTCAAAAAATTGAGGAAAATGAGTATTTTCCTAGACTACTATAGTACCGCCTCTTACTGTCTGCTAAAATCTTATATAATACCTATATGCAGTATTCACCACAGATACAGTTGAATGTAGGACTAACTCATGTTTTTCCTATGTGATGATCTAGACTATGCATCATTTTCTAGAGCAGTAACTTATATAAAGTTATATAACTTATACACACTTTATATACATTTATATAAAGTTATATAACTTACATAAATGTGGGATTGAATTTCCCCAAATGCTTTTGAGCAGTGCTATTGCACTGAGCTACAGAGCTCTGAGCAGGAAAGTTAATGAGGATGGGCTTCAATATTTCACTTTATAGAAAACAGTAACAAAAATAGTAATAATAATAAAAAAAAAATAAGCCAGAATTCATTATTGCATGAGCTTCTTTATTACTACAGGAACTGCAGGTGCCAGAATAATTGCTCTTTCGCTGTACATCTATCAGTGGAGCTAATGCCAAAGATGCCCTTGCAAGCCATGGGCACCCACATTTTAACAATCCTCTCTCATGGACAGCAGTACATTTTTGCTCACTACTTTTTGGAATTCCTTTCCAAAAGAAAAATCCAGCAAATGGGGGGAGTACAATCCTGTACAATCATTTTAAGAAAGGCCCCACATGAAAAAGGGATCAGTTCTGTGACTTCATGAGAGTCTTCCCCCTGGCCTTTCCTCAGCGACTGGAGGTCTTCTGATCACGGTATGGACATATCCCCATGCCAGAGTAAGGAAGGCAGTGCAAGAGAGTTGCTGACCTGGCTCCTGATGATTCACCTCAGTTGGCCCCAGTTCACATGGCTCACATCTGCCAGACCACAATCTGTACCTCTACCAATACGCAGGGGGGCCCCTTGGTGGTGTCTGGTCTCCTGGGGAAGCTTCTGAGAGGCTGCCCTGCCATGGCAAGTATGCACAAATGCAATATAATTTACTGGACAAAATCTTACTCTTAGATTATCTGAAACCTGTAGGAACAACTGCTTGCCTGCAGGTATAATGCAGGAAAAGGTTTGCGTGAAGTTCTTTCACACTTCTGCACAGTGAAGTGGATACGAAGTAAACAGAATTTAACTCATCAAGGTGAACCTCTGGTTAACTACTACTTCTATTTTTTCATTGTTTTAATTATTTTAATACTATAGTCTCAGTTTGCTATGGAAGAAGAATTATTCATGGTTTATTCATACCAACATAATGATGTCAAACATTTAAGCTTAAATAGCTCACTTTTGTATAAACTGTTACCTCATTATTTTATACACATGTCTAAGGGTGTGTGCCTTTGTACACCTACACAAATGCATTCCAAACATAATCACCAACAAATCTTGATTACAAAATAAAGGAAATCCTTTAAAAATCTAAGAAGTATTCTCACAAATATTTTAGAAAAATTGCATATAACAGACCAAGATGCCAAATAGCTGTCTTAGCAGCTTATATTTGGCACTCAGATGATGAGTATGTTGTACTTAATAGTCAAACATGTCACCTAAACAGAATGCTCTTCAGATATTTTAAACTGTGTAAAATTCAACATATCCTTTCTAAGCTATGTGACAAATGGTTATACAATTTAAATAAAATGAATACCTTGCATCTAATTTGCAGCATCATCATGCCTAAAACTCTTTGGAAAATGCTTATACACTGTTTTTACCTTCATACATAGTATGTGAATACAAAAATTGTGACCACCACCGAAAATATTTTCATAGGATCTTCATCTCTCCCGGAGACGACTTTAAAACTCAGAATTCAGGATTCGAGTTTTACATCCTTCCTTTGAAAAATCTAATGTTCCTTGCCATTTATTAGGTTTTAATTTAAATACTCAAAAATATATTAATTAAAAATTATATGTAGAAGAGTTGCAACATATAACTGGGCATGACCTATAGGGTGAATTAAAGTAAAAGCTGAAGTACAATCGACAGTCTGCACATATTGGTAAGTCAGCATTAGATTTTTCTCTGAGAAGTGGTTCCTACTGGGATGTATTTATTATGGTGACAGATTCTAACCAGCTGCTCCTTTTATATCCAGGGAAACAGAAAGAATAGACTGGAGATGTCTTACTATTACTTTTGCAAGCTTCTACTTTGAACAAACTACTTAGAATACAGAAAACAGCTATTGATCCTTTAATGAGTGGAGTACATAGCACAGTATTTGATGTTGTATGCAAGGCATTTCTTATAATGGAAAGGTTTTCTACATGAGAGCACGAAATTAAATAAACTATTAACAAGAAAAATCAACAGCACACAGGTGCAAAGGCAAATACCAAAAAAGAAAGGAATGGATAATACCATTCCCGGTATATTTGTGAAAAACCTTAGCTATGTTATTACATTAATTGCACTAGTCATGTAAATCATAACTAGCTGAAAGGGTTTATTAGAAAAAATTTGGGTTTTTCTCATAAAGTGATAGTCTCTGTATTAAACAAACTAAAAGTCAAACTACAAATGGAACAGTAAACCATATGCTGAACCACAGCAGTAAATCTTGATTTCCAAAACCAAAGAAGTTTTACTTGTATATATTCAAATTGTTCTTGGCTATCTTAATTTTCCATATGTCATAGGTAATTAATTTTATTGCTACATTGCATTTTGCAACCTGAAACTTTTAATTTTATTAACTCAATACAGAATTTGACTCTGATATTGAAAAGATGAATATTGTCATAAGCATCCAGCATCCCTGCTAACCACTTACTTGACAGCTGACCAAAATTTTTCCAAGGAAACCCAAACCCTTCCAGTCTTAATTAACAGAATGTAGCTAGCATTTGTCCTGACCAAAGGTGTAAAGAATCTTAAATAGATACTGTAATAGGATAAAAATGTGGATATACCAACACTATTTCCTCTCTTAAAATACCTCTGCTAACAGCAGAGCTGTCTCTCAGCTGGAGGAAAGCTGGAAAATCACCTGCTAGAGTACTAATTCTCAATACTTTTATGCATTTACAAGATATCAAATGGTATTAAAAATGGCCAACTACCACACTAATGCACCTCCTCCTGGAGAGACTGAGGGGTTTATTTCCACTTTTCTATCACAGTGAATCTCAAAGAGAGTGCTACATGCTTCTGTGCTGGATACACATTAGTCCTGTGGCGATTTTCCTGAAATTACACATTAGAGAGGCTCGTATAGCCTGGAGACAGATTTGCGATTAACTGATATTTCTTATTAAGATCCCAGGTTGGAGTGCCCGAATGTTGACAGAAAACAGGTTTGTACCTAATGCAATGGAGGAGTTATTATTTAAATATTTAATCTATACTTAGCACTGTGCTTTTCACCTGCAAACCAATCAGTACTATAGGTTTGCTTTATGAGATTATGGGATGTCATTAGCACACCAGGTACAAAACAGAGGCCAAATTGCTGGGTGATATCTTTGTTTTATTTCTCAGGGATGGTTCTTACTGCTGGGGGGATTGCACACCAGGCTAAATTTAGAGCACTTTTTGGGTACACAGCTCCATTTCAGTGAGCTCAGATATTTCATCTTCACTCTTCTTTGGTTCCATAGAGAAGTGACATGGGGATAGGGTGTGTTTACAGATGTTCTCACAATAAAAGCGGTTTCGAGGAAAATATTCAGTTTTTCAAGCAGGTTACATATAAGCATGTATTACCTGTTATTAAATACAAACACCACCACCAGCAGCATACAATTCTTTTTCCATTATATGACGTATCAGGTTCCATTCAATGGATAAGATCCAGCATAGAATATAACAAGTTGAGTGTGTTGGGATATTCTAATGAAAAGCTGGTATATCACTTTGATTTCAGCTCAGGGATAATGAAGGTACTTTCTAACTTTCTAACAGTTTTGTGTGGGTGTTAAAAAGTTAGTAAATGATGGCAAGAAACTCTTCTTCAAACACCAAGATATGGTGTTAGGTACTAAGGATCCTGCTCTCTTAGTAATTAGATTACATGACTACTTCAGTGTTTTTTGCCTATTTTACCTTTCATGAGACTTTAAAAGTAATTTCAGAAAGTTAAACACTCTACCAAGGGTTTACATACTGTATACATCCAAAACAGCTGTCCTATACATTCCCTCATTAAGCACCTAGGGAATGCCAATATTAAACCCATAACAGACACATGCATTGTTTTTCTTTCAACAATGATAAGTTCAAAAGAATAAACATTTCCCATTGCTAATTAGACAATATATATACTTACATTATTCAAATCCATTTTAAAAACACACTGGCTGAGTAGTGAACTGCATTGCTGAGCCACACACCAAGACAGAAGTCAGTAAAAATTACAGCTGTCCACTGAAGCTGTGGTATCCATTATGCTGGGATTTAACAACAGACAATAGAAATCCCACTGCAGACAGAAAGCTAGAGAGAAGAATGGACTATAAATCCACCAAGTGCATCGCTGTTGCACTTTAAATGACATCCATCCATTAAAGATGTCTAAGTAATGGATTGGCAAATTGTGACAATATTATAACAAAATGTCATTGCATTTTTTAAGGATACAGCTAACGTGAACTTCACATTCACGTGACTTTTTATACGTGTCTAATTTTAATGTAGAAATGCTGGGCTGCTTCGTAGTTCTGAAACTTATCTTAATGATGCACAGTGCCAAGAGGTGTCTTAACAACAACTGGAACTCTGCCTTGTTACATGAAACCAGAGTGGCTGACGGGTGTATCTGTCCCATGTGCCACCCATCAGGCAGAGAAGGGGGATTTGCATCACCATAAAGCCTACAGCAAGAATGCAACTGTGATGAATTTATAGCTGAAGTTACTATGAGGCTCAAAATTTCTAAAAAATGCCACAGAATATAAAAAGATAAATCCAATATAAAGTAAAAGTTTAAAATAATACAAAGGAAAGTAGAACAAAAATCAGAAATCAGAGTTTTTAAACTTAAACTATTTCTAGAAAACTCTGCAGAAGTTATGTGTCTGAAATTATTTGTACACTGAAAAATATTTTGGAGTCATTTGATACCAGCTCTCTTCAGCGTAGACTGAGATTACAATACCTTTGGTTATAATTTTCATAATATACTTAGGATTCTTGCAGTTTTCAAATTAATTTCTTCAGGGATATTTCAAAATACAACTTGAAGATTGGAAGAATTCAGAAAGAACACTGGATTTCCTGTGGTGTCTTGGTGTTTGGGCTGTGGTTGAACTCCCAGTGAAATCCATGGGATTAGCAAGTGCTGGCTGTCAGCTGTACATCACAGATCTTCACAACTGGGATTCACAACAGTGCATATGGGCTGATCAGCACACCAAGAATAGTCCCCAGGAAAATGAAAACTACAAATTGTTAAGTAGCTGAATGGAAGTCAGTTTTCCCCACCAAATCTTGGGTCTGTGTCAGGTCCTTAAAATTGCATTCATGTCATACGGCTGATTCCACAAGGTCTCAGCTTATCCTCTTCCCTGACTAATCAGGGCTAGGTTGTGCCTGAAACATCCAGAGAAAACTTTTTGGCATCATCCCAACACCAGCTCTGGTGATTAATTATGCCCACCCACTGCAATTTCTTCTCTGCAGTTTCTGTTATTTACATCCTGTCCTACCTAGCCTAACATTTTTTTTGGTATTATTTTATTGTCAGTAGTGGCTCTGTTTCACATGACCGAGCACAGCCACAAGACAGGACCTGCCAACATTCCTTCTCACCTTTTTAAGGTGGCCTACTCAGTGTAATTGATTCAATGGCTCCCTGAGTCATCTACCAATTACCTGGCTGAACAGGATATATGAGTGAGAGACCATATCTATTTTTTAATTTTCAAAAAATCAATAATTATTTTTATTATAGACATAATCTGAGTTATCCTAGTTGCTTTTTTGTTGTTGTTGTCCACTGTCAAAAATATGTAGGAAGTATCTAAATGCTAAGAAAATTACTTCAACTGAGGAAGAGGAATATAAATATTTCCATTTCAAAAAGACTTCACAGCTTAAAGACCTGTTGTTAGTCATTATTTTCATGTAATTCTTCACCCTCTTGTTTCTCTTTTCAAAAACCATAATATGATTTCAGCATGACTGCAAAACCTCAAAAATTGTGGTTTTGTTTTTATAGAACAAAAACTTTTCCCAGTACTCACCCATTTCTGTTTATCTGCAAATGCACTGTACAGAGAATTCAGAGTCACTAAGAGATGTAGCATAAAAAAACTATTCTAAGTTTCTTTTGAAAAGGGGCTGGAAGTTGTAATTTCCTGAAAATAAGTTTGCTGTTGTATTCTGTATAACTTCAGCACCAAATCCCAGTCCCAGTTACCCATCCATGCCCATAGTTGTGTTTTTCCTTTACATTAACAGCTAAGAGGATTCAAACAGATCAGACTTTTGGTCACAAAACAGACTTTCAGAGTATCTGCTCATGGAAGGCTCTTTATTCAAGAAGCTCTAAGTCAACACATGTCCCAAAATCAGCCTCCTAAACATCTGCACCTCAACACAAAAACAACTGGGGCTTCCACCCCACTCTTGCCTGCTGAGGATTCATGTACCCAGCTGTCAAAATACTCCCTAAACCAGCAATATGTAAACTCTGTGTTTGCAGAGGTCCCTTCTCTTTCTCTTCCAGAAAAAGAAAATACCCTAATCAAATAAAAGAAGACTATAAACCACAATAACCTTTTTTTTTTTTTTTTTTTTTTTTCCCCCAATATATTGCAACTGTTTTACACAAAAAGACATGAAAATGTAGAGGGCTAGGGTTTGTAATTTAATTGTAAGTATGTGTGTAGACATATTTTAAAATATTCTGGATTTTCAGGCAGGTAACTTCATAATGTGAATACCACATTAATATTGTAGGATATGATTCTGCAAAAGAGTTATGCATGTATTAAACTTTACATATACAATGAGACCCATTGAATTCAGGAGCTGGCTTAAAAGAGTACTGCAAATGATACAGTTCCAAAAATAATGAACTGCATTATTCATTACATATATAAGAAAATAGCACAGTATATACATATGTATGCTTCCATACATTTTTATTATAGACAAGAGCTCTGGCTAAGTTGGCTTAATATTTTTTATTATAATACACTGGTTTCAGTTGCTTACATATTTGCCAAGCTATAATTATTCTCCTGAAATTTTCCAGGCTAGATATTTGCCTCATACAAAATTTTGCTTTTTAACTTTCAACATAAGCAGTTTCTGTCTTTCCAAAAGAAGAAAGCAGATTAGAAAAAACATGTTGTTTGCCTGTATATATAAAAAAAGAGTAAAAATTTTTTTCTTTACTGAAGCTTATATGCCTTGATGCATGAAGCAAGAATAGGAAGTATGGTAGGATTTAAAGAAAAGGTAAAATACAAAACTTTCCCCAATATCTAGGATACGGTTGTACTGTGATTGAAAATTCACTTCTCAAAATTCTGATTACTAATGTAATTCATAGCTATGATATGCCTGGCCTTTTTTTCTATATATCTATATTCCTCTCTGTGTCTTTATATTCCAGCCACATGGTGCCTTCCTCTCCTTTGCACCACCTCTAGTGCATGTGCAGCCAGGTGGCAAGTGAGTTTAGGGAGTCGCTATGGCAGGAAAATAACCAGCATTTAAACATTTAAAGTAATTAAGCTTCCATGGACCTGCACTTTGAAAGATGTGATGCAAATGAAATCGGGGCAGGGGGAATGCAGGAGAGGTAAAAGAACTATTTAATCTAAAAAAGAATGTTGATTTGACCAAAAAAAAAAAAAAAGGTATAAGCAATCCTGGAGAAATATTAACCAGAAATTACAAGAGTTTTTAAGCATTACCGCCTTGTATTCTAAAATAACTTTCTGGCAGCACTACTGAGAAAACTATCAACAATGGAGCTTGACCAATTTAATAAAGGGATTATATGACATGGTGGCCGGTGGTACCACACTCCCCCACTCACTGCATTTCTCTGTTACACCCCCTCAGTAGTGGCACTGAAAACCAAACTCTCTGTTCACAAAAGCAGTGTGCGTTGATGAGCATCAGCATGATCTGTCGATGCCCTCTAGAGCATGGGAGAACCCGTGTGGCCTCAGAAAAACGTGCACCTCAGTCTGATGCCAGGAGCAGTCAGAGCAGTTGTCTGTGGACAGCTTGCAACCCACCACACGAGGCTCTCCTGCTGAGAAAGCCACGGGTTACTGATCGTGTGGTATTTCTGCCTCCCTTGCACTTACCACTCAAGTGCCTGCAACTGCTGCTGATTGATGCAGGAGGACCCTCTCAGCATCACACTAGAAACTCAAACATTAGGAAACAACGTAGTACTCTTGCTTACCTAAATTGAGGTCTTGTCCTTGTGTGCAACTTTGAATTACATATGCTCTGGTTATTTTTTCCACTGGCATGGGAAAAGATCATTTTAAACCATTCTGCTAATACAGTATATACATCCTGATTTACATGTGAGGTGGAAGTAGTTACTACCTACGAAACTCATTTCAAGGTGTTTCTCAGGCAGCCACGAAGGGAACTCTACTCCAGTTCCTCATTTCACTGCATGCTATAGTTCATGCATTCCCTTAGGACACAATTTTTATTTTTAGAGAAGCCTCTATTTGCTGACTGTTGTGAAAGGAACACTCAGGAGATGCGATTAGCAGTCACTTGTTTCAGTAAACATTGAATGTAACATATGCCTCTCAAGTAATGTGTATCCAAACATACAATTTACAAATAATTAACATCATGTTAATTAGTCACATTAATTTATGCCACTTTGTGGAATTATTTCCTCAGAGTCTTTAGGAATGCTGCCAGCAGTTTGAGCCAAAGAGTGTGAAAATTTGCTTGAAGTAACTGTTGTGACTGGCTGTGACACACAGCTTGAACAACAAGCAACTAGGGGCCATAAAGACTGATTGAAGATCAGGAAGACGCCGAGGTGGATTGCTGCTGACAGCGCCAGGCACAGGCAGCACCCGGGGAGAGCTCCCCGGGCAGGGCTGGAGCAGGCACACACGCTTCCTTGCGTCCTGCCCCACACCTCCCTCCAAAAACACACGCAGGAGGTGATCGGCAACATCCTGACAAATTCTTGTAATTACTGCGGGTTATTTTAGATGATAAATCTTAGGATAAAAAAGCTGTTGAAACCAAACATAACTTCAGAACTGATAAATGCCAAAATTAAGCTTTAACTTCTGAAAAACAAAAGAGAAGCCATTTGGAATATTGGCACAATCTCAAAAAAAAATCAGGCACAGCTATTCTTAAATGTGTGAGAATGGAGCTACTAAACACAGCTGTACATTTCAGTAATACAATATGAAATGTGCCTTGTGTAGAAGAAAAAGAGTTGCTGTCTGGGAATTGAGATGGTGAGGCCAAACACAGTAAGGAACAAAAGAAGCTATCTGCAGTCACTTATGTTTTGAAATTAATAGTTCTGCTTTCATAAGTAACAATATATTAAAAATGTGTAACGTTTGTATCGGGATTGCAACTGTTCAATTTTTAGGAAAAATAAAATGATTCCAGATCAGTAACTGACTAGGCAAAGAACAGCATCACCAATCCTCCTATTGCATCTGAATTCCAAATCATGGGGATATTAGAAACATCCCAGCTTGCACTATACATTCATTACATTTCTACAGAAAAAAAAGCAGACCGAAAAAATATCTCAAATGACAAATACATGCAGCATCCTAGGAAGGCCACACTATGACTGATAATTAGATACCCAGAGAGGCAGGCAGAAATGAGGGCCCTGAGAAATGTATTAAGAATCTTTTTTTATTAATCCTACTTCCTGTGCCAAGGACCATGAGCCATGATGTTAATACAAACTGACTTATGCAGGCTCTGAAAATACTACAGTGTTGTCCCAGACTTGGGGTTTCAGTGCAGGGAAAATCCCCACTGGTGCCTATCTTGCCTTTGTCCACATGAGGACATTTGCTCTCCCTCAGAAAGATGCAACACTTCAGTGAATGACTGAAACTATTTGCAGAGAAATAAAGATTTTCTTCTGCTGCAGTTTGTACACCTCTTCAGAAGCAACTGCTGGGACTTTAAACAGTTATCATGACAAATGGCATGGGCCTGATCTCTTGTCCACGGAAATCACTGGACAAAATCCACTTTTCACATGATCCACGTTTCAGTTTGCACTGTGTGCTTCTGCACAATACTTGTATATATGAGCGTATTAGCAAACTGCTGCCTCTGCTTCTTAACAAGCTGTGTGAGGAGCTACAGAAAAGAGTACTACATACAGTGCACATTAAATGCCACCTGAGATAGAGATGACACATAAGGGTTTGAAGCCCTCTATCACCTTTTATACACTTGTCCCACATACATTTGTAGACAAAGGTATCAACATGCACATCTCTGCTTGTACAAAAACTAAAGAATTATTTTCCCCAGTCCATCACAGATACTTTCCCAGAAATATAGGAATCATTGTAGGTTATCTAGCACAGCCAGTTGAGCTAGCTATAGAGATAAACAAATAGGTAAACAAATACTCTATAATACATATTATATATAACTTTATATGTATGTATATGAAACCTGCTATATTCCAAGTAGTACAAGTTGTTTTGGGGGATATTTATCTGGCTTATATTGTCTTTTATTTTCTTTACCCTTTAAAAATGATTAATCAGACTGTTGTAGAACAATGTCTGAACACGTGAAAAGTAACCAGTAAAGCCACTGAGAATCTGAAAACAGGCTATCTTTCACAGGGTTTAGATACACTCTGCCCTTCCAAGTGATCAAGAAGAAAGCAGTACAACTCTTCTCAATCTAAAAACTCACTTAGTACAAGCATTCTTACTGTACCCCCATTCTAAACTTATTTTAAATGCTAGGAGAGGTAGCATGTCTTTTCTTTGAACTGATGATAAAACATCCGTTACTGCTCAGATATTTTTGGAAGAATGTGTTACAGAACAAAAGTATGTATTTCAAGGGTTTTCAAGGAGTAACTTCAATGGCTCAGTCCAGCTTCTCTAAGCATGCCAACATCCTTACCTTCAAAAGGACATTGAAAATATTTATATTTATGTAGGCCTAGATTCTGTGCAGTTGCCCTCTGTATCCACAGGGCTGTGATACCTTTCACTGTTGATTCTGATTTTTTGACAATTCAATAAAATTTTCTCCCTGTCATTTTTAATGCTAATCGTGAGCCTTTTGCTAGAGCAGCCAGTCTTGCTGAAAAGCCCCCCCAGTACCTTCAGGCATGTCTGGCCAGATGGTACTTTATTGTATTCAGTAGAACATACAGTTCTACCTGGTATTGTACCATCCCTCAGCCCCCTTCCATGGGGCTGTTGTGACCACCTGTTGTCTCTCATGCTTTCTTTTGAGTGTAAGTTCTTCTATAGTCTTTTTTATATATAATTAATTACATGTGTGTATACATCAGCAACACAAAAGGAACCTAAGTACTAGCTGGCCACAAAACAGACCACATTAGAAACGTGTGACATTAATTAATAAAAAATCAATGGCAGTTATGCTGCAGACATCATAAGAGGGAAGAGTCTAATGCAGGAGCCAGTAAATTAGTTTCTAGTTTGTGTTGAAACATCATTTTCTGAATTAGTTTGAGTTTAATTTATAATTTATGCACTCTGTGGCCAAAAGGAACTGCTCTGATCGTCTAGTCTGACCTCGTCTATATACAGGATAGAATTTTTCTGAGATGCAACTCTTAAAAGAGTTATTTCATTTTAGTCTCCAACTGATGAGTCTGCCACCTTCCCTGGTGAGCTGTTCCCATGCTAAATTACCTTAATACAAGGAAAATCCGTCTCCTTCAAGGCTGAATTTGTTCAAGTTCAATGTTTACCCACTGGACCTTTACGTGGGTTTTTTTGCAACATCTAAGCTTCCATCAGGCCCGTCTTCCACAGGTAATTATCCATGTCCAGTCCTAAAGTTATATCTCAATCACAAACTGACTCATCTTTCTGCTCCTTCGATAATTCCTTTCAGACTTTTAATTGTACATTCTCTGGGCCTCTTGTTTCTATAGCATTTAATTATTGCAGCTACTGTTCCACATTTTCTTTCACTGCAGATGATAAACTTCTCATTTCATTCACAGTATCAACTCCTACTTCTGTTCAAACATTGAACAGAATTATTAACTGAACATTTCTGCATTTTTTCGTTTTCAGTATTATTTGATTTTATATTCTTCATATTGCAATGAGCTAGTCTTGGATTAAGGTGATTTTTACACCTAATATGCTTTAAAATCTTTCTCACTATTTTAATTCTATTTCTACTTATATCTCAAGGATTTCTTCAGCTTCTCTTTTCTGCTGCATGCATTTTTAACCTGTAATTTAAATTCAGTGCTCCTCATTTCACTTTTCCCTATTATTTCTATGTTTACTTGTATTACTTTTTGAAGATGATCCTGTATGTCTTCTATAAGGGACTTTTCAGAATTTTTTTCATGTTTTTACAGCCACGGCTTTTTGACCAACTAGTACAATCTCTTTCAATAATACCAAAGACGTACAATTCCAAATTTAAATATAATATTGCCATCATTTATGTCAGGCGAGATATCAGTTTTAGTAAAAAGTGGAGTTTTTAAAAGATGAAATGTAGACATTGTTGGCTGGTGCCAATTTCTATTCACAGATATAATGATCACAGATATAATGATCACTATTTTCATATGCAACAAATGCTTTTCAGATATTCAGTTAACACCTGGTTCATCAAAACTCCCTGTACCGAGCCGTATTTCCTGTGCTAATGAACCAGCATCTTTGCTTTAGGAATTCAAAGGTATCTCTGATTCTGCTTATATCCAAATTCTACATCATAGTGTAACTTAGGAATCTTTATGTTCACTAGGATTTATGTGCCTAATGGGGAAAGACTTTTCTTAAGAATATATCAGGTTTAACAATGACTGCCTTAGTTGAAGAGAAAGAAATAATCTGGGATTTCATTTCTGTTACTATGTACACTGAAAAATGATGAGCCATGTGCCTCTTCAGAGACTTGAAGAGCTTTGGGCTCATATTAAGACGAATCACTGAGATAAGAATGAATGTATTATTTGGTCATTTCCTGAAACCATGTAAAATCATTCCCAGAGGTACACTTCTGTGACTTTTTCCAACCTCTTATTTACCTAATTTTTAATCCAGCTCAACTGTTTTATTTAACTACTTCTCAATGGAGAGCACTGTAAGGCTCATATAACATTCTCCAATAACATTCAGTCTGTAGCTCCTCTTTGTCATTGCTCTCCCTTTCAAACAAAGGGCCTTGTGCTTTCAAGCAGTGGTGGTAGGTCCATACCCACTCAAATACAACATTCTTGCAAAGTCTCCCAGAAGCCGATTCCGGCTTTGTCACAGATCCCTTTATGGTTCTCATGTGGCAAGGAGTTGTGGTAATGAACCTGGGGGCAAAGACATAATATCTCTCAATACTTTGATGATCTAACATTTAACGATCCCAACAACTAAGAACAAAAGCTATCATCCTGGAGAGAACAACATTGCCTGTTTCCTGGTGTGTACAGCTCAGTTTGTTTCTCAGTGCTTACATATGGATGCAAAAAAGATAGTCTAAATTCTTATGTAAGCAGAGGCATAAATAAAGCCAGGCACAGGCTAATGAATTCTTATGAGAAAGGCAATCCTCAGAACTGTGATGTACAGAGCTGAGCTGTATGTTTGCATGTTGGATGTGCACTATTTGCTTGATAGTCAAACACAACGAAACTTGTATGTCCCTTTTAAATATTCTAAAAATACAATATTTAAAAGCTTCTTCAGTGCCTTGATACAAATGCTCTATAGTTCATACTGATGGATTAATAATTATATTAAAATCTACATTGAATTAGTTGAGAACACAGATTTTTCAGAGACATTATTAATTTCCAGGAAAGGTTATAGTCTAGAAATAAAAGATATTTTTAAGTGTTCCTAAGATGCTTATGTGTCATGCAAGTTTGTCTGGAATTTATGTTTTGCTCCATTTCTGAGAGTTTTTTGAAAACTGAAAATTGGATACCATTTTTTTTTTTAGTACTAACAGACTCTTAAAAAACCTGCATGTCAGGATGAGACTGGATTCCATGCAGGAGGGGACTAACAAAAAAAATTCACCCATTTAACATGGGACCATTTGCCTGTGTGGGCAATGTGCATCTAGATTTTGAAAAAGCCTAAACCTACTTTAGATCTTAGGCTATCAAGTTATCTTTGTACAAGCCTAGAGGCAAGCATAAATTGTAGAAAATAATTTATAGTAAAACCACAGGCAGCAGCTTCAAACATAATCAAAGTGGGCAAGGGTGATCAGCAGCGAAGAAGGCAAGCAGAAACATATAGCCAGATTCTGCTCTACTGATGTGGGACCACACAACCTGGAATCCAAGGTTACTATTTAACAAATGTCAATGCAGAATTTAAAAAGATACTTTAAAAGGTGTTTATGCTATGTGTTCATCTCTTCATATTCTTTATATGAAAAATATATAGTCAATGGAGTGCAGACAATAAGGGTTAAAGGAAACCTGAGTTTTTTTCAGTTTTTTTCATGTGCTTTGAAATTCCCCTTTAAACATATGTTTTTGCTTAAAACAAACAGAGGTGAATAAATCAGTTGATCAGCCTTCCCCTAGAGCTGCCTGCATTAACTTTCTTGGCATGATCACATCACTTAAGTCAATATGACTTCAGAGTTTCTCTAATAGTTTATTCACCTCTAATTCTATACTGTTCCTGAATCTAAATTTCAGTCTACTGAACAGAAAAATGGAGTTTGTATAAATGGAGAGCCCAGAGATTTACCGTCATAAGAAGCAGAAGTTCTTCTTGCAGACCTGAAATAGTGAGCTGGGTTTTTCTGCAGACACAGAAAATTCTCCATATGGTAAACTTTGTGTTTAGGAGTAAATCAGAAGTATTCCAGATGGAAAGTAATCTTTGTACCTTTACCTTGGTACTCCATATTACTAAATCAAATACATCCATCTCTCTTCTCTCCAGACTTTGCTATACATCGCTTGGCTGAAAAAGCCAGACAGTCTATCTGAAAAAGTATATTGTGGGGAAATGCCAATTGGATGTGTTTGGAGACACTGGCTCTTTTTCCTACCACTTGTGAACACATTCAGGGAACAAGGAGATGCAAATCACCAATTTGTTCACTCAGATGTTTACTTATTGACTTATTTTCCTAAGTGACTACATACTTACAGCCAATAATGAGGCCTTCGTTTTCACCTAACAAAGGCGCGTTTGGAAATGAACAGATGTAGGATGTAATTTGGCAGCCGCTGCCTGTCCCTGCTAGAGGGTTGTACAACCAGGAAGAGAGAAAAGAAGAAGAAATATGCTCATACTCTAATCCTTGCATCGTCCAAGTGAGGAACTGAGTGGATCAGCTTTTGTGGAGGCGCAGGAGTGTGCTGTGGCTGGAAAGCAGCAGGGTCATTCTGTGCAGCACTGCCAAGGGTGGGTATTGTGGGAGGCGGTTGGTGCCAGCAGTTCTGGCAGCCACGGGAGTGCTGAGCTCCAGCAAGGCCACATAGATGGAGGCTGTGCCCCCTGGGTCATGCCCCCATGGGCACACTGTGCTGGGAGCTGCAGCCAGGCAATGCAGAGACACGCAGCACCCCCCCAGTGGTGCCCCAACCGCCGCAGAAGGAGCCTACAGTCACTTTGGGAAACAAGACTGAGTGAGCCGGGGGCACTTCACACAAGAAAAGACCTTCTGCATCAGTGAACAGATTCTTTCCCCCTAGAAGCACTCCTGGCAAAGGCTAAGCTCTCTCCCAGGTCTGCCTCAGTCTGCTGCTAACTAAGCATGAGCAGGTAACAGCACAGCCTGGTGTGCAGTCTCCAAGGGGCCCTTCCTTCCCACAAAAACTGGCCATCAGCGAAACACACAGCAACAAATATTTTTGCTCTAAATCAGCACTCTGATGACAGCCTGCCGGAAAGAAACATTCGCACTGAAGCAGCACAGCAGTGGGAACTCACCGGGGCCCCCTCAGGTGCAGTGGTACACAGTCCTGCACCCAACCTTCCCTCCTGGGAGTCCCAGCAAGCTTAGCCAAGAGGGATAGCATTCATATATCTGAAAAGTACCTGACACCCTAATAAAACACACATTTTAGCATCCTTTCAAAGAAGCTGTTTGATTCTCTCTCTTTGATCAACACTGAATTTTCATGAAACAGCAGAACATTTCTCAGATTTACACACAGAAATTGATTTAGTTTTCTAGGCACACACCATTATCCTCTCCTCATATAAACAGAAGTGCTTGTAGGGTTTTTTATTTTGGGTTCTGTATTTTTTTTCTTTTCCTGTTTGACTTACTTTCCTCCTGTTCTCTTCTTCAAATTCACATGTGTTAGTCTTGAACACTCCAATCTTCTTACAAGAAAGAAATCTAAGGTCTGACCCATTGGGATATTGGAAATCTTACAAAAAAATTCAGGGTGAAGTGCTAGTTTTTCCCAGTTTGCCAAAATCTAATTTGGGTTGTCACATTATGTCTTTGTAACGTTCCCTTGTAATTTCAGCTGGATAGAGCTGCACACTATTACCATCCTTTGTGTAAAAGATGCTTCCTGTGCCAGCATTTCTGGTGCAAGTGATTTCAACCCTTTATAGGTTGTGTCACACCTTCAAATTTCCTTTTTTTTCTAGTGAATTATTTCTGAGACAGAATATCCACTGACATCGACAAGTGTTACCAAAATAGTGAACAAAATCTGAACAAGAACAATAAGAACACACTTGAGCTAAGTAAGCATCCACAGGTTTAAAGTATCTCTCTGTTCAACTGGCACATTGATCCAGAATTGATAAAATGTGAACACAGGAAGTATATTGTTGTCCTACTTTGTCTCATCAACTACCCATATATAAGAAATAAACATATTAACATGAAAAATAATAATAGAATATACCAGACTATTAGCTAAACAGAATAGAAGCATGGTCTCCTGATATTCTAGCTAGCTCAAAAAGCAACCTGTCCAGAGTAGAGCATGTGATCTCCTGGGGAAGAATTAAGAAGAGCTTTGTACAAGCATTTGTAAAGAAATATTACATATACTTAATTATTTTAACTTTTTATATTTCTGAGAAAATTCCCCATTTCCCACAATTAAAAAAAAAAAAAAAAGAAGAAGAAAAAAGCCCACAGCATTCCTCTACTTCAGTGGTTTTTTACTCCAGTTCTAACAGAACCAAGATATAAATTCAGGACCAATAATATTTTTGATATTTAGTGTACTTAGCTACAAATACAGAACTGTTTGGTAAAAGGCTGTTACAAGTTGCTGTGGTGCATTTCTTGGGAGAGCAGCTGTACTTTGGAGGAGGCTTTCATGAGCTACTTGCCCTAATTAGGCTTTAATCTACAAATCTCATTATGTAGATCAGTTTGTATTGCTGCAGTTGCATTTAAAATTACCCTTCACATTGTACTGGAATAAGTACAGGACAGGAACAAATATTTTCAGATTGCTTTTCAAAGTTTCAAGGCTTGCATTTTCCACAGTAAATTGCACAGGAGTCATATAGGTACAAAAAAACCCCACGGATTTGCCAACTCTGCTTAGCATCAAGTCGATCTCACATCTTTCATTAGAATTTTTTACACTTTTGTTAATGCCTACTTTGTTAGTATTTCATATAGCCAGCAAGACACATTCCTTCAATTATAAGTGCTAAGAATACATCATATCTGAAACTTTTTTTTTAGGTCAAAATAAACTGCATGGAGTAGTAAAAATGGCTACTGCTCCCCAACAGCTTGTTAGACTAAATCTATTGCTGAAAGGAAAACCACATAGCTCCTCTGCCCATCTCTTAAGTATCTCCAAACACTTCACACCAACAGTTTACAGTGGGTATTTTATACAATTCCTACAGACTGTGAAATGCAAGGCTTCTTGGAAGCACTGATCAAAGCAACCTCCATTTAATATTGTGTGGTGATGACTGCACAGGAACGCAGGCACAGGGCAGAAGCATGACTTGCATGAGGTGTCAGCATACCTCCTCATGATTAGTATGGAATTAGTAGCCAAGCATTAGTAGCCATTTGAACCTCTTTTCACCTATATGTGCTTTCAATCTGTACCAAATGAAGATGTCTGATTTTCAGCTTTACCCATGAATGACATGGACTTCTTTATACAGAGAAAATGTTAAAGACTGTTTCAGCTCTGTTTATAGTCAGGTGAGTAACTACATACACTCATGTTGGAGAGAGTTGTGCTGTAACTTCACCTGTCACTGGGGCACAGGGTATAACACTTCACATCATGGGAGTCAGACCAAAGAGCTGCAGTTTGTACAGCAGTTGCTTCTATTTGCCTTATTCTAGCTGGGCCCAGCACAGAGCACTTCTGCAATCACAATCAGAGGGCTAATGAGTAACAAAACTAATTATAGCTCCTACAGGTGTAACATCCACCTATATGGACTTTCCATACAGTATACCCTCAGCGTACTTTCACATAAATCACATTTATACAACATAGGCAGCACCATCATCTGGGTAGGACACCTGGAAGGGAACCTAAAGATGGCAGAAGTGAGACTGCAAATTCAGCAGAGGCTGCTTCTCCCCAGGAGCCTGGACTGCAGGCCTGTTTTCCTTCTACAATGCTTTGGGCCACCAAGCTGTCGGACATACTTTTGCAGGAAATGTAAAAGTCAAGGCTTTTTGAACAGCCTGTGCCACTCCATAAAGATGAGGACGCCTTATACACAGATTTTTCCATGGGATGGTAAGGCTACTGTTTCACTGAATCATTCCTAAAGTTTCTGTGTCAAGAGAGACCTTCTTTTCCTAGTGTTCCTGCATTGTACTGCTTTTCTAGGCACATTTAAACAGCTGTCATAGCTCATTCATGGGGTGGCCACTGTGATCCAGTTTTTATTCTAAAGAAATAGAAAATCCTACCTATTCTCCAATAACAACCTAAATAATTTCAGTAGCACTAACGCAATCTGTAGCATTTCAGACCATTACTCTGAAAACAGTAATTGTGTTCTGTTTTAAAAGTGCCATCTATGTAACAGTTTAAGTTTGTAAATCACCTTTGAATCCTTTGTGATGAAAGGTGCTATATAAACTCAAGCTATTATCATTCCTACATTTCACTGCTCCATAAATGAGATACTACAGCAGCTCCACTACGGCAATATGTTTGTGATCACATAACCCTTCCTCCCCTGTATTTCATTTTTACTGGAATTAGTGATTAACATGAACATCACACCCTTTCCTATATCCCACTCCTCTGTGGGGTTTGGATTTTATGCCTGGCAACAGTGTGCAGCCTTTCTGTAAGTGGTTTCATTGGAATCAAAGAAGAGCAATTAAATTGGCTATTAGGATGCAAAGTGTGCAGGTCAGTGCAGCCTTTGCCAGGCACACCCGCCTTGAAAACACAGCCCTTAGAGTCCCACCCGTTTCTGAAAGATTCAGGAGACGATGGCAAAGCACTTTGTGCACCAATTGCAGCAAAGAGCTCCTTTAGAAAACAATGGGATTATTTCCATTATAATTGCTTTATGTGCGAAAAAGTGAAGGAAAACAATCGCTGATTTCTATAGAAAGTTTAAAATAGGTTGGTGTCCTGGTCTTCATTCTTCCCTGCTTACCCCACAACCTTTCTATTCTGTTTCCATGGGTTTTTCTCTTATCAGCGCCCCACCGAGCAGATCCCATTTGGACAGTTTGCTATTTCCCCTCCTCCTTTTTGACCTGCTGCAGCAACCTGAGGGAGCCAATAGTCGAAAGAGATAACGAACTTTGACGAATAATGTAAGAAAACAAGGTAAAGTAAAAGTAATTTAGCAGCATCCGGTTGATATTTTTTTGCAGAGAGGGGGAATGAGATGCACCAGGCACACTGCCAAATTTTCTGTCACCAATGTAAATTAAGCAACGTGGCAAAAGCCATCAGAGGGTTAAAAGAATCTCGTCTTTGCCCTTGTTTGCCTCATTTCTTGTTTTTCTCTTAAACTGCACCACTGGGATGAACCACAAGACTTCCCTTCTCCTTATTAAAAAAGCAAAACTGCTTATGCAGCAACTGCAGCAGGGCTCTGTTGCTAGCAGATAGTAAGGACGTATGGAGATGAGCTACAAACAGTATCCATATCAGTGGAGACACTTATGGGGAAAAAATTGTTCTGTGAACATTACGAATTCTGGCACTAATTAAACATTCATCTCTCACTCTTCTGGGGGTGGAGAAGAAAATCATTGTCCTTTTATACTGCAGTTAAAAGTGGAAAACATTGCATCCAGAAATACAAAGAAGAAATATTTTTCTATTCTCTGACAGCAATGAACAGTGAGGGTTATGCTGACTGAACGTAATTACTACAGCTCTTTGCTTGTTCTTTAAAAAAAAAAAAAAAAGGACTGTTCATGCTTTAAAACACTGCCTTTTAGAAAATATCTGTAAATCAGTCTGTGCTATAATTTCTTTAAACAGTTGGTACAAGTGCAGATATGATTCTCCCCTTGCTGAGCTTCATGGCCTTAAAAAATATGCTCCAAGATACATATGCATGAAGTTGAACAAATAAAGAAGGGGACGTGTTCCCAGCTGAGATCAGGTTCACTAAGGGAATGAAACACTCACCATCCTAGGTCTCTGGTGAGGTGGATGAAAGGCATCTCAAGTTTCTTAAGTGTGGAAAGAGGCAGAAGAATATTCCAAACATTAGACAGGGAATGACCAAGGAACCAAAAATGACCAATCTCACCTGAGTCTCTTTCTTGCTTTCCCTCACAAAAACATTGGATGAAAAGTTCCAAAACCTAGAGCTAAGCTGCTTTATGAGAATAACTTAATGACATTTTGGAAGGGCTTACACACTGATTTGGGAACATCTCCAGTTTTTTTTTCCTCTTGCCTGTTTGAATTCTTTTCCTGCTATCTGTGCTTTCTTCATTTTTCAGATGGTGAATACTCTACGGGTTCACTGAAGCCTGAAGTTTTTTCTTGTGGAGTAAAGAGAGGGGGGTTGTATCTATCAATAGCAATAAAACATTCCACATGATTGACACAAATGTTTTTGACTTTTCGCATGCATTTGGGAAAGGCCTCAGCTGCCAAAGCCCATTGTCCATATTATGCTCCCATTTGCCTTCAATATACAGTGAAGGGAAAGAATCACTCCAGTGTTTTTGAAGATCTGATGGCATTGCACTGGAGCTCACTTCTACAGCAACATGTGGCACCATCCAAGGCAGAAAAGAAGGAGGAGAAGCAACCAGTGTGGAATAATAGAATCGTGGACTATCCTGAGTTGAAAGGGACCCAAAAGGGTCATTGAAGTCCAACTCCTGGCCCTGCACAGGACAGCCCCAGGACACACACTGTGTGCCTGAGAGCAATGTCCAAACACTTCTTGAACTCTGGCAGGCTTGGTGCTGTGACTGACCACTTCCCTGGGGAGCCTTTTATTTGGGAATACATTCAGTGCAGATAGCTCAGTGTGCAGCTGCAGTGGAAGCTGTAGATTGAACCCTGGGTGGTGGGAGCTCCTGGCAAGAGGCCGTGAACTGCCCACCCTTTGCATAACAAAGGACATGGGGTCCTGTGGCCCTGCCAGGGGACTGGACAGAGGCACAGCAGAAGCCCATGACTGAAGACTTTCACCCACTTAGACTCCAAAAGCATAAAAACCCAGCGTCTCCTTTCTTCAGAGTCGCCCAGCTCAAGATGTTATTTTGTTATTGCATCATGATTAAACTATTTTAAGGAGCAAGATGTCTGAGCCTCTGCTATGGGAGACCTAAGGTTGAGGCGGTAAGGAAACCTTGTCTGCCTCTGTTAGTGTGGGGTGTGTAGCTGAGAAGGGGCTTCACTCTTAGCCCAGGTGGTGTGTGACTGCCAGAGTGACTCCTGGATGGTCAGATGTGGAAGTTTTCTTAACACTGTTTCAGTGCCCAACCACCCTCTGAGTGAAGACCTTTTCCCTAATATCTACCTCAAACCTCCACAGACCAAGTGACTTCAGCTGCTCCTGGTATGGCTTCCCCTCTAGGCTCTTCACCATCTTCATAGCCTTCCTTTGGAGGCTTTCTAGTAGTTTGTATATTTCTTACATCGTGGTGCCCCAAACTGCCACAATATTCAAGGTGAGGCCACCCCAGTGCTAAGCAGAGCAGGACAATCCCCTCCCTTGACTGGCTGGTGATGCTTTGCCTGATGCCCCCCAGGACATAGTTGGCCCTCCTGGCTGCCAGGGCACTGCTAACTCATGTTCAACTTGCCATCGACCAGAACCCCCAGGTCCCTTTCCATGGCACTGCTTTCCAGCATCTCATTCCCCAGTCTGTAAGAACATCTGGGTTTGCCCCAACCCAGGTGCAGAATCTGGCACTTGCCTTGGTTAAACTTCATACTGTTAGTATGAAGTGTCCAGTAAACAAAACTGGTCTCCAGAGCCTGAAGGCTCTGAGATCCATAATTTCTGTGGTTTTAGATCACCACCATGGACTCTCTATCCCCCTTGCTATTTTTTGATGGCTCTGTAAAAGTTAATCAACGTAAAACAATACAAAGCAACCACTGAGACCAAAAGATATGAGTAACTGTTTTCACAGCTTCCCATCTACAATGCCACCGAGGAGAAACAGAAATCCAAGTCTGAGAAGTGGTTGAAATCTAAAATACTCTTTCTGAACTGTGTGATTTCCGTTGAAAGATTAAAATAAAACTTTACTGCAAAACATTGGTGTTTATTGCAGAAGATTTGTTCATGCTGTCAAATCAGTCAACTCCACTTGATTTCTTTTTCAGCCCTGTTTTGCCCTGTCAAAGACTTCAACAACTTGTTTCTTACATGCACTCTAAATTTCTGGCCATGGAATTCTAATACCCAAAAATGTAAAGTAGCTTGTGTAAGGACTAAGACCTAGATGGAAAAATGACCAATTTTCTGCTATTACAGTTACTTGACAGTAGTGAAGGAAACAGAAACCCGAGATTTTATTTCTAGCTGTGTGAGAAGCATGTATTTTAGTGTGTATGTGCAGGACAGCTGAGCAGAAAGAACATGTTTTTTCCAAACAAGTGGATATTCTTTCAGATTATTTATCTGTAAAATGAAAAGGAATGGTTTGTTTTCCTTCTAGGTCTTGTAGCAAGCTGAAATATTAATCATACCACTAGTCTAGCAAATTATACATACAAATTGATGAGATTTCACTGAGCTAAAACTGCAGTAATCCAGACTGCAGTAATCCAAACTGCAGTAATCCAGACAATACAGAAATCTGTGATTTAAAGACCCACTTTTTAATTTCTGGAAGAGCTGCCACTTATTTTCTTTTAGAAAGGAAAATTAAAGAAATTTTTAAAATAATATTGAGCAGGTCACTGACAAGATCCTAGATTTACACCTTTCAGAATATCTTCTAACTTTGAGTCCTACTTTGAGACAAAGCATGGAGCAAATGGCCTTCAAACAACTCTAGCAGCCTGAATATTTCTATGAATTACTTGACTGATTTTTGATTTAAAAGGGTAGTAAGCCTATGCCTATTTTTCCTTACCCAAATATGACAGCCCTCACTTTGTAAACTGAGCTAGTAAATGAAGCATGAGTATTACAATCCCATCATATTTGAAGGTTCACACCATACTAGGAAGCTAAATTAGCCCCCAAGTACTGCCAAAAAGTGATCTTTTTATGTTCACGAATCAGACATACACTCAAAATTTATTTCTGTAAATAACCAAATTCCACTTAAACATGAAATCAACTTGAAGATGAACAAAACTTTAGTTTAAGCTACAGAATAATTTCTTAAAATAACATGTGCTGAAACATTTTTATTCGTACTGCTAAATTGCGACAAACCTTCATGCGAGGTAGTGGAGTTCATATAAAGAAACAAAAAGTAAATGTCATTTGTTTCCATCTCACATATACAAAAGAGAATAAGATTTACCAAATAAAACTCACTTCTACAACAAAGAATTCTGTGGCTCTTTGTCACATTACTAATTTTCCCTGTTAGATAACTAACATCACTTGAGTATAAAACACCAAGAGACAACTACAATCTTCTTCACTGTTTAACTCAAATATTTGTGGAAGGAATGTGTTTTCAAATTATAAAAATACATTTGAATTGTAGTTTTCTGTCAGTTTGATAGTAAAAGGAAGAAAATGTTAACTTCATCACTAAAATTATGCTTTTATTCAGAATGTTACCATTTATCAGTCTTTATCTTCTGACATGATAAGCAATTAAGTAAAACAATTATAATTTATAATTGGAATTATTATTTAATTTCTGGGCTAAATATTAAGATAAAGCACTTCATTACATAACTTCTGCTACTATTTCAATCATGTCAATGGAGAGGAATTTGCAAATACTACCATAACTTTGTGAAAATCTTCAAGGAGAACTAACAGCATGAACAGGCATGCAAATGTGGAGAGCGCCACAGAGTAAGTGTAGAAACTGCTCATAAACCCGAAAATTAATCACAGCAGAAAAAGATTCTATAGGCATTATCTTTAAAAGTCTTGAAGTTACAAATGCTTAGGTCTGAGCTCAAATCTAAAATTAAGTTACAATAAAATAAGGTCTTGATCATTGTTTTGATTTTCTTTTTCTCCACCTAACTCTGGTACATATGCAGCCTGTAGAGGGTTTGCTCTTTCAGATTTCTAGTAGAATTCATGCTCTTCATGACTGTGTCATTCTTCATCTCAAGGGAGTCAGAAATGGTGGCCTGTGTGTGAGAGCATATCTTTGGCTTGTTGATAGTGCCCTGTAGCTCATTCATAGTGCCCTGAAAAATGCAGCCTACCATAAACGATTAGCTGATAATTTGAGTGAAAGTCTCATGATAGTTGATGGCTTCCTTAAATAGCAGGTCCCAGAATAAGAATCAGCCTTCACATGATAAGAGGAAAATCTTTATAGATGTAGTGGTTGCAAAAGAAAACCGAAACTGAACCAACACATATCCAAAACATTTGAAATTAGGTAGCCAAATTTAAAAATACTATGCTATTTAAAGCTTATGCTATTTTGAATAGTGATAAATGGTTAGTTTTGGGCATGTTAGTTAAACATTTGAGAATGAACTCATTTTCTGGAAAAGTAAGTTCATTAAATCAACTCTTTTTTGGAGTTAAAAACCCAAGTGTTATTCTATAGACACTGGTTGAGATCATCCATATTGCTTTCATTCTCAAAATAATCCCACTCTTACAGATTGCCTTAATCTCAAAAATTAATGCAGTAATAAAATCTCTGTTGGTATAACACTCACATATATTTCCCGCCACCTTTTTCCAACAATAATGCCCAGATTCTTAGATCTTGGCGTTTTGTGTTTCATCATTTTGTTGTTGCTGCTCTTTGAGCGTTTTATTTGTTTCTTTTAATCTGTCCTGGTAATCTGAAAGGTTTGCATCAATAGCTTTCAGAATCTCATTACAGCTTTCTTGTTTCAACTGACAGAAATGTCTGATGGATACCAAGGATGCTGCTGCCTTCTGTGTTGACCAGCTCAGGCAGAAAGAGATAAAAATACAGAAATTGATGCTTGTAGGCTACACAAGTACTTCTAAGGCAACAAAGAACCACGTACCTTGGTGCCCTCTTCTTTCTGCAGGGCATTACACAGAGAGGCTCAGCACTTGCTAACAGTGTAGCTGTGCCTAAGCCCTGTCACCTGCCTGAGCTAAATCAGGAATTGCTGAATGCAAGAGCTAAAATTTCTACTTCTTCAGCTAAAAGGCTAACACAGAAGCTTCAGAAGAGTTCTAATTAAACTGTGGTCTAAACAAGGCACATAACCATACAGGCAAAGTCATTTGTCCTAAACACGACAAAATGATCAGTGAAAAGTGGCATCTAGATCTGTTCCAGAAGAAACCTGGATTCCAACACCTACTCCTTCTGAGGTGACTTTGCAATAGTCTCACTGACTTCAAGCTAAGAGCAATGGCATGTATACTGATTAGAGAGGGTTGCCACAGTCTGCACTTCAACCAGTAGTCCAGAGACCTGATACGTTTGGTTGAACAACTCAAAAATTTTGCATCACTCATTTCTGTCCCAAATTTATCACATAGGTAGAAATACACAACTCACATCTGGCACTGTATTGTATGTGTGAGCAATCCATTTCTCTCAACCCCTTTCACTAATCACTTATTCACTAAGAGTTCTGTGTGAGACAAACATCATTGTCATTGTTATATATACTGTTATTGTTTCATTGACATATTTTTATTGCTATATTATTGTTATATTGACAAAATGAATGGTAAACCACATTAGAGAAATATTTATTGCTTAGCATTCCAACCATTTCTTTCTCCTGAAATCTACTGGAAAAATAATGGCAGAGAAGCTACACTGAGGACTCAAATCCCTTTCAGGCCATCAGCATTTTTAGTGGAGGACTGAAAATAAGATTATTATCATGGGTATATTTAGCACATGTGAATTTCTCATCAGACAGTGGTCAGAGGCAAAAATAGCTTTGAAGCAAATGAATACTTTAAAGAGACAGACATACTGTAGAATGTTTAAGAACTACCACACAAAATACAAAATTTAGCATCTTTTCCAAGCATTGTGCCTGCCTGTGACACAGTTAGTAAAGCTATAAAGGTTTATCCAAAATGGTACATTTTTCTCAAATATCACTAATTCCTTCACCAGGAAAGAGACAGGAATGAATTTAAGAGTCAGTATTCATTTCCCCCAAAACAGTCTTAGAATTCTCTACACAGAAAAGATCGACTCCTAAAGCACTAATGCACAGAACAATAATTATGTTAGAGATGTACTGTCTACATTAATAACTGACAATCTACTTAATTTGTTTATTTATTTAAATAGGATAGCATTTCTCTAAATTATGGGAACATCAACCAGCCCAAAGACAGATAAAGATTATTAAGAAAATGAAACATCACTATTACTGGCTATGAGCAGCTTGCAAAATGGAGATTGGAGCCAGGCACAAAGATGCTAGTGTGGCCAGGGTATTATGCTGAAAATGAAAAACCAGGTTTGATCCAATGAGTAAATTCACTGTAGTCAATGGAGAAGCAGAAGTGGAGCAGCTTTATAAAATTATCCACAGTATCACATGACAAAAAACTTAGGATGGAAGTTCTTCTGAAGCATTGTCATCTGAACAGTAGGGGCAAAATTACAGATAGGTTTTGTATAGGAAGATGTTGCAAATAGGTGAAATAAGGACATACAGAGACTGTCTGCTGGTTATACAGGACCCAGCAGAAGGCCAAAAATGTGCTTTAACCATATAGGAAGTGTATCTGGGAACATCTCATCCCCTGCAAGAGCAGTACTCAGCTAAAGTGAAATTCATGACAAAGTGAATTCCAGGCAACATCTACAGCCTGAACACCAGTGCACTGCACAGTACATTTTCCTTGCCCAGATCAGCAGGAGAGCCTGCTTCCCTGCACGCTCCATTCCTGCTTGCATGGGTCCTTCAGATTTAGGATGTCTCAGCCAAGGAATTTGGCTGCTCCAACTTCCTTCCGTCTTACATTACTCCTCCCAACAGACCAGTCAAAAGTTCTTTTTAACCATGTAAATGAAACAGGCCAGAATATTAGTCTCAGCCTTTGAGAAATTCAGTAAAAGTTCACCATTTCCTGAATCCTGAATCCTTCTGCTGCTGAATATATGTGTATTTAATATGGAACCAACATCTACATTGATAACTTCTAATATACAGTAAAACTGAAAGAATTACAAAGCATCACAGAATCTGGACTGAAGACATTGGGTTTCATTTCTTGCTTCATCTCTTACTGGTCAGGCAAACTTCTACAAAACAGATGTGCAAACAATGTACATAAAAATACCACAAACATTTAAGACAGGATACTTTCTCCTAAATAGTGTAACAGTTGACTCAGAATGAATCTTTTCCTCCCAACATCCAGAATCTATGAAAGGGTTAATTCAAAAACACCCTCAGAAACCAGAGAACTACAGGTACTCTTGATACCCTGAACATGTAATATTTATAACAGTCATACAACTTTAATTTTACTTCTTTGCCTTAGAAAAAAAAAAAAAAAAAAAAGTGCAATTTTTCTAAGCACAGCACTGCAGAAAAAAAAAAAAAAATGAAGCGCTCGTTAGTTTGGAATTTTCCATTCCTTTTTGCTTCTGCCTGAAAGGCAGAGGACTGTGGGGGTTTCATAGTGGAAAGAATTTAGGCCTGTCTCCCTTTGACTTGCAAATTTTAGAAACAGCGAGCTATCCATCTAACTGGTTGGCAAGGATTTAAGGTTGATTTAATATCCCTTAAGCTAGTCATGAAGCATTGTCTCCTCTACCTCCTCCCTCCCTCACCCTTCAACTTCTGTATAAAAGCTCAGTGCATGTAGAATTTACACCCATAACAGTGGTGGTCACTAATGTCACTATCAAGTGTCAGGGTAACAGCAGTTAGAGGTCTGACAGTGATACCACCATAAACTCCATATTTCCTTGGGCAAAATGAAGTCTCACCTGTTAGAACTCATGCTGGTCCAAAATATGGTGCTTATGCATCAAATACCACAATTTAAAAAATAGTATTTTCACACTGCGGACTACAAAGTGGTAAGACATTTTCCCATCACATTTTCAGCACTACATCAGCATACATTTATATGTCCTCTTTCTTTATTTTAGTTTATTTTCTCAGATCTCTAGAGTAGGTAGTAAAATGAGAGACCTAAAATACTAAATATAAATTATGATCAAAAATGTATCATTATTGAAAAAGCTCTTCAGAAAAAAAAAATTCTAAAGCGATTCCATCTGTTGTCCTCAAGCCATACTGGAGTTCTTCTACTGTGCTCATCACAGTGACTATATATAAAAAGACACTTGTCCAGTATATGCTTGCGGGTTTTTTCCTTCTTTGACTGACTTGTGCTTTGAAAAGCAGACTTTTCTGGTGAAGGATCTAATTAAAGAGACAAGCACTTCTAAGCTAAAATTGCGTATATTTTTTAAAATTGCTTGATTAGTCATAGGAACAGGTAAGACTGAAGGAAAACCTGAATATTTATTGTGTCACAGCCCTCCTGTACTTTCAGAGGCAAAAGGTAATTTGTATCTAAAATCCCATTTGTACATGTTGCTCTCTCAACTGGACATGACCTTTGAATGTAAAAAGGCAGGTTGGTGCAGACATTATCTCCCACAGGGGGGAACGGTGGGCTACTTATCATCCCATCAACCTCAAAGCCTAAGTCACATTTGACATCAAACTAATGTCGCTGAAATGAATGACATTCACCTGTTAGATGGTACTCAGAACCAGATAAACTAGAAAACTAAGGCAGTAAAATGGGGCCATAGAGGAAATAGAAGCACTCTGTTTTGTGGCTCTTGTGCTCACTTTAGTCCACGTAATATACTGAAAATAATATTATTACTACAGAATTGATACATAATTTCATCAAAATCCACTAAAAGAAAATAGGAATAGTTAAAGACATAGTTAGTAACCCAGTATTTCATTACATCTGCTTACACACTACTAGAGCTTTGCATGCATCTAATTGTTCCAAAAGAAAACAAGATTTTTAGCACAGTTAATGCTTAAAAATCATCTGAAATGCATAGCATGGTTTGTGTAAAACCTCATTGTGCCTTCACATTATGTGTTAGAAGTACTCTTGCACAAACTTTCAGACATGCTACTCTCAATTTTTTTCAGAGGATGAAATAAAAGTCCTGCAGCAGAATCAAAATGAGCTCACAGACCCATTTTGCAGTCATGTTAATGGACAAGGTATAGCAAATCAGCTACAAATGGAATAGCAAAGCAACCTTATCAGTAAATCACTTGCTACGCTCCAAATAGTTGTCTTTCAAAATGTTGCTGGCATTATTCGAAGAGCTATATTGATTTTTTATCTATCCCTGAACTTGTCTGTGTTTAAGTTTAGAGTCTGGAAATAACAGTTAGGTTTTAATAAAGTGCTATTTATACAATTATATTGCAAACAAGGCTGAATTTCACAAGTACCTGAGTGATAACCTGCCTGCCTCTCTTCCAAAGCAAGGAGAGGACTGACCACTATGAAAGGTTACGTCTTTTTTTGGTCATTTTGGTGGTATTGTCTGTGCTTTTATTTCCTGCTATGGATCAAAGAAGGAACAGCTAGTGGCTTTGCCTCTTCTCTCCTATTAGCAGAAAAGAATGATCTTTGCATAGCCAATAATTTATTTACTGACATTTTCAAGCTCTGGGGCTAAAGTGATTTGGGCAATTTAATTATGCTTTTTTCTTTGCAGCACCTTGCTGGAGATGTTTTACCTTTGGAAATTTTTCCTTTTTTTTTTTTTTTTTTTTTTTTTTTTTTTTTTTTTTTTTTTTTTTTTTGTGTGTGTGTGTGTGTGTGTGTATGTGTGTGTGGTTTTTGTTTTGGTGTTGTTTTTTTTTTTTCCCCAGTGGTCACGGTGGCATCCTGTCCTTTCAACAGAACTGGATTCAAGGCCAGGACCCAGCTGTTGAACTTACCTTTTCAACTGGCACCACTCCATTACCGTTTTCTGCCATTCTGTTGTCTGTACACCAGGCAGCTGGGAGAAGGGTAAGGCTAACTAGTTAAGCATGAAAAAGTAAAGAGATACCAAAACTGCCTGCATTCAGCCCTTACGTGTCTATGTTTTAATTCCAGAGGATGCTGTATTTTCAAATAATATTTCGTACAACATTTGACTGTACACCATCTTCCAATGTTTTAAAATTAAAATGTCCCACTCTCATAATCTGTACATCTCCATTGCCCAGATCCACCCTCTCTTGCCAACAAACACATACTAAGCATTTTTTCCATACAGTCTGCCCTAGGTTAACCAATTAACAACATAATTAATTTAGTAGTGAATAAGTTGGCTTTGATATTGTGTTACTCTGTACTGGGGAAGTCTGGCAGCAAAAGGCCTAAGGAAGAAAAGCATCCCTTCTCTGAAATCTCTGTGGGGACCAAGTCCAATGGGGTCAGGAGGATTACTGGCTCTGACAGAGCAGGACACACCAACCAGCAGCAACAGGCCTGAGCAAGCGTGAATGATGTGTCTATTTGGCAGCTCTTCTGGAGAAAACAGCTTTGTAATAAGGACAAGGGAAATAGGAAAATCATGGTATCCTTCTATGACAGGTAGATCTGCCCTTGGTCTGGCACTCTGATCTCCACCCACAACCTTAAGTGAGGAAGCTCTGGTGAAGGAAGGTCTTTCAGAGAGGGTTTTTTCACCTTCCTGCACACAAGTGAGAAGCTGCTTTGCTCCCCAAGCACTGGCTTGATTTCAGAATCTGTGTTTGTGGACAGGGAGTCAGGCTAGAGCTGGTGGAGGGATGTTTTGGGGAGACAGAATATGACCCTGTGGAGGGTTTACGTCGATAAGTATCTCTCAGAGGAATTATGATTCAGTAGGGCTTTAGAGAGTAAAATTGCAGTGTAAAGTGCTCAGGCCTGCCACAGAGCCAGCCTTTTAAGTATATATTGGGTTATTGGGTTCAACAGTTTAATCAGCTTCATGGGTGATGAGACTGAAAATCCACTTACAAAGGGACAGCCAGGTGACGTAGCCGCACGTGAAAGGATGCTCAGGGCTCAGTCAGGGAGAAAGGCAGGGAGGTTCAGGGGAGCTGGAGCCATGGTAGAACCTGCAAGACCTCAGGAGAGCTGGTGCCTGCCTAGGCAACAAAAGCTTTCTGGAAGGAACATGCCACAGATTCCTTCTTCTGTCCTATGCCATCAAATCCTGAGGACCAGTTTGAACATTTGAGATGACTGTAGAGACCCTATGGGAAGGCTACTAAAAATAAATTTAAAAAAAAAAAAAAAAGCTTTCATAAAGGACTGGATGGAATATGTTATCGTTGGAAAGATGGCTGAAAAAAATGAATTTGAAGAAAATTAAAAATATAAACATACATGAAGATGGTTTTTCAAATATTTAAATGTGGGACTGATGTTAGCTACAGGGGAAGAAACTAAGGCAGCAGATATGGTAAATGATAGATTAGACATAGACCCTGCTACCTGGATCATGGTGTATATGACATGATAGATCTGTTGGGTTTTCTGTATTGTGACCATAATGTCATTTCAACTCCAGAAGATGCTAAAAAGATCTGTACAAAGTCTTTTCCTTCATATATTTCTCTAGGGCAGAGCAACATGACTCTGTGTGTAGGAAAGCCTTCTTGCTTGTGTTAGGAGCTTCATTTAGGATATTTCTAGGAACAGAGGAGAAGAAGCTGCCTTTGGCTTAGCACGTAAAAATTCAAAGTTCTTTTGATGTGCCCCTCATAACTTAAAAAGTTCCAGCCTCAGGTGCCCCCACCCTCTTTCAGAAACATATTTCACTATACTCTGCACTTTCACTAAATTAACCATATGCACAGAGTCTTTCCTCCACCGCACACCCTGTGAGCTCAGAAAATAAAATTTTGTTCTACTTCTCAAAGGCTTACAGCTCAGTCAAATCAAAAGCAATTTTCTCTAGAAAAAGTAATGGCACTCCTCCTTCATAAGAGCTATTCCCATGCCAAATTTCAAGTTACTACCTACAGCTGAACAAGCTGTCAGAGTCCACAAATATTCTCTGAAAAAGTGGAAAAGTATGATTTAGCTTGGCCCGTATCAGAAAGCCACGTCCAGACTGAGGTCCCGAGGTACCTATGCAGCGGGAGTGTTTTTAGCCCCCAAGTGAACACTCTGGCAAGTTTTAATTGACTGAAAACAAGAGGTTCAAATGAAAACTATTCTGCAAGTTCATCATGTAATGCAATCCATAAGAGCCCGTAATTGCATCTGAAAATTTGCTAGTGACCCGAGCTTCAAATAAGAACAGCAGTCAAAAGGCATTTGAGAAAATGAGCTTTGTTTTCGTGTTTGTTTTGCACACATGGCAGAAGTTGCACATCATCAGTTTTACTCTTCCCTGAGCACTTTCTCAGCTCCTGCTATTTGTTCAGGCATTGCAGCTAGTAACCAGGAGGAGAGATCTGTTTTAAGGTTCAGGATAATATGATTTAAAGACACAAAATACAGCAGCAAAACAAATGGATGGGTTCTAAAAATCCTGCAGTCCTTGTAGGCCTTGGATTGCCACTGCTTGCTCTGCAGGATGAAAAATCAGGCCAACTTCTTTTGTCCTAAAAACAATTAAAACCTAATTGAGGCATATTCTTCGGAAAATCCTTGCCATCACCTTTAAGTCTGTGATTCTACTCCTTAAAAAGCAAATCAAAACAACAAAAATCCTAACCCTAACCTAGCAAATAGTAAAAATATCTTGACTTTTCAGAGGCTGCCTCACTTATATCCTGTCTGACATTTATCTCATGCAATGCGGTCTAAAGTGAAGAAGGGAATGCTTTTTTTCCTTCTTTGCAATTTCAATTTTTCATTTTGTGTGGAAAAAAAAGTTACAGCTAAAATTCTGTTTCCATTAAGTGCTTTATAAGGTTTTAAGTGAGAAACTAAAGGAGTTAATTTACATCTAAAACCAAATAAGCACACACAGGAACTAAAGCCCATGAGAAGTCCTAAAACAGTTGTTTGTTTATGATAATAACTTTATTTATTTATGTGGACTGTGTGGTCCCTCTGGCAGACAGAGCCAAGACACAATTTATAAGAGATGCAACGTGATATAGTCCATCTATCCATCTCTGATAAAATAGCAGTAAAGAGGCATATAACCTTTTCTGCTTCGTCACTTTCATTACTTCTTATGTTACTGAAAGCCTAAACTAATATTAACTTCTGTATTATGTACAGTTATTCCTAAAATGGTATAGTATAACCTAGGAGAAAACCCTATAAGCCAGAAATAATTAAAAGCCTATACAAAATAACCTGAGTTCTCTCTTGGATTAAGTTGTGTGTTCATAGTATCAAATATTTTAACTTCTAACAGGAATATACACACCTTAAGAAAATAGATGTGTGCATACGTGTAGGTATATAATTAAAAATTACACATGTAGTTAAAAAATTACACACTCTTAAAATTAATAAATACATTTTATTACTGACAGTTAACAGAATTTGCTGGACTGGTTCTTTTCAATGGCAAAGCTGAATGCACTTTCAGAGTGATAATTTCTAGGGTTAATTGTCGTAGCTTCCTTGACGCAATCTTCTCCACCAGCTTTATTTTATCTGCCAGAGCACCAATATGCCATGATTAGCATAAATTAAACTAAATAAATTCGGTGGGTTACTATATTATTTTATGCTAATCCGTTTATTTATTTATTTTTAAGCATTTCAAGGTTAGGGATCGGTGAGCAGTGTGATGGCAAATTCCTAACACCAGCTTGTTCAAATTCACCTCATAAGTGCTTAAAAACTGTGTGTTTTTTTTTTCAGAAATGTTAAGGAGAAAAAATTCTGTGTGAAAAATGTTGTCAAGTACAAACTGCTATATCATTATATACTGACCTTTTACAGATGTACCCATGGCACGCTACTGTGAGGCAAGGAACTCAATATGTGCAACTCAATAGCACAGAGCAAGAGGAAAAAAAAAAAATCCACCAAGCAAATATGCTCGCCTAACTCAAACGAGAGGCTTTCCTGGTGTTAACAAAGATACATCCTGACCACTTACTGCCCCCTTTCAGACTTTAGAAAGCAGTTTGCCCATCTCAAACAACTGGTTCATGCCAGCTGCCCTTGAAATTACTCAAAAATGTCTTCCTTGTGAATCTGCTGACAAGTAAACTGTAGGCAGCTGGAGGATGGGGCAGTGGTGCACATGAGCAACATACACCCAGAGTCACATCAGTGACCATTCAGCCAAGCTGGTGCCTCTCCGATGCCATTCTGCTCTCACTGGAAATTTTCCCAAAAGGGATGTGAAGAACACATATGGATCACTGATTGACTCTCTCTTCAGAAGAAGATCTAACTCAAAACCATAGCCAACTAACAGTTGATAAGACCATAATTGTTTAAGGTAAGAATACATTCCCCCTCCTATCTGTCAGCACGGCTTGTGCAAATACACTGTACTACATCAAGAAGAAATGAAAAGCAGTTTCACAAAACACTTTAATTTACTTCTTGCACATGACAGCACAATAAAAACATATGCTGTTCTGGTTTGTCAAGTGTGCATCAATGTAAGAGGTGATGGCTACAGAAGCAGAACTTAAAGGAAATGGAAAGAAAGGATGAGATTTTCATCAGAAAGTTTTGATGAAGTAAGAAAGTGGGTAGAGTAGCTGAAGTAGGAAAAAGATGGTGAAATTGTAATTGTTCCAAGTGCCCTTGCATGAGCAATTCAGCTTTTCATTCATCGATGATGTTAAAAATATCTTTGTTGTCTATTGTCAAATTTTAAAATATTTTCTTGTTTTTTCAGTTATACTTAAGACAAACCGTGACTCTTACTTCTGTTCCGAACAAAATGAATAAAGAACAAACCATGACTCTTACTTCTGTTCCAAACAGAAGTGTATGCCAGCAAGAATTTGAACTGAAAGCCTCCAGTTTGGAAGTCAGAACAGACAGCAAGGAAGAGTTAGAGCCTCTACTCAGATCTCATAGTTTTCTTATCGTTCATATGCTGTCAGTGCCAAACATCAGACAGGTCTCTTATTTTGCTATCCACTAGAATGCTCCCTCCCCAGATCCAGCAGCCAGAAGTGAGCCCTTCCACTAGCACTGCACTAAGTCAGTAGGCAACTGAGATGAGTGTTCTGAGGTAACCCTCATGAGATCAGCATCCCAGCAGTCAACACTTTGTAGGACCCAGACCTTGGTGAATTATATGAAAACTGTTGTCAGTAGTAACTGTTGGCTATGGAAACCAGATCAGAAATACGTATGAGTTTAAAACACTTGAAAAAAGGGCAGTTAAAAAAAAGCGCACGAAAGCAGATACCAGATGCATTGTATCACATATATCATAGTAGCTTTCTTTCACAATGAATTTCAAGATGGTATCTTTAAGGATCAAAACCTAGAAGCATTAATAAGGGTGTCAGACGCTGAAAGCCATCAGAATCCCTTGTTCTATCACTCTGAATACATTATTATATCTCACTTTCTAATGCTGAAAATGGATAGATTTTCAGATAAAAATTAGAAGTTGAATTGCACTCGCTCTCTGGATTCTTGTAATGTGTGCTTTTTCATAATGTTTTGTGAAAAGCACTTGGGAAAAAATTGCACATATTTATGGTCAAATTACTGGCAGTTTGTTTAGCTTTACCAATGCTGTAATTTAACTGTTTAACAGTAAATTAAATTTACAGTTTGTAATGTAAATAAATACTTCTTTTTAATTCAAATAATAGAAAATAATATGTGTATAATAGAAATTCTGTTTAACAAACTATTTTAACAACAGATAAAATTTACTTATTTCGGCTTGTATTCATTGCTATACAATCTCACTATAATAGAAATTATTTCCAACTATAAGTATGTGTTAAAACATTTAACTTTAATAGTGGAACCTTGACATATTGATGTATAGTAATAGAACGTCATAAAATCTTATTCCAAATTGCAAACTGAAGCATTAAAAATTAACTTTATATACAAAGAAGGACAGGTTGAAGTTACTGTTACATGGTCAGAAAGTTAATCTAAAGCACTGAATAAAATTTTGATTCTGCTTAACACACTTAAAATTAAAAAATCCTAAAATTGTTGAATATTTCTAAAACGATCAGAAAGAATTTAGGTTTCAGTTCTGCCAGGATGATCTCTGCTAACAAATGTTGCTGCCTTATCAAGCTCCTCTGACTTTAGTCCTCTAGGGTGGACAGAGGCAGAAAAGTTCACAAGATAAGGGCCCTTATGTTAAAAATTCATAGGAAAGGTCATGTTTCTACCATTTCTGAAGTGCTGAGAGGATCAATGGAACACACAAAACAAGACAGCAAGACAGAAATTATTCCCTGATGGTTGGCAGTTTTGGAAGCAGCACTTGGGAAATACACAGGATTAAGGATTGCCACCGCTACCCAACTTTGGGGCATTCTTGCCTTCTGGCCTGTGACAAAGCAAGATATGGAGAGTCCCTACTCCACTGGCAGGAGCAAGCACAAGGATACCTTCAAAGGCCCCTAATGAAGTCAATATGCTGAGCAAAGCCGAGAAAACCTGCTTCTTAAAAAACAGGACATAGTTATGTGGGAACCTTCAGGTGAGCAAGCAAGGCTAACTCTCTGGTAATTAATTCCCTCTAGTGCTAGAGGAAATTTGGCTAGGGTGCTAGCCATAAGACTTTGTGTCACAGGGAAGCTATCCATGCCTGGAGCAAGGGGTCTCTCCCCATGCATGGCCGGGGCAGTTTAAAAGCCCACACTGGCCAATAGTGATCATGAACATGAAAGGAAACACTGAGCTGTGCAACACGCCTCTGTTTCAGGTTCTGCGATATGAATGTGGCCGTACCAACCCCTGCCTAGTCTGGGGCTGCAGCCAGTCCCACTGGAAGCTTTTCCCTTTGGATTAAGTCCTCAATATATACCTTTTAGATCCAGCACAACCTGATCCTGAATTCCAATAGCCAGCAGTAAGAAAGTCATAGCAACATAAAGTTTATCTCACACAATCACAATTACCCTTTTGATACTTTTCTTTCATTTATACCAGAGTCTCTTAGTTTACTTTCTGTTTCATCTGCCTCCCAGAGACCAAATATACCTTCCTTAGCAATGTTTTGCCCTGTAACTGAACACTTCATAATAGAGGCACTACTATACCTTAAACCTAACATTTCCTGCAGAGCAAAAAGGGCTCTTAAAAGGAACTTTGTGACTTTCCACGACTGAAGCCAAAGAAGCCCAGATATAATTAAGGATGGCAGTTGGCTGGCAGTCCCTCAACAGCAGCCCCACCACATCAGTCCTTTCAAAAAACAGCAAAATAGAAAGCAGGTCGTTCAGAACTGTGTTTTGGGGCCAGAAACTTACAAGAGAGTTGAAAATTATCTAAACTCACAGCCTGGTACTATTCAAAAGCACACCACAAAATAAAAAAAGCTTATTGATGACTTGGAAGTAGAGGTCTTAGTTGTACTTCTGAAAGCTCTGAACATTATTTTCTGAAATTTTCCTCTTCCTGTATAGCCAATAGTTTTGTAAAAGGCATTTGCTTAAACCATATCTATTACACAGTTATGTGTATTCTTTTGAGGATTACATCAGCAACCCTAACTCATGTTTAATAATATTGCATTCGACACCTATGCCCACTGAAGTTGGTACTGAATTAGGTACTAGCTAATATGAGGACTCGCATCGGAGTCTGACTCTTAGTACTGGAAAACTCAGAATCTTAACCTCACAAAGAACCCAAAGGACTTTACAGATTGAATATGCAGTAATTGATCATTCAGGCTGAGCTGTCCTCAAAAATCTCTCATCAGGATGTAAGTTGTACATGAGGTATGATAAGACTACAGCAAAGATGGCACATTTGCAAACATAAGCTGAAAATATCTAGCAGTCTTCTAAAATGAGGGACAGTCTAGCTATTAAGAGCAAAATCAGCTCCCATCTTTTAGCTGTTCTAAGTCACTGACAGCTGGTTCAATCTTCCTACAAGTAGCTCTAGTTTATTTAAGATTGCTTCATTTTGCCTGTGCCACCACTTTCAATTTGCTATTTCCTGCCTAAAGAAAAAAAAAAAAAGATGGTTCATTGAAAATGTAAATTATATAAATCATGTATCAGAAAAATTAAAACACATAAATCAAAAGCATTCATTTACTTGTTTTACAAATTACAAGACTTGAGACCCATGTTTCCTCATGCTACGCCAGAGCCGTGCCAGAGCTCTGCCCACTATATCACACTGCCTGCAAGGACACTGCTGAGTTACTCCTTGTGGTTTTCTCTTCAAGTGAAGTATTCCTTGCAGATTCTGCTTCATTTAGTCAATTATTAGTCAACATAATTTTCAAGTGGTCACGTACTGGTGGATGAAGAAGTTGTTTTCCAAGTGCCATAGGGAAACATGATTTTATTCCTATATTTGTTTCCTTTGGAATTTAAAAATAAATGTGACCATCATCCCTATAACAGGTTCTGAAAGAACTAAGTTAAAAAATTCATGGTAAAAGGATCCATTGTTTTCCAACAGTGGACAAAAAAAACTTGGTCAGAATAAGAAAGCGAGCAGTACTGCTGAAGTGATGTGTTGTCCTGCCACTCTGCCTTGGGCTTGCCTAGCTTTCTTCTATGCATTTTAAAATAACACAAATACTTTCACACAGAGCATCTCTGTGATGTTTTTTATTTATCTGGTTCTTTACACTTCTAGCTAATGTCCAAGGCAGGAGGTCCCAGCTCTGTTGTGAAGGCATCTGGTTCAGCTTCACAAGAGAGCAAGCTGTGAACTGCACAGTCTGTGCAGGAGTTACGCTGCTGGACTTTAACAGCAATTCTCACTTAGCTCTCAGCATCCAGAAGCCCCTTTGCATTCAAGTGATCCTAACTTAGGCATAAAGTATACAATGCTCACAAGAAATAAAATGAAAAAAGGGAAAATACTACTTCTGCCTGCACTGACAAATCTGTTGGCAGGGCTGTGCTTTCCACTCCTGTACAAGGGACAAGGCAGTGCAGTTTTCATTAAGCTTTTTAACTGTATCATAGAAAAACTGGAACCATGCCACTGACTTATAGTCACCCTTCAATAAATAGGGCAGCTTGCTCCACCTCTTGTTTGACTTATTTGACAAGGATTTTATTCAGAACAGTGGCATTTTTGTAGTGAGAACTGTGCCTGCTAATGTCACGGTGGTCTAAGTTTAAACCCTGTTTATCACAAAAGCAAGAGTGTCTAACTATGGCACATCCCTGCATACAATGAATCAACCACAGTCAACGAGCAGGATTTGATGAAGTTCTGCCACAAATTCTGTTTTAAAACTGCATGTTTTCATGTGGAGTCAACACATGGAAATCAGGCTGTGTGGGGGAAAAATTAACAAATCTTTGAAAAAAAACAAAGCTGCATAATCTGTGGTATTTCAGTTGGTCTTTATCCGCAAAATCCCAGATCTTTGTTTAAGCTACAAACAGACTACAAAAATCAGCTCACTGGCCTCTCTCCTTATTATCCACATCCCTGCACAAATCAAATGAAGCTTTTGCTGTAAAGCTGATAAAAAACACCACACACATGAGCAAGCTGATGTATTTAAAAAGTGGTTATCATTTCTAATCCTTTCCTCTCTCTCCAGGGAATATCATATTTCCAAGGAACACACAAAACTCCACCACTGAGCACACATCAGCACTTAAACTTGTTTTGATTAGGGATTTTCTTGAATAACAATGAATGAAGTAGTCTGGCATTATCGTTGATTTTTAGCACCTAGGGAAGCAGTACGACAGTCATCCAAATGTTTAAAATCAGTGAATAGCCAAGACCAGTTCTGACAATATTTGCATTCACATAATCTATTTCAAACACCTCCCAAAATGAACTACAGTACCTGTTTTGATAGCATGTGGATGCTTCCCTCATATCTCTGTAGATAACCCCATTTGTAGAACCCCATGTGTAACCCAGAATGAGAAGTGGTCACAGATGCTAAACTTATGCCTGAGCTCTCCTAGCAGGCGCTGGGATTTGTTTGTGATTCAGATGGGGATCTGAGATGCTCTCCAGTTCCACTTCCTTGCTGATTGAGACAGGAAAACAGACCAATTTTTACTATCTAATTTAGACATATCCAAAAGATATATCTAAATCCACTCTAGACAACAAAGCTTAGATTTAGGCATGAAAAGGGTAATGTACCTTTCACACAGGTGTAAATCTAAGTCTTGCAACTTGCCACAAGCCAGTGAGTGACAACACTGAGAAACCAATGTGGTGTAAGATTCAGGCCCCAATGCCTAGAATTCAGTTTTTTTAATGGGAACAATTCCCCCTAGGATAAAATTCTGCTCAAAAGATTAATCAATCAACCACTGCGTTCCCTGATTTCAAATTGATTTGTTACAGGCTTGAGACAAAGGCTATAGAGTTTGACTAAAAACTTACGCAGTGCTCAGAGGTTTAAATGCCTCTCTTTACATTGTGCACATGAGAACTTTGTCCCCTCAAAGACTGCTGCACAAATAAAACTGCAGACATGAGTCATGATTTTTGGACTCTTGAAAAGATACACACACACATGCAGAGAATATGGAACAAAAATAAGCACTTAATTTAATACACAGATTTAGGATGGCTGCAGAACGGAGAAAGGTGCTTCTTCAAAGTGGGTTTGAGCACAGTTAGTCTTATATTTATAGCAGTAGTTTGTGTGTCAAACGCCATTTGCATTTCATGTCCTGTATGATTTTTAACACACGTAACACACCACATGCATTATGATACTTAGTTTCTATCAATTCAGCCTCCTTCTAAGAGCCTCACCTTTTACATGAATGAAATAGGCCATTTACATTTACACACATCATAGGGAGCAGGGTGAGGTAACAGCCCCTTCCCAGCCAGGCTGTGGCTGATCTTGAAAACAGAAAAGGACAAGGAACCAGAGATGAATCTACTAATGCAAAAAGTCTTTGCTCTTTGTAAATTTTTAAGTGCCAGTAAACAGCAAGAACAGCATTTTAGAAATAGGCACAGAATTTTGGGAATCATGATATAAAAACTACTCAATCAAGCCAGTAACATCTGTAGAACTTTCTCCTGTAAATAAAGTCCTTCTGTTTCAATTTTCTTTGATTTTTTTTTCTTTTTCTTTTTTTTTTTTTCTTTTTTTTTTTTTTTTTTTTTTGAGGGGGCATTGGAATGTATAAAACAAAGATTCAAGCATGGCTTCCTTCAGAAGCAGCACAGACAAGTAGCTGTTTGAGAAAACTAAACTTAATTGAACATGGATATGTATTTTAAAGGAATGGAAACAAAACTGACATGAGAGAAGGAGTAAGCATGTATTACAGCAAATTCTCCTCTCTTTAACTAAAAGAAGTTGTCAGAGTTTTTTTTTTTATTTGGCAATTTCTGTTAAACGAATAATCAGATAAAACAAATAAAAGCAGAAGTAACACCTGCATGAGCGTAAACTTGAATCGGATTCAACCTTTAACGGCCGCCCTCGGGTGCCTGAGGAATCATAGCAAGGTAATTCAAACACTGTTAGGCCAGTTTTCAATGGACTTCTGTCAGTTGAACAGTTGATAAAAGCTGTCTGGATGATCAAATACTGCATAGTTCAAGATACAGAAAGTGGTGAATATATGTAAGCCATATCACTCTGAATCTGTCTCCTCACTGCCTAGTTTTTTGTTAGTTTTTGACAGCTATATATATTCCATTTTCAACAGAGTTCAGAAGTCCAGGCCCTATCTATATGGCATTTTTAATTCACATCTACACAAATGTCATGGTATTTCTCTCAGGGGAAAAAAGTGCAGAAGTTGGTTTTGTGTCAGCTAATAAAATTATTGTACAATTCATTCAATTATATTTTCTGAGACATGTATTTATATGGTTACCTAACAGTTACAAGACAAATCACAGACATAGACAAAATGAAGCAGTCTACACAGGCTGTCACTACTACCCAAAAAGATATGACTGAAGAAGTGGTATGGAAAGGGCTGGGTCTATCACAAGGACTAAACAGGTTACCTCTCCTATCCAAAATGAGACAGCGATGAATCATTAACAGTTTGGTATCACAAACTTGAAGCACAACTGCCATGTGATTGAACAAGTATTGCCCTTTTCTATCAGACATTTAATAACAGGGGGAGACACCAGCATTTATCGTCTGCCTCTAAGAGGGCTTCTCACCTATAAGAAACTTAGCATTATAGTTCCGAGGTATCATAGATGCTAAAAACTTAATGGGTGCAAATGCTTGCTATTTGCATGACAAGTTTTTTTCATGGCACAGATCTGCTCTTTAAATGTGTGTCTGTATTTTCAACTGCACTAATAATATCAACCACCTCACACTGGCTTGCCACATGCATGCAGCATTTATCTCTTCTTGTGTTCCTATGACAATTCTCCCCTCAACCATGCAAGTAACTTTCACTGGAAAGTTTTTGTTTTTGTGGAAAATTAGATTTTTGGAATTTTGAAAATTAGGCCAATTTTTAAGGCTTTAGGCACACAGTTTAGAACACATTCTAGGACTCTGTTGTGGAAACCCATTGTCCACATCCATAATCTTCACAGTCTAAAGCACTGTCTCGGTAACAAGGAATGAAGATACCAGGACATATGTAACTAGGACTGGTGTTGCAAGTAAAGACAAGTACTGTATTGCAAACATGGTGACCAAAATTCACACCATCTAATTCCATTTGAGATGTAGATGGACTTCTATTTGCAAGAGGGTCAACTACAAATTCTTTACAGTTGATTTGCACAGATGATGACTCTGATGGGCCTGGAAGCTCCCAGTGCCTGCCCATGTGGAAAGACAGTTCGAGCTGTCTGCTATCCATCTCCCACATGTGGCAGTGTTTAGGACTGACAATCAAAGAAAGCATCTGAACCTGTCCAACAGAAAAACATCTGACCTGAATTAATTGCCCCAATCTGAGTAGAAAAGGTTTTGATCCTTTGCTAGCTGCATCCCTTAGATCCTCTCCACTTATTGAGGTGTAACTTCAGTCATAAAGCATAGCAGAAGGCAGCATCTTTGTTTAGCACACACAATACATTGTTTTCACAGTTTTATCTACAGATTTTGTTTATGAATTAAAGAAAGTTTGTAAAAGGACAGATTCTCAGAACAGTTACTGGACAGGAATCACTCTGTAGAAAATATTTTAACCTCCAGAATGATGAAAAGTGGCAGAGAAAAATAAATGAGAGTATGGTAATTTTCCTCATAAAAACTAGAGCTTATATAACAAAAAGTTGAAAAAGACTGTGTGATGATATGGAAACTATCTCTTCTCCACTGATAATATGATGCAGTCAGATACAGAAGATTAGAGATAACCTGCAAGGTTTTATTACCTTTAAATTTTAGCTCTGCGCTTCATAAAATTAATTTGTATTTTGTAGGAATTTGTATTCTGTAGAAAATGCAGGATTATTGATGGCAATGTGGACGAGAGGTTTTTTCCTGTGCAAGATTCGTGAATTCTTCTCAGACCTCAAGCAGTATTTACAGCATGAGAAAAATATCTGCTTTGCATTTTATGGTGCTGTATAACTCACAAGAGATCCAGTTTAGATCATGCATGCTTTCAAACTTCTGGTTACATAGCTAGACCTCATTGACTCTGATCTTAATATCAGATTTGATCTCTTAGAATGATAAGCAACTTAGCATGGTATTTGGCAGTTTTCCAGATCCTGAGGAAAACAGCAGTTCCCATGCTATTTCAGTGCCTTCTATTGAAAATGAGGTAAAATGTGGCAAGGGTGACAATGACAGAAAAGTTAGAGTAATAAGTAATAGTAAAAAAAAGAAGTTACGTAAAGAAATAATTTTCGAACTATGCAGCATCTTGTCCAAAGCTTTAGGAAGGGTGTCTAAAGAAAAAATCTGATTTTGTAGTGAAAGTTCTGGAATGACAACTCAGGATTTGTGTTCTCTTCCTGTCATCTATATATAACTAGAACAAGACAATTCATATCAGACTCATTATTTCCAGAGTTTTTAGAATACTGCTTATCCAGGTCATATGTTGTCTTTCACAAGAGATAAAACCTCAGAACAGTCAAAAATTATATTTAAAAAAAAAATCCATGTTGATGTTTAGTTTAACCAAACCCCACAGCAGCCTGGGGAGGGTCCCTATGTTTTTCAGATGCTAGGTTTCCCTGCATGGCCCTTGTTGCTCTAAGCCAAATACTGAGGCTCAATTACTTCTTAGCAATGAACACACAAAAATAAGTATTTGTGATCTGTTCTTCTCCTACCCCCTTCTTCTGGGTTTGCTCTGCTGGCAGATACTACAAACTATTATGATCCCTAATTCTACCCTATAACAAGGATCCCTCAGGTTCTCAGGTTCTGTTTCCCTGGCAAGCCCCAGCAGTGACCTTCTATCTCCAGATAGAAGAATTTGCTCCTGTGGTAGGACCCCTGCTGTCTCTTATGCTCTGGAGAGGAAGGGATGAAGGGGCAGGTAACAGGGAGATTGGAAGAGCTCAAATGTCCAAATACTGCAGAAATGAGAGTAGGAAAACTGTTCCCAACTATGTTAAATTTGTATACCGTAACACTTCCTGAGATTCTGAAGTGTGGTGCTCTTTTCATTCCAAATTGTCTACCCACAGAGATGTAGCACTAATGAACACTTGTATCCCACTAAACTTAAAAGAAACAGCACAGTCTGACCAAACTTCAAATGAAAGGCAGGTGGTCTTCAGTAAAATTCTGCATAACAGTGTATTGTTGTTTGAACAGGGAAGGAAGGTCTGAATTGAATCTTGTGGATTTCTTACTTGGACCAAAATTAAGAAAAAAAGAATCCTAAACACCTAAAGCAGGCAAATCCAGATACCTTCTAACAGATGGTTCAGTTGGGTGGGAGGAATCAGTAAAGTTGTAGTTTAAAAACATTTCAAGGATCATAGAATCATATAACAGGGTTGGGAAAGACCTTGAACATCATCTAGGAATCCTTGGAACTATAGGCATAGAAGTGCATGGTAGGCTCAATGCCTGGAATGTAAACATTCCCAAACAGGAAAACCAGACAGTTCTTTCTAATAAGAGGCAGGGAGCAATTCCTGGAGCCAATTCTGCTTCCAACCACACGGGAATTACAGTCATCCCAGAGGCTGCAGAGAGGCACTTCTGGATGTCACATAGCATGGAACTATGCACTGACAGCTTAGGATATGGGAAGGGTAATGAGTCCTTCACAGAGGGAATCCAACAGGCCAGAGCCCCTTCTTGCCCTCTCCCACTTTCATGTTTTCAGATTATGCACAAGGTCAGGATGTGAAAGCGTATGAGGGAACTGGGCACTCAACTGCCATACAGAAAGAACTGTCAAAGAAGAACTGAGTACTTAAGATGTCATCTTAAGTAGAAGCAAAGGAGGACTTTGAAACATCGCTACCCACCCTCCTATGGCTTTTTTTTTTCTTTAGGTAGAAAATTGGACTATTCTACTCTGCAGCTTGTCTAGAGCACTGAGTGGAGGACTCTGATGAGATATACCTTTAGCAAAGCATCTTACGACCTTTCAGCCATCCTGAACTAATTTTCATTGCACTTTTGGCAATGGATAAAATTGGGTTGATTTCAAATAAAAGGATGCTCTCATGTTGTCCATGGGAAAACAAATAAGAGCTTGAGTCACTTGTGACATATCTTGAGGAATTCAATGCATCAGATTTAATAGCCTATATTAAATATATTATCCCTGAAATAACTTCTTGCAGTTTTGAAGCACCTGAGAAAATACTATGGATTGGAAACTTGAGGAAGATCATCTTTAGTGCCACTGCAATTGTAAATTGTAATGATGGTAGACAGATGAAAGCCTCTCTGCTGTTTTGAAAGATAAATACATTACAGAAATCATAAAAGCATCTTCAGTGACAGCAAAGGAATCTATACAAAAGCTCTGTAAAAATAAACAGGATATTAGCTGAGATTCATTACTGCAGTCTTTGTAGATGTCTATATTTAAGATAGTTCAGCAACAGGATAAACCTGATTGTTGTTATTCTCAGTGAGCACAAGGCATCTGAGATGTGAAACATGGAGTTAGATTTCTTCTGGTAGAAGAAAAAGAAGAAAATGTAACTTTTAAGAAAGGTTTTCACTGATCTAAATCTGTCAGTGGTTCTCAGCAATCCCACTAAAGAAGACTGAACTGCATTTGAAATAGGAAAAAAGAAAGAAAATTCCCTTTGAGGATTTGTAGACATTTTCACATCATCCAAGGAAACTTTTACATGTTTTGTTAAATGATTCTTGTGTAAGCTGTTATCCCTACAACATGAACCATGTTTACCTTTAATCTGAAAAATAAGTGATGAGATAAAATGCTGGTATATATTTTTCTATTTTTTAAATTTTAACAAGAGTTGGAGGGGAAATGGACAGGGGAAAAAAAAAAAACAAACCAAAAAACAAAACACGTACTCCTGGGTTTGTACTGAAACAGGGAATTCATGTCATTTATTTAGAGCTAGTAGCACTGGGCAGAAATCATCCAAACACAGGCAACTGTGACAGAGTTACAATGTTGATGATGAGAGAAGAGGGACTGACACCATCTACCTAGACTTGTGCAAACCATCTGACACTGTAGCACATCTTTCTCTCTAAACTGGATTTGATGGACAGACCATTCAGAGGGTAAGGAATTGTCTGGATGGTTGTACTCAAAGAGTTGTGGACAAGTGGTGTTCCTCAGGAATCTGTACTGGGACCAGTGCTGTTTAATACCTTTATCAGTGACATGGGCAGTGGGATTCAGCAAGTTTGCAGATGACACTAAGCTGTGTGATGTGGTTGACATGCTGGAGGGAAGGAATGCCATCCAGAGGGACCTAGACAAACTCAAGAAGAGGGTCAGAGGGCTGGAGCCTCTCTCCAGGTGGTGAAGAGAAGACTCCAGGGAGACCTTAAAGCACCTTCCATTACCTAAAGGGGGCTAGGAGAGCTGGAAGAGGGGCTTTTTACAAAGACATGTAGTGACAGGACACGGGATAAGGGCTTTAAACTGAAAGAGCGTAGGTTTAGATTTGCTATTAGGAAGAAATTCTTTACCATGGAGGCAGTGAGATACTGAAACAGGTTGCCCCAAAATAACTGTGGATGCCCCATACTTGGATGTGTTCAAGGCCAGGTTGGATGGGGCTTTGAGCAACCTCTAGTGAAAGGTGTTCCTGCCCATTATAGGGTTGTTGGAACTAGATGACCTTTAAGGTCTCTTTCAACCCAAACCATTCTATGATTCTATGATTCTATGAACTAAATATGGTGTAATTTGAAGTATAATAGTAGAAATAATTAATGGAAAAGTAGGGTGGGAAATGATAAACAGGAAATCTGAAAAGGAGCTGCTTACTTCAGTCCAAAAACATCTAAAACTAAAATTTCAGGCCAATATTTTGATTAGAAGTGCTGGAGCTCTACCATGAATTATTAAGATTATTTTTTTTATACAGACCTAGCTGGACACTAGCTTACCAAGGTAATTATCAAATGAAAGAGAACTGCTGTATTGCTGTGAACTTGCATACTTAAAATTACCGATGTTTTGGCATATCTTTGTTTTAGAAGAACCATGCATTTTAATATTTTTGCATAAAATATGTTCGGCTACATTGTCAGAAATAGTACATTTACTCCTAAGTAATCAATCAAACATTATCTTTCTTAGACTACTTTTCAAATAGGCTATCTTTGCATGACATTTTACCAAGTCAGTTGTACCAGAAACCTGGGAACACTAATAATTATTTATGAAAAAGCAATGATGGTTAGACTCTAAATTCATAAACCAGTTTTTTTATTAACAAGTTTTCTTTTCTTCAGCTGGCTGTATATGATGGCAAGCATGGATTATATATTAATGACAGATTTACATGAACACTAGTTAAAAGTGACTGTAAGTATTCTCTGCCTCTGAAAATTAAAAGTGACTGTAAGTATTCTCTGCCTCTGAAAATTTTGGTCTGTCTCTTTGATTCATCATTGCATAGGTGAGACACAAGAGAGTACACCAAAAGCCACACTTATCCCAAACACAGTTAATTTCATTATGGTTAGTATGTTAGGATGCTATTTTCTTGTTGCTTCCTTTCTTAATAACTAAACTAGCTAGAGATGTCAAATATCATCTTTCAAAAATAAAACAGTGACAAAAACAGTATAACTATGATGGTTTAAAAAAAGAAGAGAAAGACATAAGCACTTGAAAAGTTATCAGAAAAAAAAACTATAACTTTTTCAGTGAGAATGAAAATCATATTGTAATGTATACATGAAACACCATACATGCTATTGCAACACATCTGTCTGATGCAGGCTCCCAGCTCTTTTTCTCATATCAGTACTGTTCCAATATATCATGGTAAAGGAATCCTACCCTTTCAATCCTGCTGACTTTTTCTTGCAAATTCAAAGCACACAGAAGAAGTACAGCTCAGATCCTATCAACAGGTCTAGAGAAATGTGTCACGGTCTGGTGAGCAAATGTATCAGTTTCATCATAAAGACAAATTATATATGATGTGCAATTGCAATAACCCTTACTTTAAAAAAGATGTGACAGAAGTGGAATACTCAATTGGCATGGCATGCTAACCAGAAAATTCTCAAATGCCAATATTATCTCATTAAAGCCTTGCTTAAAAATGGCTTTAACATGCTCTCTGTAAACAACATTTTTTGTTTGCTGTCTCTGCATATCAACTAGCACTTTCAGTAGATACTACAAGTGTCTTTAAACAATCATTCAACTTAAACAGAATTGAATTACTACCTCATGGTGCACTATACAAACAAACAAAATACCGACATTCTCCTCCTTTCTAGAAGGACAGCTAAACGCTGGGTAATGATGAATGCTGGTCCTTGCTAACTCTCTCACATGTCACTTCATTTTTTTCTTGTGGTAAGATGCATTAGTGGTGGCCAGGTCCAGAGGAGGCTCTGCTCTGTGCACTGTTCTGTGCACTCTGCTCTGTGCATAGTTCTCACTGACCACCTCTGCTGAGAAGCTATGCTGCCATTTTAGGTACTACCTAATATTCCCCATGGACACTGCATTCATTTCTGTTACTCCTTTTGTGTGCTGCAGGTGACCAACGCACTCAGAATGATCAGGTCCATATACCTTTGTTTAGGATAGCAGTGACTTGCAAAAGAGAAGCAGGCATTGATCCCAATTCCAGAAGGTGCAGCGAAAGCCTCACCAAAAGCTAATGTTGCATTGCAATGTGCTCAGATGCCAGGGAATACTCAAATTGAAGCTGACTGCGCAATCTTAATGCTGCTTCCCTGTGCATCTGTATTGCAATAATGCAGATTGTAATTACATAATCACATATATTTGCACAAATGAACTCTATAGTATATAAATTTACTACAATCTAGATATACGTGTCCAATCTAGAGACATATCAAGGTATATTAATACTAAACTGATGTCATGGCAGTCCACACTGTATCTACTGACATACTGGTTACATTCTGTTGAAAAAGTTATTGCTAGAAGCAGCCAAAGTTATATTTAATATATCTGAGCTCTTCACTGTAAAATCGCACCATTGTATTCTAAACAGGTCTTTTGTCTTTGTTATTACTAAAGAGAATTGATGGGTGGAAAGAAACTTCAGAAGAAAGCATTTTGAGATTTAATTCCAGCTTTCTAAGTATGTCAAGAACACACGTGATGACCCAATTCCCTGAGGAATGGGGTTTCCATACAGCACTCGAGGACTATAAGCTGGGGCTAATTGCTTGACCCAACATGGGGGAAGTGGGTCCAGAGCAGAAAAACAAGCTACCACCAAGCCTGGCCACTGGTTTACTCTGAGGGAGGTCAGCAGCACTGGAGGGACTGAGACACAGCTGCAGAGCAAGGCTGCAGACCACACAATGATTAAAATAAGTAAAAAGAGTGAGAGATTGTGTGCTGAATAGTCTATCTTCTCCACATCTCTAGAAAACAAAACAAAAGTCAAGCTAAATATAGATGATATCAAAACTAAAATTAATTTTTCTACCCAGGATGCCAAACATCACCACAAAGGGGTTCCTTCTCCATACCTAAACTCACACTCACTGTTTAGCTCAGTTAAGGAATACTTGTCTGAAGTCAGTGGCTGAATCACCCTGCTTTGGTCTGTGTTGTGGAGAGGTCTCCAATCTCACCAACTGTATGCCCTTCACAAGAAAGGAATCAAACGGACTCCAGGATTGGACCTAATGTATGCCAGCCATTAAAAGGCAGTTAGCTCACTAGACTGGGCTGGAGCTGTGCTGGGCAAAACACGTGCTCTGTGGATGTCATATCCTCAACACCTCAACTCCTACTGCACTGCACTGCTTGCTAATGTTAGTGTGGCATCCAGCTGCTAGAACAGCAGATTATAAATTAAATTAACAAGCTGCCCCTGAGAGTACTAACAGTACAAACTCTACCTTTCTAAAGGTGGTTGGAACGTATTGTCCAGACTTTTTCTTTCTATTTAGTCAAGAACCTTTTCCCTATCATAATACAATTCCCAAGTTGTATATAATTTCACATTACAGGTTGTGCACCTTTTACTAAGTTAAGTTTAACCCTCCTCAGCATCCCTCTGTTTCATTTGTATTTTAAAACTATTAACTAGTTCTATTAGTTGTGCATGCATAATGAAAAAAAACCAAAATATTGAATAAAACCAGTCTGGAAAGGACAGATATTCCTTTGTTCTCCAACTTAATATACCTTTTCTCGGTGCAAGGCCATATTCCAGTTCAAAATCTCTTTGCCTGGACCTCTTCCTCCTTCTATTCTTCTTTTTTTTCCCAAGACCATGACCTGGAGCATCCCTTTGGATTACAAAATTTGATGCACAGCCAGCCATGCATGTGCAACTGTCCCTAAGAGCTAAGCCTCAGCAGAAAAGCTGGTGTGCATACAATCTTGAAACAAAAAAAACCTGTCAAATCAAAGCCCATTTGCCACAAAAGAAAGCACAGATCCACAGTTAGGGAATACCAAACTATTTTGAGTTCAAAATTGCTTAATAAATAAAGAACTTGATTTTATAAAAGCGAAGTGTATTCTTAATCTGATATGATTTAATAATGAATGAACTGATTTTTCTTAAGGCAAAAGGTGGAGGTGGAGTGGGGGAGGAACAAATAGGGGTAATACTGAGATACTGAGAGTGAAAAAAGTTTCAAAATCTCTCAGCAATTAAAAGAGGGGAGGGAAACACAAAGGGTTGTACAGCAGACTGCTGCTATCTCATGTGCTACCAAAAATATGTTAGTTCAATGTTCCCTGGACCAGGCTTTCATTTTACCTCATTTTAGTGAATTAAATCATGTACTACAAAGGAATTCGGATCTGAATAAAAGGAACAGATTGATATCAGGATGAGAAGTAATACTGTATTAATTCAGGTTCAGACATTAAAGACAAAAATAAAATTGAATTACACAGTGTTCTAATATTTCTGGACTAGATAAAATTGTATATAAAAGCCTTTTTCATAGCCAAATGGAGATGGGAGTAATGGATTTTTAACAGATACAACAAAATGGTCAACATCTACCTTCAGGTACCCAGATAACTGCACCGATAGTGTTGACTCAAAAGCTGCTGTTGAACAGAGCTGTCCACTGGTGCTTCTCTGCACACATTCCTGAACCATATCCAAAATGGTAACATTCTAAGATTAGCCTGAGTCACAGATAAAAAGCACACGTTTGAAGGTGAATGGTGTCAAAAAGGTAACACTGTTGAAGCAATAGCACTTCCAAGACACTGTAGTCAAGGTGGAAGCCCTTTTGGCTGAAGGAACACTTATGTTTAGGAAGTATTCTCAAGTAGAGGTATGGAAGAGACATCATCTAGACTCTTCATGTGATAGTGCCCTTGAGCAATAAACTTTTCCAAAAACTGACAGATGATCCACATGTCTTGTCTGCGTGACAGCAGTGAAACCGACCTACACAGTGAAGCCACAAGGCTGCAGGTAACGAGTGCCATGTGCTGTGGCATTGTCTCCTCAGCAGCCCAGCCCATCTCCAGAGTATCAGAGCTGGCTTGTAATCCTTCTCTTGGCTTTCTCATACAATAGAAAATCATGATACCAACACTCTTAATGACTTGAAGCAAGATTCTTCAAAGAAGAGCATATCTAGAACACTAGATTAGCACTGGATTAGCACGTTTTCCTGTGCAGGCAGAGCTGGGTACTGTCCTTCAGGAGTCAGGATAACCCCAGCAGTTCAGTAGAAGACTAGTTTACACTCCACAAAAGCAAAGAAATATCACAAATCTCAATCACTCTGTTCCAAATCCAATGCATATAACTATAAACTGTCCTCTCTGGTGTAAACTTTTAATAGCATCTATATATTGAGTGCATTTCTCTTGAAAAATCCTAAACAAATTCATCACAGAACCCACTTCTCTTAGAAAGTAAAGAGAGAAGAAAGAAGTGTAAGGTACTGCTTACATTGCTATATGCACCAGAATAAACTTAAAATATTATGGTATAAAACTTATATGGATCAGAATAGTGGAACAGCAAAATGTCAGCAACATTTTAAAGGTAATATAATTTGGAGTGCAGAATTCAATACGATAAAGAACGATAGCCACTGTATAATATCTCAGCCTTCTCATATACAGCAGACTTTAAAAAAAAAAATCATGACTACATTAATTCAAGGAAACTTTCAATATGGAATTGGGAACAGTATCTCAGTGTCCAGAATCAGCTTTGGGGTCTATTTCTACTAATCATGGTGCTGCAGCTGACCCAGTTTAAATGTATTTCTATAAAGATTCTATAATTTTTGGTGATGTTGCATATTGTGTTCTCCTAAGCCATTTAAAAATATTGCACTACAGTAAATACCTAGTGCCTAAAAATAAGGAGCATCATGTGGAATAGCATTACTGCATCACAGAAATACAATGTAACAGTTTTGTTAAAGTTTTATTTCTACATTAAACACAAGTATGCATATTTTGTGTAATAGAACCAACACTATTTTAGGATGCACATTTGTATATCTGACCACGTTCTATCTGTGCATGCATACAAGTCTGCAAGATAAAATTTGCGGGTAGAGGAGCAAATATTTTATTGTCTAAGCTTAAAAAGAGATCATCTGCACTTACAAGCCTTGTCCTGACAAGTGTGCTAGAGCCATGAAGTATGCAACACCACTAACTGCACTGTTTAGAGTAAATGCAAAATATGGAATTTATGAATTATTATAAACTTATCATAATATACATAAAGTTCCCAGAACCAACATGAATGGTGTTCTGATTCACCTACATCTGAGGATTGAAAAGAGGAAGAAAAACATCTGATGGCCCACTGTTTAGTTATTCAGTGCTCTATAAAAGGAAATTTGTTTGTAATACCTGCAGGCAATCCACGTGCTCTGAAGTGTTATAGGTTATACTAGTTGTGGATAAAACTGCTATAATTAGTTAAATGCCTCTCTTTGGTCTAGAACAAGATGACAATATGAAAATATCCTCTGCCACAAAGCTCTCATTTTTATGAAACCAAAGTTTATAAAATAGTATTTCTTAGGTAATTCATAAAAGTGGTGTGTTTCACTTCTGAAAATGAAACAAGTGTAAGAAAAGAAACAAAATGAAAAATTCAGGGAAAAAAATTCCTGACTACTAATTGAAACATGAATATTCTAACTGAGTCTTGTTTCCTACAGGAACTCTGCAAATATGTTAGAAAAATTTTCTGCTTGAATGTAACATATATTGACTGATCATATTAGAAGTCACCTGATAATTTTAAAAGCTGAAATTATAACCACCAAATATTTTCAATGTCATAGAAAAAAACTCCAAATACCTCTAGAATAGCAACATTTTTATTTCTCAATTTTAAAAAAAATAAATTTAATGTACTGATGCCATTTGAAGACAGATAGTTATTCAGCAAAACAGAAAAAGTACTGACCAGTTTCTCACAATTACACAACATGCACACAAAAAATAAAGAAATTATTTAACCTGAGTTTGCAATAGTGAAAATTTGTTTAATATTTTGATGTAAAAAGATATCGATTTCCATTATTTTGCATGGCTTTCCATAATTTTATTATCACCTCCAGCAGAGAGAAAGAACAGAATGCTGCAAAATTTGGACCAAACAAGAGAACAAAAGCGTACCAAACAAAGGGATTATTGGGCAGGGGAAAAGCCTGTGATTCTCTCATGTTAATTTTGCCTATTCTTTCTGCTCTCTGAATGGACCCTAGACTCCTAAAATGTATCATCTCCTATTATATTATGATTTTTCCCAAAGAGGGTTTATCACTTAATCTGTTTATACAGCAGCAGAACCAATCTGGTTGACTTGGATTTCAGTGTGCCACTTCAATTAGAGGCTCTATAAAATTGTGCAATATTCACATTAGGAGTTAGTAGCCCTTAGTACATTAGTACTCCTTTCCAGGTGCCACTTTACAGGCATAGGGTATCCAATAGTGATTTGTGTAACAAGCTGAGTTACAAACAGAAGATATCTGTGATTACACTATTTGTCAGATATTTTAAAAAGAGATTGAGAGAACAGATTTCATGATAAACCTTTCCACAGAGTACCTAACCGAGGTTGTGTGAGAACACACATGCGATGAACAAACACGTTGAACATGGATGGCACCTTACAGTAAATCAGCCTGTTTTCGTATTTTAAAGGCATTCATAATTGAGAGGTGCAGGAACATTATGCTAGCTAACAAGACTGCAGCTGGCAGAGGTGAAGCTCTAATTCATATCTGCTAATAGCAAGTCAGGAACTAGAAGGAATTATTTCTTCAACACCTATCAGTAACTTGGAGAAAAAGAAAAATGTTTTTTCTGAAGGAAAAAGTCTTGCACAGCCAGCAGTATCAGAAAAACATCATTTCTATTGCTAAAAAATCAGAAATAGCAGGGTGTTTTTAATGACAAAAGGTTTTGCATTCAAGATGAGAAAATTGTTCCATAACAGGTTACAATTGCTGAAAATGAACTGAATGGAGGCCTGAAAGCTGGCACTTGCTTTGGGACCAGCAACTTCAGGGAATTAGAAGTGAAGGTCAGATATCCCCTTTATTAAGGGAGGCTCCACAGCCTCCCTGAGGAATCTGTTCATGTATCTCATTTTTCTCATTGGTAGGAACTAACCCCTCATGTACTTTTTTTATTTTATTGCAATTCAAGGCCAGCATCTCTTCCCCTGCTCATCGTGGATAGGGAAAAAGACCATATGCCTATCCTTGATATGTCTTGTTATTATGTGCCCCTTCCCTCTCTCCTTTTTGCTATGTCTTTTCTTCTGTAGAGTAACCAATTCAAATTCATTTTTCTTAGTAAGTCTTATTTGAAGACTTTTGTTTTCCCCTGGACACCTTCCAATCAGACCGCACATTTCTTAATAAATGCCATGCAAAACGTGTTCAGTATGGACAAAGAAAAGGCAAACCCAGTCAGTAGGAGAGATACAGGTAGTGCTTCAGAACAGTGGATTCACCAAAGCTCAAATGACTGGAGAAAATATAGATAGCAACCATAATGTGAGAAAGAAAACAACTTGGCAAGAAAAGTTAGTAGAAAAATTAAGGCAATAGTTAGAAGGGAAAAAAATATCCTGATAAAAATGGTGACTACAGAAAATAGAAGCAAAGATAAAAAAGAGGAAAATGTTCCATAAAAACACATTATGAGACATAAAATATTAGAATGAGATGCTGAAGTTGTGAAAAATCCATATCTGTATAAGCTACTGAAAGAAAAACCTTGACTTTTATTCAAAACTTAAATTAATCTGGAAAGAGAAAAACTGTCAACATCAATATATTAGAAGCTTTTTTGTTCTACTTTGGGAAAGAATGTTGATCTTGAGTGAAAAGTACTTTTTAGTCCAAAGCAGCTAAGATGGATCTCAAATAGTATCTATGAAAAGTAAATGTTTTGAAATTAGCAGTTCTAACTTTTTTTGCATATTTCTCTCTGTTGTTACAAAACAATAATTAAAAAAAAAAAACAAAACTACTGAGGGAATCTAAAAAAACCACTACAGTTTTGCTGATATTTAAGAAGGGACACTAGACAGTCAGGGAACTGCATAACTTGTTTGATATCAATACAGACAAAATAGTGAAAAAAATTATACAGGATTTAACTGACAAAGATTGAAGTGAAAGAGACGTAATTAATGCCAGTCAACATGGGTTTATGTAAAATAGGTCTTGTCAAACAAATCTCATTTTATTCTTTGATGAGCTTTCAAAAGTTTGGGTGATAAAGATAAGTGCATGAGTGTAATACACTTAGACACCTGTAAACCATTTGACTTACTAGTGTATTGCTTATATTCTTACTAAAATTTATTAATATTCAGTTTTAATAGAGCATATGTACAATGGATTAAGAAGACTTCAAACATCAGTTTTAGGAAGTAATTGTTAATTAGAAATCATTAGCCAGAGAGTGGAGGTGCTAGTCTTGATCCAGGCACTTGTGGACCTGGTATACCTGATTTTAATGAAATTTTCATCTGTGTTCTGAAATAAAGCTCAAAATTATTGCCAAGAAACTTCGAGAAAAAAAACAAAACAAAACAAAACAAAACACAAAAAACCAACAAAACTAGAAGAGGCGTATATAAAGATGAAGACCAGGGAGTCACACAAAATAATCTCTCTCACTTACTAAGCTAGGCCAATTTACTGTGTTGCACCTGAATGCTCAAGTCATGTTTAATGACTGAGATTTCTTGTGGGGGGTGGGGGGGAAATAAAGGGAAAAAGAAAGAACATGTTCCTGGAAATACTACAATCTGTTTCTCTTGGCAAATTTAATTTTCTCTCTGAGAGTTATATGAGAGAAGCCAGACGACAGTTTTATAGAAACCTGGGGTGATAATGTAGCATGCTGGCCTCTCAAAACCCTCTCTTTGACAATAGTTATGCAGGTGGATAAGGTTTGGTGAACTTTCCCTGTTTATTCCTAAGCTATGTTCCCTGCTTGTAAGAAATACCCACTAGATATAGCTTCCCACCATTAATCCCTGTAGAAGTTTTTCAGTAAAGTTACCCATATTGCACAGGTTACAAATAGGGACAAAGGCAGAACGAATCTGTTGCAGCTCACTTGCTGTGAATTAATTAAATATTTTGTAGTAAAATCTAGATACACCTCTGTAATATATTCTAAAGGCACACAGAACAACTTAGATAAGCACTTTAAAGCTGATGGTTTTACTACTTGGCCCAAAGTTACCCGTGCTCTGAAACTACTGCCCAGAAAACTCTTTCTTTTTCTTTCTTTCTTTCTTTCTTTCTTTCTATCTATCTATCTAAATAAATAAATAAATAAATAAATAAATAAATAAATAAATAAATAAATAAATAAATAAATAAGAAAAATCAAGCAGGGTTCATAAACCAAGCAGAGAAAAGGGCATAAAATGCAAAGCATGATATAGTTATATAGTACATTCCAAACACAAACTGCAGTAGAAATTATAACACAAAATACATATTCAATTATCAGCAACACATTCAGAGCAACAATAAAACTGGAATCACTAAATTTTCCTAGGGAAAGGGAGAGCAAAAGAGCTCAAATCATTCCTTCTGAAATTTCTACTGTGTAACATTATACAATGCCAAATAAAATTGGGTGATGGAAGCCTATAAAAAGTGCCTGAAACTCTCAATACATTCTACATCTATAAGCTTAAATAAATCCATTTTGAGGACTCCATCATACCTACCACACATGAAATTTTTTTACAGCTACAAATGTGATAGCTCATTCTTTTGCTGCCTCACAGTATATAGCTCCTCCATGGACAGAAAGCATTTATTGAACAGAGAAGTGCAGACAAGCCCTAATTTTCTGTACAGTGGCAACTGCATCTGTTCTGCGTTACAGTGGCACTCTGCCCTGAAAGAGTTAACTTTCTAGCTCCGATTCTCTGCAGTGCTGCATAAACACTGCACATTATTCTTACTGAGCATGCTTCATCTTTCCTGTCTCCACAGTCTTGGGCTGTCAATCACCTGTCAGTCCCTACCACATCAGCACAGTGTGCATCACCAGGCTGTCAGCACAGCAGCTGATGAGACTCTGCTAAGAGCTGTCAATCAAACTTGTTTCTCTTATCTGTTCAGGAAATATTTTGTCTCTAAGAAACAAAGAACCTGGGCAACAATGGATCAGAGTCTAGTATTTACTCTTTTACAGGGATAGAAGCTTCTTAGCAGGAAATGAATGCTTTAACCATAACAAGGAAGCAAAAAGTCTGCTCCATTAGGCCTATTTTCTTTTTTTTAGTTTTGTTGAAATCCTATTTACTTCTTGATCAAACTATTCAGGGTATAATATATTGAGCAAATTTCTTTTTCCTCTCACTGTAGAATGAACTTCATGGTTTTACTTCTTAATTTCTGTTGACTATAATTCAATGCAGTTTAAAACAGGTAGCATCTCTTTGGTTTGGGGAATCTTTTCCTGCCCTTAGGCACTGGAATGTGTGAGGTTTCTCTCCATCTCATGGTAGCCAAAAAGCCAGACTAGAGAAACATATAATTTACACCTTTGTTACATTGAAATACATCTTCATTTTCTGTAGCATTTCTCATTAAAATTTCAACATAGAATTTAGTAATGTGAGGAGGGTTCATAGATAATAGCAGACCAAAAGAATAGCTGAGGGGTATAAGCAAGTAGGAGAAAAACATACATTTTCAGTGGCTGTTTGAAAGAATATAGTATATTCTTTTTGGAATGCTGTGCCAAGGATAAAGAATTGAGGAAGGTAAAGTTCTTGCATCTACAGAAATTAAATGCTGAAGAAAGACAAAAAAGAGCTGCAAAGATGGGCACAGGAGCTATTTCAGGTCTGACACAAAATCTCTGCATGAAAAAGTTAAACTGGTCTTTCAACTGAACATCTATCCAAGGCAGAATAATACTCTGCAAAGATAACTGGTCTGCATCTAACAAACTTGGCAATCAAATTAATTAGCACTGGGGGATCACTGAACTAACAAACCTCTGCTCTTTCCAGGGTATAATAAGTATCTTTACATGCTGTGCCATTCAGATATATATTTAAGGCTAGTTCAAGTACCAGTATGTAGTGTTGTGTTATGCAAAGCAAAGTAAATATAACCCAGTGACTTAAAATCCACATTTTGACCCATATCTGTTTTTCCATACAAATTAAAGAATCTCAGAGCTGACAGGTGACGAGAAACAGTTGAAAGTGGCAAAGGGAAGAAAACTGCTTTTCTCAGTATAGAGAGGAGTGCTGTAAAACATGGTAATATCAATGGCAGACCCAAAAATATTTGGTGTTTTTCATACAGCTTCAGTTTTGGGCCATGAAATTAAATAAGCAACATAGTTTTCTGAGACAAAAAAAAAAAAAAGTGAGTTTACAACCCTTATGGTTCCTTGGACAGAACTGTATATTAAAAGTTAAAAAAAATTGGAGACAAGTAATAGTAATATATTTTTTTTACTTCTTTTAACACTTACATGAACAATGATTTACAGGCCTGATTCATGTGCTCTCAACACTTGCATTGGCTGTGGGATTGGACTGTTCAGGTAAGAGAAGAGGGCAGACAAAGCCAGCTGGGAAACAGGCTATGATAGGAAACTCATAGAAAAGTTTAAAGCAAGCATGGGAAAGAAGCCCCTAAAGGGGCTTGGGAACTGCAGTCAAGATCAGAGAAAAGCAGAAGAGACTATGCAAGCTACCAGCAGCCTCCCACAATTTTCTTGGGGGGCTTTGAAGAAAGCACCTGGGACAAAACACTGTGTTCCTCCACGTCTCTGGTGGCTTAAGGCAAGATCTGGATAGCCCCTGAGAAGAAGGAAGGAAAAGAACTGACAATTGCCATAACCCAGAAGAAAACCACGGCCACTGACAGAGATAAACTATTTGTCCTCTCCACACATGCACACACACTTAAGATTTTTTATGGAATTTGTTTGTTCCAATTATGTTTTAGTTCCCAAAAGAGGGAAACCTTTGCCCAAAGGAAAGAAAATGAGGTGGTGGCCACAACTAATGTCAGAGATGTAAGCAAATCTCTCAGAGGCTGAAGCAAGACAAAGGTGGGCAATTTTGAATTCTGGGAGAAAAGGCAAGAGGTTGGCATCTTTCATCACTTTCAACTTTATAAACAAATTCTCAAAGGATGCCTGTTTCTCTTTTCTTGAGCCTTATTTTGGTTCCCTCCATTACTTTCTGTGCCTGCAAGAGTAAGAACAAACAATTTATCTTTTCTCTTCCCCCTCTGCAAGCTCCAATATTTTCCATGCCCACTACATACTAAAGAGCATGCACATTGGACAAGGAGGCAGTTGTCTTGCTGGGGACAGCAGGGATGAAGACTGGCACTTTTGTTTCATCTCTGTCAAAGCTCCATGCTTTCTGCTGCAACTATTCAGAATACTCTGGCTCACCTAACAGAAGCCAAAGCCCTTGGCCAACAATTTCACAGGTTACTTGGAATAAAGGTACTAGGCAACATTATGGTCTTTGGAAGATGCCAAGAGCATCCATAAAAGCACAATGTAGCATCAGTGTGGCTTGAGCAGACAAAACAGAGACCTCAATCAGGTCTCTGTGCTCACTGAGTACCTCCTACAGGTGAAGTCATTTTGTGCTGTTTGTACTCAAAGGGGAGCAAACTGCTCTGTTCTCAACTCCTGAACATGGTTTTGTACACGGACTTCTCTCCTGGGAAGATAAAGCTACTCTTAACATGCAACCTCCTCTCTGCACCCTCCCCTGGCAATGCTGAATGTGTCCCCAGGCAGGGACCTGGACAGCACGGCACCCTAAGGATGCTCTCAAGCCTCCTCAGAGGGCAATGGAAGTCCCAGACTGGAACAGCACAAGGCATGCTCTTTAGAGTATCACCGATCAGTCATACTGCTCATGTCACAAAGAATCACTAATACTGCAGTTCAGAGCTACATAAATATTTACTAATGAAGGAAAGGAAATAGGAAAGAACAGCAAAGAGCCCCAAATGAGGGCCCTCGATTTCAGATGCTGAGAATAACAACACCAAAAGCAACAACAGTTTGGGCAGACGCCAGAAATAAAAACCAGAGGGAAAATCCTGTGTACTAGTTCTTTTAAAAACATGCCTACAGTAATTTGATCTTTCAATCATGCTTATCAGCAACAGCGGCAAGAATACAGTACTACTCTGTACCAAACCGTCCCAGTTACAGAGAGTACAACCATTATCAAGCATTTGTGACAACAGAAATATTTTATACTTTGACAAATTCTTTCATATGCAGCACTGTTTTCCAGAATCACAACTCCCTCTGATCTAACTGGACATTAATTGCTTTTTTGCTGATATATCTGTGCCTTCTGGACTGATAACACAACTAGCAAATCTGATATCTGACAAGTTGACTCAACCTAATCAGGACAGATCAGCTGTTACCAACGTTGCTATAGGCTGTAATTTGAGGACCTTTACAGAGTTATCACTTGCTTTGAAAGGCAAGAAACTGTAATTCTGTCAACACTAATCCCAGAATGTGATTTCAAAGTGGCTGTTATTTTTTTTCCAGGAGAAGGTAACACTTGTCAAATAAATACCTGAGATAATTGATAAAAGGCATTAGAAACATCTGAGTGATATGCTGACAATCAGTCACTTTCATGAAAAAGAAAAATCTCACAAGATTCAGAGCATTAAGCAGAGACCACAAGCTGTCACCATAAAGCATGGGTCACTCTGAATGGATTGAAACAATTGGCAATGCAGTTTTTCAATGTTTACTTCTCTCTCTGTTGCTTAGTGCTAAAGCTGAGTGAATTATTTCCTTCAAACAATTTGTTCGATGAATTTTATCCCTTTTTGCTGCTCAGCATGTGCAGGCAATGGATATCAATGCCATCCGATTTATTCACTGCTTCACTTCTATTCAAGCTTTCATTTAGTGCTTGATTGAGAGTGTTCTAGACTTCCACTGCTGTTCAGACAATATCCAAGGCAGGTCCTTAATGTGGGCGAGCAGCCTGGATAGATGCAAGCAGCTGATGGAATAATACTTATCTACACTGGCAAGGATATAGCTTTTGATTTGTTTTTCTGATCCCTGTTTAAATTTGCAAGCCCTTCCAGCAACAACACTTGAATTTGCTATGAAGTTCCCTTTCTGTGAACAATTTTGCCCACAAGACTCAACACTTGAATGTTTGCAGAAACCAAATTAACAAAGAGAGCAAGCACAGCCACAAAGCATATTTATTAAAAATAAAATCCAAAAATTATACTTTATTATTTGCTTCACTCCACTAGTAAATGACTTGTTTTCACGTAATAAAATTCAGAGAACTCCACAAAAAGAATGTATTCCCAACTCGTGCAATTCTTTAATGGAACCTAATAGTCACTGAATACACACAAGTGACTTCGTCATTGCCAGGATTGCATCTGTCTTGTACAGACAAACTGTGTTTAGAAACTCAGACTTAAAATTAAATCAAAAAATATACAATTCTTACTGTATCGCTTTGGTCCATCTTCCAAACAAAATGAAAGGGTTAAAGTTGCATCATCTTCAAAAAATTCAGTTGCAAAGGCATCCCACCAGAGGTTGTCACTATCCTAGGAAGCAACAGATCATTCACTTAACACGAGGCAAAATAAATATATGTTCATATGTTGTAAAATATATTCAACAAGATTACACCTAGTTTGTCTTCTTCACCAATGGTTTTGGGGTGCAGATGTCCATATGATATTTCAAACTAATTTTCCTAGATAAAGTTCCATTTCTAACTTAAGAAAAAAATAAAATGCTTGGTTTATTATACAATAGACTGTCTTTCCTTTTATCTAGCACACTAAATATGTAAAAACTTTCATTTCCGTGAACTTTTTGTTCAAATGTTAAATATAGTTTTATAAATCAGTAGCAAATAAAGCAACTATGATTGTTCCCTCCTTTTCTGGGCTATGTGTCTGAAATGCTTGATCCTAGCATAATTTCTATAATGCTACATAACCCGATCATCAGCGTGAGCTGACAATAGAGTTATTTAGAAACTACATATAATGGCCATTCCAATACAATGCATTTAATATAAATATGATGCTACTGCAGGTTAAATACCAGTTAGTTACTTAAATGTAATTGTTGTGAGACAACTTTACTTTTAAGTGTGATACATGAAGTGAAAACGATATGTTAAGAGGACCAGTGTATACTTAGACTTAAAGTAATACACATAGCTGGAACATGGCAATTATTAGTATAGTGTACAATGTAAAGCATATACCAGTACACCACTACAGGTGGTTTCTTGGCTTTGACAATTGAACCAGGCATTTTCAGACCTGAATGATCAACGATAGCCACCCAAACTTCAATGTCTAACACCTGACCAAGTGGTCCAGCCTGCAAGCTTTTTCACAGAAGTCAGAAAACACAAAACACACCAAGGGTTTAATTCAAAAGCTATGGATATACTTAGTAGCTGGATTAGAAATTTTTCATATAGTCTCTTCTGCTCCTTTGAGGCCCCTAAAACTTAAATCACTTGCAGCGCACAGGAACAGCAACAAAGCAGGAAATACACTTGTGAAAATGCTGAGTTGCACTCAGAGCCACTCTGTCCCACTCATGGCAGCTGCCTCTCCAGTGTGCAAGGCCAGGTTCACTCAGCACAGTGAGCACTGAGCACCTCTTAATGGCTGAGCATTACAGAAGTAAGCCAGAAAATATTTGTTCCCTTCACAGGAAAAAAAACCCTGAGATAAAATGCCAATTTAAGAGAAAATATGCATCTATCATAGTCATTATATGTACACATGCAGAGAAATAACTATCTGGTAGTTTTAGTTCTGCTGCTGTATTTCCTGATGATGTTACCGTTGGATTTCACTGCAAAATGCTGAGCAAGGTATCTTTCTTGCCTCACAACTTCACTTTTATTTTCGTCAAGCATACAATGGAGAAATAGCAAGGAGAGGTTTTAGCAACCTAGGTTGTACCAGAGACTGTAGAGAGACGTCTGGGCTGCGTCAGAGCCTGTAACACACCCTTCTTGCCAAGACCCATCCCACCTGGCAGTGACAGGACCATATGGCCCTGCAGTTCAGTCACACAAAGAGGTATCAAAGTTGTCCCCACATCTGAGACATCTGTTGTCACAGAGTTGCTGCTCTTTCCTGGTGTAAACCTGATGAGTGTTACCATGTGAAAACACTGCTGTGTTGAGGAGTTGAGTAGCCATGGTAAGTATGAAATATATATACAGATGTTCAACACACCTCTGCACATGGTTCCTTCACTCAGCACAGCCTGGTGGGTTACATTATAAGCCCATACAAAAGTGTATTGTCCAACAAGTAGTGGCAAAAGAGAGGCTGCAGAACTGTTTAACTGCAGTCTTTTGGGCATCCTTGTCATAAGGAAGATGGGACGGAAGGATTTAAGCAATGTCACATACCACATTTGCACTTCTTGTTAACTGAGTAGCTGAGTATCACTGGAGCTACCCATGCAGCATCCAGTGACCTTGGAACAAAAACAGGAGCATCACATAGCCAGGATGTAAAGGCACATGGGAAAGAAAGAGAAAAGCAAGGAAAGTGCAGGGCCTCACCTCAAATTCACACATACTTGCGCTCATTCTGGCTTCCAAGAAGTCTTGAAAGCAAGAGAAATGTGGACATGGAATTACTGTGGATTCCCTCCCTGGATAGATGAAATACCCAGACTGTCACAGTTTGAATACTGTCCAAGGTCTTTATCTTAAGCTTTTGCAAATTTCATGTCAGGAAGAAGGAAAAACATAAAATGCAATACACCACCCCCAGAAAGAAAACCAAACCCTAAAAGCATATATATAAATCCTGTCAAGCTTGGATACGCTCTGCTGATTAATTCTCTGCTCTACCCTTGTCACAGGTGGGCCCAACTACTCTTACAGTCAAATGTGAACAAAATCAAATGAGGTGTCCCCAGCCAAGCTGAAAAAGGACCCAGTTATTAAAAAAAAAAATCACCCCCCCCTTTTTTTTTTTTTTTTTCAAAAAGGGGATGGTGAAGGCAAGGCTGCCCTCAGGCATCTTTAACTTATGCTTTGACAGGTTACGGGGGATTTTGCCAGAGTAATTATTTTTCTATTCAACAATAATGAGAAATTACCATGGCAACCTCCCTTTCACATACTGCACTCACATGCTCAAACATTGAAATAATGGCCTAAACATAACAAAAAATATTAAAACTTTAAAAATATTTTGTATTAAAATATACATATGGAATGGGTCACAGGAGAGAAGAGGGCAGAGACAGCCAGCAAGTTGGGTTACAAGTAAAGGTGCCATGCTGCTGTGGCCAGGCTACCCAAGCAGCAAAACGCCTTGTGCCACAACTGTCATTGTTCCCTCTGATCCCTTCCACCCTTGATATTATTTTTAATTTGAAGCATTGCTCAACTCTGAATAGGGTCTCCAAGTGAATGGAATCCTAGGGTTTCAATATTTTTTCCTGACTCTGATTTCTTTGGCAAATGTAATCAGTTTTAAGCACAATGATGTTCTTTTTCCCCCTCCATCTAACAGTCCCGTGCGTTCACTGTGTGATCTGAGAGTCAAGCTGGGTTCTTCTTTACACCTTACACACTTACATGAATAAGAGTCTGCATGCTAAATGAGGCTTTTCTTCTTGTCTGTGATGGTGATTGCTGAACCAAAATAGATCTTGCAACTGGAATATGAGACCAACCGAGACTATGGCATTTTCTCCAAATTCCTTTATTTTTGTTTAATGACTTGGAAGGCGGAATGCAGTTCACGTAAAACATACATGAAACCACACTTGAGAGGATGAAGATGCCTTGCAGGACAAAAATGGAATTCAAAATGATTGGGAATTTTGGAGATTGGAGAAATTATTTGAAATGAAGATGAAATTCAATAAAATTAAGTGACAAAAGCACAAATAAAAAATGGGGAATAACTGACTAAGTGGTACTGTAGAAAATGGTCCAGCTTATAAAGCAAATGTTCTGCAAACAAGGGAAATGTCTTAGATACAATAGCCTTCCACTCCAGCAAACTCATCTCTGGAAAGACTTCAAATGGAGTAGTCTGCCCACTTCTGGAGTACTGTGGCCAGGACTGAGCTACCCACACTGAAAGAATTTTGCTGAGATCCACAGGAATCAATGAGTTTAAGGACAAAAACAAACAAATAAACCAACCCCAAAAGATTCACAAGAAGCAAGGCAGGAAGATCTACCTCTATTCTGTATAAGACAGAAGCAGCTCACAGGGAATGTGATGACAGGCTTTAACCATAAGAAAAGATTGCTATAAAGAAGAGGGAACACTTATCCTTGGTGGCTAACAAGGATGGAAAAAGTAATAATTGGCTCAGTTTGCTGCCATCATGGGTTACGTGTATAAATCCCCGGTTACAGATTTCTAGGCTAGTGTTTTGCAGAGGGGAAAGAGCTACAAAGCACGGCTGCTGTGTTCCCAAGAAAAGTGGACACAGAGATCCTGCTGCCAATGAGCCTTCGGCAGAGCTGCCCTTTACAGCAGCTCATCCCCAGTGAGAAGCTGATTTTTGGTTTCTCCCTCTCATTGCTTTTGGCTGCACATGTGTAACAAGTGTAAATAGTATATTAAAATAAAGGTATGGGAACAAATAAATGTGATTCTGAATACACACAGGAAACACATCTGTTCTGAAACACGACTTTTTTTTTTTTTTTGTATAATCACTTTTCAGGGAAAAATCTGAATTTTAAACATCAACCTTGGCATTGGACAAGGCAAAAATAAAACGAGATAGTGCCCTTGGGAGCTTACATTTTTCTTCTGGCACCTGCAACTCTTCCCTATTGACAGATACTGTTTTCAGAACTCTATACATCCACACTCCTGTTGGCAACATACACGTGTCTCATATTCTTTCAAGTTAATGCTGTGTGAGGAAACTGCTGTCTCCCTAAGGAAAGAATGGCATTCCTCCCCTCCTCCTGTTCCCAGCAAATTAAACTACACTTGAGCTTTTAAAATGCAACTCAAGATAAGATTTTGCCATTAAATATACCTGTAAAAACTCTGCAGCCATTACAAATTAAAAAACTCACAAGATAAGTATATAATAAAATCTGACATTAAAGTTTATACTCAGATCACACAGTCCAAATAAAAGAAATCAGTAATTTTCCTCATTAGTTTTAAATTAGATCCATCTTGATTCTATGTAACATATTTAGGATTCTGATACAAATTTCACAGCAGTAACAAATTAATAAGGATCTACATACCTTAACTTTATACATTGGGACATTTAAGTACTGATCTGCTGATCTGGTCCTGCAAAGCACAATGGTTTTATAATCTGGCATAGGGTTTTTTTGCTATTTATATAAATTCTATATGGAATACAGATATTATGAGTCTTAGATTGATTTTCTTGGAAACAGTATGAACAGAGTGAAAGAGTGGAATGCTCATACGTACGTGGGTGAGAAACCCACATAGTTAAGTGTCTGTTACCCAGGTACAAGAAGATGCACACCTATCTTATATTCCCAGTATCTTTTGCTCAGGGCTGGTTTGTAAGAACCACTCCATTGCTTTTGCAATTTGTTATTCTATCTGATTTATTTTATCTCAAACATAAGGCATGCTGTACATAGAATTAAATATACTCTAATCTTGAAGCTAGTGGTATTTTAAAGAACCTCCATCTCCCCTCCCACTGCCAGGAATGGCCTACTCTAGTCCTTCCATTTGTTATTTCACACATACTCACAGTTGTAACAGTGTTGCTTGCTTTTATTTCACTCACTAGTGTGGCTGGATTCCATCTCTCAAACAATGTGTAGTAAAACTGGCTGAAAGATTTTAAGACTTGGCTTTGGTCATATGTAGTTTTCTGTTCCATTATATACTTGCAACTTCTTGCCAAAACTCTGCTCAATGCCCAAAACATATCAGTTTCTTCAGCTCACTTAATAATTAATTAAATTATTGTTTACATTCCACTTAGGAACTTATCTTCATTTGTACAGTAAAGAAACAACACCAAGTTTCTGTTTTATTGAAAAGGCAGATTATAGTCATGCAACAGATCCCCACAGCAATACCTCCTCAGAGAGACTGACTGGGATGCAAAATGGGGGTAACGTTTCTGTTTCTCATGTAAATCTGCAGTAACTTTAAGAATCTAATGGAATTTCAGGGAATAGCTCATAAAAGGGAGTTACTCTTACACATTCACTTGAAATTCCTAATATATCAAGGATCCTATTTTTATTGCCTATAAACCATTACACTCTAAGGTAACAAAATGGGGGGGGGGGGGGTAACAGCCCATTTTCTGAATGGGGAACTGTGAAAATCAAACATTAATTATTCAATTTTGGATAAAAATTGGACAGAAAAAAAATAAAAAGAGAGAGGCTTTGGAAAATATGCAGATTGATTTATGTGATTTATGCCGTTTCTTGATGAACTCTCAACCCAGGCATGTAGGAATCAGCATCACTACAGGAAAACCATTATACTGTAATGACAGTGGCCATACAACAACTTTGCAGATATACTGCTTCGAGATAATGTCACTTAGATTCTCAAATAACAAGTCCACACCAGGAAATTCTACCAGAAGTTCAGATTAACTGAAACATGCTGACACTGAAATAAGAACAACAAATGTTTTTCTTCTGTTCAGATCGATGGTTGACCTCTTCCTCATTATTTGACCACTAACATATACCCAAATTAGAGAACTTTTGTTAGGGTAGTTGTGACAACTACTCACTAGGCTGGCAAATAGCTTGACTGGTCTATAAACAGCTATAAAAGTACAGTTATTCTACTACACCTAAGCCATCCAATTTTTCCATCTACACAGATGCTATATGTATAACAATTTGGATAACCTTTTAAAATTGTAGACCTTAAAATTACAGAGATTTATAACTTAAGTTGTCAGTAAAGGATAAGACAGAGAGATATCTCATTCAGTCTAATAACAGAATCAAAGAACAATGCCTGGTCTCAAACCAGTTATTTGTCAGGCTTTAAATTTTCCTGCAGCTTGTGGACAAAAGAGAAAAGAACTCTTCAATATCCACTCTGCGCCTGTTTCACCATTCACCTGCAGCAGACAGGGGACTGCAGAGTTTAATACTGCATTGTAAGCAGTACAGAGCAGAAAGAGTTAACTTATGAAATGTGCCATTTCACCTGCTTCTTTAATTCGAATTCATTATTCCACTCCTGGAACTTGTGCACAAGAATGGAGAGGAGAAAGAAAGGGGAGAAAAGAGTCATGAAGCTGGGCTCAAGACACACTCCACTGCCAATTCCTTATCACCAACATGGCATCATCCTTAATATTTCACAGCAATATTGTCAATGACCAGCAGAAGATGCTCTTTTGTCCTTTTTAAATACATGGGATAAGATTTCACTTGGTCTCTATGGGTAAGACCTATATTTTGGCTGTGTGAACAAAAAGACTGGGCATTAATAACTAAATCACGTGCAATTTTTAACAGAAATAGACACCCATAGCACCCATAGTTAGGACTTGCTATATATACAGTGCATACTAAATCCATATTCAAAATTGTTTTAAATTTGAGCCTCTTTTCAATAGGCATGAGGATGTCTCTAGCTGGCTGGGAACAGTAATAGATTTTCTTAGTAGTATTCACAATCCATGATCATTGCAGACAAATCACAGACCTGAGTTTTGTGTTTATCAAAAATGAACCACAGTTACACTTCTCTATTCTGCCACAGAATACCCCACAGCCTCTGCCTTTGAGAATGTTTTATAGAGATGGAATATTAAGTGTGTCTATTATCTACCGTACTACTGTCAGCCATACAAATGTTCTTATTTTATTCTGACATTTTGACCTGGTTTCTTTTTTACCTTGTTTACTTCCATCTATACGAGTAAATGGAAGCTACTATGCCATCTATCCGAATGAAAAGGCAATAACTAGTATTGCCATGAGTGAATATAGAGCATCAAACATTATGTGTCACTAGGGCACAGAAAAAAAGTGATATTCCCAGCAATATTAGTAAATTAGCCTCTCTAGATCTATCTACCCAACTGCACCAACTCCCAAGGCTCTAAAAAAAAAATTTAGTGAACACAAATCCCTTTATCAGTTATTACAGTGAAAGTAAAATTATTACTGACAGCATTTAAATACTACATTGGAACATGATGAAATGAAGATGGTCCTTGACACCTCCATTTCACAGTGGACTCTCACCAATTCTTTGATCACTGAAGCCTCATGAAAGCACCACGTGTATTAGAGACAAGTACAAAGCTGGGACCTTCGGAGGTCCCTGCTTCTGAACAACTATAATCTAAACTATGATCTAACAGACTGTACTTTGAGAGGTAAGAAACAGCTCTTCAGCTGTGCTGAAAAACATACTAATTTTATCTCTTGTGCCTTATTCTTGTGCAAGCCTAGTGATCCAGGTAGGAAAGGGAAATACAGATAAGACAAACCACACTTCTACTACATTCCAGCTTCTTGGAGAAGTATCAAATGGTGACATAGCTAAGTAATGCAATGAAGAGTTGATTTTATCATAAAAAAAGATTATATGGTTGAAAAGACACACATGTGAAGAGATATATATCTCTACATACACAAATAAAGCCTTAGAGGGATATTTACAAGGACAGTAAATAGTGATAGGACAAGGGATAATGCCTCTAAACTGAAAGAGGGCAGGTTTAGATTAGCTATTAGGAAGAAATTCTTTACTATAAGAGTGGTGAGATGCAGTAACAGGTGTCCCAGAGAAGCTGTGGATACCCCATCCTTGGGAGTCTTCAAGGCCAGGCTGGATTGGACTTTGAGCAACCTGGTCTAGTGGAAGGTGTCCCTGCCCATTACAGGTGGGTTAGAACTAGATGATCTTTAAGGGTCCTTCCAATACAGACCATTCTACCCAACTTTACCTTACAGGACTTTGAGAAAACTCTTGCTAAGACTCAGCGAGAGACTTTTAAAATTAAGGATATGCTTAAATGAATGCTTTGCTGAACTGGGATCCAACTAAGGATATGTTAGTCTGCAAGTCTAACTAACTAAAGATTATTACTTCCTATTATGCTTTGCAAACCAGGTAACGGAATATAAAAATTATGGACAGCTCTGTCTAACCAAAGAGCCACCATTTCTTACGAAGGTACATGAAGTGGAAAAGATCAAGTATATCATATGTCCCATTTCCTTTAGAGGACAGGTAATCATGTCATGAATGTCACAAAAAGGAGACAATAACAATAATTAAGAGAGAAGTATTCAAGAAATCACTTCCTTTTTTTTTTTTTTTACAATTTTCAAGCATATTTACACTTTAAATTATATATTGTTTAAATTATATATTGCTGCATTTAAGTGTTTTATAATAATGTAGTTCTGGGTGTTCAGGTATCACCCAAAGAAATTGTAACTGCAGTATGCAATTCCTCACGGTGCAGAGAAGCAAACACTGCAGCACCTTACAGAAAAATTGTGGCAAAAAACAATGGTACAGCACAAATATGAGTTCTTGTTATGTGTTGCTGATAAAAAAACCCCTATATCTTTGCTACAAAAACAGTGTATATTCTTTAAGCAAAAAAAAACTTGTGGGAATTTACAAATAATTTCATAAAAGAGATAGTCACCTGCAAATTATGTCCCTTAAAATTTCATTCATATTTTTTATTCAACTCATCTCAAGAGCCCCACTCTTGTGATCATTTTAAAGGATTACTTTTTTAGTATAGCAAAACTACACTTCAAGTTAATTACTCTATGCCTTCTGTACTTATTAGGACTAGTAATCACTGCTATTTTTGTCAACTGGCGATGTCACTGTATCCACAATTATTTGTGTAAAATGTGTTTCGGAATCTAAACTCTACTTAAGAGAGAGACAAGAAAAAAGGTAGTGCTGAGGTATTCTTATTAAGTCCATATTTTAGTCTCTACTTACTTTTTCCAGTTTTCAACACTACATCTTAGTTAGTATCGTCCACTAATCAGCTGCAGGTGTCAGATGCTCAGGTTTTTGAAAATAATACAGCTACATTTATTGCTTGTAATTTTTAATATACAAACACATGTGCATTCAGACTTAATCAAACATTAAGGCAGAGAATTTCAAAGCTAATTAAAAGACTTATGCATTTATTTTCCATTAAATTAAGTGGAAATCAGATGTTGGAATATTCTGTGCAAGGCTCCAAATCCCAGCATGGAAATGGAGCTTGTTACATTTGCTGAATCAAAGCTGGAGGGTGACAACAGGGCTGGGATTCATTTCACCCCAAGACAGTTGTCTAAATTCATATGAGATAAAAAGCCTCCTGGAGATATCTGTCTCTTCACTGTCTGTAGAGGGAGCCTAGAGAATGGTTCAGTCTAGACATGTAACTTTTACAGGGATAAAGGTAGGTAAGATAAATCCTATTCTATGTACCTACTAAGAATTTAAAAGTCAAGAAGAAAACTGGTTGAGGTTTTGAGAGCTTACATAGTGAAGGACAAAAATAAGTGAATAGCTGGGTGAAACAACTGTATCTACTTTGTCTAGATTTTTACAGTCTTGGCAGGAAAACCTATAAATGATGTTCAAGTTTTTTGCTCGCAATGCTCAAAGATCTCCAGGCTGCCAGGTTCCTGCTGTTTCATATAAAAAGCTCCAAGTGGCAGACAGAAGTTGGAGCACTGGTTAAAGATTTCTGCCAGTATGAAATGCTTTAAATGAAGAAGATGTGACTATTTGCCTGGCTTCCTAACTTCACTCCCCGGCTAGCCATAGTTGCAAATAAAGGTGCTCAGATCCTGTGTTTTATCTTGTACTGTATTTGGATTCAAAATCCTGTACAAAATGCAATTAAACTAGAGACAGAATTGTTCATATATATTTTCCTACATCCTCAGTAACCTGAAATATAAAGAAATCCTGGGACAAGGCAACATATCAAATACTGACATTCCTCACATGTTATTCTGTGGCCATCAGATCACTCAGTTGCTCCTTTCTTCTGTAGTGTAGCACTATCCTTCTCAAGTACACAATGCTCACTACTGGGCATGTGACAGCCAAGACTGATCAATGAAGGAACAATAATCAGGAGTCCAGATTACTTTGACAAAGTGAGGTTGGGTTGTGCTTGAGACACTTGTAAATTCTCAGTATATACAATGCTTTACAAGTCTTGATGGTGAGAAGCACAGGGTAGTGAACTTTTTAAACTGACATTTGTGTTTACAAATTAAAATTCTGATTCAAATGGCGATGTCTGAATCACCTGCTTGCCATGAAAAAGCTACTTAGAACCAAAACTTTTACTGTTATTGCCGCTATAATATTGTAGAACAGTGTAACAGATCACTGACAAGGGTGTTACGGTTGCTAAATCAAAGGATATACTGTACTGAAAGGCACCGAAAGAAATACAGAGAGAATGAAGCACGGAGGCTGTGATAACAGAGTGGGGTTGTGTGTTTGTTTTAATTATTAACTTTAAATTTTCACTTCAAAAGAAGTGGGAGAATTTATGCATACCAAGAAGTGCTCCTTTTCAAAACTCGGTCTTCACTGAGAAAAGTAAGTACAGCTTTCTTCTAAATGGCATCTCTTATCTTGTCAACCTCATTTAAAGTAAAAAGGCATCAGTAGTAATAATAAGAATGCAGCTTGGTGAACAATTCTTTTACAGAAGCCAGCTATTACATACTGTAACAAATTAAAAACTCCAAAAGTCTATGCAGGTCCCCAGAGAAATGCTATTTAATAAAGCAAACACTGATATTGAATGTGACAGAATTCCATTTGCTTCAGAATCCCATCCAACTGAGTCTGGCTGCAGCTGAAGCAATTAGGGAAAGCTGTGATTTAATGATTATGCTAAAACCCTAGACAAACAAAGCTCTCACCTACCAAGTGGCCACTTAGCTGTATCACTACCACCAGAATGTATAAAAATCCTTGTAGGATTTCATTTGCTGTCAGTCAACTAGTACCAACATGAGCAATTATTTACTAAAAATGTCTATTTACTAGCTACCCTACTGCTTAAACATGAAAAATGTATAAATCTAAATTTAAACAAAGTAAGCAAGGCCAAGTGTGAATTACATATGTCAGGGAAATCACCCACTAAGGTCATCCTTGTAGCTGAGACCTGATATGATTCAGTCAAAAGCTCATAGCAGGTCAGCATTTAATCCTTTATTTAAAAAAAAAAAATAAAAACTTTATGTTGTATATGATAATCCACTGGGGTCTCACCTCTGGGTCTGTAAACATCTAATGAAATTTTAAACATCTTTTCATCACAGCAGTAGCCTCCTATGAACTACAACCTATCACTTCAGACTCCGTGGACCTGTTAAATCAGCAGTAAAACTGATTCACTTGAGATTTCTTAGCTTTCAATAGATGGCATTTGGCCTTCCCTATTTTCTAATGCCTTCCATATTTCTCTGTGTAAAGTTGCAGAACATAAGTATAAGCTTTTTTAAAGCTCTGTATGCATGTGACAATTTGAAAAACTTGGATATGGAAAACTTGTGAATTTGCTTGAAAACTCTGGACTTAGTTGGTGTGTTCCTGCCAGCGCTCTATTGCAAAAAAATGCCTAATGATATTTCTGATTTTTACTTTTCTCATTAGTCCAAGAGCCAAGTAAGTGACACCTTGGACTGCTATCTAGATTTTTACCCCCCTTGCTTTCCAGGTGAAGGCATTTTCTGACAAAGAGGAAGAAAAGCCTTTGAAAAAGCAGTTCTCTTCCTTCCCAGTGTTTGTAAGGAACAGTATTTAGAGACATGGTTCATATCTATAGCCTAATAAAAAATACCAGTGTTGATACAGATTTTTAAAACCGCAAAGAATATGAAATCCAGAAGAAATCTCAAACACACAGAAAACTATTTTAAGAAAGAAAACATTATTGCGAAACATAGAGAAAAATTCATAGAATTGCTGCAGAGGAGACTGAAATAACTCAAAGAGCTATATGTAGAAATGCACCTATTGAGCAGCTCAGACCTATTTTCAAAGATCTAAATCCTCATGTCTTAACAACAGTATATACTGTGGGCATGGTGTTGTCTTTTGTATTACAGTTGTGCATTTCTAACTAAAATACAATGATGGTGTTCAAAATCCTAAATTTTTTTAAGTACCATGTGTTCCTCAAGAGTACCATAAACCCAGAGCACCTACAGTTTTGGAGCTTTTCTAAAAGATTTGTGTTCAGAGTACTGAAGAGCCTGAGAAGGCAGCATTAGCCTTGACAAAGCCAAGGAACTACATGGTCCCATATCTGGGAATGCATTAACTGCCAGAGGAGCTGTCATCTGAAAGTGAGACAGAAAATCAGAAAAGATGCAGTGCTAATGTCTTTTTATACTAGGGGACCCTTATATCAAGCTTAGCCCAGAATATATGTATCTACACCAAGAAGCTTGTTTTCTACCAATGCAGTGACAACCACTGTGAGATGTTATCATATTTTTTGCACTATGTTTAGTCACCTATAAAATTGGTTGTAGCTGGATCTCTCTCTAGGTTCTCAAAGAAATACTATATCGAAATATCACAGATCCTCTTTAAAGGGTGCTGGTTTCAGGTGCTGACTGTTCTCCAAATGAGTTCTTCCAAAATCATTTGATTTTTACACCTGTATGGCACACTGTATGATCACCTCTCTGTTCTAGAATAAAATTACTATTTTTCCCTCTTGCTTTCTTATTTCTACTTTCTGATTTTTAGTTTTCTTCTAGAAGCAGATGCACTGAGACAGACAGGCATAGACACACTTTTTTGTTGGTATTCTCAGCTTCTGTAGTAGTGTCTCCTGGATTACGTCACCTGCTTCTTAAAATCATATATTAAGTTATCCCTGGTCTGAGGAATTCTAGAATGAATGTGAACTTTTTATAACCTCTTCAACATATGAGGAGGTCTGAAAGCTGCAAGAACACCAAAGGAAACTGCTAGGTCAGCACAGAATCCACCATGTATCTTGTGGTGTATTAGCAAGGACAAAGGAGTGTATTGAAGACCAAATATGCTTTTTATCAAGCAAGCAGCTCCTTGTTCACACTCCTGTGAATGTTCTAGTTCAGTAAGGCTCAAAATCTGGCAGCAGTTAGACCTGGGCTGAATTCCTTCTGACTTGATTCAACCCTCTCCAGCACACTTAACAAGCACAGGCCTTCACATCCTAATGTCTCAGTGGACTTGAAGAACAAGTACAGCATCAAAGCAGCTTCCTCCCTCTCTCCCTGCAAATACTCATGCACCTTCATCTGAAGGGACCACAAGGAGGACTACACTGTCAGTATACTCCTCATCCCTCTGCCAATATTGCAAGCACTCAGTAGTAGCAGTCAAAGAGGTGACACCAAACTGCCAGGGGACATGGCCTAGAAACTGCAGAGATAGTGAATATTTTCAACAACATTACACAGTATGCTGCAGAGATACGGTCCTATGGATTGTGAGCTGATATATACCAGATGAATACAGTGGTCAGGGTGGGATGTGAAAACAGAAGTTTACTTTAAATTGTATATGATCAGCCTCACAATAAAGAATGTCGTAGGGAAATATCTGACTTATTGGACCATCAGCATCAGTGCCTCTCAAGCATAAAAGGAGACAAGATGTTCCACAATGATCCTATGATAGTAAGCACAGCAGTCAAGGATAATAACTGTCTCCTAAGAAATATAAGGTGAAAAGGTGGTACCTCAGCACTAAGAACTGATGTTCCCTATTTGAAAGGATCTTTTTTTCATTCCTAGAAAAGGTCCACTTGCCAGGTGTACTTCTCAGATTTAATCAAGTAATTCCTTTTGTACTTCCAAGGTGGTCACCTGTTGGATTTTAAGACAGAAACTCCCCAAAAGTAACTTACCCTATGGTAAAACAAAGAGAAGCAGTTTTCCCACTTTGACTACTGCTATCGTAAATAGCTCTAAGGAAACCACTATACATCATGTTTCGTTATAAAAAAAATTAATATTTTTCACCCAGATAATGATCAAAGTAATTCTGGATATTTTCCTGATCCACAGGATCTACAGGGTCTACCTGAGGTGAGATGCAGCAGTGTCTGTTCTGTGCATGGAGTGCTTGGAGCAACCAGATAGAACTGCAGCTCAGCATCTGAAAGTGTCAGTCTGTAGTATCTAATTTCTTGATACAAGCTTAGAATAACTCTATTCTGCTGTAGACTGTGCACTTTGTAGCTTGTCTTACGAAAAAATTAACTTGAAATCAAAGCTCTCAGGCACTCTAGATAGATATTAAAGTGTGGTATTTTTAAGAACAGGAGCTTATCCCAGTGGTAGCCATGACTGCAGAGAGATGCTTGAGTGTGATGAAATGCATTTAAACATAAGCATGGGAATAAACAGAGTTCCAAACTCTTTTCTTCTTCAGTGGGATGACATTTAAGCCAATGGCATGATCCTTCAGAGCCTGGCTCTGCTCTGGGTAGAAGTATGGAGTGGCTTACCTATTGTAATTGCGTATGTTCGTTCTCATGGCCATGAATATCAGACAGCTGGAAGCTCATATGGAGGCAATGTTAAACAGAGTGCAAATTTCTCATGTGGAAAAGGAGCCTTGATCATCCTTGATATTCTCTTTTCTCATTTGGCTTCTTTGAGTGTTGGTATCAAAAGGAAGTGACCTGAACATATTAAAGATGATGCAAGTTTCACTATTCCCTTTTGCATATAACTTTAAAATTAACAGTTCATGAATATCCAAAACAGATCTGCTTTGGGGAGACCTGATCAGAATTCAACACTAGATATCACAAGCATCTGAGAGCACTGCCTATGTGTTCTTAAAAAGCCCCAGAAGCAGCATTATTTCCACTGCCTTCACCAACAAAAGTGGTATCTCTCCTTCAATAACTAAATAAATAGATAGAAATTTAATTGTTTTTTTCTCCAGTTCTCAAAGTAACTGTATTTTGCACCAAGATAAGAAAAAAATCTGCTTATTTTATCTAATACATGACATACTACCCACTGGAAGGAAGACAAAGATGGCAGCTCCCATTCCCTTCATGCTTTACATGCTGTGATAGGGAGTCAACAGAGAAGTAATACAAACTGACAGGTTTTTATGACTGACCTCCTGATACCTACTGGTGCATAAACATGCAGTTGTTAAAACTTATCACTAGGGCCAGGGTTATCCCCTCTTGACTAGGAGTCTGCCAAGTCATAAATAAATAAGCTAAAATAAAGTTCCAAAATAATGTGTTCTATTTAGTGGATTCTGCCCCTAAAATGTCATGTCCCAGAAAACCTTCAAACAGGAAAGTTGAGATTTCACCATTTCATGTCTTTACTTTCCAGATGTTGCACAAAACCTGGTGGATAGGAAGGCTGTCAATATGTGTCTTCAGTGCTGAGCAGTGCCCCTCAGGGGTCCACATTGGGCCCAGTACTGTTTAACACCATCAGTGACACAGACAGTGGGATGAAGTGCACCCACAGCAAGTTTGCAGACAAGAGAAAGGAGAATGGTGTGGCTGCCATGCCTGAGGAATGAGATGCAATTCAGAGGGACCTGGAAAAACTCAAGAATTGGTCCATGTGAATCTCATGAGGTTCAACAAGGCCAAGTGCAAGGTCCTGCACCTGAGTCAGGGCAATCCCTGGTGTCAGCAGAGGCTGGGGACTGAAAGGATTGAGTAGCCTGCAGAGAATGGTCTGGGGGTACTGATGGATTATAGACTGCACAGAACTCAGCAATGTGTGCTCACAGCCCAGAGAGCAACTGGGCTGCGTCAAAAGAGACATGGCCAGCAGATGGAAAGAGGTGAGTCTGGCCCCTGCTCTACTCTGGTGAGACACCACCTGAAATATGGCATGAGGTCCATGGTCCTCAACACAGGAAAGATCATAGAATCATAGAATTGACCAAGTTGGAAAAGATCTCTGAGATCATCAAGTCCAACCCCTTGATCCAACACCGCCAGGGTTACTAGACTATGGCACTGAGTGCCACATCCATCCAGTCTCATCTTAAAAACCTCCAGGGATGGTGAATCAACCACCTCCCTGGGCAGCCCATTCCAATGTCTGATTACTCTCTCTGCAAAAATTTTTTTCCTAATATTCAACCCAAACCTCCCCTGGCACAGCTTAAAACCATGCCCACTTGTCCTACTGCTGGTTGCCTGGGAGAAAAGACGGATGCCCACCTGGCTGCAACCTCCTTTCAGGTAGTTGTAGAAATATGGACTTGTTGGACCAGGTTGAGAGGAGGTCCATGAAAATGACTGGATGGCTGGAGCACCTCTCCCGTGAGGACAAGCTGGGAGAATTTGGGTTGTTCAGCCTGGAAAACAGAAGGCTGTTGTAGCCTTCAAATACTTAAAGAGAGGGCTTACAGGAGCGATGGGGACAGAATTTTTAGCAGTCATGTTGCAATAAGACAAGAGGTAATGTTTTTAAACTAAAAGACTGTAGATTTAAACTAGACATAAGGAAGAAATTTTTTTTATAATGAGGACAGTGAAACACAAATAGGTTGCTCAGATGTGGTTGATGCCCCATCCCTGGAAACATTTAAGGTCAGACTGGATGGAGTTCTGAGCAACCTGACCTGGATGAAGATGTCTCTGCCCACTGCATGGGAGTTGTAATTAGATGACCTTTAAAGGTCCCTTCCAAACCAAACCATTCTATGATTATAAGACAGACACTGTGAAGGTGATAGGCTTCTGGTAAGCACTGATCACAGTATCTGAATGCTGAGCAAAACACAACTCCCTTTCTCAGTTAGCATTTCTGCTCTACTCTGGGGCCAAGCTTCTTTTAACAGTGCAGCCTTTTTTATTTAAGCCAGACCTTTTGATTAGCTTTAAATCACTGTGACAAACATTACCTGAACCTCACCCTCAAAAATTATGTCGCTCTTTTTGTATAGTTAACCCTATTTACTATTTAGAAATAAAAGTGGCTTTTGAATAATATTTGTTTTGAGAATATTTTACCATGGCAAGCCCCATAAAATTCAGCCAGAGAAAGTACATCCCATTCTCTGTTATTAAATTTAATGCCTTGTCCTACCACAGCGTTGCTGAATAATCTACAGGCAGTTTGTAGTGTAAGATTCAATATAAGAAGTCACTGAATAATGTAAAAATTTTTGTGGGGAATTTTTCAAATTACAAATCTGATTTCAATTTGATTTCTTTACGTGGTTTTCTGCAACCAAATTTTATCTCATACAAATGTTTGTGAAGAATAAATTTAGAGGCAGGTTGCCAAGATGAATGTAATCATCAAAAGAGAAATAATTTTGTGATTAAATTAAATTCATTTCCAGCAGAGACAGAGGTACCTTATAAAAAATTATGTACAGAATTAGAGAATATAAGACCCAGCATGCAAACCTACTATTGCCACTAGTTAGTTTGCCACATGATAGGATTTCTGTATCCTTTAAAAAAAATACTAGGAAATGTTGACTAAAGGTGACCAACCATAAAGCAAAAGAAGCAAATCTGAATAGAGATAGGAAATTTGTTACAAACTGCTAATGAACAATGAATAGGGAGACATAGCACTTGCCTGAATAATTTCCAAAAGTAGTCCAGAAATTTATGATCTGCTTTTGAACATTTCATGAATGGAAATCTTACAGATGGGCCATCTAGAAAGAATAGGCAGGCAGGACCAAAGAATGCCTTTATCACCTGAAACAGACTTGATCAACTGAAGTCCAGCCCCATCCATGTTTTTAATAGAAAAGCCCCCACAATTCAATCTCGCCCTCTCTGCCAACACCATCATGTCCACACCAAGAAATCTAAGTCAGTTGGATTTCAGCTGCATTCTACCCAAGATCTCTCCTCCCCAAACAGCCACAAGATGGTTTGGTAAGCACCACACACCACCTAAGCCTCTGAAGAGTGGAGCTAGTATGGGTGAGAAGGAGAAAATTCCTACATGACAACCTCATGGGTAAAGTATTTACCAAGAAGACTCAAATTCAAGGATCTTGAAGAGATTCAAAGCTGCCTTCTCTAGCACCCAGACAATGCTCTGATTTCAAAAGAGTCCAAAAGAGGCACTGTTAATGCCTTCTCAGACACTCTTTTGAGGCTCTGGCACTGCTTTTAGAAACTTTCAGGGCCAAGAAAGGACTAAGCAAGAAGGAATTCTACTCTAGAGCGATGGGAGCTGAGCACTTCTGGGAGACAAATATAGAAGGTTTCTTGCATTGCCACGCTGCAACAAGAGCACAATAGCTGGTAATGATGATCCAATGCCCAAAATACAGGGATTTCGGAGGGCAAGGTAGGAGTAAGGAAGGGTTAAATTTCAATGAGCTTGAGACTATTCTCACGGGCCCAATGCCGAGGAGCAGAGACCTTAAGGTCCAGTTAACACATGCCAAGACTGCTTTGCAACACAATCTGGCATGGAGTAAGTTGAGACATTCATGTAATTTACTTCAAAAGTAACAATTCAAGCAAAAAATAAAACATTAGCAAAATGAAGATGCAGCCCCTATTACTTTATCCAGACAAAAGAGGAAAAGTAGGGCTCATTTCTGTGCCCATCTTTTGAGAAGAAAATTTTAGGTTCCCATTCTCAGGGATTTGGGTGGGCAGCTATGTCTAGGTGAATCCCAGCTCTGGAACGATGCAGAGCTTTCACAACAAAACAGAAAATAATCCTGCCTTCTAAAGACCACCCCATCAATAGCTTAGAGCTGAGCTTAACAAATGGCTTGTTTGAAACTCTGCTCTGAGGTGCCTGGCTTTCACCCTACATCCTACACTGGAACCAGCCTGTGGGTTATTCCCTTCTGAGGGCCAGTGAGATTACTAAATCTTACTTTTCTCCCACTTAAGTGGTTTTTTGCTAACTGTGTCATCTAGGCCACTCTGCATATGAGAAATACTCACCAAAATAAGAAACCTAAGAGCTTTTAATTATGAGTTTATGATGAGATAGTAATACTTCAACTGTACTACACATCCAGCTCCTAAGAGACATCTGGGGCTATATTCTGAGGTCAATTATGATAAAGCAAACCCCACTGACTTCAGAGAGTCCCTTCCCTTTCTGTGACAGAATCTATGTGACAGAAATCAGAATTTGGCACTTAGGGCAAATTTCAAACTGACATGGCTCAGAAATGCCTGACAGGTGCTGCCTACGAGAGGGTCTTACTCTGTTTCTTCCAGGGGAGAATAAAACCTCTCTGATGGCTTTAGGAGTCTTTTTGCCAGGTACCTGCCACATGCCTCAAGGCATTAGACAAACATGATTACATTTATTATCATGAGACTAGTTGGCTTTGTTAGAATATCTGAAATAAAACCCACATTTTTTAATGGCCTGATTTGTTTTTGCAGAAAGCTGAATCTTGGTACATGAGCTGTCATATCAGATTCTATTTTATTCTTTTATGTTTACAAAGTATTACATAAACAGGAACAGCTGGTGTTGATTTATAAACACCAGAGTTGTCTTGAGAGTTTGGATATTATTTTGCCAACATTTAAGCCTAATCATTTGTAAGCAATTGTTCTGCACCATGGTGGACAGTGGTTCTTCTGCTGACTAGAGACAAAGATATTTTCTAATAATACTAATAATGTAATTCTTAATTACACTTAGAAGAATCTTATGTCCATATCTGTTCATGTATCTGTGTGTGTCTTCTCTCATCCAAAACTTCTTAGAGAGTGCCCCAACATTCACTCTTCCAATCTTTTGTAAAATTATTGTAGCCTGTTGTAAATATCCAGGCAAAGGCACTGGCCTCCATGAGAACCTGCACATTATTTTCACGTGTGAGTACCTTGAAGTAAGATGTGAAAACGCAACCAGTTGTTGAGCCTAATGTTTACCCACCTTAACCAGGAGACATTTCTACCTCTGTGTCATTCACAGTACAGTTGCCAAATTCTGAAACAAATATTCTCAAGACAACAGTCTCTTCCCTTATATTATCCTGATTTGCTCCCAATACAGAGCCACATGTGCACTGAAAAAAGCAGGAATCACATGATTAGATACTGTGAGATCAGTTAATTAAAGAATTTATTATAAGCTAAAAGATGCCCATTAAAGTTTCATAGGCAAATTAAATTCCTGCATCTCCAAGTACAGGCATTGAAGTTTTTTTGTGAAACTCCGAGAGTTTTTATCTTGAGTTTTAATAAAGGAAAACCCAAGACTGGGTTAATAAGTCATTAAAAGATTGCAAACAAAGGCTAGAAATAACTGTTGAGCTTTCACAAAAGAGGAAACCTACCAGCCCAGTTCCCAAGGACATGAGATGTTAGGTATAGTCTTGTAGGACTCAAAAGAAGATGGATAAAAACATGAAAAAGTTTACCAGGCCTGGAGAGTCACTCTGACTAGCTGATCTGAATGCAGAGAGTTGTGGAAAGCTTAAAATACTAAACAACAATAAAGCAGCAGAGGGTATTGATGAATGCAAAGTAATGCATATGAGGGAAAACAATCCTAATTAGATCTAAACCACAATGGACTTTAGCTATTATCACTCAGCACAAAAATCTCTGAACCATTATGGATAATTCCATGGAAATGTTGGTTTAATGATACGTAGTGATAAAAAAAGGCCAACCACATGCTTTCAGATCGGAAAAAAGGTAGCTGGGGATGGGTACAACAGAGGTTTGCAACTCATAAAGGTTCTGGAATTTCTTGTCTGTGATTGGAGACTGATTATTCAGTCTAAAAATCATCACTGTAATAAATAAATTGCAAAAAAATAATCTGAGGACATCTCATAAAATCAACTTACAGTTTTAAATCCAGTAAGAGGAACTAATTTTTCATACAATGCACAAGCTGTCTAACTCGTTGCTGCCAGACTTCAAAGAAGTCACAAGCATAAACAAATTTTAAAACATATTAGGTGTATTAGCGGAGGCAGAATTGGCAATTCCTGAACGCAGTGCTCCAGGCACAACCGCCCACTTGGGATGAGCTGATATATCAGTAAAACTGTTTGGTCATTTCCCAGTTTTGCTCACTTGTACTTTCCCAAAGCATCTGCTGCTGGTGGCAGGATAGTTGACATCTGACCCCTCTTCCCCACACATTTTTCCTTCTGCAAAGGCTGATTCCAAGGCCTGATCTCCTGGGAAGGAAATACTAAATCCTATAATTCCTTTTGGTTTCCAGTTTCCTATCAGAGTGTCATCCCCAATTAACTGCTTCTCTGTTCATGTCCATCTCTCCCTCCCTTTCCCCCATTGCTTCCTATTGGCACCAACCAGAGACAGCACTATTTATTTCCTCAGGTAATTCCAGTCTCCTACCTGCCTTCCTTACCCTTTCTTAAATATTTTTAACTTCATGCAAAGTGATGCCTTTCACAACCATTTCATAAGACAAGAGGACCCTCTGCCAAATTACAGATCCTTATTCCCAAACAATAGGATGGGGGCAGAGGGAAGGAGGGGAAGCTACAGCTATTCAGAGCAAGGTTTGCCAGGACTTTTCGGTGTGGTCAAAACAAATAAAATTTCCTGCTGCCTAATGCCTGAAAATGTTTGAATATTTTTTGCTGAAATTTTCCACAACAGATTCAACTAAGAAGAAAACCAGCATGGAAAACTTCATCTCACAGAGATGCCAAATGGTTAAAGTCCGACAAAGTTATCAGCAACTGCCAACAGGGAGCTACCATGGAGAACGTTAGGCAATCTTAGTAAAACTTCATCTATTACAGCGTCAAAGAGCACAACATGTAGTAAAAAATATGTGATTACTGATGCTTCTGATACAATGGAAGCATAGATTTCAATGACAGATTTTGGCAATCATTTAATTGCACATTATTTTAAGAATGCAATATTTTATTTTTCAAGATGTCATCAAATTCAAAAAATCCTTTTTGTCATGGGCCAAGAGGACTTTTAAAACTAGAAGTAATGAGAGCATCAGCCCTGGCAATGACTGCAACAAATAATGTCCTACAATTCTCTTTGTTTGCAAGTATCCATAATTTTTTTTTTAAATGACTGTATTATGACTGACTCTCAGAAATGGTAAACCAGCCATATTTAAAGTGTGCCTTACTAACTGAAGAAAAGCCAGTTTTATAAGCAGATAAATATACACAGATCTGAGGGGACATCAGCTACAAGGACATGTACAAAGTTCCTCCCTTTTCTCTGGACTATCAAGAGATGCTGTATAGATATAAGCAAAATAATAAAAGATAGATTTGCACACGTGACTTCTGGGTTTTCTGGCTTTTGTGTACTTCTAAAAAAAATAGTGGTCCATTCAGACTGATCTTCTCTATTAATTATATTTAAGGAGATAATTACACTCCCAAACTAACTAATAAAGGCCAAGTTTTTAGTTTCCCTGGAGAGTTGTTCAAGTGTCTACTTTACGGCTTTGTAGACAAGAAGAACTTTATTTTTCACAGATCAAGAAGACCTCATTGAGCTCACTTACTTGATTTCTGAATGTACACAGAAAGAGTTTCCACAAAAGAGAAAGGCTACTCACCAGTTTACAAGATCCGATCATTAACAAATCTACTGTTTTCAATCCAGAATTCTTGCAGGTCTTCTTCACATCAGGGCCCGTGATGTACCGCCCTATATCTATGCCACAGGGACCCTTTCAGAACTTCTCTGACACTAGCCTGAAGGCAAGCTGAGTATCATGTGCTTCCCTTTCCAATAAAAGCATCCAAAGAAAAGTCTACGATAAACTTCACTGAATTTTATAGGGATAAAATGTTTAAATCTCCAGGGGTTTGCTCCATCTGAATGAAAACAGGGGTGAATTGGGCTGTCGTAAGAGGGCTCAGCAGAGAATTGGTCTGTGACTTGCGTTTGAAACATGCAAAGTTACTCTGCAGGCTGAATAAATAACACTGAAATACAGGTGATGAAAATATTGCTCAGAGGAAACCTCAACTTCTGCCCCACCATTTACAGTCCTGTCTTCCTTATGAACCAGTCAATATACTAACATTTAAAAATAGCCATGCACTGTGAATTTGCTGTCAAGTAATTTCAGCTTTTTCAGCTGAAAAGAATTTTAAGCTCAAGCACAGCAGAGCCTTTCTCAGCTGGGTTTGATTCCTTTCACCAGAAGATATTCTGATTCACAGACTGAGGAGAGAGAATTCAGGTTAGCTGCTCACAGAAGGAGTCTGCTTGAGCAGGTAATCAGGGATTTCTCTTTTTTTTAATTTTTTTTCCTTCTTCTTTTTTTTTTTTTTTTCTTTTTTGGTCCCCCTTTTAAATGGATCAAATTTCGTACAGAGAATCATGAAGAAACAATAAACATGGAAGCCTAGAATAGCATTTTTGCAGAGACAAGTTTCAGGATAGAATAACGCTTTAATTTTTTCCAGGCTTCCCACAGTATTGCTGGCAAGCCTTGAAAGCTGTAGAAGAGCAAGCAAACGGATTCCAAATCTCTACCATGGGCCAGATTGTATTTAGCCCTGCATGGGACTGTAAGAAGCGAGCACAAGGGGAGAGAGAACAAAGAACCTCCTCCTGTGCTGAAGCATAAACCAGCAGGGAAACATGAGCACTGTCTCATGAGAAGATGAATCATGACATCAGTTTCTCCCAAAAAGGGCTGGGAAGAGTTCGGGAGTGACTGGTAGTTGTCCCTCTTTGGCAGTGGCCATCAGAGCTGTTCAAATATGAGAAAATATCTTTGCAAAGGACTGCTGCATTTCACCTGCCAAATTTCTTTATAAGTCTTGAGAGGATCTCAGATAAAATGCACACTGAGATAAACCCTTCCTCTTCCAACCTGACTCCATCATAGGACCTGGTCTCAGTCAGAGTATGGAAGGGATGTCTGACTCCCAGGAAATCAGAAATTCCCAGGAACAAATATATAATGTGTGGACTGACTACACAGACTAGGCTTCTGCAGGATTTTTGCTTTAGTTAGGTCTGTCTTCTGGTGTTGTTTTTTTTTTTCTTTAAGTCTTTCCCCTTTATGATCCTAGAAGCTGAGGAAATATTATTTCTAAGAGAAAAAATGAAGATTGGGTGGTTTGGTTTTGCCACACAACAGCTGAAGGTGAAACCAAAATGAGCTTGTTGCTTCTATGTCTAACAGATTCTGGTATGCTTTTACACCTTATCATTAATTCAGTTAAACATCTATGCAGTGCTGTCAAGACTTCAGATTTCAGTGTCTCTACTAATGGATTTACAAACTAACCAAAGGAACTGATACAGCCTTTCTATGGAAATAAAACCTCTTCTTGACAAAACTCCGCTACTTACTTAGCACACATGCTATATCACTGTTCATGTGAAAACAACCAAACAACTAAAGGAAAGAAAGTGGGTCAGACTGGAGGGCAGGAATAGAACCATCTTCCTGACTTACTTTCTACCAATCAAATCTGTGCCTCTAAAATCTCTTTTGCTCCTTCCCATTTGTTTATTTGTTCAAACTTCTAACTCTGCTCCTAACTCAAATTGTCAACTATGGGGGATAGTTGACAGGATAAGGATAATAAAGAACAATTCGGGATAATAATTTTCCAAAGAGACCTCATGGTCATGCAGCTATACCCTTTTTAAAATTTCTTTTGCGCAGAATTCTGCCATTGCACCTCCTCCACAGGAAAATCTGATCAAGATGGGTGTAATCAGTAGAAGGCTGACAAAACTTCTCTCTGCTTTTGAAAACAGCAAACCAAATTCCATGTAATTATTTATCAGTCTACTCATATGACAATAGTCTCTTTTTTAACTATGTACACACAAGTGCCCTTTATATTCAGCAGCATTAAAAATTAACAGTATTTTTACTACGGTGCTTTTAAGCTATAGGACTCATTCCTTTAAAAATAAACACATTGGAAATTAGTTAAACAGTTTCAAATGCAGATATACACAAAATGCTCTGAACAGTAGAAATGATCCTTTTGCAATCATCAGTTAAAACTTGCACTTCACTCTCTTCACTGTTATTAGCATTTAAAACTGCTAAAACATCAAAACACCGTGGTAACACATTTTTATCCTGCACAATTAAGTTCACAAGCTTTTGACTCTGGTTGATATATTGTGACTTTCAAAAGTTCTTCACATGCAACAACTCAGGTGCATAGGGTACATGGTAGCCTTTAACAGAAACATCACCAAGCAATCTTCCTCTCTCAGTTTCATCCATATATACCAACTGTGGATACAGCAGCACGATCATTTGTCATAGCCAAAGAAATGCTGAAATGCTTATACAATTAAAAAGCCATGCAGCCTTCACAATTTTAAAGTAGGATGCACTGATGCATCCTTCCCAAACAAACAGTCAAACAAGTATTCTTGGCAAGACAGAACTGCTGAGATTTTTTAACTTAGGTTTCTAAATAAATACTCCTTTCTTTCCCTTACACTGGCCCCTGGTGTGTTTTATGTGAGGATATTTAATAGACCCCATCAGGTCATAGTACACAAGGCTCAGAATTGGTTGCCTTTACTGAATAGGCTGGGAAAGCTGCCTCAACAAATCTGTTCATGCTTAAGGCCTGGTCGCTGCCAAGTGACGTGCTGGAGACGGCTGCCTTTCCATCCTCTGCTGTTAGTTTAACTGCACATTCACAGCAGAAAGGACAAAAGATATACACCACGACTATGCCAAAATGAGAAGCAAGACTGCTCTTAGACCCAAAATGCAACCCTGGTGGTGCAGAGCTAGTGTTTACTTTTTCTCTGGCTCATGAGTTTTGAAACAAAAAAAGCCCAGTCCTGAGTTTCATCAGTCCTCTGGAGTCTCAGAGACCTGAGAAAGCTCAATTGTACTTAGAGATCTTCCTTTTACTAATCATAATAAATACATTTGAACAATAAATACATGTAATCAGAGGAGTTAAAAAAAGGGAAGACATAAAATAACAATAGATGCAAGGTTGACAGTGGGGCAAAACTGATGAAATTGCTGGAGGATTCTGTCCTTATATAAAGACCCTGTCATGCTGCCAAGGTCAGCTGAAGCTTGGGTTATCTGTTGCCTGAGGCTACTCTACCTTGTTTTTCATTCAGAGATCATTGTTCTTTGGTTGTTTATGTGGATTTTATTCCACCCTTTTCTTCATAGCGTCTTCCCTTCTCAGCCTGCAGTCCCTGAGGCACACACCAGAAGCCCATTCTGGTTGTGCACTGAGAAATCCAGACTACTCTAATAGGAAAGAGCAGTATTAAGTGCAACAGTTTTCCTCTTTAAAAGGGAGAGACACAGAGAAAAGGTATTTAACAAATCCTTTGCAAAAAGTGAAAAATTCACTAATTACTTTTAAGGATAGTTCATGTATGTGAAGGGATGCCATCTAAATATCTTTATCACCATAAACCAAGGAGTTAAAAACACAGTTTTCCTTGTATTTTAATGACATTTAATGCATTACATGTATCAGTACCATTTATCAGTACTTAAGAGATTCAGCAGATGGAAAAACATAAAGGAGAAATTGTATAGGAGAGGAAAATTAAGGGGAGAAAGAAAGGCAGATAGTACAGTGTACAGTAGTATATCATGCACACAAAAGAATAATTGAGATTTTAGAATGGAGGTTTTAGGTAAGATTTTCACGGTGAAATGTTGTATAACATGGGGCAGGAAAGGACTGAGAAACCAGAATCTCCTATCATAGGTGCTACAGTTATCTCTCGCATTAGTTGATTTAAAACCATTGCAAGGTATGCCAAAGCTTTCTTATTCCTTCCTTTATGGTCAGTATCTGAAGAAAACTTTACAGGAAACAAATTCAGCTTTCACAGCAAAAATTTTATCAAGGGGCAGAATCAAACTCTACCATTAGCAATGCCAGCTCCCACTGACTGAAGTGGGAGTTGGATTTGCTTATATCAAAGCTGACTTTGGCAAAGGTAGTCCCAAAGAGCCATGTAATAGGCTTCCTTATCCTTTCCTCGCTGTGGGATTTGACATGATTCTAATGTCTCTTACATGCCCCTGACTGCAAGATAAAGAACTAATTAAAAATATTTGCCTATTTTGGATTTCAAACTGTTATTTTGTTGTGCAAGAAAAGGGCAAAAGAGTTTAATCTAAAAAGAATAACAATTAGTGCCATTAACATAGCCATTATTTTTTGTTTAAGTTTTGTTTCAGATATATTTCTGTATTTTAGGGACATTTCTTTTATTTTTTTTATTGGTTACCAAGGTTATTGCATCCTCTAGGACAATTAAAACTTGCTCATGAAATAAGCAATGTATACATTTTAGGATAAAACTACTGCACACATTTGAAAGACAGTATGCATGGAAGGAATCACTGTAAAAAACTAAATAATCTGTTAATTAGACATGAAAGATAACCACCACTATAAGCTTAAGGAGGCTAGATTTTTAAAAGATTGCTTGACAATTGAAATCAGATGGGATCAGCTCAAAGTTCCTCAAGTACTTAATAAGAAACAACCAAAAAATGTTCTACTCTGCCGAAATTGTACACTTTCCATTATACATATATGTTTTAAACCTATTTTTATAATGCAATAAAGTTTTTATAGCAGAATAAGTACACAGCACAGCCCTTGGTGATGGCTCTTGTGTTGTATAACATAGCTTAGTGAAAAGGAAACACCTGGCAATTTTTTATCAGAAAAAACTTTTTTCTCTAAGGAAAAAAAAAAAAAAAAAAAAAGCTTAACTCATTCTCCGTTCACACAGAAAGTTCATTTACTTTCACCAAAAAACCCCCCACAAACCAGTAAAGCTTTGAAAAGCACTTTCCAAAGAGTGAACCTCATCAGAAATAGTTTTTTGTTCCTTGTATGGGATTTACAAAATTATTTGAGTGAACAGCATTTAATCAAGGTCATGATTTGATTCAAGATCTGTCCCTACACTATGTCACTTATACAGCTTTGGGAAAAGATCTTTAAACCTCTGTAGAAAAGACTACATGGAAATAGCTGATAAACTGGTATTGATTTTCACATATCGCCCTTGTCAAAAGGATTTATTGATGTGTCAATGCATGTTGTGGCAAGGATCATAGCAGGATAGCTTTAAAGGATTTATGGTGAATCTATAGGCTTTAATACACTCTGTGGTAAATAACTAACAAGTACTGTGTATATTGATTCTTGTGATGTGGTCAATGGAATCTTTAGCCCACTAATTGTTAGTATTGACAAAAGGTTCATGATCTAAATGAGCAACAGAACATCACTCCTAACCAGCATTGCTCCAAACATCATTTCTTCACCATTTACCCCCCCCCCCGGAACAATGCTTAAATGCAGAAGTATTCATCAGGATTCTGCATTACCAACTTTAGCCAGAGCCTGCTTAGTTTTTAGATCCCTGCTCTCCACCCTGCAGTGTCTCAATGTATGTTTAAGCATCTTTAACTCATTTTAAAAGTCAAAGGACAGTTAACTGTGGCTACAACTTTCACCTGAATTATTCCTCATTAGGACTTCTAAATGGGCATCTTACTCCAAATTCAGACACTTGCCTGTACTACGAGTGGTTTATTATTTTCAACATTTTAAAAATTTGGTATTTAAATATATGTGGGTACATAGATGAGACTCTGATTTGATGTCTGCAAAGAATTTTGTGAGAAAAGAATTTTGAAGAATTATTTTGGGGTTTGTATAGGTGCATGCTCATTCCTGGCAGCTTAATGTCTCAGCCCAGATCTTTAATTTTATTATCTACAAACAAAGAAAGAAACAATTAAATAGTTGCAAAAAGATTTATCAAATTTACTGCTAGTGTAAAATCAATACCCAAAACTAATATAGCTGGTTAATTAATTATCAGTTAAACAATAAATAAAATTTCCATTCATACTTATACAGAACTAGGTAAACACAGTGTGTGTATACAAAGCATTATCGATTCATTCCATTAGCCTTGTGTCTTAAACTGAGTAATAAATACAGTTTACAGTGTTTTTGAATGTCTATCAGATACCTCGGAGACCTACTAGCCTGTCTTTCAGTATCTCAAACACATGGAAAAAAATACACTCATAAAAACCCCAACACTCCAAGACAAAACGAAGAAAAATAAGCAAGCAAGCCCTGAAGCTTGCTTTCTGAAAACCAGAAAGCTGGTCTTCAGTACACCTCTTTCTCTTCAACAGCTTGAAAAAAACCCCAACATTATTTTATCAGAGTTGGATTAATTTATGCTTAAAACAGAAGAATAAATTAAGAAGTGAAGATCCTCAAGCAAAAGCATGGTGTTTTGGTTTACATATTTATCCAAACTAATCTGTAGGAAGGCATCTAGGGATGGGATTTCAACCTAAAGTTTAAATACTGATAGGTCATATAGAAATTTAACATTACCTTCTTTGTTTGGCGCCTTTTTTTTTTTTTAATTTTTGTTTGAAGCTTTAATTGCCTTTGTGTCTTTCTACAGCAATGTTTGGAGGCACGTTTAAAAAGTGGTTTTGCCTAGGCATTGCAGATTATCATTGCCTTAAGTCTGCTCTGCTTTCCTAAAAGGGCAATTTGTGGCTTGTGGTGAACAAGCTTGTGGTGGTGACAGTAGTAAAACAGACAGTCTCGGTGTCTAGCCTACTTTAAAGAGGGTTGGCTTGAGATGGCACTTCCCCTCACATCAGTTCTATACAAGCCAGTCATCAGCTTAATAACCACAGAAAAACCCAACAACTTCCTAAGTAAATATTCACCAGTTCAAAGCATGGAGCCTACCCAATACTTGTACATACATCAAATGTGTGGTCAGAGAAACTGTTTCTAACATATAGCAACAAATGTAAATCAAGTAATTTTTAGCAAAATTCTCTAAAATTAAACCTATAAATGTATTTAGTGTTTGCGCTCTCTTGAGAACTTGAGCCAGTCTGTGTTATGAGCTCCCTCAGACCTTTTATTCCCAATAACTTTTAGGTAAAATGATGTGATTGCAAACACAATTTACTGAAGCCACAACAAGTCAAGGAAAACGTACTCAAACAATTTGTCTTGAGTCAATTACAAACCTTAATAAACTTTCTGATCTTGATTAATAACACTGAGGTATGTGTTTAACTTTGCAGATATGCCTAAATTCCATTTACTTTGGCAGTTCTTAACAGCTCTGCTGTACTGGGATCCTTTCCTCAAAAAGAACCTTCATTATAGGCTAGCTACTGGCCTCATTTCTTATCCTTCTAAATTCTTACCATTATATTATAAAATTATCTTTCCGCCACATTCAGGTCATGTGTCTTAGAAGCAGTGGATATGAATATAACATACAGCCTGAATATCTTATATCTAGGGTAACAACATCAGCAGAAGGGCAGCAAAGTAAGTTCTTAAATCTTTTCAGCATCCATTAAACCAGGATCTCATTTCAGAAATAAAACCTGCCTTTTCAATCACACACACACTAACCTACCAATCACTGATTTATATCTGAATAAATAAATTTTAACCTGTTCAGTCCAATTGTATTATTTAATTCATATAATGGATGAGATCTTCATTAAGATCCAGAAATCCTTCTTACATCATAATACATGAGTAAAATAGGAAGTTATTAATAAAGTATACTGTGATGGGTAATATAACTAATGGGTTCTGCTTTGTAGGGTTGGAAGACTGACTAATTATTGGTATTGTTCTTTACAATCTCATGATGAGATTGATAATGAAATACCACATGGGACCTTACCATCTACTGCTCAATTCCATATTTAGCTGGCAATTTAGCTTCATCTGAATATCATTTTCAGCAGCTCCTTACACGGCCAAATGTTACAACTAAGCAATAAAGGCAGCCATTGCAGGCAGTGTGGTTTACCCTGTGCAAGATGCAGGAGAGGCAATACAGAGCAAGGAGATAAGCATCCTGCATCTATGCTGTGGCATTCAGGAATGTAAAATGCAGTAAAAAACCCACCAGTTCTTATAAGTTACTTGACAGGCAGAATTAAAGTTGGAGAAGTCAGAATGATATATGATCTCTTGCTGAGACTTCTGCCATTATATCTTAGTTGTGTACAGTACCCTACAAAAACACCATAGTTTTTAAAAAGCATAAAATAAATAAAAAGTTGCAATAAATGATACTTAAAAGCAATGCAAAAGAAACTGTTCTAATTCAGAAAGACTGGGAGGCTCTTTGACACCTGGATTCTCAGTTAATTATGATATTTCACTCTTCAAATAAGTTATTTTCTTCTTTGTTCCATTCCAACAGAGCAACATTCAGTCCTATGGCACAATTACCAATGGGGTGGCTAAACGGTTAGTAATAAAATGCTGATCAAGGGCAGCAAGGTTTGGAAAATAGGTTTAAACCTGGTAGGTAACCAATATGCTTGCTTCACTCCAGGCCAGAGCCACCAGAGCCAAAGGCAACCTCAGAAGGATGGGTTTATCCATCCCTATCTTACAATTCTCCAATTTCATTAATCTTCGGTAAATTTTAATTTACAGTTGTAGAATATTTTGAAGAATGGGAAAGGTATTGAACCGAGAATACCTTTATAAGATGTATTTGGCAATGATGCGTATGGTGTTTGCTGGGGACATTGTCCTGGCTGATGAGAGAGAAGGCAATGAAGCTCCACCATGAGAGATTTTATGTTTTCAATAACTATCAGCACTGTCACTAAAGGCTGATCTGCAAGTGTCTCCTGTGTCCAATTATCACTACCCATTTTGGTAAATGACAAGTTATCAGGACAAATCTGTCTTCCAGACTCCTTCTGGGTATTTAAATATAGCACATTTCCTTGTTTCAAGCTAAATCTGTGGGCATAAGCACTAAAAATGCAGTTTACCAAATTTATGGCAAGACTGCCTTTCTTCTTTTGAAGAAACCAAACACCTTTCTATGGTTTGAATACACTTTCTCACTTTTCTTTTTCTTTTTATATAGAGATGATTTGAACCTTTTTACACCACATCAGGTTACAGAATGAAAACAGGACTTCAGAAGAAACAGGTGAATCCAGATACTTTCAAAGTGATAGTAATTTGCAGCAATAAATGGGATTCTACTTAAATATGATTTGTTTCTCCTGCAAATCAGCCCAATATTATAAACTGATCTCTTCAAACTGCACTGTGTGATGAAGTGTAACCACTATTAGCTGGCACAACTTGGGCTCAGCTTCAGGTTAGTTTCTTTGGGCAGGCCTGTGAGCTATTTCTTAGGTCTCATAGACAACAAACAGTAGATTTCCCAAAGAATCCCAAAACCTGGATGTTTTTTCTTGGGAATGCTGTCTCCACTGGACAGAAAGGCTTCTCCTCTACATAACCAGAAACCTTCACTCTTCATTCACTCGTATTCTTACCTGGGACAAAATAGATAATGTAAGATTTACCTCCTCCTCCTCCTTTACCATCCCTTTTGATGACAAATGTTTGTTTTTAAACATTCCCAAGCTACAATTTCAAGTGTCAATTTCTTTTTTTACGTTTTAAATAATTTTTAACTCTAATCTGTAATGCATTTATAATTAGAGGTGCCCTTAAAGATGCGTGTGAAATTCAACCTTGCAATTAATCTTACTCCAGCCACTGGAACACACTGCCCTGAGGTGGCTGGCAAGAGCTGTAAGGCTGGTCCCAGCAGTACTCTCGCTGTTGCTTTCTGTAGTTGCCACGCTGGGGAAGAGACGAGGCAAAGGAAGGAATTTCTATACAAGCCTGAGTGTTCTCAGTGTCTTGATTATGTTCTTCTATGTCATCCTCCTACTAAAAGCACATAGAAGACAAGCTCCATCCAAGAAAGAGATCCCATTTGTTTCACTGCCAGCCAGGCAAAAATCTCCTCAAGCAAGCCCTCTCTGTAAACACCGAGGCAGACATCTCAGTTACTTTCTCAGGCTCCTCAAAACCACCTGAAACTGATCATTTCACACTCAGAGTTTGGTCACATGTTTGGTGTGTAAGCACAGCAGAGAGTTTTCAGACAAAGGCACAGCTCTAGGCAGCATTACAACACGGAAAAGCTGCAAAGTAAGCTACCAAAGGTACTCAGGAGGCCACAGAAAACCCCCAGAAGGCCTTAGAAGTAGTGGAAAGACGTTAATCCCCATAACCTCTGGGATGCCAAGTTCTGTGCCATTCTTCCTTAGCTACCCAAGCAGATTGCAATGTTTATTTTTCTTGAAGTACGTTTCCAACTGTTTTCAACTTGAAAATATTTTCCAAAACCCTCTGGCCCTGCCAGGAGCAAACGTTTTGGTGCCTGTCAGGATTGGGGCTCAGTGCTCAGTTCCTCTCACTTTCTGGTGCTTCCCCCGTGAAGTGGGGAGTTACTGCTTCTTCCCAGCCCTGTTAACCTTGTTTATTTAGATAGAAAACTTGTTGGGAGAGGAACTGTCTCTCACCATATGTATGTAGACTACTCTGAACAATAAGGCCTTTGCCTCTCCAGGCACTATCAGCATTTAAGTAAGAAAGCCAAGTGATGATAATTCTTAGAAAAAAAATGCAGGGAAAATAACCTAAAAATCACCAGAATTGACATAAAACTCTCCAGCAGATGGGGGCCTAGCACTCCCTGAGGGCCCTGCTTATGTGAAGACCAGTTACTTGTAAACATTTATAAATTCTGGCAAATATGTACAGACTTCCTCAAAAGTAATTACATTCTCCTCCTCTTGCATCAGAGGCAGCTGGTGGTGTCTGAAATATACCCCATCTTTACGTCATATCTGCACACATATACATGTACATAAAATAAGTTCTGTCTCTGCTGATATGTTGAGGGCAAGGAAAAACTCCCATGAAAAGGTGGTTCTAAGAATCATTATTTTTGATAGAAGTATTGCCTGTGCAAGACACATAAAGCAAGCATTGCCGTTGGCTCACTCAAATTACTTTAGATCTCCCAGCCAAGGTAAGTCACACTGTTCATTTACTGGTAGGGGCATTTTAGCCTGAAGTTTATCTGACAAAATAATGAAAATCTGTTTTCCAAAATACAAAATGACAAGTTATACTGTCCCACTGAAGTGTTTCAAGTCATAAGTCATTTATATTTATAAAATATAGTGGCTGCTGAATATTGTAATAAAGTAACAAAAGTCAGGTTCAAATTAACAAACTGCAATACAATCAATTAGCAAATATAGCCCTGTCATGGTAAAAAAACAAAAATATTTTAGGAAGAGAATGATTAAAACTATCTTTATTGATAGCAATAATCACTAAATAAAATCAGTCCTTTAAGCCCCATATGACAACTACACTAGCAAAAAGGAATACACAAAAGCCAAAGAAATCTAACTGCAATGAGACATCCATTTCCAGTCTGCTGCTCTGAATGGCTCCTGCTCTGACAGAAACCTCTGGCAATGAGGTTTTCATTAGGGAACAGGCACTGGATAACTATTTGAATAAATATGGCTTACCTGTAATGGAATATTTCTAGAGAATACAGATACAGAGAATGCACTGAATACAGATGGTGCACAAAAGTCACCACATGGTTTGAGATGAAACCTCTACCTTCATTTATTTGGGAATATATATATAATAAGGACAGTGGATGAAAGCAGCCAAGTATTTACCTTGCACTGCCTGGTGGGGTCTGTCTGTCTGTAGCCTTTGAATCCTTGTCCCATGGCACCCAGTAAAGCCCTCTGCAGTTTGCAGGGCTGCATTGTTGAAGCTGGACTGACCAGACTGCAGACCTGCTGCCAGGGATGGAGCACTTCCTGATCAATCATATCAAAGGTTCAGCCCTTTATGGCACTGTTAAAAACAAACTTTCCAGCACCCTTCTCCAGTTTGGTATGTTCCCCAGCCCCACTCCTGCAGGTGTGCTGTCAGCACAGCACAAAACAATCCACCAAAATAGCAGGTTGTTTTTTCCATGTTTGAATTCCCAGTCCTCCAGTGCACTGGAGGCTGATGAAGGTTTCCAAAAGCATCAGCTGTGATCTGAAGAGAAGCACCTTGATTAGAGAGGCACTGAAGAGCAGCTACAGGAGTCATACAATTCTGGCATGCTGAAGTGTGAGGCTTGATGGCTGTTTCCTCTTTTCCCACCAAGATGAAGAGGAAACTCATTTGGTGCTTCTGAAGTCGAGTTTTCTTAATTATATTGCCTGATCACTTTAAAGCACTATTTGCACACAAACATTGCACAAGTTAACTGCATGAGAACATACTAGCTGATAAGGGTGGCTATGTAGGTGGTTTGAATCCCTTTTAAGACAGAAGTTATTTACATCTGTTTTGCAGCATTACATCCGAGGCCATGCTGTATACTCGCCTTATGTTTGCGTCTAACATGGATAGTCCAGATTTCAGGCTTTGCATGAAATTCGGCTGCACTGCAGACTGCTCAAGAGAACAGCCACTCTGTCCCAGAGTGAGAACAGCTCCCTCAAAGCCAGGGAGAACACCTAGCGTTCGTGTCCAGATCAATCTGGTGAGACCTCCTTAGCAAAAAGTAGCCAATGTAGATATAAATAAACTGTGCTAAAATTTGAATGCAACTCTTGAGTTTTACTTAACCTGCCAAGGTAATGAGCTGACGGAGAGGAGAGGCAGCAGGGAGGAGTGACGAAAGGGAGGAGAACAACCAGTACTCCGAGGTACTGTTGGTACTGGGGGCTGTTGCTTTCCCGGAAAAGATGCAGCACATGAAAAATTGAGGTAAGAGTGGGAAGAAAAGGCCTGAGGGGAAGCACAGGTAGGAAGGATGGTATAAGAAGCAAGGAAAGAGCAATGAAGGCAGGAGTAGCCAGAGAACGGAAGATTGCCAGGAATCACGCTGATTACTTTTTTTTTTAAGCAGTCTATAGTTCACAGTTAACAGGCTGTGTTTGTACAGACGGGTAGGGATGGCTATTGGAAAGTTCGTTCTCCAGCTCTACAGAAAACAGAATCCTTGCATGGATTCATGTATAACTTATATAATTTGTTTTCTGTGTAACAGCTCTCTCCTGCAGGCTCTCATTCTAAACCTATTTCTTCCAGTGCAGATGATTCTTGGAGGTTTTTTTCTGAACTACAAATACGGAGTCCAGAGAACTACTTTCTGTTCCTTCTCCCCACCTTTGCTCTTATTTCAAGCCAAGCCAGTGTAAGGGATTTTACAAAATGAGGCAGTTATAAAGAGGTCAATATCACACTCCATTTACATTTTAAGGAGTTTTAGGAGAGGTATACAAGAGTATTGTTCACCTCAGCTTGTTCTATTTAGGAAGGCTTACAACAACATTTCAAATGACATGTCTACTCCAATAAAACACTAGAGGGCTTGGATGCCATCTCGTACTTCTGCAGAACAGTAAATACAAAGAGCCCTACTATGGGAATATGAATATTCACTAGTAACGGAGGGAGGTGAATTGTTATGCAAGTGGCAATATTCACTGCATACACTGAAATTCCTCTTGCTTCACTCTAATGCACAATGTTCCTCTGCCTTTAGATAGATGTATCTAAATATACTTTGTGCTGTTTGCATTTTTATAAAATTTGACATGAACTGATTTTGTTTAAAAAACCCAACACAACTGAATACCACATTATTTATAACATTATTACATTAATCAGCTTGTTATAAACAGCGAAGAGAAGACAGTTTTTTATACAAGCTGAAATATTTTCTCTGCAGAAAGCAATAGATGAGTTAAATACAAATAGGAAAGCTTAGTGAGGTGTAAAGTCTCATATTTGAACTTCAAAAGTGATGTCATTTTAAACTGACTTAACACTATTTCAAGTCTGATTGATTGAAAGCCTCAATCATAATACTTGTTAAAGTATCTTATAGTATTAAAGATCAGAACATGGTGTTAGAAAGTCTCTGAAACACGTTTAAAGGCGGTCCAAAGTCCATATCCATCTTCAGCTTTGATACTCAGCACCACTATTACCAAGCCTCCAGGAAGAATTTCAATAAAAAGCAGTAAAACCCTTCACTAGTAGATCTGCTGGAAAAGTGTCCACAAAAAGACATTACTTCATCACTTGGACATAGTAGAAAAGCCAAGTTTGAATTCATCCTACAATCAGTGCATGGACTACACAAACAAATAAACCACGGAGAATAGGCTAATGGAAGAGAATAATCTGGCCAGAGGAAGTAGTAGAGGAAAAAAAACCCAACCCATTACTGAAACGCATTATATTATATTATAAACTGTTACCACATAGTATGACAAGGCAAATATGGAATAATTTAACTGAAGCATTTAGCCATTTCTCCTGCTTGCAACTGTCTGCAAATGGGCTCCTATTATTATTATTACTATTACTCTACAGAGTTGCTCAATGAACAGTGTATTGAACACATCTTAGCATATAATGTTTGCAACTGTTCACAGAGCATATTCCTTAGATAATTTGTTAGATGCAGTTCAACATTTGCCCTGTAGAATCTTCTGGGTAAAGCACAGAATAAACTTTATGTTCCCTGACTAGCTAATATAAACTTATAAACAATTTTTATCTGCAACACACTGCAAAAATATTTTGTTTAATCTTGGCTCTATCTTCAACAACGGAGTTTTACAAACCTTCACAATGTCTACAGTTGAAAAAAAAAAAGCTTTTAGGCATTGTGGTGGACTTTAATCTCTTTACATCTAAATTGGCAATAAAAATAAGCCCCAAGAATAGGCATCAAGTGTCTTTTTGTTGTGTTAGGAGGCAGCAAGGAAAAACACTTCCATAAGTGCATCGAGCCCCGAAAGCCACTTATGTGCCATGTTCTGCACATGGTAGCAAAGCATTCAGAAGTGAGGCAGATAATATTCTACAGAGATGCATTAGAATACTTTTCAATTTAAATTTCTCAAGACCTCCATTACAGCAATAAAGCTCACCCCAGTAATTTTACCCTTCTGAATAGGCTGAACATTAACTAAATCAGAATCAAACCACTGTGTGAAGCTTAGAAAATAAAAAAATAGCTAAATCGAAGCTGCTATGAAGGAACAACTTCCAATAAAAAATATAACTTTTCTGCTATTCTCTCCCAAAACTAAGACTCAAATACAGGGAAAATTAATGGTTGAGGTTTAATTAATTACTGTGGTTTTCTCCTGTTGCTTCATTATGATTGGTACCATAGTCACTATAAAGCAACTGTAATTTGATTGAAGGAGACTGCAGTACGCTGATATATAAATATAGAATACTTAAATCTGATTAGTTTACCATGAATTTATTTTATTCTCATGCTTTTAATAATGGATAATTGTCTTTCTTTAAAATTTGAGCCCATTTTTACTGAACTATTACTGTTTCAATGAAAAATTTAAATGTTGATTTTAGACCTGAATTGAAGAATGATATTGATGGGAATATATCCCAGCAGTGCCACTGCATGTCACAACCTATGGATAATCAGTGGAGGACAGAGGGGTCTTTATTTGCCAGGGCTATTTGGTCTTGCATAGACTTTATTCCTATGCCACAATCCCTGACAGCAACCCCTTTGCATCACAACCATACCTGTTATACGAATATGTATATGTTTTTAAGACTTTTGGATGAAAATTATTTTACTCTGGGGAACAAAGGCCGTGTTTGATAAGGTATCATGACGAAATCTACTAAATTACTTAGATGCTGATAGGAAAATTCAGGCAACAGAATTTTAAAGTGTTGTTCTCAAAATACCCCTGAATTCCTCATTTACCTTTTGGAATATTTATGTCAGCCAACCTTTCCAACGTAGTCGTCTACTTTTTTAATTCCTTGTAGTTTGAGAGAAAGAGATGCTCTGAAGCTGCAATTCATCAGGTCTATTTTAAGTGTCCACATTGGAAGGAGACAAGTTGTTTTCTATGCCAATATGCTTCTCTCCAGTGATCATAGATGGAAGTCTAGACATGTGACTCGGAGGTGATCATCCACATTCGGTTGGGTGAATCCCACACCTTGTGTTTGCAGAAGTCTCCTCTTCTGCACATAATGAGAACCGTGGACAGTGTGTTGGAAGCAGGGCTGGATCCCAGATTTCCCTACTTCCAGGTAAGTGACCTATTCCCTAACCTGTGGTCTAGAGTCTCTTCTCCAACCCCATCCTTCCTAGTAAGCATAGATGTAGCTCTCTGGGCCCATTTGCTCACCATAAGAGAGCTGAGGAATATCTTCATCACCAGCACCTCAAGCAAAGAAGTAACTGTGGGTCAGAAAGGGATAAAAGGCTGTCCCAGGAAGCATTTGAGCCAAGAGCCCCAATGAAATAAATGTTTGCCTGCAAACCAAAGGAGTACTCCTGGCCTCCTCCTATCTTAATAAAGTGATAAGGGTTGCAGGTTCCCCACACAGTGTCCTGGCTGCTTTAAATCTTATTGTGAGTGCGAGGTTAAGCAGCACAGCTGATCCTGTCCAACAGTACCTTGTGTCAAAATGAGCAGCCTTTCAGCCTCCTCCCCTTTCTCTCATGGCTCTGCAGGCCCTCCACCTCCTACGTTTGGGTTCATCTGACTCCTGTTGGCCAGGTCAGGTCATTCAACTGACGAAACACTGCAGGGATTTGTTGGTTTGCTGTGGCAGCTTTCTGTTTCTTTAGCAAAGGCAACTCAACTCATGTAGGGGTTCAACACCTGCTATTGCAACTACAAGAGCAGGCACGGCTGGAGGGAGACGACCTTGACAAGAACCAGAAGCTTAGAAGGCCATTGACAAAACAGGCCAGCCAGCAGCAGACCTCGGTTAGCACCATCGTTCAGCCCTCCCTCGCTCCTTCACAGTGCCCCCCCGGCTGCACTCAGACCCCTCTCTTCCCACTTGTGCTGCAGAGACACTGCCCAATCGTTGCAGCCACCTGAGCTGTTTGCCCACTTTTTAACCCATTTCTGTGAATTGATTCCAGTTAAAACCAAAAGCCATCCTTTTTATAAGAGGCAATGGTTTCTCAGAGAGGGGTTAGAGAGCAAGCACAGAGTTAAACAGGCACAGCCTCCAGCTGGGGCTAAGGAGTGATCCATTTGCTCTGGATCCGCAACTGCAGTCCTGAGTGAGACACAAGAAAAATGGGCATCACTGTGCTTCCCTCACAAGGCTGTCTTCCTTTCACAAGGAAAGAGTGATGGAGATATTCAGTTCTATGTAGGACTGAGCTCAAAATAATATTACCTAGCCTGACCAATTTTGGCATATTTTTCCATCTTTAACACTAGAAACCACAAGATATCCTCCAACAATTAAATACAGTCAGCATGGGAAATTACATATTTCTTGGCAGAGCAAGTACCCTGGAAAGTTACAATGAATTTTATTTCACAGACACATGCCATCCATACACTTGTTAAAATTCAACTGAACTATAACTAGCTCTTGCATTAGCATTTAGGAGCAGACTTAAATTCACAGGAAAGCGTCCCTAAACAGAAAAAAATATTATGTGCTCTTTCAAATGTTTTAAAATTTGGTTAAAATAAAAAAAAACTGTGCTGACAGCTATAAATATCTATTATGTCATAATTCTGAAATGAGCAGAGTTATGCAGCTTTGAATGAAACATAGTCACCTCAGCTTTCTTGGATGATCTATTTTAGATTATTACAGACTACTAACACCCTGCTCCACTGGGTGTTTTTTTTAGCAGAAAAACACATTGTTAGCTATATTTATTAAAGAGTGTATACATATACAAATATATACATACATGCATATGTACATATATATATTGGTCAATCAAAATCTGAAAATTTAACTCTCTGGACTGAAATATTTTAAGGTGTACCAAGTATAAAGCATTTATTTTCTGGATGACAAACATCTGATGCATGAAATAAAATCAGATATACAATTATTACGAAACAGTTTTGAAAGTTTACTCAAAGAGACTAATTTGGATTTAGATACAAACAATCATAGTAACTTTTATCCTGTGCTTTGAAATATTTTTAAAACTACACTGTTAGCTACAATTGCTGATATAATGCTCTTAGTACACCAAATTTCTCATCTTCCACTCCAGACTGAAATAGTTTCCAAGTGGAAAACCTTCTGTGTGATACTAACTTTTGTTTCTTAAATGGTGTGGTAAAACCAACAAAACTTTTTTTCTTTTTTTAAAAATTTGTAGCTGATGTGAGATTTCTTTGGAGACCTGGGAAATTCCAGGGAATCTAAAGTTTTGGCAGGTCTCTGGGTACTACAGGAAAACCTGAACAGATTTGTAATGTAAAATTTTGCACGTTTTCTCTGGCAGTGAACACGCTGTTTTAGCAGTCTCTATCATCACAAAATCCAATAAATATAAATAAATAAATAAAAACGAAAAACAATTAATGGAAACTTCTTAAAAAAGAAGGAAAACTAAAAATCAAAAAAATCTTTGCATTGACACTAAAAATATCAAATTAGCCTTCTGTTTTCCCTGGTTGCTCTATCTGAACTATTTCCCTGATCTGGGAAAGTTACACAAATGCTTCTTTTAGCATAAGGAAAGAAAGGAATGGTGGGCAACAGAGATAAGCCCAAAGAAGAAAAAGTCACCATCTTCAGTGACAGCAGTAGCTTAAGACTGCTAACAGTGTTTCTTGGGAACTGCAGCTTCTCCCTGCTCCTTGAGCTTCACAGGCACTAATTTTGTACGCTGTGAGTCACAGAGATGAAAAGTGTGGGCATTGCTCTGTAGCAAGGAGCATACAGTGATGCCAGGATTTTATTCCTCCTAGGAATTAAACCGGGAGGGGGGAGGAGGAGTCTCCCAAAATTGGAATTTGGAAAGACACAGGCTGTTCATATAGAGGGAAAGAAAGGTGAGAACTAGCAGACAAATTACAGTCAGAAGCTTGAAGATTTAAATCTCTGTGTGAGTGTAGGTGCAAACTATTGCGGTTTTTCTGGCTTGGCTTAGAAAAGTGAGTTGATGGATGAAAGATCATAACTGAAAAGACAACAAAAAGATATAAACAAGCAAAACCAACAACAACAAAAAAATCACAGAAAACCAGAGTGGGAGCAGTCAAGAGGAAGCAAAGCAGGGAGAGGAGGTGACTTGGGGGTGGTGCTAGAAATAAGTTAGATGAAACTAATATAATAGCAACAATTGCTCTCACAGATCCTTTCTCAGAAATCATTTGCCAAAATAAACAACTGAAGACCATTTCTGGGGATTAAAAAAAAAAAAAAAAAAAAAAAGAAAAAATGAGGATGTTAGTTTTCCTTCTCACACATTTGAAGAAAAAATAGAATGACCAGCAGAGGAGGCCTTCAAGTAAGAAATACATGTAGAGAGGAAAAACACTGTCCCTAAGTCAAGGAAAGTAACCTCCCCAAATCAGCTGAAAGGAGTTCCTTCCTAGAAATACTTGTTGGTGAGCTCAAACACCAAGAAAAGAAACTGGGCAATATAAACCAGGACACAACTATCACAAAGATATAAGCTATTTTTGCAGAATCTTGCCTACAGTAAAAATAGATTGCAGTATTTCCTTGCAATACCTTTATTTCCAGTGATTCTCTACCACCTTCCTAAAGGTAGAAGTAGCCTTCTTCAAACTTTCTTAGTCCAGTGTTCAGGCTGCAGCCAATGCTAGTTGTGTCCAGTAGGCACCTGTGGGATACCTGTGATTCCCTGAACAGCCATCCTTAAACATGGGAATTGTACGTGTAATTGCCTGTACTACAAACAGCTGCTGAAATAGCATAGTATTTTACAAGTGAACTGAATTCTTGTTTAGCCACCCTGAAGGTAAATAATTAAATAATCCCGTCACTTCATTTTTGAGATAAAGTTGGCCAAATGTTTTAAAACTCTGCAGCAAACAAAACTTAAAAATAGGGTATTTCCTTAGCAGGACTGCTTTATAATACTGATGAATTGATATTTGTTAGACAAAAATAGCCTTTGTGTGTGAAAGAGCAAGAGACCAACTGATTTCTCCCCCAACCCCCCCTCACCTCTTTGTTATCCATTTCTAGATCTACAGCCACTGCAAGCACAGCATCTCCTGTCCCCTCCTATACCTTCCTGACTCCATACAGGATATCCACTCCAGGGCAGCCTGCTTTCCTTAAACAATCTGTTTTCAGATTCTTGTATTTCTTTTATCTGCCTACAAAATGCCTTTCTGCAAACAATGTGCTTTCCCAAGGCCAGAACACTGAGATACACCATGGCATCTCTTCGGCACAGGTGCAGAAACCTAAATTTAGGCAAATACCAGTCTGTGGAAGAAAGGCTGATAAGAAGAGTCTGGAGATGCATATATAAACCCTAACATTTAGTTTTTCTCATGATCTGATTCACATATATGAGAAGTCTCAATTCCCTACTGACAAAACAGGAAACTATAGTCCTAAATTTGGTACCTAAAATTAGGCAGATGGAGCGCCCTTTTAGCCATCAAACCACTACACTGTTGTGCTTCCAACCAGTTTAAAATGTTCATCTCTTGCAGACTTTTCTGTTTACCCAGGACCACTTTGCCAGCCCTTTTAATAACCTAGAGAAGTTTTGCCAGCTGCATCGAGCATGGGCATTGCCCATCTCCAGCAGGGCCTTGCAGGGCAGGCTTAGGCAAGTACCAAGACCATCATCCACACTGGGATAAACTGCAACTAATCACTTAGTGCTCACAGATGGATTATGAGAATTAAATAGTTAAGGCTTTCATAGCATTTTCAACATATCTATGGCACTACAGCACTGCACAGAATGTCGCAGAAATGCCTTTTCCAATAAAAAGCAATCATGCTGCATGTTTACAAGAAGTCCCCACAAGGCATTCCTCTCATCTTCCTACTTTAATGTATTCAGAATCTCCAGTAACACTGCAAGGCAACACCTCCTTTCTGGATTAAAAGAAAGAAAGCCAAGAGGAAAAAGCTGTTTTAGACATCTGCAATCCTACCTACTGCCTTGAACAGTTTTCTGTCTAAGGTGAGGTATGCTGCATATGGCTGATGAGAAGCCATTTGTAGAAAAGCTAAAATATGTGACAGAATCAGATGCTTTTTGCCTTGTTCCTATATATTTTAGTTGAATAAATGCAAGAAAACATTATCAGTCAAGGTACAGAATCACAGCATCACAGCATGGTTAAGGTTGGAAAGGACCACGGTGGGTCATCTGGTCCAACCTCCCTGCTCAAGCAGGGCCATCCTAGAGCACATTGCACAGGATTGCATCCAGACAGTTCTTGAATGTCTCCAGTGAGGGAGATTCCACAACCTCTCTGGGGAATCTGCTCCAGTGCACGGTCACCCACACAGTGAAGAAGTTCTTCCTCATATTCAGGTGGAACTTCCTGTGCATCACTTTCTGCCCATTGCCTCTTGTCCTATTGCGTGACACACTGAGAAGCACCTAGATCCCTCCACTGACACCCTATCTTCAGATACGTAGTCGATTAGTGTATTCTCTCCATCTGCTTGAAAAGAGGTTCATATAGATTACCTAAGAAAGCTTTGTGAGTCTATCAAAAATACAAAGTCTTAAAATTGCTACCCATTAACCTTGGGGACAGAACAATTAAGAGTTCTAGAAGGAGAGAGAATAGAGATTCTGCTTTTCTAGTTTGCATAACCTGTGAAAATACTTCTTAATGTCATTGCCATTCTGCACAAGTAGTTACAAAACATTTGTAAAAATAATCCTTTGTATTAAGATACTAAAAACATATCAACCAGACAATATAAATCATGCCTAGGAAACATCCTTCTGTCAAAAAAAAATACAGTTTATTCTGACAGTTTCTGAGGATCTTTGATATCAAAGTCTCTTTATAAGACACTGACAGTCATCAAGTGGATGTTTGTCAAAGTACATTTTCCAGATGTCTAAATAAAACTGGTTTACTTTGATGAGTTTTATACTGATAGCTGAAGGTAGAATACAGGCATTGCTTCTGTTTGCAGCTCTTTACTTCAATGGCTTGTAAATTTGCTTTAATGCTCCATCTATTCTTGTTGTGTTTTTTGACAATTAATTATTAAAAACATCATAAAATGATGAAATTCCGCACTGTATATTTTAGGGAAAAAACCTATACACACTCCTCTGGCTTGCACACTTACAACAGAAGTTGTAAGGCTGGACTGTGATGGCACAAACTGGTCACACCAGAAGACAACCTTCAGGGCATGTAATAGAGACTTTAACTTTGTTCCTTTGAAATACAGGGAAGCTCTGGCATTGATTTCAATGGGAGAAGGATCAACCCCTCTGAGAAAGGCTTTGACTGAGACAATCAGCTCCCTCATTCCCCAGAGCCCTACATGCTGAGGGGCAGGGGCAGAGTGGCACACCTGCACTGACACTCATTTGCTTCCTGCACATGATTTGGGTGCACAGAAGACCTCCACACATTCCATCGAAGTCCCTCCTGTTTGTCCACTTTAATTCCATTTGGTCTGGGGCCAAGTTTTGGCCTGCAAGTACGGCATTTTTGTTTTTTTTTTTTTTTTCTAAATCACAATATATACTATGAAAATAAACCTTCTTCTGACAACTTCTATTTTTTTTCAGTGTTCACAAGATCTTTTCATACACAGCTCAAATAAAACACAACATTTATTTTAAAACTTGGTTGAAGACATAGCTGAACAAAGTAAATCTACTTACAAAAGTACCAAACTGTGTTATCAATAGTTACATCTCACAAGCTAATCCAAATAGTTTTAAAAAGAGGGTTACTGTGCCCAGCATTTTTTATAAATATTTATCTCAGTTTGCGTAAACCAGGATTTAGGGAATGGAAAAAAGCAAAGCCATCTCCATGTGGTGACATTTTTACTCTGTTTTCTCTGTATTTATAATTTAACTGATGAGGATAAATTGACTTATTCTTCATTAGTAGCCAGTCAGAAAAAAAATAACTTGGCTGCTAAGTACAGGCTGAAGCATAAATAACCCTGCAAAATGCCTAAGGAAATTAACTGAGTGAACTGAGCTAAAAACAAGGGACAATAAAGAGTTCCCTATCTGTAAGGAAGGCATGAAATAACTGTGTGTGCTGATGGGAGCCACAGCGAGTCTCCATGGACTCCAACATCACTCACCACACCACAGAGGCTCCTTCTGCCCAGCAAGCAGGAGGCAAAGAGTTTCTTTGCACCCCTGATGCTACAGCCAGTTCCTAATCCACATTGCACTCCTTGGAGATGTTCTTGCAGAGTGCTGCACTGATGGCGAATTTCACCTAAATACCATTCCTGAACAGATAAAAGTGGCCTTATTCTAGGTCAGATGGCAAGGATCTCTAAAGCTAAAATTCATGTACTGCTGCAGCCTTGCTGGAGAGCTGCCCCAGTTCCACTGTACCCAGACAAGAGACACGCATGGATGCACAGAGAATAGGGGAGTGCCCATAAAGACATCTGTACAACCCAAAACGTTTACATGCAGGGGACTACATCTGCATTGTGAACATGTGAGAGGAGATGGTTTCCCTAAGTCACATGCCCCTTGAAAAGCATTATTAGCAAATCATGCTGTTTCATGAACTCAAGTCCCAGAGAATCATTAACGCTAACTTTAAGGATTTTATTTTTCTGCAGTAGAAACACAGACAACCAACTTTCTTATTAAATCACAGTTAGTTATTTAAATCACAGGTAGGAATTTACAAAATAAAGTAATTTTTTCTCTGTCCTGCTGAAGCAACACATACACTGGGAAACTATACAGCTTTAGTTACCTGGAAGTTTTTTAGCTAGGAGACCTGTAAAATTGAGTGTCAAAAAGGGTATTGTTAAGATCCATTTTTAATCAGATATAAATTTAACAAAAAAATTACTTTATTTTTCTTTGGCACAGGATCCAGTCTGTAACATTGTCAGTTATCTGTGTCGCCTGGAAGGAACTCTGGGTAAGTCACAGGAAAAAGGTGGGAGCATTGTCGTGGTTTCCTGATGGCCAGAACACTACGGTATTGTTTTGCTTTGCTTTTTTCCTCCTTTTTTTTTTTTTTTTTTTTTTTTGTAAGAAGGGGTTATCGCATCATGTCATAATTATTTCTGCAACATCCTCTTTCCATACTGGAGCTGATGCACTATTTATTGACTTTGAAAACTGCATCAATATACACGTGCAACTCAGTACTGTTAACTCTAAAAAACAAAGTCTAATTACACAGAAATGTTGCTTTTTAAAGATACTTCTGGTACAGCTTTGTCTGCTATTTCACTAAAAATTCTTTTTTATTTTAATTTTTTATAAGTAGTACCTTACGTTTCCACTATTTCACTTTTTGTCAAGATACGTGCTATTACCTCATCTTTACTAAAGCACAAAATTCAATGATTTAACTATAAAACAGCTGAGGTATTTATCAGTAAACTAAATGTCTCCTGAAGATGTCTCCTCCAGGAGACTTTAAAAACAGAATTTACGGAAAGTTAATAGGCATATTGGTTTTAAACAAGCTCTGAGCAGAGACAGACAGTGCCATATACTAAACCCGAAAAGACACAGGAAAGGCATAGGCAGTGCATGTTATATATAATTATTATGGATCATGTTGAGTTTTTCTCCCCCCAATTATTTGTAGAGGACATATAAAGATAAAAAAATTAACATAGTACTTTAAGGCACATTCTCTTTTAACAGTGTCAGAGGGACACGCTCAAAGAGTCACTTGAGCTTTGTTTTTTGGGTTGGTTTTTTTAGGACTCAAACATGGGAAGAAATCATGTGACTCAATAGAATTTCAATATTTTACTATTAAATTGCAATCTATGATGAGGACTGCTGCTCTGAGTAGGGGAGAGATTCAACACTTCAAGAATATAACAGATCCAACATTCGACATATTCCTTTAATGTGTGAAAAACTGCCTTGTTAGCGAGAACAGATTCAATATTTCAGTGCAAGTATGAACATTACGGCCAAGATATTTAAATCTGACTGCTGAAACTTACAACTAAGTCTGAATTAGACACTTCAAATGAAAGTAGCCCAATTCAAGGAGAAAAAAAAAAAAAAAACAAAACACAAAAACCCCCAAAAAGTCAACCAAACAAAACCTCAAACAAAAACACAACAGAATGCTAAAAAAAAAAATCAATTAGCATGATCCAGAGGTGGCCTAGAGAAGAAGGGTAAAAACCAAGAGGCATGAACAGTAACAGATCTCAAGCCCTGATCAAAAGGCTGAAGGTATAAGTAGGGATGCCTGAGAGTGACGACTGAGGTAAAAGTTCCATAAAGCGGTTTCCTCCTGCTTTCACTTTGTCCCTCTGGACTGCTTAATGAAGGATTATAGCAGAATTACATGGGTAATGCTATGTCATCTCCTCCATGTTCTCTCATTTAAAGGGAGAATAAAAAAAAAATCTGGCAGTTATAACAAAATATGCCTTTAATAAATGTACTTATATATTAACATATGTAATATGTATTTGGGGGATATCAGACTTGGAAAAATCAACTACTGACTGAAATCTCTGAAACTTTAAGAGGGAAAAATAGGATCATGAGAACAACAAGGGTTATTAGGTGTATTTATTCTTTCTTCAGGTTCCAAAGCAGTACTTTTTAGCTAATGTTAATGCTTCATAGAGATGTTTCCTCATTTTTTGCCAACTAACCTCTGCTCATCATAGTGCTATGGAACCTCTGTCTTAGAGCACTCTTACAGCAAAAGTGCCTGTAAGTAATGCCTTTAAGGAACCCTGTTTTCAAACCCAGTCATCTAAACTTAGGCCATTCTTTCTGCATTACCTGGGTTTCAGACCCAGAGAACAAGTTACTACCATCTAGCGAGTATCCACATCAGTCAGACAGTAACTGACTGGGGACATCCTCAGCCTATCGCAAATTCAAGGTAAGGCGTCAAGTTTCCAAGTCATGGAAACTACTGACATAAAGCATTTAATCAGATGTATTTTATTCCACATTGTGTGGGTTAGGAGTATGCAAGGTCAGACATGAGCTTGTTTAAACTCTGTCTGCTAAAAATGCCACCCAGTCCTAAAGGAGGAAGCTGAATTTGAAATGCTCCAGTATGGCAGGTCCCTTTCTTGTGTTCGTCGGTCAGTTATGTACTCCCTATTCAATAACACAAGTGTAGCATCAGCATTTATCAACTCTGTTGACACAAACTAAGACAAGCTTACTTAAAAGACACACACTTGGAATTTTCCTCGGTTCTTTGTAGAAGTTTTAGAAGACTAATTTCAAAACTAACAAAACACCATTTATTGTCACAGGTTAGCAGGAATGGCTTTACTGCATATTCCCCATGTCCACATGAACAGGTGTTGCTCCACCTGGGAAATGCTGAGTGCTGATTAGTGATCAGATCAGTTTACCCTGATATTTATGGGTTTACTGTAATATTTATGGGATTACAACAGCTCTCAGAAGAGAAAAAAGTCCTATGGGAATGGAGTGTAGGAACAGCCCACCATGGGGAGATGGGTTAAGCTGAATCGTGTCCAAGGAAAAAAGCTTGGACTAGTATTTCTATGTAGTGTTATTTTATACACACGTGCTAATATATACAAAAGACTGTAGAAAATGTGGGCATTTGTGATGAATTGTATTTATTATTTGAATGACCTTCAGTCCATATGCAATCCTGTGAACATACATAAATGCTTACTGAAATTACTAATGCATGAGAGCTATTTTCTGGATCATCCTCCTGAACTATTAAGCCAAAGCTAATATGTAGATAGGATGAAAGTGTCTAGATTGTGTTATTCAGTGTAGCAACTGCCTGTAACTGAGTCATGTTAAGCTTTTTTTACTTTTATTCTTGGTCTCCAAGGCCAGAAGGATCAAGGCAACACTCAATCAACAAGTAATGGCCAACGTTATTTTCCACCACATGAAAACAGAATGGTCAGGAGACACTTCTTTTTTCTGCCATCAGCATTTTGCCCCAAATACTGCCCAGGTTAGTTCACACTCCTATAAGAATTCTCTGCTATCACAGCACACACAGATTTCCAATATAACCAAGTTTGGGGTGTGTGGAAACTGTTTAGAGAGTTGCAAAAACATAAATGAAACAATTACAAATTATTTTAAACAAAACAAAATGATTGTCAGATAAATGATTTTCAGATAAACCAGGCTTTAAAGTCTTGGAGGGGAGACTATCACAGGGAGTGATGTGGAAAGAATTGCCTCTGATGCTCTGGCTACGCTTTATGAAAGAATAAATATGTGAACGAAATCCAAAGTCAATAGGAAAATGGGAGAGTAGAGTCAAGTCTAGCTTGCAAAACTGAAACAAAAGATATCTACAGAAAAATAACATATGCTGGGTAGAGCTTTCCAGAAGAGTGCAAACCTCAGCAAAGACAAGGGATGACATCACTGAAAAAAAGCAAAAATGAAGGCTTTTCATTCTCTCACAGCTTTTAAAGTCCAGTAAGAGGTGGACACCTGTATTTTCTCTCTCTTGTTTTTTTTTTTTTTGGTTGGTTGGTTGGTTTTTTGTTGTTTTGTTTGTTTGGGGGTTTTGTTTGTTTGTTTTGTTTTTCTACACTGGACTACCATTTTGCAGTCTGAATCAAAAGTTCTGAATTGCAAGACGAAGATTATAGAAGATATTCTGACTGTTGCTTTCATAGTACAGGTGAATACTTGGGCAAGTTCCCAGGATCTAACTCCCAGACAGTCTGGCAAAGCTGTTCCTTGTGAAAGTTGTTCTCTTTCCCATGGAAAATTCCCATGGGAATGCAAGGAAACTCAAACTCTAACAGAAAACAAGAGGAAAACAAAGGCCCTAAACCATTTTCTTCCATTCCAGAACTCCTAAAAAATCTAAATTTGAAGTATTTTGAAAGCCAAAGCAGAGCCAAAGACATTCATTTTGGAAACCACTGTGTAGTCAAGGGAAAAAGGAAATGAAGCACAGTAAAGGAAGGGGATGCAGAAAGACAACAAGGTTCAGCAAAGAACCTATCAATCACCAGACAGCACTGTGACATTCTGTGCATTTAGAGCTACTAGAGACATCAGGTTTTCTGAACCAAAGTTGAGAGAAACCATGGAAGGGTTAAAAATTAAATAAAGAAAAAAAAAAACTTAATAGAGAAATGAGAGGGAAAGAAAGAGTTCTCAAATGTCAGGAACTTTCCTTCCAAAAAAGAAATAAGGTAGATATGGAGGAATCTTGTACTACAAAAACTGAGAAAACAAAGGGGTTTTATGGCCAGATATCAAGCAACATATGTGGCAAATTGGTTACACATGAGGGAATCCCTCAAAAACTAACTCGGTTCTCAGATTTAACCCAATAGTAAATTTTGACCCCTTCTATTTTTAGCTGCCTGCTGTTTGCTGTGCCCATAGTTCTGGCAGCAATTCATACTGCAAATACTCTCTGCATTAAGAAAGCTGTCAGAATTACTGACTATAGTGGACACATCATGCCTAATGCTGCATTGTTGCACTTAGTTGTGCCACTCCTGCTTTTTGTATGGAGGGTTGGGGTGGACACACAGTGCACAGATACTATCTTCTCAAAGAAGAAATGCAAACCCCCTGCCCTTCCCACACTCTGAAAAGCCTAGCAAAACATAATGCATGAGGATATGGCATTCCTTTGATGTGACCATGCAACCAGCAAGTCTGTTTGAGCCAGTGTTGTCTCCTGCCTTAACCAGGCAGATTAGTCCTGAGCCCTGCAGTCCTCTGGCTCTGAGCTTCTCAGCACTGTCCTGTCTTTGTCACTTCCTGCTGCCATCCAGCCCATCTCAGGGGAGTAAAGGATGAAATCTCTCAGAACTGTCGTTCAGTGGGTACATGGACACTGCTAAAATGTTTTGGAGAAAAATAAATAATAAAACCCTTGGCCAGGAGCATATTGTGAGCAGCAGATTTTTAAGTTTGGGGGTTTTTTCCCCACACAAATATTTTCAGAGTCACTTTCTGGCACAAGAGTAGTCTACTAGAAGAATCCTGCTAAAGTAATTGCCTTTGGGAGAAGTTACTGAACAGCACCCAACTGCAGCAAAAGCTGAGGCCTTGCCATCAGCTACACAACCTCCACCATGCATATTTGCCCATACAGTTCAGTGTATGACTGAACACGAGTTTGTGACAGCAAACTAACTCCTCTTCCTTTATTAGGCCTTCCACAGAGTTCTCTGCACTCTAGTCCATTCCTATGGGGATTCATAAGAGAAAAATACATGACCTCTTGCTACTGCAATAAATCCTTCTCAGCAGGTCTGAGTTTAGCCTTTTAAAGCTCCTCTATCTGATTGTGTCATCAAGCCTCTTCCTTATCAGTCTGTTTCATTCAACTTCTTACCTCTTCCCAGCCTCGCTTCTGCACCCAGCCACTTAGAGCCTTCCTTTCCTCTTTTGAGCTGTGCCAATGACCAGGAAGGAAAGCTGGCAAGCAAGCGTGCAACCACCACAAAGCAGGAAGAAAGCAACAATGGAGATGAAATCCACCCATCCAGCTAAGTTACAAAACCATATTGTTAACCATCCTGGCTCCCTGACCCCGTTTAAGTTCCCTTACAGGGAAAGAACAAACTAGCTGTTTCCATCCCTGGTGAGGAAGGAAGAGAGAGATATGATTGTTGTTCTGACACTTGGGAAGTGCTCAGACATATTGGCAATGAGTGTTAATACAAAATCCTAGGCAGGAAGATCAGGACATTCTCCAAAAGTTGTTTCACAGTAAGAGAGAGATATGCCAGCCCATTAATGAGCTCTGGTCAGAGGCACCAGAGTATGTTAAAGTTTCACTGTTAGCTTTGAGAGCTTCACTCCTTCCATTCATCCAGTCATCCAACTTATTTCTTAAAATTTCATGCAATGTAGAAGGCTTGAATGCTTGTGCTAGCTTGTGACACCCTAAAAAACAAAACTGCAAAGCCTTTTCTGACATGCCAGCCTGTGAGAGCACTGACATGTGAGAAAGTGTTCAGTCTATAGATGCTCTTTCTGAGTTTCTATGCAGATTTCACTCACTGTCTTTGAGAATTTAAACAGATAACGTCTAGCAGTTCAACTCAGGCATCCAGGCCTTTTTGGCTTTTTTTTTTTTTTTTTTTTTTGCAAGTGATGATGATGGTCATTTTAAGGCTTTGTTTAGTATTTTTTTCAATTAGCAAACAAACTTGGAAGCTCCAGTCAGAGCTAATGAACTTTAATGGATCTCTGTTGAGGTCTCTAAGCCTGCATATTAGCACAGAAGTAGAAGACAATTAACCAGTTTATTTGTAATCCGGACACTGCACAGTGGAGTTAGTGTTTGAAATATGACAATGAAAAGAACAATGCACTATTTTTCATTTTTTTTATATGCAGACATCTACAAATTTTAAGCAGAAGATATGCCAGCATCTGTAAGGCAAATAGAAGGCTGCCAACAGAGAGTTCTTCTTATTTACCTTTTATGAAACCCTTATAAGTAGTCCTGCAGGTCACAGGATCACACACAGAATATGCTGGGTTAGAAGGGACCCACAAGGATCATTGAGTCCAGCTCCTGGCACTGCACAGGACCATCTCCAAGAGTCATACCATGTGCCTGAGAGCATTGTCCAAACACTTCTTGAGCTCTATCAGGCTTCACGCTGTAACCACTTCCCTGGGAAGCCTGTTCCAGCACTCAACCACCCTCTGGGTGAAGAAACTTTTTCTAATATCCAGTCTAAACCTTCCCTGACACAACTACAGGCCATTCCTTTGGGTTGGGACCTGTCACAGGTCAACCAATAACAGAAAATCCCTCCAAGAAATCCACCTCAAACAGACTAAAGAAAAAAAAAAGAAAGGATTACCAGGTAGAAAACAGTATGCAAATTTGAACTATACACAATAAACAGTACTAGGTATAACAGACCTTTAAAAAAAATCTTCTATTTATAGTGCTACTGGCAAGGGATTCTGGTGTCTTGTGTTTGGTTGTTTTTTTTTTTAATAATACTGATGGTATTATTTTTAACTAAAATTTCAGATATGAATCTTAGACAAAATCAGATGCAGCGTGTGGATGAAAGCGTGACAACAGAATTTTCTAGGGTTTTGTTTCATGTATTTTTAAGTACTCAACACTCACTAAGTGACACTGGATTCAACTATGAGAAATTCACAGGACCTGAACCCATACTTTTTATAGCATATGTATTCAGTTGCTCCTTTTGGCAATATTCTCCTGTTGAGAACAGACAACCTATACTATTTCAGAAAGTAGAACTGCCACCTTTTGGCTGCAGATCATCCCAGAAGTTTTAAATGTTTTCCTTTCTTTCATCTATACATTCTTTTCTTACATCCTGAGGGGCAGAGGAGGATCCTGCAGTATCATTTCCTTTTACAGCTACTTAGTTCTGTAAGTATCAGATATATTTGTAGAGTTCGTCCTTCACCTTCTCCTCTCTCTATTAGACCTCATAGAAAGTGGTCAAATAACATATTTCAAGTTATGTGTCAGTTCTGGCCTTCGTATAAACACAATGGTCAGAGGCCAACAATGCACACACTCGTGCTAAATTACAGTGATGAAAAAACAAAAGTTACTGTATTGATCATCACTAGGTGACCCTTCTTAACCCTTCTGTTAAGTTCAGAGGAAGATTCTTCTATGAAGAAAATAAAAGATTTACTTAAAGCAATCCTTAGTATTAGAAAGAGAGCATCAAAGCTGACTAACCTAAATAGCATCAATCAACTATCTTTACTCTTACAGACTAACAAAAATAAGAGCCTCCAGGCTGTTCTAAAACCAAAGCTGTTACTTTGCCAATATTTTCCTTTCTCTGCTAGACGGCCCACAGTATTATTGAGTTTGAATCTGTTTTTTCATGGTGTTCCCAGGAACTGAGCATGAGGGCTTATGCCAATCTGTCTTTTCCTGATCTCTCTTTCCAGGCAGGCTGGCCAAGCAACACAGAAGAGATGGCACCATATCTCCATGTTTGTGCCCAGACAACCAGGACAATTAGAGCTAGCTTTAGGGTCTACTTTAGTTCTCAGGGCTTTGCTGGCATTCCTATAAGTGAAATTACTCTGGCTAGTCTACACACCTATCATGTATGATGCCTAAAGTTTAAAAATGTGCTCATTTACTAAACCAACAGTTGTGTAAAGGGCTTCCAAAAAGACAGGAAAAAAAATAAAAAGGAAACTGCACAGCTATTCTGGTGTTTCATCTTTGTACACAGTTTGCAAATAAAAGCCTAGACTGGTTGCTACTATAAAAGCAAACAGACTGTTGAGTAAATATTTTGTGTTTTCCATCCTGGGATACATAACTTCCTTTTTCCTTTTTAGTGCATATTATTGATTGCTAAGCAGTATCAGTTGTGCAGACACATATTACCTATTGGTGAAGCATTTAGTCTTGATGGCATTGTCTTTTTTTTCCCCTATTTTCTATTCTTTTTTTCTCTTCACTTAAGCAGCTTTTCTCCTCTGAAGATCACTAGATCACCAGATAACAATCCACTCCTAAGCAAGATGCCCTAGATAAAAGATTTGTGTTATGATTCACAGTGTGTGCAATGAATATACTATTCAGGACATTCTTCACTGATACCATTGTATTACATATTCATTTGCAACACAGATATGTGATGAATGTGATGATTTTCAGAATAATACTGAAAGAGGTTTCTTATTTAGCTACCATTAAAAAAAATCTACAAAAAAATTAACATCAAGGTTGGAAAATTCAGAATTGTGAATATATTGGTCTGTTGGGTGCTGCTCCAGAAAGGCAAAGAAATGATCCACAGAAGTACAATATTCATTACTGAACTTCACTAGCAAAATCATAGCACCGTGTTATTAACAATCTTTCCAGGGCAGAGGAGAAGAGGAGTTAGAGCAGAGTAAGGCACTAAGGAGGTCTAGATCTTGGTCTGAAAGCAAATTGAGAATGAAAGGGTGCTCCTCAACAAAGGAAAGACAATCAGCACGGCTCATACAAAAAGGACAGCAACCAAGAGGGACACAGCCAAGCCACACATTTTTAACAGCTGAATCATAAAACAGGTGAGATGTGAACAAATGAATCTTTTGTGGTCATGGCCTGATTGGCTCTACTGGTCCCACCTATTCAACTTTAATATGGTCTGTGGTAGAGCACAGCAAGGTACAGGTACTGATTCAGTCTCCCTGGCACTGAGCCAAAGCACCCGCAGGAAGAGCAGTAAGCAGGTAATTATTTATTATTTCATTCACATGTACAAATGGTTTGTCAGTCCAATCCAGTGGTGTAAATGTAATAGTGACATATCAGCCAGGCATTCTGAGTAATGGTTAATCTAAGCTTGCACTCAGTCACATAACTTATTAAAACACAGTACCAGATACATCATTATTAAAGTGTTTATTGAGTCTGCATTAGAACTGCAAGGATTATTTGTGTAAGAGATCGAAGTCTTTTAGATCTAAACTGTAAAGTACCAATTGGGTAAGATAATATATATATTAAAATTAAAGATTGTAACTACAATTTTGGACTTTCTTTTCCATTAAAAAAGCAAAATAACATCTTTGCTCTGCAAATGAATTCTTATAAATCTAGAATCATTCCAAGTGATTGCACAAATCACCTTGGGATGACATGCTGTAGCATTAACCAGAAACAAAGGGAATGTCACAGAGACAGAAAAGTCACTACAGTCTTTTCCTTAACTCAAGAGCAGAATTTTAACAAGGAGATTTTACAATTCATCAGTACCTCTTTCTAGACTACAGACAGCTGATTACGTCTGTGGTACTGTTTTTCAGGGCTTTTAATTATTTTTATTTTTAAACAATTACATTGTGGTATCAACCTATAATGTTTTCAAAGTGTAACAACAAGGACCTAAAACATATTTTGGTGAAGGTGTACTAGTGTGCCTTCAACATTTAATAACTGTCACTTCATTAAAAAACGTCAACAGTCCAAAGACAAGTCAGTCAATGGCATAGATTGATGGTTGCAAGTACCACCTCAAAACCAAGAATTTTTAATCTGGACTAGTCATGGAAGGTAATGATTTCACTATAGTTTCCTTGAATCACATTTCAAGAATACACAGCTCATTGTCCCCTTGCGCTTTAAAAGCATCCAGATGCTTTCAGCATCTGACACGTTAGTCATGGCTCCTACATGTACAAGAAGAAAGTAGAAACTTAAAAAGTAAGCAAGAACTCCTATTCAAAAACTTTAAAGGCAGTTTGGACAATAAAAGTATGGTGCAAACAGAAATATATAGGTCTCAGGTTTTACAGAAGCTATGTTTTGTTACACATCATACAGTAGGCTGAGGAACAGCACAACAATTATGAAACTATTACGTGAAATATTAATACATGATTTTTTTTACAATTTTAGTAGAAATTATTGAGCCATGATTGAAAAAAACATAACAAATACAGATATTTCATAGAACCATAAAATGGTTTGGGTTGGAAGATCATCTAGTTCAACCTTCGAGCCATGGGCAGAGACATCTTCCTCTAGACCAGGTTGCTCAAAGCCCCACGCAACCTGGCCTCAAACACTTCCAGTGATGGGGCACCCACAACCTCTCTGAACAATCTATTCCAGTGCTTCACCACCCTCACAGTAACAAATTTCTTCCTAATATCTAAGTAAAATCTGTCCTCTTTCAGTTTAAAGCCATTCCCCCTTGTCTTATCACTATATACCCTCATATAAACTCCCCCTCCAGCTCTCCTGCAGCCCCCTTTTAGGTACTGAAAAGCTGCAGTGAGGTCACATCAGAGCCTTCTCTTCTCCAGGCTGAACAACCCCAACTCCCTCAGTCTTTCCTGGGCTTTTCTTTTCCTATTTAAAACTTTTCTCAGCCTTTCCTTTCCTATTTAAATGAGATCAATTTGTGAAGTTGTGGGAATTGCATTTGATGGAGAAGTAATGCAAAAAAAAAAATCCTAGATACCCTACCAAACTAAATATTACCAATTATTACATACAAAGTTATGTATACTGGCGATAATAACAGAAATATTTAAGAAGAGTGATTCTAAAATGTGAATTTGGAAAGGAAGTATGTCAGGTATAAAAATTTACATTAAATTTGATACTTGATTTCAGAAAAAAAAAATCTCATCCAAACTCAGATCACCCTAGGCCAGCTAATGAAAAGTGAAAATATTAAGCTCTAAAAATACACAATTTTCCAGATGTGAAACTGTATTTTTTATGCTTTTATATTGTATCTATTTCATTAGCTGTATTCCAGTAAATTAAGGTTTGCATAAAAAGCTCTGCAGTGTTATTTTGCTTATGTGAGTTCCTTCAGATCCCCTGCAGCAGCATTAAAATTTAACCATTTCTTGTTAAAAGAGAAGTTGGCCTAATTAATATTGGTAATTGATTATAATTAACATGACATAGCATAATTAACAAGACACTGGCACTGATGTTGACTCCAAAGATTTACTCAAAAACTGAACACAACATATGAATGAAAGATAGGATTTTCTAAGACATTTGTTCCCTTTTATTGTTTTCCTGTTCTGAACCACTTCACTTAAAATATGCAAGATGCCTAATGGAAGAACAACTTTATAGGCAAAAATATGACAGGACTGGGGAGAGAGCTGTGATGTACTCTGTAAGATGCAGTGCATGTTCCTAGTATGAGAAACAACTTGGGGACACGACATAGTGGAGGAGAGAAGAGGGCACCAAAGGAGAGATGAAGCAAGAGAGATGAACTTGCAAAAACTGAACAATAACTGAAAGCATCATTTGGAGGGACTTCAAAGCAAGTCATGAGACTCTGTAGACACCACCATCTGCCACACACTTCTAAAGATTTCAACTCTCAAGGGGCTACTTCCTGCAAGACATGAACATCTTCACAGAAGAGATTAGAGATACATCATGAACTATCTCATCCTAACTATATATCACGATAAACCTGCCAAGTGCATTAAATTCACATAAAAGGATGTGGTCGTCTTTAATAAGCCACCTATTTCTCGATTTCTCAGTGAGAAAAGCTGAATTGAAACACATTTAGTAGGAGTACTGCAACTAATCACTGAGTGAACAATCCTTCACAGAACTGCCACACTATGATCTAGCTCTGAGATATTTTAAATGTGCTTTTTAATTCATAGTATAAGTTTAGGTTGCCAGCTATTACAACATAGCATATCTCTCTAAATGAACAAGAAACATCCATTTAAACTTGTAAATCAATAAATCTCTCAACATCACTTAAAAGTAAAGCCCTATAGCATTGATATTTTGAATGATAATCAGGGGTGGAATCATCTGCATTCACTGCAGTTCCCTGCATCAGCAATGGGAGTTCCAGGTGAAACTTTAACAAATTTCATTTTTCTTTAAGTTTTAATGCTGACATAGCTAAAATTTTCATGTGTACATTGTGAAAAGACCTAAAGGGAAATCCTGAAGGGTATTCAAATCTGTGCTATATAGTTAACATTTGTTGCTACATAATGCATTAGCTTTTCACTGAATTACTACTTCAGTATAGTTTTTTAGATACATCCTAAGCAAGCTTTAAATGTAGCTCATCAAGGTAATACAAGTTCAATAAGTACATCATCTTCACTACAGGATATTATACAACCTTGAACTTGCATGCCAGGTCACAACAAATTTCAAAATGTCCTTTTAAAGACACTGTATGCTGCACCAGGAAACCCTTCTGCTTTTACTGTTCCCTTTGGGTTAGTAATGTCTATAAAAATGGTATTTAAACATTCGCCTGTTCATGGTCAGTCAGACTGGTATATTTGCTGGAAAGTCACTTCTGAAAACCTTTCCCTTCCTAAAGCTAACTTTCACTATTTACTGTATCATTCTCTTATTTCCCTGAATCCAAAAGTAAAGAATGGAAAATTCTGGTAAGACTCACTAAGAGAAGCCTGCCTTGAATGCACCTGTTCTCTGAAAGTGTACATCCTTTTTCTTTCCTCTTCCCAACAGTGCTGTGGTTTCTCAATAATTATTTCCAGATACTGTGTTGAGAGTCTTTAGTAAAATCAGTTAGTCTCAGACAAAATCCCAAATATATTGTAAAAGAGGGTTTCTGTGGGATGGAAGAGGCTCAGCCTCAACTGAGGGACCGCTACCTGTTACCAAGCACCTCTTTCCACCTGCCACTATAATATAGTCTTCCTCCAAAATGCCTGTAATACTCCAGTTTAATGTGTGAGATCTCCCCCTCTCTAGTGACCGGTCCCAGTTAGAATAGGATTCAGTTCCTTACTGATGGCTAACTGGAGCCCTTCCTTCAGCTCCTGCTGTTGGTGTGAGGGGTCCAGACACTGCATGCAACATCGCCGTACTGCGGGCTGCCCTCTGCCAGCACTCAATTAATGAGAGCAGCCTACACAGTCCTTTAGCTTAGGAATTAAATGTATTGGCTGAAGGAGGAGGAAGGGAGAAAGGTGTATTTACAAAGCATCAACATGAGCTTGCAGCCCCAAATATTTTGGCCCCAACACAAGAGTTGCCTCGTTCAGGCATGGGGACTGCCTTCAAGGCGCAGTTCTGTGGAAAACTTGACTGCATTCCCACTCAGGCCTTTCCTTAACTGACCTCTGAAAAAGCATGGTAGCCACAGTGCCTGTTGCACTTATGTCAGTCTTTAGCAATATGTTTACAATCTGCCAGGTACTGTGATGGCAGAGCACCTCAGAGGCTGTACACAACCTCCCATCCCACGCCCTTCTCTCTCCACAGATTCCAGAGGAACACAGGAGAGCAGAACATATTTAGCAGAGTTTGTGGCTTGATGAGGCCTGGGCTCCTGGTCTAACAGCCTCCTTCCTCCTTCAAAAATATGACACGATTAGAAAGGCAAACTAACAATAAAAAACAGTGTCCTTTGATGAGGGTGCAGGCAGGTGAGTATTTGGCAGTGTGGTAGTGAGAAAACTTCAGGCCATCACCTCACAGTAAAGACTGCAACAAGGTCACATCTCAAATGCACAGTGTATAGAAAGGAGATAAATGCAACAGTGAAGCATTTTCTGCGAGAAGCCATGAGAGAATTGAAGCGTCTTATCCTTGAGAAGAACTTGGTAAAGTCTTTCTGTCACCACAATAAATAGATAAACCCACGTTCACCAGTCATCACCTTCCTTGTGATTCCCCTGCAATTACATGGTAGGGTCCTAGTTTTCCAGGCCAAATCACTTTACCATGAAACTGTTTGTGTTGTGAGAGCTTTCTTTAATGGATTCATGCTCAAAGCGTAAAAGCCAAGCAGCCATACACATCTCAATATTTAAAAGCATAAATAAAAATCCTAATAGATCACAGATGTTTCATTTCCTCCAGCCCTTGTCAGTGATTGAGCTGGTGCTGATGTAGATGATTTCTTAAGATCAGTGGTCAGTTTCATGCTGAAAAAGGTTTAGATGTCTGGGAATTTCAAATGCCATTCCTAGAAATAAATAAATCATTAAATAGATGCGAGGGAGACAACTATAAATGCAAGCAGCTGTTATTCTGTAAACTTATTTTATGGCCTGAAATGCACCCACAGATTTTAAATGCAACTGAGTGTGAAACAGACAGTAACATTTTGTCAAGATATATAAAACCTTGAAGACTTAATTATTTCAATCTCATTTTTGTAGCAAAAGAACTCAAAGGTTCATACAAATAACAAACTGAAGGAATCCATACTTTATATGGCACTGGTGCTGTTGAAGCTAATGAAGAACTTGCTATTTATTTCAGCAGAACTCAAGATTTGCTGGCTGCATTCATTTTTCACTTATTAAAGCAGCAAGTTATCATTTGCCATACCAAGCAAATAAAGCACTATACAGAAAGCATGTCTACGAAAACAAGCTGCTGGGCCCAGTAACTCAGATCATGCTGCCAAGCAAAAAAGTTTGCAAGTGTAATGAGCGGCTCAATTCTCTCACTCTCATTTTTATGGGAGAAGTTCCTAGTCTCCTAAATGAAAACAAGCAGGGAGGGGGGGAGTGTTGAAGCTCATATTTAGCTTGCACAGACCCATGATGTCTGCACCTGATGTCATAAAAATGCTGTAAGTCTGCCAGGTCACAGCCACAAACCCCACCCACTGTCAGTCGCCGGCTGAGCAGGCACTAAAAGGCTACTAATTTAATTTAATCATATTCTTTCTCCTTCCTGGTAAAGCAGTAAAAGCTAGCAGCTGCTTCAGAAAAATGTTGAAAAATATTAACTATGAATGTCCAGAATTTGATTTTTGATCAGAATTAAAATCTAATAACAAATCTTGCAAAATTTATTATTTATTAATACAGCTAATAATGTAGGCTTTGGAATCCACTTTCAAGGAGTGTGGATAAGCTCAACCAAAGGATGTACTTCATAAAGCCTGCCAGGTCTACCTACTCCTCTGCCAATTTATGGGCTACACATTTCTCTCCAGCTAAATTTCTGATTGAGAAAAACTTCATACACTTTCTGTTATTTGTTTTGCTACACAATACTCCTTAATATGAGTGCTTCTTGTTCTTAACTATGCTTTTTATTATACCTTTGGCATTGTGTGAAATGGTGAGAACAAATAAAAGTCCCTTAACATGCAGTTTTATCACAGAGCCAACTATGGACAACACTGAAAAGCTGAATATGCTGTTCTAGTCCTTTTAAGGTGACTGAAATTCACCTTTGAAAACTAAGTCATCTAAAATGGGTAAACCAATAAAAATACGTAGGTCCCACAAAAGCAAGTTTTTTGCTATACAAGCTTCTGCACCTTCATCAAGTATCTTCTTACACGGAGCGAAATTCTCATCTCACTACTATAAACAGGAAACCTTTGCATGGGATGGGGAGCTGCTGTTACAAGATCAGGATGGAAAAAAACCTAGGAAGCTTGTGATAGAGAAAAAGAATTTTTAAGAATTTTTTTTTAATTACCACAGCACCGCTAGACCACAAACTGTGTTATTTGGAATTGTGCATCTGTGTGCCATCAATCTCTAAGGAAGGGAAAGACTGCTGGGTTGAGCTCTCAATTTATGTTTCTCAGTTGACTCTTATAATCACACTCAGTGTTCTCAAGCTTAGTGCAGCTATTCTGGTAACAAAATTTGCACACCAGGTGGGTTTATTCAAGTTCCCATGGTCCTAATAGTTTCATATACTTCCTAATAATCTTGAAAATTATACAGGTAATTCTGTTCCTAAAAAACCACCTTCAGCAAAATTGGGAGAGTTCTTTCCTCTCAACAGGAAAAGTATTTTAATGAAGTAGCTACTATATGCCTATAAAAATTGTGATAAAAAAGCTATTGAAAAAATCCACCCTATTTTGATGCTGTCTTTACATTTGTCATTACACAATGCTAAGGAATTCTGGGGTTCACACGTGATGAAAGGCGCCAAAATAGCATGGACACAAAGCAGGATCCAGTGACAAGGAACCCTTGGTCCTGCAACACTGCGATCCAGACAAGGCATTAATATTCATATTCTAGACTGCAATTAGAAGGCTGTAGCTCTGTGCAAGGGTGGGCCTAACCCAGCAGAGGTGCAGCGAACTGCTTCACTGCCTTATTGAAATTCAGTCCATCTAATTGATACTGCAGAAGGCAGTAGCATAATGAAACAGAGCAGAGATCATTTCAGTAGTTTTATCAATCTATGCTCTCCTGCTCCTGACCAATATATAACCCTACACAGAACTCTTTTCAACTTCAAGTAGACTTAGGAACAATTCAAGTTTCTGTAATATGGTAACCATTAAGATATTGCTATTAGATCACCATTCAGAAATGTATCAAGACTGTGACTACCTCCATTTTTATAAGACCAAAAATGTACTTGTTTTGCTTAAGGTAGCCCAGTTTCTTTCAAAATGACAATTTAAGCAATGCCTTTTCCTCATAACCAGAATAAAATATTTATAACTACCTCATTTATTTGCAAGCAAATACAGGTAACTCCTGTTAAAAAGCAAAATCCATTACACTCTGGGTAGTTTTGGTACTGTAAGTAGCCTCCAAAAGGCAACAGATGTGGGGACGGGGGAGGGGGAAGTTGATTTTGTCTTTTTAATATTCAAAGTGGGTCTGTTCTCACTGGCTAATTAAATCAGTAGAGTGCAAACAATAAAAGAAAAAATAAGTGTTGCCTTTCTTCCCTAGAACAACTTCTCTGATTCATCTGTACTTATTACAAGAATTTATTTATCACCAGACTTTACAATATTCCCTTCCCAAACTGTCATGCAATAAGATACATATTCCAAAGCAAGAGTTCCCATCAGAAAGAATATGCTTTTCCTGTGGAAAGATAAGATGTTTTTTCCACTATTAAGAAAAAGACAGATTTAGAATGAGCTTCTTTGATTGACGTGAAATTATTGAAGAATCACACTAAAAAAAGCAATAGCTTTAATAACAATATCAGATGTACAAATCAACCAGCAGAATGCTTCCCTAAAACATATTTGTACTTGCTTGGCAAAGCCAGTAGGTTTGCGAGGGTGTGCTGAATTACTTGAGAAGTAGCAAAATGTGTTAATAACATTAAACAGTCATCTTCCAAGAACTTAGAATATTATGGTATTTTCTAGTCAGATAATTCTTTGTAGTGCATAAATACATGCAATATCAATTAAAACATTTTGATTTATGAAATCAAAGTGACAGTGGTATATTTAGATTCAGTTTTGAAAGTATTTTAAATACTACCATCTACTTTAAGCCTTTAGTATGTTACGATATGAAGCACAATGATCACAAAGTGCTACAGATACAGACCAGAACTCCACTGTACAAGAAGAGAGAAGGCAGTCCCAGCCCTGAAAACCTTATAATAAAGGTGCACATTATGAAGACAGAGTAGTGTATGAGCATCAATAACCACCTGACTTTAAGAGCACAAAGCTCAGCAAAGGATCAAAATACCTGTGCATGAAATAAGGCAGATTGCATGACCTGAGCCCTGTGCTGCTACTGCTTCCCACACCACCAAATTAAATGCAAGTTTGGGTATCTATGTCTATGTATTATGTTTAAGTGACAGCACTGTGGCCACACCTGAAAATAAGGGACACAGACCTGAAGGACACAGAATAGAGGGATGCAGACCCCTTGTATCATAAGGCAGCGTATTCAGCAATAAGTTGGTATTCAGCAACAGAAGACAACTATTTAAGTCCAATTGTTGCTAAGTTTTTGAAAGCATCAGAGACAAAGAAAATTTTACAGGACATAATGCATGAATTTACAAGCAACTTCTCTCAAATGCTCAGGATCGTTTGAAGACGTAACAATTGATAATCAAGAGACTAGTGTCTGATAATGTGAGGTTCTGAGCATTTAAAGATCCACGGTTTCTTCTCAGCTCCATGCATTATTTGCCTAATTTTAAGTTTACTGGAAACTCTCAGCAAAATACAGCTTTATAGTAATTTATGAATAATCCACAGCTCAAACACTGATCTATTTAACCCCAGATTCAGGGTTGTACAGAGTTGCATGCCCAATGCTAACCATATACATCTGAGTTAAAGCTACTGTAAAGATATCATTTAGGCATAGCACCAAAAAGTACACTGCACCCTTCAGGCACTTTTTTTGGTTAACCAAATTAATGGTTGAAAACAAATAAAATATTTACTCTGTACTGCAGCCAAAACTGGTGTTTCTTTATGTAATCTTAATTGTGAGCAAACACCCAGCAGATAATAACAGCAGGTCAGACTGAGCAAAATGATGCCCCAACTTATTACACTTCTCAGAAATATACATACTATAAAGACCCCAAACAGAAATTAACCCATTAATGATTAACTTAACTGTAGTTTGAAAACCCAGCAAAGACATTTCTGTTGATAGTTGTATGAAGGGACATTTCTCAATACCCATTAACCTCTGGCTTTTACCTATTAGTTTTCTAAAAGATGCTTGTGTTGCTTCATAAGCCACAAGGTGTCACAGTGGCTCAACTGGTAGGATTCTTGTCAGTCTAGACACGCAGGTTGTGGCTTCAGGTTACATACCAGTGCTAAACACCGCTCCGTCTGTGCTACACTGCGTATTTAGAAGTGCAGCCCTTCGGATGCAACAATCAGTCAAGGTGTAACTTGGTTGCTTCAGGACGTTCTTGATGTGGGTGTTAAACAATCTTACAGCACTGTGAGGGAAGAGAGGTACTTGGTGCGCTGGCATCTTGACCAATCTTTTTACTTTGCTTTATTAACCCTGCCAGTGCAAAGAGGTACTGAAAGGAGTTGAGCTAATCATTCACAACAAATAATAAATTTTATGAATTCCATTGTGTTCTGCCCAGAGTTGCTAGGAATTAATAACAATTTATCTGAATGCATTAATTATTCAAATTTAAGACATATTTTTGCTCGTCTTTCATAACAAGCAGCGTGATGTAAGCACACAATATTCTGCTAAGACTATATGCTGTGATTGGTCATATATTGTGCATTATTGTTTTGCATCCTTGACTGGATGAGCACAGATGGAGCGAGAGCTTAAAATGCCAGGAAGCTTAGAAAATTTTTACCATTTTTCTAATATAACTGCATGCTAAGCAGCGTTCCATCCCATGAAAAAATTATGCACGTGAATCATATTTACTGACTTGTAATTTTCCCATTGCAACCAGTCATTGTTATTAATTTGCTTTACATTCATACACCAGCCAGTCCTCACCCCAAAGCAATCAGAGATTCTTCTCTCGTGTATTTAATTTCTAAGTATCATGGTTCTATCTGGGAGATTTTGGAAGCACAAAACAGGAAACACTGTCTCTCAGCTTAGCCCATATAAAATAAGCAAATTCTTTCAAGAATGCTTAACACATTGAAATTTGCATTCTGCAATGTAAGAATAAAACTCCATTGATCAAACATTCACAGAAACACATAAAAACCACAAACACAGCCACAGCAAATTCACTGTTAAACTCAAGTGAATTGTCACAGAAATTTTGCATGTAGTATTTGTTGCACTCAGGTAATGAACGTTTATCAAGTGTGTTGGCTTTTCATGTCCCATTATTCATGCCAATAGATTCATTAAAATGGGCCTACGCTTTTTAACATAATCAGCAGCGTGCATAGGTGTGGCCTTCAAAGAGTTATTACCACAGTTTACAGGCACACTGTTCATAAATGCAAGCAGAACTCCAGTCGGTGCAAAACGCCAAGCTTCCCACAAAACATATGGTAATTTTTCCTGTGTAAAATGGATAGATGCACTATACAATGCATAATTGCATCACATTATATCTGAACTTCTAATTGCTTAAAATGATACTTCAAATCATATCAACAACATTATTACCTAATTACCCTAAGGGTTAACTGATACTCCAGTGATTAAGTCTAGGTAGAAGTGAAAGAGCTATTGTATTGCCTTCATCCACTACAGCAAAAGGTATGGTTGCAAACATGCATCTAGAATCTATATTCTGTCAATGTCTTTAACATCTTGGTACGGTGGAGAAGAAAGGTGGAGAAATGCCAGCTAAGTACCAGAAGGAAGGAAGGTCCCTCTTGCAAGATGCTGAACAACAAATATTATTTTCATTTGCTCTAAAGGAACTATTTTATAGCAGTTCTTTTCCCTTGACATTGTGTTGTGAAATAGAGTCACATGAAAATATTTTTGGTATTTAAAATGGCTACAAGAATTATGGATGATGGTGACATTGATCTGAAAAGGCAAGTTACTATCAGAATATGGGGGACAGAGTAAACCAGACAGTTTCAGGCCTTTCTCCACTGCCAAATGACCCATCATGAGACTTTTGTAAAACGCGTGAAAAAAACATAGTATTCTAGGTGCGAGGCACTTCATACTCCCTTTTTCCAGCTGTAAAATACTATCCTGGTTGCAAACTTAGAGGCCAAGCGCATGTCATGCCTGCCTTGCCCATCACACCTTGGAGGACGTGCAGTTCATAGATGATGGTTAGGAATGTTGGTGCTGCTGACTGCTTTCCTAAGGGATGAAGTATGCTGAGGGTGCTTCTGTTTAAACAGGAATAAAATTTAAAAGTTTCACTCTATTTACTTTCTTATTTTCCAAGCATTTTCGTCTCTCCATGTAAGTACTGTATTTAAAGATTTAGAATATTTCTTTTTTGTATAATGTGGTTGTTAATATCTCAGAGATCTTTGTAACCTACTCTAGTACAGATGGCAGCTCTTTGTGTGATAAAATCTCCAGCTAATGGCTGAGGCAAAACTACACAATGTGCTGTAAGTTATAATTTTCTCAATTTACTATTTTAGAAAATAACCTAATAAAAAATGTGAAAAAAAAAATGTTTGAAAGTCCAAAAGAAAAGTAAAAATAATCCACTGCACACATGATGTGAGACTGCACCTAATACTCAAACAGGGACAGTTATTTTTTTCCCAGGTATTTTTGAAGAATAAGCAGAGTGGAGCTATGATTCGGTCTATTCCTGGATCTGCCTTAACAGAGGTTTCCAGTACGATCACTTTCATATACACATAATATTTCTTTTGCCCTCTGAATGCAACAGATAAGGTCATCCAACAAGCCTGTGCAATTCTGTTGGATGCTCTAGTCTGTAGCTAGCAGTTGCAGTAAACAGAACTACAGTAAATGGATGGGATCTGTACAGATACTGAATCTGCTCCATGTGAGTAATCTGATGTCAAAACTAGACCCACAGGTTAGACTTCCCCCTTCCCTTTTTAAATGCAGATACAAACAATGTTTCTGCTCAGCTAATCAGGCTTGGCAAACTTAGAATCAGGGAAGACAAATATCAACAGGTATTGCAGGTCACATGTGACAGATATTACAGCAATGTTCCAAGTTATTAGTTGCTCTGAAGGATGAAAAGACCTGACCAGACACTAGATTTCAAGTACATTTAGAAACTTACATAAAGTTATGGCTTTACTGCATCAGTTTGGAGTTTGTGGCTCTTCTCTGGCCAAGTATCTGAATGTGAATATTGACAACAGAAAGACCTGAGGGAAAAGTTCTAGTTTGATACTCATATTTTGACTGTATTTATCAGAGTTATTCATAAGAACGAGACTGCTACACACAAGTCTTGTGCTTCAACCCAAAACAATCTGTGAGTCTGTGATTCAAGTCTATGAGGATGGGAACACGCCTTGGCCAGGAGCTTCCACATGGTATGCCTTCTTGACCACAGGGCAGAAACAGCAAGGGGGTGCCAAGGCAATCTAAGTCTCGAGCAGAAAACAACCTGTTCTTGTAAAATTTATGGCCTTTGCAAAGACTCTACACCACCAACAAACTTGAATCCTATAGAGGTGATAGGCTTAGAAACACACCAAGCCCTACTTCATGTTTAGTTCTGCAAAGGTTTTATTTTTCCAGAGCAGTTGGTTTTTTTCACCAACCTCTTAAGGCATGAAAGTGCTAGAGTTGTTTCCAGAAGTGTCAACTGTTCCCATACTGAGGTTTAAGGTCTGCAGGTGGTTCTAGTCATGGTTCTAGTGGTTGTAATGGTTCTGGCGGTTCTGGTCCTGTTACCTCAGGAGTACCAAGTGGACTATTGAGCTTAGATCAGTAACTTACAGGCTTTAGTTTAGTAGGGCATGACTGTCCATCACAATGTGATAGAAATGGATTCTGACCATAAAAGTATTTCCCTCTGAAATTTTCACAGTAACCAAACACAGAAAGAACACACACGGAAAAGAAAGACACATGCCTAGGGAGAATATTTCGGCCAGGGGTTCAGGGACATTTCTTTCATTTCTATTTCTGTCTAACAAATAAGACCACTAAGACCTGACCCTGCCCTACCACAGTATTTTTTTGGAGACTAATCATCAGTCACTTTAGGGCAACCTTGTTCCTGCCAGGATCACCCCTCTGAGGCATCAAGTTGCCCAGAACAACTTTTGGAAAGGAGCACCCAGCAAAACTGAGGATCTACCCTGGCCTGTTTACACAGTACAGTGCAGGAAAGAAGGCTCTTCTTGGGGAGGAAACAACCGAACAAAGTACCAGCATGATTGGAACGTCTGTTTACAGTAGATATGCAACTTCTGGCAAAGAGATACAAAAAAAATACCATATGAAGTCAGGAGTACAGCTAAAAAATATTGCAAGGAGTTAAGCAATCCACCCATACCCTTTCTTTGTAAACAAAGAAAGTGTATACAGCAAAACCAAATTATTTTCCTTTATATCTGAACTTGCAATCCTACTGCAGGCAAAACTCCAGCTTAAGTAAGAGCCCAGGACTGGGTCCTTGTTATGATCTGTTTTGTTCCTTCTCACTAACCAACAGCTTCTATTTTTGACACTGGATCTGCATAGTGAATCTTGTTTACATCAGGGAAAGACTAGGTTTAAGGTTTTTTTAAGTGGATTAATGGTTTAAAGAGTAAAAAATGAAAAAGAGAAAAGGAAGGGTTGAAAAGGTTTCTTTATAGAAAATCATCTAATAAGCATCAGAGTGATTGCAGACAGGACCCATTCTTACACTTTTGCACTGATTCTTTCTCTGCCCTCACCAGTCCCTACCCCCAATAGCTCCCTGCTCCTTATGTGTGCGGTTTCCCTTCTATATTATAAGTTTGGCGGGGGAGGGGGGAGCAAAAGCAGCAAGACATCCCTGATTGTAAGCTAAGGATCAGCATGTAAAGGAAGTAGAGTCTCTTTTTTTCTCCCCCGCCTCATAAGAATTGTTAGTTTGTAACAATTTTAATTGAAAACAGCTGCATCTGAAATATTTTAAGGGATGAAAAAAGTATATCAAATAAAAGACAATCAGTAAAAAGAGCCTTGAATCCATTCTGAAGTCAGTGTCTGCCTAAAGGCATTCCAGGGTTTTCTTTTTAAACTGACCTTTTAGTTTCAGCAAAGCATGGTTCATAAGTACTCTCAAAATACTTTATTCATGTTCCTAGAATTGCTAAGTATTAGTATATATGTGGGTGAAAGAGTATTTCCTCAAAAATACTTTGAGACAGAAGTTTATGTGTTTTCCCTTCAACAAAACAAACTCATTGGACAAACTCAGACTTATGTACACAATATGAGAGATCTGTTTGCCATACCAAGTTGCTATGTGAACAAATGTGATGTCACAACATAGATTTTTATGACTAATCTATTAAAAATGTATCAGGAAGAAGAAGACTATTTCATCAGATGGCAATGTGAGAAAGTAAAATAAGCGAATTTCATTAAACTGCAGAAAATTTGTTTTGCTTTGATTTGCTTTAAATATTTGGTTGCATTCGAATGTCTGTGTAAGCTTCCAGTTCATTTACTAGCTTTTAAATAATCATTACATCCTCCTTTATTTTCCTTTTCATTTTCTTTACATTTTCTTCCATTATGAAATGTCTACTTTGTTAAATTCACAATATAGTTTAATAGGAGTTTAATATCATTTGATTAAGCTGGTTGTCTTTAAAACAAATATGCTACTAATCAAGCTCTCCAGTCACCCTTAAAACATTGTTCTATTAGCCAGAGGGAAAGCTAAGTGTTTTGCATATGATGATGGTGTAAAACATAATCCTTTGTAGTAACAGAGAAAGATACAGGTAAATTTAATATATTGTGATACACAAAAGTTCTAACAATACAGGGGACTAAATAAACAAGTGAAAGGCTTGATACATTTCTTTGATTACTGACAATAAAGCAACGCCTCAAACTTTAAACTGTCAGCAGCTCTAAGTGATTTCTCCATGGCACACTGTAATGTTACTGAATAATTATATACAAGATATAATCACCTTTTGTTTTCTTTTAAGTGTGAGCAATTTCAAATGATTAAAAATTGGAACAGAAAAGGATTTACAACATCAAAGAGGAAAAGAGATGCCTTTTTAAACATCAAGTTTTATGAAAAATGGAGAAAATATTTAAGCTAATTTACCTATGTTGTGTATTGCTACCTAGAACTTCAGAAACTGCTGATTATACCACAACAGGATCGCTTTCTTGAAATGGTAAACCAACACAGATATAAAAATATTAAGATAAACTGAGTTTGAGTGAATGGTAATGGAATCCTTAAAACCACACACAGAGCAAGGAAACAGCTGCATTTTGGTTAACCAGAAAGTTAATCAACTATGAGAGAAGTAAGCAAGATCTATCTTTGTATCTGCCAGAGATTATTAAGCATTTAAATATTCATTTTTCTTCTTTAAATCAGGATTGTTGATGCATTACAAAATGGCACAAAGACGTTCCCAAAGTATAATTAAGAAAGCATGTATTAATTTAGAAAAAAGTATTATCACGTTAGATTTCTTTGAACAACTTGTAAGGAAGGTAAGGTGTTCCTGTACACTATTTAATAACTCAGACTCCCTAATTTACTTTAGATCACATAAGAATTAGCTAGGTGGTGGACTTTTGCCAGTAGTTACATCATAAAACCACCCCCTGCCCGGGTGTGATTGGAATTCTTCGCCTAAGACTGACCCTGAATTTAAAAAGGCAGTTGTAGGTTCTGTCTGAGGAGCTCATAAACTTATAAGAAGTTCGGAGAGCAAAAGTTTGCACATCTAACACAGGCTAAAGCTGCTAATTCTTTACTTTCATGACTTCCATTTCTTCCTAAAGAAAACAAGAACAACAAAGATAGCTATGCTGCATCTAAATGACCTTTCTTTATCACTCTGTACTTCATCTGCTTAATACACTGAGCACATCCTTCACATTGACGGTTATTCCCTTCCACCCAAAGCTGACAGAAACAGAGTGGAAGCAGTGGATTTCTCAGGAAAGGTCCCCAAGCACAGAGTTGTTTTGAGGACACTTCTACAACACCCAACATACCACCAACCTTGCTGCTGGGAGAGCAGGAGAAGAAATGACATTTACTGGTGTACTTCCCAAAGGTGCTTCCACGAGCCCATTGCTTTTTTGGAAGTGTTTGTCACCTACTTGCAAGCTCTGGAGAGCTGCTACAGGAATTCACTACAAAGGCTAGCAGATGGAGGGGAGAAAAATATAGACATGACATACAGATACTCCTTCCATAGCCTCTCAATCCATCCTCTGTACAACATTATTAAATTATGTACGTTTTACTCTGCCTTGGAACTTTCACCACTGCAAGGGACAGTAGAGAGTCTGACTCTAAAGGATTATTAAGAACATTTTTATTTTGTAAGAAACCAGGAAAATCCCAAAGGCTTTCCATGGATATATTTGGGATAACAGCTGTAGTTTCCCATGTTTTAATGTATCTCCACTTGGCACTGGCTCTCTGAACAAGTTGGGTCCACGTGGAATCTGCCGGCTTGCTACCCCCAGTCTTTTGGAGAGTTTCTTTGTTATTCCGTTCCCCTTAAACTCCTTTGCCTGTGCTCACCTACCCCCTGGGGCTCACAGAGCACAAGCAGCCTCCTTCAGAGACCAGTGCCTACATTATTCCAAAGACTTCCTGAAGAGAAATGTTCATGCAGTAAGCCTGTATCACCCACAGCACAAGCACATTCCTTCCATGACATACAGGGCTCTGGATTCAAAAAATTTAGAGCTAGTTATACATGCTCCAGAAGCCTTCAGTTACCAATCCCAAATATGATTGGAACTGCATAAAATTAACATAAAACTTCCACTCTGGACCTGCCCCAGAAGCCAGCATGTGTCGTTACAGATTAGTAACTGTCACTAGTAACACCTAGCACTCAGTGTCCCAGGAAACTAGTTTAATAATTTTTTTATTAAGGAGATTTTTTAATTGGAGGGTGAATGAGATGAACTGAAGAGTGCTAGAAAACACATATCAATGAACAACAATGCTTACAGCACAGAGCTCAGAAATTAAAAAAAAAAAAAAAAAAAAAAAAAGAGAGAAAAAAAAAAAAAAAGGAACCAGAATGTAAACACTGAACAATCACACAGCAAAAAATTTTTTACTCTGAGCAACTAAAAGCAATACTGGAGCATAAGGCCTTCATTAGCCAAACACTGTCTATCAAAGTAAAATGCTGCTGAAACCTATGGCAGCCCTAGCAAGGAAGAGTAGGTTATTGCTTTTTGCCCACAACAGTCCATCTGAACGTGCGCAGCAAAACCTGCAATTAAATGCCCTGAAGTCTAACTCAGCAGACCTCAGCAACGAAGGAGGGGGAAGTTGTTTCACAAGTCCCGCAAAAACTTTTCTAGTGTAACATTTGTAAAGGAGCTGTAATCAGAGACGGGTCATTGATTGAAAGTACCACTAAAATAATATGTAAAAACGCTAAATTAGCACTGACAGCTTTTAGAGCAACTTGTATATAAAACCCTGAAGAAATCACTCAATGATACATATTTGTTCTTTTCACTTGAAAAAGTCTAGAAATTTTTACATAAGTATGTACAGGAATTCAAGGAACAGAATTACAAGACAGTGACAAATAAACAGTAGCAAACAAAACCTCACAAACCCCCTCTTTCTACTTAAATGGCAGTGACCCTCCGCAACCAACAACTTGGGGCAAAACTGACAAACAATTGCCACGATTTTGGGAGCAAAGAGCCGCTTGAGTTTTTAGCCAGCACGAAGTGTATTACCAATTACTCGCCAGCAATGTTCTAACTCTGGCAGTGGTAACTGCTGGAAAAGCAGTTACCCCGTGGTGGTACCCAATCAGAAAGCAGGTCACATCTCGTTAGCTGTATCATATACATTAAACGTCACAGATTCTCCATGGCTAAGCTGACAATTCAGGCATGTGTGTTTTATTTTATTATAACCTCATGTTATCTTAAAGGATCACAATACAACAAACAGATCAACACGAGATCCTTTACCATGCTTCATGGCACGAATCTGGCAGATATTTGCTGTTATATAAAGCCGTTCACCATAATAGATTAATACTTTTTAAAAGTCTTTTCAGGGCACCACTAATACAGTACTATGAAAAATTGCAGCAGCAGCAGGAATGTTTGCTGCACAAACACAGACACATGGACAGAAATCCAGCCTGATTCAGTCCACACACTTTTTACTTCAGGAGAATTTAAAAGTGTGCTTTATTTAACCATGTAAATAACAAGACTCAGCCTCCACTATTTTTTTTCTTTAAGTGACAGAAGTATTTCCCCCTCCCATTCAATGTATTCTTTGTGGTGGCTGATCTGATTTTGAAGCCTGAGTGTATAAACCACTAGCACATTATACAAAGCATAACCAACAGTGAATGTAGTTTACATTATTGGGTACTTTTGACAGCTATGTGATAAAGTAGAGAACCGACCATCTCTCTTACTAAAAGCAACAGCATTCTAAATGTAAACACAAATTTCTCTTGCCGGTCGTCCCGAACATGTGTTCTTTAAGAGTAGCCTAGGAATAAGTTTTTTAAACTCTGCTCCTGTTTTCAGTTATCATTCATTTTTAATTTTAATGAGTTTACAAAACAAAACCAGATAAATGTTTGCCTCTCCCCCTAAACCTGCAACATTTCAGAAATAATTTTGTGCAAAAGCTGAAGCAATATCTTGCAATATTAGATCTGCAAATGCCAGCAGGACAGATCCTGAACAAACAACACACTAAGGCAAAGAAATTTCCTGAGACCAGCGTTACAATCAACCCTGAAGTGCTGTACTGTAATTTCATGATTTCAGCCTAAACTGGTATCTCCTCAGAGTTGCTCTGCGTGGAAACATAATGAGGGATTACCCAATTAAACTACTAAATTAATTAGGGTTCATGCCTGCATATACTGTACTGTCTAGTGGGACGCTTCAGCTGGAATTCGGGCTGAAACCTACCACGGTCCATGCACAGGAAAACAAGGCTGGGGGACTTACCTCCGTCCGCGACTGCAGCCTCTTGTTCATTTCATATATTCGGTACTCTGGTTGCACCATGTATGGTGTGTGTCTCCTATAAAATGGGCCAAAAGGAGAAGAATAGAAAGGGTCATGTGGTGTGCTGGACATCTTGCCTGCTTGCAGAGATTCAAGCTACACAGAGTATCATCAACATCCATACAGAGCACATGGGCTGTGTGTTCTTCACAGTACAAAGTAGCGGCGCGCACACACACACACACATCCAGGCTGCACGCACTGGCTGGGGACTGCTGTGGGAGCCCGCTCCGGCGGAGACGGGCGGGGGGGTGGGGGGGAAGCGGGAGCGGGAGCGCACAGGCTCCAGACAGGGAGAGGGAGGCTGGATAGCTTCAGGCACCGCCGCTCGGTTTTAAAGCAGCAGTTTCTGGAAGGGGTCATTTCCTGTCCGCGCCGCCGACTAGTTCAGAAACACCATTCCCCCCGCGGCGGGCAGAGGTGCGGGGCTGGGGCTCGCCGTGCCCCCGCGGCCCCCACCCCCTCACCCCCTCCCCCGGAGCCGGCAGCGGGCTCCTTAGCATATAGGTGGTTTAAAAGCTGCCTGAGCCAATCACCCCGCGCCGGGAGCACGCTCGGGTAATGTCAGAAATGTGATTACTACAAAATACATAAACACAGGCCACGGCCATCCCGCCGCGGGCAGCCGGCGCTCCACCCGCGCCCGACGGCTCCCGCAGCGCCTGCCGTGCCCGCCCGGGGCGGCCGTGCCGCGGTACCCGGGCTGCGGCTGCGGGGCCGCCCCTCGGGGGCACGGCGGGATGGCCGGGGAACCCGCACAAAGGCACTACCCCCGCACGCCACACTTCACACAATGGAGAGCACTCGGATGCCAGCCGCAGAAACCTCCCGGAAAATGGGAAAGCACAAAGGGGCGGGTGGGAGAGCGGGACCTCCGGAGAACTGCCGGCAGTCCCCTTCTGCGGGGGCCAGGAGTGCACAAATGGGTCATTTTAGAAGCGGGTGTCCGGCTTAAAGGCGGCGGCAGCTAGGTGGGAGACTGGTCCCTGTTTCAGGATCATTGTTGGGCATAAATCCAGCAGTGGTTAGAAAGCGTTGCCAATGAAGGATACCTAACATTGGGGGGGGGGGGGGGGGGTGGTCCCGACGGAGGAGGGGAGGGCAAGGGGAGTGGATCCCTCTTTGGAGGTGGGGGATGAACTTTATCTGTTGAATCATACTTGCAGAAAAGTGCTGGGAGCGGATACCACGTGAACGAAAAGTCCTCAAAATATAGAATAAACAAAAGGGTCTCATCTGCTGCATGGGAAAGTGCAAGGTTTAGGAGGGGAGCCTTCAAATTACCTGTACGAAAAAGCCCTTGAAGCACAGACTGTGTCCTCATACACAGCTGTAAAGTATCAGGCATTATTTACAGTACTGAATAAATGTAAAAACAACAATAAACAGTGCTGAATTAATCTCTCATGTAAATTCATTCAAGCAAATGGAACCACTCTAGGAACAGATTTAGTTAACTAATATGATTAAGAGAATAACAATCAGCTGCAGCCACAACGGTTCTCAGTCAGGGTGCTCTGCATGAACGCTGCAGGATCGCCCATTTCACAGATGGGGAAATCAAGGCACGCGCCATTACTTTTTCTAAATTTTTGTAATCCCAAAAAATATTTGATCATGATATGGCTTTACCCACTTTACCCACAGTTAAAAACGTAATTCAAATATGACTGAATGTAGGAATGTTGTAAGACATTTTTGAAAAATTCCAGTTTTCGCTGGTATTTGGCTAAGTCTGGAAAATCTGACCTCTCTTTTTAGAATAAAATACAGAATTTTACACGTCATATTCTACTGACCACTGATCTGGATCACAATTTATCTTTGCTGTACCAGTAGCTGTTTAGCAAAACTATTTCTGTATGCTCTTATGGAATAACAGTTTCCATAAGAAGTGACGTATTGAGCTGCTTTTACAGACAGCTTCTGTCACTAAACACAGAGACAACAGATAATACATGGGAAACTTCACTTCTCCCTTTAAGTGCACCCCAGCTAGGTAGCAATACTATGCTGCCACTCTGGTACTGTTACTGGAGGTGCTGAGTTTAATAAACAGAATGTGCAACGTTTGGCTCCGTAGTTCTGTGGTGACTGTGACACTGCTCTGCCAGGGTTCATTCACTGGCCCCATAAAAAGCCTGTATCATGGCTACACACCTAGGAGAAGACTTTCCTGTGTGTACCTTGTACTTTAACAGATCCCAGCAGATACCTTAAAGCCTAAGGCCAGAATGACTAGAAAAATTAGAAATACAGTACTAATATACACCAGTTTTATAACCAAAGTACCATCTTCTTAAATAAATGTCAAAAAAACCCCAGCCAAGAATCCACCAAGTTATGGATTTTATTTTCTTTGCAAAGCAAATCCAAAGTAAAACATATTTGCCCAAGAAGGGACACACTGCATTTTGAACTAAAATGGTGGAATTTTGCAGAGCTTTAAAAGTATTTCTGTTTCAAGGACTTTAGATTAAGCTAAAATTCACTGCTTTGAGAAGTTAAATATGGCCATTATATTAATATTTTTTATTTTGGCTGCTGGTGGGGGAAAGGGAAGCGGTTCTTCTAAATTAAAAAAAAAAAAAAAAAGGACAAACTTGGAGTAGTGAAAATGAAGGAAGAGGAATGAGCAGTAGGAGTTGCTTTTATGACTGAGAACTGCAGATACTCCCCTCAACCCCTATATAAGAGCTTCTGTGTACGGGTCTAGCACAAAGCAAAAATATGCAATGATATTTTAATAATTCCCATTGATTAACTGGCAAATTATCCAACACCTATAGCCCACCAGCAAGAATCAAGTCCCAGGGTAGGAGCCTGCTAATTACAGGCTCTGGCAGCTCTTCCAGTTGCCTATTGCCATCTAGACTGGTGTGATGCTCAGAACAGAAAAACAGAAGGCAGAATCAAAGGAACATAAAGTTACAGAGATCCTGACAGTGTCAGCTCGATTCCCACTTGGATCTGCCACCTTTAAAGTTTTGTGTGTGCTCTGGGGGTGTGGGTTAAAGGACGTGTAGCCAGCCCCATTGCCTGGGCTGCTCCAAACCCCTATACCCCTGTCATCAAGCTGCTACCCAAAGCGGCTCAGGGGTCAAAAACAAATATCTGGCCCAGTCAATAAATTCCTTACTCTGGAAAACGAGTTTAGTGTGAGCAGAGGAAAACAGAGGTGGAGAAAAACAAGAAGAAGAGACTAGTCTTCCCAAATCTGAAAATGAGTCTATTCCTATGTCTGCACAATATGCATGGCTATCAACAGATGAGGAAACAGAATGTGCAGAGTTGCATTTACATGGGTGTGTGCACGTGCAAATACTGCTGCACCTCGAAGCACTGAGCCTTACCCCAGCACTCAGAGGCCAGAAGGGAAGGACTGTGATGCCTCCTCGCTTAACTCAGTCCCCAAACCTGCAAACTGCATTGGCTCACCCCAACCCTGCCTGGGTGCTGCACACAGACGTGAAAGGAGACATCAGAGCAGGGAAGGACTGGACACAAGCTCGTGATTCCCAAGTAGGGAAAATGAGCTAGGCAGAAGTGTGCCATCAGACCTCATCAGCAGAGACAGAGCTATGTTTCATGTCTCTCTGGTTGGGCCCTAAGCACCTCACAAGCCCTCGCACCCCAAAGAAGGGGTGGGATGATCTGGCTGGCTGGGTGCCGGATTGCCCTCTCCTGGGCAGAAACAGAAGAACACACACAAGTCAAGTACCCTCACCCTCTGCCAGTTCTGGAGGACAATTTACTTTCACTTCAGAGGAAAGCACGAGTGGGTTTGGTGGAGCAGAAGGGTGCAGTCCTTTGCCTCTGCACCCCCCTGTGTGATAACTGTAATGCCCATGAGTAGCCGAGTTGCACTACAGTAGAAGGACTAAAACCAACAGCAAAAACTTCTTTCAGGACAAAAGCAGGGAGCTAGAAGGGATGAACCAGAGTAGTTTGTTTATCTGTCCATGCTGGACCCCCTGGCTCACGGGGTCCTGTACAGCTTGAGCTGCAGGGGCACCCACGTTGCCACGCCATGCCCCTGAGCAGCATGGACAGCTCTGTAACACAGCACTGCCAAAAGCACCACATGCAACCAAGGCACAGTCCTTGCTTTGCCAGGCTGACAGTCAAAGCATCTCTGAAGGCTGCACTATTTTTAATAACCACTTAGTAATAATAATAATGCAGAAAATGGATACAGCTGTAAATATGTGTAATTTCTGTATTTATCCCTAGTATGCATTGACTGTTCAGTCCCTGTCAGTAATCAGATTTACAAGGATACATTTAAGGTGGTTTGTAGATGTTGAAAGACAGAAAAGAAGAGACTGATCTTAGCTAAAGACACATTGCATATGAAGAGCTAAAAATTAGAGATATTTGAAATTAGGTTTCTGGAGAATACTCAAGTAAACATGATTTTTTTTTTTTTTTTAAATAACAAAACTACCTTTTCAAACTGTCCTTTGTTTATACAAAAGCCAGATAGTATTGAAGACTTTTGGTGAAGTGACCTTAGATAAAAGAACAAAATTGTTTTCCTGTGGATACTCATGAGTGACTAAATGAAATATGCTTATCAAAAGCTGGGATGCACAATGAAGAACCACCAGCAATACCCCACCATCTGTAATATATACTCAATTGCAGAGCTCAAGCACAGGATTTTGACAGGTTTCATGTTGCTTCCATTAATTTCTACAGCTATAGAATAGAGCATACCAGATGCTTGCAATTTATAAGAAATCTAGAAGCTGTAATTTGTTTGCATTAAATATTAATATATTGAAATAAAAAACATATTCCGGAAAACACTGTCCTTTCATAGATAATTTGTGGACAGGAAACCAAATAAATCTGTTCAATCCATTGTTAAAGTATTTACTGAGCTCGGTGTACACTTCCAGGCTTTTTCCATGTAGATTACTTTTTTTTTTTTTTTTTTTTTGGTGATAATTGTCCTTTTCTGTAGTAATAAATGATGTGATTATTTTTATCAGAAGGAATTTATAAAATTCATAAGTGGAGCCCACCAAAACTACTGTATTTCAGAGTTTATAGTGCAGCAAGAAGCATTCGCATCTTTTAAATGCTTCAGGCTTTTTGCAAACACAAACCTACCTTGCATAAATTACATATAATGATAATTCAATACATATGAAAAGTCTAAGAATTCTCTTCCCCTATTTAATCCTAGTAAATTAGAGTTACAGCCCCAGCACTCGCCAGTGATGCTAGAAGTACCTCTGAATTCATGAAAACACAGAAGGGATTTTAAATATTTTTTGTTCTGCTGATATGCAACATCTTTGTCCTCAGTCAAAATGGGTATTAAATTTTGCCTGAAAACTTTATGAATTCTCAGCTGAACGCAGTCTTTGAGGCGCCTGCCCATGTCTGACCAAGCAGTGTTTCTGCTTTACCCATCCAGTAACTGCACGGCACCTGCAGGAGACAGAGCAGGGGGAGTAAACATGAAACAAACTCAAAGCTGTGAAAATCATATCTTGATGTTAGATTGATTTGCCTTCTAAACTCACTAAGATATAGCAGACAAACCCACTTATCTCTCTTTGATTAAGCTGTGTTAAGCCAGTACTCAGTGTGTTTTAAGTGTCCTCCCTTTGTGCCAATGCAGAGGGGAAACTGGTCTGTAGGAGTTCTCAGCTGCAATGTGGCTCCTCAGCTCACAAGAGGAGGACACTTTACACTTTAAAGCATTAGAGGCTTCATTTTGCTCCTCACCATGCTGTCAGTGTGGCACCCTGAGTGGACAGTACACTTGGGCAGCCTCTACCTATCCTGCATCACACCTGGGTACCCTAACGACAAAGTAAGTACATTGTGAATGTGGCAGAGGGACTACTGTCAGGGAAAATAGCTCCATGAGGTGCTGGAAGAGGATCAGGTCTCAAGTGGGACATATAAAGCACTTGACATCCAGGGGAGCTTCCCTGGGCTGCAATAACTTCAGGATACCAAGGGACATCTGCCTTTTGACAGAATTGAATCATCTTCCAGACTAGTAAAACACCAAAGGGATTTTATATACCTTGGTTTTGCTGAATCTCTGAGGACACCACCAAGGCTGCTTTCCAGAATTCAGGAGCTTCAAGAACATTTCTGTCTTGTTTTGTTCCATCTCCCACTTCTTTCTGTATTCACTCCATTTCTCCCATTTTCCTTCATTTTATGCATAACTGCCTATAGTCCCTTTTGGAGTGAAGTTCATTTTCCAGGAATTGTTTCTAGGTATCTGCCTTGGTAGCTTCTCACCCTATATATATATTGTGTTTCCCCACCCCCACCCTCTGCATGGGGATACATGCTGCTGGAGTTTGGGGTGGATTATCACTGGAGGCTGATGCCGTAGAGTGCTATTTGAAGCACCTGATTCTTCATTCAAAGTGCTCAACAGGTTTTGCTGAGTGTGTTTTCCCTGAATAAAGTATGAAGGGGTGATGCTGAGGATGGTGAATCCAGAGCAGTGAAGCAGGAGAATGAAAGTGATAAAATTCCTGTAATTTGCCTTTTGCAGACATCTCACAGTGGCTGAGGAAGAAAACAGCCTTCAGCAGCAGAGGAGACAGTGCTGCGGTTTATAGCATTGGCAGACAGCCAAAAAAAAAATCTCCAAAGTAGTGGGGGAGGCTACAGGAGCAGACTGTGGTCTGGGAGGCTGACCCTCCAGCGAAAAATCAGACAGGCCAGCAGAGAGGTAAGGTCCTGAAGAGTCTGAGCCCCTTTCTGATATGCTAGTTTCCCTTACAGACAAGCTAAATATGAATTAAATGTAGGTGAGTCACTCAGCTTTAATGTATTATGCAATGTGTTATTCCAAATTTCTTTAGTCTATCTCAGTCCAAAGCAAGAATTATTATAACTACCCCTCAATATAGTAAGAAGTAAGAAACACCAGACTTCAACACAGTCTTAAAGCAGCCCTACCTCCCTAATCTGCCCCAACAAATATACGGCAGCATATCCTGCCTGTGACAGATCACAAACTGGGCCTTAGAAAGGGAACAGATATGTAAATATGAAAAGGACACTCATTTTGGCTAGCTTTTCCAGATAGCAACAGCTTAGTATTCCTTCTACATAACCAAATCCACCATACTGATTTACCTGTTACACACCTCACCCACTGCTCAACTTTCAGCATATTTCAATTAGGTGAAAGATTACTTTTTAAAGGACTCAACTGGGAGCACTCAGCTTTGGAGGCATTTCAGTTGAGTGCTAATTAGCAACTAGCTGACTGTCAACTTTTCTTCTTCGAAGAGAGGGAAGGGTTGGTGATTCCCTTCTGAATTACCTGGCAATCAAATACATGTTGAAATTTATTCATTAACTTATAATAATCATCCCTAGCACTTCTTTGGCAATTTTCATCTTCAAAGCACTTTATAAACATTCATCGAGACACAGTGGTTATTAGCACTATGACAAAACTTCCTTCATACGGGTCTCTCTCCCTATTTTACAGGTGAGGAAGGTGAGGGAAGGATGAACTGCTGAGGATGTCAATGGCAGAAATGTAGTTTTACCTCAGGAAATTACAACTTCTGGATCTATATTTGGATCTTGCACAACACTGATATATATACTAAGCAGAACAAGTCATGGACAGCCAGGAAAACTGGTGTGAAAAGGAATGATGGATGGAGAAATTCTGTGCCTGGTACCAAGGAGGGATTAATTTGAGAACAATTTAGATTGTAATTGTGCCTTTACCATGTAACTGGATGAAGGTTGCACCAAAGCCTAGACTGCATTCACCTTGTTATTTTGAACCAAGGCTTATACCTTACTACGAAACATACAGTACCACTCTGTTTTATTTATCTAATTATTTTTAACACAAAGTCCCATCAAGTTGTGTAAAGAAATATATGTTGGAAAATGTTATTTCCTGCACAGATTCTTTTTTTTTTTTTTAGTCTTTTGTTTCACATTTCTAATTCATTCTCCATTTTTTTGTAAAGATTTGGTCTTAAGTGTTTTTATTGTAATTTGATCTTAAACCTTTGCACTTGCAAAACACAAGCCAGAGCTTGCCAGGAAATGAAAGCATTCAGAATATGATCCACTGAGTTTCTGGATATCAGTGTTGTAGACTGTACTCTCAATACATGAAAAATACAATCAGTTACCTGTATGCATATTTTGTAGTCACAATATATTTTTTAATTTGGCCTTTAAAATTTAAGTACATGATATCATTTTAAATTTTGTTATTTGAAATGTTACCATGCTCTGCAGTGCTTGAATTTTGTTAAGGCCTTGTATGGCTGCATAAATGTGACTGAAATAACCAGAGTTTTGCTTGGAAAATCTGATTATGCTGCAAGAGCAAAATGTTCCAGCTCATGAGGGCGAAAGACTGGCTGTGCCTCTGTTTTTAGTGAATAATGACTTTGCACCGAAAAACAGAGACTAAGCAAAATACATACTAAATAATTCTTTATCTCTTCTGTGTCATAGATTCTGTTCCTTCTACATCTTATACCTTCCAGGTATGCTACTCAGTAACGTACATCCAAACAGTGACCATGTATCTAATTCAGTATTTAAAACACACTAGACTCATCTTAAACAAGTCTGGCATGCACATATTGCAGAGAGCATGGAATTCTGACATCTCTGGAGAAGCAAGCAGATCTGAGCTCCCTCTGACTTGAAACTTGGCCCACATCAGGATCTGCTCTCTCTCATGGAGACAGGACACCACCAACCAGCTGCTCAATGGCAGCAGCCGCATCTCCCAGCTTCCACTCTCATAGATAGCTTTAATTTCTGATTCTAAGAGTGCATTTTGCTCCCTGATGTCTGCTGTCTTTCCAGCATCATCCCATTGCATGGATTCTACAGCCACGCCTGCCCATTTATACTGGTACAATAATAACCCGCAGTTTTAACAGTAGTGCAATGTTTTGTGCGTGAAGAACAACAGCTTGTAGAATTCTAGTACATATGTCCATATCTCTTTGCTTGTGAAGTTTGAAGTTTGAAGTTTATTGATTAGTAAGCTTTGTTTCTAATTAGACAAACAGCAAAAAACTTCCAGCATACTTTATTTCTTCCTGACACTGTACCCAGAGAACTGGCACAATGCTCTTTCTGTAGCAAGCCTTCAGTGTAAGTGTCGTAATAAATATTGCCTTGATTTCAACATCTGGTTCACATTAAATAAAACTACAGATGTGAATCCAACAAAGATAGACATTTTGGAGGGAAGATAAAAGGCTTTAAATTAACCAGCAAGATATTTGTGTTAATTTGCAAAAGAAAAAAAGCAAATACAATTTCCACAGGACCTGTATATCTTAGCTAGAAAGGGTGGCAAAACAATGCCCATTATTTTAAAACCACCTCATCCTTAACATGATATGAATTCTGAACTACATTTAGGCATTCCATTTCTAAGTGACAACATTCTAGGTTTTTGTGTTTTTAAAATTGAAATCTCAAGACTTGAGAGGAAATATAAATGGAAGTGTGTGAGAAGGGACATTTAGTCATCTAAAGAATCATGAACATAATAAGGACAATTACTGGGCCATTTTACATTAACAGCATGAACACTGAAAATTTTCTTAAGTCTTCATACAGCCTTTGTATTTCATGTATATACACACATTATAATTGCCCCCTAGTTATTAATATGCTTTACGTGGAGATCAAAACAAAGGGTGAGTTTACATGCCTGTAGTTAAACCTACTCTGAAATATACATTAAAAAACCCCAACCCCCCCCCCCAAAAACAAGCAAACATTTAAATCGTTTCACATTCTGATGTACTGAGTTTAGATTTTCATAACTTCTTTTCATTATGGACCTAACCAAAGTGCTGGCAGACATATCTAAGCTCACTTAGGGTTTTCTAGTGAAGTAATAAAAAAACACAATGGAAAGAGTGTCAGGATAAGTGCATGACCAGTATGTGTAGTCAAGTTCTCCCAACACAGGATTAGAACCTCAATGCAAGGCTCACCGAAGTGATCCTGAAAGGCACCTATTCTGAAGTGTAGACATCACACATTGGTTAATACTCACAAAGTAGTGGATCACACTTAGTGACAGGCTATTTCACAAAGGCTGGAAAGTATAGTTCAGTTCAGCCAAAACCATAGACACAAAAATCCTAATGAAGCTTCCTCTTCACTATCATCCTGGCCTTCAGTCACCATTCTCCCAATCCAAACTCACATTTTCCTTTTCCATTTATTCTGTTTGATTCCCAATTTTCATTTCCCCCTCATAGCCCATTCCTTATCCTGAACCAGAATACTTCTATCTTCCCTTCAATTTCAGATATTTCTGAAACACCTACTAACTCTTCCCCTGCCACTGTTTTTAGACCTCTCCTCCTACCCAACATCTATTCTGTTTCAACACTATTCCTCCATCCTTCACCAACATTTACTCATCTTTCTTCATCCCCTTGACAGGTCTCAGCACTTCTGGCAAAATGCTGGGGGAAGCTGCAGCACACAAACCTTGTTTGGTCACAGCAGCCCAGTGATGTATTGTGCGTCATCAGTCCCACAGAAACCCTGAAGGACATAAATATGGTAATGGCAGCCAGCCCAGAAGAAGCTATCAGATCTGCTGATATTCTGCCAGGGTATTGTGGAAGATCAGGAAAAGTAAGGGGAGTACATGGGAAATCAGAGATAAGGAACTTGGAATTATATGGAAATCAGCAGAAATGGAAAAAGAGTTGTATTTTGGTTTTGTTTATGTTTTTGAAAAGGCAGTGATTTAGGACAGAATATTATTATTTTATGGGAAAGCAAAGTGCTGCAGGTTAAAGTTTGATATCAGGTTCATTGTCAATGTGAAGATATACTGAAAGTTTACTCCACTGCTATTGTGATCAATCATCTGCATTCAGGTCACAGTTCCTTGAAATATGTATTCCAGACTTGGATATTGTCATAGGAAAGAGAGGAAGCAATGGTGTTCATGACATGATCTATGTGGCTTCTAGTCATACCCATTTAACCCAGAGTTATGTCCATTTGGGGGTTCAACCAACTCCCGTTTCAGTGTTAAGCCAAGTAGTAGGTTACAGACTTCTATTTCTCACGAATACAAAAGCTTGGTGATTTTTAGGAGAAAATAAAAGGCTGATATGCCCCCTCTTGTATATTGTTCCTACATGAGAATTGATCTTAATTTAGGTCCCTCTAACAGTGGATGTCCCGGATTTTTATTTTGGTTTTACTCTTACCATGACTTCATATTAAATGAAGGATTGAAGATCTTACATTCAAAAAGTTCATTTAACAATATAGCCCAAACTAACATAGAGACACACATGCGGACAGCCCAGGTGAGTTTCAGACAAACATCTGAAGTTTTGAATAGTGATTTGAGTTTAAAATCATCTTTGCAGATTTCCTATCCTTAATGAAAACTGGACAAAGAAAAACCAAAATAAAATGGGAATACTTATGTCAAGTAATTAAAACCACATGAGATCGCATAGTTAAGAAAAATATGTGGCATCAGAAAGCTTTCTGTTGACTATTGCAAGGCATCGGTTACTTCTGATTCCAGGTACATGTCTCAGCTGTCCTAAAACCACTTCAAGGTGCAGGTTTCTAAAAGATGTTTTTTATGGCTAGGCTGCAAGGTCTTGCTTCAGCTGCAGAAGATCAAATGCTGGGTATTTGCAAAGTGGGAGAAGACAGACCACAATGCAGTTTTACTTTACCCTGATCCAGGCTATCTGCTGCACAGGACAGGATGTGTTCTGCTGATCAGCTTAGACATGCTGTATTTACAACTGCCATTTTTTACAAGTAGTAACTAATTTTACACCCACTTTTCACAATTCTGGGTCCAAAGTCACCCCTTCTCACAATTCTGAGTCCAAAGAAGCACTTTTATTTTCCTTTCTTCTGCAGCAAACAAGGTGTGTATCTGACAGGCAGTAGTCGGTATTTTAACTACTCATAATTCAGTTTTGAGGATTATGAACCTTTAATAAATTACATCTGGATCAGTGTTCAGATTCAGACATTTAAACCCATATTATTGAAAGTTAGTCAAGTTACTCTCCATTACACTTTGCAGTATATTCTAGGTAAATGCACTATGTGTTGCCTGATTGACTTCAGCAGGTCTTTGTAAAAGCATGTTTAAAAATCAGGTCAGCAAGACCTTATCTGTCTTTTTATCTTACTTAGTTGGCTTGTTGGGTTTTGGTTGTTTGGTTTGGGGATTTTAGGGGGGGGGTTGGGTTTTTTTTTGTCTGAGCACCAGAAACTTGGTGTCCCCACCTCAGGCTGTTGTCATTATAATTTGGACATTCTATTCTGCTTCTTCTTATATGTTCTAAGACAAGAGGGCATGGTCTTAAGCTCTTCCAGGGGAGGTTTAGGTTGGATATTAGGAAGAAATTCTTTACAGAGAGGGTAATCAGGCATTGGAATGGGCTGCCCAGGGAAGTGGTGGATTCTCTGTCCCTGGAGGTTTTTAAGATGAGACTGGATGTGGCACTCAGTGCCATGGTCTGGTAACCACGGCGGTGTTGGATCAAGGGTTGGACTTGATGATCTCAGAGGTCCTTTCCAACCCAGCTGATTCTGTGATTCTATGATCCTATATTTGACTCCAGGACTTTTCCTGAGGGAAGGGCAGAGTGATGTCTTCTTAAATACTAAGATATAACCCAATGTTTATGGCATGCTCCCAAGAACTGTGAACCCCTTAAGCAGAAGAACACAAAAAAGTTATCTTTCCCACTTTGTAACCCCAGAGCAGTTGAATAAACAACGAGTGGAGGCAGCACCGCTCCATATTTGTGTGGAGACAGTTGGACAGTGAAACACATACCAAGAGAGTGTTGATCGTAATAATCAAAACCAACAGTGGTATACAATAGACCACCCAAAACACAGCTGTAACAGTTTTCCAGCTCTGCCATGGAAACAATGAACAGAAACAACAAGCAGAATAGTTTTGAAAATAGCACTTCTCCGTTTCAAAGTAGAACCTTAAACTTTGAACCAACCAGGATACTATTTAGAATCTTTTTGCAGATATAATTTTTGCTGTATGAGGTCAGCTATGCTAACAGCACTGGAGAGGCGTAGACCCTAACAAAGTGGTAGGTTAGCATGCTGTGTAGGAGTTAGGCATGCCACGGAACTTTTTTAACTGGATAGTTCGTGGTATTTAAAGAATTGCATTTAGAGGTAATAGCTGTCAATACTTAATCAGAACAACCATTATTTTATATCATAAATACATTAAAAAAACTATTTAAATAGTTTTGAAGTCCTTTCCATTTTCATTCTGCTCTAGAAATTATGAGCTTCCTGGTAGCAAAAACATTTTTTTCCAAATGAAGTCTGTGAAATTATGACCAGATTAACTTTGCAGACTTTCCCTAGAAGGCTTTGAAAGGTGTGGCAGATGTGCACTAACAGAAGGTCAAGTTGATATGCATCCTCGGGTGATCATAGTTCAGATTACCAGAGAACCTCTGCAAGACTGACCATGATTCTGTTGGGTGGAACCACCTCCTCTCTACTGATGATGACTGATTTTCATATCATAGGGCAAGGTTCTCAATAGAACATATTCATAAATGGGTATTTTCAGCCCATGTGGAACCTTTGCCAGCCCTGTCATACAGTATTAACTACACTTTATCCCAAAGCTACTTGAATAAGAAACTATCAATTTTCTCATGAGCTCTTCTAGAAATTTCACCACTACAATATACTTCCCAAGTAGAGGCATCTGTTTCTATACTGATGAATTCCTCTGCTATAGAATAAGGTGTAAGTACTTCTGTTTTTGCACATAAGCTTCAAAACATAGCAAGATTAAGGCTAAAATTTGGAGTGTCTCAGTGATTGGTTGCCCAGCTTTAAATACCTAGGCTTTGATTTTCCTGAGCTGTTGATCATCTGCTGCTCCTTTAGATTTCATCTACAGGGGGTACTGCCAGTGTTTCAGATATCCTTACCCTGACTATCAGAAGTAGAGCCAAGAAATTATTTTCATATCTATTAAAGATTCAATAGTGTTTTTCCCTAGTCCAGGTTGGAGGAAATATTTGGAAATATCAGGCAGAAAGACCATGGGAAATCAGTGGGTGATCAAATCCTTTGTCTGAATGTGTAAGTACCTGAGCTGCAAGTTCCTGCTCTGAACCAAATGGTTCAAAGCCATATCTACTCTGAATGTTCCCTGCAACACAGTATTTGTTGCATAGGGTGGTAGCACCTCTTTCGTTTAGAAAATAAATTCCCTATTGCGTTGAGACTTTCCATCAGAAGCAAGGGTGAATCCAGTCCTACTTTGAAAAGTTTTGATAAGATAGCGCTTTCCTGTAACCCTTTCTTCTCTCCAACATTCCCCAAAATGTTTGACAGAAACAATCAAAGTCTAAACTAGTTCTTACCTTAAGCTTGACAGATGAAAAATCCCTTTCAGAAGCTAGTTATCACACAGGAATAGAAGCCAGTTCACTTAAGTTTCATGTACGTTTCACATAAAACCACAAAAGACCATCTGCCATCTTCATGCTGTCCTTTTGCTCTGCAGGAGCAGAGCACTGCATACCTACTAAATTGGCAAGTCATGGTGCTGGGTGGAGGATTCCTAATGCCAAGTTCATTCATTAAAAATCCACATTCCTTCTTTGAAAATCTTCCAGCCTAAGCCCCACATGACGTAGATGTTTAGCTTAAGTTAAAACTAGGCTGCAGAGGATCCTGAATCCCATCCTTATTGGACCTGCAGCGAGAACAGGTAGTGTTTAACAACTGGAGGGTATTCAAGCTGTTTTCAACATTTGAAGACATTTAATGGTATTCTAGGGGGAAAAAAAGTAAAATGCTAGTACGTACAGTGACTTGTATGGCCTACGTGTGGCACTATGACATTTAGGACAACAGTGCTAAAGAGAAGAAAAAATATATGATAAATTAGACATATTTCTGTAGTAATAGAAACTGTAGTAATATAGATTCAAAGTAGCACAACATTTATTAACAAATTCAGTGTGTAATAAAAATGTAAGGGCTTTTTTCCACTCTAAGTAAAGGGAAAAAAAAAAAAAAAAAAGGAAAAGTCTACCTTCCTTCTATAGTTCTGTGCTCTCTTATTGCCAATATCTCAATCTCCACTGGGCACACATAGATCATGTCTGCCCAGAACATAAATACACAGCAGTGCAACAGAAGAATTAAAATTAACAGCTACATCCAAGGAGCAAAACCAGCTAACAAATGTATCTTGTTAGACTTCTGTAAGAGAACGAGATTTTTATCAGAAATGCTGTTTTTCAGAGGACACTAGGATAATTTCCTACTAATAAATTTCCATCTTATTGAGAGCAGCTAAAGTTCTGCCAGTCAGAGGGAATCTCCCAAGGGTATGCCTTACGCAGCTCTCCTACCACTGGATTAGATGTATGCACACGTTTTCAAATACAGTGAGCCCAGAGTACCTCTAAAAGTGTGTTTGGGTATTGAAAACACACAACAGTGGTAGAAGTTTGCCTTGTTTTAAAAAAAATTCACTACTTTGTTTACTGCAGTCTTTTTCCCTGAATTCAGAGGAAATGAGCGTGCATAATTCCATATTCCCTGGAAGACAAAAGGCAAACATTGGTCTAAATACTTTGTGGTGTTGTTTTGCAATTTTCATGAATCAAAGCTTATTTTTTTACTGCATCATCTATAATATCTTATAAATCTTCCTCCTTTCCCTTTAAAAATATTTAGAGAGGAAAAAAGAACTCTGTGTCATAGGGTATTAGCTGATTAGTTCATTCAAACAGTGCTAATTATAGGTTTAATTGCTTAAATGTGAAAGTCATTTATTTAAATTAGCTGCATCAAACATACAGTATGCTCAAAACCTGAAACATTTTGGTACTGAGAACCAGGGTTATATTCTGTAAACAGAACATGCAAAATATAAGATGAGAAACAATGTGCCTCTATGTACTGATTGGCAAACTCATTTAAACCCCAAACTCCCTCCTCCCCTGCCTCTGGGGTCGGAGAACAGCCTCATTTGAACAATGACTAATGGAATGCACTGAAATGTGCGGAGGGTTGAAAGGAGAAATACTATTCAAGCCAACAAACTCATTTCATTTGTGATTTAGAGGGGCGCTGCACCTTTCCCCTGAACTCCTCCTGAGAAAGAATGGATAGGCATCTCAAGGTTATGTAAAAATGGGTATTTCGGGTGGAAAACTATATTGGTTTTTAAAATAATGAATGAAGAAATAAATAAAGGTTTGTTATGTCATAGAAATGCTGCAAAGAAAAGATGTTTGCACTGCAACAAAAAGGTAGTCAGAGCTGTACTGACTATAGCAATGACAGAAAGAGTATGAGTGTGAATTAAAAAATATGCTGTATTAAATATACAATGTAAGAACTATGATCAGAGTGCAAGAGATGGGCTCAGCTTTTAAATTTGAGGGGAAAAAAAACGGAAGACAAGAGAATTTTAAAGAAGAGAAAACATTAGATTATTAACATATTGAAGCATGCCTAGCTGCCAATCCCTCCATCTTCCTGTGCTAACAAAGGAATTCATCTATATATGTAGATAGATGCTTATTTTTTAAGAATGATTTTTTTCTTTTTTTTTTTTTTTTTTTAAGAAACAAAGAGATTCAAAAGGGCTAGATTCCCCAGACATATCAGTTTTTGTGTTCTGTATCTCTGCTTGGTCTGTAATCAAGTTGTATATGAATGTTATTGCATTTTTCTAAACCTTCAAGTTGCTATTAAGGCACAGTATTCTGAACAACATTATGGAAGTACACACAGCAGCAGCGGCAAAGGCTGGTGGATGCAGAAAGCTCCTCTTAATTTAATAAGGGTTTTTAAACCGTACGCTATGCACCATTGACTATGCAGGAAAGCTATTTTTTGCTGCAAAATTTCCCAGCTCATGAATATCCTTGTGTGCTTCTCTGTGCACAGCCTCCCTCCGTGCCCCCTTTTCCTGCTGAGAGGGTCATATGGCCACAGGAGAGCCTGACCCCCTGTTTACATTTCACTGTGCAGATTACACTGTGAAGAATAATACTACAGCTGGTTACTGCTTACAATTATTTAATTTAAAAAAACACAATCAACCAGCACTTTAAAAGCTGAATTTATATAAATCCATCTGTCTCTGTGTCTCTTTCTTCACATGCGACTTGCTATTTATTTTTTACTTGTGAATTTGCTGTACTCATTCATTAGAAGCTCAGAGCTTCCTTTTTGGGTGGGGATAATCGTCGTGTTTTTGCTCCATGCAATGCAGAGCCTTAACTTGGAAAGATTAGAAAGTTAAAATTGTTTGGAAAACATTACGGTCCTATTTTTATAAGAAAAGTAAGGCAGAGAGAAGGTACAATCCTAACATCATGCAGCAGTCAGTGACAGGGGAAGCAATATGCCCCCACACTCGAGGCTAAGCCAACAGTTTCATCTCTAATTTTATAGACCCTTACCCTCCTGGCACTCAGTGGTGCCCCCACAGAGAAGCAGATTTGAGGATGGCTAAGCAAAACTGTAGTTAAACATAATAACCCAAGCAAAAAAAACCACCAAAAAGATAGTATGGCAAATCTAGAAAGTCCTTGGTAGACTTTGCCGAGATTAAGTCTAAATTGAGTGGATTTCCAATGTGATCAGGGAACAGCATGTTAAGGGAAAGAGTTGGAGACATATCCTCAGGGGATTTATGTGGTTATACCTCCAGATGATCCCAGGGCAGTTGGAAAATGAGATACAAAGGGCTCTATTCTGCCCTCATTTGCACAGCACTTAACTCTGATTTTCATGCCATTTAAACAAGAATGTCATGAAAAGTGTCTTGATCATTGAAAATGTTGCCAAATACATATTCTTCCCTCAAGATTACTGCAATTCAGATCATGGGACATTTACATTAGTAGAGCTGGCCTTTAGAAAAGAGGTACAGACATTAAAATAGAGGTTGTAATCTGAATTGGCCTGTTTCTCAGTTACTTAGCCAATATAACCATCTAAATTACAGTTTCTTTATCAGTTTTACATTTGTATTTGCCAGAGTAAACTGGTATTTATATACCAAACATACTTCATATAAATGTCCAGGATACATAAGAAGTGCTCGGAATGCCATCATTTAGGACTATAATCTAATTTGCTAATATATGTAAATCTATAGTATTGCCAGTAAGATGCCGGAATGGGGTGCATCACATCTTCCATTCATTACATGATATCGTGGTAATATGTCTCCTCATTCTTAGGTGTTTTAAAAGCATAGCATTTCCCAGTTTCAGAGAGTTATGTTGCCCTCTGGATAAAAGATGGAGAAATACACGGCAATGCTGACTTTTTGAAGGAAAACTATTACACAAAATAGTAAATATATGGTATGTTAGCCCCCACTTAGTTCTGCTGTTACATGTTTTGAACAGGCCTGTTTTATCTTATTCCCATTGTTATAACCCTCTGCCAGCTAAATGATCATGAGACAATCAGCTCAGAGCTGTTAGGGTATGTTATTATACTCAAGGTTGCATTTCAGTCATTGACTTTCTCATCTCCTTATTAAAAACAATACTTAAATTAAGGTATGATACCAGCAGGTGTGGTCCTATTCTGGATAGGGCTGTACTTTAAAAAAGCCCATCAGATTCTGTGAAGGCTCATGCTACAGTTATTCTAGAAAATCATAGAGAACTATGAATGCAAAAGGCAAAATAAGTTCAGAAGTTTCTTTTCCACCTTTTAGTGACACTTCCTCAGATTTAGTTGGCATTGAATTTAAAATGCCAAGTAAAAGAGCTGAGCGAAAGAATCCAGCAAGTTCCCTTGCCCAGCTTTATGTGTTTGCTTTACTGTCTTTAGATACAGTAGACTGACCTAAAGGATGGGCATTTCTCTGAAGTTGGCTCAGGCTTAGCTTGAAACTAAGCAAACTCCCTCATTTATGAAGTAGGAATAAGAGGCAAAGTGAGTTTCAAGGCTCAGGCTCATGCTCAGGACATGAGGAGGAGTCTTTAATTAATCAAGAACCTCTTCAATACACACTTTGGTTTATTTCAGTTCGTGACTAGTTTTTTTAAGTAGTTTGTTTCACATTTGGCCACTGAATCATGTTATGTCTGGGAAATAGACAAAGATAATGTAACAGAACTCAGTGTGTTACCGAAACAGTGAAGCATTTTTATGCCTCTCTGTTTTCAGTCTCTACGAGTAATGCAGCAAATAGATTGTATGATGCATTATGAATTACATGCTACATAATGGTAATCATTATCACTAACCAAATGATATAGAACATAACAAGAAATACTAGCAAATATTCAGTGAAAGCCAACTTTGAAATTATGTTTCAGTTTATTGTAGGAGTTAGTCCTAAAACAAAACAACAGAGAAAAAGATCATGTACTCTACCTATAATCAAAACAAAACACATAAATTCTGTTAAATAAAGTCTAAAACTGAACAGCCAAATATCTATTTTGTTGTCAGATTTTGAGCAGTGTGTATACTTAGGAAACTAAAAGCATGTTTGAAAAAATGAATGGACAGGTGTAAAAAAGGCAAAATTCCTACATTCTTATTTCTTTGCCACCCTGTAGGCTGAACTTTGTGGGAATGTTTAGTGAACACCCTCTTTTCTTAAGAATTCTCCTTATGCTCTTCAGACTAAAAAGATGCAGATATATGTCAAAGTGAAAATAATGCCCACTGAGAAGAGAGGAGGCATTAGCTTTTCTTCCCCAATCTCAATTAATTTTCAATTTGAATTTGCTGTGAGTACTGTGTTAGAGATTAGAGGGAATCCAGCTGCAGTGCTTTTCCCTGCAAGACACCTTTCTGCATGCTATAAAATGACCAAAAGATGGTGTAAGTTTGGAGGGAACATATGGTCTTTTCCACATATTGTCTAAGAATTTGTAAAGAGGGCTCATGTCTCAATTTCTAAAAGCTTTTTCATTTATAGAAACAGAAAAGTTAGTAAAAACCAAGGCTAGCAAAGGAGTCTAGTACTACTTTCTTAGTCAGTGAGTACTGACTTGATTTTTATATCTCTAAACGTTATTAACTTTACTGACATCAAAGAAGGCTCATACCCTTAACACAATATGAAGAAAAAAGGTATCTGGCTGCACTGGCCTCATGTTTCATTGTACTATCACATCACAAGCTGCTGAACTGATAGAAGAAATCACATATCCTCTACAAAAGAGAGAAGAGAAACGTATATATAACAGTCTTTGAAAGTTCTGTAAATGCACATTAGGCACTGACTGCGTTTTGCTGGCACAATACACGGCACTCTGACAGCAAAGGCACAAAGTCATGCGTCTTTAGCAAAGACAATAGCGAATACAGGATTTAAAGTTGCCATTAGGGAGCACAAGTGAATAAGGAGTAGTGCTTCTGATGGGAGCTGCCTTTGAATTTTTAAAGCATGATAATGTAACCAGAGCAGCAGCTATTCTCTTCAGCCATATTGAGCACAGGTACAGTGGTCATTCCTAAAAATATAAAATCGTAGAATCATTAAGACCTTGCCTCACTCAATTCTTATCTCAAATACTTGCAAAAGGGAAAAAAAAAAAAAGAAAACAAACATCAACAAACCAATATTAGCATAACTATTACCACTTAAAAGAGTTGCACCATGTTAAGAATGTAGCTGTCACAAGAAAAACAGTTTGATTCTTCCCTAGTAGCACTATAGAAGAGTATTTCTGCACCTCTGTAATCCTGTGGGGCCAGAGAGGGACTGAAACTTCTGCTTTCTGCCTACAGCCAGGGATATTGGGGCTGAGGAGGGGTTTCAAACAGCCAGCTTCAGACAGGCAAAGACTGCTCCATTTAACTTTTTATCAAACTGACCGAGACCTAGATATGTGTATTTTCCCTCTCAAGTAGAAACAGGAATCATGGATGGAAGGAGATAACCACTGGCATCCAAAATTCTCCTGTAATGATAGGAAATCGAGGGCAGAAGAGATAGGACAAAGAGGGACATACAAACATACAAACACACACATACAAACATGACAACAAAGGGGATGGGGCTTGTTTTTTTTTTCCCCCGTAATATCTATCACAAATGTGGAACATGAGCCAAACATTAATTAGATAAACTCTTAGGCATTGTGATTGTTTGGGTTATGTGTGTATATATATATATGTATATGATCTCCAGAGGTTTCTTCCAACTCTAACAATTCTGTGATTCTGTGATATACTTAATTTAACAGGGGCCATTAGGAACCATATCACTACTAAAGGCCTCTGTGTTCCTGTAAATACAACTAAAAGCAAGATCCCAGGGTTATGGCATATATCTCAAGAACTACGTATGCATACTTGCTATTTCAAAAATTCCATGAGTTTTATTTCTAGGTGTAACCTTTCACAAACACCGGACAAAAGTATGTAGGTGGTAGCACTTCAGTGGAATTGGCAGATTTCAGATAATCTAATGGTGTAACATGATATGTCTTTTCTATTTAATGTGTTGTGAAAAATCTAAACATAGTTAAGATTTTTATTTTATTACTTTCATTTTCCCTTTCTTCCAACATTCTTTCAGTAGTATGAGCACTGAAAGCTGAACAAAATCCATAATGTGATGTTTTAAACAGTTACCATTTTTCAGGAGTACTTTTTTAGGAGGTGGTAGAGATTGAGAGGTTGTTTTCTAAATTAGGAGTCCAAGATTTATGGGCAATTTGAGTGGTGCCTGGAAAATCGAAGGAGCGGGAAGGAGAGAAAGAAGTAATGGTGTTGTATTCCAAGGCAGAAATAAAAAGCTTTTGTTGTCAAATTCTTATTACCAGGATTTAGTACTTTTTCTTATTTATTTGAACAAATACTTAAACCTGTTCATCTCAGTCTTGAAATACAGCTGGATAAAGCCTAGGTCAGGCTATCAGCTTGACCAGTAGTCCCTGATGAGGTAGCAAGAGTAAAAAATGTCACATCCCATGAGTACTGTACTCTGATATCTGAAATTTTGCCATGAGCAGGGAGTGTCGTGGTGTACAAGTTAAAACACAAGTCTTACAACCTCAAGTATAAAGGTGAAGTAAATATGTTACAAAATGCCAGGAAATATGGACACAAGATTCAGGTTGCCTGTATCTCTGTTCTTGCTGTACCTACTCATTCAAATTGAAAATGCAGTATACAGTGGAATATAAGCAACAGCTTCCTGAATCTTATTTAAAATCTAAGAGGAAGCATCAGAGGACAGATCTGATGTGCTCACAGTAGGTTGCCATGTTGAAAATACAGTTTTTAAGAAGTCTGCATTCTCCAAGGCTGTTGTTGAAGACAACATAATGGGTTTCATGCATGTTCAAAGTTCATACAAGAGTAACGAATGTGCAAGTATCTAAGTGTAGATCTTTAGCTGGAGATGCAAAGTGTTTAATGCATAAACTGCATTCTGGGAATTTAGCAACTGCAAGGTATTCAATTGTAATGTCAACCAGTATCCCAGGTTCACCAGGTCCATGATGTACACAGAAAGGTACATGGCACATGTTTAGATGATGAGTGGGCAGTTGGCACGACAGAAGTCCAACACCCTACCTAGTCCATCCTGGGGAGCTGGGCTGTTTTCTGCCTTTCTGGGAGGCAGATGAAGCAGAGAACCTTGGGACTATATCATGAAATCAAACCTACATTTACATTTCTTTCAAAAATGCATGCATGACATTTTCTTTTAAAATTACAAGTTTAGTAGTGTGGAATAGATGCCTTCAGGATGCTATTATTCCTTGACCAAAGTTACTGATAACTTAGAATAATCACTAACCCAGCAGTCCCCCAGTGTTGCTAACTTCCAGCATTCTGCTTTCGTCCTTCTTTCCCATGTAATTGTTCCTAAAAATAATCCCTCACCAAGTTCGTAGAACATGGTCAGGGCCACTCAAATTCCATGAAAATGAATATAGCATTTTCTGAAATCAACTAACTATTTCCTCATTTTTTCATGCTTCAATTTTCAGCTTTCCTTCAAATTCACATTCCATGCCTGGTGCCTTTTAAATCGAAGACTTTATATTTAATAGATTATTATCTCTAGCAGTCTTGTTATTTGTTCAAAAGTTGTCAAAAAATTACATAGATATTTCTTGAGGAAAAAGAAACAAAGTTTATTTTTTTTAGGATAGAAAAAATTCAGCCATTTTTAGACATCCGTCCTATTTCATACTCATGCCACACAGTGTAAATCTCTTTTTGTAGTGTTTTAAGTGTAAAAATCTAATTTTAACCAAGTTTAAATAATTTATTTTGCTTTACATACATATATTTTATAATTAAATATAAAATATTTAATTTTCATTTACTCAGTGTCCAGCGGGAGTAAAGAGTGTATGAACTGTCTGTCGTTGCATCCTAGTAAAAATCTCATCAAAATCCACTATTTTCAGATTTTAAGAGAACATTTCTTCTGAACAGTTGAAGCTGATAATTTACTTGGATCCTGGAAACTAACCCAGAGAAAAGAGTTCATCTGTAATATGTAAAACAGTGCTAAAACTCAGTTACACACAACCTATGTATTACTTATTCCCATGTTTGGGCAAAGAAAATCAACTGCATTTCACTCATAAAGTACAGAGTATAATTTGTTTTAAACCTAGCTTCATGCCTACCCTTGTAGGTAGAGCAATTGCCTTGCAATGGTGCAGTTTGACAGTGTTGCAGCATGAATAGTCACAAACAACCCCAACGAACAAGCTGCCAGCAGTTGCCCTCTTTTCCTGTCAGTTTTAGAAATGTGTTTTATGGCAGTAGCAACAACTGTCTATTTCTTTTAGCTGATCCAGATAATGTATTACTGGCTAATTAGGGAAGAGGTCCTTACAATCTCACAGGTGAGGTTACTAAACAGTTTTGTTTACTGTTCAGTATAGTTAAAATTTTAGTGCTCCTGATACGGTACCAAAGAAGCTTAAACAACTGGACAGCTGGAAAGAGGCAGTCTCTTTTTGTTTGACTATTTTGCAAGCTTCAGTTAAATATCCACAGTTGAGGCACTCTCAAAAAAAATAATGAAATTCTTCTACAGTACAAAATAGAGCCAAAATACTGCTTTGTTTTTTTGGTTTTTTTTTTTTTTTTGTTTGTTTGTTTGTTTGTTTTTTTAAGAAGAAGTTGCAGGAAAGTTTATACTAATTAAAACTAATCCAAAATATCCACTTTTTTATAGGTATGGGGATTGTGGGAAGAAGAACAGAGACTGGAAGACAGGAAATAGCATCCTACATGAACACATACGCACACCACAAACCCGGTATTACGAATCCTAGCTACAGAGCAGCATACCTACTACCATTAGTGCCACAGGTACACATGGTATATATGCCCTTATTGAGCAGTCCACTGTGTTAGAACAAACAAGAAGATGGGTGCCAATTCATGCGGGGAAGTGGATTAAGCTGGAACTGTTACAGGAACTCTTGCTCTGTACTCTGTGTCCCACCTCTCTCAGTAGTTGGTGTCCCCAGAACAAGGGCACACAGTAGTTTCATAATCTTCAACCAACTTTTTAATCTGAAGCATAACAGGAGAATTTTTTAACAAGATCTTGCTGTACAACTAGATAAAAGCAGCAAATGTGAAGGCTAAGATGAGAACTAAAGTAGGTTTAAACCTATGAAAGTCATAGGTCTTTGCTCATCCCAAAAGGATTTTGCCATTCTTGTGTTCTAGCTTCAAAAGAGAACTGTAAAGTCTCTATGCTTACAAAGCCAGTGAAAACTGTTTTGGAACATCTAGATTAAGAAGCCTGGATATCAGAAAAGATCGAAAAACTACCTTAAGCCCAAATTCTTGGCCCCGGTTTGTATTTGACAAGCCCAGAGGAACAGTTACAAGGTGGAAACTGCTTTTCTTCCTGTACATAAACTGGTGAAGTTTACTTACTTTGTAAAAATCATGAGAAGTTTAATTGCAGAGCAAGCTTTTTTAATTCGAGCTTCATGTCTCTGCTATCACTTGTCTTTGCTGATGTTGTTCCTGGCCAGGTAAAATGGTGGAAAACGTGTTCTCAGTGAATAGTAAACTTGCTGCAGAATATGGTAGGTAAACATATAAGTTTTCTCACAAAGATCAGAAAGAAATATTTGTGTCTAAAATTTTTAAACATTCATTTTCAAAATAGCTCTTTTGCTTTGATGTGTCTTTTGAAGGAGCTACAAAAGTCAAAATGAAATTTAATGTTTAACTCAGGATCATCTAGCAGTTTTAGCTATTTGTTTTCCTCAAGCAGACAAATTTTTGTTTGAATTCTGGAACAGACCTCAGTTATTTTCCTAGCCCAGTTATAATCTTACAGTCATTTCCAGTGAGAAGAAATCCAGCCACCCAACTAAGAATGCAAAGAAAATCTATAACCAGACTGAAAAGAGGATGTAGACAAATAATTATATGTATTCCAAATATTCTGTATTGCCACGAGAATATCAAACACAGCACAAGAAATCAAAGAATAGGGAGCATAGATCACAATACTCTACTGAGAAAGATGTCCCCCCACTCATCTCTGGCATAAAAGACCAGCCAAAATTTAGCATTCAGAGATATGAATGGGAAGATTTGTAGAAAGACAGGAAACTATATTCTGTTGTAAAAGAAGTGACACTCATCCTCTTTCAAACTGCCAACATGTCATTCTTAATTTGCCGTCTAGTTTTATTCTATATGTATATCAGGTCTCTTTCACTGATATATATAGAACCTAGGACAAAAATAATATTAAATGCAGAAGGTATGAACTTGAAATTGTATTTGTATTGCTGTAGTTTACCTGTGTTTAGGGAACTTTATGATGAAATGGTCATTGCCAAGCTATAACTGCTCAAGATTGCTGTAAGATTTCCAAAATCTTAAATTTTGTCAAAAACGTCATTGTATATCTTTAGAGGATTCTCACTGTCAAGCATCAACACAAAAGTAATTTCAAGTTTGTACACACATCTTCTTTGGGACAAAATCAAACTTGCAGTGACTAAAGGCTGTGAGTAACTTGAGCGAATCAGCTCTAAAAAATATGACAGAAATGAAAATGAAAGTAGTAAAACTATATAAAGAAAGGATGTTGTCAAATGTCCATTAGATTTCAGAGTGTTTACTTTCCTTATGTCTCTGACACAGGTTTAAAATGGGCCAAATCCAAATGTAGAGGCATATGCCTTCTAGAGAATTCTGTCTTCAGAGAATTTGCTAATGGGAAAGCCTTAAGAGCCATTGAGTTAGTCCTTGAATTTGGAATTGATGTATCTGCCCTTTGCATCTTTAAGATGCTGCACAAACTACCTTAATTACTAAATAAAACAGTTCAGATCTCAGAGGAGAAGTACTGTGTATTTGGCGAAAGGAAAGGGAATCTCATGAAGCAATCTAAATGCCTTCAGGTAATGCAAGTACAATTGCCAGTGAGGGACGTGCATGCAATTCAGAGCAAATTTTGGGCCCATTTAATGCAATTAAGTATTAATTATTTCATTTCCCCCCTAGTAGATCAGTATATTAAAGAAAAAAAAGCTGCACAGTGATGTAGAACCTGCCCATCTGCCCCAAAACGAATAATACTGTAGTTAGTCAAGCATAGTCTATTCTGCTTCCCCTAAATAGCGTGATGCTACAAAATGATCATGGCCAGACTATTTCTCAACAAACTTCCACAAAATACTGCAGAACACAGTGGCATAAACCAGAACATGTTATATATACACTGTTAAAACTGTCAGTGGGGTAGGAAGCCCATAACTGGCTTCTGAAAGAGTCCTGTAAAGAAGGATAACGTGGTTGTTTCTTTGGGTGCAAGTAGTTTCAGGCCCCCCAAATGAAGACTGATGCCTGAAAACAAGCTGACTGCAGAGCCTCCCTACTCAGGAGTTCTGTAGAACATGAGAAATGCTGTGGTATTGGTGATGGAAGCAGCAAATGTACCTAGCAATAACAGACTCCAGACAAGCAGCAATACTGTTCTGTGTTTATGGGAAAATAATCAGAAACTCAAGCTTTATCAGCTCTTACTGGGGATTATTTACCCCATTGTGAAGAATGTAACAGGGCACAAAATGCCTCTACTCAACAGATTGAAAGTCTGCAATGCTTCCTTTCCGCCTGCCTTTTCTACAGAAAGTGAATGGGAGACAAATGCCTGTTTAAACATAAAATTAGCCTCAGCAAAACAGATGAACTTAGGTATTTAAAAAGCAAGAGAAGCTTTAAATTCTCTCCTAAACTCCTTAAACTTCCTGGACAGTTGCATGCATTTCTTTCGTCCAACGGAGCTCTTTTTAATTCTTTATTGCTGTCAGTTCCCTTTTATTTCAAAAGTGAAGCTGTGACAGGGCGTGGGAGCCCTGCGACAGGAGGTTGTGCAGGAAAATCGATTGCTACAGACACGCCAAAGTACCTGCTGCCGACTCTGGAGCAGCCCTGAGGGCCCGCCGTCACCCGGCCACTGCAGGCAGAGAGGCATCCATGAACCTTCCCTTTGGATGCTGAGCAGCAAACACACTAAAGCAGCCAAATCTCACTTTACCCCCTCCCCTAGTATTGGTAAGGAATGTGCAGTATCTCTTTTTAAAATGAAAATTTACCTGGTTTTGGTTTGGTTTGGGGTTTTGTTTTTTTGTTTGGTTTGGTTTGGTTTTGTGTTTTGTTTTGTTGTTTTGTTTTGCGGTTTGTTGGTTTGGTTGCTTTTTAGCCACGAGGGTTTCTTAAAAAGATAAAAAAAGATCGTAAATTACTACACAGACCTTTTAATACCTACAGTAATTTTTTTCCTCTGTTCTCATTATGCCCGTTTGTGTGTTGGCCTGAAAAGTTGCAAAGCCAAATAAGTGACAAAGGAAGATGAGACAGGGCCGATCTGCAGGGACAGGCAGCACTTGGCAGCACGGTGCTACGGAGGAGAGGAAGCATGCAGGGCAGGGGCAGGATTTTCTTTTTATAGGTTGGTATCTGGAACCTCATTTATCCTAAGGTAAGTTGGTTTGCTTGCTTGTATATTTATTGAATGTGTCTTAGTCTAGTGAAAAAACACCATGATGTTCCCAAAGCTGCCCCTCTGGGTTCTGCAGGAATCCATCCTGGCAGACAGATCTGCAGACTTGGAGGAAGTTCAAGTATTTTCCAGTATATCAACAAATATGACAAGAAATCCCACTATATTCTGAGTGATGCCATAATAAGTGAGGAAGAAAGTAGCAACATTAGATAATCCCCATAGAAGACTAACTCTTTGATCTCCAGCATTTACATGCATGCCTTTACACTCTGTACATTGTAAGCATCTGATTTTTTACCAACAAAATATAGCTACAAACTCCTTTTGAATGTTCCAGAAATAAAATTCTCCTTGATCCAGTTATATGCTTTCTAAGTAGTAAGGGAGAAAACTGAGGCCTCAGATGACCATGATGAGTAAATGAACAAGTTATCATACAAATGCCAAGAACTAATAATGTCTATTTAGTTTAGCTGCTTCTAAATATTAAGTCAATTATAGTTCAGCTTTTTTGTGAGTCAGTGCATTATCACAATTTTAATACTTTATCTCCAAACACATAGGCAAGCCTGACACCGGTGCCTGTGTAGATGGGAGCATTAATAAAAACATTTTCATCACCCCATTTCTGTCTCTGATGGTAACTAAATATAATTTTAACAAAAAAAAAATTTTGCATCAATTCATGTGAATAAAATCCATTCTCCCTTGTGCCCTTGACCTCCCTAGGCCTAGAACCTTTTGATTTTATTCTGTCCAGGAAACATTCACATACTTGAGCAAATGTGAAATAATGAGCTATGACCTCTCGCGATACTGCTTGTCTGGTTACATCAGTGAATTTTCAGCAAGGGAGCTATTTCAATGGGTGTCAGTGTAAAGGAAATGACTCACTAGGCTGGCTTATAGCTGCTTGTAACTACAGAGACTGTTAACTAAATCCTAAATAAATATCAATAAATAATAGAAAATAAATCATGTTTCATTGCTAGCACTAAAATCTAGTACATGCATTATTAAAATTAAAGGGATGCAAATAGTTAAAAGTCTCTGAGCAACAGAGTTTTTTTAAATAAAAGAACTGACATTTTTGATAATCATCAAGAAGAAAGAGGAAGAAACAAAGAGAGAGAAAAAGCCAAAAGGAAGACATTTTACAGGCTGTAGTGCCAGAGTCATTCTTTCACAGGCTGTACACCACAGAGAGCTCAGATTCAGAAGACATTGAAAATGTATGTCTCCAGTATACACCCCTCACATTTCAAGATTTCAAGCAGGGTTTATTCATGGTTGGGAGCAGCAGTGCTAAAAGGAAGCAGTTAGAACCAGGACACATTCCTGGGACATTATAATGCATATTATGCATTGTCTCAGCTTGACTGTGAACAATGCACTTGAAAATGAACATCAGCTAATTAGTTGCATACCATAGAGGAGGTTTGAGCCTATTTCATTTACTGCACAAACGATTTCAGACTTTTTTCTTCAGCTCAGAAGAGCTCAGAAGAGGCATAGCCCTCCACTCCTTTCTTGGATGCAGAATTTTACATGTGACATGGCGATGCAATCTGGAAGAAAACAGAAACCCTGGAAAGCCACAGACATAAAAATAGAGATAAGAGAATTTTAGCTTCCTTTCTGGTTAAGCAAGTTTGAGAAACTGAAATCTGGATCTTGCTAAAGAAGTTTGCATCCACACCACAAATGGCACTGCAATGTAGATACACACCAGGCAGCTGAAAAAAAAAAAAAAAAAAAAAAAAAAAAAAAAAAAAAAGAAGGCAGCTCACTCTGGTAGCACATAGTCTTTAATTATAACATCATGCAGCTTAGCTGCTCATCCATATGGATACTCCACACTGAACTGTGTGCTGCTGTGGCTCCTCAAACTCATCTCTCTGAGCAAACTCACCTAAAACCAATTTAATATCTTTATATTCCAGTGAAGTCTGCAATAGATGTACCCCAAGCTTGTGCTTTTCTATGCTAAACTCCTGTCAACCCCATTCAAATGTTGCTACCACTTTTGACATATAAGTACTCCAGTTTCCCCTTTGACAGGGGACAACAGGAGACGACAAAAAGGACAACAGCAGTCTTCTGCCAGCTCTGTGCAAGAGCTCGCCTAAGAGGCGGCTGGCTACTGGGAAGCTCTGTGAGCACCACAATATAAATGTAATGAAATGACAAGGTTCTGCCATTTTCTCATCCTTGTCACTAATTGTGTGCTGTCACAGCTCTCTCTGAGCCCTAAAACTCTGTGTACACCAGAAATGTGAAAGTTTTAGAAAATGACAAACAGCCTGGGAAAAGTTGGAGGTACAGACTGAGAAGGCATTAAATGGAAATAAATTGTGACTGCAAAAGAGGTCTTTTCCAGTTATTCCTACACCACTATACGACTTGAGCAAAGTGTGCAGCAAAGTAATGCTCAGTGGACACAAGTTAAGTAGTTGTCAGCAAGGCCGAGGTGAAGCCTCCACACTCTGTGCTCATCCTGAAGTGACTGCCTAGACCACTTACCTCATGCCTAATAAAGAAACAAAAATGTCTCTCCACATCCTGGTGCACAAGGTGTGTACCAAGGGAACTTGGCTACTAAAGCATGCCTCTTGTTCTCACATGCACACACAGAGCTTTAGAATAAATAGTGCTGAACATCACAGTAATTGTATCAAATGACCCATCATTTGATTCCATTGATGATTTCAGAAGTTCAGAAAGTGATACAGCTAACAGCGGCAGTTCAACAAGGCAAGTGTGTGACTGTATGCGATACTGACACTTCAAGCACATAGCAGCATCAGCTTCCTGGAGGAACTCCTGACTCTGCACTTGAACTTGCTATTTTTTTTTCCCCATTTCATTTATTAGGTATTAAATGAAACACAAGAATTAAATTCAGAAAAAAAAAAAAAAACAACAAAAAACAAAACCCAAACCAAACCAACCAAACAAACAAAAACACAAAAACAAAACCAAAACAAAACTATTGCTGAAATATGTCTACATGGACAACATTTATGTCACTGATCATCAGCTACAAAGGGGTTGATCTAAGTCATAGATGTTACTGACAGCTGTGGAAGTGTAGCTAGGGACAGGGGTCTCCAAATAAAAGGAAACGCCTTCTTTGCTGAAGTGAGTCCCTATCCAATTCTTGGGTAAACTCCTTGGGCAATTACATTCCTTTTGCTTCAAAAGGAGTTTTCTGTCAATCAGGACAGTTTTTCCTCAAGAGTAGCTGCATTACATGTAAAATGTAAGCTCTTTCTATCTTTGTTTGTAATTTAAGTATTTGAAGGGCAAAAAATACTTATATTTAATGAATTTCAAAATTCTCTTCCTACTCCTAACACTAAGGTACAGTCTGACATCAGAGCTATGTCACTATTTTTTTTCTCACAATTGACACTACATTCTAGTCTGATTTTTTTGTAGTTCTCTAAAACAAAATCTTTCAAAGATAGAAAATAACATCTGAATTTCTTGTCCTTTTTCTTCTCTCCCTTTGCTAATGCTCTCATTTTTGTTGTCATGAGAACATAAACTGTAAATCCCCTGAAGTGAGCCTTCCTGGCACCTTTTTTGATACATAGATTGGACATTTCTTACTCTCTATCATTTAATCTCTGAAACAGTTTGTTAAGTTTTCCTCCAAAGGAATGCTTTTATTGATTGTTTCTATGGCTGTGAAACATATTTTCTATATTAACAGAAATGTTTGCATTTTGTCTTTGTAAGTTCAGAGTTCTAACTCTAGTAACAGAATTTTATTTTTTTCTTCCACTTAATGTCTATATTACGGATCTCCTAACCTTTAAGGCAAGCAGTTTCAAATCAATTGTGTTGTTTTTCAAAAGGGAGGCTAGGGAAGAATTAAAAATCCAAGTTAGATTCTATTTACTCTTTCACTGTCACTGACATATTTACAAGTGCTCAGCTAGGAAAAGTCCAGACAGAATGAACAGAAGATTGTAACGGAGGAGTCTAAATCAGAAAAAATAAAGACAGTCACTGTATAAGAATAATGAAAACAACTTCAACCATGATTTAGCTGTTGTAGTAGTGTTGTAGTGTACATGACAAATAACTCATAAGTATCTAGTAGAGTTCAAAAGAAGTGATAGAAATAGAACACCAACAATATTATCTGTTGCATACTGATGGAATGAGAGAACTGGAAAGTAAAATATTGAGTATATTTTTCTTTATTGTTTATGTTGGATAGGAAGTTAGGAAAGGTCTCAAGAAGAATTTTTCCCATATAAAGAAGTCTTAGAGATTTCAAAGTATTATGTTTGCCTATGACATTCTAATCACTAGAGATTAACAGTACTGATATTCATTAAAGAGAATTCAAATAAATTTCCTTAAAGTAAGGAATGCAGGCCTGGACTCATGATCTATCTATTTGAAAAAATACTGACAAAAAATCAGTTTACATTTACCAGCTGTGATCTTTGCATCCTCTGTAATTATGTCAAGCAGAACACACCTTATTTGAGAGTTGCACGTGTAAATATTGTCAGAACAGGGCTTAATTCTATCATTAGCTCTTACCTAAGGAGAAGACAAAGGAAAAGTGAAGGAAGCAGTACTTTTGCAATGTTTCTTTGTCAATTATACAGCAGCTTAGATTAAATCAATTTTCAGAGTGAGAGACAAAGTTAAGGATTTGGTGTGTGAGGTCCAAAGTGACAACGCTCACTCCACTGCAACCAGCTGGGGAATAAGTCAGGCTAACCAGAGCAGTGACAAGTCTTCCTTAGCTGTCCCCCGAGATGAAAACAAAAAGATAAACTATCTCAAGTGTATGTACACCAATGTATGAAGCCTGGGGAGCAAACATGAGGAATTGAAACTCCATAGCCAGTCAGAAATTTATGGTATAATAGGAATAACTTAAACACGGGACAACTCACATGACTCTGGGGTCACAGTGGATGGCTATAGGCTATTTCATAAAGACAGGCAGGGAAGAAGAGGAGGAGGAGTCTTGCCCTATGTTAAATACAGCCTTGAATGTAATGTACAGAAGTCAACTGTGGTGATTGCAGAAGCCCTATTGAATGCCCCCAAGTCAAAATGAGGTGAGTTGTTTCCAAGGGGATTCTTACAGCAGGCATTTGCTACTGACCTCAAAACCAAGAGGAACAGGCTAACAAAGCAATATTTGGGTCACTTAAGCAATCTTCGGGTCAGCAGAACTTTGTTCTTATGGGTGACTTCAACTACTCAGACTTTTGCTGGAAGAACAGTACAGCAGCTCATATGTGCTCAAAACCAAAACCATGGACGGAAAAGCAAACATTTTTTAATACCTGCTGAGAACCACAAGGGCATTGCCAGGGTGTGCAGTTTGAAAAGCAAAAGCTCAGCTTGAATATAAATTGGTCAGAGATGTCAGAAACCACAAGAAAGGGTTCTTCAGCTACGTAAACAACAAGCAGACACAGAAGGCAACTACTGGCTTGCTGTTAAGCAGGAGAGATGAATTAGTCACCAACCATGTTCAAATGGCAGAGGTTCTCAACACTTTCTTCACCTCTGTCTTTACCAGCACTGTTGAGCCTCATGCCTTGGGAACAAAAATCCAGGATGATACATAGACTCACAGTCAGTGAAGGAAGGCTCAGTATGTGAGCTATTACAGGGGCCTGACCCCTCAAATTTGGTGGTCCCTGACAGTATTCACGCGAGGGTGTTACAGAGCTGGATGATGTTGCGAGGCCAGTCTCAGTCAGTGGTGGCCACTTGAAAAGTGTTGCAAGAGCAATATGCAATATGAATAATTCTATATATTCTGGCTGTGAATGGAAGGGAAAATTGATCCAAACTTGAGTGTTAGAAAACAGTTCCAGGTAATCTTAGATAAGCACAGTCCTAAGTTCAGAAGTCTGTGGTATTCTCATTGGATAAAGATGTTTTTAGAAGAATTGCTTACCTAAAGTTTATGCTTTGATAGCACAATATTCTATAAGCATAAAAAGCTACGGAATGTATATCTGATATACATAAAGTCAAAAAAAAAACCCAACTACAAATTCCAGAAGAAAACACCAACAGGACAAGGATTTTAAATTTATTTTCTGTCACCAAGCAAACTCAGAAAAACAATGGGGACATGAAGAAGTGCATTTTAGCCCACTACAACTACCAGTTGCCTTTATAATCATTTCCAAAAAAATAAAAGCTTCTTTTCTGGTAAGAATGAGGGCTCCCCAGTGAGAGTTTTAAAGACATGTCGCCATTAGTAACATTTGCAGCCACTTCATTGGTTTTTAAAAGAAATCTAAATAGTGCAATTCTGTCAGCTAATTAAAATGGTTCTCTCCAGTTGCTCTGAATTTCTTTTGGAGGATCCTTAATTTCCTTGCAGCAAATTTTGGTACTTTGTTTTTAAGATTTCAGATTAAGGGAAGGAAGGTTGAGGGGAGACAATAAAGCCACACAGCAACACCAGGTATGTAGGAGCACAGACTTTTTGGTACAGCTGGTTAAAGCAAATGCCATTGATTGAGTCAGGACTTGAATGCTTTCTAATGAAAAAGTCCTATAGACTAGTATTTCCAGAAAGAATAATATCATAAACTATAAAAATAAAGGAAGTGATATTTATCTTTCCTCTTATATCACATATTAAAAAGAAATAGTTATGAAGGATAAAGTTTACAGTTCCTCTTACCCACTCGACAGGGGACAGCTTCTGACCCTGTCACTGTGCAGTACTTGTTAGCATTATTTCTTACTGGTATTCCCTAGGCACAGACGTGATTAAAAAGACTTCTCAAAGGTCGCTGGGCAGAATGTCTATTATCTGTCCTAAGACATGAATTACAAGAAAATAAAGCAGTGAAAAAGATGACTGACCCACTGACTAAGCAGAGGTACAGGACTTTGCAGAGCTGAACTCCAGACCCTGCTCTGCTCTGGGAAGACATGCAGATGGAGATATGTGTCTTCAGTAAGTCTTCAATATGCCTAAGCATTTCAGCGCCTTTTTTTTTTTTTTTAATCCCATTTGATATTCCTCTGCTTTCTCAAGTGTCTAGACATCTCTGAAAACCTCTTACCTAGTCTCCTAGAGGGATAGTGATACTACCTTGTTTAGGTGCTGAGATTCCTAGAAGTCATTTCAGAGACTGAAGTACAAGTCAGCATGGCTAAGTTAACAGCTTGACCTTTTTTATAGCCCATACTGGGATCGAAGGCAACAAAATGAGGCTTAACTTAGACAATTAAAACTGGACGGTATGAATTACATTCAGTTTTCAAAATGTAGCTAATACACTCACTTATTCAGAGAGGCCTGGGGCAGATTCACACATTAAAGGATATGAAACTCATATATTATGGTAATGGGAACCATGAAAATAGATGAAGATAAATAACCACATTTGAAGAGCGCGCTCCGTGAATCTCCTGAACGTAAAGAAAATTATCTTATTAGGGTATTTTAAAAAATATATTAAAAAGTTAACCTTGTAGAATAGTATCAAAAATACTGGTATTTTAGGTTATTGACATGAGAACCCTATATTGGAACTGAATTAATTAATGCAATACCAATCAGAAGAATCAAATTTCTTGTATTCCAAGAATTGGGGCTGAACAAATAAGCTCATTCATAGTTGCAACACTCCCTGGTGCTCCCTCATTTTGTACAGAACTATTCAGGAGTCTCTACCTTGCACTCCTGGGTTAATTCTGGTAAAGTATATATAGAGGCAAGGAGTCTGTGTCCACACCTCTGCCAAAGCTCATCCACAAACCAGATAATCTTCCTGCTGGTAATGGACAGTTGACTATAATTGCTTTTTTTTTTTTTTTCCCCCATAAGTATATAAACCAGAGACAGATAAAATGAGACAAAGGGAAAGTCTCAGATGAAATCTGAGATGTGACCTTTTCAAAATGGGGAGCATTTCGTTGATTTTAATTAGAAGCCCAGGAACAAGAGTTAAATAAGCTTGAAGATACCTGCTCTTTCAACTGAGCCTGGTAGGCTGGTAGGAAACTTTGTCTGCCTGCTTTACAGCACATAGGTTTTATAGCCTCTCACTCCATTAAAAAAAATAAATAAATTAGAAGCCCCAAGGCAGCCACATATTTAGAAGCAATGAAAACCCAACCTGTCTACCTCTAAAGCATTTAAAGGCAAATGTATTTGGGCTTACAACCCAGGAATGAAAGCATAGCAGAATGAATTAAAACATTGTGACTTTTCTGTAACCTACATTACTGCTCGTGGCACAAGTCTGAAGATCCAGAATGCATTCTGTGTTTCTTAATATTTCATAAAAATAAAGAATCTCAGTGCTAACAAAATTAACATTGTGAGCAAACGTATCTCATTACAATGTCAAACTACGTAAAACCACAATGGACCATTCCAGGGGAGTCAAAACCAATTAGTTGTATCAGAAAATCTACGAGACTACAAAACAGAGAGGCCTCTGAACTTCTGCAACTGGTTCAGAGATTAAAGAAACTGCAACACAGCATGGGGACAAGAGATAAAGTGAGTGGGTATAGAAAAACTCCAAGGGAACTGAGAAGTTCATGCCCGATTTCAAAATGTAACAAAGTTTAGAGCTGACTTTCTAAGCAATTTTAGACAGCTTCTCTTTTTATAACTAAAATCATGCTCCCAACCCATAAGACACAATTCACTTCACTAAAGTGACCATCAGTACAGCACTGTGCCATGAGAATGATTTCTTCATTCACCCCTTTGTGTCCTGGTACATACTTTTATTCCCAATGTGAATCCTGAAATGGGAAGAGCATAATCTAATCTGAAAGCATAGTCATTTCTGAGGCTTAATTGTAGCTTGAATCACTCCTTTAAAAATTACAAAAAAACCCTCATCCCCATCACCACCAATAAAAACAAAACAGAACAAAACAAAACAAAAAAAAACAAAACAAAGAAACAAACAAAAAAAACCCCACCAAAAATCCAAAAAAACCCCAAAAAAAACCCAAACAAACAAAAAAACTCACAAACTAAAAAACCAATACCCAGTAAAAGAAAACAAACCAGAAAAAAGCAAAAAAAACCATTTCTCTACTTCTTTGTTTCCTTGACCATTACCAGATATGCAGATAGGTCTCATGCTTCAGGTCAGACAAGGAAAATTTATTGTCCCTTAGTATGCTTATAACATAGAGCACAAGACATGGATGATCACAAAGTAAACTCAGCTATAGACAGTTTTAATAAACACATACTAATTGGAGAAATGTGTCAACCCAAGACTGTATGCAGCTCATACAGTGCAGACTTGAATCACTTTCATCATGGAAATTCTAGGTGAGTGAAAGATTAAGCTGAAACAAGGTAGATCACTAATAAACTCAGAATACAGAAGCTTTATGTACCTGTCTCCACAAGTGCATTTTTAAACTACATTTATGTATGTATTAGTTGTTGCCTTTCCCTCCTGGCAAGTATCCAGCACTGGCTGGCTCTAGGAAATGTTAAGCAGCCCCCATCCCTGAATAACTACTTGGCATAGAAGGATTGCTTGTAACTTGTGCAACATGCTTCATATTAAGGACTCCTCAACTTCAAAGATACTCTTGAAACTGGGAATTAAGCACTTACATTGCATGCTTTGCAAATTTAGCTCTGTGTCTCTTGATCATCATCAAAGTTACCCTACAGAAATATTTCTCCCTCAATTTGATACCAGTATTTGAATAAAAAAAAGATTCTGTACAGTATTTTAAACACATTAAAGGGAACATTTCCTAGCATAAAATCTGGCTTGCTATCATACTGGTTTTGTGGTCTGCAATTCTAATAATAATCATAAGCCTGTTTACTGAGGATGAGGAAAGAAAACATTGTGGCGCAATGTAGCTTGCAATGTAAGACAACCCATTATGGGCACTCCTTTGGATTCTCATTGTAAACTTTTTTGAACTAAGCATCTCATCTAATCAAAATATGAAATCTAATCCGGTGCTTCACAGAGGAAATATTGTTTCTTGTGTCTCATGCTTGTCATTTTCACCCTTGTCCAATTGGTTATCACATAAAACTTTCATATCAAAGAGAAAACTTCGTAGAGGTATAGTTATGAATTTTCCCTTCCTCTTCTTTCTACTGTCTATATATGAGAAGGGAGTGGGAGGAGGAGAGCAGCAGTGTCTAAAATACATTAGAAATACTGAAGAATTAAAGTATTTTAATGCCAATTAAAATATGAAGGAACTCTAAGTTTCCCAAGGCAGCAATTTCCCACAAGACTTGTGTTCTAAATGCATTTCTTATAGATAAGTGGGGAAATGAATGTTTCTACAAAATTTAGGAAAAAAAAAAATTCCTGCTTTTTAGGGTCTTGACAGAAGGAAGTATTCACTTGGATCAGGTATGCCAGACATAATTGAAAGACACTTATTGGTGTGTAAAGAATAGATTTGCAAAGATACTCAATTAACAGAAGATAAAGAAATACATTTTGTGGGATTTGCCAGAAGAGACTGGGTCCAATAACCGGTGGAGTCAAAGAGTTCAACATCAAACCTAGTTTTATTAGTCTCATTTTAAAGCCTCCTTGCTACATTTTTATCAAAACATACATCACCCTAACGTTTTTGAAAGAAAATCTTTGGAGTTCACTTTCCAAATTCAGCATGAATTTTGCCTCAGTAGTTTTTAGGACTATGAACACCTACTAAATGGAATTGTCACTATTTTCAGCAGTGAAATTCAATAAAATCTATATGCTGCATTAGCTGCAAATTTATGCAAAGGGATATACAAGAAGGCCAGCAATGTCATGTTAAAACTCTTTTAAGTGAATATTTATTCTGTGTAACTTTCAAAAAAATGCATCTGAAAAAAAATGTCAGTGTTATTTAGCTTAAGATGGGAAGCTGAACAGAAATTTAAATGACAGGGGTCTTTCTACAAAGAGATAGTGCAATTTTTTTAGCAGAGACATTTCTCTTCACAAGTTTTTCAAATTATATGTTCTCGTGAAAGATGTTAAATGTCTGGGTTGTAAATTTCAAATTGTCACTGCATGATGAACTCCAAGATGAGAAAGAGAGGAAAAAATTTCTTGTTTTTAATTCAAGCTGAACATAAGCTATTGAAAATTCATATTTCATTTGTGGATTTTACTCAACATTCACAGAAGCTTGAAGTGCTACTTCAAGAGTAGCTAGCAGAAATGAATTTTAAAAAATCTGACTTATGCTGCTATTATTTCCCCATTCTGAGACAAAAATTAGAGCTAGATGAATTTCCATTTTTAAGAAATTTTTAATAAACAGTTTTTTACATCTGCCTGTAGTTAAAAAAATATTCTTTACTGTTAAATTCCAGCTATCCAGTTCAATTTGACTTGTGCATGATGCTTAGCATCCAAGCAAATTACAGTGTTCTAACCCAAGAAGTTATAAACATTCTGCTGTGATTCCATCAGAAACTTTTAAAATGAAAGAGCTGATTTCCCATGCAAAGTTGCATTCTGAGAAAACAGTAGTTTCCAAGAGAAACACTCTTGGCCAGCTCTAGAAAGGATGCCATGCAGGTATGCTGACAAAACACACTAAGGTTCTACATAAAATTTTATGTCTGTAAGGAATATGAAGAATATGTAACATCAGTATCTTGAGGATTTTCTCCAAAATTGGTTTTGCAATACAGTAAATTGTAGATATTTGACAGGAAAATGAGAAGGGCAAATTTTTCTCTAAGGATCATGAAGACATCTTGCTTAAAATTTGTGTCAGGGGCCTGCATCAACAGAATCAGGCTTGAGATTAATTGTTCAGAGAACTGTGATCCTGTGCGCCAGTGCATTGACTCATACAGATTTGGGCAGGCACAATCTTTCTGTACCTTGAGCTACCCACAGCTGTTCCTCCTAGGGCTGCTGTAAGGCTCATTTAGCTCTTCTAAAGGAGTCTGAATCTCCTGGAAAAAAAAAAAAAAAAAAGATGTAAGCTATTGCATGCTGTCCAAATCGGTCTTGGCTCAAGAGCTGTTTGTCTTGGAAACAGTGAAGTGTCCAGGCATGTTACTGCAAAAGCCCCATTTCTCGCAAGAGATTCAAAACAAAGTGCTGCAGTAATATGGGGAAAGCAGCTAGTTTAGTCCCTCGATTGTCTTGATAAGAGGATTTGTAATTATTGTGCCAATAACAGGGGTGGAGAGAATAGGAGAAAAAATGTTTACCATCAGCAAGAGAAATAAATCCCTATTTACTACCATAAGAGAGAGTAATGGAAAGACTACTGATGGACTAACCAATGTCTCTTTCCTCACTCTTTTTAGACACAACACACAATGATGTGGGTTTATATATTTTTAAACAGAATTGTTATGGAACTCTTATGTAGTGGAAGTGTTGCGCACTTTAATTCAAAAGGGATTTAAGGAAACAAAGTAAAACTAAGGAATTGAGGTAGGAAAGGAGGGGAAATAAGCTTGAACAAGTATTTTTTCCCTGTACATCAGATTCAGAAAATCATAGCAAGTAGTTTTGTGCAGATATGAAATACTAGCATGTTTTATTTATAGATGTGTTCCCCATGTGTTCACCTGTGGAATTCATTCCAGTGTACCAGGAAGATTATTGTAGTGGCCTCATAGCCACCATTTGCTGCACACTCCTGGCAGTTTCCAAAATGTCTCGAAAGAGAACACATTCCAGCTGTCTCCTGCATTCATCCTCCGCCTGAGATGCAAGCGTAACAATGCAAAGAGAAAAAGCTACTCCCCTAACAAAGGCAGCATTAAATACTGGCAAGGAAATAAGAAACAAAATATTCCCTTCAAACATAGGGAAGGCACACAAGTTCACATTTTTCTTCTACTTGTTTTCTTAGTAAGGGTTTGTGTATCTCAGAGATTAAAAATGTAACACATACTTGCTTCAGTTGCTATGGTAATTCTGTTGGGTTTGGTTTTTTTTTTTTATTATTATTATTTAACTGAATAGCACTGTAAATAGCTTTATAAATGTCCAGAACACAAAACACAGCTTTGCCCCAGGCATCTTCTATTTACACACCCCTCTTTTTCGGCAAAACTTCATTATTGTTGCTTTTAATGAATATGCACAGTCTATGCATTGAAGCAAAACTGAAGCAGAGAGGTACAGGAAATTGAATCCCCACTAATGAACAGCCTGGTATTTGAGACTGTTTCAGAACCCAAATGTCACAGATGTTCAGGTGGAAATTATTTGTCATCGTACGAATTCGGAAATGGAGGGTTACTCACAGTACTTTCAGTGATTGTCTTTACAGTATCACCAACTCACCACTAGTGAAAAGGGATCCCTGTGGAAGATGTCCTGGTAAAAGAGTTAGGATAGACTTGATTTCTTGAAATCAGATTTGCTGCAATGGCTGTCTGAGGGGAAGAAAGGGATATTCCCATGCATCAGAAAACTTTCCAAATTAAAAGTACCAAAAATCTTGAGCATGTTTACCATCATTGTAGCCAAATTACCTAATTAAATAGGATACTGACTGTACCTGTCAAACATCATTAAGAGCAGAAGATGTGCTTTTCTGAAGGACTGGAGAAATGTAATTTAAAAAAAAAAAAAGAGAGAAGAAGATAAGAGAGAGTCAGACAGGACATCTGCCTGATGAGGAAGGAGCACCTCTCCAAAACCGGTCTGAATAGCAAAAGGTGTTCAAACACAACCACAGGAATGCAGAAGCATCCCTGTAGGTCTGGTCAGATCCACGTTCAGTGTAGTACCTAAGTGTGGAAGCGTCTGCGCTGTGTGCCTGTGTGCACGCAGCGCTTTTCAGAGAGCAGGGAGCGGCAACATATAAACAGCAATCCATCAAAGTGTGGGTGGAGCAATGCTCTGGAGAACAATTTTAGCATGCAGGAAGATGCAGAATACTAACGCCGCAGGTTATGGAAGAAGAGCTGATTAAAACGAATAGCTGGGGCAATACAAGGAGAAAGGTAAAATATGAGACAGAAAAAGGCAGACAAAAGGGAGAAGGAAAGAGGCAACAAAGAGATTTAACATCTCTCTTACAGGACATGTGTCACGGTTAGAGGGATATTGCAGCTTTCTATTCTTTTCTGATAAGTGTTATCCTAGGCCTTGTACATCTGCCATTTCTGAAGAAGCTTCAAATAAATTTGGTCTTCCCTGAACTGTTTCTAGACCACAGTACTTTGAATATGTTCTGAGTCTCTCCTGTGCAGATTGGTTCCCTCTGTGCCAGCCCCCAAAACTCTGCACCAAGTGGGATAAATAAGAGTCTCCTTAGCAAAAAACCCTTACACTGAACAGAAGGAATGATTCGCTTAAGGAAAACATGGAGGGTTTTTTAATATCAGTCTATCTGTAGATATATCTATGCGCCTTATCTAAAGCCATACTATTTCCTGAAAAAATCAGTAGGTCAATTTTATCCAGCCACCTAATGGAACCTCCAAAAACTAATCCACCTCTCTCCTCAAAAAATCAAATTGCCAGTTTATTCTTCTGCCTTTTTGAAATGTTCTGCTAAAGCAGTTTCTGAGGCTGAGTGGAACAAAAGTTAAAATTGACCAACTTTTATAATATATAGAACTGTCCCTGAAAGCAAAGGGTTTAGGAAGGGGCTTTTTCCTTTCTCTTTTCTCTTCACTCTTGCTCTACTGTACTAAACATATCAATCTGTATTACAAATAAGCTATAACTAGTATATCATTTAACATAAATACATCAATTCAGACTGGCAACATAGTGTGCTTTTTGAGTAAAAGCAACAGTGCAAGTATTTTCAGAACAGTTAAAAGATATAAACAAAAAGCAGTTTACTTTCTCCCTCATTAACATGTGGTTTCTCCATCTCTCAAGCTTTATCAAACTGTAAAAGAATTAAAACACACTTCTTTATTGCTTCCTCTTCAAGTGTTAGTTATTCAGTTGCTAAGGTAACATGAACAGCAACTACATAGCTCCAATGTACCAAGGTTCAGACTGCCTGATAAGAGTGATAGAGGAAACCAACATGCTGAACAACAGAAATACATTCCCAGGCAAATAAAAAGGAAAAACTATTCTGTGTATAAGAGGAATTCAAGACATGGCTTTAAATGTTATTACAGACCCTTTTAAGCAGTGCTGCTATTTATTATTCACTGTCTTTATCGTTCCCTTGGCATTTCTTCTTCCTCTCTTCTCAGGACCACTTTGGAAGACTTGTGTTGATTTTGCAAAGGTGCAAAGAACTGACCCAACTGCAGTCAGAACTGCACACTCTCATCCTAGCTTCCTGTGATTGCAGCTTGATTGATTACAGGCTACACCCTCAAGCATCAGCCCCTGATCTGATACCTTTTCTCAGTTAAAGCTCCCCTAGTCTGGTGCAATTTTACCCCTGACCAACCCTATAGAAAGCAAAACACACAGAGTGGATGCAACTTGCAGTTTCTGGCCAAGATCTAAATATGAACAAGTGTTTAGTTTTGAAAATTAAATTTACTGTACTTCAAATATCAGTCCGTCTTCAGGCCAAGAATACTGCTGCTTGAAAGGCAGCAGTATCAGCAAGGATGAGTTTTTAGAAGCAGAACGAAAGACAAATTTGAGCTCTGTGCTCCAAACTTGATTTTAGTATAATTAGGATTGTTATTTGGCAATGTGGTCAGCTAAGTGGACGGTACAAACAGACTGAAGTTAATAAGGTTTCAAAGAAATGAGATCCAGGAAGCCCACACTTGCTCCTGCCTCCACCAAAAAATTATCCAGACTTGTGAGTACATGCACATATGCTCAGAGGAGGGATGTTGATGGCTTTTTATTGATGTTTATTGCTTTGGGTCTCTCAAAAGCAGCTAGATTTCAGGAGAGATTTGAATCCGTGTTGCTAGCCGGTATCCCAAGAGCTAATAACGCCAATGGCAAGGGCAGGCTATCTCAAGAACAACTATTATCTTCAACATATTTATTGCTAGTTGAGATTAAATGAAAGGAACTTAATATATACCTATGTCTGTTCTTTCTTAATCAGGAACTGGGCAAACAAACAAGTAGAGACACCTGTATAAATCTTATTAATCCTTCACTGAATTTATGGCATTTTGCTTTTTTTTTCACAAATTATTTTTACATTTTATCTTGTATTGAAAAGTCCTTCCTGATAATTATGGATTTTTTTTTTAATGTACAATAATGCAAATACTTGTTAAAAAAATTGAAAATACATCAGTTAGAGCTCACATGGCACTATCAGCCTCACTTGCTTTTTCAGTGAGGCTTTTTCAGAAGCATTACTATTCCTAAATATAAACATCTTGAAGTTTTACTTTGAAAACCAATCACAAAATTTCTGATGATATGCTTAGCAAGAATTTTTCTTTGGTTTGTTCTTCATAAACAAGTTCTCAATCAGAAGGAAAACAAGAAAAATATTCATGCCTATACATTAAGTAGTAGTTTAACAGTCAGTTAATCCATCCATGATATTTAGATGGGCTTAAACATATTAAGTGATGTTGAAGAAATACATAATTCATAAAAATACTGTTCTGACATAATTTTTATAATTCTGTTCTACAGTGTTTGTGCTCTTATGGCATTAACTTCTAAATTAGTTCTGGTGTTAATTACAAAATAGTAAATTTATACCTGTGTGACAGGCAAAATTTTATATTCATCATATGCCCATAAAGGTATTTTTTTCAATTAACAGCATTAAAAAAAATGCTTATGTTGATCCTCAGCCTTCCTAGTAGGTTTGTTTGGGGTTTGTTGTCTGTGGGTTTTTTTTGAGGTTTCTTGGAGTTTGTGTTGGGGGTTTTTTTGACTTTGCAATCATTACAAAGATAAAGTTCCCAGTACAATAGTCCTAGTTAATGTCTTTTCTTTTACATCTATGTTGTTCAAATGTCAGTGATTTTAGCACTGAATTTAACCTTTACACATTTTTCTCCTCTTGTTCCTGAAACCTTTCTAGTCTCTGCTGGATTTGGCTGACAGTAGAGTAGAATGCATCATGCACACATACACGTTCCTCTTCCAATCCCTCCAGGCATTTCATGGTAAGTCTGCTAAATGATATTGTTCCTTCAGTGCTGACACACAGAACCTCAGCTCTGAAAGCCTATTAGATCCCTCAGAGGAATGTTACAAGCAAGGCAAAAAGCCCACCTTTGTGTGGACTGTGGCGACCTGAGAGGCCTTCAAACACTTTGCTGTTTCTTCACATGAGTTTCTAAGAGTGAAATGAAGAACTTGTAACCCTTGTGGTGCAAAAAGCTACCTTAGCTAAAACTAATACTAAAACCTGGAAGAACAGTTAGGAGCCATTACTTATGAATCACTCCTCCACTGGATAACCTCAAGCAAAATCTAAGATAAGATATAAACCAATATTCCCTGTACTAAAAAAGAAAGTCATCTTTCCTTAATAAAAGGCTATTCTTAGTCTAGTATCTCATTTATAATGTCCATCTTATCTCAGGTGAAGCTTACCCTTTTTTAGGGGCTCAAACTCAAAACCAAATGTAGACTGAAGCATTCAAACAATTTCATTTTTTCAGTAAACATTAAGTAGAGATAACATGAAGACATTTGTGATTCATTTCTGGTTAGCTACAGAACAACTGTTCTTTCTTAACACCATTCTTATCCTCATGGCTTAATGAATTGCACATGAATGTTCATCTTGTTTTCTAATAAGGAAAATGAGGCAAAGAGAAGAAAATTATGTCTTACAAAATGGGAGATGTACTGCAGACCCATGCAATAATGCAGTGCAACAGTTCTTTTCTGTTGTGTTACCAATCAAGTCATGTTGCTTCCTTCAAGAATTGAAATATTAATTATTGACTGTGCACAACAGGATGAATTCACTGTTCATCATATCTACCTATAGGTTGCATTTACTTTTCTTGAATATTATTACATATTGCTGCCTCTCTGTAATACATAGCACACAGCTGGTTTCTGAGTTTCTCTGTTATTTCTGGTAGAGAATTCTGATTAAAACCTTAAAAAAATAGCAGTTTATCAGCTGATGCTTAGAGCATGCATTCCACGGGGCTAGCAAACATCATAATGCTTTGTGGTAAGTGGTTATCGTGGATGTTTATTTAAACCTGGCCAACCCTCTCTGGTTCTGGAAGCTGTAAAACTCCTAAGGCTAGGCTTATGAAAAAACTGTGTGCTAAGAGGATGAGCATAAATTCCAGACAATGGAAATGAACTTTTCTTAACATACAAAACACGAGCAAGTTACAAGACTGGGTCTACTCTAACGTTAAAATAGTTTGAAAGGGGATTTTTTTACTGTGCTGCCATCTACAAGTTTGTTTAGGTCACAAAAAAGCTGAAAAGAGTCTTTTGCACATTTTGATTATTTCTACTGCTAGTTTTCTTCCAGTTCCAGAAAACAAGATCACAAAATCCCACTTTTATCACTCATAGAATACAGTATAAGCCCCTTAAATGAAAAAGAAAAATGCAGGTGACCAAGAGGATACTGTGAGTGGAGCCCAAGTATCCCCTTTTTGCCTGGCATCTTCATTCACTCATAATCATACATTTAAATGCTTTGGTACCTCATCTAAGCAGATGCTATCAACAAGTCTATGAGGATTTCTTGGAATGTACATCACTGAGGAATTCCTACTTTGGAGCTAAACTCTAAACAAAGACATGCTATAGGTAAAGTTTTATCTTTCTCCCTTGCTCAAACAGCAAATTTTCAGTGATATGGCTTAACTGACAGAAATATATTAACATTAGGTATTTATATAGACATATATATATATGTATGCATGGCATACATTTAGAATTCATCTAAACCTCCATCAAAAGAGATCAAGTCTCTTCTGAATTTAATGGGAGGGGGGCTCAGGCCTTTAATATACCTATTGTGCAGTTATCATTTATATGCCTTCACCCTGTTCCTGCTCCAAGCATAGTGAAGTCAACAGAAAATGATATCGCTTGACTTCAGCATAAGAACAGTTGGTCATTTAGTCAAAACTGGTAGCTTGAGATCATTTCGGCAAATCATCAAAAACCTAGGTAGGAGAAGTGAGAAATCATCTAGTCTATTCTCTGCTTCAGCAGAGTATCAAATATAACTACCACATTCCTGACAGATGTTTATCCAACCTGATCTTGAAATCCCCCAGTGACAGTAATTCCACAATACTGTCCGGCAATTTCTTCCCAAACTAAAATATTCCTATAAGAATCCCTAATATTTAACCTGAATCCTTCTCACTACAGTTTATGACCAGTATTTTCTCGATCCAAAGGAAAAGAGTTTCTTCAGTTGATCCACCTCTTTCTTGGAGTGTTACGCTTGTAAATGGGCACAGTTCTCCAGCTGAGGCAACATCTGGGCTGAGTAGATGAAAAGATGGACCAGACAATAGCAATCTCTCCATCCCAGTAAAACAGCTGACCTTTCCCTAGCAGTGTGTCATTGCTGATCTGTGCTACCCACTGATAAATGTTCAGCTTGCAATGTACTGTGCCTCCCACACCTCCAGGACCCTATTTAAGCCCCTTGTTCCTCTTTGTACAGGTGTTCATACCTAACCCTGTACTTCTCTTCCTTGAACTCCACGCTTTTTTCAGTTTCACAAGATTTTTGAATTGTATCTCTTCCTTCCCACAAACTTTTTTTTTCTCACACCTAGGGACTGTGAATTTATGAGTAAGTATGCTCTTTTTTCTGCTATCCGCTTCATTACTGGCAACATGCAGTTCACCAGGAGAGATTCTTGCAGAGCCCTACTCAGTGTCTGCTCCTGGCTTCACACATAACCTGACAGAGTTCAAGAAGGGTTTGGACAATGCTCTCAGGCACATGCTGTGACTCGGACTGACCTGTGCAGGGCCAGGATTTGGACTTGATGATTCTTGTGGGTGCCTTCCAACTCAGGATATTCTATGAGTCTATGTTTCTACTACACACACCACTTTCCAATTGGTATTTTATTCAGTTTATGGTGATTTAATCCAGACTGTGCCATAAGACAGTGACAAAAGCCTGAATACAATCAAGATGTCTGACATTTATTTCCTTCATATTTATGCTGTTTGTTAGCTTATTAAGCAAAGAAATTAGACTCGTTTGACACATTCAGTTTATAAATCCATGTTAGCTCTTATGCTTTTCCTTGTTATATGGTTGTTAACAAATCTTCATTATTTGTTCCAGTGCTTTTCCAGGAACTGTTGCTGAGCTGGGTGGTGTGTAAATCCTCAGCATCACTGTAGCTGTGTTTTACAGGTAGGTACTGCCTTTTTCTCTTCCTATCACCACATCCATGAATGAACAGCTCGCTTAGGGCTGTGACACTGCTGACACCTATGCTTGAAATACTCTGTGTCAAACTTCATTAGGTCCACCCAAATTAAAGTGGACATACATTCCTTTTAAATTCATTCATTAATTACTGTAATTTCTTCACAATGTGTGTGTGTGTAGCACTGGTTTTGTTGCCTTTTTTTTTTTTTTTATTCTAAACTAATCTTCAAAACATTTTATCTTGTCTTACCAGGATACCAAATACAATATGAATTGCCTAATGCATGCTCTGATTATTCCCTGCAGCACTGTGAACATTACACTGACTGACACTTCAGCAATAAAATGCTGCACAGTAAAATAAGTCACTAAAAATCTAACATGTTAATTACAGAGGCACTTCTTTGCAATAACCCTGAATGAAAGACAGATTGTGAAAGAAGCCAGTAAAATAAACATAAAATTTAGAGTATTTATTAATTTCCTTTCTTATTTTTTTAATTGAAAAGGGTTCTTTTCAGTATCTGTGATTAATTAAACATTCTAAGTCTACTTATTTCTGTAATTTTCACTTCTCCTAATAGTCATCCCAATCTCAAAGAAATTAAATTTAAAAACATGAGTGATAAATTACAAATATTTTTGTGCCATGATATTGTTTTGAGTGGCTACTTAATTCAAAAAAATTTTAGTGTATCTTTAGTCCTCGCATTCCATAGACTGTTCTTTACTACAGATTTGAGTTCCTTTAATTATTCATGAGATATGCCCTGATGATATAAAATATATTCCAAAACCTACATTTTATTTAATACCAAGGACTGCAAGTAAATTGGTAGCCCACAGTAACAACATATGTTTATAATTATGATTACCATCAGGGAATTCAACCTTACTGAAGGATAGAAAAGAGGCCCAAGCAGGGAAACCTCAAAAAGTCTATGGGAAAAAAAAAAAAAAAAAAAAAGAAAGAAAGGAAGGAGAAAGTTGAAATGGGAAAACCACTGCTGGATAATGGAAAAGACTCAGTTACAGAAACAAGCACAACTTTCAGCTGAGTTTGCTGCAGAAATTTCAGTATTTTAGGGATATTTAGTTACTACTTATTTTCACTGTTCAACTGATTTTGTGCAGTGTTCCTCTTCTAAGCCCTAAACATAAACTCTCTGAATTTGTCACAAAAAAACTTCTAACAGATCAGCTACCTGACACCAAGAATAAAATGCGGCAAACAGTGCTGTATGTTATTAATATAACATGCATACATTTAAAAGTGTCACAGTTAATGCTGAATTGTTTCCATTACAAACCTCATTTTGAGTGTTCAATAACTCAGCTGTTTGAAATCACAGTGAGCTGAAGCTGGCAGGCTTTACTTGTGTGTGCACAGTAGATATGAATTCTACAGCATGTAAGTAAAAATCTCTCATTTCTGGGTGAATCCTGAAAGATTCCCATTTAAAGTTTAGCTTGACTGAGGAAAGGTGCAAACTTCTTGTATCTAATGAAACAAAGGGAAAATATTCCAGAATTGTCACCATTCATTCTATTAAACTTAGCACGTTCACAAACTAAAAGTTCCTCTGGGTTACAGGTACACATTTATCAACACTTTTTTAATAAAAAAAAAAAAATCCTACTTAAATTCAGTAGTGGATTAAATTTACTTATATTACTTTTACTAAGAGGTGATAAATAAAGAAGACTGAATTCAAATTCTTTCAAATAAATACCATATAGGCTGAGATTTTTTCTCTGCTTTTTTCCTTACATAAATGATTTTGTAAAGAAATTTTAGGCTAGGTCAGTTTTGAAATTTTAAAATTTTAAAATTAGTTAAAATTTAAATAACAGGTATCTTACATGACCAAACCTTTTGAGGTAACTTCAAAATGGTGCTAGACACAATTCACAGTGACTTGTTTTACATACCTGTAACTGAAGAGAATCTCTTTCATGTTGATAAGTGACTGAAGCTGTAGTATTTCTGCACCTTTTTTCACTGTTATGGTGAATTAGAACATGAAGTTCATGTAACACTCTGGGAAGCACCTCTCTTACCTGGCTCCAGCCTCATTCAAAATGTGATTCAGCCTGAAGAGGCAAAACCAGTCTGATTCAAAGCTAGTTAGAGCTAAGAAAAAGACAACTATGTGCCAGTTGTATTGCAGAAACAAAATAAGATGAAATTTAATATACCTGCAAGCTGTACCAACTTGCAGGACTTTAAGCTATGTATCTTCTAGCCCAAACTTTGGTATTCATATGGTTATGTCTGAATCTCAACTTTCTTTCTTTTGTTTTTCACTTTCGTCATTTTTAAGAAATGTATTTCCATACTTCATGACTGTAGGAAAAAAATGTCTAATAAGAAAATTGTTCAAAAGCCAGTGAACAGTAAGAACTCAGTCTAGAAACTAGAAAAAGTTGAAAGGAGGCAGGTCTTCAACAGCATATTGCACATATCCTCTGGAGTGTTAGGTAATAGAAGCTTTAAATTAAGTTAACTTCTAGTTGAACTAATGGTGATTTCTGATGCTTAATTGGAATGCAAAAAGATTAAAAAATAGTAAATAACAAACCTGACTGGAAACAGTGTTATGCCCTATTAGTCAAACATTCATTAATTCTCATGCCCCAGGGTTACTATATTGCAGAGGAAAAGCCATGGACTGAAGTTTTAGTTTTTTATTTAGTGTTCAGGTTCTGCTATGAAGTGTTTCTGAAACATAGTAACCTATCTACAAATTTATAACCTCATCTAGAAATACTATTGCTACATTCAGCTGAAATAGTCTCTGCCCCTTTGAGTCATCCAAAGCTCCGGAAGGCCTTGGACGTTGGCTCTCTAGCAAGCGGTGGTTTAACAGAAAGGTCCCTGCAGGAAGAAGTCACATTGATCCAAAGACTGACCGCGCTTAGATGGAGGTGTAAGACACAACTTTGTGACAGAGCCAATAAGAGCACCTGTAAATAATTTTCTGTTAAAAGAAACCTTTGACCACATGAATTTCCTGGAATAGAGGAAACTGGGATGGAAAAAAAATTCCCCCTTTGAATTCTTATTTCTTGATTTTGCTTGGGACCTGAGTCCTCAAACTTATCACTGTGGTAATTACTGGCTGCTTCTGGCAAGTATGAGGCTTACTTTAGACTTTATAACCCAGCTTTCAACTTTTTTCTTTAGTCTAACAATAAAGGTAGCATTCCATTACTACATAATAAATAGTAAAGCCAGTCTTAGGCCCAAAAAATCTATTCCCAGTAGAAATGACCGACTACAGGGCCCCATGTTTCTTTGAAATATCTTTGCATAGTAGTTACATGGGAAAATCTTATGAAGATCTTTCATTCTTTCCTATATAATGCAGACTTTATCCCTGCACTTTTGATCTGAACTAGCATTACATGATCAGTAACAAGATGAAAGCAAATAGTCCTTCAGGCTTTGAGAAGTGGGAACTGATCACAGTTCCAGTTGACTTCAGTATTTCTTTGTGTGCCTCACAGCCCTGTGAATCATATCCTGAAATGCTGAGCAAGTATGTCTTGCTGAAGATTTATAATCTTAGCAACAAATTTTTATTTCTGAAATCAACTCCATGAAGCTAAAATGCTCAAAGTTATTCTTAGATGAGAAAAATTATGTACATATCTGAGGAATGTATAGCTTACAGCCTTTATATCTAAGAATTAACTGGCTTGTTTCCAAAATATGCAATGGATTGATTGATTTGAAAATAAATCTGAAGGATCTTTTTACAAAATTTTTAACAAACTGTATGAATTTTATAATCATGCCAATAGTAATTGGCATGATTATAAAATTAATATATTGTTATATACATTAAAAAATCTTTAAATGTTCAGCTTCACAAACTTTTGAGAATTTAGTGATTGGAAATTATGACCAAAATCATAAAGACTGTTTAAACATTTAAATAAATAGTATTTGAAAGTCATTTTAGCCAGATACTTTTTATTGATGCTGATAATATAAAACAATAAAAATAAAACAATCAGTCTTGAAAACTGTAATAATCACATAATAAGGAAACAGAATGAGAATACTGCAGGGAATAATATTGCATCTGGGGGTAGAAATCATTATGCAAACTATAGGGAGACATTGCAAAAGTCCCAAGACTTAAAAAGTCGTCTAGATCCTAGCATTATTTCAGTGTTGAAGGGGACTCAAAGAACTGACAGAACGGACTGTTTGTTGTTTCATCCCTGTGATTTATAAGTAACTGAAACTTTTTGCATTCTTTAGTTTGGTTCAAGCTCTTTATGACTTTCCATGCCACACAGCTGGGACAAGATTTTATTCCATGAACCCCTAGCTACAGAGGACTTGGTTCTGCTTCTTGACTTAGGGGGACACCTTTCCCCTCATATGGGGAGAAAGATATTTTGTATTTCAGTTTCTTCTGACACATATATGATAAATGCGTGTTTGAAATAAGCATTATAGATGTTGAAGAAAAAAAAAGAAGTCTTTAGAAGAGCTTTTGCTTGGGAATTTACGTTCTTTATGTATACAAATACTTCCTTCAAAACTATATTGTTCCCTCTTGCATATTAAGAAAATGGTGGGCAGTCACTGAAACCTGGGATAGTCTGATTACTAATAATGATTGCAGAATTAAAGTATGATTATACACTAGGTGCATGGGTGGCAGTGGAGGGACACTTATCCCACTGCAACTAAAACCACAGGGTGACCCTCTGCTGAAGACAATACTAATTTTAGAGCTATTGCTCAGAGGCAAAGGATCTTGAATGGAAGCAGACCAATCTGCCACGTGACGAAGCCCACGGCAAGGCTCTGATTTAAAAACACACACACACACACACACAAAATAGAAAACAATAAACTAAACCAAAACCAGGATAAAGTACTCCTTAACTTTGAAATGTGTGGAGGAAATATATATTATGGGGTACTTCCATTTGGAAGGCAGATGTGGAAACTCTCACCTAACAAATAATAACAAACTTGTTCCTTGCAGTTCAACCAGTAAAACAGTAAAACAAAAGAAGTTGAACTCAATATGAGGTAACTATTTTAGACTGTTCTTGATATTAATTAAGGTTGAACTATAAACTATAGATAGGATGTATTAGTATGATCTGTTGACATTTAATATAGGCAGAGTTTGAAACCACCAATAACATATATGCATTGAAGGTTTCCAAACAGCTAATTTCCAAAAGCTGCAGAAAGTTCTAAGCAAGACTGAATAGGTAGAAAAGTTAAAGACAACAAATAAACTGAAATAAGAGATTTTTAAGAAAGAGCTTATTATCTAGCAGAAAAAAAAAAAAGAAAAAAAAAAGAAAAAAAAAAAAGAAAAAAAAAAGGGCATGACTGCAATTAAAACCCAAGGAAGTACTGGGGAGAAAGTTAAAGGCATTCAGAAAAATCCAGGGCTTGCAGGACTCATGATAATTTTTTTTTTTCACTAAGAATATTACTAACAAAAAGAATTTTTAGCAATGTCTTGACTATTTCAAGGGGATGAATTGCTAAGACACATAGAATAAACTGACAAGTTCTTTAGCTATGACAAAAAGTAATGTACAGTGACACTGGGATGATTTTTTTTTTAATGCATTAGTGACATAGCTGGGCATCACAAAAAAGCGAGTTGGAATAAATATTCTGAAGTTAATGGACCTCAGTAATCTGCACCCAATATTATATTATATATTAAAGGAATGGCTGAGAAAGTGTTTGTCTTACTGATATTAATCCATAATAAATCTTGTTGTATTAAGGAAATTTTAGATGATTTGCAGAGTGCCACTGTGCAAATATTCAAAAAGTACCAAGTGATAAAATCAGATAACTATTGACCTAGGTTTAATCCAGTGATTAAACCAATGGGATATCACAGATGCTGCTAACCTGAATAAAAATTAACAAAAAGAAGTCTCAATAATGCCAGTTAATCAGTTCTACTGATAATAAATTTAATCAAATCTGTCTTATTTTTAATAGATTACAAGTCTGGTAAAAACTGAAAAATTGATAAATATAATTGAATTGAATGCAATATACTTAACCTTTTCATAAGGCACTAACTTGTGATGTGTAACAATCCAATTGAAACAGGAGCACTCTACAATATCAAAATAGCCCATATTACATGAATGAAGTCCTGACCAACTGTCCAGTTGCTAGCACAAGGAGTTTGCAGGGAATCCCTAAGTGGGGCTATTTATAGTGGCGGTCCCATCCACATCTGTTTGGCTTTGAACTACTCAAATTTTTTTTTTCTTTCAATGCTGATTTGGAAATAGTAATAAGATCACTGCTTGTCAGATTTCAAGTTAAAATTGAAGGTGAAGATACAGAATAAAGAAGAATGATGACCATCCTGGGGGGCCAACACTAATATCTTTTAGGTAGCAGATATCTCACATTTAATTACCTGCACCCTGTAACTAGTGTCTGCACTCCAGTGTCTATTGACAGGCTCCATGTATTTCAGTGTACAATCCTCTTTTTCATTCTTTTGTAGTATAAGAGAGCTGTAGAGATTCATGCAGTGTGTCCATGCAGGGTAGTGAAGATCAGATATGAATGAGCACATGCTGGGCTCAAAACAACTGTTTACCACCTGTAAGCAAGGCTGAACCAGCACATGTATGCCACGACTGCACTAGTGCAGTGCTGGGCCACTGGGAGTGTAACTGATCCTCTTACCCATTAGGGAAATTCTCAGTTGTACTCCCCTGTGTATCAGAGGCACATCCTTAGAGTCTCAGAGCTTGGGGCCACAAGCAACCATAAGCTGTCCAACCTCACGTTTATTGAAGAACGTGGACTGTCATAGTTTTTCTTTGACAAAAATGCAAACACTCCTTATTTACACAGAGAGAGAAAATGAGACAAAGGATTTGCACAGTTGCAATGAAAGTCATAAAAATTCATCTGGTAGTAACTACTACTTTTGCCCAAAATAAGGTACTTTGTGCACTGAATAAGCTGACTGTTAAAAGGACCTCACCTTTTTTGTTACATATTTCACCACTCTTTCCAATATATGGGCTTCCTTTCTCAGTTCTTCTTTTAGACTGCATTCCTGCCAGCTTCTTTCAAAGGAAGGACTTAATATCTGTAATTCTAATATTTTAAGGTTTATTTTTGCAAGGACATTTAAATGGATGAATCATGAACAGAAGAATAGTAAACTGAGAGAGACAATAGTTTACCAATGAATATATAAGAATCATTCAGCAATGTCTGTAGTTGTGGCACTGATAGGTTAGTGTATTTGGATCTTGGTAATTTCTTTAAGAAGAGAAAGTGAGTAGACAGCAGAGACAAAATTACTAAATTATGCTATTATGCTTTTATTTAGAAATGTAAAATTCATGCAGACAGACTTTGAATAGATTGGATTTTAACTGTGAAGCAGTGCAATTCAAGCTCAGGCACCAACTAGCAGGAAAGATATTTTTCACCATCTGCTTTTGGAAAATCCAGATTCTCATTCCCAGTAAAGCTCCCACACATTTTCTCTTAGAGTTTTCATCTTCCATCCTAAAACATTTCTAACCTAGTAATACTTCTGAACTCAAAACCCTGTGTAAATTCGTGTCCCTTCCTGAAATCAATGGCAAGGCTCACTTAGACTTCAATAAGCCCAATAAATTGCCCTTTAAATTTTAGAAGTCTGAAGTTGGCCATCTGGCTCCAGATGGTCTGAAACTACTCTTTCAGGACTGATTCTCCAGAGCTATCTCAGAGAGCAGATTCCATTCCTGCTGGGACTGGAGCCATCAAGTCTAGGGGCACTTCGCCAACACAAATGGGAAGCCACTTCTACGAGTGAACAGCCCACCTGCTATTCAGTCAGTACTCCTTAACCTTCCTTTCACCAAATTGCTGACATTTCTCTTAACAACAATTGCACATACGCTCCCCACTCAAAACAGTGTTACCCTAATTTATATGCAAATAGAATTACTGGGAATCACCTAGAAAATTAGTCGTTCTAGTTTTATGTATATCTACATTACTAGCAGTATATATTCTGAGTTCTATCAGGATATATTCTTTATATATTATACACATATGTATATACTGGACAAGAAGGGCAGGAGACCAACATGGCTGAGTAGGAACCTGCTGGCCAGATAAAAGAGAAAGAATCAAATCCACAGACAGCTGAAGCTAGGACAGGTGACCCAGGAAGAGCATAGAGACAAAGTTCAGTTGTGTAGGGATGGGGAGAGGAAGACCAAGTGAAGATGGAACAGAATCTGCCAAAGGACACAAAGAATAACAAGAAGGGCTTCTACAGGTATGTTAACTGAAAAATTAAAGTCATAAAAGGTGTAGTCCCTCCCAATAAACAATGCTGGTAAACTGGTAGCAATGGATGAGGAGAAGGCTGGGATACTCAAAAATTTTTTGCTTCAGGCTACAATGGCAAGCTCTCCCACACCACTCAAGTGAACAGACAGCAGGATGGGGACTGGGAGAGCAGAGTCTCTCCCAGTGTAAGAGAAGACCACCTGAGGAAGCTGAATATACATAAGTCTATGGGATCTGATGAGGTTCGTTCCAGAGTCCTGAGATAATTGGCTGATGTAGTTGCCAACACACTCTCCGTGATAATTTGAAAAGTCATGGCAGTCAGGAAAAATCCCAGGTGACTGAACACATTGTACCCAGCTTTAAAAAAGGTAGGAAGGAGTACCCTGGGAACTACCAACCTGTTAGCCTCCCCTCTGTGCCTGGGAAGATCAGGGATCCTCCTAGAAGCTGTGATAAGGCAGGTAGAGGACAGAAAGGGAGGTTATTTGGGACAGTCAGCCCATCCTCACCAAGGAAAAGTCCTGCCTCACCTACCTAGTGGCCTTCTATGGATAGGACACTACAGCAGTGGACAAGGGAAAGACTACAGATGTCATTTATCCGGAATTCTATAAAGCCTTTGACACAGTTCCCCACAAAATCCTTCTCTCTCCATTGGAGAGAGGTGGATTTGATGAGTGCACTGTTAGATGGGTAAGAAAGTGGTTGGACAGTCACATCTAGAGGGTGGTTGTCAATGGTTCAGGATCCTGAACGGACATCAGTGACAAGTGGTGTCCCTTGGGGGTCCATTTGAGGACGATTGTTATTTAATATCTTAATTAATTACACAGATGAAGGGATTGAGTGAACCCTCAGAAAAGACCGAGAGCAGCCCTGCTGAGAAGGACTTGGGGGTGCTGGTGGATGAGAGGCTGGACATGACCTGGCAATGTGCACTTGCAGCCCAGAAAGACAACCACATCCTGGGCTGCATCCAAAGCAGTGTGGGCAGCAGGTTGAAGGAGGTGATGCTGCACCTCTGCTCTGCTCTACTCTGGTGAGACCCCACCTGGAGTGCTGCATCCAGCTCTGGAGTCCTCAGCACAGGAAAGACATGGAGCAAGTCCAGAGGAGGGCCATTAAGATGATTAGGGGGATGGAGCACCTTTCCTACAAAAGACTGAGGGAATTGGCTTTGTTCAGCCTGGAAAAGAAAAGACTTCCAGGTGACGTAACTGTGGCCTTCCAGTACCTGAATGGGGCTACAAGAAAGATAGAAAGGGACTTTTTACAGGAGCAGATAGTGACAGGACAGAGGGAATGGATTCAAATTAAAAGTAAATAAGTTTAGATTAGGTGTTAGGAAAAAATTCTTTACGGTGAAGGCAGTGAGGCACTTGTGCAGGGTGAGCAGGGAAATTGTGGATGGCCCAGTTCAAGGCCATGTTGGAGGGGCTCAGAGCATTCTTGTCTAGTGAAAGGTGTCCCTGGCCATGGCAGAGGGTTTGGAACTAGATGATCTTTGTATCCCCTTCCAGCACAAACCACTTTATGATTTTATGATATATTCATATATATGTATTCAATATATATTTATAATTACATATTCAGAATTATTTCCTGTTATTACATGTGGAACTCTAATATCAAATATTAATATGTTTTCGTGCTTTTTTCAAAACAATTGTCAATGAGGAGGGTCTGCCTGTAGTCTAGTTTAGGCTCAGTTCAGAAAAATTGGTTGTTTATTTTAGCATGAGTAAACACAAACAAACCAAGCTTTCATGCCTATATACATGTATCAGTCCCTATATATCTCTTCCCTGGGCAATTAAATTTGCCAGGTGTTTTATCTACTATTTATAAACTATTTCATTCTTCTGTATAACATGGTTCAGTGGTCATTTTTTTGCAAAAATTTCTTTTAAAAATTAATGTGTATGTATACCAATGTATTTTTAATACAAAACACAACAAAGGCAGAAGCCCTCTGCTTTTCTCCAGAAAAGCTGCTATTATCCAGGCTCTAATTTTCACCACATAACCCCATCAGTTCTGCAAAGACCTCTTGATATTCATTCTATAGAATTAAAAAGAAATTACATGTATACCACTGAAGGTGTTTTAATGAAAATAATAGAATTGTGGATGTACTGGATTGAAGAAAAGCAAATGAAGTAACAAAATATTCATGAAAAAGAAAGAAGAGTTATAAAACTTACTCTTGCATAAGTTTGACTTCTATTCCCAAGAAATGACATGGAGTTTAAAAACTGCAAAACTATTTCAGTATAACAGTAGAGCTGACTGAATATACCAGGAAAATTATTTCACAGAAAAATAATTTCAACATTGTTTCTATTTCACAGTGTACTGAAACTCAGACTCATTTCCTGTTAAAAAGAAAAATGAATTTTCACATTTTAAAATCAATACAAGAATTAACACTGAAACCTCATCTGGAGCTAAACAAATTCAAGCTAGAGAAAAGATTTCTGCAGGGAACACAATTAACCCAAGAGCAATTTACCAAGTCTTGTAGTGGATTTTCTATTATTAGAAATGCCTAAACCAAGACTAGAACAAGGCTTTGTTTTTTTCTGTCTGTTTTTTTCCCCCTGAAACATAATCTATCATTCAAGCAGAGCCACTGGACTCAAGCTAAGTTCTAAACAGGGGTTCAGACTAGACAATGACCATTTGAAGGCCCTTCAGCCTTTAAAATTCATTAACTAAACTCTATAGAGGAATAGTTAATGCCATTATAAAGAAATAACTTGAAATTTCATTTTTATCAAGAATTATTGCAAATGTGAACATGAAATACATCTTTGAAAACTTTTCAGAAGCTGATTTATGAATATCAATATTTGGAGATGTGCCAAAAATCTAAACCAGCTGGATATCCCAAGCAATCTGTAAGAAGATAAGGAGTTTCTGTCTAATCAGTTTGAATATTTTGTATATTCTGTTAGCTATAATGCTTTCAAAGCTCTTTGGAAAGGTGTGGAATAATTATTTTCCGATTTTTATAGTTGGATGAATTGAAGCTCTGATAAATAACTTGCCTAAGGTCATAGAGCTTTTCAGAAATAAAATTATAGTCCTCATACCAAATTTGTTTCTCCAGCCACTAAGCAATGTGAGCACTGCAGCCCTCTTGCTGTGTGGGTGGCACTGTAATGAAGGAAAACTCCGTTTTTGGAATTATGTACATAGGCCTCCCTTTTGTTCTTATATGTAGACAACATGTGTTTCCCAAGCCAAATCTCTTTTGCAGCATTCACCTTCACCAGCCTAGATAAAAGTGGTCATTCGTTGTCTTTCATGGGAGCTACAAGGGAGGACAGATGAAGACAAAATAATGACATTACTGACAGTTAGAACGTCTGAATAGCCCAGTATATTTATTCTCTTAAACATCTGCTGTCTTGTAATCTCCTTGGAGCCAAACAGAGTCTTACGCTGTTCTTTGTATTGCAGTAATGCACTTTTGGCACTTAATAAATGAACAATGATTTTCAGAAGCATTCAGGAAAAAATATCACATTTCAAGTTACTGTTTGACAAGTGTGACATTGACTGCGACACTTATCAGACTGTATTTAGAGCCACCATCACAAGTGAATAGAAAAGTTTCCTAATCACAAAGGTGTAATGAACATTTACTCTCAGAATTATTATAAATCAGTATGTAAACATAAACACTCTGTCCCCTGAAAAATCTCATTGGGAAAGATGTTTTATAGTCTTACATATGTTAATTCAGTGCAGTAATACTAGAGTTTATATGTAGCCATCTCCCCTCATGCATACATGAATCTCTTTCCGTAAATGTGAAGATCAGACTACAATCAGACAGACCACTCTCTTTGAGAGGCTAAACATCCACTTGACAGCACAAATGAAGACTAAACCACCTGGGCTCAGGTGATCCTCTCAAAGCCTTTTCATAATCCCTTCTTTATACCCCAAAAAATCCAGATCATATCTCCCACAATTCTGCAGGAAAGCATCGTTGAGCATCTTAGCTTACCACAGCCCTGGTAACCAGGCAGAAGATCACGAAAGTCCTAGTGCCTTTTTTAGGAGCAACTATTGTCACAAAAAAGCAGTTAGATATACAACAGTCCTGTCTTACAGAGTAGGCTATTCACATCAAGTCCCAGTTTATATCCCAAGACAACTCCACAATAAAGAAAGAGGCCAAAGAAAAAAAAAAAAACAAGAAAGTAACATTAATCTTAGCAATGGTGGAGGCTAAACGAGGTTTAGTGTATAATCATTTACCTAATTCAAGTGAATTAAAAAATTGTTTCAGGGCAAGGTAAGTGATCTACTCATATAAAACTATTACAATGGACTTTCAAAAATATTTTTAACATATACATAGAAAGTGAATATCTATACCTGCTCAGAAATACTGTGGATCATCAAGAAACTGCAAGACTTTGAACTCAGCACTAATTAATTAATACAGTCAGGAAAGACACTCCTATTTTACCTGGATTTCTGATGAAAGATGGAACACACCAAGTGCACATTTCAAGTTCAGCTTGTTTTCCTAGACATCTGCCCTAAGAGCATTTGAGAAAATCATGGAATTATAGAATGGTTTGGGTTGGAAGGAACCGTAAAGATCATCTCTTTCCAACACCTCTGCCATGACCAAGGAACATCTTCCACTAGAAGGTGAAATGAAAAAAAATTTACCAGTTCAGTTACCATAGTTATTCAGTGTCAAAGGGAAACAGCCAGCAGATCTGCGTTTCATAAAACGTGAGTGTTGTTGTCACATATAGCAACGTTGACCTTAAGAAATTCTCTGTCTTTTTTACTAGCAAGTCACTGGAGAGCTACATTTGTATAATGATTATTTATATTATGTTCTTTATATATTTTAAAAAGTCATTCCTATTTTTATATTAAGCCCTTGCCACAACCTCTCCAATTCACCTCCAAAGGGAAAAAAACTTTTAAATAATTTAGATATCTATCCACCTGAAAAAGATTCAAGGTCTATGCAGTGCTGTTATTCTGCCATTTCCACAAGTGGTTTAAAAGCTTATCTGAAATACAGCTGAAAAACTATTATTTTTTTTCTGCTGCCTAATAAATCTAGATTAAGATGAAAAAGAAATAAATTGCACTTAAAAAAAAAAAAAGGTAAAGTTCCATCACAGTGTAAAAAAAGATTTCAGAATTGAAAACATACCTCTTGGCAGTTCCTAGGACTTCAATTCCATCTTCATTCTCTTTAACTTTTAAGTGTTCACTACTCCAACAAACTCCTTTATTACTTAGCGTTGAGATTCCTTTTTTCATGGTTCTACATTTGTCCTTTGCTTCTTGAGTGTGTCAGGGGGAAAGTGGTATGATCTGCCCTTGAATTAAATACAGTAAACAACTCACTGGAAATCAGTTTCTGGTTATCTGACTGAGTTGAGCCTCTAGATTAGCTTCTCCCATAGAGTTTACCATTGGACTGAACGACTTCAAATAGCACTTTTGGTTATGTGTTTTTATTAGTAACTTCTGCTTCAAAGCTAAGCAAAACCACCACAGATTGGTCTAACAAAAGGGTGAGAAGCGAACAAAACTATCATGATGTGTATCATCTACATAAGCCATTGGTGGGAGTGGCCTGGGGCGTGTGAAATCCCACAACAGCAGTGTGTTGCTTGATTGCTTTTATCTTTCAACACCCTGAAATACTGTCTTGCACTAATGTGCCTTTAATATCTCCAGTGTCCTTAGATAGAGTGATGTTCCCAGAATTCTGTAAGGAAAACAAATTTCTGCTAACTTCTCCCATCTTCATGCATTTACAAGTATACAAACTGTGAAGACTGATATACCAAACAAGAAGTTAACTAACCTTTGTTAGGTCAAATATCTAATCTAGTGCATTAATAGATTTCATATGTGTGTGTGTGTGTGTGTTTTGATAAATATATGCAACTACAATACACATAATCTGCAACTGTGTTTGCTAACCCTCAGAGAATTGCAAATTACAAGGCTATCCACTTTTTGGTACTTTGATATGGCTTATGTCTTCTTTGTTGGAAAATTCCAAGGTTTTACAGTTTTCAAGCTGCAAAGGCCTGATGGCTCACCGGTTGACGACTTCCACTTCAGTAAACAATATGCCTTATTAGAACTTCACAACAAACTATTACATAGATCTCTTACCTTACTGAGGCCCTGTCCCCCATTTCATTCTGACAACAACATGAATATCAGTCTCTTGCTGCTGCCCTGCAAGCAGTGATGATTTAGCTCAGATTGCCTTGGCATGCAGAGAAAGCAACTTCACCAAACTTAAAACACCATTACTTTCTCCTTTAACTCTTTCTTTACTTCTGCAACGATACAAATCTCTTCCATCTGGTATTGATTAGGAATTATAAGCTCTACTTTATTATTCCACTGTGTTCCTTTAGCATTTTCCCCACTATAACCTCATTTCTTTGTTTATATCCTGGCACACATACTGGAAGCGTCATAGAGACAATTATGCCTATATTAGTTCAGGTGTTTGATTAGGTCCCAGGCATTTCCACAATACATAACAAATAAAACTGTGTAGTACCTGCTTTTCTCTAGGTAACAGTTGTTTTGTATAACTTCCCAAACTGGAAACAGTACAATCCTATAGAGTGCAATGTCTTATTCCCATGACCACATGAAAAGTTTAGCAGGAGCTGAAAAAGATCAGTTTCATCAGGAGCTGATAAGAGCTCAGAGACTGAAGCTGATTCCAAGTGCTTGAAAACTGAAGGTATATGAAGGTTAGATGTGACTTGTCTCAGCTGATACAATGGAGTACAAATCATGAGAGGTACTATTTGTTTCAGTTTGATTTAATTTGAGTGAGTGTTGCCAGCAGGTGGAGGGAGGTGATCCTTCCCCTCTGTTCTGCGCTGGTAAGATCACACCTGGAGTACTGTGTCCAGTTCTGGGCTCCCCAGTAGAAGAGAGGCATGGATATAGCAGAGAGAGTCCAAATAAGGGCCGTGAATGATGAAGGGATGGGAGCACCTCACTTATGAGAGAGCTGTGACTGTTCAGTCTGGAGAAGAGAAGGCTCAGGGGATCTCTTCTATTTATATCAATACCTGAAGGGAGGGTTCATAGAGGACAGAGCCAGGCTCTTTTCAGTGGTGTCCAGTGACAGAACAAGAGGCAATGGGCAAAACTGAAACACAGAAGGTTCCCTCTGAACTTCAGGAAATGCTTTTTTACTCTGGGACTAACTGAGCACTGGAATAGATTACCCAGAGAAGTTGTGAAATCTCCAATTCTTTTAGATGTCTGTCACCTGGAAAAGGTCCTGAGCAACCTGCCTCAGCAAAAGTGTGCTTGAGCAAAAGTGTGGGACAGGTGACCTTCAGAGGTCCTTTCCAACTTCAGCCATTCTGCAATTCTGTGATTATCAAATTTCCCATCCAAACACATTTGAAACTTCAGATGAAGTTCAGCAAAATGCTATCAGGGAAAATTGTTCACCAGCTGCTGACACAAATAATCAAAACCTTTTCTCCATATAGTAGGGGATGTCAATTTTTTTTTAATTGGGGTTTGTTTTTGTTATTTTGTTTTGTTTTGTTTTGGAGGGGAATAAATACCATTACAATGGTAATAGAAGCGGCATCCAGATCTATGTCCTGACATGCAAGTTACACATGCAGGATTTCTTCAGGCAGCTGTAGAGGGAGTATGAGACATAACACACTATTAAAATAGCAAAATGTTTCAATTTCTAAGGTTCAGAACCTCAGACACAATTTAAATAACCTGGATAATGGAGAATATAAACATTTCAATGACATGATATGAATATATACTCTGTATTTTTATATGTAACTTACAAAAAAATTAAATTAATGAAAAGAAGAAAAATGCATGGATTATACATGTTAACATATCTTAAATTCATGTAGGCCCAAAGCAAAATGCAAACAGAACAGAATTTGAGTTTAGAAAAAGATTTTTGAAAATCTCTGTGTATTCCCCAAAGATGTCTGTCAAATCACAGGAGCTGGTAAATCAAATTAAAAAAATAGCTTTCTTTGGTTTTCTGAACCTAGAACCAGAATACATCACAGTATGCTTCACTCAGATGATTTAAGACTAAAATATTGCTAAGCTTGAACTAAGGGAGTGATGGCTGGGGTACACTTGGATTTTGCCTCTCTGTTCCTTGGTCAAGTGGTCCATTTTTTTAGTTCCCTAAATTCATCACATTTTATGTGTCATGTTACATACTTTACTGATGGCATCAATACAGGCAATATTAGTCTTGCAATATTTTCATTGCTTCTTAATGAAGCTGACATTAATTCCTAGTGGATTTGTTTGTTCTCTTTATGTGCATATACATTCAGATACACTTCTTAGCACTCGCATAAAAAACTGCTGTGATTTGTCTGTTTTTCCAAGTAAGATTCGTGTTCATAAAAAGGTTATGGCAGCAGACATTTAACTCTATCCATCACTGAAAACAAAAGAAACGCAGTCCTGCAAGGTACTTCACAAATATGTCTCAATCCTAAATGTTAGGGCTGCATAGAAATCTCTCTGTCTAAAATTTTCACCACAAAGGATGTTTTCTCAGATTATATAATATCGGTGCACCTTTCATGAACCTGAATAAGACCAATGGACTGTTTCAGACTGGACAAGACCATCTTGCATCAGATTTCATAGCAGCACAGTACTCTACATCTCATTACTAAGCCCTCAGTGCTTGTTTCAGGGGTTTTCAAGAGTTGAAGTCAGTAGCTCTCCCGCTGGCAAATATAAATGCATTGTATCTGAAAAAGACAGTGTTATGTATTTGTCAACATTTCCTTTTCAGTTTGGCAGTGTGAATTCTGATGATGAGTGAGTGAGTGAGTGGATGGGAAAAGAGCCCAAGTCACACAAGGGAATTGACATGTCAGTGCCCATTGTTGACTAGAAGCTCCTTAGCATGCTGCTATGAATCAACAGACATTTCTACTTTCACACTTACATAGATCTGTTATAAAAGACATCCCAGAGCTCTGATTCATCTTGCTTGCCTTACAATGTTTATATGCTGCCACTGGGACAGAGAACAGATGTGATGGATTAACTAGCAATAAATCATATGACAGAGAACACACAGCATTATCATTCTAAAGAGGTAGCTGTAAGTATTGCTCTAGAAAAAATGAAAACATTTCCCTGAAAATAAATGTTTCTTTATCCCATAAATGACTATCACAGTCTGTGTCCCAAACTTGAAATCTATCTAGGCTAGAGTAGTGCTTTACTTCACTTAAAAATCTGGATTAAGTATTTGCTCAGGTTCAACGAAAACAAACATTAATCACATTCTTCAAAGTGGGGATACAGAGCACCATGTCCCACCATTTTCTCTTTCATTAAAATTAATGAAGAAAAAGTTTCTTACAACTGGTAGAACTCCCACCAACAAAGCAGAAACAGAAATGAAGCCCTGCCAGTCCAGTCACATCCTCCCCAGGGAGCACTTCTACTCCCCCAAGCATCTATTTTCTGATGGCAAGATGCCGACTCCTACAACCTCCACAAGGAACCCAAGAGTCATAACATCGCCTCATTAGTATTTGCACACCATCTGGTGACTATTACTGAATTAACTTCTCACAGAAAATAAGTTTTTTGAATATAAGTATAAAATTAAGACTTTGTTATGAAATCTTACTCTTCTCCTACTTTTTTCCCCTCTAAAAAATTTCAGAATTTTTAAAACAAATTCACACAAGTGTGAGGAAGATACAATTAGAAAGGTAAAGAGATTTTCCAGTACCCTCTTTGCCCTTCTTCTCAATTTATTAGGGTATGATTTAGTGCACACATGAGCTACTTGGGTACAGCTCTTAATCTTTTTGTTTCTGTTAAATAGCAGGTACACTGTTGGGAACTGAAAAATACTGACTGATAACTTTATAGTTATTTTACTCCAATATTACTTTTTTTTTTCAGTGAAGAGATTTGTAGGATTGAATCCCTATGTGTTTCATTTGTCCCAGCAAGTCCCCAGGTGCTGCAAGGGCCTTCAGATTTTGAAGCTCATTTCCCCAGTAGTAGTATCCTGGGAGAAGAAAATAAGATAAATCTTCAGTTTTGAGTCTTCTGTGCCAGTTAAGGGATTTTTTTTCCTTTGGGAGGGGAAAGGTAAAAATGTTTTGATAGTTTGATGTTTTTGCATTTCTTTTAGTGCTATTTCTCTAGGGAAGAAAATCCTGGTAACACATGTTAACCAACTATTTAATATCACTAACTGCAATTTAGAGCAAAGCTGTGACAATGCAATGTAACTGAAACATTATTTATTAGGTAAAATATAAACAAGTTTTCTCCTCAAACAATCCAGGGAGATAACTGTCTATTCAGATAAACCACTGAGTTTCAAAGAACCAAAAGTCTTGATGCTATGGCAAACTTAGGAAAAACAGCTGTTCAGGTTACATACAGCAGTTATCTTTTAAATGAAATACATTGGTAATATTAAAGGAATTTTAACTCAACTGCAAAAATTAAAAATAAAATACCAAGGACCATATGGTGCTGCCATAAAACATTTATGTCCAAATATTTGCTCTCATTCTCATCCAACAAAAAAAGTCCCAACTAGGAAGCAGAACTCACTTCTCTCCTAACAACCAGTAAAATATCCTCTTGCCAAATTACAAACCACAGCAAGCAAATTCCTCTTTGCTGATCATAACTGAAGTTGAACTTTGTCAGAGAAGGCAGGAAGTATCGCAGAAGTCAGACCCAAACATTTTACCATTCACAAAAAAAAACCCCACCAGACTGGACTCTTTGTGAAAAACCTGCACTGAGAAGGCATGGTAATAGTAAAGATGATTTTTCTCTCCAAATCACTTAAAGTCTTTACATGTTAACAGTGAAATGTATGGGTTAGTGAAGCTCAGAATATGTGCAGCTGTTTGCAAGATAAGAGTCTATACACAACTCATGATGATTTGTTTCTTAATCAATATTTCAGCCCAGAGAGATTGAAAGTTATTTGAATTGCTGGTCTTGGAAATGTTAGATGTCTTATTTCACATTTAAGGGATCCAGATTCCACAGGTTAAACCTCTTCAGTTATAATGCTGAGCATTCTGGCGCAAATCCAACAAAACACTTAAACACATGCTTGACCTAAAACACAGAGACAGCTGCAGAGAACTTAAAAGTTAAGAATTTACAGGACCAGGAAGAGAATGCTTAGTACCAATCAGGATCAAGCCTAAATACCATCAATCTCTTTTAAAGACTTTTATTTCTGAAGCCTCTTCCTTCTATAATCTAAGATAGAGGTATATGACAATTCAATAACATTAAAACCTGACTGGCCGTAGGTTCACCTGTATTGACTTTTCATAATAACCTTCATCATAACCTTTCCCCTTTTTAGGGAAAATATTAAATCCCAGCAAGTTTTCTGTAATTTTAGAAGGGGGGAAAGGTAAGCGCTGTCTTAGCCTAAAGTAGGAGCATTGGGTACAAAACATGACAATGAAGCACACTGATTCTTTGATCTCAGTACAACTTAGCCCTTAATTTACTCAATGCCATAACAGTCCAAGTTAGCATTGTAATTAAGAGAAATTCACACAAACTCAAAGACATACATAAACATAAGTATCAAATAGACTTTTTAAAATCAGGCAGAGGCTTTCCACTTGTGATTTTGAACAGACTTTTTGCTTTGTATAAAATACTTGGAGGAAAAAACAAGGGAAAAGATGACAAAGAAAATAGTACAAAAAGCAAAACCTAAGAAAGTAATTGAAACATTAGCCATATAATTATCAAACCTAATAAGCTATCATAGGATTATGCCATTTATGCTGTCTGGAAAAGTGAAGCAAATCAAAAACAGCATCCTGTAAATGCTTATACTCCTTATCACCAGGTATATCTCATGTAAAGATTCAGCGGAGTCATAAACAACACTGCTCAAGCAATTACACTCATCAGAGAATCTCTATTGCTCTGGCTCTCTTTGCCCAGAGCAGCCAGCTCAGAGCACACTGCTCTTGCACTGAGGGCACATTTACACCAGGGAACAGAGCTCAGCACCCACATCCACAAAGCACAGTTCAGTGAGCACTAACACCCAAATTCGCACCAAAGTGCCCTACAGCTCTGCCTTTATGGTACGGTTTCCAAAGGATTTATCCTGTCTGAAAACCAGGACTTACTGGCCACATTTGTGCTTTACAGTGCCGGAGCATTGCTATTCCATGGAGCTGACCCACTCTGCTTCCTGACCAGCACCACTGGCACTGTTAGCTGGGTGCTCAGGGCTTACCTTCCAAAGCATCAGTCCCAGGGATGGGGCAGCTCCATCCACAACCCTCATCGGTGAAGATCATACCCATGTCCCACAGTACTACAAGTCACAGTATTTTCAGCTAACTCAGCCATCTGTTTGGTTGATATGAGGTGGCTTTAGGACTGCATTCCTTTGCTGTGCTGTTTTGACTCCTGAAGACGAAGAATCATCAAATTATAAAATGGTTTGGGTTAGAAGGGACCTTAAAGTTCATCTAGTTCCAACTGCCCTGACAAGGGCAGAGGCACCTTCCACTAGACCAGAATGCTCAAAGCCTCATCCACCCTGGCCTCAAACACTTCAAGGGATGAAGCATACACAATTTACCTGGGCAACCTGTTCAAGTGCGTCACCACCCTCAAGTAAAGAATTTCTTCCTAATAGCCAATCTAAACCTACTCTCTTTCAGTTTCAAGCCAAAGTGTCTGTTCTTCCATAATTCTCTGTATTTTTTCTTAATGTATATTAAGGGACTTATAGTCTTCAGAGCTACTTTAGTGTCAATGTAGCACAGACTTTGAGAGAAGAGGGTACCTACTGTATTTATGGAGGTGTTTTTCATTTCTCCAAATAGAAAACTAGTTTGATTTTTTTCTATTGAAAGAGAGAACCAAACTCCTTTTTACAGATTCTTATCAGAAAAAAGATAAGGCTGAAGAGGCTTTGCAGTCACAAAAACTGACCCTTATGAGTAACTCAGGCTGTGGATGGCTTTTTGATTTAAAAAAAAAGAAAAAAAAAAAAAGCCTGTTTTGACCAGGAGCACAGACTTTAACAAAAACACTTATTTATGTGTTTTCTGCAGTAGAGAATTGCAGGGTTAAAAATCCTAGGAAAGTTTTTCCACTGATTTTGAAAAGCATATTACAATGGTTAATTTGAGAAAGTGCCCTCAATTTCCAGCTTCACAGTGTTGTTTTGCTTTTCTGTGTAACCTTCTAAAATTTTCTTCTCTATTTTAGTTCTTGTAGACCAGGACTAAGTAACCTCCTCTGATAAGAAAACAGATGGAGATCTTATATTCTTTCATGGAAAAGCATATTAAAAAAAATATTTTAGCCGTTCTTTCCTTCCAACACTCTCCAAAGTATTATCTTTCTTGAAAAGTGTGTGCCAAAACTTTAGGCCGCATTAGATTTTCATCAGATCCCCAAAATATAATTGTTTTTCTATCCCTTACTTGAGATTTCTCTATTTGATATATCCAAATATCACATTATTTTCCCTACTGTGTGGCTGGCTGCTCACCTTTGTTTTCCAAACACATGCTTTGACCCTTATTCAATTCCCTTTGACCATACTACAACACACATTGCCCACTTATCTTAACAAGCAATCTGAGATCACTGTCTATCAATGATCTGTCATGTTCCCAATCAGTTATATCCCCCCTATCTGTAATACTTACGAGTAATACAAATTTTCTTTCCAAAACAGTGTCATTAAATAAAAAGTTAATTTTCTGATAGTATCAAAGTCTGCCAGTTAACTATGAAACAGGCCCAGTAAAGCTCCTTGGCACATGCTTAAAACTTAAGCACTTTACTCACACTGTTATTAAGTACCTTTTGCATGCACAGCCAGGACTATAGAAAGGAAATAAAATACACCAGCACAATTGATCTGTATACCCAGGATTCCAGGTCTGGCATCTCATTCAGAGATTTCAGGGTAGTAGGCAGTAACAATGTGTACAAACAGAAAAGGCTGAGCTCAGACTGAGAAACAAATCACTGAAACAGGGAATCCTTTCAATAGAAAGTGTTAGGATTCCTTTGTCTTGTTCAGGTATTTTTTAAAATGCTTGTACATGGAAAAGCTGGGGTTTAGACAATAAAGTACTTCTCACTTTGGACAATTTTTTTAAAATTCACTCTACTTACATGAAAAAGGTCACAGCCACTGTGCTTGTATTGTGCTTGGGGGGATTAATCCCTCTACCTGAATTTGTATTTAATGATAGAGTTTTGGCTTAGAAGAGTGCATTGTTTGGAAAGTCTGGGTCTCTATAGCCCCACATTTTTCACTCCCCTCTATCCACTCACATTTTTATTATTATTATTATTATTACTGATTATTATTATTACTGATTATTATTGATATTTAAAAGCAAGATCATTGTTATGAGTTCATGACACTCCCACAAATATTTTGAATTAAAAGGAAAACAGCAGAAAAATGAAAATATGTACAAATTTAGCATTATTACCCTGTTTAAACTGTTAACACGCTGGATGCTGTCTTAAAGGATACTGCTTTCCCTTCAAATGTGTCTTTTCAAAACCAGACAGATTTATTTTAAAACTTCCATAACTTAAACCATCAAATACCTTCCATACACACACATCAATAGACTTTTCTGTCATCTTTATGAGAGTCTATGGCATTGGTCAAGCTATGACTGAATTCTGATCCTGACTGTGCTGAGGGGAAAACCAATCCCCGAGTTCAGTAGGGAAGGATCAGACCTTTATAACGAGAACCAGAATATTGTAGGGATATTGATTGGCTCACGCTGTACTCTGAATTAGGAATTGCAGTTCACAGATAGAGGTTCAACAGTTTGAACTCCTCAGGATTTAATTACTGAGGCTAATAATAGAAATGTGACCAAGGAAAAAATTTAAGGTTTTTCAGATATTATTTTTCAAATGAAGGAAGGAAGATATTGCTAGGGGTTTTTTTTGGGGGTAGAGGAAGCTAAAGAGCTGATCCTTTAGGCAAGCTTTGCAGATTATCTTTTAACATGCCATACTAATAGGATCAAAAATCATAGAATCATATGTTTGGGTCTCTATTTATCAGGTACAGCACCTTGCACTTGGACTTGTTGAACTTCATGAAGTTCCCACAGGCTCACTTTTCAAGCTTGTCCAGGTCCTTCTAAATGTCATCCTGTCCTTCTGTTGTGTCAGCTGCACGGCTCAACTTTGTGTCCTCTGCAAACTTGCTGAGAGTGCACTCAATTGCTCATATAAACATATAATCAAATTATACTTTTGTCTGGACCCCATAAAATGAAATTAAAATTTCTCCCTAGACAGAGTTTTCTACCAGTATGAGCCTAACCAATTCAAGGCTGAACAGAAGTTATCAAGTCCAAATTCTTCTTCAGCAATCACTGGCTTATGGCATCTTTAGGAAGCCTCTTACAGTGCCTGACCACCTTCTCAGTAAAAGAATGCTTCCTAATGTCAAGTCTAAAGCAGTCTAAAATCTAAGTAGTATGACCATTAGGATTATTCTTATACAGAGAGGAATGCCTGCTTAGAGAACAAACAGAACTGTCCAAGGTTTTTGTTGATTTGTTTCTACAGAAAATTCAAATACCTTATTCTATACTTTCTCCAAACATTTTAAAACTTCTTTCAAACTTTTACTACCTATATGGTAGTAATTACACTTATAAAGCATCCAAACTAAATCCAAGGTATTTTTGTGTTTGTCATCACATACTTTTAGATATTTTTAGTGTGATCCAGCTTCCTCTGAAAGGAGGCACAATGTAACTGCTGCTTTCCATGGGCCACCTTTAAAGCAAGGGCATAGATCATTACTTCAGCTTCCGTTATGTATATCACACATTTTTAAATGTGATATCAGTGTAGTGTAAGCTGCTAAATACATCCTCATTTGCATATATGTAGAATAAGATTTGCTTCTACTTCCACAGCTAGCTAATGCTGCATCTTAGTGGTATTACATAGAAAATGTAAATTGGGGAATCCTTGATTTATCTTGTACAGCAGGATTAAAAAAAAACACTGAAAGAGAGCTTCATATACCATTTACAATTATTTAGGTTTTGAAATCTGTAATATAGGAATAATTGCATGGAAAAAATGGGCTGGATGCATTTTTTCAAATGACTCGTGTGAGATAAAATAAAGTCCCGTGCTATTTTATGTTATTTAGGGCATTCATTTTACTTGGGTCACGGGAAAACAGCAACACTTTCAGTAATGAAATGCTCTTAGGCTAATTTCCATTTGCATGCAAGCAACATCATCAGGTTCAGTACATCCACAGAGTCGTACATACTTATACCGATATCTCTGTGAGAAGAAAGCGAACAGTCTGTTGATTTATTACACACAAATTGAATGAATAAGATAACATTTTATTAGCAAGATACCATTATAAAAATAACTATAAATGGATACAATACAAGTGGTATATTGCTTTATCAGTGAATCTACTGTATGTTAGAACCTGGTACATGTTGTAATAAAAAGATAATTAAAAGTATTGAATCACAAAACCGTACCAAGAAATAACCCAGTAACAACAAGCTCCATTAGTGAAACACTATGGACTCCTAACCAAATTCAAAAAAGACTGAAAAGTTAATTCCATTTTTAAGGAAGAATTAAAAAAAACCCTAAAGTCCAGACAGTAGAAAAATGAAGAATGTGAGTATTTTTCCAGCTTTCTCCAAAATAAGCAAAAAAAATTACTTGACATACGGATTTCTCATTTGAGGAGCTTTATCTCATATCTTTAGTGAGCATATTTATGGTAGAGTGATATTCACACTTTAATTGTTACAATATAGCACACTAGAAACCTGTAGAAATATTTCTGAGGGCTTTTTTTTTTGCCTTTTTTTAGTTATTGTTGCCTTTTTAGGGGGGTTAGGGTTTGGGGGGGGGGTGTGGTTTTTTTTTAGTTTTATGAACAGCACTGCCTAGCTTTGGAAATAAACACTGTCTTCCTCTCTGTATCCCTCCCCCTTTCCCTTCAGGTCAACTGCTTCTCTTCCTCCCTCTGGTCAGTTTAATATGGAGATGCTGCCTGAGTCTTCTTGTACAGAATAAGCACACAACATTTTCTCCTGGGAGTTGGCTCATGCAAAACGCTGCCCTGCTGAGAGAGTAGAAATTTACCCATAAGACATTCTTCCAGCAGCAAGACTCCAGAGGAAACCTGATCAGAATTTTTAAAGACTTGCCTTGATTTTTTCTATAATTCCTTCAAAGTTACAGGGAGAAAAAATACAAACCAAATGTTTAAGGTTTGTTATGCTTGGTCTTGACCAGAAACAGACTGAGACATTGTCTCGTTTGGGAATAAAAACTGAGAAGAAGACAGCAGTGGATCATTTTGCACAGATTTTTCTGCTGCTGTGTTCTCCTGTGATTTCTTTTTGTTTTTCTTTCTTCCTTCTGACTATCAGTTTATAGTCTCTGATCTATACACCAGCTCTCCCTCTTCCACACACAGGCAGACTTACTGGCTTTAAGATATGCAGGTGGTATTTGCAAAATAAAAACCATTTATTTTTACTAATTACGTTTGTGTCACTGATTTAGCAAGAAAATATATCCAACTAACATAGAACATAGGAAAGGTGATAGTTTTTAAGTTGTTATTTCTTTAATACCCCTGGAAAATTGTGTAGGAGAATAGTGAATTTAAAATCTCTTTTAAGAAAGAAACCTTTAATTTTGGGCCTGATCCAAAGTCCAATGAATGCTCCCCCTTACTTCATTTTTACTCGAACCAGCTTTTTATTGTTTAATCTTACCCTGATCGATTTCAGCAGCACAGCTCCCACAATCTTTTATTATCATAATAAATTTAACTTTTCTATTTTCATAGTACCTAAAAGTTGCAACTAAGGTAGAATCCAATGTGCCGTGTACTCTTTAGGAACTTCTTATTAAATGACTCTTCCTTCAGAGGTTTTCAATTGTTGAGTCAGTTTGCAGATGACATATCCCACAGTTGCACATTAGGCAATGCTGACATGATCAGACTTGATGAATCAGTGAAGTTAGCCAGGTGGGTAAGGACTTCGCAGAACTAAACTTTTGTATAACAACATCTTTAGGAGGGTAACACATCTCACATTTTATCTTAAACAAACAAGCATCCCAAAATAAGATATAATACTGGAAATTTTATTTTCTTCCTTCACTTCCTGCAGTAGTAGGGAGATTGTTTTACCCTTCTCTACAGCAGTACTGGGACACTACATACATTCTGGTGACCACGTTTTTTAAATCATATTGAAAGTGGATTCAGGATCTACAAAAATTATGTGAGAGAAGAGGGTTCAAATTTTGTATGTGTAGATTAACAAAAGAAATTGAAATGTGGTTACAATATTTAAGCACCTTAAAAGAAGAAATCATCAAGCTGTAAATGTCTTCTAAATTCCACAGAAACAGATGGAACAGGGAACCATGACTGGAATTTGTATCCAGATAGAATAAATATGGCAAGTACAATTGTAGCAATGACAGCAACAGATTCTTGGAAGTACCTAGAGAAGTGATGGATTCCCTTACTCCTGATAATTTTGAATCAAAATCAACTAGAAAAGCAGCACTAGCCAAACAAAAGTAAAGAGCATAATTGATGAGATAATCAGTGATAGTCTGTGTCCTGGATATAGGAGTTCAAACTACACTACTGATAAATTTAAAGATGAGAAAAACTACTTGTTCAGATAAAATGTAGGAATTTTTAATTCACTTTGGTTCTAATAAACTTAGATTTCTGCTAAAAAGTTTTTATTTTGGAGAAACAAGCTCTTGGAGCGCATGAATATCTCAGCTCCTGTAGAGTACCTGGCATCTCAATCCAAACCCCTTTGAACTCATGATTATTAATCTGTTTTCTAATTCTACTTCCTAAGGACTTCTCATGGTTACATCACATTTCTGACTAGTCATCAGCAGCATATCACTTTATTCTCCTGTCTGTAGTGAGATACTATCTATCCTGGAGGAAGTTTTTCATCTTGTCCAAATGTCCAGCTGTACAATAATACAAACACAAAACCACAGTAAACGATGAATAAGATGCACATTCAAGACACATCCAACTGCTGTAATGAAGTAAAAGTACTTCAAATGAACTGTAGATAGTCGAGGTGCTATCTCTGCCATTATTCTGAGATGCACAAATACTATTCCAGTCTGCTGTGGTCTGCTTCACATGTAAACCCAGGAGCCATCAGAAGCATTGAGATGATGAACTAGAATCACAGCTGGAGGATTAGCCTGAATCATAGGTGGAGATTCTTTTAACTGGTTGGGACCAATTCCAATAAGTATTACATGATGCATTGTGATTAAATTTATTGAGGGATGGGGGAGAGTTTAAGCATTCTTGGGAACTGGTAGCCTAATGTTTCTCTGCCTCAGGGGCATAAACAATGCCATTCACTTAGTCAACAAAAAGTAAACATAAACTACTCTCCATTCTTTCACATGATATGATATGCAGAAAGACAGCACTGACTACCTTCATAAGCTTAGTGTAGCACTTATTTACTTTTTTCTTTCTGCTCGCTGTGTTCCACATTTACCACAAAATAGCAACAAGACAGAGGTTAATAATGAAGGAGATTAATTTTATAAAGCCATTTTTTTTATGGTTAGTTACCACGAAGACACGGTCCTCTCTCATTAACACTACTTCTCTGTGTTTTGATGCAGAGGCAATCTACCTTTGCATGGTTTGAATGCTCTGCTTCATGTTATGGCATGCTCTACTTCAAGTTATAAAAACACAAAGCACAAGCCCCTCAGAACTGGCCTTTTTACCTGGTGTCCATGTGTATTTCTGTCATTTTGTACCTGAGGCTGGAGGTCTTACTTTTTGAAACTTTTACTCTGGCTACTGCAAACATTCACCTCCTGATCCTCAGAACATTCTGAAAAGCCTTCTTTTCTTCTCATGAAGGCTGTGCAAAATTCATTACAAAACTAGAATACAGAGAAGATGTAACCTATTGGTATTTATGCTCAGTCTCAAGATTTTTGCTTTCCAGTCTTCCAAAAATCACACTCCAAAGAGACCCTATGGATATTTATGATCAGTTTAAACAGTTCCCTTTTTTTATCCACACGTCCAGTAAAAGGTTTCTTAAGTTAGCAAGAAAAGCTTAACCTGGAACAACGGTCCAGCTATTAAGGTCTATAAATAAATGTTCTGCCAATACATATAATATTCCTTATCTTATAAAAATTCAGGTAGTATGGACCTTTCTAGACTATCTTGTATAAAAACCATGAATCTATGACAATTAATGTCACCAGTGGAAGTTTCCCCTCTTCTGTCAAATGCCCAGTGGCAGCCACAGAGGCCACACATACAGTGCAAGAACCAGATCAATAACTTAAAGTAAACAAGTGTTGCAACTTCAAAAACAAAGGTATCTGTACTAATGATATGACTTTTTTGCCCCATTCTGTTAGGGGAGAAATAGGTGTCTCTCAGTAAGCCAGAAAACTTGTGTGCTAAATGGGCAGGTATACACACAATTTAAGGAACAAGGAATGCTTGGCAAAGGCATCAGATGCAATCCATGCACTTCCTGGGAATTGAGGAACTGTATTCAGCAAAACATATCCAATAAATCTACTTTTGTCCTAGAGCTTAAAATTTCCTTTTGTGCTTAGAAGACCTTGCCTCTTTTTCTTTTTTTCTTTTTCTTTTTTTTTAAAGCACTATCAGTGATTTTAAAATTATATCTGTAACTGGGAACAGGGACAGTGTTTGGGAAGGGGAGTACACAGGATCTTCCTGGAAATTAGCGTACAGCACCGTTATTCCACTGTGTATATCCCTGGTTTCTCTTTTCAGTTACTCCACAGTGAATAAGAATATGTGATAGCAACCTTGTGAAGAGTAAACAACCATAGGCTTTTCTCTAGTGCTAAGGCAGCTTGCACAAGGAGAAGAAACATAAAAGTTACTTTGCCTGACACCAGATGTCACACCTGTCAAAGTTCAAGGGAAAGGTCCCAAAAAAAGAGAATACCCTAGCCTTATTAAACATTGCTGTATATGAAGATGCATAGAGATCTTGGGCCAGAAGATATGTTGATTTCCAAACACTGTCGCAGTGTGAAAGAAAATCCACTGTTCATTAGTTACTGTGCACACACAGTATAGGTGACAAAAGTGTATTGATTTGAAAGCTAAAATGAGTGTAGAGCCTAAACTCCTCTGCAGACTGTATACACGGGACAAGAGCCATGTCTGGGCAGTGAGGAGTGCGTGTTGCATGTAACAGAGTACAGCCTCAGGGATCAAATAACTATAATCATGCGGAAAACATTTGTTTTATTTTCATAATAAAAGTGAGATTCACCTTAAATCTACTGGCTTAAAAGCTCTTTAAAGGAGAGTGGAAGGCAAGGGAAATAAGAAAGTTGGCTAGCAATTCTGCCAAGATACCTCTTTTCCGCTGTAAGTTAATTTTAATAGGGAAAAGTATATATCAAGCATGTATATCTATGCCTTTCTGTAACATAAAATACAAAGATTTATTTGATTATTACTATCAGATCACTGCCTTGGAAAATTTTCTTACAAATTCCTGCTTATATTAAAATTTTACACCAAAACATACAGCCCAATAAAAAATGTATCAATTAGCTATGGCATTTGTATGCCACATTAATAGTTGGAGTAAAAAAATACCTGTAAATGCAGGAATTAGACAAATAACAGAGACTTAGATTTAGACAGGAATTTGCCCAAACTTTGCAAGTTAAAAAAAAACCCCTGAAGTTATTTAATTTCCATTAATGAGAATGAGAAAATATGCTATTGGAAGAAAACCTTTCTAAAAGCAAAGAGCAATTATACTTCATGCTCAAAAGACCACAGATTCCACATAAAACTCACAATGCGCCGCCAATTATTTGGAGTTCAAATTCCCTTATTGTAGCAATTGAAACAATCTCAAAGACTGCAAAAATTACCGAGCTGAAAAATGTATTCTTTAAAGTATACTATGCATTCATTTTGCACATAAACGATCTTAAAATATTTCAGAAGGTGCTGTACTTTTTAGTTTTAAAAGTAAAAATAACATCTATCACTTTAGTAACACTGTTAGACATCTTTTAAATAGATATTCAACAGTATTACAGACACGTTGGAGAAGATAGCTTATATTCACTGAAAAGGCTACTGTAGTGCATTAGTCTTCAGATAAAGTAATAGGATCTTTTCCATGTATTAACAATCCTTCATACAAAAGATTCCTTAAAACTTTTTAAACAGCTTTATCAAGTCAAGGTTACAAAGCACAAATGGGTAGCTAAATGATACGTTGTTACTGAAAAAGGTATTGCTTGAATCCATACAGATTTAGATTGCTTTAGGAAAAAGAGGAATTTGCAAGGTATGCTTCTTTAAAACTAAAGTATATTTTAAAATTCACAATACCATAACAAAGTGAAAGATAGTGCTGTAGTGAAGATTTTTTTTACTATCTCACTTGCTTCTAAAGAATCTTAAGCAGACCAATATGATTTAAGCTGCAATGCATTGATTTATCCCCTCTGACATGATCACAGAGACTAGCACCACACTAAAACCTCCAAAATTTGTTGCTGACTTTCCATTTGCAGCTCTGGTAATTGCAAAAGCAATGCTAATTTTATGCTATAAATAACTGTTTTAAAAGCAAATATTTAATTTAAAAAGTAGAGATATATTCTATTCTGGTCAAATTCCTGTTGATAGCAATAACAGCTGTATATTCCAGAAGGTGGCTACATATATAGAGAGAGTGAGAGCTTCTAGCATTTGCACATACATATGCACATTTATCTACCCAACATCCATCACCCCAACAATGATTCAAGTGCTACTAAATGTGTATTGGTTTCTGGTTCCCACTTCTTTGTCTTAATCAAGAGTGTCCAAAGAGGCTTGTACACCTACACTTACAATTTGTCCATTTCTCTGGTTCAAATTTCAAAGGACTCAGGATCAGGAAACATAAACCCAGGCGTTTGGCAAGGCACCCAAAAGTAATAGAAAAAAATATGTTGTGTGGAACAAACGATGAATCAGTCTTTTATTCATTTTTCTGCAAGGTTTGTAGCAAATAAATGAGCCTTTCTTTTTGGTGCTACCACAGCATAAAAAGAGAATCACTGGAACATGTTGGAATAGCCATAAAAAGTGAATAAAAAGTAGAAAGAATGGCTCTCAAATGCCTACATAAAGCTAAGTCAGGGCTATAAAAACTGCTGCATCTAATTCCATAATTTCTTTCTGCATTTTCATGCAGTCAGCCATTCCGAATTGTCCTGGAGCTCACTGTCCAAGGATACTGAAAAAAACCCCTTTATCTAATTCATAATACAACATATTTTTTTCATTATCGGTATTTCCTATTGATGTCATCATTGCTAAAAAAGGGTATTAGCTTTGAACCAAATAATTACCAGAATAGGGCATTCACCTTTTGCTTCCTCTCCCCCAAGATTTTTTATAGACTTACATTTCATTTGATTTTCTGTACACCCCTTAACAGTTTGTGAATTTTCATTTCTCTCTGAGATATGAATATATTATACTAAGGGATATTATATAAATGAGACCATTATTCAAAATGAGAACCTTCTCTACTAACAGCATCACTATTTGCAGAGTATGAGACAAAATAAATGTCTCCCATGAGTGACTAAATGCAAAATAAAAAGTAACCACTCAACTTTAATAGTTTAAAAATGCTATTAAACATAATGGCCCTTCAGCATTCAAGCAGCACTATGTTTTAAGTGATCTTCATTTTTAAAGAACTATTTTATTTACATTTGAAATATTGATGGTGCATAAAGTTCTGTTCATGTAGTAATGATAGTCAAAAGTATTTAAAATAATTGACACAAGACTAAATCCATAAGTTTGCTCTGTCCCTAGGCTGAGACTCCAGTACTAAAGAATGTGAACATCTGAAGAAATAATAAGAAAAACCTACACCGCTCTTCACAATTGTTTAAAAAGCATCTGTGACTTTCTTAGTAACTAAAAGAAGAAATATCAAAGTAAAACCTACCAGGTTATAAAGTAGTAACTCAATATGGTTTTTTACTGGTTGAGAAGAATTCTGGTCTGGGTATAAGTTCCCAGAAATTTACCCCTTAGGTAGTAACCTTATCATCAAAAATTATGGATGTAAAGGAGCTTTTTCAAAATACTACAAAGATCATGTTTGCATTTAAACAGGTAAAAAGATAGAAAGGTTATTTTTAATTTGAGATGCCACCTTTAAAAATAAATTCACATTACTATTTCTTGTGTTGCCTGGTACTGAAAGGTAAAATCTTCAGGAGGCACTACAACTGATTTCTTGTATTATTTTGTCACCTGATATGGAACCTGGCGGCCAGGCCAGCACAGCATCCATTTAAGTGCTCTGACCAACAGCATAATTTGTGGGGAACCAAACAAATACACCTTCCACTTTACAGGAAAACAAAAAGACTACGAGGCCAATTTATGATTCCACAGTTACTAGTGTGCCAGCAGCATATAAAGCTGTGTGGGCCTCGAGTAGCCTGGCAAATGATGTGAAGTAGCCAGATTGACAAGATCTGTCTTTACAGTGAAATGTGGAACTGGAAAGGAGGCAGAGAACACTCAGAGGGCACAGCTGGCACACAGTGCAAGCATAAGCTATAAATTATGTAGCCTTAATCTCTCTTTTACTCAGTTGAATTTATCCTAAATTTCTGTATAGTTCCGTGTGTTCCTAAAGAGCACTCCTGCTTATTGCTTTTAAGCATAGATAGTGAAAAAAAAAGAGAACAGTTGCATTCATTTACCAAAAATGTAACCAGCCATAAGCAATACAGGCTTTGAAACATGCCAACAACTACATCTTACTTTAAAGCTGGATAAAAAATTCAGAGCATATGTAACATCAGAAAAATTCTCGAAGACCTATTAGCCTGGGTTGGGAGGAAGGAGACCAAGTTATCAGTCTCCCTAGTATTAGTCAAGGAGCACTAATCAAGAAGTCACTGGTTAGCTAAACAACCGAATTGTCATTTATTGGCTTTTTATTCATTAGTAGCTTTATTTCCTACTTTATAATCAAGAATATTAAACTCTTAGGTCGCCTAGAATAGATGTATATTTACATACATATATATACATATAAATGTATATTTATTCTAGAACAAACAGAATAATTTTCTTTTTCAAACAATAATACTTAATTGTTAAGTACAATAAATCTAGAATGCTTTTACTCTCATGGAGCAAACAAACAGAGACTTGGAGTCAAATGTTTTAGAAGCAGGCAACCTCAACAACAGTAACACTCTTAGGGCTGCTCTATAAAGCACCAGAAGCCTGTTGGGGAACTGGTAATCCAAACACTCAGGCAGAAGGAGAAGTCTGCCATGTAATGAGTATAAGCAGTGAGAGATACACAACAGACAGGGACTGACTGTGACTTTGGGATAGTCTGCAGTGCTCCTTAGACTTTTTTACATCTCCTTATTTTTCATTTGTAAATCTCTTAAGGTAGCATTTAAAAGACCAAACTGGAAGTGATGCCTATTGGAGTAAAATTTGCACATAAAGATAGCTAAAAAACCAAACAAACAAACATACTTTTTGCAGATTTTTGCTAATAATATAAAGTAACAGGATAGGAAAATATTAAATTAGTTGTCCAATATCACACAGCAAGACAGGGACAGAGCTTAGAGGTAATCCAGACATATGCCCATGTAGCAAACTATTTACTACTTTGCTTCCCCTTCCTTACATCCCTTCCTGAGTAGGTACTACCCATGTACACGTTTCAACTGCCAACATTTTGCTGACAGCTCAGTGGTGTATCTACACTCACATCTGATTTCTGTTCAGCCAAAACCACATCTGGCATTTCCAACTGGTATAACTCATAATTAAAACATGGACACTACTAATTTCAGTTCCCAACTGTCATTTCCATCCTACAGTGTCACAAGCCAGTGTTCCCTGCAGACATGATAGATACCTGTCCTTGCACTGAAGCCCTATCTGCCAATCTTCTTCCTCCAAATTATTTCTATGGTTGTTTTTCCTTTCTTTTAGAGTCAACACCCACCTCTCATTTCTTAAAATTCTCCATGTACCAATCTCAAGCACAGCATGTTGTAAAACACATATATGCTTTTACTGATTGAACTCCCATATATCAGCAATCAGCTCCACCTTTTTCCTGGTATCTGGCCTTTTCTTCAAGGCCCTGCACCACTCATTCTCATCTCCTCTGTTTTGGTTGTCATGGCTACAACACCAGTCTCACATCCAGGCTTCGTTTTCCTCACTGGCAGTTTAGAATCATAGAAACATTGAATCATGAAGGATGGAAAAAACCTGCAAGATCATTGAGTCCAACCTTTGACTGAACGCCACCTTGTCAACTAGACCACAGCACTAAGTGCCGTGTCCAGTAATTTCTTGAACACTTTCAGGAATGGTGACTCCACTACCTCCTTGAGCAGCTGATTCTGGTGCCTGTTCACTCTTTCAGTGAAGAAATTTTTCCCAGTGTCCAACTTGAACCTCCCCTGGTGCAGCTTGAGGCCATTTCCCCTTGTCCTGTTGCTAGTTGCCTGGCTACATCCTCCTTTCAGGTACTTGTAGTGGGAGATAAGTTCCCCCGTGAGCCTCCATTTCTCCAGGCTAAACAACCTCAGCTCCCTTCACCACTCCTCATTAGACTTGTGCTCCAGGCCCTTCACCAGCTCTGTCACCCTTCTCTGGACTCCCTCCAGCACCTCAATGTCTTCAGTAAAGGGAGGGGCCCAGAACTGGACACAGCACTTGAGGTGTGGCCTCCCCAGTGTCAAGTAAAGAGGAGAAATCTGCTGACCAGACTTTTTTTTGATACAGGCCAGACTTCCTTTGGCCTTCTTGGCCACCTGGGGGAACACTGCTGGCTCACATTCAGTCACTGTGGACCAGCACCCCCAGGTCCCTTCCTGCTGGGCAATTTTTCAGCCACTGTTTTACAAGCCTGTAGTGATGCATGGGGATGTTGTGACCGAAGTGCAGGACCTAGCACTTTGTCTTACTGAACCTCATACTGTTGGCTTCAGCACATCGATCCAGCCTGTCCAAGTCCCTCTGCAGAGCCCTCCTACCCTCCAGCAGATCAACTATACTGCCCAACTTGTCTGTGAATTTATAGAGGGTGCACTCAATCCCCTTGTCCAGATAATCAGTGAAGATAACTAACCCCAATACCGAGCCCTGGGGAACACTACTAGTGACTGGACACAGAAATATTTTCAGGTAAGTGTGACTCAACAGGCAGGCTTCAGGCTATGTTCAAACCACAACACACATCCATCCAGGCCACAGCATTGTGTCTAGTGCAGAACAGATACTTGGACAGCAATACAGAAACTACCTGCTTCAGGACTCCTGAAGATTACACATTTCTACAAAAGAGAAAAGAGAAGCAGCACCTCCTTCCTTTGCAAAGCCTGCAGACTTGTAGATAATGCCATTTTTGGAGACGGAAGGAAGGCCGGGGCACTCCAACTTAAGACCTATTGCCTTTTGTTGGGGGACAGTGAAGGGAAGAAGTATCTCCAGAAAGCCGCAATTGGTGTTGAATTGTGGATACTGGAAGAGATGGCATGGCCAAGATGTCCAGGAATGTGTAGGAAGGTGAGGAAGGGAAGACACTTTATAAGCAAGAGTGAGACACAGCCCCTCCCTTCCACAGCACCACCTTACCACAGAAACATCACAGAACTGAGACTGCAGTCTGGTTCAGCTGTAATCACAAAAAGTGATTAATCTTCTCCTAAGTATCTTCCATGTCTAATTTTTATCTCCAACTCCAACAACAATTCATGCTAAAAGTACTTGTTATATCCATTTTATATAACCAATGGATATATTGGATATGCATATTGGATATATTGGATATAATGGATATATAGAACCATTGTTATATCCAATGGATATAACTTGTTATATCCATTGCTGCTGTTAACGTGGCATCAGCTATTGGCCTTCACCCTTTAACAGTGTTCAGTGGAGGGAGCAAGAAGAAAGGGGCACACATCCATTGCCATCAGTGGCATTTTTCAACATCATGACAGGTTGTCACTCACACGGTGGCAGCTGCACAGACAATAGCTTCTTTTACATACAGTGTTTTCTTGAGGGAGAATAACCCAGTGACACTGTACAGAGCACAAGTCACTGCAGAAGTGGTGGTAGCCCGTCCCTCTTGCATAGGCATGCTTGGTGAACCAGAAGAACTGCCTGTAAAACCCTTAAGACTGTGACCCTTAAAAGATTCAGTGGCCAATTAATTCTATTTTCCTCAACATTTTTTCAAGGCTAAGCTTTGATGCTTAAGGGGGAAGGCAAACCAAGATCTGACTTTCTTATCATATAAAGACATGGAACAATTCCTATCTAACCACTTTAAGGTTCAGCACAAGGATGTGTAGGCATAGAACAAAGATACCTCTCAGTCTCTGAGGAGGTTCAGATCTGGAGCTCTGTTGCTGGGGGACATCTCTACCTTGTTGTGAAAGTAATGTGAAATGACAACACTTCCCAAATAAACAGACACTCCTTTTCTTTGTTAACTTTAAACAAGTTAGAAGTAGACTAAATGATGAACCAGAATCCTTATACACCATGGTAACTTTTCTCTCTATTTTGGTGAAAACTGAGGAACCTTCTATGTTCTGTCAACACAGGCAGTGAAATTCATATGTCACAGGTCCACCATTGTTCGTACAGTTAGATGTTCTGTTTGAGTCCCACAGTGCTGCACTCACAGAATTTATCTTTCTGTCCAGGGTTCAATTTCTTTATCTCTCCAGTACATTTTACCTGTACATTTTCTAGTTTAAACAAAGCTTTATTTCTTTGGTTTATAGTTTTTGTGTCCAGGGTTATCGACAAATACAAATATATAATTCATCCCTTAGCATATCTCTTCTAAATCATGTAAATCTGCTTTGGTTCTGGTCAATCCATCCAAGCTTATCTCTGCCCATTTCCCCCTCCAATGCTTGGGAAGGTGCTTTCCATTTCCTTTGATCAGACTTGATCAGGAACAGCTGGCATACCTCAGCAGATGTGGTAATTTTTTTAAGTAATGACCTCATCAATTATTTTCTGTTTGCATTTACAGGGTTGTTGCCATGTAAACTGTCACTGTTAGTCTTTGATTTCTGGCCCAATGTAAAGGTGAAACTAGATAGACGTGCAGCCATAACAGAAACTGCTAGTTTCTGGACAATTTCTGTTCTGGAGATGGTAACACCAAGCAAAGTCTAGACATTTTCATGGGCACGTTGGCATTTGTCACTGCATGCCAGGGAGCTCTCCATCCTAGGCACCTATGAATGGTTACTAGATTTTAGATAACGTATTTGTACCTCATATAATGCAATATTTGTTGATGAGAATGAGGCAGCAAAAGAACTCTCTCCAAATAGTGTGCTATGGGAAAATATAAGTGTGTCTTTGCAGTAATGGTCAGCTTAGATGACTTCAGGAAAAGGATTGTGGTATTTGCTTTGACATTTTTACTGTTCACATTCTTTTTCTACTTACATCTCTCTCTCTTCCAACTCCTTTCTGTTATGTCCCCATGTTCAGTTTTCCCTGGTAAAGAGGTTCTTTTGAACTTCCTGCTTGTTCGCTGGTGTCCCTTGCTTCTTCCCTAATGGCTTTGCTTTCAGGGATCAGATGTTGTTCTGTTTTTCCTCGTGCAACAGAAATATGAATGAATAAACACTGATAAGTTCATTCCTCCTTTTACAAACCTAAGTGCTTCTCATAAAGAAGTTAGGACAGCTGCAGACACATGTGGAAACAAACAACAAAAAAAAGAAGAAAATGCTACCCAGAGAAGTAGTGAGGATTCCATAGGAATCAGAGGTCTCTTAAGCACTCTGAACTTCAGAATTCTCCAGCACCTGTTACTGTTCTTGCTCCCATCTAATTAATTCTTTGAGAGAGCAATTGGAGTTTGATCAATATAAAATCTGTGATTTTTCCAACTGTGATTCATTATAGCTTCTCTAAATTGATAACACTAAGAATAAAGACTAACCTTTTGAAACTTCTCATCTGAAAATATTATGAAAATGAGCAATTTCTAAGCTTCACAGACAGATCATTTATAAAACAAAAAGGTTACTTCCAGATAAGCAACCTTTAAGGAAACGTTTAACCCCCCTTTAAATTAATAATTCAGATTTTTTTTCTTATTTTAAGTTATTACCAGCAGACCACCTAGATGCCAACACTATTATCTAACATGGAGAATAGATGCTTATCTGTACATCATTACATGGCATATCCCACAAAAATTTAAGCTTCACAAAATGAAATACTCTGTCTACATGTGAGGCATGTGTGTGGAAAACTGAAAACCAAAGCCTGTTTAATCTAGTGCAATTTATATGAATGATCTCAGAGCCACAAAATAAGTCCATTTTGAAACATTTCTGTGTTAGGTATCCAACAAATATTCAAAATGGCATTTGCACAATACACACGGATGTTGATGTTACGCAACAGCAGACACTCTGCTTGAGGTATTTTGGAAAAGAGAATTTACAAACATTTATTTTAGGAGGTCAATAGTGCATTCTCTCTGTTGCCCAAGCTATTTGTGATGCTATTAGGAAGAGTTATTTGCATACATCTATGCTTATTAAAGATTTTAAAAAGCAAACTTTAGTTTGAATTTTACCCCCCCATGGAACAAATTTGTTTTTTAATTTTGGAATGAAGTCTTCTAGTCAAGTATCCCATAATGTCTGTGGAGTGTCATTTTACAGCACTCATGTTCCAACACTCTAAAGCACTTAGACAGTACCATAAAGTCCAGTGCACCCATTTGCAAACTTAAAGTAAATAGATACTTTTTGGGACCTGGGCCTAACACTTCCTTTCATTGTTTGTATATATTGCAAATGGCTTCAGTTTCCTTCTGGGTACAGGGTAGCTAATTACGTTTCAGTCCCTGGACATCCAGCAAATATAATATTAAACCACAAGCTTCTGGCTGTTTCCTACTGCAGTTTTGTCCCAGTGCAGGTTAGCTCAAAGTGCAGTTACAGCCTTCCACTCCAAAGCAGCTTCCCCCAATATCCAAGGAAAGTAATCTCCTGGCTATGCTAACAGCCATCCAAAACCCCACCATATAATCTAATTGAACTATCGATTCACAGGCTAGGGCCTCTATTTAACATTCTAGAGAGAAAGAAACGAGAGAGGAAAAGGTTTTACAGACACAGTAACACAAAGCTCCACAAGCCTTCCTCAGCTTTTTTTGCTTTACGTTCATTTATCATAAACATTATGCAAAGAATGTAGGTGCAATGATAATGACAGTATCCTATCTCAGAAATGTATTCTCCTTTTTATTTCAATCTGCAAGTTCTTAAGCAGGGAATAGACATTTTTCCTTAATAAGAAAGAGTCTAACAGCAAGAAGGAACAGGAGAATGGAAAGTGCTCCATCACAGCATCACCTGACATTACTTATGCGTCTAGACAGATGGTAGCACTATTGAAAGATATGACAGTATCTTTCTCAGTTTTGGTTTATTTGAGGGTTTTTTTGCTTGTTTAGTTTGTGGGGGTTTTGTTTGGTTTTGTATTATTTCAAGAGGATAAAAAAAAAAAAAGAAGCATGTACTTTGCATATAGAAAATTCCAACAGAAATCTACTTTGTCTTTCACTCAGATTGAAAGAGCCACAAACTCCCTTGACAATTATTTCCTATGAATATTAATAAAGTTACTACTGCAGTGTTTTTACTCATCTGTTAGAAATAACACAAACATTATGGGGGCAAGGTATTAGTACCATGAAATAAAAAAAATATTTTTAACATTTGACCAGTAATAGAGATTCTATTCCGACATTCTGTATAGCTATTTTACAGAAAGCTATATATGCTGGTAGCAATCTTTCTGATAAAGCAAGACAGGATTATTTAGACCAATATCAAAGGTATGTACTTACAAAAGTATTCTGTACTGATAGCTGATCCCAGAATATTTAGTTAATATAGCTGAAATAACTTAAGAAAATGTCCTAATTTATCTAAATGGCATTATGATATTTGTTCTTGCTGATCAAAACGTTTCCTTATATCATAAATTATTTAAGTTTAGGGGTGAAAAGCACTTCTCAATTGTTTTTTTCTAGTAGATTTATATATTTGCAGATCTTTTAAGTCATTAATTTAGCTCTGCTAGGAAGGTTAGTTCTCCACAGAATGATTTAACATCAGCTCCAAAAATGTTTCAAGTCTGATTTTTAAAATGTAGCTTTTTTCAAAAAAATTAAGATTCTCATATCATGCCTCTTCATGGCTAGTTCGTGGGTTATAACAAACCACTTCCTATCTGCCAGCACCTGAAACCTCTCTAAATAGTTAAACAACATGTTGATAGTTAAGAGCTACGGTTTATTCTAGTCTTCTACTTCTGGTTTCAGGCAATGAAGCTGAAAAACATGACATCTGGCAAAAACCTAAACTAGTATTGTCCCTGCCAGTTTTCCACTGGGATTGTAAGAGTGAAAATTTTAATCATATCTAGAACAATGACAAATCTTCAAGGGAAAAATTTCTTTCTACTGGTGAGGTCCATATACCCATAAGGGGAAAGGAGTGACATAAAAGCTCCAGAAGAGATTTCCCCAGAGAAGGAATTACTTCCTTAGGGTCCTTTTGCAAGTTGTGATGAAGGAGCAGTTGTGTGGAGACAGACAAAGAGATCTGTCAGGAAAAGTTTTGCGGTGATTGCACGCAGCACTGCACTTTCAAGGAATGCAGGGAAGTTGCTATAACTGCAACAGTGGTGATCCTAACTTTTGCAGGAACCACGTCCAGAGCAGCCAAGTGTTCATTTACTTTGCTTTTGCAGACTTCTTTAGAATAATTATTTGCTTGGTTTTGCTTGTATTATGGAATGATCAAGACAAACTCCTTATTGGCTCTGTCATAAAGCTGATAAAATACGTCAATTCTACATCATCCCCTCCACACCTCAAATTTTGCCAGTGTTATTCCTGTTGATATTTAAATAATAGAAACATTGAATATTTTGGGTTGGAAGGGACTTTAAAGATCCTCTAGTTCCAACCCTCCTGCCATTGGCAGGGACACCTTCCCCTGGACAAGGTTGCTCAAAAATTAATAAAATACATAAATCCTGAACAGCCCAACACAACTTTGTCCTATCCCATGGAAAGACCTAGAACTTTCACTCAGGAGTTCAGCTGAAGTGAAATTGTATTGCATTTAGTGGAGTACAGAGGAATTGCCTGTAATGTTTCTCCCATGTTGCAGCAACATGGAAATTTCTGAGCCTAGTCATGCTCTTTTACTATGTTCTACTGAAGTTTATTGAAATGGGTTCTGGCATGAAATGCTTTTGCCCAGATAGCCCATTTACTAGCAAGTGCAGTTTCATCTTGTGACTACTAATGAGGTATGGGTTTTGTTGGGCATGCTGAAAAGCATCTTCAAATGCACTTTGGAAAGGACTTTGGCTGTAAGCTCAGAAAGATACTGAAAACAAATATTATAGCCATCCCCAGTCTTGTAATTCACTCCTTCCTCCATTACAGGGCATTATACTTCGTTGACATCCCCAACATTAAACAAACAAAAAATTTAAAAATTTGAAGTGCGCCTTTCTCCTCAGCACAACTACAATAATTATGCACACTTTACAATGGCCCAACATTACTATGAATCCACTTATTGAGGATTGTGGTCGCCATCATGTCAGAGGCTTTTGGGCTCCTTTCTGGAATTTTCTAAACCAGCTCTTCCTTCTCAGGCAGCCTCACTCCTCTGCCTGATTTCTGTGCATGCAGGAGAAGGTATAACTGGAAGTTATCAGAGCTAATAAAATCTTGGAGATTGCGAGAGAGATAAAAGTTCAAGTATTAGTTCCAGTTGTGGTAGCACAGTTCAGTGAACTGATCCCCTTAAACAGCACATAATTATGTTTCCATTTTACCTTTTTCTCCACAGTTGCATAAATTCAGAGAACCTGTGCAAGTGTAAATTGTTTTGAAAGGAACAGTGAATTTAAGGGGTTAAAATTACAATATTCTATTAAATCCTCTTTTCAGAAGTTGACAACTGTCATAGACTACGTGGTAACAATGCTTCTAATTAAACTGGTAAATCCTTTTTAAGCAATCATCTGAATGAGAAGTAGAGAAATTCCGGGTTTTAAAAAGTCTTATATTGTCATATTTATTTCTTCTGAAAAAAAAAATTTTTTTTGAAAAGGTGGAAAGTTGAGCTGCCTAACACAATCACATCAATCAACAAATAGAGGATTTTGACTGTGTCTCCCTTTACAATGCTAGAACTTGGTCTTTTCTTGCTTATATTTCTTTTCTTCTTCCAGACTGCTTTGTGACACCTTGAGTTTGAAAGCAGATAAATAAAACCTGTCTATTCTTTCCAGTCTTCTGAAACTACCTGAATTATAGGGAAAGAGGATAGTAAAACTTCCAAAGGTTCATTACGTTGTACTGATTGTCTACAAGTGCTGTTTTACTTGCTTCTATTAATTTGGTTTTAAGGGGTATGCAGAGGGAGCCTGGCAAAATCATTGTTTCAGCACTGAAGAATCAGTCAGCCATCCAGCAAGCACATTAATCATTAAATTCTTAGTCAGAAAAGATACCTGTATATTTGGAGAGCTGGCAAAGAAGCGAATGCAAAGGAAGTTCTTAAAGCAGGAAGACCTCAGTTTTACATTTGAATTTAAAAAGGAACATATTTTGTTTGCAAGCAGCTCCAGAAGAAAAGGTACATTGTGCCCTACATGCAGAATTCTTGAGCTGTGAATGTTATTTCCCTTTTTAATGGAAGTGACATGCTTCCATTTATACAAGCACACAAAAAGAATATCTACTAACAATGTACATATGCTCACAGATACACAGTACTTTTTTAATCTGATTTCTCTGAGAGTTCATCTAAGAAGGTAGCAAAGCAGGGCTTGAGCTGCAAATAGAGAAGGACCAATGAGAGCCAGAGGGCCACAAGGCCCTTCCATCTCTCAGTCAAGTTGTCACTGCCCCTTCAACACAGGTGAAGAAATGTCAAATAGTATTTGCAGCAAGTTAAGCATTCCCACAAGTGTTAGTGGGAGTGTATTGGCTCCAGACACCTGCTTTAAATGTTTTTCTTCAGTTACAACAATCTTAGCAGGAACTGGGAAGGCACATAGCTTGTGTGCTTTTTTTCTTTTAGATGACTAGTTTCCATCAGAACCTGAGGTAAAGTATGAGGTATTACGGGACACTTGAGAGACAACAGGCAAATAGGTAGTAAGTGCGGGGTTGTCACTGAAGATAGCAACCTGGCACATGAAATAATAGTAGTAAGTAATGGAAGCAAGGAAAAGGTGTGTCAGATAAGACAGCTGAATTGGCATATGAGTCTCCCATGAGATACAGAGAGACGTTGTTTCGGAGAACCAGACTCTCTTCTGCCATCCTTTACACAGTCTCTTCCTCCTCCTCCTAAACTGAAAAGAATCAGACAGGCAATACCATGTCTAGCATTACTTATATTTAATCTTGGTGATCTGTAGATGCTCAAGCTCAGCAAATTTTGGGCAGGGGCTGAGTGGGTAATGGATTTTTTCTAACTCCACTTGCCTAGCCTGAGCTAAAGTTCTCATAGCAAGTTATTGTTGCTTTTTGTATTTCTTCCCCTTAGCTAACACGTAAAATTTACACCACTACCTTGTTTACACTAGCAGCTCAACATATACCAGAAATATATTTTATAGATAACCTCTATTCTTTTGCACAGATAACCCTTCGGTCTTTTCCCCTCACACAATGAGCTTGGCAGAGAGATATTTAGCAAGGAAAGTGAAAAAGGGCCCTTTTTTTTTCTCAGCACCCCTTGTTGCCAGCTGCAGTACCTCTGCAAAGCCAATCTTCTATCACTGCCAGCAATGGGCACCGGAACAGTCTCCTCTGGGAGATCACCATTCCTAAATCATTTTCCTCCCAGCAATATGCCATCATGCTGTACATAGAGAGTTAAATTTTGTACCCTCCCACCTCAATGCTAGTTCTTGGTCTAAAAAAAAAAAAAAAAAATTACATAGGTTTCGTGGCAGACAGCGCACTTTATAACATGAAAAAAGGGAGTAAAATTCTGCCCACAGGGGAAAAAACTGCAAGGGAAGGAACCCAGGAGATTATTTTGGGTATGCAGCTATGAGGTACTTTTAAAATAAAAAAAAAAAATAAATTGACTAGCTAGTATGTAAACAGGACTGAAGAAAAATAAATATTCAGACAGGTTTGGCTGTTTCTTTATTTCCCCCGATGCTTTTCAGACATCTTCACTCTCAAGCACTTAAAACTCATACAAAAAATATTTGCTACTCCCTTAAGCCATTTTTAGCCTACCTGTCTAGTGCACAAATACAATTCCTTGCAACTGCAAACCATAGTATTGTGTTAATAATTTCCCCCCCAATTCCACTGAGGTACCAAGAGAAACTTGAAAGGAAAATCAAAAATTAAAAAGGCAAAGGGATCTTTTAATATATACTGTCAAACAGCTGTTAGGCCTTAATCTTAGATGCCCTTTTTTATCCTTCTATAACACCTACTCAAGATTTTTCAGCAACAAAAAGATGCTAAACCCAAAGAATGAATTTTTACAATGTGTTTTTTTTTAAAACATGGTGATTTAAGCAAAAGATCTCTAAATGACTTCTCAACAACGCTGAGAAATTGTACACAAATTTGATGAGGAAGTGACTTTAGCCTGTTACCACTTAACCCTATCCCCCACTGCCATTTCCTCGCTGCAGGGCATTTTTGCCCAACATGCAAATTCAGAGCTGTTACCAACAGGTGGTTTAAGCCATATTTTCACTTAAACATTATGGACCCAAGCTGAAAAGATCCTCGAGCAAGAAGCACATCACTGAGATTTGTAAAACATATATGTACTTATTGCACTACACATAAAAGCTGAAAGCCAAGGACTCGGTCCTTTAGGATGTTAAACACCCTCTGTGCCCTGAAACACACAGGGAGAGAAAACACTCCTCAGCTGGCAGAACACACTTGAGAGGATGAAGACTCCGTGGGCCCATTTTAAATCTCCTGCTCTTTTCAGTACAAGCACATGTCCCTCAACATCTCGGCATAAAGAAGTGCAATCCAGGTAAAATGACAGAAGACAAATGCCCATGGCCTGATCTTGGTTCATTTTTCCCTGCTGGACTTAAGAGGTGGGTATAAATGTTTCTCACATGATATTTCTATTAGCTCTTAGCATTAGATTATCATTAAAGCTAGTAAATACCAGTACTGTCCTTGTCTATATAGAGATAGCTAAAAAAATTAGACTAAATGAATATCCAACAGGAGTAATTAAGCTAAGTTTAATTAGTTTATGGAGAATCATATTTTAAAAAATAAATAATGTTTTCATTTAAAAATAAACCAACTTAAAATTATATTTCAAGTTATGACAATCTTTGTGAAGTGTTCAAGAGCAATGTTAAGGGGTCTCATTAAAATTTACATGCTACAGCTTTTTTTTCAATCTGAATTTACTGCAGTAGCCTCTGAAGACCAGGGAGAGGGGATATTCTCTTCACTACTACTACTTATCCAGCTAGAAAACTCAGTGATTAGATGATGAAAAACAGAGCAACCTGACATAAACCCCAGCCTATTTTCCCCCTCCATGGTTAGGGCTAGAACTAGGCATTAGCAAATGAGATCTACTGTTTCTGAATCCTGGCAGACTTAGTCCCCCAGAAGGTATTTCATCAGTTCCTTCATTGAAGAAAATACATATTTTTTAACATAATTGTCTTTTTTTATGTGAAATATATATTAATTAACTTATTTACTTATACATTCAGCATATTTAAATTAACTGAATTTTTAAATTCACAGTAACATTTTGTGTCTATTAACTAAACTTCAATTGCTTCCAAAAGGTGTCCAGAACATAAATCACTAGAACAGCAAAACATTCAAGCTTGAATCTACTTTGGATAGTAATCTGAATATATGCTTCTTTCTTTATGAATACCTTAAATAATAGGCATAGGGGCTTTCTTTTATTGTAGAGGCAACATTTTGTAGCAAATCAACACTCAATGGCAACTTCAACTTTCAAAATACAAATGCACTGGCTATCAACTGACAGAAACTAACTCTTCCTTCAGAAAGTGGTGAGGGAAAAATCCTTTTAAAAGTCTATTACTTAAGACAAATTTTTCCTGCTTCAGGCTTTAAATCAGTAATAAAAATGACTATTTAAATTACTCTCATGTCAATCCATCCACCATGATCTGCAGAGAGTTATTTGAGAAGACAGAGACAGACTAAGGAATATCTTCACTTGTGTTACTGTCAAACCTGGTAGGGTTCATGTTTGTCATGTCATTTTAATATTTCTTATTTTATTTAGTATTTTTGCTGCATTCGGTATTTCAATGGAGAAAGAGGTACACATTATTATAAACACAGAGGATTGTTTATTGGCCAGAATAAAGAAAAAAAACTTATTTTTTTTTTAAAACAACATATTAAGGGGGTATGACTAAGAGCCAACATTGTAGTAAAAAGATATAGTAGCACCAATTGTCAACAAGAAGAAGCACAACAATATATGATTACCCCTGATTTCTCTAACATAGACAGCAAGATAGAAAATAACATGAAAGAAAAAATATATTCTGTAAATCATCTAAAAAAAAACCCGAACACAAAAACCACCAGTTCCTACTGCCTTCTGTCTTTCTCCTCCTTCCTTCCTCCATTCTTTAAAATCCTCTCCAAGCTTAGAGACATTAAAGAATTTTATGGAATATCCATTGGACCTTTCCAGTCCTGTCTTACAAAATTTGGAACTACCTGGTAGGTACAACACACCCTGGAAAAAAACCTGCCAGCAAAGATTAAGAACTACGTGTGCCTACACTGAATGCTTACACTTGACAAAATTAACAAGAGGATGTATAACCTCTGCTTTCCTGCAAAATAGAAGTAGACCCAAGCAGTCTTCCCAGAAAGGTAAAACCACTCTGGTATTCCTAAGTACTTAACATAACATTGTCACTGTTAAAAAAACTAACAAATAAATGAACCAACCTCTGTTATCTCAGCGAAAGGGTTGCTCCAGAGCACTTTCTGGCAACATTATAACTGATGAAAAAACAATTAAAATCACTATTCAGCTAACACCAAAAAACATTAATGTCATTTTCCAGGCTTCAAAACCCCAGATATTCACCAGGGTTGGCTCTTTACCAGCAACTTCCTTATCCTTTCAAAATACATTTGCCAGGAGCCCAGAATTCAGTCAGATCACAGAGTTGTAGTTCTGTTCTCTTCCCTCCCAAAAGAATAATGTGGAACATCATTAACAACAGGCCAGGGCTGTCAGCAATATGTGAATAGCACCTATTACAGTGCATTATTGAAAATAATTATCAATACAAAAAATAGCCATATAGTAACACCTACAGAAATCAGGAATTAATCTTAAACTTGTGCATCCAAAACCCCAAACATTTTCAGGCATACACAAAAAGCAGTTAATTAAAAAAAAGAGAGAGAGAGAGAGAAGGGTAGTATATTCTGGTTTTATGATAGCTGCTGCGTCTACCTACAACTGAGAGGTGACAAGTGTGAGATCTATTTGGTCTGAAGTCTTAGCTGAAGGTTTTGTCTATTTTTAGCAACAGTAACAACAGCAAGTGGATGAAGAACTGCAGGTTTACATTACGACACAGAACAAGATTGCCACGTCTTTCAATGAATTGCCTAGTCTTCTTTTTGTCTGGTGACACCTTGCCAATTGAATTAGCCCACTTGTATTACCTAACTCCACCTTAAATGCTTTATTTTCAAATATTTGTAAGCATTGAAATACAGAGAATAGGAGGAAAGTAGAATTTATCACATCAGAGTACCTAAATAAGTAGTTGGGATGTAAGTTTGCAAATCTGACTAAATGTGGCAATTTATTTTGACATATCCATTTCTTTAAGACAAAAGAAAGAAATAGTTCATACCTTACATGGCTTGTGTTTCAATATTTAGGCATCTCCAAGACTCTCAGAATTACAGATACACATAAAAAGAAGGACCAGGTTGGATAAAGCTGGCACATTTGGGGAAGGTACACGTGTCTGAAAAGCAGCAGACGTGAGGCAAAAAAACACAGAGAAATAAAGGAATCTCAAATGTAATGCTAAAACTCACATACCTGAAAACAAAATAGCAGTGACTAATCTGTGAGCAAAGCCCAGAAATTAAATTCCAGACAATGGATGAAAATTAGAGGATGGGTGGAAGAACCCTTTCAGACTAGAACGACTACCTTTGACTCTCTGGCCACTGCAGTCTAAGCAAGTGCACAAGGCAGAGTTCTGCAGTCGGATTATCCTGGCCAAAAATCTTTGCACAGCTACTCATCACCTCCAAAGCATACTAGGATGTGTGCATGAAGGGGTTGGCAAGGAGAGTGTGTGCTGTATCCTCTGCTTTTCCACTTGAAATAAAGTCAAGTTTCCATTTCGGAGAATCAAGCTCTTCTCAACTGATATATAAAATCTGCTGCTAAGATGGGGGACTCTGTCGATAGTCAAATTAGACATGAATAGGGGGAGGGACATTTCCTTCTGCTATACCCAGATTTGCCAAATTTAGGTATATTTGTGACATTTTAGACAGTTAGAGCCATCCATCAGCATCTCTGTCACTAGCTTTGGGCTTGCAAAAATGGAAACAAGATGTTGCCTTGGAATGCAGCTTTGTAAAATTCTGCAGATTAAAAAGCACCTCACTATAAGTTTTTATATACAACTAGAAGCTTCCACTGTAACATGATAGGCAAGATAGGTGCTACCATATGAATGATCATTTAATAAAATGTTAATAGTAGGATTCTGAACTTACTCAGATTAACTTTCCTGTTATTTACACAGAGCATCATTAGGCTACCAAAACAGACCACACCGTAACCCAGAAAAACAGGCAGTGTGCTGGGGGGTGGGAGGAATCAGTATTCTGGAGCAGTAATAAAGGTTTCTTTCTCCAGTGATAATCAACTCTGCATAATTAAAATAGCTCAGACTGCTGAACTAATTTTCAGACTGGAGGTTTCTTCCTGTAGCAACACTTACACACAAAGTTTCTACTGCGGCTGAATTTAATCGTGAGCCTGATTACAATTTTAATGAATATCTTCAGCACTGCATGTAAACTTGCACTTCACAGTCTTGCTATCAGAGCATTCTTAGAAGCTTTCTGCAGTTAATATAAAGGATTATTCTGAGATGCTCATGGTATAGCTGTATTTTTTAAAAGAAAGCTTAAACTATATCTGTCCAAATTGAAATAGCTTTTAAGTAGGGTTATAATAACTTTAAGTTGTAATAAGCATATTAATTTTACTACATTTTTACTACATTTACATTTATTAATTACATTTAATTAAAGATGAGAATTTTGCATCTTTCTAATCAAGTTCTAACTTCGTAATGGTCCAAACTGTATATATTAAGTCCCCCTTTTTGTAAATACATAAGGCTTACTTGCAGATTTTCTCAGCAGAGGGCAAAAACCAATACAGGAATTCCTCCCTTCACAGGAGAGAAGTCAGATTTAATAGTCAAGGCCTAAAGCCTGCACCAAAAAAATACCAATTATATCTGATTTGGCTGATTTTTTAAGGTAATCCTAGTGCAGTGAATGAAAAATTCTGTAGCAGCCCACCTAAATCAGATGATTTTTAATTAAACAAGAAAGCTGACTATTTACCATAGAGTTTCTTCTTCTACATATAGTTTATTTTATTTTACACTCCCCTCCAATTTGCAATGGCCAGACTGATGGACCATTTACATTACAGCAGTAGAGGTTGCTGGTAAAATTAAAGCAAGCTGGTCATCCAGCAGTTTGCAGATGACATTTCTAGGTCCTAGGAGGATGTAAAAGATTCAAGATGACAGGAGCATTCTGTAACAGTTATTGAGGCATCCATCAGTACTGAAGTCGTTAATACAGAGTAAGCATTTTTATGTTCCAGGGTTAGATTTCAGTTAAGGTTTCTGTGAGGCAGCTTATTCAGATGTGCCGAAGGTTCCTCTGGTTTAGTTTCTTCCCTTCTCACCATTCCACCTGTATACTTCAATTGAGAAAATGTCTTTCTTATTTGCTTTAGAATTTAAATCTAGCAGAAACATCTTCAATCACTGACTCCTACTCCCTGTTTCTATACAGTAACTGTATATAATCACTTTCATATATTCATGAAGCTTGATGTTGAAATCAGTTAGCTTTGTTGTCACCCTAGTCCGAGTGGGAGGCTGTCCTGGAATCCCACTAATTTACTGGTTAGAACCCCCCCTCGAGTGTCATCTGGTAAGTTTCTGTGCAGGATGATTCCTTCTCCAGAGCCCATCTTCTTGTCCCCTGCACTGATGCCGGCAACTTGTGCATTCCCAGTTCCACATAGAGGGTTCCAGCTCCAGGAACCCTCTGTGCCAGTTACTACCACTTAGACCTCCAACCAGCTACGTCTCACATGTGGCCTTAGAAATAGGCTGCAGTGTTATGAAGCAGATGGGGTGCTGTGTTCAAAGGAGTCTCCTGAGAAATGCCGCTTTTCCCCATGCTGCAACTTCCACTGTAGATTACAACGCTTCCCACCATGCTCTGGGTATCAACAAAGTTGAGAGATCTGGTATTTAAGATTAAGGAGAAAAGGATTCAGAAGCCTGAAAGGGGCATATTTCATAATAAATTTTAAAAGCAGTTCAGGACCAAAAAAAATTTTTTTTGTTCTGCTTTTCCTTTCTTCAGTACCAATGCCCATATATAAACACACCAGGTTTGTTTGTTGTTTTTTTTTGTTTGTTTTGTTTTGTTTTGTTTCTATGACTTGCACTCAGTTTCATGAAGAGAATAAAAAAAAAAGGAGTTGCTTTTTAAAATTTAGCATTGTATTGAGTAGTGGAATTCTTTAATCTGTGCATTTCATGGATAAATTCAACCATGTCTCAGTAGAAATGTGAATGCTAGAAGAAAAGAGGTTGCAATTTAACTTATTTTTCTTTACTCTGGAAAACATCACCTCAGTATTGGATCATGTATAGCTTCAGCTGTGCTGAAAGGACCAGGCACAAAAAAGGGGAAGATTTTATTTATCTGTGAGTCTTTTACTTCTAAGTATGCTCTGTCAGATAAATGCCTCCAACCTAAGAGGTAATACAGGTAAATGTAATTTGCCCTACTCTCAGTGTGGAGGACATTTTTCTACTTGACTAAATACAAAAATACTGTCCAGAGTTTGGGGGGGGGGGGGGTAGTGTGTGTGTGTAGGGTGGAAGATCAAACACAAGAAAACTAAAGCTGCTTAGAGATTTGCCAATGTTTAAACATGCTTATGGTTGTAATATTCCAGAGTCAGTGAAGAGGTGATGCTGGAAGAAGAGCCACAGACAGGCAAATTGCAGTCAGTGAGTGTGTTATATCTACAGTCCAATCCTGTGCAACACAGAAGCAGCTACAACCAAAACTGGATGATGAAAGTATGTAGGTGTGATTTCATGGTTTGTCTAAGCTGATCTAATTGAAAACTAGTGTGGAAAAGTATAGTTGTATCCCCTTTGCTCCTCCCCATATATATGCTGTCACCTCTTCCTTCTGCCAGTTCACACAGGCAATCTCACCTTTCAGTCCAGTTGGCTGCAGATCTGGCTGACTGTGTCGCTGCACACTGTTAATGCAGCAGGGTGGCTGCAGGACTGTACAGCCAAGCATCAGGGATAAGGACAAAGATTTCTCTGAAGGTGGCAACATCTGCTCAGATTGCTGGGATAACCTGCACTATGCACAGAAACTTGACTGGTTTCAGGTTAGCAACTAATGCAGTAACGAAAAATTTGTTCTTTACATTATGCACACAGTGGATGAATGAAGGAACTAAAAGCATGATGAAAGCTGGAAATATCTACAGAAAGGAAAAACATAAGGACATTCACATAGCACTTCAAATGTACTTGCAAAGAATAGGAGCCAAAAAATTGGAAAATGCATGGGAGGAGGTCTGATTTTTCACATAGCACTGGCTGATTCAGAGCACAATGTTTAATAGCTTTCAACTATCTTAGGCATCGAAGTGTAACTATGAAACTGTACCAGAAATTTGAGGAGCACTGCATTCCATATAAAAATGAAACACATGAAGTATGTGCTTTTAATCAGGGCACAGAAGAATGTGAAATTACAGAGGGGGTTGTGATCAATCTAAGTCAATTTTACAAGTCTAACTAGGACCAGATATGAGATAAGATTGTAATTGAGATCTGGAAGAAAAACTGAGTGCTCACAAAAACCCGCAGAATTAACCCTGAACTACGCAATTATAATTTTCAACTTATAATTTACAGCACAACCATAGTTGTACAATACACAATAAAGACTGGGATTGTGAAAGGTATGCAATTCTCTGACGCTGAAGCCACACAGAAGAACACTATCATGAGGTTAGGGGTGAGTTTCAAAGTCTATACCCATTATGACAACTAATGTAAACTGCCACAACAGAAAGAGGTAAGAAAATTAAATGAAATAAATTAAGTGGATTTTATCACTTCACAATAGTTTGCAAGCCCCAGCAACATGGGCTGCTGACAAGAAAACACCACCTCTACCAGCTCACTGCTCCAATATAGGTGAATAGTCTCTAACTTGATTTTAATCAAGGAGGACATTGCTTTCCTGTACATCAACCCAGTCCATGCACCAGGGAGTAGTTATGAACAGGTAATGGAACATAAATGGGTAAAAAATGCAACTTACAGTAATGACTGTTACCTCTGGGGAGGGAACTAAGCACTAAGAACACGGGTGAGAAAAAAACTGCAATAACAGCAGTGAAAAATAAATAATTGTTATCATGTTAAAAACTAATCCTAGATTCAGTCTCATCAAGCAGATGGGACAAAGTTCACCCCAGAAAACAAAATATAGCTAATTCTGTCACCTGTAGTAATGTTGCCCTTACCTTAGGACAAAGCCAAAGAAGAGCCCAAGAGACACATTGTTCTGGGTGTAAAGAGAGAAACAGATACGGGAGTGAGTACACACACTGTGCATCATTTTAAAAATAGAAGAAATAAAAGAGGTAGAGAGATCAAGTTCATACTTTATTTACAGCTAAGTTACACAGCAAGGAGAAGGTATGCAAAATGCAGGCATTTTTGCACCTAATGAACAATACTGGTAGAAGTGAAGGAATATATTTCAAATATTTTTCATGTATAATGTGAGAGGTTGTCATAATAAGCCTTGTTTGTAAAAAAAAAAAAAGATCATAACCATGCCTAATAACAAAAAAACTCAATCTTTCTTTTTTATACTCGTGTGGGAATTCCAGTCAATACCCAGCTATATCTGAAAACACAGAAGTTACATCATATGAAATATACTTAGGTTTATTTAGATTATCTTTCAAACTGGGTGAAAACAATCGAAGAGTATGTCTGGTAAATCCAGACAATTTTTGGCAGAGCTACAGCAAAGACAAAGTAAAATGACAGAATTATAAATCCCACATAAAAATGACAGAAATATAAATCCCATATAACAAAAATAACAAATAGGAAAATCATTAGCTTAGCAAAGCTTTTAAGCAAGTTAGAGTAAGGTGAATAATCCATAGGGAAAACTGTTTTATGTATTAATTTTAAGTGTTGGGATAAAAAGTCTAACACTTCCTTTTATTTCTTCCAAGTCCCCTTGCTAGGGTTTTCTGGAAGGCATTTTGGAGTACAGCTGATTCTGGCTTACGTTTTTGGGATAGATCACTGGAGGTTTTCTAAATTGGTCAGCAGTAGATTTTGCCAGCACTCATCTCAAACTTCCCTAGCTTTCTCCAGGGTGCAGAGTCAGCTGGATCAGGTTTCATGTTTAAATTAATTTGGAATTACTTTTTCTAAAAGTGACTGGAGTTTGCAAGTTTTTCTTCTTTCCTTTGATGGAGATGAATTATTACTTTCTGCCATTATGCTTTTCAGTGTCACGGTCACCAGCATTTCAGCCTACCTACATGACCAGATCTTTCTTATTTTCTACCACAATTCATTTGTGTTCCATTCTATTTTTTTTTTTAACCAAGTACAGTTCTATTCCTGTCAGATTTACCCAGTTCTGAGATCCCATCTGCTTGGCTATATATTCTTCAACAGATTCTGTTTGCTATATGCTGACCTAGTTCAAAGTTACATTTGCTCAGTGACTGTTCTGTACTCTACCTTCTCCCATGTTTATTTCACCAGAAAACTGTATGGGTTTGCTGTTAGGTTTTTCACCTAGGGCATTTTTATAGATTAGAAACAGTACAAATTCAAGTATTGATCCCCAGGGACCCCATTTAATACTTTTCCTAAATTGAAATAGCCCCGCTTACAATCACCTTTTATTCTATATGTGCAACCACTGAGTTATTAATCTAATTTCATATTACTGGGTCTCTTAACTCTTTGAAGTTCTTTACTGTGGGCAGTCTTGTGTCAATGCTTTCTGCTTAAATATACCCCATTATACCCCTGCAGCGTACATCTGAAGTATACTGTTTGTACAAGTCTAACATTACACATGGTGGGCCACCTAGTGATTTTCCTTTTTCTTATGCCTTCTTTGTTTATCAGAAAAGCAAAGGATTTCTGTTCTTGCGATGATAACATTGCTGTTCTTACATGCAGGAAAAATGCAGTGAGGAGACTGACTGCCAGTTTTTGGCTCTTCTCTCTAACAAGTGGGTTTGCTTGTTCTAGTTTGTACACCCAAAAGCATCATCATTACAAAATACCTCCTAGAAAGATCCTAAAGTCCTCCTGAGCTGCATCAGCTTTTCAAAAGCTCTATCATTCCCCATAAAATGGAGAAATTTACAGAGCCCACTTTGAGCAAGCAAATCTCATACCATATAAAGGCTCAAAAACACCAGGATGATTCCTGTGCAAGCTCAGGTAGAGACGAGCTATTTAAGAGCAAGAAGAAAATCTCTAATCCAAGCAAAATTTTCATGCTGACTTGAGGGATGGAAGGGAATTTATGACAAGACAAGCAGAGAAGCTGGTCTGATGCCCCAGGTTAAAGTGGTTTCCCTCTCCAAACCAAGCTTCCAAGGCTGGCACTTTTCACATTGAAGGGGAGACTGTAAAAGAAAGCAGAAACAGCTCAGCCATTTTAATGTCCTTTTCCAATCTTCATGTAGTTCTTAGAATTACAGAAGAAAAGACCTCTAAGATCGAGTCCAACTGCCAGCCTCACTTCACCTCATTCACCACTAAACCATGTCCCCAAGTGCCACATCCACACAGCTTTTGAACACTACCAGGGATGGAGATTCCACTACTTCCCTGGGCAGCCTATTTCAATGCCTGACCACTCTTTTGGTGAAGAAATGTTTCCTAATACCCTGGCACAAGATGAGCCCATTTCCTCTTATTCTGTCACTTGCTACCTGGAAGAAGAGACTGGCCCCCACCACGCTACAGCCTCCTTTCAGGTATTGCTTCATTCTGTAACATTTGTTCTATCTCTATCTGATACACCATCTGATGCATACCACCCATCATCACTTAAAAATCCTTCTGTTCACAGCTGAGAGGACAGCTGGACTTGATCCAATAGATCAGCCTATCCTACCCTTTTAACATCTTATCAAATAAACACCTTTGCATTTTTTTCCATACTACTGCCCACACTTGGAGCAGTGCCCTTAAGCATCTGCAAAATTGCCTCATTATACTCTTTCGAACTTTCTTTGCATCAAATCTTGGGCTGAGGTGGGGTGGGGAGGAGAGGACAGCAAGAGTTAGGAGCAGGTCCAACGCATGTTACCTTCTGCAGAGCTACAGCACAGGACTGGTGATAACAAGTACAGAATAACTTTGCTGCTCTTCAGCAAATTGAAGGATTCTTTTTAGCAGCATCCATGAAATAATTCTGCATTAAGTTTAGCTCTAGAGCCATGGCCCTGGGAAAAGGACTTGTCTCTAAACCAAATGTTTTCATATTCAGTTTCACTTTCCTGGTATAAAATATTTAAGAAAACATAATTCTCCTTAAAATAATCCTATAAAAAAGTCATCACATTCTTGTCTTTTATATGTATCACAGTCAGACATTTCAAAATTATTTTATCGAGCACAAGGCTTCAACCTCCCTTATGCTGTAAGTGATCAGTACTTGTGAAAGCCTACAAAATTTATACTGAGGCAAGCCAATTAAAAAAATAAAACTTCTTACTGCATTAAAAATTCTCGTCCTCTTATCTAAGTGTTTGTACTGTCACCAGCCATTGGTGAATGTGAATGTTTCCACATAAAACAGATTAACGCTAATGAAGTCTGTAGTAAACCACGTGGAATTTCTGGCCCTTCTGCATGTTGAGGCTATGGAAAAACTCTGCTCTTGGTAAGATTTAGAGAATTTAGAGAGGAGAGGAAAGGGGAGGGAAGGAGAGGGGAGGGGAGAAAAAGACATTATAATTCTGAATCTCTATAAAGTAAAAAATGGTTTAGCTAAGAACAAAACATTTTAAGTTTTATAGTTCAGAAAATTGTTTTTGTTAACCACTAGAATTTATTTCATTTATGGAACAATTTCATTTGACTTTTTAAAGAAAGGTTTTATATAATCCAAGTTTTATATAACCTATGTTTTGGCCTAAATAGTTTTCATAATAAATGCATCCTGAGCAGTTAGATACATTAGATGCTTCTTTTGAATCTGGCATTTTTGAAATGTAAAAAATATATATGCGAGCAACCAAATTATGTCCATCTTAATGCTGATCTTTAACGCTGCTGTCCTGAATACGCAGCTGTGGAAGATGCCCTGAACAAGGAAGTATTTCCTTCAGTAGCAGTCACAATGCTTGGGCCTTTCCCAAAACTGGTACTACAAATTCTACCCTATGGTTTCCCAGCTGGGCAAAGTCTGTGAAACTCAATGTAAGTCATAGGGCGGGGTATGGGTTGCTTGTATTTGTTTGTCTGGGAGGTTTTTGTTGCACTGACAAGGAGAGTCAGTGATTTTCCATGGGGTGGCTGCAGCAGAGCCTGTTCTCTTCTGCACAGTCTATTGTGTGGAAGTCAGTGAAACTGCCTGATGTCCGATATAAACAGGGAAGGAGAAAGATATTTGAAGAGGCTCCTAGGCCAAATCCCTATGTACTCTGCTACTTTGGGCTTTTTTTTACAGTGCCTTTTCTTGCTCCATTTTAAACATATTGGCAATCACAACAACAATTGTTCACTGAATCTGTTTTTGGTGTTTTACAGCCAACAGTTAAGTTCTTGACTGTGAGTTTTTTTATTGGGGACACTGGGACTTCCTTAATAAATGAAGCTTTATTCCTCCAGTTAAATTTCTTCGAGGTTTTTTTTCAACCTGGTTAAATGCTAGCATACCCTTTCCAGCCAGAGCTGCTCTACTTGTGTCCCAAAAGGAGACCATTAACTGGTGTTGACTACCATAATGTCAATCCCTATATTTATTCATTTGAATCTCAGTTAAACTGAGGTTTATCTCTTCTTGTTCTTGATCAGATTATTAACCCCACCCTCACCTCGACTCAATCCCATTTAATTCAGTGTCTTTATCTTCACAGAAACGCAAAACTTATGAAGTACAAGCGATCTGCAAGCTAGTGACTCAGCAGTAAGGTTATTAGCATACCTTGCCTGACAGTTCTGTTTTCTGCATTATTTTGGATTTTTATTATTTTCTTTCTTTCATTCGATTTTGGCTTTTTAATCAGTCTTCAGCTGTGGAAAATTTTCTTCTTTAAAGATTTGCTTGATAGAGTAGCTTTGGAAGAAAAATTTTTATTAGCATTTCACAGCAATTTTGTTTTATCTTTAGTTTATGGTTCAGTCTAAATTAATCCTTGGTTAAGGCACTGTGTGGCTCCATGGGGCATTTTGACATGCCTAACATATTAATGGTTTAAAATCACCAGTCATCTCCCTCTCTCTCTCTTGGTTTATCTCTCTGTGTCACATTTTAAATAAAAAAGGCTCTTTCAGGATGAAGTCCATGCCTGTGCTAAGAAGAACATGGTCCCAGGCATCAGAAGCATTTATAGATGTTTCACAACATTCCAGGCAGTTCTGTGTGGGAACCTTTTGAAATTACCAGGTTACATTTTATTACTGTTTGATGGGTATTCTTGTTTTTTTCCAGCAAACTATTTAGCACAATGATTTTATATGGAGCATTTGTTATTCAGCAGGACTAAATTTCAAACTGCATAATAAGCATTCAAGATTAAAATCATTCAGCAGTGACTAGTTTCTGAATTACTTACTCAAGTTAACTATATAAGCAACAAATTCTGTCTCTATAGTACCACATGCAGACTTCTCTCCATGAGGAAGATTATTTTAGAGGTAGAAACTACAAATATTGGCTTAGATTGACTCAGATTTTCATATGTCCTGTTTTCTATCAGTTTTAAAAGGAAGAAAAAAAGAAACTGGAGTTATGTTTTCTCAGATTTTTTTCCCTAGTCTAAAAATCAAATGTCTTGAAGCTCCAATATGTTGCAGAATTTTCCCTTTCTCTGTTCATTAAGAAAGAGTTGGTGTTCATTGAAACTACATTAGTTTGACTTGATTTCCATCCGCTGGGTAAGGGGATTGTATTTCACCTTACAGAATAGTGGTGACAAGCACTTACAGTAGAGGTCCATCTGGTCCTGTTAGTATTCTGACTGTAGCCAGCAGCATGAAATCACTGTTACTTTCCCAGGATACTCTCAAGCCTCCATGTTTTTGCTACCAAGAGATGGGGCACCTGAACTGATGGTGGATTTAGATTGGTTTTCCCATCAATTTCTCCAGTCATTACTTAAACCCATTAAGTGCACATTTTTTTTATATATGCATAATACTTATGTACACATACAGATATATACACAAACATACAGATATGAAAATTCAAGGCAAGGCATTTCACAGATACTATGCATTGCTTTTACTTCAGTATTAATGTACCCCATAATGAGAACAGTCAAAGCCTAAAGATTTACTTAGGATCACTCTGAATTCCTTAAAAGCCAAATATCAATTTGAGTTTATTCATAATCATATTCAAAAATACAAATTTACCAAGTTGTAAATTCCCTTTAGAAAATTATTATTTGAAGTTACAATTTTTTAATATTCTAATAGTATGGTAAGCAACAGAAATACTGAGAGGCTATACAAGTAAGTAGATAGTCATTATTTTGTACTAACACTAAAACTTCTTTTAGCTAATAGATGTTACATGGCACAAAAGCACCTTAGCCCTACACAACATTGTACTGATGGGCAAGACCTTCACATCTGAAGTGATATGAATGATGTTTGTTGGTATTTTCATGCCATAATAAAGATTTCTTTTTGTGGAAAGTTCTAGCCATGAACATGCAGCGAAATCTGATAAATGAATCCACAGGGTACTTCACCAATAAGTAGGTTTCATCCCCAAGCATGAATGCCATTTCTGAGGGCAACTTCACTGTAAGTAAGAGGGCAGGAGAAGGGAAAAGCAATAAAGGTGATCTTGCCTTTGAGCTATGCTGACCACTGGACCAATAACTATCATTGCTAGAGGTCCTTTAAATGAAGCCAGAGGCCACAGCGCTGACATTTAACCTGTATCGGGTGGCACCATAAGCACACATAGAGAACTTCAAGTTTAGAACTGGAAGAGACAGAAAATGAAAGGAGATTCCTAAGCTAAATAGCAACTCTTAGCTGAAATTTGAGTAGTTGCTGAGTTTCAGACAAAATGAACCTCTGTTACAACAGATCACTGAAGTTACAGCTAATTTTAATACTACACTTCAGACATTTCAGCTGGTTTTGTGTACTTGGGATCGCTGGAAGAGAGAAAACAGTGCACGTTTGCATAAACCTCATTATCAGTTGAAGGCATGTCATACTCATTTGATTAATCTCAATTTGCCATTGAATCTCATTTCATTCCAAACATGTTGTCACTTCAACTAATTTAACTAAAATCCCACCCTGAATAATGATCATGCCAAGCTTGGTAAACTCACTGTTTGTGTTGTTTGCATTGCCTGCCTCAACTGACAGCCCTCTCTACAACAGTCTGTATTTTCAGTATTGTAGCATGATCACAAAACATTGAACATACACATAGCAGACGTGTCCACAGAATTAATAAGGAGATCCAAAAAATTTTAAAGGCTATTTTCTGCATATAGATATAAATTGGTTTTGTTTCCAAAGACACTGAAGAAGTAAAACCAGACTGTCCCTGAATGCTAGATGACTTCACATATAATAGCACTGCCTAGAAAACCCTCTGAAGAAATAGATTTGTGATAGCTTCATCACTGTGCAATCATCATAATAAAAGATAGCCCCCTTACTCCAAGAAAATCATAGTCTGAATAGACAAGACAAAAAGGGGAAGAATGGCACAAGTCATGAAAGAAAAGTGAAATGTCCAGATTTAGATAGGACAAGGCCTGTCAAATTCTATTCTAATACCAAAGTCATCAATACTCAGACAATACTAATCCACATACAAGCGGTGCACTAACACATATTGTTACTGATTCTTGTTTAAGGATCATTTTCCTCCATCCAAGCAACAACATCTAGGAATATCATGCTTAAAAGTGCATAAATACCAAGGACAATAATTTTCACTGTAACTTCAGCCCTTTTTTTCTAATAGAAAGCAAAACACAAAAAATCTTGGCTTCCTAGTTCTCTCTCAGAATTGCACACCTTTCAGACAGTAGTCTTTTGCTATATAAGGCATGACATAAAGTGTCTGCTGTGACCAAAACAATTATAAAAGCAAACTCTCACTGAAGTCTAAGCTGTCTTTTCTCTATAATTTCAAGCAAATTACAGATTTATGGTATCTTACAATAGGAAAAAGGGAGAAAGAGGTTTATATGCATTTTGCAAATTTATTTCTGTTGAAAAAGTAGCCAAGTTGTCTTTGTCTAGATGAAATGAATATAAATTTCCTGATACATATTAGGAAAGTTCATAATCTTGTAAAATTATTTTCAAACTATGCTGTACCTGATGAGAATAGAGTTCTTCATCTGTCTTCAGAGAGTAGACCCTGCATGGTCAGGTCCCTTTCCACCTTCTCCTTGGTTTTCATTATCCGCCTGCATCCACTCAGCAATCACTGATAACCTCACCTTCAGCTTCCAAATTTTTTCTCCTCAGTGCCTTAGAGTCATACAGGAAACAGGCTCAGAAAATGTTAGTAATCCTGGTAAACCAGTTAGCAAGCTCCAAACCCATCTTTTTATTCCAATACAAGGATGGGTTTGCTTTGATCTGTTCTCGTGCACACTAAGATTTTTCTGAGAGCAACAGCTACAGAGCTGTCAGCTGTCTCTTCTTGCTCATACAGCTGATGAAATATTCCTTTTTAACAGAAAATTATAAAAGAAACTGATGATACATTGCAACTTTTTTTATATATATACTCTCATCCCCATCAATTTTTTTTTAAGCTGTAACTTTGCACTTTTGGTGACTGCTAAACTCTTAAGAAAAAAGCAATGCAACATTTGAGAAGGAACTGCTGCATCCATTGAAAGACTATTTTAACACACTCCTTTACCTCCCCATTTCCGTTTTCCTCCTCCAGCCCCTGCCCATCCCACAGAAGTTTAATGCTTGGCAACAAACACGGAGTTCTCTTTTGTGCTCAGACTTAGCAGGACATCCACTTGAAAAGAAAGATCTAACCACACTTTGAGGGGCTCTTAGGTGAAAGGCTCTGACACCTCTTGCTTTCACAAAATCTTTCTTGATTTTCAGGCTACATCCTCCATGTACCCAACTCCCACAGATCTCAGCTCCCAAGAGCCATGCTGAGCTATCACAATTACTGCGAAGTCTAAATAAAAGCAGGCAAGAACTGACCTAGAACCAAAACCAGGGAAAGGTTGGTGATCAGTTTTTCAGACCTAAGGAAGCAATGCCGCTCTTTGGGAAGAGTCAATGCACTATGGAAAAACATATAAATATCTATTTAGAACAGAACTAAGTCTTTTCTTAAGTGAGTTTAAAGTTTTGTGAGTTCGATTTTGATAAAAATAAGTCTAAGAATTTTTTTTTATTCTTGTCTCTGAAATCTTTGGGTATGTTTGAGCCAACTTTTCTGATGTAATAAGGAGAAAGCAGTAACAATAAGACCTATGACTCAAGGAATTTGAGATAAATATAGTGAGATTCATATGAAAACTGCTGGAGCTGACAAAACCAGAAGAATAAATCCAGCAGTTTAGAGAAAAGTCCACTCAAGAATAGGTATAATTTATTTGAACTTAAATTCTGAGAATGTGAGAAACACTTTTTATTTTTAAATAAATCTGAAAAAGATAATGAAGATGAATTTTCAATTTCATCATTTTTATCCATACATAATAATCAACACTAGTTGTAGGCTACAAGCAAAGAATATTTATCTTTATCAAGCTATTTGGAGGTAAGAACCAGCACCATCTTTTTTTTGTACTCTCCTCCCATTCCTTCTTTTTTCTTTTAAATCCTTCCTTTTGGACACACAGGAGAGATTTCCATTGTGTTGAGAAAAAAGGTAAAGCTTTAAAATACAAAACCTAATTTTACTAGAAAGTTAATGAATGCGCCATAACCCAGATTTTCTATGGCTATTGCATTAGGGAGAAAGAGTTATGAAACTTCATGCTTTTATAAATTTTGTTGAGCTTGCAATCCTGGCTGAAGGAGAGAGCAAATTCTCAGGTGCTAAACATCAAATTGCTTATTGGAACAGCTGCTGCACTGAGCTGAGTAAGCAGGACATGCAGGGAGGGGCTTTTCTAGGCTAGTCTTTGACCAGCATCACTGCTAACATGTAGAAATTAAAAGGAATATCTTACAATTAGAATATTGCTATTGCTATTTTCTTTCCACAGAATGTACAGGAACAAGTGTTCTTTTTGCATGTCCTACTCTTGGTTCCATTGTTTTTGTCTCATACTGGCAATGTGAATTTTATGTTTCCTATTCTCCAAGCTGTAAAATCTGTGGTTTCTTTCTTGTGGGGTTTGTTTTGTGTTAGTTTTTATTTTGGAGGAATGGTGTAGTGTTATTGAGCAAATATTGCTTTAACTAGGGGACTGGAAATACAAATCTTTTCTCTTTTGAGGACCAGTGAAATGCACTGGGATAAAGCTTATATTGGGAAACTGCATACTGTTTTTCTTCTTCTTCCAAAGGAAAAAAATGCTTATAAAGTCACTAGCTCAGGAAACCCTCCAAAATGCAGGTTTTTTTTTTTCTTGGAATACATTACAGAGAAAAATGTTCACCAACTTTATGGGGGATGGGCAGAAAATGTTAAATATCAGGAAATAATAGTGATAGGAATGTAGATTATTCAATATTCAGATTTTTTAACTTCCAGAGATGAATATGGGTTCTTGTATTGACTTAGATGATGAATATAATCATTTACTTGGGAGTAGGTAAGACTGAGCAGATGGAAACAAGATTAATATTATGGCGAACAACCTATTTTGGCTGTCAGAGTGGAAGCAGGGGAATGCTGGAGCACCTTTCACTGCAAAGCCTCTACACTGACAAGCTTTGCAAGCAAGTAGGAGTGTCTGAAGTAAAAGGCATGATCCTGAAGAGCAGGCTCCATCAGACCTGCATTAATACCCCTCCTCACCTCCCTTCTCACTTTCAGGCTTTATTTCCTTAACTTTGGATTTCACTCATAGTGTTTCTCTATCATTTTTTTTTTTTTTTCTTCTCCAGTAAAGTAGGGGTTCAGCTCCTGCTGGGGAATAAAAGGTGCTGCTCTTGAGATCTCCTGCTCACTTTGAACAACGACTTACCGAGAAAGTCAGCTTGTATTTCCAGCAGGTTCCAATTCATGTTAGAAGCCTGCAGGAAATGGGCACATTGCAGCATCTGATTATAGTCCTTCATTGCTTAGATTAATGCAGGGTCAGATGGTGAAAATTCTTTCTTTAATAGAATGCAAGCTGAAACAAAACTAAAAAGCCTATTCACTTAAAACTTAAGAACAAGAGAAAAAAAAAAAAAAAAAGAAAAGAAATCCTAAAAATTATATGGATGTTTTTGAAAACTCTCCTAAAATGTATTTTTTCCCCAACAGCAAAAGGGTCTTATAACCACAAACCTTCAAATTTCAATAATTAGCAGAAGATAATTATCTGGAGATCAAAAGCAGCTTCTGTACTTTTTCCTGGCAATTAACAATAAGCAGGTATAAAAACATTAAAAGTTTGATTTATGAAAGGCTAGGCAATGCATTCTTGGGCACATCCTGGGTGTAGTCAGGCTTTCCCTTTTCACAAGGAGAAACAGAACTTTCACATTTTCTGAATCACTACTTCCCACTAATATTCATCGCAATCCTCTAGTCAAGCCAGAAACCTGCCAATCACTGGTTTGATTCAGAATTCTGATATTTTGTATAGTCTCAGAGTATCAGCAGTCACCTTCTGTGTTCTAAGTTGCCACAGTCTCAGATTTCTTGCCCTTTTAACAACCCACTCTGAGATTTAATCTCCCAGGTGCTTCCTGTTTGCAGATTGTGCAGCAATAAACAGAAACATCAGAGTGTATTCAGGTTTGCTGTGTCTTGCTAGTTGTGAATCTGGAAGTAGAGAACAGGTCTGAGAGAAGGAGGATGACATTTTTGCACATTGTTCTGAAAACTTAGTAAAGAGCTACAATTATGTTTGATTTCAGTAGAAAATGCCTTTAGAGACACTTCTTTTATGAAGATTTGTAAATACTCCTGAGCTAATTCTCAAAAAATGGTCATTCTCTTGACTACAGCAAAAGTTGCCCTTGGGCCACTTAACTTCCAATTGAACTACAGAGAAAATATAGCAGAGTCTGATTAAATGTTTTTTGAGCAGACAGTTTTTTAAAAGCCCAACATACATGTGCCTGTAAAATAGGTCTCTTGTCAAAGTAACTGTATGCATACTTTACTGTACAATTAATTTAGTTAAACAGATTTTCTAGATCAGAACTTAGTGTCTTTTTTTTGCAGCCAAAAAATATGTCTTATGATTTAGGAAATGCTGACTGAAATGATGGTAAAATAGAACTTTTTGGAAGTTCACATCAGCTACTTCATTTTTCAGGTTGTTTGAGGAGTTTAATCCAAGTGCCTCTAAATTACTATATTTTCCTTTATTTGAATTCTATGGTATTTTCTGTTTTTAAACAAAATAATCTTGTAAGTCTTGAACACTCTGGGAGCTCTCAAAGCATCTTACTTCTGTGTTTCCTTTTAGTGGCATGGCAACTAGAGGCAACTTCCCAGTCGTGGTGTGGACAAACAGGTGGTCACATTGAACTTCTTTTCCAGAGTCATAAATAGGCCTCTGATTCTTATTTGTCATTTTCCTTGTTACTTATTTTCCAAATTCAGCCCATTGTCACCTGCAATGCTTTTTAATAAGTGTGTAAAACCTAAGTACAAAGCGTTAAAATTTATATGTAGCAAAATGGAGTAATGCTGTAATTTTCTACACAATCTAAATTCTCTTTTTTGAAGAACACCATCCAGCAATGACTGTTCATACAGATAGAAGGACCTAAGGTATATCCTCTTTATAGATATCTTTGTCTGAAAAAGGAAAATAAATTTCTTTTGGTCCCTTTTGGTCCCAAGATATTGGAAAGAAATAAATGCAGATATGCGAAAACAGGGCTGTCTTTCTGAATCTGCCTGCAAGCTGTTGTGACAATGATATGCTGCTATTACTCAGCATATTCTCGTGGAACAGGGGAGTGAATTTCAAAACTGATTAAAGTCTCTGCTATGAAAAGGCCAGAGACCCCAGCTAAGAATCCAGCAGGAGTCTTCAAAAATTGTCCCCACAGCAGCTTAATGCATAAACAGCAGAAGCAGACACTACAGTTATTTATAATGAAAAATGACTCAAAAAGATAAAGACTGACATAGCAGTCAGAAGGGTTGTGAGGCACCCCTCCAGTAGTTACTGGCATAGCGTGAAAAAAATGGCACTTCCCTTGTTCTCCTTCAAAGTGTGCATGGGAAGTGGGCGGTGGGGAGGTAAGTGGATGAAGCAGACTATCATCATGAAAAATTTGACACAAGGTGTTCATTCTTTTTCTAGTTTTTATAAGCATGACTTCAGATTGTAATAAAGAGATGAACAGCACATATGCTACACAGGTAAGTCAGTACAAAAGCCAAGAATGACTTAGCTAAGCTACAAGGTTGCTAGTAGGGCTTGCCTATACATGAAATCTACTGCAAAGTGAGCTAGAACACAAATTTATATTAAGTTATTCCTTTTAAACAATTTTCCTGTGATGGTGAAAATTAGCTTTCTCCAAAAGGACCAGACCTTATGCCCTACTATAGTCTGAGAAGACTACATTGCACTTGTTCTTCTCAATAAGTATCTGGATGGTTTGGTTGTAGAGTAGCAAATGTATTGCGGAGCCACCCCCTAGCTAACTTCAGAGTTGTGTTCTGTTTAAGAAATCCTCTGCTTAAACAGAAGGTAGCAAAATTAGTTGGAACTCCAGGGTCCACAACTATATAATAAAAAAAAGGATAAAGTTTAGATTTTTTCAAGGATTATCAATTCACTTGAGCTACTTCAGTGTTACATGTCCTTTCATTTTTCATTATCAAAGCCCAGGGCCATTAAAAGGTCTGCAAGAACTCTTCTCTCAATTTGTTTGCTGGTGTAGTTCAGCAATATTTAGCAGTAATGTGTGCTGGCCCTTTGGCATTTTTCTTCGTCTTTAACATAATTTATCAAAGGAGGAAGTAAAATGCAAGTTGATCAGTCTCTCTGGTTTGATTTAACAAGGGAGGTCATAAAGACTTTGTTCCTTGACCAGCTATGCCAAAGTGCTGCTTTCACATATTAATGTGACATGACTTGTACAGTCATAATTACTATGACAAGATAAAGGGAATTAGTTAAAACTTAATTAAAACTACATGCCTTATAACTGTGACCCTGTACATATTTAGTAACTTTACTTCTTTGTCCCTGGTTTATCAAAAGGGGAAGGGGTCCACATGAATTTTCTTGGTATTACAAGTGCATCAATTGAGAAAGAAAATTAAACACTGATCATAAATAACCAGATAAGAAACAAACCTGAAATAAGACAAGTACTCTGATTCATGGTAAGTAACGAATTTCTTTGCTGATACCTATGTACTACAGCAGCAATAAATGACAAACAGAAATGTCCCTTCTGTGGGTGTGAGAAAAATTGATCAGTGCAGAAGTAGGGCACAGAGATGGAAATCTGCAGTGACTCCTTTTCAAAACAGGCGTTACTGAACAGCACCATAAAGAATAAAAATAAGGCCAATCAAAAAGAAGCAACAGCTTTCTCTGGTTTATCATTACACTGTACAGCTGTACAGAAAGCATAGAGGGAAAGCAGATAAACCGTGATGACTAGACTAGACTAAAAGTTTAACCCTGTGCAGTATAAGTCAGCATAGTCAGTCTAGTTATATGTGCTTTGCTTTAGCAACTAGACTATGTTCCTACAAAGAATTCATAGGATGCCCTGTTGCCATTTTTTGTCACTGTCTCTTTTCTATTACGCACTTCCCCAAGGGTAAGACCATAATTTTGTGGTATAACCCCTCAGCAACATCAGACAAAAACGTCACCCTTTCCAGATTTTGACTGTAGAATAATCTATCTATTCTTCTTTCACTATTGTAGAATTCATATTCTGCTTTTAGTGCAGAGATTCTCAGTATGATGTAAGCCCCAAGGTGGCAAGTTCCCATCACTTGGCTTTGACTGTTTCAATCAGCTTTATGGGCTTCTCATTTTCAACACCTCAGAAAACTGTATGTCTCAATGTTTTTCTTAACCACTGTTCACCATAAAAAAATAATGGGAACAACTACAGGGAAACAGAAGAAAGTAAGAGTGGGAAAAGATATTGCCCCAGTGAAACAATTGGCTCCTTCTTGACTTAGGTAAAGAAGTGGCTCATCTTCCACACTGGTACTAGTGATGCCAAATGGGCTCTGGCTCTTCAGAGGTTTTGCAGCTCTTTCTAATCCTGCTCTAGCATGCTTCTGATAAAGATGTGAGATAGTTAACAGCACTGAATTTACAGTATAAGTAAGTATCAGCATTAATACTACTTGAATGAATGAGCACATCAGATCTGTCAGAGCTATTGTTTTAAGCCCCTGCATGCAGTGCCCTCTTCAAGGCTAACAGCTGGGGGTTGGCTTCTATATTCAAACAGAAAACATTCCAGCATGTGAAAGAAGCATCTCTGTTCTATTGCATCACAAATCTGCACAATCAGACCTTCACTACTATATCCACAGGCTGGAAGGGTGTGTATCCAGGATCAGTGGCAAAACATCTCAAGATCTAGGAATTTAAGGACATTTACAGGCAAAATTTATGCAATCACCTTTCTAGTTTCCTTTGTAAAGGAATGCTGCAGAAAAAACCAGTTCCCCAGACTCTTAGACCTCCAACTGAATCTGACTCAAGGTCTGACTGTTTAATAGCTTTTATAGGCAACCATAAGTTAGATAAAAAATAGCTAGTTCAGGTGTCACTAGTAACATAGCTGCAGCAACACAGAATGTGACACCACCTACCTACTTATGTAGCCAGCATCTAAAGGGTGAGCCTTGGTGTGAGCTGTCATGATCATGCCTTTCTACAGAAAGGCAATGCAGGCATGTAACCTTTGAAGGTGGAGACATAATATCAAAATAGCAGTCTGGTTCTTCTGTTCACATTACATGACACAGAAAACTTTCACAAGAATCAGAAAAGGATGCAACAAGTTTTGCTTCTGCCCAATATTTTGGCATTTCATCCAAGACATTTTGGTGAACAGGAGCACCTGATTAACACCTTTTAAAGGGGCTTCCACTTTTTCTGGCTGCTGGATGAAGGAGAATTATGTCAAATACAATCCTGAGATTTTAAGGTTGTATTAGCAGCTTGCAACTCTTAAAAGTAAGAATAATTAGAGTGATAAATAATCCAATCAATAAAGTATAACCCCTACTCTCCTATCCTGGATGCAGCTAATTCAATCAGAGCATATCTACACATCAATTAGATCATATCTATATTAGTACCACATTAGTGTTATATAAACATGTTATGTGTGCCAGCATACTATAAAGTATAACATGCTCTGTACTGCTGTAACACTTCTCAAGCAGATGTTGCTATATTGACAGACCAAATCTAGCATAGCCTCATTCTCACAAGAGTTAAACAAGTAGCACTAATAAAAATTCTTTTTTCTTTTAGATATAATGGACTGATGCTCAGGCAAACAAAGCTGCTGCAATGATTTAAGACATCATTGCCTGCAGTTCTTTATCTTCACCCACTTGACAGAGGGAACTGGCCCCACAGCAGAGACAACAAAAGCAAACTCTAGTTCACAGATTAGCACAAGCCTGTCTTCACTAAAAATTTAAGCAAATATAGCAGAACGTGAACTGGAACACCCATTACAAGGATCCATGTTCCTTTAATCTCCCTCTGCTCACCAATAGCAATGGGGTAGTATAAAAAATTAAGGCCAGTAGCATCTTGTCTCATTTCAGAGAAATCCAGACATGTGAGTTGGAGTGTGATCAGCCAGCAGAACACAATTTACCTGGTTATCAGAGCTATGCCAGTGAAAGTCCACCATATAAACTTGCACTCAACCATTTTAGAACATTTCTTAGATAGTTACAACTCAATTAACAATGGAACTGATATGCGGCAAGTTGCACATAAATAGAATGAAAAAACTGAAGCATGATCTGTCCTTACCTTTCAAGGTAGATGTTCCTTCGTGACTATCAATATCTTGAATCAAACCTAAATCTTAATAAACTAAAATACACACTTTTATGCAACCCTGTGGCAACCACTGGGATCTGCACAGTTATAAAATAGTGAAACTCTTTGGCACCAAATCGTCTGCAAATATAGAAGATGTGAAAATATCTCTTTTTTTGGCCCAGCAGTAGCACACCAAGTGTAGCACTAAAGGGAATGTTTCAGACAACAAAACAAACTTTCTGAAAAGTAGCAAAAAACATCAAGAACAGAAAGGAACATTTAGGGCTCTAGTAAGGCATGGCTACTCTGAAGACTGGGATAAATAAAATTCCAAACAAAATTTTATATTTTTAATTTATAAAAGAGTCTCATTTTGAGCCACTTTATATGGTGTCATTTACTTACTGAAAGCCACAATAACAAAGTACACATTCAAAACAACAACATATGGACCTGGAAATATGCAGGGGAACAAATACATCTATGCAACCCAAGCCACAGAAGATAGCAAATAACTTTCTGAATAAAAACGTGACAGTGTCAGTGGATACACGAGAGATGGAAATATTATAAAACCCATATAAACAAGGGAAAACTTTTTGCTTTGAACTTTAAGAGCTACTGAGTTTACAGCACTCATTGGAACTACCTGCCATTTTACAACTAAAATCATCCTGGTCTTTGCAATGCTGAAGGCATTCCTTCCTGCTCAGAGTCTAATCAAATACAGTCACTCTATACCTTGAGAAGTACTGCATCCCCTGTGCTTTCAGCTAGAGAACTATGACAAGACTGTCATATGTGTTGTCTAGACTGCAACCAGAGCAAAACTTCAAAGAATAGCCAGGAGAAACCTCCCTTACACCCAGTCTAACACAAAAGACCCCTACTGGGTCAGACTGTCTGGGCAGCCTGACTGCAGCCACATCAGAGACTCTGCTCTGAGCACAGGTGAGCACGTCAGGCCGGCCACTGCCTGCAGCTCATTCCTCCCTTGCTCTCCCAGCAAATGCTGTCTTTGGATTAGGGATCTCAGAGGTTCATCCCTGTCTCTGTGTTTAGCATCTGCCTTGGCCTTGCTGAAACATCTTGCAAGCATCTTTTCCACCTGATGGTACCATCCGTCTCCTCTGCGCAACCTCCTGTGCCAACAGATTATTGAGTTCACCTCCACCATTTAAAAAATTATGCTGTGTCCCCTACAGAGGCCAGAATGGCACACTGTACTTCAGATGTGAGTTCTTTAAAGTCTTACACAGCAGCGAAATGATATCCTGTCTTGATCTCAAAACTCATCATGATCAGGCCTGACAAGCTTTGCTTTTCTGGCTGACACTGCACTGAGCCAATTGTTTCAGAGGATCGAATTCAGGGATAACTCTCAAGATCTCCTTTCCATGTTACAATTACAAGATCAGCCATATGCATTATTTTAATTCAGTTTTCTGCAGTTGCATTACTGTACATTTATCTACAGTGAAGTTCATCTGACACATTTTTGTCCCCTCACTCAATTTTTCAAGGTCTTCTCATAGTTCTTCTTCATCAGTGTGGCATTTGAAAACCTGAAAGTCCATGAACTTGGAGATTTCATTGCACCATCCCTTTTTCAGGTCACTAATGAAGGTGTTGAATAAGAATGGTACTAGCACTGATCTCTGGGAGTCCCCACTACTGAGTCTTTTCCTTCCTGTAGTGATCTTAAAACTCAGCTGTCTGGTTCCTAATATTTGATCAGATCTGAGTCCTCAAAAGGATATTTCCTCTTGTTTCTTCAATAATCCCAATTCTCTTTTCCTCCAGGTCTCTAGCCTGTACCAACAAAAAGTAATGTAGAAATAGTCTCAGTCAAGCAATGATTTGGTTTGAAATGGTTTCCTTTCCAAAATCCTTTGTGTACTGGAAGATGCTTTTCTTAGAGGTCTCTTGCTACAATTCTAACAATTTTCCTAGCCCCTCCTTTCATCTCTTACTTTTTCTCTTCTAAACAGCTCCACTACCTACTTGTACCAACTTTCGTCTTTCCAACTCAAATAATCTTTTTCCTTATTTCACCACATCAGTTGCTTTACTGACTTCCAGCGGATCAGAGGGAGGGCATTTCCTTTGTTTAAGAAATATTCTATTTTCTCAGAGAAAAAATAGCTTGCTCCAATCTTCTTCTATATGTTTTCCTTCAAACAAAATGTTTACATCAACATTTTAAAGAGTGTTGAGCATAAGGGAAAGCTGGGTAATAATTTTATATGCAACAAAAAAGTCTAAGAAATTATCTGCCAATTTGTGACTTGGTTACATTTTCTTTACATAAAATGATTTACAGATGAAGTACTAAACAGACCCCATTAAAGGGTTTTTTCATCTAGCTAGCAACTTGCTGCTAGCAAATCTGGTACAGCAGGAACCATGTCAGAGGGGAATGATCAAAGTATTGAACTAAAAAATAAAGTAAAAAGGATTGGGTGACAACAGTTTGATGTCTCATTGAGGAGAGAGTAAGGCTTGGAAACAACTTTTAACATTTGGTTGTACATTCGAAATTCAGTTCCTTTGTAGCATACACCAATTAAGGAAGGAAGGGATATTTGTTAATGCTATTTAAACTATTGGTGTTTTTCTGGTACTTATTAGCACCTACTTGTCTACAGTGACAAGTGAATGTTTTTGATAAATGAAGTCTTTGTTAAATTTTCAGTATTTCACTTCTGGCTACATACTTCATGATAAACAGAGACCAGCCAGTTCAGACAGGGAAGGCTCTCCCCTACCCAGTCTACTGCACTGTGAACAGATATCTCATAATTTGGGCTAGGAATCAGAAGTTGTTTTCTGATGGCTGATGATGTTGATAGGGCTATTCTCATGTGCTGCTAGTTATAGAAGATTTTATAACTTGACCAGTTTATAGCAGGGATATTTCAAGATTCTCAATCATCTATAGGTATTTTCTATAAAACTGAGGAAGGCCAAACACTTCTAACATAAAAAAGACCCTTTTCTCTCTTAAATGATCAAAGGGTGGAGCCAAAGGCCTACTTAAAGTTACAAATGAGAAAGAGAAGGGAAAGAGCTAAAAAGAAAAAGCATGAGAGATTTTGGAATCTTTTTTCTAGATCTGAACCTTTGCTATCTGGAGATAAATGGACATAAAAGAGATAAGATTGGCACAAAGTTATCAAACAACTAATTCTCACTAATAAGGTATTCTGTATAGCCTATCAACTCATTTCTTGTGCCATCTTTGTTTTCTTGGTAATTTCATTCTGTAGACTGCTATACAGAGGCAGGTTTGCATCTTTGTTTATATTGTGTTGCAACAAAATAAAATATTGATAACAAGGCAGTTTTTATTTCACTGCAATTCTCATATGTTTAGGCTAATGCAAAGGGGTAACACTAAGCATTTGCCACTTCCCTTATGCTTCCTTTAGTTGGATTTTGTCTTCCAATTACCATGTCAAGAATCAGAACAGGTCTAACTAATGAAGTTAAACAAATTAGTTAGAGATGCACAACTAATGTTGAGACTGACTGCATGGGGTTTTTTCCTATCTGCTATCCTAGTTGCAAGGATGCAAAATACACTACTGAGAGATTTTTGTTTTCAGGTGCAACACTGAGAGAAAGAATATTAAGATTTTGGATTATGATTTATGCTTTTGGAAAGCATCGTATAGGGGTTTGTTACATAGATCAAGCTGGAGGTAAGGGAATGGGGAGAGGTGGAAGTTTAAGGCCAACCGGCAACTGAACTTCAGGAAGTTTTTTTTTTTACTTTAAACATTTATTTCAGGTTAAGTGAAATACGGAAGTTTTTAATCTATGATAATTCACATTGACATGGATTGTCAATGAACAATGGAACTAAGAAGACCTCCTTATGCAGCATTTAGACAAATTATTTTGGATTATTTTTCCTGCAAGAAAGAGACCTGGGTACTGCCTATCTTGTTGCTTTCTAACAGTAAGCAAAGAAGATTCTCATCTTCAACTTCTTAGTCCCAGTAGCAGGAACTATTAAGAATCACTTTAACCTTTTCTTAAAAGAACATGGAAAAATAGTCAAAGAAATGAAATTTTAAAATAATAACTCAAACTTTCATAGTAACTACCCCTTATTCCTCTGCCCTTTACTTATAGAGACATCTACAAAGGGAACAGTCCTGGTAATCTTTCAGGTGGTATTAAAGATGTCCTTTTAGCAACAGTTGACATGGGTGGGAATTGCTGTTAAAGTTCAGTGGTGCTTCCTTGAAAACAAAACAAGAAAAATACATGCCTAAAGGTGAGGCAAAAACAGAGCAAACAGAGGCAGGAAATGCAGATTTTGTTGACAGCCACCCTGGTGACAAAGGCAGACACTGCACAAGGGACTACTACTGCTACCATGGGACTTGAGTGACCTGCACCAACATCAAACTGCTTAAGACATTGCTTTTAGTTGCTTTCTAAATTATGACTGCATGGCAATGTCACAAAAGAGGCCTTTTTAGCCATAAATTTCAAAAGAGCAGGTAGAGAAGAAGGGGCAGGAGGGTGAGGCCAAGCCAGACAACAATAATAAGAGAGCTAAATACCACAACCAAGATGCTTCTTCTGGTTAAGACATTTTGTATAACCATGCTAACTGCTCTTTGGAGTAAGGCATCTTACTAGTAACCATTCTTAGTAGCAAGGTGCAGCTATGATGACTGAGCCCTCTTAGTTCAGTCTGGCTGTTGTAGTAAACCCAGCACTATCGGGATGTTGCAGTGAGCTTTTCATTTGCATTCCTGCATCCAGTCCTGTGAACAGGACTTCCTGCCTGTGCATGGCAGCACCAAGAGATGGCCTTTCTTTTCACCAGAAATGTGTGTAATACAACTCGTAGGTCTGTCAGTAAGACCTTTGTTTTGGAAAAAAAAAAATCATACTGTTATATATTACAATATTTTTATGAGACAAGAAATTTAATTTAAAGATTCATAAGTAACCAGATCAAAAACACTGTGTCTACACATCTTACATGAGAACTTAAACTCACTCTGGTTCATATTCAAAAATCTTTGTATTGCCAGGTTTTATTATGGATTAGGTATTGCCTACCTTTCTGCAGTCACCATTAAATCAGTGTAAAAGTAGGAAAGCTTGCACAAACCTAATACCATGTTCTGATTAAATAGACAGAAATGCACTTATGTGCTTGTGAGTGATCCAGATCTAATTTGTCTTGCTGAATGATTCTCCAGAACATAGATCTGTTATTAACAGTCGTGCAACCATAACCATAGTCTCTTTTTCTTTCTTTGGCTTTTGCAAGCAATATGATATAAAACCTGGATTGGACTTTTGTTACCTCTGACACCTTCAAGTCTAGGTCTCTGCTGAGCAATGACACAGATTCAAATTCTCACTTTTAGAATTTAGATTTAGAATGAAGATTTATATCAAAATCCCCAAGCAGACTGTACAGCTCCATTCTTCCACTTTTCTCAGATTGCATCATCTTTGCAAAGCCCTGTTTGGTGCTACATTGCAAAAGGCCACTCATATTTCCATGTCATGACCTACTTCATTAGTCTTGCTTCTCTTAAAGACTGTGTTTTCCCTTTGTCCTAGGCAAAGTTTCTCTGCTTGGCAACTGAGTTGAAGGCATATTCACCTTACTTCTGTTTTCTGTCCTAGGCATTGCAAAACTATCCATGGCATTCTTAGGCCCAGGACTCAGAATTCAGTGAGAACATCTGCCAAGTAACTTGTTCAGAAAAGGTAAAAAGCCTCTGATCTTTCATCACTTTGAGGGCTATAAAGACCAGTAAAGCTCTGTGTCCAAGAATAGAGGTAATTTATTAAAGGAGGTTCATTGACAAGGGAATTACAACTCACTACAGCAGAGCTACAAGACAAGAGAAGGTCATGTGAGTGTTGCATCACTCTCAGGTTGTATAGCAGGAAAAATAGACTGATGAGAACTCAGTTGTTCCAGCAGAGCACTGTCAGCAAGAGCTACACCAGTATATGCCAGGGGTCAAGTGGCTGGACAAAAACTTTGCAGAAAAGGACCAGAAGGTCATGGGGGACACAGAGTTGAATGTGAGCCAGCAACATGCCCTTGAAGCAAAGAACTGTTACAGGTCCCTGGCTGCATTAGGAGGAATGTTGCCAGCAGGTCAAGGGAGGTGATCCTTCTCTGTTCTGCCCTGGAGAGGCCACAACTGAGTGCTGTGTCTATTTCTGTGTTCCTCAGTACAGGAAAGACATGGAGCTGCTGGACAGAGTCAAGTGAAGAAACACAAAGATGATGAAGGCACTGGACCATTTCTCCTGTGAGGAAAGGCTAAGACAGCTGGGACTGTTTAATCTGTGGAAAAGAAGGCTCAGAGGAGATTTCATCAATGTCTACAAATATCTAAAGGGAGAGTATAAAGAAGAACAAGACAGTGGTGCGCAGTGACAGGAAAAAAGGCAGTGGGCACAAGCATTGTGCATCAGGAAACCCTTTTTTTTTACTGTGAGGGTGACTGAGCCCTGAAACAGGTTGTCCAGGTAGATTGTAGAGTCTCCACTCTTGGAAATATTCAAAATTTATCTGGACATAACATTAGGCAGCCTGCTTTAGTTGACCCTGCTCTTGCAGGGGAGTTGCACAAGATGATCTCCAGAGGCCCTTTTCAACCTCAGATGTTTTTGGATTCTGCACACCTGCAAGTCAAGCTTACCCACCTTTAAAACTGTCCACTCTCTGTTTTGCAGTGACCTCTTGGAACAGCCTTTAGTGGACGGAATATTGCAGCAGTTTTGTACTGCTATAACCTTTCCTCCCAGCAGACTTCCTAGTGCTGTGCATTTGTGTCACAAAAGCTGACAGAACTCCAAGCAGAACCTCCCATGATATTTTAAGGAGCCTCAGAGGTAGCATGTGAAAAACAAACTCTTTCAACTATTGCTTGTTATGGTAGCACAGCATTTCCAACTCTAGCCAGGCCAAAATTTAACTTCTTAGAGGTAAGGAATACAATCTCAAGTTCCTCCCCACCTGAAAAGGGTTTATATTGGCATGATTAATTAAACTGAAATATACTCATTCTCTCCATCATCCTGGCCCTTTCTTTGAGTCACTGCCTTATACATCCCAGCCCATAATTTTTAAACCCAAAACCACACCTGCCTATCTCACTCCATGGATGCTCCTGGTCCCATTCTGAGAAATTTAGATTTGGTACCTGTTGTTCCTTCTGAGGACTAAAAAAAAGCCAAAATTATACTGAAAATCCTTGTAATTTTGCACCAGTTAAGATATTATGTATTATCTGCTTAAGATCTGTTATTTTGAGAAAATTAGAACTCTCATGAAATGTAAAAAGGGAGAAGCTTTTCTTTTTGGCAGAGAAAAGTTTAAAACACATTCTGAGTATATTCTATTCTCAACTTCTAAAAGGTTACTACAAATGTCTCACCATTGTTAACTTAATCTAACCTAACAAGTTTGGGTGGGGGAAGGGGAAAGCCAGTACTTTTCTATCCAGAAAAGGCAGGAATACTGTCTTTTCAGGCTTCTCACCACATGACTGATGTTCTGAGTTGAGCCCCAGACAATCAGAAAGACTGAGCTTGGACAAAGTCATAGAAAAGTTTTTTACTAGAAATTAAGCTCTACCTACACAGATCACATTCTACTCCAAGAAGCAGAAGAGTATCCAGTTGGAATAAGGAAATCTTAAGTTAGTTTACACTTCCATGACTTGGATGCAGTAGATTTGTATTTATTATATGACAAAGAGTTTTGATGGGTCTCTGAGCATGAAATATGATTTCTTGGTGAACCACCAAAAGCCATTTGTGCTCAAGTCTTTTTTGGTCAGATTTCACCCAAATCAAAGAATCTGGAGTTTCCCCAAGCTGTATCTCATGGTCAGAGGGTAAAATCTTCCTAACCTCTGAGGCAAAAAAAGGACAGCAGGCTAGCAATGGTGCTTACTACAGAATTAACTGCTTTCCTAATCTGTGAAGACAGACTTGATAGAAGCCTTTTAGAAGCTGAAAGATGAACAGCTGCCTAGGGAAATACAGTGGCCAAAGTTTTGGAGTAGTTTGGCAGAAAAAGCCAGTACAGAAGAACAGGGAACTGTAGTCTTTGTTTCTGAAAAGCTGTAGTCAGAGCTAAGGGCCAGAGGAAACATTTAACAATCCGGAGAGCAAAGGTGAACATTTCCTGGGGCTGCCAAGCTGAAAAAAAAAAAAAAATGTAACAATCAGATTTGAAAAATCTGTAATTGTATATATATGTTTTATGGGAAATCTAGAATACATATGTCACTAGATCCAGGTCTTCACAGTGACAGGTAATAGATAATAGATAGTTCAGAAGAATCCATGAACACAAGCATCTTCTTACTAACTGAGCTCACCATGTCTCCCCCTCTTCCTGTCTTACACTTAACAAAACCCGTGCAGCTTTAACAGCAATGTTACAAAGGACTGACATTGCCAGAACTTCTCATTTAACAGGAAGAATATTAATCCCTACTAAACTAGGCAGAATTTAAAAAAAAAATACCTACTCCTTAAATAGGGGAGGAACTCAGTGCAAACAGATGCTCTGGTTTTCAGAAATATGGATGCATTCAAATAGTGATCAGTCAAATTAATAAAAGAAAATGTATTAAGAACATTAAACTATTTGATATAACTTAGGTTCAAGAAGTTCCTAAGCTGCTGTACAATAAGAATGAAGAAGATATGGAGAAGAAATATTATAACAGACTGTTAACTGTTGTGTTTATTTCTTAGTCCTCTATTAAATCTATACTGTCTAATTACTATTAAACATTATTTTGTGCTTATTTCTTAGTCATTTATACCTCCCTATTATGAGCGATATCAGACAAGGAAATGGATCTCTGGTCTCACTCCTTTTCTCATATTCTTATATGTGGACAGAGAAGTGAAAGGCTTTAGAGCTCATTAGTAGTGTCTTGGGATATAAGCGTTAACTTTAAGCTGAAAAAGACCTTCCTCTCTGGAAAGAGAAGGCATTTAAACATTAAGTATTAAACATTTTTGACCTTTACGGAACTCAAAGAGGTGAGAGTGTCCATTCTCTTCTTGAAATGACAAAACTTAGTCTTTTATACTGCTCTGCTTGTTGAACCTACTAAGCCCGCAGCACCCAAACTGTGTGCATTTGAAACTATAAACATTGAACAAAATACAAATAGTTTGGAAAAAACACACTGCAAACCAAGTATTACTGTAAGGGCTAAATTATTTTTTAAGTAGAAGATCCAACAGTAGAGAGCCACTCCAGTGATCCTTTCAATGACTCTTCTGTAGCATGCTGTTACTGTTTTTCATACTTTGTCTCCTGTGGCTATAAAAAAAGCCAGGTATTTAGCTCAAAAATTTATTAATCACAACTACCACCTCTTTCATCCCAATTTAAAAAAAAAAAAAATATATATATATATATATATATACACGTAGCACAGAGAAAAGGGAGTTAACACGTCTCTGTGGACTAGTTCATATAGAGGGGATCTATCCCTGCAGCTTCAGGTCATCTTTGCTGATGGATTGCTCAGTAGCAGAGTAGTGCTAGGAACTGCAGCTTCTCAATTTCTCTTCCTTTTCTTCTTAGGAAGAAATTGCATTATAATGTTGACAAACATTACAAGGAAATAAAAAAATGTTTGTGTTTGGATGACAAAAGACAGAACGCCAGGTCCTTAGAAAAAGCATCACCGTTCCCCATCTGGTTAAACCAGCATGTGTATGGCCAAGAATGTCCAAGTTGTCCCCACCTTCCCAACAGCAGAATCAGAAGCCTCCGTGCAGGTTTAGATACTGTCCAGTGACAGGAGCATAAAATGGAAAGCAGACAAGCATGAATAGATGAGCTTTTTGAAATGTTAGGTTCTGTCCTTTCCTTGGCTAGCCTTTTTCAGATTCTCAGCTGAAACTAGTAAGAAGTGCCACATATGTCCATGTATGATGCCTAGGAGCATACAGGGATGGCAAGGTCAGATAGTTTACATTACTTCATGGCAGATATGTGGCCAGGCATCCTACTCTCTAATATAACATATGTTCCACTTTACAACACCAGAGAAGTTAAAGATGCTGGGTAGAGCTGATTCCTCTCATGTCACATTAAGGCTGCTGACTTTCACATCATACAAGACTGCCCACAAAAGGGAAATAACAAACATAAATAAAATAACAATGTTCTTGAAGATATGACCGATGGATACATCAGCATGCTACACAGGAGTATCCCAGAGTACGTAAGAGAAAACTGAAGGGTAGTCACACACATCCACATTTTGTCTTCGGCTGTATTACACCTCTCCCCATACAAATAACAATGACTTAGTCTATGGGAATAAATGGAAATTATCTTGGTGCTAACTGAATAGTAGGAGTACAGTTTGAAGTGAAACATCTAAGCAAAGGAAACAATACTCAGACATTTAAACCACAGCCCCTTAGAAGGGGTCTTGCAATGTTTTGATAGCACTGCCTTTGCCCTCTCAAAAACCATGTTTATTTTCTCAATAGTTGGAATTTTTTTTGAAAATATTTAAAATAATTAATTTTAAAATGCTGCAGTGAGCATTTCAATTACTATTATCCACTTCCTCCTCTTTCATGCTCATGGACTGATAACAATCAGAGAGCCCAGATGCCAGTCTGTGTATTATAGTCTCAGCCAGGGTATTTGTCTCTTTGGCGAGATCCACGGGCAGTTATTCTGGCAGCTCTCAAGTTGTCCCTGCTTAGCAAATGATTAAGGCTGTTGACTGACTGCTCAGACTATCCTGTTCTGGACATCTGGACCACTCTTCCCTCCCCTTACTTGTAACAGAAAAACTGTTCTGTGCATGTATTGCACTTATGCAAGTGTATATTCATTCATTTATTAGCAAGGAATCAAGAAAACCATATTTATATAGGTCCCTTTTAAGCCATGAAACACATGGTTAACCCCCAGTCTAGCATGATTTCCCATAAATTAGAGAGAAAGTTTCTAAACAAATACACACAAAAATAAGCACAGAAAGCTATATCTGAGAAAAGGTCTCTACACACATGTAGGTGTGTGGCAGGTGATGCATACTGCCTGTTGGTTTCCTGTGGAATCTGAAGAATACCTATTTTAACATGTGTCTAAGAAAGTTGCCAGAGACTCTGTAAACCCCATGTCTGACCTTAGCCACCTCTTTGACTTCCTGCACAGAATTTCCTCTGTATCAAATGGGCCAGAAAAGCTTTATGTGGCTGATCTCTCAGCAGTACTGGCCTTAAATTATTTATTATTTCTTGAGAGCCATCGAGGTACCTGAGGTTGTGTGACACAGAAGGAAAGACATGGTCCCTGTCTCATAAGACTTAATCTAGATAAGATGGAATGCTTAGTGAAGACATTCAAAGTAATACCCCATGGCATGAACAGATGAAAGGTCAAGCTCAGAATTTCATCACTCAGCTCTGCTATTATCTAACATTCTAACATTACTGCAGAACATGTGTTCTTTCAGTAAGGCCAGGTGTGCATGTAAAGATTTTTTTATATTACCTACATCAAGATGGAAAGTGATAAAAATCAGACCTGTTTGACATAATCATTCTGTCCAAAACCTTTGCATAGATGAAAAAAACCCACCAGGCACTCTACGGGCAGTGGTGGCTAGATGTTTTGGAGAAAGCTTGGACTGAATGCACATGGAAGGTACCATAATGTTGCATATAGTTAGATATCTACCACTCAGTAACTACTTCTGTGCCTGGACATGGTCAGTATTCACACACTTAAAAGGGTAAGAATTTGGAGGAAAATTACTTCTTTTTACAACCAGGAAGAGAATGCAGTTGGATAGTTATTGGGGTGCAGCTGACACACTGTAGGTTTTCAGCACAGCCTGCCTCATGTGTATATACCCACATGCTTTGAGAAGTAATTCTACCCCAGCAAATGGGCACAAAGATGATGTGGAAAGAAGTGAGCAGAATTCCAGGCACAGCTGGAATCACTCAGTTATGACTGCAAGGAAGCTGGAAATGAACACGACAGATATGGGAAAGTCATTAAAAGGATTCAAAAGCAAAAACATGGTCTAAAGAGTCACAAGGAAAAGGGATTGGATTGGATTGGTAGGACAGAATGAAATGAAAAATCTGAATATTGAGTTGGGTTAAGTATCAGAGCCAAAAACTGTTTCTGTCAGATGTCCTGTCCTAGACTAGCTTACTGAAAGGATGTTTGCTCTGCAACAGACAAAGACACTTCGTTTGGATGTAAACCTGAGGATAACCTACAGAGGGATTTTGCTTTTTATGCTTCATGTTAATTCAAATCCTGGTCTAAATTCCCATAAATGAAGAACAAACATGACTACTGACTGCCTACACATGCCCATCTGTTCAGATGGCACAGCTCCCACTAACAATTTAGTTGGGCAGTTTCACTAAAGTCTAGGTGCCAAACCAGCATACGTTTCACAAAGATAAGTCTGTATGACATTACAAGCACCGTTTCATTTGCAAGATTGCCTTGTCTGGGACAGGTTTGAAGATTAGCCATCTAATGCTTCCCTGCTAGCCTAGTTTCATGGGAAACAAGATTATGCAATCACAGTGTGACTCCTCCTCTATCAGCCCATCCTCTTCTTTCATACAGAAGTTTGGCAAATCTCAGTCAGATTTGACAGAAGGGCAATGGTTTCAAAGTTATTATTTTTCTATACATTTCATTAAAATGAATGGCTGGTTAGAGGAGACCAGTGTTCAGCTGTGTAAACTAAATCCTTACTAGACAAGAGAAAATCTCCACAGGTGAATAATGTCTAACCCATGGGAAAAGCTACTATCAGAATTTCACTGGCACTAGACAGAAGGAAATCTAACCATTAGACACAATCCTTACTAAAGAGGACAGCTGCTCACAGAGCAACTTGGTTTTGATCACACTTCTCATCAAAGTATACAACCATACCAAATACCTGAAGGCAAATAGTGAAGAATCCCAAAGAATTCACAAACATTTCTGGCCAACACTCAAACACTCCATGCGTGCAGCAGAACAAATTGGCAGCACACTCTCAGCTTGCACAGGGCAAGTACAGTGCCATCCACCTACACATAGCAAGAGTGCATCAGAATATCTGTTGAGTTTTTCAGATTTTGCAAGTTCCTCAGTAATTCCCTACTGAATATTACAGAACTTGAAAAACTCATGTAAGCCCTCTCACACTTTTCTGAATGTTCAGTGTCATCCATAAAAAAACTTGGCCACGAAGAAAACCAGTTCAATGAGCAAGCTATCCATAAACTTGTACAACACAAAAGAAAGGCCTATGTGACAGCTCCCCCTAGCTGGTACTGTCCAGTCCAAGAACCTTGAGCCGTTTCATTGATAAGGCTACTCACAAAGCTACACTATTAAAAACTCTCAGTTAAGAACATGTTGAACTCAAAAGACCAGTGGCAGCAAACTGAGCTAGTTTTCAGCCTCAACAAATGGTAGTGCAGAATGGAATGAGGAAGCACAGGCTAGTTTCCAACTAAAGTAGTAACAAAAAGTGACCAATGCATACTGGACCAATGCAGGAGAGCAGGCAATTTTTTATCTTTTCAGCTTCAAAAGAAAATCAAATTTACAAAACTCTCAGCATACATAGGTGAGGTATTCAAAAGCAGCTAGAGTAGTAAGGGATATGGAGAACTGCCACAACTGTGCTTGTAGTGTCCCAGCTGTCCTGGCTAAGAACAAGGAGGCAAAAGACAGGAAGAGAACTGGATTAACAGTACTCAGTTAGATGGGCTGCACTCACAGCATAGAATTAATATAATCCTGGCAAGAAGAAGGAACATCATCCCATTTCTTTTCAAATGCACTGTGGCCTCAGATGATCCACCTCCACTGAGAATTATGTGGCAAGAAGAAGAATTTAATCTGGATGTCTGAACCATACTGGCATCAAGATTATCAGTGTTTCCACCATGAGACCTGCCCTACACTGGAACCCTTCCAAACTAGGATGTTGCTGTCAGGAAAATCAGACCCTCCCCATAATTCAGAATTCATTCAGAGAAATAATCTTTACTGAAAACCTTATTTGAAACTGCCATTTTGTACAATTTTTATTCCATTTTTTCTTTTCCTTTTTTTTTTTTCAATAATAACTAGCATTTCCTTTGGCAAACCTAACTCTAAGGTGATCGTTATTGCCACTGATACTCTATCCTGGGAAGAGGATTCTCATTACAAATGGTGAATTTTGCAGGTATATTTACTGGCCCTTTTGATGTTGTTGGATCAAATACAACACAGTTTCAATTTAGAGGTGTTTGATATCCTACAGAATAGCTTCACTGGAGTTCTTTATGCAAAACAGTGTCACTGACAGTGAGAAACAAACAAATATAAAACAAACCAACAAGTTATCATTTTGATTTTTCTAACTGTTTAGGACTAAGGAAGAAAAAAACATTCCTTGTGTTTTCTGAGAATCTTTTACTCTGCTAGGTAAAATTGGTGAAGACTTTTGAAGGATCCAATTTTGCTGGCAGTTACTCCTCAAACTAAATCAATAACTAACAATTTTTAATAGCGAAGCTCTTTCCGTCTGAGTGGCTGCAGTGCATGTTCATAAGCTGCAGTAATGTTTATTGTATACCAAGATGGAAAAGCTAGACTTTAAATTGTGTAACTTTCCATAACACAGTTTTCCTGAGGGCTGTTCAGCTCAACAAGCAGCCAAGGAAAAGGGAGGGTGAATGCAGCAGATCTGTTCCTTTCCAGCTTGAGATGCAGATGAGGCCCCACCCAGCAAACCAAACCTTTGGCATTCATCCACATGCTCCTCCAGGCTAAGGAAAGAGGAGCCATGGAACAATAAAGCCGTACAAGCCCTGCTCACCCTTCTCATTCTGATGCTTGCTTTCTCACAGAAATAAACAGCCCTAAATGGTAAACAAAGCTGTCAGGCTCATGGTCCTCCATAACTGCAAAGTAGCCATGTAAACCTGGCTTCTAACATGCCAGCATTTGTCCTGTTTTAATACAGTACAAGCTACAGATTTTTCTTACCCATTCCTCACCATGTCCATTGTGCTGGACACAAATAGGGTAGACCTTCAGTACAGTCAGAAACATATTTTCTTTCCAAATATAATTACCAATGAAGCAACAGGAAGACTCTCTCATCTGAAATTTAAGAAGTAATCACAATTCCCATAAATAACAAGATTTTTACTGCAAGATCAATGTGCAAATAATTTGGTAGAACATCACCATCTGGTGGATACACCCATTGACAATTTGGTTTAAATTTTTTTTTAAATTTTATTTTCCTGATAGTTCTTCAGCTCACTGAAGAATATTACATCATAAAGTCACCTTCAATGCATTTATTGTTAATCTATACCTTCTTCTTGGGACAAGAAACAAACCTGCAAAGAGGAGTAGGGGCTGGGAAATTCCTATTTTCACATACCATCCTGCGGTATGGTGGCAGACCTGTGGAGTCCAGACAGGTAAAGTTAATCATCAACTCTTCCAGGCTGCCAATCTTGTCCTTTGTGAAAAATAGCACATACCTCCTCCAAAGTCAGAGCAAACAGTATGCTGTTACCAGTTCGTTAAACAGCACAATCCACACCAAAGCTGAGATTTCTTTTTCCTTTTACTCACAGAACTGAGCAATTACTCTCACTGTTGATGGAAATTTTCTGCTTTGCATAGTCCCTACTCCCCAGCATGTCAGCAAAGTGCAAGATGCCACACTTTTCATAAATTCTAACTGGATAGTGGAGTAAAAAGGGAGGAAGGGAAGCAAAAAAACATCCATATTGTCTATGAAGAAATTCTGTCAGTTGAAAACTGTGTTGCCTAAAAGCATCATCTTCTCTTAGACCTGGTATCTCATGTCACAGAATCACAAAAGGGGGGAAGGCTGGAAGGGATCACAACAGGTCCTCTTGTCCAACCTCCCTGCTCAAGCAGGGCCATCTTAGAGCACATTGCCCAGGATTGCATCCTGATGATTCTTGAATATCTCCAGTGAGGAAGACTCCACAACCTCTTTGGGCAATTTGTTACACTCACGGTCACCTGCACAGTAAAGAAGTTCTTCCTCATGTTCAGATGGAACTTCCTGTGCATCAGCTTCTGCCAACTGCCTCTTGTCCTATTGCTTGGCACCATGTCTGTCTTGTACTGTGGAGCCCAGAACTGGCACAGCACTCCAGATGCATCTCACCAGGGCTGGGTAGAAGGGCAGGATCACCTCCCTAATGCACCCCGAGATACTGTTGGCCTTCTTGGCCACAAGGGCACACTGATGGCTCATGGACAGCTTGTCGTCACCAGGACCCACAAGTCCTTCTCTGCAGAGTTGTTTTCCAGCAGGTCAGCCTCCAGCCTGTCCTGGTGCATGGGTTTATTCCTCCCCAGGTACAGGACCCTGAATTTACCTTTGTTGAATTTCAGACAGTTCATCTCTGCCCATCTCTCAAGCCTGTTGAGATCCTTTTGAAACAAGAAGCTGAATATGGTATTTTCTGTCTCTTTTCTTTAATTTTTTTTTGTCTTGTTTTAATCCACAGCCCTGTCAAAGAAATCATATACATTGCAGGCTTGTTAACTTTCTCAGAGCATTATAAAACCCCAGCTTTTTTAGGCCTGTTTCCTTTTTGCAGGATCTCTCTGTGGTTGCATATAAGCCTCATGTGATCATTCTCTGTGTCTAGGTGTTTGTCTGAAAGTCCACTTGCTCCTTTCAATCAAAATCTGAGAAAAGGTAGTGGTCTCTAGATCTATTACACTGTAGCAAGCTCCATGTAACTAGGCTGATACAGAAATAATGGGGTGAAACTTTGACCATCAGGGAGACTTGTAGAGCACAGAGACTGTTGAGAGTGCAGAGCTCAGATTCCCAGAGAAAAAAGTGCCCCAGTCACTGAAGAAAACCTTGGGTTTTTCGCAAGATATTTTGAGATAATTAAGGCTTCAATGCCCTCAAACTAAATATTAAACTCCAGGGTGTCCCATTGCAGTTTACTCCACCTCCTTTATCCTGTTTTTAACTTACGCCCTTATTCCACAGATCCCTTAGCCTGGCACACTTCAACACTACATTATACTGATATATAACTAGGCAAAGAAAAAGCACAAAAATCAAACTGATTTCAATAGAAATTTGTGTTGTGCAATTTATATTGTTGCAATTTATAATGCTGCACATTATTAAAGCAGATGTAAGAGCTGTGAAATAAAATCTTTTTTGGTGAGATTTTACATAATAAAATAAAACCACACGGAACCACACAGCTGCTTCCTAATGTGGTTGTCAGAAGTTTGTACCATGAAGTTTCCATGAAAGACTGTGATGAGCAGTGACAGGGTGAAATAAGGCTCTACAGCCACTCAAATTAAAACTTGAAATGGTGACAAATAATAGGTTTAAAAATAATAATTTTCAGGCACTACGAAAAAATATGTTAACACCTATTTCAAAAAATATATAAAAAAAAATACAAATTATCACTAGCACATTAATTCAAGAGTTAACAACAAAACACTGTTTCTTATTTGTGGGCGTGGAAGAGATCCCAGGGCAGTAAATGACCTGAGAGAGAACCCCGTGTTCTTAAAGATTGCAAAGTCTCAAGGAGAATAAAACACCTGAATAGTGATTGAAATACCCAAAGCTTTTGTACTGTATTTAAAACAAAAGACCTTCTAAAGACAGCTAAAATACATAGTCAGAAGATGACAGGAAAACGGGCTCAATAGCAGATCAGAGATAAGCACATCCTTAAGACACTGTCAATAAAAAGAAGTACAATTTGGATTCATTGTTGTAGCAAAAGACTCTTTGGAAAAAAAAAAAAAAAAAACAACAAACGTTTAAAAGCAATTAAGCAATTTTACAGAAATAGTCTGGGATTTTGTGCAAAGGGAGAGAGACTCCAGGCTTGCCTCATCTCCTAGAAGCATCCCATATTCTTAGATGTGACGTTGCCATGACAACCACAACTTGGTGACCTCGTTATTTCAACCTAATCCTGCTTTGAAATTATAGTTGCTCCACCCTTTTGCCTGGCTAGCCTGATAACATAATCATTGTAAATGAGGATGGAAAAACACAGCAGGATACCATTCCCCTAGTGACACGGGACTAGTCTCACCTTATCAGGGAAACAGACCAACAATTAAACTACCCAAATCTAGAAGCCTAAAAGTAGATTTTTATTTTTGTTGTTGTTTTTGTTTTGTTGCTATTCTATCTGGAGAAAAAAAAATTTAATAGCTTGTCAGTGCAGGGATTCAGTTTTGAATGGAGGCTTTTTGGGAAATTCCTTTTAAATTAATTTAATGTCTTTATCAGGAAATTAAGCAGTAATAAGGAGTAGTTCTTCTTAATTATGCATTTGTTTTGACTAACAGCTGGACGAAGATTTAGGATGTACACAAAGAGTTAGGACAGAACTTGTTTAGCAAATCAGATTTGGGGTTTTAGGTTCAGGCTTGCCTTGCTCTATGTAAACTGGTTAAAGCAGTGAGTATTACAAAATTCCAGCTGTAGACATTGTGGAAATACTTACTACATTTGCTCACATGGTACAGGAACATTACTGTAATTCTGCACTTATTAAACCCGTGGACAACAATGGTACTGGTGCTGTCACAGATTTAAAGGAAACATTTTCTTGGCTCCTAGGGGAGGTAATTCAGAGTTTTTTATGTAGGTAGGATATATGAAAGCCAAAGGAAGAAGAAGTGGAGCAAATACCTTCAAAAGACCATAAATTTGAAGCTATTGGTATGTGATCCAGCTGAAGCACCATAGATTGTAGTTCACAAAATCATTTGGTTTTGGACTGTTCTTACATCTTTCTATCTCCCTCCCTTTTCTGTCAGAACAGTCTGATTTCTCTCTTTCTTGGTGTTTGCATGCTTTAGCATATGAAGACAGATTTTACCTTGGAGGTTGTGATGTAGCCTGAGACTTCTTGAAGGAATGCCACCCACAATGAGGGAAGTAAACTTGTAAATTATGGTCATTATTAAAAGAAGATGACAAACAGGAAGAAAGAGGAGCTACTTTGACAGAGAAGTACAGAGAACTATTAGCTTGCTCAGTACAGACACAAGACTTCTGTTATTATGGTTATATAGAAGTTATATTTTATGGTTATGTAGAAGAGTAATACGAAGATTCCCTCAATTCTAAGTTTACATGCCTCTGCCAGCAAAGGGGCTGAGTCAGCCTCTGAGAATATGAACCCGTGATTCTAGAAGGAAACTCTACATTTTAACATTTGTAGTGCTAAATTGTTCTTTCCAGCTTACATGTCACAATAGGGAAGTTGGGTGATGCCCTCTAAAATCAATCAGCAAGGACTCCGTGCACAAGCAAAAGCACCCACCAGGCACCCACAGATTTACACAGTGACAAGCCAGGAAAACCTTTACCCAGAAAGTGTTTTATTAACAGTGCAATCACAAGTCTGTTAGCAGTCGTCATCTCTGAGGTAGCTGATGAATTAGCAGGGCAAATAAAGTGATGATTTCTGGTAAGGCTTTACACAAAAAAAATCTTTTGAATCCTGCAGCACTGCTGCAGCAGTACTTGGGGATAATTTTCCTGAACAACCAAAACAAAATACCTAAAGCTCTATAACCATACATTGCAGGTACAACATGATGAGCTGACATCCAAGCTCTTTCCTCTGTGTCTTGACAATACCTTTGTATTCAAAAGCATCTGCAACAGGCAGGCTAAACCACCACTTGCATCTGTTGAAAAACTTGCCACTCCCAGATAGAGAAAATGAAACCACTGACAGCTTACACAATCACCTTCACATAGAGTCAGCCCAAGGTCTCTCAGGCACAGAGAATTTAGCTTTTCTCTACAAAAAAAAAATCCCAAACCAAATAAACAAACAAATAACAACTGCCTCCCTTCCAAGAAACAAAAACAAACCCCTCAACCAACCAACCAAATAAACAAAAAAGGGTGACCACCAAAACATACAATTAGTTTCTTCCATGAAGGGATCTCTTAACCTTCCCTTGGCCTTCCTTCCCCTTCAAGAGGGGCACTTTGCTGCCATTGGTCAACCATTAAATTATTAGAAGAGATGTGAATGTAATCATTAGCCATTTTTTGTCTTGAGTTGTTCAGCAGGGGTTAGAAATCAGTCTCCATTAAAATATTTTTCTTAAGCTCTGCTGAATCCCAAGAGCAGAGAATAGACATGAGTAGGAGATGTTTTTACAGCACTGCAGCAAAGGAAGCAGGTTTTCCTTCACTAAAAGGCCAAAGTTCATTTTCTTAGAATAGCAGCACACATTCCAAAATGGTGCCTCACATTTACCAAGAGCTATCAGGGAACAAGTGAACAAGATTTATGTCCAGATTCAAATTTAGTTCTCCTACATACAATAGTAAAAAGGCCAGACCATTCAATACTTAATCAGGTTTGGAGTCTGATTTTTCCAGCCTTGCTTGAGATCACCATATATCGTGTGCAGGCTGATTAATCCTTCTAACTTCTGATTCTAACACATGAATGGTAATATAGGAGCCCCAAATGAAATTCCAGGCAGGATGTGTTCTTTGACAATTGATTTTTGCATCTATAGTCTGAGTTCTTAATCTATTACAACCTAGTTTGCTGTACTCCTTTCAGAAAAAAAGAATATATTTTCCCTGTTACAGTTATGGTCCCGGATTTGAACAGCAGTTAAAATCATTCTATATTCAAAACAGCTAACATACTAGGGGGAAAAAATTTACTAACTCTTTCTTGTATAGTTTAAAGTAGATTGCATAGCAGACTTCTTGCTGAATTCGGGGGAAACAATGACTCCTTACTGACCCTGCTATGGAATCTGTAGGTATGAGTTTTTATAGACGATAATACAAAGTTCTTTCACACAAATGATTTTCTGCTTTGTACAAATTTAAAACAGAATTAGGAACAAAGCTCCGCTTCTCTCCTAGATCAGCAGTGACACCTAGTGACCAGGGACTAGAGGAACCACGTTCGAAGAGGAACCGATTTGCACTGGGCTGGATTACATTACAAAACTGTAGGGTGTGGCAGGAGGGCATAAACCAAATAAATACTTACATTAGCTATGGGGTCATTTCAATTTACACAGAAATGCTACATCTGCTTTAAAGAAAATTGTTTTTCAAATCAAAAAGAAAGGAAGGGATGTTTTCATAAGCAGGAAAGAAAACATTTGGACAAGTAGAATGTAACTACCCAGTGAAACCTGGGAAGGCTCTGGGGCAGACCATTCCTACACATGAATGATGTTCACAGGACAGGGAAAAATCCCTAATTCTAAAATATAATTTTCCCAACTCATCCAAAAAGGATAATTATCAGAACAGAGTGCAATTGCTCCTTATTGTGGTCCAAGTTCTTGCTTGTATAGATAAATCTCACCAATATAGCTGTATTAGAATAACTTATTCCACTTAACCTACACCAGAGCACCTCTATCTGGTCATATGAATCTGGAATAAAATTTATTTGGTTATTGATCATTACTTGGATCAGTAACTTGTGGTTGCAGGGCAATGCTGAAAAGACTACAGTGCTCTTATAGGCCCTGCCCCACATTGGTTGTACATCCTGTATTATATGACAAGGGAGGAGCTCTGCACATGTTCCACAAATATGTGGTTAGCTCCAGCCTCTAAGTGACCTTTACTTTGTAACATACCATCCATACAGTAACCTTTTCCCAAGAGGAGGTAACACAAAAGCTCGAAAGCTGCAGTAATGCCGGTCACAGGGGCACAGAATCTGCTGAGCCGTAGAGACCCACAAGGATCAGCGAGTCCAACCCTTAGCCCTGCACAGGACCATTCCCAAGAGTCACAACATGTGCCTGAGAGTATCATCCAAATGCTTCTTGAACTCTGGCAGGCTTGTGTGTTATTGAAGCAGGCTTTGCTCCTCAGGGAAAGGATGCTACATTCATCCTGAAAATCACTCTTTTTCTCCCAGCTTTTCAACAGGTTTAAGATTTGCAAAATGCTCTGCACTGCACTTGAAACATAAAAAGTTAAAAAGATGCCCAGCAGTAATGTTAGGAGAGTTTCCACAGGAAGAGATTAATCAAAATGGAAAACAAAACAAAACAAAACAAAACAAACAAACAAACCAACCAAAAAAAAAAAAAAAAAAAAAGAGAGAGAGAGAGAAAAATCTGACCAAACTCCATAGTAGAAGAAAGTAGCAGAAGACATACACTCTAGATCAAAAGACAAATGTACAGTTCAAAAGTGGAGCCACTAATTCCTTATACAATATCTCTCAGATTATACTTATGGTGGAATAAATTTTTGTTGTTGTTGTTTTGGGTTTTTTGGTTTTTGTATCATAGGAACAAGTGGCATTGAAGGCCTAATCAGTCTCCCTTATCTTCACTTGGTGTTTATTTCACAGAGAAAGTGACTCCAAGTGACAACACAGAGACACTCAGGCTTGTAATGTCCAAACTGGAAAAACTATGCTGATTTGTGCAAGGTTGCTTGCAAAAAACACTTAAAATCACAGATAACAGAGTTCAGTGAAAGGAGAGACATCCATGACTAGCAGCAAAGAGATCATGAACCACAGAGCCAGAAAAGCTATACATGTTCTATGAGTTTTTAAGACAGTTCCACTAGAAAAAGTGTTCAGAAATATAAAAGAATGCTACTTATTCTTTGAATTTCTGAGGCAAGGAATAGTGGGGACTGATGACAGAGAAAGTTTAAGAATTCTGTCTTACCTAAAGATGACAACTAAACTACATCTTTGACTTATGAAAAAATACGTTGCACAATGACTGGCAGTGTCAGAAATGTGTGTCTTGTTACACCCAAAAATAAATCCAGCCTGTTACTTATGCTTGCTATAAGTGATTTGCCACATAACCAAAGAGACTTCCTTGTTCTCCTATCTCTACCACAACCTAGAATAAGATCCCCTTAAGGAAAGAGGGAAAAAATCCAACAGAGACCAACTGATTATTCCAGTCAAATAACCCTGGGAAAGAAATCCAAACAAGCTACACTGCACCAAGACTAGAGAAAGGAAGAGGTCCCATGTTTCACTCGTTACATCTTTTTCTCACAGACATCAAGATAGTTGATGAGACTAACCACTTGCCTTGGCCTGTTTTGTACAGAATATAGGTAAGTTTGAAGAGGAAGAGAAGTTTTTGTTGATTTAATCTACCAGCAAGACATTGGTTACTTTTAAATGAAGAAACGGCATAGACTTCAGAACTCTGGAAAACTGTTCTCTGTGTGACTGCTCTTTGATAAGCAGTTTTGACCCTGGCCCTGAGTCTGTGTAGTACCACTAAGAGATCCACAAAAAGTGAAATATAGCCATTATTTGACCTTTGTGAAATTTTTAAGAGTCAGAATCACTGCTGGAAAACCTTTAGGGGTCCACAAATAGGAAAAACAATGACAAACATTGCCCTAAATTAGCAGGTCTTCAGTTCTGTTCCTATCTCTAATGTGGGCTGTCTGTGACCTTACAGAAAGTTCAGTAGGACGTTTGACATTAAAATAATCAGCTATGTGTTGTAACATCTTTATTTATATATTAAGTTGAAGTGAACTTAACTTGTATTAAGATTTGCAGCCTTCTTTATGTGGTATCTTCCTTTATAAATAGTGAAGGAATGGTCAATATCTATTCACAGCATAATTTATGTATTTACTAATTATTGTAGATTACATTTGAAGTGAGGTGATCACACACTTGTTAGCTCTAATTACAACAGAAAAATCATTAATCATAACTTTATAGTACAGAATAGGTATTGTAGATTGTTAAATATCTATTTAGCTAAACATCTATTTAGCTTAAATAATAAGCTAAATAGATGTTTAGCTTATTGCTGTACCACTCCTATGATATCAGTGAATACCCTAAATATCCAGAGGTAATAAAAATATCTGTAATGCCTTTGCTGTTTTTCAGTTTTGTGATCTGAAATGCTGAATTGCAAAAGAAAGCAGGGGCAATGCACTAGGGTGGGGAGGCAGAGAGACTCTCTTGATGTTTCATAATATGAAATGTAGTATAATTAGAAATAGAGTAATAAGAAAGTCCTCACCTCCATGTAAAAATTCAACTTTTCCCCAAAATAAAATGGAACATTAAGATTCAAGAACATAACCTTGTAAGCAGATCTATTATTTCTTTGCATCAATCCCTAAATTCTTTCCTGGGTGTTTTTTTGCCTAATGATCTTACCATTAGATTCGACAAAATTGAGTGCAATGTACTGCAAATACAGTCAGCTGATATTGAACTTGTTGATGAGGAGTGTCAAAATTGACAAGTTCTCTATTGCATCTTATTTTATTGCTATTTTGTTTCAACATGTGGCTTTGCAAACAAAAAAAAACTTTATTGCTTGCTGGTTGAAAAGAAAGGTCATGCTCAGGAATACATTTCATTAATCATGATTCAGACTCTTTTATCTGTTTTCCATTTTGATGTAAATTCCAATTTGTTAATAGTATCTAGGTACAAAGGTAAAAATAAAAATATTTCATGGAGTTCTAGAGAATATCACTGACAAACTAAGGTCATAACTCTATTTTTATATCAGGGAGGTGAAGTTTTCTTAAAAACATTTTCTGGGAGATACAGGAGCAGCAAAGACATCAGCAAAATATAACACTTTTGTTTTAGCGGTGTAATCACTTCTAGACCTAGTGCTAAATGCAGAGATTGCTGCTCAGATTTTTTTTTTGCTGATAAGCCACTAAAAGATCCAGTTCACCATATGACCCCAAACCAGCTGCTCTGGCAGCAGCAGTGATGCAGCAGAGGGTAGGCATGAAGAACTGTGAACTAAAAGCCAAGAAGAGGGATGACACATTACCTAAATCCAGAATTTCAAGACCATATTTCTAAGCAGCAAAATTCTACCAAGCCAGTCTGTGCTAACTTTAATTCCCATGACCACTGCAACACTTTGTGGAACTAGATTGAGAACCACATCTATCCAAAAGAGATATTTGGTGATCTTTTTCAACAAATAGGCCTGTAAGTAGTCATATAAGCACAAGTGAAGGCGTAAAATTTGGGCAGAAATAACTAAATAGATCAAGGGAAGGAAATGCTTAAGCCAGTTTAACAGCTAACAGAACTGCCCTCCCTGATGCTGTCTGTGTTTCCAGGGCCATATCAAGTTGTATCTAATGCAGTCTGTGCCAGCTCTCAAAAATGACTCAAAAGCAGTTAATTCATTTTAAAAAAAGGTAAATATTAATAATACAATAAAATGTTTGAATGTTACATACTACACACAAAAATACATTTTAACTAATGCATAAGTATGCATTAATTTAGGCTCCCAGTGTAAAATATCCAAGACTCTATCATTTATTATATACATTACACAAGTCAAAAGACTAGTTTACCAACTGGAAAATAAGGAACCTCAAAATTTAAAAAGCTGGTTTGTACATTACAATTATAATGAAGATGCTAAGTCCTGTTCATGTACCCTTTTTTATACCTGATTCTCTTCAGCCCTTTTCCAGTCCCATCAGAATGAGGACTATACACTTTCTCTTCCTAACCAAATCCTTACACTTCTCCTAAAACAAGTCAAGATCGATTCTTCACTCAAATTCATTAGCAATATTGCATGTGAAAAGCTTCAAGACAGAAGTAATTTAGTAGTTCTTTAGTAGCTCAAACGTTTCTTTAGCAGTCCCCTTCTAGCTCCACTCCAGCCAGATCTCTAACCTTGATGGATTGTTTCTGCCCAGCTTCAAACAGGGACTTTCAAAACTGACACTAGTACCTCATATCTGTCAAAATGTGAATGTTCAACAAAGGTACCGAGTCCTCTCAGATAATTAGGGCTTTGCTCACAAACCTTCTCTTACCATTGACACAATCTGTAATTTTGTATGGGGAAAAGAAGAATTGTCAGAAATTTTCAGACCTTTAGAATTATTTATCTTGTGCCTCAGGGAATCCTGCTGGATTCTGTGAATTGCAGTGACAGGACCACTTTTGACTAAACTATGCCTGCAAATCCACTAGAAAGGTTTTAGAATGAACTTCCGCCAGCTTACAAGTAGATCTACTTTCCATGGATTTAAAACTCAGCACCTGTGCCTAGTTAACCACTCACAATCAAACCTTGAATGAGGTCTAAGTTTCTGCTTCCCATGAATATCATTTGTAAGCAATGTTTTTGCCTGCAGGAAACATTACGAAGAAACCACAAAGTTGCCTCCAATTTAGAATTAGGAGCTACTTCTGTGCTTAGTTTGAATAGGTTCACATGACTTAGGGGTAGTCAGACATATGGCTGTCTACACACACCTGAAGTTGAGTGAACCTTTTTCCTCCTCTGCCTGCTTTGCAAGGTCAAGGCCTCTCCTTTCAGCTGTAGTTCAGAATGCTGTAATCTATTCCTTCCTCACTCCTAAAACAAATTGCAACAGACAACTCCTGTCCATTCGAAACTGCAGCCTCTACAATTGCCCTCTTCTTGTAACTCTCACATGAAACAAAAGGTACTTGTGCTTCTCATCTGCCATGGCCTTGGATTTGTTTGGATTAAGAAAAATTCTGATGCTGTGGTTAGCAGATAGTTATATCACTGGGATCCACTCAAGTAGCTGAGGAAAGAGGGAGTCCTCCAGCTTGCAACCCTCAGATTTAAATACTTCTGGATAGAGAATAAATTTGGCTCCTGATCCTACATTTTGTTCTGTTTTTCAGACAGGTAGAATACCAGACAAACTCTAAAATATAGCCTTTTGTGTATTTGCTGTAGTACTGTTCTGGTCCAAGCTCATTGCTCAAGTATTTTACATAAATCCTGGTTCTTGTAATTGTTACGATTTATGTCCACCCTAAATACAATCAAGTATGTTGGGAGAAGTATGGGATAAAAAAATAAATGCAGAAGACTGAAATGGAAAGTATTATTAAAAAGCTGAAATTTTGAAATTAACACTGTATTTTTCAAAATAAAATAATATTTTCCATTTAAATTATTATTTTGTGTTCTTCTATATTTTTCAATTCCCACTTCAAGTAAAAGTATGATGAATATTGATTTGTTCCAGAGAAGAGCACCCACAAGAACATGATATTTAATTTTATCCTCCTTGTTTTGTTAGACATTTTTGTATTCTTTAGTCTTTTCTTATTTTTGACATCTAGGGAATGGGGAGACGTTCACAACCTCACATGAAACAGGAAGTCCTCCTTGTGCTATTAATACACTATGGAACATAAGTGCCTCCTAAAATTGCAGCTGTGTGGCAGACAAGCAATGCAACTGTTTAATGCAATTTAGTCAAGAATAGCTAAAGAAGGAAAAACCTTAGGAAAAATCAGAGACAGATTCCAGCTTTGCTCGTTAAGGTTTAAAGAAAAGTACTTTATGTGCCTGAATGACTTCCTCAGTGCGGTGTGCTCCTTTCCAAGTCCTGAATTCATGCCTCTTATTCTTTCGAAAGCTGACTTCAATTTTAGACAGCATCCATCTAGAATGACTTGTATGTTTTTAATTTCTCCTTTGAATACTGAATTTAAACAAACAGGTTTGGCTGAGTGGCTTTAATCTGAAACAGATAAAAAGTTTTGAAAAAGAAAAGTAAGTATGTTGAGTGCACCAAAGTGAACTTTCATTCATTTACTCCTCATTTTTTTTCTGTTGCATACAACAGGATAATTTAGCACTCAGCTTTTTCAAAGACCTGAAGGAGAAAGAAATAATAAGATCACTACGGAAGTTCCATATAAATCTTTTCCAGAAATCTTAAACAAGAAGCGAGTGCCAAACTAAGTTTGTTTTCTATTGCAAATGAACTGGATAAAGTTGAAAATTAGTCCAAGGTAAATGGGACATAAGTAAAGCACCAGAGATTTCAAGAACAGGAGTTTGACTGCTCTGGTATTATCTAAGGGACTTTTAATGCCATAATTTGTTCTTTATTCTTCACTATTGCAAAGCAAGTCTGGTTTATTACTACATTGTTAACACTATTTAAGAATTTCAATTTCTTGCATTAGAACAAGGTAAGTTGTTTGAAAAAATTGAACTCTCTCTACAAACAAAAACCTTGAGATCTTCAGATCTGATATTGGGGTCTCCTAATTTCTAAAATCTTGGATTCTTATTCTTACCATTGGAACAAAACTCCTTGACCAGGCTGAACTGACATGAATAGTAGGAATAGGTCTGCAATGAAAATATCTTCTCAATTCAGCCAACCTTAGTAAAAAAAAAACCTTCATGTTGTAAAAATTAAGGACACGTTATGCTTCTGCTTAAGTTCAACTCAGAATATGTGCATTAAACAAGCATATAAAACTTTCAATTTTGGGGTCCTCAGTTAAATATATCTGTGCCAAAAATCGGTCATTAAGTAGGTTAGAAATTGAAGCCCCATTGAATTTCCTGCTCTGTCAATGTAAACTGACTCTCTGCTGTTGACTTTCGTAGAATCGGGATTTCATCCAAGACACTACAATCTAAAACAAGTTCTGAGAAGTTTCAGCTGCCCCATTTATCACAACATAGTTTTATATTGAAAAGATAAAAACTGAGATTATACAAGTTACACTATTTTTCACTGCTAACCATTATTATTATTTTGTACATCTAGAACTGTTGAATCAAACAACAATTACAGAAGTAGAGAATCCAGGCTTACAGACTGTCATCTTTGTTGAATAAGAGACTAAGAGTTCACATTACATTGACTAGAAAAATAGAGAGAAAGAAAAGAAAAAGAAAAAAACCCCCTCTATCGCTGCCAGTGTGCTTAGAACAAGTAAATAACTTCCTCCCCATCATCCAAGTAACAACCACCAAATAAGAACAAATAGCCTCCAACATTTTTCCAAGAATCAAAAACATCAATTATTCCACACCCAGATGTCAAATCTGTCTTCTCAACTTGTAACAATTTCTACCACAGTCAAACAAAACAGATACAGCAAAACAAAACCTCAGGCATAGCATGGAAAAATGGAAAGAATGGGGAATAACTGGTGAATACACTATAGCAGAGCAGCCTCTGCATCCAAAAACTTGCCTATATCTCATCCACACCACTGCCGAGGTATCAGCTGGTCTAATAGAATATATTATCTTCCCTTATAAACAGGTGATCAGCAGGTAACAGACAGTGCCCTTGACTTCCACTTTGCCTGAGCTTACAGGCGTGCTTGCAGTAAAATTATTATAAAAGAAATCCTATGATCCTGAACAGAGATGCCTATAGCTGTTTTGTGTAGTATGGGGCCAACCAAATTGCTGATAGTATAGAAACTTTGCTAGATCTCGGCATATTTCTACAGATTTATATGTTAAATCAAAATTTTCTGAATCTTCTCTTAGAAATAGTTTGTGAATAAGTATTGATGTTCAGGTTTCCCTTTACACTGCCACACACTAACATATGAACATGTTACAGTTCACATACAGATGTTTGTTTTGCTCAGCCATCTGTTCCATCTGAAACACAAAAGAGATCATAGTAAATGAACTCCCACTCTAACTCTCTTTCTGAATACACAGACAAACAACTGGGTTCTCAACAAAACAGGTCTGTTGGTTTTCACAGTGTGTTGGAAAATATTGCACTTTGTGGATGACTCAGAAAGTCAGGTCACCAGTCTGAACAGTGAGGAATCCTGGCAAGGTAATAATGAAAAAATGATGAGTGATTATGGGGTAAGGGAACATACAGACCACTACAGAAGAATTTTATTTGCAGGATGGTGTCCTGAGTCTTTTTTTTTTTTTTTTTCTGTTATATTATAGGTGTTTTGTAGTCCATGGCAGAAAAGGCAGAGAACTGTAAGAGAATAAAGGGTGTAGCAGAATGTGTTAACTGGAAAGAAAATTCAACTAGTTGGTGCAACTGGAAGACAGTAGAGGAAAGTTTAAAAAGGTACAGCTGCTACAGTACTGTTAGAGAAGTAGTTCTCATGAATATGAAGAGATTTTTCTACCCGGAAATGGTGCTTATCTGTTCCTGCCTCCCGATCATATATCTGCATGAAAAACGGTACATTTGTTGGTTTCCTGGTGCCCACAGTCATCCAAGGCTGTTCCAAATCTGAGTCCCGAAAACCATTTTAGAATATCCTCAACCTAAAAACTGAGCAGGTATAAATAGTTTGCCTAGGGGATGATCTGACCTCCAAACAAATCAACATAAGTAGATTCAAATCTCACTGGAGAAGGCAACAGTAATACCTTGAGCCAAGAGGGTTCACTACAACTACTCACACTAACTGTTTATGTTGGCATATATCCAGTCAAATTTCCACACACCAGCCCAGTTCTCACTACAGGTTTCACTTGGCTATCACTGCAATAGGTCATGTACTCCAGCATTGCAATGGGTATAGATACAGCATAATACCTGACTTCAGGATGAAAACTTTCCATTTTATACTCTCTGAAGTAAAACAACCAGACAAAGCATGTGATAGAGCCAATCAAATTCATGTCCTAATACCTGCAGTCAGGCTTTAAACCAGAATCGCACTCAGGGACTAAAAGCCAGGCCTAGGGAGATCAAGTAACACAACCTTACCTCTTATTCTGCATCTCAAGAAAGCCAAAGAAGCAAACAAAATCACAAAAATGACAAAATTTAAACCAGGAGTTTCTGTGGAGGTATTCTTACCTTAAACTTCCAAATATGGGTATCAGCCCCATATACCATCCTTCCTGATCTTCCTATGTATTAAATGGCAAGTAGCCACTAAATAAGGAAATTTTGTTGGTTTCTTTTTTGTTGTTGTTTATTAAGGATGTGTGGCACTACAGCAATAATATTTTTTTAACAGAAAACTATTATTCTGAAAAAAAAGAATGCATTAAATATTTGCACTATAAAAACAAGGGTAAAGACTAACATTACATCTGAAAAATGTTTTGGCATATTTGATACACACATGAGTTTGGAAACCAAGAGTGAGAGTAAAAGCTGACAAAAGTAAGGTAATAATTTATAAATCTGTAAAACTTCCCACATATGCAATTATTTAGAATTACATTCAGAGATATCCAGAGTGACACCAGCCAAACTGGATCAGACCCTGGAAGCTGTTCAGTGATGCTATTGTTGTAGGAATCTACTAAAGCTGACTTATCTTATGCTGAGCAGAGCAGCTGTATCTCAGGAAGAAAGCTAAGTTAGCCCAAGAGGACAAACCTACACCTACACTGCAGTAACAGTTACGTTTGCAGCAGGTCCAGCTCAAGAGCCCCTGCACTGCCCTGCCCTGCACAGCACAGAAAAACAGAAACAGGCAAAACAAAGGAATGAGTTTTTGAATACCTTGAGATTTATATTCAGTCCCGTTGCTTGTGGGTAATTTTTCTATCTGACCTCCTGCACTATAAAAAGTCTTCATCTGGGACCTGTGAAATTTGCAGCTTTTCTGTTAGAATGGCTGTGTTTTATCATGGTGAAAAAGGTTTTGTGGAGCAAGCCCAGAGAAGTAGGACACTGAAGCCAAAGCAAGTTACATTCATTCAAGGTCATATTAAAGGGAAATGACAACATCTCTTGTATAGTTCTTCTTTTAGGCCACATTATTGACCGTGTGTTTTTCCTACTGATGTCTTAGGCATGAAACAATAATGTTATATCCCATAACCAAAGTAAAAAGCATAGAGACTCTTTAACAGGAAAAAGATACATTTACAGCTCTCCTTACTCAGCACTGGTCTTGATACAGTCTATAACAGCTGATATCATGGCATAAAAAGACTCAGATATACTGTGCTTCAAATACTCACCCTTGCTGATTCTCTTACTCCTTGACAAATATACACACCTTAAATATTAATCACTAGGAGTTTACACACAGACTAGTCATAAACACCCTTATTTTAGAAACACTGGTTCAATCACTGCCATCTTGTTTTCAGTTAACCTCCTTCAGAATAAAGCCACTGTCCCTGATAGATTTGATTTGATATATAAGCCTTTCAGACTCATTTCTGTTGTTCTTCTTGATGCATTCTGTTCTAGTCTCTACCTGCATATAACCACACAAATTAATGTTGATGCTTACTCAGTACAGTGACAGGATTATTAGAGCACTATTTTGTTGTCCACAATAAGCTCCCTCTTGTGACTCTGGTGTTCTGTAATTAGGCCCCTTCAGACATACAGTTTGGTTATTATGGTTCATCAACTTATAATGCATTATTCTAAATAGCTGCATTTTCATTCTTTTTTTTCCTTTTCCTTTTTTGCTGTTAAATATTAAAAAAAAATCAGATCATGGAAGAAGTAAAAAGAATTACTCACCCTTCGTCTCGATCTAACATAATGTTTACGGGCAGCAGGGACAGCAGGAAGACGTTCTTGCGAAGAGAGGAACTTGAGCAGCTTTATAGGACAACAACCTAGGAAGAAATGACAAGCCAATACCCACATTTACTGTTTGTAAATCTGAGCATTGATTCTGCTTTCACGAGTGGCTTTCATCAGATGCAAATCAGAAGCCTGGCATCTGCTTGAGTAACCAGGCAGCCCTGTCCCCCTTTCAGAGGAACAAAAGCCATACAATCAAAGGGTTTTAAGAGGATGACAAACTTATTGTAAGCTAGAAAAGGTTAAAAGTCTGCCAGAGCTTAAATATACCTCTCAGAACTACCAAGTATGGAAGCATTTCTGACCTTTCTGATTTTTTTTCCTGTGAAATATTTCTGTATATTTGAAACATGATAAAAAGTGACCAAACAGGAGAGAGAGAAACTAGTTACATGTCTTAGTTCCCATCCAATTATGAAAGCTTGAGAAAGCAAACTTAGATAGTTTTATTTGTTCTCAGATTTCAAAAATCCTGCTCTGACCAACAGCACTCTGGCTGTTGTAACAGGGCCTACCTGTGCTTCCAGCATCAGTGGCAAATCTCCTTCTCTAAAGATGGGTAACAACAGGAGTTCACCCCAAGCCTGTTATTTCTTCTCTCAGAAATCTTCACTGAGAGTGGCACACCCTGGAAAATGCCTAAATCACATCTGGGTAGAGAAAATCATATTTTTAAACTTGCTGAAAATTCACTACTTTTAATTACGTCCATTATAGGCACACTTTCCCAGCAACAGGGTAAACCAGATTACTACTTCTACTGAAAATCTTACAGAAAAATGTCTAATACTAACTTCACATGTATATTTATTGTGAAAACAAAGTCTTTTGCTGTCTGGTAACAGCATAAAATAGAAATTCATATAAAAATATATTAATATTTAACTCATCAAAGTGTGTCTTTCTAATAGTCTTATTTTTCATTCATTTGGGAATAATCACAAGGCTTATCCCAACAACTATGAAGCTAGAAATCAGCATTCAAAGACTTGAAATGAGCCTGAAGTGTCAGCTTGATAATTTTTCAGCTTTTTATTTAATGATTGGTTCCAGATTCCAAAGTATAGAAAGGAACACCATCTCACACACAAGTTTTATCTTTATAAGAACATGATTTTTTAATGCTATTAATAACTAGCTGGAAAATAATTCAGTCAGAGTAATGTCTGAAAGACCCTGCTGCTGTGAAGAAACCACTCTTTATAATTATAAACAATTTAATTTAAAACAGGACTTGGTTCTAATGTTTTGAATACAGTCTGACAGAACAACCTGTGATTTCTTCTGCAGGAATTGAAGCACGCTCTCATGTTCAGAGATAAAAGCAAAAGCTGGCAATTCTTTAAGACAAAATCAGAAAAAAATATTCAAAGCCATAGGAAGGAGTTTTGGGGCTGTTTTTTTTATATAGTATGAACTGTGTAAACCAGATTATAAAACTCAGTGTCACAAAATACCATAGAGCCCAAAAATATAAATAGAACTGAAATTATGTTAAGTAAAGGAGAAATCCATTGATACCTATTGGACTGATGGTACAAATGTAACCTTCAAGTCAGATGGATATACTAAAACTTGCCAGGCTTTCCCTATAATTTCTGTCTTTAGTTTCACGTTTTCAGCACCATGCTGGTGCACATATCTCCACTGGAATACCGAAGGTATAAACTAGCTTGAAACAAACTACCTTCTCTCTGAAGCATAGAATCTGGAGTTCAAGTAAGGCAGATGAAAATTATGGGTCGGGGGGGGGAAAGGCAACTGCCAAACACAAAACAAAACAGAAATGATGATTTAAAAATGAAGGAGTCAAGAAAAAGATCCCAAGAAGGAAACAGATTCTGCTATCATTGTAAACACAGAAGGTAAAAGGCTACTTCAAGGAGGAAACATGACATAGAAGCAAAACATGAATGATGATGGCTGGACTGAGCATCCTGCATTCTGGCCATCACATCTCAAAGACTACCCTATTTGCTGCCAATGAGAATTTCTCCCAAACTCAAACTCCTTGTGGGGAGTAAGAGGGTTGCAGAAAACAAAACAGAGGAAGCAAGTGATCCCAGACTGCAACAAATCAAATAAACGAAGAGGTCAAAGCATGAAAAGTGGAAAAGCAGGGGAACTGATGAGGGATGTAACACAGAGCACTCCTGACAGCAGCCCACATAGCTGATGGATGCTGTCAAGTGGTGGTCTGCCCAGGAACAGAGACATCACTGTCAGAAGCAAGATCCTGAGCTGGACTCAGCACCTGACACTGAGCTGGCACTTCCATCTAGAACCCACTAAGTTCTTAAGGCAACATGATCAGGAAAAGAAAAACAGAAGTTACACTACATAATTTTTCGATACGGTATCTTGTGTTTGAAGTTGATCTTGCACCCACGGCAAGGCTTTCCTCACAAGGATCTTTGTGTTAAGTAACATCACAAGACCTTTCTCCTTCTAAAAGCAATGTCTGGGTTTATTATATCTATTCAAACTAGATCCAGGAAAAATAAGAAACTCTTTGCTGAGTCATGCTCAGAATAATTCTTGCCCTCTCCATGATTCCTTTCAGATGCAGACATTTATACAATGTTTCCTGAGAAAGAAGATAAATTAAGAACTTTATTATTAGTCCTGAAAATAAGTCACTTTCACAATATCAGCCTTGCATAACCGGTTTTTATCTAATAGTCATCTGCATAATAATTATTTATCCCAGACTCTTCCACAGAATCACAGAATATAAGAACAAGTGTTAGAGTGGCATGCTATGTTTGCTTAAGATAGATATTCTAGGATATCTTCAGTAATTCAAATTGCAAAATAAGGATGATAAATTTTACTAATGCTATCCAAAATGCTGATAGCCAAATGTTAAGTACAGTATTCCTCCTTATTATGTTTTTAAAAATAATATCTAATATGAGCATGACATACTGCAATAAAAATGAAATAATAATATAGACAATAAACTAGGATATAATTGTTTTCCACATAATCCTACAGTTTAAACTAGATCTCACTTGAAACTCTGAAATATTATCAGATAATACATGCTGAGTCAAAGTGTTTTAAATTGTTAGTTTCAACATCTCATTAAATCTATGAGATACTTGTGTCTAAACAATGTTAGCTCTCTATTAAGGCAGTACACAGGATAACACAGATAAAAGGTTAGAATCTTCCTAGTCACTTTAGTACTTTTAATCTTATTTCACTTTACCATCAGGGCACTGGCAGTATTAACTGTAAGATTTCCAGACATTTAAACAAAAACATCAAATTCTGAAATTGCATTAACTTCTCACCTTCTCTTCCCATCATCGTTTTCATTTTTTTTCTCCTCCTGTACACACAAACATGCAGACATTCTCTCACACACACACAAAAAATCCCACTGAAAATCAGAAAGAGACAACATTTTTTTATTGTGAAAATACAGAAGTAGACTCTCATAAATGTTAAGCTACCATGGATGGAAGTCTAAACATTCAACACATAATTTGTAACTTTAATCAACACATCTCATTTTGCTAATGTATCCTGACTGGCTGCCTGAGTGCTAATGAGCGTCCCTGAATGCTAATGGCTCTGTGAAACTAGATGGCCTCTGAGCATTACATGGATTATCTGAAACTTATTTGCATCTCAGATTCCCAGCACCATTCAGCTTCACCTCTCTTTGACCTTGACATTTTATAAACTAGGGAGAACAGTTGTGTTATGAAAGAGAAGCCAAAAATGAATCAAAAAATGCAGGCAAGAATATATCCATCTGCAATAGATTTGAAACAATTTGCTGAGTTGAATATTCTCACACTAGAATGTGGTCACTGTAAGATATTATACATCTTATGTCCCCTTTCTTTGAACTCTGATGCTTAGGAATAGAGTTACTGTAACCAAAAAAGCTTAAGAACATAAGTAAGACAAGGATTGTGAGAAGAGTTAATACCTTTTAGAACCAATTGATTTTCCAGCAATTAAAGCCCCTAAATATATTATACATTACTGTGCATATCACAATGAGGTAATGTAATAATACGTATATCATAAATTCAGCACAGTTGGAGAAAATTTCAGGGACACAAGACCTTCTTCATATATTATGTATTAAAATCATATATTCCCTTTCCCCCAACATTTAGTATTTATTTGATGATTGTCAGATGTGCTCTGTAAACTTGCCATTTCTGTAAATCCCACCATCCTATTGCAGTGAACAGACATTGCATCAGTGTCCCACTTTAAAGGGAAATCTGTACCGGAGGTTTTATTTCAGTGTTCTGTGTGTCACAGCACCCTGTAGAAAGTCAGAAATTTCCCCTGAAAGCTTTTTCTCTTTGTAATTTTTTTAATAGTTTTCCATGCTGTATTTTTTATGTGAAGAAATGCATATATACAAATATACATACATGCACATATATATTTACATATTTTCAGGAAAAGAAAATTTCTTGTCTAGTAAGAAAAATCACGAAAATTATAATTGAAGAATATAGTGCAAAGGTTATTTTAAAATGAACTGGGTTTCTACCCTTTGTTACCCCCAGAGTGAACAGACACATCATGTTCACATAATGCTCAGATCTGTTTCCCAGCTTGAAATACACTGGAAGCTCTTGGTGTATTGTTAAAGTCAAAACCCAGGAGAGTTATCAGCCATTGGATTATCAGGTTTGATCTCTGTGATGTACAGTCCATTATACCACCAAATTCAAGATGGAATCCTTAAGCTGTTGTTGACTCAAACATACCTCCCAAAAAGGTATATGACTTCCATCTGTGAATTTCAACTCATGCAATATCCACACATTCTCTTTGTATTTGCTTTGCAATCACTTTTCCTATTAAAAATAGTTTCTAATAGTAATTTTCCATTTCTACTTCCAGATGATAAAATCTTTTCATTCATGGAGAAAAACCAAATTAAAGACCTGTACTTTTCTGTATCTGCTTTTCCATCTGTCTAAACACACTACCATAGGCTACCTTATCTAACTTGTCCTTTTTCTTTTAATATTTACATTTTCTCACTTCAACTTTTCTGAGTATTGTCTAGTACTTCAAGATTTATTAAAAGTCTTACCAGCATGCCAGATGTTTTTTTAGTTCTTTAAAGACTGTTTGGTACAAATTATCTACCACTCTAAAAGTGTTTATCCTTTAATGACTATCTGTGCCCTGAAAAGTACTTTCTTATCCTATGGAATGCAAACAGATGGCTTTCCAAGTGCAGAACAGAGAGTCTTTCTGAATATTTCTACATCTTCTATATAATTATTAATGATTAAATTATCTCCAGTTGGTAACAGATCTATAGCACCACTAGGATTTCTCTAACTCCTCATTATCATTAGCTTTGAGTTTCTCCCCTATTGTCCTTGAATTCCTTATGAGCTTTCTACATTACTTATGTTCCAAATGGCATATACTGCTTTTTATTTACCAAAAATACTTCTCTGTAACTGTATAAAATTGCATGTCCTACAATAAGACAGATGACACCATGGAACTGTCTCCAGAGACACTTACATAAAAATCAGGTTTGGATAAGATTGAAGACAAGTTTCTCAAAGATGGAGCTCAGGGGATCATGGATTCTTCTGGGAGAACTCAAACTGGTATCTAAAACAAATTATATCACTGTACAATCAGGAAACCTGCATTTAAAAGCACAGAATCACAATGGTTATGATTTAACATAAGTTAGCAACAAAAATTTGGTGAAATTATTAGATTTGACATCATAAGGAACTTTAGCCCATCCTGAACAAGGATGAGTGTGACATTTGTTACATATGGACTTTGCCATACGTGGTAGGTGCCAGTGGTTACTGCAATCACGGCAAGAATATATAAAGAAAAAACTGTGTGTAAGAAATAAGCTAACGTTTTAGCATAGTTAAGGACATGTGAGTAACTTCATGAGAGAATTAATTGTTTTAGGTGCATGGCAAACATTTTGTATAACTAATTTTCAAATACAAAACAGTACACCACATGTTCAGGAAAAAAAATAATAAAAATGAAAGCAACATAATCTACAAACCCTTTCTACCAGTAATAATAGAACAAATATAGCAGCATCTTGAACTGAAATTTATTAATACATGAAATTTATTATTACAGTAAAACTTCTAAGCAGTAATGGTAGAGTAATATTCCATAAAAACTTCAGCAGGTGATGTAATTTAACTTTGGAGTCTAAAATAGTTGGATTTCTACCCACTGCCTTCTTATGTTAACAACAACAACAACAAAAAAAAGTAAGAAAGTGAAAAAATAATCTAAAAATTTAAATTTTGCTTAATTCTAAGGCTTTTAAATAATTTGTTACTGTCTTAATATGACATACAAAAATAGTCTTATCAGATATTTTAATAACTTTGTGAAGTTTTAATTAGCTCGACAATTTTCAGCAGCTTCTCATCTAATACCATAATGTATTCCTCACTATTTCTCATTTTTCTGTAAGCTGCCTGGGTTACACTGACATGAGAAAAGAACCCACACTGTAGGCTGGCTTTTGCAACCAGTTATGAGTTGCTGTGGTGGGTTATTTAAGGTGAACAAAGGACCTTGACAGCCACTTAATTCTCTACTGTTTCTGATAACACTCTCAAGGCAGACAAAAATCGAGTCTTCAGTGCCGTGTTACCTGTGCTGCACAGGTATCCCCGAAAGAACCCCGGTAGGGCGGTGAAGCTGTTCCAGGCAGAGTCCACAGGGACAAGGCAATTCACTCTTCTCAGACCAACTATTCCAGGCTTCCTTCTGACCTCTGTTTAACTTCAGTTCAATTCAGATTTAAGTTTGGAGGCTTTTCCTTCACAGGTACAGCAGCTAAAAATTTTATATGTTAAAAGAGAAAAGGAAAAATGGGGAAAGTCAGTGGTATATCACAAGATTATTTAACTGCCATGGGAATGGAGGAAAAGAGTAGCAGTGACTGTTTGTTTCCATTGTATTCTGTGCCCTAATTAACCTTTACATTTGCCACTAAAACTTCTGTCATCTCCTGGTTCCAGAAGCCAGTGTCGAATACTACCTATTGAGGGTATTTGAATCAATGTAGCACAGGGCTATTCCACTCTGAACCTGAACTGCAATGAAATTCTCAATTTCAGTGATAGATTCTGTATTAATTATCATGGAAAGCAGTTCTTGTTATAAATGTTGTGTTATTCACAAAATAGAACAGCAGCAATGATTTAATATAGTCTTGTCCCGCACTCCAGGATATGGAGCATCTCAATTTTACCAGCACCATCTTCTGTGGGCCATAGAGGGAACTAGATCAGTAAACTGATGCAGCCTGAATGGAACTGAAGAAATAAACAAATGAGGTGCTAAACCTAGATCAGACCCTGTAGTGGTTTTGAGTCTAGGCCTTCCTTGGTGACTAGGTTGTAACCAAGGAACCAAGGTCATGTTCCCAGTATTCCATACGATTTTTACGTAAGCAAGAGTATAATTAAGAAGAGAGAGGAAGCTCTCGCTCTCTTTCTTCCGGCGGATCGAAAGTGAAGGTAACTTCGCTGTTGCTCTGCCCGGGCGAGGGAGTGAGGCCTAGGGGATCTGATTGGCCTTGAGAGGCAGACTGGGTGGTGTGACTCGTTTTTCTTTAAAGGGAAGTATTTGGTTTATATCCCTCTTTATCCCTTTTTATCCCTTTTATCCCTTTTTCCCTTTTCCCTTTCCCTTCCCTTTTCCCTTTTGGGGGTGTACATAATTTTCTTTATATATTATATATAAATCTACTACTTAAAATATAATTTGGTTTGGGTTCTTTTGATTATTTTTTTTCCTTTTTTCAGTCAAATGGGAGAGAGTGTAAGGGAGGGGGAAGGTTTTGTCCCCGGAGTCCAGGCACTTGGCTGGGAGCCAAGTCCAACCTGGGACAGACCCATAAATTCTCCTTTTGCCATATTTATAGCAAGAGTGCATGTTGCATCAGAGCTAAATTTCAAAACTCCTCAAAAAACTCCAACCTTTTCTCAGTTTTCCATGTTGCTGTAAATAAATATATATATTCTGTGTATTTTATATGTTCAAAAGTTTGTTGTTCTTTAAATAGTTTTTCCTTTTTTTTCCTAAAAACATTCTTCTAATATAGAGAAGTCACAGGGATGAGTACATTCAGTTTATAAGCTAACTTCTGCCCAGGTTAGATATCTCTCGAGTTTTTGGGCTGTTTATGCACTCCTCATTACAGTAGCCACATAAATATTGGTTTATAGTCCCTTGAAACATTTCTGTATTTCTCATGAAAACACATGAAACCAGGTTTTGCCTTGTGTGATTGACAAAATGAAACTTATCCTTTTATTATTATTCTTACTATCTCTAATACTACTGCACAAATATCTTAAAATTACTCCATATAGCACATTTTAATCCTGGTTTGACACTCTTTTACCAAGGAAGTTTAACTCTTCTACCAAGGAAAAGAAATTCTATTAATTACTCTGTTAACCAGAATTAAGAAGCTTGTCAAATCTCTGATGCAGTAATCCACTGACATACCAAGAACTTCTGTGAAATGTTACCCCACAACATTAACTTTACATTTGCTGCATTAAGCTATCACAGACATTTTAACCACTGATGCCATGTTTGCACTCCAAGTGTAAGTGTGTTACAGGTATACCACAGGTAAAACTATTTCTTTGGTTATTTAGTCTGTAAAGCATAAAAGCTTTATTTCTACCAGCTGCCTACTTTTGTGCACATTTACCCTGCACCATGATAACCTTATAGCTTAAACAAATCATTGGGATACTTTGTGTGATTTTGACTAAGCTTTTTAATTTCAAGCCAGGTCTTATTAAAACAACAGGAAAAATTTTGGCAAATTTCTGCATTTTACCACTTAATTTTCAAAAAGTCCTACCATTTATAGAAATTATTATCAATTCCCATAAAGTCACAAATACAAAAAATGTTAATGAGATTTAATGGCTTTTTGACAAAATTTGAAAGAAGGTTTTAAGATCACATTTCCATTTCCCAAAATGTTTTTATCTCATTCCTGGTTCATAACATAAATTAACTAAAATGACAACAGAGTTACTTCTTAGCAGGAATGAAAGGTGACAAGTCAATCTCTTTTATACACAAACAAACAAAAAATCCAGATCCAAATAAAATTCTCTCAGATACAGCTCTCTGAGATAACAAGTAATTTTGTTGGTTTTCACCAGGTATTTTTCCCCTGCCTCCCTCCAACGAAACAGGAACATCATTAATTCTACAGTCAGCAGCTGAAACCAGTTAGCCTGACCTCAGATGTTACTGATCACATCCCTTGTGCTCAGTAAACCCCAGACTACAAAAGATATATCTCTTTTCCTTTCGTACTAGGAATCAGCAGTCAGACCTGAACATTTTTCCTAATACAAAGATGCATTTTTAGTTAGGCATACACCTCTGTGAGTATTTTGATCCAAAATGCATGGGCCTATAAGAAAGGAAAGACAGAGCAAAGAAGCAATAATGAAAGCTACCTATTATTTTTACTGAAACAACTTTGCACATTCAAATTACAGTGCCATGGGTTTAACCAGTCCTATCTCACAGTGCCACAGAATTACAAAGCAAGAACAATCCTCACTGTCATTTAATTTAATAGAAGCATGAAAAAAAGATTTAGAAAATGTCGGTTCTCTTGTCCAAGATCAAACCTACAAACTGGAAAAACATTCCTTCTTCTATGAAACAATTAAAGACTAAACAATTCCTACCCTATAGACTTTACAGTATGGTATTTCATCAGCTCTCATGGTCGGATTGAGACTGATGTTAAGGACAGCCATTTAAACTGTAGGATCTGGGATCATTCTGGGCTAACGGTGTAAAGAGAGGACAACAAGCAAGCAAGGGGATAAAGCAAAAACATCCCTAGTAAATAATATTCAGAAGGGATTGACTATGCAGTGCATTGTCGTGATGAATCAAATCCATCTATCATATGGTCACTACGCAGCTTTCTGTAAAGTTGAGGGATTGCATCTTTTGACTTGCAGTTTATTTAAGGCGATGCATTGCTGTGGATCCAAGCTTGACATTGATTTCTCAGCAACCTATGTGATATGGAAAACCACTTTAGCTACAATATTGTAAAATGGGTTTTTGTCACATGGTATTTTACAGAATTCTCATGGAAGAATGTGTGAGAGGTCTTTAAAATGCAAGATTCACCACAGGGGAAACAGCGGTTAGCTCTGCAAAGGAAAGAATGTCACATGGCTGAACACATTCTCTCATTATTCCCAGAAGCTAAAAAAGTAGCTAGAGGCAGAAAACTGACAATAATTATATTGCCTAGAAACTGACAGCATACATAAATCTACTGTATTAAGCCTTTGCTCATTGATTTACTTTCCAAAGCTCATTTCAGCATTAGCCCAGAAGTAACACTGTGCAAGGCATTGCTCTTCAGTTTGAGGGAAATTTGAGTAAATTTTTCTTCCACGTACTGTGATAATTAATGTTTTGTATGGTTGCTCTCTCTATCCTGTGGCAACTTGAATTGCCATGATTTTTGACTGCAATTTTCTTCCTTAGTAGATTGTCAGTAATACATGAAATAGAAAGCAGGCGTGCTTAAAGGAAGAGTAATTCAGCCCTTGTTGAAATTGTTATATTTACAGTGAAAGCCTGCAGTGATGGCAAGACAGCTATTCAGTTCTGAACGTCTGTTTATGTCAAATCAGAAGAGCACAGTGCAAGCAATCTAGACCCAGCAGGACCTTTTATTGAACTAATTTTGACATAACACTGAAAAATCATAAATCAAAGGTATACCTAAGGGGGAAAAACAAAGGTTGGTGACTATACAGGAAGAGTGTTAGCATGGTGCTGGCAGACTGGCACATATGTGTTCCCATAATGACCTCAAAGGCCATCAAATTTAAAGAAAATAAATAAAATAAACCAGATCCAACCTGCACCATTACTGTTCCTTCAGACACTTATGGTAGCACACCACTGGTGGTTCCCCACACTGAGCACAAGAGCAGACAAGTCCAAGTGGTAGCCAAGGGAAAAAAAATCAAGTTTCAAACTTCCCAAGTTTGTGAAATCAGCATCACTATGTTGCTGCCATTGCTTGAGTAAACATTATACCTTTGGTGTAAAAAGGTTATAAATGCAATTAAAAGTCTGGAAAGATGTTCTATCGAATTAACTTATTAGTTATGATTATTTCATGATTCTCAGGTTTTTGTACATGTTATGCATTTACTTCATTTTGGATGCCTAATTATAATAAACAAATAGAAATAATAATTTCAACGCCAGAAAGAGTATTAAGAATTTTAACACTTCTATAGCTATATCTCCTACATATAGTGCATTCATAAGCAAAATGTGCAATTTTTAGAGTGTTTAGAGTGACAAAATGAATGTTTTTTTCTCTTATACATATCAGGCTATACATTCTCCTTGAATTAATGTTAACAGGTTTGCATATTGCTCATTGAACAGGTTTTTAGTGTTATTTGACCTCAGAGTCAAGACAAAGAAAAAAAAACCTGGAGTAGTTTCAGAAGGATATTTTCATGATTTCTACAATGTAACACAGAATAACATACTAAGCTTAATGGGAAGGAAGAGGGACAACACTGTTTAATAACAAGGGAGAAAGAAAATAGCATTGTCTCTCTATTAAAATCCAATCTACCCTACTACACAGTTACAAAAATCCTTGCACCAATTAAACTAATTTTTACAGACCATTCACTGATAAGCTCTACTTTTTCAAAGTTTTCTAATATGCCAGCAATTAAATATTCAGCCATGTATTACTTGCACATTACCCATAGGTTGTGAGGAATAAGAAAACGTCATAAATATTGTGATTTACGTTTCCTAAAATATATTATCCTAATTAAATATTTCAGGAATTATTTTCTCTTTATCATGCATGGAAAACCTTTCAAATTAAGAGTTTAGGGTACAAGGTTATTTTTGGTTGTGCATGTACAAGACTCCCAGGAAAACCAGTTAAAGCCCATAAAATACACTGTCCCAACATGATCCTTAGCAACTTAATGCCTCTTGCTCTATAAGTGCAGAAGTAGTGTTTATACCTAAATGGAGAGTAAGGAAAAATCAAGACCCTGTGAAGAATCAGGACTCCTTGGTGGGCTTTACTTGTTCTGTGACTGTGTGCTAGACAAGCACAGCCTTGTTCACATTCTAAACCACTGTTTTCTATTGTTGGCTGAATAGTGCCAGTTAAGTCTGGCTAAAATCCCTCCTTTCCTATTCCAAAGCTTTCTGAAATTTAGTATAAGACAGTGCTGTCCATACATAGATAGATCCACGCATCTACCACCAGCAAAACAAAAAATATTCCTTTCTTAAGCAAATTGAAGGAAGATTCATGAGGGAGTGAAAGGTGAAGTGAAGAGGAAATTCTTGTGGTGTAATGTGGATGAATCCTTTTTGTCTAGGGAAATTCTACAAGAGGTTTTACTCCACTAATCCATCCCACTTGAAAAACAACCTCCAAATATTCACTCCCATCCATTCTTTCCTCTTTTCTGCTCTTGTCAAGTTCCTTAGTCCTAACTCTGCATAGTCAAAAAAGAAAACACAAGTCAATGAGAAGACAAGGGGTTTAGAATCAGTGAAACAAAAAACATATCATCATGAAACTCTGTGGCAACAATCTGCAACCTTTGTCAGATTATGGCTGACAGCACTGAACAGCAAAGAAAATTATGTGTATTCAGTGAATATAAGGAACCTGCTACTAACCATACTGATCTTGCTGCCACTTGAACAGTGTCACTGATGTTGGTGATACTGCAAAAGGTTCACATAAACACTGACAAGAGTACAAAGTACTAAAAAGGAATACATAGAGTTGGAACATAAATTGATAGATCTTCCAGACAGAGACAGAGATTACATATCATTTTGCCTCTGGGTGAATATAAAAAAAATAATTCTTTTATCTAGTGTGACTAAATGACTTCTTAAGTTGGTTGTAATTTGGCACAGTACTTCTATTATGCAAACAAAACTGTTTATTCAGTATTTTTGTTCTTCTGTTTTATACTTGGCATACTTTAAATGCACATTATCTTAATATTTCATGCAATCTTTATATTGCCAACATTCAGATGAAGTGTATTTTCAAAGACACAGTAGACTAGAAAAGCATTTGGATCCCATGTATTGACATTAATCAGTATCAATGTCTTCTTCCTATGCCATGAAAGGAGGAAGCCACATCCTAAAGATGATTAATCTTTTGAAATAAAGAAGAAGACTGTTTTATAATTTTTTCAACTATTTAAAGCTATTTTTTCAACTAGCTCAAAAGACAAGTTTCAGCACTTCTTGGTGAAACAGATGGCAATTTTTTCCATGTATGTTTCTTATAGGAAACCAAATTCGGTTTAGTCACAACTAAATGTTCCATTAACTATTTGCATTTTTTACTGCATTTTCCCTCATTTCCTCTCCTTTTATAAAGGAAGAAAAAAGTGTCCAATAAAATTTCCTCAGACATACATTAGTATTTTTGTCTGATTTTTATATACATTTACACACCAAAACCATTATGGAGAAGTAAAGGAAGAGGACAGGTTTCCCCTTATTTGAAAGAAGAACTTTTGAAAGCTGTTGATAGTTTAATGTAATATACGTAAAAATAAAGTATCTTTTCTCTAATTTAAAAAAATGCACTTATAATCTATTTACTACTTTAAGTCAGCTTAAATCTCCTCATTACAGGCTTCGCTATAAAAAAAAAAAAAAGGAGAATTTCATTCCATTAGTGCTAAAATAATCTAAACTGGCTGGTAATTTTGCCTTAAATCAGGCCTTTTAGGCATTACAAAGTATTAAATTACCTTTTCTTTTCCCTAAATGAGCTTTTAAAAAGCATCTGATCCTACTCCCTGCCTTTTCTTTCTCTCTTTCTTAAAATAGACTGCTTTGCAATTCTTCTAAAAAGAGAATTCGCTTTGGTAGATCAAGTTAACTATTGAACACAATTGCAGAAAAGAGATGTCCAAACAAGAACATCCATTGTGCATTTGAGATAAACAATAAAATCTTCAAAACAAAACTTGAAACTTTGTATGTCAGTTTGTGTGCATAGACCCATCTCCCTTTTGAAATCTTTCAATACATGTGGGACTCTGCCATTATGTTAAAATTATTTGGAGAGTGGCTGTTTATATGAAAATTATTGATTTTATTTTTGTACTGGGACCAGAACCCTGGTAAAGGATCTGATTACATCCTTCCCAAAGACTTCTTGTCTTAGAATTCTAAAATGCCTTTGAAGAAAGCTTCTTGCTTTGGTTCTCATGTAGCTTACCAGTGAACCTTCAGTCATGAATTATTGCTTTGAAACACAGTATATTCATCCTAGGGTATGTAAATTAAGTTCCCATTAACTCAGCATCCCCTTTCCTGCTTTGTTTGCCTCCCCACATATTTTTACCACCATAATATATAAATTGGTGCCTTGGGGTTTTTCAGTTGATAAATACATGCCTACAGGGTGACATCTGATCATTAGCAGATGAATTCCTTGTGCTGTGAGGTAGTTCCTGCCCATGGCTGGGGATTGGAACTGAGTGGGACGTCCCTTCCAACTGTCCCAGTTTAAATGAGACATGGATCTTTTGCTGAGGATGAGTTATAAGAAAAGACTCAAACTCCTCCTTCTAAGCAATTATAAATCCAAAATTAAGAGGCTTCGATTGAGGGAAAACAAATTATGGAAAAGGAAAAAATAACAGCCTTTTATTAATAGATATGTGTGTATTAGCAGAAACAATGAAAAGAAACAAGGAAAACAACCAAACAATACTCCTATACCCACAAATAATCCCTTTCAAAAAACCAAACCTATAAACAGGCAAAGGGAAAAGTAAACAGTTCAATTTGTGCCCTTTGGTGCAATTCCAACCACAGTTAACAGGGGGCAACATTGGGTCACTGGAGTTGCAGAGCTTGTAACATCCTGTGCCAGTCATCAGGTGGCGCTGTTGGATCCCTGGTCGCTGCCACGTGGGTCAGGGGGAGGAGGGGCAAAGAAGAACACCCTCCAGGGTGTGTCGGAGAGAACAAAAAAAACCTGGACCCCCCTTCCCTTCCCACACACCAGGAAAGGGGAGAGGGAGAGGGGGAAAGGGACCAGACAACCCTCACTTACTCTGGCTGGTCAATCTGCTCTGCACAGTCCTCTCTCTCCCCCTGATGTGCACAAGGAGCACCACCAGGGAAAAAAAAAAAAAAAAAGAGGAACAGGGGAAAAAAAGGGAAAACGTCCCCAGAAAAACAACAGCTCCTCTCCGACGAGAAAAAAAAAAAAAATCACAAACCAGGTAGCCTCTGCAACTGGCAAGCAGGTCCCGAGCAACAGGAACCACCAGCCTCCACTCCCACCTGTGTTCCAGCCACACCCAGCACACCAACTCCTCCCCCAGTTCCCAGGAGAGAGAGAAAAAAGTAAACAGTAGCCCACTCATCTCCCCTGTTTCCTAGGAGACTAACTTCTCAGCCATTAGCCAGCCCGGCTAGTTCTTTTGTATATGTTAATTGCTCACTTGATAGCTACTTGATAGCTCTGCACACAGGGGCAGGGGGAAGGGAAAAAATTCCTGACTGGTTTCCAAGAACTAGCTAAACCATGACACCAACCCAAACCATTGTGTGATTCTATGAAAGCTCATTTTAGTCACCAGTAACTAAACAAGTAACAAGTACCCCTAGAGGAATCCCATGGGTTAGGGCTCTAGAAGATAATGGGGGTCAAAGAGAGTCAGTGAGTATTTAAGGATCAGTTCTTCAGAGTTCAAGACCAGGGTATCCCCATGACAAAGGAATCAAGCAGTGGGGGCAGGAGACCTGCATGGGTGAGCAAGGAGCTCCTAGCAAATCTCAAAGGGAAGGAAGAAATGTGTGGGATGTAGAAGAAAGAACAGCCCACGAGGGAAAATTATAGGAACGTTGTCAGAGTATGCAAGGATGCAACGAGGAAGGCCAAGGCCCACTTGGAATTGAGTCTGGCAAGGGATATCAAGGACAACAAGAAGGGCTTCTACAAGGACATCAGCAGCAAAAGGAAGAAGAGGGAGAAGATGGGACTGCTGCTGAATCAAAAGGGTGTCCTGGAAGATACAGAGAAGGGGAAATTGCTGAATTCTTTCTTTGCCTCAGTCTTTACTGCTGAGGCCAGCCCTGAGGAGTCCCAGACCTTGGAGGCAAAAGAGGAATGCTGGAGAAAGGAATACTTCCCCTCAGTTATAGACGGCTGGATTAGACATAAGCTAGACAGCCTTAACATCCGTAAATCCATGGGCCCTGATGGAATGCACCCATGGGTGCTGAGGAAGGTGGCAGATGTTGTTGCTAAGCCACTCTCTGTCATCTCTGAAAAACCATGGAGATCAGGAAAAATGCCTTACAACTGGAGGAATGACAAGGCTACTCCTATCTTCAAAAAGGGCAACAAGGAGGACCCAAGAAACTACCAACCAGTCAGCTGCACCTCCATCCTTGGAAAGATGATGGAACAGATGATCCTACAGGTCATCACCAACCATGTTAAGAGAAAAGAAGGTCATCAGAAGTAGTCAGTATGGTGAAATCTTGCTTGACCAATCTCATAGCCTTCTATCCGGCAGGATGTGTCGATGAGGTGAGAAATACAATAACATCTGCTAAATAATGGAATTTTTTCTAAGTACTGAAGTTTTTCTTTTCTTCTTTTTTTTTCTGAATCCTATCTCCTGACCTTGGAGAAACAACCAATTCAACCACTGTCTTTGTCAAGAACAAGAGATGCCACCCAAATACAATAGAGCTGTTTACTCCACGGGCACAGCAGACATGCTGCTACAATCAGATACTGCTTGACCAGCAACAACATATTGCAGCAACAGAAATATCATAGAAATGTCACAGAGTAGTCTACAAGTCTCAGTGGTCTTCCAGTTCTCCCACAGATATCTTCAACATAACAGCTGTCTGTGCTCCCAATCCTTAAATGTCTGCCCACACACCGGTGGCTGCTCCCCGACATTCTTGGACACAGAGCAGGTGTCCTCTGAAAAGAGAAAAACGGTACTGATTTCACATCAGTTTCCCTCTCCTCAGAAGGCAGAGCCAGAAACACATTTCCATGCTGCTGGTTCCCCCTCCCTGCACGACTCTGTCCTGCACTCCACAGGCAAGAGCAGAACCACAAAAAGAAAGACACTGCAGGGGCAGCATTGAAGAGACACCTGAAAGCCACTGATCATAGGGTTTATACTGGTGTAGTTGAGCTGAATCAGCAAGAAGAACCTCAAATAGTTCAAAGACAGAAAAGACACTAATTATAAAAAATTGCTGTTTTTCAAGGGCCAGGACTAGTTCATAGGCTGTGACTCCTGCCTTAGCTCAGAGTTAATCTCTGTCTGTTTAAGTTGATAGTCTACTGGCAACAGAGATACTGTGCTCCCCTTTATGCAGCACTTATTTTGAACTTGTGTTTCATATCTGTACTTTTTTTTTCCTTCAGTGGAAGGAGAAAAAAAAGCAAGCTCTTCCTAGCAAACAACTCACAACTAGAGAAATGAGTGGTGTGAGTGGGAATTCCCCCTTTTCAAGTTAAAATCTGAATTAAAACTTCAGTGATGCCAATTTATTTTGCTTTTTTTCCCGTCTGTATGTGTGTTTAACATACTACATTTTCAGTCCTTACTGCAGCCAGCTACAAATCATGTGGCTGACAGTTAAATGGCCACTCTGAAGATGTTGTCTGATGTTGCTGAGGCTTTGGTATGCCCCGGGATGTAGGTCACTGTTAGTGCACAGCCTTTCTCATATTCTCTGCTCCCATGATGCATTTATATGATGGTGGTTTAATGTGACACTCTTTCAAAATAGAAGTCTGGAGATGTAAAATCTGTTTCCTACATAAATTATTTTTAATCTGTAATTTCCATGACTCTTGACATCTGCCATCAAATGGTAATACATCCTGTTGTTTTACTCTCAAGAGAAAGGCAGACTGTTACTATCTCCGCTGCCAGCACTCATCTCATCATCTTTAAACAGCCTTATTCCTGGTTTCCAGAGGTGCAAAAGAGACTCCTAAGGAGCAGAACATTGTGGGTGTTTTAAATAAAAAAGCATTGGAATGAAGAAAGCTCCTATGATTAATAAGGCTTACCCCTCATGTCACATGTCACATCACACAATACTTAAAAATTTAACAAGCTCCATCTAGAAGACAGGACAGTATTTTGCCTTTCTCTAATCCCACTGAGAAGGCTTTCCAAAACCTCATAGATCTAATGATTAGAACCTTATTCTACTTTCCAGGTTTAACCTGTCTCTATAGTAGCAAGCTGTAAAAAAAGCAAAAAATATAAGAATTAGTGTATTGCACCACAACCAAAGTCCATCTGTCTTGGCGTTCTGTTTCCAACAGTGAGCAATATAGAGCATTTTGGGAAAGAATTTTAGAATCAAGCACTGGAAGAGCGAGGAAGAGCTGTAGTGGGGCAGAAACAGGCATGCGAACTTGAGACACTGAGACTCTATTTTCCAACTGTAGCCAAAATAAAAATTAACTGAATAAGCATAATTCTTTTGGTCCTATTCCTTTCTGACCAGTCTGAACCTCTGAGAAAGAAGAATTTTAGGTAAGAAGAATACAGGTGCATTATTATGACTTTTTTTTAGCTGTTTCAAAACAGAGTAAATAGCTCAGGCTGAACCTTGACCTTTGACACCTGCACTTTTGCCATGCCTGGGTTAATTTAAAACCAGTCTGTATTACTGTCAGAAATATCTGGCTGGACTGGGTGACGGTGGAGATCACTAAACCACATACAGGGTTAGGATCTATAAGGGTCTCAGGACTTTGTATAGGTAGAATTATACCTTTTTTAAGATGTTTCACTTTGGCATGCCTAAAATTAGTCCTAAAAAGAATCACACATATTACACTGACACAGCAAGAATCTGATTTGAAACTTGTAAGACCAACACTGTCTTACACTAGTTCACTTGACAAGAAACATCTCATTACCCAAAAATTTACAAATTAAATATTTAGTTTTCCAACACTAAGTCCTCAGTGAATGGAAGACAACCTGGCTTTTGAATAATGGCTTCAAATGGCTGCAGAGATGGGGCTCTTGACAGGGTAAGATCGATTGTGAGTAGCAATGAACTGGACGTTTTGTAGTTTCATTTTCACTGCGCTTGCCCTGAAACATTTTACAGCTTCAGGTTATTAAGCTGGAAACAGTGGAGAATGTTCTCCTCAGGGCAATAAGAACCCAAAAGGCCAGTTTCATGACCAATGGCAAGCACTGATAGCTACATTCAGAGTCTTCCCCCATGTTATATTTCATACTGCTTAGGGCAAGCTATCTGAATGTCTTCTGAAAAGTGGAAAGAACTGAATGGAGACTGAACTTCATCTCTTACACTCCTTAAAGTATATTAGGGATGCAGAAAAGCAGAGGTAATTGGTCAATAGCAGGAGACATTATGGGGATGCTGCTATTATTGAAATTAGCCTGGAGGTAACCGAGAACAAGAAGAATGGTAAAAGGCTGTGGTGGCAAACTGTAGAGGTGGACTTGACTTCCAGCTGCAGAATGATCCTAGATTTTGTTTTCCATTTTCCACATCCCTCCCACTAGCCAATTAATCTTAGGCATTATCTTCTCTGTCTCACCCACTCCTTCCACTAAGTTGTTCTTCTGCCTCTAGTTTCCCCAAAGAAATTGTAACTGCTTGGAGTAACAGGAGATGCTAACAATGAAAAGAACCACATTTTTAATTTCTGAAGTGGTGTTACAGATGTTCCATCTCCTGGTACAAGCAGAAGAATGTAGAATGAAAACCCATTTGTTTCCCTTGGGTTCAGTGTAACTGTATTATGTGTTTTCCAACTTCTGCCACTTTAAGCACCTGCTAGTATTTTAATATTAATTTTTTATGGTTGGGGAAGACTCCCATCAAAATGGTGGGCTGTTCTGCTTACGTATGACAAACAGATAGTGTAATTCATTTAGGAAGTCTGCATTACCACTATGAGAATCACAGAATAATAGAACAGCCTGGCTTGGAAGGGATCTTAAAGATCACATGGTTACAGAATCAGAGTTTTAACACCCCTGCCATGGACAGGAACACCTTTCACTAGACCAAGTTGCTCAGAGCTTCATCCAGTCTGGCCTTGAACACTTCCAGGGATGAGGCATCCACAGCTTCTCTGGACAACCTGTTCCTCATCACCCTTACAGGGAAGAATTTCTTCCTAATATCTAAACATACTCTCTTTCAATTTTAAACCATTCTCCCTTGTTCTATTTACATGTCCTTTACATGTTCTTGTAAACAGTCTCTCTTCATCTTTCTTGTATGCTCCTTCAGATACTAGAAGACCTCAATAAGTTCACCTCAAAGCCATCTCTTTCTCTCTGGATGTAACCATCCAGCCACTTTCTTATCCATCTAACAGTCTAGCAGAGGATTGTTTCGTGAGGTTAGCAACACAGGATAGACTTGTTTGTTCAGGAAATACAAATCAGGGGTTAAAATTTCATCTTTTTTGATGGAACAGGTACATTTCTTTCACTTGATTGATAATTTCCCCTATATTGGACATTTCCAATTTAGTTGATATTTTTCGTGACTGCATAAAGAACACATGGAGTCTCAGTTCCCTGAATATGGAAAGAATAAAGAAACAGAATAAAATATCTTGTTAATATTCATGCCTGCTCTAGCTAATTCTTAACTTGAATTCACCTCTCTCAAGTATTTTTCCCCTCTTGGTCATAAATCCAGGATTTGCTTCTTTGCCTAAAATGTTAATTCTTCAGCATGATGTTGATACCCTCCCACCAAATTAGTGGTGCCAATTAGTGCCAGTACAATGTAAGGTTTGCTTTGTTATTCAGCATGAGAACAGGAGTGTTGCACAGCTCCACTTCTTGCTACATACTGGTGTTCTGGGTATGTATCCTTACTTTCAGTTTGAAGAGCAACCCCCTCTTCCTGATGTCTGTATGTGTTCTTCTCAATTCACTCATTCAAATTATCCCAGTTTTCAGTACCACCATCATCCTCCAGTAGTGTTCCCACTTGTTCTGCACCAGAATAGACTTTAGTATAAAGCTCTAGCATGAGTTCACCCTCATCAGAGACCGTCTCTTATTAACACTCCCATTTTGTTCAGGAATCCAAAGAACCTATAATCACAGTGGCTGGAATCATGCCTCATTTAAATTGGTTTTGATTGAGATCTCAAAAAAATAATAGAGCAAAGAATAAAAAGTTTAACAATGAGTAAGTGGAACAAAACTACTTAAGATCAATCCCTCTTTTTTCCTGCTGAACTTCAAAATTACCCTGTAAATGCCACCCTCAGTGAAAAATCATTATAGGAAAAAACCTCTAAACATTAGGAATTTTCCTAATTATAACATGTTTAGCTACATTCAGACTCTCTGCATGAAATCCACATAATGCAACCATGCACAAAGCAATTGCTCTGTCTTCATCTGTTCCCTGTTGACTATGGTTCAGGTTAAATTATTACATTAAATGATTAAATGTAGCTCAAGTTTGCTACAGCTTTTAGAAAGCTTGAATCCTGAAGGTGTTTACCAAGAAATTTTGTCGTAGCAGATGTTTGTTACAGCAGATAAACCTAATATCTTTTTTTCTGAATAGAAAGTATTAACTTAAACCATTTAAGAATTGTAAAATCAGATGTTAAAAAAAAACAGGAGGAGTATCCCCTTATCTGAAATCCAGTAGTTTTGGCCGGTTACTAATTAAAGGGACAAGGTCAGCTCCCAATTGGAAATGAAGAGCGGGCATTCCAACAGTGACAATTCTTGTTTTGTTTCAATATTAAACAGTGTTTCAAAAGGTGTGAGATCCTCATGAAACAATTAACTATTCCCTTGTGTGAAAATTCAACTCTTGCTCTCAGAAGGAGACTTTTATCCACCTCTGTTGCTTTGAAATTACCTGTTTGTTTAGCCCTGGCAACCAGGGGCTGCAGAAGCCACCTGCCTGGGCACGCTGCAGTGCTGCCCAGGTGCCTGCTGCACCCAGTGCCCAGTGAACAGCCACAGAAAGAGCTGGGAAAGTGTCCTTACCCCTTCAAACAGTATTTTATACCATCTGATGATTATGAGGGCAAACGCCACTTGGCCCTTCCTAATAGCCACCAAGAAAAAAATGTTTAAGTGAATTCATGAGTGCATGCCAGCTGAACAGTTCTTACATCATTAATAACCTGTCCTCCCCGCTCTATATATCTTGCACATAATTTCATGCCTTTCTCTACAGCACTCAAGATATTTGTATGCAAAGCATGGCTTGTGCTCTTCTTCCCTACCAGCACAATGACGACAAACCCCCTCCAACAGCAGGAACTTGGTGTGTGCCTGCAATTGCATCAGGCAAGTCTTTCAACCCACCCCGTGGCAAGGTGGCAAAAGCAGGAGCCCCAGCGGACAGAGTAGTAGGAAAACCAGAAGGCAAAGTGGAGGAGAAAACCATTAGGAGCACAACACCTCAACCTCCTACACTGCCTGACACCTCTCAGCAAATTTGGGCTGAGAGACTGTAATCCACAGAGAAATCAAGGGAAGATGAGACTGGGGAGGGGGGAGGATACATGTTTTTACACGTCTGTGAAGTCTCATATTGCTAATAGCATGGTTTTCCTACATGCTAACTATGCAGATGGTGTAAAGGCTTGCAGGATAACACTTTGGTTGAAGATGGGCCTGAATTTGCAAACAGGAAGTTTTTTGGGGGTTGTAAGGAGAAAGAAAAGTTTTTATTAGCAAAATTTAGTCATGTTAAAGATATTTATCAGGTAATGTGGATAAAGTAGGTCATTAGCCCCTGCTGGATTATGGGCTGCTTTGTTTGATTGGTGCAAAATTGTATGCATGAGGCACTTACTTAGGACATACATAGCTATGCTCTGCTCCCTGGGATAGTATGCACTGATTTTGATAACTAGCAGCTGGCATTTTAAAAGTCTGGTCATTCTTCACATGGACGATGGAGAGAGATCTGTGTCTGAACATATGAGAATAATCTCAACAATGGGAAAAAAATAACTTCTTGGGGGCCAAAGATACTCTTTCAGGTGATATTTGTGTGTTGGCTTCAGTGAAAAAGTTAACCACCACACTAGTTCATGTGGATCCAGAATTTAATATGGGGCCTATTTGTATCATTTCCTCAGCATTGTCTCACTGAGATGCATCGATAGAAAGAGTAATTGATTTGTTCAAAATGAAAATAAACATTGTATTTTTAAATTTCAGCTGTGATAGTAATTAAAAATTAACACCTGTTTTAGTGGAGAGAAAATACCACTATCTACTACCAGATACACCTTTTGGACAAACTTTCTGGCTGAGACAGTCCTTGGCATAGTACTCCTTTTGCAAATCACCAAATATGACTGGTAGCAAAGTGATATGACTTTGGCTTGAGGTCAGAATTTTACATTAACTTCAATGAACAAAAGAGGTATTTTGAGCTTCTATTATTGTACTCACCGAGGTAACTGCATTTCATTCAGAAGTTTTGACTTTCATCAGCAGATCTCAAAGCACTTTAAAATGGTTTCATATATATTTGGGATATGAGGCGCAGATGCAGAGATATATTCAAACTCTTCCACCAGACCACTAGTCAAAGCAGGAATAGAAACCAGGGCCTCCAATCTTAAGGCTTTTCTATGCTTTCCATTTGTAAGAATGTTGTAATTTGTATTTAATAACAGTGCTCAGGAAGAATTTCATACAAGGAAAATACTATGATTAATGGTCTGGTTTGTATCTACAGAAGGTACTGGATAATGAATATAGAAATGAGTCGTGTGGCTTGCTACTTCTTTTTCCCCTCCTAAGTAGCATTTTTTAAAAATATTATCCATTCCTTCATTTCACAGGCACAGGAGTTAACACTTTTATACTCAAAATCCCTTGCCTCCAAATTCTGTCTCTTTGTTAATACCAGTCCAGCCTGAACAGATACAGGTTCTTTTGGTAGGGTTGGGAAATTAATATAATCCTTATGTGCAGTACAGCAATTAAATCATCTCCTTCTCTTCCTATTGTGTCCAAGCCCTTAGAGCTCTGTTACAGAATATTGATTGACATTCCACTTGCTGTTAACATGTCAATAGTAATGCTACACCCTGCAGCAGGACTCTCGTCACAGCTCTGTCTTTTTTTTGTATTTTTTTCCTATGTGTCTGTGTGTTGTTGTTTCTTGGGGTTTGTTGTTTTTTGGATTGTTTTGTTTGAAGCTGATGGAATTGTTTCTTCAAGTGGTATATGGAACAGGCTGCATGTGCTTGGTGTAGGAAAGTTCAGAAAGCTTGGACTCTGAGCAACAAAGCAAGAAAGGGGAATGAGCCCCTCAGTAGAGGCTGTGGGCACAACTAAAATCCTCACTGATAAAAAGAACATAGTTAGATATTCTTTAGCAGTAGAAAAATCTCCCCAATGCATTGGAAGTCTCTGCCCTCTACTGGCATTCCTGAAGATCAGCCTGGCTCAGCCGTGGGAGTCAGTGATCATACCCCTGAGAGTCCTCGCAGACCGTGTTGAGACTGGCCGTATTTATAGAGCAAATCCTTCAGAACGTGGGGTGTCAGGAAGTGCAAGAACGACAGTGTCTGACAAGGGATCTAAATCTCAAGTGACATTTGCTACTGACTTCTGCAATGCTTTTCAGATGTCTGCCTACTTCTCACCTTGTTCAACACTGCGAGGGTTAGTCTGAAGCATCTCCACATGCTATTACAGTCTCCATCTGTTTTCTTCCAGTGAACCAATACAAGGAAGAAGAAAGATAATAAATGTTAATTTTTTGTTGTAATGGTGGTTTTCATTCCACTACATTGAAAAAAAAAAATCATGCTTGTTTAGCATAACTAATTATTTCAACAAAAGATTTCAAAGTGCAATTTTGGGTTAATGTAGAACTGCAAATGCTGAATGACTCAGTTACCATCGTATGTGGAAACCTTTCAATTTCTTTTCTTTGGATGCGGGGCATGACTTTAAACCTTTATTGTGTGGCAATTGTTATTAAATAATTGGTAGAAAACTAATTTTCCCATGACAATATAACTTTGAAAGACAAATTAAACCTGTTGGTAAAATATGCGAATGTCACTTCCCAAAGAACTCCAAAAAAATATCAGACTCAGTCCTGCAATGAACCAAAGGTTCTGGAAACAACAGGAGCCTACGTGGGTCAGGCTCCACAGAACAATAGCCACATTCCAGACTGCAGCTCAGGTTCTCACCCACTTGACACCTGGAATGTCAAAACAAGCTTCTTGTCTTTGGATTTTTAACCATACTACTGCTATCCTACTGTAAAAATCTATTTTACACTTATTTGTGCTTTATTAAAATACTTCTCTAAATCTGTAGGAAAAAAATATCCGTACAGAATAAAAAAAATATTCATGCTCTCATATTCTGACAAAGCCATGTTTTGTCTCTGCATTTTTGTATGTGATGCCATGTGCAAGAGACACCCCAGTATGGGGAGATTGTAATGGTGTGTATGGACATACCATGCAATCGCATCATCTTTTCAAAGGCCCATTGGTTCAGATCTGGAAATATCCCTTTTCAAACAATATTACACCTGTGAAGCCCAGAACACTGAGCACAAACAGATTGAAGTGTAAGAGCAAGACTGATCTGGCACGATTTGGTTTTAATTTTTCCCAGACCTCACCAACTTCATTCTTTCAAAAATTGTAGTATGGATCTTTGAGAGGAGATTGTATAGAAAAGTGCGGTATTAAACTAGTATAAAACTTGTACAGTGCTAAATAAAAAAAAAAAAAAAGCCGAGAAATGCAAGTGCTTAATATTTATATAAGGAATTAATAAATATTGCATTCCTTAAATTAAAGGAAGATACATTTCTAACTTCTTCAGTATTACATTGTTGCTAATTGTGCCATATAAATAATAAAATATGAACAATTCAGGAGGTTTCATCAACATTGGAGTGGAAATTCATCAAGTACTCTGTTTCTGTAAGAAGCAGTAAGTTATCCCTGCCTGACTAGGGGGTTGAACCAGATGATCTTCAGAGGCCTCCTCCAGCCCAAACTATGCTGTAATTCTGTGAAAATCTTCACAACAGGCCCACAGGCTCCAGTTGTGTCTCTGTGTGAGGGTGTTCAGCATGGATTAACTCCTTGCAGTTCCCACAGACTGCACCTCTCCTCCTCATTGCAGCACCACCAGATCTCTGGGCCTGCTGAAGGTGCCAGGCAATGCTGATGTTTGCAGTGTTGGGGTGGCTTCTTTTCCTAGACAATAAACTGAAATAAAATTTGTAGAGATACAGAATGAAACTGGTCACATGAAGCCTCTTTTCCATTTAACTCCCCGGGTTAAATCGTTAGCAGCAAGCTTGACATACACTTGCCTCATTATCATACACTCGCATTCATTCTCACTCTCAAGCTTCAATAATGTCATTTTTGTACCTTTCTGCTCGTACCTGCAACTAATGAAAGGTAATCCAGTCAAGTCTTGCATTCACAATTATGTTTTAACGCTATTCACTCTTTCAGCAAGCTTGGCAAAGGGAAGACTTCAAGTCATGTTAGCTTGTAGTATGTAGCTATCACCTTTTCCAGGATAATCAAGCAACACCTTAGTGTTTCATACCTCACCAGTGCCTTGCAGTTCCTGTCTGTACTCTCAGCCCATAGAAACTGCTGGTTCAATAACACGGCTGAGAGTGTTCCATTTAAAATCAAAAGCGTATTTATGAATTGGCAGTCCTGGACTGGTTTGATAGGACACAAAAATTCCCCTCTCCACCTCTGCATCCAGCAAAACAAAATGGGTATGTGAGCTTTCCCAGTGGGAAGAGGCGAAAGGTTTCCTAACTCATGGCAGTAAATCTTTCCCCAACACAACCCTGAAGTTGGGAAACAAAAGAGTACAAAGAGAGAACATACACACAATTTTGCATATTCAACTGTTTTCAAGATGTTCCAAAAAATCCAACAGTACTGGTTCTGTGTAAATCTTGGCTCAGAACAGGTAATGCTTTCACTGTGCATCTGAACTGTATTTCTATGTAATGTAGCTGAATTTAAGAAAACATTTATGCATGGCTAGTAGATCTTTTGCACCATTACCACAGAAATATGTTATGCACCACGATCAGAATGAAATAAGAAAAAACTTAAGTCCTTTGCCATAACTGAACTTCACATTCAATTAAACTGATTAAAATGTTATCCAGATATTGGGATTACAGTGACAGAGACAGCCCAGTATATAAAACAATATACATTTATTTAGCACAAAAAGTTTCATATTCAAATAGAAGTGCATGCATGCTTTTTTTCTACTACTTTACGGCACTTTGCTTTTTAAAAAAGTGAAGAACCATCATGACTAGCAGAAAGACAAAGTAATCATTTGACAGAGTGACTGTTTTATCCTACAACTGTAGGCCTGAGAGCAGCTTATGAATTGTAAGGCAAACTAGGAACTCCTTCTCAAGTGAGTAATCTCTATGCAGTTCCATAAACTCAAGTGGAACATTCACAAGAAAAATGTTATACGACTAGGACACGATTATATGACTCCAATGTTTCCTGTGGTTACAGCCAACATAATATGCAGTGGTGGCATTATACTCTCAGACAGAAAAAGACAGAGTACTGAAAAGATTCACAGCAAGTTACCAGAAACACTTACTGACAGAGAAAAAAAAATCCAATCATGTATGTGATCACATGACATAATTAAGTACAATTCCCATTTCACAGAGAACAGGTAAGTTGACATATAATGCTCAGAATCACAACATCTACAGACTTAAAAGCCTGCAACTTTCATTTAGAGACAAGTACTTGATATTATTTGGTAAACAAATGCTGATAGCTCACAACTGACAGCACTGAAATATTATGTGAATTCTGGTTCCATTAATGGCATAACTACAATCATTGGATACAGAAGACCATCCAAATTATACTGATAGACAGATTTTCCACAGCTTCTCCGTCGCTGAAGTTCCATCACCTTCAGTGACCGATGTCAAAGATGTGCTGCTGAAACTAGTTCCGTCTTCCCACCTGTAGTTATCACCTGGATTAGACTCCCAGAGTTTGGTCGATTCTTTCCTGTTATCCACTCATAAAAGGTTCTGTTTTAAAATAAATTGATAGAACAGGCTGAGGAGAGTAAAAAAAACCCTCCTACTATCAAGTACATTGACAGGAAGCATAAAATAAAATAAAAGCCTACCTACTTTTCCTTCTTTTCCTATTGCTCTCTAGTGATTTCTATGCATGCTGCAAACCAGTGATGCGATCACTGGATTCAGACCTTCAAAGCTGAGCAGAGGTGCAGGGAAATCCCTAGGGCTTTACAGCACAGACATGGGATTTTCAGAACATATCAGAGGAAAAGGCTAGGAGCTTAAAATGTCAGAGTGGTAAGTTTTTTTCAAAGTTAAAAAAAAAATGAAAAGGGAAAAAGGGGCTGCTTTAGTTGACTTTATAACATATGTATCAGAAACACAGTTTTGTGGCTAGGATAAAGTTGCTAAACCCATTACTCTGTCAACAGGTCATTTTAACACTTCAGTATTTAACTGTGAAAGCAGTCTCAGCAGAAGCCCAAAAAGCCTTAGGACATCCAAAATAGTGCTGAGTAAGATGGATTCATTTTAGGTAGAACACAGAACACTCCTTATGAAAATGCAATACAGAAAGTGCAGTATATTCTGCAGGTCCATCAACCCTTGCAATAATGCAGACATAGCAACTGCCATGTTGGAACGTCCCACTCTCTGACAACAGCTTCCAGGGCACAAAACTCAAAAGCCATGTTGGAAAGGATTTCCTGCATCTACCCAGGATGGAGATGGTGCCAACACTTTAATAACATTGGATGTTTTCTGACGCACAGACAGCGAGATTTTCAGTTTTGAAATCTGGAGTTAAAGTTTAGGGAATTAGAAACAAAACAATCAACCTAATTCTCCTACAAAGTTAAAATACTTAAAAATTAAACTAAAAAAAATTAATTTGCAGACTTACAACATCTGGCTAATCAGTCTCTGGAGCACAATAAATAAAAGACTGTTTTCTGAACATTTTCAGGCCAACTAAATTCAGTTAATGGGGCCCTTGTAAAGAGCCACATCAGACAGCTGCATAGGCTCAACTAAACAGCTGCAACCAAAACCATTTCTGACTCTGGCATCCACCTTAAAAAAATTCACATAAAGAAGAAAATCAAATGTCAGAACTAAACTACTCCCTGAACAATTAGCAACAGGTAAATCCAATTTCAGCATCAGTTTTAAAAAGACTTTAAAATGTGCAAGAGTAAATTCCTTTGTAAAAAAATGAACATAAAAAAAGAACTTTGTTTTTCCTCAAAGAAGCAAGACAGGAGTACCCTTATTTTCTTCCTTTGGACAGTTTACCCTCAGTGGAATGGGAGCTGCTCTCCATCACAGGGCAATACTAATGCTGCACCTTCCCTAACAATGAATGAGAACAGTAAAGGAGATAATCACAGCCTGCCATTAAAAAAGCTACAGCTGAAATTTCAGCATTTTGCAACATCATTCAAGACAAGCCTTTGTGGATGATGAAAAAAAAATATCTTTATTGAATTTTTCTAAACAAGAGCGGGAATTTTGCCAGTTGAGAGAACTGAACTAAAACACTGTAAAACAGGCAGTAAAGAGTGTTTGAAAGAAAAGGAATCCCACCCAAGTTTACATGCCTATTTGCAGTTTATCTTTAAGCCAGGTGTCTCCTGCACCTGCTGTCTGCAATTTAATTTGTCTACAGGCTTTATGAGATTCTCTGGCTTCCGACTCCTTCAGGCTATCTCTCTTGCTGAAATAACTCATGTAGAGAAGCTGAAGTTGATGGAGTTGGGCTAATTTTCTCCAGTTAAGAAGCCTGTGCAATAAAACCCAATGTGATTTAGAAACATAAACAATGAGGAGACGATGGAGGAAAAAACTCCACTCAGATCCAAGGCAGCTATTTTAAAATAACATGCACTAAGATGCAGCCTCATGAAATTCAGTGAGGAATTGCTCATGGATACTCACTCTGCAATGAATTCTAAGGGAGTCCAGGAGCTGAAATCTGCATCAGGCATCGATTTCCTGTTTGCCGGTGTATCTAAGGTAACCCTGTAATTAAAAAAGATAAGCAAACCTTTTCTTTATACAATCATGCTTCTGATGAGCACCACCTGCTTCAAATCATTGCTGTAACACATGCTTGACTTTTACACCATGAGGTATGGATTTCCCCTGCATCCTCCGAGTGAGTTACCAGCATAGAGTCATCGGTTTCAGTGTTTATCCAAGGCTCCAACCTATAATCTCTCATCTTTCTGGCTAACAGAGGAGTTGCCCATTAGGGCAATCACTCAGCCCACAGCTCCCTTCCCTCTCATGCAGACAGGGAATGGCAGTAATATGCTTGTTCACATGCACTGCACAGCACATGTGCACTACATCCATGTTTTCAAACAGCCTCATGCTAGCTGCAAATGCAGTGATTAAGTGCAAAAACATAGGATGATACATATCTACACTACACACAATGATATTAAGGGGTGAGCTTTTCACAAGTCCCTCACCCAGATGCTGTTGGCAATCCAAGGTATATTTACCCTTGAAAAATTCACTCAAGGACAGAATTTTGCATGATAACTACATAAGAACAGCATGCACACAAATGAAGTGATCTTGGAGTCTGCCTGCCAGTGGAAGGTGCTGTCAATTATCCAAACACATTTAATGCTGTTCCTCTCTGACCTAAAAGACGTGCATTAAGAATGTGTGTGTGAGGAAAACAAAAGCAGGGAGAATTCAGCAGCAGAATGGATAAAATTAGACACAGCGAACACCTATTAAGCCATCCACTTCTTACTAGCTTTCCTCATCAAAAAGAAAATTGTGACAGGCAAATACAAGCTAAACTTTTTCTTTTCACAGATCCTCAGTGACCTAATTTTACTAATCAAGCATAGATATGCAGCATCTTATGAAGAAGCATCTTTAACCAAGTGAAAATTTGTCAAATAATCCTTTGCTTTACTGCTATCACACAGCTAAGTCCAAAACTGTGCTGAATAGCTCATCTCATTTTTAGAGTTCTGTTTATACTGAAAAAAAGAGAAATCATGTTAATGCATGGCTACAGTCAAACTGGTTAAAAATGAATCAAATTTTAATCCCAACATCCACTACAGCTTTGCAAAGGAAAGGAAAAGAAGGTAATCATGTTTAGGGTTTCTTGCATATCGTCTTGTTCACACTTTCAAGTTTACCTCTTTTCTCTGTGAAACTGTAAGGAGGTCTGAGAAGTTGTTTGTGTACTGTGAACAGGACACTACAAGCATATCTGTGTGGCTCTAGGTTACAGCAGTAATTAAATAAAACAACACAGGCAGAGACAACTAAGCAACTACTTACGGTAAAATGGCAACAGCAGCAGAACCAGATGGCAATCCACTACTGGCACCAGCTAAACTCTGACAAAGCTGATGCACTGCTCCTTTGGCCATGCCATAGGCAATCATCCCTACCAATTAAAAACAGGCAAATTAGAGCACAATCAAAACAGCTCTCAATATCATCAGTAACGTGATAGAAACTCAAGACTGTTTGGTGAATATTAAGGCCACTTACCACAGCCAGAACAGAATCAAACTTTCAAAACATATTAAAACATATATATGTTAAAAGTAAAAAAATAGAAAAAAACCCCAAGCTTTCATTAGACATCCAGGAACTGTCACACAACTCTGTTTACTCAGCACTATAGAAATAAGAAGCTTACTGAGTTAAGCACATTTACTTATGTACCGAAACGCACGCTGAAAGATGTGACCTACAGGGCTAAGCTTAAAAATGTAACAGTAAGTGAGATGATGCTCATTGACTTTATTAAAGCTATCATTCATTAATTTTTATCATATGACAAAAGTATTTGCAGGTTCGGACCCAAATATATATAGTTCACTTCTCTCCCAAATGGTAATTCACTCGGTCAGAATCCCAGATCTGGTAAGGCCTTCCGGGAAAGGCACAAAAAAAAAAAAAAAAAAAAAAAAAAAAAAAAGCGCGCCAACCAAAACAACCTTCATAGTAAAAAAATTACTAAATAAGCTGCAGGGAAAGCAAACTTCTCCTAAACACTGTTGCTTTCTGGGCAGACAGTATTTAGCAGTGCAAGAGTAACAGCAATGAGAGCATAAGGCACGCAGGTCAAGTACTTTCTGTCTTTCTTTATACCAACCTATATAGTCATACAGTCCTTTTCCAGCGTTCCTGTAGAAGCACTTTGCATTGTAGAAATATTTCTCTTCTATTCAGTTAGACATACTGTATAGCACCCATTTCTGCTAGAAGTAATCATGGACAGCACTAGCTAACTTATTTTATTGTTATGATAAAAATATTTGCATCTGTATCATATTCTCGTCTTGTCTAAACCAAGCACTCTTAAGTCTTCTTAAATCTTTCTAGGCTTAATACATTTCTTAGCCATCACTATCGCACTGCTGCTGCAACTATTCATATAATTTACAGTGTTCTTCAGTTTGCATTGTGTGAGGCAACATTTTCTCATAAGAAAAGAAAGATCACACTAACAGCAAACAAGAAAAACATTGTTTCTTCCAGAACGGCTGGTAGTTACAAGCCTAGAAAGGCATATTTGCAGAAGTTGAGTAACAACTCTTTCCCAATTCTTCCTGATGTTAATAAGTTGCATGTGTTTGCCCAAAGCACTGCTGTGATTTTTAGAAAAATCCAGACTAACTGAAACCAGCTAGTTCAAAACAGGAAAGCAAATCACTTTGATTCCTGTGTTGTGGTCCCTACCTCCCAAAACCACCCACAAAAACCCATGAAAGTTTTCCAGAATTAACATTTTTTCATTTTTATGTGGTCAGTCAAGCAGGACACTGTAAATTATTCATCTGCTTATTTTCACAAAATAAGACTTTTATCTTTGGACTATAACAGATGAAACTGTTAATACAAAAGACAGACTATTAACTAGAAAATACAGCATATTTTTCCTGAGAAGTTTTATATTCATAAATTCAGTTTTCCTGAACAGTTTAATATTCATACATTGTATATGTTTTAAAATCTTAGTAACTGTGTTTCATAAAAATACTGTTGAAGTGACACTAATAAGAGATTGGGAAATAGGAGTATTTGTCTCAGACTTTCCTCTTGCTGCCTGTGGGCTTGTGTGTCAGTGCCTTTTTTTTTTTTTTTTTAAATTGCTCCCAGATTTCCTCCTCCATGTAGACCAACATGGTTAAGGAGCGAGATTAAAAATTCAATAAAGTTCATACTAAACAGCTAGCAGAGGGCAAAGCCAACAGTCAACAAGCTTATCTATCTCTGAAGCAATGGTAGACTGGAATCAGAACATGAACAGGACAAGCACAGCTATCAGAATCAGTTGAGTCATCACCAACAGAAAAATTCATCAATTAAGGACTCTGTCTTTCAGAACACAAGTAGGAAAATTAATTTTATCAAAGCACTTACAGCTTGCTGTGTGCTTCTAGCCTTCATTTCCAAACTTTTTTTTCTATATTACATATTAGCCAAATGCATTTCACCAGTGCACATCAAATATTATTTAAATACTGATTCCATGTGTTTGCACTCCAGCTTCGAGAAATTCAGTACCACCAACCATAAAATTACACTTTCCTTACATATTGCAGCAGCAATTTTCCATTTGTACTAGAGGGCAAGCAATTGGAGAGAGAAACCGTTGCTTCACAAACAAGAATGCTCAGATGAACAAACATGTCTAGCTGGTGCAGGGATATCATGCATTGCATTTTACCTGGGGTTCCAGATAAAGCAGCTTGTGCTCCTGTCAGAGTCAAGAGGCCGCCTTCCTTCAGATGTTTTGTTGCTAGGTGGCTGGAAATAGTCGATGTCCAAACACTCTGCTTCCACATTAGGTCACAGTTTTTGTATAAAGCTGATTAGAAAGAGAATTAGTGAAATTAGCTAAAAGGTGGAAGACCTCTGACTACAATTTCCTAATGTCCCACAGAGTGCAAAAGCACTAAGAGAACATGCTTTCTACCATTTTCTACTTTCACATTGTAAAATATCCATTTATGTCTTTTGTATCTTCTTTCTCTTTGAGTCCATTAGGTCTGAACCAGAAGGGAGAAGGACACATATTATCAGATTTACTCCAGACAGAAAACAGGGCTATTTTAATTCCTGTATCTCTACAGTAGTAAAGTATAAAATTTCACTCTGAACATTACATGTTTAAAAGCCCTTTTTAATCTGAAGGGCTTTGTCTGTAGCATGATTTTGGGTCACTAGGCAGTGCCTTCCAACACTATACTGCACAGCAACAGCTCAGAGAACTGCAGGAGGCAACTGAGGTTCTATTCATGAAGAAATGAATTGGGAAAGATCCATGTTTCCACCCATCTCTGTCTTTCGCAACTTGCTTGACACAGGTAACCTTGGCAAAGTCATCTTAACAGTGCTGACTTTTTTATTCCATTTGAATAAAAATTGGTGTGTCATCAAACACCGCTGAGGAAACTAAGCGCTGTGCAAATTTAACAGGCAGAAAAAATTCAGAGAAGCACTAAGAAGCACTGTGACTAAGCTGTTTTTTACTTTTGTGCTCTTGTCCTCTGCTGGCCTCAGGAAGAATGATAATCTCAAATACCTTTCTTACCATGATTTTTAAGGATTCCTTTCAGATACCATTGACATTTTCACCAGCATGCATATACCAAAAGCTTACATTTGGCTTTGGCGCTGCCTCCAGCCCATCCTCCTGCTACACACAAGATCGCATCCACCTTTTCTTCACCAAGAAGTTTTCCAATCTCTGCTGTCACCTTCAATACATAGAAAAAAATGTATTGAAAACACTGAATCAATAATGTAAAGGAGTAAATATCACAAATGCCTTAAAGTTACTTTTTCCCACCTATATGACTAAGTAAAACAACACACAGCAATTTAAACAGCTATAGAAAATTAATATTTATGAGCCATGAACTCAAAACAAAATAATTATGTTGAAAGATAACTATAAATGACTGTCAGGCCAATGAAAGTCAGATGATATACAGTGTGTGATGCCACTGGAAATAAATGACCTGAGCAGGATTAAAACATCTGACCCTTACCTATACTGTTAACAAAAATTATCACTGACTTACTTTTGACCAGTTCTTTTCTGGGTATGGTGCTGTTTAACATGGGAAATGAAACTCCAGGTCTGATCAGGACTACTGGTATCACTTTTGAAGACAGTACCAGAAATGAACAACTAAAGATTAGCCTTCTTATTGCTTCTATGTAGACAGCAATCATCAGTTTGAATGAGGCCCCTAAATTTGAGTTTATATATTTTTAGATATCCTATATCTTTTTCTCTTTCAAATATAAGACATCACAACTGGTAATGAATTTGTTGGCTATGAATTTTCTCTGCTAAAGTTAAAAGCAAACAATTCATCTCTTGACAAAAGAACAAAAGTCCACTTGTTTTCAAAAAAGTGCAAAAAAATTGTATTGCAAACATTCTACGTTACCCTTTACAAGCCTCAAGAGTTTATATAGAGTTGTATAGCTATAAAGAAAACATATTATCTAGAGATTCAGTTTATCAGTAGGAGAAATAACTTCAAAAGTTAAAATTAAAAAACCAAATCCTATATGTTGAGAAAAAAGCAAAACAGTTTTGGGGCTGGCTTAGATTCTCCCATATTTACCTTTGTGGAAACCAGTGCATGCCCTAGGAATCCCTCAGTGCTTTGAGTACACATCTACCTATACAAAGTGCATTTTTAAGACAAGATATTTGAAAGAAGCACTGTATTTTAAGATGTCCTTATCCATCTTCATTACAGTCACCAGATTCAGTCTGAGACTTTTAAAGTCACCAAGGCAAAACCAAAGCAAACTGCCTTATGTGCTGAACCTCCAATACCCCGGATCTTTCTGCACATACATCCAGTTAAAAAGAATTACAAAACAACCAACCAAACAAAACAACCAAACTAAAAAGAAACGACAAGCATGAAGCCGGACCCACTCCCGCAGTCGCGGCAGAAGGGATGCACAAGCGGGGAGAGGCTGAATGCATTGCTCGGGAGAAGGGATGCACGCATTCAGGGGGAGGCTGAGTGCATCTCTCGGGAGAAGGGATGCACGCATTCGGGGGGAGGCTGAGTGCATCGCTCGGGAGAAGGGATGCACGCATTCGGGGGGAGGCTGAGTGCATCGCTCGGGAGAAGGGATGCACGCATTCGGGGGGAGGCTGAGTGCATCGCTCGGGAGAAGGGATGCACGCATTCAGGGGGAGGCTGAGTGTATCGCTCGGGAGAAGGGATGCACGCATTCGGGGGGAGGCTGAGTGCATCGCTCCACCTCCTCGCCCGGCGTTGCCCGCCCCGCGCCCGCCGCCGACCCACCTGCTCGGCCTGCTCGGGGAAGGAGTCGGTGGCCCTCACCACCACGTTGGCGCTGGCGTCTGCGTTCTCGGCCAGGTCGATGCTGGCGACCCACTGCGGCGGGAGAGGAACGCGCGTTATCGGCCCCGCAGCGCCCGGCCCGGCGGGGCAGGGGCGCTCCCCCACGGCGGGGCTCCCCCGCTTCGCCATCCCCCGGCGCGGAGCTTACCCAGTTCTTGGCCTTGAAGTAGCGCACGCACTGGGAGCCCAGCGCCCCTCTGCCCCCGTACACCAGCACCCTGCCCGCCGCCATGCCCGCTGTCACTCCCGGCTCCGCCGCCGCTCCACGGCCCGGCCCGGCCCCGCCTGCGGATGCGGCCGCCCCGAGGGGCGGGAGAGGGGAGGCAGCTGCGGTCGGGGGTGGTACGAGGGGAGGGTCCGGCTCTGCCCGCCCGGACCGTGCCGAGCCGAGAGCAAAATTCCCGGTACCTCGTCCAAGCCACGACGACGGACTCTGTTACCTGCCCCCAGGGCTACTGCGGGGGTTAATTAATTAATTAGTGGTTATGAAGGTCTCCGCAGGGCTCGAGTAGCGGTAACCGTAGAAGTGCTGGCAATTACGGCCGGTTTCCTTTAGCACTCCTGGATCGCACCTGTAGCTTGAGTTACGCCCCGCAGCTCCCGAGCAGCCGGGATACGGCACGGCTGGCCGGGCCTCCCCGGCTGCGGGGTCTGTGCGGGCCCGTTGTCGCTTAGAGCACTCAAGACACATCACTTCTGTCCCTCAGCTAACAGGCTTTAGCGATGGAAGCCATCGCTCCGAGCCCACGGACGGCCGCGGGAGCTCTGACAGCTGTGACATTTAGAGGTTGGGCGGGATCAAGCTCCGGGAGAAGGTAGCTCTCAGCACGGCTGAGGTGCCAGCCGAATCCTCCAGCCAAATTAAGTGGTTTTAATACTTTGCCCCCTGCACACAGCTGTTTAACTGCTTTTTTTAATAATCTAAAAAATTGGATTCTCCTAGTTTTCTTCACATGAGGTTACAGTGAAGAATTTGATGTCATTTGAACAGGACAATTAAGCCTCTGATGAAACATTAGCCAGGCCACAGAGATAGGATTACTTGCTGCAGAAAGAAGCATCACTGCACTACAGTGTAATGAAGCTGTTACTTGCAGCCATTTCAGGATGCTGCCACGGCAAAATGTATTTTAGACCTTGATTTTTAACAGTACAGATTAATTGCTGGAGCTTCAAAATACAAAGAGAATTATTTTGAAATGCCTGCTATTCAGCTGTGGATTTTGGAGCATGAGAAAAAATGGAAAATACGCCTGACTGTTGCAGAGAGGCCTTGGAGATGATCCCTTGAAAGCACTAGGATGCCTGGCTGCTTTAAAAAGACATTATTTGCCTTGGCTTCTGTGATAAGTTTTGTGTCCTTTATCTTAATTGTTGTTGCAATGGGGACCCCAAAGTGGATGACGGGAAAGATCCTTTGCAAAACAGGAGCTGATTTGGTCAATGCCACAGATCCAGAGCTGATCAAGTTCATTGGAGAAATTTACTATGGACTCTTTCGAGGTGGTAAAATACGCCAGTGTGGGTTGGGCGGGAGGCGTTCCAAATTCACAAGTAAGTACAATTTTGGTTGAATCTTTTGTCTAATGTCTAGTTCAAATATAGCACTGTATTCTTTTTGCTTACAGACCTTGTAGAATTCAAATTGTTATTATTCAATAAATTTGTGGCTGACTTGTGGTCACTATGGTTTGGTGTCTGCGTGTGAATATAAAATCCCTGTCATTTCAGGCAGCTTTTTGCTTCCACTTATGTTCTGTAATCCTGGAATCAAGATGGGGGAAAAAAACCTCTAAGGCTAGATGGAGAGTTTCCTTTTAGCTTTATGAAGGGAGTGACAGGCATCTGGAGAGGACTCTGTAAATCACACTTTCCCCTTGACTGATTCTTCATGCCAAGTGTTTCTCTATCATCTCTCTGTCCTTGCCCTCTCTGTTGAACTCCTCTGAGGTTTTTTCCCCTTAAGAAGCAGAGATTTATCTAGCTGGCTACATTTCTGTATTGCAAATGTCTGCCATAGCAGATACTGCTAATTTTATTAACATGTTGAAGAAATTTTTACCTTCTTTTCTGCTAACTTTGGAGGGAAAAAAATCGCTGAACTCTTTAAAAATGTAGAAACTCTCATAAACTTATTCCTTTTAACATAAAAGACTTTCTTGAGGTCTCAAAAGCACTCAACTGTATTCTGGATGATTTCCAAATTTCACTCACTCTGTGCTGGAGAGAAAATGATAATTTGCATTGAAGATTTTTAGTTCAGTGTGCAGATTGACTGCAGCTTAAACGAATATGAGTTGAAGCTGCTGCAGTCTCACCCTCTCCCTAGCCCACAGCAGTGCTACCCTGCCCTATCCTTTGCAATGTCTCTGGTAGTTGTGGTGGTGTAGTTCAGAAGTTAAGGTGGCCAAAATATTAGCCTACAAAAAAATACTTGTTTTCCCATAGGATTGCAGCTGACTACACAACTGCACAAGCACCTCTACAAAAACTTTAGGGAGGCAGGACTGTGGGACTTCAGAAGGAATGGAGAAAAGAACCAGAGCAACCTCAACAAAGATCAGCATGACCAGTTATTAAGATGGATGAATTTGGACTAGTTGCTTTTACAATAACCAAGTTCTTGCTTAAGCCCTGACTGCAGCTGCAACTTCATGACGTGGACATAGCAGTCATGGTCATCTAGTTTCAGTTCTCACCCTATCCTGTCAGAGACAATAAGGAAAAAAGTTGCCAATCTCCTTTAAATCTCTGTACAACCTTCTGGACTCTTTAAAAAACTTTCTGATTTTTTACTGTGTAACCTGAGAGGAAGGCCTAAGGTTCCACCATCACTTTGGACTACATTGATTCATATTTGGAGAACATAATCCTATACTCCTTAATAAAGCTGCCACTGAAGCTAGAAGAAATCTCCCCATTAGAACTCTAAAATTGGGTCATTAAGTGCAGTGGGCACGAATATGCATTTAGGTCAACAAGTAGCCTGGAGATTTTCCCTTTTAAATATTCTAATAACTATCAGGTTTGATATTTTCACAGTACTGGTTTCAAACAACAGTACACAAAGCTGTTAAATACTTTTGCACAAAGGTGAGCAGAACCCACTCTGGGTGTTCTGATTTTGACTTGACTTTTTTCGTTTTGAATGTCCCCCTTAATCTCCAAGTGTTCTGAATTTACTGAGGAGCAAGAACTGTGAGACTTTTCTTGGGGAATGTGTTAACATAAATGGACTTCACAGAGAGCAAAACAAGGCTAGCACCTCAAACACTGCAGTACTGCAGTAGCTCTGACACTTCGGAATTTGCAATAATTTGCTGTTATTAGTACAATGGCTTTCAGTGTGTTAACTAGAGTAGGCTTATGGCTAGGACACTCTCTTTTAGCTGGGACAGTGACAGCATGACTCAATTGCCATGATAGGTATCCAGTGCTATTTTGTACTCCTCAAGGTGTATCATCTGGTCTCCAGCTGCTGCTTCTGGAGGTGTCCCATACATAATGCAGCATGTATGTTAGACCCCTGTGGTTGTTATGATAGTCCTAACATGCTTGTGTTTTGACAGCTGAATCAAGCCCTGAGAATGAGCTGGGGAAGCCAGGCTTTTTGCCTGTGCATAGCAAACACTGCTGGAATGTGTTAGGAGCCTCCATGGCAATGTCCTTCCTGAGAATTCTTATTTCTGCATACTAAGCCAGACTCACTAGTCAGGTCTTTGGGATTTGGCTGAGAGCCTCAGAAAAGAGACCAAATGATCCTTACAACTACTCAAAAGTCTCTGCTGATTTGTAGGAAGGCTTAATTCTATGTGCCTTGTTGTTACACTGCCAGTTATTTTCCAGTCAGATAGCAAGATAGTTTTTGGCTTCCCATTTCTCATATGTACTTCTGATTCTCATTTACTTCCCTCTCTTCTTCTTGCTGGAGTCTCTTCTGTAGCTCCTATGTATACCAGGCCCAACTACAACCCCAGAATGAGCTACAGAAGAGGTAGAACTGGTGAATTTTTGTATGTACAGTATGAATTTTTCTACATAATCTACTAGAATTCTGTCATGTCATGACCAAATTGTATGCCTGATGCTCACTGTTACATTTACCAGTTATTGCTGCCTACTTTTTATGTGGTTTGTCTAGACTATTTTGAGTGGGGTTTTTTTTCAGTTATGCAGCACAGGAAGCAATCTGTTTATTTGTTTATAAAATAATGTACCTTCCTTTTAGTAGCTTTTTAGTAATTAAGCAGTAAGTTCTTCAAAACATGTATGAGCATGCAGTGCTATGCCACCTGAAGGTCTCTTCTTGATCACCTAGTATATTAGGGTTCTTCTCAATTGGCCTCTCTCCTTCCTGTCAGTCAGCATGTCACCTACAATTCCCTACTCACATTTCTTCTGATTCTCTTACTAAAGGGCTGCAGGATAAACTGAATACTCAGGTGCACATTTCCCTACTGCTGGCCGATCTGGCCCCCCAGTTAAGTAATTGAGTCTGTGAAGACAAAACCAAGAAAGACGTCACTCTTTAGAGACAGGCAGGTGAGAGCTAATACTCTGCCAGACACCCAGAAAAGCATAAAGGAGTCATAAACACTAGATGAGAAACCAACAAGGGAATCTTAAAGCGAAAACCTCTGGGATCAGAAGTGTGAAATCAGGACAGGTCTCACTTGAGGCAGCAGTGAAGAAAGGAAGAGAGAGAAAGAATGTGAGAAAATAAACACAGAAAGAAGTCATACTATTTTAGGCAGCAAGGGCCTGGACAAGAAAACTGGGACTGTCAGACTTCAGAGGGATGAGATCCAAAGCATGGGACAGGAATGGGAAGCTCAAAGCCAGCAGTCTGAGGAACAGAGATGAAAAAGAGCAGACAAAACAATTGTGGAGATAAAGACATTAACACAGCTATATAAATAAACAGGACTTAAGCCTGAAACCTTATTCACAGATCCTATGTAAAGGACCTGTAGCAGAATATCCCTGGTTTGTCTGATTTACTGAAAAATAAAACATCATAAACTAAGATGTGTGTAACTAACTGAATTGAACACCTCTTTAAAAAATATAAAGTCGAATAAATTTAGTTTGAAGCACCAGCACAGTGTGATGTTTACCATCATCAAGAAAAACTACATACTTAATATGTGATTTATTTTTTTCTTGACAGTTTTCCCACACATGGTGAAAAAGCTGAATACAGGCCTGCACGTGATGATCGTAATGTTCCTCTGTGTGACCATTTGCTTTTCTCTGGTCAGTTTTGGATTCTGCATTCTTAACGCAATAAAAGTTCCTTACCGGGCTATTAAAGGTCCAGCAGGAGTATGCCTTTGGAACTTCCTTGCAGGTAAAGTCATTTAGCAGTACTTTTTACTAGTCTACTTACTAGTACTTTTACAAAATGGTAAAAGTTCCTTCTCTTGCCTTACTAAATATCTCTGACTCAAATACTTGTAAAAAAATGGAGTTAACAGTGAGTTTTCATCTATCTAAACAGAACTGCCAGGTGGCATCTTGGCTTATTGTGTCTAGTAAACATTTGACAGGAGCTATGAATGCCAGCCTTTAGGTTCTATGTCACTGATAAAAGGACTTTATTACAAACACTGGTTTCATGTTTGCCCATACTGTAAGATGTTTAAGCCATGCCTATGTCTATACCTACTCTGTATATTGCTCACTGTTGTATTCAGTAAGTCTTTTGAAACACAATCAAAATGTCTGTCTTGTTTTGATTTGATAACAAGGGTGAATACTTATTTCATTTTGTTGCAGGTGGATTTGTAGTACTTGCAGTCACCAGCTTTATGGCTGCTGTGAAACTTCATCATCTCACAGAAAGAATTGCCAATTTTCGGGAAAACGTTTTTCAATTTGTTGTCTTAGAAGAACGCTTTGAAGACTGTTTTTGGATTTGTGTGGCAAGTGCCACAGCACATGCAGTGAATTTGCTGCTAATAGCCATTAGTGGGATTAATTTTCCTAAAATTAAGCCTAAAACAGAAGAAGTGAATGTTACAGCAGAAGATATCATGTACTAATAAATCTACACAAAACTACTTTAGTTAAGTGAACTGTTGTAAAAGAAACAGCTCCTTGGCTCTTCAGCCTTCGATTTGGATGGATGATTTAGGTATCGACTTAGTAAAGATGTCAGTCTACAATACCAGCAATTAACTGTGAAATTAATTGTGAAAAAAAGAAAAACAACATATGCTATAAATATCATTATTCTTAAAAATGACTGCTATCTTCAGTAAATATATGTTGTTTCTCATTTTTTAGAAAATTCACACTTTTCAACCTTTAGAAAACTAAGGTGAAATATGATTTCATCAAAACCAAGTCTCTTCTTTGTTTAGAAGAAAATTTGTCTATCACAAGTCTCTGAAAGGTTGTTTCAAAACCGAAAGAATGGATATTCACCAATTACTTTCACAGAATTATTTAGAAAATGCTGAAAAGGACATACAAAATATATTTGATGATGCTATACAGTATTGAAAAAGAAAACTTCATCATCTGTGAGGCTAAAGCTAAGAGGCAGCACAGGCAAAGCATGTGTAAAATGTTTTTAAAACAGGAATTATCCAACCCCACAAGGCAAAGAATTGAGAAATGTAGTTTATGGGATGTTATTAGTCTACAAAAAAAAAAATTATTAGCTGCTAGATAAAGGTTTCATTGCAGCTTCTGGAAGCAAACAGGTTATAAGTAATAGTACTTTTAGATAACACAGAAAATAATAATCTGACAGATTAATTATCTTCAGAACCTTGTCAATTCTTAGACAATTCTTCATCTGAAATCAGGTAAAAGTGTATGATGAAACAATATCAAAATTAATAAAAATTTTTAAATGGATGGAAAAGTTACTTTCTTAGGAAGTACCATAATTTTGGCAGGGATTTGACCAGTTCATGGGTCCTGAGGAATGAATGTTTTTGAGGAAAGAACATGCCATTAAGCTTGGCTACAGTGGCTTCTATCATCTTTGGTTTTGGCTCTTCAAGGTTAGCAGGATTAGGAGTGAAGCAGAAATTTGTGAGAATGCCTCTGCAATAAGCCCTAATAACCTGTCTTCTTCAAGACAGCATTATCCATGAGTTTTTTCAGGAGCACTAATTTATTTTTTTAAATTCACATAAAAATTTAAAGATATGATAAGTCTAGGGCACTGTTAAAATTTTAGCATAAAGGAGACTCAATAAAGCAGAAAAAGTGATTCCTAATTTATACCAACCACTTACTTCACTGGTCTAATTTTTCTGGTGCTTTCGTTCAGTCTGTACCCTGGGCCACAACTCCAGGAAGATGGTTTACAATACCTGGTACATGGATAGGCAGTAAACAAACCCAGTTTACAAAGGTGCCGTAGATGGCAACAGCACAGTATTGCCAGAAAACAGCACAGTATTGCCACAGTGGCCTCTGTGGCACCACCACTTTCCTCTCCCAGAAAATTCTGAGTGGCTCTGAAACAGAGAAACTTAAAAGTGCAGCATAATTATGCAATTAGAAGATGTAATAGTTATAATTTGTAATTGTTCTATGAACATATGTAATTTAGAAGTAATTGTTTTACAGAAAGAATTATATTCTGACATGTAACTTAACCTTTACTAAATATACTTCTCTTTAGGAAGTGAAAAGGAAGCAGATCTTTATATCCTCCAGTGATCGCTTCAGAAATGCTTTTCAGTAGTGTTAATACTGCATGTATTACAACACATTTGTCATACTGGTAATGAACTTCTTAATGTCCCCAAATCACACCCCCCCACACACATACACACACATCTAGTTATTGAATAAGAGCCAGGGAACTACTTAGGTGAGAACCAGATTAAAGATTTGTTGGAGTGGATTCCTAGGTAGGTCACAGTAGTCTTGAACTTAAAAAGGGATGGCTGGGCTGATCAGCTTTGTAATTTCTTGGTTTGAATGAATTCAGCAATGAAGTATACTTAAAAAGATTTCTCACAGCAGATGTGAGGAAGTATGATTATGGGATACTGTAGCTGCATGAGCTGAATGACTGAATAACATTGTCACCCACTGACTGTGTTGTAACTTATGAGAAGATAGTATTTTCACTTCAGAGTGAACAGAAGTATTGCCATGGATTAATTAAATGGAATGGAACAGATGTAAGGCCAAACAACCTTTCAGCTGCATAGGTTGTCTTAGTTCAAGCTAAGACACACTGAGAGGACAATGCATAGAGTATTTGCTCTGGGAAATTTTTTCTGGGGAAAAAGGGTTAAATACAACCATATGTGTTTAAGGTGTACAATTACAAAGCACACCTTGAGGTTAACAATAGGTAAGTCTATCACTTAGACCTTTTCATCTTTCCCTTGTACATCATAAACTACTTTCAAAAATGTTCAGCTTGATATGTGTGATCTACACATTTAGTTTTAAAGATTTACTTACACATCTTTCAGTTATACTTCACATAGTGTATCTGATCAAAGGTATGCTCAGCATATGGAAATGAATACTTCTTTGGGGGTACTTCTTAATTTGGAAGATTTGAAATCCTGAATTATAACATTTATGAGCAATATGTGCCAGAACTTTGAAGAGATATGGGTCCAATCCTATCTTTCCATAAAATTAAAGACAACTTCATTTATCCCAAAAATACCCACTTAATTTGTATGTACAGAATAATATACAGAAGTGCTGTGTATGTTCATTGTATCCAAGAGCCTTGCCAAAATAAATGAAGCTAAAAACCAATTACCACTTTGTTTCTCTAAACGGTTTAATGTTAAAAAATGAAATTTTACAAGACAAATCAAATTGGATGCAGTTTCCTCAGTCATTGTTTCTGAGTGCCACTGTCCTTAATAAAACATGTTATTTCTCTCTGTACCACTTCATGGAAAAAGCTATTCGGTGAGAAGTTCAATGGACTTCTAGAAAACAGGCCCAGCTTCTTCTTCATCATGTTCTGCTGGTCTAACAGTGTAACTCCAGTTACAGATGTATGGAAAACCAAACATTGTTATACATAGTGTAGTAAGGTGTCTGATTCTCTCATATAACAATGAATTACTTATAATCTATGTTTCACACTTCAGGGGCAGGGAAAGAAAGAAAGAAACTAAAAAAAAAATCTGGATCACCTGATGTTAAAGTCCAGTGCATATTCATTGCCCTTCAGGCTGACAATACAATAATGATCAGCAAACTCCAAACAGTCTTTTTCCATACAGTGCTTTTACTAGAGAAGCATAAATCCACTTCTGACATTACAGTGATGACCCAGTATTCCAGTGTGAATTTTCCTGATAAAATATGACCATAGTCATTCTATTTGTTTGGTTGTTTTGTTTTGTTTGTTTGTTTGTTTAATTTTGTTTTCACTTACCTTTATTTTCTTTTCACTTACCTTTATTTTCTTTTCCTTTTAATTCCATCTGGGATTGTATACTGCTTTCTCTTAGAAAACAATATGCGTTTGTAATAAAGCTTTATTTTTTTCCTAAGTAATTTACATTTTAGCCTTCAATACACAAATTAAATGTGCAGTAAGCAGAGCAGAGCTGCTTTTTTTTTTTTTTTTAACTCTGTTATAAACCCCAAGGAGAAGTGCGAATAACCATCTAGAGCATGCTATGAGAATCCGGACCACCTCCCGTACACAACTAGGAAATCGCAGCTCCCGCCGCTCAGGGCACCGGCTTGGGAATCCCTCCCACGTCCCGCCCTCCATCCCGGCCCTTCCCCGCCGCGGGCACCGCCCCGCGCGGCGCCGGCTGATGAGGCGCTGGGCGCGCTGGGGATGGGCGGTGCTCCTGTTTTCCTGCCTTCCTGCTTTCCTTTCCCGGTCTCCTCCCTGCCATGCTGCTGCCCTGCGTGCGGAGGGTGGCTGCGCGCCGCCTCGGCCGGGACCTGCCCCTGTCCTGCGGCTGCCCGGCGCTGGGTCCCGCTCCGCGGGGATACAGCCACGGGGCCGGCAAGGTGAGGATGAGCCGGCCGGGAGGAGGCGGCGGTGGGAGCGGGTCCCTTCCTCCCGCTAGGTCCTGCCTCTCACAGCTGAGCGGGGTCGCCGTTCTCCCCCGGAGCTGAGCCAGGATGGGTGCGACTCCCTGTGCTCCTTCTGGGAGCACCTGGATGGAGATTTGCGTTAGGCGTGATGGGGGGGGGGGAGCGGGGCGGAGAAGCTCTTTTGGACTTAAAATTACTGATTGGAAGAGTTTTTGTCTTTATTTATCTCTATGTGTTCGGAAAAATTATTATAAGTTTGGTTATGTTGTATCTATTTTCTTTTTCACACTTGAAAGTAGTTGTAGTAATTGATCCTGGTTTACCAGGTGTTGCTCTGTGAGTCATGTTAGATAAACAGATAAAATGAGATAAATATATGCAGAAGTAGCGATGGTTTGAACAGTGTGCTTGCTGCCTCTCTGATGGGTCTCCAAATTTCATGTTGTTTACATTAATGTGTGTCCTTTTCTAGGGTCTTGTTCTGGGAGTCTACTCAAGTGAAAAGGATGATGGTGCTGCCCAGTTCACTAGTGCAGGAGATGCTTTTGATAGACTCGTATCTGGAAAGCTGAGAGAACTTCTGTCCCTGTAAGTGTGTGATAAGCTTCTGAAATGGATTAAAGTACTTACAAACACCAATGGGAACAATCCTTTTATTTTCATTATTAGTGTTTGTGTCCGTATCACTGTCAGGCTGGTATTTGCTTCTACCGGGCCAAATAGTTTGAAGGGGTATTCCCATGATAAAACTAAGCACTTGAGGAACATGCAAGATGTTCATGGGACCTGACTGTGAGTGAGCACTGAGCCAAGCATCCCAGTACATTTGTGTGGCACACTGTGTGGTTGTGGAGTGAATGTAGTGCCATAAGATTTATCACCAGTAAGAACTTTTGTATTGAAGGAATCCTTTTGTGTCCTAGATGTGGGCCACCTTTGAAGAAAGGCAAAACACGCATATTTCATGGTTTGCATCAGGTATGAACTTATCATTTTTGTGTGGTAATTGATTAATGTGTGAAGTGTGCTCTCACATCTAATTTTAAGCTAAGTTCACTGCTGTGCTTTTATAAATGGCCTGCTCTTTTCCCCCCTCTTGCCTCTCTCAGCAAAAATGTAGTTCTCATTGAAGCCTCCTGTTCTGCACTACCCATGTTTGCAGGGCTTTTTGCAAAGTCCTGTACTCCCTCTGGTGTGCTGCAAATTGAGAGAATGTAAATGAGTTTGCAACAAAGGTGCTCTACTCTGAATAGCTGCTTACTGAATCAGCTGAAACACAGCAGTTTTGGATCTGACTTCTGCAGGCTCTCCAGGGAAGTAGTCACAGAATCAAGCCTGACAGACAGGACAATGGACAATGTTCTCAGGCACATCATGTGATTCTTGGAGTGTCAGGATTTGGACTCACTGATCTTTGTGCGTCCTTTCCAACTCTGGATATTTTATGATTCTACTGTGCTTCCCATGTCGAGGAGGAGTGAGTGCCTGAAGTGAGTACCAATAGATGCAAAGACCTTCCAGACACAACAGTTCTAACACAAGGTAGTCCCATCGTAAGCTTTCATCAGAGGTGTCAAAACCGTGTGCTTGAAACCTCTGAAAACAAGACATGGGGATGTTCTTCAAGCAGGACTTTGCCTGCACAGACATGGTAGATCACAGAGGTTTGAGATAGGGAGTCATCTGCTCAAAATCAGGCTTTTGGTGCCGTTTGAGAAGCCCTAATACATCTAATGCACCCATGTGAAGCTGGTCAATATGATACTATTTGTACCTTTTTAGAGTAGTAGCTAGGTCTAGGCAGGCATGTAGTGACACTATGTGTCCCTGTCTAAGTAACTGAATCTTACATTAGGGCTACTTAAATAACCTTAAATAAATTCATTTGCAGTGAGTATTGCTTACCATGTATAAATTCCTGTGTGGACATGCCATGCAGCTGACACCGGACTCAGTAAAAAGGCTCTCAGAAATGTAACGGAAATTGAGTGAGTCCGCTAAGGATCCCATGATCCCAGTTCTGCATGCGGGATAGGCTCTGAAGTGAGTAGCAAATCTCTGCCAGAGAAGAGAGGAGAATTTGGCCTTACACACTCTTCTAAGTGTGTTGCAAAATTGTGATAACTAAACCAATGTTAACTGGAATCACTGACCTTCTGGAAAGCTAACACTTTCCACTTTATGGAAAGTTTCAGCATCTTGTGGACTAAAAGATATTACTGCAGTAGTTGGAAAGCTGATTGTTAGAGGCTGACAGAGATGGACAGGAAGGCCTAAGATTAAGTTAATTTTTCTTCAGAGCTGTGGAAATACGGATATATATATATGTTCACTATATAACTTCAAGTTTTATACAAGTTTGACTTCCTTCTTATAAGGCTCCTTTAATCTTTGCTGCTTCTTCCTTTTTGCTTTCTTCTAGCAGTTTATAAGGCATTTAGTCTGCTGTGCTACATTGTTTTCCTGAGTTCCAAACAGGAGTACCTTTCTGCAGCTTTGGTTTGCTACCTGTCAAATCATGCCAGCATGGCTCCTGAGATGAGTTAACAGACTCAGCTTTCAAAGTGATTTTATTTTCTTGAACATAATGCGGTGCCAGAAAGGTTGCAGTTCTCCAGCTCAGTTCTGGCCTTTGTTGCAACTGGAAAGCTGGATGTGCTTTCCAAGGACTCTTAGGCTTGCTTACTTTTATGAGTATCAAATTTACTATATGTTGAGCATAAACCCCTATATGCTGTAATGCACATAAGTATTAACTGGATAACAGAGTAACTGCCTGCATGCCTGTGGAAAATGATTGGGAGCACAGGACAGTGGTACCATAGGGGCACTCTTAATGAAACATGCTTACTGTAGAAAAAGTACTGAATATATTTTAATGCTGTGCTTGGTTTGATTTGATTGGAAAGTAAAGTCTTTATAACAACTCTGCTGTAACAATAAGGAAAGCAAATCCATTTGTGTGTTGGCTTCATTTAGGACTTTCCGAGTGTGGTGGTAGTTGGCTTGGGTAAGAAGAATGCTGGAGTAAATGACCAAGAAAACTGGAATGAAGGCAAAGAAAATATTCGTGCTGCTGTTGCAGGTTAGCTGATAAATTTTCTGAAGCTTTGTCTGTAAATCAATTGCAATGGTGCAGCATGCTCCATTTTTGAAGAGCCAGTCTAGATGTGCCTGTGTTTTGAAATGCACAACTTACGGCCTGGTTTGGTAAATGCATTTACTTCTCACTGATATTCATGTAAATTTTTTCTTAGTGAGCAAAGAATTATGGAGCATGTAAATCAAATCTGCAGACAGGTAACTGCAGTTATTTGTACCAAATAACTTTACTAACCAGTGTGATACTGGAAAGGCACTTGTCTAATTACTGCTTTAAATCCTGAGAGCATCATGATTCACTCTGTGCTCACTCTGTACTTAAGTATGCACATACATTTACTTCTGCCACTTAGTTCATAACTGAGATGTTTGTGTTTTAAGCAAATATCTTTCACAGCATCAGCAGTATGGTTCAGTATGTTATCTGTCATAAGAAGAGGATGCCTTTATTTTAATCAAGGATGACTGCTGCATCTAAGTGTGTATAAAACAAGAATAAAAAGAGTTCTCACTAGAGTTTATAATCTCTGACTGGATGACAGGTGTATGTCCGAATCGCTAGCCTGTAGCTGCCGAAAGATTGTTAAATTATTTGGGTGCAGAATAGAATTTATGGAATTTTTGTTTCTGAAAATGTGTATAAACTCATCTAGAAGGAAGAGTAGTCATATTCTTGGCAAAAATAGAAGTTCTGGCAAATTTCTGCTACCTGTAGATAGTTGTAATTCATAGTACTCCAGAATGAAAGAGCTTTGCTTTGCTATAGAATGAGCTTAAAGGAGTCAGAACAACTGTGAACTTTCTTTTTTATTCTTGTGAAATGCTTGAATCATTATAATGCATCAGGTGATATTTTTAGTCAAATTTGTCAGTATATGGTCATTAGCATTTTCAGTTATTCTACTACACAATCTCTTTAATTGACTGACTTACAAACTTAGATATCTTGAGTTAAAATTATTTTTTTCCTTGAAATGTCATAATGATCATCTCAGACACCTGTTTTGCTGTTCTGTGCAATACTTGGACTTCTAGTTTTGTGATGTATTTTTCAGTTGGCTGTAGGCAGATCCAAGACCTGGAGATCCCTTGTGTCGAAGTAGACCCCTGTGGAGATGCACAATCAGCTGCAGAAGGTGCTGTCCTTGGATTGCATGAATATAATGAGCTGAAGCAAAAAAAGAAACCTATAGTTACTCCTCAGCTTCATGGAAGGTGATGGCAAAGGAAAGCTTGCCTATTTATTTGTTTATCTGTTTATTTTTTTATTTATAAAACTGTATGCATGGCATGCTTGTGCAGGAGAAAAGCAAAACTGAAAGAATAAGAATAGCAACGGTTTTCTCCCTTAACTCCTACTCATTTGAGTCGCCGGAATTATTTAACGTCTCAAGTATATAGTATTTGTTCTGTGTGTTTTGTTAGTATTCTATGTTGCAAGGTTAAGGGTAAATAAATGCTACTTCATAGAAAAGAAGGCCCAGGATAAAAATATAAGTAAATTATTACTCAAAGCGTAGTTGTAACATACAAAGACTTTTGTTGGTATTGTGTGCCCAAATTGTGGAGCAGAGGTATTTCAAAGCCCATAAATGGATGAATCCTTTTGAGAATCAGGAAACCCTAACTGACACCAGACCATGTCACTGTGGATATTCTACACAGTTCATTTGTTATATTTCCATTCACAGACTATAATGCGAGAAGCTTGGGTGCTTCTGGTCTCTAAACAGACATCACCGTTACTTCATAGCAGAAAGTAGAATCAGAGCTTTGGTTTTAGAACAGTTAAACTCACAGTCAGAGTGGACTTTGAACATTCTGTATTGAGTATTCTGTCATGCAGAGGAGAGGTATTTCCTATGTATACTTTAAACAGGAACAACTTTCTTAAGAAGAAGTTAGTGAAATAAAATAAAAATTTCTTTATTTATGAATGTTTTGATAAGTTACATGCAACACTATTCCCATTTTGTAACACAGCAGATAGTTCGGTAGCCAATTACATTTATACCAAAGAAACATTTCCTGAAAACAAAAATGATCCTATTACAACTTAAGACACTGTAAGTAATTTTTGTACATAGTAATTTCAGTTGGAAAGGATTTCTGGAGGTCATCCAGTCCAGCTCCAACTTGAATTAGGGATAATCTGGACATTAGATACAACTTGAATACTCAGTCAGGTTCATCAGGCTTTTGTTTAGTCCATATTTTATTATCTCCAGAGATGAAATTTCCACAACCTCACTAGGCCATCTGTTCTAGTACTTAAATACACTCATGGGGATTTTTTTTTGTTTATGTCCTGTTGCAGTTTTCCTTGTTGAATCTAGAGACCACTGTCTGTTACTGTCTTAATGTGCATCTCTGGGATGTGTCTGTCTTCACTTTCTCTATGAACCCTATTTAAGATTATATGAAAGACTGCAATTAGCTCTTTCCTGAATTTTTCTTCTTTAGGTGAAACAGACACAATTCCCTTAGCTTCTCCTCATATGCCATGTGCTCCAGCTCCCTACCCTTCTTAGAGGCCCTCCTTTACACTTTTTCCCGTTTGTCGTGTTAGGTTTGTATTCTGGGACTCAAAAGTGGTCGTAGCTAGATGCAACCTCACAAATGCTAAGGAAGTAAATAATTATTTCCTTTAATATGCTGGCTCTGCTCTAATCCCCAGCATGTGGTTGGCCTTTTTTGCTGCAGTTACGCACTGCTTACTCCTCTTCATCTTGTCCACCAGGACCCCCAGGTTCTTTTCTGCAGTTTTGCTTTCTGCTTAGTCAGTGTCCAGCCTGACTTGTGTAGAGCTGTCAGGTCCCAGGTACAGGACTTTACCCCAGTCTTTGTTAGACTTCTCAGTGTTCCCCTTGGGGCATTCCTCCACCTTGTCAAGGCCCCTGTGAATGGTGGCTTTACCCTCCCCATTTCACATGCTCCCCACAGTGCCATGTTTGCTGGTGGTATACCTGTTGAAGTCCCCTAGTTACCTTTCCTACTTCTTGCCAGTTTCAGTTGTCAGCTGAGATTTCGCTTCTTAATTCCATACTTCCATATCCAGGCAATACTTTCATATTCCTCCTGGTTTCCTCCATCACTGTCCTGCTCTTTTGAGAGGTGGAATCCAGCTCAGTGTCCTGCTTTGTGGTATCTTGTAAAGCAAGTCAGTTTTTCAGTTCTGTCTCAGTAAAATGAAAGGTTTTGTACTGGTTGTCTTGTAAAGTAACCAAAGCGACTTCCCCATTTTTCTATGCAAGCAGCTCTGGGAACGTTTGCTCTGTCATATGTTAGTTAAATGCCTTGAGTGCACAGTGAAATGAGATCTAAATTCCACTCTTACGGCATAATCATATTTCAGTAAAGAGAAAACCAGAATTGAAGGCTTTATGTGGTAAATAAAAACTTTCAGGGCTATTACAATTAATGTGATTACAAATTTTGGAAGGTGTGTTAATCTTCATGCTTAAGAATTTAAGCCAATCTCTGATTAGTAAGGATTAGGACAAGACCTAATGTATTGGACAGATAATTTTACATCTGTCTGCTCTAGGATTTTTCTACCTTTTTCTGAAGCATTTGGCACTGACTAGAACCACATATGAGTTATTAGACTAGATGCACCTTGGATCTTGTACTGAAATTCCTTGTAGTAAGATAATTCCAATATTCTTAATTGCTCCAAATTAATGGTACTGCATTTTCAGAAAGGAGAGAATATATGAATGTGGACAATATCTTTCTTTTGCAAATGTGTATAATCCTGATTATTGTGTGTTGTTGTTTAGTGCTGAAAGTGAAGGCTGGCAAAAGGGCGTTATCTATGCTGAGGGCCAGAACCTCGCTCGGTACCTTATGGAGGCTCCAGCTAATTATATAACTCCAATCAAATTTGCTGAACATATTGAACAGAAGCTCAGAAGTTTCAGCAATGTGAAGGTCCATATAAGGTAAATTCCAATGAAATAACTCCTTTACAGGGTAGAGGACCATATCCATTAGATGAGCTACCTTCCAGGTTACTCAAGTCTGCAGTGGGCTCTCAGTTTCCCTCTGCTTCTTCAAATGACAAAAGCAGGGAGGGTTTGGGAAAGAGACATGAGGGGTGCCCAGACTGCAAGCTACTCTCAGGATTAGAAAGTGAGCTGCTAGTTGGCAGAGGAAGCAATACTGTAATGCAATAAAATGATTAACTGTCAATTATTCATGCAGTCAATTACTGCTTAATTAACACGCGTGCTGTGAAAGGAAGGCTGATAAAGACTCAGTGAATAGATGGCAAATATTAGGTACCTTTTGTTTTCTTACCAATTGGTTTTTAAACATACCTTTGCTTTTTTTATTGCTGTTACTGTCAGGGGTAAATATTTAAAAATATTGAGTTGGAGCCATAAAAGCCCTTGCAATTGAATTTGCACAGCTAGTGCTTCTTGCCCCTAAATATCTACTTTCTGTTCAGTGGAAATGAAAATGGTTGTGCAAGTCTTGGAGGCTGTTTTGTTGACAAGCAAAAGACTGAGGGAAATCAACTTTGCCTGTAGTTAACTGTCTTGCTACCAGAAAGCTAAACTGTAACTTTCTGCAACATTGTTACTTCAAATACCATCTAGAGCCTCCCAGGCAAGTGGAAGTTTAAAGTTTCTGATGCAGAAACTGTAGACAAGCTGTTGTTCTGCTGCTTTGTTTTGGCTGCTTTTTAAACAAGGCAAAACAAAGATCGAGAAGCAACTTTCAGGAAGTATTTTTCTGCCTCACAAAAAAAGATAATAATGATTGGATTTAAATTACAGTTTCCAAAATAACTAACTAAAATGAAATGGTTTGTATGCAAACCTCAATGTTTGTTATCTCTTAAAAACAATCACCTTGGTCAATGTGTCCAACAAAAAAAAAAAAAAAAAAAATATATATTTCTATTCCAGACCGGAGTCTTGGATAACAACAGAACAGATGGGAGCATTCCTGAGTGTAGCTAAGGGTTCAACTGAACCTCCCATCTTTTTGGAGATTCACTATTTAGGGGCTGCTAATGCAAATGACTCCCCATTGGTATTTGTAGGAAAAGGAGTTACTTTTGACAGGTATGTATGCTAATGTTTTAATGACTAGAGGGGGGAAATGATTTCCTGCTATTCATGTTCAACAGGGAGATGCTTTTTCTTTGCTCAGCCCATCTTCCAGTGCCATCCCATTGAACTTCCCTTAGACAGTAGCTTGTGCTGCCTTTTCTGGGGATGAAACAAGATTGGTTGTACAAAGGAATTGTAGGAATTGATATGCCATCGTCTTGTAAGGGGAAAATGGAAATTCAGGGGGAAAGAACCAAAGAACATGCTATTTTTTGTTGTCCTGAGCAAATCTCTGGATAAAGAATTTACATGTTTAGAATTGCAGTATGTCACTGGACATCTAGATGATGCTTAAGGAAACAGGAAATAGTTCCTTATGACTGCTTTCCATGTCCCATATTACTGAAGAACTTACCAGTCTATTCATCTTCCATAGATTGAGTTTACCAAGTGTACTGTTTTGTTCTTGTTTTGTGCACTTGTGCTATTATGAAGACCATTGAGTTAGTCCACTGCAGGTTATGAAGATTTTTATGGTCTCCTAATTATGAGGAAATAACTCAGGCACATTTTTTATCTGAAATGAAAACCCAGATACCTTGCTTTCAGTATGCTTACTAAGGTTGCAGGAGTATTTGAAAACACCAGGTCTAGCATTTACTGATACTTGGTGTTAAAACATACTTGTGGACAGAATATTATCAATATTATTATATCAATATGCAACACCAAACTTGTACATGTTGGGTGACACTTGTGCTCTGGGTTCCAGTGGGGGCATCTCACTGAAGCCGTCATCAGGAATGGATGCCATGAGAGCAGATATGGGAGGGGCAGCAACTATCTGTTCAGCCATTGTGACAGCAGCTGCTTTAAATCTACCTCTAAACATAATTGGTAAGTGTGTTTGTCAGAGAATCCAAAAATCTTAATTTTACAACATTTTGTAATTTTCTAGTATCAGCAGTGGTAATGGCCTTGTAGAAACATCCTGGACTCTTGCAGACCTACTTCTCTCATTCCCTTACTCAACTTCCTTTCCATTTTTATTTGCATATTAAAAAAAAAAACTTTGCATGAATAAAAAATATATCTTTGCTTGAATAAAAAACTAGCTTTGCTTGAGTAAAATATTGCAACAGCAAATTAAGATTTTGAAGGCACAATTTTCAGACCTTAGGAGAGAAATTATTGCCAATAAACATATTCTCAGAGTTTTTCAAAGTCTTGATCCTTCATTACAAGAAGGAATGTGGATGTCTGTATAAGCAATTAAAATGAAAAGGAGTTAGCTGAGCTACCTCCATGAGTGTTTGCCAGAGCTGAACAGGAAGAGGGATGAGCTCTTATTTTCTCAGGTGAATATTTCAGCAGAAAACTAAAAGAAAAAAAAACCAGTCTGCTGATTCTGTTAAGTATGAGCAATGCTTATTTTTTTGTCGGGGGGGAAAAGGCTTATTTTTTCTGCAGAGCTAAAATTAAATGAGCTTATTCAGGAACCATGGCAAGACCAGGTGGTGATGACATGTAACCCAATCTGGGATAAGTTTTACGTTTGAAAACCTCGACTTTGAGGGAACTGGTATTTTAGTTACTTCTGTGCTTCAACCAGTAGAGGGCAGCGGTGCACACACACATCCTCGCGGAATTCCTCACCTGAAAGTGTGACGGGAAGGGCTGACGGTGGAGCAAGTCTGTAGTAGAGCACCTCTTCCACTGGAGAGAGGTGGTACTTGTGGTGGAGTGCATTTCATCCCATGATCCCATTTGCAGTTGGAGCTTTGACACTGACCCTCTGTGCTCATCTCTAGTTGCTCCTTACGGTTGGAATTACACGACAGCTCCTCAGACCACTCTGGTCATTATGCAATGTTTGTTTATATGAGCAGAGCTTGAATGGCTCACGGTGTTAATTTGAGAAGTGCTAATTTTCATTTCAGAAAGAAATTCCTTTACATGTGACCTATTATTTATATGTGGGAGACATAAAATGGTATTTATTGCTCCTCTAATCTCACTTGTCAGGGCATAAAGTAGAAGTAAATCCTAATGTTAAAATCATGTAGGTGGGAGAGTGTGGTAGTGCATCATGCAGAGGAATTTTCCTGATTGAAAACCAGACCTCATGTGTCTTTCAGTAACCAGAAAAACTCTTGAGCATAAATTCAAGATAAGACTAGTATTGTTTTCTTAAGGAGGTGTTTGGGGTTTATCTGAGTGGGGTTTTTCCTACATCTTTTCTGAGAAGGAAACAAGTAATGTATTTTTCTTTTTGTCTCTGAGGTTTGGCACCCCTCTGTGAAAATATGCCCAGCGGTAAGGCAAACAAGCCTGGGGACGTGGTTAGAGCCAAAAATGGAAAAACAATACAGGTACGCATGAGACACTTGGATTTTGGATACTTTCAGTGAATTGGTTTAATCAATCAAGTTATATGACTGCAGTCGGAGTACATGTTTGAGAAAACCCTTTAAAAAGATAAGCAGTGCAAATGTACAGTTTTTTAAAAATGTTAACAATCGTGTTATTAACTAGAAATTGCTATCATAGGATTCTTTCAAATATAAATTTAGATTGAAAAGATGAGATGTTTTATAAATTGCTAGGAAAAGCTGCAAAGTAAGGTCATTTACTGAGCATGCTAGAAAATCTCATTTTAGCACAAGAGGTTGTTACAATGCTTATAAATATAGGCTCTCAATTTAAATGAATAATATTAATTGCTTCCAGCAGACCCTTCAGAACAATTCCTTGCTATCTGTATAAGACATAAGAGTGTTAGTTTCCTGCTGATGTAACCAAGGTCTTTACACTGCCAAGCTGCTCTGTACATTCAGAACTATGAGTCATAGGGGCTGTTGGTTCAACTTAGCTTGCCCAAAATACATATTTCATATTTATTACCGACTGTTCCATGGTCATCTAATAGATTAAATTGCACTGAAAGTCATTGTGCTGTAGATCACTGATTTAATGCAGAAATATTTCTTTCTGTTTGGATTTCTGAGATTCTGCCCCTCCTGAATTGCTGAACCTTCCAGTTCTTTGAGGTTCATCTCCCAAAACTGAGTTCAATCACCCTCTGCTCTGATGGAAAATGACTGGGCACATATTCCCCAAGAAAGAAGAAATTTGCAAGAAAGTGGTAGTAGCTCAGAGCACATTGTGTAATTAATCTTGCAGAATTCATAATGAAGTTTTCCTGAAAGGGGAAAGGAGCAAATTGATTATTTTTTTAGAAGGGAGAAGCTTTGAGATCCAAAGAGAAAGCAGTATAACAAGGAACTGTTTCCAGTCATGTCTCCGTGCTTCTTTGTGGTACCCTCTCTTCCTCTGTGGTTTTCCTTGGCAATATGTCAGCCCCTGGGATTCCTGGGGCTTTGCTGGGCATGCCAGCCTGTGTGTTCCACTGGGGTACCTCTCCAGTCTCCAGGCTCATCTGAGCAGTCAGCAGCATAGAGGCCCAGCATGCAGAGCAGGTTGCAGCGTTGTAAGATGACAAGACCTCAGCTACAGATCTGCTTTTATTTTGTAAACATAACTGTAAATCAACACTTTTTCTTTTTTTCAGTGTAGTTTGAGTAAATTTTGATTACCTGAACTTCCTAGAGCCTGTATCCGACAGCTATTTAAGATAATATCTAAGAAATACATCAGTGAAAGGGATGTTTACCGTAGTTTTTCTGTTTTTTACTGATTTTGCTCTGAAGGTAGATAACACAGATGCAGAAGGAAGATTGCTGTTAGCTGATGCTCTCTGTTATGCCCACAATTTTAATGCAAGGGCTATTGTGAATGCTGCAACATTAACAGGTAAGCAGTTTCCCTTCCCTGCTCATTTTGCCATCAGTTCTTTGCTACATATTAGGTGGGCTGTGGATTAGTTGCACAGTGTACATAAACCCAGCCTTAATTCAAAGGCAACTGAAATGATTTTACATGTTGCAGGACAACATCGCTCACAGCTTGTGCTCTAACAACCTGTGCAACTGCGCCGTGTCTCTGGGAGTGGGGAGGGGACTGGCATGGAGGGGATGTGCTCAGCAGTGTCAATGACGTTGGGCTCAGCTGGCCCAGCCCAACTGGAACTAAAAGTGGGAAATCCTCTGCAGATTTCAGTGTTTCTGCTCAGTGTTTCCCTGTGCTTACGTTTCCGAGCTAAGCCCTCCCAGCTCCCAGGGCTGTGTGATGCAGAGACAGTGCCATTGTGAAAGAATCCTGCTTGGTCCACGTGTCAGGGCCATGCTGGAGCCCAAACAGCTTCTCTTTGAGTGGCTTGCTGAGAGCCTGAGTTCTGACCTAGCCAGCACCAGTTCTCCCATTACGAGAGCTAGCTCAGGTCTCTGTGATGGTAGATAACAGGAGAGTCTCCATCCTCCCCAGAACTTGTTTGACTGAAGTATCTCTTATTTTGTGTTCAGTTTGCATACTTTTAGGCAATGTGAAATGTGTTTTAATTGCTTCATCCCTGCAGTCACATAATAGTGAAGTTATAAATTTAAACATTAAAAGAGCATTGTATATACATCTCATGCACACAGTAGCAGGCTGTCATGGGTGAGAAGACTGTAGCTGAAATGAGAGCAAACACAGAAGAGTAGTTCAGATAGGAAGTCCACTGTGTTGCTTAATAACAATGCTAAGCAAAATAATTCTTTATATAAATTCTCTACTAGTGCTTTAAATCATGTTCCATCAGTTCTACCAGTTCAAATTCTATGGAAAATGTCAGAAGATCGAAAGGAAACTGATTTTAAGATTGTTGGCTTGTATAAAAGTATTCCTGTTTGGGATCTCTGTGCACCAAGCAGGAAGGAGGAGAGCTCCTGTAAAAATTTCTTTGACATATCATTTTGTTAAACTCCTTTTTTTTCTTTTTTTTATCTCACTGAGGATTAAGTGTTGGTATTAGAGAAGCAGTTCTGTGGCATCAAATAGATAAATATGCACGTAATCCCTCAGTTTTAGACATGGTTTAGTACTTTGATAAGGATTATTTTAATTTAAAGTAAATTCAGACGCACTGTGTAAAAATCTATGCAAATTCACAAAGGTAAAGTATCAGCTCAAAAATTATAGGGATCTATAAACTGGAAAAAATCCACTCACATTTTCTATATGGAAATAATATCTAGATCTTTTGTAGAAGACACTGTTATTGTTTAATACATTATCTTAGAAATATTGCTAAGAAGCATCAAGCTGAAATAAAAAAATCTAGTTTCATGAGAAACAGAATTTTTATAATTTCTTGTCCTCTTAGATTATGTAAGTGTTTCAACAATGTTCAAACTTTTAAAAATATAAGTGTACTAAAGTCTTTAGGTTTTGCAGTCTGATTAATTTCTATTACTGATAATGGGATTTGAAAAGGGAAAGTTCTGTGAGGAGTCAGGATGCGGGGAATAACTCAGGTCCGCCTTTGTCATATAAACTTGAAGGTGTGTTTCTATAGGTGCCATGGATGTTGCACTGGGATCTGCTGCGACTGGAGTGTTCACAAATTCGTCTTGGCTTTGGACTCACCTCTATGAGGTAGGTAGGCCATCTCCATTATTATTAAGTCATAATAGTAATAACTCAGTGATATGTTATCGAAAAGTTAGTACATTACTGAAAGGCTTTATGCAAATCTAAAAGAGATTTTTTTACATTTTGAAATTTCATAGGAATGATGTCAGTACTGTATTTAATTGAAAATAATTAATGTTGACTATTAATTACTATCTCTTCAGTGAGGTGTGATATACACCAAACAGCATGCACATCATCTCAAGGATCTGCATGTTCTGATAACTTACTGCATATGCATAAGCTCTGGACTACTGACAGTAATTAGTTCATGTTAAAAAGATAATTGATCTTGCTTAACAACACTGAGACAGAAATTCCGACAGGCCTTGTGAGTAGCTGAAGTGTGATGGATCAAGGAAGCCTGTGAGGGGAAAGATTTGTGTTGTCAGGAAAAAGAAAAAAACAGATTAAAAAATGTGGTCTTTTGATGTTGCCTTTTGGCTGACACTAGATTACCTAACAAGTAGGATTACCTGTTTTGTTTTGTAGTGTATTCCCAAATACCTAATATTATATTGGACTGGATATTTTTAGACTGATCAAACCTAAACAAAAATTTTGCCCAAACTGTCACTATTCCGTTTTCAGGCCAGCATTTTGACAGGAGACAGAGTTTGGAGAATGCCTCTTTTTGAACATTACACAAAACAAGTAACAGACTGTCCTCTTGCAGATGTGAGTAACATTGGAAAGTACAGCAGGTAAGGTGAACCAGTATCTTTCATGTGCCCCTTTCTTTCAGTGTATTTATTTAATATGTGTGCTGTTGGAGTTGCTTTTAGAAACAATATATTTTTCTGCTTCCTGCAGAGCCGGAGGAGCATGCACAGCTGCTGCATTCCTGAAGGAGTTTGTGACTGCCTCTCATTGGGCTCATTTGGATATTGCTGGTGTGATGTCGAATAAAGATGAGGTGCCCTACCTTCGGAAGGGCATGGCAGGGCGGCCCACGAGAACCCTCGTAGAGTTTGCGGCTCGGTTAAGTCAAGACAGTCACAATGCCAAATAAAAATACTTGTTCTGAAATCATCCGCTCTGCCTTAAGAAAAAAAAATCTTAAAAGGTACTGTTCATAAATTAATGCCCCAAGCATATTTTCATTATGTTAATTAACTACAAATGCATTTTATAAATTATTACTTGGGTAAGATTATCTCAACTTTGAGATTTGTCATCCCATATTATGCAGCTTAAAATAAAAAATACTCTGTTTGAAATATTGAGATATTTAATACCAAAACGTGATAATGGAAAACATCAGGACTCCTATTTTATATGTAAAGTAAGCATAATTATTGTAAACAATAAACACCTTATTTGGATGTGTGTTTTGATTGAGAGAATGCACAATAGGAAATCGTAGCTGTGCCTCAGTTTTGGGTGAACTCGAGGTGGTGTGAAAGGTAGCTCTGCAAAGTTGTTTATAAAAATGCCATTCTGATGTTTTTCCATAGAAAAACTAAACCTGTTCTTGGTGTGTACTGAGGCAGAAATAATGCTGCATCAGACATTTTAGGCTGTTGCAATTAGCATGATTAGCTTGGCTTCAGCACTGAATTAAAGAGTTAGTTCTAATTGTGTCAGCAAGAGTGTATCTTGTAACTGTTTTTCAAAAAACTAATGAATGCAAGTTCCTGTTTCATGGGGGTTTTTTTAGGAACTTGCCCCCCTCTCACATACTTTTTGTCATCCTGTTGCTTCCCCCCTTCCCTGGTGTGAGACTGTTGGCCTCCCAGTGGGGACAGTATTCCCAGAATCATTTCATACAGACTTGACACTTAAAACAATGGGGTGATGTTTTCTTGACAGTTTGGGGGATTCAGGCCCAGAGAGTGGGGGTTTGATTTGGTTTAGGGTGTTTTTTCAGGATTTTTTATTAAAAGGTGGTGTGTAACAAGAGATGCAGAACCGGTGCTTACCCAGGCTGGTGGCAGTGAAGTGCGGGCAGGGCAGACACTGGAGGAGGAGGGGCTTGTTGGGAAGGATGGCTTTGCTGTCTCTGCTCTCCTTGTTGCTAGGAGGGAAAGTAGTATCCTGGGGTCTGCTGGGAGGAGTGGCCAGCAGGTTGAGGGAGGTGATCTTCACTCTTTGCTCAGCCCTAGTAAGGCCACATCTGGAGTATTGTGTCCAGTTCTGGGCTCCTTGGCACAAGAAAGACAAAGAGCTACTGGAGAGAGTCCAGCGGAGGACACAAAGATGATGAGGGGTCTGGAGCATCTCTACTATGAGGGGAAACTGTGGGAGCTGGGCCTGTTTGGTCTGGAGAAGACTGAGAGGGGATCTCAGTTATGCATATAAATATCTCACAGGCAGGTGCCAAGAGGATGGTGACAGACTCTTTTCAGGGGTACCTGGTGACAGGATGAGGAGTAATAGCCATAAACTAAAACACAAGAAGCGTCACCTCAACATGAGGAAGAACTTCTTTACACTGAGAGTGGCAGGGCGCTGAACAGGCTTGCCCCGGGAGGTTGGGGAGTCTCCCTCTTTGGAGACACTCGAAATCGGCCTGGATGCGTTCCTGTGTCACCTGCTCCAGGTATCCCTGCCTTGGCGGAGGGGTTGGGCTGGATGATCTCTACAGGTCCCTTCCAACCCTGACGACAGTGTTTAACGCGGGTGGGTTCCCCCAGCCGGGGCTGCCCCGGGGCCCGCGGGCCGCTCCCTGTTCGGGCGGGGCAGGGCCGGGCCCGCCCCCTCCGCATGCGCCGCAGCCGCCATGGCGGGCGCGCTGGGCGGCATGTTCGGCTCACAGGCCCCGGGGCCGCCGCCGCCTCCGGGGCCGCCCGGCCCGCCCGGCCTCATCCCGCCGCCCGCGGGGCCGCGCAACCCCAACAACACGCTGGTGGACGAGCTGGAAGCGTCCTTCGAGGTGAGCGGGGGGAGTCGCGGGCGGGCGGGCGGGCGGGCGCTGCCCTCCCGGCGCCGCCCCCCCGCGGGCGCTGAGCGCGGTGCTTCCCTGTCCCGCAGGCCTGCTTCGCCTCGCTGGTGAGCCAGGACTACGTAAACGGCACGGACCAGGAGGAGATCCGCACTGGTGAGACCCGGGGGGGAACTGAGGGTGGAACGCTGCTCACAGCAGGGGGAGGAAAGGAACCCACCCGGGAAGGGAGGGAGCGGAGTCTAGTGGGGAGGTCCTGAGTGCCGGCTGGCTCCGGGGGTCGTGTGGGGTTAGACTGACGGGTGCATGGTTCCAAATCCATGGAGATCGCATGATGCATTGGAAAGCTGCATGGAGCGGTAATAGAAAGTGGGAAAGGACGGCCCGGGCTGCTCTGTAGTGATGTTTTAAGGCTTGAGTGATGCACCTCCGTGGAGGCGGAATAAATACTGAACTGGTATTATACAGGAGTTTGGAAAGTGGCCTTGACTGCTTAGAATTGTACTTGTCCCTGAAAATTTTTTGAAGCTTGACTCTCAAGTGCTGTTTCAAAAACGGCATACATACTTTTGAAAACTCCTTTCTGGATATTGAGCCATATTCATATGCTGGGATACAACAGCTTTCATTACTAAATCAGTAGTGTGTAATATAGGAATTCTTCTCAATATGCTCATATTTGAGAACCCTACCTTGAGCTTCTTGCTTGGGCGTGCAGAGATGTTTTCTTTATTCAACCAAGTGCCATGAATTATTTTATTGTTCCTTGTTATCGTCAGACATGTAATAAAACTTAGAAGTGTTGTTGTTTTGCACCTTTATAAGAAGTTCTGAAAGTCTGCAGAACAGTGTCTTATATGGAGACTTAATGCACATCCTGGTTTTATAAATATGCCATTAATAAATATGTTTTACAAATATGTCATTTTAGATATTCTGAAGATTTTCTTTCTAGAAAGTACAGTGGAAAGTGTTTTTAATAGCAAGCAGACCACTACTATTATCATACTGATGTCTTATTTTTTTGGAATCTGTTCTTTGTTTTTTTGCTATATATGTTTAGGTGTTGATCAGTGTATCCAGAAGTTTCTGGATGTTGCAAGACAAACTGAATGCTTTTTTCTACAAAAGAGACTGCAGCTATCAGTCCAGAAACCAGAACAAGTCATTAAAGAGGTACGTTTAAATTAATTCACCTGTCTTGTGCTAGATGAGATAAACTGTGTATGTTAATCGCCTTGTTCACATTAATTTTGGGTTTCTCGGCATGATGCTGTACCTTAAGTTGGTAGAACTTGACTGTTAACATAACTCTCACTGTGATCCTGGAGAAGACAGATGCCTCCTGCTCTGTGGAGTGTTGGAACACAGCTGGTAATTTCATTGGAAGAGACAAACCAGTTTTTCAGATTTTGTTGGAAGTAGTGATCTCTGAAATACGTGATTTAGGGGAATGGCACTAGTTCATTTGCAGTGCTCTCTCTCTGTTTCACTGGACACTTTTCCATTATTCCACTATAAGATCAGCTTGAAAACTCAAGCTAAAACAATTACATGCTCTTTGTGTTAGGTGGTTGCTCTTAATAATACCATCTATTTACTAAAACACTTTTTTTCATCTATAGGATGTTTCAGAATTAAGAAATGAATTGCAGAGAAAAGAAGCGTTAATTCAGAAGCATTTGAGTAAACTGCGACACTGGCAACAGGTCCTGGAAGACATCAGTGTACAGCACAAAAAGCCTGCAGAAATGCCTCAAGGTCCCTTAGCTTACCTGGAACAAGCATCTGCGAATATTCCTGCTCCAATGAAGCAAACATAATCTTCAGTTTTGCATAGCTCAGTATTTTCAACGGTGCAAAGCAGTGGTGTTCTTGCTTTGTATGCTTTTTGTATAATGTAATTTGTACTACAAATATAAATAGTTAAACAAGCCAAATAAACGATCTTCTTTTTTTCTTTTTCTTTCTTTTTTTTTTCCCCAAAAGTATGGACTGGTTCTATATTACAGTGAAAAGTATTCAGAGCTGCTGTTCAGGATGCTTTCTGACAGAAATGTGTCTCCTAGAATGCATCCTGTTCATTCTAGAGAGGGTGGCCCTACTTTTCCCTCTGTCTTTGCTGGTATGATGAAAATACTTGCAAAGATTAGTGTTTGGTTTTACAGGAAGATCTGCATGTTTTGTGATCCAGTAATTATCCATGAGTACCACTGTAGAAACACCCTTAGATCTGACTGTACTCTTTCGAAGTGAATTGGTCTTCACCAGACTTTTGTTCACCTCTTAGAAGGGGTCTTGGGATATACAAATTTGGTTATTTATAGGATGATCTTCTCATAGATTCCAAGGCACCCCTCAGTGTTACTTACTGTACACTGTTTTATCTCCTTAATTACATATATAAAAAGTGTCTTTTTGTCAAATCTAATGCCAAAGTCACTTTCCAAATCAAGCAGTTCTTCTTGGAAGAAATACTAGATAGCAGGGATGAAAAGTATTAGCCTGTAGAAGCATTCTGCCCTTTTTGCTACCTTTTCACCACCAGTGAGGTGCAGCAACTGTTTTGTATTAATTGTTTGAATCTGTTGGAACAGCTCTTGCTGGCTGTTGGAGAGAGGAGGAGGTTAGCCTGGAGATACACCCTGCTCACAGAAAATGTCTAAGGTAGCTGGGCCCTGCTGGTCAAAATTAAATGGGGATTTAAACCATACAGCAGTTGAAGAGGAACTATCCTATTTTATTTTAAACATTGTGCTGGTTGCACAATTCCCTCCCTGCCTTTCACAGTTACTGATGAGTTAATTACTTGAGGGTTAATTTCTTTATAGGTATCTTTCCTCCCAGCAATGAGTTAGCATGATCTGATAAATGTAGTCATTCCTCCACTTTACATTTAGGTGGGCATAAAAGGTACATGTGCACAGTTCCCATCACTCTGGAACTCAGTGTATCAATCTGACTCACACTTCAGCATAACATAGCAGTCTTTTGAAAAACACAGAAATGGATCATTTACAAGCTTTAATGTTCATACTTACACATCATCCTAATTTATCAGGCTGATACATGTATTGAAATGCAATAGGAATATTGCAATGCTGACTAGAGAAAACAGTTTATTAAGCAAACCAGAAATTATTTCTAAACCAACCTGCTATAAACATGCTATTCTTGAAGGTATACCGCATGCTGTACAGCTTAAAATTAGTTTAACAAAAACCATTAAAAACTTTAAAAATTGCATAATTATATTACATCATTATATGCACAACTTGCTTTAAGGAGCTGATGAATCAAATATATAAATGTAAAGAAGTAAGAGCTTTCTTCAGCTGATGCAAGATTGATAGGATGTATCATAGTCCAAACTGCATATTTAATGAAATGGTGGAGTGTTAAGAGTCTCTTGATTATAAAAAGTCTTACAACATTCTTCATTTTTTACAGAGGTTGTTAAAAAAATGCATTTTTCTGAAATTCATGCCTATAACTCCATAGTTAATAGACATAAGAGAGTGCAGGTGTCCCTTATAATTTACTTAAAAACTACTTTTTTTTTTTTCTTTCCCTAAATCATATATTGGATTCTCATTCCCTGAAAAAAAACAGGAATGGCTTTTCTAGTAACTCTGAGAAAGATGGTAATAGTTTGCTTTAAAATGAAAAATACTTAGTAAACCATTCTTGATGCTGAGGGTCTTGTTTTTGGTCATCTTTGGTTTCTGGTGCTTCACTGCCGTGTGTCCTGTGCAAACAAATAAGCATTAGCATGACTTGCCTACTTACTTACAATCTCACCAATATGTAATACTTCTTTTCCCAGAAAAAATCCTGATCCTATGAATGGTGCTGTGCACACATGAACGGATAAGGCCAAAAGGTGCTGGCTACAATACACTAATGGGATCTGTGCTAGCCAAGTAACTCAAATAGTTACCTGGTTGTAACAGGCAGAGCTAACAGCTGTGGAGTGTTGTTAGAACATTATTCTTAACTTGACATCTTGGAAAATAAAAGGATGCTTCAAGGATAAGAGGTCTTGAAAATCAGAGAATGGCAGCTGCAAGTCATTCTTCAAAACAAGAAATACAATTTATGCAGTAAAAATGTTGGATAAAAGAGTTATTTGAAACTGAAAGATTAATTTGAACATTAACTGGCGTTTATAATCAATCCTATTACATTGTCCCTTTTCCATCCTTCAGGGTTTTTTTAAACAAATGATAGCAAATAAGACTTGACTTCTGATTTACTGACCTAAAAGAGTTACATAAGAAGCAGCCAGGCTACCCTCAGTCTCCTTGTGCATGTTTCCCTTTAAAACAGAAATCTGATTTGCCTTGGCAGTCATCTGGCACGACACAGCACTTTTTTATCTTTTAGATGTGGAAATTGCCAAAGTGGATCCAAGCCTGAGTCCCAGGTTATTGTTTCTGTTGGCAGTCAGCACCATCTGCCCTCAAGGAAAGAACATGAGCATGTAATCTGCAGGATAAGTAATCTCCACCAGGAGATAGGTGAGAAGGCTGGATTTGGTCCTGAAATGTGGTGGTAGGGTTTGTTGTTTTGTTGTGTGTGGTTTTTTGTTTGTTTGTTTGTTTTGTTTTTGTTTTTGTTTTTTTGTTTGTTTGGTTTTTTAAATATTTAACATTATTCTGCATATGTTAGCTATGTATATTTTTAATTATTTCTTGAAAAGAGAGTTCAGCTATGTTTATAAAATACTAAACATTGTTCAAATAACTCATAAATTTGAAGAATGCAAGCTCTTCAGAGAGAACACATGAAACAAAGAAGTTTTTACTTAAGTATCTGCTAATCTATTTTTTAAGTCTCTAAAATCTTTGTGAAATGATTAGCCTAGATTAATTGAAATATCTCCTAAAATAAAAATATGTCATCTACATCTACCAAGTGCAAGGTGAAGAAACAAAAATAAGAAAGAAGACACATCCTTATCAGAACCACTGGTAGATGCCCAAGGTTTTAAATAGCCATATTCACTATTAACTGCATTCTTAGTTAAGTACTTGCAACTCTTCTTATTTTTTAGCACCAGAAGGGGTTGTAAGTGTAAGCTCTGCTGGGCAGGGATTATAGCCTACTTCTGCAGCAAAGTTCTGGGTCTGTCTGCAAAGAACTGAACACACAGAGTTCACTGCACTGCAGGAACCTCACATCCTTTTGTATTTCCAAATGTTTTGAATTGCCTACAAGATTTTGAACATGAATTCATTTACTGTCTTACAAAATGGATAAATACCTTGTGGCAGCACTGCTGTCTGAGGACTGTGCTGATGGGGAGCCCACCCTGAGGCAGCCAGGACTCCGGTCTAAGCTTGTAGATTTTGTTATTTGAGGAGCACTTCTTTTTGATCTCAAGTCACAGCTCAGAAAGCTCTTTGCGTAGGAAGCTAAATTTGGGACACTGACGACACGACTGGGCACCTCAAGTGTTTTCTTCCTCTGCTTTTTATTGTAACAGAAAACTTCATTACTTACACAGTTTTTTCAATTTATACTATAAAACCTCAACAATATCTCATTCCTAGATGTCTTGTGAGGAACCCCCAGATAGAAGAAATCCTGTCTTTTTCTGTAGGCATGTAAATTCTCATGATATGCTATGAGGATCCATGGATTTGGTCTCAACTAGTTAAAACAACCTGTGTATTTAAACCTTGAGGTTTTAGACACATCAAGGTGCTTTCCACCAACTTGACCTCCCTTCTTTTAATGAATATTTATAGACAATATCATGCAAAGGGGATGGAATGACAAAGGGCAAATACCGAGCAACCCAAACAGATTTATAATTTTCCTTGATGCATGCAACTCCTAACTCTGCAAGCAATGGCTGTGCTTATCCCCGTGGAAGACTCATATCTTTGGAGTTCTTGTGTTTTATATCCACTTAAACCCTTGTATCTCTGTTGCACATATACTTCTACTGAATTTATGTTATACTCAACACCTGACTGTAGGTTGGCTTACTGGAAGGCTACTAAATAACATTATCACAAAAAATTAATAGCACTTTTGTTGTCCAGATCACCTGTATGATTCAAATAGTAATAAAACTTCACGATTTGCAATTTTAATGGCATTGCCCATCTTACCTTGATGGAAGGAGCCAAGCCTGCTGTATTAGGGTTGAAAGAAAATGACCGATTCCTGGAGGATTCAGTGTTGGCTGAAAGTGAATGCTGACATTTTCTTCCTTCCTGAGGGGAAAGAAAGTTACATGTATAGAAACATGTATTTGTTGGAAGCTGGTAGGGAAACACACATTTGTCAAAGTATTCCAGAACAGAAAGAACCAACAAGTCTGAAGCAATGTGCAAAACACGAAATAGAGACTTTCAACAGATTCCAAGATACATAACTGCATATAAAAGGCAGTCTTACCACCAGCTGCTTGATAATTTCTTCTCTCTCATTTAATTTGTCTTCCAGACAGTTTATAAGGTGCGTATCTTCTGACCTGGACTCCCACTTTCTTGACTTTTCTTCTAATTCTTTAAGTCTGTACCAAAGAAAATGCAGACTGGAAAAAAATTTCCTCAAATCAGGTACAAGAAATACCTGGGCTGTACTCTGGCCTAAATTCCAAATCTAAAATACAGGGGCATACTCAGGCCTTTCTGATAAAATGTCCTTTAAAAAAAACAAAATGGGCATCTATAAATGATTTAAATAGAAGGATAGAATCTTGTAGAGTTCCAAAATAAATTGCCACCAAGGTTAAACCACAACACCTGTGGATAAAATCCAGCCTCTGGTGTGAAATATTAACAAGCTTACACATCACATGGCTAGTCTAGTTTCCTTAAGAAAAAAATCTGCCTTACATACCTATATTCATCTGTTTGTTCTCTTTTCTGACCCAGTAACTTCAGAATCCTCAAAAATATTCAATTTCTATAACTTTCATGAAGAGAAGCTTGGATACACATGCTGCTTTAATGAACCAGCTAAGTCAAAACCTGCAGTCTAAGTTCAGCTTTTTAAATTCCCTAATCAGGGAAAAAGATTCAAATGGGAATTACACATTCTTAGATATGGCGTGGAAACATACATTTGATTGACTCATGAGAACACAAATCATTGTTTCAATCAGCCAAGCTCATGAATTTTGCAGTTTGAGAAACTGAGTACTATGAAGTCCACCTGCCATAACCAGGACACATACTGAGAAATGTATTACAGAATACAAACCACCCTTTTGTGGTTGGGGTTTTTTTTTGTGTGCAGGTAAACATTTTTTAGAGGACCACCTCCCAACCTTATCATCTTAGAGTTTAAATAAAAAGATAAATCTTAACATCTGAAAGGTTTGAGCCCTGCTTACATGCGAGGTCTCTGTTCTGGTCCTCTGCTGCACAGCTGGGGTGAGGGAAAAGGACAAGGGTATACAATCACAGGGGTTAATTCTAAGGGGCCTCTCCTGTACAGTCTGAAGCACTACAGCTTAACTCCACAGGGGGCTGCAAAGTGCATTTATTTACATGAGTTAGTGAGGGCTATCCTGGGAAATTTTCAAGGGAGTGAGAATGATCAAGAGCTTCTTAACCTCAAAGATGCTGCTCTGCTGAACAAAATTAAGTACAAGATCATGGATCAAGGCCTCTGGTATCATCTGCAACAAAGATGATTTTACACTTCATAAAATTAGATACTACATGCTAGTTTTAAATTAGCATTGTATTAGCATCCTGTATAGCATTAGGTACAGTGCTTTAGACTAAACAATATTCAGAATTTATTATAGTGTCTCTGGGTCTTTTTGGTTTGCAAAGGCAATACCTATACACTTGTATTTCAACCCTTACAGTACTCTATGTATGATTAACACAAAAATTATACATACTAAGAATCATAAATTCAAACAGAACTCATTGCCAGTATGAGCCACAGTTCATTTAAATTACTTATGCAGTTTCTAAGGAGAAAGTCTTTGCTAGGAGATGTGCCTGAGTGCTGCTGAAATCAGATAATATGTTTTCAGTTTCCTTCCGGTGATCTTGTTTCAGTCTGTCCAGTTCTTTTTTATGCTTGATATTGAGGTCTCCTACCAGTAGCCTTCCATTGGTATTAAAATATGTCTGAATTATCATGTTTCAATACTAGTTTATTTTCATTGATCAAAGTATGCAGTTTTGAAATCTTTTATTGACTGCAAAGGCAGTTAACTGGGCACAGAGCTGGCTTTGCCCTACTGAGTCAACTTTGACATTTTGGTAGCAATTTGAGCAGAACCATCCTAACACTGAGGAAGAGGAAAATTTTTGAAAAGTACTTGACCTTCACCTTTCAGGAAACAGAAGGTTTATTCCATATAGTGATACTATTGATATTCTGTCTAGGGTTAGTTTGTGAATCAATCTTAATGATAAAACATGAAAATAGGAACTCAGTTGCATTAAGCAAAATTATGTTGAAATCTCTGGGATTTTAACATGAGGCTCTGATAATTTATTTTATCACCAGAATATTTACCACTGCATACTATAATCCTAAAACTGTTTTTTAAAAAAAAATAAAATTGAAAACTAAAAAAGCCTAACCATAACAATGCTTTCTAATACCAAATCTAAAAGCAGTAGACATCTATTGAAGAACCATAGTTTGTTGTCTTTTGTTTGCTAATGCTTTGTTAAACCTTGGAGAAACTTTTTCATTAACTCGATAGAGAGCCCATGCTCTATGGTTTACTGATTAAAATGGAGATGCTTAACTCAGCAGATTAAAAATTGTAATTCTCACAAAAGACATTCAGTTTACCTTTTTTTCCCCTACTTTTTAAAATGTACTCCCAAACCTATTTCACTTGTTTCTGAAAGGCATCAGGAAAGGCCAAAAGGCCCACGAAAGGTTTCTGCCCTCGAAAGTAGAGCGCAGCCATGCGAGTGACTGGCATAAGATAGGAAGCAGAAGAATAAGGGTAAATAAGGGAGCAGAATCCCTGAAATAGATCTCGGGGTAGAATAAAAATTATCCTTCAGAATAGCCATTTTAGGAATTGTCCACCCTTCCCCTAAAAAAACCTTTGCTTTCATCCTAATCCTTGCTTCCAGCAGATTACTGATTTCACTAATTTGGCAACAGTAGAACTAGTAATTTTAAATATTTTGTTAAAAAATTTGTCACGTGGAAATAACAAGCCACTATCAGCTTTCAAATCAGAAAAAAACTATATGGCATAAGACAGGGTCAGTGTTGTTAAAGTAAAAGTAAAAACAGCACTTATTTATATGCACTCACCAACTTAACTATTTCCTTACACAAACTATTAGTGCTGCAAAAGCAAAACAAGAGCTGCAAGTTAATGTTCCGGGTCTTCCATGGGTTAATTTCAGAGCAGACTGTGGCAGGTGCCTATGTCCATTTCAGCTCTCTGGTCCTACCTCCTATTATTTGAAGGATTTCTGCTTATATAATTTCCATTAATGCTTCCTTCCCAAATGCTTACTGTAGTAGAGCTACACCATTTATTCCCTGTAAAGAAAATCCTCCAGCCCCGTAGCCTTAGCATTTGAGGCTCTTTAGACCTCATCACTGATACGTGAATAATTCTTCTCTTCATGAACAGAGGCTCTAAATTCCTTCAAGGTAGCTGGAGGGCACTGATGAAACTCTCTGGTTTGCAGTTCTTTCTGTTGATCTTGCTTCAAAAGCTTGAAATGAAATTCACTTTGAAGTAACTCTCAAATGAGTGCAAGGGCAGAAAAAAGTTTCTCATTCTTTAAATATCTGCTGACTGGCAGACAGGAATGGAATTACTCTGACCACTGTAACAGTCTGCAGAGAGACATTCTATCCACTGAGTGCTTTTCCCTAGACTATATGGACCATAATTTTAAAGATTCCTTTAAAGGCATACTTTTCAGAAATCCTTTTATATATACAGCTTGCGCAGTTAGGGGCATACATTCTACCCTATTGCAAAAATGAATTGAAAGGTGCCCACACACCAGATCCCTCTGCCAAGAGAACATGTTAAGTATGTTCATCCAGAAATTTCCAGGTATTCAAAACCATAAAAATGCAGTAGGCAGTGAACCCAGTCTTGTCTCCCATGTATACTGCACCAGAGGAGGTTTAGGTTGGACATTAGGAAGAATTTCTTCACAGAAAGGGCGATTAGACATTGGAATGGACTGTCCAGGGAGGTGGTGGAGTCACCACCCGTAGAGGCACTTATTGTCACAATCTAGTTGACAAGGTGGTGTTTGGTCATAGGTTAGACTCAGTGATCTCAGAGGTCTTTTCTAACCTTATTGATTCTGTGACTCTGTAATTCTGCCTTTTTTCTGTACACAAATGGGAGGACTGCTTTTACTGCAATGCACCCTGTGTGCCGAGCCTGTGGCTACACTAACAGATGTGATCTACCTTCTGGAAGACTACAAGTCATCTTGCCCTTCCTGTGCCCTGACAGCATCTGACAGCTCCAGGCTTCCATCAGCCCAGAGGTGCTGTCAGTGTCCACTGTCACTGCCCTTACTCCCCCAGTGCAAAGCTGACTGCTGCAGCCAAAGCAAACTCTCATGGAGTACATCCAGCATTCCCAAGTGTCCCCTTTGGAGTTAACATTGGTTTCAGCAATAGAGAGTATGTATAAAAATCTGATATTTATTCTCAGAGACTTCTCTGTTTTTTAATAGTTCTTGGGTGAGTTTAGGATTTGTTTATGTCTTCCAGTGCCTTTCAAAGGCTGACATTATGCAGATTTTCTCAGGTCACTCCTTTGGGGATACATTAGACATATTTTTCTGAGATGTATAATGAGCAATTAGTTCAAATGCTTCTATTATGGCTGGAGGGAAATATGAAATGAACTACTGCTCTTACAAAACTCCTAGCCTCTAAAATTAGTACTTTGGAAAGGAAAGATTCTGACATGCATTACACTTAGAACACCTCTGATGCTAACATTATTATTGAATCTCTAGATAGCACTCTGAAGTTTGAATATAAGGCAAACCTTCTGTGCTGTTTATCTCTATCCTGAAGCTGTGCAGCTTCTTGCTTCTGCGACTCCAGCTCAGCACTGAGTAGCTCCATTGTGTCCTTCAAAAGTAAATTCTCTTCCTTGAGTTCAGAAATTTCACTCTGACATTTTTCCAGTTCATCATGAAGAGATCTGATCTGGCTTTGGCTACTTCCTTCCTAAGAAAAAGGTCACATTCAGTTATTCACAGACTCTTATTTTTTAATGTTAAGATCTTGCTAGAATTTTGTGCATTGAATTTTTGTGATCTATCAATTATATGTGCCATGCTGTGTGCAAGACAAAATTTGTGATCAAAACTTCTTGAATATATTTAGTCTCCATAGAATTTATTTTATTGTAACATTCATTTACTTCTGTTGTAGATTCTGATCTTTAAATGGAAAAAAAAAACCTGCCTGTAGGGGGAAAATTATAAACAACGCCGACATTTAAAGTGAGAAATAAGGGAAGGAAGCACATTCAATTTCTGTAAGAGACTGTTTATTATCCCTAAAGAGAGAAATGTGATACTATTGCTTTCACTAAACACAACATGGCAATGAAGTAGGAACTGGTCTCTTGCCTGTTGCTTCTTCAGCGTCCTCACACTCCTCAGCTCCATTTGTAGTTCTTCTATTTGTTTCTTCAGGTTAGTGCAAGATGTTTGTTGCTCAGAGAGTTCCATTCGTAGAGATCCTGGTAACAATCAGACAGACAATCATTTAGGCAATCAGAGGTGAGCTGAATGGGGAAGGTAGACATAGGCAATGTAGATGAAAACATTAATATATTACATTTTGCCTTGTTCCTCAACTCCTTCCCCATTAGGCATAACAGCCTTCTATTACTAGAGAGGTGACTCAGTCACACAATACTAAGATGATATGGAGCTACAGTAACAAGGATTCCATGTCACAATCAGAGAGGTAATTCCATGGCAATTGTATTGCAGATTACACCACTGTCATTGCTTCTTCTAATCTTGAACTTTACTGGAGCACCCCTGAGCTTCCCTATTAAGTCCAGTGGAGTTTTACAGAGGATCATAAGAAGGACTGAAGAGAGCTCTGGTTGTGTTAGAGAAGTAAAACACTTATGTAAGCTCATCTGTCACATACTGCGACTTTTGTGTATGTTGGGTACAAATTTTGGGATGGACTAGGTAAAAGGAGAAGAGTTTTTCTCTCTTTGTTGTCTCCCTACAATTATTCTTGAAGAAGAACAGAATTGGTCAATTGACCATACAAATTTTAGAGAGCAAGGAATCTTTCTAGCAAATTTGAATTTCTCAAAAAAACCACAAAAACCCAAACCAAACAACCAAGAAGAGAATCCACTTTATACTTAGAATACTTTCAATTTATTCTTTAATTAAGAAATCTTTCATGGATGAGCTTTAAATAACATGAGATTAAACCTGGGGATATTACACATCTTCTTAATGCAGTGTTCTGTTTAGTTCAGAACAATTTGGGGCACTTTCAAAACTGACTAAACAATAAATACATAGGGAGCAACTGATCTCCACTGCTAAACTCAATAGAACAGACTTGAACAATATATACTTGTTATCATAGAAAAAAAAAAAAGAGGAAATTCATACACACTAACTAAATCTTTCCAATTTAATATACTTGATAATGCATACTTGAATGTTGTATACCAGACCATGTTCTCAGCAACATTCTGCTGCTGACAGTTGAGGGCCGGGTCAACAAAGAATATTAAGTCTGTATTGCTGAAATTTCAGGATATGAAAAAGGAGATTCACAAAAACCTGAGTTCCCAGAAGATGGGAAAGAAAATGAATAGGATGAAAGTTGGTGCTTCTCAGCATATATTTAATCGAGCAGTAGGAGCTGTGCATGACAAGAGACACTATACCTAGCAACAGGGTTTGCTGCTTCTGTATCTGCTCAAGTTCATCTTGTAATTCTTTCTTTGCTTTCTCTTCCAAGGTTTGTATTTCCAGCCTATGAGACTGATGCTGGATCTTGAAAGTCTCATTAAATTCCTTTTTCAAACGTTCTTCTGCTTCCTGTAAGCAAAAGTCCCCCCCCAAAACAAAGCAGTTGGAGTCTATTTATCAGCTTGTTGTTTTACTTGTAATGCCAGGATGAATCTGGCCTTTCACTGTACAACTTTTATTTTTATCACCACTTTACAAGACATTTTATCAATGAAAGCATAAAAATGAGCCAAAGTTAATACTTAAGCCTTAATATGTGCAAGACAAATTATCAAGATATCACCCCTTAGATCTGGTATACATGGTGAAATAATAACACTGATATCTTTGCAGTATTTGACATTAGAAAGATGTTTTATTATTCAAAACTGAAAGCCCCTAGATTTGACATGTTTTGCATTACTTATCACAGTGTATCAGACAAAGGCTTCTATCTTTCCTTGTATCATTCTTGGCTAAAACTTCCACTGTCATTAGAAGTACTGCTGCCACAGTGTGAATGATGGAGCAGTTGCCCTGCAGTGGCTCTGAAAGCAAAATCCTGTCCTCAGTTTCATTCTTACCAAATCACTGCCTTCAGCTTGGATTTGTTTAAATTGGAATTTTATTCTGAATATATAAACAAGATATTAAATTCTTCTTAGGGTGGTTTTATTACCAATGTTTTATAAGGTTCTCTAAGCTGTGTGAATCAACAGGGACATCTGAACTCCATGTCACAATGACATTTACATTTTAAAATTGATTTTTTTTCTCAAAGAACATCAGTCTTTAGATCCTTAGTATATTGTATTAACATTTTGTTGCTGAAATAAATCAAATTGAACCTTTAAAAGCTTTGTTTATCCACTTGCTGAATTGATTTCTTGAAGGTATATAAGGCAATACACATCATTATACGTGTCTATTATGCTTTTGAAGTATTTATGTGTAAATTAATAATGGACAAAAATAATAAAACGGAGTACTATTATTAATATACTTAGGAATTCCTTTGTATTTCTGAAGCAAGAGCACAGATAAAGGTGCTTGTATTCACTACAGCCTAACTGTAGGGTATTTTATTTTATGAAGCATTAATTCTTACTATGGTCTAAGTTAAAAAGTTACAATTATTTAAAAAAAAACCCAAACAAATAACCTAGTCTGATGATGAGGAGGTTTCAAAATCACAGAATAATTCATTATGTGCAACAATGGCAACCCATCATTAAGCTAACTGGAGATAACTGAGTTTTAATAATCAGCTCCCAATTAAAATTGTTTATCCCATAAATATATATATATTTACATTTGTATGTAGTAAACTGACCTTTAGTTCCTGATTTTTGCTTTTCTCCAACATTTTTAAGACTTTTTGATGTGATGCCTCCAACTGTAGTTTTACATTTTGGTTTTCTTTAATGGTGTTTTGAAGATCCTGCAAAAGCTTCTCTTTTTCTTTGTTGGACTGCAAATTATGTTTCTTCAGTGACTCCTTGAAATTGTTTGCTTGTTGGTCTAATATTTGCTTCAGCTGAGCTACCTTCCAGAAAAGTAAGTCAGCAGAATAAGATTAATGGCTGCATTCACAATGGAGAGGAATTATGTAAAGTTGAACACATTTTATGTACTTGTGTAGCTCCATGGAAAAATAGATGGTCATTTTGTGCAGGGAGCTCTTTTTTTCAGTGAAGAATAACATCCCTTTCGTATATCCTGTTTGTTGCTCATCAAGTATTTTTAAAAATTATTTCTTTTCAAATTACCTCCACTTCATACATGCAATCCATAGCTCAACTTGCACAATTATTATGTCACGAACCTGGAGGCAGCCCTAAGGCTGTGCTTATTGCTATCCTGGAGATGGAATGCTGCAGAATCCATTTCTATAAAGCAGTAGATTAGAACCAATGGAAACAAGAATTCTGCACATCAAGCCTCAGATTTATCTTTTCCACTCTCTTAATTACTAAACACAGTAAATATGTGTAATGGCTGATAGAAGAGTAACAAAAATATACCCATCTGTTAGAATAAGTTAGTGGGGTTTGTTTTGGTGGGGAAGGAAGGGGGAGTCTGTTGTCTTTTCTAGTAGGTAACTTTTTTCAACTTTCAGCAAAAATTTGTATTTGCCATATCAAATACCATAGCTGTGAAAAACTTCCCTCTGCATAGGAACATGCATACTTAATAAGGCCAATTAGTGGGTTTGCTGCTGAATCCGAGTTCCAAGTCAGACTTTTTGCTTCCTGCAATACCCTTATGTCTCTTGCCTTTTCTTTTGGGGAACATGTGAAAGAGGATGGCCTGTTTTTCATGTTCATATACTTGTGCTTTTCGGCCTTAATCAGAATATGAAAGGAAGTAACTGGCATCATCCTTATGATTTCATGTGACTTTAAATGATTGAAATGATGTCATCCACATCTGTAATTTGGATACAATAGGGATTATAACCTATGCCTGTGTCTTGTCCTTACTTTTACGCTAATACATGTTCTTTTTCTCTTCAGTGTTGCCCTAATTTGTTTCCATGATACTGTAGGCAGACTGTTAGCTGAAGAAGCACTGTAGCTTTAGCTAGATAAATATTTGTTTGTTGGCCCCTTTTGATGCAGCACCACAAAAGCTATATGAAGATTTACTAAATGGGCTAAGGTGTCTCTCTCATTCCGTAGTTTATTGACATTGCACCTTCCAGAACATTTTGAGCTACACAGGAGAAAAGAAGGTATGATATGCAAAGACCTGACTTCTTGTTAACTGCCTGGGCACAGTAAGCATTGTGCTGTCCAAATGGAGATATAGGTGAACTACACCAGATCTCTCCAAATCACAGTAAACCTCTCTGATGGTGTACTCCTGCTAGATCATGGCACTGTTCTTCCTCACATTTGTTGAGCATGCTGGCTCCTCTCCTTCAAATGATGTGTTTTCTCCTTTCCTTCTCCTGAGGCCCTTCTCCGTTCCCAGATGGATCACAACCCTTACTCAAGTACTCTCTAAGCCTCTACTATTCTCATAGGTTTCCAGCACAGAACTGTGCTCTGAAGGTTCAAAATGCTGCAAACCACAAAGCTTGAATCAGTTCCCAGGGTTTCAACTCCTTTTGGAGAAAGGACATTCTGTACTTCCAGCTACATTATCCCTTGACTTGTCTTCACCTCTAGTCCTGATTTCTGCTTTTATTGTTTCTTGGCATCTGCTCCGTTCTCTCCAGAATTTGTACAAATCTTTATGTCCCAGAAATGAATCCTGATATTAAAGAAGGAAAATTCATTTGAACACTTTTTTTCTTTTGAGATACAGCTTAGAAAGAATTATTTCTACTTGATAAATTTGTCCTATTTTAATTGGGTTTTTTCTACACTGCAACTATGTAGGCTCCCAAAAACACTGTAGAAGCTTGTTGTATTTGGTCTGTTGGTAGCTTATAATATTGAGTAAAAAGTTTGAATTTCCAGACTATCAGATGAAGATGATTTCTTTCTGTATAAGCACTATTCATTTGAAACACAAATGTTTATGAACTTCATATGCTTTGGAGATATCTCAAAACCTATTACTTGAACAGACACATATATCATGAGAACAACATAACTTCCTTTACTAAATATGGATTCTACACCTCTGTGAGCAGCTACAAAAATGAATTATTATTTCATTTTTTATTAGAACTGCTGTTCCTATACCCAAGTCAATATACTGTGTTCCTTCCATTTGCATAACAGTTTGTTCTTCACTGAAAATCCACATGGCAAGTTCCTTTTTTCCAATTTATTGGTGGCAGCCATTATTGATCATCACTGATCTAATACTTCAGTTTCCCTCTGAACCCTTTCCAACAGCTTGCTCATAAAGGGCCAAATTACTAAGGATTTCCTTTACCAGATGGGATAGTGTGTTATGTTTGAATTTCAAAGTTCCTCCGCTTTATTACTGATGTTTCACATGTTCTGAAATCTATAGCAGTATTTGTAACTTAGACATGACAGAAATCTGAAAAGAGAAACAAACTTTGTTAAAAAACTCTTTAGCAGATCTACCAGTTTGGGTAGTTGACTGCCTTCTACTTGGTGGCCAAACCAAGCCATTAGTAAAACTTCTGGTCAAATAATCCAAAGGAGACACTTTTAAATGTACACATCAAATGTAAAACTTTACATTTTTCCTCAAAAATGAATTCAGTGTTTTTAAAAGTTACATTATTATAAAATTTGAAAGAAAAAAAAATCGCTTTATTCACAGAACACAGGGAAAGAAGAGGTAGCAGTGATGGTTTTGTTTTGTTTGTGTAAGAAACAAAGGAAGCACAGAGGCACAGAAAAAAAGAAAAGAATAAGAGTACGTGCATGTGCATATGAAGGTAACTTATCCAATTGATGAAGGCCTAAGGTGTCCAAATACAACTTTATATTCAAGTGAAAAAATGGCAACAGGTGACACTGTAGCTCACCCTATTTTATCCTATAACCCAGAGACAAGGGGACTCTAAATAAGTGAGAAAGCTGACAGAAGAAAAACAAAGAAACAAACCAAAACAAGCCCAGATCTCACAAATCATGGGAATGCAAGGTTGGTAGATAAGAAGAAAATAAACATTCCTTCCTCCAGTGTTTTGTGAATAAAGTTCTTTCTTTATTTTGTTCTGAGTGCTGGAAAGCACTTCTTAAACAACTTCAAACCAACATGGTATGTTTGAATTTCACTGAAGCTATCCAACCAAATTGTTTTATTTAATTTGAAAGAGCATGTAGCTTCAGCTGCCTCCACTCTGAGTTTCAGTTAACCAGTCATCCTATTGCTTCTTGGCTTCTTCTGTTGTGTCATCCAATTAAACACACACAAGAAATATTTGTCTGAACAAGCTAGCAAACAATTATTGCCAAATACTTTTCTTTATGAAAAACATTAATTGTCTTTACTGTGTGATGGGATCTGTCTGTGGCCTGGATACACTCCAAGAACAGGCAGATGCCAGAGCTATTTGCAAACCATACTTTTGTTTCAGAGTTGCCACAATTTTATTTTTTTTTAATATGTGGTAAATCATAAGATTTAATCAAAAGGGGCACTTTGGCTTCTAGTTATAGGTAAAAAATTTACTTTGTCTTCACACCTCTTGAACTCAGGCCAGCGTTTTCCTATATAAAGAATGGAAAGACTGAAGTTTTTCAGTACTGCAGGTCCTTATAAAATTAATCTTTGATGTGAAACACTTAATGCTGTAGAGTTGCCCCTATCAGCTGATGAAGTATGCATTAGCATTATTAAACTCAAGTATGCTTTTTTTGGTTTGCTTCCTTAAAGTAAATTGAGTAAAATGAATGTGCTAGAGAAGTAGGCTGTATATTTTCTAAGAGAAAAATTTGAAATAAGAAAAATGTCACTCGGAATACTTCTTAAGCAGATTAAACAGTCTTCTCAGCAGGAGGATGAAAAGAGGCAAATATAAACTTCATCTTCAGTCACAACATTATAAATCTTCTAGACTCTTCACAAACAATTACTGGCTCAAAGCACTTCTAACATGAAATAAAAGATCATGCTAACTAGAAATAGGCTAAGCAGTAAATTGGTAGCAAAGAGAACACCATGTAGTAAGAAATCAGATGGAAAAGTAGTTTTCAAAACATTGTTTTTCAGTGATGAAGGGAAAAACCCCTACAGAAATGTATCAGGCATAGAAACACATTCTTTCTCATGAAGCTTGCTACTTCTAAATTAGAGGTAAGAAACAAACATTTCCATCCCATCAGGTTTCCTCCTCCTGTCTTTCAATTAAAAGGGCTTTCAAATCCACCAGTGGAAATCCTTCTCTGGAATGTTTTGCATTGCTCAAGTATTTTATTGTGCTTCATTAATTCAAAACAGACAGCCAGACCCTCAATTTTTTTAAATTGGTAAAGCAACATTTAAGCCAATGAAACTATGCCAACTCACATCAGTTCAGAATCTATTTGGATAATTTTATTATTAACAAACCAGCAACACTGTGGGATTTTGTGTTTTATAATGTCTTTCTGCCGCAAAACAAAACTTCTTGAAAAAACTGCACTTCTAATAGCATTACTGAGTCAATTTTATCCACAAGCATTGCAAAAAGTGATCTTAAAGAAGCAAACAATATAGCATAAAATTAAGGCAACAGTATCTTTTTAGGCTCTGCTGAACTCTTTTTAAATTTCAGGGATATGTTTGCTTTTGACCTTTCTTACCACAGCTGATTTTGCCTCCCTTTGTCTTCCAAGTAAAGAAAAAAAATGAGCAACTATTGCTAAAAGATGACTGATGAGTTTTGAAATATTTCAAAAGTCTTTCAAGTTTCATTATTTTCTAACCTTAATTACTGTCTTTCTTCTGAGAAGGATGGCTTGATTCTTTTGAAGAAGTACTTCTCAGATTTTGATAGTCTGGATAAAAATACTTGGCAAGTATAAGGCTCTGAATGCCCTGACAATTGCCTCCCCTATTTGACTTCTACTTTGACTACTGTGCTTGCAAACACAGTTTCTCAATACATTTCTAGGGGATGGATTTGTATAAAAGACTTAAAATTGTCCTTTGATGTAGCATAGAAAAGCCACTGCAATTGAGAATTTGCTCATAGTCAAAATAAGGCCCCTAAATGCTACAGGATTTCACTCCTACTATGATGCTATCACATCATAACAGTAATATGGTATAAGACGTAACAACAAAACAAAGAAATTATATTTTACTGGGGGTTTTAGGCTTTTTTTCCCAGTTACTTCAATTAAGTTCTAAGGTTACAGCTTTCCTAAACAGCCTTCCATTCTTCCTAAACTTGTGGCAATTCCTGACCAGAGGGAAGGCTGTGAACACACTCTACTATTTGGTGGTACCTCCAAGATCCATCAAAACTCTGGGCATTGCTGTGTCAGCATTGCTCAAAGATGTATATGACAAGGAGATGTCTGCACTTCCATTTTATGTATCTTCTAATTCTGGAATAGAAGCACAGAATCACAGAATATCCTGAGTTGGAAGGGACCCACAAGGATTATCGAGTCCAACTTCTGGCCCTGCACAGGACCATCTCCAAGAGTCACACCATGTGGCCGAGAGTGTTGTCCAAATGTTTCTTGAACTCTGTCTGTTCAAGGCTTGGTGCTATGACCACTTCCCTGGGGAGTGTGTTCCAGTGTTCAACCACCCTCTAGGGGAAGAACCTCTTTCCAATATCCAGCCTAAACCTCTCCTGACACAACTTCAGGCCATTCCCTTGGGTCCTGTCACTGGTCACCACAGAGAAGAGAGCAGTGCCTGCCCCTCCTCTTCCCCTCATGAGGAAGTTGTAACTGCAGTGAGGTCTCACCTCAGTCTCCCCTTCTTCAGGCTGAACAGACCAAATGACCTCAGCTGCTCCTCATACAGCTTTCCCTCAAGGCCCTTCACCATCTTTGTGGTCTTCTTTTGGATGCTCTCTAAGAGCTTTATATCTTTCCTATATTGTGGTGCCAAGACCCTTTAGCACATGTTGAAGAGATCCTGTAGTGCAGAAACAAGGATCGGGAGGGTCTCAGTGAATTAGCATTCGACCCACACAGGATCTCCCATTCTTCCTTCCAAAGGACCAAACAGATGTGAATCTGATTTCTTTATCCAGAAAAATCTCATTTGTACAGAAATTTCAGTATTTCATAGAATTCTATGATTCTATGAAATACTGCCACTTTGAAGTGCAACACCAGAGAGAAGAAATTATCATGCTTCTGCCTACTCTGCATAGTGTTCTAGCTATGTCTGCCCAACCAAAAATGGGTCTTATACAGCCAAGGAAGCTATTTTTAGATCTGAAATTGTATCCAGGTTAGAACTGGATTAGTAACAGCACATTGCCTAACCTTTGAGGCGGAAGCTCTGGGCTGAGGCATTGCAAAGGTTCCCAGCTGGGAATCATGCCCTCAGTGAAACATAATGTTGTGTAGTAAATGGTTCTTTCTTGGCTGTGAATATTCATGTGCTTATAGCAGGAAACTATTACAAGCTGAAATTACTTCCCTTCCCTGGCAGTACTGCCAAGTAATTAGTTCAGAAAGTAACTTTTGGAGTATCAAGAAAAATGTAAAATTTCTCTTCAGAGGGAGCATTTCCTCCTTTTTGGGAGCACTGTTAGGTTCTAAGATACAATAAAATGTTTCTTAATGCATCTGTTTATATGTAACATGGCATTGTGAACATAACACATATGTACTATTTTATATTATTTATTTATGTTTATGTTTATACTGGCAATAATCTCCTACCACTCCTTGCTAATTTACCATGATCTTGTGATACGAGAGGATGAGCAGCTGGATAACACAAGTTTCTTTCATATTTTTCTGTCCTGAACACATTACGTCAAGAAAAGTAATTTGATGACTCACTGCCTCACTTTTTTTATCTGCAAAACCTGAAGAATAATGGCTTCATGCCACAAACCTTTTGATTTCTTTGAGACCTTTCAGTGGAATGCACCACCTGCATGAATATACACAATACTGTGAGATCATATAGTCTGGCAGTACTCCTCCCTTCCATCTCTTTTCCTCACACCTCAGATCAGTGTAAACTTTCATGCATTACCCAGGGATGCCAGAATATCATGTTAAATTTTCATCTTTGAATAGACTATGATGTTTGTTCAGAAAAAATGTATATTTAAGAGAATATGAAAATTAATAAAGACAACTGCTTTCTGAGAACTCGTGTTTTGCAATAGGTGCATAGAAGTCACTGCAGATAGGTCAGCAGAGGTTGGATTGACCTGAAATTCTCTCAGACAAGAACCTGTAGAAAACAGTGGCATGCAGAAACGTGTAATGAAACCTTAAATGGGATTTAGCCAGAACTTTCAGAACATTAGGAACTGCACTTAAATTCTGTATGTCTGAGGGAAATGGAGTCAGAATGCCAGTGTTTGATAACAGAATGTACAAATCCATTTTACGGGAGAAGTGAAAGAGAAAAGGCCATGCTGCACTCAGGACCTGTAGAGCTAGTATGGGAGAGCCAGATGGGAGAAAAAGCAGGCGTTACATATAGCAAATGAGCACAACACATGCCTCGAGTGCTGGAACAGGGACACCAAACAGTAGTGATGGCATGTGGGAAACTGGAAACAGGCAATAGAGGAAGAACATCAACTTGCTTACCCTGTGATGAGCCTCTGTCATTTCTCTGTCTTCAAAAACTAAACAAGAGCTTATTATGGCCACTCAGAGTCTACAAATATCAGCTGAGGAAGATCTAGGTCTTGAGCTTTTGTGGAGAGGCCACTATGCAAACTCCCACTGAACTTGCTGGTAGTGAAACTGGTTAGAATCAATCAAATAAAGCAATGCAAATTATAGACAGCCACTTAAAACATCAGTGGCTACCTGTAATTCAGCAGTTCCACATTGTGACCTACGTAATTCTCATTACTTTTTCTTGAGCTAGACTGAAGAAATTTTGTGTTTGGGAATATTCTCATTTTGCTTAACAAAACCTTGGAGCATCAAAACCTGCATTAGCAGGTAAAGAAAAAAAAGTGACAAATTCTCATGATGGAAACACTTCCATTTACCCATAATCTCCAAGAATGGACAATCACAAATAATTCCATTCTTTTTCTGAAAAAAGGTACCAAATGCAATTTTATACTGGTGGTAGAAAAATACATGCAGCACTGAGCATCAGAACTTTTCACCAAGGCACTAATTTCAGTGCTGTTAAAGCAGTTGTTTTGTAGCTTATCCATGAGATAAAAGTATCAAAATGTTCAGAGGCAAAAACTTCACATGATCCCATTGAAGAAAGGGAAATATCCTGTACGTAACATTTTAAAGCAGACAGCGTTTGCCAAAAAGAATTAAACAACAAAAAAGAGGAACACCTGAAAGGAAGAAAATATACATTCACAACTGTCAGAAATTTTAAAGGTGCACTGCTTGTCTGGGTAAATAATTGCCTTGTAGGTGTTCTGGTTTTGTTTTGGCATAAAATTGTTTAGGCAATCTGTTAAGGCTTTTCAAATAATGACTCTTACCTCTAAAAATATTTTGGCAGATGTAGTAATCTGGAAAATTTGTATGACTTGGCCTGCAATTGACTATACATTACAGATGTTACAGGTGGATAATCTAATAACAGAGCTCAGTTATTTATTTCCAGATTAATCCATGTCCCCAGATCTGTGCTACAACTTAGGTGTAACCAGGGAGGGAAACAGTGGATAAGCCATGACACCCTCAAACCTACTTTGGGGTCACGATGCTTTCCCCATTTCATTCTTGACCTTCAGAACATAGAGGGAGGCATACCCAACTACTAACACAGACTAAATTACCGCACATTCCAATCTCCTTCAGTTAGCACCATTACCAATAAGCAGGCAGAACACAAGCAACAATCTGTTTGTCATTTTACCATTCAGTTCTCTTTTAGGCAAGCAAACAAGCCTGCCTTCCTAGAACTCTAAGCATTAAAAAACCCCCAGAAAGTCAACAAGAGCTGTAAGGAAGATTCTAATCTCACGTAGTACTGTATACAAACAGTCAGTCACTATGCAACCCTGATATAGCCAAACTCCTCACCAGAAGCCTTAATATATCTCCAAAGAGTGATATAGGAAATTTATCAAAATAAATAGGCTTGGCAGAATCTTCATAGATGTTTAGAAGTAGCCATTTCTGTTATTTCTATCTGGAGTCCTTGCATGTTTTCTGGAATGAAAGTCACAACAAATACTTTAAAATCTAACCCAGGATCTCTCAGATGGGATGAAAAATGAAGAGCCCTTTTATTACTGGGTTACATTTATGCTCAGTTTACCTCAAGTGAAGAGTTTTGAAGTTTCCCAGTTAGTACTTCTTTCTCTTTCTCTAGTTGCTTTAGTTCAGACTCTGATTTTCTTTGAAATTCATCTAGCTGTGTCTGAAGCTCCTAAGATTAAATAAAAAAGAAAAGAAAAGAAAGAAGCCACGAGACAAAAGCATACAATAGGTGGGACAAAATATGCAGCATGAAAAAGAAAGAACAAATGTCTGCTACATTAGCCTAGATAACAGAGCAGTTTACACAATAGTACATGCTACTGTTTTTGAATGTCACTTATGCATTATTTGATTAAAAAAGTATTAACAGTTTGGTTTTGTTCTTTCTAACACTAGCATGCAACAATTCAGTTCACATAATCCTAATCTATTGAAAGCTTCCCTATGGTGGAAAATTGTACAGCATGAAGAGTCAGACTGTTTTGCCTCAAGTGGTGTTAGTGTTAGTGTTTTTGAACATAATTTAGTATGTAAGAGTCACCCACAAGATCTGAAAAAACATAAATATACCTTGTCCATATAAATACCGAGATAAGTAAGCAATGGGCAATTAATGGAAAAGGTAATCAAAGGAAGCACTACCTGATAGCATCCATAAAGAAAATCACAGTGAGGAAATAAAATAAAATAAAATAAAATAAAATAAAATAAAATAAAATAAAATAAAATAAAGAATTGAGGACTATATTCCACCTTATAGCTGGAAATAGTTGAAAAATCAGTGACAACTCCAGTTGCAAGACAGTGACCAAGAGCTTGTATCAATTGTTTGCAGCAAGTGTGAGCAATTGTTTATTGTGGAAAGACAGAATGTGCAACTTCTAGAAACTTCCTGAAATTATATGCATTACAAGCTTATTAGTGCACTTGCTCTTCCTATTTGTGCCAATGTCTTGACTCAAAAAATATTCTGTAACTTCAGACACCACAAATGGAGGAAACAGAGAAAAAAATAGCAATTTAACACCCCTCCCGTCCTGTACAGCCCCTTCTCACACATCCCACTCTGTTTAAAACTTGAGTAGCAATTAAAGGATGGAATCAAACAGATGTATGAATACTGCAAGGGAGAAATTAGCTCTAGTTTTGCCTGCACAAAAAGAAGAGCATATAACAGTCTTTTTGATTAAAACCTGAAGATCAGGTGCAACATTGCCACTACAGCTCTGCCAACTTACTTTCTTATCTGCATCTTAATTTTTCTATCTGGAAAATAGATATAATATTTCTCAAACAGCTTTTACAGACCTTAATTGAATCAGAGGATATAAATAGCATTAATAATGAAAAATATTGTAATTGTAATTAAGTTTTACTAACAGAAGATTTTTCTAATTTAATTAATATGAACCTCTAAGAAGAGATGATTACAAGCAACAGTATTTACTGCCTATAAGCAGTAAATGTCTACTACTATGTCTTTTTTATAAAGTATGAATGTTTGATATTTAAATTTGATTTGACTCACACGAAGAGCTTCAGCCTGGCATAATTTTAAGTATACCTGTACAAACTTCTAATAGGAGGAATACACTATAAAAAAGGCAAAATCATTTTCATGATGTAACTGTGCACCTTGAAGCATTGCATCTTCACATACTGATCAAACATGAGCTCTTTCACAAGCAGATCATTTACTCACAAGAGTTCCATTTTGAGAAATGAGATTACATAAATGTATAAACTCCAACAATTTCAAGGAAATTAATTCTCCTGATGATCACTAAATACAATTCCTAGTGTCCAAACTCAGGAAGGTGCTATGAAGCTCAACATTTAGTGATGGCAGCTGCATGCTTTTTATGACTTCACAACTTGACAGCAATTGGTTTGATTATTCTCAAGTCAATGCTGAACTCAGGATGTTATAGCAGTCTTAACTACAAAAAATGGGTAGAAGTACATATTTAGCACCAAGAAGGGTCTAAAGAACTACTTGACTGATAGTCTGATTGTCCAGTTCTACAAACTGCTCCACTTAATCTTTCTTCTGCCTAGAAGATGTCTGACAAGCCCACAAGTACATTAGGAATCAGAAACTAAATTCCTTCTTAGTTTATGCCCAAATTTTGCAAACCACTTGGACATGCACTGAGCTGTAAGCTTCTCTAAGCAGTAAAGCACATGCTTAAAGCCAAACATGTTTCAAGGTTCTCCTCTGAATAGATTTCAGCTCACATTTAGGTTGCTACTGCATAGAAACATTAGAAACTGCAAATTTCCTAAAGCCCAAGGATTCAGTCACAGGCAGCAGTTCTCATGAAAGTGAAATTCTTTGAGAAATCTCTTAAGCAAATCGCTGCTAATGCATATCAACAACAAGAATTACAGCCCAGCCACTTAAAATATGTTGAAAAAAGGTATTGCTCAGGTAAGCTGCCTGGATCTGTGAGAAGATTAGCATTCTTTCTGACTAAAGTTAAATAAGGACACTATATATATGCATATGTGTGTGTGTGCGCGCACATGTATTTGTTTGTAAATAGTTGTAATTTCATTGGTAACATGTGCACTCAAATTTACCAGCTCTTTGCAGAATCAGATCTTCTGCCTAAACAATGCAAAATTTTGATTAAATCAATTTATTATTTCACAGCAGTGAAAATTTAAGTCAGAAATTAGAATAAAACCCACAATACATTTTCCTCCAGGTGGGTTCTTATGTAAAGCACTCCAAATGCCACAATCAAAGCATGCCAGGATAAGTGTTGCTAAGAAGGCCGTTTATCACATCAAGGATAAATTCACCTTCCTGTTGTTGGAGCTTTTCACAGAAATACATCAGTGTGACCTTTTTTTAACTTTTTTTTTTTTCAGTAAGACCATAGCAAGAAAATTCTGTCATTTTATGTTAATTCAAAGTGCCCACATTGAGCATAATTTAAATGATGTTGCTGTGACCAGTAAGATTAAAACCAGATGAATTAAAGCATCTATAAATAAAATAACATTCCTACTTTCTGCATTTTTTTCTTTCAGATTCTATGAAGTTTTAGACTGGCCTGATTTCCTTCCTTCATTGCAAGATCTACCAGCCCTTTTAACAGCTTTTCCTTCAGACAAGCCTTTTCCTTATGGGACTGATGCTTGACTTTACAAAGACAGTTCTCTCTTTTATTCATACACTCATTGTAAATATCTACAGTTTCCATAGTCTATTTTGTAGTGAATATACTATTTCATATCATATGAGAAAAAAACCCAACAGGGTAGAATTCTGAGGTCACTATTTTGTAGTGAATATCCTATTTACGTGGAAATACTCCATTAAAAATACTGGCTTTATTTTACTTAGCAATATAGAACTGCACTGATCCAGAATTATAAGCCTCTCCTGTAGTCTACGAATGGTTTGGGGTTTTTTGGTGTTCTGGTTTGAGCTTGGCTGTGTAACTCACTTCCAACCATGCAGGCTTCCTCAAGGACAACCTTAGTCCTGTGGAAAAGTACAGCAGACTATTTGTTTTTTTTCCTATGTCTCTGAGGCCAAGTCTAAGTTTCCGTAATGGCAGCATAACAATAGTTTTAGAGAACTAAAAAATATAGAAAAGATTCAGGGCTGGACAATTGCTTAAGGGGAGACATTGTACAGAGGGAACTCTCATTCCACATTGCACTGAGTTTATTCCTGATACTATTTCTGCATTGCTTTTCAGAATAACTGTTTTCTGTATTTAAAAATAAATACATCAGTATTCCAACTTGACCTCAACAGAGAAAATCTGCCTTGGACATTGTTCTCTTCAAGGTTTTGGTTACAGCAGCAGTTGAACACTCAGCCCTCAAGGATGTCCATAGCTTCTTTGCTGCCTTTGCAGCAACTCATGTACTTCAGGTTATGAATATGAGTCACTGTTTCACTCAATGAGCTCAGAGATCTGGGAATCATACAGGATTGACTACTGTATAATATACCAAAAGCCTTTAATTTTAAAAGAAAAATCACACTGATTTCAGTACTTTTGGTATGTCATACCTTTGAATATTTGAAAGCAAAACACCTGTTAAACTCCTGCACATCTTCAGAGATGCTCTTTTTCTGACTCTGTTTGGGACAAGTCATTTGCTGCAGCTGTGTTATTTGATGTTTCAGTTCATCTACCGTATTAACAGCTTTGCTTTGGGAATTCAACATAGTTTCTGTATCTTCTGTGTTATCAAAATTTACATTTCAAATAGCATAAATAACTTGCAGAATTTCCAATATGAGTGACTACTAACAGGGGAAATACTTCAGAATGACATTAATGAGCATCTCACCTGCTTTATGCAGGATTTCCTTTTCTTGATGTGTATTTCTGCCTTTGACTACACTTAGATCTTCTTCCACGTTTTTCACTATACCTTTGATCCCAGAATTTCTTGCTGTGTTCACTTAAGCTACACTTCCAAATCCTAAAATATGCATGACATTACTTCCACATTCATTACATATGTCTTTTTCTTGTCATAAAAAATAAATGGTCATTTTCTCTTTGCTGTAGTTCCATGACATAAATCTTTCACCTAGAGAGCTGGTTTAAATGCATTTTTGGCTCTTCCATACCTTCAACTGTCTCTGCTGCCAGAATATTTGTAAAGTGGAGTCATTACTTCCCATGTAGTAAACATCATTGTAAAGTGAACACTCATCAAGAGTTACCACCTAAAAGATGTCTGAGATTATCCTAAACTTGAAAAACGGTTATACTTGCAGTAATTTCATGACAATTTATGCTAAAGTTATTGTATATTAGTTTGGGGACTTTTTCAGTTGCTGGAGTACAACAGTTTGTAGCATACTCCATGATGTCTAAACTCCGAAAAAATTGGCTCCGTAACTAAAGGCAAAAATTTGAAGCATATTTAATATTCTATTTCTGGAGATTCTAGTTTCAGTCTTCAGATGTGTAGCATAATACTGCAATATTTAGTTAAAATTACAGGTTAAAACTAAGGGGTTAAAACTTACTTATGGCTTAAAACTAACTCATATTTGACACTCTCTGTAGCTCAGAACTTCAAGGTAAGCTTGTTCTTTTTACCTCTGGCATATGCCAAAATTCTTCCAAAACTAAACTGAACAGCTCAGACTTAATGACTTGTCATCCTTTGCATTCTCTCTTCTGCAGTAATAACAATAACTGTGCAGTAACGTGATTCTTTTCATCTCTGGGCATACACTAAGGAGAAAACAGAAAATTCATCTTGCTTAAACAACAGTCCTTTCACCTTTCAAGCCTTATAATAGCTTTTCTTGCTAGTATTTACCAATGCTCAAAGGTATTACAGATTAAAAACATGTTTCTATTTCCCAGTCTGTCACTGTCCATATGAGTCGAAAAAAATGTAGTTTAATGGTGGCATAAGAAATATTCAACTTAGAAGGAGAAACTTCTACTTTTTTATTTAAACTGTAAGGAAACAGAAAATAACATCATGTCTCATGCCCTTTTTCCAGATTTATCCTAGTCTGAGGCTATCTCTTCACAGATTCAAGGCAATATGCTCCAGTGGTATGTAAATCAGCCTTATTCCACAGACTTAGAGGATCTGAAATGTATGAGTTGAGCATATGTCCTTCAGAAAATATTTCAGTTTTATCCAGCTGAAACTGAATTTAGAAAATAAATTGCTAATGACACCACCTTCTTATTTCCATTTCCTATCATATTTTACATTTTTTATTTCTAAACAACTACCTTTCTTATGCAATGAATCAGGAGTAAACCATGTACATAAATTTTCAAGTGTCCATTCTTCATGTTTCCTCGATGTTATTTCAAGTACCCACAAAAAAAAAAAAAAAAAAAAAAAAAAAAAAAAAAAAAAATCAAATCAGGATCTTGCTTTCCCTTTTCCCCTCTATCACTTCTAACTTTTCTGAGCCAGGACACTTTTTGTTATTGAAACAGATATTACTGTTTTCTCTGACTCTTTTTTAAAAAATGGTTTATCTGCATCTCTGTCATTCATTATATCATCTCCACTTTTCTGTAGAAGACAGAGGTTGTTCTTCTACAGACCTACACAATGAGAGAATGAAATCTGAATAATGTTGGGGAAGGTTTATTCAATTCATTCTCTGATCTTGCAAAACAAAAAGGCAGTGACTCTTCTGAAGGTTGAACTCCCTCACAGATCATCCTGGAAGAAGAATCCCAGGACTCTGCACCATCAGCAAAATGATACCAATAAACAAGATGTGAGGGCAAATGGTGAAAACAATTAAGAGCTGTCTTGGAAGAACATAGCTGACTGGGCTGACCCTGCTCTCTACAGAATTCCAGGGATCTCTTGCTCTGAAAGAAATAAATCTTTCCCATTGCGGAACAATTCTTGTTATTCTGTAATACTCCAAGTCTAGACCTTCATGGTATTTTCTTATCTAATACGCAGGACTGCTGTCATAGGGGTGGGGGCAGGTCTGGTAGGTGAGTTTACCCGATGTGAAGGAGCAACAGCATTAGAAGGAAGTCGAACCATTGAGCACAGAGCATGGCTGGATGCTTCAACTTCAGCTCAGCTCATCAGTGCACTCTAACCTTATGTACACCAAATGCAGCGGGCTGGCAGACTGCCCACAACAAGCCAACCTCTCAAACTGCATCTGACACATGATGCAATTAACCAGAAAGGGGCTGCAGAGCTGTGCTGGAAATGTGTGAGATACACAGCAGTGAGGGTAGACAGGCAAAGCGTGAGGTGAGAACTAGTGGTGAAAGTCTCACGGCTCAGCACATAAAACTTCATGGGTGTAAAGGACACTTCATTAAATAGCACTTGGTAAAAGCCACTGCTGCAAGAGCCATACAAGGCACTTGATTCCCAACCTGCCAGCTCGGGTCTCTTATCTAATCCTGTTCATATCCATGCACTGAGCTATTGGCATCCAGAAGGGAAAAGGAGAATGTACTCTGTAAACACTCATGGCTAGGAGTAGTGCCTGCTTGCTATTCTTTTCAGGTTTCTGAGCAGGAAAGGTAAAATTCTGTTCAGTCAACACTAGACTTTGTATTCCCTGAGGGAGGAGTGAGGTTCTCACTCCTCCCTCAGGGAATACAAGGTCTAGTGTTCAAAATGTTCTCCTAATGAGTTACTAATCATCTTAACTCTGTCTTTAAAATTCTCAGCACTATACCTCTCCTATTTCCATTCTAAGTCTCTAAAGCCGTTTTACTGCTTGACTCAACATGATATGTAAAAGACCCCTCCTGTCTCAAATTTTAAAGAATTGATGATTTGTACTTTTATAGGCAGAGACAGGGATCACAATCTCATACTCTACCTGTATTCTCTCCTTCAGCTTCTGAGAATGCTTCTTCCTCTCATTTATCTTCTGGCTTTTCTCCTCTAGGTCTGCCTCCAGCTTCTTTACCTGCTGCAGCAAAAAACCTTCCTCAGTCTCTGAACTCTTCCTTTGCTCTGTTTCTCTTTGCTGACAATTCATCACTGTTTCTATCACAGACTTATGCATAGTTTTTCTCAAAGTCTCTTTTTCTCTCTCATAAGGGACTTGCAGTTTGTATGTTTTCTGAGGATATTTTTCAGTTGCTCTCTGGTTCTTGCTCTTCAAGTTTCCCATCTCGTTTATTAGAGCATGTCCTTCCACACTGCATTTTTCATCTAAATGTACTTTTTTATCTAAATTTTCTCTTCTAGATGCTTTGCATTCATTTAGCAGTTCATCAAACTCCTGATTTAAATGGGGAAGCTTGTTTTCAAAGCCTGCATTGGTATCTACCATGTCTTTAGAGAGGACTGTCTGTGCTTGTTTCACATCTGTTCTCAACTCCTTCTCTTCTGCCTTCTTTTTGCACAATGTTAACTCTGCCAAGGCTTCTTCCTTCAATCTCTTGTGTTCTTCTACTGCAATTTCAAGGGCCTGAATATGTTTTCTCAGTAACTGTTCTTCTTCAACTTTGCTTTTACACTGGAGAACCGTTTCCCTTGTTTCAGCAAGAATGTGCTGAATTTCTTCTTCATGAGCCTCTCTCAGAGCCTCTATACTGGCCTCATGTTCATCATTCTTAGTGTTTAGGGCATATATCACCTGTAGAAAAATAGAAAATTAAAGTATCTAGTGAACAGTAGCCATACATCCAGTTACTATATTTATCAAGGTGTTAAATGCTAAAAGGGAATTATTGCAATAGACCAATTTTTTTGGGTGATGTGGTGGTTCTTTGTGTTCTTGTGCTGTTTTTCACCAGGAACACAAGGCACAATTTTACACTGTAAAACCTTATAGGAAAGGAATACAATTCTGTGACAGGCAATAACTTTTTCACTTTTTGTCTGAAATTTCCTTTTTATTCTTGGCAACTTGTTACTTCATGCCTGTAGCTGGATTTCTAATGCAAGGAAGAAAATCAGGTCCCTTCTTAAGCTAAATGACTCCTTATCTGTAGTCCAGTTCACCTGGCCTTCAGTGCAGGAGGGTCACCTGCCACATTCCTTTAGCTTTAGGAAGTGCTGCAGACCAGAACTGGCAGATTTGTGCAGTGAAATCTTAGGTCCTGACACTCAGTTCACATGGACCAAAATCACCCTGTGATGTAAATGAAAGTAAAGTATGAAAGGTGGATTAAATTCCGCACCCCAACTAAAACACCACATGCCTCGCAGTTAGTTTGGTCAGCTTTTCGTGGTAAGTATTACTCAACTGCAAGCATCTCTTGGCTTGATTCTGAGAGGTGTTCAGGCAATGTATTTTTTTCCCCCCACATTTCAGTAACAGTCATATATCTCAGAAAACAGCTTTTAGCAGATTCAAGTGCCCCTCTGATGACAATAAGTAATTTATTCAAACAACTGTTTTAAATCCTTTGATGTTTTATTTTCTTCTATAAAATGCAGAATGATGATTGTCTTGGCTGTAAGACAAGTTATCACCCATAGCAGGCTTCATTTGTTACCCACAACATACACTAAAGACCTCTCATAGAAGCTGGTGTACAAGCATGCTACTATTGTTTTGAAAAGAAAATGCAATTAGAAGCCCAGAGTGGCCTGAAATGAAGAGTAAATGTGCATGTTAAGCTTACAAGACAGTTACATGTAATTGCACAACATAGTAACTGCCTTGAAAAAAAACACATTTGTCTTTTCAGACCTTCATTAGGACATACAGGGACTAATCCAGCTTCTACTGGATTTAGTTATCTAACTCAATGAGAACTACACATTATGTATTAACATGTATGAAGGTTTTCCACTTATTTGTTTGGTTACATTTTTTTGAGGGATAAATTACTGCTCTACAAAACCAGGTTTGGAATTTGTACACAAGTTATGACAGATATATTCAGTCTGGCCTGAGGCCACAGAGGCCAATCAAAAGATTCTTAGACAATGTTTGAGAAAATCATAGCCTTAAGTAAACAAATAAATAAATAAATAGAGAAAAAAGGTCACAACTAATTCTTTAATTATGCCAGAATTTTGGCCCTATAATCTTCAAGCCCTCCTCAGGGCAAGCCTCAGTTGAGAGTCCAATAAGTATCTTGACCACACTAAGTGTCACAAGCCTGTAATATATTGTATAAGCCCCAAAGATGTCTTCAGAATTACTGAATTTGCTTATCTATGTCTAAACACTTTTTGTGCTATCTGTATATGAATAACATATTGAATTTCAGTCAACCATAAATGAAAGCAAGCACAAATATACATCCTGTGTGTAGTCAACTTTCTCCCTGGCAGTAATGAATCAAGTAAAGAAGCCTTAAAAAGTCACAAATGAAAAATGTGGTCTGTATATATACATGACAAAAGAGAATAACAGCATTATATCCCTGAAAAATATCAGACAAGAAGTCATTGTCTACATTTAGATACGTATATTTTTGGGCCTTAGATTACAAACTTTAATTATTCTCTGTTATTTTTAACCATTTTTCCTTGAAATTGATATAGTTGTAGGGTATTGAGCAGTTTCCTTCTCACTACCTAAAATCCCTCCATGAACAGTGATTTCTTAACTATTAACAATGCTTCTTAACTGTTCAGGAGACAGATATAAAAACTACAAGGAGAAGAGTAATTTTGTCCACATTCTACACACTGAATGACCAGTAATTAGGTTGGCCAATTCTTAAATTAACTAGGTCAGATGCTGCTGATCATATTTCTGCAACTCATTCCATCTGTAAAACAGAAATGAACATCCACCTTTGTGACTCAGTCTTCCACTCTTACTGGTTAATTTATCTAGGTAACCACCACAGCCTGTCTCATACTGTTTTGTGTTCAGGCTCACAGCTGAATCTGGTTCCTCTGTAGTCTGAATTAATCATGGAGATTTCCCAAAATCCACTAAGCATTTGACCACCACCATCACCTTAAGTGAGTTATCTAAAACAATGGAAAAAATTGGCCTTTCTGCTCTATATATTATTCCTACACTTCTGTTCAACAGTGGCTAGAACCACAATGAAGAACTTTGACTTGCATGACCTTAAATTTAATCTTCATGCTTGAGTGCTGAAACTGACTCCTCAGTATCTTAACCTTCTTAAGAGATTTAATTTTTACATGGCTGATGCTCTGTACTTCATGAAATTTAAGCTGCTCAGACTACTGAATATAGCTACTATATTCATATTCCAGATACCTCATTTTAGAGACTGGAGTTATATGGGATGAATCTGGGTCTTTATGTGCTGAAAGGAAAAATACTGAAAAGTTATTTTAGCATCTGTACCTTGTGAGTGTACACACAGCTGGGTAATGTGGTATAAATCCCTTAACAGTTGTGTTGATAAACAGCTTTTAAAAAACAGCTCTAAAAATGACCACATGACAATACAGACAGAATTTCTTTCAAATGAAAAGAGCACTACTCTTGGAGTTGCTAGCATAATACCAATAGCTACTGCCTCCTCACAGTTTTCCAAAACCAAATGGCTTGGGAAACATTGTATTGAATTTATAGCACCAGAAAGTTGTATGGCAAACTGGTATAAACACTATTACAGACATACACTTGAGTATTAATAGTGCAGTGAATATGAATACATCTTATTTGTCCTATTCTATTCTCCAAATGCTGTAAATGTAAATAACATTTCCTTTCTCCTCTTATTTACAGTGATATAAAACAACAAAAAGAAACCCCAAAAACATTCAACTGCATGTCATCAGTGAAAACAAAGCTAAAGCACTCAAATCAAAAAAGACAGTTCTCTCCTCCTACAGTAGTGTTAAATACTACTCTTATAGGAACCTGACTGTCATAATGAAAAAATGATTCTACAGGTTGCTTTAGTAGCTGAATAAGAAGGAAGACAATTTGGTATGGAAGGTGAGGAGTGAGGATGCTAAGGTGAATCAAAGAAAAGCAGAAAGATCATAAGTGTTCTTTTCTCAGGCCCAAGCTAGTGGACAAAAATCCTTCCTGATAGAGAAAGGGCTAGAAGTAAAAAAGAAGAGATACAAGAAGGAGAAAAGGCCCTGGATGTGGGTGCCAAACAGGGTTCTCCTGTCAGCATTCTAAGAAAGCAGTGAAGGGAAGAAGCTTTCATTTATAATTAGCTTGCTAGATGACTGGGGAGTGTGTCATCTCCTTTTCACTAGTGGCAGCAGCATCTTGTCTTCACTGGCATGTGAATTTGTTTCTTTGAACTCATCTACTTCCCAAGAAGACCAGATCAGAGTATCTATAAACATGCCAGCCTTAAAAAGGTCACTTTAAAAGCAAAGGACAGAGAAATTATTACCAGTAACTTCAGGTATTTGAATGAATGGCTCCTCTATCCCTTAGCCCCCTCTGTCACTAACTCTGCAGACTAGAAAATAAAATCACCCCCCACAATTTATTAATTAATACTTTAATAAGTCTCTCTAGTTCTTTCTATCACTGAAGAAGGATGTCTTTTAATTGAGGTGATAGCCTGGGTTATGATTACCTACAGTACTCACCCCATTTTATATCTATGCTGATTTCAGCTGAATGATACTGCTCTGACATATGAACTAAATCCTTTGCTTCCTGAAAGCACAACAACAATTTTATGCATCCAAATAGTTTCAGCAACTGTTGATAATACAAACATATAAATGGGTAGTATGAGAGAAGCTTTAAAAAAATTGGCACTCCAAACATCCAAACTTCATATTGACTTCATATCTGTACACTCACTTCACGCTGTTTTACCAACACTACACAAACCAAAACAGATATTGGTTGTTTATTAACTGAATGCAGTTTATCTTCCATCTATATTTCTTATTTCTCTCCATTTTGTTTAGATGTTTATGACTCTCTTTGAAGATCTATCCCAGATCTTTGCAGTATTTGCCTCCCCACAACAGGACGTTGCAAAATTTTTTTACAGTTCCTGACTCATGCTGTATCTTATTTGTCAAAACCCCTTCCTACATAACTTAGAAATAATTTTGCAAAGCTTAAATAGCAAAAGCACTACTACTTTTTTTTTTAATTTTGTGTGTAATTAAGAACTAGAATAAATAAAATCAGTCAGCCTGACATTTACATGAAATACGTTTAATTTCTTTGTTCTCCCTGAGGTGATTCAAATTCATCTTGAGCATATTTATCAGGTTAAACTGTATTGAAATATTGCCAGAGGATCACATTATTTTTCAGTAAAAATTAAATTACATAAAATTTCTGTTTCTTAAAAAACACAAAACTAGATAAAATACTTTAAAATATTACGCTTAAACACTGACAATGTAAATTAACACTCATATGTAGGCAAGCAGAAAGATCAAATTGTTTGATTTCAGAGTACTTTCTGTCCAGATCTTAAGATCTAAAATATCCTCATAAATCTTAGGCTATTACAGTCTTAGATGAGTTCAACTCTATCTCATGAAGCTCTTTCAGATGGATGATGTACAAAAAAGAGAAAATCTGTTTGACACGAGCAACATTTTTATCTATGTTCTGTCTGTGCATTGTTGGTATTGTAGTCCAGGTGAATTTTGAATAGAGAAGTGAAGTCAACAATTCTGTGTGAATAAAGGGAAAAAAAGCCTTATTTCCATGTAATTCACTGATAATTTAGCTGGCTGTTTTTTTGTTACATATCTAAAACTCATAGAACAGCTTGATAGGTCTATATCCTAGAAGCCTAATCTCTGTGTTTTGCCTTCAGAGTAGATCTGTGATAAGCAAAGATGAGCTCTGTTTCTTCCTAACCGACACAGACATAATCAAGCATTATGAAGACTCAATCAAATTCTTACTCTCCTGTAGTTTGCAGGTAAAAATCTCATAAAAGACTCTTAAAAATTTAATAAGACTTCTTTATATATTCTAGATAATTTGCTAATTAAGAAATCATCAGAAGCCTCAGGTATCCATGAATTAATAATGCCAGTTTCCACTACTGCAAGCACCAAAGTTTAAGTTCTTGCTGCTATAAGCAAATTCAACTAAAAGTTCACATGGATTCAAGGAGTGATTGGAGAAACGTATTGAATAAAAATCCACTCAGGGATATTAAATACTAAGATACTTCGCCCACCCCTGGAAAATCTCCCAGATTACTGGAGGAAGTGAGAATACTTCACACAACTGCACTAGAGGCACGTCATATCCCTGTAACTCACTGGGCACAATCACAACCAAGCTACTGGCCCAGATGGACCTCAGCATACAGTGGTTTTTAAAAGGTATTTTTCATTCAGCTTCTCCCCTCACTTTCAAAGCAGCATTGTTGGAGCCAGAGTCAACACATAGGACATACAGTAGTTACAAGACTACATAGCAGTACACATCATAATACTAGACTATTGCTCATATACCCGTGAAATTTTTACCCAATCACACGTAACTGTAAAACAGAACTAGAATGAATACAGCCATTACTGCCATTCCCTTTTCAGGATGACATTCTTATTAAGTATATGTTGGTCATCTCCTGAGATTGTATTGATGATCACAAACGCGAGAAAATTTAACCAGCATTTATCACCAGAAAAAGTACAAACAGTCTGTGAAGACTGCAGTGGCAACACACTGTAGTTGCATTGTAATGTCCCATAGTCTTGAGAAACTCGTTATTTTTATGAAATACTACGGTATATCAGCATCTTAGTAAAAATATTTCAACATTGTAAAAACATTTACAATTACCAGCTACAGTTCTTAACAGCCTTGTTATCAAATTCTAGTAGTAGTCTCTTCCTGAATGAAAAAAGGAAAATATATTCAACTGCAATCTCATATGCAGATCTAAAGGTAGCTCTTCTATAATCCTCTGAGAGAGTTATATAGTTACAGCCAGTTGGTGCATAGTCACAACCAGATGCTGTAGCTTGCAAAGATAATTAAAACAGGAGACTTCTTTGGTACAAACCTGATTTAACTTCAAATTGTGTTTAAGTGCCTAAGGACCAACTCATACAAAGTTTTGAATGACTACTACATTAAAAAGGTGCAATCTTACTTCAGATGAATTTCACCAAGGCTATTAACTTAAGAAAAAAAAAGAAATCTCTATTTGAAAAGTCAGTCAGTTTGTAGTTTCATTATAAAATAAAGGTAGTATTTCCTCAGTAGAAGGGTTATGTGTGTTCTGCTGCCTCCAAACCCTTTGGAAGATAAATGAATACACATTAAGTAAAATGCCACGTTTGAACCAGCACAGCAAAGCTTGAGCCCCTGTGCCCTACTGGGAGGTAGGCTAAATTAACTCAGTCTTGGTACTGTACTAACTACATTCTCTCACTTCCTTATGGCTTTAAGCACAAGCAAAAACCCCCTCATATGCCTTATCTGTTCCTACTAAAAGTGTAGGTTAAGTGGTCTTTGGCACGACATAAAGTCAGACTGGTTGTGTACAGGCAGGAAGAACAAGTGAATTGTTACAGTGAGCCAGCTAATGTGTTTAAGATGTGACTATAAAGGTGGCAAGAGAGGGAGTTCTACCTCAGTGGTACAGATATTTTAATAAAACATAAACACTCTTTTATTTAATGAAAATGTGACTGGGGGCAAAAGAGCATGATATTTAGTGGAAAAAAATATTTTATATACAAAATAAAATGCTGAAGTGTTCAAACACCTAAAATACACAGCTTTAGAATATTTACGTGAGAACATCTTCAACTGAGTTGGCATTGACTTCTAAATGGGGTACAATTTTATATATTTGCAAAACATTGGCATCTACATACTGGGTAAAGGAAACGTTAAGAGAGAGGTACGGTTATAGTGTCACTGAAAAAGATACTTTTAAATATTATCCAAGAACAAAAGAAAGATCATAAAAAATATATAAAAATTAAAGATCATTAGATATTTTATTACCTATTGCCTAAAATGTGTATATTAATAACGTGTAACATTTTGTATATAAACATTATCTAGGGTTTCTTGATAAGGAGACTTGAATTTATTATGTACTTTCCATTATAAAGTAGGTTTGAGTTGTCGATTACTAAGGCTGTCAGATTTTCTGCAGATTGGTATTATCAGTGACAAATCTGTACAGGAAGGAGGTAATTCCAACACAGATATATCATTCTTTTACCTTGAAACTAATTTAAATGATAATTTCTATCTATCCAAATATAAGATTCTAGGTTCCTTCCTAATAGGAGTAGTGGCTTTAATATCACTTTTGGCTAGTTCATCAGCACAATTATATAGCATTGCTTACACATTTAATGATCCAGAAGTTCCCTTTTAGTTCTGTAAGGAAAATGTAGTGGGGACAAGTCAAAAAATCTCAGTCTGCACATTCTTATCAGCTTATAGGCAAAGCTTTTCAATCCTGATAGAAAATTGTACTCAAAAATCATGAAAACAAATACATCATAAAGCACATGGAGTTATTGGTAGCTGATTTTATTAGTCTTGTTAGCACATAATTTCATCCGTTTTATAAAAAGAATCTCTTTCTTCACCTACATAGAAATATTTTTTATACTCCTTCCCCAAAGGAAAAATATTGCTGCTCCAAAAGCATGATCCTAGTTTTTATGCTATTCTATTTTGCTTAATTTCTGTAGAAATTCTCTCTAGAGAACTGAGATCAAAAAGCCTCAAGCACACAGGAGAGCTATGGCAGCATAATAACTAATCCACAACAGCTCAACCACTGCAAGCATTGGTTACTGAGTACTATTAACACATCACAGTAAATAAGGTCAATAAACTTATCTTAAACTATGTGAAAAAGGAAACATGTTTCTACAGGAACATGAGTAGACCACAGAAGTGCTCTGTTACAGTTGCTCAGCTGCTAGGTGCTTCCAGAATAAACTATTAGAATTTGATCATCTTTCATTCCTATAAACAAAAAATGGCTAATAGGTTTATGGCAAATAAAACAGGAAAGATTAAAAGATCTAATATATAGTCATGCTACAGACACTAGGAATGGTGGAGAAAGCCTGTGCCCTCACACATGTGCCAGGTCATTTGCTAATTCTTTGGTAAATTTGCACCCACTGAGTGAAGCTCATAAAACTAAATATGAGCATACATTTTTTGTGCAGAAGTCAGCCATCCCTCCTTAAATAACTAAGGAAAGTGGGTTTTGCTTATCTGGCTGATTTTCCACCAAAGCTTATTATATAAAGTTCGTATTTTCTACCTTGCTGACTGAGCTGAGGGGCTAAACCTCCTAATGACTGGTGGTGATAAGCAGTCAGTGTGTGTAACATTTTGAACTGCTCCACACAGAGTCATTCAGGAACATCTGCCTATGCTGCTGCTTCTAGAAGAGGAACACACTTGCTTCCCTTTGACATTTTTTTCCCCTGAAGGAATAAAAAGGGTTCATGAGTGCACTTTACCAGCAATTAACTTTTCCTTGCATCAGCACTCTCCTCTTTTGTTGACTCATGGTATCCAACATATACACACAAAATTCTTGCCAAACTGCTTGATTATTTTTTTTTTACTAACAATCTACTTGACTAGAAATATTGCAATTTTAAAACATGCTTCTTACAACAAGCCTCTCAAATTCACAATATAGAACCAGATGAACCCCTAGGGGGAAAAAAAAAGGATTTTAAGGTAAAAAAAGTATTCCTCCATTGGTATCCAGGAATTTGTCTCTAAGAAGGAAACAGAAATGTTTTGTGGCTTAGGTAGCTCTCTGATCACCAGGTAATGTCATCTTCCCAGTTATTCGTATTAGGCTTGATTCCAGAACTGCAGTCCAGAACAGCAGATTTGGTTTGAGTTCCATTGGCAGAGGTTTGAAAAGAAGCCTGAATAACATGGATATCTGCAGCATACCTAGTTCTTGCCAGCACTACCCAAACCGCCTCATCATTGAAAGTTGATCCACTTTCCTCAACACTCATCTGGAGTCCATTTGCATTTCTCATCCTATTTCAAATAAAAAGGACTGTCCTAAGAATCCATAAGCACATGAAAATACTGCAGTAGCCAGCGGTTGTTAGAAATCTTGAGGCACCAGGGAGTGAAACCTAAAGTGTCTTATAAAAATCACCGTGCACTTTAATTCCACATTATGCTCTACAAAGAACAGGCAAGCAGAAAACACCACTCCAAGAGTCCAGTGTTTGATGGAGAAGTTTAAACTTAATTACTAGTACAAAGTCATACATGCTGCTACAATCATATGAATATATTGACTTCAAAATAAATGGGCTACAAAAAAACCCAGAAGTTTGCTGCTCAAAGCAAACAAAACATTACTTTCACTGCTAAAGCAAAAAATGTGCAGAACAGAAAAACGCATGACTGAAGGTATGAAAACTTCCTATATTCTACTTTTCCAAAAAGCAGAAATACCAGGGCAGTAGAAGGGGAGCAGCTGTCAAGATCTCTGGGTCCAGATTACCTGTGGAGACTCCCTGCACCAACCAATGCCTTAAACATAATCACCACTACATGCAACAAGGGAAATCTCACCCAGTTTGGTTCCTGTTGATACCTTTGCACCCCCCTGCTTGGCCTTTGAGAGTAGGAGGAGAACACTACTGACTATGTAACAAAGAAACAGAATGGAAGTCAAGATCTGTATCCCACAACTAATTTACACATTTTGTATTCATCTCACCTGGCACAAGGCTGAGTGGATGAGTAATGAGATCATCACCTCCTCATCAATGAAAATTTAAAGTCACAGAGACAGGAAGCTTCAGCTGAGCAACAACAAACAGCATTATTGCATACTAAGTTAGAAACAAGAAAGGAAAGCACTATGGGCCATTTAAACTTATGAGGGATTTTATTATCATTTTCCTGACTACAGTATAGCCAAGAAAAGAGTGATTTGACAGGGAGCTCTCAAAGTTCCTAGGCCAAAAATGATTACAATAAATTTTCCGTATAGCCATTTTTCAGCTAATCTGATGTCACATTTTGCTTTTTACTGTTTACTGTTGGTTCAGATTTAGTCTACCCAGAACTCAGAAGGGAAAGCATATGATTTAAATTCCAATTCTACCGTGAATTCTCTATAAGTGCAGTGTTATCACAGAGAAAATTGGATCTTAAAGGCCACATTCCAAAACAGAATGATTTGCTTTTCAGACATATTTTTTTGAGCTCCAGGTATAAATCATCTTTGTTTCAGATAGCTGAAAAGTGTCTAGAGGAGAAATTCTATTAAAAGTAAAGAAATGAACCCTCTCACAGTTTAATAGTAGAAATTTAGAAAAAAAAATTTAAGAAACCCACTGCAATAAAATTTTTCAACACAAACAAAAAGTAAGGATCATATTGTGTACAAAGCCTATTTAAAAAGATAGAAACAAAGCACCTATAAAGCAAGTATTGATATAGTACAATGAGTATATTATAGCAAGTATATGTGTATTGACAAGTAGCCCTTGTGTATGTATCGATGGACATGATGTACTTTATTCACATACAGTTACCATGAGATGAGAATGATGGCACTGTAACTAGTAAGCCATTCTAACCTGAACATCTGAACATTCCTTTGTTTGTTTGACCTGTATTTTTTCAGTGTTTTTTCATTGTTAAAACGCCTCTATCAATTGCAGCGAGGTTACAGGACATGTAAAAGCTGTGCTAGTAAACAAGGGTAGTAATGAGGTTTTTCTCGCTATCAAAGATACATAAGAATATATTAAAAGGTAACTGCCATCTCCTACATATTTTCTCCTATTTCTTAACACGGTGTGGAAAACATAGCGTAGCTCAGTATTTGACCAAAAGTTTAAGTACAATATACTACGTAATGTAGTCCTGCCTCCTCTCCAGCTCCTACCTTTTACGAACGTCATTTGAAGTATCGCTACTAAGGCACATCAGGAACAATTAACTACGAGTCAAAATACTATTGAACTGTAGTACCTCGCTTCGGCTGCAGCTTTGCAACAATATTACTCGTGACCCTATAAAATGCAAATTACTTGCCGTCTTCGTAATTCTAGGGGAAAAAAGAGTATACCGTCAATCCCTCCGAACAGCTCGGGCAAATCCCGCGTCTTCGCAGAGCTGGAGCTCTTCTCGTTATGGTCGCACGGTAATTAGAGCAGTTAACTGCGAGGCGTCCATCGTCTACCACAAAGGCAGCCCCCAAGGGTGGGCTGCACCCCCGCTGGGAAATGCTTGGAAGGAAGTTTGAGCACACTGATGTTCTCTGTAGCCGCCCTAAGAGAGAGGACCCGTTTCCCTTCCCTCCTGTCAGACAGGGGCCATCAGAGGAGACAGTTTTGAGCCACCCCAGCCGCCCTGGCCAGGGCAGCCTCACCTCCCTGGGAAGGCTGCAACAGCGAGACTTACCTTAGTGAGCTGGGCAATCTTCTTGCACATTTTCACGTGCATTTCCCGATTGCATTCCTCTGCCGAGCTGCTGCGAGAGGCTTTAGATCCATTGCAAGTCCCGGGCTGATGAATGTTGTTTATGCCAGAGGCCATTAGGCTTGAATTTTAATCAGGTCTGTGTGTACGCTCCGGGTAGCGCGATCCCGTTCCCGCTGCTCGCCGCCCCCGGCGCTGGAGGAACTTCAGCCCCAAGCAGGGCACACTCCTGCCGCCGCCGCTCTCCCTTCTCTGCAGATGTCCCAGTCCTTCAGCAAAACATCCAGGCGAGCAGGCAGAGAACAACATGTGCAAACATCCTGATTGGGATTTTTTTTTCCCTCCCCTTCTCTTTAAATGGTTGAGCTTCCGCCAGGAGAAGATGCCAGCGGCTGGGTGCTACAAATTCCCCAGCGGAGACGCTGAACCAGCCATACGGGCAGCAGTACAGGCATTGCCGGAGATCTGTTAGAGCAGAGATCGCCTGAAGATTAAATCATGCTGCCTTCTTGGCCTGCCAGAACACTGCAGAGGTCATCAGAGAAGGCAGTGCTGGCACATTTCATAAGCTCTGTTATTTTGGCAATGCTCTTGTATGTCTGGATGGACCATTAAGTGATGAAGAAAACCTTTGCTTAGTTTTTGCTGCCACACTGAAAAAAAAGAATGGAGCCAAGAGGCACTCGAGAACAGCTGAGCCCTGGAGCTGTGTCCAGGATCCAGTTTGCCTGCTTTATCCAAAGAGACTCAGTTCCCCTCAGTTACACCAAATGCAGTGGAAAGGTGCCTGAAGAAAACTGACAATGTTGCAGGTCTTTTTTTTTTTTTTTTTTAATGTTCACATTGTTTCAAAGAGACCAAGTCTGTACATGTAAAATAAATAAAAGGATAGAAAAGGCAGAAAAAGGGCACCAAGAAAAAAGGCAAGCTAATAAGATAATGGGATTTTAAAAAAGAAGGCTTCAGTAAACTGTCACGTGAGAATAAATCGGTTAGTGAACACGTTTAAACAAGTCTAGAAGGGAAAGAGGAAGGAGAAGGCCAAGCAGGGTGAAGTCAGAGAGGTGAAGAAAAGGAAAAGTGAGAAAGAACAGGTAAGAGAAGCCAAGAGCTGCTCAACACCCCGTTGATGTGTCACTAGCCAGTACTGAAGACCCCTGGGAGCAGGACAAGGGCTCCACATCAGCTCACACTGGCTTGCAGCCAGAGGGACCCGTGAGCCTGCTCCTTCCCCCTGCCCCATGCAGCTAAGGCAGCTTTCCAGTCTCACCTCATGGCAGTACTTGCCATCCTTCTTGAGCAAGAAGCTTCCACTTTGCTAGTGGTGAGTGAAAAAAAGAGCTTCCTGAGGACTATCAGAATTGGGAAGGAGGATTATTCGGTGTCGGCTAAGGGCATGATAAAAGGAAAATGGGAAAGCCTTGATGAGGGCAAGGAGAGAGAAAGCACTTTTAAGAATAACACAAAAGAAAAAGATCAGGGCAGAAGTAGAATGCCTACAGGCAGTGGAGAGAAGAAAAAAGACCTTGGGACAGGGAAACCAAACCCTTGAATTGCTGGGAGAAAAGGTGAGACTGTAAATATCCAGAGGCAAGAAAGAATCTTCACTCCAGGAGTGAGAGGAAATGAGGACTGAGAAATGCAGTGTAGAAAGGAAAACAAAGATGATCACAGTTGCTGGGAGATTCTAGGCAGGCAAAAAAAGTTTAGCCCAGATAAGAAAAGGTAAGAAGCAGATCCCTGCACAAAGGAACGCCAAGGTACAATTTCTTCACTGACACAAATGTCCAAGATGCTGCTGGAACTTCTGTGACTAGGGCACAGGCACATGGCATTGTCAATTATATGATACCTGATAAGACACTTAATTTTAACTCAGTTAATATGGTTATATCTTCTCTACACAGTCATCAATTTGAGAAAAAAGTGTAGGAATTCAATTATATGTAAAATTTTGATTAAATTGACAAGCTTATTAGGACAATCAAGAGAATAGCAAGAGCTGGAGCAATATCCTAGCCTTGTTTCCTCGGGAAACAAAGGAACAAAACTAAGTGAAAATAGAAAGCACATTAAAGAAAATGCAAAATGCTTTAAAAGTATTTACAATAAGTGACCTGTGTTATCGCTCTACCACATGGGCAGTAACATGTCACCAAATGTGGAAGGCTTATACTCTTTTACTTCTATATGGTTGTTCAGCTGAACAGCAGAGGACACCCTGGACCTGGAATCACAGGTGAACAGAGACTTGAGACCCTACATGAGCACAGGCAGAGCAGAGGACCACAGATCATCAGGTGCAGTGTAAATGGAATAAACCACTGAGATATCTAAAGCTGTTTATGTATTTTGGGGGGCTAGAGGGAAAAACTTGAGGATTTGGTACAAGATGGTTCTTTAGCAGAACGTAATTTGTCACTTACATACACACAATAAAGTATTTTGAATCCAGACAAGACTTTTCAGACAATACTTCAAACACTGGAAAAGTTTCAGTCAGATCTAATGCACCAGACAATGTAACCACAGAACATAAATTCACATATGACTCAAGTTCATTAGTCCCATTACTCAAAAAACTCCAGTTGGTTTTAATAACAGAATTTCAGCAGATAATGCCAGAGCATTTCAATGAGCATTTAACATTTTTTTTTTTAATTTCTCACTGATCTAGGGATCACCTATAAATAAGATGACAAAGCAAGGACATCACAAACTATAATATAAACATATAGTACACAAATGAGAGGTTTGTGAGAATCATATGGAACATATAGGTGGATTACAAAATGTTTGTAAACTTGGGGCAGTATACATCAAAGACAGTTTAAAATAAGAATTAAAAGTTTAAACAGAAAATACATACACTTCTGTTTGAATTATTATTGCTGTACTAGTTTTCACTAAACTATGAGAGAAGGTGGCCATGTCTTTCTAAAAGTCTGTAACTCTACAGTTTTGTAACTTTGCTGCTCAGATGCATTAACTAATAACCTTTTTATTAGAGAAAACAAATCATACATGAATAAAAGACTATAAGCCTCCCATTTTTTGGTACCTCCTGCTTGTTGAATATGCAGACTATGTGACAACTGAAATCTTCAGACTAGCTACTGTTAAAAGTCACCCCCTCCCCGAAATTCCAAGACATAAAAAAGATATTTCTGTTGCAAATGTTTAATATGTAAGTTTTCACCTCTGTTTAACATATTACAAACAGCTTTCCCAAAACAGTTAATATAGCCCAATTCTTTTACTCTGACTGAATACTGGTACTACTGAGGTCAGTGGGATTTTTTCTTTTTTAATACAGAAGTGCAAAGTTAAACTGATCTCCCAGATTACACTCTACTGCTGTTTTGCAGGCCAATAAAATTTGCACTACCATTTGAAAAGGGTAGAACAACACAGTAAGTCATTAACTGTCATATTATGTCAGAACTGGGTAGATGGGGCAGTAGGCAACCTGATCTAGAGGGTGGCATCCCTGCCCATGGTGGCACTAGGGTGGGGATTGGAGTTAAATGATACTGAAGGTCCCTTCCAACCCAAACCTTCCTATGATTCTATGTTTCAAATGACAAAGCCTTAAATTGATTTAAAACTTCTCAAGTTAGTGTGTCAACAAAGGAAGATGCACTCCTAAGTGAGATTCTAATTTAATTCATAAATTACTGCCCTTATTGATTTCCACTGACATTCACTTCTGTCCCAGAGTAACTTTTTGACCACAGAACAGAGAATTCTGGACCTTGTTTTTCCTTCTTAGAGGAAAAAAAAAAAGGAAATAAGGAAAAAAAATGTAGTCAGAAGACTTGTAAGAGTTATTCTGCCCACCTAGTTCACTATCTAACTTCCAATAAAACTTGGTTTGGGATTGAATATAAGAAAAATGACAAGTATAAAGTGCTACCACTGGTACATACTGGGTAATTACCTATATTTTTTATAATTATACATCATCATCATGGCTAGGCTTCACGAACGAAGATTTGAGAAGGGCTCTACCCACACTTGCTACAAGCGCGCTGATGGCTAAAAAGTCCAATGCGAGATAGACAAGTCCGGTTGCAGAAGGTGCAGCAGAAAGACTGACCAGGTGATATCGATGAGACGCGATTCTTTCTGCGTTGTCTTTTCTCCTCGAAAGTGATCCTGCGTGTGTTCTCAAAAGCAGCAGCAGCGTTATAGATGGTGTGTCTCCAGGCCTTCCAGTTGGAGGCCAGGGTAGACCAATGGTGGTGATCAATATGGCCAAGGCTGAGGGATTGTTTCAGGCAGTCCTTGTATCTCCTCTTTGGGGCTCCTCTCTTGCGGCAGCCAGTGGCAAGTTCCCCATATAGTATAATCTTAGGGAGGCGGTAGTCCTGCATCCTGGAGACATGAATTATACATAAAAAAAAAAATTATATATAACTACTTTATAATTTTATACTGATTATTTATATATTTATACTACTTTATAAATTTTATACCGATTTCCTCATTGACTGAACACAGTAACTATTCAAAAATGTATGTACAATTTTCTAGCTGACTTACATATATGCAAGTTTTGGAGTAATATGGTGAAGAGAACCTCTGCTTACTACTGCATAACGATGGCCTAATTACAGATGAAACATTACTGTGCTTACATTTTAAATATGGAAACTGAAACCAACCAAATGCATCCTATATAAAAGCCCTTGAACACATAATAAATGGACTAGCAACATCTTCTATTTCTTGTAACCTGTTTTTTATCCAGTGACCTACATCTAATATTACCACGAAGTTACTGGCATGGAGCAAGCTTGGCTTACCCAGTGCCTCTGTATTTGCTCACACAACAGGACTGACAAAGGAAAGAGAAGGGATTTAACAATGAGTCAGAAGTAGACCATAGCAGATAAGGTCACTACTTCCAAGGACAAGTAAAAAAGCTTTATTTAGTAGAGTGCACTTCCCTCCAGAGCCTGGAGCACCATCCAAGGTTCTGAGTTTCATCATTCTCCTTTTCAGATAGAACTGTCAAACCCACAAGCCATAACCTCTCGGCCTGCATTGGTGGAGAGAGCCTTGCTCCTCTAGTCAGTCATTATATCCATCCCTCAGGAAGTAACTGGCCCTTCCTGAGCCCAGAGAGTTAGCTCAGCAAAGGACTGAAAGCCCAGGGCTGAGCTGGAAGGGTGTTCCTGGCCCTTGGGGAAGGGCTGTGGCTGGAGGCCCAGGTGAGGCTGGTCAGGGCCCATTAAGGTTGATTAGTGCAGTCAAGGCATTGAAATGTAAGCTGTAAAAACTATGACAGCAACGCTTCCATCAGTTGAACAAGGTATCTGGTATCACAAAGAGGGCCAGCATCTGTGATCCTACTTCAGCATGTTATTTACCTACACATTAAATGTCAATTATACTGGGAATCTTTTATTTCCACTGTTGCCTAAAAGGCTGCGGAGGAAAAAAGACTCCAGGCCAAATTAGGTAGGAGGTAAGATAAAGAGAGTTGGTCCTTTAATGAGTCCTTGGGCCTAGAGGAATACATACTATGTGTGCCCATTCGAACACAGGTTCTGTGATTTTATAATGATGGCCATCCAATCCCAGTTTGTCCACACCCTCCCCCCTTCCTGGTTCTGCCCCGTTCTGCCCCCAGACATGCCCTTCAGGAATTGAGTCTGGGGGTGTTTAGGACCCCTTCTTCCTCATCTTCATCTTCTTTGCAGCATGTGCAGTCCTTGGAGTTCCTCCAGATTCTGGGCTTGAAAGTTGCTGTATCTGTGATATCTTCTGGTCCAGGCCTTAGGACGTTTTTCTACAATTCTACCTTGAAAAGAAGACTAAACACACTTAATGGAATTTTAGGGGGATTGATAAGGAATGGGGTAGTAGGGTTGGGTATGTGTAAACACTATGTTAAGGGATATAATACAGCTATGTTAAAATCTACATTCACTACACAACTACTTATAAAATCTACGAAAATTAAAAAATCAAAAACTCCAAGGCAACACTACCTTATAAATATAAATACAAAGCCCAGCAGAAATACTTAAAGCAGCTGGAAGAAATAAATCTCATATCTTAGGTGAAATCCAACTTAAGGGTCTATAAGGTATTCAACAGGAAAGATCCTCATCTGTAGACCTGAGATGCAGGCAGGTACAAATGGGCTGGTAAACATATGTGAATCAAAAATAATTCAGTTAATACAAAATACAAACGAGTCACCCTTAAAAAGCAGGTATCTGTTTTAAACATACACAGATGTATGGCAGTATAATATGTCAGGAAAAAAACCCTCGGCCTCATGCTTAAATTATTTTAAAATTTATTTTTATCTATAAAATATAATAATTTGTCTCCTGCTGCTGCCCTCCATTTTTCACATCCAGCTCTTTTATCCCATAATCCTTGACACCATTGTAAGGAAAAAATAATTCTATTAGTTCGTTGATGAAAATCTGCTTCTTAAAGAAAACACTGGGAAAACTTAGATCTGAAACAAGACTGACCCCTAGTGTTTTTCTATTTTATTTATTTTTATTTCTTAGGAAAAAAATGACCCTTCTTCAGCATGGGTCCTGCCTATTTGACCTACTGCCATTTGATGGTTTGTCACCTGTCCTTACTAAATAGCTTTCATCACTTGAGGTAGTCAGACACCTTAGTTTTTTTAAAGGCCAAACATATATGGACAACAAACACCTTAAGTTCCTACTGTCCACAGCTTCTTTACAGATTTTTGAATACTATCTATAACTCTGTACTTAATATATGCTCAGAATGTTTCCCCTCAGCTAATCATCCGTAGCCTTGCTTCTCATTAAAAGTGTCATTAAATGCTCTTTATACATTCTGTAAACAGTAGCACAGCTCTGGAGTTTGAGCTTAGTTATCTTTCCTGTTTTTAATAACATTCAGAATTTATTACTAGTCTCAAGTTAAAGGATTTCTGGGGAAAAAACCCCCATCATGTTCACAACAAATGCTTGAAAATTTGGGAAAAAAATTTCCACTAGAAAGCGATTCAGTCTGGAAGGAGTCGAAACAGACATTCCAACAAGTCAGCTCTCCATACTATCCATCTTTTCAGCCCCCCTCACAGCAGATGTGCACACAAGGGTGTTTCAATTATTTTTTCTTCTTGATACCGGCTGAGCTTTCTCAGGTTGATGCCCCACATGCTCCTGTGTAAGGCTCCTGTTGACAAAACGAGACTGAACTCATCTTCGCAGATGCTCCCGTCCGGAGAGGACTTTGGGAGAGCGGCTGAGGGCAGTACCACGGCTCGTCAGGCTTATTTAACTGGGGCGAGTCCGGAGAAAGGCAGTGAAGCTGGTGAAGGGTCTGGAGCACAAGTCCTGTGAGGAGCAGCTGGGGGAGCTGGGGGCGTTCAGCCTGGGGGAGGCTCTCTACAACTCCCTGCAGGAGGCTGTAGCCAGGTGGGGCTCGGCCTCTTCTCCCAGGTAAAAAGTGACAAGAGAACATAGTCTTAAGCTACTCCAGGGGAGGTTTAGTTCGGACATTGGGAAGAAAGGGTGATTAGATACTGGAATGGGCTGCTCAGGGAGGTGGTGGTATCACCGTCCCTGGAGGTGCTTTAGGAAAGACTGGACATGGCACCGAGTGCCACGGTCTAGCTGGCACGGTGGGCTTTGGTCGCAGGTCGGACTAGATGATCTCCGCTCTCTTTCCCAGCCTGACTGGCCCCGTGTGCCTGTGTGTGAAGATGGCGCCGCTCCCCCTTCCCCGATCCCCTCCCGCCGTCATCTCCCTCCCCCCCCCTCGCCAGCGGCGCGGCCCCGCCTCCAGCGCGCGGCCACGAGCGCGCGCCTGTGCGCGCCCGCGTTTCTCGCGAGATCGGGAGCGGCTCCCGCGCCTGGTTTGAAGAGCCCCGCGCGCGGGCACCACGGCCGTTGAGTGTGAGGGGCCGGGCCGGGGCAGGGACACCGCCATGGTCACGAGAAAGAAGCTGCTGCAGATCAGGGAGGCCTTCCAGCTGGCCCAGAAGCCTCGCCAGAACCACGCGAAGCTCGTGGTGGCTCTGAAAGCCACCTATGCTCAGGTACGTCTGCCCTGGGGCGGCCCCGGGCCGGGGGGAGCTGGGGGCGCTCCGCGGCTGCTCCGCTGCTCCCTTGGAGGCGGGGGGGCCTCCTCCGCAGTGCTCCCCTAAAACTGAAGCCCGTACGCCTAAGGAGAGCCCTGCCACTTAAGAAAAACGGAATAACCCCTCAACCCCCAACCCTCACAAAAAAACCCCACCCAAACCAAGCCGCTCAATTATTCTACGCAGTTGGCTCCCGCGATCGCGGCTGTGAGAACTGCCCGCGCCGGGAATTGATGATGTTTGGATACCCGACATGAGGATGTGACGCGGGGTGGTAATAGATGGGGGGTGTCGATTGCCACCCTGAAACCTGTCAGCAGGTAAATGTAAACTCCAGGGTGGAGCCCAGAGATCGGGACGTGCCTGCTGTGCACTTAAAGCAAAATCCTCGGTGAGAGGTGCACGACAGCGGGTGTGCCCTGACTGCTGGCTGCAGCCCTTTAAAAATTTAAGCGGAAGCCGTCAGTTATAAGCACATTTATTTTATTTTTCTGTGGTACAGCTTTTGAAAGATGAACCGGGCAGTTATCTTTTGTTGTGGTTTGATTTTTTTTTTCCCCTCCCCTAGTTGGATGATAAAGAAGACTTTCATGAAAAATTCATTCATTGCCTCAAATATGCTATGATAATCTACAGTCGGGAACCAGCAGTGGAGCAAGTGATCAATTTTGTGGCTACATTTGTTACTTCATTCTATCAGACCGAGAAAGAAGATGATAGTGAGGAGGAAGAAGAAGATAATTTACTTCTGAATTATGTGTTTAAATTTCTGTTTGAGGTACATTAATGCTTATTATTAAAACTTTAGCATAATAGACAAACTTCCTGCAGTAGGGAAAATTTGGTGGTGCTCGAGATGATACTTACAAACTAGAAGTTAGAAAGTGAAAGCAAGGCAAAGATAGTGCTATATGAGTAACACTACCTCTACTCCCCCAATCCTAAAAAACCTACCACACCCCACACAGTAACCCAACAACTAGATTTCAAAAGTTAGGCTTTTGAGCAAATGTGAACTGTTCTCTTATTTGATATATGTCCCACTGCAGGCTTTACTATAGGTGCATTTATAAGCATGAAATTGGGGAAGTGATGTGGAAATGAATTTATACTGTGTCTTTGCTAAAAATAAATATTAAAAGATCTTCCGTACAAGTAGGCTGACATGTATTAATTACTTTCTGCTTACTGGAAGTGTTACACAGAAAAATCAATGGTTTCAATAGCATGAACATAGAAATAAAAAATTGAGAAATGTAAGAAGTAGAAACGTATTTAAGAAAACTACCTTTTCTTAAACTAATGTTTTGCCATGGAAAGATTACTGATCAGGCCAAGTTCACCAGTTATCATTGCTAGCGTCTTTTTTTTCTGCTAATGTTTATGGAGGCAGAGCAGTAGGTTGGCTAATGCACTGCAGGTTGCATGGAGTGGTAAACATGCTGCTTCCTTTGTGAAGGAAGTGCTGATTTTCTAAAGAGCCACTGTTACAGGCGATGGGCCATAATTTTTTTTTCCAGTTCTGTGACTTTTTACTCTTATTAAAAATAAACAGGAAAAGCTTTTGAAACGTAGAAATGCATATTTAATTTACTGTATAAAATATTAGCTACTTACATGTGTGTATTAAGAACTTTATGTTGGAAGTGAGAAAAGTGTGATCATAAGAATATTTTTTTTTTCTTTCTTTTCCTAAGTCTCACAATGCGAACAGCCACGCAGTTAGGTTTCGAACATGTCAGCTTGTTAGTAAGATTTTGGGGAATATGCCAGAAAATGCACAGATTGATGATGACCTATTTGATAAAATTAATGAAGTTATGCTGATTAGAATTAAAGATAAATTTTCAAATGTGAGAATTCAAGCTGTCTTGGCCCTGGCGAGACTTCAAGATCCTAAGGATGAAAACTGTCCTGTTGTTAATAGTAAGTAGTAATGGTCTTTTTCTTTTCTCTAAGAACATTTGTTTAGTTACATTACTTTAAAGCATTTTTAAGCTTCTTTGTTTTTTAAGCATCACTTAAATGAATGTTAGAGAGTATTCTTGTAATAATTCATAAACTGTGGAACTCTTTGCCAGAGGAGGTTGTACGTGCAAGAGTTGTATCCATTCAGGGGGGAAAAGACAACTGCTTGAGGGAGATAATTTCTGGACAATCATACTGGGCTTTGACTGCTCTGTGAACTAAATGTAGAAGTAGAATGGTGAAAATAATGTCTTCAGTTCTCGCCCTTTAAAGACCCATTTGGTACTATTAATTGAACTGAATTAACACAAAAACTCTAAGAAACAGTAAAGATGGTAAAGAAAAACTATTATTGTCTTGAATTACGATCACTTTCAATAAGAGATCAGCAGCTCTGTAGCACAGGTGTCTTGATGATGTGTGTGGGTTTCTTTGTATACGGTATGATTCTTGACTTAAGCTTCTACTTCTGTTGCCTCCAGGTAGACTGATTGTAGGTTTGTACCAGCACAGCTGTTACGTAAATTGTGCCCCCATTAAACTTTACATACTGTCTTTTGTGACAAGTTAGTTAGTTGAGGTTTTCTGTTGTAAAGGTACCTTCTTTGAAATTTTATTTTCTAAGTGTGTTTTTATAGGTTTCTTATTTAGGAGTACCTAAATTTCATAGTCAGTCATTGTGTCACAAAGCAAGATGAATTCATATATACTCTGAGTAAATTATTTTATAGTAGCTTTTAATTTTGAAGAAGGGTCAAGAACATAATAAAAATTGCATGGGGGATTTAATATATGAGTTTTGGTAGGCTTAATGGAGGTTGCAGTTTTCCATTTATAAGAAAATTTGAGCGTCTGCCTCAAAGATGCTCAGGAGAAATCTTAAAGAGCCAACATTTAGAAACTTTTTCCCTAGTAAATGACAAAATGGTTATTTATGGGTGGGATCTAGAGTAGCTTTTTTTTTTTTTTTTTTTTTTTTTCAGTTATTAACTGAGGTTCCTATTTATGATTGCAAACATTATTTCTTTTGAGATCATAGCACATAATTGCCCTAAAATCTTGGGATTGTGACCCTGAACTGTTTCCTAAATTATCAGCTCTGCAGGGGCAGGAGAGGGGTTTTAATAACAGCTGCTATTTTTTGTTTGTTTTGTCAGTATTTTCTGTTTTTCTGTAATGTTTCAAACTCTTATGAAAACATTATTATGACTATTTTATTTTCAGTTTACAGCATATTGCTTGAAAATGATTCAAACTCAGAAGTGAGACGTGCAGTGCTGTCATGTATTGCTCCCTCAGCAAGGACTTTGCCAGTAATTGTGGGCCGCATTATGGATGTAAAGGAGGCTGTCAGGAAGCTGGCATATGAGGTAAATTTGATCACTTAACATTAATTTCAAAGGCTGACTTAATAAAAGATTTAAAGCCTTTTCCTGTATTTCGCTGGTTAAACACTAAGAACAGTTAGATAACTTATTTTCATTTACAAAAATTTGAAGGTGGAGTGATCTAACACGAGTTTTCTAGTTAAAACCCCTGAACTTGACTGCAGAACTTTCTTGATAGAAATTACTTTTGTGATGAAATTCGCCTCTCAAGGATCAGGCAGTAAAAGTATAAATTATGTATGCAATCTATTGTTTTCTGTCTATGCTTTTTGTGATGTTTATGAAACAAATTTTCTTCTCTGTTATTACAAAATAGATATTAAGTAAAGATAAGGTCACAGCAGTAGTAAAAAAATTATGTATTTTTGCTATTCCAGTTTTGAGAGGTATCAACTATTACTTGTTTACATGTAGAGTAAAGGCAGGAAGGTGTGCTAACCTGTCTGTTTCTTGTGCAGGCATCTTAGGCAAGACTTTGAAACAAAATGTTCAACTTTTTCACACAGAACCATCTTCTGCTCTTTCTTAACTTAGGTTATGTTTTTTAACTGAATCTGTGTTATTAGGATTTACATGTTTCAGTAATTTATTGCAGGTATTTATTGCTCTTGGTGCTTTAAAGAGTAGTTTTTATGTCCAGGTGTTGCATTCAAACAGCTGACAAGCTTCTAAGCTATGTGTTAACATTATTTTATTTTATATTTTCTTTCATGCGCAAGGATCAGCTTGTTAATGTATTGTTACAGTGCTGATGGTATAGGTATTACAGGCTGTTATTGACAGGATTTCTGTGGGTGAATAAAAGCGAGACTATAAACCAACATGTAGTTAATGGATTGAGTTGTTATCATTCATAGAAATGTATTTCTGTGTCTTAATTCTTTAAGGTTTTGGCAGAAAAAGTTCATATGAGAGCTCTGTCAATAGCACAGAGAGTAAAACTGTTGCAACAAGGACTTAATGACAGATCTGGTAAGAGATCATCTTTTTCAACATATTGATACAAATGTTTGAGAGAATACTTTCTAATGTGTTGGGGCAATTTATGTGGAAGCTGTGATGGCAATAATAGGAGCTCAAAGGGAGTAGTGAGATACCAGGAAATGTTTAAGCACATGAAATCTGTTTGCTGCTTTGATTTTTCAGTCCCCTTAGAGTGGACAAACCAGAAAAGGATTGCACTTTTAAAAAACCTGAAAGCCACTGAGCTTTAAAATAGGACAAAATGCTGTTAAAATTAAAAAGCAATGTAATTAAACATAGAAATGGAAAAATGTAATTAATTTGATGTATTTTAAAACTTTTCATTATAGATATTTTTGTAACTAATACATTAAAGAATTTAAATGTGAACATCAATATGTTTTCTGTGTGCTTTCAGAGAAAGCTTAGCTGGTTAGTTTTTCCTTTAACTAGCTTGAATTTTCTTTTAATGAATCTTCAGTTGACCCTTACGCATTTCATCATGAAGCAGCTTTATTCTTTTTAATGTCTTTTGTATTGTATTATTATTCAGAATGTACCTATAATTGGGTGTGATGATGTTGTTGCCAAAAGATCAAAGGTCACGAGCATCTGAGAGAGACAATTTTGGCCTGCCTACATAGAACACAATGCAGCAGGAGCAATTATATAAATGAACTTCACAGTAAAAGCTGCCAGTTTTGCTAAATGCTGATGTGTAATCCACATACTTTGTTTGGGAAGTCTGTACTAAGCCCTGTTGAATTTTACTCTGAGAAAGTTACTTGCTGAGTGATGTGCTGCTTGGGAATAGTAAGAATTATGATCTGTGTGGATGTTCACTTAGAAAACAAGACTGTGTTCATTAGTAAGTAGAGCTCCTCAAAGTGTGTCATGCATGCATGTGTTTTTGTTGATCTACCTTACTTTTTGTTGGCTAATTGGAGAATGTGTTAGTAAGTTCTTGATGGGAAAGGGAGAGAGAATCAGAGTGCTTTCTTATGCTGTATATACCTACACTTAAGAAGAAGGTCTCGTTCTGTATGTTTGAGTTAACCCTTTGCCCACCTACTCTGAATTGTTCTGTAGTAGTCTTACAAAGTTTGCCATGTTTTGTTTTTGCAGTCCAGCTCTTAAAAACCTAGTTATGACTTAATATTTCTTATCAATATATTAGTTTGCTGTTTGGCCTAAGTAGTTGCTGGTTGCCACCCCACTCAGTAATGCTTGGTTTTGACAGATACTTCCTTTTCTTAAGGTGAATGTGTTTCTGTTTTAGTAATCTTTCTGAACCGGGGAGGAAGCTACCTGCACTGATTTTTCCTGTGATCCTTCATTTGTCAGGAACAAGGATTTGTTGTATTCCCTAAAAGAGAAAGTACAGCCTTTCTACATGGCCTGTTTTTCTGTGACATTGAGTGTTCACCCTTAAAAAAGTGCCTTCTTTTATGATCCAGGACAGATACTTTCTATGTTAGTGTCAGTCTCTTTCTTGGGATGATTCTGCATCCCAGCTATTGAGGACTTGCTCTTTCTGTTGACATGTAGAATCACTGGGAAAAACATCTGCCAGGGTATGTTTGACTGATGTAATGGATATCATGTGCTCTTTGGTGGATAAAATGGGGTTATGTTCCAAATTGGCTATTCTGTATTACAACTATTGCACATTCTATAAGCTTTGAATATATATGTATATAAACTTTGAATATAGGTGTTACATATAAGGGAAAGATGAATCTTGTCAGTGTGTGTGGACTTTGTTTCCTTTATGTTGGATATTGTCTTCTAAAAGATTGTTGGAACATACTTGTGTTGTTCCCAAGTTATGTTTTTACTTCCACCAGACTATTAGCCTTTCAACTTCCCTGCTTAAGTCTGTGTGAGGGTGGTAATGGTGTGTATTCCAGATGTTCCCATAAATACTTTTTGCCTTGATTAAATAGTATTTTATTGATCCAAGAACTATTTTTTCCCTTGTGGCAGTGGGGAGGAGGGAGTTAAACTATCATTATGTAAATTTCATAATTTGTTAGCACGATTGAATTAGTGTAAGAATCCTATGTCAATTCAGTTGTAATATCCTGCCTCCAAAAGTGGCTAATTCCTGAAACAGAACAAGTTTATAACAATACTTACGTAGAATATTTGGGACTGGAGCATTTCTCCTACCAGGACAGGCTGAGAGAGCTGGGCTCTTCAGGCTGGAGAAAACTGAGAGCAGTGTCCATCAGTATCTGAAGGGAGGGTGCCAAGAGGATGGAGCCAGACTCTTCTAAGTGGTGCCAAGCAATAGGACAAGAGGCAATGGGCAGAAACTGATGCACAGGAAGTTCCACCTGAACATGAGGAAGAACTTCTTTACTGTCTGGGTGAACAAGTGCTGGAACAGATTGCCCAGAGAGATTGTGGAGTCTCCCTCCATGGAGATATTCAGGAACCATGTGGGTGCAATCCTGTGCAATGTGCTCTGGGATGACTCTGCTTGTACAGGGAGTTTGGACCAAATGACTCACTGTGGTCCCTTCCAGCCTGACCCATTTGATGGTTCTGTTTCTGTGAATATTTCCTTGTTCTACAAGAGTTTGTGGGTTTTCTGAGTTGAGGTGTCTTTAGGTTTACAAGTTTTTTTGATAGAGGTTTTTTTAGTTCCCCATGAGGGAAAATTATATTGCCCAAAAATGTGTGTGCTGTAGATAGTTCTTGTTAACCTCTTGGGTTTTTTCTTTTTTTAAGCTAATGTTACATTCAACTGTATAATAACTTCTTGGCAAAAGGAACTTCTGTAGAACATTGTTTTGTGAAAATATGTTGAAAACTTCATATTTTTTGACCTTTTATGTTTTAAACCGTTTAAATTCCTGTATTATTAGATGCTGTTAAGGAGGCAATGAGGAAGCTACTTCAAGTCTGGTTACAATTCACTGAAGGAGATGTTTTAGAATTGCTTCATCGACTGGATGTAGAAAACTGCCCAGAAGTGGCCATCCAAGTACTAAATGCTCTGTTTTCATTATCTCCACTTCATGATGTTGTTCAGAACTGTAAAAACCTTGACGAAAGGTATGCAGAGCAGTTTCCTTTTCCAAAAGATGAATATGTTGCATAAAAATGTAAAAGATTATATATGAATGGGGAGCAGAGTAACAAGTGCCTCTGATGTCTCCCTGGTGTTGGTATGCTTAAGTGTTTTGGATATGTTTATTTTCTTTAAAGAAAAGATCTGTTTTGCCACATGAGAATGATTGTGCCCAGATAAGCAGGAGAAAAAAAAAGGGAAAAATATATTTGACTTCTAATTTCCAGAATACCCCAAAAAACACACTCTTAAATTCTAAAGTAGGCAGTAAATTAATTAGTTAAAAAAACTTTTATATGAGTAACAGCTTAGAGTCTTTATTTTCTGTACATCTTACCATAAAGGCAGTGCTCCAATTTACACCCACAACTCTGATTTCCTCTCTTCATTTAGTATGGAATACTGAAAAGCTCCTTTTTTTCCTTTCTTCCTCTCAGTAATGGCTTCTGGTCTTTCTCCCACATTTCCTACTCCTCTTTGACTTCTCTATATGCTTTTTGCTGAGCTAAGAGGCAGCACAATTTGGGACTGGTTCTGTAATCCATAAACTGTTTGGAGAATCAATCAGAATGGAATTACTGGACTTGTGTGTCAGTCTTGTTTTGGAGGTATTTTACTTTTTTTAAGAGCTTGACAGAATTTACTATCTTAGTCCTCTTTTCCTGTGTTAATGTTTGGTAGAATTTGACTGAGTTTCTAAGTGTTGAAGAAGATAGTGTGATGAATATAAAGCATAAAGCAAAAATGAAGGGGAAGAAAACTAGAAATTTAAGCTGTAGGAAGTTGCTAAAGGGGGCAAAAAGGTGTGAGAAGAAATGTCTTTGAGTTAATTGAGGCAATGAGAGTGGAATAAACAGTGGTAGGACTCTAGTGTCAGATGATAAAATTAAATGACAAGTTGTCACTGATTAAAAAATGATAACAAAATCTTACTCTGTGCTTTGGGAGTAAATGCATAATATCATCGTATGAAGTGTCTTGCATTCTAGTAGTAGCATGATAGATGTTATCAAATCAGTAGCTGCTCTATGTGTTGCACTCCAAAGCTATAGATGTGGGCCTGTTTGCCTTTAAAAGGATCAGTAATGATGAAGTAACTTTCTTACAGCCTCTGGAAGTGTGCTGATATCTTAAGAGGTTCAAAGGAGAACTTACATATAGTTATGGGCTTCTCGGCCTGACTTTGATCCTGCACAAAATGAGGCTTCCGTTCTGAAAAACTGGGCTGTGTGAGAATTTTAAGCTGTAGGTCTGTTAGACTACTGACAGTTTGAGAAGTTAAATTAATCAGCTTGTAATGAGGTTATTTAATTTATGGAAAATATTAAGATTGTTCTTGTGTGATGTTCCTGACTATAGCTTGAATGATGCAGTATCAGTATGATAAATGCTTAGATTTTTGAAGTTCAGCGATTTCTGTTTGTTAAATATACTTTTAAATAAAGACTTCTCAGATTAATGAGAAGCCATCAAATGACCAGTTTTCATCTACATGTTGCATAAGTTTGTTTGTTTTGTATGTGAGGGACCTAAAACAAACCCAAAATTGTTGTTGATAGTTTGCCAGTAAAATGGGATTCAAGAGAGTGAAAAGTACCACAGCAGTGATACTGTCCTTTCTGTTTTGAGGTAGAATTAATGCACAACTTAATGCTCTGAAAACAAAGATTAATTGCCATGCTTGGCATGGAAAAGACTGTGAATCTAAAAAGGAGCAGGGGTCCTGTGACTAGTAAATGGAGGATGAGCTTAGAGATATGCTGAGAAGCACTTGTATTACTTTTTGCATTTGGCGTAATGTGTTTGCTACTCAGATACTGTGTGAAGGCCCTGTATTAAGAATAGAAGAAGCAATTCATAGAAGCTGAAAAATATTTTAATGCAGTTGTTGCATTTCTGCAGATAAATGGTGTTCAGTTTACCAGACTTGCACAGTGATAAAAACTTTTCATAGCAGTAAAGTACTGGGGTGGTTGCTCTAGGAGGTCTGAAAGGTTGAGCAGAATGTTTATGCAAACTGATATGAACAGCCTTGAGTTAAAATACTGAGAAGGGCAATGCAGTAAGAGGTTTGGGGAACTCTGTGTCCTCACTTGAGAGAGGAAGTTTTTTGTCAATCTGTAAGTAGTTCTGTGGGAAACACATTTTGACGGATTTTATTTTCATCTTAGGAAGTAATCTTTATTTCTAATTTTTTAATATTTCTGGACATTTGTTGTCTTTGACCCTAGCTTATTTATTTCTTTGTGTTTGTTTGTTGACTTTTGTTTAGAAAACTGATTCCACTGGAAGACTTAACAGCTGAGAATGTGTTACATTGGAGAAGTCTTTGTGAATATCTAAAATCAAAAGGTAAAGAAGGTGAAGACTTACTAGAGGAGATTTTGCCAGAACCAGCTATATATGCAGATTATTTATTAAGGTACGTTGCATTTAAAAATCTTTTGCCACTAAAACTGATTTTTTTTTTTTTTTTTTAAGCAGAGAATATTTCTTTCATTCAAACTGTTCACGTGTCCTCCAAAACCCAAATGCGTGCTTGAACAGTGTTTTTAATTTTTCTTCCCTTTTTAAAAAAGACTTTTGGGAGGATTTACTTCCTCTAAACAAAACCTGTAAACAGCAAATTTATAGGCTAAAAACAATGTTTGGAATGCCCTTTCTCCTGAATTATCAGCAAGATGGGACTGTTAGATCAATAGCACATAATTCTGTACTATTTAAGATAATAAAATGATTGTTCTGGAATATGCAGCTATCCTTAGTGTATGTGTAATTATCAAGGTCACTGTGTGTTTGCAGAAAGATTTTTAGGGCCTGCAGAAACTGATACTTTTTTCCTTGTAATTTGTGAAAAGTAAAATTTGGTTGCTGTCTCCAGAAGTAGTTTTGTAATTGAAACCTCCCTTCTTTTTTGCCTACTCAGGCAGGAATGCTTCCCAAAAACTTACATTTGAAGGCAGTGACAGACGGCTACATGAGGCAGTTACAGAACATTTATTTCGTTTAGGGGTGTGGGGGTGGAAATGAACGTTTCGTTAAGTCAGTCTTTTTCCCAAAGTGAAGGATGGGAATTTTTTTTCCTGGTGAGATTCTTTAGTCTTAACATAAATTTTGAACAGAATTCACATTTGTGGGCATGGAGAATGCTGAGAAGTCTTAACTGAGGTATTGTACTTGTGAAATGTAGAGTGAAGCTTCCTGAAATGCTTATAGATTGTATCTGCTGAAAAATGCATTGTGTCAATAGACGTTTCCAATTAAAAATACACTTATTCTTTTCTCACTTCACTGGGTGTAGTATACTAGTGGTACTTAGAGAAATCATTGCTACTTTTCAGTGGGGAATGTGTTAACATGTTTCATAAATATTTAATAAATGCAGCATCTGTGCTTTCCTAATTTTGACATGTGTATCCAGTCTGGTGGGTGTGTTCATAATTAATAACTCATTAATAATTCATAGTTAATTTAAGTACGTAAAATATTTGTTCTCCAAAAAATTTGTTCTTTGAAAGAGAACATTTGTTCTCTTTCCATCTGGTCTTACTCAAAATGCCTTCAGTTACCTTCCTCTTCAGGGTGAGGCTGAGTAAGGTTAATTAGCATCCTTGCTAGAACTTGTTTGTGGTATCAAATGATAAACTATTCATTGTTGAGCTTTGCTACCAGTTGTTTCAGGTAAGATTTGCAATTCTGCAGTCCTCTGGTGTATAGTTGTGCAGTGCACTGTGAGTATCAGAAGGAGCAAGAAAATGCAAGTACTTAGGAAAAAACGCAGGATTGCAAGCTGCCTTTAGGTGTTTTGGTGTTATCTGGTGCAGGTGACATTACTTTTAAGTGATCAGAAACACTTATTTTCATTCCAGATGTCCTAACTCTTTAGGACAGAAGGATTAGAAGAAACTTTTAAAAATTGCTAAAAATAATGAGCTGTTGCTGAAAAGTATCCGTAAAGCTGGGGTAGGAAAAAGCATCTTTTTCTCAGCTCATATCAATATTTGAATTATATTTTGATATGTTCTATTTATTACTAAATTTTCTATATTATATGTTTCACTCCAGATTTTCTGAACATGCATAACTCATTGATAGATAGAATTTTGATAAGAGAACAATAATTCTAGAAAAATAAAGAAATGGAACAAACCGATTATTCTTTGCATGCTGTGTGGCTGAGTGTATATGATAACAGATCGTTCTTCTGGGATGACATATTTGATCATGTACACTTTCATGATTTTCTTGTATTTGGTCTTGCAGGCAAATAAAGCACTTCTAAACTTTTAACAAAGAACACAATATATAAATACACAGAAAAAGAAAAATGGTACATCCGTACATTTATTCGTAAGATGCTGCCTTATGCATTAGTACAGAATTGAAATCACACGTACAAGCATAACTTGTAATTTTATGTTTTTTACTGTTTAACATTGACAAAAGGATTTTTTTTTTATGAAGTGCTTTATTTTTAAACTGTAAATTATTTGGTATAAATAGATTTCTGAAAATAGTAATCTAGGAAAAGAACACAAACATTAATTTTTAAGGTTTGTAACTAACGTAACCACTTGTTTATACAGGGTGAGAAAGTGGTGGGATTTTTTTGGGGAGGGGGTGTTTTTAGGTATTTGGTTTTGATTTGTTTGGGGTGATGTTTCTTTAAAATTTTTTACTGTCCAACAGTGATTCTGAATGTAAGTATATCTTTTCTGTTTGGGTTCAGTTATCTTCAAAATATGCCAGTTCTTACTGAAGAACAAAAAGAAGACTTTAATTGTTTTGAAAACCTGATGACAAAAGAATTTATAGGCCAGCAACTGATTCTCATCATTGGCTACATGGATACCATGGAAGAGGGAGGAAGGTAAACTTAAATATTGAAGCTGTGTTATTAAGCTTATGACACTCATGCCTGTGTACAGGCATAGAACCTCTGGGAAATTAACCTGATCAGTCAGACAAAATACAGTTCTAATGCTAGCTGGAAAAAAAAGCACAGTCTCTCTAATGGAGTTGGTCCCAAAAGTGTCTGCTTACTTTTATGGAAAAGTAAGTTTTAATGCAGATTTGACATTTTTTGGGGAGAACAAATTCAGTTGTTTTCATAAAGTGTTCTTAAGATTATGAAGTTACAAGAGTGTTTATTTGGAGCATAGTGTATAAAAAAATTAAAGGAGAAAAATGGATTACTTTGCAACAGATGACTTGTAGCAAGTAGCCTGTTTGTTTCCTATGTTTGTAAGCTATATTCTGCTAAGGCCTAAAAGGTCTTAGATGCCATGCTAAATTGGGCTGTGTTAACTGAGTTATTTTTATCATTTGAACAGCCTTTTGGTGTGAAGTAAGAAGAGTGAATAAATTTGGAAATTCATACCATCACAGGCATTTTGTGAAAAATTGCAGTTATGATAGTATAAACACAGCAATAATTCCAGACTCTCAGTGGAATGCATATATGTGTGCCAGATTGGCAGAATAGTTTAGCTGGTAATTCTTTTTGAGTTTTCAGACAGATAATTTCTATGAAAGCATTCTACAGTATTGATTCTAACTGTTTTCTGCTGGAATGATTTTTCTTTGGACAGTAGTGACACCTGATTAAAAAATTCAACATTTTCTAATCAAGAAAAATATGGTAAAATCAGGAAAAGACAAACATTGCTAAGCAAGAAAATATATTTAGCAGCTGATATAGCTATGGAGAAGTTTCATAATGTATTATGAAGTTTTCATCACACTAGCTTGAAGTTGATAAGATTAACTCATATCTTTTATTTTCTTGAATAAGCAAGCATTGTTTGTGCTTTTTTTTCTCTAATGCAGGAAGCATCTATTAGATATTTTACAAAAGATTCTCATTCTACCAGCAACTTCAGCAGCACTTGTACCTGTGCTTGTTGAAAGATTGCTCTGTATTGTTAAGGATGATGACACAAGGATTCAAATCGTAAGTAATTCTAAAAGCTTATCGTATTTTAGGCTCTGTCTTCCCATATATATCAAACAGCTTTTATGAAGCATTGTAACAGAAATATTGGGAGCTAAAATATTTTAGCTTGGAAAAGTATTTATGTCTCCTTCCCTCTTGACTCTTTTTTTTTAAACATAGCTGCATTTTGTGGTTGTCTAGAGATCTTTATCTTTAGAGATTTAACTGGTGTTGTAAATGTAATACTCAGACTAGGAAAGTATTACACTTAATAGCCTGCTCCATAATACCTTTTCCTATTTAGATCCAAAGCATTTTGACTAAAATGTTCAAAGTGAACATTCATATAGATTTTCTGTTTTCATATTTCTCTTCCCTCTTGGTAGCTCAGATAGGTGCTAAAAACCCATATAACAAAAGTATTTTATATAGGACTCTCTTTAAATGTAATGCAATTATTTAAACTTGACTCTGGAAAAGTGGACCCTTGATTTTACTCAAATATTTTAAATGAACCTGGGACTTGAGGGCAGAGATCACTTCTGGAAAAACCTCAGGCCAGTGGGTAAATCTGGACAGAGGTTTGTTCCATTGTTATGATGGAAGAACTATGGTAATTGTAGCATTATGATACAACTGTAATGATAAATGTGTGCATTTCTAATATCCCTGTGAAATACCCTGATTTGATACATTGCATTGATTTGGTACAGCTTGAGAGAAGGTTAAACCAGGATGATCTGATACAAGATAAAACAAATTAAGACTATCTTGCCTTATTCACCTCATGTTTCATCTCATTTTGTATTTACATAATGGGACTGACTTTAAAGGAAGCCCCTAACCCACTGGAAAACTCTCAGCCTAGTTCTGCTTCTAGTTCTGTGTGCATATTTGGCTTGAAATTAAATAGCTTATGTTGCTTCTTCTACTTCAAATGGTGGTTTATAGACCTTTAAATGATGATGTTCTTAGTTGTATTTTGACTGATGAAAAGCCTTACTCTTGTTACCAGCAATTCCTTTGAAGCTTGTGTTCATCTCTAGAGGAGAGGGGTAGTGCCAGGGAACTGTTGGTGTAGGAACAACTGGGCTTAATGGAGAATGTGGTCTTCTCATTCTTTGCTTTCCCAACTGACTGGGAGAAAACACCAGACTTATGGTCACACTATGTATTGTCAAATTGAGGGTTTATTTGCAGGGAATATGAGCTGTTAAGAGAAACTGCACAGATGTTTCTCCTACTTTTTCAGAAGGATAGTGTCTTAAATTTGGATAAGTTAAATGCTTAGTATACGACATCTGAGCTGAAATTAATGGCACTAATACACTGTTTGTACCAACAGATTGCAGAAATTATATCAGAAGTTCGTGAGCCAATTATTTCAGTTGAGCAGCCTGTTGATGCTGCTGAAATAAGAAGGAGGGAGCTTAAGGTAAGCTAGCTAATAAGAAAAAATATTTTTTTAAGCTTATGCCTCTAGAGTTTTATATGGTAGGGTATTATTGGCTAGTATCAATAGAGTGTTGTTGGCTAATACCACAAAGATTATTATAATAATTTTCTTTTTACTTTGTATTTCAGTTGGCTGAAATAAAAGTGAGGCTTTTTGAAGCAAAGCAAGCTTTGGAAGAATGCATTACTCTGCAGGATTTTAATAAAGCATCAGTATTAAAAGAGCAAATAACTGAGTTGGAACACACAAAAAATGATCTGATAAAAGCAGAAGAGCAACCTGAAATTAAAGAAATGCATGTGGAAAAGGTCTCTTCCCTTCCTGTATTCCTAAGTGCTGGTTATGTTTTAACATTTATTCTTAGTTTTAAAAGAAAGTCTAGCTTGGTTTTGTCTCATGTACATTTTTAATATTGAAAACAAACATTTATGGTATTAGTATTTTCCTTCTGCAATTATAGAAGCTGATGGTATGCCCCAGCAAAAAAATTAATTGCAGTTAAACTGTTCTTTTGTCCTTGAATAACTAAAGAATTCTAAAAGGATCTTGTTCTTACTCCTTTTACTCTCAATTAGCTGAAAACATGAAAAGGGATCTATTTTCATCATAGTTTGTAGACAGATGATGATTAATATTCTTGTGTAGTGGACATGTTTATTTGGGTAGGGACAAATTATGATTAATGGCCCCATTCTTCTTATTACACCCACCATTTGTATTGATAATGTTTTTCTCTTTTCCCTGACCCACTTGAAGAGTGATCCTGAAACACTGTTGAAGTGTCTGATGATGTGTCATGAGCTTCTGAAGGTCATGTCCCTTTCTAAAGGAATCGGTCCAACCATAAATGAACTCATTCAATCTCTGGTATGTAGGAAGAAAAATACTGTTTACATTATAATGAAAACGGATACATTGTAGCTGGCCCTTGCATGCTGGCAGGATGGCTCGTGATTATTTCACAATCACTTTGCTGTATCTGTAGTGCTGTGCTTGGTGCTTTTAAGCCTTCTGAGAACCCAGTGTCTTGGAGGTGAGTGCAGGTAATGCTGTTCTGAGCTCCTATGACAGAACTGGTTGTGGCAGAGAGATACTAAAATACAATAAGAAAGTGATAAACGTTTGGCTAAAGTGTATGACAGTGCTGGACAGGGCTGAGGTACACTGTGCCAAGTGGAGAGCTTACTGCCTTTAATTACTTGGATTTTCTATCAGCCAAAGTTATGACAGCTCTAATAGAGAACTTCTAACATTTGGGTTTTTTTTGTTGTCGTTGTTTTGACTTTCAGTTTGTTTTTAGTCAAAAGCTTTTTATCTTGGAAAGACTGGAACTCATATAGACCTTTTTTTCTTTCCTTCCATGTGCAAGAAAAGATTCTCTCCTCACCCCACTCTTTCTTAGCACCTTTGAAGAGCAAAACATTTTTGTATTGAAAAATAAAGCAGTGGCATTATTTGCCTCTTGTAGTCTACAAGATACACTTCCTTGTTTCCATTGTGAAGACTATGGATTTGAAGATTAATATTTTTAAATATCCCAGCCTTTTAACTGTTACTGAGAGAGCAAACAAAAAATAGAAAAAAGTAATACACCATTGTATGAATGGTGTACCCACATGGGAATACTCTGTGCAATTCTTATCTGTTTAGAAATTTTATATTTGAAGTTTATAATGCAAGTAGTCAAGATAAGGGCAGCAAGGAAAAGTATGGAATGGCTTCTACTGAAGAATGTTTAAATAGGTTACTTGTTTGTAACCTGGGGAGGACTTAAAGGTTAAGGCTTGAGAGAGGGCAGAAGTTGTAAGACATTGGAGAAAGTGAGCAAGGATTGGTTGATCACTCCATAAACCTATTCATTAGCAAGCTCAAAACAAATGAAATGAGTTGCTTTGTCACCTAATATGTGATCTCTGGAATTCCTTGTCGCAGCATGGTGAACACTGGTACAAATTTCAAGGAAGAGTGAGCAAGTTCAAGAGAAATAAATATTATGGAATAATTAGGTTGTTTCTATCTCAGCTGCAAATTCTTGGGACTTTGACAAGAATTCTTAGGATGTATCTGTTTAGTCTGTTTATGTAATACTTTATAGGAATTTGGATGTGATCTTTTGATAAGAAGAAAATGGACTGGATGACTTTAGAATGGGAATTCTTAGAATTCAGCCTGGAAAGAAACTTGCTGAAATGTAGTGCAACCACACCTGATTTGTTACAGATGTATAGAAGTATTCTTAGAAGTCCTAATTAATGTTGTGTATCCCAGAAACCTTTATTTTTTTCCACTTGGTCTTTCTTTAATTTTCACATTTGTTGTTTATTCCACTTTTCTTTGCCCAAGATCTTGCTTTTGTATTGATGTTCCTGCTGGATTTTCATGTATTAAATGATTTGGGATAGTTATTTCTGTTTTTTTTTTTTTTTTTAAACCTAAACTCTTTGAGTAAATGCAAAAACATAAAAAGATGCCACTATAGTGTTCACACTCTATCTAGTCTGGCTTTTTTATTGTGTGGAGTTCTACAGTTGTCTTCTCAAAACTATTCCAAGTACATCAAAGTGGCATCTGTATTTGGTAACTTGGGTACTGTTTCTCTGCAAGAATGCTAATGTCTTTTATAAAGAAATGTGTAGGTTTGTTATGTGTTGCCTTTTTATTTCACAGAGTGATCAACTCCATTTTGTTTGAAAACAAATATTTATGAAAAACACCCACAAAGGAAAACACTCATGTGATTTTTGCCGTTATTTTATTGCTGATTTCAAACAGCATACCCAATCTGCTTCTGTTTATATTAAGATAAACATAGTATTTGGTAGTTACCACTTTCCAAACTTGTATCAAACTAAATTATTTTTATTTTCAGGGTAAACACATTTTAGTAGTCAGTTTTTTATTTTCAATTTATATATTTAACCATAAAGTGTAATATTTTTGTTTCCAGATACTTCCTGGCATAACTAATCTTCAGCCAGCTGTGAGAAATAAGGCAGTCTTGTGTTTGGGATGCTGTACCCTTCAGAAGAAAGAATTTGCTCAAAACCAGCTTCCACTGCTGTTACAGGTAAAATGTCTGATCAGAAACTGAGTAATGGTTTTTATGACTTAGTAAATAAAACTGGTCTATGTATAATAGCTTGTTATGGATACAAGTAATGGTCTTTGAGAACCAGTGGTTCCTGATTTCCTGCAGATCTGGATCTAGAGAGTGTGGTTTCATGTATATTTTTCTTATATCTAATAGTATTAAAGCTTATATTTTATCCTGGTAGTAGCATACCTTTCCTTTGTAAGGCCATCTGTTGTCTTGAAAGTTTCCAGGAATTCCTTATTTGAAAGGTCTCACTTTCTTGTCCAAATCTGGTTGTAATCAGTCATGTATTTATATTATTTGATATGGAAAAGAGAAGCTATAGTATTGTCTAAGCCTTCCTTGGGAAACCAAACTAAAAATGTGACTGTGATTGTTTTCACATTTCTGTGAAAACATACTTGCCTGTGATCTTGGGTGTCTGATATAATTTCTGAATTACTTTTTTTTTTTTTATGGATTAAAGAAGAGTTGTTAAGTAGAGGATAAAGCAATATTAAAGCCAAGAAACAATATCATGGCCAAACATCTATTGATATAGAACATGTTGGATACCATAATACCCACATCTCCCACCCTTGTGGTAAATGTTCTGATAATGAGCTAATTGTATAGAAGATCACAGTTGTTAACTTTTTTGACCCTGGCTTTGACAGTCATGTAGGTGACCATTGTGCTTTATTAAGGGTGTGTTCATGTAGACACATGAGAAATGTCATTAGATGTCGAGCTGAAATGCTGGGCTCAGACAAGATGGTAGAGCTGTCAGGCACCATAGTAGGAGAACTTTGGGTTCCTAAAAGGTTAGCATATATTACTGGTTTTAATTTTCTTTTGAGTATGTCTCATTAAAACCCAAGTTTGTTTAGGGAGGATTACAGTTGTTTTAGTAACTTAGATTTTAGACTTAAGTTATTGCTGTAGGTAGTAAACTGCACAGTCGTTCTGTAGGCTGCTATCAGAAGCAGGGTGTGGGCTAAACATATCTACAATCTCTAGGTTAACCCACTCATGATGGATGGTTTCACTTGAATGCTAATTTGAACTCTAATACATATACTAACCTATGCAACTTTGACTTTTATTGTTATCTTGCTTCCTGCTGTCTTTTTTAATACTGTTAATTTTAATTAAGCTGTACTTTTTTTAAGCTATGTTTCTGTAGTGACTAACACTCTGAAACTACCACAGGCAGACTTTGTGTTTGTCCAGTGTCTCTTTGAGTTGAATAATAAAATTACATCTCATACATGCATGCTCACTCCATGAGTGAAATTCAGTTGATTTTATGTAATGCAAATTGCGTAGATAACTTGATTAACTGTTTCCCAGAGTATATTATAAATCCAGATTTAAATTTGTATCACACCTTACTAAAGTCTGAAAGTTGTCTCAAGAACAATAGACAGTTTCCCAAATTAAGAGTCGTCTTAAAGCAAAAAATCTTATGCTGAATTTTAACATTAGTGGTCTACTGAAAGATGATGTATGTATTTTCCTTATTAAACCTAGGTTTTACAAATAGATAATACAAAGATAAAGCTCAGTGCTTTAAAGGCAATCTTCGATCAACTAATGCTGTTTGGAATTGAGCCTTTTAAAACCAGAAGAGACAATGACTCTCAAAGTGAAAGTGCACACATTAGAACTGAAAATGATGAGGATGAAAGCAAAACAATAGCAGAGGATGAAGAGGACAGTGCCACAGTTAGCAGCCTTCTGAAGCTACTTTCTGGTTTCTTAGACAGTGAGGTAAGGAATACTATAAAATTTGCCTTAATTTTGTTTTTAAATTATTATTACTGATGGCTTACCATCACATTACGTGGTATGTGAATATTATGAAATCAATGGTCTTATGTTTCAATAGTTGTCCTAGAAAATGCCTACAAGTTTGTCACTGATACAGAGTAACGATACTCTTGAGGTGGCTTTGAGTTCTATGCAGGTACAGATACATGAACGTAGAGAATTGATTGGCAAGATAGGATGTAGGCTAATACTGGAAATTATCAGTGCAAGACACTGTGGTTGGTGTGTTGTGTTTGTGATGAGTTCCCTTTTCAGTTTTCAGAGCTTAGGACAGTAGCTGCAGAAGGCATTGCCAAACTGATGTTTTCTGGGAGGCTGATCAGTGCCAAGCTCCTCTCTCGCCTTGTTTTGTTGTGGTACAACCCCATGACTGAAGAGGATACTCGGCTTCGACACTGTCTAGGAGTATTCTTCCCTTTATTTGCATATGCAAACAGGTAATGGTCTTTGTCATTTGTTATCTGACAATATACATTGAGCTAGCAGCTTTAGGAGCCTTTTTTGGTCTTGCACAAGTAGAAATTGCACAACTGATAGACCTACAGGTTTAATTCAGCCTCCTATGCCTATTACTCTTGAAAGTACATAATCTCAACCTATGACTATTCTGACGACTTTCCATTAATTCCTTTTTACCCCTGTGGCCTTCCACTTTTTTTTTCTTTCCTAAGCCTATAATTGAAACTATTCTCCAAGATACTGAATAAAATATTAATTTAAAAAGATGTGTTTTACTTACTTATGCTATTGAGCACTAAAGGTAGGCTTTGAAGTGTCACTAAAAGCAGGAATGCTTCAAAAGGATATAATCAGTGCCCAGCAGATATCAAAGCAACAGACTGGTGGGCTGTGGCTTGAGAGATGTTTTTTTGTTTTTGAAGTAAAGAATACTCCAATTTAAGTTCACAGCAGATTCAAATCTCCTGTTTATTTTGGTAGTGGACAAAGGAGGTAGAGAGCTTATGTAAACAGCAATTCTCATCTCCTTTCACCTGCTGAATGTAAAAATTGTTTAACTTTTTGTTAAATTTTATTAAATTGTTTAACATTTGCTGCTAGTGGTTTCAGCGAGTTAGAACAAACTGAGTATTTATCTGTTTGTTTTTATGGTTAAGTTTTAATTTAGGTCTATTAAATGTTACCTATTTGTCAAGCCAAATTGAATTAAATTTTTGGGGCCAGTACATCACCACATCAAGGGATGTAGTTCAAACAGGAGTTGTTTGGAGTCACAAAAACCCCTAACAAATGTATTTTTCCTGTTGTCAGGAAAAAAACCCAAAACACAGTCTCCTCCAGAATGGGGTTTTCCCTACTTAAGTTCTTTCGAAAATAAGTAACAGAAAAACTAACTTCATATGCTTCCAGTATCTCTTGATATGGTTTAATTAATTTAAACCTTAAAACATTGATAATCTTGTGAATGTCGTCATCTGATGCTGTGAATGTCTCTTTTTAAATTTTTTTTAATGAGTTTTAATTGCCCACCTGAGTAATTCTGTGTATTTCCAACTCATTTATAAATAAGGCAACTTCTGGCACCTCAGAGATGATCTTTTTCTTGAAAGAATAACAGGGTGTATGGTTTAAGCAAAAATCAGAAAAATCAGTGGAGAAAATAGTCCTAAGCCTTAGCCTGGCTCACTGATTGGGAATCTCTTTAGTCGGGAAGTCTCATTTATTTTTTGTCTCAAAACATTATTTGTCCTGGATAGCAAATGGTCCATTTTAAGATGAATAATTTACTGTTTCCTGTTACCAATACTGTATTTTTGGAAGAGAATTAATTAATACCATGTGTAATTGAGAACTGTCTGTATAGTTGCCATTCAGAAAAGGAGAACTCAGGTAATAAATGAGATTTATTGGCTGAGGTTCATGTCCAGTTTTGGCACTGATATCTTACTAAACCTTAAATTTCCATTTGTTTTCTAGGTGCTGCTCTGTTAACTTCTCCATCTGGTCGCAGATATAGTCAATGGGCTTACTCTTTGAAAATAAATATTTGAAATCTGAGGAAAAAATGCTGACTATATAAAATAATCTTTGATGTCAGGAGAGCGGCATGGCTTGCTAGAACAGGGACAAGATCCTGTAACCAGTGAACTATTCTTATTCATGGAATGTTTTCTAAACAGTGTTAAACTCTCTGGCAGCCTAAGAGGAGAAACTTCTCTCTGCCTGGTGCCTTCATGTTACTAGACTTTTTTTTTTTTTTTTACTTTATTTTTAATTTAGAGGAAATAATCTGAATGATACTTCAGTTATGCTTAGCTATAAAGCCTCAAAGCCGCTGCTGAAAGGGAGAGTTTTTGCTTGGGTTCTTTTTTGTAGTGCTCAAAAGGTCTTTTGGTCAGCTGGTTTGGCTCAGGAGTCCAGCAGCAAACAATCTGCTATTTTGAAATTATTTACTTCGTTCGTTTTCTCCTGTAGTTATTTTGGTTTCATATAGGAAGTCAATAAATATCAGGAACAGCAAGGGCTTCACTTCAATTAGTACCCTGTACTTTTCAACACCTTGCCTTTCAAATTGTTTTGAAAAATCTTGTGGAACCAGACTTTTAGACAACTTGCTGCAGAACTGAGAGCAACATGGTTTTTAGGCTTGCTTAGCAGGAATGATGAACTCTTCCGAGAAAAAGGCACGAATATTTCTTCCAAAACTCTTGTTAGCCTCTGCATATTTTTTTTTTTGCCAGGCTTCCTTGCTTTCTTACACAATGAAAAGTACCCACAAAGAAAAAGGCTAGCTAGAAAGGAGGAATGAGCAGAAGACAAGATTAATCTAAAAAAAAAAAAAAAATTAAAGAAATGTGTTTACATAAATGTATTGTCTTGTCCCTTAGGAGTAAATATGTCTGTATATATCAGAAATATCAGTCAGGTTTTCAATACTAAGGATGAATGTTCAAACTCCTCAGGATGTGTTACTTAAAACTTGCTTGAAATACAATGTGCTAAAACTTTGATTGGTTCTGTGAAGCAGTTTTGATATCTTGATCTTGCTGGCTGTTGGTACTAAGGTTGGCTGCTCCCACTTTGCTTTGACTGATGTTGCAGTGGGTCGGGGAACTTTCATCCTGGAAGACAAAACAGTTTTGTGTTGTTATGCTACTAATACTTGACACCACTGAAATAGGTCTAACCAGGAATGCTTTGAAGAAGCTTATCTTCCAACTCTGCAAACACTGCTAAATGCTCCTGCAACATCACCTTTGTCTGAAGTAGATATCAATAATGTTTCTGAACTGTTAGTGGACTTGACAAGACCAAGTGGACTGAAACTTCGGTCTAAAAATTCTCAGGACTATCAGGTACAGTGTGTTAAGCTGTAGGAAAATAGTATTTAGTCTAGAGATTAAGAACTGCCCCCTCCCTGCCTCCCCCCACCCCCGCCACTTGCTTACTGCTACCTGTCTGGGCCTCTGAGATTCCCAGTGCCAGCAGCTGGATTAAATGAAATCTTATATCTTGACACTTTCCCTCCCACCTCTTTCCCCCCCAGTCTCCCTTGCCTCTTACAATTAAAAAATGCTCGTAGGACCTTGCACCATGGCTAATTGTCTATACTGAGAAAAGTGTTTATAAAAATCATTTGGTGTACATACTAAAAATATTGCATTTTAGGAAAATGTTTACTCAGTAAAATAAGACAATTAATGGCTTAAATCAGAATGTTCTCACTGCTGTCTCTTGTAAATAGTTCTCAACAAAATGTCTGATAATTTCTTTCCTTTACAGGAGTTAACAGTGCATGATAGTTTAGCCATGAAAATTTGCAATGAAATCCTGACAGACCCAACTGCACCAGATGTCCGTATTTATGCAAGAGCTTTAAATTCACTAGAACTCAGTAATTCTTCCACAGAGGATCTTCTGGTGTTGCTCAATGAGATTCTAGAGGTAGTACATAAATAACATGATTTTTACTTTTTTATTCATTAGCAATCTAATATTCTGATATACTTAAAAATGAAGTGACTTTGCTTACTATGATGATGTGACTGGAATTTCTCTTTTAAGCAGTCTTTGAAAATTAATTTTTGAGTAATTTACAAAATTAGCTGATATCACTGCATATACAGTATAACCAGGGTGCAACAGTGCGCCCAATTTGATATATTGTACTACAGTGAGATCTTTTGATAACTGTGATGTAGTTAATATTTTAGGTTAAAATAAAATTCAGTATTAAGTCTTTTGCAGTTTGGATGGCTTTTCTCTAGTTAATTATTAAGAGCTGAAATGTTACACCTAAACGTATGATGTAATTGGAAGATCATTAGCCAACATGAAAAGGGTACTTGATTTAAGGTGAAGTGGGAAGAGATTGATTACAAGAGTTTTTACTTAGGTGCTTTTATTTATATTGAAAAAAAGGAAAATTTGGGAATATGGCAGACGAACACCATGGTATATAGAAATGTTGAAAAGAATGCTGAATCCACCATGGCTGTATCATGCAGCGGTGGCTATACTCCAAGTCCAGTTGCTTTAATATTTTTCAGATTTCCTTTAAAAAAAATGATTAAAAATTAAAAAATGTGAGATTTCAGTGCCTGGTGTTGATGGAGAAAGTGTTTCTACTTTCAGCTTGACTGATCATTTTCATGTCACACATATCCTTTGTGCAGTAAATTTAACTAATCCTGTTAGTAGGTAAATTTAATGGATAAAATAAATAGTTGTAAAATTAAGTAGCATTTAACATTAAATGTCTCTTCTCCAGAAAGTGAAAGATAAACTGTGTCAAAGAACTATTGAGAAGATCAAGAAGAACTTGACCAAGGATGCTAATGTGGGCAAAAACGACTCTAGACAAACTGAGGAAACAAGTGTCTGTGGAAGGACACAGGACACTGACATCACATTGGCTGAAAATACTGTTTACAATGAAGAAGGTAATTCAGAAGAGGTGTAGTACAGTAGTAGGTGTACTCTTCAGTGAATTGTTCAGATGTTATGAAATTGAGGTTTAATTTTTTATTCTTTAAATTAATGTACTTTTTGGAAAAAGTAGGAAAAGGTAGCATGTAGTAATAAATATGCACACAGTTTAAAATATTTTTAATGAAGTACCTTCCCCTTTGTAGTGCTTTTTGACTAAATTCTGTCATATTACTCTGGTATGAATAGTGCTGTATTCTGCATCTTAAGCTCTGCCCTGCAGCTCTTTCTTTTTACCAAAACCAGTATGAAGATGTTTTGGTTTTAATGTTTGGCACACTGTGCCTGCGAAATACCGATGCTGACTAACTCACCTTTAAAACGTGACTTGCGAACTTGGAGGAAGAAAGAAGTGCTGGGTGGGGTTCTTAGATTTTGGAGTTGCCACGCCCGTGGTTCTTGCTGCCTGTGTTACAGCAGGATAGAGCTGATACCTTCAGTGTTCACCCCAGTCTGTCCTTGTTGCCAACTCGTCTGTGGGAGCCACATTTCTTTCTATTGCTCTTTAAGAGCTTGAAGTTAAAGTAGCTGGGAGACTCTGCTCTGCCGGCGCAGCTGCACGTGCGTCAGCAGAGTCCGTTGTGCTGGGGGCTCACAAAGGAGAATATTTTAATCAGCAGAAAAGCAGTTGAATGAAACTCACTAGATTTGCTTGCAGCAGCAAAGCAAAAGTACTGACAGGCAGCTGTTTGAAGCAGATCGTGTGCTCTTTTACATTCTTTTAATTATTTATATTTTTAGTGGGTTATTTAAAGGCTTTAATCTGTTTTTTTTTTTTTCCAGAAGTGCCAAATAGTTTAATTTCTTTTATCTCCTATGGTTATGTCTTCAAATATTTCTTGGATGGGAAGTTGGAAGTGTGCTTTTGAGCAAATAGTGGCAATGTTTTTGCCTAACATCTGATAATCCTTTTTGGTGTGAATTTGTCATGCAAAAGGATTTTTGAGCACTTTTTAAAGGCAGACTTAAAATGAGAAAAGCATTGTTCCTTTTCCTTCTCCCACCCCTCCCTCAATACATTTTGGGATTATTAAAATCTAAACAGCATTTACTACTTCAAATTTGTGGGATTTCAAATTTTCAAAGGGTCTGGAGCACAAGTCCTATGAGGAGTGGCTGAGGGAGCTGGGGTTGTTCAGCCTGGAGAAAAGGAGTCTCAGTGGGGACCTTGTTGCTCTTTACAGCTCCCTGAAAGGCAAGATGGGGGTTGGCCTCTTCTCCCAGAAAAGTAGCAACAGGTCAAAGGAAATGGCCTCAAGTTGTGCTGAGGAGGTTCAGGTTGGTTATTAGGAAAAAACTCTTCACTGAAAGAGTGGTTAAGCATTGGAACAGGCTGCTAAGGGAAGTAGTGGAGTTACCATCTCAGGAAGTGGTCAAAAAACAAGTGCATTTGGTACTTTGCAATATGGTTATGTTTGGTCCAAGGTTGGACCTGATGATCTTGCAGGTCTTTTGCAACCTTAATGATTCTATGATTCTACCCAGTATGATCTTCTCCATAATTTTTCCAGAAGCTGAGGTTAAACTAACAGGTCTGTAGATCCCTTGGTCCTCCCTCATGCCTTTCTTGTAAATTGGAACCTCCCCAAACTCCCAAGACTTTTGGTAGATGATTGTGTCTTGCTGTAGCATCCATTAGCTGAGCGACATTAAAGCTTCATGCATGCCTTGATATCTAGTTTCTGATTTAAAGAAAAAGTGGGGTTAGCTTGTGTGGTGTTTTTATATAAGAGCTAAAATTTAAAATACTGGTACTTTAGATAATCAACTCTTAATTTATGACTTCTGTTTGTGCTATTCTGTTTAACAGAAAAGAAACAAGATGCTCTTCAAACTCCAGTTAATGAAGTTAAAGAAACTGCAAAATTAAAATCCACAAGAAACAAAACTGGCAAAGGTACACTGGCTACAATAGTTGCTTTAAATAAAAGAATTTCATGCTAACTTTTTGTGAATGTATAGATACAAAAGCCAGTCATACTCTGTTGCTGTTTTTACAGTTTTATTTGTTAAAAGATTAAAGTTCTCTGTTCTGTGGAAATTTTTGTGCTATTAGCCTCTCTCAATAACACAAATTTAAAAAAAAAAAAGTGACTACAGGATTTCCAGAGAACCTGGTCACAGCCACTGACAGTAACAAACGTGTTTCTGGGAGAAGTGACAAATTGTGGGGTTTTTGTTGTTGCTTTTGTGTTGTGATCACATTTTATCTGTGCTGACTGCATATTTCTGTTTCAATGCAATATCCAACACTGAAGAAAAATACAAAACTAGTTTAAGAAAACAAATGGTATCATGATATGAAAAGAGACTTTTGCTTATACTTAGGGCAGCGCAAAGCGGCAGCAGAAGGGAGGTCTGTGAGCAGAAGAAAAACTGGCAGAAGTGTAAAAGGTGGTACTGAAAGGTAAGTCCTTGGCTCTTCACCATCAAAAACATGATGTCTCTTCCATCAAGGAAATTTAATTCAAATGTTGTTCTTTCCCAGGCCTTTACCTTTGATATCCTATGTTCCTAAAACACAGATAAATATTTTAGAAAAATTTCTCTGAACTGATACTTTTGAAAGAGTGGCAGTTTTTTTAGAAAGAGCCTGTAGCCTTTTTTTAGCATATCTTTGGGGTGTAAAGTCAACATATATTCCAGCTGGCAAAAGTTAGATTTTTGATTTACATTATTTCTCTTCTTCCAATCACTCTTTCTGCTTCTTTAATCTGTTCTGTGGAACAGTCAATTTTTTATTTTTCCCCCCCCCGCACCTCCCCCTCCCCCAGTTCTGTTGCTTTTTTCCCCATGTATTGATAAGCTTCTGAGAAGTGAAAACGATAATGGATTTCTTTCCTCGTGATCTTGTAGGATATGAGCATTAAAACATTATCTTTGTAACTTTTAGCTGTGCTTACTCTTTCTCAAGCAAGTAATCCATGGACTTCAGGGTCACCAGGGTCAGTCCATTCCCTTTTGCCTATTTGGTGTATTTATTTTGATTTCACCTAATTTTTGGGAGTTATGCTTATTTTGCATCTGCTATATCACTTGGAAAACAATATATTCTTCTCAAAAAATAAAAAGCTTAGAATTGGTAAGAAGTACTCTTGCTCTTTGAGACCATGTTTCAAGTTTGTTAATATAAAAATTCTAGAGTTTGCTTAGTCTTTTTGGCCTTACTTTTAAATATTGTGCATTTCAGTGATGATGAAGTCCCAGAATCGGTCCCAGTGTCAAGTTCAAGGCCTCCAAGGCGAGCGAAAACACTGGCACTTGAAAAAACAAGAATGAATCTTTCAAGGCTTCTGAATGAGGAAGCGGAGAATTGAAGACAAAAGGAGAGAAAGTGCCCTTTGCCAATGCTGGTAGTTATTATCAGACTTGAAAACTGAGGTTTATTTTCTTGTTAGTCATATTTAACTCCTTCTATAATTCTAGATTTCTAGATTAGTTTTTTTTAAACAGTGCTTTTCATTATTTTCCCAATATGAAGTCCCTCATTCATGTATTAAAGACATATTAAAATATTACCTGAACAAAGAGGTTTTTTTCTTTTACTTTACAGAGAATGCTGCTTCTTATCTGCAGATAAAATTGCTGTTGGTGTTAAGTACTCAATAGTTAAAGCTGTTTTGATGTTTAGCATTAGCAGAGGGTTTGACCTGTAGTGGTTGCTTGTGATGGCAGCAGTTTTGAATGTACCTACATCTGTGGCACCCACTTTCTTAATTTTTATAAGGTTTTGTAACAATTAAACCTGGTCAGCAGATGCACATATTTACTGTTCATGTAAATGGAGAATAAAGTTGATCTTCATTGTGAATTCTGCTTCCTGCAGATACACAGTCATGACTGTCTGTGTTCCACTATGGATAATTTCGGAGGCGGTGGGAAAAATCTTAACGTTGATTGCTTGACAGGTTCTTCCCAACTATTGATGCCAAACACAGCCTTTTAAGGAACTTGCATTTGAAGTAGGTAAGTGTACTATAAATGATCTTTGGTAATTCTCAAAAATTACTTAGGGACACAAGTGAAAAGTAGTGTTCCCAAAGTGTAATGCCTAAACTATTATGCTCTTTCCAAGCTTGCTTATAGGAAACAGGTTTGTGTTGCTTTTCCTCCTTTGCAGTTTTTGTTGGAAACTTGTCAACCTGCAAAATGCCACAACATGCTTTTCTGCTGATATTTGCTATTCAGAAGCTTTTGTAACTGTGATAAATTATTTATATTTGTAGCATTAAACAGAATTTTGAGGTCCTGAACTCCCTCTTTTGATAATTCTGTTCATATCCCCAAATTGTGTTGTAGGGTGAGTTTGTGTACATGCAAGCACTTGAGATCAGAGATGCTCTCTGTCCCCTTGAATGCTGCCCGAACATAGTTCAAATGGGCAAAGGATATAGTTCAGTTTTTCTCAGCTGATTGTCAATTAGAGCTTCCCTGGGGCTTTCAAGTGTTGTTGATTGATTTTGGGGGGGGGGGGGGGGGGTTGTTTTGTTTTTTTCAGTTACAAGTTCTCTCTCATCCTCCTTCTTTTGAGTGTTTTGCTCTTCAACCACAAATACACTTTCAACAACTGGTGCCTGCATTAACCATAGGTGCTGTGCTGTGGATGTGGCTTCACCAGTGTGTGTTCATAGGAAAGAGACTTTGCCTTTGGCAAACAGCAAACACCTGGGCTGCTGTAGGGCTGCAGTGCCTGCCCTGTGGGGAGAGGCTGAGGGAGCTGGGCTTGTTCAGTCTGCAGGTGTTGGGAGGACCCTCAGTTACTTGCAAGGAGTCTGATGAAGAGATGGAACCGGGCTCTTGGTTGCATATGGTGGGAGGATAATAAGCAATGGGTATAGGCTGGAAGTCTGGCCAGAATATAAGGGGGAAAAAGGCAGTGGAACAGGTTGAGAACTGTTGGACCCAGGTTGCTTGGAAAGGCCATGTAGGCTCTGTCCTAGTTTAAGACATGACTAGAAGAAGTCCTTACAACTGTCTGCCTTTTTAACAGGACATCTGTGATGTCCTTTTATGCCTGAATTACCCTGTGATCCTTTCAGGCTGGAAACCTGACCAGCAACTGGCACTGAATTTCCAGACCCTCTGTGTGATTTGCCTGCCCAGCTCCCTGTAAAGGGAAGGGATTTCTGTGCAATAGAAAATGTGGGTGTGCTCTTACAAAATTACAAGGAGAGGGTAGCTGCATAACTGGGATGATGTTTGCTGTCTTGTTCAAAGCTCACTATTACTGATAATCACAGTTTAAATGTATGCAGCTGACTTTTGGAGAAAGTCACATGGTAGCAAAAGTACATCCGGAGGTGACAAGGACCCAGGTCTGGAAGTATCTTACTACTTGTGTACTACTTGTACTACTACAAGTGAAAAAATCTTGACTTGGTATGCATTACTCCTTTTACTAAAATAATACTATTTACTCTAATTGTATTGTTTGAGTACCTAACTTCCTGGGTGCTTAATTAAGGAGTAAAATTTTAATCTCTAAAATATTCTAATTGGTTTAAAAACAGCCTTTTTGTCGCTCTGGACCAATTACGGTGTGACTTCCCTCTTTTTGCTAAACACAACAAGGTGTGAGACATGAGCCACACTAGACCTAGACTTGATTCCCTATTGATAAAATAGCAGTGGTCACTTGTCAAACTTTAGGTGATCTTTATTCCCACACTGCTTTCTGTTCCTTAAAAGCAGTTTTGTGATTGTCTCTACAGACTACACCCCAGTCTTTGGCTGGTCACTCTCCCAAGCTGAAGGGTCAGGGCTCCACTGAGAAGGTTTCTTTTTCTAGTGGTGTTGTCTGACTTCCAGCAGTGGCTGGTGAGCTTGGGTTGTGCCTGAACTGACTCCCCTCTGACCACTTTTGCATCATCAGCCAATTAAAAGTCAGTGTGATTCAAATAGCAATTGCTGATAGTTAACAAAACCAGGCTGCTGCTTGGAGCTGAGAGAGACATGTCCAAAACAGAAAAGTTCTGGTATTTACTGGGTCTTTGAAAAAATCCATATGGCCTGGGAAGTTTAATTCTCTTTCTGGCTTTTTTGCCATGTAGAATCCACATGCATTAAGTAGCTGAGATACATAAAGACCTGCTAGATGGTGCAGTGTGTTGATGAATGTTTATTCTTTTAATCATGTTCTGCACTGTGTGATGCTTCAGTGCCTCAATATCCTATGAGGATCTTTGGGAGACTTACCAGAATTTGTAACGATCTTTTTATTTCAGTTACTGGATTGTACCTGCAACCAAGAAACCTCTGTAAAGAGGAATTGCATCTTCACTTTCAGGAAAATCCTCAAAACCTTTGTTTTATTAAATACAGTGTCTTCCAAGGAAATTTCCTTCTGGAAGATTAGTTCTTGGCAAGCAAAGACAGAGAACTTATTAAGAAGTTGAATTAAGAAACCTCTACTCTAGCTGTTAAATGTATGACTCCAGCAAAGAGAAATATATCATATGGTTTTATTCTAACACTTTTGTTATAGTTCTATTAATAATAAAGTTTTGATGAATGAAGTACATGAACCTTGCTAAAGATCATCTAAGCATGGAATGTCTACAATGTAGTCAGCTACAACCATTTACTACTTCTTTGAGTAGAGTTTAAAACTTTGATTTTACATTGCATTTCCAAAGTACACAGAAAAAATGAAATAGGAAGAGCATTTACATCCATTTTAATTGGTGGCAGGCATGAAGTCATAAAAACAAATGGGGAAGAAAGACCATTTAGCAGAAACCTCAAAAAGTGCAGATACAGATTTGTTGAATGACAATCTCACGAGATTCTCCAGCAGGCTTGGTCTTTCTTTTAGACATTATGGTCATCAAACACCGTCACACAGAAGTTCTCAAGGTAAGTGAAGATGAAAGCATACTGCAGGAACAAACTGGTGCTTCCATACATTTCAATCCACTGGTAAAGGAGATCTCCTCAGATTATTTACCTTTGTACTGCTTTGCTTCGAGGTAGTCAGTCTCCACCTGTTACAGATTTGTTTGAATTATTACCATAAATCTTTACATGGTGTTCTATGCCACAAATTACATAATATATTAACTTTCGTGCACAAAAATAAAATTGGGAAATAATTAACTTTAAAGAACATAGAAAAATCACAATACTATTAAAGGGGAACATCCGATTCTGATATAAATTTGTACTGCAAGAATTTCATGATGGTCAGATGTGTAACTTTGTATTTAAAAAAAGAAAAAGTACATCAAACTGAATAATGCTAGTAGTATATAAAGCCAAATCACACAAGATCATTTCAAGATCAATGTAATAAACGCTTATTATTTTGCAGAAAAAAAAATCAGGAACAATGTACAAAATAATAGTGCAAGAACAGCTGCAATCTATTTGTTCTCATCAGTTTTGAGATTTTGGTTAAAAACTTTACAGCTGGCGAGAGATGCTGCTGAAAAACTCAGATTCCACTCAGTGGGCTGATTAAGGCACATCTTTATGGACTTCAAATGTTCATTTTCTGTGTTCATGTCTATTGAATTCTGCGGCTCCGAGACTTTCACTTGTAGCGTGCTGTTAGAAGAGAAGTGGGGGTAGGAGAGGGGAAAAAAAATGAGAAAAAGTTTAGTACACTTTCCTCTTCCCCTACAAACAAGCTGATAAGAGGCAAGATGAGGTGGTGGCAGATTGTGTGTTCTGGTATTTTTTTTTGTTGCTGTTTTACTGCACTATGTTCCAGAAACACTGAGATTAGAACCTGACTGTGCTGTGCTCTGTGTTGTAAAGTAAACTGGACTTGTTGTGTTGGGATCGCAGAGCCACTCCCAGGTCAGTCTTCTGCTCACACTGTTCCTTTGCAGAAGTGCAATAACAGGGTTCTGCAGTCTGGCCTTGCTTAAATTATCTGCAGCTGGCACTATGAAGGGATAGAGCAGGACCTGCGCAAGAGTTTGGGGTTTGTTTTTTTCGCTGACAATGTTCATTTGGTACAGCCATGAAAGGTCTAACACATAGACAGTATTTTGTTTCAAATCTAGGAAAATAAGTAATACAAGAAGGGAAAGAAACTCAGCCCTTTGTAGAGGTCATAAACAGACTAGGACAGACATGGACTGAATCACTGAATAGTTTGGGTTGGAAAGGACCTTTAAAGGCCATCTAGTCCAACCTCCCCTAGCAATGAGCAGGGACATCTTCAACTAGATAAGGATGCTCAGACACCTGTCCAGCCTGACCTTGAATGTTTCTGGGCAACCTGTTCCAGGGTTCCACCATCTTCATTGTTAAGAATGTCTTCCTTAATATATAAAGCACACTCAGAAGACAATTTCAATCCTAATTTCAAACCTCTTCATTCCTACTTTTTTTTTTATTGTCTACCTGCTGCAGTGATTTACCTGCTATGTGCAATTCATTGTTTTTCACCATCCTTTTCAAAGATTTCAAGAACTTCAAGAATGATACAAAGTTGAAAATATTTCTGATTACTGAGATACTAAAAATGTCATAAATACTGTAATTAGGGGTAGGAGATAAGCACCATACTATAAACTACCCAGTTTCCTAGCAAAAGAATATTTAACCAGAAAAAAATATCTCTTAATGGCTTATACTTGCTGCATTTCAGGAAACAGGTTCATCACAGGACTCAGGTGCAAATTCTGAAGGATTGAATTTGCTGTAGTGTAGTGTTCATGAGTGCGCAGGTTAGCTGAGGATAGTCAGTCAGATAGGGCTATAACCTAAAACATACTGGCTTGCATTGCTCAAATACCATGGACTGACTGATTAAATCTTGTTCTCTGTCCTGGCAAGAGGGAAAGACAGCTTATATAACAATTCACTGATATTTTTCACAGATCATCCGAAACACCGTTTTAATTCTTTCACATTTTGATGTGCGCTCTCCAGAAGGCTGGTGTGCCTTCCTGTCACGGCAGTGAAACAGGCATTTCTCATTTCCTAACCCTAGTTCCCAACACTCCATAACTGCTGTGTGGCTCGCATTCCCTGCATTTCCCTGTGTTGTTCTTCAGCCTCTCTCTTTTGTCTCGTTTTTGCCTTGTACCCTTTTCCTCTGGTTGCTCTTTTTCCTTCCTGTAGGAAATGGAGCGCAGGTGTAAGTGATGGAGAAGACTTCAGCCAGCAAGGTTGCTCTCTTGAACTTACAACTTCTTCAGACTTGAATTTGTGCCCTCAGAAACCCAAAGCCTTTTCTTAAGACCATAGGATTGAGTGCATATGTGAGATGGTGTTCAGGCTGACTTCCCAAGTTGGCAGCTTTGCTCACCCCTACTGATTTTGTGCTTTCCAGCAAAACATAAACTCTTCTAACAGCTAATCAACAGCTTAAGGGAGAGAGAGGGCAGGAATGGTGGTGTTTGGTTTGGGTTTTTTTGAGTTAGAGTGGTTTTGGTTTGTGGTGTTCTTTGGTTTTATTTCTACTATCTTTAAAGCAGGAGGCAGGTAAATGCTGTTTAATGCTGGGAAAATGCCAGACAGAAAAACATAAAGGTTTGGGCTTCTCATATGATCTGGCATGTTACTTCTGTATATAAACTAGGAATTGTACTAACTTGGTATGGCCCCTTTTCCAAACAAAACTGCTAGTGGTAATAGAATGTATACCAGGATTTGGTGGAATTTGGACCATCATTATGTTCCCACGAAAATGCTGAGTGCTATAATAGTACCAAACAACACTTTCTAAGTAGTCAACTCTGTGAGGGACTGTCCTACTCTCCATCTTTTAGGGTTTTTTACAGGTTTCTGTACAAGGTGTAAAAGGCTGGACTGAATTTGCAAAAGTAAAACTGAAGTATGTGCTGATAATTGTCATGCAGTGATTTATTTACCTCTCACACTTTGCTTTTGAAAAGAATGCATAAAAACAGGAATAGAAAAATGTTTTCAGTTCCCAGCAAAATACAAAAAGCTTAAGTGTTTTAGAAAATTTTATCTTGATAAAAATGAAGTGGAAAATATGGTTAGAGATCTGAATTAAGATATTTGTTAACTAAGAAGAACCTAGCTTTTCATTTTGCTGTTCATTCTTTTACCTGTAGTGATTTACTTTCTAGTTGTTGATGTGACAAGGTAAGAAAACTTTTTTGAAATCAGAAAATGCAATTAAAGGAATAAAGTTAAACAGAATCAGTTGAATTTCTCCAGCCAAATCCATCAATAGATTCTACTCCGAATTTTATTTCACTCTGCTTGCAGAAGCTCCACAGGGCACAAAGCATTCCTTGTAAAAGAAAGATGTTATGCATAGCAACCCTCCTCTGGGGAAGAACTGCAGGTGCTACCAGAAGCCATGGGGCCTATTCCAGTAGAGCTTGGAATCAGGCTGTAGAGTATCCCTACTCTACATCTCTGGAGTTCCCTTTACCAAAGCTTGTAGCAATAAGAGGATGGAGGTCTCTAACTTCCAATACAACAGACATTTACTGATCTTACATAATGGTCTCTGAAATAGTTAGAATTTCCAATTTTGAAGCCATCTGTTTACCACTCCAGCAATGATCATCTGTTTCATTTTTATTCACTTGGGACTGCCTCAGTGAATCATCTTCCATGCATGTGATTTTTGGAAGTCAGCTACAGGTGCTCCTATGACATGGGAATTTGAAGACAGGCCAACTTGAGCTAAAAGCCCAGAAAAAAAAGAAGAAAACAGGCTCCATTTTTTCATAATTCTTTGAATGACAAACTAATGAGGTTTCTTGAAAATTCACATGTTTTTCTCCATCTTTAATTACACTATCCTCTACTAGCCCTTGCCTCTACTCTTGGAATGCTGGTTACATATTTACTGCTTTATTTAAATGATTTCATATTTCACCATGTATAATAATTGATCTGGATCATTCCTGTCTCTTCTTAGAAAGTAAACAGAAAAAAGAAGATGGAAATCTGACTATACTTTTTGATCTGAAACAAGAGCAGTCTAAAAAATGCAAGCTGAGGAAGCCCTCCTGTGCCCTTGGCTCTCTTTGGATGCTGCTGCACACTAAACTGTCATCGATGACTCCATGGGGTTTTTTTGTGTGAGTTCCAGCTGTTGGTTCCCATATCACCAGTACCGAATCACCTCTGAATTTACTCTGTTTTAACAGCACTGAAAAAAGAGTTAATTGCCTGTTTTAACAAATCACAGCAGCCAGATCAGAGTAAAGCTGGTGGACTCTGAAAGTCCTATCTGGTCTCCCTGGCTAAGCAGACACCCCTCTCTGTAGTTACATTTCCAGGCCTGCTAGGGCCTTAAAGCATCATCTCTCCCTTCAAAAATGTACTGCTATAATTAGAGCAAAAAGAATTTAATAGAAAGGTCTTTGAATTCAACCTGCTACTAAAGCAAGCAACACGTGGCCTTCCCATGCTCCTAAGTACAAAAGAAAACCCTATTCTTTTCTACACTTCCTGCTAAAGCTGTACAAATACAAATATTTATTTGGGAAATTTTGCAATTCTTTCTTTATTTTTACCCAAACCATCCTGCTAATAGAAACAGATTTTTAATACAGGATGGGAGGGCAACACAGGAGAAGTTGACAGGCTGCCAAGCACAAAATGAAAATAATTTTCTTTGAGGTGTGTATTTTCTGTGCAGTTTTGAGTCACATTCTTCAGGAAAACCAGGAATTTGACACCTGTTGTATGCAACTGACAAAGTTTAAAAAAATCTGGCTAGCTCAAATCCATGCATTTGCTGAGTTAATCTGTGTCTACGGCATGTCACGGCATGGAAAAAAAGAGAAAAAAGTAGGAATAGGGAAAAATGTCTCTTATTTGTTAGGTGAGCCCCTCAGCATTTCCCATCAGAGATTACCATTAATGCAGTGCCTTTGTATGCTGTAAAACAGCTGTGAAAGTATAACTGTAGGGTTCTGTTTCTCTAAATCTTTTGCAACACTTACAGATAAAAATGTCTCCTGAACCAGCTGAGAGCAAGGTCAAACTGGTTCCTATACCCTCCTGTCTGTCAAAAATTCTACAAACTGCACTTGTTAAAGGCCACAAACAGTGATGTGCAAATTGATAGGTTGGAAAGCGTAAGAGCATCCATGATACACAGCACTGATTTGAGGCTTTTACAGCTTTCAAAATACTGAGTAGAAATAGTAACACTTTAGGAGCATAAAAAAAATTTTCTCTGTAGAGTACTCAAACATTTCCCAAAACTAGAAATAGTGGTATACATCAGGTTAAAATCTACAATGACTAGAGTAGTGTCAGCATGATTTCCAACAGAGATTGATTTGATAATGCAACATATATTGCAACGAAAGTAAACCAAGCACGCAGAGCCTGACTGATTGTCTCTAAAATTTGAGCTCATCTTTCCACAATGCCAAAATGCAATAACAAGAAAAATCTACAAAGGAAAATTTTAGTGGCTCATTTCCATTTATGAAATGGATTCTCATTGTAATGAGAAATAATATATTTCAGCTGAGTGGATGGAATCCCATTTGGAAATCTGACAGAAAGAAATGCCCTGGAAATTCATCGAAGCAAGCTGGGCAGATAAGCAATATATTCAGGGAGTCTTAAAAATTAGACATCAGAGCTGGGTTTAACAAAGCTGGAGTACTAAGACAAATAAAACAGCAAAATACCAGGACAGGTGGTGAACTGAATGGAGACAAAATGACAGGAATGGAAGTCAGAACCAGCCATAATCCCAGAATGAAATTATGGTGGAAACTTTATTTTGCTCTTCAGACTCACTCAGAAGCGTTTTCTTGGTCTGAGGAAAAATAAAAGGGATGGGAAGAAAGAAAATAGGAATGAAATACAAAACATGAGAAAGAGAGCTAAACGAGGCAAGTAGGAATTGGAGAGCACTTGTGGCACGTCAGTGAAAGAGGATTATTTAGTGGTTGCTGTTTTCTGAATCTATACATTGAGATATCCACACACTGTTCAAGCTTTAAGTTTAACTTGCACAGAGACAAAATTATAAACCAAACAGCAGATGTTTGCATTTTCAGGTAAACTTCTGGCACGTGGAATGGATGGCAACAGTTTCAGAGTGCAGTTACAGAAATAACATGACTTTCTGCCCAAAACCAGTCAGCCTCAGAAAACATTCTCATTCCTTACATGTAACAGACCATAGGGAACATAAAAGGTTTAAATTCCAATTTCATTGCAAAAATTGGGAACTAAAACTTTTTTACAAAAGAAATTTATCAGACTTGCACAGTCATGGAAGTACAGAGTTCCGTCTGGGTGGCTCCCCGAAATACAGGACAGATTGGAATACAAGTTGACAAGTTTAAATATAGACAACACTGCTTCCCCCCTTTAAAGTTATAATTATTTAAAGCAGCCTAACTGAGAACTTTATATGGAACAGTGATCTTTTTGGCAAGAATCACCATGTTTTGTGGTAATACAGATTATTTAGCAGTCCACAGAAGGCAAATGGTTCTTGAAGAACAAGGAAGTAAAATATTACTGTAAGCTGTCACTGAAGTGGGCAGGAAAAAGCCATAAAATTTTAAGGCATAATTTACTAGTGATGACAGTATATAATCTGATAAAAAAATAGTATTTCTATTCTTCCAATCATTCACTGTCTTAAAAGATCTTGGAAACAAAAAGCAGCTAAGAGTCTAACAGCTGAAAGGAAGCATCCTTCATTTTATGACAGACATAATGAATTCTTAGCATCTAGTGAAACAAGTCTGCCTCTGACCATCAGTTCTATGAAAGGAAACTACCTAATTTTCAGTTATTACTAGAAGTTAGCAGCATGCAAACAAATTAAAAATCCCCTAAACCCCTGTAGAGCAGAAGAGTACTGTTGTGTTTGCATTAGAAACATACTACAACAGAAAAAAAAAAAAAAAGGTTTTGCTATCTTTATTCTACCTAACATAATCAAAACTGGTTTTGAACAAGGCACAGTAAGACAAAGGTTGGAGGTTCAGAATTACATATGCCGCTGGTTCAGGCTGCTCTCAGAGGAAGCAGAACGCCACCATCTCAGTGCTGTGATAAATGCAGCTATGGAAAGCTTGTCATTTAAACTCAAATCTTTAATTCATAATAGTTTTTTGACATTACAAATGCAATTATGTTATGGAGAGAGATCATCTCAGAAATATGATGAGACAGTCCCTGGGTGGTTTATAACCCACCAGACTTCTGAATTAAGGAAGGTCAAACAGCAATTTGCAAATAAGTAATTTCCTTTTCTGAGATTTCTACTACTTAAATATAATTTAAAACCAGCTGTGAGTAGTAAATGATAAATAGGAAATGTCAGCAACAAATATGATACACAAGGGAATTTCTTCAAACACACATCTCTAGAACTTTAACTAGGAGGACAGGTAACAAAACCCGTAATTTTAAGAATTGATACTTTGATACTATAGCTCTTAACTATTTACTTGCAAGTTCTTAAATTTTAAAACTAAATTATTGTTACTGAACTTTTTGAAATTTATGCTAAGTTCCCCAATAAAAATACTGAAATCTAATTTTAAGTCCTTTTTCCCCCCCTAAAATTTGCCCTCTATTCCAAATGGAAAACTTTACACATAGATAAGAAAGCACGATCTAAGTGAGAACAAGATTTTTTTTTTTAATGAAGAAAAATGTCTTAAGGCATTCTTACAGCTTCTAGACAAGAATTTTTCAGCTATGCTTCCATTTCATGTACAGGGAAATAATCCATTGTTTGAACAAAGATTTTAACGTCTGTAAATAAGATAACTTTGAGGGCAAGCCTGTGTCAGTAAAACATCAACTATAATCTCTGCATATTTGTGAAATACACACCTTAGTTAATAGGAACCTGTGACAAGATCCATCTGAAAAGACTGACTTCTCTAAGCATCTGAATTTTCAAGTATGCATGTATTTTAATACGAAATGTGAAAGTCTCATTACTCTAATTCCTAGCAGGACTTCAATTTAGAAATATTCTTGCCTGAGCTACAAAGTGAAAACAAAGAAGAACACCTACATAAGACCTGCTTGGAAAAACATGAAATACATGAAAAACATGAATATAGTCACATTACTCACTGATGGCTTGACAACTGACATAAAACATTCCAAACCAAGTAGAAATGCAGACTTATGCTTTTGAAAGGATTTTAAGTCCTAAGTTAATGTTGAGGCCATTTCTACCAGTAGGCACGAAGCAGATCTAAAGCTGATCACTGAAGAAAGAGCTACAGCCAAGTTAAGATACCTGCCCCCTTAGAGACAAACCATGATAAAAGACACAAGCACAGATTCCTTTTATGGATGCCCAGGAGTGGAGAAAAAAAGGAGAATGTGGCAGTAAGTGGAGGAGGGAGAGTAGGTGAGCTGGCACAACCTCTGAACGAGAAGTTTGTGGAACACCTGTCTAAGTTTAAGTTGTGGTAAGGAACCGATAAATCTGAGTGCAGATATCAGTCAGATGAGTTTCTGCTGCTGAAAGAAAAATCAAACACTATAATCTGTCGGATTGACAAAACTAAACAAAAGAATACAGCAAAAAAGTGCCTCACCTAGATCTCCGTAAATCAGGAAGTTTCTCATCCTCTTGACACAGCAAGAGAAACCCTTATTTCTACTGTAAAGTTGAAGAATAATCTAAGCAGCCTGATGTCTAGAATGTGAGAGGAATCAGCATCGGAAAGTGGTCGTGAAAATAATTTTTGAGTTATGAAAAAATGCAAAGAAAAAAAATTTCTTGACCTGTTTCACAAAGAACAGAATGGGTAAGTTGCCATATGGGAACAGAAACAGTAACTTCTCTGGAGTTACAAAGCATTCAGAGCTCCTGGCCCCAAAGCATGGAGCTAGGACAAAACCTGTTTAAGCATCCTGATCTTGGAAAAATCATGTATTGTAGGAAAAAAAACCTGAGTTCCCTGGTCTTCAGTAAGAAAAAGAGGATTGAAAAGTAGGTATGGCTACTTACAAAGGATTTTCCATACCTGGGTTTGAAGAAATCTGTAACAAAGGCTCACCTGACATCTTGCTCGTGGTATTATAAATCTCTTATCAGGTAGTATCTCTTATCAGAGATAGTATGGACCACAAAAGTACGCAGTGGGAAATATGCAGTAAAAACCGAAACAGGAATAAAACGAGGCTACAGAGCATCCTCTGGCACTCAAAAACTTGTACTCGGAATAAAAGGAAAGCTGATGAGTGATCTGCGAATTAATTAGAGTTTGGTACTAAGGGAGAGCCGAGTATGAAGGGAGGATGCAGATAAATGTGCAACAACCAGAATGTAATGGTCTGAACAGTCTCAACAGTGGTTCCGACATGGTTCTGAAAGAACTAAAAGAATGTAACTGATTTAAACCTAGTTATTAGTCACTATGAGACCAATCTGCTGGGCCCAGTGCAGTCTGTAGGCTGAGAATAAGGCACAGAATATTCTGCAGCAAGCAGGCAGGGCAGACCCCTGCACACTCCCCAACCCCACTGGCCTCATGGTCCTGATGAAATCACCTTCCCAACAAACACATCCAGAGCAGCAGCAACTGCAATGTTACCTGATAATTCTGTGGTTTGTGGAACAATTCAGTGCACTGAGACGGCAACTGATAATATTCCAGGTAGGATGGATACACCTGTCTCCTATCTATGCGGCCAGCAAGAGTGGTGAGAGTTAAACATGAAAGCTCTAGAGAAACTTTGGGTGAGGAATAAGCGTCAAAGATCTGCGTAATACCTTCTTTTACATCCCTAATATATCCCATGTGGTAGTAACCACCCTACTTTGCCTTGAAATCAGACTGGAAGTGGAAGATATTTGGTCTACGGCCACACCACCCTGAGAACGCCTGATCTCGGCTGGTCTCAGAAGCTAAGCAGGGTTGGGCCTGGGAATACTGGGTGCTGTAGACTCTTTTAATTTTAGTTGACAAGGTGGTGTGGGGTCAAAGGTTGGACTTGATGATCTCAGAGGTCTTTTCCAACCTAGTTGATTCTGTCATTCTATCTGTCGTTCTGAACAAAAGCAGTGCTGTGGAATAAACGGCAGCTCAGCAGGACGGTGCCACTGCACCAGTGCATGTTGGGCACCTCTGTAAGAAAGGGTGGGTAGCTACTGGGGATCACAGATGAAGCACAAGTCAATGCCATACTGCTGTAAAAATCCAAGTATCATGATATACAAAAAGCAGTGGGATAGCTGACACTGGAAGAGACAGCCAATGACAATGGTGTAATTTTCATTACAGGAGCTAATCTGATATGAAGTGGCTTGACATCCTGTGTGGGCTCATCAAAAAGTGTGCACACCTCCCATGCTTCTGTGAGAGAGGAAAATAGGTAGGAGACTGCAGGGACAACATAGATCATCTGACTTATAAGTGAGAGTTAATATTAAGTTCATGAAAAATCACACATTGAGAACGAAATAAAAAGCGAGCATTTAGATGAGAAAACAAGTCATTCAGCTGAAAGCCGGCAATCCAACAAGGGGAAAAAAGAAATAACAGGAGGAGGAGATATGAGAACTGCAGCAATTCAAGGCAATACCTTATGCATTGAAATGAGAAGATGGAGAGAGATGTGTCTCAAGCACAGCATTATTTTATCAAGGTACACTGCAATCAATCAAAAACATCGTCACAACCTGGTTAGGAATAAAATGTGTAGAGCACATTTTAATTATTGCTCAGTTAAGTAACTTCAACCTTTTATTTTACTAGCAGTGAAATAATACTTCCTTTTCTAGCTTTTTATAAAGCACTTTAAAAAAACCCTGAGAACAATGAAGAAATTAAAAAATTCCAAATAACTTCTCAATTGGGATCTCAATCTTGGTTCTATTTGCAGTATTTCAAAGAAGTGATTTTCTCTTAAAATTGTACCTTAGAAACGTTCACAGTTCATTGGTAGCACATATCCCTTACAAATATATTCAGGTACAGGTCTATAAATCACATATGTCTGTATAACTGTATTTGGTAAAAAACATAATTTCGATTTCCAAACATTTTCTTCTGATTTATTTAAAAAAATCTAGTAAAATCTTTTAAATAATTACAAAGTAAACACTGTTAATGAGGAATCCATAAGCTTGCTTTACTACATTACACATCAAGAACACCATCATATTTTATGTTTCACTGAAAACACGAGGCAGGACACTACCTCAATTACCACCAAGGGCAAATCCACCAAGCTGTGATGTTGTGGTGTGTGCATGTGAATGCAAAATGCTGCTCTTAAAATCTTGAGTTTCCCGCATAAAGCAATTCCATTCAGATACATCCATCTAATTAGTTGTTGATCACTGCAAAAATATCTGTCTTAATTAGAACCTGAAGGCTGTCAACAGCTTTCAGAAACACTCAGTTATGCTTGGGAACACCCAAGCCTCAAGGCCATCTTAGAGGACCTTTCATTTTCATGTAGACCACAGGAAACACCAGAGAAAAAAAGGATTATGATAAGAAAATGGTGCCCTTAAAACATAACAAAAATCTTATTTCTATTAAATTAATATACAATTACCAAATAAACACAAGGAAGAAGGAATATAAAAAATGAAATATAATTTCTATCATCAGCTACCAAATGTTAACCTACATTTGAAACAGAATTTCAGGTAACTTCATAAGAATTAGCACCACTCTGTATAGATCTGAAAACAAATGTTTGCAGGCTTTTCCCTAAAATACCTTAAAATAACAAAATGATTTCTATTAGTCTCAAAGCTTGTTTAAACAATACCTTTAAGGCACAACTGTGGCATTATTGCAAAATTAAAGGACCCTGCAGGCAAAAGGATAAACAGTGAATAAATACATGGCATATTTGGCTTGAAAATCTGTAGAAGATTTCAAATCATCAAAGGTCAGACTAAAACTATCCTTTGATGAGTGAAGGAGGAATTAGGGAGGAAAATCTACCCAAGCATATATGCTAACAACAGCTCAGTCATTTAAATTTCCCCCCTGGATTCTGCAATCAGAATCTGCACTTTTTGAATGTAACTAACTGAAGATTCCAGTGTAAGACACTGACAAATATGTGATAAAAGAAAAAAAAGCAGCACTAGCTTTAGTATATAAACAATAGAGGAGTGCAAACTACAGCACAGTACACCAGCCTCTATGAATTAAAGCACCTTTCTTGAACAGAACTATTTTTCCAGAGCTCTACACCAAAATGCAGAATTGTCTCAGCATAATTAACCTGCTCTGTGACAGTCAGACTGCATAAATACTTAATTTACAAGTTACATCTTCACAGGCTGTGTTGCTTGACCTCTATCTTTTTCTATCTAACAGCAACCGAAGCTCTGCTTCAAGGCTGTAAAGTGTCAAGAGAGAGAGGATTTAAAAAAGGATGTCTATTGTCAGATTTTCAAAAGTGCTGAGCAGGCCTTGGAAAACTGCTATTTTCTCTTCTAGGGAAGGACTTCAGCAGCAAGACAGAAGCTGGTCTTTATTTATATAACATTTCCAGTTCCCTAAAGAAAGCTGAAAATTCTGCCCATTTCCTCAGGACTGAGGACAAATAGAAAAGCATGAGTATGAGTTCCTCAGTTTTTGAAGAGATAAAATTAAAAGATGACAACAAAATAACACTGAATAAAATTACAAAAGAGCCCCAACTTGAGTATAAAACTAGGTATATAAATGCTACACAAAGGCTTACTGATCATGGCACAAAACTACTGACAGTTCCTAGCAGGTAAAGGAAATTAAAGATTTCAAAGCTGAGTTCTTTGAATGAAGTCTATCATTCAAAGATGCAGAAGTAAAAATCTTTAGCTCAGAACCCTCAAAAAAACACATGAGGAACAGCATAGCCTAAGGCAAGATGTAAATAACCACTGTTTAAAAGTAAACAGCACCCGAAACTTTTACACTCTACACTAGATCCCATGATGTGAGAAAAAGTAAAGGGCAGAAAAGACAGTATGTAATTGCCAAATTGCATTTGGCAAGTAGAATTCTAGAGTGTAAAACAAAATGGAGCATTAAACTGTGGTATTGAAGCTGCTGTTGTTGCATTATGGGGATGGAGGCATGGGCCATTAAGTTCATTAAATGAGTCAGGATTTATTGTACATGTATAGTCAACTATATATCAAGTCTACCTTTGTGCTTTTATACATCTGCATTAAAAATGGCCCACTTATGAGAACAGTCATTCACTTCATATTCTTACTACATTTCTATTAATGTTCTTTGTTTAATGTCTGCCTGTGAAAAAGTAATTTCTTGTCTGGCAACTACAGTTATGAAAATTTCTATTTGCTTACCCTGCATCACAGGTGAAAAATATTTTAGAGCCAAGTAACCCTCCAATGAAGAGCCTTTGTGAAAAGAATTTTTTTCTCAAAATCAACAGATTTAAAGACTGTTACAATATATTTCTTTTGACTTTACCTAACCTAGTCTTTTAAATTTGTCTCTCATCAGGAGTGTAGAGCATGCTCCTTCATGAAAGAGAAAGCCAAACAGCCCTGCTAAAGGCAATCAATTTTGTTACTAAATCATTGGTGCGAGACTGTCTTCCACAGTAGTAAGGAAGCAATTCCCATTTGTAGCCTTATCATGACCAGATTGCACTACCCTATAAGCAACAATAACAAGCAACAATACTGGAATATTAAAGCTATACTAATATAGATGTGTAAAAAAGAGTTCACAGAATTTTCCCTCCCAGTTTTAAGAAAATCTATGGTAATGGAAGCCAAGCTTAAGAAAAGGTTTGTCTGTAATGTCAACGTTGCTGTTATTTTATGTGCACAACAAAAAGACCAAGTAGACCCACAAAGTTTCATAGTTAAGATTCTTAACTCTTGCAGTCAACTTTGAAATTACTATAAAAATTAGCAAATTCTCATTCCATGTACTGCACTAACTTGATTTCATTAAGATAGCATTTACAAACCGCATTCAAACACGACGAAAAAGTAAAATTGAAAATTCATATTCTCTGCCAACAAATCTGACAGGTTTCTACCATAAAACTCCAGACTGCATGAAGAAAAGCCAAAATGTAAGGGAGAAAATTAAAAAGTTCATTTTAGATTAAGAAAATATCCTAACTTCAAGTGAATGGAATTATTTTTAAAAGCTTTTCTATGCAAAACTCCCACCCTGATATGAAGGGTAAGTGAACAGGTAGGTGATGTCAGCACAGCACTGCCTGCTACCGTAGAAGGTCCACAATCTCCTGTGCATGTGTGTTAAATCCACATCCCCTGAAGCAGATTTTTAAACTATTCAGTACACTGGAAGATCATATAATAGAGTGTTTTGCAGTGTCCAAGTTTTATTATTGGATAACAGTTTCGCTTATTTTAGCTTGGCTTTCTTGAAGCCTTTTGGCCCAGTCCAAAGTACATGAATGTGGCCTTTAGTGTTACAAGGAAAAAGAGTGAACTGCTCTCATGAAAAGAAGATATAAAAGCTTTCTTAAAAACACGCTTATGTAATTTTCTTTGCCACCACAGAGAATAACAGTGTTTCAGTGTTGCTGAAGAGATTACAATGGCCAGAACATTTATTTACAGTAAAAGGGAACTGCTCCTCAACACATCAAAAGCATTGTTGAAGCACCAGTTTAGAAGTCAATAATAACAAACATCATACGTATCTACCAGCCACCTTATCTTGAACACAACAAGCAATGTGAAAAAGTGATTAACTCTCTTCTGTTGCTACAGTGAGTACGTTTGCTTGATACTACCTTGACCTGTAAGAACTCAAGTGCTTTATTCCCGCTTGCACATGACAATGAAAACTAAGTATACATAAAAATTAGGTAACAACATTCTGCCTACCTGCCACAATGCTTCACAATAAAACAGCAGCACAAACCCTCTCTTTTTCAAGAACATTCGGTAAGACCCCAAGATCAGTAAAACTTGAAGAAAAACTTCAAATATTGACCATAAATGTGTATATAACAACATTTCAAGCATGACAACAGAACAATGATATACTTCATGGTACCACATCAACAAAAATACAGTCCAAAGAACATATGAACGAATAACGATGTTTTCATATGCATTAAACTTCCAGATGCAGGAATTATGTTTATAAGTCACATGCATGCACAGCTAGAAATCACATTCCTTCTTTTTGGGCAGTAGCTGCACTCTAACTAAAAATGTTTATATTATTTCCTTGGCTGATGTGGAGAGTACACAATGTTGAATCAACATGCCAAAACAAGACATCATTTCTGTATCAGACAATCCCCTGATAACGCAACAGTATCCCTAAAAAAGATTTGGGGTTACAAGTGTGGAGAAAATCATCATTCTTTGTCTTTTAACATTTCCTTTATCAATGAACTTTCTGTCATATCCTTTCTAAAGACAATGATTGATATGAGAAACTATGAGCAAAAGGGAAAATAACAAAAACTGTAAATGAAATAATGTAAAATATCAAAATAGTTATCAGATTTCCCAAAGATCCAAAACTAAAGGAGGAAAGTTATCAGGTTAATAAAATTGAGTCCCAATTAAAACTAACATGAGACCAATCACAGTAATAGGTCTTACACTGCTGTAGAAACAAAATGTTTACAGATAAATAGAATTGGAAAGTAACATTTTCTCAATGAGTTACAAGTATGAGAGAGCTCTTTCTTCATTTGCAAAATAGAAACGGATACATGCTACCTCTTTTCTAGTTGTTTTTTTTACAGCAATCTTGTGTCAACACTTGGTCTTCTTCAAAACAAATTATTTATATTGAGCTTGGCCCCAAATCAGTGAATTAAAATACAAAATAGTAGTCTCAAGATAAAAGAATGCTGTATTTTGGAAAAGCAGGGTTACACTGAATGAGCTAAATATGAAGAATTCTATATTATTACATGAAGTACAAAAGAAATAAAGCATACAAGAGCCATAATACTGTTTATATTACAACTTAAATTAACTTTTCCATTTATTATCAGAGATCCTTTTCTACCATATAGAATACAAAGGGGGACCTACAACTTTGCTCAGATATTTTGAATAGTTTTTTTTTTTTTGGGGGGGGGCAATGTATCAGATTAGCTAATACATTATTGTTTCTACAAATGAAAACTTCTGCAGTCATTTATATCACATTGCAATAGTTTTATTTTGAGAATATTTCACACCTTAGTTACTTTGTTGAAATGAGTTGAGACTTCTGTTTAAGGAGATCTCTTCACCCAACAGAAGAAATAATAGTACCCTCTTTCTGAGTAATATAATGGCCTTTCTGAGATCACAGTTGTACTACAATGTATTAAAAATATCTAGCTTTAAAAATTTATTTAATTTCACACTAGCCTAAAAAGATTCCAAGCCAAGGTATTCAGCATAGGAACTGTATATTGTACTTGTCAAGAATAATTTTGCATTTTAAATTGTTCTGTAAGAATTCAATGTGCAAACCCCTTAAAGTCAGCAGATTTCATCTGGCATTGAATGGATACTAAACCGGATCTCTGAATGAATAATTCTCAAAAGTACAAAGTATTATCTTTTACTGTATAATTATAAAACCATTACAGATTTGTAACTGAAATCATTCAATGACAAGTTTTTAAAAAACAGCTATATGTTAATAATACTGAATTTATGCTTCATTTTAGAATTTACCCTTCCTCACAATATGAGAAACTACACAATGGAATGAAATTCTGTTCCTTTAGAAACCAATAGCCAGTTTTGACTGACTTTAGAATGTCAGAGCTTGATTTGTTGTCTGTCTGAACTGTATTAGTTAGCTTATTGGAGCTGAAAGAGTGGTATAGAACATTATATACATTTTAAAATTGCACTTTCTGCATTATTCTGATGTTATATAATGTTTAATTTCATGACTTCTCTGAAATTAAAATGAATGACATGCAATAAAAAAAAGAATTCAAAGTGCTTAGTTGTTTGACTTCTCCAATTCTTTAAGAATTCAATTTCAGGATGAAGTGGGGAACAGGAACTTACCTACTTGGTACTTTGGGTAATAAGGTGCCATTTGTCCACTACTGCATGATTGTCTCTTATGCCTTTTTCTTAAATTTGTATCAGTGGTCTCCCATTGTGGACTTTTTCTTTTGTTTATTCTGATAAGAACTTCAGAACTACCAGCAGGATTATCGTCCTGGTTTACACTACTACTTAACTTTCTGCTGTGAAACTGGTCATCCAGCCTTTCAGTCACTTTAGAAGAATTAGATCCTTTAGATGTTTCCATTTCATTTTCTTGTTTCTTTAATGCATTTTGCTTAGTAGAATGGGACCTTAAAAGAGGATGTCTTTTTTCTTCCATATAGGCCTCAGTGTTTTTACTGTCAACAGCTTCAGAAGAATAAATGACATTATTTAGCTTAAATGAATTGTGCTGCTCAATATGGTTGATTTTTCTCAGAAATATCCTACAGTCTTTAAAGGTTTTGGTTTTCCAAGTATTTTGAAACAGTTTATCTTGGCTTTGTTCTTTTCTAACATTTTGCTGGCAACAAATTGTTCCATTCGTCTCTGAATGTGACTTAAGTATATTTGCTATACCAGGATGTGGGTTAAAGTCAGAAGATCCCATCATCTGTTGAACAAATGCATCTCTAGCTTCATTTTCAATTGGCAAGAGGCTATTCTGAGACTCTACCAAAGTCTGAGCGGGCTGGATTTCTAGCATATTTTTTTCCTGGAGCTTGGGTGTTTCATCATTGGTTTCCCCACTTGTACTTTTAAACAATTGGCTTTGGCAAAATAACTGCAAATTTTTCTTTTTTGATTTCCATCCTCCAGGAGCTGCATTATAGAGCTTTTTTGTTTGTCCCCACCTATCATGCTGCAACTTTTTAAATTCATTTCTTTTTAATCTGGCTAATGTGAAATTACTTTTCATGCTTAAGACTGGAGATCTCACCATGTTATGCAATATTTGCAATTTCCCTGCTGGTTTTGAAGGGGAGGATAGTGCAAACTTTTTAAAGTGCTTTCTGAAAGGGCAAGTACTAGGATCAGATTGTTTAGTTTCAGTCTTTGTCTCTCTAGTACTAACTACTTCTAAGGGATTGCGAGCATTTGCCTTTCTCACTAAAGAGAGAGACTGTGTTTCTGTAGTTTGCATAAACCAGGTGCAGAGTTCATTCATATTACACTTTTTCTGGAAAAGCATTTTTACAGGCGATGTTTCAAGTTCTACAAGGCAGGAGTCTAAAGGATTTGACATTTCAGTATTACAGTCTTGTTCAATGGGATCCCTTTTTTCACATACGCATTTTTCAAACTCACTTCCCCCCACACGCAACCAGGTATTAGTTATCTGTTCAAATCTATTATTTAGTTCTTCCAACAAAGTGTCACTTGAAGTGGAAGTAGGCCACCACCTGAGAGAGGGATTTGATGAAAATATGGGATCTGATGATACTTCATTAATGTGCCCGAATTCACCATCCTTAAGATCCTTTTTAGCATTTCCTGAATTTCTCAGCTCTGAGGTATCTTTGGATGCTGTGCTCTGATTTGATTGGGCATGTTTTTCCTTTTGCTCTTTAGCTTTTTTCAGATGGAGTTTGTAAGATTTATGTAGTAAGGCACTTCTACAAGTAAATGCACTAGAAGATGCTAATGAATGTAAAAAATGCAGTGAGGGTTTTCTGTCTCTGGCAGAATGTCTTGATGGAATTTCACGTTTTCTTGACAATGCTGTAGTAACATTGGGTGATCCATCCTCTCTAGAATCTTTCTGCACGTTCTTTACTTGGCCCATATTATTGCACAGTTGATTTTTTCTCTCCTGTGGAATATTTTTTTCTAACACATTCTGCTGTTGTAAAGGAGGCAAACCGTTGCTAATGCTCACTTTTCTTTCCTGAGGTGAAAGTCTACTAACAGTCACTAATATGCCAGAAATTTTTACTTTTGCTGGCCTACCAGGTTTTCGAACGGTGGTTAATGGTTTCTTAATCTGCCGTATGACATTGCTGCAAGGATGTGGCGATGCTGGGTTACTCTTGATAGGTCTGACATAGTCATAACCAGAGACCTCCTCCTTTTCAGTAGAAGGATTCTGAAAGGCTTTTACTATTTCAGTCAAAGAATTTCCAGTTTCTGTATTGTGCTTCACTTTGCTGGGGTCATTGGCAAAATTAGAATCAATATGTTGTGTGGGCAGCTTGCTAATTACATTTAGATTACCTTCAGAAACATGTCTCTTAGTTCTTCTTGACCTTCCAAAAACAACTGTCACAGTAATATTTTTGTTGCTGTTAGCTTCTTCCATTACTGCTGCATCAGACTTGATGCTTTTACCACCACTGCTAAGTTCAGGTCTAGCTTTTGTGCTTCCATTCATATCCATTTTTGGTTTTGGAGGCCGTCCAATAGGTCTCTTAACCTGCTTAACTACCTGAGGACCTATTTTCTTTGGTCTACCAGGTTTTCTTTTTAAAACCAATTCACTGCTACTGCTTGATTTCTCCACAACTTCATCATTTTTTTTCAAATCATTTACGTTAGCCTGACCAACTGGACAAGAGCTTGTAATTGCTTCTGCATAAACACAACTTGACTCCTCCTTGGTATCATTTTCACTGCAATCACAGTCCTTAACACAGACTGCATGAGAAAGGTCTCCTGTGGCCTGTTTGTCTAACAAAGTGTTCATGTGCCCTTGAAACAAACACAGATCTGTGCTTCCTTTAGGAGATGCAGCTGCAGATGTCAAAGTGTATTTGACTCCTTCATGACTATTGACCTCTGAAACAAACATAAGCTTAATAGGACTAGAATAGTTTAAGGGAGATGAGATCTCCCCAGCTTCAGGTGTTGCTTGCAAGTCCCCATTATTGGAAGTTGAGCTGGATGAACTAAAGGTCAGAGATTTCAAAAGGCCATCATTAATTTCTTGATCTATAACCATTTCTTGTTGGTTTGTGGTGACACAAATTGCTCTGATTTTACTGCTGCTTGGCACATGTGGATGTGAGAGGAAGCTTTGTCCTGTGTATCCCGTTTCACTTAGAGTGAAGGGTAAGCCCCTTCTAGCAGCTGGGTTCATAACCTGTTCATAAGCATTATCTTTTAATTTTTGGCTTATTTTGTAGCTATCCAATAATGAGTTGCTACTCCTGGCTAAGTTTAATGTATCTTCTAAACGCTCCACAACAACTTGCAGATTTGTGTCTCTCACAATTTTGCTTATATTTATGTCACTGCATCTTTCAGCATCTTTATTTATTTTAATGTTTTCCAAACTTTCTAAGGACTTTTTTGCACTGGATGACTTTCTAAACATGACATTGTTTGTTACATACACAGAGTACCATCCAGGAGGCACAATGTTACGTTTAGTTCTGCCCAAGATTTCATTATTCTCATCCTTTAGAGAAATCTGACCTGTCTCTTTTAAGGGTGCACCATCTCCTTGTGTATTCGGGAGTTTTGCCTGGCTGGCTGCAATAGCACTGTTTTCTGAAAGAACTAAAAAGCCAGAGCTGGTTTGAAAATTAGTAAGAGGTAGTTTGAAAGACTCTGTTTGGTGTACTGGAAAGCACATTGGTTTGGTTTGGCAATTCACATATGGGTTACTTTCAATATGTTGCAAAGCCTCATCTTCTATCACAGTAAAACTATGTCTTTTATTTGGATGTATTTTATCAATTTTTTTTGTAGATTTTTTTGCATTTCTCTCAGAAATTGACTTTTTTCTTACAAGAGTTTCATCAAGGCTTGCAAGCTCCCTCTTGATTTGCAAAGACTGTCGTCGAATGACTGGTGAATCAGGAGAATTATACGTTGCAAATAAAGTTTCCTGACGCTTGCGAAATCTTGTCTGGATAATTTTATTTTCCATTTGTTTATCATGTTGGCGAAGTAATTCCATAAAGCTGTAATCACTTGCCTTAGCATTATGCAAAAGAGACGTTACGAAGTCTCCTAACTTGACATCATTTTCTGGTGCCCTGTCACTGCTAGAAAGTTTTACAAGATTTGTTGCTATATCTGTAGTGTCTATTGATTTCAGCTTTTCATTAATGCGGTCCATTAAACCTTGAAAAATGGCAGAATGTTCACCTTGCTCAGACTTCTCAGAACTAATGTAATCATCACTGCTTTGGGGGTCTGTTGATATCCATGTTCCATCTGAACATTCGGTCTCTTTCCCTTTGCATGTTTTACCTCCATATTCAAATTCTTCTTTGCTTCCTTCAGCTGGCAAGAGGGACGGAGGCTGGTTGATGGATATTTCAAGCTTGTTGTTGTCCAAAGTCGGAAAATCCATAACCGATCCTTCCGATGATTCAAATTCTTTGCTGTGTACAGGTGACAGTGGAGGTGGTGATGGGCTGCGAGATCTATTTGCATTTTTAATGCCGCTTAAGAGATCACAGTCCTTAGCTGAGTATGTACATGCTGCTGCTTTCACAGAATGCCTGTTAGAGTTTTGCAATTGGTCAGCACAATACTTAGGAGAACTACATGCTTTGTTCACCATTGTCTTAATACATCCAATCGTTACAGCTTGGCATGACAAAGAATGGAAATCTTTAATACAAACAGAGAGAGGTGGTAAACAAGTGTTTGGCCTTTGATTTTGTAAACAGCACCTTTTCGTCAGCACATGTCCATCGCAATTGCAAAATGAAACGTGAACATCCTCTTCAGTAAGGGAACTGGGAGTTTCAGAGTGGACCAAATGTGTTTGCTTGCAACTGCAAACTATAGGAACATTCTCATCTTGTATTAAGAATTTTAACATAGCCAGAGTCTGTTGCCAGTGATATGAACAAAAAGACTCCAAAACTTTGCTTAATGTTGATTTTCCTTTCTCCAAATTAGCTGTTTCCTCTGAATTTGCATCAGCTGTTGAGCTTGAACTGAAAATGAAAACAAATCAAAACAAAATATAAATTACAGTAAAACACCACATCTAATGGTTGTTATAATGGTTAAACTCAAACCTAAAACCCTGAAGTTTACAAAACAGTTCTGCTCTATTTGCACTATTCAATCACACTTGCAAGTGTCACTAGCAATGATGTGCACCTTATTTTGTCAGTGACAGCACTACCATTAAGAAAAATAACCAGGAAGAAATTAGGGGCAAAAAGAACTATATCTATAATTACAATAATGTTAACTTTCTGATATTTCAAACTATTTTAGCCATTAATGAAGGAAAATCTCACCAAGAACCTGGTGAGCTTTGTATTACTCCCATTTCACTAACTGAGGCACAGAGAAGGTAAATGACTAAGGTCAAGGTTGTGGCAGAAGAAAGAATGGATCCATCTCTCCCAAATCCCACTCTTAGATATTTAAATATCCAAGTGTATTGAGTGCTTTTCAGGATATAACTTGAAGATATTTATAAGGATATTTTTATTTCTATATTTATTTTTAAAGAATACCTAACAAGCTAACAGAAAATGGGAAAAACAGCCTCTTGCTACTGTTATTGTTCTTTGAAGGTAAAAATTTGACTTCCAATTTTCAAATAAATTGCAGTGGTGCATCACAGGCTCTTCATTGGAATATATTACACACACACACACGTGCACACGCACACACATACAGAGATTCCTTCATTAAACAAAAACAGAGATAATTACCATTGGAATAAGTAACTTCTGTGATAAAGATTAATATCCTTTAAATCTCAAATGCAGGGTAGGCCTATATCTAGACAGGACTTTTGAGCAGTTGTTCTCAAAGATTGTACTAAAAATAAAATAACTTATAAAATACTATCTTAACTATTTAATCAATTTCTTATAAATTATTAAAACTAATGTCACTACTTACCTAATCAATCATTTATATTGAAAAGCTGAAAATTTTCCATGGTAGAAATTAATACAGGTATTTCTTCAATTAAATACAAAATCCTTATGCTGGATAGCAACTATCAACAGATAGTTAACACCTAGTTCAAATGTTTTACTGAAACCAATTGCATGAGCAGAAAATGTTAGAAGAATTCTGTTTTAGAAAAGTATGTATTATTTAAACATATCACCAAACTCTGAACATGACACTAACTTTTTTTCCTATTATCCCCTGTAATTTTTTTGTATTTAAGCCTATACTTAGAAAAACTTCATTTTGATTTGGTTTACAAGTATATTGATCAATGAACAAACATATTTAAAATTTAATGTGCTGTATTTATATAAAGTTACCTATTCATTAATTAACACATACTCAGAATTATTACATCACTAATAACTTTTAGCTCTAAGTTTCTTACTAGAAATTATTACATACAAATTTGTATTGTTATTGTCCTACACAGTTTAGAGCTTAAAAACAGCCAACTCTACATAATAGTTCTTTGTGTTTTTTCCTTCTCCTATAATATTCAGTATGAAATGGTATATATTCAAAATCAAGCATCTAGGTGATACTAACTTGTAAAAGTGCAAGATAATTGTGCTGGTATTAGTTGAAATTGTGATTATGTTTAAACTGAAATATTAAAGTCTTTAAATCCTCTTTGAACCTGCAATCTAAAGTAGAAACAACATTATTCAACAGAATGTCATTGTCAGGATTTAACTGTTTTTGCAATACCACTACTCTTCTCAGAGTCTGGCTTCAACTAATTCAGGAGTCACAAGGTGCTGAAATGTATCAACACTTGTGAAAACAAAGCTTATTCTAGCAATACAATAAAGGATAAAAGCTAATTGCCCTCCCCACCACCACGACTTTAATTAAACAATGTCTTGAAAGGCCAACTAGAAAAACTGACATGGCACCATGTCTTCATCTTCAATATTTCGTTTGTATATCAAGAGTAATTTTTTTAAGTACTAATTTGCTAAAAAGATAGCTACAGTACAGTCTTTTTTAGACTGAATCTTTAAACAGGTACTTTTCTGTCTGTCTAGACTTTCAAGGTAGGTCTGTAGTTTCACTGGAGAACTTTAATTGTAGAGAACCTGTATCCATAACTGCTACTTAAAGTCTGTTCAGTGTCTGGAGCCCTATAACCTTCTCAAAGTCAGTAACCAAAATTTCCACAGACCTCAAAACTGTTTTGCATTGGGTATGTGAAGATCAACTTGTTGTATAAAGGAATATCCTGGTTATCACAGACATACTGGACATTCCTCTAAAACAATTTCTTTCCTGGTTATCTACCCCTGTGTGATGTCTATGATCTGCTTTCCCTTAGCGTGAGTTAGTTTCTAAATTAGCTGACAGACAACTTCACCTATTGCAATAGTACCACACTCCAAATGATCTTCCAAGTTTGTGGAAACACATCAAGCCCTTACTCAATCACCATCTGGGAGCAGAGCTTACAACACAAAGCATTACAGCAGTACATTTTTCCCTGAAGTGTCTTTCTGAAGAGATGTCAATATATTTAAACAAACTAATATTTAGTAGCTTTTCAATAAAACTATGGAATTATGCTTCAGTCTCTTGCAATTCCTTCCTACAGCTCTTTAAATCTGCGTTGTCACACAGCAGTTTAGACTATCCTCAGGATAAAAGGCTTTAAGAGTAATTTCATAGAAGGAAGAGCTATCATTTTCACAACTGCATGCTTCCTTCACAGAACTCTTTTACATCTCCTCCAAACCACAGATAGAAAGATGGCTGGAGAGAGTAGGACGGAAAGGGAGGGGTTGGGGTGAGAAGGGCCAATGTGCACTGCTCACCCCCCATACCTTTGTGCAAGGCATCACTGCAGACAAAGGTAAAGCATGGAATGACACTATTTCCTTCCTGGAGGACAGGGGCAGTTAGTGACAAGGAGTGGGGACTGGCTGGAGTCCAAAACTGGCACAAAGGTTCATGATAAGGTTCATTACCTGCCTTTCAATGTATTATTTTACGTATAAAAGTAGTAAAACTTTGCCTCCTCCACAAAAACTATCAGGAAAGAGCTCTACCAGAGGACTCCCAGAAGAGGTCCTTCCCTAGAGGTATGTCTTCTGTCCTCTCAAGGCAGAGATAAGATAGATCAATCTAGCAAGTTCTCTACAGACTGGGAACAGGAACAAAACTGGAACAGAAAACATACTTTCAAGTACTCATACGAACGGCATAAACTATTACGCAAATATAAATCTGTCTTACAGAAATGTTCGTTTTCTGACTTTACTAAGTAAGTAAATACCTAAAAAAAGCTATATGTTATCTGTAATGTATAATTTTTAGCTGCAAACTAAAAAGGGTAACTGTTAGAAAATTAGTTCTCTGAATTTCTTCTCATTAATGAGCAATGAATCAATCTGAGAAAAGAAACCATCCTAAAAGCTGCTAGTTCTGATGAAATTCTCATAGCAAGTTAGTCATTATGTGCTTAATTGGTACAGTTCTTGATCTTATGCCACTGCTAATAAACTTGTACCTCAGGAATAAGTCAAATAAGTCAGTGTACAGGTTTTTGTTTCTTTCTTATTTTTTTACTGAATGAGCAAATCAATCACACATCAGTGTTGTAAATTTATGTGCAAAAGCATTGAAGTGCTTTACTACAAATTACAACGTAGAAACACGTTAACTAAACAATTAAATTCATACAATCAGATTTAGGAATATAACAACACAAAGAAGAAACAGAATTACAGTACATTTACAACACAAGACAAATACATGGAATTCATTAGAAAATATTGTAATAAATAATTCATGAATTATAGTGCAATTGATTTATGCATAAATATAACTAATTGCCTAAAAATCAGTTGTTAACAAAAATCTGTCAAAAATCAAGGCAGCCACAGAGTTTTACTAAATTACTGCGACAATGGAAATACTGCAATTAAAAAACAAATACAAGTATTTGTACTGTAAACAACTAAAAAAATCAGTCTCACTAAAGTTAATATACAATTTAATATAAAATTGTCATTAGCTACCAGAAATGGTTTAAACAGCTTTACTGAGCAGTAGTTCTAAAAACAGAGGCACTGTTTTTTAATATAAAATACTTGAGAAACATTCAAATAAGTAGAAAGCATGTAGGGCTTGCTTTCACCTTCATTTAAAAGTCTGCTGAAACAGGAATTTTCAGAAATTGTCAATTACTAAGTAGTGACTGGTAACTGAATTTATAAAACAGTTCAAAACGTATAATTTAAATGACAATTAATGAAATATATAGGGGTTGGGGAAGGAGAATTTACACATTTCCCTGCCTTTCCTTAGTTGTGTAATTAAAGGTTAGCCTAATAATTAGAAACAAATAATTCTGTTCTTTTAAACACTTACAGGTTGAGTATCATCTATAAACTATCAAAAAATATCTTAATTACTATTTCTGACCAAAAAATAAATACAAATACTAAAATGTTGAAAATTAATTATAATATTACATACAAAACTACTGAGTACTGTTAAGTCAATAGTAAAATGATCCCTGATTTTATGAATCCTGTTAAATTTTTGGTCAGGTCATCTTTTAAACGATATAAAAAGAGTACTGTTACTTGCCTTCAATATAAAGTTCTGACTCAAATTTCTAACTTTGTCTGAGGAGTAGAAAACATCAGTATGGTACAAATAGTAGGCAATGTATTGAAGCCCCAGATTTTTGCAAGTAAAACTGTATAAAGACAGATGTTGAAACGTTTACGTTTTTTCAACTGCATTTTTCAGTGGGGATATATTCACAAATTAATCCTTCTGGCCCTCACAAAATATGGCTTAATTCTTTTAAAACGAAAAGATGACCCTGACACCTGCTCTTCTGCAAACTCTTGATCAGGTATACTTCTGCTTAAAATCTTAGAATCATAGAATCTGAGTTGGAAGGGACCCATCAGGATCATCGAGTCCAACTCCTGGCCCTGCACAGGACACCCCAAGAATCACACCATGTGCCTGAGAGATTCATTCTGTAATATGCAAGTAAACCTTAATGACTGAAGGAGATTCAGTGTAGATCTGAGAGACCAAAGAACTGAGATACTGGTTGTGCAGTTTCAGAGGATTATTCTGTTTTAAAATAGGAGTTATTTTTTAGTAGTGTTAATAGATATGGGCTAGATTTTGCCATCAGTATTGCAGTATGCTCTCCACTGAATTTAATGGTAAGTTTATCTATAAATAAAATTACCTGATGTGGCCCATATGTATCCAATGTTCCAATTCACTTATATAATTAACCCATACACATGCAAATTTAAGTGGGGGAAAAAAATATGTGCATGTGTACCACACGTATAAAAGTTGAAGGAAAATCTTTTTCTAGGCCAAATTAGATGCAAACAGAAAAAAATACATGTTAAGAGGAAAAGGGCATTGATGTTCAATAGTAAATGTATGAAGCAAGCCCCCCATTCATATGTAGACATATGCTTTTGATATTACATAAAAAAATTAAGTGTGATAAAAAGTCCAATGTAAATACTTTGAAATTTATGTAAAAACTGCAATGTGAAGGTAATTGGTCTCCCTTAAATTCTATTAAAAGTTACGTATTTAAAATGAACTAACTTCTAACTACCAAATTTATAAAGACTTTATATTATTGAAAGTTCAAAACAGCTTCACTGTTTAATATTTGTATTTCTATCAAGACCCTGAACTGCAAATTTGGTTATTAGCAAAATGATAATGTAACTTGGTATTCATTTTGATAAACTGAAAATGTTTTGAAATGTCACAGCAGCAAATACATTACAGTTACAGTGAGGTTTTTCAATAGGAGTGTGACACAATCCTTAAATAAATTTTAAGTAGTCATAACATCAACTAACCAGCACGTTTAAACAAAAAAACAAACAAACCCAAACCATTCGTAAGCTCATTCTGTGCACATTATGAACATGCTCTAAGATGCATTCCAACTTTCTTTTTAAACCTTACAAGTTACCTTAATCATCAAACTAAAAAGGAAAATTATGTTAAAGTTTAAATTATTTTATGCTCTTAGTATTCCATCTTATTTCATATTTAATAATTCTATAACTACAGTAACTTCTCAGATTTCATAAGTGTACACTTTGTAAACACCAATTTCTTTCTAAACAAACAACAAAATTTTCTTAAAATGATAAAAAAATGCAGTTTATGCCTGCTAAACACACATTTTTAGTAATGAAATGTTTTCCTTACTTGTATTGGATATTTAAGTAACGATAAACTTTTTTCTTTCACAGAATGTACTATATCCTACTAATACTTCACAAATCCACTTCCTTGTAAGGAACTAGCCTTTTTTTTTTTTCTTTAAATCCATTGCTTTGTATAATCTGAGTTACTTACAATTTATTGCAAGTATTTTGTGAACTATAAAAGTCTGCTAACCCTTGGTTGTGTATTTCCATAATAAGATGGATAATTGAATGGGTAAAGTGGTTCTCCACCAATTAAAAATTATGCTTCACATGACAAATACTTCTTTTCCCAAAACATCTTTATGCTATTGACTACTAAATAAAACCTGAATCTCTTCACCTATTTATACAAGGATTATATTAAATACACACTATCAGAATTAAGTGAGCAACTCTATAATTCTGTCCACAGTGAAAACCCTGAATAAAACTATTTTTCAAAAGGCATGTATGTGGTTTTTGATCTGTATAGTTTCATGTCTTCTGTCAGAGTGAGCATATGTATTTCTCACATAGTGTGTGTATACAGACATACATACACACACACACAAAACAATTCGCTAACAATTATTCTACACAGGCTTGCTACTATTTTTGCAGCTGCCAGTCCCTGAATCTGTCATATTAAATAAGCCAGTATCTGGTAATCGGAGTTTCTTCTTCGGTGGAGTCTTCAATGTTCCAGATCTTTCTTTTACTTTATATTCTAAAGTGCTGTGAGGTACCCCATAAATTCCTTGTGCTTTGGAAACACTCATTTTCCCACTCATTACCATTGCAATTGCTTCTTCCATTATTTCGTGATCATACTGCCGATAGCGGCCACGTTTTTTTCTTGGTTGCTTATTATCTTTACGATCCAAACTATCTTCTGTATTTTCTGAGGTTCCATCTACTGTCCCATTCTTAGCATTAAGACACAAAGGAGAGAGGTCCCCATGCAGAAAGTAGGAGTCAACACTTGAGTGAGTTACAGGTCCAGAACATTCAATTTTGTTCTGTTTAGGGAGGATATTTTTCAATTTTTGAAGAGCTGATCCTTCTAAGACTGAGGAGGTTTTAGAAACGTGGTACATAACATCCAGAAGACCAGCAGTATCAGACTGTGGTTTGGACACAGAACTTATTCTTAGCTGAGGAATTTTTAATTGTACAGTAGGACTTGAAGTTTCATATTGTAGATTTTCACTTTTCTCTTTAAATTGAGTGACCATTCTCTGTAGAGTTAACTGGTGGAGGTAACTGGAAGCTGTTGGGAATTTTAATTCTGAGGTTTCAAGTAGACTGAGTTTACTTTTTTCTGTGCGCTCTGCTTGAGCTCTTGCCCACAAGGCTACTTTTTGTAGGACTGCACAAGTTTCTTTACTGTCTTTAAATGAATAACTATCATTGAAATCTCGAGTTTTATTTTTAAAAGGTGCAGGCTTTCCTGCTGGTAAGGCTTCTAAGTGGAGAAGTAAAGTTTTTTGAGGTATGCCATAAAGTATGCCTGCTTTATTTATGTCCAGTGCTCCAGACTGAATGTCTTTCAAAGCTTTTGAGAGCAAACCATCTGCAAACTCAGCACTTCTTTCCACATAGTCCTCTCTGTTTCTGTGTAGTCTCCTGGATGGATGGAATGAAACGATGGTAAACTGATGTATGAGAGACTCTCACACAGCTATGGAAGGGAAGGGTCCACTCCTTTATTATACTCCTTGCTTCGGTAACATCACTGCTTCTGATACTTTTTAGCCTTTGAGATGTGGTAGTTAAATGATTATCCTAGCAAAATGTTACAGTTCTGGTAGGACAGTGCGTCAAAAATCATACGGTGGCTTCTACAGCAGCCCTTCCAAGAACTTTATATCCTAGCTCAGTATTTGATAATAGTCTCATGTGCTTGTTATATTCCCTTGTTCACATGCTTGCAGAGCAACACTGTTATAATTTTAGTTATACAATTAACATTCCGTTAAATACCCAAATCCTGAAGGAGTTTTTGTTAGTAGAAACGTGACGTTACCGCTAAACAAGTAATAAAAGAGTCAACCCCCTCATAGAAAATTTGCAGCAATAAGTACATAACTACACACAAACATCCCAGACTTACACGAAACTAGGCTTTCTACAACAGTAAGATAAAAGTGCTGTCGTTAACAATCAAGTCCATTTTCGCAAAATGAGACACAGTTTTAGAAACTTCTAGTCACTACTTACAGCTCACTAGTTACAAAGTCATACTCATTTTCAAACTTCTTCGTATGAGCAAATTAATAAAATGCACTTTTACATCATTCAACAAATACTGCTACTGTAGTCCTATTTGTAATAAGTTATTTGGTAAGACGTACAGGTGACAAAAAGGGTCCTGCTATGGCTAGTGGATGGGAGGATGCCAAGATCATAAAATCCAACAAAACAATGCATTTCACTAATTTTGTGGTAGCTTTCAGCAGATGCAATAACATTCTCCATGCTGAATAAAAACATTTAACCATTTGCCACCACACACCATAGTCAGAACCATGATGTAAGTTTAAGTATGATGATTAAGAGCTCTCTCTCACGCGCTTGCTCTCTCTTATTAAAGAATATTATAGATAATAGTCATTTAACTTGTTCATGTTAGTTGAAGAACATTTTACATCTAATTATTAACGTGGTCATTTTTGTCCAAAATTGAAGTTTCCTAAATAAACTCTAAAAGAATTATTTGCATTTTCTTCTACTATTCTATTACTTTTAATGTGTTATGTAATCAATTTTCAGGTAAGTTTTAGTAACATGAACTAAAGTTTGGTGATTGTTCTGATAACTTTTCTTTAAACAGAAAAAAAGGAAAAAGACAAATGAAACATATGATATATACATAGACACACACTTATGAGTGACGAAAATTCTTTTGAAAGCAAAATAGGAACCACATGTGTGTGCCAGTATATACAAGTATGTTATGAACATAAAACCTGACCAGAGAAGAGGAACCCGGATTGTCTTTTAGATAAGCCAAAGAGAGTCCTAAATGTTGCTTACCCAGACACTGAGTTTTCAGAACACAATGGATCATATTTTGGTTCTTCCAACCTTGCGCTTTTCTTTGTAGAGAGATCTAGCACTCCATCCCCTGCAAAGAACGAGTAGTGATGATAACAGCGGTTTAAGGATGATCTCAAAGATTTTGTTAGCAAATATTTTTTACCTATGGCACAACTTTCAAGCAGCTACTTTATCTTGTAAAATTTCTGGCACCATATTCTGTTAACAATGTCAGCCATTAGCAAATGACTTTGTACATTTCATTTGGAAAAACACTTTTTTAAAATATGGAAAAAAATAAAGCGTAAATCCATTCGGAAAGAATAAAATCTAAAAGAATCTGTATTAAACAAAAACATGACTGCTTTCCTTAAAATCATATATGCATCTAGATTGCACTGTTTACTTTCAAGGCAAGCAAAACAATGCACTGGATATTACTATTATTATTATTCATATTTACATACTGTAAGCAAACAAGTCTGATGCTGAAGTTAAAATTGACCTAACTAAATCCTAGGCTTACAGGATAATTCAGGTTAATAAGGATCTCAGGAGGCCTTTAGACCAACCTCCTGCTCAGAGTAGGGTCAGCTATGAGACCAGACCAGGTAACTGGATAAGAAGGTAGTACTCCAGCAACTGGGAAGCAAGCTTGAACCCAGTACAGGGTTTTAAGAAAATGAGACCTATGCCATTAAAGGTTTTAACAGTTTATTTATAGATATTCCTCCTGCTGCCTCCCCATATATGCAATAACGAAATTAAGAGAAACAGGAAGAGGTGGGAGTCTGGGGTGGGAGTCTGCTCTGTTAAGTCACTGGTAAATGCTAAATTCAAGATTTATAGCTGGCTCTTGAAGTCTATGAAGCACTGAAATAGGAAAACATACTTTAAAAAAAAATCAGTATTTAAAAACATTGAAAACTAAAGAAACTAATTAGCACTTGAAATACTACTTTTACTTTAAAGGTTTTTCTTAAAAAAAAAAAAATCAATCACATTTTAATTATAATAAGTCCCCTGAATATATTTAATTTCATACCTTTCTTCCTTGGTTCTCTGTTTCAAACTTGGGCTGTTTTGTGTGCCTGAGCTCTGCGAATTCAATTTTGAGTTTCAACATGTAGCTCAACATTCAGCTCTACAATCACCCTTATACTACCCCTTATTACATTTACAGTGTCATTTTCATGTTACTGGTTATTATTTCTAAAGCATCAATCAACTGTATATATTCTCCCACAGGCTAAGATGCAGACATGAAGCACTGGCTGAAGAATCCAAATGCCAACAATCGAATAAAAAGTCAGGAACATGCTTTGGGTACCTCTCCTTTATACCAATAATGCAAAGAAATAGAGCTTTGTGTAATAATCAAATCCAACTATTTGTTTTGGACTGCTTTCTGACTGTTCTTCCGCAACTATTTTGCAGGAGAAGGGTAGACAAAGTAACATCATGAGTCAGCATTAGGAGAAAAATATTTATAAATATGCCACTTGTCAAAGATGCTCCTTTTCTCCTGAATAAATTCCTTTCAAAGTCTTCCTTAACCCTAAGAAAGTTAAAGGAAGGGCTAATATTAATCAACCTCCCTGCAGTGATATTAAAGAAGAAAAAGCCAATTAAAACCACTACAGAAAAACTCTACAGGGACTATTTGGCCCACCGAATACTCAAGCTTGCAGTGTTCCCAAGTCCTGTGCAAGACAGATTTTATATGCTGTGTTCTGATAGTCATGCAAAGGACATCTCATTCTTAAGTGTTCGTGTGTTCCCTTTCACAACAGTTTTCCCATCTGCAATTGATATTCATAGGTAATATGATAAAGTTTAGAGGAGATCACTGGAGAAAGTCTCTGGAGAAAAAACTACTTTAAAGTTGACAACTCATCAAGCAATGAAGAGCTAATCATCTCTAACCAATTTACAAAAAAAACCTTCAAGCTAACTAAATTTTTACCAAAAAAAAAAAAAAAAAAAAAAAAAAAAAGCCCCAACAAAAAAACCCCAAAGGTTCTGATAAGATTCCATAATGAAATCTGACCAAAATAATTTTCATTTCCAGTCTTTCAGAATTGGCTTTGACAACACAAGGCTAGCGTTAAGTTGAAAAATTACTAAAAAGAACACAGTACTGAAAAATGGAGGTTTCTGAAACAAAAAATTAGATATATTTTGGGCCCCTAAAGGGTAAGCAGAACTGAAGTAATTTCAGATTCAAGATCGTTTCTCCAACTCAGCCAAATGCATTAAGTCCATGACACTTCCCTGAAGACAATGCTTTATGGGAAAACAATACTCAGTAAAAAGAACCATGCAAGAAATTTGATATCCACACAAAATACCAGAAAAAGTCATTGCACTTCAGATTTTTATTCAGTGATTTCACTTGAATAAAAAAAACCCAAAAACCAGAAAGCAAGAACCAAACCAAACCAAACAAAAATACCCTCATAAAAACCCACCTCTAATTGGTAGGCAAGTGAGAGCATTTGCTATAAAGCCTTAAGACATAATGAAATCCCACCTAATGAAAGGAACATATGTAAATATACATAGCAATACCAAAGTTCACTTTGGTACATTAGGTACAAGACCAAAAAGTTTGTGAAGGGGCATCCTATATGTGGACAATGAACTTGTTACTTGCAAGGTAGGAGTAGTTTTCTCTAAACTGAGCCAGAACTTTCTGTTATTTCTTATCGAATAACTCAAAACAGGTAATAAAGCAAGAATTCTGGACAGGAACTGAATGATATCAGGAACAGAAAAACTATTCTCTAGAGTGGTTTTAATAAAAAACATGAAATTACTTCCACTCTTTAGCTAAAGCCATGACTACTAAGATGACAGTCTTCATAAACAATACTATGTAACACTGGATAATACGGAAAAATTCTTTGATGTTTTTCAGATGCGCTACTCATGGTCTTCTAATGAAGGTATTTCTGTGCAAATTAAATCATTTTGATCTTCAAAGAAATGGCTCAACCTCTGCCCTTTGCTTCTCAGCACCACATCATCAGGTAACTAAGACATAATTACATGTGAGCAAAGTTCATCTTCAAAATAATTAGGATCACAATCATTTGAAACTCCTCCTGACCAGTGATGTTAGAGAAACAGGGAGGAGAAGAGGAAGCAACACAAACCATATGGGTCAACCTTGAGTTCTTACAATCGGTATTTCTGCACTGATTTTAGCAAATGTCTGGGTTTCAGGAGATCTCTCACTAGCTATAATGAACTTTCTTATTGGATCAGACAACCTACTCTAGTGAGTTCTCAGTATCCAGAGATGGCAGGCACTCTACTCCTAGTGTGGCCAAGTAGTGGGTGTCCACAGCATGGTCTTGGCAGCATCTGTTAGGACGGGCCAGGGCCTGTGCCAGACAGAGACAGTCCTGGCTGGCTCCAACAGACCCACTGCAGGGCACAGCTGAACCCAGCGTCATTTGGGCTGAACCTCTAGGAAATCACATTTAAGAATGGGGAAAAAGTGCCAGATGGACAGAGAAAACAGGAAGAAAAGAATCAAGAAATAGCAGAGGAAAGCCCAACAGCAGAGAGAAACCATTGGGTACAGGCTGTGGACACTGCACACCCACTACCCTTGCATCACAGGGGTGGGCTGTAGTGCAATGTGAACAAATACCTGCTCCATAACCTGCAGTGGAACACCTGCTTCACTGTGGCCCTCTCCCTGTGCTCCACAGAAATACCTACTCTGATTTCTGGAGCACCTCCCTTCCCCTTTCTCTCATCTTGTTGTTCACTGTGCTGTTTATCACTCCTCTGCCTGTCCAGCATTTCTGCACTTTCTTAAGTGCGCTTCCACAGTGGCATGAGCCTCCCTGATGAGCTCCACTTGAGTCTCTGTTGCAGAGCTGGCTCTGCCTTGCACAGGGAAGCCCTGACAGATGCCACCCTACAGCACACCCCAACTACTAAAACTTTGCCATGTAAGCCCAACACACAGGGGTATCAGGTCCTGAAGTGACAGATCTGAGTGTTTTTTGGAGTGCTTCAGAGATGGCCTGTAGGTAATGGAGGAAAGTAAAAAGTTTTCTGCAATGGAGAACTTCGGTGGCAAAACCTTTTTTCAGTGTTGAGCTGGCACTTAGCTTGGGTCTGCTCAGTGCCAAAACAACTGCTTCTAGTAATCTGGAAAATAGTTTACACCCTCCTCTCAAGTGCAAGAATCACTGCCATAGTAAAGAAACAAGACTGTCTGTTCAAAGACAACTACCATAAATACAAAGCAGCTGCCTAAACAGAAAATGAACATACAGCATTTATATTTAAGTAATTATCTGCTTAACAGGATTTGAATTGAAAAGACTTCAATTTTGAGGATCTACCAAATTTGAACAAATTTGAACTTCCTACTCTGTTATTGCCAATTCATTTGGAAATCCTAACAGGAATTACAAATAGCAAATGGTAAGGAGAGTTGCATGACAATTAAATGATACTACTAAGAAAGGAATCCTGGTATAGCTTTTTAAGTCTCCAGACTGTGTTAGAAACAGAAATATGTATTTTTAAAAATATATCCAATTAAAAAATGTAAGCATGTGACACTTCACTATAAAGAAGCTTCCTTCAGGCAAATACAGAAGTGAGAGAGAGGCAGAATAACACACAGTCCCTGACAAAAGCTAATTGAAATAACTTTTTCATGAATCTTTACACATGGAACACAATGCAAATAAAATGTGGAAGCAGACTTTCTTCATCTTGATCTTATTTGCTTGTGTTGCCATCACTACAGTGAAAAGCTAAAATAGCTCAAAATTGGTATGTTCGTAGGAAACAGGAAGCACAAAACAACTTTCCTGATAGGTAAGATGTTCAAGCCACCTTTCTCCAACTACACTCTTATTTCATCAGCAGCTCTAAATTTCCCAGCAAGACCAGTACCTTTAACATCTGCAAAGCACTCCAGCAAACACGGCAGTTTAAGTTCTGATAATCTTCAGTATCTTACATAGTTTACTGTGTTACTTGTATACTATGGGTGCTGAGCAACTACTTTAGCCTAAGCTGTTTCACTGAAGGTGCACATTCCTAAACTTGTTGTTTAGCCTTATTGTAAAAAACCCCTCCAATTATATTAAAACCAAAAGATTTAAATATCTTAATTTCTCTATATTTAAAGTTTTTCTTAGACAAAAGATTAATGGATTTTCAAATAGCTGAGGGTGGCAGCACAACTTTCTTTCTGTCCCTGCCCTGTTCACCCTCTGCCTTCCCTTTCATTCCTCTAAGATTTATTTGGGCTCAGCAACAACTAGAACCTGTCATTGGGGACTTTGCTCCCTCATGGACATTTAAAACCAGTTATTTATAAGCAGCTGTTGAAGCAAGCAAAAAGCAATAGTACTGGTATCAGGAAAAGTATTTTCTATTGCCCTTGCAAAAGAAACGTGCCTCAACTTGGCCCATTATAAATCTCTAAAATCTGTAGTTCATCCATAGCAGAAAGAACAACAGATACTTTCTCCAGATTTAATCTGCACAAGGTATTTATTAAACCCAGGCACTAACTGGTTTCTGCCGACCACACAGAATAAAAGCAGAAATGCCACTATTTCTTAAAGCAGTTGCTGTCAAAGAGAACGGATGTTTGAAATTTGATCTAGAATAGGTTTACTTAGCACGAGAAATCCATGTCAGAGTTTTCTGTCCCCAAGGACGTCATCTAATTAAAGACTGCATCATTAGGCATACACAGAGCAGATCTGCTCTCATTCTGACAATATATATTAAAAAAAACCAAACAAACTCCAAATGAAATGAAACCCAAACCATTTAGTTCTGCCTTCTTTCAACTTTTTTAGTATGGTACGTGACAAAAGGTCAACTTTTCCCTTTGGTTGGCAGTAGTACAGGATTAACATAGACCCTTACATCTGTAAAAGACAAAAGCTGCTTTCGCCACTTTTTTCACTTTCAGTTGCACATGACAGTCACAACTATTCCTGAAAACTGCTGCTAATCCAAATCTAGTTCAAAGTCCAAAACACTCTTGTGATTATACTGTTATCAGTTTTGGATAGCAATATTCCTTGAGGCAAAGAAATAATTTCCTTTATGAAAATGATAGTGAGACAGACTTTATTTCTCTAGCTTTACTTTCAATTAAGAAAGCTCTACTGATCTATAATGATTAAGGTATGAAGTATGGAAATTTCCTTCCGAATTAATCTTCTCTTTCTATCATTCTAACCAGCCTGTATTTAGGAATCAAAGTGTCCAAGGGCTGATGCTGACTGAGTGACATTTGCTCTCAGAAATCCCAGTATCTTTCTTGCTTTTCTCAGGCTTCTACCAGAATCACTGTTACCTGTGAGAGCCCCAGGTGAGCTGACTTAGATTCAGTATTCCAAAGGTGTGAAATTCCAATACCTGTTATTTAACCCAGGCACTCAGAAAGGAGAATATTTATCTGCTAACACATACTATGAAAAATGTTTCCAGAAAGAATGTGGAGTTTTTTTGTAGTTTTTTTTTTTTTAACACAGTTCTCTTATAACATTTTTCAAGGTGTTTAAAGGAAAATGTATGAGTTTTCTTTCAGTATTAAGCTGATGCAATATCAATTTTCCTTCAACCTTTTTTTAAACACATAGGATAACTTTTTTATCCTGTATACTGTTACTATTTGGAAAGGCAAAAAACATATTTGACATGGAAGTTTATTTTTTAATGGAATAAGATGCCATGAAGTAATAAATGACAGCAAAACACCAATTAGTAGATATAGAAGTTTACCTTGCTGAGTATTCTGTTCTTGAGTTCGATTCACAGTGAGGTCTAGAGGGCTATCCTGTTCTTCCTGAAGGGAGTTTTCCATTTGGTTCATTTGGACACTTTTACACATCAGACTTGGTTCAAACGATGAACCATTTCTGTTCTCTTGAATTTTGCTACTTTTTGAAATGTACTCAATCGCAAACTGACGGATCATTTTTTTCATTAATTCCTGAGCAACTAGGGGAATGTTAGGATCACAGTTCTGAGGAAGATCTAGGAATAAAAAAAACAGGCAACAGATATATTAAGAGTCAAACTTAATTACTTTTCTTGTAATAAATGCTTCCTATAAGCACACAAATGTGTGTAATAAGTACATGTGTAATGAACATAATAATTCAGACATCTAATAACTTTTTCTTATGAGCATTCCTAACTGGAGATCACTTGGAAGAACATATTTAGCAGAGACCAGTGATTTTTACTATATTCATTTATAATAGCATGCAAGTAAGACTATGTGGGTTGCATTATTTATGGGAGTCAGAATGTGCATTTACTATTGGCAGTAAGTTGAATTTTCATTTGTAGATTTTCTAGTTTTGAAAATAAAGAATTTTGAATAAAACCAGTGAAAGTTAAATGAGCTGTGAATTAATACAGAAAGAAGTTACTTTCAAAGAACAACCATAACAAAATAATGTATAGTAAAGTGTAGTTCTATAGATTAACATAGCATAGAACACTTGAAATTTTGAGGAACTAACCTTAAAAAGAAAAAAAAAAAAAAAAGAGAGATTTATTTCACCTTCATATTAGATTATAATACCCACTGTAGATTCAGGATTGAAATGTCAAAACTGATATGATGCTACTTAAAATGTTACATACAATTTAAGGTAATACAAGCAATTGAATAAAAAAATAAAGCTCTAAGTTTTTATTGTAAAATCTTATAGGATTTTCAGAATATTTCTTTAGTGCCACCAATGAAAACACTTTTAAGAAAACCTTTAATTCCTCTTCTACGCTTGGAGTATTCTTTTATTTGCTTATGTATGTAACAGTCCCATGGAAAGTAGTATTTCAATTTAGAAACAAAAACAACAAAACATGAGATACCTATGACTTTATTTGAATCTTATCTGTCAGCTAGAAAAAAGTTAAACCTCTTACTAACAAATATAGCTGAAACAACATTTTTGAATCACCATAAAGAATCCTAACAGAAGCACCATAAATATAAAATAATAAATATATAATAATAATAAAATAAAGATGTGTAACCTAACATAAATAAGCTGTGTTACTACACTGATGACTGCAATACTTCATTTCCCAAGACAAGCAAAACTGCCCATGCTCAGAGATCCATGCCTTCCTTGAAGAGGCAGTAGTAGTACTCACTTCACTATCCCACTCTTCCTTCTTTCCTTCTACTCTACACACATACACACCCCCTCACACCAAATATCCTTTTCAATGTTTTAACTCTGTCCTTCCTTGAGTTCACAGGTAATGTTTCCAATCAAGAAGGGACAATGATATAGAGATTTAAAAGTGTGACAGTGATACAGGAGAACTAGCTTTAGGTCCATGAAAGGAATAGCAAAGGACATGTTCTGTAGTTACTGGGATACTACAGTTAGTCTGAAACAGATAAGACAGATGAGTTTTGTTTTCACGGAAGTGGAGAAACTGAAAGGCCTGGACTGGGGAGATGTTTGCATGCAAAGTGTACATTTCCTAATAGGTAGTTTGCAGGACCATATATTTGCTCAAGCATTTTACGGCAATGAAGCTTTAACCATCGATTAGCAAGAGAGTGACAGCTGAGACTCATCAAATAATGCTGTTCAAGTTTAAGATGAATGCACAGAAGATTTTTTGCTTGTTTGTTTCAGGTTTATTCAAAATATTCCATTTTGAGAATTAATTTTCACCAACAGAGCATTTCAAGGAATTACAAACCCACACCTATGAGATCTGCTGTTCGGATGCTTCCTCTCAAGACCTTTTGGTTGGCCTCTCAGTAGTGCTTTATGAGGAACAAGTGAAGGTCCAAGATTCCCAAAGACTGAGTACATGCTAGACATCTTGGCCTCAAGAGAACTTATCCAAGGCATAACAAAAGTCTGTTTATGGTTAAAGCTCTAACTTCTGACAACCTTTTAACCAGATCTCTACCCCAATATCTAAAATTGACAGGCGTTTCTAGAAGAGAGGTATGAGGTAAAATTCAAACTGATGGAGAAAAGAGAAGGATCTCTCCCTGCCATGTAACATCCATGCATTAGTATTCTTTGTTTATATTATTATTTCCTGACCCTAAATCATGAAGCCAGAAAATGTTCAACTGGAATTTTATCATCCTAGAGACACACTTACAAGTAAAGAAAAAATTCAACAGATATTGAACTAGTAAGGTAATAGGTGTAAAAGTGCTTATGTATATGTAAAATATAACAAAAGAACAAAGAAAGTTAAGAGGTAAAACGGAATAACTGAATTATCTAGGAACAAGAGTGTTTGCATGAGAGGGAAATGTTACTTCTAGACAACAAAAACTACTGATCAATAGCTTAGCTTAAAAAAAAACCCCACCAAAACAGACCCAAACAAAAATCTGACAGTCTGTAATCAAGAAACTCATAGAAAGTTAATTATACAAAACATTATCATATTACATAGGATAATATAATCATACTATTACACTGAATAGTCTACCAGATATCTGGTCTGGAGTGACCCTGCTTATATAGAGAAATTATTTTTTTGCATGTACCCAAGAAAAACTACTTCAGTGGCTTCTGGATAACAGGGGACCATTGCTGCAAATGGGAGAGAAAAGTTATTTTTAAGGCACAGATCACACCAGGATGTAACAAGCAAAAGAGCAGAGAGTGCAGGGGACACCTGCCATTAGCTGAAAGACACAAAAGCCTGGAACAAATTTCTCCTTATTAATCACCATCCCCTGCATCAGTTATTATAAAACTGCACAACAAAACTCATTCAGAACTGTCAAGTTTCTACTGCCTCCTATTCCAGTTTAGTCTATTCCCACTGGTAATGGCCAAGCATTTATTGCTCTTAGACACTTGAAGGAGAAGTCAGCTTTTCCATTAGGAGCAAAGTCATCTTTCACCTAGTTGGAATAACAAAAGATTTTTTTTTTGTTCTTATAACAAGTTCTTCAGTATTAGTTTTCTTTTTTTTTTTTTTAACTTCCAGATATTCCCTATGGAAAAATAAATGCAGCAGAACTTCTCATATATTCAGCTGCTATAGCTATTGGCAATTTAGAGATTCTAAGTTAATTTACTCTAAAAAGGTAATATGGGGGGAAGGGGTGTGTGTGTGTGTATATCTCTGAGCATATGATCCAAAAGATGTGCTCCAGGGATGCATCTGAAGTGCTCTTGCTGCTAATGCAAATTCAATCTACAGGGTCAGACTCAGGTAGTCTAAGATTAACTACCATAAATGCAAATGTTGCTATCACATTGACTGTTCTATAATGTAAATCATTAAATGGTAAATCATGTTGGAAGTACCTCGGGAGGTCTCTCATAAAACTGCTTGTTCAAAGCAGGGTCAACTATGAGGTCAAATCAGGTTTCTCTGGACTTTATGCAGTTAGGTCAGGAGTATTCCACAGATGGAAACTGTACAACCTCTCTGGGTAGCATGTTCCACTGCCTGCCTGTCCTCATTTTACCTTACATAAATAAGAACCTCAAATTTCAACTTGTCTGTAATCTGTCATTATCTTGCTATGCACCATTGTAAAGGCTTTTACTCTGTCTTAGAATCGTTCAATATTCTAAGTTGGAAAAGACCCATCAGGATCATCAAGTCCAACCCCTAGCCCTGCACAGGACATTCCAAGAATTTGTCCAAATGCTTCCTGAACTCTGTCGGGCTTGGTGCTATGACCACTTCAGTGTTCCAGTGCCCAACCACACTCTGTGGGAAGAACCTTTTTCTAATATCCAACCTAAACCTCCCCTGACACAACTTCAGGCCATTCCCTTGGGTCCTGTCACTGGTCACCACAGAGAAGAGATCAGTGCCTGCCCCTCCTCTTCCTCTCATGAAGAAGTTGTAACTGCAGTGAGGTCTCCCCTAAGTTTCCTCTTCTCCAGGCTGAAAAGACCATGTGAACTCAAGTGCTCCTAATACGGCTTCCTCTCAAAGCCCTTCACCATCTTTGTTGCCCTTTTTTCGAAGCTCTCTAAAGACTTAATGTCTTTTTTATATTGTGGCACCCAAAACTCCACACAGCATTCAAGGTGAGGCTGCCCCAGTGCAGAGCAGAGCAGGACAATCCCCTCCCTTGACTGGCTGGTGATGCTTTGCCTGATGCCCCCCAGGACACAGTTGGCCCTCCTGGCTGCCAGGCCACTGCTGACTCATATTCAACTTGCTGTTGACCAGGACCCCCAGGTCCCTTTCCGTGGCCCTGCTTTCCAGCATCTCATTCCTCAGTTTGCATATATATTCAGAGTTGCTGGAAATCTACTTTTGATCCATTACTATTAACGCTGGTTTGCTTCCTGATGGAGAATGAAGCTGTGGATGCTTAACTTGTATTATGAGAAAGAAGCAACTTAGAGTAGTTTGAAGTTGGAAATAATTTCCCACTGCTCTCTAAATGATACAGAACACAAATGAGTGCTGTAAGATCTCAAAAGAAGAAAGTAATACAGTTTCATAACTATATTCTTTTTACACAGCATACGTTCTTGAAAAAAACCAAACTACTAAGGTGAAGGCAACTTTTAAGTTTTATCAATGTAACACTCAAGTTATCAAAACACACTTGAAGTATGTTATATAAAGTCTAATTACTTGCATTCAGTGGCTGTAAGTCTGATTATTATACAAGTATGCAATGAAAACAGACCTGGAGCATCTCTTGTACAAAGACATGGAGCTGGGCCTGTTCAGCCTTGGGAAGAGACAACTGAGAGGGGACCTCACTGTGCCAAGGGGATGGAGCCAGGCTCTTCTCAGGGATGCCAAGCAGAAGGACAAGAGGCAATGGGCAGAAACCGACGCACAGGAAGTTCCACCTGAACATGAGGAAGAGCTTCCTCACTGTGCGGGTGACCGTGCACTGGAACAGATTGCCCAGAGAGGCTGGGGAGTCTCCCTCACTGGAGATATTCAAGTACCATCTGGACACAATCCTGGGCAATGTGCTCTAGGATGGCCATGTTTGCGCAGGGAAGTTGGACCAGATCACCCATAGTAATCCTTTCTAACCGTACCCATTCTGTGATTCAATGGCAAAGTTACACTACACGAGAAATTTGTAGTAAGTCATATAAAATTCTTAAATGCAGTGAAACATATTTTGGGGCAAGAGCGGTATTGGATTTCTGACCTTCATATCACTACCAAATATTTCTTAATTATTATCAGCAGATGGCACCAGATATACTTGGTATGACCTGAAGAGTCTTTATTCTAAGACGTTTCATTAGGAGTCATGATTATAGCTCCTTAAAAAGTTTTAAATCTACATGCCTATATCTGTTTAAACTCCTATTTTTCACAGTTGATTTAAAACACAAGGTATTTGTATTTAGTTCATGGATCTTTAAAGATTTGGAGTAAGAAGTAGCTCCAATGTTCCTCTATTTTCTCTCAGATCACTGTAATCTGATGTTATTAGGATAAAAGAAGGCTAAATGACACATTTATACAATATAATATTTTCTGCTTGTGATTTTCAAGATTACAGTCAGAATGCATAAGACGACAGTAATAAATATCATGTAATTATGACTAATTGCAATGATTTATTTTAATTCAAAGCTCACGTTTAGGATTAATACTTAGTTTATGGGCTGCACCAGCTTGTAACTATCCAAATTCATACTCTTAACTATTCTGCACATTGTCTGTGATTAATAGACTGCAATGTACAATATAATGACTGATGTGACTGACAGTTCAGAGTTACACATTGGCAGGACAACGACAAGGAATTAAAAGCTCCCAAAATAGTGTTCCATAATAGAATTCTATTTCTTGAAAGTGAGTAATTTTTCATTAAAAAGTCAAACTAATGACTTAATTTTTCTTATGATACCATACCAAAAGGCAACAAAAAGCAGCAGGGAATCACAATCCTCCTTGTACATTACAAGGCTGTTGTGTGAGTAGCAGGACTAAGAACACCTGGTTGTTTATCAGCATGTTCCCTGTATTCACTCCATCTTTCCTCTTTTCAGAAAAAGGCCATGTTTTCTAGAACAACCCTGCCTCAACAGCCACTAAACTGTCCCAGCAATATTCTTAGCTGTATTCATAGAAGTGTTCATGTCACTGTCAGATCACTGGCAAGTTAAAACCAGAATAAAACAACTTATTCTGAGCCATGTTTCGCAATTAGTTTAGTTAACCTGACTGATCAAAAAACAGAAGAAATAAAGACCAAGTCCATTCTAGTTTTCTGCTCTTGTAAACATTCCACCTTTTTCTTTCCTCTAATCAGGTTACAATTCTCACTACTCTATATGTAGTCATATCTCTTAAGAATATTCTTAAAGATAGTTGAAAATGACCAAGAAATTCAGAGTCAGTGAAGACAGTAACACTGGCAGGCAGGTCATCAACACAAAAAATATGCTTTACTTCCTTATGAAAGCAGCTGAAAACCTGCTATGCATTCTTTCCTGATGAACTTTAAGACGAATAGCAAGGCTGTTGAATACAAGCTTACTGCACAAGCTGTGTCAGAGCTCTCAGATTACAGCAAACCTTCCAGATTTTGAAAGGATAAATTATATTTCTTAAAATTGTTAATAAAAAGGAACTGCAGGCATGGGATGAAGCAGTGTGTACGTCTCAAAACTACAACTCAGAAAGTAACACTTTTTCTTTTAAAGTCTGAGATTATGTGTGCAAAATTACCTTCTCATAGGTTTGTCAAATTATATATACATTGTCTAAGAAGCATAACCAGCTTATGACATCTATGCAACTAAGACAGAACTATGCAAAGAACAGGAGAACTCAAAGTTAAATTCAGGGATATGGTATGGTGTAAGAAAGTCATATGTATGAATGGAAACATTTTGCAACATGAAATACATGGGCTAGAAATTATTAATAAAGAACTTTTATAAAGCTTACAGGGAAGTTATTTTGATATGGGAAATGTGGCAATGAAGATACTAGACAGAGCAGCCCAGAGAATCTGGAAAGATTCAAGTAATCCCAAACATTCTCCCTGTAATTTTGTGCCTTAATTACTTAACTCTACAAGATCTTTCCATATTTTGGTCTTCTCTTGGTGGATCATGTCCTGAAGGTAGAATCTGATTCCAAACTATGAATGCATATAAATAACCCTTTCTTTTTAATTTGTTTTTGTTTAAAGAGGTCACATTAATACTGCATGGAAAAATGTGCTTCTAAGAACACACAATGTGGAGTACTAGAAACCCAGAAAATTATTAGTCCATGAACTAAATGTCTGATGAAGTGTTTAAGCAACCATGGTTCTGCTATATAACAACGATCACTCACATTCTATAATATTCATAGTAAAAAAAAGGCCAATATGTATTCCTTGACAAAGAAAACAGTTGTATTTTAACATTATGTAAGTGGAAAAGTACCACAGTATACTCTGCTTACATGACCAAAAAGGTAAAGAGAGATGTTATAGTTGGGAAGAAAGCATCTGGGTTTCAGATCCACTTTTTAATGGGGACAAACAGTGTTTGACAACAAGAATCGTTCTGGCTTTGCTGAGGTGTCTGCTGAGCATAAGACTTTTCTACAACCAACTACCAAACTGGTCTTTCACTAACAGATAGTGAAGTCAGGTTCCTAACAGGAAGACACTGTCACTCACGGCATCTCTGGAGTTTACACGTCTTGGCAGTAATTCTATCATCCCTTGTCCCAGATTCAACAGACAAGTTGTCATCTAGGAATGTCTGAAGGCTGTATGCTGTAGACAATGATATAACATGGCTGCATGTTTTGAGATATTCTGAACTAGTTTCCTGATATAAAAAAAGCCTCAAAACCCTAAGCCAAAACCACAACCAAATCCCCCCAAAACTAGTCTGCAAATTAAACAATCCAGACATTTGTTCTAAAATAAAAGGTTAATGAGACCAACAAATCCAACTCAAATTTGCTCATTGGTCTTAGTTGTTCATAGTGGTCTAAATGAAACTGTGGTACTTATAATAGTAGGAGAGTATATCATCTTGAGGAGTTTGCAATCCAAACAAGTGTCACTCCATTTCAAAGACAGCCAACCAAGAATTCTGAATTCTTTTGACAAGGAAAGCATATCTGGTTTAGTATCATGCATAAGGTCTGTTCCTTAGCTAAGCAATTACTGAACATTTTTTTATTCCTTTTTTCCTAAGTTGATAGCTGAACTCAAAAACCTACAGAAATTCAGAAAGCAGATGTGGGATTTTCTCTAGTAAAAATCTTTATCTTCCTTCCTAAAATCCAAAACTTGAATACCTCATAAATTGGTTTCACATGCCCTTTACAGTATTTTTTGCTTTTCACTTCCTGTAATTTAAACAACTTAAAAGACTTTGCTAAAACCTGAACTGAAGCAATACTCTTAGAAAATTCCTTCCCAAGAATACAGAAGTCCTTCAGAGAATCACAAAAACAATTGGAAAAGACTGGTTTTGTTTTTCAATAGACAAACCCTTTTTAACGTAGCATGATTGACCCGGCAGATCAAAACACCTAAGGAAGATGCTAAAAGTAAAATGTTCTTTGTGAAAAACCTCACTTAAGTCATTCACTCCACTAAGGTGAGGTCATGCCAAGCTTCACTTCTCTCATGATAAAAGTTCCTCTCAAGGAGTATCAAAAGGCAGCATCTCCAGCAGAAGCACAAAGCAGGTGAACGTTCGAAAACACTGTACACATCAAGACCAAGAAGAGATCTGAGAAAGCAGAAATATGAAGGAATTAAAATACCTGCCTAGGGAGATGCCATACAACTGGGTCTAAGATGAAAATATAGTAAGAATTTCAGAAGTAATGAGGTGCCATCTTCACTGGACATTTTATTTCAAATGGAAAATAGCTTGTTTTAAAGAAAGACAAGGAACAAAGATACACTCAAAATGCTGTTGCACTCCACATAAAGTTCTTTAAAATGCAAAAAAGCAAAATGAAGACTGAATAGATGCACATTACATACACCCCAGGTTCAAGGGCATAATAATCTCTCCTGCTATAGCAAAATAAAAGGGAGAAAACCAACTTTGCTTTTTTCTCCCATCTATGTGGAAGAAGAGAATGTGTCTGACTAATTCTTTGTTAAAAGCAAGAGAGGGCTGTCACCCTAGCCATACTCAGCTATTCTGACATCCAAGCACACTTACTAAACCCAAGAAAAACCTATGAAAATTGTAGCTACAGAGTAAAGCTTCATTCACCTTTCTTCATTCACAGGAATCTAAGGAAGAAAATGAGTATTTATGCTGATGGTGATGGTGAATAACCAAGTAACTTTCATGAACCAAGCTGACTTGTCAGTCACTCATGTACTGCTACAGCTTGTTGAGTGCCAAAGAATAAGAACATTCGAAGAACTGATGAGCTACTAAAAACTGTATTTTGACAAGAAGTTTCAACCTCCAACTTGGATGTATTTGAAGGAGCAGCTTTTGTATAACAAGATCCCAAATTCCATTTTGCAATCTGCAAAACACATTCTCTCACCTAAAACTGTTATCCTGCTGAAAACCAGAAGTGAGAATTTAGTAATAGAAAATGTTTAAATGCTAAAAATTCCATAGAATGGCACCTGAAGTTGTAATGAAAACAAAATAGCAGCTCATGGTAAAAAAACCCAAACCAATACAATTTGATGGACAGGGATTCAAGAGAGTAACACAGAATGCAACAGGAATAAGAGAAATGGCAAGTAGGAAGTGTAGTACTTCATTTCGTGATTCTAGTAAGTAAAGGAAGAGATTAGGGAAAACCAAAGGAATAAGGAAAAGAAACAGCAGAAACATCTTCTTCAGTAGATAAGTAAAAAAATACTTAAGAATCAAAATCAACCCTGAATAATTTGATTCTTCTATATTTTTGCCATATTTCTTAATATAAAAGAAGTTTTTTATTACCTTTCTTTCGAAAGAGTGCATTTAGATAGTTTTCTGCTTGGCATTCAATCTTATCAGTGTTGGACTGGCCCTGAGATGACAGTTCCTCTGTAGGCGTTGACTGTGAAGAACCGATAACTGATGCACGATCCTAGAAAAGATATGAAGATCATAACATCTCTCAGAAGTTAGCCTGCTGGTAGTGCAATACACAATGAAATTACTGAGCTATTGAATTAAATAGTTTGATTTTACTGGTTCTATCTTGAGTCAAAATGCAGAATTAACTTATCTGCAAAATTAAATTCTCTGATTCTTACTTTCATACCAAAAAATGGGTGTTAGGAAAAAATGTTTAATATAATGTTCATACTTACACTGGCTGTTTCTTTGTGTAAATTACAAAAGGAACATTTCTCATCCATAGACCAGTCAGTTAGCTCTTCTGGCTCACAGTCTTAAAGGAAGAAAAGAAAGCTGGATGTTTTAAACAAGTAAAAACGGATTTTGAAAACAAAATACACATCCTACAATTCTCTTAAGTAAATTCTGTCAATAATCTGGTGTTTATTGGTATAATGCATTCAATAATATTCTATTCTTCAGATATTTCCAGAGTCTTGTCTGACTTGTACAGCTCAACTTACAAATAGCAGAGAGCATCTTTCTTAAAAGGAAAGGTAAACTCATGCAATTCAACTGATTTCCTGTCATAATTACTGGAGGCATCTGAATACTGTAAATAAAGCTCTGAACTGCAGACATCATTCTTTTTAACAAAATGTGCAAACTTGTAGTAAATTAAGTTAGGAATTAGAATATGAACTCCTCACCATTTGAGCTACATGGATTTTACTTACAATATTTTAATTGATTTGATACCATCACCATAGGTAAATCCAAGCCCTATACTCAGTTTTAGCACTTGATTTACCTAGAAAAAATAACTATAGGTTTTGTCAGAAAATGCACTTTGGTCTAGAGGGAATATAGGACTTAAATCTATATAGCCTGTATCAGGTCCAGTCTTCTACTGAAAGGAAACACACCATCTACTTTCTCCAAACAAGTTATTAAGCTTTATTTCAAAAATTAAGAAGTTTTCCACCTATACTTTTCACCTCCCAATCAGGAATTGCTTTAAAGCTTCTCCCAAATGAACTGTGCTAATAGTTAAATTAAGCTTCTAATTTCTTGTTTAAAATAAAAACACTGGCAAGTTATTCCAGTTTGGTTTTGTGGCAACATTATACCCATGAGCAATACCCATGAACTTTAGCCATTTGGAACCTTGATGTATTTACAGAGAATACCATTATCCCCTTTACATTTAATTTTGCAGCTAATCTAGTCCACCTGGTTTCTCTCATGAGATTCAATTCCATATTTTCTCCAGTCTCACTTGAACACCTGTTTCCCAAACACGGGTGTCCAAGATCTCAAGATGATGCCTTTTACATTTACACCAGACTTCCTTAAACTGTAGGCAGTACTTTTCCCACAGAATCCCAGTTATGCAGCAGTCTTCATCATTGCTGCAGAGTCTTGGCAGGTGAATACAAACATGATTAACTAATATACCAAGGTCCTCTCCATCCTGCTCATTTCCAGTTCATGCACTTACAACCTAAACAACTTTTTTGTCCTCCATTATTAATTACCAAGTATGTTTCCTCCTTTTCTCTGTACCACTAAATTACAATCACAGTTTTGTTAGGCAGGTTCTTGAGATTATTTGCTTTCAATAGCACATGATGGTAGGCTGACCTTGGCTGGCTGCCAAACCCCAACCCAGTGATGTTGTCACTCCCCCTCTTCAACAGGGCAGGAGTGGGGAAATAAGATGGTAGGGGAGGAAATAAGACAAAAAGAATTGTGGGTCAAGATAAAGACAGGGAGATTACACTTACCAATTACTGTCACAGGCAAGTCAGACTCAACTTGGGAAAAATCCATTTCATTTATTGCCAATAAAAATAGATTTGCATAATGAGAAAGAGAAAACACTAAACCACCTAACCTTCCCTTCTTCCCAGGCTTCAGCTTCACTCCTTCATTCCTGAGTCTTCTACCTCCTCCCCCACCCCAAACAATGCAAGGAGGATGGGAAACATGCTCAAACAGTTCCTCTCTGCTGATTCCTTCTCTTCATTTTTCCCCGGGTCCAGCTTGGGGTCCTTCCCACAGACTACAGGCCTTTACAAACTGCACCAGTGTTCTTCTCACAACTGCAGCTCTTCATGAACTGCTCTAGCATGTGTCTTTTCCACAGGGCACAGTCCTTCAGGAAGAGACCACTCAGCAGGCCCACAGTTCCTGCCAGAAAACCTGCTCCTGCATGGGCTTCTCTGTATCGGCTGCAATTCCCAACAGAAGCCTGCTCCATGGGCTCTCCACAGGCTGTAGCTTCCTTCAGGGCATTTCCACCTGCTCCAGTGTGGGGTCCTCCATGGGCTGCAGTGTGGATACCTGTTCCAACGTGGTCCTCCATGGGCTGCAGGCTCTACCTGCTTCACCATGGTTCTCTCCACAGGCCGCTAGACACTGCTCCAGTGTCTGGAGAACCTTCTCTCCCCTCTTCCTTCTCTGACCTTGCTGTTGGTAGGGTGGTTTCCCACTGCTCATCATCCCTCACCTTACCCCCACAACTGCTGAGTTTTTACTTTTTCTCAAAGGTATTATTACAGAATATCAGAAATAAAATGAGTCTGAAAAAACAAGGTTCTTAAGCTGAGTATGAACACAACCCAGGTAACTCTGTATTGTTATTAAAATCTATTTTACTCAACTCCAAAATACTAATTAAGAACAGAATTTTGTATTAACATGTTATAAGCTCCCAGGGATACAAACCAGCAGTTTCTACAGGTTGGTTAGCTGATGGTCAGAAGACAGACATGGGATTTTTCCTGACTGGACAATAACATGAGATACTGAGTTATTTTTGCTGAATTAATCTAGCTGTTGCAGCCTGTTAAGAGTTATTCCTTTAAGATGTACACAGATGAAAAAAACAGCACTATTCCTTCATACAAAGTTCAGGGTTTTCCTTGCAACCATGACAAATCTATTTACCAACCTTGGGATTCTACACATAACTCTAAGACAGGTTTTGTATTTTCAGACAAATTCTTCTGCCTTGGAATCCTGATTTTCCACTGTTAAAAGTCAAACTAAAGAGCAATCCGTGTGTACTGCCAAAAAAGCAAATCTTGAGAAACATCAGCTCTACACAACATTAAACTTATTCAAAGCAGTCTAAATCATGTTGGACATATTAAATATGCCAGTGAGCTAAGCAAAGCTGACATCAGACAGCAGATATATACAAGATATATCAAATGCCAGACATCCAACAGTCTCAGGTCACCCTCACAGGAAACACCCTGGGATCAGTATTAAGTTTTTAACTACAGATAGGCATCTCGGAAAGATCAGAGGTACAGACAGAACTTGAAGCAGAACAAACTTTCCTTGGCTGCACTCAATTTAGAATGATGATCATCCTTGCCCCCTTTTATCTTACTTGGGGTCAGATGATGCAAGATCTGTAGACAACCTACAGTGCTTGTCAGCCCATGAGAAAAAGTTGTTAACACTGTGCAAAGAGCATTTGAATTTATTTTATATTTATATATTGAAATAATAACAATAGATTATTACCTGAAACCAAAGTCATTTAGTAAAAATTTGTTAAACTTATTTCTGTTTCTTAGGAATAAAATGGTGAACTTTGAAAAAAAAAAAATTACTTTTTTTCACTTCTTAGGGCACTCAAATCTTTGCTTCCCCAAACCATTTTTCCCAAGGACTCATGCCAAATTAAGCAAATTAATTCAGACATCTGTAATGCTGAACAGATTCCATGTTTACCTCTTAAAATGTGAAATAGTTGTCCAGTAAATCTGAATACAAGATAGCTTAAAAAAATTCAACCCTTACTTTCCAGTATTTTCTGATTATAATCATGTCCCGAGAATTTTTCCAGCTATTTCTGACAATCCTGAACAGAATACCTTCTTTCTTTTCATATAGCACTACTGCTTCCTAGTAAGTACATTAAAACATCTGAGGTGTTTATCACGTTCCTTCATATTTTTAATTTCATAAATACTCAAATTACATTAGATTTGTGTTTCTAACATAATTGTTCACTGCTATAAATACTCCAGAACAATGTACGGAAAAATAAAACACACCCTCAAACCTTTCATCCTGTATAAAGAACAATGAGAGCTGCTTTTCTCCCACAAGCCACTGCTTCTACTCTGTGGTTAAGAGAATAGAACCCCAGCACCTAATCCCCAAAAAAAGAAAGTACACACATACCAGCTGATTAGAGGAAAAGCTTTCTAACAGTTTAGTTAAATATCCATAAGTAGAATGTAAAGAATAACAATTTACATGTGAATCTACTTAGCTGAAAATACGTATAAGCAAAGGATTAGAAAGCCCTAAAGATTCAATGACATAAGAAACCTCAGTTCAGAGCATGACCAAGGTCAGATGCCAAGATACAGAACTTGACACCTTTGCAACCAGAAGCTGCACTACCAAAGCAGTTAGGAGAGACACCTGGTGCTGAATAATGGTGACAACAAGAACTATTTAAGTAAGACCAAAATAAATCCTACATATACAAGAATTTCAAGATATGAAAAAAGGATATTTCTTTGAAAAGCATAAAAACCTAGTAAAACTGAAGTGTAACTTTTACTATTTAAATTTGTCATTAAAATTTATTATTCACTCAAGCAACTTTGAGAAAATACAGTACAATAATTTAATCTATACATCAAATACTATTTCAAGACAAAACTAAGGAGGAAATATATCAATCATGTTACATTTTATGGACATTATTGATTTTTTTCATGTCACAATTGATAAAGCCAACAATGTAAGAGAAAAAAATGCTATTGTAGCTAAGCAGCATACACTTCTGCACAAGAAAGTAACATAATTTCTTCAGAAATGTTTGAGGAAACAATCTTGCCAACGAGTCACAACACTGCACATTGACGGTATTAGTTTAGTGGTTATGATGAGGAAAAATGAACACCTTAAAAGATGCAGTGATTCAGGCACATTGTTAAGAGTCTAAAACCTTGGGTTCTGATTCTACCAGCTGTATTTCTTAATCAAGGGAAATTATTTACTTTGTATCTCAGTTTCATTATCTGTAAAGTGAAAAGTGGCACTTAGATTTTGGTCAGTACTTCCTGTCTTCTGACATAAAAGCAAAAAAAAGTAAAAATCAGCATGCTATTTTAAAAAAATGTGAAATCTTTGATGCAAAAAACCCCAAAACTTTAACCACTAATCAGTGGAAAGCCCAATACATACCAGAAAAAAATACAGTGTACGCTTAACAATATTCTGTTCCCTTTTCAAATGTGCTTGCCTGTCATAGCAGATGGGAGTACTATTCATGAAAACAAGCTTTAATCCAAATTTATATATTTCTTAAATGTTTTTATGTCTTACTACTAGCATGCCTACCTAGAGACAGGAAAAAATATTCTGAAAACATCAGCAAAGTAGTATTTCAAGTTCGCCCCTTTCTCCTTGAAAATACTGTGTTATGTATATGATGCAGGCCAAGGAACTTGCACATTTATGAAGAAGACAAAACCACAACCAAGCTAAAGAAACCATTCCAAAACTTAAAGGAAAGATATAAAGAACATGCCACTCTGCCTCATGTACTAGCACTACTTAAGTTACATGCTTTACATATTACAGTATCCAATAATGAATTGTAAAGAAATGGGATGCAACATTCTGAAGGTATGATAACAGAAAGGACTTTTTTTTTTAAGCCATAAAATTAACTTGACAAAACACTTCTTTCAACACTTCAAAGCAATTTTTTGCTGGATAGTCCTCATCTTGTCAAAGAGAAATAAATAATTTCATACTTAACTAAGGACTCAGATGTTATTGACAGCTATTCCAGCAAAACCAAACCCATTTGGACTAAGACTAGGTCTTATAAGGGTAATGGTAAAGGTATATATATAAACACACTTCAGTATAGATAAAACTTCATATATATATAATATATAAAAATAAAAAGTTGGATTTATATGTAATAAAGACTTTTTACATATATATACACACACATATACATAAAAATACAAAAAGCTTAAACTTTTTTGACCACTAAAAGACCAAACTAGCATCCACTACCTTCTTTTTCACAGTTAATGTCAATAGGAAGCTGAACAGCTTGTCTTTCCTTTCTAAAAGATGTTCAAAAATGAAGTAGGAGAAGCAATATTCCCGAAGAGTAAATCTTTCTCATGACAACCTCTCAGGAAAACTCAGCTAATCTTAAATTTCCCTATACAGGAACAAAACCTAGGTATCATTTTACTGAGTGTTTTGCTTATGCACAGTACTGACAAGAACATCAGGAAATAAACATTGGAAAGAAAAGCATAGGAAGAATTCCTTTTTAGAATTCAATTTAAACTTTAAACTACCTTTAGCTAAAAGAAAAACCAGTAAGTTAAGGTCATTGCACTAAAAGCTTCTAATTTACCTTCAAATAAACTGAGGTCTCTTCGTAGCCTTGGTCCATAAAGCCCTTCTAAAATACTTTCAAAACCTGGAGACAAAAGAAACATTTAAAACAGTCAATCAAGTCTCTTCAAGTAAAGCAAATTCGAGAGCACTGGCAACAAGCATTCTTAAGTTCTGAGAGCAATCCCAAAAATTGTTAAATTTATGACACAAATATTTACTTCTTCCACTATAGTACTACTCAACAGAATTAGGAGTTAAAAATAAGACAAGGCAACTGCCATCTGCCCACAATCAGCCTATTAAGCCATGCCCCAACAACCTCATTAGACTTAAAATAGCTACCACAGAATCTTAAAGGTGGGAGGATTAGCATCATAGCTCTATACAAGTGAAGTAGTCTCTCTCTTACACTGGGAATCAGAGTCATGCATGGAGAGGTGAAAGAGGTAAAAAAAAAAAGGAAACCTTCAATATCAGAAACTTCTCATTTATGATCTCCTGAAATTACATAATCTGAGTAGGCTAATATTCCTACAAATATAAAAAAGCAAGCTTATTTTGCTTCTGATACCATGACAGCACTCCCTAGTCCTCTGTATCCGTACAAAAACGTTTTAAAATTGAGGATTAGATAAATCCAATTATTTTCCAGATTTACCAGCTAGTCTGTTTAGGTATTTGGTAAATTTCACATACTGCAATAAGGGAGAAGAGAAACAGAGCAAATAAAATGATTGGAAAAAACCCAATGAAAAACAACAAAAAAAAAACAAACCCAAAAAAGAGGTGCATGACAGCTGATGAAATATGGTGAGAATTTACATCATCAATATAACAGCTGTTTTGTTCAATACAGAAGCAGTTTCCAAGTGCCCCCCTTTCTCCTTCCAAATAATAAGCTTACTTGAAAATAAGAGGATAATTCAAAGCAGCATTTGAAGGTTCTCATTCCTTATACCAAAGGCCTGTGTGTATTATATATGTAGCTACTTTACAGAACTTTGAAAGACTTTTTCTATCATCACACCACATAAAAGACACTAAAATCTTCAGGAAGCAACTACCATGAACAGAGAACATTTAGAATCATAAAATTTACTCATCATGTGATGCCTTTTAAGACAACGCAACATCCTGCTCTCTCATCAAAAGTTACATTTACTTTCTGGTTTAAACTGTATGCATACTAGTATAAGGAAAATAAGTATGTACAGTATCTTGAGTAAAAAAGGGAAGCTACCTTAACACATTGGAGCTGTTCAGCATGACAAGTCAGATTTTGTCAAAATTTGCATTATAAAATAATTTTAACATAGGGACTATATTTATATAATGAAATTTAATCAATTACAATTATACTCAATTATACAATTATATTCCTATGAGAGGACACAAATGTTAAACCTGCTGTCCTCTCACAAATATATACGCACACATTTTTACACAGTAAAAAAAAAAACACAAAGCAAAAATCCAAGGCCCAAGCATACACTAAAATTTACCCTAAAGCATTATGCATTGACTCACAGAATCAATGTAATACAAATTCACCTCATATTAGCATTGCACAAATTCCTCTCTTCTGACTTCAAACAAAAAAAGGCAAGAGAGATAAGTCTGAAGTTAAGATAGCAATTCTCCACACATAACAGATTGGAAATATAAACCACACTATTATGCATTGCTATGATCAATAATGTTAAAAATTACAAGCCACTTTAGGTCAGCAGCTAGTTAGGTTCTGGCAAATTACTGTCACTGGGTAAAGAAACAAATGAAGCATCTCTTAGAGACAATTCTGCTTATTTCAAAAGAGCAAACACCAACTTCTATTTCTTAGCACTTTGTCAATCAAACAACAGGAAGGTTGTTTACCATCCCAGTCAGTATCCCAAACTACTTTGCTCACTGGACACCTACCACCCTTCCCACCCCATGGAGGGTGTTACTTGCTTCTGCCTTTACTTTGGTCCTTATCTGCCTGCCTTACTGCCTGCTCCTATCTATGCAAAAACATTATTTTTTTTATTACCCTGAGCAAAGGACACACCAACCCACTTCTCTGCTAATTCACTAAACTTAGTTCCATCCTGCCCAACTGCTTCTCTTCCAAGTCTTACAGAACTTCTCCATGGACCCACAATAGATTTACTCTGCATGATCATTTGCTTCCTCACCTTTGGATACTGGACACCTCCTTCAAAAAGAACATTTAGTTTTACAATCCAATAGCATCAAGAGAATCTTCTTCCACACCTTAAATTTTCCCAGAAAACACCTGTATTACTTCCACACTCCACAAAGTACTTCTGGTGCCTTTCAGCAGGATTGATACAAATTTAATTTAGCCTAAACATGAAGACACAATCTTAGTTTCTAATACAGCTACTGATGAATGTGTGCTGGCACTGTTTCATAAAATGTAACCACCTCAACACAGGCATTTCAATAAACCTTTGTTCTCCTTCTTGAGTCAATATGCGTATGCAAACAGTAGTAGCAGTTTTGGAACTCTCCAGAACCTGAAGAGCCTACAGAAACCAGTCAGAAATACGTTTTGCTTATACCTCTCATGATTCACTAACTGAAAAAAAATCTGCTCCAAATTTTACGGAATTTTCTGTCTCTTGGTAGTTGTGATTGCCTCTCTGATTCCAAACTGCCTTTCAAAAGTATTACTTGAGATCTGATACTTCCTGGCTCTGAACTGGAAAGCAACACTCTTGGCTCTATTAACTTGCAATACTCCAATCTGCCAAACTCCTATCTCTAATAAATTTCTTCTGTTGTCTTACTTCTCATATCTTCATATAGAAAGAATATGAGATTTCTTCATTATCTGACACCCTTTATGATCCAAGACAGGTTCCTCCAACAGCCTCCATAAGCAGAGATTTGTGATACAGCTAGTCTCTTAGTCCGGTTACAAGTTTCCATTGTTTGCTTTTCTGAACAAAAATTGTGAACAGGTTTTTATCCCCAAAATAACTCTCACCCTGCCCCACCACCCCCTCTACCAACTCTACTCTTTCCTCATAGGGACTCCCAGAAGCAGGGAGGATGAAGCTGTGATCTCCAGCAACAGGAAGGGGGCTCTCTTTTTCCATTGGTAGCTATTCGGGTGCTGCAAAGGTGAATAGCCCAGGAACAAGTTCCATCAGGTTTGGCATCTAAGCCTGATCCATGGGTCAGCCAAGGTCACTAAAAGGAAGCAACAGGTGACAGCAATTGCAGAATCCCATGGCGCTTCTGCACAGCAGCTCGACTGGATATCTTACAAATTCAGCCGTTTGCCTGTGGTCCAAACGTGGAATGTTGCAGAGAAATTCTTATGGCTCATCTGGCCATTGCAATATTATCATTTGTTGCCCATCTACCTGGGCACTGTGATACTGCCAAAGGTGATCTTCAGCAGAACAGAGCTAACTACAGGAGCACACGGACAGTGGTGAATGACACCAGGTGCCAATATAATAAATAACAGAGCCCAAGTGCTGATCCAGGGGGAACACTTTGTTAGGGCGAACATATCCTGTGGATCAACATCTATCTGACTATGTGGCTGCAGACAGGACTTCATCTCTTAAGACAGCTCTGAGAAACAGAAAACTTGAGAAAGATGGGATCCATTTAACTGTGCAAATCACTGCTAACAGCCTTGCCTCATAATGAGGTCTTCAACCTAGGTTTGCCAGGAAAGTGGAGACTAAAGCCTAGAGAGGAAGAGAACAGCAGAAAGGGTAAATGCATAGGACAAGACACAATGAGGACCTTACAGTCTCCCTGAACAAGTGGCATAAGCAGGGACACACCTTAAGCAGCTGTATATGAATGCATTCAGCACAGGAAGCAAGCACGAGGGATTATAAAACCAAGCAAATAATGATCTTTACTGGCAGTACACAGTGAGACAGTTCACACAACTGCACAACTTCAGTTTAAGAAAGAAGTGAGGAAGTCAAGGACAGAGCTTAGACTTTATACAAAGAACTTGAACAAATGGAGTCTTAGTGCGGAATGGGCTACAGGACAGTTGAAAATCTACAGGTCAGGATTCAACCAGGTGAACATCACGGTGAACATCTGTTACAGACTTTAGAGACTGCCAATTAAGAGTAAAGAAAAAAGGCTGCACAATCACCAGCCTTAGCTCCCATGAAAAATCAATCACCAAGACATATGCTGGAAATGCAACATGGTAGTGAGGAACCTGAGTAGCTGAATAATTTCCCTGGACTTAGCAGTCACTGATTTACAACCCTCCCCCAGGACAGAGGGACCGCAGTGGAACTAGAAGTAGGATGCTGTACTACCTTGTCTAAGCCAGAGAAACCTTAAATGGGTCAAGGGCCTATGCAACAGTTTTACTGAGTTATCCTACTATTTTATAAAGTCAAAGAAATTGCAAAGTGAAGAGCAATTACCACTACTGAGTAATTAAAAAAACAATACTTTGTGAATTGATTCCAGTATGTTAAATGTCTCTAAAAGTTTACTCTGATTTAAAACATGATTATTAAATCCAAAGGAAGCCTTCACAACTTTAACATAAAATCTTCTTAAAGAGAAGCTACCTTTCAGCTGCTCACAGAACTTTAAGTTTGCCCTAATGTTTTATCACAGTAAACTGCTTAGTGTTTGAAACATCCTAAAAGCCTATCTACATTAGAGAGTGTATGCTGCCATGCATAAACAGTATAGGCTGTAAAATTCATTGTAATGAATAAAAGAGAGTAATAATTAAATGGATACATTCTATGGAAGCTTCCCAGATTGTGCAACTTATAAACACTTATAGGTATTAAAGGAATGCACAAGGACTCTTTTCTCATTGTATGACCAGATAGAGCCATTCTTCATTCTCCTCCTCAGCAGCAGCAGGAGCAGCAGCAGCGTGGCTGTTTATTACGAAAGCTGCTTCCATTCAGAAACTAGTAAAAAGCCCAGTGGTCCCTGTCTCCACAGAAGCTATCAATATTCTACATTGCACTGAGCCTAGAGAAAATCATGAAGTGCACTTAGAAATTTTTAAACAAGGTTGGTCTAGGCTAATTTTGGACTGATGTAGCAATTGAACAATTATAAAATACAAACCGACGTCAGATAGGTTTAGCTATACATTGCCTACTGTTTTTCCAAATGCTTTATCTCCATAATCTTTCTGAGACTAAACAGTTACTTCAGCCTCAGAGTTGAATTCAACACCTTCTCAAACTGTCAGTCTTCTCCTTCCCTCCCCACATCCGAATTCAACAAATCCGAATTACTCAAATTGTGTGTTAAGAGAAGAGCCAAAAAAGGAATAAATATCATGTAGTAGGTGTAAGCTGACATTTGAGTACTGCTTTCAAATGCACCACTTGGTGGGTCTGAAGATAAGAGAGGTAATTACCACACAGTTGTGAAAAAGAAGAGTAGTATATGCACAGGTTGTATAAAAAAGCTTTTGATAGGCTTGGTACACTATGCCACACTAATTTCTTGATTCTCCTTGTCTTGTATATGACCATATTAACTCCATTATTTGTATGTTCTTTTCAAATACAAATCCATTTTATAAAAGGAAATATATTTTCATTAACCTTTGAGTCTTCATTCCTTCACAAGTAATCTTTCCTTTCCTATTTCCATGTTCTGTTTTAGAAGTAACCCAATTCTCAGGCTTTTTTTTAAGTCTAGTGTATTTGAGACATTTTACTAAAATTTAATAATTTTTAGGGTTTTTTTTGTTTTTGTTTTTTTTTTTTTGTGTGGTTTTTTTTTGTTTTTTTTTTTTTTTACTTGTTCTTTAACTCAGTCCTAGAGTACAATAATACTAAATATCAAGGAAGGGCCTCACAAGACTTATGCAAACTATAATAATGACAACTGTTGCAAGGGCCATATTGAGTACTTGCCTAGGCACTTGTAACAGGATAACTGGGAATTCATGTAACTACCTACCATGCTGTAACCCCTGAGTTCAAAATACAAAAAAAATGGTGATGGAAAAACCTATTTAAAGAACTGTAATTTAGACTGTCATCATGCCACTAACCTCCCAATAAGCCACCTAGAAAAACCTTTCACTTATACTTGCTCTCCCTTCCTCTGATCTGCTGCAGCTTTTTCCAGTTTAGGTAAGTATAAGCACATGAACTGATAAAAGTTTTCAGTGAAAATGCTTCTAAATAAATTCACTATTGATTTGATATTTTTCTAAGCCATAAAGACTGTTTTATTCATACCTCTGGATGCATACCAGAAATAGTAGATGAATGGTCCTTGCACAGATAGAAAAAACTGAAATAGAAGAGGCAGATGCTTAACAATACTGCTCATCTTATTCATATTTACTGCTCTAGTTTTCATGTTAATGCTGAAAGGTTACCTTTTAGATGAGATCCAACTGTTCTAACTATATTTTGGAGACTTGTTAAAGAATTTGGAAAATTCTGAGTGCAAAGGAAATTCTGCTTCTTCCCTTCTTTTACAGCATATCCTGAGACAGGCACAGGGTAAGACTGCTGCACACCACTCTGAGGGACAGAGCATGCCTGTGTGTTTTTACTACAATGAAACAGGACATAAGCTTTAAGCACTACAGCCTCTGGAGGCAATGCACAAAGAAAAGGATCTTGAGACTCTGCAAAACATACATTTGTTAACTCACCTAACAAAGCTGAAAAAAAAAGATGTATATGTTGAAATCTTCTGCATGCTTAAAAATGAACTTATCCCAGAAACTTCCATCACCCTCTACTTTGTGGCTTACTACACCAAGAATCACATCTGAATTATGGTAGTTCAAGCTGTTTTACTGAAGTCCAAAACACTTGTTATTTAGCTTCTTAAGTAAAATTAGGCCTCGCCCCTACTCCTATTTGAGATGCTGGTAAGTAACAAGCATTACCAAGGAAGCTTTATGTATCTTCCTTGCTTTTTGAGTTTATTCAATAATTTCAGCAGAGAAAACAATGAAAAGTTAAACAGAAAAAACCTGCACATTCTAAGTAGTGTAGAGTTTAGCCCATTAAGGCTACTTTTTAAATCAAAACTAATATGAAAGTAGGTTCAGAGCTTCTGATTTCAATTCTTAGAAGGCTGAAAAATTTAACAAATGGTCTTTAAAATGCAATTAGGAAAATCCAAAGAACAGGATTACATTTACTGACATTGAGCAGAGTACTGCCAGACACAGCATTAAAATGAAACTACCTTCCTTATTTTTTGGTGTGATAATAGTTACTGCTACCTTACTTAACTGTTAGACTTGATAAGAACTAAGAGTTCCTGTTTATGCATTTGCCTCTGAACACTGGAACACTTACCTAGTTGTCATATATACTCTGTTACCATTCTGAAGTCATACAACCCATATTTTGAGGTGGTATTTCTTAATCTAGGAGGACTATTACATAAATAGTATGAGGAGTTTCAGCATCCATTGCCCCCATACACTTTATTTAAATTGTTTCATATGAAGGTACAGCACACAAACACACAGTTCTGAGTCAAACTCATTGACATAACTGACAATACCATGAGAAGTAAAAATTTCCCTTCATATGTGAAAATATATAAGCAATTAAAAGCCATAAGCTTGGTTCTTCCACACCAGAGCAATGACTTACAAGATTTCCCCCTCTTGCCTTGGCAGTTTGCTCTCCTTTGCTCACCTAAAAAGTGATCCCTTCTACACATTTTCATGACTGCATTAGCAAGTTCAGCCCAGTAAAAGAGTACTTCTGAAGCAAGTTTTGTAGTCTGCATTACTAAGTCAGCTATCTTGGATTAAAACAATCATACCACAGACAGAATTCAGCTTCATTAGGTTCGTCAAGTATTAGGACAGCTTTTCGGTTTTTTTTAACAAGTACCCCAGCCAGACAAAGCACCAGTCGCGGTTTCTCTGAAAGAAAAACTGCTTCTCTTGAAGTGCTTGGGTAAAGTTATGAAGAAGATTATTCTGGGAGGCACTGAAAAACACCTGAAAGAAAATGCAGTCATTGGTCAGAGCCAGCATGGCTTCAAGAGCAGAAAGTCCTGCCTATCAAACCTTGATCGCTTTTTATGACAAGGTAGCCCAACTAGTTGATCAAGGGAAGACAGTTGTAACCTTTTTGGATTTATAAAGGTATTGATACTGTCTCTCATAGGATCCTTCTGAACAAAGTGTCCAGTCCACAGCTGGATAAACACATCATGTGGTGGGTGAGCAACTGGCTCATGGGTTGAGCACAGAGGGTAATGGTGAATGGGGGAACATCAGACTGGCCACCTGTCCCTAGTGGGGTTCTGCAGGGCTCCATCTTAGGCCTGTGCTCTTCAACATCTTCCTAAATGACTTGGAGGCAGGACTTGAAGGTATACTAAGCAAGTTTGCAAATGACACAAAACTGGGAGCAGCTGTTGACTCCCTTGAAGGCAGGGAGGCCCTGCAGAGAGACCTGGACAAATGAGAGGACTGGGCAATCGCCAACCACATGAAGTTCAACAAGGGAAAGTGTCAGATTCTGCACCTGGGATGGGGCAACCCTGGATGTTCATATGGACTGGGAAATGAGAGGCTGGAAAGCAGTGCTATGGAAAGGGACCTGGGGGTCCTGGTCAATGGCAAGTTGAATACGAGTCAGCGGTGCCCTGGCAGCCAGGAGGGCCAACTATGTCCTTGGGGGGCATCAGGCAAAGCATCACCAGCCAGTCAGGGAGGCGATTGTCCCACTCTGCTCTGCACTGGTGTGGCCTCACCTTGAATATCATGTGCAGTTTTGGGTGCCACAATACAAAAAAAGACATTAAGCTATTAGGGAGCTTCCAAAGGAGGGCAACAAATATAGTGAAGGGCCTTGAGGGGAAGCCGTATGAGGTGGGGCTGAGGACACTTGGTCTGTTCAGCCTGGAGAAAGAGAAGACTAAGGGGAAATCTCATTGCAGTTACAACTTCCTTTTGAGGGGAAGAGGAGGGGCAGGCACTGATCTCTTCTCTGTGGTGACCAGTGACAGAACCTGAGTGAACAGTAAAATTGTGCCAGGGGAGGTTTAGGCTGGATATTAGAAAAAGGTTCTTCACCTTTTGAACACTAAAACAGGCCCAGGGAAGCGGTCGCAGCACCAAGCCTTGAATTGACAGAGTTCAAGAAGTGCTTGGACAATATTCTCAGGTACATGGTGTGACTCCTGGGGGATGGTCCTGTGCAGGGCTAAGGGCTGGACTCAATGAGCCTCGTGGGTACCTTCCAACTGGCATATTCTGTGATTCTATGAATAGAGCTTCAATATTTATTGATAAATACTATTTATCATTAATACAGGGGCAAGAATAGGAAGAAGTATTTTGTCTCACTTTAAAAGGCAAAAGTCAATTGTCTTTCTTACACATTATCCCTTTCATAGGAAAAGGACTTCAAGCTAGTGTTGTCATCTTTTAGTTTCTAATCATATTAACTTACAACCTTCAGAAGTATACTCCTACATTTTACAGGTGTCGTTTGTACTCTGTTGTCCACCATATCTGCCACTACAGAAGGCAACTGGTTTTCCTGAAAAATGATTTTCTGCTCTGAACTGCATTTCTTTGTCTCCAAATACAGACATGGTCTCCTGCCTCCAAGTGACAAGAAAGTAAAATTATTTGCATCAGAAACTCAAAACCCTTAGAAGACCTGTGTTTATTACTCAGTCATCACCAAGTCCTTTGATATATCAGACCACTCTCAAATGATATAGAAAACATTTGATGAGCTTTCTGTAGAACTAAATCAAAACTTCAAAAAGTATTAAATAATTACATGCTTTTTTTTCTACACCTAATCACCTTTATCCCACCATCAGCATACAAGCAACAACTCTTACATCTTGTTAGAGGAGAATACTCTGCAGAGAAGACAGTTATTTGAACATTTTATAAGAATGGAACAGTGTATTTAACAGAGAAAATTTAAGTGTTAACATCTCTGGCTGTTTCTTCTACCTCTCCCTTCCTTCCACAGTTCAGCAGCTGTCCTCTCTGCCCCCCTAGAAATAGATGGATTAATAATTTTAGTATTGACATATTGATGTAATTCTCCATGACACAGAATTTTTGCTGTTGACTGTGGTCTGTTTTGGTTTGATTCTATTAATTTTTTTTAAAAAAATCTACTGTCACAACAATCTGGAAAGGATTGTCCATGGTATGAAACAAATGAAGCACTGAGATTAAAAAAAAAAAACAGCAAATCCCAATAAAATATACAAAACAGTAAGGAAACAGTCAATCACCTTCCTGTCATTTATAAAAGTGGCAAGAAAAAAAAAAAAAATCTTGCTAGACAGAATACTCAAGACATGAAGCATGACAACAGAAGCAAAAATTAATATATATTTATTCAAAAATTTTATTTTCCTGTTTGTAATGTCACTACAGAATAGCTATTCCTAAAATTCATTATTTGATAGAATCTTGACCAGATTATCAGGTAAGAAGCAGCGAATTTTCCTTGCAGAAAAATTTAAGACAAATTTTGCATACAAGTGGAGTAAGGAGGGGGCTTCTGTTGAAAATATTGCCTAACTTGAATCCATTTCTTGCTTACAGCACTAAAAAGAAAAGTATTCCTATAATAGAAAGTTCTAAACATTTAACTTAAAACACTCATTTTCTTTACCATATTGATTCAGTTCCCTAAGCAAACAGGAACCAACATACCAGAGATTCCAAAATGAAAGGGAGGAAATCCTCTATTTAGACTCCAATACAAATTCCAAACCATAGCTAAAAAAGATGCTTGTCCTTCTCTGCAAATCTTGACTCCAAGAACTAATGTAGTGGAGTACACTGCTGCTGCCAGTGAGACAGGGGACCAAAACTTGAAATGAGACTACAGAACAACTTCAGTTTTAACTGGTTAATTTTCACTTAGGATAAAAATCTTTGGTTTCAACCCTTTATGCTGTGCTTTATTGTGGGGACAAAGAGAGTGATGAAATACAGTTTCCAAAAACTAATAGGTACATCAAAAGAACTAGCTATAACATTAAGCAGTTACAAGTATTAAGCAGAATACAAAGAGGGAGACTGACACTGGCCACAGCTCAGAGGCAAAACAAAATGAGGAAATGTTGTGCCTTCCCCCTAGTTGATCACAATTTCAAAGAAAAGGGTGGCAGCCAACAGGGGAAACAAAATTGGTAGGTTAAATCAAGACTGCAATTGACATCAACTCTACATTCAGGTACTATAAATCACAGCAAGAAAAATGAGGTTCAATGAGAAAGGAAGCATCTCCACACTCCAAAGTAATCTTCTATGCCAATAAGAATGTGTCCTCAGGGACCTATAAACAGGAAGGCCCACATGACATCTCTTACTGTACCTTCCAGACACTGTCAAAATTAAAATATTTAATTTCTAATATAGTAGTAGAAAGATGTCTTGAGAGATTAGTGTTATTTATAATTTAAGATGCATAAGAAAAACACTTCAGAAGGGACTATGCTGCTCTGAGGTAGGGGGAGGAAAAAGCGCTTCCAAGTGACAGTTACCAGAACTTCACTTCTATTCTCAAAGAATTCTTTCTTTGAACAATGATCCAATCTCAGCTGCCACACAAGGACAATACAACACAGAATTGGTGTGAAAATCAGTGCTCTTCAGGCTCAAGCTTTTTCTACTGCCTTTCTTTTTTCAAGACTCTACATCAGAGCTAGCTAGATACCAACTGTTGCTCAGAAAAGTGCTGGCAATAATTTGACCAGTTTGTATCCTTAGAGAAAAAAATTCAGGGGGAGGAAGTCACAGCAAAAGAAAATTACATCCAGCTTGGAAAAATGCTCACAACTTCCTCATTTGATATCAGTTTAAGTGTTTTGCAAAAGAGGAGAATAATGCCCAATAGTAAAACACAGGAACAACTGTCCCTTTCAGAAGACCATGTGCCTGAAGCACGTTCTTGTTTCTTAATCATAATTTTAAGATGTGCAAAAGGACTGAAAATTTGGGCTATTTTACCTAAAAAGTTTAGAATTGCTAGACAAAGACTTTTTTCCTACATGAAGGCCTAGAGAGATGTTCACTAAATCATCATGGAAAAGTGAAGACCACAGTGAATCTGTAGTAATGAAGAGGTCACAACACTGCTTTAGTGCTGTGCAGTGTAAGACATCTAGCCAGCATCTGGGAGAAAGTCTAGCAGTCAACTAACAAATGAAGTAGGTCTGTCACACTTCCTGGGTTATCAGAACTGAAGAACATTTACCTTTCTGCACAGAAAAGCTATTAGAGAAAAATACAGTTATCAGAAAATACCAGTTCATTGAGCCAAAAAAAAAAAAAAAATTCAAAATATAAAAGCCCTCATGGGCTTTTGAGAAACTGAAGCTTCAGATTCTGTACTACATTATGTGTCTACTGCAAGCTAATGAAGTTGCAAGCCTTCAGAGCATTCCATGAAACCGATGCTTGACACTAAGTTTTACAAGTATGAGAAATTTCCAAAGAGAATCAGAGTTTCATGGGAATTTTCAGAAGGATTCTTTTCAGTTATAATTTCTGTGTCAAACAACCTGTCTACGCCTCACAAATGGCTCTGAAATTATGAACTGGAGAAAAGTCATTCTTCTCTCCCGGTAGATCCAACTTCCTCATATTCAGAGACTGTTTGTTATTCAGAAACTATTTACTAGTTTCTATCATTAAAAAAAAAAAAAAAAAGTTTGTCTGAAATCCTGCAAGCAGACTTCACTAACATAGAGGTTCCTGAAATCAATCTACATTTCTCTTATCTGCTGAAGCTGCAGAAGGAAATGCATCTTGTGTCTAGATGCCAAATAATACTATCAACCCTACATATCTCAATGCCACATTCTTCAAAATATTTATGTTTATAAACATATCATTAACACAAGTGCTGAAATCATATTATTAAAAAACAGTTTAATAATCCTAGAAATACCACAATTTTACCATTAAATGTGTGAAACATACCTGTATATTAGTAGGTAATTTCATAAATGTTTCATAAGATCACTTTTAAGCATTTTATAATACCTACACCATGTATTTTCATCTTTAATTTACAGTTTAATTTACAAATACATAGTTTAAAAAAAAATAAACATCCCCTCCCAAACCCCACTAACAGCCATTATTTTTTAATCCATTTGGCTTGGCAAATTAGACAAAATTTAGAGCTAGCAGTATGTTAACAAGAAATGGACTATTTTATCTATGTAAAAACTTCAAATAAAAATTATAAACTATGCCTACTTTCTCTAAAAGATTTTCTGGTACTCAAGGTTAAAATCGCAAGTGCTTCAGATGTTCCAGTCAGGTTCAAAGAACTCCAAAGTCAGATAAACTGTGATTTCAAATCAGTTCTTAAACATGCCCAGTGCATAAAAGAAAATATGACATTGCTCGAGGTAGGTAGACAGTGTATCTCAGCTCCCATGTCATGGACAAACAACCTGCAATCTGCATCATTAAGTGAACATCTGTTCAACCTGCATAAGATACTGAAAAGAACAGAAATGAGTTTCTAATTGTTTAACATCCGATTAAGGCTAAATTCCCTCATTTCCCACTGGAGATCGAAAAAGCAGAAGTATAGAAATGAAGACTTCAAATAGAAATTTTAGCCTCACATTAGGCACTTTCATCAGATAAAAGATACCACATACAAGAAGAGAACAAGAAGTCTATGGTTTTTGCATTTAGCATTTGTCACAATTCAAAGATTAGGAAAGTGTTCTTGGGTGGGAATTTTTTTGTTTGGCTGGTTTGTCAAGGAGTGTTTTTTGGTTGAGTTTTTTATTTTTTGGGGGGGAGGTTAAATCAATTAGCATGCATCTGTAAAAATTTTTGATAAACTTCCTCCCGATCATTAAAAGGCCCAATATAAAGCACAAAATGGTAAGATGTGGGACTCAGACTCTCATCTGCTATGAAAAAGAACTCATATAGTACTCAACCAAAACCACAGATCTGAGAATTTACTGGGAGATTTTTGTAACAATTTTATAATGAATTTCTGATTAGCTTCTACATAGCTCAGATCACTATCAACTGTCCAACCTGAGCTGGTGAGCAGGGCGTAGAATATCACAAAGGAAAACCAGACACTTTTTTTAACTAAGTAGTGGCAAGGCTCTGAGTACTTGAATCATGTGGAGAACAGACAAGAGCTCTTACACAAGGCGGAAGGGTTTAAACAGTAGCTATCCTGTCTTAAAAACACTCTGTTCCTTCTGTATTCCAGCACTGTCTCTTCCTTAGCAGAAGCAAACATTCATTATTTCCAGACAGCGATTCTCGCTTCTAAATTTGTTAGTCTGCTTTACAAACAATGAGATACCTCTTCACTTTATCCTGTGCAAAAATGGGAAAAAGTTAATGTCCCTATTTTGCACCTTAAAACAAATAACTCTTCAGCAAAATTCTGCACTAAGTTTAAACAGAAAAAAAAAAGAGCATTTGAACCAGTTGGTTTTGGTTTGTTTTTTTTTTCCCCACAAGAACCATGAATTATAAGATAAATAGAAAATATAGTCTTTACCAGAGTTCACTATTCCATTCACATTTTAGTGAGTTTCTTTGACCCAAGACAGTCATATTCCATTGCTTCCCACAAATTTCAAGCAAGACAAAACAGGAAACTTCAGTACTTTGAGCTGATCTGTAAGTAGAGTACTTTTTCCTCCTAATGAACCAATTTTAAAAGACAACATCAACCACTTAAGGAAGCCAACTGAACTGCAAGGTCAACAATATATGAACAGAATTTCTTAAAAGAAAGGTGTGATTACAGTCTGCATTTCCAGCAAGAGGGAAACTTCTGCAGGAACCAGATAAATCTCAGTTCCAGCATTCTGGAAAACTTCATGTAAAGTTACTTATCTGGTAAGCTTCTTTATCAGTCTCATAGGTCAAGATCACTCATTCACTCATATCTCACACAAAGAACAAAACAGCACTTATTGCTTATCAGCAAGGTTGAGAAGGAAAGAGGAGAAAATGCCCAATTACCACTCGAGATGTACAACTAGTGAAGCTGTCGATTACCCAGTTTGCAACTCTCCTGTGCACCACGTAATCAGGTCAGTTAAGGGCAAGGTGGAGAAGTGCAGCACCACACAGAGCAAAGGACAGTTAACAGCTCTTCAAATACACCGTCCAAATCACTACCAATAACTATCGTCTCAGACAACAGTACAAGAGGCCGTTCTGGCTCTTCTGAGTTTGTGATGCTGGTGGTTGAATGAGGCAGAAAACATAAGCAATTTATTGTTCCTACCTAGGAAATTAATAAAAAAGGCCTTGAGAAAACAAGCAGTCACCCTATGTCCTTTCAGATGCTCTGTTAGTATTAGTCTCCTCAAAGTGATTTCATTCCTCAGAAGACAGATTCTGAGAAGATGTCAGGCTCTCCTCAGCCATGGAAGATCCAGAAATTATTTCAATTTACATCAAATAGCAGCCACAAAACTATCACTATATGGGACAACCTCAAGTAAAGGCCTTACAAAGTCAGGCTTGGGCCAGCAAACCCCCTTCATGGACCACTGGACAAGTATTCTTAAAGTCACCAAATAACAGAAATGTAGCAAGTAACACCACAGACTTCAGTAACCTAAATCTTCATACAAGTTTCCTCAAGATACACTACAGAGGATTTCGGTTTTTTCTCCTGCAGTGTCATTGCAGAAAGCATTGACTAGTTTAATAAGAAATCGAAAATCTCTTAAATTTTCACTTCACTCTTTGAAGGTTTGTGGGACAGAGTGCTTGCCACAGATGTCAACAGTAATTTAGACATGACTGATTTACAAATGCTTCCTAAAAAAATCAGGTATTTTAGGATTTACTAAGTAGTTTCTCTAATGTGAATTCTTTCTCCAGGGAAACTCTCATGTTTTGTCGAAGTCCTAGCTTTAAGAAAACATCCTGTTCTGTGCAAGTGACATAACAACGTATTAAGTATCCAGGATTCAACTATCTACCATTGCTTTTGAGGACTAGGCACAGAAGTTGATCTAGGGTCAGTGCTGAAGTGCAGTTTTTCATATCAGCACTAAGCTAAGGGCATTCTGGTCACTTCCTACATTTCAAGATAAGAACCCACATCACAAATTCTAAACTGAGCATTTCTTATTAAATACTATTTCATTGGGCCAGAACACATTTGCTCAGGAGTCAGTAGACTTCAGTCAGACGGGAAATAAAGGTACTTTTACTACATCCTAACCAGTCTGATGGTGCTGATGAAGAAACTCTGAGAAGGTATTAACATCTGGCATTCTAAAAGAGAAGGCCAGTATCAGTTTAGGGAGGTTTTGTTGTTGTTATTTAAAAAGCAGTAAGGGATTAAAACAAACTACAGTAAGACAGCTAAGGAAAAAAGAAAAGGCCAAAAATCAAAAGCCACCTCACATTTCTGAGCTCCTCATTAGAAAGCTGTGAGGGCCTGGTGATATGGAATAGGAGTGCATGTTTCAGGACACAACTATAGCAGACTGGTATTATCACATTTATCAGTCAGGGTCAGGACAGATGAACTGTTATGGTTTAACCGATTTAAACATGAATTGGCATCTCAAGACAAAACTTTGTCAAGCCTGAGGGGAATTTGCACAACTCATGTAAAATAGGGATGGAACCGACAAAAAGGAAGGAAGTCAACAAGTAATGTTGAAGGAGATGACCCAGCCTGGAGAACAAAATTTCCTAAAGAGTAGGTTCTACCTTGCTAAATACATTTAACCAACAATTAAAAGAAGCATACAAGTACACTTGAAGTTCTGACTGATGGCAGCAGCAGAGAATACAATATAGGCCTCAAAGATAAGCATGTGACATGCAGGAACACACCTGTAAACAAATAAAGAACCCGTCACGAGCTGCTCAGTTAAATTACTTTGACCAAAGGATCTTGTTTCCTGATATACCACAGAACAACTACAACTGAACAATTCCTCAGATTTAGGCATCAACAGAAATAGGTGTGGCAAGACTTCAATCAGGAGAGCTTTGAAACAAAGCCTTCTGAATCTCTTCCTTAGGGTAAAACTCTATAAACATCACTAGAAGATCTCTGAACCTCAGAGGCCAGGTTCCACAACTGAGTGGAACACACAACAGGTGACAAAATTCCATAGTAAATAGGTAAGATCACTGAACGGCTTGGGTTGAAAGGGACCTTAAAGCTCATCTAGTTTCAGTCCCCCTGCCATGGGCAGGCACACCTTTCAAGATGGCAGAAGTGAGTTTATAAACCATAATTCCCCATAAGCCATAGTACTATACTACTTAAAAGTGTTTTGTTTTGTGTTTTTTTGTTTGTTTTTGTTTTGTTGTTTTTTTTTTTCTTTTTTTAGTCAGTTAAATACTACTTATGAAAGCTGAAGGATGGAGAGAAGGATGAAGATGGTTCAGGAAGAATAAGAAAACTGAAGGAGTGTGTACCAGAATCACAGGTAAGTCCAATACCACTGCATTATTCAGTCGGTAGCACAGCAAACATTTGAAACAGTTTGTCACAGTTGGCACTAAAACCCTTACACAGAACAGTTTAAGGCAGCAGTACAACCTAAGTCGATTCTGTTTTTCTTCCTCCACTCATCAGATGGCTAACACCAGAATGACCTACATCTGAACTATAGGTCACAAAACAGTAGCCATTTGATAATCCTCCCCCATTTTCAGATTAGGGGGCTTAATAGCTACACTTAGGTAAAGTCAGATCTTTGCATTTAACTGGGCTTTGCTGTGGCACGGTTTCTGTTCTGTGAGCCAAACTGACAGCTGCAATCACAAGCAGGAGTCCTTTAAAGCAGTCTTCTATAATCTAAATTATATACAGCAGCAATACTAAATCATTGTTAATCAAAAGTCATCCAGTGGTTTTGCATGAGGAATATTTTAACCTGGCATTACTAAATGGTGTAGTGCTTTTAGAATGGAAAGTAAAACTTTTAAGTTAGATGTGCAAAGCTTTTTGACAATAGTTATGAAAAGGAGTAGCATATTCAACCTTAGATTAATTACACTGGTCTCTGACCTATTAGTAGCTCAGCAGACTAGAAATGCACTAAAGCTAGTTTATAAAGCAGTGGAATTATGACGGTGAGAACTATTATTCATATGTAAAACTAATTAGCCTGTAGTTAAGATGATTTGAAGAAGCTGAGAACTGTGAAAGAAGGAAGATAAATATTTATAATCTGAAAATTATGCATTTTTAAAAGAAGGTACTAGCATTTTAGAATAAATCACTGAAAACAAAAATTTTTTTCCACTGAACAGCACTTTGAACACAGAGTAATCTATCCCCAGGTGCCATTAAAGCTAGGATGTCTCATAATTTGATACCAGGACCATAGCAAGTTATACAGAAACTAAAAGTGAGAAGCATAGTTAAAGAGGTCACAAATTCAGCGAGCTTTCATTTACCAACTAATTTAAAGAAAAAAAAAAAACCAAACAAAAAGCCTCCAAAGAAATCACATCTAGTAACAATTACCCGATTCTCACTCCTGCAATACAACACATGCTTCTGTGGAGATATAAACCTGGACGGATGTTGAGAATCAAACACAAGAGCAGTAGCTGAGACTCCACAAGAATTTTGCAAATAATAGAATGTTTATCTAAGAAGGAGTTAATCCAGCTTTTCAAGATACTACACAGGAACCTGGTCTGTGCCAAAGTGGAAACAAACAAAAAAAAACAAAAAAACAAAACAAAAAAAAACCTTACACGTGGCTCTTTGATCAGCAGAGTGACATGCTGCAGACCACACCCCATAAAAAGGCATTAAATCTCTACCACTCAAGGCATTTCTGAGGATTCAGAGTTCCCTGCTCTTTGCAATACATCTTCTGCCCCCTTACAGGGGGTAGTGGCTCGTCAAACAAATGAGCCACTATCATTCATCTTCCCATCCCTACTCTCTCCTCCCTTCTTCCTGTCTTCTTTACACCTTTAGTGAATGGAAGAATAAAGTGATAGATTAGCAGTGGTAAAAGAATGTTGTGCTTGGTTCTGTTTTTGTTTGCTTCTGTGCTCTGTGGGTTTTTCCTAATGTATGGGAGCTAAATTTATAATGCCATCCTACTTTTCAGAAGTTTGATACTAGACATGTGAGTCACACCAATTCAGTTCTGTTCCAACCTCTATTAATGTTCCAACCTATCTTATCAAAGTTCCCACCAAGCACATTGAAGAGAGCAAGGTTCAAGAATAACATAAAAGACAGTGGTTTTAACTGGGACAAAGAATTTGAAGTTAGTGAAGTCTATAAAGCTCTGGCTGACCTCTACACTTTACATAAACGCACTGAACTCTAAAGGTTAGAATAATAACTTTGTTTGAAGCCCTGATACTTGAGTCATACTCAAGAAGAAGGGATCCATTGTAACTATCTATTCAAAACACCCATATAATACAGCTGAAAAATAAAGGCAACCTTGGAAAAGGGGAAGAGGCACTAATTTTTCCCATTTTAGCTTTAGGCAGCACAAGCCCTGACTATTTGCTAGTAACTGGAATACAGCTCCTCAAACACTTACACTGATCTGATAAATTGATCAGCATGACACATTCATACTATTATTTCCCTTACACAGCAAGACAGTTCAACTAACAGAAAACCAACCCAGAGCAACAAAACCAAAAAAATTCACAGTAGGCTCCCCAGACTAACTTAAAACAGAAGGGCAGTTCACTGTTACACCAGACAAGTTCCACTGCAAAGGGAGATAAAGTGGAAAGATCTTGTTAGTGGTACTGCATTCTTTCATTGACAGTCTCTGATTACGACACTCTTTAGCCAACTTAGTTTTGCAGCTTATTTCAAACCCACAAAAACTGTTGCTAAAATAAGGAGTTGCTAAAAATCAGTGCAGCTAGTTACACTTGATTCAGAAGAAAAAGCAGGTATGTAGTAAACCTGGTTAGAAAAATGATCCAAGTTAGATTAGATCTGACCTTTTCTTTCCTATTCACCCTCCTGCCACGTCTCTTCTCCTATTTTCTAGGTTAGTGTTAAGCTAGATTAGTTTTACAGTCTAGTTTATTGAATCGTTTAATAAATGAATGCTTATACCAGTCCACATAAATCATGAAGGTAGGTACAGTGAGTCCAGAAAGAAAAACAATAAAATTGTGTTAAGCATCAACAAAAAAAATCCCCTGAAAGTTATCAACCTCAAGCATTAAACAGTTACTGAAGGCCAAATCAAGGGAAGAACTGAGATGGAGTTGCAGTGACTTTATCTGCACTCCATGGTTTTGGTTTACACAAGTTCCAGCTTAGGAAACTCTCAGTGACTATAATGTAGAACGACTATCAGAGTTTAAATTTCTCAGCTCACTATCAGCCACATAAAAAGTAAACAGCTACCATATAAGAACATACAATAAGAAAGTTCAAACTATGCCTGAAAACACTGACAAAGATTACAGTAGCTCCTGGAACACTTAAAAATTGAACTGCTTCCACATACCAGTATCTAGACATAGGGAGCACCAAAAACAATCACAGGTTTTATCAACACCACTGAATATGTGTATCTACTTGCACGCTCTGCAACATATTTCTGTTTAAAGTGCAAAGAATTCAAATAAAGCACTGCTTGCATCTGGCACAATCCATGGATTAGTCTGTGTAGCAGGTACAGTTTTGTCTTTCATAAAAATTTTGCTCCATACATCCTTGCAATTGCAGGTTCACAAGGGATCAGTGAAGTAGTGCTGCATCTACTGCTAAATACACTGGGCTTCCTCTCTCCGCCTTTTAAACTTAAGCCTCTGGGTGTCATTTAACTAACTTTTCTTGTGTTGTTTTCCCATGTAAAAATTTCTCACAAAAGTCAATCATAAGATATCCCTCCAAAAACACATAACGACAGCAGCAATTACTTCCTTCTGAGAGAAAAGCTGATGAGTTGAAGTGGACTGTGAGAGAATACGGAAAAGAAGCAGATTTAACACTACACATTTGAAACAAAGATAGTCCAACACAAAACAAACCCCATTTGCTTTCTCTTATTTCAAACTAAAAACAGTCAATGTGATACATACACTGCAGCAACTTCCACTGACATATATACACACACTGACCATTTTTTCCTCTTTGTCCTCTGTTTAGTTCGGGGGAAAATGGGATTGTACGTTTAAGGCTGTGTTTCATTCCTGGCAGCTGACAGTGCCACAGGCAGCTAAACCAATCCAGTGGTTCCTTTCTGCTATCACCCATCCTGCTTCCTTTACACAGTCCTACCCTTATCTTTCTGCTAACAGCAGCATCCAGACTTTTTTTTCTGCAATCCCCCAACTCCTCAACAGCCTGTTGACCAGCTACTGAGTTACAACAGATCAGACAGGGGACCAGTGAGTGCTGATGCAAGCATCCAAGGAATATGAACATACAGTCAGAATCGCAATTTCTCCATTCAGGTAACAGTTCCATGGGACTTGATGATGCAAAATGGCACTTGACTGCATTCTTAAACTGTGATTTCATAATAAGTGTTCCATGCTAATGCTGACTTGCACATTGGCCTCTGTAGTACTAGTTTGAGCTATTCTTTACATGACACCATCTTCTCTCATTGCATCAAAAACTGCCTGTGAACCTGTGCTGTGGTTCTGATCTAGATTTAACTCCCATTGTTCTTCCAACATTTGCAGTAACATTGAGATTACTTCTTTGATCTGTTTCACACTGGAATCACTCAAAGCACAACAGATCCACAGGAACACCTTACACCAGTATTACTGTCCATCATATGGATGATGGCACTACAGCAGACTTGTTCACTGTTTAAGGACGCTGGAGTGACAGGGGAGCAAAAGAGTTCAAAGCAGTTATCCTACTGAAATCATTCTTGCACACAATCTGTTAGTAGCCTGACAAGCAACAGAGCATCGAGCCACCACAATGATCGTTAGCAGACACACATGAACATTATAGATGTCTAGTAAAATAAACAGTTCTCCCACTACTACTGTGGCAGCTATAGAAAAATCACCTAAAACTGCACCAGTGTTACAAAAAAAAAAAAAGGTGACACTAACCTGCTGCAAAGTACTTATAGCCACACCAAAAGTGAGAATACTGCTACGTGTTGTGGGAATAAAGATACAAAGTACTTTAATGCAGGAGTGTTGCAAGAGGGGGGATGCCACCAAATGCAGTAGCTACAAATCTTTTGTTTGGGGGGAAATTCCTCTTCTTGGTAAGTGCACCTGCAAGACAGCTTGTTCAAAAATAGTCAGCTGGAGCAGAAGTCCAAACACTTTTAAAAATTTCAAGATCCAGACCTATGAAAATAGATTTAGATGCACTAATATCCTAGTTTTGAAGGAAAAAACTCTGAAAAAATGTAAGAGTGAAGGAGTATTTATATGCTAAATTTCACAAACATACAAAAATGGACTTTTGCTTTGATCAAATTTCAGTTTTCATAAGAAAGCAATACCAAGGCTATTTCCTATCAAATGTGTGCCCTTAAGCTGCAGCAGAAGAACAGTAAAATTCTGCCCTTTCCCCAAATAGCAATTTTTTTTTTTCAAAAAGAAGTTGCAATAATATTTTAATCTGTCACTGATAATGAAAATTTGACTGTTATATTTTCACAACACATTGCAAGACCCTAGCAAGATTTCAGCATCCATGACTGGCGTTACCTGGCACTTTCCATTAAAAAGCCTTGCATTATTGCCCCAAACTTCACCCCTAGAATACTGTGATAACATAGTAAAAGCACAACCTTCTGCTTGAAGCTTTTTCTTGTACCCCAGCAATTACTTGGTCTCTCCTCTGTGCATATTCATGAAAGCCATGGGAACTCAATGTACTTGCCAACACTCTACCTGTAAAGTTCAAATGAAATTGGGCAGTAGGATCCATGACTGCTTGAAAAAACTGCAGAAATCCTTTTTCTTAAGGCTGACCACAAAGCTAGACTTACTAAAGCTTCACACTTGCCAAAGCCTCTCAATCCAATGGAATAGTATTAACTGATTCATATTACAAAGTTTTAATCAAAGAGCACCAAAGAGCAATTCTTAACCATTCTGATATCACCTCTACAAAATACCTTGCAATCTAAACCACCACAGAACTCGGTTACTGGCTAAGTCAGGTACTTCAAATCTGAGCTTTCTGTCCCTTTTCTATAAACTCAGAATTTTAGATGTTAAGTCACAAAGACTGTACCTAGGGCAAAACATAGCAGCAAGCACTGCTATAAACAGTATTTGTTAGTTTGTACTATGTATGCTGTAAAAACATCAAGAGAATGGAGATCTCTAGGTGCTTTTAAAGAGCATCTAGTTTTGAACTCTGAGTCATGCAAGAGTTCTGAACATCCAATAAGCACAAGTCTAGGCATCTTAGGAATGTTAGTGCTCAACATAACACACACAAAGATTACTAGCTGAACAGACATTTTGTACTGAACACCTACTTTGAATTTTTGTTAATATATTCCATTCATTTACAATGTGATGTCTTTTGTACCTTCAAATATATTTAGATACCAAATAAGCAAATTTTCAGTAACGTCAGTGAAATTTTATCACTGTTTTTCTTCTCAACTTCTTGAAATGCTTGAACATTTTGATATTAGATTTTAAATCATATTCTGCAGGACACAAATTAACATATTAGGCTGGCAAAACCTAAGTTTTTAAATATATGCATAGGCTTTAGAGTTAAATCTGCAACCAGGTTTTGACCACAAACAATTCAGCAATTGAGCCCTTTGAGCAGAGGTCCCTAACCACCATTGGCCTGCCACTGAATATTATTTCAGTCTCACTGTTTTGGATATAAAAGTCAACTGTGAGCTCAGTCACTGTTTTGGAGGTATTATCTCTGACTCAGTTTACCATTTCAATAAAGAAAGTGGATGAGGAATCATTGACAGATAAAGGATTTCAAAGTGCTCAAGTTTGATACTACAGAAATACAAATATAAAATTTAATATCAATACAGTAAATGACACGACATCAAAATAAAGCTGAATATCTGAAAAATTTAGCAGAAACAATGTGACTTGTTAAAAGAGTCAGTCCTTTCTTGCTCTGCTCTCTGACCATAATGCTTCACAAATAATAGTCCACAGAACCATACTACCCTTCTACATTTTTTTGAAATTAAAAATAAATGTAAGGGTAGAATGATCTGTTGTTGGTGATGCTTTTTTTGGGTTTTTTTGTTTGTTAGGATTGACAGTAAGCTAGTTCAAGAACTGGGGGGCTACTGCCTTACCACATTGTTTTTCTCACTACAAACATGATTCTAGAGAAGAAGTGGAGAAAGAAAAAGTAAGTTTTGCCAAATCCATCATACTCACCACTCCTCCATCCACCATCTTGCCATTTCAGCCACCAACCCAACAATTGTTCAGACCTTTCCATTAATACTAACTTTGTTAAACTCTTCAAATCCTTGGGAATACTTTGGTGAGTGAGAACAATGAACAATTTTTAACTTGGAAGTTATTCTGAGTATGAGGTTTTTTTACAGAACTTAATGCAACAGGATTTCAAAGAAGAGGGGGAAAAAAAAACCACAAAAAAACACAGCCCACACCTGTTAGGTGTACTCTACCTCCACTGTCCTGATTACTCACTTTTTTGCCACTTTGTTGACACTTCCTGATAAGGGCTGCTCAACAGGCATGCCAAGTAACAGTCGTTAACTGAGACAGCGCTTGACTAACTATTAAACCATAATCAATGTCCTTCCTCCTTAGCAGTTGCTAATCACAACAGGGTTCCCTTCAGAATTAACTTTGTGTAAATACACTAAGAAATCATACCCTAAATAAGTTTTATTCCAATGAAAAGAAAGCTGAATGAGAAGCACCACCGCAGTGCAATCAGTGTAAAATGTAAGTAATTACATTTTTGCACTTTACAATTCTCAGTGAAAGGACAACCAAAGAAGCAACTCTGAAGAAGTTCCCTAAACACTGCAGATCCACCCAGCAGAGGAGCCAAGGTGTGATATTTCTTTGCACTTTTTCTCACTGTGGGTTGTGCTGCGAAACTGCGTTTCCTGAACAAATCTAGCAATACATAATTACCGCCCCAATGTTTCTTCAGTCATTCACTATGTCAAGCAGACTTCTGGGATTTAATTTAAATTTGAAAGAGAAATGTCATTAAGTAACAGGTAGCCACCGAAACTGCCACTTACATACTGGCAGAGATATCCATCCATGAGGTTTAACAGCTTACCACAGCATCTATGCCAATGAACTGGCTTTCCCTATATATTCCAATTAAACTGCATTCTTTCAGTAAGAAGTATAATCTAGTGTAGTAGTGGATGGAAATACATAAACATTGCTTTTGTACACAATTTTATACTTGGAGGATTAAAAGGACAGTGCAAGCATACGCAGGTACGATATCATACACATAGGCGTTATAACAGGTGTTTAGAAGAGCTATTGGGGCAACACAGCAAGATCAAGAACCTTCTGTGTATAAAGCAGACTCCAGGTTACTGAAAAATCGTAAAGAAAAAACCCCACTCGAATAAAGCTAACTGCCTGTAATTGTAAGTGTACCTACTTGTTAGATATTCACTTCTTACTTTGATCTCAAGTGCACTCAGCAGCACTGAATAAACCCTCCTAGCCACACTGGATGTGCTTCCCTGCTCAGCCATCGGGGAGGATAGGCACTGACGCTAACGCGCTACTTGGAGATCAAGGATCTTATCTACTTCCCCGAGAAGGGAAACGTCTGTTGAAACAATATAAATAAAGCAGTTCCTGGCATCAGTGTTCATCTCCCCCCCCCCCCCCCCCGAAAAAAAACAAAAAGCCAAACAAAGAAAGAAAGAAACAAACAAAACCCATCCCAGTCGAGGCGGCACATGCACGGAGTGCCAGCGCTTACAGGGGCAGGGGCGGGGAGGGGAGGCTGCCTCATCCCGGGCTGCCGCTCCCGGGGCTGCTCCAGGCGGGAACGCCGCCGGTGCCCGCGCGCCCCCGCCCGCCGGACACGCGCGGGGAGAGTCACGTGAGCCCGGGAAGCTCCCGGCACGAGCGACCGGGACAGCCCCGGGGCGGGAGGGGGTGGGGGGGGTGGGGGGAGCTGCCGTCGTCATGACAACTTCCAGGGGGAGGGAAAACTTCAAATCCCAACCGTCAGTGCAGGAGCGGCTCCCTCTTAAAGGCGCACGCACACACAGACAGACACACAGAGGCGGGCTCCCTTCCCCCCTCCGCCCCCCAGGCACTGGCGATGGAGGAGGAGAGGAGGGGGGCAGCCACCGGCGCTCGCCGCGCCAACGACGAGGAGCCGAGACAAAAGGACCCGAGCTGAGAACGGGTCTCAGTCGGCAGCAAAAAAAGGGACCCGGCGGCCGCAGCCAAAGCCGTAACACCCACCCTCCGCTGCCCGGGGGCGGCTTAGGATCCTCGCTTTCCCCCGCAGCCCGTCTCGGCTCCCGCCCTCCAAGAAAGCTGCCGGGGCCGCTCCTCCATCCCTGCTCTCCCCCTCCGCCCACCCGGCAGCCCCGGGCTCGGGGCGCCTCCGCCGCCCCCGCTCCCCGTCCCCCTCCCGGAGCCCGCTCGGAGCCCGCTCGCCGCCCCCCGGTCCCGCCGCGCAGCCGGGACGCCGCCGCCGCCCCCTCTCTTACCCACACAGTGCATGAGCCGGTGCCGCCAGGAGTCGAGTTCTCGGCGGACTCCCCTGCGCTCCGCCGTGCAGCGGGGGCTCCGGCACTGGGAGGCGGCGGCAGGAGGAGCGGGAGCCGCGGCGGCCATTCCTTCTGTTCCCTTTTCCATCTGCCTCTGACCTCACGCCCGCTCATTTACATACGAGCGCGCGCTCCCCCGGCTCCTCTCCCTCCCCCCCCCCCCCTCTGCCTCGCCGAGCGCGCGCCCGCGCCCCCTTGGCCCCCCCCCGCTCAGCATCCGGCGCGGGGAGCGCGCGCGCCGCCTGGCGGGGGGAGTGACGCGCGTCCCCGCGGCGCGCCCGCCCCGCCCGGACCCGCTTCTGTCCCGCGCACCGCGGGCCGGGCCGGTGGCCGGGCCGAGAACGGACACCCCCTCCCCTCCCACCACCGCCCCGCTGACCATCGGTGTCCTCCGGCCTACAGTTCCCGCAGGGCAGCGCGCCCCCCCCCTCCCGCCCGGTCAGAGCAGGCGGCGGCGAGGCACGCCGGGAACTGTAGTTCGTGAGGGAGGAGAGCGGCGCCACCTCCGAGGCTGCTCCCCGGGGAGAGCGGCGCGGCGGCCCTGCCGGAGGCCCCGGCACTGCAGGGCCGCCCTCGCCCCGCGCCTCACAGCCCCGCGCTCAGAGCGTCGCAAAAAGCCGCTCAGGTCTTGTCTTCATCGCCTGGGCTGCCCTGGACACTGCTTGGAGCAGGGCTCGTTCCTGGCTCAGATCGCCCCTCACCCACCCTGCCCCCGGGACTGCTTCCAGCCCGATCCCCCTCCGGCCCTGCGGCAGCCGCTCAGCGTTGTGCCTCCTGAACCAGCTTCCCAGATTCTCTCCGTGCGGAGATTTTCAAAGTTCTCTGAGCTCTCGCTCGGTTCACCAGGTTGTTTTCCACGGCTTTACCTTCAACCTACTTTTTATGGCGCTGTTGATCATGTAGAGTGGGACAGGGAGGTTTGCTGGGGACGGGAGTCACCCAGCATTATCCCCCACCCTCCCTTAGGAAAAGACTAACGTGGAAAGTGGGAGCCAAGTCGGTTTAGTTCAGTATCTGGGAGCACGCCTGAGAAGGCTTACTATCAACCTACGAATGACTTAAGAACTAAAGTCAGATTAAGGTAACTGAAAGAAAGTTAACACACAAACGTCATATTGGATTACTCGTTGCACTTGACAACCCCTTGGACCATCAGTTGTGCTGCTCTGCACACAATTACCCTTCGGGTTGTACCTCCTGCACACAACAGACATCCCTCCACACCAGTCTAATGTGACAATTGCTACCCATTTTGCTACCTTGCAAAAGCAATTATCAGACTTTAATTCCACAGACAGAAAAAAACAAAATCTTGATGTTTTCTCAGATCTTGGTGTGTCTTTGAGTGCCTACCTCATATAGGTTGAAGGAACAGTTGGTGGAAAGAACAATGTCACCCCATATATAGCCAATTTTTTTTCTTGTTCTAGAGTAAAAGCAGAATTAACAGCAGCAATACTGTGTCAAAGCTGCAGAAGAGCTTCAGCTTTGAGCAATGAATAGGAAACTATTCCCCACTCATTCATCCCTCTGTGTATCTGTGTAGACTGTCAGAGGCAGGGCTATTTGGGAATGGAGCTCTTACCACCTTTCAGTGGAAAATTACAGGAGAATGGCAAGACTGGAGGTGCAGCTAAAAAGGCAGTCCACTGCTTCCTCTAGCTTTTCATCATGGCAGCCAGCAATAAATAGCAAGCATAGATTACCAGTCTCCTGGCTGCCTCCTTCTTCACCTCAGATCTGCTGCAAGTACCTTGGGTCTCTTACTTGCACTGGCCTTCCAAACAGCCACAAAAATGGTCAGCTGTGCTTCAAAGAAATGGCAAAACCCAAGGCAACTCTGGGAAGTTGTTGTTAAAACCCACACAAACCAACATGTAACCTTATTTGGATGGGGAATACATTGGTTTCAAACTAATAATACCACCCAGTGATTTTTTTTTTTCCCCATAAGGCTGGCTTAAAAAAAATAGTCTGTTTTGCATTGGCTTCTACTGCAAGCCTTACATGGTGGCTATTTCCTTCTGAACTTCATAAAGATGTTCTTTTATTTTGTGGGTGAAGGTTATATACAGGGATTGCTTATAGAGCACAGCCTTGAAGATCAGTTCTGCCTCTACTGTAATGAACAAAAATTTGGGAACAGATGGCAGATCACATCTTTTTTTTGTGAAGAAATTTCATACAAATAAACTTTGTGACTGCTGTAAAACAGCTAATTGAGCTTAATAATTTCAACACATGGGAATTTTAAATTAATAGGGTTTAACTGAATCCCTGAGGTTATGTGACATGAATGAGTTTTGTAGGGACAGAAATGCCCCTTGTCTGAAGAGTTTTATTTTCATATGTCTATGATTAAATAAAGAGTGGAGAAATAACTCTCCACCCTCCTCCATTTTGCAAATTTAACATACTTTTTGTTGCATTTTTAAGGCTCCTCCTCTTTGAGAGACTTCTCCAGGCATGAAAGAAAAAAGAAGTAACAAAACTAATAAAGCTGGTGGGCAGAATTCAGAGAGCGGGTGGAGGGAAGGGGAAAGAAAGCATTTCCTGCTGAATTTTTATAGTTGACTAGATTTTGAACTCCTAGTCCTGAAAGTACTACCTAGAAATCAAATATGCTGTAGAGACTAGTTTTGAACCACTCCCTCCCTTTTGAGATGCTTCATTTTTCCAAACATCAAACTGAAACAGGTAACCCAAAGATCCTGCTTCAGGGATGTTATTTTTACATTAACAGTACTTTTTTCTTCTCTATGAAAATTACTTCCCAGAAAAGAGATTACTTCTGATGTGGATTTGTACTTGATTTTATAGAAACATTTCCACTTTTCTGAACAAGTGTTGGGTCAAAACCCCAAAGGTTATTGAAGGTGGAAGCTGGAGCAGTGAGGGATAATTTTGATTTAGTTAATCTTAGCTGCCTGTCCTAGCTAATTTTTATGGGAGCAAGGCATCAGTTACTTAGAAATGGCTCTGGAGGCAAAATCCAGTACAATTTTGTTTAAAGCTACAGGAGTTATTAGTGCTGTTCTTCCTTTATGTTTCATCTCATATGAATTTGTGGGCAAAGAGAAATTAAAATAGTCATGGATGCTTATGGTTTGGTACCACAACCCGATCAAAATCTGACATTTTGAATTCATTCTTGAACACTTTGGGGAGATTTAACCATCTTATTGGAACGTTGCAAAATTGTTCGTTACCAAAACATCTCTATAATTAATCCCCAAAGGTGAAATTCACTCCAGTACAGACAGCTTTGCATGGCTCTTTGTCACAGAAGTACTGCTTTGTGGAAACTGGGGGCAAAGATAAAGTGTAATTAAAACAGTCTAACTTGAACAGAACCCTGTAGCAAGACTTCTGCAGATGCTATCTGGAAGTGAATATATCCTGGGGTAATGAGCTCCTTCTCTCACAAAGATGCAATTTGTAAACCTTGAAATTGTCAGTGTCTTGGTAAAACAGAAAGGGTTAAATGATGAATTGTGTGATAACTTTATGAATGAGTATTGCAGATAATGATTGATACTTGAAAAATATACTGCAACAGAAAATGGAGGGGTAATATTAATGACACTACAGGAGATTTCACTATAAACACTAACATAGTCATTTAGATACAGAATCTAACAAACTCAATAAGGGTTATTTAGTAACTAGTGTGAATATTAGATTGCAAATACAAACACAGACAAATACCTCTGCTATTCCAGATTTCATGTACAGCCTCTTCTTTTTCCTTCAGCAGAAGCAGCAGGACTACTGTGGTACAGCAAGAACACTGTGAGAAGTGGGCCAGCCCTGCCCCTGCTGGCAAGCAGCTCAGCCCAGTAAAAAGATTATCCCAAAGTTTAAACTTTGAATTTTCATGACAACCTCAATCAGTGTGAAGATACACAAAAATATGTTTAAAATTCAGACATCTACAGTAGGGGCTCTGTGAGCCTTGAAACTTAACCCCCAAACGTTTTCTTGCATTGCCATCATCTCTAAATTAAAATGAAGGGAAATGAAGGGAAAATGAAAGCTCAAACTAATAGGAACAGCTGGAAATGTTTCCCTTTCAAACACAGGTGAAAGGATGAGCTTTTTAATAGGGCAGAAGAGTCAGGCAGCTTCAGGTCTGCTCATCAGCTTTTGGATCACCAAGAGGAAGTAAGATTTGCAAGCATTCCAGGTTTAGACCTTTTATCTCCCTGTGTTCATATAAAATTCAAAACACTTACAAATGGTGATATGGGGAGAGACTATAATTTAATGTATAATTTCTTATAAATGAAGAATGAAATAGCACTTTTTCACATCTGAAATCTCGGGGTACATAGAATATCATGAGTGGGAAGGGACTCACAAGGATAATTGAGTCCAACCCTTGGCCCTGCACAGGACAACCCCAAAAATCACACCATACATAGAGTATATATTTAGTGTTCAGTGACTACGTATTTCAGCAGAATATACTATTAAAAATACTGCTGTCTCCTAATTACAGGGGCTGCTTTTATGAATCTCTTCAGTATTAGCTGATACCAGTACCCTTCAACCCAGGTGTACAACTTTCTATAGCTTAATAGAAAGCTAGCCAAGGTGAATTTTTAAGTGTACAATAACATTTTTAACCCAAACCTCCTTTAATCACTCTACCTAGAGAAAAGTACATGGAAATTCATTAAATCAAGCTATCCTCAGATAGAAAGGCAGCGCTAAGCCAACCAAGCCAGTGATGCGCCCCTGTTATTGACCTAATTCTAAGTATATGAAACATGATTATTAGAGGCAGATGACCATTTTTTGTCTTTGTATAGGAAGGTAAAAGGTAGGAGAATGATTCCTATGTTCTAGCAGTAGTGCTCTTAAATCTATGAGCATCTAAATAGGTAAAATAAAGTTTGTATCTGAGCGGATGCATTCTTATCACATCATCTAATTAACTAAGTGAAAAGCAGGCAGGCTTTCAAGAACACCAGTATTCTTCATGTCCTGTCTACTTATATCAGTGAGTATAGTTAAACAGAGATGTCACTTCCATGCATCAAACTAGCCTTGTTTGCAGCAAGCAAGCATTATAATGAAACTCTACAGTGTTTATAAAATAGATGCACTTGGTTTAACATGGATAGCTAAAACATGAATAGAGCTCTCAGTTTATACCACTTCAGAACACAATGAAATTTTCACAGGTTGTTTTCAGGTCTTTGTTTACCGCTACTGTTTGGAGACCAAGAGTCTGGTCATACTGGGGCCAAAGGGCCACGGTCTCATCACATGTGTGTTCTGCTGTGCAAGAGCACACCTGTATTAAGGCTACATTAAATTTAGACAAACCCTTAGAGCTAGAAAACCAGTCACAACTTTTATGGTGAGCTGAGCACATTTGATCAGAGTAAAATCATGTTACTTAACAGATTCTCTCCTCAAAGCAGAACTACATTTCAGAAAGATAGAAAAAAATATGGCTTTAAACAGTACAGGCTTGTAAGGTAAAATCAAATGTTAATATGCAACTATCTGAAACACTCTGTGGTTTTATCTTATAAAAAACAAGTAGAATATTGACTTCTATTCAGTACTAATTTAAAACATTTATTTTTCTCAAAATGTTCTTATGAGTGTGATATATCCTATTTTACACTACTAGCCTGGTAGAAAAAGGTGTGTAAGTGAAAGGAGTCAGCCTGAAATGCCAAAAAATAACAAATTACTCCTGTATAGATTAGACTGCTGTGTTAACATGTCGTTATTTCACTATTAAAATTAAATTTCGAGGGAAGGTAAAATCCGATACATACTCCTAAGTGATATCTGCATAGTGCTATCTATCAAATATGACTGTGTTTTCCCTTCCATTTAAACTGTTATCCTATGTTCCACACAGCTGAGTAATGTCACTCACTCTCTCTAAAGTTTCCCATGTGGCCAAGTAATTTAAGTATGCCATCACCAGAGCAACTCTGCAGCTGAAAATATACTGCTATTAAACCCAGAGAGAATAGATCACTAATTGCAGCTTAATATTAGAGATAGACATGAAATACTGAGCCAGCCATCAGAGCATGCACTGGTAATACAAAATTATGTTATTATTGAAAAGACAAAGAACTGTTTTTATGTCTTCATGAATGACTTTTACAATTACACTAGCTGAGAACTTGCTAAAGCTAAGTAAGACAAGGACTGCTACTTCTGCTCTCCAAGACAGCCATTGCCCAGGGAGCAGAGCATGGAGTACCACCTCCTCGGTCTCTAGCATCTCCCCAGGAGAGGATGTGTGTGTGATTCTCTGAGGAGGAAGGTGTATGCCTGTAACAGGTTTTTGTTTTTACTTCAGAAGTTCATCTTTTTGAGTCCTTTGCACTTCTTTTCAACTGCAGCTTCCAGTATAGGCTGCAATTTTTTAACCAACCTAAGCAGCACCCACCATGGGTAGCAGAAAATGAGACTGAATGGCTCATTGGTCACTAGAGTAAAGCAGTTTGTTTCCTGTAACATCACTTGCAGAATTATTGCCCCTTGAAGTAGAACTTTGCATGGTTTGATTTAGAAAAGCTATTTTTATTACATCTTATCAGTTTTATGTAAAACCTTTCTTTTAGCTTAATTGCACGTGGTTTATGTTCTGAATCCCTCACTCAACTTCCCCTTCCCCTTCTTTCCTACCAATCCCATATCTTCCATTTTCAAGCTAAACATCTTGAATTGAAAAAAAAAGTAGAAGAAAGAGAAAAGCGGGAACATTGTGGATGAAATTCACCCCCCTTTTAGCAAAAGAGAGCAACATGATTTCTCAGACATAACATAATTTGAAAAAAAGGACCTGGTTATTATTGAAATGCAACTCTTTTACTAGCTGGAGCAGTGTTGTGGGGTTTAATTTGCTGTGGCCTTATGTTGCTTCATATAACTGCATTCTTGAAATGTTTAGGTTTTGTCTGCTGGTTCTCAATAGGTATCTTTTCATATGATTTTAATCAATTTCAGTAGTGCTGCAAAAGTACTGAAAACAACATTTCCATTATGCAAAGGCAGTAAATTCAACATAATCAAGACATTCTAGTATTGTCCCTTTTTTTTCATACTTAGATTTTAAAATCAAACACATGGAACTTTTTTGTTCATATTATTTCTAAAGTAGTTTTTTAACTTTATATTGTTATTTCCTTACATTATCTGGCAATTTTTGCATTAATTTTTCAAGACTATTTTTGTATTAGGTCAATTCAAACAAATTACCAGAACAGTTATAGATTCATATTAAGTATTCCTTTTTAGGACTGCATGAAGTAATCCTCCAGCTAATAAAAAAATGATGTCACACTAGGCTGAATATGACAGGCTGAACAATTCCCCATTGGACTCCTGCTGAGAAAATGAGACAGAGAAGATCTACTGCAGATCATCATAAGAAAACACATAACATTGCTCTTGTCCTTTCCCAGAATTTGATCATCCTTGGAAAAGCCTTTTTCATTCCAAGTATTCACGGGTTCAGATGCAAACAAAATTAATCTTTTCCTTCTCTACCTTAAGCAAGGCAACTTCCTCTAAAGCTCCAAACATTTGTTTCTTCCTTTTCCTCCTCTTGTTTAAAAATGTGTTTAAGTTCCTACCATTTGCCTTGAAGGATGTTTTCACAGCTAGATGTCTATATTCCCTGGCAATACCTCTCCACAGTGCAGAGTAAGATGGCTAAGAAACTGGTGTGGAGCAATTAAGAGCAATGCTAGGGTCCTGCTCCTTCCAGTTTGGGCATAGTGCCACATAGATTTACATCTGTTCCTTCTGCACTCAGTTTCTCTATCCTATTAATTTCCATTTTGCATTTTTTCTTGCCCTTCTGCTTGGGGTTGAATCAAGGTATATTTTCAACTTTTTCTGCCCTATTATGTTTGTAATTTCTTTCAAAGAAAATCCAAGAGGCTCCTGTCTTCAGGGGTTCTACAGTCTTGGGCTTAAACACACAGCAGAATTTGAGATGCAAGTGTGAAAGCTGGCAATGTTTTGTTTTTTAAGGTAGAAGTTCTATCTTAACAGTTCTATCTTAGTAGTGTTTTACAATTAAAAATTAAAAGAAATCAAACCATAAAATTAAGTGTTACACAAATATTGTTACAAGCCAAGGCTGTATCATCACTTCATCAGATTTGACTGACAAGGTTTCATAGTGAGTACTTTTCATACTCTTATAAGCCCTTCCTATTTAGATTATTTCTCATATTATTAGCCTTTTATGTATTCTCACAATCAGATTTTACTCAACATTTATCAACCATGTGTTGCTGCCTCAATATAGATTCCAGTGAGATTCAACTGGTCATTTACACTGGAGGGTCAAAGGAGGTACTAGAAATGTCTTAAGCCAACAGCATCAGTTGCTGATGATTTAGGTGGGCTCTAGTCTTTTACCATTGTAGCTACAGGACTGGGAAACTGGAGTAGCTTTAGCTACAAAATCATCATAGAAATGGCATAAGCTTTTAAAATCCAAAGCAGTTTTGATCTGGATTTAGGATTGGTGGTGTTTTGTTTTGTTTGTTTTGGTTTTCCCAATTTTGATTTGTTTTGAAGATACCATCCCTAGAGATTCTCTACCTCCAGTCATCAGGTTCCAAAAAACTGTAAGACCTCATGCACTTCCACTAGTAATTCAACTTGTTCCATGGCCACTTTGATTTCAGACAATGCCTCTGTCAAGTTCCCTCCTCCCAGAAATAAAGGGCTCAGCATAAGGATCTCCTTGTCTTCTCCCACCTCCAACACTGATGCAAAGAACTCATTAATCTCCTTAGCAATGGTCTTGTCCTCTGTGAATGCTCCTTTTATGTGTGGAGTGCTACTTCTAAAATAAATCTCAGCTCCATTTTCACATTGACCTTGTACAACTGTTTTGCATGGTTATTAGCAACAGATTATTGGAAATATTATCTTTTTACTGCTAGGATCAGTATTTCTTATCAGTGAAAATATAGATTTTAAACCATCTTGCATTTCCTTTCTAGGAAAGGAAAGGATAGGAAGAGCATATTAGCTAGAATAAAATAGAATCTAAGTATCAGAATTTTCACTGTACATTCAGAGCTATTAGGACTTTTAGTGGAGGTGCTTTTATGTTTGGTATGGCCTTACCAGGACTGGCCTGGAAGGCAGGAGCTTTGTCAGCTGCAGGGAAATTCCTGTGTAGTTCTGTATGGCTCTGTAGGTTGATAGACAGGAACCGGTACATATGTGAAAAATAATCTCCCCAAAACTACCTGATGAGCTAAAACAGACTTGGCCCATCAGGTGAAACCAGTGCAGGTCAGCACAATTTGCTGTGATGCAAAAGTATATTTATGTATAGAGTGCTATGCTAGTGTACAAATCAGTGCAAAATTCCCACTCTCTGGTATCCTGGTACTTATCAGATTTTCCTTACCAAAGCTGTCATGTTTTCACCCCAGTTATCACCATTCTCCCCACAAAAGGCCCCTGGGTAGATGTGTCAGAGCTTCAACAAGACTTGCACGCTCCATCACAAGAAATGTTGTGCATTTACAAACTAAAACTCCTCCTCCCTTTATTTTCATATGTGGACAATCAGTTGTTTAAGTGTAGGGGAAACTGATAAAACATGTTCTCTCTCAAACAGTTAAGCTAATTTTGTGCCCAGTGAAGGGATAGCAGTAACAGGGTTCCTACCTCTGTGCAGTTAAAAACATTTCTCAAATTTAACCAAACATGCCAATTCTCATCTTGCTGTTTCTTGTCTCTACAGAGCAGAATAGAGTCACAGCACTCAGAGGTTTTATTTCCATCTGACACACACTCTCCTATTATTCTTAGCTTCTCAAAGCATTTGGTTAAAAGAGCCATACTTTCTCTTGTTAAAGATACCTGAGCCCTGTGCTTAATGTTTAAAGAGCTCCATGTGTACCTAATTATCAAATGAATTAATTTAGTGGACGACTAGATTAAGTACCATCTGTGGCCTGATTGTTTCTTAATTTGAGTACTTCTGGTCAAATTTGTTATAAACTCTTATACAACATATGACAAATCAGTGTTACCCAAGGATGTCTTGATATGAAGAGAGTTCTACATTAAGTGTTCAATATTATTTCATGATGGCATGATTTCAAGAACATCATCACACTCAGGCGAAAAATATTCAATGGATATGATCAATATTTGTGAGATTTTTTGGATAGTCCTCAAAATCTTTTTTTTTAAACAAGTAAGAAATGACAACTTTCTTTTAAAAATGTACTTCATAATGAAATATTTTTTATATTTTGAAGTCATGTTTATTAAGTGAACGAGAGGAAAAAAAATCAGCATTGATAGGGGCCTCAGAAATATTTTGAGTGGAATACTGTCCTGTCATAAGTGAGAGAGGAAATAAAGAGGTATTTCTACATTGCAGTCACAGATTCAGCCATATTCCAGAGTTCGACTTTGATTTTATTATGATTTTTGCTGGTCTGTTCTCTGGATTATCAATGCACTTAAAAAGGAAGAACAGGCAGCAGAATGTTTTTAAAATCTCAAAAGTGAGATGTTGAAAGTAAAATTACTTCAGCTTCCCTGCTTGAACATAACTTTCTGAACCACATTAACCTTTCTAGAGGAACTCATTGGCCTGTGCTGTTGTCTCTGGATTTTTTTTTTGACAGCTGATGCCTAGAATATGGTATTTTTTAGGAAATGCCTGTTTCTTTTTTCCTATAAATGCTTTCCACTTGGCTACATTAAGACCCACACTTTATGTAATCATCTGAATGCAATGCAATAAGCTCATTCTCACTGCCCTTGACAAATGGAGTAATTTTTTTATTAGATACAAGTTTTTATATTTTGGATTATCTGTTTACTTTCAGATCATTAAAGACAACGAAAAAATAATAAACCTATTTTTAAGAGTACCAAATACTGTTGGAGTCTTCTGTCAGCATTTTCTAAGGCATGCTAAACAAACTTATTCAGCAAGGATTCCCTATTGACAACTACATTGTCATCTTCAAATGAGCATTAAAAATATTTTGTTATATTTCTAATAAAATAATGTCACTCAAGACAAAGTCAAATGCAGAAGTATAGAATGCCACAATTTATAAATTATTCCTTCGTTGTTTCAGCAGTCAATAACTTTTTATGTTGCTCATTGTAGAGAGAATGGTAATTAACAAGAACATTAAGTAATTTCCAAAATGTAAAAGAGATCAAAAATACTTTTACATCAGACACATGAAATTTCAGTCACCATTGAAAGTCTGGGCTTTTGGATTTCTGGAGGTGAATTAATTCAATATCTGTCAAGCTCTTCTCCTGTAAAGGTATGTAAAGTTTCTTCTTACCGTTATTTCCTCTACCACTTCTCAAAAAGTTTTGGTATATTTGAGGTGTTTAAAGCACCATTTTTAATCTGATTTTGTTTTTCTCTTGTACACCTCATAGTGACTTTTATCATATAGTATCTGATCAGGCAATTCCAACGTGGGAATTGGCTACATCATCTACACTAGAATTTACTCTTAGAAGCACATCTGTGCTTTGACCAGAGGCAGAGAAAATGATGTAGTAGGTTTATCTAAAGTCAGAAACTTTAACGATGATGGAGAGTCTAGACATGAGAAGATGATCACCCTTTTGATCATCTGGAAAGACATTTCCTCTTAGTTACAGAGGTATTCAGCTAAGCAATAACATGCCTTGAAGCAGGGAAATGCACATAAACCAAACCTTTTAAAGCCAATATGCTTCCTTAAAATGCCCGTTTATAATGTTGAAAACAAACAAACAAACCAACCTTAAAATGAAGAAACAGTTCAATTCTATGGAGAATCCAGATCATCTGCAACAGATTTTTGTCTCTCAGAACAAATGCTACATATATATATATATATATATATATATATATATATAAACCCCAGCAGCAATCCCTTGTCATGCAAGCAATGCTCAGTATGAAAATTAAAGTCAATAGAAAGGAATAGAAACATATTCGTAGACATTTTTCTTCTTTCATATTTCTTCTTATGCAAATATGGCAGAATTAGAGAGATGGGTGAATGTGGTCTTACCAGTGAGGCAAAAGTATGTGAAGAAAGGGTCATCATGCCAAGTTTTTCCTACTGCATATTGAGAAAAAATGTTGATTCTTTGTATAAGTGACAGGCAAGAGTAGTTAGAGGAAGAGGTTGTAAGGAAATCCTCTTGGTACAAGCTATACAAACCTCTGAGCTACATAAGCTTCTAGAAGTTTCGTTTCAGAGAGCTTTCACTGAATTTTGATATTGCGTTGCTTAAGAAATGATGACTTAGAAATCATCTTTCCTCAAAATATTAACTAATCTGGTAGTTATCTTGCACCTCTCCCTGAGGAGATCATGGAGTACCAGCAGATCTTTCATTAAAAAACAAACAAACAAACAAAAACAAAACAAAAAACCCCCAACAAACCAAAAGCCAAAAAACCCCAACAAACAGTAAAGCAACCCCAAAACAGAATTAAAAAAAACCTGTAGTGTGCCATGTTCAAAAGAATCAGAGCAAAGGGAAGTATATTCAAATAATTACACAGTACAAGAACTGAGAAATGCAAAACACAAGCTAATCACTCCCTAAATGAGGGCATTAAATCAACATCTCTTTTCTTTTTTTTTTTCCCTTTCTTCTACAAGAGATGCATTTCAGATTAGAAAATAAAACACAAAATCTATTTTTATCTAACCTTATCACCCAAGCTTAGAGCTATAACCAGGCCTCTCATGATAGTGAACTGAAGTTTTTGTAAATAGTTTACTCTAAGTTATGCTTTATCAATAAAGCTGTGACTGGGCACAGAGTCACAGAGCTGTGACTGGGCACTCTGGGTGTTGCAATCTACTCAGGTGAAGTCCATGAGGGAGAGGGAGGTAGTTGCCCTTGGACCTGTTAACCATGTTCACCTGGGAAAAGGTATTGGTGTAAAATAATAGGATTATTACAATAAGTGATTTCTTTATTGCATGATGACAAAAACTCTTGCCTTTTTGGAGATTGAGAAAGAATCTGAGGAAGAAGACATAGTGAATTTCTACAGGAAACAAATTTATAAAAGAGGGTTAAGTTACAGTACCATTAATGCTCAAATAGTTGTCTCAGAGGGAATAGAAAAGTTGTCTTTGTTGAGGAGGTTGTACAGAGTGTATTCAGTTTGAGAAATTTCTGGGTAAGAGAAAAGAACTCCAAGGAAGGTTACAACAGGTAGGGAACAGATTTGTTCTCAGGTCATTTTATAAACATATTTCTCAGTATTTCTGAATTTGCTCTAGTTACAGGCATAGTTTGTTCTACTTCATTATTTAACCAAAAGTACATTTTAGGGATTATGAATCTAGAGCATTTTTGGGTGAACTGATCTTCTAAAAAAGGGGAGAGTGAACTAATGTCAAGCTTCTGGCTGAATTTGAGTTCTTTTTTTGTGTAATTTGAAGCTTTGATGCTGTAAGAAAATTCATGTGGACAAGTGTTTACTGATCCAAAATTTCCATCCTAGAATTCAAAAAATTCCATCATTTTTACTTGACTGCAGGTAAAAAAATTAAGATATTTATATTCTTTTTCATTACTTATCTCTGTATCTGCAAAATAATTATTTCTATAATAATTCTGTAACCATTTTTTGTCATTTTTCACAGGTGAATTTTTAGTAAAGCTTGGTTTAAACTATGTGAGACTGAGGCTGTATAAAGTATCTTTTTGTTCTGGAGAAAAGTGTAACACCAAATCCGAAATACAATATGCACAGAGATAGTTTCCTACCCCTCAAATGAAATTAACAACAATTTTCAGAAAGCAGAGATCAAACTTTGGACTAATTGATGCCCTTGCTGATGTTATAACTGCATCTGGCTCAATTCTTGTGTGAGCAGAATAAATTATGTTTATGAAAACCTAGGAGTTTTTCAAAGTAGCTAACAATATTTTTTCAACTTTTTATTACATGTGTTGGAAAATGTTTAGTAAACACAAAGGTGTGGAACTGCTTTTGTCTGAATGCATTGAACATAAAATATTCTGTGCTGAATGATTGTTTCTAAGAATAAATGTCCAATAAATTAGAAATAGGATTATACTAATAATTTGTTTTGATTTGCTAAAATTGCTTCAATAGTATCAACTTTATATAGTTCCAATTCTTTAAAAATGAACATTTTAATTAAACTGCACTGAAATTATTTCTTTGTAAATATTTACTCAGATATGCCGTTCACCAGGGTGAGGGACAGGAAACAGCTCTCTGCCGTATACACTGAACAGTTATGGTTGGAATTACTGCAAACCTAACAACCATATCTATTTAGCAATAGAGGTAAGAAATGGTACAAATTGTTATAATATGGGGGAAAACAAAAAGTGAGGGGGAAATGAGGAAATGTTCTTGTATAAATAGGGTATTGCTTAGAAACATATCAATCTCAAATTACAAAAGTCAAACAGATGTCTAAATAAATGTCAGACTGGTATGACAGCATCGAAAAAAGTAAACAAAACTAGCATGAACAGAATTTACTCAGCTTCATTCCCCTTCCTTTAACCTGAATACTTTCCTTCTCTGCTTCTGTATAGAATCATAAAATGAAGTCTACATAAAGATACAGTTATCGCTTATACCAGCACATGGCTCCAATTCAGCAAAGCACTTAAGTAGGTGATTAGCTTCAAGCCACTTCACTTACCCACTTTCCTAAGTATGAACTTAAGTGCATACCAAAAGTTCTTTCCTGGGTTGGTTTTATGCTATGCCTGTTGACTGTAGCAGAGCTATCTGAGCTAGTCTGAAAGGAGTGTGCTCAGGGGCTGGAAATGGTCTGTAAACGCAGCTGCCGGGCACTCGGGGTCAATTCACTGACTGGCCTCCAGTGCTCGAGCTGCCCTGGTAAAGCCTGTTGTGGTTTGCAATATATATGATTGCTTCTTTTTGTCTGCTCTGATTTCTGCAGAGCATTTGCCTCTCTTTATTTTTCCAAGATCCTGCTATTCCTTTTGTAGGGAAAGTACTAATAGACCTTGAAATCAGAGGAATCAGGTAGTAGATCAAATAAAATCTTATGATTGTGAAGCCTAAAGTATGATCTAAAAAGACCTTACTAAGTAGCTGTTTCATTCTAGATACACTCTCTTTGTTTCTTTTTCTTTTTTTATGTGTAAATTTGTCTAGACAGTTGTTTTTGTGCTTGTCCAAGGTTGCTTGAAGTTTTCCTATATTCTACCTCAATCTGGCAGTGATCTGGAAACTATTTCTCTACCAAATCCTCTAAGCAACTTTATCTGGGAGGTATTCTCAGCATATACAGGATTAGGTCCCTGACAAAATGCAGTCATGTTTTTTCTAAACTAATGCTAGGGATCACTTTCTGCAGTGGCAGCTACAACTACCTGCAGACTGTTATTGAGTATTCCTGTCTTAAACAGAAATGTTCCAATCAGTAAGTTGAAATTGGTTTCTCTTTCCTATCCAAATTATCACAAATCCCTTTCTTCATGATGTCACAGTGTCAGTAGTATGGATAGAAGGTACCTTCTCCCCCAGATCACTCGCAGGTTCATGGTTATAGATATTTCTTGAGAGGGAGAGGTTTAAATCCCTGCAGATGTAGCCAAGAGCAGAGTCTGGATTACCTTGTTGAGTTTCTTATTTAAGAGGTGAAGATGCATTGTCAAGAAGGATTTGTTAGAGATAACCTGGAAGCTTAAGCCTTGAGGATGGCTTATCACTGGATATTTTGGGAAACACATAAAGGTAAACCACTGGCAAGGGCTGATGTTCCACTGAATTATTATATACCTCATAAGAAGAGAAAAACTTCCTGCTATCTGTTTCGGTCACCACAGTGCTTTTGATTTCTCTTAAATATCTTGGTTTTGAGTGATTTGTACATTTAAACATCAAACCTCCTATAGCGCTTTTTTGGACAGAAAGGCTATATTCACATCAGCAGGTGGCTTTGCTTGTTGAACCTAGAGACTTATGCCCTGGTGATTGTGTCTTATGTTCCTATTTATATTTTTTGGGGGTTTTTGGCCTTGCTGTAGTCTGGCCCCTGACCTAGTTGTCTGGCCAGGAGTAGACCCTATTACCTGTGCTTCTGTAACCTCCTAGATTAGTTTTATCTGAAAATAATGCAGATTTTGCACTCTAAACCAGTTCCATAATGTGAAGTGGAGCATAGTATGTGGCAATGAGTGGGAGACATGCTTGAGAACAGTAACCTTTGACTGAACTAAAATGCTAATGTAATATAATATTCCTTCAGTAAAGAAAATGATCCAATTTATGAATAGCAAAATACCTTGCTTATAGTGTGGAGATATGAGCAGGATTTTAGCAGGACCTCAGATATCACTTTGATATATCTGAAAGAACTTTGTAAGTAAATATATGACAGTAACTCCATATTATCTCAGAGAAAGTGATGAAGTTGATGATTAAAGCAATAAGGGTTTTTTTTGTTAAATGGTTACTTATTTTCTAACAAAGAAGGAGGAGATCTTTTAGCATCTTTTAGCATCTAAACACAAAAATATTTAATAGATATTCCTGCAAGAAAAAGACAATCCCATAAAACTTTTGGAAAAATCTTTTAAAAAAAATCTTTTAATAAAAATCTTTTAAAAAAAATCTTGCTTCTGTTACATTAGAGTTCTTTTGACCTGCTGCCCACACTACTTTTGACGCAGCCCAGGATGTGGTTGGCCTTCTGGGCTGCAAGCCCATATTGCCAGGTCATGTTGAGCTTCTCGTCAGCCAACACCCCCAAGTCTTTCTCCTCAGGGCTACTCTCAATCCATTATCCATCCAGCCTGTGTTTGTGCCTGGGATTGCCCTGACCCAGGTGCAGTACTTGCACTTGGTCTCATTGAATTTCATGACCTTATAACATATTAAAAAGCGGTTCAGAAATAGGATAAAATAAGACCAGTGGTGATCTGCTCATGATTATAAACACAAGCAGAGTTTTTGTGAGCCTAATTTTAACCGTGTTATTTTTAATATCTTATTTCTTGGTTCCATATCCTTGCTGATTGGCAAGAGGGCTAGTTTCACTTAAGTTAACAGGATATTTGCTCAGATATCCTGTTAGTGCAAACCCTACAGCTCTTAAACTCCACATCTGCTGTTTGGAATTGTAATTAACTAATTTAAAAAGTTTTAAAGACATATAAAAAGTGAAGACATGATTTGAACAGAAAAAGACGTGCAAGTCTGCACAGAAGTCTGATGTGTGGACAGAGTGGCAGCATTAAATGTCAGCTGAGTTATTGAAGATTTTGATCATATAATTGGGATTGTTTGAGTGAATTTTATTGTAGTTAGCACACTAGGGCATACTCAAGTCAACATGAATCATCAGAAAGATATAAAGTAAATAAGTATTCACATAAGTAAAGCTATAACTCAGAAGAGACAGGTAATACATAAAAGTAACATCCTTCCTGCAAATTTGTCCCCTGGTTGTATCTCCATTATCTCTCTCTCCAGGTGCTCACTAGAGTTACGATGGACATTAATTTTTCACATGCTGTGCTCAGTAATACTGTCATCTTCTTCACTTGTATCAGATAATTGATTTGATTTAGAAGACTTTTTTCTGTATTGTGCCCAAGAAATAGAAAGAATTTCACTTTCTATATCCTTGCTATTAAATTTATGCCAACATAGTATAGGGTTGCTTCCTCACCTTTCTGTTCTGGTTCTCTCTACCACCAACTGTCTTTCCACACAAGCTATAAAGCCTTGTCAATCATCTTGCATGGACCTTGGTAACTCAGTAAGCCAATATATTTTTGTATAAACATAGGTAACTACATTTAAAACTTGTGGAATATTATTTCAGTGTTACAGGGTTGCATTTATTTCTAAACTGTATCACAGGAAAATACATGCAATCTTTTGACATTTAAACATGTCATAGTTTAAATTTGCAGTTAAGATAAAAAGAAGTAATTATTTAATAAGAATATGAATTGAGGATTTTGTTTGAGTTTTTGTGGTATCAGTGCTAAATATAACTGAAACATTAAGAATATATTAAAATATTGAGTTGCACAGTTTGTGTCTTAGAGCCATACTCTCACATGGGTAAAGTGGCAGGTTATGTCTGGTTTTCCAGTGTGACTGTAGTGCAATTTAGTGTAGTACTGTGCAGAAACCAGCATATGAGTTGTTAGGGACCAGGTGTAAACTGAAGACTGCCAGTGTGCTATAGCACCCTCTATCAGTCTCCTGACTTCCCTTTCTGTCCCTGACAAGACCTACGCATTTTTGTAGTAGTGGTGGTAGAGAAAGGAAGGGCTGTGAGGGCTCAATGGAGCTGACTTTATGGTCCCCCAAACCTCTTCTATGCTCTCCTAGCACATACCAGCAAATTTTAACTATTTGCAAAATGGGGCTGAAAAAGCTAAGACAGAGAAATGGCTGTGTGTTACATAAATTTATCCCAGGAATCCTTACACATTGTTAGAAAGTAATTCACAACATTTTATTTTACATACATCATTCTTATTGTTTAATCCACTAAATAATTAATGTTTGCAGAAATTAAGTCTAATCTGGAAGGCGAAGCATGTTACGTCACACCATAAACTATTTCTGTGGCAAGTAAAATCATTTTTAAAGATGTTCAGTATTTCACAGCCATTGTGAAAGGAGGATCAGAATAAATTATTTTATTCTTTAAAATAATTGTAACATATTTTGCTGTGAAAATCACCAAAAAATTATTTTTGTATATAGGATTTAATATGTAACACTCTTTGATAGCTACTTTAAATAAAAGAAAATAAATAAAAATTAATGTGGTATTTTGATCTCCATATTTGCTCATTATATTCTAACAACATTTTAAAATTTTTAAGATGAAAACTGACATCAGATATAAGTTGTTAAACACTTTAATTTTATCTGCATTTTTTGTGTCAAAAAGAATTTTAATGTTAAAGCACAACTGTAGACTCCTAATGACTTGAATACAGTTTGACTGTTTTCATGAAGAGCTCTGTGGGATGTCAGAATATTTAATGCAGGATGTTAAAAACATCCCAAAATGTCACAATAATTATATCACAGCAGGCAATTAAAACACTGGAAAATGCCAACTGACTAAGTGTGTTCTCTGTTATTTAGGAAACTAATGAGTGAGTGACAAATAAAGCAGAAATACAAATTATAACCACAAAATCCAATATACATTACAATTGATTTTAATATACAATGTGTATTAAAATAAAGCAGCCTGTCTTAACAAAAACAAAGAAATACTTATTTAAAGCTGTCGTTTGAGCTTTAGGCTCTGTAATTCCCCAGGCATCAGAAACTGTTTTTTATGCTTCTCCTTCATTATTTAGTTAATTAGTTATATATTTGTGTTATGACACTATAATATGGACTTGTTCATGAAACCCTTTCTAACTACAATGGTTCCATTCACTGCACTGCAATAGTCTCTGCCAAATTCTCCACGTCTCCTTAAATTAGTCTAAGGGCAGCAAGGGAAGATCTGTGTGCTTGTGGGGTGGAAAATACAGCTCCCTTCACAGCAGGTCAGAGGCACTGTAAAATCTGCATGGACCCAGGGAAGTTACGGCACAAGTAAGGATGCTGATTCCTAGACAGAAAACAATAGAGGCTTGGAGTTGTAGAAGAATTCCTGCATTTGAATGGCAATGGGTTAATTGAAGCAGCAATTCAATAAGAGAGATGCTTTTGATTTAATTTGTACAGGGATTTAATCCATAATTATTAAACCAACATCCTATTCTGGCAGACACTATGGAAATAAACTCATCCTATTCAACTTAGGGGAAAGGGGTACTGTAAGAAGCATGACTATTTAAAAAAAGAAAAAAAGAAAAAGGAGGTATTCAATAAAGATGACAATAGGCAATTATTCTCATTAGCTAATGAGCCTTGAATAATTATTATTACTGCAACTGAATTGCTTAAATAAAAGAAAAATATACGAAGTGCCAGGCAGAAAAAAAAACTGTGAGAGGTAGCTGTGTCACTGATCCTATGCAAGGCTACAGTAGGTGACAGTCTCTTTGCTCCATTTTAAGGTTTTCTTTGGCAACCATTACGTGGGGTTTGACAGCAGTTTAACTGGTATAAATCATTGTTGCTAATGAAGGGCATGGCTTTAGCTGTTTATTCTTGCCCCCTCCCTTGAGCAGACACGAACACTCATGGAGCTGCAAGGTCAACTGGATTTGGCAACAATCTGGTTAGAAACTAAACCCCCAACTGTAATTTTCGTGGATATGAGATCCTTGTTGGGTGCACCATGTGTTTTCCTGAGTGCTAGTGATAGCACAAGAGAGGGGAAAAGAACTGGGAAGGGGGGAAGGGAAACTGGCTTAACTCCTTCAGCAGTAGTGTGGATCTAAACTGAATTAAAGTAATTGGGGAATCATGACATGAAGGGTCGTGTTGCATTTGTGATTGCAACAGTTCAGACAGAATGAATTATTGCTGCATTGATCTGAGCACTGGAAATGTCAGTACTTAACAGTCTTTAAGAATTACTACTCTTTTCAGTTCCTTACAGTTTCTCGACATGAAATAATCTTCAGATTTCTGTAACAGAGCTTCATGAACTGAATGCCTCAAAGTCAACTCTGGAAAAAGAGGATCAATTATTCTGTTTACTTTGTAGACCCCATTGTTTGTATTTAAAAACTTAAGTGGTATTTTGCACTTCCTTGGTTGTTTTTTCACATGTCCAGAGTTTTGTCTCTGGTTGGGGATCCACTTGTGGCTGTTTCCTTTCTGTATCTGGCATCATGTGGTGGTCAGTAATAACTCAGCCCTTACAATGCTTGCACTGGATGTTATTCTGAGGTGTGTTATCTTGCTTCTGGCTCTGTATTCGTGTTACTCCTTGGGCAGGTTGTTGAAGCTGATATCTGGCTCATTACACAGCCTTTGAGCACCACTTGCTGCTAGTAGACCATCAAAAGTAAGATTTTTGCTACTAATTCTGGTGGAATAAAAGGCAGTAATAGGCAAAAGCCCTATTCCTCTGTGTAGTTTTGAGTTGGACTGGAGGGAAAAGATTGAAATCTTGTCTTTCCTCAGTTGAATGTGCATATCATACCCACTGGAGAAGTCTGACCCATGAAAGAGACCCTGGTATCCTGGGGGTCTAAAGGCTAAATAGGTGAGGCATAAAAAATTATGTTCTTCCATGTCTTCATATCTTCACATACAGACTAAGTGAACTGTTTTAAGTGTGTCAGCTTAAATAACACTGAGGCTCCTAATTCTGTCACTTTTACCTGCACAGGTTCTTTTTTTTTTGGTTATAAAAACCTTCAGGAGTGTTCTTTTTGAGTCATCAAGAAATGTGTAGATGTCTTCTGGTGACAGTTATCTTAGGTAAAGACATGGAACATATATGTATTTGTTTGAGATATATAGAAAATGCTTAGAATATTTATACATAAATCTCTGAAAGAATTTTTGCTTTGCAGGAAAGCCCAGGTAGAGTGAGATAACCAGTAAGATTACTGGCTGGTTCCATCATGGCACACCTTTTTGTTCCAGAAAGGTCAGTATATTTCTCTCTCTGCTAGTGTCCATGAAATAACACTTTTACACTCCTTATTAAGAATGGGGTGATAATTAAAAACCCCCAAGTGATTCCAAACCCTAGATGTTAGGAATTCTTGTATTTAGCATGGACCTTACTGATCTATTCAGCTCGTATTTCAATGTCTTGTTTGGTTTATTGCATTAAGGATAACACTAAATAAACAAAGAAAGACATACTCCATGAGATCTCATAAAATGGCAAGTAAGATGCCATTGGATGAGAATTCTGCAATGTTGTCACTATCCTTTCATATTATTATAGATTTAATATAAAAAGTACTGAAGACTGTAACTGTGAAACATAGTAGAGCTCAGTAGAACTTCTTTTGCCCTTCAGGATTTATTTATCTACCCTAAAGATAGCCTCTCAGTCCATTTGCAAGAATACCAGCTACTCCTTTCAAACAGGTTTATTTTTTTTTCTCCTTTGATAGGAAAGGGTAAACCTTGCAGTGTACCTGTAAAGAAGAGAGGTAGAGAAACCAATTGAACAAGCAGACATTACTAAATTTTTATTTCCTTGAAAAAGAAAATCTGGACAAAGATTATACTCATTACTATGAAGCTCTTTTCAGTCACAAAGGCATTAGAAAAGGTATTTATAACTGACCTTTGACGTTTCATAATTCCTTTCAGTAGAGAACTATAAGATTTTGTACTAAATGTTTTATTACATTCTTATAAAAAGTATGTGTAATTTTTAACTATAACAGAAGCTCTAAAACAGTTTTTAGAAGACCACTAAAGCAATAGCACAGTATGTGAACAATTTCTGTTGTTTAAAAAGATGAAAGACCTCTGAGGATATTTTTAGTCCATATAAGGTAGAAGGTACAATGTTATAAATATATAAACATCTGTCATATTTTTCTGAGCTTGAACTTTGTACTTTTACTACATAACAAATTTGTTCCTGTTATCCTGAGGGAAGAAATTTTTTCCTTTCTTACAGAAGCATGGCTTCAAAGGTTTGAAAAAGTATGGAAGCAGAAAATTATAAAATACTCATTGTTTCTGAATAACAGCAGAAAAAAACCTCTTTGCTTTAAGAAGCACTATGAAAGACTCTTTTTTTTCCAAAGGTGAACTTCTTTCTTTCAAACGTGTTTCATATTTTTCCCTAGCTGAACCTGCTTTTCTACAAGCACATTTGAAATAGAGAACCGTGCTGCAAGCTAGTGTTCTGCAAATGTGTGTGAACAATTGTACTCACAATAACTAAATATCTTTCAGTATCAGCTGGTTACTCAGCATAGATGAAATTGCAGTCATTAGACCATATAATATTTTATCAATATCCCGCATACTTTTACCTCACAGTTCAGGTAGCTGTAAGTGGGGGGAAAAAAAAAAAAAAAGCCCACGAATGTTAAATTAGATTTACTAGATGACTTGGAAAGTTTCACTGCCTAAATGATTGGTACTTTACTATCTTTTAAAGTGTATTAATCTTCCATGGTATAAAGAAATAATATTTCTAAAACATTAAAACATTTACAGTAAATTGTTTGCTTCCTGTTAATTATTTTAATGTGTTATGAAAAGTATTTAGCAGTGTTACATACAGTGGCTTCAGTTCTTGAACTGAAAGAAATATATTTTATTATCAATCCTGAAACTGAAAGTTGCAGTGAAATTACCTCCCCCCTTCCTGTTCTCTGTGGGCAGGACACCGCAGAATACTACACCTATATTTTAAAGTTATAGATTAAATAAAAAAGTCATATATCTAGTTCTGCCATCTTCTGAGGAATTATTCTTTTTAAATTTGTGATTATAAAATTGTGAAACCAAGTGTATTCATCTAGCTGAAGGTCTAACAGTCCATAAAGCCTTAATCACGGAGCTGAACAACCTCTGTATTTCTACTTTCTCTGTTGTCATTTGGAGTTGGCTGAAAATTCATCAGCATCATCATAGTATTTTCTAACTGAAAACAAGTGTGTTATTGAAATTAGTAAATTTTTGTTTCACAGATTTATTTTTTTTTATTTTTTTTATTTTTATTTTCAATATTAGTGGCTTTCTGAAAGGGAAATTTGGGGGCAAGAACAAACAAATAAAAATCAATTTCTGCAAAACTATAAAAACAATAGTACAGATGCTGTTATTTCGTGGCTGTGGTCAGTGTGCAGCTCTGCTAAAAAACCCAGCATGTGAGGGTAGAGCTTGGAACAGTTGATTGAAACTTGTCCTGTAGGTTTTGATAGTCATAGCTAACTGCACTTTGTGAATTTCAGTTCTTTAAGGCTGAAAGAAAAATCAATCAATACATTCTTTAAAACAAGATTACAGAGATTTGTATATACAACATGGGACTGAGAAGACATCTGCATGTTCTTAGAGAGACTTGACATTCCTGCCAGTTTTACCTCTGTCTCAGTACAAATATAATTTTCAATAAGGCATAAACTGTTCATCTCAAAAAGGCAATTAATCCCTATAGGCAATATGTTTTGTGTTTATTAGAAGCAAACATGAAAAGACATGGTAGTTGCCCTTAGGAACTGTAGACATGGATCAGTGCAGCTAGTGGCGTGTTTAACACTTGGCCAAGGTCAGTGGATGCAGATCCTCAGAATCAAGGCCTTGTTACTAGATGTCAGGTATATCTGAAGTTTGCATACTGGATCTCTTTCATGTAGCTTGTACCACCAGTTTATTAATATTTAATTAGGAGTGTGCAAATAATGACTACTTCATTTTGGGGGCTACAGTGAAAACTCTGAGGGGGGAAAAAGGTCATGTGAACAGTACTAGTGGAGAGTAGCTGCTGGCTGATCAGTGTTTTAGTTCTTTCTTTCTCATCTCACAGAACATGCTGACGTGCTATTATTCCAGTCCTCTCCCCCTCTTTTTCTTCTAGCTCCTAAATCACTTCCATGTTTGGCTGGGCACACAGCAGCACGTGCAGAGGCTGGCTTAATCCATGTATACACTGCCTGGAAAACAGGAAACTGCTGGAGTTACACTGCCTTGCTTTAAATAAGGACGTGCAACTTGGTCTGCCTTCTTCAAGCAGCTCTCAATTAGCAGATACATTTGTAGAATTTTTTGTCTTTATACAGTCTATTTTAAAGTGGTCAATGGATGAAAAATTATTAGGAGGTATAGAGTACAGATGACAATTGACAGTACTGTTACATAAACCTCAGTTACTTAGAAAATCAGAATAAAATTGATGTGTAAGAGCTCAAGATAGAAACTGGGACATATGAAAAGTTTCTTAGGGAAAAAAGCAAAATCCAATTAGCTTGAAATCCTTCTTTTATGCTCTTCAGGTCAAGTGAAATAGTTGAATTGAAATGAAATGTATGATTTGTGGGGTTTTAAGATGGTTTTGCATCTTTTAAATTTTTTCAAAACAAATACATAGTTCTTAAACAAAAATAACAATAATTCTTGTAGCAAATGCCTGGTGTACCTAATTTGCTCCCCTATTTTTGACGTTTAATTTTTTTTCAACAGATCTACTATTTATTCAATTTCCTTGATTAACTTTTTGTAGCATTTAGATTTGAAACTATAAGTGGTAAAATAATTGTTTCTGGCATAACATTATCCTTGCTTAGATCATTTACATGGACTCTTTTGGTGATTTATGAGAAATAATTTATTTGTGATAATAATGTCCTTTGACTTAATCCTAATAGGAGTAATTTTTTGCTTATTTAGGGAGTAGTTCTCTGAAATCTTCCAGTCTCTTGTTTGTTATGATTTGTCTTGATCTGGCCTCTTAACCCAACCTGCCTCTTCTGTTCTTCCACTGCTCATCTGTCTGTTGGCAGAGGCAGAGAGATATGAAAGGCAGGAAGATCGAATTAGCCATGACCATGGAAAGTAGGTCAGAAAGCAATGATAGACTTCTAGTGTTTTTTAGTCTGAAATCTATTTGACTGTAAAAGTGTTTTGGTATTAGTTTTTGGACTAATTAATTTTTTTAGTCAAATACCAACCCCCTAGTTTAACTACTGATTCTTTCATATTTTGACTCTCATTCATTTCCTTTAACTCTGAGAAATGATCAGCAGTGCATAAACAGGGAAAAATACATATTGCTGGGATTTCCCCTCCTGTGCAACAATGACGTTATTCCTGAAGATTGTTGTGAGTTCGTTACCTGTTAAACCAAATCCCTTCCTGTCTTTTCTCCTTAAGTGATTTTAAATATAAAAAAGTCATATTTTTTCCTGTCCATGAACTCCTGTTACAACAGATGATTATACAAAATTGAAAAGCACTCATTTAGTGTGGAAAGGTGAAGATATTAATCTTGCCTTGAGTGGTTTCAATAACCCTTTTCTTTCTTAATGTCCTCTCTTTGTGTACTGAAAGACTTCAGCTGGCTTCGATAGCCCCGTGCTTATACATGATCTTTCAGTAGGGAATTAGCAGGGTTGCTTAGGAAAAAAGCACAAATAAATAACACTCACAGTTGGAAGACTAGTGGCACACAGGGAATAATCATTAGAAAAAATCTAGCATCAAGTTAATAATTGGAAGAAGCAAAGACAGTTTAATCTATAATTTCTGGTTATTTGAAAGGACTGGTGTCTCAGACTTTCAGCAAATGTACTTAGAACTGGGCATCCAAAACATTAATCAAGCAGTGAAATAAATTCCATGATTTTCAGTGTTAGAAGAACTAGCTCTGATTTTCTGTGCTGAATAACTACTTCAGGCTTGATTTGTTTCCACTGTCACAAGTGATATTTCCTTGGCACTGCAAACTGTAAAACAGGTAAATTGCTGTCATTAAGTAATTGTGCTCCCTCGGTGACCAAGGCAGCCGGTTTCTAACCTGCTCCAGTCCCATGTCCATTCCCAGCTCTGTGTGACATGTGCTCTGCCAGGTCCAGTGATGGGAGTGTTATCTACTAGAATTTGGACGAAAAAACATCACTTGCTCCACTCAGGATAAATAAACAGTCATTGATCTGCCCTGGATTCAAAAGGAGAGTGCACACAAGGCAATTTCTGCCTCTTCAAGCCACTTTTTGTGGCAGTGGACACTCATGAAATATTTTGAAGTGACAGAGCAACAAAAAAGCGGAAAGGCTCCTGTGCTGTTCCTGGCAGGTTTGTGCTCCATTTCTGAAACTGTGTCCTTGCTACCCAGAGAAGCAAGGCACAAGGGAACTCTGATGGGCACCTGCTCAGGTTGTCAGGTTCTTTGCAGAATTTAGGGCGTTGTCTTTTACAATGATTGAAAATTTCCACTATTTGTTTATTATTTTTAATTTTTAATTTCTCAAAGAGATTATATGAGTCTCATTTGCAGTAGTTTACATTTGAAGAGTACATTTTAGAGTGTGGTTAGAGAAAACTGGCTGGGGTAAGCACATACTTTGGGTTGGGTCAGTTGCTGCAAGTGCTCTAAAGCACATCAAAGCTTTTCCAACTGCTGCACAAAAATATTTAAATCCTACACTCTGAATGCAAGTAGCAGTGTAGGAGTAACTGCAGTGTTTAACCCACATGATGCTGTGGAATATATGGAAAAATTCCTTACATTTTCAATATAATAGGAAGCTTAGAGAACAAGCAATAGTCTCTGTGGTAGTGAGGGTTTTGTTGGGCAGGCTTAGAGTGGCCGAGTGCCCTTTGCTTGTGGCACTCTCTCCACAGCCATTATTAATATTTACAGAAGGCGGCACCTACAACTTTTAGACTTTATAGGAGGCAAAGTCTTTGTCTCAAATTTATGAGCCACCTCAGAGGATTTTACCGGTGCCGCACATAATCTAACAGTGTAACTAAGAAATACTGTTTAAGCTTTTTTTCATCTTTGTTAATTTGTTTAGGTAGCTCTTTTGTCTTTTCAGCTTGTGAAACTATAGTATTTTATCACTGTCATAAACAACAGAATATGCACAGTGGAACTGACACAAACCTGCAGCCAGAATTTTCCAATAGCCAGTGACCAGCAGTACTGACTGAAGAACACAGTTTCAAAAACCAGCAAGCAGCCACAGTAAAAATTTTTCCCATACATTAAGTGGCATCCTAACTTAAACACAGGAACTGGTTTAAACCATGAGTTTAGTTTTTTGCCTAGATCTTCCAGTTGAATGTTTGGTGTATTTTTAATTAATGTATGTTAGAAACACTGTCACTAAATATCTAAAACTTTCTTGGATTTTTTAAGTTGTGTGATTTATGCTGTCAGTTTGTGCCTTTATCCTCTCAGTTTTAGTTTTGTCATTGTTCTGATCAAGAAATCCCCTTCTAATTTTGTGACTTTTATTTCCTCTTAGGGCAGGGAGGTGGCGAGGAGAGAGGAAAAAAAGCACTTAGCCTGTAAATCTGAAGTGCTCTGTGAAAGAAAGAAACCATGATTCGTTACTACAGAGGAAGACAGTGTGTCACAGAAATCTGCTTGCCTGCTCTGACACAAAAAATCCCTACAAAATCTGCATGCATTTTGCCTGTTTATGTTCTGCTGTACTGGATCATCCTGTGCTCTCTTTTGTGAAATGCAAAACTTCAAAAGAGACTAAAAGGATTATCTCAAAAAATGCATGTTTTGATTATATGACTGATGACTCTCCAGCTAGGAGCTTTATTGCAAATGCTTTAAAAGTTTTGGGAGAGACTGGAATCCCAGTAGTCTAATGCAATAATCTGCAAGTTATGCTCTTTTACAAGACAGTATGTTTAGAACAGAATGACTTAGCAGTAAATATTTCCAGACCCGACCTAAAATATTTTAGAACTGTTTTCTCTGATACCTAACAAAGGATTAGGATAAAGCATAAATTTATACGTATTTGTATACTTATATGAAGCTGTCAAAAGTGTCACATAGATACAAAATAGTGAATAAATTAGTGAAAAATAATGAATAAACTAAACAGTCTCTAAGTCTGAAAATGTAATAAAATACATTTATCCAACATATAGCACAAAAATTTATGCTAGTGTGTGTGGAAGGGAAAGGGTAGGGAAGGAGGGGAATAAAGATTTTATTGTCAGTTCTAAGAATGAGTTGTGTAACTTCTTTGTGAGGAACATACTCTTCCCAGAATCGTGGCTATAAAACCTTTTATCATTACTTGTCCTGTACCTATTTGATGGTCTTTTCATGTCACTGTTTTTAATTGCATAAAATTGAAAAAGGCAAATGCAAAATAGGATGATGTAACTGTTCTACATGTTACACAAGTTAATAGTTACACACTAGTTATACAAGCTCTGGATTAACAGTTTTATATAACTCATTGCTGGAGCCTGATTTGGGCTTCAAGAAAAGTCAATCCCAAATCATCCCACAATATATCTCATCAGAGGAGCAACTGACAGCTTATCAGCTTAGTTGAAGAGCTAGGAAAACTCAAACCAACTTTGGCCCTTACTGGACAAGGCAGTCCCAGTATGCCTGGTCCTACAGAGCAGGTCTTCAGAAAGTGAGCTTGGGGGTTCCTAAAAATAAAAAGCACTTGGTGGATTTCAAGTTGGTCTTCTGAAGATAACATACAATTAACCAGCTTTTCAACTTGATTTTTTTCCTGAGTGTTCTTTCAGTTTTCTAAGCTTGTGGCATTTCTCCTGTTTGCCCATTGCCTTTTACCAGGACAAAAAGGTGTGCTTTCCACGAGGTGTCATAGCTGCTGTTTTGGATTAGTGAATTCTACATTACTGAAGAAAATGATTAATTAGTATTCCAAAAAATTGATCAACAATTTGACTTTGAATTGCCATATGTTTCAGGTGTTGATTGTTAGTTTATAGAAAATATAGATTATAAGGTATCAGAAGGTCATACTGGTTTTCCAAATACTCTTGCCTGCTCTGAACACAGCTTTGGAGAAAACACTGTGCTCCAGAAGGGTGTGAGGACACCTTAAAATAAACATGACCTTGGATTATATATGAGTTTTCCTTGATCAGTGTTTACAGAGTAACAAAAGTTCTCTGAGAGGTTATTGACTATTAAAGGTGTTGTAAAGTCTTACTAGAGACAACTGGAAGCCAAAAAAATTGAGATGTTTATTATGAGATGTAGTAGTGACAAGTTTTCTTCTACCCTTTTTTTTCTATGAATGTAACAACAGCCACCTGGCCTAAACTTCCTAGAAATAAAGCATAGAACTGATACTGAGGTATGTCTGCAAGGTTATGAAGGCTGGTTCTGAAAAGCTGTGGTTAGGCAACATCTGGGCAGAGTGAGAGCTTCAGTGACAATGCTTCACACAGGGAACATCTGAGCTGAATGAGGATAATCTGGATAACTGAACTAGGGATTCAACCCTTTCATGAGTCTGTAATACTCCTGGAGTCGGACTGATGGTCGGATGATTCCTTTCCTGTGGGGAACAGTGAGATAAGGTGCCCTTAAATAATGTGTTAGTGCACTCTTGGGGTTTAGCCTTTTTAATTCTCCACTGATGATCTCTTCTGTTGCTGTCACTCTCTGGGACTCAGTGGAGGGTTTTTCTGCTGAACTTATCACAGTATGTTCAGTTTCCAGTTACTATGGAAAAAGTTAACTCTTCATGTGCAGAGTAGTCTTTGTTTATGGATTTGTTTTTGTGCCTGACCTAAAAGTGTTAGCATGTACAGGTTATGAGCAAGAGTCTTATCCCAAACACTGGCAGGCATGCTTCCCTTAACCTGCTTTCAGAACACCCTATTTGCTTGTGGAAGTGTGTAATAAGAAAGCCATAATTCCACTTGAGAAGGTGTAATATGTAGGTACAGAATATATGAAGGCTAGGAAGTTAAGCAATGACTTATGTGTTTTCATAACATGCTGATTAACATGAAGTAACATTTCTGTGAGTAGCTGGCTGTACCTTGTTCTTCTCAAGAACCTTTCACAGGTATACAAATTGAATATACTATGTAAAATTTAGACGACAGCAATCTGATGTCTGAATATACCTTAAGTAACTACAAGCAGAAATTAAACATCTGCATAAAACAGTTAACTACTTTTGAACATAAAAATGAGTGCCATTATCAGCTAGAATTTGCATAGAACCTTTTAAATCTAGAACCAATTTGTTGCACTCAGAAACTGGCAACATTGGTGGATGAGCACAGAATCAGGCTATATTTAGTCCTGTATGACAGGTGTAAAACCAAATTTTTTGAAAGAGAAGGGGCATTTTCTTGATACCATATCCTGAAATGTTCATTTTTTCCAGAAGTGAAATGCTTGCATATTTGTCTTTTTACTAATGAATATTCTCTTCCTTATAAGCAGAGAAAGTCTGGGGTGGTGCAGAACTCAAGTTTTGCCTACAGGCTTTAACTATGCTGTTACTAAAGGTAGTTCAAAGCTTTTACGTTACCAAATGCATTAGATGGCCCTTATAATATAATAAGAAAGAAAGCAAATTAAAAAAATTGTAACCTTTTAAAAAATCTGTGATAGCAGAGTTTACATGTATAATTCAGTAGGTGAATACTGCGTAAAATCCATTAAATAAAAAAGGAGTAGGCGTGGAATAATTTTTCTGCTTTACTTGAGGCAAAATCCTTTCTCGTTGTAGACATGAGTGGAATATACTGGTTCCTTCTAGGCACTTGACTTGATGGGTTTAGCCCAAATGCTAAGGAATTCCTCATTTTAGTGCTGGATCAAGGCAATATTAAGAATCTAGACCACAGTTTTATCTACTAAGGGAGAGAAGAAGGTGTTCAACATATGATGCTGGCACTAAGGTAGGCAGGTCTGTGGGAAACTGGTCTACATTGATCATCACTGCATGTTAGCAGTAGGGTGTAGTCTTGAATCTGCCAGGGAGTTTTTGTATGTTTTTCAGGTAGTGTCAAATAGGGTTCTTCAACTGAATGAGAAAACTCTGCTGGCCTGAAAAGTAGTATCTCTTCATTTCTTTGGGAGCTAGTGGCCATTTTCAGTGTGCAGGTTTGGCACTCTACTGAGTGTGAAAACAGAGAAAAGTAAAGACTTCAAACCCCCAAAACATGCAATATAGAACATTAGGGTGTTTCTCATAGAGATTCCACGTGTTTGGTGCTGGGTGGAAAAGAGGGGCTGAGTATGCCCACAGTTGCCACTAAAAAAGCCACTACAGGGGTTCACCCTGACCTGCCGGGCGCTACAGGGCTTGTGGGCTCTTCCAGAGGGTACTTTTCACTATACCAGTGTCTGCCTTGAAACTCAACTCTCATAGGAAGCAGATTTGCTCAGCCTTCTCAGCCACAATGTCTGAAGCAGCTCCTGGTTCACCTCCTGGGTTTCCTTATTCTGGCTGTATGGAAACTGAAAAGCATGGAGAGGGCTTTGCTGCTAAATCATCACTGGCACTGCAGCATCAGTTGTCCAGAAACTCGAATCAAGCTTACACTTGTCTTTCATAGATGTCTAATCAGTTGCTTAAACAAAACCCTATAGATAATAATTTTCATCATGTGCCTTTCAAATTGGTTAATTAATTTATTAGCATGCAAAACATGTACATAAAATGTAGTCATTAGCAGCACCACATGTTCAGTATAAGCTATATATGTTTGAAAGCTATTTCTGCTGTTTTCCAGGCTGCAGGTCTGTCTCCATGGAGTGCCACAAGCAGACTCTCACTTGTCCTTCAAGGGACATCTTTCCTGCCGGTCCTTCAGTTGCACAGCCATAATAATTGGACTTTGAATTTTTCATATCTTCATATCTTTGTGTTAATGACCTTTGCCCAGTGTCACCTGAGTATTGATCTGGTCAACAGGACTCTTTTTCCGTGTTGGATGTAAGCTGGATGAGATAGGGACCTATTGTTACATATGGGTACAGTGCTTAGCAGTCTTCAACCTGGGGCCTATTCCTAAAGTGTTTCAGAGCATGTGAAACTGGCAGGAGAATTTAACACTTCCAGTTTGTATCCAGTTGGCACTATCAGTCTATTTCAGTATGTGCCTGTGTGCTGCTTAAAGATCTGTAATAATCAACAAATTTCTATCATTAGAGATCTGGGACTGTTGCATTTAATTTCAAAATAGCACTATGAACTCACAATTTGGACAGGAATCACTCAGTCATAAGAATAATGTCTCTGATTCCTTTTCTAAAATATGCCCAACTATTGTGACTTGCATTAAAAATAAATAATTTGTAATATATGGATTCTAGATGTTATAATACTTGTTAGTGTTATGTATTCACTATGTGCAATTAAGAGTTTAGAGTGACATACTGTCACCAGAAAATAAACACTAGAAATAAAGAAAATGTCCGGTTTTGCATAAAAAAGACCCAGTCTGAGCTGTAAGTATCACAACACCTTACTGTTGTGAATTTGGCATTTCTCTGTTTGTACATCACAGTGAAAATCAGGGTCCTGATGACAACTGATTATTATTGTATGTACTGTGATTAAATTATAGGCAGCTTCCATTTTCTACTTGTCTCTCATAGCACATGGGAATAGAGTTGTATTTAATAATTCAAGCACCAATTGCATGCCCTGATCCCAGTTTTTTTCTGTTATTACAAAAAGAGCTCAGGTCACAAAATAACCTGTAGTTGAAAAAGAAAAAATGTCACAGTAGAAAAAAGTTAAAGACAATGTATTTGACTGAATAAGGATGGCTCTAATAAGGTATCTGGAATTAGTGAATTTATGGCTTATATAAGGGAGGAAAAGGGAGAGGAAAATAGAAAAAAAATATAGAAATGAATTACAGCATTTAACGATAGTCTTTGATTACTAAAGCATCTTACAAACCTGATGGTATTCAGGACATTGGAATGAACTCTGTAGAGATTTAAAAAAGCAATATTTTTAAGAAAAGACACACTTAGTAGTCCAACCACAGTGTGATAAAAAGAGGAGAGCCTTCGGATACATGCCTTTTCTTTCCCTTGAGACTTTAGCAGCTTTCTCTGTTTTGAAGTATTATTTCCCAAAAAAGTTGAATCTTTTCTAGCAGTTTGGCAACATATTACAGAAAAAAAATGATCTGCCTTTTTGAAGATCGATGTATTTGTCAGAAAATCAAGGGCTTTTACTAATATATTTCAATAGTAATGCTATTTCATTTCATTTCAATTGCATTTAATTTGGATTAGCTTGTATCATAAGACTATAAAAAATATCCTACCACTCTTTAAAAATCATAGAATCATAGACTATACTGAGATGGAGGAGACCCACAAGGATCATTGAAATCTAATTCCTGGCTCTGCACAGGACAGCCCCAAGGATCACACCATATGCCTGAGAGCACTGTCCAAATGTTTCTTGAACTCTGACAGTGCTGTGACCTCCTCCCTGGGGAGCTCGTTCCAGTGTCCAGCTACCCTCTGTGTGAAGAACCTATCCCTAATATCCAACCTAAACTCCCCTGGCACAACTTCAGGATATTCCCTCATGTCCTGTCACTGGTCACCACAGAGAAAAGATCAGTGTTTGCTCCTCCTCTTCCCCTCACAAGGAAGTTGTAACTGCAATGAGGTCTCCCCTCAGTGTTCTCTAGAGCAAACCAAGAGCATTTTGTTATTATCTCCAGAGGTAACACAAGAGGTTTTCCTTGTGAAGAGCCATGTTCTTTCATATTTAAATTTAGTCAAGTTTCTTAACCCAGTGCTGTGCTGTGTTTGCTTGGTGAAATGCCTCTGTGAGGGGGATACAGCCCTTTCCATCTGGCTCCAATGCACCTATAGCAGGGCACAGGTGAGCCCCTCAGGCACATACGTAAGAAAAATGGGATGGCTGTTTCAATTTTTGTCTTTGTTTCTCACTACCAAAATCTACTTTGATTGGTATTATAAAAAATTCATTTTTACCAATTCAAGTCCTTTTTGTCCATGATGCAAACTGTTAAGCAATCTTCCTGTCTGTATGCCAGACCGGGAGTATTTCTGTCTTTTCTTCCCCTGGCCTGTTGAACAGGGTAGTGACAGAGCAGCTGGGTGAGACTTTGGTCCATGGCCAGGGGTAACCCACTACAAACCCATTTATTTTTCTGACAACAAGTGCACTGTAATTCAGTTTTCCATAAACTGGAGTGCAAATGTGCACATAATTCCTAATTTTATGTTTCTCTATTTTGTTCTCTTTTAGTAAGAGAAATCCATCACAGAGTACTTTGTTACTGTATTTTATGTTTTCTTCCAGGGTGGAAGTGCAGAAAGAGTTGAGCAAACATGTCTTCACATTCAGCTCTTAAAAAATGTTTTCATCCTAGTCTTACTTTTTTCTATTTGCTACACCTACAGTGAAGAGTTCAGCTTCTGTGTGTAAACAGAACATTTAATCTATCTTTTTTATTTATGTTCTATCGTTATTTTATTAACATTCTGTTATTCAATTAAACAAATGGGGAATAACAAAAAAAAAAAAAAAAAAAAAAGACACAAAAATGTGTTCTGAGGATTACAAACACCTGCAAGAGGGCACAGCTATTTCCTGACAAGCATTTAGCCAGTATCAATGACTCTGCACCATCAGTGGAAGAAGATACCTTCCTTGCTTCTTAATTGCTGGAAGCCTTTAAAAGGCTTTCCCTTTACACCTTTTTCATTATTATAACCACTACTAAATGTGATTACTTAAAATAAATACATGGGTCCTTGGCAGCACTTTTGAATAGGATTGTAGCCGGATCCAGTGCCTGTGAAGGCCCCGTCCCCTGCCTCCAGCAGCCTGTGGAGAGGCACATTCATTGTGCATCGCTCCATAAAACCCTGCTTGGCTGCTTTCCCAGATCGCCTTCCATTCAGTTCTGAGTTCTGAATGGTTTTCAATTAATGTAACAAGACTAATTAACTGCATAAGAGTAGGGATTTTCTTAGCATTACTGACAATGCATCTATTTAATAGTACCTTGGAAATTCAGTGCTTCTCATTCCAAAAGAAAAGTACACAAAACCAGTGGGTTCCTGGGGTCAAAATAAAGAACATGAATTTTTTTCTTTGCCTCTGAACCTGAATAAATTACGAAGTTACTTGAAACAAGCAGTCTAATCAGAATGAGATACCTTTCTGACTGGTTCTGCAACAACCTTACAGACATCCTCTGCTGAAAGCAGTATGATACAGCATTGCTGTTTTAATTTCATAGCCGAAGATTAGCCCTTGACTCTCGCACCTATCCCTGTACCTAGCACTCAAGAATTAAAAACTGCTAAAAGTAGCCATCATGTATAGAAAAAAAGACTATCCCCTATCATCTTTTCCATGGTAATGTGATATTTTTACGATCAAGTTTCAATACCAGTGTTAATGAAAAGTTTCCTGTATCCTTTTGCCTAAACTCTATTTCAGGGTAGCACCCTGTGTGTTTGGAGATGATTTAAGCCTCTGTCACTCAAGCCTTATGCTGAGGTTGTCACCAACTGTGCCAGTCAGTATCTCTTTTTGCTGGGGAGGGGAACATCACTTGCTCGAAGAAAGTGAAGTGTGACCTGGATTATATGAATTATTGAACACCATCAAATAGTAAAAACATGGTAACTACAACCTTTTGACACTTGAATCATGTATCTGAAACTGAAAGTATAGGCATCAATCTGCTATCCTCTGAGACATCTGATTACAGATTTTATGGAAATTAATTTTAAGAAAATTTTTTGAAGTATAACCTTATCTGTGTAAGAAAGGCGTTTTAGTAACATACTGCACTGAGTACTTCATATATGATTTTGTGGTTGTGATGAGTGCAATATATGGTATTGTAATATGTAATATGTGATCCAATTCATGATTTCTTACTATCATATTTATGCATGCTTCTGGGTTAGAAAAGGCTTATTTTTATTATGACAGCTAGTTGCAAATAGGTGATTTTTTGTCTATTTAAGAGTGCTTATTATTCTATTCACATGAAACCTGAGTGCCAGCAGTAAAAGATGGAATGAGAAGATGAAAGAATACAGTAACACGTGTTTGTTTCCTCTTATTGAATATTAAACATCAACATCTGGAAAGAACTCACTTTACTAAGAAGAAAATATACTAATATATCATAATATATATTCCTAAAAATATTAGTCTTAACTTTAGCACTAAAATGTTATGCTAGTATTTTGTGTAAAAGAATTCCGCTTAATACATGAGCATTTTCAGTCTGCAAACCAAGAATGATGCCTAAATTATAAGTAACCCCTCTAGTCCAGACTCTTTAAGTATGAAGGGAGACATGGTACCAAGAATTTGGACAGATATAAACTACAGTCCTCCTTGCTGATTGTTTGCTTTGGGTTTTGTTTCTTTTTTTTTCAGTTCAGCTGAATCTTGAATTTTATGGTCAGCAACTAAGAAGTAAAGTGTGGTAATGGTATTTTCAATTATTTCTTTGTTATTCTGCAGTCTCATCTCAACAGTTTTCTACTTTTCAAAAACAGCATTAGAAGTCACTGGGGAGTCACTTCAGCCTCTTAGAGGAAAGAGATGTCTTCAGCTCTAATAAAAGCCAGAGCTATTCAGGGTCTGATCTGAAGTTTATTAAATTAAATAGAAAGATTCTCACTGATTTTACTGAGATTTGTGTCAGACCTTTGAGTGGTGCACTGTGATCCTGTGTGTTTTTAGGGGCATTTGCATGAAGGAAAAGGTCCTGACTGTTTTCTGACGTGAACAATAGGTAGATAATTTTTGTCTCAACAAAACAGAATCAAAACATTATGGTTCTGATTCTCTTTGTGCTGAAGTAAACATACTGCAAGATTCAAGGCAATGAAACACTGAACAAAGGTAGATCAGAGAACAGTTTAAGCACAATAAACTGGCTAATGGAGACATATCTACCAGAGGGCAGAGCTCCTACTGATAATTAATGGAAACCCAATCAATAAATCACCTCTGAAATGTAGCAAATAGCTCATTAGGAGCTACCTACTGAAACTGCTTAGCCGATTAAAGATGTGTATGTAATGTCTTGTATATAGAACAAGGACTGTTATTAATGCTTCATTCACAAACGGTGTATGAAAACTACAATTTCCTTTCAAACTACTTCTGAGAAGAAAGTCACAGAAAAAAATTGAGCCATTCATTGCTGACCTATGTAACTATTTTTTTTTTTTTTTTTTAGAAAATCAGTGAGACAAATATCAACAAATCTATTTTGCAATCTGTTACTATAAGTTAAAAAACATTGGCACAGAAACCAAAAATTAGAAGTGGGGTAACAGCAGCTTTGCCATAACTGCTTCCAAAACACAGTAAGCCATCAACAGTATAGGGGAATGACAACTTGGGGACAAGAATGAAAAATATGAAGGAAAAAAAAGATAAATATTTTTGTTCTTGTCTTTCTAACAGAATTTCACTTTTCATATTACTCTTGTCTATGCACTTGGTTTCTATCTTGCTCCCATTTTTATGTGACAGGAACTGTACCTTTCTTCATGTAAAAATAAAACTCTTCCAACTGTAGCTTCAAATTTTGTTAATTATCACAAATTCCTATAATGTAAAATCCTATAGTTACCAAAATTGTTGTTAGGACATTTGACCTATGCAACACCAATGCCATAGTTACTACTGTATTTTTTTCCTTTTTTAAAATATGGAAATACTATAAATTATCTTTAAAAATTATTGAATTTTTGATACAGCATGTGCTTCCTTACATGAATCGTAGACTTTTTCTGGATATCTTGGTAATATGCATTTATACAGTTTCCCAATAATTACACACTTCATAGAATTTTGAAGTCACAGAAAAGCAGAAATTAGAAGGGACTTATGGACAGGCTGCCCTGCACTGTGTCCAGTTGCGTTTTAAATATCTCCAAGAATGGAAACTCTGCAGCCTCTCTGGACAACCTGTTCCAGTGTTCATCCACCGTCACTGTAAAAATATTTTTTCTTATATAAATTTTTTATCCTGTTTAGCTTAGACCTGCCTCAGTTAAGTGTCTCACAGCTTCCAAACCCAAAAGGGCTCCCCAAGAACAAGAGCAATAGAACAAGTCTACTGAAAATGACAGATGTAAGGTAATAAAGATCAGTAAAGGCTACTAGTAAAAAATAGCATTCTTTAAATGCAAATAAGTTTTTATATTTAAGTAGATATTTAAACTCTCAGGTAATTCAGTAGCATATCCATTACTTTAGAAAAAAAAAAAAAAGCAAGATCGACATTAACTCATAAACCACATTATTTTGATATTTAGTGTCAGTTGGGTGAAGGGAGGAGGAAATGCTGTACAAAATATTACTGGGTGTATTATTATTAAAGCATTTCCGTTATACTTACACAAAGCTACTAGAAATAAATCTTTTGGGCCTTGTTTTTGTTTGCTAACATTACCCTCAAGCAGGTAACTGCTTTCTTTGTTACTGCCATGCAGAAGATCTCTAGAAAGGAAGCATTCTTGCTAGTGAGAGTTCATAACTCCAAATTCCCATCCCAAGGATAGTAATTGTGCTTTTCCTCTGTTGGACTTCCAGGTTTACCCCAAAGACCCTAAATGCTTCTGACTTGAGACCAAACTTACCCTTTCATCACATCATGATTTAAATCATACCCAGTCATAGTTATTTCACTTCATTTCCAGTGAGACTGCTTGATTTAGTTTTTGTTTTCTCTTTTTTGTTGAGGAGAAAATCTGGGATTTTTTCATTCCAAGATTGAGAGGTTGGTACTCCATTTTAGACCCCATCACACTCTTGCCTACTGACACAAACACATGAATGCTCTCAAAATGGTTACTAAGGAAACCAGAAACTATGGTAACCTAGACTAGAAGCACTCTTATTTGTCCAAGGAGATGGAAAGGAAAATTCAGGCAATGTACATTGCAGGCACACTGAAGGTCCTGATCTTTTCTCTTCAGCTGCAGCAGACCTTCTCTTTCTCATTTTTCCCTTCCAGCAAAGCTCTCAAACCAGGACTTTGACTTGGATAAAAGGAGAGAAACATCACTACACTTATGTAGATGAGTGTAAATGGGAGAAAATAGATTTTTTTTCAGTATTACTACACCAAACTGGTAAATGTATTTAATTTTTCCTTTTACCATTACATCAAATTATTCTTCTAGCATTAGCAGAGCAGCTTGGTCAGCAATGCACGACATCACATGCCTGTGCTCTGAGGAGTAAGGTGTTGTGTTAGCAAAACTCTTCACCGAACCTCTTGTCAGAGCTGTCACCCTGCACATACTTATACTCACTTTTCATTCTGCTGTCATAAACAGTCTGATGCAAAAGCTATCAACAGATAGTAAATGCTCTAAGATTGATAAGTAATGGTGCTTCATTAAAAGTGGAGGAAGCTCAGAAGCTCGTCGAACTGGTCTAGAGATATTTCAGTTGTGTCTTGTAGAAAAAATCCTTTTTTACTGCTGAACTAATCAACAAAACATTCTCCGATTGCAGGGCATGCAACAAAAATAATGGATGTCATAACAAAGAGTTTAATCTTGACCATATTCATTCCTTTAAAGCTTTGTGGAAAATAAGAGCTGTCTATGCTACAGGACTAGCTCATTTATTCCAAAACAGGGAAATACAAGTTGCCTATGGCTGAATACATTTGTCTGTCTTTGCTAATGGTCTGATTTGGCAAGCTGACAGAACACTGAACAGCACCAATGCAAATAGATTTACTGAAATTAGTGAGATTATTCCCATGTGGTCATTTGGATCAGGGTTACAGGAATGGACCCTGTGCTGGCAAAAAAGTATAAATTCTGTCAGAAAAAATTGCCTAAAAAGTTCAACAAAATGCTTAAGGTATGAGAGATTGCTAGCATCAAGTATTTTTCTAAGTGAAGCATCTAGAGAAGAATGTGGCTCTCTTATTTAAACAAGAATAACATGTAGATTTGTAAAAGTTCATGCTTTTCAAGCATGGCTTGTGGAAAAATAAAAAAATTAGGAAAAGAATGTCTGTATATACCATACATCATGGTAATTATATTACTGACTAATTGTATTATTGACATATTTTTATTACTGAGAAGCTGTTGTCATCAATAGCAAACTGATCAACATCATATAAAAATGGTTGCTAAAAAATATTCTGAGGTGAACTGTGGCATTTTGTGCATGTGAGCCAGGAAGACAAGACATGATGTGAAATATCTTTCATTTAGCTTATCCACTTCAGAGGTAGCCAGGATTTTGTTGCTATGAGAGAGGGAGGAAGCCGACCTGTGCTGAATAGTACACAGAGCACAGTACAAAAGAGCTAGGGGAAAAAAAAAGTCTGATATTAATAGAGTAAAGAAGTCAATTAAATAGAGAAGTCACATTATAAAATGGCATGAAGTCATCTTTGCTATCTGCATGAATTATGACTTGAGGCAGGTAGTACATGTTTTGTTAGATTAGCAAATATTTACAAAGTAAACTATGCTTCGGAGGACATGAAATGTGTGAATTAAGTATTAGAAACATACTTGAAATTTTACTGCTATCATTTCCTAATTAATATCTTAATGAGAAGGTTGACTATATCATATGAAAAACTATCTTCCATGATCACAATTTAGATGAATGCTATTTTTGCCTTGTCAAATACTTTGTCTAAAAAAAAAAAAAAAAAAAAGAAAAAAAAGAAAAAGATAATGCATATTTTGGCTAGAACAAATGCTTTTATGCTACGTCTATCTCTGCTACATATTGTATGCTAACATGAACCATTTAAATCAGCAATATCACCCCCCTGTTTGCATTTACAGGTTAGAACTCTTGTTTGTGCAACTATGGGGCACAGATTACAAAGATGTTGCTCAGTTTTTGGTCTGGAAGCACTGCAGAAACCCCTAACTCTTCTTTCCTGGGAAGCCCATAGGTCTTGATGGGAGCAACATTAAAGGCAGAGAGCAGAAACTGGAGAAAAAAAACTAAAAGGAGGGATAATTCTCTCCCCCAGAATCCAAATCTAATTTGAGAGCTCCAGAGAGGTAGGAAGCCTCCTTTGATATGCAGCATATTTGAGAGGGAGAGATGAGGAATAGAGGCATAAAGGGAAATAGTTAAAGTGCCCTTTCCCTACCTTCTCACAAACCTGTAGACAGAGCTGCAGAAAAGTTGCTAATGGTCTGTTTGACAACTTGTCAAGCTTGACTTACTTACCTGTCCTCTTCCCAGTAAGTGGAAGGGAAGAAACAAGATACAGATACAGAAAATAATGGGCTTCCTTATGTCTTTCCTTCTGTATCAACTGCCTACATTGTTACACTGTCTCCTACAGCAGCATGACAGGACCTGAAAGTGCTACCTAAGCTTTGTTACTGGTTATGACTGATACGAACTAAACCTTCTGGTTCTGTGGTACTCTGTGTTTATCATACTGTGCTTTTGCTCTGTCATATGTGAGTTGTATATCTCAGGGCCATTTGTTAGAGTAGCTAATCAGAAGAAAAAAAACAGGGATCATAACTTACTGAAGGAGGCTGCCTTTTGTTGCCTTGTGACTAACCCAGTACACTAAACTTTCAGGAGCGGTGAAGAATGTTTAGTTGTAGGGGCACATGATATACCTGAAAAGAAAGGCATAGCTGTCTTTTGATTTAATCCAGCCTACTAGTATGGCATCATCACATTTTCAAAGCAATTTTGGCTCTAGGAGAACATTAAAGTCCATGCCAATAACCCCAAAAATTGTTTGATTTCTTGTTTTGGTTGCATCCGTCCAATTTAATTTCATGCCCTCTGATGTCTGACTGATTTATCTCAATATATTAAATCAGGCCTATCTCCCAACCCACTGCCTTAATTTAGGCAGCCTATTGCAGTTTTTCAATGCATAGATTTCATCATCTAAATTTAGCCAATATTGATTTTCAATATGAAACTTTGAATCAAGGGAAATAAAGACTGATGTTGAGAATATTTACACCTTTTCCATTTCTAGCATACATTTCTAGATTTATTCCTCCTGCCAAATAATAGGAAGATTTAAGAGCCCAAACAGTTTATGAATCTCAAAAGGATTTTTGATAACTATTGATGTTCATGTATCCAGACACATTTTCCATTTTAGATTCTCTATTGCTTCTGGCTACAACTGCAGAATATGATGAGTCTACCAGCCAGTCAAGTGTAGATAACTCCAGTTTCTACAGCACCTAAAATTTTCATCTATATTTAGGCAAGTGAATTCTTCTCAGTCTGCCTACTATACAGAATAAAGCTTATCTGTTGAATTAGATTTTCTCTTGAATTAGATTTTCTCTTGACTATCTGCTGTTAGTGATCCTGTGTTCCATGAAATTCATTCTATGGACTCATTCTGTCTCTGAGCCCAGGACTCCATCACATCTGGGTCAAGTTCATGTCTGTTCCTTTAAGTAGGGAATATGCAAGTCAGAGTTTTCAGCAGGTCTGCTTGCCAAAGAATTCCATTTCATCAAATAGTGTGACTTGCTGTGTGTCAAAGCCTGTTGTGTCACATACTTATCTCCCCTATAATCCAAATATTTCAGTTAGTCAAAATCATTCCAAATGTCAGGAGAGTAAACAGTGGCATATTGGTTGTCCTGGCTGATCTGTTGCAAGAAGCAGCAGAAGTTTGCACTTTCCAAATCTAGTGATAGAGATACAATAATGTGAACTGAATTGTTCATTCAGACATGGTAAGAAACTCGACTCTACAGTAGCAAAGAAAACTAACTGACCTGTCCTGTGTCCCTTCTCTGTTGACCAGTATCATATAAATCTTACAAAAAAGCTCTCCCTCTGAATACATCTCTTAGCTGTGTGGTGCAGAGAAAAGGAAGGACCTTTTTTCTAATATGATTAAGGGACTGAGTGAATCTCTGAAGCATGAGTTTTGATAAATTAAATACTTCATGAATGCCAGAACATCATTACTGCTCTCTAGTTCATTTTAAAATTGCCTGATGAGGGTTTACCAGTGGTTAAAGTGACCCCAGCCCCTCATTCAGATCACTCTCCCTCCCAGTTTCCATCACAAATCCATGAGCAATGCTTTGGCTTTTTTCTGCTTCCTGCAGCACTGACTTTGTGGAGGGATGTGCCTGCTGTGCTCCCTTGATAGCAAGAGGTCCCGAAGCACACGATGAACTGGAGCACTTCATTCCAACAGAGGCATCTGTACCACTCCCAAAGCAGTCTGTACTTTAAACTCCTGCTCACACACTGCTGGCAGTGAGAGCTGTGGTACAGCCAGGCATGGGAGCCCTTCTGTGCTGCAAGGGGTGATTGTCAGCCTGCAATCCCTTTTTCACCCTTTAGCTTGCCCATGTCTGACACTGGAAGAGTATCCCAGTCCTTCAGAATAGCTCTGGACTATTCCAATAAGCTTCTCAGTTAGTTACTGTGGATAGATCTTGGATATCAGATGCTCAGCTTTAACAGCAATAATTAACTTTGGGTAAATGGTCCTTCAAATCTTTCTTGGTAAAAAAACAGATGGTAAGTTTTTATTGCAGCCTTAATATCATATGTGATGTAACATCTCCTGCTTTATTAAAAATATAGAATATAAATAAATAGTGGATAGTTTTGACAAATAGATATAATTGCTTAAAATGTGTCTAAGAAGCTCTCGATTAGTGGAAAAATCTGGATGTTATGAATATTATGAATCTGGCTGAAAAGAAAAAGAATTTTTGTGGTTACTTGGAACTTTGGGCTCACTAGGGCTTATTAAGCTTCAAAGCTCAACATTGGCTTTCCAGGTACATGCTGGCTTTGTGCATTGGGTATTTTTTGATCATACTGCTGGGTAACCTGGGTGCTGGGTTTAAACCTGCTCACGTCCTGCCATTCACACTGTGCCCATCTAAAGCTCTCCTGGAACTGGGGTGCTTCAAAGTGCAATCCTGAGGCACTGAGATGATTCTCCAGGAGCAAAATTAGGGCTGGTGAGTTTACAGCCTCAGCCTTTGCATCACTTGAAAGAAGTTGAATTGTTTCTGGTTCAGAGTTGTCCTGGGATTCATATATCTGTTTTGTTGTGTCTGAGGTTGAGCCAGCAAGCTCTGTTAGTAGCAGCAAGTTCTGCATCCATAGCAATAACTCACAATCTGAGTAAATGCTACTTGACTGTGTATTTAAACAAGTAGTTCCATTTCAACAGTTGAACTAATGAAGTCTAGTTTGCAACGAGTTTGTATCTTGCAGTAAATTGACTAAACCACAGTGTAATCTCACCCTTGGACATCAAATAGCGTAAATGGAATTTGTATAATCATGTTTACAAGTTGAAGTACATAAGTTTATAATAATTTTGAATCCTTCTCAGTATGAACTCAGCCTTTTTTTCAGTAGTTGCAGTCTTTAATATGCTTCCAAGGATCTATAATCAAAAGCTGAGAAAATATGACAACAAACCCAATTTTTCTTATTACCCCAGTTCTCATAGCACTAGAGTTTGGAAAGGGAATGATTAAAAGAGTTTGTAGAGGGAGGAAAGCACAGTACAATTAAGCTTAGATTTTGTTTACCTGATTGCCCAGTGTGAGAGGAGAAGACATGCCATTTATTTATAAATCTAAATAACTAGTTGAAATAAAATGGGAGTATACAAGAGCAGAGAAGCATTAGAACAAGATCATACAGTTTAATTGTCTGTCATACTTGCCAAAGATGTGCTGTTTCTTTGAAATCTAATTGATAGCTGAAATCAAGCAGGTGAAAACAAGTACATGTGGAGCCTTCACCGTACCTTTTATCAGGGCATTCAGTTTTTAATAAACATGAAAGAAGAAAATTGTGCACAATATCCACTGTTATTAAACAACAACAAAAAAAATAAAATAAATGAGGTTCTGTTCTTCCACAAGATTATAATTTTTGGTAGAGGCCAAAAGGTGAAGAAAAAGCAAAAAATTTGTACTCTCCTGTAAATGATGAACAAGCTCTTCTGTCAGTATGAGCTCCCAGAAAGATTCCTCAGAAATAGAAACCAGAAATAAAATTGTAATGAGCATCAGTATATTCTATTTTTGTACAAGGTCTGTTAATAGGGTATCTGATTCTCCTTGTACCACCTATTTTACATCAGTTTTACAGTGAAGTGACACCAAATGTTCTTCTTGCTTTTCTCTCCTAAGAGGGAATATGGTTCTTTTGAGTTACTGTTCTGCACAAGATTAGTTTTTTAAGTTGTATTTAAAATGAATGATTAATAAACATTGGATGGATACAAGCTGTGCTAAGCTTCCTCAACAGTACTGAAAATGTATTTAAAAATATGGGACTATTGCCTTCACTCTCCAGATGTAAGGAAAGGGCATTATCCAATTAAAAACATATTTACTCCTTTTCTTAGTATGGATTTTTTTCCCTTAAAATTTCTTCAGTACTCTGTAGAATTAAATTCTCCCTCCATTAAAGAACCAGAATAATTGGAGCTGAGATCAAAACCTGACAAGGGTAACACTATCGGGACAGTGCATGGGATAATGTGGAATTTCCAGTCCATCGACATGATGATTTTTCATTTTCCCTTAGAAAACAACATGAAATATTTACAAGCCCATGTCAAATTTTAGAGCTCTGGAGTGAACAGTTTAATAATGTCTGCTTACAATTTTTAGTATAATATTCTAAAAAATAAACATTGAAAACCGTATTTAGGCACCTGAAAAAATAAAAATCCTTTGTTACTGCTCAGTGCCTCCAATAAAATAACCTTGCTTCTGCCTGGCTCATTTTACATCCTTTATTCAGATGCTGAATTTTAGGCATCCATGTCTGAAAGCTCTGGTATGGTAGCAGAGTTTTTGGTAAAAGACACTTTTAAGAATATCTACTGAGTTCGGCATACAACCTCTTTTCCTCTACTTTCCACTTGAAGTACTCTTTAAATTCACATAGGTACGCTTCATTTACCTCTAGCACAGTATAGAGAACTCCATGTAAGTGCTAACAAATACAGCCACAAAAGCAAACCTTTTCAAGACCATTTAATAAAAATAGAAAGCATCTGACTGTAAAGTGTGTAGGGGAAAAAGTTTAACTACTTTTTAAAGCAAATGTAGGAGAATATGTGGAGCAAAAGCCTCTAAACACTGTTAGAGGTTTTAAAATCAAATGCAGCAGCATAAATTCACCATGAAGCAACAATATTTTGAATCTTATTACAATGGATAAATTTGACTGAACTGGAAGTTTAATAAATTTGACTCCTTAAGGCAGAATTATTAGAAAGTAAGAATTCTGATTAAATCTAGAGAATCTTTGAAATTATGATGCTGTATCAGGAAAGAGACTAATTTTCTTAAAAGCTCACCCTCTTTCAGTGATGCAATGAAGATAACAGAAATAGAAAAACTGTGAAATCAAAGGAAAGCAAAAGATAGAGAAATGAGCTTCAGTCTAGAGAACAGAGAACTGGTAATAAAATAGGAATTGCAGAAAAGTCATGTCTGCCAGTAAAAAGGGTAATATAAATTTATTTTTTTCCACTTCCATTGGGAACAAAGGAGATTGTATTAATGGCATAGACCATTATGAAATTGGACATGTCTACAATGAAGATAATTTCTCAGGAAATTTTCAACTCTTCCTATTCCTTGTTTAGAAAGGCTGATGTACAGAAGTTACATAAGAACAAGGAAGAACAATCTAGCCTGCTCATAGAAGTAGAGCTGATACCATTGCTGATGTCAATAAGTGGAGTCCAGAGTCTGAAAAAAAGCTGCCTTAGACTTTTAGTCTGCTAGTGTTAAACTTTAATTAAACATCTGAATATTGAGGAAGTTTCATAGAGTTGAATACCAACCCTGTTTATACCAGTAGTGGGAAAGGGTGCAAGATGTTCCAGCTGTCCTGAAAACAAAACCAAGTGAAATAATGTGAAAAGTGCTATCTGAGAAAACCACTGAAGAAAAAAAATATCTAAATTATCATAGTTAATGTGACTTTAGGAAATAGATAATTTCAAACAGGTCTGACAATTTCAAGTGCATGCCAATGGTGAATCATCATCAAATGGTGGGTTTCCTAGTGAGGTACTGCTCAGATTCGTATTAGGTTCAATGTTTTTTCAACATTTCATCAATGGTGTGGGGAAGCACATATGAAATCAGAGATGATAAAATATGCGGATGGAAATGTAAATAACACTGAAGATTTGGTAGTCGTTTAGAGAAGTCTAGTTTGCTTGATTAGCTGGTACTATTCAATGAATGCTCCTGTTCAGGTGTACTATATGGAACAGTGCTTATCAGTGAACTGAGACTTTAGGCAAGACCTAAGGAAACTTTGGCCTGGAAAATGGTATATACAGGTGATAGTTTCAGTCTTGTGTCTTTTGCTGTGTGAATCTAACACTAACACATTCTACATTTCTGTATCTGTAAGTTTAGCTCAGCAATTCTAGTCCTTTTCATAGATGTTCAGATCTTTTGTCTATGTTTTTCTCCTACTTCTCATGCATGAAAATATTTCTTGTAAGGATCTTAGTATCATCTGCATGACAAAATGTACATGCATACACACACATGCATGTGTGTCTCAAAATTTCAGCATGTTGACTATGGAATGTAATGGGAATAGCAGTGCAAGAGTCACCTAAAAGGTAAATTGAACATACACAGGTGTACACGGTATTTTTTTAAGGTTGGCTGCAAGTATGTATGTAGTGTATTTCTTACACTTAGGAAAAATGGCCTTCCCTCAAAACATCTTTCTGAGGTACCAGAAAATATCCCAAATTTTCATAATTTACTATTCAACATAAACAATGCATTGTTTGCTCTTGATTCCTGGAGTGATGAGCCTTTTCTGATACTCATCCTTTCCCCTGGGATAAGGTGAAAGCTGGGGCTCCACTACCTATGTTCTATAATCTGGTGAGAAAAATATCTACCTGAAAAGTCCCATCAAACTATCCCTCAGTTGTTTTAGCTCCCTTTTCCTTCAGGAGGCATCCTTGTTCATTTAAATATATACTGATAGATACTTTCCCTTATGTAGTGCTGCAAATTCCATCTTTTCCAATTGATTTTCTCTCAGATTAAGTTCACATTTTTTGTTAACTTGGACTGTATTTTTATAATCCTGAGTGATATCAATATTAATTATGAACCATGAGGCTTTTTTTTGAAACTGACATAACTGCACTTGGACCAAACTGCCAAGGCACTGATGGAGAACCAACACATCTTTGGAACAAGGCTCTTTGTAGTATTATTTGCTAGTGCAGTTCTGTGCCTCATGCCTGTGAAGTGATCTCTAAGCTAATGGTCTTTCTTCTCCTTACTCCGTTACATATTCTTTCAAGTATTGGATCATAATTTGGTTTGGATTGTTTTGACCAAAAGCAGCTCTTGAAGACTCATTTGAAGTATGTCTGCTTGTCTGATTCCGTGTTCATTGCTTGCAGTATTTTGTGTTCTCCATAACATAAGAATATCATCTAGCTTCCATAAACTTTACTTTGACTTAGGTAACTTTGCTTGGCAAGTTCTAATTGCTATTTTAGGATAAATATCACTCCCCAGATTTTATATCCCAGATCAAATTATAATTTATTTTTTTCGTATTAGCAGAAGCTGAATCTCCCACAACTACAATATTAGATTTTCAGGTTTATATCAGTCAAAAAAAATAGTTACCTTATTCTTTGAACTATTACATAAAACATATAAATTGTATTTTATTTTTAATGTAACAGTGCAGAACTTCTTACTTTCCAAAATCATGTCTTCATAGCTATCCTCCTCTGCCTGAATGAGCTGAAATCTGTTAAAAACAAGTACATTAGAACAATTGCTCATCAAATTACAGCTGCTCCCAATTATTTCTGGTAGCTGGTGACTGTCTAATATTATGAGAAGTTTTTTGAAAAACACTATGCTAGTTTAAGACATACTCAGAAAGTAATTAACGTTACAGGCTTAGAATTCTGTAGCAGAAAATGTGAAAATCATGAAGCTAACTGTGGCCTTTATATTTATAAATATCATATATGTGCAAGTGCAGGCAAATTGATTTAAAAACCCCCAAGAGCTGAAATGTTGAAAGATGAATGACTCATTTTTTCAAAAAGTTGAATGTTAGGAGCAAATTAATATTATATCCATGCTCATAAAAACAAACTCTTTATCAGGTTACAGAAAATGATGTCTGCTTGGATTTCTAACAAACACAGAATGTCTGTTTTAATTGAAAAGCAGTCTGTGTGTTTTAAAAGTTTTCCTGCTGTTTCAGTAGATATAATAGCAGATCTATCCTTGCTTTGTTCAGCTTCATATTGGCTTTTTATAACAATTCTGTTCGAAGTTACTTTGTCAGGAGCTGGCAGTGAGACATTGTGCAGGTCCTGAGAGACAAAGAGATGCTACAGGGTAGGGCAGAGTTGGGCTCCCAGTGGTTCCCCTTCTTGCTGCAAGGGATGCTCAGCTGCAGGAGGCATGGCCAGTGAGGGTATGAGTCTCTGAAAGATTCACCACAGGGGCCTAAAGCCTTGATAATTTCCAGTGAGGGAAGGCAACTGGGAAACAGGAGAGACACAGTAGGATGGCTTTTAACTTCTGTTATTTTTTTTTTGATGTTTGAAAAATAAGACATTACTCTGCTGCAAATTATATATACAATCACTACTATTAATTGTTCAGAGTCTCTGGAGATTCAGTGCAGATAAACTTGTGTGTTCCACCTTCAAATACTGCCAGATTTGGCTCTGAGTTCACAGTAATTGTAATATTGCCCAAGGCTCATATGGGAATGTGAACTGTATTTCAGACTATCTAATTAGTAGCCTTATTACTCCATGAGGTCTTTGTGTGGGTGCTGTTCCACACACTACGAGGTTGAGGTGAAAAATGGAAAGAATCAGTGAATATCTTTAAAAAGACTGACCTATAGAAAACTGATGCAGATCCTGCATAGAAGCTGTGGAGAAAATTCAAAGACTTTATAGTGAGGACATTGACCAATGTATTTTACAGAACAGTAGCTGCAGAGCTCTGTTAATGAAGCATATTGCCTAATACTTCTATAGGAGCAAGAGATGGAAAAGTTAGAAAGCATTCATTTACTCTCTGCCATTTATGAAAAATGGTGTCTGAAAATTTTAGATTCATAAGAAGGAGACAAAAATGTTTTTCAGCTCCAAACACTTGCAATAAAATTGCAAGAATGTGCCTGTAAACCCCTCTACCAAATGTACATCAGACAATTTGGAAAATCATTGCTCATCCCTGCTGTCTAAACAAATCTGAATTAGTTGTCTAAAGGCAGAGAAGGTGAAGCTAAACAATTTCTGATATACATTTTTGTTAAGAGAAGTTTTAAATCTACTGAACATAAATGTACTGATGGAGTTTATAAATACAATGGAAAATTATAAAAATAATCAGGTCAAGGTGGGGAAAATGACCAGACCAGCACATACCTGGTTCTTGATGAACGTTAAAGGTGATGATTTCTTTGGGTCTGTAATATAGTACTTAATGACTAATTTTATTAAAAACTGTGTTTGTGGTAAAAATGAGTAGGCAAAAGTGTGAAGAGATATGTCATTTTTGTAAAAGACAAGTAGGAGGAGAAAGAGAAAAAAATTCATATAAAGATTAACAGAGAAGCTGAGAGGATATGATTAAAGATTGGGGTTTTTTGAGGTTAGTAACTTTGTTCAAAGTTTTTATAATTGTTAAAAGAAAATTCCCAGGAAGTAATTTGCTACCTAATACAGGACAGTTGGTTGTTGGTTTAATTTGTTTCTGTGTATTCATGTCTGCAGAAATAATGGCCTTTGTGTGCACTTGACTACGAATGTGACTGTTTCAGGATTCTTTGCCAATCAGCTTTGAGTGAAGGACTTTTGAAATACTGACTTTTGAAAGATTTGGCTTATGATGTAAACCAAAAATCACTTAATTAGATTAGATATTTTTACAGTTGCGTTTTATGGAATATTTAATATTGAATTATTCAGTGTCTACATTATGAGACATTTTCTTCTTCAGCAAAAATCATTCACAAGTGGGGATTTCTGGAGCTATACAGTTATTGCTGTCGTTTCACCTGGAGAGGGTGGATTGCTTTATTCTTGAAGGTTACATAAATTTATGCAGGAAACTTCCCCTTTTAAAAGAATTTTAATTTTTATGACATATGTTTACGTTTATTTTTCCCTTAGATATTTTATGTTATAACTGAACCAAACCTGAAAGCTGCAGTTACAAATTCCACATACTTCTGTCAAGAGTAGTTCTCTTGAGGATGATGTAAATTATTTGCAAAGATAATTCACAGGTAACAAGCCATTTTCATCTTTAGGAAATCTAATAATGTTGTTTAGACTAAAAACTTAACATGGTGATACAAATCTTTGGAAACACACCAAACCAAATATCCTGCATGACACTGATAGCATTTGCTCTAACCAGGTATATATATCTTTTGCTGGATTCTGTTCAGCACTCTAACATATTTCATACACTTTCAACCAGACTGTGAAGCATGAAGTTCACACAAATTTGGATTCAAGGGTCAGAAAAGATAAAGCCTCTCTGGTAGAGCATTCTGTCTAGGATGCAGTGGAAGCATTCTTTGTGTAGAGCTGGCACAAATTCATTTAATTTGATGGATGGAAGAGATTATGTGTGCCATGGGAGAAGTGCTACATCACCAAAGGCTTCCCTGGAATGTCAGTGTATTTTTCCTTATACATGCATATCCTATACAAAAACCTTACCAAGTTATACTGTACTGGAGAGCATATTATTAATTCCCATTTTAGGGAAGACAACTCAAAATATGAAAAAAATTAAGCAATGAATTGTGAAAGTGCATTTTGACCAGTAGTTTTCTGTTTTGACAAGAATCGGGAGCAACAGCTACAGATGTAGCAAGTAAGTATGCTGCACACCTTTATATAAGTGCTTAAAAAAATATAACATAACATAATATATATAATGTGTATATATATACACATACATATACATATATATAATATATAAATAATGTGTGTTTATATATACACATATATGTATATATATTAGATTTATATACATGCTATTTTAAATGGATTTTTTTTTCATTTTCAGAAAACAGAAAATCTGAAAAATACAACAGACATAATTTAAGAGTTCAGGAAAGCAAGTAGGTCTTGAACTCTAAGGCTGAAATTCACTGGTTTAAGTAAATGATTTTTATTTTTTTCCATTAAACTACCAGATTAATGATTGGCTTGGCATGATCACCTAAAAATGTATAGATCAGTACTTAAATGAGTGATACAGGCATTATCATGCAACAAGCATATTCTCACTAGGCTATGCAGCTCTCACTAAATTAAAACTATAATTTACATCCATATGAAGAGTAAAGCTTTCTTTGAAGTCTGTGCTTACTAACATGTCTGAGGTAATCAGTTATTTATATAAATTTCTGGGTAAGGGCTAGTCTTTTCAGTATTCTGGAAGATAAAATTTGAATGCCCTGAATCAACTGCTACTGGTTTAATTTCCATGGCTGTGAAATCTGACCCTGTGGACTGTAGGGAAAAAAAAAAAAAAAAGCAGCAGCAGCAGCTCTGACAGTTGTATTGAAGATCTTCATTGATAAGTGCCTTAGCCCAAAAACTGAGCAAAGTGTTATATGAGGAGCCATCTCTTCCAAAAAAGTAAAAGATTTGAGAAGCTACAGATCGAACATGAAAAGAGAAGTGCACAGGAATATAGGTTTGAATATAGTCACCTGCATAATCAGATCTTATTATTTGTAATCCTCATCAATCATACCAAGTTTTAAGGGTCCACGGTATCATGTGTGTCCCACATTATCTGTACATTGCATGGGCCATAAAACATTTCTGCACCCCATTAAAATCACAAGCTCTGTAATAAAAGTCTTAGCTAAAGTTTTCCACAGAAAGACATCAAGAGACACTGTGGTCATTTTCAGTGCACTAGCAGGATGTTTATTAAATGATCTTTCCAGATAATCCCTCCAAAAGACCCACTCCATATGAACAAATATCCCAGTATCTTTTTACTCCCTGATACAGGAAAACTCCTTCTCAGTCCCACTCCTAGTGATTTTTTTAAGATTAATAATTATTGTAAATGTTATGTTGATTATTTTGGATTAAGTTCAGAATATGAATCCAAGAACACTCCCAGTTTTGCATATACATTGGTGGATGCATTTTTATCTCTGTGAGTTTGTTTAGCATTGTGTAAATACTTATCCTTACTTAGACATCTTCCTCGGCATGTTTGCAAGATTAATACATTAATCACTAGGCTGTGGTCTGCTGAAGTACTCACACATATGGTGTACGTACTAGTCGATTGTACCTCTAAGCCATCTGAGATGACATTCACTTCAGCTAGGCTGCACCTTCTCTGAGAACTGGCAGATCAATTGTTTCTAGTGCTGTGTAGCAGCAAGGTTAGGCCTTTGCTCAGCATCCGTGTTAAAAAAAAAAAGTTATTGTAACCTTCACTGACTGAAGAATACTTGAAGCACAAGCCCAGTATTCTTTATAATTGCTTTGTAGAGTAGTCTTAGACAAAAAAACTGGAGAGCTTTCCATGGTGAAGGCAGAACAATAAGAGTCAGGGAAAGCTGAACTGTTCTGAACACTGCAGTACAATGGAGCTTCACAGAGTGTTTTGGGAGTCCTTCACCAGGCCAAGGACACAGAGCTACAAGGTTTTTATTTAAAAAAATGAATTTTCATTTAGGGTAGGAAGGAATTTTTTTGTTTGTTTGGGTGTTTGTTTTTTTTTTTTTTTCCTCCCCCACCCCCCCTTTTTTTTTTTGGTCATTTTTGGGGTCTGAAGTGTGTCCTTTTTCAAGAAAGTAACGCAATATTAAAGTCTCAAAGAGTCTTCATAACCAAAAATGAGGAAAGTAGTCAGCTCAAAGTCAATTTAAATGCTTTATTTAATAAATTAAAATATGTTTTCTCTATTTGACTGTGGGTTTTTTTTAACATTTTGTTTAATTATTTTCTAAACTTATTTTTAGCTCAGGAAAAGTAACCTTAAAATTTTGAAGCACCATGATGAAATGTTCTGATGTTTTCTGAACTTTTTGTATGTCATTTTCCAGATTATCCAAGGTCAGTTCTTTCCTGATTCCCATGAATAGGTATTTTCTGTTTCAATATATGCAGCTGAAAGATTCCCACTGCTGTTTTTAAAGGGTCTTTTTACAACGAGGACAAGACTGTGACTATTTGACACTTACATTGCTTATATACATGTTTTCTGGTATCTGTAAATAATGCAGAATATTTTCATTATCAATCGAATTTTGGGACCTTCTAATGACCATATTTTGTTTCTTGGAAATTTTCATTTTGTTATCATGTTTCTAGTAAGACTTAGTACAGCTTGTCCATGTTGTCTTCAGACTGCTAATGCAACCGCTGGCTACGGCAACCTTACTGTCTGTAGTGCTTCCAATACAGAATATGAGAAAGGTGCAATAAGGCCCTTAGAACTGCTTAGGCAGTGGTCTGTTATTAAAGTATTTGTGAGCCGCTGCACCAAATACTTGCTGTTTTCTTTTATTCTTAGGAAGGAGTCACAGTTTAGTTGCAGAAAGACAAAGGGTTATTCTGTTACTTAAGTGTTTTAGGCATTACAGCAGCTAAGTGGATCCCACTGCTGTTCTGGCATCCTGAGGCAGTTCTGCTGTGACTCACACAGCTACTAACGAAGTTATCTGGGTGCATTGCTGATGAGCAGCTGTCCTTGCGAGTCACTGCCGGTTCCTGCCCCACAGGACCCCAGCCCCTGTCTGCTGCCAGGGCCATGCCCAGCTGAGACAGGGCAGCTGGGGACAACAGCAAGGTCAGCCAGCACTCACAGCGTGGTGGCTTCAGGTTTACCTTCCTGTCTCTAAGAACAGATTTTGTCTCAGAGTCTCCAGGATGACGGATTAGGGCAACAGATGAAGACAGAGCAAAAGCTAAAGGCTGGGAGGACTTGCAGAGCACTAAGCTTTAGACCCAGGTGCCTCATTGCACATTCAGGGATGTCAGTGGGAATACACGACCAAAAGGGAGAGAGGAATTGGCAATGAAATAACAGCAGGAACAGTGAGGTAGCTCTATTTTTTTTTAATTCTCAATTAATACAGGGAATTAATGTAGCAAAGGGAAGGAATTTATTTTAAGTGAAAACAACACAAATTCACATCTCAGAGAATTGTGATGATATCTTGCTGTACCAAAGTTCTTAATAAAATTTGAGAAAGTGCTTCAGTTCTGAAACTTAATGAATCATTCTTGTGAAAAAAGTCCTGTTTGAGTAAAAGAAATATAGCTTGAAAGAGCAAAAATATTATAATTTTTAAATACAATTTTTATTGCTCAAGTTAGCTGAAAGATCTTCGTGGGATTTTTCAGGCAGTGTAGCAAAGGACAAGTTCTGGTAGTAATCATATCATACCCTCAAACTGAGGCTGTTCTCATTGAATTTAAGCACATCTAGCTGACATGATGCTGAATGTGACTTGTCCTTTGCTATATCAATTGCAAAATCAGCATTATATTTGCAATTGTTAAAAATGGAATAGGATCAAAATGTCCTGCCTAAGCAGGACTGTTCAGCTACTATGTAAATAAAAAAAAATATTACTACTGTACTGTACTCTCATACATAATGGAAAAAACTGTTACAATATCCACATCTATCTCACATTTCTAAAGTAATTTTGAAAAATCATGTCATGGATGTTAACAATTCTGCTTTTGGCTTCGCTGTTGAATGAAGTAATACATCATGAAATGACCAAAAGATATAAATCCTTGGCCAACTTCATAAGCAATATTCTGTCAGGTTTTCTGTCCCTCCCATAAAGACTCAAACAACAAATACATTCATAGAATTGAGTCTTTCATATTCAGACTTTACTGACTTGTACATTAAAAAAGTAGGTCCCCCTTCTTTGTGAATATTTAATAACAGCATTATGCAGCAGTCAAATTTTAGCTTGTGAAGATTTCATTGTATACAGAAAATAATGTAGAGGTAATTTTCTGAAAGAGAGTTAAGGAGCTAACTATGAATTTAAATGAATTTATGTTTATGTATTTTTTCCCTCTAAACTCTAATGAAATGGTTTGGAAAATATTTATGTAATTTTTGAAGTATGATAGAATATTTTAAGTTGGTTCCAGTACACTGAGCAACAGAAATTTATTAATAGCAGTGGGACCAACTCCAAATAAAGTTGAACAACACTGATTTTCATCTACAATAAGATATCATAAAATCCACAAAAATGAATATGCAGATTTAGGTTTTAAAATTACTTGCTATGTTTTAGTGAACCAATTTCTGTTGACTTCAGAAAACCCTATGAGGAAGTTCTCATTTTGAAAAATCAGAATCAACCTTTCAGCCCACTAAAATATCTTCAAGACCATAGGAAGCTCAGCATTAACACCCTAATCAGAAAGCTGGATCATGAAACTTGCCCTCTACTTTTTGTGACACTCCTCAAGCTCCAGTTGTATTTACTTTTTCTCCTCTTCTCCTTCTCCCAAAATAGAGAACCGTAGCTGCTCATTCCTTCCTTGATGTGAAGACCTTCATACTGCTCCATTGTCTCTTAGCACCCTTTTTGTCTTTTTTTCCTGCTCCCAGTCGCAAAATAAGACTAGTCTAACTCTTCTAGTACTGCTTTCAGTATTGAGTTTTTTTGCCACTTAGACCAAGATTTCCATTTATTTTTTGGTCCATGTTTGATCTTTCAGTTCTGTATTTGCTGTCCTTGTTTGGTCCCCTGTGAATAAATGGAAATATCCAGTTATGATTCCTCATGCTTCGAAAGCAGCACAGCAGTAGAAAAGCAGCAGCTTTGCCTCTATACATCATTGCTGATGCCACCCTATCAGCCATGTTTTAGCCTAGAGAAGTGGCAACTTAATGTATTCTATGTGTTTCTGCTCTTCAAGCAGCAATTCAGGCTTCCTATGAAGTTCTTTCTTGGGAGCTGTCAGCTCTTTTACATGTGTGTCAGGGTTAGCTGTGGCTCTGCGGTTGTCCCAGCCTGACAGACACTTTTCCACGGCTCCCTTACAGCAGGGAAGAAGCATTTATTAGAGGTCATACGTGCTGGGCTTCCTCCTTGGCAAGGGAGCAGAGCAGGAATTACCCCTGTGGAGCCTTACAGACTGTAACAACAAAGAAATGAGCTACTGTAGCACTCGACGTTTTGATGTTAAAGAAATCGCTCCCTGCCAGGAATTCAGTGCCTCATTCCTCTTCCTGGGACCAACCTCCTCTGTAGTGCTCACACCAGGAGCTGATTCCCTAGGCACTGCCTGATGCCTCTCATCATTTCCCCTGGCATTTTCCAAATCACCCAAATTGTCTGTGTTCATACTGGGAGTCATACCCAGTCACTTTGAAGCCCTTAGGCACAGTTTGCTCTCCCCAGATGTGCTGTGGTGACCCTCTTTCCTCCATCAGTATAACTGTTCTATGTTTCCACAGACTTCATCAATGTGCTGCTGTTTTGCTTTTTCTTCCTCTCTCCCTCTCTCAGCTTCCACAAAGCACCCTGAAGGTCTTCAGGCAGTGAGATCTCCAAGTCAGAATAAGTGGCGAGTGTTCTGAGCCTGAACTGACTGTGTCACACTTTTAAACAGAACAGCAGGTACTCAGCAAATATGAGGAGGAAAAAGTTCAGAAGGAAGGCACCTGCAGCTTAGTCAGGCTATTTGCCAACCTTAACATGCAAATACCAGGTTTAAACTGAAAGGCCCAAAGGTTGCTCCTTTTCTAACTCCAGGATGTTATCCTTGTTCAAAACAAGTTCTAACAGCAGATTTTAACTCTATTTTATTCTATTTTATCTGGAGTCTGTACTCCAGATAACTCCAGATACTCTGGAGAGATTCTTCTCTGCTCTTAAGGCTTTGTGTGTGAACACAAAGGAGCTTGTGTGTCTTCATTCCTCTACACCACATCACCTTTGAGACTGTTGTTCCCTTACACTCTGTGTTAGGACTGAAGTCTTCCCAGCTTCAGCCCGATATCTCATAAGGCTTTTAGGGTTTCCATTTCCTCTTTGGGATCATCTGCCAATAGGAGTGGAATCTAACAAAGTTTAGCTAAGTAATAAGGTTGAGCTAGGCTAAACTCAAATGAGACAGTGGTGGCTGTCCTTGAAAACTATGGTACTTCTTAAGCTGCATCTATCTGTAACAGCCCCTCTTCGGCACTGAAAGAACACCAAGAAAAGCAAGAGAGGATTTCAGAAGTATTCCTGTAGCTCTAACATTTAATGAGACTGATCCAGTGACTTTTTTTGAGGGATTAACAGAGAGATGCCGTGCGATGAATGCGATAGGATCTGCAGGATTCAGGATGTGCAGTATGAGGGGGGGTTCTGGATATAAGGCAGGCTCTTGGTCAGAGACACATCTGCTTTCCCAGATCTCCTACAGCAGTGAGCTGTGTATGAGTTAGTCATCAGTCATGTGAAGATTTTCTTATAGATGGTGTTTTTCTTGACCCTGAGAGACACCAAATGCCTGTAATCTTGTAGTGAGTATGTGTGTGTATATCTGTTGCCAGGTTTGCCACTCCTAAGTATGGACACAAGGAAATTAACATCTCTGAGTAAGTTTTCTCTTTAATTCGAGTATGACCAACAGAAGTGATGGGAAACTTTACTTCTTGGACCATAAGGGAAGGAGTAGTATAGCATCCCTCTACTCCTGTGCCTAATATGGCCCAGCACAGATCTTAATGTACAGGACTGGCCTGACTGTCTGAAGAAGCTGATCTGCGGTCAAGAAGAAGAAGATGAAGAAGTAAGATGAGTAGCAAGACAGTGAATGACTAGTCTGATTCCTTCATTTAGTTCATATTCTCTTCTGTTCCAGTCCTCCAGCTGCACAGGTGTCACTGGTTGTGAGAACTGGGTCATACAATGGCTTTAAGGCTCTGCAAATCTGTGCTTTGCTATTCTGGTTTAAAGTCTAGCAATAAATAATTCAATTAATTAATGTAATTATTTAATAAATATATTTAATTAATCTTACTATATATTTCATAAGTATTCCTGGTTTGAACTGTCTTCAAACCTTATTTCTTAACCTTATACCTTAATCATAAACTGTTTTCTTCTTAAGGACTGTTTTAAAATTTTGGTTTCAAGTCTCCATTTGGCATATATATTTTTGGAACTGGAGGATAGGAATAATTCCAAGTCTGTTTGAAAAAATCTAATAGTGCAAAACTAATTTTAAAATAATTTTATAGGGTACTTTTGAATTTAATTTTGTCTCCCTTTTAAAATATTTGTCTTGAAAGAACATCATAGCATTCTCTTTAGGTTCGTCTTTTCTTTATTGTGTGTGGGTGATTGGCAGATACAACCTTAGAAGTATCTTAGCAGTTTTTTGGACTGGGATCTCCGTCAGCATATGCTACTATATTGAGCATTTCACTTCGGAACATTAATAACTTATGCTTTCAGGAATTAAACATCATATTCGCAGTTCCTTTGATTCTTTTCTTATTGGTTTCCTTTGAACAAAAGGAACTATTGTAATGGTCCAAGCTTAGCATAGCAGAGACCAGAGGACATTTCTTCTGCCCCCTTGGATTACTCTTTGACAGCCTTTCTATTTTTGTCAGATTGTTCAATATATCATTTTCCTCACATGAGAGAAAGCAGTTATTAAGTTTTACTTGCCAGTGGTGCAGAAAATGACACAAATGTTTTGCTTACTGAGCATTCTTAAAGTTCTTCTTGAGCGTCAGGCATCTGTAAAAATAGGCTATTACTTCTGATTAGCACTAAGAGTTGGTTTGGGTTTTTTTTCCCCTTAAAATCCATCTATTTCAGGTGAAAATAATTTAGAACAGTGTCATTAGTAAAATAGATGAGAGATACTATTGATCAGAGAGACACACGCATTAAGTATTCTGGTATCAATAGCAGCATAAGCTCGTTAAAGAGACCTCTTGTTGGCAAGCTAATTTTTAAAAAGTCATTATTAAAAATTGCTTCAACTAGTCAGATCATATAAAATCGACTTGTACTGTAATATTCCAGATGCTTGATTACTGTTTTTCAATGTAGAGAGTTGCCAATTTCTTCCTCCTGAGAATGTGTGACAGATTGCAGTACAATCTGTTGATGTTCTCAATTGTAGCTAAAGTACATCATTGTCACCCATGCTAAAAAGCTGGGACATATACTGTAAATATATAATTTTGTGAAATATATACTAGTATTTTTTGTCCCAGCGATTGCAAATGGTACATTAAAATATACTTGATCTAGTGAGGGGGATAATCAGAGGCAGAGAAAAACAAAGCAGATAATTAGAGCAGCAAAATGTAGTGGATATCCTAATTTAATGAACAACACAAGTTAAATTGTCTTGGTGTGTGTGCCGGTGTTTGGGGAAAGGGAGAGGGAAGAGCAAGGAAACCATACTTGTGCTGGTCCCTATTCTTCATTTTCTGCTCTGAAAGGTTCAGGCACAACAGCCATCTCAGCACAAAGTTGCAAATGGTAAATGTTACAGCCAAGTCGATGACTGGCAATAAATCAGGAAATGTGGATTGTTTATTCCCTCCCTTCCCCTGTTGAGGAAGATCAGGAATAGAAAGGCTTTTTAATTTTTTTAAAAATTTATTTTCCCAACATTGTACTTTCTTCATTTTGCTCTCTCAACTTCCTTTCTCATCATAGCCTTTGCTCTTTGAAGTTCATTAAAGTGCAGCTCAGGGAAGCATTTAAACATCGAGGACATCTCCACTCAGGAAATGCCCTAGATACATGAAACATAGATTTGATCTGGTCCTCTCACCCCCTCATAATTATGCGTTATTGTTTCTTCTCCAAGCACTTTGGTCATGAGGCTGCAGACCTAGACCTGTACCAGCTTTGGATACTGCCAGTATGTCACACCCTGGTAGTTCTTATATCTTAGCATGGGTTTCACACAGGTAGGGACTGGCTCTGAAAGCAGCAGTCCCCCTTCCCCTTCTGTTTTTGGCCCCTTCCCCTTGATTGGAAACTGCAGCGTCAGCTGGCTGCAGCTCACACAGCAGAACACTGTCCTGCAAAATCATACCTTATTTTTGTTGGCTTCATCACACATGGCTGCACAGTCTCAAAGTCAGACCTAAGGCAATTTTTAGGAACATACCCCTGCAGAAGGCAGGTGTTTTGGGAGTGAGACTGCCCACTCCATGAGTGTCAGCTCAGATGGGCTCCTTAGGGCTGTAACACAAAATGGTGCCCTCGGATTTCCTGATGGACCTGCACACAGTCCTTCCATGTCCATGGATACAATGTGACCCACAGGCATGAGATATTAATGTTTGGTCTTACTGTGTTTCAACAGCAAAGAGAACTTTTGTCTTCCACATTTTAAATGCATAAATACAGGTCTCCGTAGACCACACATATACCTGAGGATTAGTATTGAGAAAGGAATAAAGTAAGGCATGGTGATTTTAAAACTTTTACAGCTTTTTTTCCTTTAAGAACAACTTCCCCTTGTCTGCTTTAGCTGACTGTTTTCCTCTGTTCAAGGTGTCTTTATTTTTATTTTTCCCACTTCACATTAATTTGGAAATACCTGGATTAAAAGAACGAAGAGAAAAACTCAGGTAGTAGTTTTATTGCTAGTCTTCTACTAAACATATTGGAGAGATACAATAATCTGTGTCTCTTGGAATTTAGGTGTAAGATCAAGCTGTGACAGAGAAGGGCACAAAACATGTCTGCTTTACTAAAACACTAAGTAATGCATACAAGTTTGTAAACGTACATTGTTTATGGAATTCACTGGAAACAACATATAGTTATCTCAGGGTATAATTTGCTCTGAAAAGGAAAACAATGATGTTAATTCACAGCTCTATTAATTACACTGAAAGTGCTATTTTTTAAACGTCACTTTGAAAACAGCCTTTGTTCTTAATTGTATTTGATTCCAGTAGAGAAGCTCTGTAATTTCCATGGTATGTGAGGTAGCTGTGATACCAACTGGAACAAAAGGCTGACTTAGGAAAGGCGGATATATCTGGAATTACTGAGTTCTCGCTGCATCTTTGAAAGGAACATAGGCCAAATCAAATAGGTAGTCCCACTTCCCTGGCAGTTTGTGAAAATTTTCAGTGGGACCAAGATCAGCCTTTAGGTAAGCATGTTGCTCAGGTCATGCTCTTCTATCTTTTCTTGTGCTAAATAAAACAACCCACTGGGAAGCCAAGCATTTCTATGTTGTGAAAGCAGTAATTGTAAAGGTGGCGAAAGTGGTAGGTTACTGTATAGGCAAATATTTTTTACATGACTTTTTCAGTCTTAGGAGGCCTAGGACTGTTTTTAATCTTAGGAGGATGAACATAGTTTCCCGGCTAATATTCTAGAATTGCACATAGTTACATTAGTTATTTTAAATATTGCATAAATTTCAGTAAATAGCTTTTTATTTACTACCAGCAAATATTCAAATATATCAATAAAATAACCAGGTTATACGTTTTCTCCTTTTTGACCTGGATCTGAACATGAACAAGTCCTATCTGTGGACTGGTACCACAGATACCAGTACCAAGAGAAAGCATTAACTGCATATGAAATTTGAAAAAGTATAGATGCATGTTACTGTTTCTGGTGGCAGATGGTGCTGAAAGAAGATAAGTTCAAAGTGGTCATTCTAGGATGATGTGGAGATCAAGCAAACAAATTTATGTCTTAGGACAAATGGCTCTCAGTAATGTAGAGTCTTGCTTTAAGGTGACGTATTGATGATAGTTTAAATACGGACTAAAAATTTTCTGTTGTGCCCAATACTCCACTAGACCTGTTGATGTCAAAATTTTAAGGGTAATGCCCTTTGTCTATTTATTTTTTTATTATAGCTATTTCCTTTAAATTCCTCACAAGATGAGCTAGTGATAATGTTACTAAATCTGAACACAATGAAAGAGAAAACTGAGGCACAATAAAACCACTTTCTGCAGCAATATCCATAAGAGGTTATCTCTAAAACTCAAAAAAATAGTGTAATAACTTTGTCTTGGATGCTTTTCAAAGCTTGGTCTGTTCTGACACCATGCTTAGATCCATCTGGCTTCTAAATATGCATTTCTGCTCAGACTGTGGGGAGTTTGGAGGCCCTGGATGCTTTTTGAGGGAAGCAGCCTCTCCTTTGGCTATGTCTGCTGGTGAGGTGTTCCTGTAAGAGAGCTCACACAACTCATGGATATATTTCTCTATATGAGATAATCTCAGCATGCAAAAATTGTAAGTGATCTGAACTTCTATGGGAAAATTTTAAGGAATTCACCTGGCTGAACACTGCTGAGCCAGGCTGACTCATTTCCTGGATGCTCTTCCTACAGGTTGCTGGCCTGGGATGGAGTGATCTCTGTGGCAATGTGCAACTGTGTCATGGAGATGGCTGCTTAGAAGTGGGATGAACACTAAGAATTACAGTGGCAAAACTCACACAATGACGATAAAATGAAATACTGAATAAAGGCTGTCTGCAGTTACCCTTTACGTGGTCGTATAATATCACTTACAAAATTGGAAAGATTGCTTCACTTGTGTGCAACATTCATTTAAAACCCCTGAATAGAAATATTTTAGCTTTGTTATGATTTTTCATTATTTTCAAGTAATAAAACAAAATTAGTATTTGCAGATTCTGTAAATGTACATATTCACGTGTGTGAATAATGTTCTGTAAACATAAACCATATTTTACTAAGTGTTGAAGTATGTCACTTTCTCTTATACCAGGACCACTCTTTTGTCCTCCAACAAATAGATGTTTCCTTTTAAAGGGTAAGAAATGAGAACCATGGTAGTAGGTCATTGAATAATATATACCTTCTCTCACTTGTTTAAATTACATTTCCTCTTTACACTATGGCTCAGCAGTATCTAGAGACTATTGTTCCCTGGGCTAATGCAATCTTTCCACACGAAAAGCTCTTGATCTGTTTCTTATCTACACTCCAGTTGCTGGCACCAGTGTTTCATCTGTTTGGTGCTAAAATGCACAGAAAGCAAATACATATCATTTCAGTGTTGAGGTATCCTTCCTCTAGAATCTTTAGCTCAGTTTATTTCCATTAAGTGGAGTTTTTCCTGTCAGCAATATACATGCCCTCACGTCCTTCAGCCTAGAGAGAAAGTGCAAAATGAAAAAAGGGAGAGCCTACGCAGCTTCAAAAGCAAAAACATCAGGAGCCATGCTGCCTTTCAAACAAAGGTAGTGAGATCTACCTTGTGCATGTGAGCACATACAGAATTATTACATCGTCATTACTGAACCTTGTTACACACATGCATATACACTCATTTCACTTACAACATGACAGCTATTAACAAGTGTGTTATCTAAAATAAATAAAAAAAGACCTGATGCTTTTTGATGCTAAAACTGTTTTTACTGCTATTAGCACCAATGAAAGTTCACGCTCCAAATTAGCTAACAGAATTAGTTCAATTTGTCATGTTCTTTTTTAATCTTGAGCTTTTATGAGGCTTCTACAGATGTTCATTTAAAAATGCACATCTGCATTACAGATTGATAATATTTTTCGTAAAAAAACGGCTTGTATGGTCTTATTAACTTGAACTGGCATGACTTGGGACTCAACATTTCTGGAAAATCAGATTCACATCAATCTAACAAAATTCATTGCACTTTAACTTATAGCATGACATTTTGAAATCTGGAATATCTCTTAGATCTCATTCAAGTAAACTCAGAGATTATTTTATGACTATTAAAAGTAAAAATATTGTCAAAAGATATTTTCAGTAAAAAACAGATTATCTCATATTTAATTTTCTCTGCAAAACCCTACAAATCTCTCCACATCAGAGATCATTATGAAAAATTTTTAAAAATACTGAAGTGACATATTGCCACTACAGCACAGGCACAAACTATTCAATTAACAGGCTACCAATAGAATAGAACTGTAAATCATAATGTTGAAAAATTTCAGTTACTTGCCCCAAGAAGTGTACTATATCAGTCAGAACACAAAGAATGCAAGAATATACCAAAAGTAATGCTTGTAATTTACCAATCCTGCATTAAAAAAATTAAATATTGCAATGTCTAATTATAAGCTTTCATATGAATAATTTATTGAGAGAAAGCTGGAGCTTATAAGAAGACAATTTTAGTACAATAATAGGTTACACACCTCTTTTTATTTCAGATTATTGTTAATTATAAGTATAAATACTTTCAAGTACCTTCACATGTACTATTTAATTATCAATACTTTATAACTTATCATATTTGTGTAGTCACTCTGTATTGGTATTATAATTACTCAGTTGTAATTAAAATTAATGCAAAATTTGGCATATATAAACCTCCTAGCATTATATAGAGATAATTATTTATATAGAAAGCTAAGTCTCTCATTATCATGGGAGATAAATGGGCCTTTAACAGTAGGAATGTTATCAGCAGCTAGTGACCAACTGTCTTCTCCTCAGTAATTAAAGCAGCAAGTAAATGTACCCAAATTTGGCCTTTTTAACCTCTGCAGTTATGCAGACTCTGTGCTGACTGTAGACAGTAGTGAAAGATACTGGCAATATGCCAGGGACATTTCTCCCAGCCTTAAATAAATACCATAGAATTGTAATCAACATATTGTGTGAGAATCCTGCTGAGCTATATTTATTTTCATAATGAGCGTTTTTAAGCATTTGAAACAGAAATCTCAATCATAAATCATTTTTGTAAGGGATTAAAAAATGTGAAATACTCCAATATTTGCCTTTAAAGGTTTGCTTTTGTAAACAACTGTGGTCAAAACCAGCTTTTGAGATAAAGTTATTAATTCTTTCATTCTGCTGAATCTTCATGGGCTTTTGAATCAGTGGTCTAGTGACTAATGGTTCCAATTCCCTGGACTATTTCACTGTCTCCTTTACACTAGGAGACAGTCTTCGCAGCACCAGTACCTGGGGAATGGGTATGAACTGAATTTAGGCTTATTCTCTGAAGACAATTCAGGCTTACTTATTCCTGAGTGGGGTTTCCACTTACATTTGCTCTGGAGCCCAGTGGCATGCTAGGCTGCAAGAAGGTTTATGGGAGTAAGGCTACTATGGTGAGTATATGTCTTTATTTTCAAAACATGTCCTGTTTGTATTATTTTTGAAAGGTTACTGAATATTCAGAACAACTTGAAATGAGACTAACTGACCAGCTGGCCTAAAAGATTTATCACCAGGAGGTTCATTAGCATCTCTATTTCAGTCTTGCATCCAGTTCCCTTGTATTGTTGCAGCTACAAAAAAAATACAGCCCATTTGAGATTTAATTCCTTAAACAGAGCTCACTGTGAGTGGTGTTTAGTGACCTCAGTAAGCATATAGTCCAGACTTTAAAAGAAATATATAGGTCTCAAGATAATGAAAAGCTTTATGCTTTCTTGTAGACATTGTCAATTACCTGTGTAAGTGCTTTGGAAAATTCTTTAGAGCATGTTTCTGTGCTGCAAAGTGCCTAAATACCAATTCGCTTCAGTAAATAACTCATCATAACCATATGACCCACTATAAATGCCTGAAAATCAAAGGCAAAAGAAACATTAAGGGCAGCATTTGAACAGGCTGTGAATCAGGGCCACCTGTGCAAATCCAAGGGATATAGAGCCGAGATACTCAGTAGAAGAGATTAGAACATGGTGGCCGTACTCATGTCTGAGTACATCTCTCCCCTTTCATCAGCTCATGGCTGATGTTCCCCTGGGGCAGACAGCTTGTCATCTCAATTTAGGAGACAGCAAGATGTTAGTAAGATTTGGCTCAGTGAGACTTGGCCTTGTCGATGCAGTTCTTGCTTTGGGGACTCTGTGTTTAAATGCTCATTAAGAAGATTTTACACTTTACCTCTTTCCGTGCTTCAGATCTATTACAAAATTACAATACTATTTGGGATTTAGTTCACTAAGTTAATTATCACTTGTGAAACTCTACCTTCCCCCACCCACTCTTTTTTTTTTTCTATAGTTACTTAGACATGCCATTTTTCTTCATAGCAGCAGACCTGTTAATGTACCAATTTACTAAATTTTAAGATGTTTTGTCATCTCACTGAATTTGTTTTAGTCAGTTGGGTGTTGCCAGAATTCTGTTAGAATCGGTCAAACCCTTGCTTCAGGATGTCATGTTTACTAGATGATAATAGTGGTAGTTGGTGGTTTTGAACAAAGGCTGCTGAAATCAGCAGAAAGAATCCAATCCCTCTGAGAAAATGAATATTCAGAAAATGGTGTCTTACCAAAGATACATCATTAATTTGTTAGAAGTGGAGTCAACATGCATTATCTGCTGTATGCAGGCCAAAACTGCTGTTTGAAATCCACCTGAGCAATAAAGGGAAAAAGATCTAGCTAGGAAAGTAAATAATTGAAAGTATTAGAGTGGGAGGTTTCCTACTCAATAAGCCATCTAAACATTTTTCTCTGAATAAACACATCGGAAATTGCCAGAAAAAACACTGAGTAGGAATTTCAATCACAGCAAGCTGTGAAAACAACTGTAAGAATTTATTCCACTTGCAAGTCAGCATCAATACTTTTCCCTCCCTTTGGGTGACACAGTGCTACAGTTGTTACCCATAATAGACACTATAATAGACACTGTACCGTGTTGGTAAAGGAAGTCTCCCTTCCTAGAAAGGCTGTCATGGAAATGTGGCAGCCAGGATATGAGTTTGGGCCCTCTCTGCTCACTGACGTGGTGACAGCAGCACCAGCCACATGTTGCAGTTGAGGTTGCCCCACGGGGGAAGCACATCTCCCTCCTCCTCCACCTCTCACACACACCTGCCTATTTGGCAGATGTTCCTTTCCTTATCTCCACGATGTGCCTGGACACAGAGATAACCCTACATGCAGGAATGATCCTCTCCAAATCCCTGAGGGTGCTGTGGTGCAATGGTGGGTCACTCCTTTGTGTGCCATACCGCTCTGTGCCTTTGGCTGGAAAGGTGGAGGCAGGAGGGCAGCTCGTGGTACTTTTTGCCTCTGCTGAGACACAGCAATAGCCTAACTCCTCTGAAGGCAAAATCTACCTTCTGCCTTGCATTGCCTTAGGTGAGGTGGCACTGGGGTTCACACTGGTCCTGTGCAAACACCCCCTCAAAATCTATTTTCTTGGGGAAAAAAGAGATTGTAGGGGAGAGGGAAGAATCTCTTAGGATGAATTTTGCTTGCAGACAACATGTTGGTTCAATCTGCGCTGAGTGAACAATAATAGAGCAGATGAAAAGGAATCCCACAACAATGGAATTACTTACTTCAAAGGCTAAAGTTTAGTCCCTATTTAAATGTAGATTTATTTTTCTTAAACTGAAGATAACTGACTGTAGGATCATCTAATAAAAAAAGTCATGTATTCACCATTACTCAAAGTTTCAAAATGAGGATGTGAGTTCTTTCTAACAGACATCCTAACTAAACCATAAATTACACAAACACTGAATCTCTAATAAAATTTGCAAAATCATCAAAAAACCTCAAAAAATTATAGGTCTCTTATTTGTGCAGTGTTGAAGAGTGAGAATTGTGCAGGAGAGAACAAATTTTACTTTGAATACTGAGACTGGCTGGTATCCTCAGTGCTAACCCACAAATACTGATGGGATTGCTTCCATTTTGTGTAAATACACTCTGAGAGAAATTACTAAAACCACTCTCAGAGGGCAATTTCTGCAAGTTAAACATAATCATATAAAATGCACACAACCAGTTTTTCATAGTAATGCATCTTGCCTATTCTAAAAGTACCTGTTTATGACAATATGCTCTTATTTAATTTAGTAAAATAGGGCATTTACCAAAGATGCAGAAGCATGTGTTTGTCTTTCCAGGTGAAAATAATGTGTTAACAGCTTTTGAATTATACACAGTATACATAGTACATTCTTTAGACCTCAGGGATAGAGAGGAGCAGTAGCTTTGTTTATAGGCAAAAACCCTGATGTTCTACCATCAGGTTTGCTCTCAATTGCTAATTTCTTCTAAACATTGATGTTTCAGCTCTTGGAATATTATTTTATATTGCAAGTAATTTGTTAGAATTATGAGAGCCCTCTGAAGAACAAAACACTATTCCATGTGAAAAGAGTGGTATGAGTTTGGTATAATCAAACACCTCAATTCTATTGACTTTATTTGTCTTTCTATGTAGTTGACAGAGACCACCTTTCTGGATCACCTGTTCCAGTATCCAGCTTTGCTCATGGCGAGTTGCTTTTTTCCCTTGTAGAGTTGTCGTTCCTGTGACTTGTATCTGTTGCTTCACATCCATCCACTGTGCCTCTGCAAGGAGAGTTTGGCTCTGTCTTCCCTGTGTTCACCCATGAGGTAGAGAGCAAGAGTATTATGTCAGTATATCCATAACCCATTTTAAATTTACCTTAGCCAAATTTGTTTTCAGAGCAGGAATGTAGAGGAATTTCTGCTGACCTGGTCATTTTGTGATGCTAGAAATTGAAAATTATCATCTGTCAATTTTTCTGCCTCTAGAAGCATCCTTCTTACCCTGCAAGCTTCCCACCATACCCTATACCAGTAGTTGCCATTGGTGAAAAAATATGATTGACAGGTGGTTCTTTTAAATGGGAAAAACCTATCCTGGATGTGTTTTTCTGTTTTCCTAGACCAAAAGGCCTATAAGTCCCTCAGCTTTTACTATGTTCCTACTTCCTCCAAAAATCTCTTTCACACAGATTTTTTACTACTATCTGAAATTTTTTCATACTCTCCCTTTCTTATCCATATCCATATCCATATCCATATCCATATCCATATCCATATCCATATCCATATCCATATCCATATCCATATCCATATCCATACATATATAAAAGGGCAGGAAGTGTGAGTGAAAGAGCCCTACAGGAACAAAGGAAGCACACTAAAACTTGCCCTTATGACCTGACCAGTGACTGAATGTTGGGGAAAAGCAGAACAATGAAACAAAACAATGGTATAAGGTCAAATGCTTCCCTACCTGGCATGACCACTCTCCCAATTCATTTTACTTTTGTTCACTTTGACAAAGGTCAACAAACTGACCATTTTGATGGTATGTGAAACTGTCATCTTGAAACACTAATGACTATGTAAAGGGAATCTGTGAATCCTCAGAACAATTCCCGAGAACTAACGGCTGGGATTTGCTGATGTTAATCACCCTGGGATTTCAGGTTTTAATTATCCTCAGGAAATCTTTCCCGGGGTGCCATGAGTTCAGTAGATATAAGTTCTCTGATAAACATAATGGTTAATGAGTATTGTAAGAAAAATCCCGGTACCGGTAACAAACATTTGTAGCCTGCTTTTGGTCACTGATATTAACTCCTAGCTTTTCCACAAGACTCAGCTCAAGGTGCTTTGGTTTGTTTTGTAGTTGTAAAATGTAATAGCCTTTCCTAAGTGCAGGATATCTTCTTGCAGCAGAACAATTAATTTCAGTAGTTATATGACTTTTGGTTTGCTAGGCCATTCAAGATATTAGTTCATAACTGGCATTTTGTCTGCCTAACAATTCATAAGGAGAAGAAATGGCAGAAATATGACTGAATTCTGTATGCAAAGGGGATTTTCAAGGAAAGTAAATTCATTGCAAACATGAAATTGTACCTGGTGAGCCTGCATACTTATTATCTGGACCAAACCACTTGGTTATACACAGATGAATTATAATCTGCTCTGTAGAAACCTGTACTGCTGTTTCATAAATTTGCAAATGAACTTGGTACCTCAACACGATGGTTTATTTTCAACTTTTTGAAAGTTTTTGGCTTTTAGCTAAACTGTCCTTGTACTGCCTCTGTTTTCACAGCAGCTTGTTTTCCCTTCGGATGAGAGAGTGGGAGCTGGCTGCAATGACTGATCTTATTCCCTCCATCTTTTTACTTCCTCTACCTCAAGTATCTAAACTATCAACAATTAAAGGGAATTTGCAATTCCCTGGGTAATGTAAACATTTGTAGTTAGTAATTACAGAGGCTTTTTGCTCTCCTGGCCCTGAAGAAAATGAGCTGCTGAGAACTAATAAATACTGCTTCTAAGGTCTTGTGGAATCCTTCTGCCCGCCAATTCCCATTTAAACATTTTTCTGATACTTTCCCCCAGTGACGACCTACAAAATGTCAGTAGTGTCAGGTGTCTATGAAGTAGGCGAGGTCTCTCTGTCAAGCAAATCTTTCTCTCTTAATAAACAAAAGCAATATAATTCTCAGATCTGACAGCATGTGAGTTCCAACAGAGAAGTGGGGAAGGATTTGCTGTGCCTGGCTTGAAGTCCTTCAAAGGTCATTCTAATCCCTTGTACATCTTAGAGCATCCTGTTCTAGACAAATTACCACTCACTGAAAGCAGCTTCAGTGCCTGAAGTAGCAGCTGAGCCAGACAAAGGCACGTGCTGAAGCCAGAGATAGGACTCATCATTCCTGGCCTTGTGCCAAAACACAGAGTCCTAATTTATTCAGTGATTAATCCCTACCTCCTAGCAGAAATTAAACTGCTCCAGCTGAGCATGATCACTGGTTATGAGGGGTCATGGTCTAGATCTGAAATCTTGGTATCAGGCACAGCATGACTGCAGTGCCTCATCTGTTTCCCCATGAGGACAAGTTTTGCTAGCAAACCTACTCCAGCATGGGCTTCTGTCTTCATGGGTCTACAGCTCCTGCCAGGAGCCTGCTCCAGCACAGGCTTTCCATGGTGAATGGAAGCTTCCCATACTTCCCAGTGCAGCCTCCCTTCAGGTACATCCTCCTGCTCAGCAGAGCAAGTCGTCCACAAGCTGCAGGTGGGTCTTTGCTCCCCCATGGACCTCCATGGGCTGCAGGAGCCAAGCTGCCTAACCAAGGTCTTCACCACATACTGCAAGGAACCTCAGCTTCAGAATCTGGAGCACTTCTCCTCTTCCTTCTTCATTATCTTTGGTGTCTGTAGAGTTGTTTCTCTCACATATTCTCACTCCTCTCTCCTGCTGAAGTTGAACAGTTGTTTCCCCTCCTCCTTAACTGTGTTATCCTAGAGGCACTACCACCATCTGATGTGCTCACGCAGCATGTCTGTCTTGGAGCCTGATGGCACTGACTCTATCAGACATGGGGGCAGTTTCTGGCATCTCCTCACAGAAGCCACCCAGTAGCACCACCACTTGCATCCACTCCTCCACCCTCCCCCCTACCAAAACTTTGCCATGCAAATGTAATACCTTGGGGATATTTGGCCTATTGAAAGGAGGACTGTGGAGTGATATGGTAACTATCTTCTATATGTAAAGGCTGCTGCAGAGAAGAAGGGGGTTTTCTGTGCTCTGTCTCCACAGTGAGAGATGTGGAGATTCAAACAAGATGAATCACAAGCTAGAGAGGTTCAGATGGGGTATTAGAATGAATTTGCCAAGGTCCTGAAATGCTAGAAGAAATCTTTATCATTAGAAGATTTTAAGAGGAGGCTGGACAATCTGGTCAGGCATGATTGATTACGGCTGAGGTCATGGACACTTTCTAAATTTCCGAGACTTCTTTCAACTCCATTATTAGATTTTTCTCTAAAACTGATGCTGTACTATTCTTTTCCTTAGGACTCCATACATGCAAGCAAAATTTACCTTAAGACCCTACTCTGGTATTGGCTGGGACAGAGTTTCTTTTCTTCTTAGTAGGTGGTACAGTGCTGTGGTTTTTTTTGGATTTAATATGAGAATAATGTTGATAACACACTGTTGTTTTGGTTGTTGCTCAGAAGTGTTTACCCTGAGTCAAGGCCTTTCAGTGTCTCATGCTCTGCTAGTGAGGAGGTGCACAGAAAGCTGGGATGGGGCACAGCCAGAACAGGATGTCCCAAACTGGCCAAAGGGATATTCCACACGACAGAGCATCACAGCTGGTATATAAACTGGGGGGAAGTGGCTGGAAGGGGCTGATTGCTGTTTGGGGACAGGATAAGTATCCATCAGTGAGTGGTGGGCAACTGTCTTGTTTCTCTTGGGGTCTGTTACTCTCTCGCCCTCTCCTTATAATTACAATGATTACTATTAATAATATTATTGGAATAACAACAACTGCAACCACAATGAGAGGAACAACAATAACAATAATAACAATAACAGTGAAAACAGCAACAATAATAATAATATCACTACTATTAATAATACTCTGTTTCACTTAATAAATGGTTCTATTTCTATCCATGAGATTTACCTTTTCTTTCTGATTCTTCCCCCAGCTAGGGTGGGGGAAGTGAGTGCGTGGCTGTATGTTTTTAAATTGGTTAATTTAGTCCAGTGAACATTTAAAACTAGAACTTATTTTATAAGTGTTAAATGTCCAATAAGTAACATTACTGCCTTTGGTAAAAATAAAACAGGAACATGTCTTAGAGTGAAATTAATATTAATAGAATATTAGCTACAGAATCGAAGTCAAATCACAGCACTGTTTGGTCTCCTAATTAATTTGACTGCCTTAGAGTAGGATCATTTTTTTTCCAAGGCTCTTACATCTCTTCTAATTCTTATGATAAATCCTCACAATTGTAATTATAGTATAATTTACATTTCACTTAAGAAAATCATTTAAGTGTGATCAATGTAAGTATAGGCAATTCAGAAGATCAAGTAATTACTTAAGATGCCAGTATGTTAAATAAGCATCTGTCTTGATTTGGACAGTATGTCAATTAAAACTTACCCAAGTACTACTTACTAAAAGTTAGAGGCCTGGTTTTAATGCTGTCAGATGTGCTAAGTAAAGGTAGTAAGTTCACCTCTGCTTTAAGCTTTCATAAACCTGAATGACTCAGGAGAGTGATACATGAATGTTTGATCATACGCTCCTTGGACCAAAAATAAAGATACCATCCCATGCCGTGACTAAGGGAAGGGGTGGCAGTGGAAATGAAATCTGTCATCACAAGGTGATTATTTCTCAGTGGAGCAGGAGACCTTCCTGGCCCACAGAACTGCCATTTAACTTGCACCTAATTGAGCCAGCAAGTATGAGGCCAGCCAAAAATCACTAAAACATGATAGAAAAAAGAACTAAAAAGTGCTTCCAATATTTGAGTGAAAAGCTAAAACTACCAGTAATAAACACTATTTGTCTATTGCCATGGTAATACAATGACGTTTCTGCCTCTGTGCTGTCATTTTCCTTTATGGCAGCTATAATGTCACAAACGCACTTTTATTTTGCAGGCAAAATAGAAAAAGGAAAGAGAGTGAAACATATAATGCTACTGTTCACATGTTTCAGTGCTAAATGGATGTGCAAAAAATATGCATTGTATCTTAACTTTGGCTTATCTTTGTCAATAGACTGTGAAGTCATTCTCTATATACAAAAAAGTTTAAATAGGAAAAAAATAAGAAATAATAGTAAGGAACAAGTCATCTTGCTCACTCTATCAAAAAAAAAAAAAAATAAAATTTCAGTTTCCTCTTGGCTCCAGTGGCCTCTTTGAAGTACTGGTTTCCTTGGAAATTCTCAGAAGCACAGATGCTAGAGGTGGAAAAGACTTATGAGGTCACCTAAAGCATTACCTCTCCAGCACAAAAAAATTTTGTGTTGCCAAGATTTTTTCCGAGAGATAGTTTTGTTCATCGTTAGCTTTCTTCCTTCCTCAGGTTAGACCCAAAGCTACTCTTTAGGAAGGTGTTATTTCTTTGAAGTTGCTATAGGAGACACTATCTCTCCCAAGCTAAGGTGTACTACAGACACTTCTTATAAAGATGATTTTCCACTTTCAGTAGCTATATTTGAACAAAACTTCATCTTTAGAACAGGTAGATTTTAGGGGACAGTATTTCTCTTCTATAGAGAAACTATATATAAAGAAACTTTTATAACTAATTACCACTGTGGCTTTTGTATATAACAGTTGAACTCACTCATGTAAATTAAAGCGAGTTCACTAAACCCAGTGGATCTTTTTCCATCTGCAGCACTGGAATATGCTAGAAACTGTCTGTTTGCTAAAAACATTCAATCTTTTTTTTTTTTTCCCTTTTCTTTCTGGTGCACTTCCAGCAGCTTTCAAGTTACTAGCCTAACAGAAAATGTATGGATGTTAACTAAGGAGGTGATGTTTCTTCTCCTGTTCTCATCCTTAGAGAACATCTCCTTCCCAAATGTTTTTGTTTCCTGTGTGTAAAATGCAGATAATGGTAATCCTTTGTAAAGAGCTTTGAAATCTGTGTTTGAAACATGCTGTTCATAGCAATAGCCTGCAGGCTATTGCTGCTTTCAAATGGACTGCCACCCTGATAGGGCAGAGGAGGTGCTGTTAATCCCAAAGATGTAGAACAAGGCTTCAAACTTGGCTCCCACACACACTAGCCTGTCAGGCTTGTAAAAAGCTTGTCTCATTTTTCCTTTGAGGAGAAATGGTCTGAGATACTGAGCAGTGAGAGAGCAAATCTTATTCTCAGTTTAGTGGTGCTAACAATAAATATTGCAATTGTTTTAAAAATAATTGTACTGACCTTTAAGAAGGCTGCCAGAATCTGGGCTGGACTTCTGCAATGAATGTATTCAATAAATGACATTACAAAAAGGTTGCATTTCCTTCCTACCCACAGCCTAAATATAAACTGATTATACATTAAAGACAAAATAATTTAAGCCTCATTTATCATCAATGCAATCATACAATTACATTGTGCACTTGAAATAAATTTGCCCACTTTTACTGTAATTGCCAAGAATATTCTGGCTCTTGTCTCTAAAAATCATTGTTTTTTCATCTCTTGCTAATGTCCTTGAGGGAGGAATGCATGGGGTTCTTAAGGCTGAGCATGATACTGATGTTATTCCTTAAGCCTCTCTGAATAAACAGCAGTGATTCTTTGCTCCATGAGTGTTTACAATATTTTTTTTTTCAGTGGTAAAATTATTGCATCTGAGATTTCAGACTCATTATGATAAATTTGGGTATCAGAAAACCTGAAGGAAGAATTAAACATTCATGTGGGTGCCCTTTTCCTTTGCTTCTCTTACTCCCTAAGGACTTCCTGCTGTACTGGCTGCCTGTGAGTTGCCATTTCAAAGGGTTATAGTAGATTGGAACAGAATCACTTAGCCTTCCATAGGCTTTCTCTTTTTTTGGTGATGGGATATTAAGGAGAAATTGCTGTAGAAATTGTTGTTTGAGTCTTTTCTGCTTTTGATATTCCTTCCCTCCAAAGTAGAGCTGTGCAGCAGTGCTGCAGAAGGAGGAAGGATGGTGACAGGTAGGCTTAAGGTGCATTTGAAATTACACATGAGAGCTTGAAATAAAGTCCTCTTCTCCCCTACCCAGTCATCTCTGTTTTAATTGTGTTCCTTAAATGACTGAAAATTGGTTAAAGATTGAGGGGGCTCTCTGACATACACTGAGGCAGACTGCACATACAAGGGAAATGGTGCTGCCACTCAGCTTTTCTAGGTTCTTCATGGGAATCAGCAGTCTAGGAAAACCAAATGTAATGGCAGAAAGGTGATGGGACGGTATGAAGTTCTAGAAAGCAGGGCTTGATTCTTATCCTTCAATTTTGGAATATGCCTAAAAACCATCCTCTGATGTAGCCATGGCGTAAACTAGCAGTGTACTTTGTTTCTGAGGTCTGGACTCGTGCTTTGTGAGAGCTCAACATTTTTGATTATGTACTTTAATTACTGGTCCCAAAACCTGCAGGAAAATAGAAAAGGACTGCTTGCAATGAATAGCTGTGCCACTTTCCATGTGCTAGGGTGAATTGATAAAATGCAGCCTAGGCTATTTTGATTTCATTTATTCTTATCTCTGTGAGTCCTGTGAGTGCTGTTCACTTTGTAGTTGCTTGGGGTCCCCCCCCACCCCCCCTTTTCTTGTCTCTACTTCTGGCTTGCAGGTTTATGAAAAGAAGCAGTACTTGCTACTGAATTTCATACCACTGCACTTTTCACTAGTGATTTATTTGAGACTAGTTTTTCAATTTGTGGTTCATATAGGATGAAAGAAAATTATGTGTACAATTCTTGTGTTTAGATAAAAAACCACAAGTCCACAAACACACAATCATATACAAAGTGGAGCACAACCATAAAATAAATTTCTCCTGAGCTCTGCAAGGAAAGAAATAGGCTATATGTTAACTTATGCTGAACCTACCTTGGAACATAGCTTTCCTTTACTGGGAAACAGGGCAGAGGGGAGAAAGAAGTAGTGTTGCTTGGTTTTAATAACAAACATATCTTTGCTTTAAGATGCATTTTTGAATTCAAGTGTATGAAATCTCAACATCTCTCATATTTCAGTAGAAACCCTCAGGCAAAATTCATCAGAACAGATCAACAGATTTTGGTACTGAGAAGTTTTCCTTTTGCCTCCTGGTTCTGTATTTGTTTTCTATGAAATTGCATGGAAAGAAAAATTCTTGGAGAAGAATGCACACAGGTTTTGTCTTCAATATAGTATACTCACAATGAAGACTTTCAGCTCTAATTTCCTCTGAAACATGTGAAATTTGGAAAGTTTTAAAAGTCAAAATCTGTGTAGGAGTGCTGTGCATTTAAAGTAAAGGAACTGAAAAGATGAGGTCCCTATGCATTTACTTTAGTGTAAAGGGCGACAAGGATGATTAGAGGGCTCTGATCTTCTCCTATGGGAACAGGCTGAAAGAGTTAGGGCTGCTCAGCCTGGAGAAGAGAAGGCTCTGGGAAGATCTCATTGCTGCCTTTCAGAACTTAAAGGGGCTTTTGAAAAGAGAGGGAACAACCTCTAACATGGATGATACCACAAGGGGAGTAGTTTAAACTAAAAGACAAGAGATTTAGGTAGAAATTCTTTATTATGAGGATGGTGGAACAGGTTGCACAGAGAAGCTCTGGGTGCCCCATCCCTGGAAGTGATCAAGGTTTGAGCAACCTGATCTAGTGGAAGCTGTCCCTGCCCATGGCAGGGAGATTGGAACTAGATAATCTTTAAGATCCCTTCCAACCCAAGCCATTCGATTCTACAAAGAAAAATGAAAGCATTTTACTTGGGCTTTTAACTTAGGCCAAATTATTTTGTCATTCTGATCTCATGCACCCTTTTGTTAAATCAACCAGCCGTTTATTGAGTCAGACATCCTTACTGTTCTAAATTGTGCCCCATGGAGACCTTATTCAGTTTAGCTTACACTCTCAGTGGAGAGCCAGCAGTATTTATTATGAGGTCTGAACAGCAGGATGATAATTTACACTGTTTGGGAGATTCTGTATAACCCTTTTACATCTTGTCATAAAAAAGAACAATCTTAAGCAACATACCCACACAAAACCGAAAATTACTCTTTCTGTGGATGTCACAATTTTGTAACAGAACAAATTACATAGGACTGGTTACAAAGACATTGAAAAAATACATAAACTAATGGGCTTCACAGCCAGGGTAATGTTTCAAATTTGGGATAAGTTTCTGTACATGTATGTTTGCCCACATACACAAAATATTATATAATGTTTCTTATCTTCTTAATGTTTCCTTGAGAGTTTATTATGCTTTTCAAAAGCGGAATGAAACATGAAGAACATTTGCACAACTAAGAAAATCACTCCCACTTCTCACACATGTTACCTGATGTAACATGACAGTAGACAGCAGAGATGTTCTTTCCTATTAAATAAAATACAAGTTATGTCAATTAAATAATTGACCAGGTGCCTCTAAGAAATAGGTGTATATCAGGGGAAATGTCATACCAAGAACATTGTTTGCATTAGTAAAAGCTTAGAAACAACTGAGGTAGCAGAAAAATGTGATGATATTCGAATGAACTTATTACATCTCGAGGAAAAACCTTTAATTGTTCTGATTCAATTTTACATTATCCAGGAGAAAAAAGGAAGAGTGTGTACTAATATTTATGATGAGCTACGAGCACTAAACTGTTAGTCCTAAAATAAAGTGCATTCAGTTGTAAGATTTTGCTTTAATCAGTTATAAGGAGAGGATACAACTGGGACTCTCAGATTACAGCTCAGATTCTCTCCTAAAACACAGTTCCTCTCTTATTCCCTCAATGCTTAAGGCTTTCATTTTTGAAAGATAGATTTCTATCGAGAGAATTAAAAATAGCTAAATTTTATTTTAAAAGTTATAGATAAACGCTACATTTTTTTTAATAATACACTAAGGTATTGTTTCTTTGTAAGGTATTGTTCTGAGTCAGACTTCTATTTATTTTCCTAAATAGCTCTCATTAATTTTTCAAGAATACAAATGTTCAACAGACTAAAGATAAAACGACTTAAATTTTCCTCTAAGCAGGGTTGTAATTTAAAAAATAATTGCAAAAAAGTCAGTTGGCTTGAACTGGAGGCTATCTCAAGCCTGTTTAGAGATGTGGATTTTAAAATGGCCTTGATATCTGCAGTCATAGTAGCTTATTGATCATCTCTCAGCTGGGATGCTTTGGCTGCCACTTCAAGTATTAAGCACCAGTCTGAGCTGGAAGCAAACTGGGACATAACACTTAGGAACAACCTGAACTTTTCTCCATACGATTTTCTCTTAAAAAAAAAAAAAAAAAAAAAAAAAAAAGCATTCTTTTTGGGAAGATTCCTCCAGTCTTTGCTCTGCTGAGACAGTCCCGAATAGAGTATGGCACAGTCAAGAGCTTCATTACAGGCTCTAACTTACTGAGTTACTACAAAGGGAAATTCATGTTCCTTCTTATTGCAGCAGCACATTTCTGTGACACATCAGTCCGCCTTTAGCTTAACATCTGATGACAACTAGCAATAAGGGAATTAGGAAGATGCAAGTGCTGACTTGAATTATAAATAGTCTATTAAATGTAAAAAATGTTATATTCCCTGTTGAACTGTCCTGTTGCTGCATTGTGTACTCCAAACCAGTAAATGTCCAAGTGGCCTTTACTCTGCCCTCTGGCGTATATGTATTACAATACAGTCTCTAATTGCATGATTTCAACAGTTTCTCATATAATAGAGTGCAAAAACACCCCATAGTTCTGAATTTTAGAGAGAAAAACAAAGATTACTGCAGTACTCCTTTTTTTCCCTTCTTCAGTACAAATTAGATGGTCATGACATTTCTAATGCTCTAAATACTGAGTTAAAAAATTGCAGTGGAATATTATGATTAAAATAAATATTTGTGGCAAACAGAACACATGTATGTGGAAAAAAACCCTGTCGGAGTAAATTATCCTTTTATAATTTATATTTTAGATGACTTTTATTTAATTTTTAACAAACGTGCTTAGTAATGGGAAAAAATCTTCTTTTCTTGAAATGTCTTTATATAAAAATGTTGTAACAAAGCTGGATTTTGTTGAGCAGTATTATCATTATGTTATTACTGTAATTACTGTATGTCCTCATTTCTTGGGTTTTTTTACATTTTTGTATTCAGAACATGCATTAAAAAAGGGGAGTGCTACTCTCATTTTGTGAGGTGGAGAAATAAAGCACAAAGACATAGGTAAATGGCTGTAACAGTCACATTGCCTTCTGCACTGATGTTCTTGACATAGCTGGAGCTCAAGAACATATATACAAGTTTCTTTTGAGTACTAGACACGGTGGGCATTGAAAGTTGGGAAAACAGCCTGGACTATGCAAGTTGTCAGAGAAGAATCCTCTCTCAGGTGCTAGTCCATACTAAGTAGTGCCTAGTGCCACTGGGCCCATGTTAGGTTGTCCATCCTTCCTTTTCTAATAGCTTGTACAGCCCAGGCTGCTTTCTCCCCTGGCAGACTAGCCTGGTCTACTGGCTTGACTGCTTAGCATAGGTAAGCCTATTTTACCTTACTCAAACTATTCAAAGCTCTGCAAATCCTAAACTCTTGGCTCCATTGGCAGTCAGTTAGTACTACTACAGGCATCAGGAGTACAAGGTCAGTTTGTAACACTGCTGCCTCATAGAAATCTCTTTCAGAACAAAAGAAATCTCTCTCTGGAAATGCACATCTTTTTCTTTGCACTGTTGGGAAGAAACCTTGATATCTGATATAGAGTGCATACTTTGCAGGATCTGAATTTAAACAAGTTCAGCCTGGTTCAAAGAGTCTTGCCCAAAGTTATGTTGTGAGCCTATGGCTGATCAGGATGCAAGATCAGGGCTGTGTAATTCAGACTGTTGACCTTGGCAAAGGGACGCTCTTCTTGCATGTGCTGTAAAATTGAAACTCTGAGCATTAAACCCTAAAAAAAGAGCCCCATCCCTTGTGGCTTGCTAAAAATCCCATGAACTGGAATCACTTCAATTCTTGTGCTCTTTTCAGCTAAACAAAATATGATTTAGTAACGCCCAACTGCATTACCCATAATGCTAGTCAGCATGGTTGGATGAAAGTCATAGTGCACTGGCCAAGTGTAAGAGATTATTGAGAAGATAAGACTGCATAAATCTTGCCCATAGAGATGCTCCACAGTTACTGAACTTGAATGTAGTCATGAAGTTATGAGATACCATTTCAAGGGCTACAATAGACTTTCAAAGTTAAATTTCTGTGTTGCTCTCACGTAACTGAATGGTTCTTTGTTATAGATAGTGGATACTAAAATAAAAGGCTCAAAGAATGGAAAGGTTATGTAATATTTGAAAAAGAGTATCAAACTGTGCACAATCTTCTTTACTTTTTCACAAAGGGCCAACAATATTTATATGGTCAGATGCCAGAGAAATTTGTATCACAGAAGTGCATCAGAATTGATTGAGAGTCAAAGAGAGATTGTTTTAATTCTGTTGTGCTGTAGCATTTTTATGACATACATTTTAATTTGCTGCAACACGTTGAACTTATTTGAGTACTAGAGTATTCTACTCTGTTTAGGAAAAATTTCTTATGCTTGTGGTTAAGATTTCCTCGTCTGAGGAAAATGAATTAAAATATACTAAAAGTGTGTTTACAGCCCTTGAGAGTTCTGTTTATTTTTGGTTTTGCCATCTGTGTTAATCACAACAGGGAAGCCTAGAATGTAATCTTAATAGAGCACATACAATGCTTTTGAATAATGATCAGGTGAAATATGAAAAAGAAAGGAAAACTAATTTTACCTCTGGAAAAAAAAGGACATTTTAAAGGGCACACTATTATCTCAGTATCTACTTGTTCTAATTCCAGAATGCTTCTGTTAAATTAATTTCCAGCTAAGCAACTCTTGGTCAAAGGTCACAATTCTTCTAAATATAGAGATAGTTCCAACTGCCATGCTTCCTAGAGTACTGAAAACCCCCTCCAAGCTCAATTTTTTGTTTACATCTCTTCCTAATTCTCCGGCCACATAGATATTAATGATATGTACAAATCAAATGAATCTAGCTTAGTTAGATATTTATCCCTTTAAAATATTTTTTTGGATGGAATTTTTAAACACTGTTGAGATGGGAATTGCAGAGCCAATGATAAAACCAACAAAATCAGTTTACTGTTAAAAAAAAGACCTTTAGCATCATTTTCATCATTGAGAACTGAAACAAAGTAGGAAAAGACACTTACTTTTTGCCTTTTTTCTACGGCTGCAGGTTCTCATCTATATATACAACACAAATCCAGTCTGCTGTAACATGCTGAGGTGTTCTGGCCTTTACAGTTTTCCCAGACTGAAGTAAGAAAACAACTTATTTAATCTCTTGTCTGTATCAGGCTCCTTAGGACTGTGACATGTCTTCTTCACTCACAAATGGCAAGCAGAGACCTGATATCTTGTTTCTCTAGGGCCCTTATTTGTGTTACATGCTGTTTTCTCAAAATAATCTTTTCCTTGATTGTCTGTGCAGTGTCGATCTACCTTCCTCCTGAACACATACATTGTTATCTTTACTCTCACTGGCTCATGTGTTCTGGTCAAAAACATCTTTGAAGACAATTCAGCTTCTGATTATATAAAGTGAAACTGTTTGGTAAAGTTTTTGGATGACATACCCGATTTCTTTATTGAGAAGCTCAATAGCAGTTTCCTTGAAACTTGTTAACATGTATCTTAATGACAGGTTGTGCTCTTCATCTTGGGATGATTAAATCAAGTGAGCCATCCAATGTTCAGATCTTCAAATTATACAAAATTGTACCCTTCTGTCTGAAAAAAAATCTTTGAGTATTAGACTTTAGTTATTACAAAATAAACAAAGATAGTGGTTGGTATCAAACAAGATATCAAATAAAACATCTTAAGAAACTTAACATCACCTGTCTTTTATAATTTGGATTAATAACAAAGATCAAATCCTTAGCAGAGATAGATCTTGACACGTCTTTCCTGCCAATTGATTATCTCAGAACGGCTGGCTAATGCACACCTCTACACTGAACTTATTAGGCAGAACCTCATACAATTCTTCAGATGGCTGAAACACACACTTGCACATGTGCATGCTTCTGTCCATTTAAGTTCATATACACTGTACAATGCCACAGGAAAACCAGTTTTGCTTCCCAAATTTGTGATGAGTGTCAGCCAGATTTGTGGTTTGTTTTATTTGGGTCATGGAGTAAATTATTACTCAGTGTGAGTAAGGATACCAGAAGGAGGCCTTAACTAATTATGTAGATGTATTATGATTAATAAATAATAACCACAATTATTGAGGAATGGCTTAACCAATAAGGTCTTCAATAAATGTTTAATAGTTAAAATACATGATAAACAAAACCAGATGGCAATATAGCATATTGCCAAATCCCACTTGTGCAGCACAGGGTATATAGCCTTATTATTTTTGAAAGCCCAAGTGTAATGTATCTCAAATTAATAGACATTAAAGAAAAAGTAATTGGAATGTACTTTCATTCTTTGTGACTTTGTGTGACTATATAGTGCCCATATACCTCTAGAGTAGAAGTGGCTTTTTTGTTTGTTTGTTTCTTTTGTATCACTCCTTGGTTTATTGAAATTATCCATGTGCTCTAGTCAAGTTACTTATTTCTTTCGAATGCTAGTTTCAGAGTAAAAATCAGTAGCAGAATAGGAATGAATATGGCCTATGCTTTTCCTGAACTTTTTAATAATACATAGCTTTTAGATGAAGTCTGTAGTTACCCTACTGCTCACTGCTCCTCTACAAAATAGAAAGATCAATTTTATTTTTGCTGGAGCTGTGGTTAATCTCTCTCTGTGTAGCTGATCTTGGTCTAGATTCCATGTTCTCAAAGCATCACATTTAATGATACTTTGGACATCTTCAAATGATATGCAAATGGCCAAAATTTAGATCAACTTCTTGAGTCTCCAGTTAGTCGTACTTAAAGCTGCAATCCATAAATGACTAAATCTGGTAGGTGACTTTCCATTGACCAAATGGCTTTGAGGTTACCAATCTACCTAGGAAGTCCTGTGACCATGACATGGCTGACCACCGGCAGCTGAAGAGCTGCTCTGTAGCAGGCTGCTCAATGTTCTCACTAAGTAAATTTTATTTTCAGTCTGGTTTTGTTGGGCTTGCTCCAGGTCTTACTGGAATTTTTAATTTGTTGTGTTTATCAGGTTCTATCCGTCATTTCTGTTGGTTATAAGGTAAGCATTTAATCCATGATAGTGATGTTTGACCTTTATAATAAAGGAATAAGAGAGGATTCTATTTTATTCAAAGTATTACCTGTTTTTCCCATGTAACATATAAAAAGATTCTCAGAGGCATGAAAAGAACTTTTCCTCTTGGGGCAACTGTTGATTAGAACCATTTATTTGAAGACTATATGTGTATTGACACATCAATGACCCAGTGACTAGGGTTTTAGGTACAGATTGCAGTCTAGCTACTGATTCACCTAAGCCAGGGTTTGCCTTTGTTTTTGAGAAAACAGGAAAGGTGCATCCTTAACCTTCTTTTACTTTTAGTCAAATCCTGAATAAAACCAAGACAGTCTGTAATCATTATGAATTAAAAACTTTGTGGTATAGGCTGGCTATAGACCTGCTAGCCAGGTCACCAAATACTGGAACTTTTGATGTTTATAATTAAGAAATGTTTCTTTCTAGAAAAAAAGAGGAATGCAGAAACTCAGCTCCACTGTGTTACCCTCAGCAAAAAGAGGGAACTTGATGTGATTCAAGCCAAAGCACTTAAGGTCCTTCTGAAGGAAGTAGCTCTCTCACTTCAACCACTCAGCTTTCTTATACCGGGAGGCTTTTAGTCCAAGGAGAAAGGAATAACATCCTGAGTATCTCCTGGTTTTGCAGCCAGTTTTCTTGCTTGCAGGGCTCATGCCACTTGTCCCAAGGGACAGTCAGATTTTTTCTTAGCAACAGCAACACACTGCTTTTCATGCTTTGCAGTCTCAGTTTGGTTTTCTAGAACTGGTAATCTTGGATAAAATCCTGTCCTTCTGCCTGAGGTGAAGATCACAACCTACTCTCTTCAGCTAATGATGTATGAGCAAACTTTAAACAGCTCCAGGGCAAAAAAAAAAAAAAATCACTTAACTCACTGCAGTGTTTGAGTATTTCCTATTGTGCTTTTGATTTGTGCTAACTGGCATCTCTCTAAACATCTCTGGGAGCAAGTATAGGCAGAGGAGCATTTCTAAAAATCAGCTGTTGTGGGACTTCTTTTTAAAAAAGTGAGCACGAACTGTTTTGATCTGCACGGATGCACTGTCGGAGAATGGCTGCAAATATGTTCGACTTCCTAACATGGATTGACATGATGAGGACATAAACTTGGTTCTCCTTTTGTAAACAAAGATAAAAATGTTTCCACACATAACACTTCCAGGAGCTTAACAGAAAATGCATTAAAGATGATGAAGCACTTATATATGAAGCTGTCCATAGTTATATAAATATCCCAATTAGAGGCCACAAATTACTGGATTTATATAACGGTATGGATTAGTTTTGCTATGCAGAGCATAACATTATTATAGAACAAAAAAAGAAACATATTCAGTGACAATAAAAAGGGCTATAAAAATAAACTTGGTATAAGATAGCTATTTGTATGGCGTAAAATTAGCCCATGGAACTCATCATCACAAGTTTAATTAGGACGTTTTGCTCAGTACAATTCTAACATGATTAGGATTTATATGAATAAATAACTAACTGGAACTAGGCTACCTTGGTTCAAATGTGGCATTAAACCATCACAGAGTTAATAAGTAAGTTTATAAATAGTCCCTGAGGGCTTCTTTCATTTGTGCTACTGAATGTTTGCAGCTTGCCTTAGCAAGAGATGTGAACACCCAAACTAAAAAAAAAAAAACACCAAAAAACAGACAACAAAATGACCTTTTGGATCTCTTAATCTTAATCCTTAACAGTAGCAAAAGGACAAAAACATTTTTGTACTCTCTTGTGGAAAACTGTGGAAGTCATCAAAATGCTTAATTTCGTTTACCTTTGAGTTGCAGACAGAGTGGGTGAGAGGTGAAGAAGAATGAAATGGGAAGAGGGTGGTGTCCAAATGCAAATCCTCAAATTTGATTGCTTTGAAAATAATTTACTGACTCACTGCATGCAGGGATTAAGTATTGAATACTAATGCTGAGTACTATATACTGAAATTTAGATGTAATTTAAATATAGAACTATTTGCATTTCCTTACTAGCTAGAAATGAATATATTTTTGCTGAATGATTTCTATGTATTTTGCAGAAAAATTATTATGATCTGAAAGAAATTTTTTCAAAGCTGAAATTTTTTGTATGATTAGTGACACACTATTCTTCTTAGCAGCTTTGAATTTACTGAGTAAAATGTAACCAAATGTAAAAAAAAAAAAATAAATCTAAATTAACTGAAACTGGAAGGCAATTTACTTTCAGCAGCTAGAAGCTTGGCTAAGTGTTTGACTAATAGAATTAAAGAGAGAGTATGAAACATGAAAAATGACAAAAAATATGCCTTCACTTTTTTCTGGTTAACTTATTTTTTAACTCAACTTTACAATTATATGCATTGTCTTTTCCTTTTCTAAATCTAATTTTCCTCCTCCTTTCTTCTTTATCCTCCTCTTATTTTTTCTGTCACAATCCACTTTTATGCTGACTGCTCCTCCCACATGTAACCTTTGCTCATCCTTCTCCCAGTTTGAATTTTTCCCTATTTCTCTCTTTTCTTCTTTCCTAACTCTTCGCACAGAAAGTTTTTCTATGACTCCAAAATTTTCTTGTTTGTAGAGGTGACAGTAGTGTACTGGAAGTGGGACTGACTTTAGCAACTGATGTTTCTTCTGAGTAATTCCAGATAGACTAATTTGACACAGTGAGATACTTATGGGTTAAGAGAAAAGGTAGTATCTCAGTCCATTAAGAGGATTCTGACTTGCAGAACAGATGGCAGGTACAAGCAAGCTCTCTCACTTCCATTTATGAGGCCGTATGTGGAAATATGTGGAAATTTTTCTTGTGCTGCTTAGAGAAGTGTTAAAATCTTCATGAGTAGAGTGGCAAAGTAATAAAATGCTGTCCAATACATTTATTATTTCTCTTCTGTAAAACATTCGTCATTAATTCCTAAAAGATGATTAAATTATAGTTCAAATAGATAGAATTTAACAACAATTATTTTTCTTATAATTACAATTAGAATAGATTATAAATGTATTCAAAGAAGTGCTCAAGAAAGGTAATTTGTGCTCTAACAGCTGGATTTAAACTGTCAGTGCTTCTCTGGAATTTTTACTAGGTATGCTGCATTTTACTAATGATGTTCATCAATTTATACATTTGCAACTGTATCTGCACCACTAATTGTAGAAACAGCAGCAAGAAACTAAACACACAGGTAGGTGTATTCATTCCTGTTCCCAATACATCCTTTGCATTACATTGTGACTTTATGGAAGACATTCTGTTTTCTGAGAGCAATTTGTTGCCACTGAATGACGTAAGCTGAAATTAATCATTCTTACTCTTTCCACTACAAAATCTTGTAATGTTGACTATAGGGTAATCCTTTCTGTTAGGAATGAAGACATCTCTAAGAATGCAAAATGTTGTCCAAAAAATTTGTATACAATTTCAGAATGTTTAGAATGGGAAAAAATACCAAAAAAAGAAGATCTAATCTATTTAAATATGGGATTCTATATTACGGCATTAAAACATTTTAAAATAAAATGTATACCATTATTGCCAAATTTTGCCTTGTTAAGAATAGGAATGTAATGTGACTTTTCAAAACTTGCACTTTGTGAAATTCAAAAAACCCTAAAATGTAGATGCTTACGCATCACATCAGTGGTCTGTGTTAACAACAAACGTTTTGTGAGTTTTGCATAAAGTGTTCCAGGTGTGCAAAATACTGTATGAAAAACATCATAAACACAGTCCCTGCCCCAAATGGTTTCCTTTCCAGTTGTGACACAGTATGCCTAGAAGTGGGAATGATGATACAGAATGTAAGTCTAAACAGAAAATTGTAAGTAGTGTTCTCCTCATATTATTTGTTAAAAAACCTTTAGCATAAATGAAAGAATTGCTGGAGAGGCATGAGAAACAGACTGTAAGAATGCCAGATATGGGAGCAGAGTGGATGTTGGGCAGAGCTCCTAAGGCAATTTGGCAGGAGTTGTAATGTCGAGGTGCTTCAGAGGTGTCTTTGCTTCCACATTCTTTCCTGCAGACTGGAGGGTATTCCTTAACACACTCTCTTAAACTGAAGTCACCCCTTTTCTTCAGAGCATTTGACTCTTCTGCTACATCTTGTTGGCCATCAAAGTGAGAGAGGCTTGAAGGAAAATCCAATACCACAGACACACACACAGGCACATAGACACAATCACACACACACACACACGCAGTAGTTGTAAATAGTAGCATAGAGGCACAAAGACATCTGCCATGGATCTATGCAAAACAGTCTCTGTGTTTCAGTGTCTTTTATCTTTCACAGTGCTCTCACATTCATTCTGTTTTCAAGGTCACTATGACATTTTTACAGCTGTCACTCAAAGAAATAACACAGAAGCTATCGGTGGTTGCAATGGCCATGGTAGTAATTCAATTGCTTAAAAGAGCTAAAATAACCAGAAAGTTCAATTGGTGAATTTATTCTGTGATTCAGATATTGTTTGAAGATACTGTTTCCTGGAATTGATGCCTGTCTGTCTATGTGCTGAATCCAGGAGAGACCTTTTACTTTGTGTAAGAGGGCAATCAGCTAAGCACTACACTTTCTTTAAGTGATCTGTTATCTTAAACAGTAAGTTAAGAGTTTTGAATTTTTTGAGAGGTAGTTTTTAAAATGTAAAGCATTCTGGGGAAGAAGTTGTTTTTCTCATTCATTTGCCTCCTGAAGTCTTACGAATTAAATAGTTGACATTTCACTGCCTATCATTCATGAGACTTCAGTTAGTAAGGACTTCTCCCAATGGCTTTACTCAGTGAAGGGTTTCCACATAAGTAGTATTTAGTCACAGGTAGATGTGAACATCATTAATAAACCTCAGTATCTCAGTCCTCAAAGCTGATCCAATACTTCACTGAATCTAGTCAGTCCAGGGCAAAATGATGAAAAACTGCACATGCTACAAATACTATCACAACACTATTTTATATTCACTTTATACTGCTGTGAATGAGTTAATGAAGTGCAAAGAAAGAGGGGATCATTAGCAAAATGGGAAATAGGTTTCTCCACCTGTAAAAGGGGGATAATCATTCTTAGTTTTCCTGGAGAGTATTAATAGCAGTTAGAAAAATGTGCACTGGTTTTGTAATTATTACTGCTAGAAGACAAGCAAAATGAAATGATTTATGAGATGCTTTTAAATAGATACCCAGATTATGGAACAAATACTTTTTAGGGCTGTCTGAGCATAGTCTGAACACTAATTAACTGGATTAGAATCTAATTTAATTAAATACTCTTTGTATGAAAAAATTCTTTTGGATGAATAATACTCTTCATTTCTTTTTGGTGACTTTTATTTAGTGGTTAAATAAAACTGAGAAGAGGAATAGTGAATTCAAAGTAAGAATGCTTGTGGGAGGAATACATAAAGTTAGATTAAATTGGTCTCTGGAGCAATTCAAGCTGTAAAAGTAGGGTCATCTAGATCTGTTACCTAGGTGTTGACTGTGACTAGTTATGTGCGTATACCAACACAGAAGCTAGAGTTGATTTCTCAGTCTAGGTTACTATCAATCTCTTCTGTAGAGAGCTGTTAAAATAAGGAAGATTTTCAGCAGAATGAAGACCCTCATCTCAGTAAATTGTAGAGGATTGTTCACATACTGGGAAAGGCTGGAGGACCTATACATTAATCTTCACATAATAAAATCTATATTGCTCTACTTTGATGGTGCAAATATTGGTGATGTATTTACTTGGCCTGTGCTTTGACACAGCCACTTTGGCCTTGGAATCCTGATAGTATGCACAAATTAGTGACTCCCATGAGAGGCAGTAGGTCCCCTGTAGCTCAGATGTGGCTGCATCCCCTGTGACATCAGGTGCTCTGAGGAAGGTGGCGGGTCACTTCTGTGTTAGGCAATCCTGCATTTACCTGACCTTTGGCTCACTCTCTAGTGATGTTTAGATGAGGTGTGCTCTTAATTTTTTCATGACCAATACACATGCAGTGCTCACATTTGATCATGGTATTCACTGCTTGTTATTTACAACCTACTGTTAAATAGACAACCTGAATATTTCTCAGGGTCTTGAAAGCTCTCCCAAAACATCTAAAAATGCTTTCAGGCTTTCATGTTTCTTTGTTCCTGTTTCATTTTTGAAGTACCCTCTGAAAAAAAAAAAAAAAGGCATGGATTTTCATTTTTACTGACTGCAGTAGTCTTTGAAGTGTTCATGTTCTCCTCTGAAATGTGTAAGTTCTGTCCTCCACTGACTTCCCCTGCAGCTGAAAATATCCTGCATATTCAGTTCCCAAAGACCTTATAGTCATGGGAACTGCTTATTCATTATTTTACTATAACTCATGTATTTTGATAATTTTAAAAAGTCTTGTAAGATATGTATCTATGTGACTATATAAATATGTATGCATGCAGTCATGAGCATAAGAAGTTCTGTATTGCTTTCTTAATTTCTTTGGGATTTTGAACAATAATCTTTAAATTTTTTTTTTAATTTTTATTTTTGAATTTCCTCACCCAGAAAATAAGATGATAATGTTAGGCATATGATCTAAAGAATTATGGGGGCATTTGGAAGAACTGTTTTTACCGTATAAGACCTGTGATCTACAGTTCTAATCATGAAATGCATTTTCAAATTATAGAAGGCTTTAGGGGGAGATGAGAGGGATTGAAATAAAAATGAAGTTGCAGATATACAGTGCTTTACTTAGTATAGGTAATTTCACTGTATGTTCGAATTATATCATAGTGCTCAAATCCATATAGCATTTGTGTATGTTATCATGTATTAATTCACCTCATAGTTATTTGTGTAATTTTATTTACTGGCTTTATAGTAAATTGCTTTTGGAGCAATCTAGTGATTAAAATATAGGTCCTTAAAGCAGTGTTCAGTTAGCTTAGTAAATATTCTTGATGTGCTGACTTCAACTGATTAACTAGTCACTTGCATCATAGGACGAAGGATTTTTATTTGAAACTGCTTACAGAATACTCAGCTTGTACTGTACTAACAGTTGACTCCTAAGAGACACCCACAGTCATGTTTTAAAAAGTCATGAATCGTGATAAAAGATCTTATAATATCTAATTATAAGTAGAGATATTTCTCTTTATTTTAAAAATGCAATACTCTGAACATTATAATTAGTGCTACAGTGCTCTTTCACTGTATGTTGTCATTTATAGAAAACCAGATGTGGCTGAGTTTTCCGTCTAATAGTCATACTGAATTCAATGGAAACTCTGGAATTCTGTAGCAGAGGAATGAGGGACAGGGTAACCATGAATCTTTGTAAGGAAGAATAAGGTACATCTGTATGGTTGTGGGCCCCAGCTGTAAACACCATGACTTGGTTTCAGGCTATTCTCACAAAAGATTGGACTTTTCTCTGGTTAGATTCCATGACAATGTGAAGTCCTGGTTTATTGACATGACCCTGGGAACCCCAGCCAAGAGCTGAAGGGAACATGCATGGACTTGCTCTTCTGAAGAATCTTTTACTCAAAGAAAGAAAGAAGAGTCTTCCAGGAGACCTGACACTGCACAGTGGTCAGAGTGACCAGCCTGGCTCAGTGCAATGACCTGCCTTGGCAGCCTTCTGCTTTGAGTGTCTCAAAGGCCAAATCTGTATTAGCAAATGAAGCATCCTTGAGAACCGCTCCGGATAGGGTGGCGAAGGGGAGGGGGACAGCCTGCCTCCCTGCAGCTAAATGTGTTGGGTGGTGTCTCCTGGGAATGGCTCTGGGAAAGATCTGCCTCTTGAACCATGCTGAGGAACTATTTGGGAAATTGTTAGCTGGCAAAGAAGTAGTATGCCAAGGGCCATTGTAGCAATTTAATAGTACATGGAAATGAGTTCCTGCAATTCGGAAAGGATCTTTAGCTAAGCTGACTAGCATAGGCACAGTCCACTTTCTTAGAAAACGTGCTGCTTCCTAGGAGCTGCTAAGTAGAGAAAAGGAGGTGCTTTTGCTCAGTTTACAGCTCAAATACAAAGTAGATCATGGATATGTTTAATTAAGCTTTTGTAAACGTTGTTCATGGGGCTGTTTTCAGAGAATGTGATTCCCTTCTATTTCATAAGCAATGTAGTCATACTCACTGAGCAGGGGATCCAAGCTAATAAATTCTGCTTATTAGGGGGAATGTCTATGAAACATGGGGATGTTGAGGTACAGAGCCTTACTGAAATGTATTGGTCTGATGCTCATGGCAAAATTTTAGTCCCTCTGAAACCACTTTAACTCCAGTGGAAGTGGGGCTTGGCCCTGCCTCAGCTTACTATAATTAAACCTCTAATTTTCTGTTGAAAGAGATTAAAGACAAAGGGTTTTATGCAAAGATTTTTTTTTTTTTTGTAACTGTAGTTTACTGGTATGAGGGTTCTGCAATTTAATTTAAGCATGAACTACCTCAACCCTTTCTGAAATAGCAGCTTGTCTGCAGTTTAGCTCTGGGATCCCTGCAGACAAGGCTCCCAGGAGAAAAGGCCTGAAATATCTTGAGTAATGATTAAAAGCTTCAGTAATGTTCCATTAAACCTTGCTGCTTTTAAAATAAATGGACACTTCATTGCTATAAGACATTTTACCTGTAGACATTCATTTGGAGTCTCATGTTTTTAAATGACTTTGCCCCCATATTGCAGTCAAACCTCAAGATATTACAGGAAAAAAGGATTAAGGAGAATTACATTTAATGACTGGTAGATCAGTAATGATAAGCAGAATGATCTTAGCTCAAATTTTAATTTTGTGTGATGCTTGATGTGGTTTCAGGGTGTTGTTTTTACTGCTGTTCACAGTACCAATTCATTAAAATAAGTAGATGTGGCCTGGAAACTAAAAAGATCCCACCTATGTGTTTCAGAGATGGTCAGATTAAAGTGTGTGGGTTTTTTAATAAGCTTAAATGGATATGTGCTAAGTTTTTTCATGGACACCTGAAACCACAAACTCTTTTTCTGCCTGTATGTTTTATAAGCAAACTAGAAATTAGAATAGATTTAAAGCTCTCAGATCTTTTGTTCTAACCTGATTTCTTTTAAGGTATTATATGGCTTTAATCTCATGAATAAATCTGCCACAGTAACCCACAATTTCATCAATATTTGTGTTAATTCTTAGCACTGTGTACCTGTATAAGATGGGGTGGGAGCTCTATTCTGCAAAATGTAAAAGTAGGTTGTTTTAGTGTTTTTAGTAGTGTGGAAAAGAAGTAAGTTATTTCCACAAATACTGGAAAGTTCCACTTCAGCTGTTGCTCTGAAGTTTTGGGCTCATTGAGAAATGGGGGTGATTGAAATCACAGCAGGAGTTTTGCAGGAGGTTGTAGCGTACACCTGCATTACTGACTGTGTAGGCTCTCTTACAAGGCCAATACATTCAAGCCACTTAGGATATATTCAGAAGTAATTTTTTCCCCTCTCTATGCTGCCATTTCCCCAGAGAGAAGTCAGTTCTTTTTTTTTTGAAGTTTCATATGACTGCTTTTGGGAAATGAGGAATGCATTGTTCTTTCTGAAAACATGGACTTTCTGTGACTGCTTTCATTTTCTTCATAAATTATGTCCAAAATCTTACCTCGTATTCCAAAAAACCCTCATCCTCATTGTGACAGTTTTGTATCCATCAACCATTGACTTATGGTTCCAGTGGGAAGAAGCAGCTACAGGAAGCAGGAGTCACAGACAAAGAGGTGATCAGAGATGGTAAAGGTCAGTCCCATGACAGAGTCCAATTAGCTGGGATGGCACCATGCATTTGCCTATTTTTAGTAGGGAATCAGTGCAGAGATTGGAGCTAAGCTGTGATATTCTCATGGTGGCCTCAGCTGGTGGGCAGTTGCACTTGCATCAGGTGGAGGTTTCTCTGGAAAACACGATTTCTGTCTTAACTTACATGTTGCAGTAACTGCACAGAAGAATCAAATATGTGGCTATTCACAACAGCAAACTGCTTCTAAAACTGACCAGCTTAGAGCTCTGGTCAGCCCACAAATGGGAAAGAGCCATGTGTTTAGATATCCAGTTACAAATGGACTTGAAAAGCTTTTAGGAGAAGTCCTTAATAGAAAGGGGCACTGTGCAGAAGATAGTTGGAACTGGGTGTTTTCCACTTTTTTTATTCCCTTTGCTGCTTCAGCTGCTGACCCCTGCTAGGCACTGAGCAACCTGAGAGGTGGCTCTGCTTTTATATGATAAAAAGCTGCTGTACACAGATGGGTATGGACACTCAGTGATAAGAGAAAAAAGGTATTTTTGCTAGGTGAGAAGAACCTGCCCCCATGTAAGTGATGAAAGTTCAGAGATGAATAAGTGATCTGGTAAAATCTTAAAGCAATATCTGATGGACTCTGCCAGGGCTCTGTGGGTAGGTGTTGTATGTAACATTTTACACTCTACAATCTTTGATTTTTATTTTTTATTTAGACCAGGGATGTAACGTGGACTCACAGCAGACCTTTCCAAAGTCAGCCTTTCATTTGGCCTCTCATTTTGCTGTGTTTTTCTTTTCTCCTAAAATTAAGACAAAATGCTGGAAGTGGAAATATTTATGAGAGTCATTTAGAAATATAAAAGAATTCAGCTTAAATGACTTGTGATTGAATAGTCTTCACAATTGTTGCAACAGGGAAACTTAATATAGAGTTGCCATGGAGACTGGTTCTTTGGCCACTGGTCTAACACATTAGAGCCTTTTAGCTCAGCAATATGCTATTTGCAGATGATGCCATACATGATATTAACAAGTGATTTGCCTTCATTAAGAGGAAAATATCTCTAAAATTATGGCACTTCTCATTAAAGCAGAGATATACAAAACTCCTTGAAGTTATTTCAAAAATCAGTGACGTGCATGATATCAGTTCATGAAAATACCATGTTTATATAGGAGCAATGCTTATTTCATCAAACTTAGGCAGACTTCCCTGTCAGTGCTATTGAAATGTGAGCTTGAAAGGAGGCTGTCAAGATGGAAGAGGAAACCCAACCTTTCCAAAGTGCACACTTTGCTCAGTAGTGGGATGATCTGACCTTTTTTCCTATTAGCCTTTTTCAAAGTAATTCTTTTGAGTGCAGGGGACTTATGCACTGTACCATGAAAGTTACCATGGAGTAACTGTACCAAGGAGTTAAAATCTTTCCCCTCAAAAGATTCATATTTATTACTGTTTAATGAAATCTTGTTTTTATAAATGGCATGCTATATTTTTGCCATGTGACCATCGCACACAGTTCTGTAGAGTAGATTTAATGGAATAAGTGGAAGCACACACTAAACAGAATGCAGAAACTCTGCAGAGGTAAACCACTTAATAGCACTGCCTGTAATGAATTTCCTAACTAACTGGCCCATTTCATAAGCTAATAACATGGACAGAAACTTAGCTATAAAGGTCCTTATTCAAGCAACGGACAGAAACAAAATGAGATGCAGAGCTGTAGCTATCAAAACCCACTCTGGTCAGGCAAGAGCCTCGGGTGCTCCCTGTAATGGTCTATTTGCTGGCTAAGTCAATATTTCATTCCTGTAGTCCAGCTGGGCTGGACTGCTAAAATACTGAGTTCCTCAGTCCACCAGTGCTGTGTTAAATAGAGCCTGAATAACATCGGGATCCTATAATTTTGACAGAGGTTTAGCTTTCTGCAGAGCAGCTGTCAGGCACAGAGGTGACCGAGACAGGTCAGAGGCTGAATCAGGACACAATGTTGTCACACTATGTTATTATTTCACTGCTATCTTGTACTGGCCATTTCTGCCAGAGTGCAACAGCATCCACACATCACACATGGTTTGTAATTCTTTGTGTAACATCCACGCTCATTTGTAATTTTTTAGGAAGAAAGGGTTATTCTCCTTGCAGAAACCAGGACCTTTAGTCCCTGTTGTGATAGTTTTAGAAACATGCTGTGGTTCCTGATTTTGGGTTCAAGAGTTTGAGAAAGTATGTCAGTTATCAGTATGAAGTTCCTGTATATTCCGTATCACAGATCTTGCTACTGTTACAGGACAAAATTCATAATGCAATAAATGATCCAGCTATATGCTCTGGTTTGATCTGTCAGTTTATTAAGGTTGTGTTTGGCACAGGAGGGCCATGGCTTAAGGATGTATAGCAATGTCTTTGGAATTTTCCTTTGCAGAAAGACATCATCTTCCCGCTCTGGGAACGATGTGGATCATCTCACCCCACTATGCACAATGCTCTCTACAAGGCCCCATTTCAATGTCTATTTTCTGTGTTTGTCTGCAGTTCTTTTAAGCTCAGCAAAATATACCTTTCAATTTGTCCTACATTGCAGTGATTAATAGAGCTAGTTCATGTGTCAGAGTATGCCGCTTTCCTGGAGTGAAACAAGAATGGGAGTCTGAAACTCACTGCCTTGCATGAGGATTAACAAATTAATAGTGAGAGATACCTGTACCCAAACCTTTAGGTTCAGAGTGATGTGGTGTGCAAAATTCTAATACAAAATGAATATTACATCTAAGAATGATTTTTCATTAAATGTCAAAAATAAAATTTTTCCAAAAATTAATTTTTTTTTACTATTCTCCGTCTTTGAAGAAAGGAAATCTTTCAAAATCTTTAAATGTGGGGGGAAAAAAACCATAGTTCTCACATTTTCACATTCTACTCAGCTCGAGTAATCAGACATGTTTTGAATTTTCATTCTGATTTTTATTTTCCCAGGTGCATGAACTTTCTTTGAAATTCCCAGATATTTTCATTTGTATTCCTTTAATAAAAACATAATTTATATCTGCAGGGCTATATTCCCAGTAAGCAAAATGTGCTACTACTCTAGATTTTAAATGGGGCCTCAAAATGTGGAAAATTATCATTTTTTTCAATGAGTCCCACTCCTAAAAAAATTTCCAGAAAAAATGATTCATTTTTGCTTTTGTGAGATACAAATAGCCAAGAAATAACACTTTTCCTTTGATTCCCTGTTTCTTATCTGAAGTCTTCAATTCTAATAAAGGTGATAGACTCATACTCAGTAAAGGTTACCACATTACACAAAATTTCTTAAAAAGAGATTACACTTTTTATTTTCTGGCCTATAGGGGACATGTCCCAAAGCCTGCTGTATCAGTAGCAGTACAAAGATTTTAGTAACATGTGAAGATAAATAAAGTTTGTGGTTGTAATTTGGCATGGATTGAGATGGAAAAAGTGCCTGAATGGTGGGTGGGCAAGATGAGAGTGTGTAGGACCAGAAGCAGTGCACTGCTGGTCCTGGAGAAGGGTGGGGAGGCTCTGCCCATACTGCAGCATCGCCCCAGGCGTTCTCAGGGCCTCGGGGGACAGGAGATTTTGTCTTATTGCTGAACACATGAAAACAGCAAAAGCAACTTCTGCTTCCCAGCACCACCCCAACTGACAGCTGAAAAAAAGGATGGGCTTCAAGACGTAATTAGCTCTGGCTGTTCTTTGTAGAGCACTTACAGCTGCCAATATCTATGACAGCCAGGAGGGACATCCCTGATATCTTAATCAAAGAGATGTAACATAAGCACACAGCCCTCTAGATATTTGGGCCCAATCCTGCAAATTGCTGTGCACTTCCTTGGAAGCACTCAGAACTTCCCTGACAAGTGGCACCAGTGACAGTCAGAGCAAGTGGACCTCAGTTTCCCAAGGGACCTTAGTAGTCCCAGGAGGAGCTGAAGAAGGGCTGGATGGCTATCTCCATCTTCAGGCCCAAGGGAATACTGAACAGTTCAAACTACTGCAGGAGAGAACAAAACCTTAAGGTGGAATAGAAGAAATTATTCATCTGCCTAAGAAAAAAGACAACCTTGAATGACTAAGAACTGTGTGAGAGATATTAATAATCATATGACTGAACATAGTATCTAATTCAATGCATAATTCATGAACTCACAGCAAAGAGTGATTCTCCTCTCCTTGAAAATTAATTAAGAAAGATGCCTGGTGATGCTAAGGATTTACCAAGGCCCATAATTCTGAAAAAGAATGAAAACATGTCTGTATTTGTATTCCACTAAAGCATTACAAAATTCTGATATAAAAAGCTCTGAAACACAGTGTTTCAAATATCTATCAGTCGCCTACATAATCATCAGAAAATGGGTTTCTAAATAAAATAAGTTTCCAAAAGTCTTTAATTATATAAACATGAAGAAAAATAATATAACCATAAAGTAATATGGAAATCAGACAAGAAAATCCACCAAATTTTCATGAAATAAAGATTTTATTTTTCAAAGAGAGCTTCGGAGTTTCAGTTTCCTGTAAGGAATGGTTGGCTAGTACCGTGTTCCTTGCACTGAATTGCTTCAATTCCTCTTCCCTGAAGGACAGGAAGCTTATTTCCTTAACAGGTTATAAAACAATACCGGAAAATTTGCAATTATAATTAGTGGTGGCTGAGGCCAGCAATGTGAAAAGCTAAATTTGTGAGGTGTAGAAGCATTTTGGAATTCACTAGCTTCATTTTTTTCCTCTCTTTTATTTTTTTCTTCCATGTCAACACAAATGAATCTCAGAAAAGATGCTGAATAGAATATGTAATTCGGAAGCATAAGGGATAACCTCCCACCATTTTTCTTATTGGCTCAAACATTTTTTCTGTGCTGAGTTTCAGCATAATGCACCAACTATTGCACCAACTACCTCAGCCAGGGTGTTTCTAGTTGGACCTGTTGGCAGTGCAGTAGTCACCAGCTGTAGGATGATGGTCTGAAAGGTGCCTTAAAAAGCTTATATAAAGCTGATAAAGTGACTGTGTGTGGGAAGTCCTTCCAGAGGCAGTGAAATGTCTCCTTACAGCTCTGGAGGCACCATTATTAAATGGCAAGAAAGCTTTCATGTAATTAGCTCTTTTCTCACCAGTTAGCATCATAGGGGACAGGAGAGTAAATACAATGTGTTCTTGAGGTAAGAGAGAGGAACACTTCACTTGCATGAAATTAAAATTTCCCAGGGTTTTTGTTTTTTTTTTTTTTTTTTTTGCTAATATTTGTTGTTTGTAAGTTTGTTTATGTTAGTTTTGCATGTGTGCTACTATTATTTCACAATGATAGTGGAGACTTGGTTACAGCACTCACCCAATTTATTTCATATGGTACTAGGTTAAATAACTGCTTCATTAAGAAGCAACAGATGAAGGTTCTCTTATCAATATCATGCAGATATTTAGGTTCATATAGGTAATATTCACCGAAGCATTGTATATGTGTTAAAAGGCAGGCGTTTTCCTTCAAATTTATGGTTAATGAGAGACTTCAAACATATGATGTTCGCCTTGCTAACCATTGTTTGTCAAGAAAGAAAAGTTTTCTAAATATTCACACATGCTCTAGCCTAGCTGTGTGAATATACAGCGGTCAAGACCGTTGCCTTAACAAAAGAGCACATCTCTTGTGGAGAGCAAAGACCAGGTCTTGTATTGTATTTCCTTCTGATAATGGTAATTACTTTGCTTTGTCTGCCTTGCATTGCTTTTTATGAATTTAGCTAGATGAAAGCCTCCAGCCAGTACTGATAGCCAGCTTTCCTTTGGCTCTCTGCCAGCAACCTATAATTAAAGTGTTTTCTTGAGAGAGGATCACTGTATAGTACCTACTGTGCATTATGTCCTTGGATCTTGACTGAAGCAATTGGGAAAAAAATCTCTGATTTATATCATGGCATATTTCCATGGCACACGGAAAATAAGGAAGTGATTGGTGACAGTCAGCATGGCTTCACTGAGGGCAAATTGTGCCTGACAAAGTTGGTAGCCTTCTAATATGAGGTTAGTGTTGCTGGATAAGAGAAAAGAGACTTAAATTCTACATGGACTTATATAAAGCATTTGACAGTGTTCTGCAAGTCTCTAAACCAGGGAGGCATGAATTTGATGTGTGGATCACTAGATGGATAAGGAATTGGCTGGATGGAATTGGCTTAAAAGAGCTGTGGTCAACATCTTACTGTCCAAGTAGAGACCAGGGACAAGTGGCATTCCTCTGGGTTCAGTATTGGGACTGACATTTTTTGACATCTTTGTCATGACATGGACAGTGGCATTGAGTGGACCCTCAGCCAGTTTGCTGATGATACCAAGCTGGGTGGTGTGGTCAACATGCTGAAGGGGAGGGATGCCATCCAGAGGGATCCTGATGGGCTTGAATGGTCGGCCTCTGTGAATCTCATGAAATTCAATAAGGCAAAGTGCAGGGTCCTGGTTGTGGGTTGAGGCAGTCCTGAGCACAAATACAGTCTGGGTGGAGAATGCACTGAGAGCAATCCTGAGGAGAAGGACTCAGGAAGTGAAACTGTATTTCATGTGAATGTACAAATCATAGAATCACAGAATCATAGAGTGACCTAAATAAAATTGACATAATAAAATATAGCAAATTAACCTAACTAGAATGAAGGCAGCAGAGTATTAGTGTTTAGGGATAAAATGATCAGGAATGTCTGCTGAACTTTAAACACACACTCAACAATACTCTTTAAAGTTTTCTGGAATAGAGAAGACTTATAAGGTCAAGTCTTGTTTGCTATGGTAATTAATATTGCTGACCAAAAGGATTTCATAGTGGCTACAGTCAGTGACCTTTGAGAAGCTGCTGTGTATAGTGCCATCAGGCAAATGGAATGGCTTTTTGTTTATTGAGAGGTGAATTAGAAGAAACCATCATCAGAAGCCCAGGCCGTCATGGTAAAGCTGAAACGATTTCCGTGGCTAACAATTGCTGTGTGCAGGTTTTTGCTGACCTCTATCTTCCGACTAAATGAGATAACACCTGGAAGTCAAGAACCAACCAGTAGAAAGCATTATTATTTACCCATAGATAGAAGAAAAATAGGGCTTCTCAGGTACATGGGTTAAAAAAATAAAGTGTAACGACTATGAATAAAAAAGTTGCCTTTTACATTACCAGTCTTACTGTTGGTATTTTTAATTTTGCATATGTGGAACAATAATTCTACAGTTTAAAGGTAAGTGAATTGTTTTGCACTACTTGTGCCAAAGACGTACCTGAATCATTTATAACAGCAATCCAGTTAGGATCACTACTTGAAAATTTGCAGCAAATTCTGATCAGTCCTTAAATTGCTGAGGTCAAGGGCCAAAAATACAGGTAGAATATTTCTCTACACTTGGTATGCCTCAGTAAAGATGGTGCTATAATTAACTGCTACTGAAGCAGCAACTACTAAGTATTCCTGATTTAGTTATTTTCCTAATGGAAACTGGGAAATTTGATGAAGACTCCGTTTAAAGCCTTAATAATTTTTTGCTGTTGTTGTTTCATTTTTTTTCTTTAAAGAAAGAAATAAAAAGCAAATCTATCAAGTTTCAGGATCTGCGATTTAGATTTATGTTTGTGTTATGTCAGCCAAATATCTATGGTAAAACAGGTCAAACACCTTCTTCTTGGTGGCTTTCTAATGTTCTTCATATCAAAGGCACTTAAAGAAGTAAGAAGTCAGAATGATCTTCAGGAACTGTAAGGAAACAAATTACTTTTTCAATGGGCAGAAGTATTCAGAAAATTTCTAGACATTTCCTCAAGTGAGCAAGGTTTTGAAAGAAGAATATTTTGATAAAGTTCTTGGAAAAAAATCTGGTTCAATTTGGATTACCAAAGTCCAGGTTTTTAGATGGAGTTTAAAAACTGTTCTTTGCACTGTTCCTTGCAATGTTATTATTGAAATGAACCTCCTATGTAAATGAACACCTATGTAAAGTTTATACATTTAATTGTTTGGGAATTGCTTACTATATACATGGAGACTGTGCTGTGAATACTGTTCTTGTCCTAATTTGCTTTAGTTTCTTTATTATTGTGTTGCATGAAAATTCCAAATGATGCTGACATATGAATGTTAAAACTCTGAGGATCTTTTATTCACATGGAAGCTGCTTTAAGAACTGATTATTCTCTGGAGTAAATCAGGATTTCAAGTGTCATTGTGCTGGAAATGTCTATTTATATATAAGATCTGCCAACATCCCTTTTCTTTCCAGCAGCAATGCCAAATAATCATAAATAACAGCAGAACTCTTCAGTCTGTTAAAAAAAAAAAAAGAAGTATCAGAGAAATTAGCTTAAGACCTATGTAATTAATATCTCCTGTATAATCCTCAATAGGATGTTGTGCATTCCAGATTATGTGGTGATCTAAGGAATTGCTAGGTCCAATAGTCTGGTTCCTCTGCCCAGAATTAAAATGGATCCAGGAAACTAGAATCTTGGAAGCAAAGCAGGAAAAGAAAGACATTTTGGAGTCTGTTTAAAAAAATCCCGACACAAAAAACTGCAGTTGTTTATACAATTTAGAGTACATTGTGAACTTATTCCTTCCATGTACCCAAACATATGGTAGATAACTTTTGCATACAGCTAGAATGTATGGATTTGTGAGGCGTCTAAGATCAGTAAATTTAGTTTTACAGCAGAGGTTTTCCCGGAGATCTTCCCCTTTGCCAATTACAGATTCTGCAAGGCCAGCCTGTTCAATACACTACAAGCAGAAGAGTTCACTGTCTTAACTTCTACCATACTGTCCCAAACACAGTAGACTTCTGCCAGGCACAATCAGGTCTGAAATAACTTTGTTCCACAGGCAGGAGTGGGGGACTCCTGGCTGGTTTCTTTAAGCATGGCTATTCATCTTATCAAGTGGTATCATCTTTATTATTGCTACAATGGGAGAAAAGAGCAGAGGATTTCTCCCTCAGCTGTGGATTAGTGTTTTAGGTCTGGGGGATCTCTCCCACCTTTTTGAAGACTGAAAGATAGTACCTTTCCTGCTGGCTGAGCTACTACAATTCAAAACAGAGCGAAACATTTTGAAGTCCAGTGTGTTTCCAAGTTTGGATGCAGTGCCTGAATTTAAAACTGGGGGTAGGCAGAGACCTTCCCTGAAAGCATGATTCCTCTTTGTCCTTTTTTACAAGAAAGTATTCACAAGTGTATAATATCATCAGTTTCTTTTATAATAAATAATTTTACTTATTTTGTATTTTAACCAGCTGCTTATAAATTTCTGTTGTGGTTATCAATTTTAGACTTCTGTATCATAGTAACATAGTTAGAGGCCATTTCAGACAGATTTTGTGTGCTCTTTCTCCAGCTAATCACTACCTGGGCCCATTGCTTATTCATTTTTTTTCCCCTGTGTTTGTTTTACAGTTCATTTAACTGATTTTTTTTTTCCCTATTGTCCACAATCAGATGCAGTTCTGAAAGCTTAAATAAGTTTTGCCCTCAGAAAAACAAATCCAAATAATTTCCTGGCAATCAGACATCCATACAAAGGTTTCTTTAATCCAGAGATATTAATGATATGAGCTAAACTAAGCAAGTTTGGAAGTTCAAGATTCCCTCTGGAGTTTATTATTTCAAAATATTTCTAACTTTGTATTAGTGATCCATTGGAATTTGAAATTGAAGTTTGTAAGTTCTTTAACTGTAGAATCAAATGAAAGTGGTACAGGAATGAGATAATATTTGCAAAATGTAATTTTGATCGAGTTCCAAGGAGAACATCTTGTTGTGCTACAGATGTGCCTTAATACTAATTGATTATTGCTTTAGCAGAAGAGCTATTTAGAAGTCTTCCAAGATACAAAACTGACACTGCAATAGAAATTGTATGGCGGCAAGTTATACTGTGTTTTCTCTTCTTTCATCTTGCTAAAATTAAATATGGCCAGAAGGAGTGATACAGCTTCACTGAATCTTATGCTAATGCTTTCCCAGAAAATGTTTTCTTTTCTCCCTAAATTATTCATTGAGCTATTAGAGGTCTGAAATAAAACTTTAATTAGTTGTTAGAGGCTTCACAAAGTATGACCTGCTGGAACGTATGAATGGAGTTGAAAGAGAGCCATCTGACTACAGGAACTGCAGCCAGTGGAACAAGACATGGGCAGAAACTTAACATCTGTTGCAGATTTCTAGTGTTTTGGGCAAAGTGATTTTTAGCTGAAAGTTGATTGATGTTTTTTAGTTGACTGCATTATGAAGTACAACACAATATATAAAATACTGTCTTAAATCACGTGTGCTGTCGTTTTCAATTGGTAATTTCACATTGGAATGTCCTTGCCTGTCCAAAACCTAAAGTTCATCAGTCTAAGGGCATATATCATGTAAAACAGTGCCCAGTATTATCTGCTCCCGAGATTGTTTTTTTTTGGATGCTTTCTACTCTATATTCTATAGCTTTTTTCTTGAGATAGAGAGAGAAAAATGGGCTGGAGTTTTAAAAGCAACAGAAGGAACTTATGTGCCTACCTGTCACTAAAACCCATTCCTGTAATATACCTGAAATAGGAAAAAAAAAATTCCTACCTTATGTGAATTCAAATGATAATGGGGCTCAATAATTCAATGATCTGTCTTCTTGGCTGTCTGCTTAGTCAGAAACATCTCTTTGCCCTATTCTATTTAAGTTTGTCATAGTCGTGCACCCATCTTAGACTGTAGCATTGCTCTTGTGATTCATTTCAAGATAAAAGCTTGGACTAAATTGTCAGTATAATTGTTTCAGGAAAAGTGACTTTCAGCAGATGGGAAAATAACAGTATTAGCAATTATCATTATTTTATTGCAGGATTTGCAGAGTTTGGGAAGATTTAATTAATGATTCTGGAGTCAGATATATTGTCATATCCGAAACATCCACCATGTTATTTTCTTCATTGGGACTTAATCTTTCCTCATGTAGTACAGGGATTCCAAAAAAAACCCAGTGAAAAGCTGAAAACATGAAATCTTGTGTAATAATAATAAACTTTATGACAAGTGAGTAAGGGCTTATGTGACACTTCAGTAAAGGATGATGTGTGTTGCTTTTCTCAACACATAAAGGAAAACACAGATAAAAATAAAGCAATCCTCACTAATGATCTCTCGACAGTGAGGTTGAGGTTAATTTACAGAATTCAGGACACCAGCAAAGAATAAGGGCAGCAGAGAGTGGTTAAGGGAATAGAAAACTGCCTAATATGAAACTTCAAGAGCAGTAAGAGGGGGGAAAAGTCAGATGAAACAGGAAGACTCAAGGGAAAGGAAGAACAGGAATCAAATCATGGTAGCACCAGAATGTTTGGTAAAAAACAGTTTGCCACACCACTAGGACTGGCTGAATAGCAGGCTTCACAGTTCACAGATTTGTAGATTTTTTTTTTTTCTTTTTAATTTGGCTTAGTTTCAAATTGGAACAAATCCATTTTTTTAAGAGAAATTTCTTCAGAAAAAAAATTCCAGGAAAATGTTTTGGGAACACTGACATACTGTGTTTCCAAAACCACACATTTCTCCCTGACCCTACAGCTGCTAAATGGAACTGGCATTCACGGAGCAGCTCCATGGGAAGGCGAGGTCTGTGGCTTGGCTTAAGGCTTTCTGTTTTCGGGTCAGCCATCATGGGCAGGCAACAAATAATGGGTTTAAACTGAACCATGAGATACTTTTAAAAATTCTTTTATAGATTTCAAACTTGTTATATATATATATATATATATATAAAAATATATATATATATATATATATAAATTTATCTATTTTTCTGGAACAGTTTGTCCATAAGTAATTGTGGAAGTGCTTGTAGAGGGTTTGTATATGGGTTTTGACCTTTTCACATCCCTACATAGCAATTAAAAGAACAACAACAGCTGACTTGCATTTCTTCTTTTGCTTTTCAAAATCCTTTTTAAAAGAAATCCATAGATGATCAAATATTTGTAATGCAAAGATTAACAGAACTGAGGTAAATAGATGAAGATCTGCAATCTCTTGCATTCATATGTATTGTGATTATTTGAATTACCTGTGATATGTCAATGTATTCTGGAAAGGTAATGGTTAATTTTTTTGGTAATGTTCCCTGTATCCTAATTTTTTTTGCAATCTTTCTCTAAACACTTCCTTTTCCAAATAGTCTGGCTTCTTCAACCCTGAGTATGATTATACTTTAAAGATCCAAGAATAGAAACAAAAGCCTTTTTCTTTCTTTTCTGTGGCATAGCAACATACTTTGAATTTTGAAATGTTAAGCTTCCAATGTTCACATTTTTGTGATCTAGTTGTACAGAAACAAAACCCTGAAAACCAAAAAATGAGTCTTGCAAAAACATGGCTAGTTTAAAATGACAAATAAATTACAATCTGTTGGTAGATATCAGCATGCAGCAGAAGTACGAATAGCTCATGCCATTTACAATGACTCATTCACTCAAACTAACCGTGAGGAAAAAAAGAGTGAAAGATATGAAAGAATAGAGTGGGGAAACCACAGAAATTAGAAAAAATATGGAAGGCTGAGGGTTTTTCCTAGATACAAAATAATTTAGAGCTCATATTTATTTGCGTGTATATTTTTGATTAAAAATTTTACTGTGATTTGCTATCTGAAAAACTATGTGAATGTCTTTTACTTAAGCTAGCAAAGATCTTGTTGTGCACAAAATTTGTAGTTATTAGCTGAATCAGTGTTTCCAAAACATCTCCTAATACTTTTGCATTATGTTCAGTGTTCATTTTGTGATTTGAAGTCTGAACTCTTAAAATTATTGGGAATTAAAAGAAGGTAAAATTCTGATACACCTTGATATATTTAGGAAAGATTTCCCAGCTTTGTTGCTGTTTCGTACAATTAATAAGTATTTAGTGTTATGAGTATTTAATTGATTAGATTAGGTAACTGAAGTAAGTTAAATATCAGCTTTTCCAGTGAGTTAGCTGTAATGTGCATGACTGAGATATGTCTCCCTTGACCACTGATGTGTTTGCTGGCAGTGGAAGCCCAAATGCAAATGAAAGGTGCTTCACAGTTCTCTCTGAAATGGGCCAAAATGTTATTGTAATCAAAATATTATGACATAAACATATTCCAGTTTTCCAATTACTACTTTATATTTGAAGACACAGCCAAATTAAAATTTTGGATGTTTTCATTTAGATATTTAGGGATGTCTTTATGTTTAGGAGGAAAACTTATTTTAATAGAAATTTTCTAGATTTAAAACATTTCTGCAGACAAATTTCTGAGGTGAACAAGTATGCAATTATGCATAGGATTTGTTCTCTTGTTTTAGAAATGTGTGAACAGTAATTTTAAAAATATTTTATATATATATATATATATAATAATTTGCTTTTACAGTTTGAATAAGTTTGGCTTACTGCTTGAAATTTGAGCTGTGTTTCTTGATTACAGAACTGGTTATGACAGTCACAATTTATTTCCTTAGATTTCTGGTGAGATAGATGGCAATCATATAATGCAGTTTATGATGAGTAAGTTTGTAGGAAAAAAATGGTAAATTCATCTTACACGTGGATTTTAATGCATTAAATGAAAATTTACTTTTCTTGAGCATTCATACTGAGAATTCATGAAAATGTTTGAAAGCAACCCCATAAGAAATTGAAATGCATTTGAGAAAAATAATCTACAATTTCAAGTAAAAGATTTCTTTGCTTTTAGCAGCAAGTCGGTAGCATAATTGGAAGCAGAATTCTGGTGATTTACCATGTTTCTCTTAAGATTAAATAAAGTTAAAATGAATAGCTAATGCCAGTCACCAAATATAATTGTATTAGAATAACTTCAATGAGCAGGTTCAAGAGATCTCATATTTCTGTCTATCTATAAAAATGTGTAAATATAGATCAAGGAACTGAATATAGATTAGTTTCCAGGGTTTGATTCCACTTTTAACTTGCTATAATATTCACTTTGAAACAGATGAATCTTCTCTGTTTGGTTCTAAGGTTTACAAATTCTTAGAATCATACAATGGTTTGCGTTGGAAGAGACCTTAAAGATCTGGACTGGACCTAGTTCCAGTCCTCCTGTTGTGGGCAGGGACACCTTCCATTAGACCAGGTTGCTCAGAGCTTCATTCCAACCTCAACACTTCCAGGGATGGGGTTTCTACAACGTCTTTGTGCAAACCTGTTCCAGTGCCCCACCATCCTCACAGTAATGAATTTCTACCTATTATCTAACCTAAACCTACTCTCTTTCAGTTTGAAGCCATTCCCCCTTGTCCTGTCACTGCATGCTCTTGTAAGTGCTCCTCTACAACCCACTTTCCTCTATATTGTGAGAAACTTCATACATTTTCAGCAGTTGGCCCTTTGCAGTTTTGCTTACTGAAATATAAAACTGAACAGTTAGTCTTGCACAAATATTTGTAGATAACAGAATTGGCATATAATTTGATACTTTTCTCAATTTAAAGGAAAACGCTTGGTGAACTCTGGGTATATTAATTGTGAGTAATCTGGCAGTGTTCCCATTTTTTAAGGTGTCAGTTTACAGTTGCATTGTAATATAATCTTATCCGAACCCCGTACAATCTGTTCCAAGGCTAGGGAGATTAAAGAACAGAAAAAAGAAAGGGACAAATGTGTTTTCAATCAATAGCTAATATGCAAGAGAGATTATTTTAGTTTTAAATGTGTGTTGTTATATTTGGAAATACTTAGCTTAAAGTGAAATGTTAGAGTGTAAGAACGTGCAAAGATATCTCGTTACATTAAACAGAAATCCCATTCAAAGCCCTAATTTTCAGTGGTTGCCTTTTCTGTTGTTGCACTCATTTTGCTCTGAAAAGTCTCTTGGTTGTACCTGTTGTAATAAGCTGGATTTCTGAGAATGCATTCAGGGAATTATATTTGGGTTATTTCATCATAATATCCTCAAATACTATGTAGTATAATGCACAGCAATGTGATTAGAAGATGGCTGTAGAGCTTGTCCTGTACTGCAATTTGATGATGGTCTTACTGCTGTCTCTTTCATCAGCCATTGAAAGCAAGGGAGAGCCTTCAACTGACCCAGAATCAGTTTCCCTACTGAAAGAACACTTCCTCATTGCTACTAAAATTTTTTGAAAAGACAAAGCATATAGATATAGTGTGCATCTTTGACTGTATTTACTGGCTGTAAGTGTTGGTTGAAATTATGTGATAATTAATGGATAAAAATCTTTGGTTCAGTTTTCTTAGTTTGAGTTTTTAGGATGCCTTGTCTAGATGTTTACATATTTTAAAATGTTTGATTTTCTTTTATGTACACTCTTAACTTAGAATTTCCTGGTATCAGCAAATAAACATGGGAAGCAATCTTCCATATTATACAGATGGAAACATCAAGTTGCATCTCAAGCTTTGTACTGCTTGGGCCTCAGAATAGTAATACCTCTTAAAATCAATACTGACTTGGTAATATTAATTAAAAATTATTCTGTTAATGCTATTTTGAATTTTTTTTTTTTTTTAATTCAACTTTACAGTACTAGTTCTAGTGCACCTATAACATATTGTGTTAAAACAAATATGAAGTGCTAATCTTCCTTTCCCCTCTCAGCTACTCCTAAGCCTTCAGGTAGCTAGCAGCTAGTTTCTAGGTTACCAGTGAACCAGATGGTAACACACAAGGAAAAAAAAAAAAGAGGAAACCATGGTTTTTTTCTGCACTTTTTGATTATGTTTTCATATTGTTCATTGGATAAGTTCACTTGTGCTAAAAACACATTTTGTTCCAGGAAAAAGTTGCTGCTTTTCAAAATGTGACTAAAATAAGAGTTTTGAGATGTAAGTTCCTACTGTTAAAATATGCTGTCCTGCAATGTAACAACATTTAATACATGCAATTGTGTAATTATGCATAATAACTAGTAATCACTTTGTATGCTGATAGGAAGGATAAGGAGGGGTGTTGCATATTTAGCTGGTCCTCTGCACCTGCAGAAAGCAGACAACACTTCTCATAGTGGAAGAAACAAGATAATGACAGCATGATATTAAATGCAAATATTATTTTTTTTGCAATAAAATACTAGGAAGAAATCCATCAATTAAGGTTTGTTATCGTGAACAGCAAAATTATGTTGTGTGTCAGCCTATTAAAGTCAAATAAAAGACTTGTGGAATGAAATCCTTAATTCTCTGTTTACCACATAGCTGCTAAATCCATTATTACTACTTTGAAGAAGATTTATATTGGCTATTTAAGCTTCTGCTTGGGATAAATTCTCCCTATACATATTAAACTCTACTTTATTTCTGAAGTAAATAATGAAATCACCAGCCTGTGTGATCTGATATTTTAGACTAAAAGAAAAAACAAGCTGCTGTGAAAACATAATTGTACTAATGCTAGGACTCTCAGCAGGCCTTATTAGCTCAGGCATACTCCTGCATTAATGTAGCTAAATGGCTTTTGGACAGGCGGTGGCTTGCTTCCAGACGATTTGGAGTGTGGGTGTGGGGTCAGCCCACGGCTTTCCACATCCAACAGCATAAGCACACACTGAGCTGATCGGTTATTTATAAAAAGCAACTTAATGTGTTTGGGAAAGATTACATTCTGCTGAAATATTTGTGCTAGCATAGGGACGTGGATACCTGCCATCTGGGGCTGATGAAAGCTGGTAAAGACTGCTCCTGGAGATAAAACCCAATGCTTTCAGAAAATGTAGCACCCCATAGTGCTGAAGCTGTCAAAAACCCAGTAAGTGTTATCATGTTTTCTCCATGACTTTCTGCAATAAAGGTCTTTGGAAGAAGAGCAGTTGGAAACTACTTTCTCTCACTAACAAGATTTATCAGCTCTTTTGATTATTAAGAGTATTGTGTCACATCCTTTGTATTCTCAGCCTTGGACCAGGATCTCAAGCAGAAATGATTCAATAGTCTGATGGGTAGTTTTCTTGTGGCATCTTAGAAGCCACTTCTGTTGGTTTCACAAATAGAGATGCCATGTAATATTAATGTACAGCAGATACAAATATGAGATGGAGAAAGCCAGTCTTCCTAGTTATACTTCAGTCAGTCATGATGGCTAATCTTTCCTGTTCCAGGATGTGTTAAGTACTCTTCAGTAGTTAGTTTGGGTTCCTTGTGTACCAAACCTTTTCAAAAAGCAAAATGGAGTCTACTCTGTAGCACTGGCAATGGATAGAATTAGCAAGTATTTGTAGTGGTTGGTACCAGCACTGGCACCCAGCAGCCACAGTAGCTATCTAGAGTCTTTCATTTTGGCATAGCACAGATAAGAAGGCAATGAATTTAAATGCACAGGTTAAAGACATGCTTTGAAAGTAAGGTCAGATTAAATTGGCTCTAGACAAATACTGATGCTGTAAGGTTCAGATCAGAGCAGAGGGTCTTACCATAGTTACTGTTTAACTTTTAGTCTGCTGAATGTATACCAATAAGCACATCAATAAGATAATTTCTTGTTTGCTGTTTAGCTCTTGGAACATTCTTGCAAATCCTGAATTCTCCCACTGCAGCCAGCTACATTGCATTGGATTTAAATCAGTAACTACGTGCAGAGCCTCCACAATGCAATCCTAACTCATTGTCACAGTCTGGATGGCTATGATAGGTGGAGAGACACAGTACAGAAATGCTTCTATTGAACAGCCCATCTACTTCTAATAAAGATTACATTAACAATAGGTAAATACAGTAGAATCAAGAGGGAGAACACAACTTGTTCGTATCACACTAGAAGAACATTATCAAATACTTAGCATTAATGTGCAATAATCACATTCACAAACTGACAATTCCAATCAGCGTTGTAGAACTATACAATTAAAGCATCAGTGTAATTAAGATCAAAGCTTTCTCACAGCCCATATTACAAACAAATGGCTATACATTTGAATAACGTGCTCATTGTGAAATTGGCCATTAATCAGATCATAATCAGCATTATGGCCAATCATAAAAGAAGTGAATTATCTGATTTAAGAACAAGATAGTGCCCTTCAGCTCATATACAGTCCAAGTGATATGTGTGCATGCGTACTTTACCTTGGAATCCTTCTTTCCTGATTTCCTCTGTTTATGATTTCATGAGTCTTGTGTGAAGTTGAGGTACATGCCAGAATGAGTAAATGGAAGTGAAAAAGAAGTCAGTCACTCTTAATTAATCACAATGAAGAATATGTAAAGAAGTACAAAAGAAGGCTATTGATATTGTTTATTTCTTTCCCTTCAGGAAAGCCATTTTTAACTGTGCAGATTTCCATTAGTGTAAATAGAGTTATCTGTGACACCAATTTCAAGCTTACTGTTAAGAGAATATTTTCATAAATGTCTTGAGAGACGTAAGTGTCAGAGATGACTTCTAAGGCTGTATTACTCCTAAGAGGAGCATAGGCATACTTGTTTACTTTTATTTGGCATTACCTTCAGGAGTTTTGTGGTGAGTTGTATTAGTTTTTTGCTCTGACTGGAATCTGATCTTAGCAGCAAAATGTTTTCATTTGGACAAATAAGCTGAACTGGTTCATGCCAGAAACATTGCAGCCCAAACAAAGCAGCTGGGCAGGGAGGTAAGATGGGGCCAGAGGTTTAGAGCAGGCTAAGCAAACTTGAAACTCACTTTGAAGGTGGTCATTCTGTCTTGCACCAAAGCATCAGAAAACAGTGTGCTTTGCATGGAAAAAACTCCAGCTAGGTTCTCTGAGAGCTTTCAGTTACTAGTATGAAGAAAGACTGTAAGGCTTGCAACTCCAAATCCTAATTTATTACAAATAGAAAAAATATTACTATGTAATAATTATCATGATGACAGAATTTGACTGCTTATTTATAACTAACAATCTAAAGACTTGTTAACAATCTTGAAACTGATCCTCTTAGTTTCAAACTGTGAATTAATGCTCCTTCATATTTATATATTAATAGTATTGTTGTTATACCTGGGATAATGAAAAGAAATAAATGAGATTCATATTGTAAAACAAAGATATGTGTCTAATAGACACACTTGATACAGCTGTAAGAGACTTTATTGGTCATATAAATCTTTCTTCCAAGTCTGAATTTGAAGCAAAACCTTTAAAGCTGAATTTAGATGGAGAATAATTGCATTTAATTTAAAGTAATTCCATAAAATAATTAGACAATCTGAGAGAAAAGGCGATTGGGTTGGTACCTGTGAAACAAAGGATAGTATTTTCAAGCAGAGAAGTTATAAGACTATTGGTTAGAATAGGACAATAACCTAATTGGTTAAGGTGATTGTTATGTTGGAGCTATCATGAGGTCCTAGAAAACTCATTTCCTGGGAAAATCATGGAGCTGTTAGAATTCAGTCCTGAGCACATGAAGGGCAAAAGACATAGTCAAGAAATTCAACACAGATTTTCCAGGGCATATTATGCTTTAGTGATGTGACTGATTCCGTGCATGAGGGGAGAGAGGTGAATAGGCTATGTCTTGACTTTGATGAGGTTTTGGGCACCATCTCCCACAGCGTTTTTCTTTATGAGCTGATGAGACTCTTAGAAGAATATTGGTTAGACCAACAAGATTGGAGGGCAATAATGCAGAGTTTGAGATCTGACTAGTGGTCAGTAATGATTGTGATACTCTGGGCATGATATTGGACTGATATTGTTCAATGGCATTCAGCAGTGTGATGAATGGTAACACAGAGTGTATCCTCAGCACATCAGTAATGGGAAGGCAGCTGACTAAAGCTCCACCTTAGTCTGGAGACACTCGAATAAATCTGAGGATTGTGCCTGTAGAGAACTTGCAAGGTTCAACATGGAAAAGTGAAAAGTTCTTTTTTACTGGCAGAATTACCTTGTGAAGACTGGGAAGTGACTGACCGAGAGATCTGCAGAATAGGCTGGGATGTAACAGGTCATGGGAGGCTGTACTAGCCAACAGCACGTTCTCACGGGGAATAAATTGTGCAGTGTTCTGGGCTGAATTTTGAGGAGATGGTCCACTCAGGAAAAGTTCTTCCCATTTGGAGCCCTGACATTCAAAATATACATAAAAAATGGGAGAGGATCCAACTGCTGGGCTAGCAAGATGCTCTGGTACCTACAGAACATCTCTGGAGAGAAGCTGAAGGACCTGGGTTTATTACTTTGGTGGAAAAAAGACTAAGGGCCAGTCTAACATCTGCTTACAGCTAATTCAAGGGTAGCTATGAAGATGGTAGGACCAGGTTCTTAGTAGTACAGACTATGTAGCAAGGGCAATGGCCACATATATCTCAAACATAATGAAGAACATTTTCAGTAGCAGGGAGATGAAGGACTGGAACAAGTTTACCCGACCAGTTATGGGATCTCCATCTCTGGATATATTTGAGGTTTGGCTATGCCAACCTTGGCGTACCTGATCAAGTGTTGGCTTTAATTCTGTTTGGAACAGGATGTTGTACTAGATAATAATCAGAGTCTCTGCCCGCCAGCACAATTGTGTGCTTCTCAGCTTTGCAGGATGATACTTCCATTTCAGACTTAAAGAAGGGATGTGAGCTATAAAGCTGTGTTTCTTAACCAGTCAGGTGAGCAGACATAACATACCCTTTGCACAGTTTTTCCTTTACTGATAAAGCTTAGTTTGTGCCTGCTACCATCAGTATCCTGTAACACTGAAACGCTCTTCCAGCAGTTTTATTTTGTTTATTTTGGAGCTCAAGTCAGTCAAACCACTGTAAATAGGTATGAAACTCCAGTGATTTCCTTTGGTGGTTTATTCAGTTACTTTTAGTTTATAGTGCTGTATGATAACCGCAGAGATTTGCCCCAGGTTGATGAGAGCTCAGTGAATATAAAATCAGTACTAATGTGTTAACATCAATGATTATGGGGCTGCATAGATTTTATGATCATGCTTTCTATTACATAGGATGACACGGTTATCACTGAGGTTAGAATTCAAGGATTTTTCCTTTTATACTCTTGTGATAAAAACCCACTACTTGGAAGGTGATAGTATTTTAGGAATGCTGGTGGAAACACTTTCCATGCATAAGAAATAGATATATTTCTTCTTAAATTCTGATAAACCACACATATTTAGAACTCTTGTTTGCAAGAGAAGAGATGGACCCTGTCTGTGCTCCTACTCTACTGAATACCTGTTCTAAATAATTACTTTTTTTTTTTAGAGATTGTATGTGATACACCATTGGCTATCGGAAACGGCTCAGAAAGTGCGTCACCATATCTGATTTGACAGTGCTGGTCCTCATGAAGTGAGATGATCATTTTGAGGAACTTGGGAGGACATCCTAAATGTTCCAAAATCTGCCACAGACCTTTTCTGCTCACAGTATCGAAAGCCTTGGTGAGATAAACAAAAGTAACATAGAGTCCTTTGTTCTGTTCCCTGCACTTCTCTTGCAGTTGTCTGAGAACAAATACCATGTCTGTGGTACCTCTGTTGGCTCGGAAACCACATTGGCTCTCAGGTAGAAGATCTTCTGCTATGGTGGGTATTGATCTGTTCAAAAGAATTCTTGCAAGGATTTTACCAGCAGTGGAGGAGAGCAGAATAACACCTCGGTAATTTGAGCAGTCTGATTTATCTCCTTTCCTGTTGTACAAGGTGATGATGACAGCGCCATGAAGGTCTGAAGGCAGTTCACCTTGTTCCCAACAGCACACCACAAATTCGTGAAACTTAGCAAGGAGTCCTTGGCCACCGTGCTTCCAGATTTCAGGTGGGATTCTGTCAACCCCAGCTGCCTTGAAGTTTAACAGGCAATCATTATAAGTGGCAAGAATATACACTATGACAAGATTAGGATGCAACTCATGGGAAAAGAGTATTTGGATGTTCTCTTCCATAAAATTTAAAAAAAAAATATTTTTAGCATGGTTGTAGAAAACAGTGAACTTCTTCGTAGTTAGTTGTGTAATTTCATGGCAATAAAAAGAAGCATAATAAGAACATATGGAACATGGACTGTCAAAAAAAAAAAAAACAGTTGGCAAAACTGTGCTTCAGATTGCTGTCAGAATATCAGCCTTTCAGCAAGCTTGGAGTAGAACAGATGGGAAAAGTCAAAACTGGTAATAGTTTTCCACAGTTAACACAGGAGAGCAAGTTAGCTGGCTAATTCATCTTCAGCATAAGATAATTGCCTTTTCATTTTTTCTTTTAATGGTATTTATGGCCAGAGTCTTTTAATTCTCTCTATATCTGTACTAAGGCCAGAGAATCACTATAGAATCATGTACATGCTGAGGGTTACGCATTATATTGGTACGACCAAGGGAGGATATGAGGTTTATCTGTCAGTGGAGCACTGGACTCCATTTCATCCACATTGCCTGAAATGAAAGCAATGTGATGATCGGGAATGGGATGAATGGCTGTGCCAGGACCTGTTTCCACAGGGTGCTTACCTTTGACAGGCTTCATTTTATCAACATGGATAGTCCCTTTGATTTCAGAAGTCTTTTTTTCTCAGAACTTCAGCGGGGCTTCCTATGGACTTCAAGGCTGTGCACGTGCTTCAGTTCCTTGAGGCTTGTGCATTGCTGGAGTGATGATGCATCTCTGTATTAAAATGACTTTACAGGTTCTCAGCACTCTATTAATACAACTTGAGTATATTGAACCTTAAAAATCATAATAATAATGCAATGACCCTGAGATTAGCTCGTTTGGTTAGAGCATGGTGTTAATAACACCAAGATCATGGGTTTGATCCCTGTGTGGGCCTTTGACTTAAAAGTTGCACTTTATGACTTTCGTAGGTCCCTTCCAATTCAGAATATTCTATGATTCTGTCTATACTTCATGAGATACAGCTAATATCATACATCTGTATGTAGGTAGGACTCGGTTCTTGGAGTAGGGGAAAAATCTATGCTCTACACACATTTAAATGTTAAAACAAAGTTTTACCTTTGCAGTGATGTCAGTGGAATCTTGGGATAATAAATATTATATAAAATTCCATGTTCTTGAATACACAAATTCTTCCTGGAATAGAGATGGCTTTGAGGATAGGGGACACGAGGATAATGATGAGTAGTCAGCGTCATAGGCTAACTTTGTGAAAGAGAGTTGGCTCTGTATACTATGTAATTTTAACCATCTAATTTGAACTAGTAAATAGTAGGACAGTTCAGTGCATAACATCTGCACTGCTTCTGCTTGTGTTCTGTTCTCAAGTCTCTGTGGAATCAGCAGGTGTGCTGTGGTTCCTATGAATATTGTGGTGCAACCTGGAAGAATAAAGAGCATATGCTCTTCCTTCTCTACCTTTTTCTGGTGCTGTACCACATAGCTTTTAAAATTTTCCTATTAAAGTAATGCTAGGTGGCCAATTATGAATGTACTTCTTAGGAAGTAACAGTAGGACTAGGCAAAAATATGCCTTATTTAGGTCTATATGTATTTCAGAATAACTTCTGCTAAACAGGTTGAATTTCAGAAATGCCAGTTAGGAGGTAAATAACAGACATTTTTATGAGAAATCTGTGATTTTAAAAACGTGAATGATTGTAATGTCATCACAAATAAATAAGGCCATGTGGCATTTTGTAAATTGAAGCAGGAAACTCAGAAGCTGATAGTTTCTGAGTGAAATAACTAAGGAGATATTACAACATTCATTTATGGAGGATTCACACTTTATCTGAGCTTGACATTGAAAACAAAAGTGATTCAAACAGTTCTAGCATTCCTAAAAGACATAAAAGGAAATCACAGATCAGTAAGAGCCAAAATATGCTTCAATAACTAAGTTTCTAATGCTATGTTTATTTAATATTTTACATTATGGTTGGTTCTTTTGGGAACATTTTACTTAGTTTACTGTTCCAATACTGTGTGGACTATCTTTTTTTAATTTATTTAACCAAGAAGCTCTTACAAAGTACATGAGGAATGATTTGCTAAACAGTCTCAAAAAACTATTTTTCAAAATATTTCAGTGCCCAAAGTGCTGTTGCTGAAATGGATGTAGGTACAAACGTAATTCTCTCATTTTACACATCAAAGTCAGACTTGAAGTATGGAAAAAAAATCTAAATACTCTGCATGACTACTTAAATGGTAGGAATTGTTTTTCCTTTGCAGTTTGAAGATAAAAGTATGTTTAATTCATACCGAAAGCAACTATAATAACAACTGTGCACAAAGTGTGGTTCATGCATTTATACCCTCCTAATACATTTCAACCTCTTGCATTTTAACTCAGTTTCTTGTAGAACAAATTGAAATGAACAGATCTCAAAGGAAATGAAATATTAATGGAAAAAGTAGATCTGTGCCAAATCTGGTCAAACTACATAATTGGCTCAAGCTACAATCCTGAATGGTCAGCTGAGTCCACACATTGGAATTGGGAGATTTCTGCCTCACTCTGCTGTTGAGCATTTCAGAGTAGCTGTTTGATTTTCATTTGTTTGAGACAAAAGACCTGGTGGGAGAAGGTGATGAGAGCAAGGGGCTTAGTGACACTGGAAGGAGAGTCTAAAACGAGAGCAATCCAGAGAATCCATTAGCTGCCAGAGTGGGACCAGAGACTGGAGCAGTTTGGAGAAAAGAGACACCGTGATGTGCTCTTCTGGTCCCAAAGCAAGGTGTGCTGAGGAAGGTACTGGGACTAGGGAGTAATAAATTGATATCAAGTAATTAAGAATCTGTATTAATGCCTATTCAAAATGGAGGTGAAATGACTTTTTCATATTAGTCTAAGTCTAGTTTGCTCAGTGCTTTTTCTCCTTAACAGATTTTATGTATATATCTCATGAATTATTCTTTAATATATGGAAAGGTATTTTAAATTGTTTTTAATTCAAATTACAGCAGAATTGGGTTGACTGGTTTCAATTGAAGGGGAGCAAAAGATAGTAAACGGATCTAATTTAAATATACATTCTAGTGGAATTGCTTTCCTGGTAAGGTTTATTTCACACATTAACATTCGCCTGAACTTTTTAAAATAACATAAACAGACAAGCCACACAGTAAGGGAATTTTGCCCTTAAAAATAAGCAAAAATTTTTTTCTCAGTAGGCTTGCAAAAATGATATTAAAAACCCCTCACTTTCCCCCATTATTTTAAAGGCTAAAACACTGGACATGGATCTGTTTCTGATCATTTATGAGCTAATTTCTACATTTTGTACTGAAATAGCTCTCTGGGATTAAAAATTCTGGTTGCAGCTGTGGAAAGAGGAATTCAGAATATTAATGAAGCAAAGATTTTTGCTATTTATTTTTATTCAGTTTTTTTGTATTTTATCCTTTTTCAGTATAAACTGCAAAAGAAATAGAGAATGACAACAAAAATGAGAACTGCTATTTGATTATTTTTTAAACTTTCGTAACACAGAGGAAGGAGAAAGATATATACATTATATTATTGTACATTAAATACAACTTCACTTCCTTAATAACATTGGAATAATTGGAAAATATAAGTGGAGAAAAGCAGAAGAAGACAAAAGCTCTACAATGCTGAGACCAACTTTTCACAAGGGATATTTTGTCCTTTTTAGGGACAATACGTAGTGCAAATTAAGCAAAGAGAATTAAAGTCATTTCCTTTTGTCCTGCAAAATATTTTTGGTCAACGCTGCTTACCTAAAATCTCTGGACATCTGTATTTTTGTGTCTGTGTGTGAAAGTGCAGGGACAATGTCTCTGGGGCTTTAGGCTTCCAGTGCTAGACTTCAGCCTCAGCAGCTGCTTTCAGTAACCAACTGCTTTCAGCTGGAGATACTTCTGCTGCTGAGGACATTTTGATTAAAACTGGTGGAACCTGGCTAAGCTACCTTGAAGGAAGAAGACGACCTCTGAAATCTGGTATTTCCTCTGAACCTTGTTTGTGTGGCAGAGGAAGTTCATCCTCTCAGCAACCATGACTGGTCTTTGAGGCATTTGATTTACAGCTGATTTATGAATCTTCAGATTAATACATGTACAGTCTGACCAGCCACTTCACATCCATGCAGGAGCAGCTAGGAGCAGGTTGTCCTGCCAGAGCAGATCCTGCCTCTGGCAAAGAGTTTTGCTGGGACCTGCTTAGATCAGGGCAGGACTGAGGAGCTGACTGATCTAGGCATGCTGCATCCTGCCCCCCTACTTAATAAAACATTTTTCCCTAAGTGGAATGAAATTGCCACTGGATTACTTTTTTTTTTCTTCCACTTCACTTGAAAAAAAGCTTTCTGAAAACATACTTTTAAAAGGATAGAAATGAAAAAGAACATTATTTCCAATTTGTGACTCAGTGTTATTGGTGTGAGACTTCAACTGTCAATAAATAGGCTGAAAAAATAGTTCTGCATTTGCTGATATTGGAGGGAGCTGTAAAATATTCCTTGAGTAAATAAACATATTTGAAAGGCCATTATTTTTTTCCTCTGGAGTGTTTTCTTAAAAAGAAAATGAAGAAATAGCTTAGTGGCATTAGATATGATTGTTTTGCTTGGGAATCATGGTTTTTCCCCTAGGAAGAGGCTTCCATGAGGCACAGTGATTTACCTGCTGAAATGCATATAACTTCTCTGGAAATCTTTGGGCATTTAATATTGACAGAAATTAGCTGGCTGAGCCAGTGTTGTGTAAAGGAATATAAGAGAATACCACAATTAGCACAGGAAAACTGTAGTGAACAGCTGGACCATGTGCTTTCAGAAAGCTTCTACATTGTGCAGTTGCTGTGTTACACCCCAGAAGTTAAAAAATAGAAGCCTTGTCCATGTTTGCAGTTATCAGCAAAATCACAGAAACTGTTTAACCACAGCACTCTGATCAAGAGTTAAGAAAAATGGTTTATAAACTGCTTTGGAATGCCATTTTTCTGTAGTAAAGCACTTCTTACATGCATTTAATTTTACTGTGAATACTCCCATTGATTCCAAAGGGACTGCTTTCAAAAATAAATGCTTGTAAAACTTTGCAAGATCAGGCCTTTCCCTGTAGAATTATTTTGAATATATATTGGGTCAATATGGGTAGGAGGAGGTTTAATTTATATAAGAGATATTTATCAGAAAAGGTGATATACAGAACCTTATTTCTAGACATGTTGTTCTGAAATTCTAAATTTCAGTCTAAATCTGGGATACGTGTGCTCCACAGGTGTCTGAATGTTGTAACGATCCAGATCCTAAATGATTTAAGATGCAGTGATGATTGCCTTGGAAGCAATGCTCTTTTAAGGAAGACCTGCTTCTCTCTCATATCCATGTGAATATATGCAAGGACATTTCTCTCTCTCTCTAGATATATATAAATATATATAATATACATAAAGATAGACATGTGTATTCATTCAATTTTCATGACTCAGAGAACAGCTCTAAAAAGAGCTGTACTGGCAAAACATAGATGTGCTGTGGTGGGAACTCCTTCAGATCAAAATGCAGCCATAGCTTCTCCATTACAGAATTACTGCTTTAGTTTTACCATGCCTCTCTTAAGGGGCCTGAGCCCAGGCACGATACTACAATGTCTGGCAAAGAGCCTCAAACCTTGAGAAGGTAAAAGGGTTGGATGGTTAGGACTGTAATGGGTAACACCCACTGATGACATCAGATCATACCAAGGTCACCCCTTGTAGAATGGAAAAGAAAACAGTCTCTGCATTTTTTTGGAGACAAGTCTTTTCATAAAAGAATAGTAGCAGAATATGCAATGCCAAAAGAGAACGCAAATTGTTTTAGGGCAAAATGATTAATATCTAAACCCAGAGCAGAGAATCAGGTTATAACTTATAATCTGTAACTTTCAAATCTAAATAAGTAGAAGAGAAAAAGTGAATGGGATTTCAAGTGTTTTATGGAAATACACTAAAAGGATATTAGAAAGATAATGAACAAGTAGAAGAAAGTTTCTGCATATTGCAATTGTCTTTTAAGAAGAAAACAAAAGCAAAAGTGTCATGGCAGTAACTAAAAATGTATAGTACCATCTTTCTCTGTAAATTATTGTCATGAGTCAGTGAAAGTCAGTTACAGGGACCAGTGACAATTTGTGACTTTTGAGGAACAAAGAATACCTTTAAATATTCCGTAGCTGCTGATAAAAATCAGGCAAAGAGATCCTTGGGAATTAGTAGCTGTTCTGTTTCCTTGCAGACAGAGAGGCAGAATTTCTCATACCTATCTGCTGTCAGTTTGACTGATATAACTGTGGAGAGGGAGTTCATGCTTAGCTTGCTTGGTAGTTGTTGTTTATTAAGAATGGATAATGGTACCCCATGACAGGTCTGACTATTGTGTTGGTTGCAGTTCTTCCCAAAGAGCTGACATTTACACAATAATAACTATAAACAATCAAAAACTATTGTGTGGCGGGAGCCTAAAGAATATTTATTGTTTGCTTCTCCCCTGATGTCTCTTGCTTCTTTTGTACTTGCAACTTTCCCAGGTATGGGATTTTGCACTTGTTTCAAAGAAACTGTTTCAAGACAGCAGCTGCTTAAAAGCCATTATGCTATTTACTTAAGAAATTTCATCTTCAAAATATTATTAAATTGTTGTTTACGATAGATGTCTTACCTTGGTTCTGTCTTTAGCTTGCTGTTATGAACAGCTTAGAATCACAACAGAAAATGTTTGGCAAAAAATGACAGCTTGAGTAGATTTCTGAATGACAATTTTTTCTTTAGTTAACCTAAGCTTTAAAAATTGAAAGCTGCAATATAAAGCAAAAGTAACTAAGTCCTAAAATGTCTTTAATTTAAAGCATAACCACTAAAATAAAGGCGAACAAAAAGCCAAGATCTATTCGCTATTGCATGTGTACTAAATCTACATGGAGGCATGAATGATCATGCTCTCTCACATACACACTCTCTCACATACTTGTTCACATTATAAATTAATGTGGAAGCCTTTCATTGGTGAAATGGGAGAGCCAGTTGTTTCCAATCACATGCACAATCGAAGCATGGGTGTAACTAATTATGCAGTCACTTGTGCCTCAGATGGAAAACAGATTAACTCTCTGTGTGCCGCCTTTTTTCTCTCCAGCAGGGTCAACTAACATTTTGTGTCTTCAGATTCATAATAAAAGACTCTTAAACTAGAAATGTGAAAGAAAATGCCTGTGACATGTCACTTTTTTTAGTATGGTTATACGATGAATGGATTTCTTTGTTGTAAATTGAAGCAATCCACTGGATTAGATTAATGCAAATGCAGAAAGCAGCATTTTAGAATGCTTTGTAAATATCAAAAATATTTATATATATTTGTATAATCATAAATTTAATCTTGGAATTGTTCTTTTAGCTTGTTGTGTGTGGTTTCCTTAGAAATGTATAAACATTACAAATGAAAATCTGAGCTCTCATTTCTTCTTTCAGCCTGACTTCAATTTTGGAATGAGTAGAAATCATTCTTTCACTGTACTTTTTTTTTTCGTATTTAGTAAGATTTTATTTATTTGGCAGTTATATTTTAATTTAAATAGTATTTAAATTTAATTTGAATATAAAGTTAGTTTAAATTTAATTTAATAGTATTTTAATTTGCTTCAATATATCTTATTTGTATGTTATATTTATATGTATATTAAGAATATATAATGAAATTATTTTGTACAGGTCATTAAATATAGTGTGAAGATTTTCTGTGAAATTATCTTATTTAAATCAGACCATTTCTGTTTGTTTGAGGGGTCATGACTAGAAAAAGCTCACAGGCTCGGTGCTGTATCCTTCTTCACATTTAAATAGAATGGAATGTCTCACTATGTCAAATGTTATGTTTGCCAAAATGTAATAGTTTGTTAGAGAAACTGGTAAGAAAAACAAAACAAACAAATTTAAAGGTCAGCTAACACAGATTATATTGGTTACTCTCATTTAGCATCCCCATGAGTTTGAGAAAGTAGGCATAAACTGGAAGTGAAATTGAATGTGCTTTGTCACATTAGTGTTGTAGTTGCTGGGCTACAGAGTCTCAACAGTGGTTTTCCTCAAGTCTCTCCTTTGTGTTACTTTTTCATTTTGCACACAATATTTTAATGTTCATTAACACAGACAGTGTGAGATGTGAATAACATTTTAGCCTGTGGGTTAAGACACCTGCGTTCCAGTCCCTGACGTGGAAAATGTTTAATAATTTATGCAAAGGGAAGAGTCTCAAAAGGAAATATTGAGGAAGCCCATTGAAGGGGTTTTGCGGCTTCTGGTTCCAGAGTTAAGAGATATCTTTGTATGGACATTTTGTGTGGCAGCTGTAAGCACTTCTTCCTCCTGAAAATCAGGACTCTAGAGCTATGAGAAGACTTCCTGAAATTCATACACAATTACTGAAACTCTTCAGTCTTGATCTAAGAGGAGGAATGAATTTATGATGCTTATGCACTTAATAAGTGTACTCTCTGTTTTTTTTTTTTTAATAGTGAAAAGAGTAAGAGACACTTCTCTGTAAGGTGATCTGGAATGTGAACCTAAAACAGATTCACTAATTTTTCTCATTGGAGCTATTTATCTTTATTAAATAACAAATAGGTTCTTGAAAATCTGGGCCTCAAGTTAAGCAGTATGATTATCCCTGCTATTGTAGCAGTCAGCCTCTCCAATGCACAACCCTAATGTGAGAAGGAGTTACATAATTAGATCCCTAAAAAATGAACAGAATAAATGCCCAGTGGGCACATGCATGTGAATATGATGCTTCTACGCATTTGAAAGGTCTCTCTTATTAAACTCCTTTTTTTTCCCTAGCACTAAGGAAATCTTTAATTCCTCTTTCATGTACATAAATACTTAACACCCCTTCCCCCCGAACACACAAACACACACACTAAAGACAGAAGAGACACAGGAAAAGAGAGAAAGATCACCTTGCTATGTTCCTGAGTCAGTGCCTGTACTAGAAATGCATAAGCCATTTACTCATAACCTTGACCTCTCAGTTACAGTAAAACATTTATGGTGCTGTTATTTCTCTAGGTTTTGTTGAACCAGATTTTCAGAGAAATCGTGAACATAAGACTGAAGAAGAGCAGCAAGAACATGGGAGAGGACAGAAGTACTTCATAGTTAACATGTTTCTCTGAAGTTACTTTCAAAGTATTTACTGAAAGGCTTTCCTTTTTAACTACTTATCCACTACAATGACTTGTGATAAACTCTTGCTATGATAGATAAAAAAAAAAATATCTGGGTGGGTAGAGGAAGCTAGAGATTGTATGATTCGCATTGCTTTCCATATCCATTCCCTCTGAAGAATCCAGCAGTTCTCAAATAGCAATTGTGTTAGCTTTGCTGAAGAACGTTTCGGGAAGAATTGGAAAACACTGCTATCTTGTGGCTGAAGGGCAAACAACAACGGGAAAAGAATTTATTTCCTCACCTGCCTATTAGGTCAGGCTTTGTGACAATAATAATAACAAAAATATCTTGCATGAAAACTAGAGTCTTAAAAAGATAGGTAATTTGTGAGATTTTGGACCTGCTATGACTGAAGAACTTCTCCAGATAAACAAAGTTTTCATCTGGTTATGACTTTTATGCTGCACTCCTAAATTCAAAATATCACAATCAGGTTTTTGAATCTGGAGTTAACACACTCGTCTGCTACATACAGTTTGAGCATGCTGACTGGACAAAAGCAGTGCTGCTGATGTGTGCTATACAGACTTTTCGGGGAATATTTGTGAATGTTAGTTCACTGCAGGTTTTAGGTAAGACAAAAAGGCATCTTAAGATTATTGAAGTTCTTTGCACTTTGGTTTAGGAAGTTCAGGCCTTTAGTTTCAGATTTCCAGTGCTAAGGAATCACACTGTCTTCTCTGATCTTAGCCAACAACTTTTATCTCTCATACATCCTGTGATCTCCTGCAGACTGATCTTGTACCTGCTTAAATATGTAGCTTTGACCAACTGTAATAATGCAGGGCTGATGTCTTTGTGATGCCTTTCCACTGACTTCAGTGGAGTCCTGTGCAGTTTGGTAGAATTTAAAAATATGGGTGTTAATTTTGTTTGTTAGTTACCACAACAATCTCCTATCAAGGAAAAATGTGCATTTGATTTCTGTCTAATCTTTCTGACGTTAGCAGTGAATTTTATTTCGTAGAATCATGGAATGGTTTGGGTTGGAAGGGACCTTTGGGTTGGAAGGTCATCTAGTTACAACCTCCCAGCTGTGGGCAGGGACAACTTTCACTAGGTTAAGTTTCCCAGAGCCCCATCCAACCAAGTCCCTGAACACTTTCAGGGGTGGGGTAAAGAATTTCTTCCCAAGTAAAGAATGGTTCTGTCTTAATTGTGCCTATTATTTGCCTCTGTAATATCTGTCTTTCATGAATGATAATCAGTTCGCTGTCCCAATCCCAGTGAAGCCTTCAATCCATAAAATTACTTGCTTAGTTCATTAATATCTTCAATATTTTCAAGAGAAAACTAGAGGCTTTGGGGCAATGACATCTTTCAAAATAAGGTGTTCTGTTTAACTAGTATCTTTTCTTCAAAAGTAAATAATGAATTTTTTGGGGGGAGTACTCTCACTATAGTGTTGACTTCTAACATTTAAAGAATAAATATTAATTTTTTTTCCCCATAGGTTTGAATTTTTTTTTCCCCTAATGCACAAAATATGGCGTAAATGAGACAGGAAGTCAAATCATCAAGGACTGAAACTTTCAAGTGGTAGAGCTCAGATCAAACTTTAACCCTTCGACACTAAACTTAAAATATTGTTCTTGGGATGTTAATAGTATCAAGTCAAAAAAGAAATAAGAACTGCACTGCCAGAAAGGACATAGTAAGCTAGGTAGTAGGGAGTGCCTGCTTTGCATTAAAGCCTTCAGCATGGAGGCCCTCTGAAAAGTGAGGATTTGACAGAGTTGGTGTCAGCAATTGGTTGATTGCATGTGATTCTGAGTGTTTTATGGTTGAAGGATTGCTGTGATTCCTATATACAGAGGGAAGGAAGAACTAATAGAAGAAACAGGAAAACATGTGACCACATGTTACTTTGTGATAGGAAATAGGATAGGAGTTCTGGCAACTGAATTTTGCTTGTAAATAGGTCACGAATTAATTGGAAGACTCTGGCTGAAGGCTGAAGAACCCTTTCTGTTCATGTACGTTGCTTTAAATCCCCACAGATTCATGATTTGTCATCACAAGATGAATAGTGATTAATCTCAGAATTTGAGACCAGTGATAACAGTGGATAGAATTCTCTCTCAAAAACCCAAATTGCTTGGTTTTTTTTTTTTTTTTTCTAGCTGCAGTAATTCTTCGTGTATGCTGGAGAGTACCCTATGTTCACAGGACTAGCTGTGCACATGTTCTATGCTCTAGTATTGCACAGCAGAGCACTTAGTTTGGTTAGAGTGTGTCTGCGGACCTAAAAGTCATCCAGCTACTTTTACTTCTTCCTCATTCCCCATTATCTAAAATATATGAAACCTTACCTTCCCATCCTAATTTCTTTCACATCCCTTAATTCTTAACATCTCATTAAAGCATTGTTTGTTCTGGGTGCTGGACATCGTGATGTGGATGGTTCAACAGTGGGGACCTAGACAGTCCTGTTGAGTAAAATAAGTTAATGACAGGCTTGGAGTACTACACATGTGGGAGTGGCACTTGGGGAAGTGGTTTATCAGTGAATATGGCAGTGCCGGGTCAATAGTTGGACCCGATGACCTTAGAGGTCTTATCCACCTTTATTGATTCGATGATTAGGATCTATGCAATGTATCACAACAGGTAAAAAAGTCCTTTCCTGATAGAAATATTGGCAATTCTTTCTTACAAATTATCCTTTTACTGTATTTAAATGGAAGGCATATAAAATAGAGCTTTCTGAAGGTTGACTTATTCCTTAAAAACAGGCTAATATATTCTCTTGGTTTATTTAATCTTTGTAACAAATTAAAATACATGACCAATGTATTAATATTTTGCCTTTGGACTCATTAGTTAGAATGCTTTTGTTTCAGGCCCCTTTCTTCTAGAGCTTAGTTGCCTCAGTGTACTGCATTTCAGATTAAATCTTTCCTAACCTTGTCTCTGTCCAAAGGAGCAAATGCAAAGTACAATGTCACTGTTACAAGACTTTGTAACAATTTACAAGATCTCCAGGTAACATTTGCTGTGTGTGTACTGTTTCTATGGTAGCAGTCTTTCGGCTGTTTCATTGCTGCTTTCCAGACTAGCTGTGTATGAACCAGATGGCAAGTGGGTTGACATTTCAGTTTGAGTCATGCCAATTGAAATAGACAACCTCATGTTAAGTACGCTAATCCTTAACTGGAAAGTATATCCCACTTGGACTACTGAAGTTGCTGAGCTTTTGTTGAAGAAGATTCCCTGCAAATCTGTTGAAATCTACTACAATAAAGCAAACTATAGAAGCAGGGCAAATATTATTTTCTCTTGAAAAAGATTCATTGGGAGGAACTGCTATGATATTTAAGATTAGACAGTAGTTGTTTTTTGTTTTGTTGGGTGGTTTTTGTTATGTGGGGTGCTTTGGGTGTTTGGGGTTTTTGTTTGTTTGTTTTCTTTTGTTCTTTTAAGCAAGAATGCCTTTTTGAATATGAGGACAGTATTTAATGAGGCCATACGCATGCTGGACGAAGTACAAAGTCCTGAAAGTTTGGATTATGTTGACACCTAGGGTTTTTGAAAGTGAGCTCCAAGCCATGCATCCAGAAGGCTGAGGAATCCTGTAGAGGCTGCTCCTGCTGCTCAGAAAACTGATAATTCTAAATAGTAGGCTGCATCCTATCTTCACATATCATCACTAAGGAAAATGTAATACTTGTTTAAGTTGAAGACACTGAGACACTGAATCCTATGTCTGTGTAGCTGTTAAAAAATCCCACAAAGCTACAAGTTTTCCCCCCATTCTTTTCTATGAAGACTCTTGAAGGAAAGAACAGATAAATTGACCTAAATGTTTGGGGAAAGATGGAAAATTAATTGTAATGATATTTCTTTTTGCAATTTGAATGAGAAATTTAAGCAGAAGTTGAGGGTTTTTTGTTTGTTTTAAGGACTAACTTTAAAGGATCAGGTGACCTCCTCTAGTTTTATCTTAAGTTCTTCTCTTTCACTCCTCACACTTAACGTCTCCAAAGGAGAGGCAGGAGAAGATAAGGGAATGTTTTGAAAGCACTTGAATGTTCTCATTTGAAATGAAGTATTTATTCTGAAATTTCAATGATGTTGAAAGTTCAATGAATTATATAGGGTACTTGGTAAAATTCAGGAGTTTAAAATCTGTGAAATAATTATTGGGAGGAGGAAAACTCTGGAAACCATATGAGCCATGTTTTGGCTAAAGATTGAATAAAGACTTTATTGAAGAAGTTTTGCATTATTGTAGGAGTTTTGCATAATCGACCTTCAGTTTTCTACAAATCTCTGCTAACACAGCTACAGAGAGAGGGTGGCATGTAAGTGACATGCCTAAGGCATAAAACCCCCTTTGTTAAAGTACTGTGGCAAAATTTGAGTTGTTGCTTGTGCAGATTTAGCAAAGGATTTAAAAGGTCTACAAGTGTCCATTTACATATTCTGCTGTAGAATGTGTATTTTCTGATTTTTGGGATGCTGCGATTACTGCATATCTGGCAAATTTTTCTCATCCATAATTTGGCTGTATCCATGCTGGCTCTGCGTAGTGTGTTTCTCCTCTCTGTGGCTGGAATAAGCTATATGGATTAAGTTCTGTGGTTTGGCAGATAAAACCTATAAGAACCTATGTCTGTGCTGCTAGTGTTTTGCCAGTGCAATATAATAGGTTGATTAAGTAGTCCTGGTATTGGATAAAAGGACAGTGTAACACCCTTTTCATCTCAGACTGTGTAAGGAAGGTACACCTTAAGTTTTCTCTGGTTCCTGTAAGTGTTGCATGGAAGCTGGGAGTCAGAGAAGTCATGGTGTCACACAGGGACCATTTGAATTGCCACTTTTCAAGCAGTCCAACAGCTGTGGAGTCTATAGATAAAGGGTTAGGAGGGTTAGATTCTTCTTAGCATTTATTCTACAGTGTCTGCATCTCTAGGGAGACTGGAAGATTATGTCAAGATTATGTAAGGAACTCAATCTGCCATAGTCTGGCTATCAAACATGAATTTCTGAGTGTGGATAGAGACAGCTGATAAATATTTTGATGGGAAATAACAAAGGTGTAAATCAAAAGACATTCATTTTTTATTAGGCAAATGAAGCTTCAACCTCTGTGACTACCTTTCTTGAGTTCAATTTCTACATTTAACAGTCCACCAAAGAGAATTAAATTGCATATGTGCTATCATCACTTACAAATGAGCAGAATGAGTCCTCCTATACAAAAGTACTTACCATTGTGACTACAGCTGCAGAACTGGGCACATTTTCTGCTTTCAGATGAGAAGAAACATGGTGTGAAAAATAAATGAAACCTGGCTGAAGCCCTTTCGCAGAAGAATGCTTCAATAATTTGGGTTGCTTTATATTTTGTTCTACTTTGTCAGATAATTGCTGGAGAAATTCAAAATTCCATATTCATAGAGAGATTTGGTATCTTATTTCAGTCTATTGTAATTGTTTTGAGTAGACTTTCATCCTATAGGTGCTATGTGAACAAAAATAGTAGACAAGCAGCAAGCATTAAAGTCCCTGAAAATGGCAAACTGTACACTTTATCTTGTGTCATAACATAAAATTAAATATTTTAATTAGTATAGATTCATAGACCAGAGGACTTCAGAGGATTTCTCTTTTTGATGAATCAGTATTACCTGTTATACTAGTTTTGAGTACAAGTTCTGCTATTCACTTACTTGTAGTAGCTACATAATTTTGCAGCTTGTGGAAGTGTTAGGGATCCAAGAGAATCGTGGAATCTCAAGGAATCTCATTGCTAATTTGTTTGGTCACATTTTGTCATCTTGTAATTTCTGTTTAGGTTATAATCCAGTAAACTCTTAAAAATATTTAGTGGTTTAACTATTCTATGATCTACGTAGGTGCATAATTTTGCTCCCCTAGAACAAATTTTAAAACATCCCAATGACTTATATGCAGTAAAGAAGTGGAATCTGAAGTAATCAGTTGTGCCTGCTAGCAGAAAAGTAAGAGTCTGGGACTTCAGCAGCATTTGTAAAATTATTTAAAACCACTGCATATATATGATTTGATTTAACCATTTTGTTCGGTGAGAGTTTTTTAAAAGCCTCTAGTAAATGCATTTTTTATACACTCTAAAATGAAATTTAGAAACAAAGGCACACATTTTAATTTGGAAGTACATGTCCATAAAGACCTTAGTGTATGGAAGCTGCAGCTTAGAGCATGAAAAGTGATCACAGAGGTGGTGACAAATTTATGTAAATGGTCAAAACTACAGAAGATAAGAACAAAAGTCCAAGGATCACTCTGAACTTCTTAACACTTTGGACTTAAAGTAACTGATTTTTTTATGGCCCCCTGAAGAGCCCAATAGTCTCAGAACATGGACTGGTGAGGTTCTGTTACTAGCACACTGTTCAGAATTGTCTAGCTGTAGATATACTCAGCAAAGCTCATCTGTTAGAGGACAGCTTATATTTTCCTTGCTTGCTGAATATTCAGTTGTCCGGTATCCTGATGTAGGACTTTGGTAAGAGCCAGAAGCCTGTTTCAGCTCTAGCTTAAAGGGAGTGTACTCAAAGATATCAAATACAGGCTTCTGAACTTCAAGGGTGAAATATGTAACACAAAAGACAGATTGCATCTGTTCAATGGAAAAGTTTAAAACAAAGGTTTTGAAAACAGATGCCTTCTCTGCTCTGCTTACTCCTGGTAGAGTAGTTTTTTCCCCCCTTTTGTCTGACTTAGTAGTTCAGGAACTTTCTCTGTCTTTCTTGGTTGTAGCAAATTATATACAGCCCTGTCTTGGGCCTTGGGAAAGTTTCCTTCTTTCTGTCTTCTTTTGACTCTGTGTTTGTTCTCCTAACAACCAAATTCCCTGTTTCACTCAAGAAAGTACTAGTTTTGCTCTCAGCCTTTTACTCTCCTCCAACTGAGAAGTTTCTTTCACCTTTAACATGCTTAATTGTTTGTGGTTTTAGATCTCTCTAGAGGGTCTACCTGATTTGTGATAAAGTAAACAGAGTAGCTTCTTCCTTGCTGTCTTATTGTGCTACTTTTAAACAAAACATAAACATGAATTTCAAATAAACTGAGCAAGTTTTGCACCCCTCAATATTTGCCACCAGACACACAGATTTGAACTGAGAAGCAGGTGGTATCGTTCAGTCAAATTTCAATCAAGGAGCATGCATTTCTTCCTTGTGTTGTACTTACTTTGTTATAAATGCAAATATGTTTGTATTCCTTGGAAATTTTTAACCTATGAAAAAAACACTTTTGGTGTTAGTTTGCTCATGACAGCACTAGGAATTTCATTGCTTGCCACTGTGTCAGGGGAGGCTTAGGTTAGTATCAGGAAAAGGTTCTTCATCCAGAGAGTGACAGGCTCCCCAGGGAAGTGGTCACAGCACCAAGCCTGACAGAGTTCAAGAAGCATTTGGATGATACTTTCAGACACACAGTGCAACTCTTGGGAATGATCCTGTGCAGAGCCAGGAGCTGGACTCAATCCTTGTGAGCCTCTCCCAACATGGCATGTCTGTGATTTGTGATTCAGCCCCCTAAGCCTGACAGTCCCTGTCTCAGTGATGCTGCAAGAGGACTGATCTCCAGTTGCCCACAGCCCTGCCTGCCCTTGGGTCCTGAAGAGCTGAGCACACACATAGGCCCATGTGCTATCACAAATGGGCTTGTATGAGAGCTGGGTCACAGCCTCTGGGCTGCCCAACTTACTTCTGGTGCAGTGGGATGGGTGCTGGTCAGGAAAATGCCATGTTGGCAGGCAGAGTGTGGATTGCTTTGTAGAGTTTGAGTAAGTTATTTAATGTGTTTAACAGCTTAACTTTTGCGAAAGTGCACACAACCTTGTTTAAGAGGCTTAACTTTTGTGAAAGTGCACAAGACTTATTTATTGCTAATGATATTTGGACTATATTATACTATTTTGTGTGTGCTTTTGCATGTGCAAGTATGGGCATTTGTATAAAATACACAACATATTTAGGCATTTTGTAATAGTCATTATATCTTTAACCAACTAATTTATAAGGGAGATGGTTAAACAACAGTAAACCCTGCTATTTAGAATATTAACAGATGTTGTTTCCACATGCAGCTTAAATACTGGGACATATGTGTGTCAGCACATGAAACAATACTCCTAAGAATATTTATTGTCTTGTCAAAAGCTGCAGTTTCAACAACTAAAACCAAACAGCAATTAAGGCAATTCATTCTGGTGGTGGAAATATTTTTCACTGTAGCTATAGCATTTTACAAATGCTTCCTTAATTCTTTGTCAGTTCCTGCCATTTAGAAGTTGGATAGCTCCACCAGGAATGTACTGGAATTGAAATCTGTATGGAAGAAACATTGCCTTGTATGGGAGAAAAAATTCTGATAGGAAAAAAAAAAAATCAATTGTTTTTTTCCTAGCCAGCAAGCTGGTTTCATACTAAGAGCATCTTCTGTGTGCCAATTACTTTTAAGAAATGTCTTCAGCCTCCTGCTGCTTCATTGTCATTCTTGGATCTGAGCAAACTTATGCAAATAAAGGCATCATGGATTAATATATTAGCTGCAAAACAATGCAGTAATGTAAAAGATCTTTTGTCACAGTGGAAAGGATGGAAATCAAAGAGAGTATGAAACAAAACATGAACTAGTGTAGAAATTCCTAATAGAAATCACAGAAAATATATGAGGGACCTAACTGGAATAAAAGCTTGTCACCAGGAATAAATGCTCACTATAAAAAATTTTTTCTATGACTGTTTATGCTTTCAAGGTTACTTCCTTAGTTCATTCTTCAAGTTTGTGTCAGTAAACATTATTTACTTTCATATCCATTTACTTTTAACTTCTGGAGAAAGCTTTATTTAAATAACATCCCTACAATTGAAATTGTGTGGGTGTGTGAACTTCCCATAGAAGACAGAGAAGCAGATGACCCTTGATCTTTCAAATGTTTTATTTCCATAAGCTTTTAGGCAGCATATGAGAGAAAGGAAGGGAAAAATGCTCAGATTGAAAAATTGACTTGGAATTGAAAATACAATTCAGGGTATAATATATTACAATAGATTTGGCTTCATCATTGGCTAAGATCATAAATCTAAGAAACTTCAGAGCAGTGCTTTCTGGGTATCTCAAAGTCTGATGTTTCAGTTTAAATTTCTCGCATTAATAAAGCTGACTGATGACAAAGCCAAACATTGCTGCAATAGATTTGGCATTTTGGGTAAAGTGTTTCCTTAAAAAAATCAAAACCATGATTTTCCCCCAAAACTTTTACTGCCATTAGCATGAACACTCTCTCTGACTATACTTTACCATATATAATGGGTTGACCCTGTCTGGTACCTACCTTCTGCTGGGTACCCACTAAAGCTGCTCTCTCCTTCCCCTCTGGAACTGGACAGAGGAGAAAAAAAAAAAAAAAAGACTGAAGGATTCATGAGTTAAGAGCTGCGAGAGGCCACTTACTGACTACCTTCGTGGGGATATTAATTAAATTTATTACTAGCAGGACCAGAGCAAAAGAGCGAGAAGTAAAATATTCTTCAAAACACCTTCCCCGACCCCTCCTTCCATCTAAGTTCTCCCTCCTCCCACTCAGTGGTGCAGGGGGATGGGGAATGGAGGTTACAGTCAGTTCTGTTGCTGCTGCTACTCAGGGAGAGGAGTCCTTCCACTGCTTCCTGTGGGGTTCCTCCCACGGGAGACAGTCCTTTATGGACCTCTCTGGCGTGAGTCCATTCCTCTGGCAGCAGTTCTTCATGAAACTGCTGTCCCGTGGGTCACTGCTCCATGGGGTGCAGTCCCTCATCAGTGAGCTGCTGCAGTGTGGGTTGCCCACAGGGCCATGAGTCCTGCCTGGGGAAAACCTGCTCCAGAGTGGGCTCCTCTCTCCACAGGCTGCAGGTCTCTGGCAGAACCCTGCTCCATCATGGGCTTCCCATGCGGTCGCAGCCTCCTTCAGATATCCACCTGCTCTGGTCTGGGTCTCCTCCATGGGCTGCAGGGGGGGTCTCTGCACCCCAATGTCCCTCCATGGGCTGCAGGGGCACAGCTGCCCCACCATGGTCTGCACCACGGGCTGCAGAGCCTCAGCTCCGGCTCCTGGAGCACCTCCTGCCCCTCCTTCTGCACAGACCTTGGTGGCTACACTGTTGTTCACGTGTTCTCACTCTGCCCTTCGCTGGCTTCAATTTCATCTGTGCAATACCCTTCTGTTCTTGAATATGTTATCACAGAGGTGTTACTGTCACTCCTACTTGGCTCTGCCTTGGCCAGTGGCAGGAAGCCTGTCCTGGAGCTGGATGGCACTGGCTTTCAGACAGGGGAATCTTCTAGCAGCTTCTAAGAGAAACCACCTCTGTAGCCCCCACCACTACCAAAACCCAGCCACAGACACCCACTACACAATAGTAAGTCTTTAACTCTATTAGTGAAACAACTGAACATCCATGGATGATTTATAGAGCACTTCCTCTTTGAACCCTTCCTTGTGTCTTTTAAGGGAAAGTTTTCAGGACAAAATGGGGCTATTTTTTACCTGTTTTTTGAGGTGTCTGTATTTAGTAGAATATTGTTTCCATTGTTTGGACTATCCCTATGACTGAATCTTCACCTAAGAGGAAATTTTGTCCATAATGAAGCAGCCAGGCTCTGTGTCAGTATGAAGTACTGGCTTTGGGTTCCTCTTACATTTTGTTTCCAGGAATTTAAATAGCAAAAAGTGTTCGCATTCTAAACTAAACATGTCCACAAATGAAAATTATGTATTTATCATTATCTCTCTATTTAACTGTGCTATCATTTCTGATGGCAGTAATGTCTGTCGAAAGTAATAGCTATTCAACATAAACCTGAAGTGTAAGAGGTGCACAGTAGCATTGGTACAACTTTTATTCTCCACCCAGATGTATGGAGCAAGGCCCATCATCTTTTTGACATGGTCTTGGATTTGAAATGATCACTTCTATCTGATAAATATCCCATGCTGTGAATGAGATTAGGTAATTTGTTTCTTCTATCAAGACATCACAATTCATAGCAGTATTCTCTTATGTCTTCAATTTCTCTCACAAAAAGAAAGTTCTGCTTTTTGTGGTGTTCTAGGGAAAGATATTATCTGCAGTCTCTTCCTCACAATTTCAAGTGGTGATAGTAGCAGGCTTGATGCTTTGCTTCTTATTGGATAGGGTTACACAGGAAATTGGTAGGTTGGTTTTCAGATGACCTCCACTGAGATTTTGGAATTTGAAATGGTTTTTAAGATCCCACTGTGGCTCATTCTTCACTCAGCAACTGCCAGGATTCTGTAGATGTCCATGAAGAGTTTGGGAGCTGTCGTGGCCTTCCTCCTGCACCCCAGTTAGTCTTGCCTTTCACAGGCTGAACAATTACTGGTCAGTAGCCATCACTGTGTCTCATGATGCCATGGAATTAAAATAGCTCTGAGCTCATTTAGGACCCTCTTACCTGTTCATATCCAAGCCATCTGGCTAGGCAAAGCTAAAAGATCAGGAGGTCAGCATGGAAGTTCAAGTTACCCTTACTGAGCCTTTGGAGCCACTCAGCTCCCAGATGTCCGGGATCTCAGCCAGTGCAGAACCCCTCTGGGGCAAAAGCCAAAGGCAGAAACATGCTGTGTCCTGACTGATCTCCTGATAATTCAAAAGGTAGATGAAAACACCAAATTACTTGTATATATTAAAGAAAAAAAACCATTAGTTTCTAGATTAGTCATTACTCATGGGAAGTCTGACTCATGAACACTTAAGGCTTGGGAATGGTAATACTGCAGTCACTGTGCTTTCTATTTCATACATAAAACCTGTATTCATGCAAAGTGAATTCATTGAAAAGTTACCCAGCTTGAAGTCCAAATTCAGTCACAGTTAAAAGCTCAGCTTTAACATTGGTGATTGTGTTATGCCTTTAAATGCAGTATTAGAGATTACAGGGTAACACAAACTCCCCTCAGAATGTAACAATCTGGTTAACCTCTGCAGTTCCCATTTCGGGTTTCTAAAAAGTGAGGGACAGGTGGGATGCTTGACTGCAAGATGGGTGCCTGCCATGTGCAGTGAATGGACCAGAGGGATATAAGTTAGAACCACCACCAGTTGTTAAGTAGTGCTGTTAACCTGTGTAAAATAGCATGCGTCTGTGTGTTTATGTGTTTGAGCTGCCAAAGATTGCCTCTCAGCCTCACCACATTGCCACTCCTATGTCACCTGTGTGACCTTTGCAGCACTTAACCATACCCACACCATATCCAAGGCCCATGCTCATCTTTACAGCTGGACATGAGAGCTTGGTATTTTGTCACATCTGCTTACAAAATGGCTAAATCACAGAATGTGCCCAGCTGAGAAGGACCCACAAGGATCACTGAGTCCGACTCCTAGCCCTGCACAGGACCATTCCCAAGTGCTTGACAGTGTAGTACAAACCCCTTTTGAACTCTGTCAGGCTTGGTGCTGTGACCACTTCCCTGGGGAGCCTGTTCCAGTGCCCAACCACCCTCTGAGTGAAGAATTTTTTTCTAATATGCAAACTAAACCTCCCCTGACACAACTTCAGGCCATTCCCTTGGGTCCTGTCACTTGTCATCACAGAGAAGAGATCAGTGTCTTTCCATCCTCTTCCTCTCATGAGGAAGTTGTAACTGCAATGAGGTCTCCCCTCTGTCTCCTCTTCTCCAGGCTGAACAGACCAAGCGACCTCAGCTGCTCCTCATGGAGCTTTCCCTCATGGTCCTTCACCATCTTTATTGCCCTCCTTTGGACACTCTCTAATATCTAAATATCTTTCTTATATTGTGGCACCCAAAACTGCACACAATATTCAAGGTGAGGATGCCCCAGTGCAGAGCAGAGCGGGATAATCCCCTCCCTTGACTGGCTGGTGATGCTTTGCCTGATGCTCCCCAGGACACAGTTGGCCCTCCTGACTGCCGGGGCACTGCTGACTCACATTCAACTTGCCATTGACCACAACCCTCAGGTCCCTTTCCATGGCACTGCTTTCCAGCATCTCATTCCCCAAGCTGTCCGTACATCTGAGGTTGCCCTGTCACAAGTGCGGAATCTGGCACTTCCCCTTGTTGAACTTCATATGGTTGGTGATTTCCCAGTCCTCTAACTTGACAAGGTCTCCTTGCAGAGCCTTCCTGCCTTCAAGAGAGTCAACAGCTCCTCCCAGTTTTATGTCAGCTGTTGCTCCTCATCCTGTTGGCTGTAAGTGATAGAGGACTAGAGCTTGAGACAACATGCCTTTTTGTTGTCAGCCTGTTCAAAGGAGAATTGCCTAGAAGGATGGCAGTTGTGGTTAATACCCCACCTATGTTCTAAATATACCCAAAAGCTTTTGTGTTTCTGAATTTACTCAATTAATAAAAATTATGCACAAAATTTGGTGTATCTTTAGCTCCTTTCCTAGTGTGAGATATATTATCTTTTAGAAGCAACCACCTCTCTTTATTAATTTCAGAGGTAAGACTATTAGCTGTGAGTAAATGTCTCAACTTTAGCACAAGAACTGAAACCTGCTCTGAACTGGTAAATAAAAACCAGTGAAGGCTTGTGATATTTCTAGGATTTAATATCCCTTTCAATTTTTAATTTTTTTTTTTAACATTAATTTCCTCAGATTTGTTCATTAGTAAACTACAGTGTGCAAAGCAGTGAATGTTGCCCACCATAGATTGTTTTTCACCATATAGATCATCAAAAGTGATATTGAACTACTAGAATAGGCAGGCAAATGACAGCTTGAATGTCCAGTGAGCCTAGTGACATTTCTTTTGTTTTGTCTTGGTTCTGGTTTTTCTTAGCTCTAGCGTTCTTCCTCACGTCATGAGGAGAGACAGCAATTCTATGAACAGTTTCACAAACGTGAAGGCAAAAGAGAAACTACCAATGCAAGAGAGCATGAAAAATTGATCCATATAGGTCATTAGTCTTGACACTCATCTGATCTCTTTCTTTGTGCAAATTCACTACAACCTGAAGAGTAACTACTTGTAAATTAGTTGATCAGGCAAGTAGGAGCCTTTCTGAACAACATCTGATATCACACTATGCCTAGGTAACGCAGCCAATACCAAATATTTCCATTTATTTAGTCATGTGAGAAGGATCACAGATCCATATTAACTCCTTACTAAAATATTTGAGATAAAGAAAAGACTGACTCTGATGCTAACCTTAAGCTTTAATAATTTTTTTCTACTTAATGGCTTTGCTTTTTAATACCAGTGAAACTCATTCTATGCTTGAAAAAAAAGAGCACTAGATTTTGAATACAATACGATGCAATTGTTAAATAAATCCCCAAATCTGAATTTCTGCTCTAGTTGCTGAATACAGTTGTGACTCGACTGTGCAGCTCCAAAGCTCAGCTACTGTATGGAGAGTTAATGAAACAGTAGATGGCGCTCAATAATCTGCAGGATTTATAATCACTTTTTAGAAACGAAAAGTTTTTTTAAAGCCTGTTGTCTTCAAATTAAAGTAAGGATAAATTTAATGGTAGCAATGCTATAAATTACATCATTCTAATCTCCAGTGAAGGGATCTGCTGCAGAAATAGCAGGTTGATTAGATATTAGAAACTCACTCAGATTGTGAATTTTCTTTTTTTTTTAAGAGTGCAAATGCTGTTGAGTGACAAATGACAAACACTTGTCAGGTCACTGTTAAATGTCCTCCATTATGTTCTTGGTTTTTTATTTATCCAAGTGTTTGATTACTTATTGTTCTTTGGTTTTGTTATCAACAACCATGACAGTCTCAACTACTAAATCTCTATAAAGAGACAAACCACTTTGGCTTGACTACCGCATGGTATCTAATTTTGACTTGCTGTGTTTTGATGTAGAGATACTAACTTTTAATTTTTTTTTATTTAACTTTCATGTTAAAATAAGTTTTTTGCTGAACAATCTGTTATATGGGCTGTCTCTCTATGAAATGTGGGGACATGAAATCCATCCTTTATGGTATTTTTGCACTGGCAAAGCAATTCTCACATACAGTCTACAAAAGTCTTGTAGAGAAAGTTACCTTTATGAGATGGAGGATTAGGTGCTACTCTTAATACAACTACTAAACATCTGAGCCTAAAGTCAGGACTTAAGAGGGAAGATGGATGAAAGGTAAGGATTCCAGCCTGGACTTCAGAAGATCAAGTTCAGTTTCTGGCCTTAAAGATCTCCTGTGTGGCCTTGGATAACTTTTAAATACTCAAATAATGCAGTGCCAAGAGCCAGACATCTTAGCCTGTGCCGAAGATATGTACCTTAATCCTTCTGTTCCTGTGTTCTCTGCTTGTAAAATGGAGAGTAAGACTGCTCTGCTTGGAGGAATAAATGTTATGCAGTAAAGATATTACTGTACTACGGGGTAGTACAGACCAAAGTACGTAAAATTGATATCTAACTCAATACATTTGGAGGAATGGTGATGGAGGGAATCTCTGTCCTGTAGAGCACAACGGTTGCAGACACATATGCTTATTCTAATTGATCTTCCTAAAACTACTGTAACCATAAAACAAGCAATATAGACAAGAGGAACAAAAATACTGAGTTCTTCAGTTCTGTAAGAGAGATTTTTTGAAAGACTATATATAGTTCACTGAAATTCAGTGGAAACTCAGTTCTGTTACTCTCCTTTGAAAATACTGTGAATAGATAAAGAATCAGCAAAAAGATAGTAAACAGAACTTGGCTTTATGCATTCCTTTTTTTTTTTTTTTTTTTCCTCAAAAGCTCATTTATTTTAATAGGTGAAATGAAATCTTGATGAGATCTATGTTGGAATATTGTGGATACTTACGTAACTGCCCATCCAGTCTAATATGTTACAAAAGGTTTTCTGGCTGTGCTATTTCTACTTAAGACTGTCTGTCCCATTTTCCTTTCCATTTTTATATTCCACTCAATATTCAACTTCATTGTGCAGTTTTAGATGGCTACCAAATTCAGAATGGTTTAACATTATGCATGGTTAGTGCCAGTTATTCCTCCTCTGAAATACCAGGAATCACCAAGTTCTGTAATGGTGGTGTTTTCTGGGTTATTTCTCATTTGAGGTGTTTGCTTTCTGGGCTCCTGTTAATGTCCGAGCTGTTTTTTCTTTCTTCAATCAATGCTTTCATTGCAAAAACATCTGGGCTGGTCCACTGGTTCAACTTCCAGATAGAAGCACTGGAAGCATGACTGTCAGACCTGTCATAAACTGGAAATGCTCCTGTCTTTATGTTGACATTGGCACTTAAACTGCTGCACTGAAACAATAAAAACGGGACCCAAAGGAAACAGGAAGTAAAACTGAGTTTTAGAGCAAAATGAGAAAAGCTTGTTTCTGAAACAGAGTATTTGTAGTAATACTTCTTCAGTTGTGTGTTTTGAGGGGGAAGAAAGCCCTGTACGAAACTGTTCTCTCAGTGCAAAGCCTTGTCAACCTTGGTAGAGAATGTCAAAATGTGTGATGAGCTTTCCTCCTCTAAAAGTCAAACCAGTGTATTACCGGACACTGAATTACCACAACAAGGCCTATCACCTCCTGGACCGCTCCATACCTCTCCTCTTACCTCATGCTTGTCTTGTCTTTTTCAGATTATAAAGTATCTTTTCTTTTTACTCACCTTTCTGATGCTAACTACTTCTGGGTAGTATTGGAAAAAAAAAAAATCCCAAACAACAAAACCAGTTAGGAAATAAAAAAAAAGAAAAAAAAATCTGTTGTGGTAGTGACAGTATCAGTATTGATTGAGGAATGTTAACCAGTACTCCCTTGGTGCAACTCAGTAAAATAAAACAAATAGTGTTCTGACAAATACACAGAAGCAAGTTTGAATAGTTTTCCTTGTAGCTCCTAGGGTATATTCTTTTGCAGAAAAACCAAGATAAACATGGCTGAAATATTTTCAAACCTATTCATAGGGGAATATTAATCTCCAGGAAGCACAATAAACACAGACTTTGATTTCCTTTTCCTTCCTTTTATAGACAACCCAAGAAATGCTGCAGAAAATGAGGAAACCAGAAGCCAGACAGGAAGCAATATACAGAAACTGAAGCACTGCAGGTCTTGTTAACATTAGATAACCATATGGCTCTACAGAAACCATAGAATAACAGCCATCCTAATTATAGATAAGTGATGAAAGCAAGCTTAACATTAACCCCATTAAAACAGCAGCTGAGGAGATCTCATCACAATGGAAAAATGCAGCATGAATGGAAAGGATGTCCTAAGAATGATGCCTAAAGACCATGGTAATAATCTGTATATGGTTTTACAGCTGTTGTGTTAACTTGATTTGCTTTTAATCTGCAATAACTTTCTTGCAACTCTTGTCGCAGTAATGGAGATCCTGGTACTTTGCCATGGATAGCATTGTCCAAACAGCTGCAAACCCTGTTACCTGCTGTTCATGACAATTCCTTTAATTCTGATGGTGTGTGTTGCGTGGTTTTGTTGTTGTTGTTGTTGTTTTTTGTTTGTTTGTTTTTACTGCATTTATGATGTTAGACAGCTTATTGAAATGCCAGACATTGAAAGTTTAAGCTGTGTATACCTTTATGTGTGAAGCAATTCCCTTCCATCTAGGCTATTTCCTGGGGCTAGGCACCCTTTCAGGATCTGCAGTAACTGAGCTCCTGTTGTCTTCTCTGCTGACAGTATTCTTATACTGTAGCCTATCACTGTTTGACAGGTTTTTGTTTCAAAGGAACTGGGGAAAGGTATTGATGCAAATGATCATGTGCTTTCAGTGTTCCTTTTATGGTATAAAACTGGTAAATGGATTAAATTTACCGGCTAATGTACGTCTACTATATGCAGATCCGTATGATTACCCTGGATTACATTAATAAAAAATGGAAACCAACAAAGTAAGTTTTCTGTCTCTGACTGTTTATAAATGTAACTTGGTCTTTGCCAACATTTCTGTCATATTCCTTACACCTCCTTTCATATTCTGTGTTATGAGTAAGTGTCAAAGAAATTACTAGCTATCAAATGATTTTACTATGCTCCTAATTGGCTTCTTTTTTCTAAAAAACGTGATTATTTCTGATTTAATTTTTGTCAATATGTAACAGACAATCCAGTTGCAATACTGTTGAAACTCAAATTGGAGTTGTCCTGATGAGACTTTGTTTGGATCTACATCAGGTCTGCAATAAATTGTTATTCATGCTGTATTATAGAATGAGTCAGTACTTTGGATTTGACAGGATTAATTCCCTAAGTGGTTTTAGACTTTGGCTGTAAAATACCTAGAAAAAAAAATCTGAAAATCTTTTCTGTATACTGTCTAGCATCAGTGGTCATTAAATATGTAGATTCAGTTGTCATGAAGTTAAAAAAAAAAAAAAGAGGTTTTAAGCAATTCCATTTTTTCTCTAATCAAATCCTGTTGTAAAATAGCTTCAAGTTTTGAATTATGATTCAAGCTTGATTAGCTAATGACATTATGAGTTGGCTTGTTGGAATAGGAAGTGGGTCAGAGTATCTGGGTGATGTCATAACAGATCTCTGATTTCAGAGCGATATATTTGGCCTTGTAAACTGGGTTATCATGCTTATGTGAGCTAATTAGTCATATTAAATGGGTGTTTCAGTACTTCAGGGACTTACTGCAGTGTTTAGACCGCTGCCAGAAATACAGAGACTAGCCAACAACTCTGGTGCAACAGCGATCTCAGAGAAGTATTCCAGTCTGTATTTGTGTGCCAAAATGTAAAATAATGAGCCAGTTCCCAGGAACTAAGGAAATTACTGAAGGTGATACAGTACTAGATTGCTGCCTGCTGGAATCTAACAGAGGTGGGATCTTGCACAGGTTTTTCCTCCAGCAGTTTTCCATCCAATATACCTACAAAAAGAATCATCACTTTGAAAAAACTCAAGAAAATAGCTCCTTCAGTACTCTTATGACCCTTGCAGTCATATGGAAGAAACTAACCAAAATGAATGGGTTAATATACTCTGAACAACATCAGATGATGACACAATGCATTTCAGCAGAATCACACTTGACCTTTAAATAATTCTATAAACAGGGACTGTAAAATGTTAGTGGATGTTCTGTGACAGAAAAAGCAAAGTTCATTAAAGGTTTGTACAAACAGTTTGGACATACAAAACAACTGAGCAACTGCTTGGCTATGGGGGCCATCTGAATCTGAATGTGTGGGTTTCACAAACCTTGGGTGACTGTGCAGAAGTGGTAACATTGAGGGAATTGGTGCATCTCTTTCTTTATGTTTGGTCTTTTAAAAATTTCTTTAGTGAAATTATTATTGTGAGTCTGAATAAGATATAGTTATTGTGAGTATCCTGAGGGCATTAATGGTCCTGATGGCCCTATCATCTGTCCATGGGACCTCTATCCACACCCACTGCCTGTGGGCCCAGGGAGTTTTCAACTCTGTATTTGGTGAGAGGACTACTGATTAGGGCATTTCTTTTTAGGAGTACCTAATCTATTATATGAAATAAAACTAAGTTAAATGAAAATATCCATCCAGATTCAGAATAATCTTATTTATATTTGGGAATTTGTGAAGCTTTTTATGATTCCAAACTCGTAGAATATCTCAAGTTGGGAGGGACATATAAGAATCATGGAGTCCAAATCCTTGCTCCTCCTGTGACTACACAAAGCACAGAACACACCTTCACTGTATGCTCAGCTCTACTACTGCAATTCAGACATTACATCTGTATCAGGTTCAGTTTCCAGGGTTCTTTGCCCATTTACATATGACTTGTGTTTCTGGTCAGACAATCATGATTTTTCTGAACTGAACAATGAGGGTAGTTTGGAAGATATCATGAAGTGCTACCTGAATTTCACTGGTAATTTTCCACTTAGTACTCCATCTCAGAAATAGTAAAGATGTCCTCACAACTGCCAAAATTTTCTCCACAACAACATTATTTTCCTTATTTCAGGGGGTCCTTACAACTTTCATACAAAGCATTTTGGAGTACTTAATAAATATTAATTATTCTTTGATTACTTTATTCCATTAGCCAGACCAAAGTTCAAGGCAAAACTTAGGAGCAGAGAGCCTCATAACAACTGCATACAAAGGAGAAGACCATATGTTTCCAAAACAATGAGAAATGACCAAGCAGCAAGATGTAAGAAATTTGTACTGGAGTTCTCTGGAGTTATATCATGTGTTGGCAACTTTTTAAAAAACAGTAAGGGTTGGCTTGCATCAGGTGTCCTCAACATGAGAACAAAATTTAAGTATCCTGGTTTCTGCTATTTTTTCTTACCACTAAATGACACTTTCTCTGGAGATTTTCTTCCTGAAATAAAACTGGGAGTTATTTCAATATTTCCAGATACATCCAAGAGCTTTATTCAACCTCTTAATAAAAGTGCAAGGCAAACTCCCCACAATCCATTGCTCCATTGCAGTTTTTGTCATTCAGCATCAGTAACAGGCATTGATTCAATTACAATGTATCTTTCCAATTTGCTTCATACGTTTGCCACCAAGAAACTCTTGTCTAGACTGCAAAGATGCACTGCACAAACACTTCTTTCACTGTCCAGGTTGATTCATTAAGAGAAATTAAACACTGCTGCAGTTTACCATCTTCATTAATCAGAATAAGGTTGGACTTCATGTGACTTGCCCTAAATTTGTGAATGGTCATAAGGTTCTGAAGTAATCTAAAACTTTGCTTCCTTCCCAAACAGGGACTGTGATTTGAAATTTTGACATTTATAAAAATGTTATTACAAAAAAACCAATTCAGAAATATCACAATGAATCCTTAAGAAGTAGGAAGGCACAAAACTATTATTTCAGGGAATTATTTATATGCCCTGGTTATGTGTCAGGTATAGTTCTTCTCTCTGCTGCCCTTTTGCATAGTATTATATTTTCTTATCCCATTAAGGACTACTTTCTTTAGTGTGTTCCGCTATAGTGTGTGCTTTTTGGCACATTGGTTTTGATTTGTCATTTAAACTTTACTACATTTCGGTCATTATACTGCTAATATTATGAAACACATCATTATACTCATAGAGTGTCACAGCTCTACAAGATCAAATCTCACTAGTATTGTGTCTGAAAATCAGTTTTGAGTGAAACCAACACAAAGAGTATTTCTCATACTGCCCTCTTCTTCCCCTGACTGCTACAAAAGATGCTAATATGGTTCTGCTCCTTTTTCCATTCTTTCATCCGTGGGAGAAATTTCACATTTGGTTTCTACATTTGTCTGCTGGATTCTTTTCTGTGGCATACAGCTCAGCAAGTGCCACTTCCATGACTCTTTGGATTCCTTTCTGTTTGAAAAAAAGACAAAACATCAAATAAAATCCCACAGAAAAGCTTCTTTATCTTCACAATTGCTTAATTTCACCTCTGTACAGGATTTTCCATAGTTGACACATAAATATTTATGTATAATTTTAATGAATACTGAAGTGAAATTTTGGAATTTTCTTAGTATTGTTGTGAAGGAAAGTTTTGCTATACCACAAGTTTCTTGTCTATTGAACACACTTGTAGAATTTATGATAATTGTATTTTAATTGTTTCTTTTAACTTTGCCTTTAAAACCCCCAACTTTCTATCCATTCTATATTTGTCATTCTAAAATATAGTCATGCTGCCAGTGAGTTATGAGAGTTGCTATTGATGATACCATGTAATAGTATGATGTTGCCAACACACTATTACTTGATTAGAGAGAAGCTGGTGCTCCAGTGCTATCTACTTTTACCTGATAGAATGAGGAGTGTGAATTTTTTTTTCTTTATGCAAAAATATGAATTTTATGAAGAATGTTACCTTTTGTAGTTGTACCTATACTGCAATCACTGCCATTCATGTTTCCTGAAATAGCTTTTCATTATCTACTGGGATAAATATGACAGTACAGTACAGAGCAGCTGGATGCTCAGTGTGAGCCAAACACCCAAATTTATACGCAATGCATCAGAGGTTTCTTACAATCCATAATGAGCTCTATGCTCTTGCTCATGCACATGTATCAGCAGAATTGATACTTAACTACTCATGAAAGGTGACTTGGCCTTTGAGGGCCTTTCAGGGACATTTCAGAGCCTTTCAGGGCCCTTCTCCACCATATGACTAGCACCATGTGCAAGGTGTGGATTGATATAATTGAGTCTGAAATTATTAAACTGGTTGAAAAGTCTTGAAATTTTGAAAAATAATACCTGTGAAGCTTTCTTTTTGGGATGGAGAGGTTCACCTATTTCACTTCACAGAATCACTGAGAAGTCTTAGCAGGCCTAGTTTGTAGCTGTTTCCCAGATGCTTAGCCCAATCTATAGAAAGGATGGAAGCACTCGAACAGAAAGGCAGTATTTAAACTTCTTTGTGTATAGTATGTATAGCGTGTTAAGGTGGATCATACATCTTTTACAAGAGAGGTATAATTTTACAAATAGAGACCCGAAAACAAGACTTTTTATATGTACCAATTCTTTTAAATTTTCTTTCTAGAGCCAATGTAAAGTTTGCTTATGATGAGAACACAAGGTATTTCAAACGTTATTTGTGGAAAATGTTGCAATTGCATTTATTTTGCTATTTCCGACATTCTTGCAAACAATATTAAATAGTTCCATGTGCAGGCAAGTCTAGAGAAAACATGTGGTGTAACCAGAACAGACTCTCCTTCTGCAAACAACTCCTAGAGTCTTCATGACTTGCTGTGCTTCAGCTTTCAGCAAACTGCATGAATTGAAAGTGCTCAGCCTTACTCAGGGTTATGGCCAATAACTGAAGAATAATCAAGGGAAGATGATTGTCACTATATCCATCCCATTATTAATAACATTCAGATGACCTCACACACTTACTTTAATGAATGATTTAACATCCCAAGCACTTGCAACTATTTAACATTTGAAATATATTAACGTTCTGAACATTTGATGATACAAGATCATTTGAATAATTTATCATAAATATTTTTCAAACATTTTATTGTTTTTACCAAATCTGGCATGGCCCATTTTCTTCATCACATTGCCTAAAACTGCAGCTGCATACCACAAACAAAAGAGGATTAAAGCCAGAGTAGCACATTTCTGGATTTGCATATAATCTGCTTCACTTACTGTCAGACACCAAGCAACTGGTATGTTTTTTGGGAAAGGTGCACAGTTTCCTTTTAAATGAACACACACACTAAAATCGTAGAGGTTATTTATTTAGTAATATTTGTTGGCACCTAGACACTGTAGTATTTTCTGTATGTCTGAAAAAAACCCCTATGACGAAACTAGTGGTGAGACCTGTAAACTCCCTTGCATGTTAAATCTTATTTCCTGATTTCCATGAGCATAAAGGTAAATTAGAAATGTTTCAAATCAGATAGGTTTTATACCTTTTGACATGATGCTCTGATGGACTTCTGACAGAAGCCTCGGGCTGCAATAAAGAATCTGCCATTAAAAATACCTTATTGGAAATCTGGAAAATTCATGCCTAGAGTCACAAGGATGACCTGGTAGATCTAAATCCTACTATAAGAGATAAAAGAGGAAGTGAGCTTACACATAAATAGATTTTTTTTAAACGAATGAAAGAATGAGAAATTATGCATTACACAAGGGGCAAATAGTTGCACTCCTCAGACACACAAAATGGAAGATTTAGATATCTCTATATCTTCTGACAAGAGTAGAGGGACAGAATCACCTGACTTTACCTGCTGGCCACACTGCTTTTGATGCAGTGCAGAAGTCCTAAAAGAAACAAAAACAATATAGAAATTAACTGTTATTCTGGAAAAAGCTGAACTTAAGTATCTTTTGGTAAAAGAATACTGTAGCTCCTTTTTGGGGAAAATTTATGGCACAGACACAGAGGTCACTGATGTATGCTAAGGGTGAGGTTGGTTTTCTGCTTCAGTGATCTTTTTTTCCCAGGAATATTTCTGTTTTAAATGATAAACAAGTGCTTAAAAATTAGAACATAATGAAAAATGATTATGTGTATTGTGGAGATTGATTTAATGTGCTCTCCTAATTTTCTTGCATTTCTGCATAAACCAGACTGTCTTTAGCTCATTTATTGGGGAGTATAGGACAGAAGGAAGGATGCAGTGCAAATCTGTATAATTTCTGAATGTTTTAGGGCCATTTAGTGTGACCAGTCTGTCCTGTTACAGATCAGGCCATAAAATTGCATTCATTGTTTGCATCCAGACTGACAATGTGAAGTGAATTAGAATATTTTCCTTGTTTCTTGTTATTTTCAGAAAAAAATCCTATTTTTGTTGAAAGTTCTCTCCTACGTAAAATTTTTTGCAGTCAGTTAATAAGCTGTTCCAGAATGTAAAATGGAATTTCAATGCTTACCTCTATATCTTGAAAATGATTTATGTTTTTTTGCTGATGGGTGAATATTTAGGCCCATCACACATCACAAGTATGCTGATCTTCCACATAATAAGCATACTTTTGCATAGGCACAAATGTAAATAGAGTTGAATTTGAGTATCAGAATCTAGAAGGGAATTAAGACACTGAGGGCATTAAAGAAAGGTATGTTTCATGATCTTCTGTTTAGGTGAGTCTGTGAAGCAACAGCTTTACTTTGTCAAACAAACAAACAAACAAACACAAAGCCACTAAAAACCTACCAATGCAAACCCAGAAAATTTCATATTTTGTTTATGGTGCTTGCCTGGCAGCATTTCCTTTCTGATCTGTAAAACCAAGCAAACTACAATCAACCAAATTTGGGTGCTCTGTCACAGTGAGATAAGATGCCAGGACTGAAGGTGAGATTTTTTTGGTTTTTACAGACTTTGCCTATAAATTAGTAAAACGGGTTCATTTTCTTTTGGAGACATTTTCTTTTTCTACTTTTTAATCTTGTGTCATATTCAGATGTATCCTAAAGATTCTTACGAAAGAGGGAGACAATCAATTAATATTCTATCATCAGATGGCTACTCTCTGAATATGAAACATTGCGCAGAAGACAAGAGAACTAGATAGGAAACAGAAACTGTTTCCCTTTGTAATGTTTTAGGTGAAGCTGCAAATTGAATGAGAAGTCTAACTGCATGATTATATTCAGATGCTAGGCAAACAGACTTTAAGTCCCTTTGAATTGCATTTGAAACCCCCCTAAACTTGTTTCCCAGATCCCAAGACAAAGACGTATGGTATATGTCTAACAGTGTGATTTTGCTGGCAAGAAAAGTACTAATAATTAAGTTCCTGCACATGGTGAATCAAAGATCACCGGAGATGCTTTCAGCTTACTTTTCTGTGTGCTGAAGATGTGTAATGAAACATACAGAAAAAATAATCCCTCTTTAATCACTGAATTGCAACTATCCATATGAAAAGTGCCAAGTGCTTTCACCACAGGAGAATGTCTTTGATTTACCTACTAGATGATATAGCTCTAGCAATGTCAACTCCCTACTTTGAACAACAAATGTACTTGGATCTGACCAGCTGGAACATCTCTTTGGGAAAGAATATCTGTTTGGCACTTGCACTTCCCAGACACTTGTTAAAAATCTAGAAATTATTTACAGACTATATATGTTCTACTCTGGAACAGATATTTCTTCTGATGCATTAAGATCTTTAAGATCTCAAGCTCTTAGTATACAGAATTTTAAAGTTGTGGGTATGTAGCTTCTAACACTTTATAAGTAACCACTCTTTAGTGCCAAATTCTTGAAACTCTGTTTAATGTCCTTTTTCAAGGAAAGATTTTAGCAAGAACATCCAATCTGTAGGAGATGTACCTAGAGAACACAATATACACATTGTTTGATATCTCTTTAGACTAAACTATTAGAGAAGACACAGGATCCTCCAAAGAGGGCCAAGCAAGACAGAGAGGGATGATGAAGATGAAGGAGGGATGAAGCACTGTTTTTTTGGAACCACCAACCCAATTCAGGGAGGCATGCCTAGGGAAGGGCCTGAGGGCAGTCCGCAGGATGGACAGTTTTTGGGCTAGGTGCAACCATGATGTAATAGATATGATAATTAACCAGTATTATAAAATTGTAGCACTTAATCTGTGTGCTTGTGCTAAATGTATTTTATGCACCTTAAGGCCTTAATAAGGACCTGCTCTCTCCCTTACTTTAACAAACTCTCCAGAGAATTTGTCTTTGATTTTAGGCAATACTTCAAAATCTTAAATAATATCAATCTGAAGAAATAAGGGAAATCCATGATTAAGGCTGTCATCTGATACTTCTTATATTCTGTAGAAGGATTAGTAGGATTTGAGAAGTATGTGTATATATATATGATGTTAAACATATACTGTGAGACATCTCATACAGAAATATTCCTGAAAGCCAAGAATACAGCACAGAAAAATTTGTTGAGCATTTCAGGTAGAGTTGAGGCTCTCTGAAGACTCCATGTTTTGACTTAATGCTTGAGTGGGTGGTTTCTGAAGTACTTGAATGTGACAACAATCAAATATTTAAATGTGGGCTTACTCACAGATGCATCTGAAATGGAGGGTAGCCAATGGGTGATTTCTCCCTTTCTGTTAGTAATGGCTTTAAATAGTAATTTAGGATTAAAAAAAAAAGAAAAAAAAAGAAAAAAAAAAAAAAAGAAAAGAAACCATATCTTATCCTGTACCAACTAATTACCTTATTGACATGGCACGTATGAACATGTTGTGATCTGACCCCACCGTTTTCCCTGTGTACTGATTTCACTGTGTCCAAAACATCAGAGAAACTTTTCCTCTTATTATTTCATTTTCTAATGTGTGTGGTAAGAACAGCTTTTGAGATAGAAAGTGAACTTAAAGCATTATTATTTAGATTTTCTGGAGTTGTGGTAGTGGTGCTACCTGAATGAGACAGTGATTTTCAGTTGTCATCTGCACTTTCCTGGGGAAAAAAGTCTCTTTTCAAGTTGGGAATTTTCATGTTTGCTTTCTGTTTGAAAGAGAATTTTTTTGAAACTCTGCTGTTTCATAAATTAAGATGGTAGACCATCTACCATTACATTTTGTGCTGGTAAATGTTTCCCACTGCTTTTGTTGTTCAACCAGAAAGCTGCATTTCTTCATCCATCATGAGGGCAGAGTTGAGGTTAGGTCAAACGGTGCGTGCAAAGTGTTTTTCAGCTTTTGTTTAAGCAAGCTTTAGCTATTTCTGCAGCTGATTTAGAGTTCTTTGATCTGTCTCATTCACTATAAATATAGAGAAGATGTAACCATGATCAAGGCTGCAAATAAAATATGCTGACCTTAGTTACCTCTGGGCTAAAATAACAAAGGGATGCAGGAAAGGAAAGAAAGCAGGAACAATGAATTAAAGAATCTGATTCTTCATTTACTTATGCCAGCTTGTTCCAGTAGAGTCCGTGTATTTCAGTAAATTTACTTCTGATTTACTGTGGTTTGTGAGAGAGCAAAAGCAAGCTTCATATAGTTGCAAAGAAAACTAAAAGGAAACGTGATTAGTGTTCTGCATTTCTCATGTACTACAAGCAAGTTAGATTAAATACATTACAATAGATTGTAATGTATTTAACAAGGAAACAATTGGATAAAAGTCTGTTCATGAAACCTAGAATCTATAGGATAACGTGTGATTTAGTGAAAAACACTCCTGTGTGAACAGTGAGCCCATTCATTGTCCTCTGCAGCTCTCATTCCCTGTTGCTGTCAGACAGAGAATAGTCCAGCACAATGGTAAATTTTTAACATGACAATTTTACTTTCTTCCATTTCTTCATGTAGTTTTTCATTCCTGAAAAAAAATTTGCTAATGTTACAATGTTTCACCAAAGATGCAAATTTTTATTCTTTGGAAAAGCCCTTTTTATAGCTTTGGGGTGTCTGGTAGGAAATATTGGGGAAACAGGTTGAATAGAAGACCCAGTGCCCTTTTGGAGAATGGAAAAAAACCTCAACAACGAAAGTTTTAAAGGATCAAAAACACATTTAAAATTCATCAGGCTCTATTAGTACAGAAATCAGTGGTCTAAAATGTAATGCAGTTGAGGTTTTTTATAAGGTAAATGAGCTATTCTGATCCTATGGGGAGATGTAAGGGCTCACAATATGTTATCAAGTCCATATAGTCCCATTCAGTCACTAGAATGGTTCTTTTGGTTTGTTCCCCTCTGTATCTCAACCTAGAGGGGGCAGATTCCTCTTCCTTCAATGCCAACAGCTTTTTCTAAAATTGTTTTCCCTTCTTGTTCAACACTGACTCCTTTATATTCATATTCCTGTTTTCTACTAGATTCTGAAAAGGTTTAAGTGATTTATAATTAAAATAATTTACATCTCAAAGCCAGTTAAAATGGTAAAAAAAATAAAAGAGGAAAATAGGAAAACCTATTTTCCAAATTCCAGCTTCTTAAACACAGAAGAGGTATTTTCAAGAAGCATTTTCAACACTCAATAAAAGGAAATTGTGGGTCCTCAGTATGCATCTTCTGAAAAAATAAGTCAAAGACTCCCAATAATTCTTGTTTATGAGGATTAAGCAATAATATTTTAAGTGATAGGAGTTGGATTAATTGTTTTTTTGCACATATCAGTCTTTGATTTCAAATTAGTTGTGTAGGCTGCCTGTCTAATCAGTCAATATGTGGGATTGTGAGACAATATCTATAATCTGATTACACTGTGTTAACCTGTGAAGCACCCCCAAGATGCATTTTAACCGTGATGGTAACAACTATAGTAACAAAATTAAATTCAGTAAATGGAAATTAGAGAGGAAAAGTTTGTGGTGTAGATATTTTCTGAAGATTTTTTTTCTCTCCATGTGCAGGTTCAGAATATGTAAGTAACAGAGAAGCATTCTGAATGTTCCACATGTGCCTTGAGCAATGATCACAACAGCTTGCTTTGTTAAGTGTAATGTTCAATAAGACAACTTTTACCTCAGTCAGTTAATAGTTCTTGCAGGCTCTGAATATGCAAAATGTTTAACAGCTGCTTGTACATTCTTAAAGTTCTTGAAGCACATTGTATTCTGCAGAGTTAAGAGTCACGCGAAAAAGAGGAAATGAGAAAAACTGAAATTTTGACCATGACCACTATTGAGTGTCCACAGTTCTTGGAGATGTTCTTCTTACCGTGGTAAACATGGAGCCAATGTTTACCATGCAGTAGCACTGCCTCAATTTGGCATGACAGAAACTCTCTCAATAAAGGTCAAATTCAGGCTTTATCTATGAGAGAGCTTATCTTTGGAAAAGATGTTTATTATTGAGGAAAGGTTGTTAGATGATAAATTATCACTTTCCTATGTAACCCATTCCAAAGGGTAAATGACATTGGGACTTCCAAAAAAGAAACACTTCATTTTGAATTTATTCAGCTTTTACATACAGTTCTATTATCCCTTTTCCTATTTGATCACAGCTGATTGCTGTGATCTCCTCCTGGTATATATGCTCGGGAATTCCTTGCAAAACTTCGGAAATTTGAGTGTAAATAAAAGAATTATGTTTATTTTCAGAAAGTGCTGATATTGGCTCTGTCTAGACTGTTAAGCAAGTACTTTCTGCACTTAGGCTATGTTCCAAATACAAAGAGGAAAGTTGGGGGCATAGCCAAAGAGAAACCTACAGTGTGCTTCAATAGATCCAGACTGGATCAATCAAAACTAAGACTTCTGGGCACACTGAACAGCATACTTACCCTGTTGAATGTTTGCAATCAATAAATCCTAAGCCTTGTATTTAGTATTCACTGGAGAGGAACAACTTAAGAACACTAATTTGTTCCTTCATGGAATATTGGAGTTGCATGATGAAAAAAGCCACTGGAATGTTTACTTCTGAGATCTATCAGCTTTTTTTCAGTTGAAATGCTGATGCTTTTGTTTTCCTTACTGAAGTGTTCCAGCTCATAAATACTATGTACCTATCAAACCTAGTTTTTGAACAGAATTGATGTCTACTTTTTATATTCAATATCTCTTATGTTGTCTAGACTGAAGGCAGACTTACATCCTTAAGGCATCTGTAAACTCAGTATAGGTTCTTTCGCCATATCTGGGAAAGATTTTGATATGTCACTGTAATTTTAAGGGATTTGATGCCAATCTATCTTAAAGATACATTTCATCTGTTTAATAGAATCAACAATTTCCTAATCATGATAAATAATTTAAAAAAAAATTTTATGAAATAAAATATAATGATAAAAAATTTTACCAGAGGGAATATAACTATAGGATATAGGTAGATGAAACAATTGTTTTGTCTGAAGATTAGAAGAAGAGAGACATAAATCAAAATATCTAAAATTCTGAACAGGGTCTGACTACATACAGTATCTTAAATGCTGATTTGGTTTTCTGCATGGCTACACTATGAATTTAATTTCTTTCCTGTGTGTCTTTCTTGATTTCTGATCTTGTGCTCCAGAAGCAAAACAATGTTTAAAAAGTTCATCTTAATGAGCCCTGTTATTCAACACTATTTACTTTCCATACCTAAACACTTTTCTGAGAGCAAATAATTTTGGATAATAGATACTGTTAACTGGTGATTTCCCTGCAAGTGTCTTATTAATTTTACCTGGCTGAATATTAAGTGTAACATTTGTAAATTGATGTAACATTAGTAATACAATTTATAGATGAAATGTTTTTACCTTGGGCAAAATATAGCCATGGGCAACAACTTGGTTGGAACTCAGTAGTTAAAAGGAGGAAATAATTTTCTTTGAGTATGGCCAGGACACAGGGACTATTGCATTATGTTTGTGAGCAGAGCTATTTGGAAAACTAAGTGCCTCTAAATATTCATGGCCTCAGATTAATATTGCATCAAAAAATGACAGACATTTCTGGCTGTTTCACTTAGACAGAAATACTAGACATTGCCAAGGTTAAAACAAATTTAGTTCTTCCTTTTTCATTTACTTAGTGAAAAGTATGTGACTTTGATGCTAATGCAGTGCAATAAAAATGAAATCAGCTACAGTCTCCTGATGCCAGTGGACTACTATGCAAACACTATGGAACCATCTACCACAGTAAAAATAGAATCAGTTTCTTAACTTTAAGAAAAAGACATTGACCTTGTTGAGTCTTTGTAACAATTAAATGATGTATAAAATGCTTATAGTGCACAGACAGAATATGTACAGTGCATCTGCCTATTATTATATTGTTCTCAGAAGTGGCTAGAAGCCTATCAAGCATGGAAATGAAGGGATGGACAATATGTAAGAGGAAATCGGGTTAGAAATAGCATGCAACTCCTTTACTTCTATTTTTTTTCCTACTCTTCAGATTCCCCAGATGCCCAAACAAGACTCTGTGATTAGTTTTAAGGGTAGTTAAAAGGACTTTGAAAAATCTTGCTAAAGTAAACAAGGATATCACTGTGTCTAAAATTTGCTGAAATCCTTTATAATGTACTCATTATTGTAAAATTAAAATATTTTTCTACATTTTTTTATGGGACTAGGAGAAATCAGACAAGATGAGGGCAGGAAGAAATAGTTTGGGGGTTTCAGTAAAGTCGAGTTCCAGGTTGAGAACCATATTGGATGCTTTGAAGCAGCAAGCTTATGGAATGAGGCAGAAGTAGGTAGGAGTTACCTGCTAGGTGTATATGTGGCCCCACACAGAGATGGACTTGAAAAGCAGAAGTAATCATCTGGAAAGATAATTAACAAACAAGGAGTCTGACAGCAAAAGAAAAAAAAAAAAGCATAGCAAATCAAGATGAGGGTCCTGATCCGGCAATATTAAGTGCATGTTTAACTATACCCTTGGGACGTGTTGGATTTATAGGAAATACTCACATAAATAAGGTGAACCGTCTGCAAAGTTGAGGCAAAGGGCCAAAGCATCTGTCCTCAATCTTATAATACAGTGATGCAAAATAAATTACCTGAAAAATAATGGAACCTTTAATTCCAGTACTCTGAGCCTTTAATTCCTCAGTGTATTATATGTGGATTCATTACAGTATATGCACTGAGTCTATTTAAACAGCTAATACAGCATGTAAAATAAACTTTTCTGATGTAGGAAATACATTCTCTTTCTAAGTGAAAACTGAACTCATTCTATTTCATAATCTGGTTTATGTCTTCCACATGACCCAAGTGATTAAGGCCAAGTGGAATATATTTTTTTGGTAATACTTGCTGTAATAGTCATGGGTTTAGTTTGTATAAATGTGAATGTCATTACTAATGAGGGAAAAGAATTTTGTTTTTAAGCAGAAATTGTCCTTTTAAGTGAAGGTTGAAGAAACTGTGCAATAATTTTTGCATAATGATAGTACCTAATCTTGATTTCTCTTGTTGGACAGTAGTGTTCCATACAAAAATCATTGGGGATCATATCTATGGCTGGCAAAGACGATGCAGTTATAGCTTATTAGCCTAGAGATAATATTAGTATCGGGTGCAAATCTACCTGAAGGTCAAACCTGGAACAAAATTTGAAGGAGATTCTCAGAGAGAAGCTTTTGATTAATTATTTAGGAAGGATTCAAAATACTTTTCCTGGAAAAAAGCAAAAGTTGAATGCTAGACAGATGTCTCAGGTACTTAATACATGCTGTGACTGACTTTTTCAGTGAAGCTGAACTATTAGAAATGACAGAAAAATGGTCAGAAAAATGACATTTCTTTTCCTGGAATAGCAGGTATAAAAGGGGCTTGAGCTGCCTGGATATCTTATAGAGTGCTAAACTTCAGAGTTTATAAAGAAGGCGTTTGAAAAATCAGCAGATAATTCCAGTGTATGTGCCATTATGTTGTTGTTGGATACAATGGAAAATTCTGGTCCAGAGAGGAAGTGGGGCATAATGGGCTGAGCTTAATAGCATTTGTTTACATTATATCATCTGTTTTATACAGATTTTGACAGTGTTGCTGAGACTGTAATCTTCAATATCCAGACTTGAACCCCTTCAACAGCGTCAGAGATACAAGTGCATGCATTTTGGTTTTTTTTACTTTTTGCAGTTCCTGGACATCTGAGGCTTCCATTTTCTGCTGGCTTCTTTCTTTTTATTGCCTTTTTTTAGTGTGTATTAGGCTAGAGTTATTGCTGGCTTGCTCTCTCACCTCATTGCTCACCTTAGGCCTTTGCAATCCTTCGAGTCCTTTAAAATTTTATTTCCATTTTCATCAGGTGCTGGCTCTTTTCCATACTCTGGCATTTTAGTTATTCAGGGATGTACACTGTAAGCCAGCTTACATAGTTTACTGTCGCAGCCTGATATTCAGAGTTTGCAAGGAGTTTAACTGTTTACATTCATTTTTAGCAAGTGCTGATGGCTAATATCTGTTCTTCTGTTAAATGGTGAGAAAATTGATACTTTACCTTTCCCTTCCTAATTTTTATCCTGAATCCCAAAGGCTCTGCTTTATGTTCTGGGTTAATAGCCCTTCAAAATTTTAATTTAGAAATCATCTGGGGATTTGGACAGAAACCTGGTATAATTCAGTCTGGGCTGGCATGCCTATGTAGTGGAATACCTGCCCTAGAAACACACTGCAACACAGTCTACCTGGTCCCACAACTAAGGTGGTGATATTGGTCAGCACAGATGAAGGAGTAAGGAGATAGTCTTACACACGGAGACTCCCATGAAGATATTTTTGAGATCTTGAGGCATATCAGGTAAAATTTAAGCTTTGTGAAGATAGTGGGGAAAAAAGGCCTGTGGTATAGGCTAGATTTGATCTGTGTTGTGGAAAATCCCTTACTGATAGCTAAACTTCACACAGCCACACACTCTCCCCTGGTAGGATGGGAAAGAGAATATGGCTAAAAGTGAGAAAACTCATGGATTCATATAAGGACAGTTTAATATATAAAGCAAAACTTGCACCAAGAAACAACTGAAATAGGGTGTTCACTCACCAATTCCCATGGGCAGGCAGGTGTTCAGCCATCCCCAGGAAAGAAAGGCTCCATCACATGTAACAGTGACTTGGGAAGACAAATGCCCTTACTCCGAATGAGTCCCCCGTCTTTTTTTTCCCCCCAGCTTTATATGCTGAGGGTGACAACATACGGTATGGAATATCCTTTGGATCAATGTGGTCATCTGTTCTGGCTCTGTCAATTCCCAGATTCTTGTATACCCTCAGCCTCACTGTTGGTGGGGTAGTGTGAGAATTAGAAAAGGTCTTGATGCTGTGGGACAGGTCTTGATGCTCAGGAACAGCTAAAACATTTCTCTGTTATCAAATTCAAAACAGAGCTCTACTCCAGTTACTGCCAAGAAAATTTACTCTGTCTCAGTTAAGGCCTGTACAACCTGATATTAGAAGACTTAATATGAATTTTGAAAATTAGAGGGAGAACACGGCTATGATGTCCAATAGCCTCATGACCACTTACCTTACATATATAAATATTTTTATATATATATATATATATATAAATAGGAAAGGCTATTTTTCTTGTTTAACATACTAAGAACAGAAACACTGATTTAAGTTCACTCTGAAACGAGGTTCACAGCTGGTTTTGGGCAAGTCACTTATATTACATTCTGCAAGTTACATTCAAAGGTGCCTTTGCTAGCATAGGGATCAGGGGCAAAGTGCTGATTTCACTGACGAATTCTGCCCAAGCTCATTTGACCTGAACTGGTTCCTTCTGAGATAGATTTTGATATGTAAACAAATCCATGACTTTTGACCAAGGTAATTCACCAATTCCCTGGAAAATTAAAAACTTCATTCTAGATCTTCTCATTTTTCCCACTTATTACTGAAAAATAGTAACACTGAGTTTCTTATTTGAATAGTTCATAAATTACAGAATCACAGAATACACTGAGTTGGAAGAGACCCACAAGGATCATCAAGTCCAACCCTTAGCCCTGCACAGGACCATCCTCAAGAGTCACACCATGTGCCTGAGAGCATCATTCAGATGCTTCTTGAACTCTGTCAGGCTTGGTGCTTGACCACTTCCCTGGGGAGCCTGTTCGAGTGTCCAGCCACCCTCTGGGTGAAGAACCTCTTTCTAATATCCAATCTAATTAGGGGCAATGTGTGTTTTTTTCCCTCTCTACTGAAGGCTAAGAGGAAAAGAGCATGTTGTCTCAGCATTAGGTGTTAGGCTTTGAATTTCACACTATGAAAAATTACCTCTGTGTGGTATTCTTTTATCAGATTCTGGAAGCTCTGATAGACCCTTAAAATTAACATCTGAATTCCTGTAAACTTCACTACTTCTGTCAAGCAGTTTAAAAACATTGTTGATACAGAGGCTTATTAATTACTAGTATAGTCTTTGTAATTGCCTAGTCTAGAAATTGATGAACAAAGTCATTCCAGAAAGCAATCAATTTGAAATCTAATTTGTTGGTGAAATGAACCATATAAACAAAATGCCACTTGCAGTTTGACTAAAATGAGATGTGCTTAACGAGCCTATCATCATCTGTAATATTCATCATGATGGGTCACAGTTACAAAAAATGTCATAAATCTCAACCAATGCACATAAAGCTGAAATATAAAATTGTATTCTGAAAAGAATAAAACATAAAACAGATGGCTGCCCCATGGTAACATCCTTAAGTTTCACATGTTCTACTCATTGACTTTTGGGCAGATGAACTGAAACCAAGTAGGGAACAGGGGGTAAAGCAGGTGTCCTTTCCACAGTGTATTTTACGTTATTATCCATATTGGAAGTTAACACTGACTAGGGAGGCAGAAGTTCTAGATTTGAGTGACCAGACATAAGCCCTTTTGGAGTAAAGTGATTAACAACTTTTCTGTCTTTATTCTGAATAGCTCTAGAGTCAATTATTCAAAGCAAAAAATAGATTATTGCAGGCAACATGGTGGAAGCTTGAGGACTTTCCAGATTTATTTTTATTTTTATTTTTTTTAATTAGTAGTGATGAATAAGAGTTATAAGTAAAAAACATGAGATGATTGGATACTAAAAAGACACTCAAGGGGCTAAGGAACTGACCTCCCTTAGATAATATGAAATCTAGTTTCTATTTCTTCCATGCTTAGCTAACCAGACAGCATGTCTCCTCCCTTCTGACTTATGACCCTACTTTTCCTTGGAAGGTCTAAACCAAGAAATCTGCAGTTACAGCTTTAACATTTAGTATTGGATGATTGGATATTTCCCAGAAATTCCTTTTTAGACAATTATTTATTAAAAGATATCTGAAAGTCCAGGAAAAATGCTTTAATACAAACATACTTTCTTGTAAGTAGTGGGGGAGCAGAATCCTGTATTTTAAACTTTTCATGAAGCTCCAGAAGAGGGAAAAAAAATATTCAAGAAAATGGAAGGAAAGAGAGGAGGTAAGATGTATTTGCTACATATTCATTGTCTTCTATGACAGATATTTATATGTAAATGGTTGTGTGTCCATGGATGTGTGCTTATATAGATGTATATGTGTGTTCTATATGGGGGCGTACATGTAGAAATATAATATATACTTACATACATATGCATGTGCTGAAAGAGAAAGAGGTGTGAGAACTCTGCTGAAGCTCTTTGCTCTGTGGAAAGACAAGACTTGTTCTTTTGATGTATCAGCTATAAATAAAACATATGCAATTTTGTTGATACTTTTCCCCCTTTTTTCTTATTATAGGATTGGGAAACAAAGGAAAACATCTTAGGTAGGGGGCTGGATTGTGGTCTTATAGTAATATAAATTTATTGGTTTCATTTCAGTTATTCCAGATGAAAACAGCACAACAGAATCAATCCCCTAATCGCTGAAGTGTTACCTGACGGTTTTTAAGATATGAAGAGTCTATTGATTTTTGCTGTCAGAGGACAGTATCTTAAAGTAGTGTGTTTATGTAAGTGAGAGATAATGGCAAATTAAAATCAGTACTGCAAAAATATCTTTCTTTTTGCCCAGACAGATGTTTGTCAAGGAAAAAATAAATATCAGAATAAGGGAGAAACGTTTTTTTGGCTGGACTTATTCTTTTCTCCTGCCTGTACTGCCAAACCCCCATTTTTCAAGAGCATACTGACGAGTATGTGGATTAACACAGCAAAGAAAGAACTACTCCTATCAGATTAGCTCTGGCAGAAAGCTGTATGAGTGATGCCACCCTGCCTCTGGTACCTGAGCCAGCCAGGGCCCTCAGAGGTATCTTATTCCACTTGGGGCCCCATGTAGAGAAGGCTTGACTCGGTGCACTTAGGAGATGGATTTGATATTGAGCCTGGTGAGCTTCCCAAGCCCCAGCAGTTGAGACCAATTAGAGCCTTTTCAACAGAGATAGTCCTTGTGTGGGGAGTGCAGCAGGGCATCTGTAGGTGACCCATTATAAACAACCCCCTGCTGTGCTCTGACAGAACAAAGTACTAGTTTCCTAACGTGCAAGGTGCACTGCCAGCCTTACATAGCCAGATTTATTTGAAGGAAGTGGTACGATTAGCTTTTTAATTTGGAAGAGAGTTCTTGAGGAGACAGTTTTGTAAATTGTTGAATCAATTAACTTTTCATAGGAAAACTGAGTTTTGGAGAAATATTTAATGTAATCAATGAACAGTTATAATAATTTTTTTTCAAATTTCTAGAAATCATTATGCCTACTTAATATTTCAATAAGAGCTCTGCTGACATATAATGGTGTTTGAAATCGGCCTATTTGTCTTTTGGCTATTTTATCACCTAGTGAAGTACTGGGAAAGGTATTTATTTACTTTCCTTAGGATTTCTGCCTCATATCCTTTAAAACAGACTCAGAGGCTAGGGAGAAATTTGTCTTCAAATGAAAAAAATTATAAGAATGTAAAACTCTGCCCAGTAGGGTTGGAGCCAAAGAAGATCCTGCTTGAAAAGCTTAGTTAACATTATCTTGTATAGGAAAGTTTAAAAGTGAATTGACAAAAATAATCTGTCTTTAAAACTATTTTTCTTCACTAAAAAGGAAATCTTCCTTCATGGATTCCTAAAATCTATATTTTCTGCAGGTACAGCTCACTTCTCAGATGCAAATCCTCAAGGCAGCTGGTGGGCAGCTGAAGGCTCAGCTGAAGCCCAACCATAAATAAGTAGAGCTTTAAATGGTTTCAGCAGCATTGTCTCTTCTGTTTGTGTTTATTGAACACTGTAATCACTGCTGCTTGGCTAAGATTGCAAATGAAAAAACTGAGGAGTCAAGATTTTTTTTTGTTGTTTGTTTGTTTTTTTTTTTGTTTGGGGTTTTTTGTTTGTTTTTCCTTCTATTTCTGTGTTTTCTGCTGAAATTGATAAGGTTTTACAATGAGAGGAAATCAGTAGAACAGTGGAGCAGAATTGTTCATTTTATGTAAGTGAGAGATGATCCTCAAATGATTCCACTAAGTGAAGACTAAATAAAGGAATTTCCTGTCCTGAAAGCAGGAACTTAATTAGACTAATTTCTGTTTCTAGCTTTCTTGAGCAAGTTCTCTAATTTTTGAGGAATAATTATGCTGAAATTATTTCTTGCATGGGATAATTCATAATTATAACAGCTATGGAAATAAACAGTTTTGTTTAATTTATGCTAGGAACAAGGACATCAGTGGCAGATAGACAGATATCAGATATCAGAAATACACCATCACTCTGGTAGAGGCAATTAAAGCTTTTCCTAAAGTACACGAGAGCAATTTATGTGCATTAGTCCATCCTTTCCTAATTTAGGGTTTATGATCCTCGTAATATCAAGATATATGAATCTCAAGGATTATGCATGTCCTTGGATCAAATTTCTCAATAGTCAATGAAGTGTAACAATTAATTATAATAAATAATGCAAGTATAACTCCATGACAAAAGGCTGGGTCAGTAACTGAATAAAATGGACAAGCCTTTTACTAAGTTTGTTTAATATGCAGCAATATAAGAACAAGGAATTTACTACAAAGAATTATAGGTCCATCTAACATGAGAATGAGAAAAGAAACTTTAATGTTCACAATGTTTTTCCTTAGATGTTGAAAACGTATGCTGGTTTTGGCTGGGGTACAATTAATTTTCTTCATAGTAGCTACTATAGGGAAATGTTTTGGAATTGCACTGAAAACAGTGTTGATAACACAGAGATATTTTTGTTACTGCAGAGCAGCACTTACAGAGCCAAGGCCTTTCCTGCTCTTTGTACCGCCCCACCAGCAAGGAGACTGGGGGTGTACAGGAATTTGGGGGGGGATGCAGCTGACCCAAGCTGACCCAAGGGATATCCCATACCATAGGACATGATGCTCAGCATATAAAGCTGGGGGGAAAAGGAATGGAAGACACATTCAGAGTGATGGCACTCGTCTGCCCAAGTCACTGTTACATACGATGGAGCCCTGCTTTCTTGGGGATGGCTGAACACCTGCCTGCCCATGGGAAATGGTCAATGAATTCCTTGCTTTGCTTTGCTTGTGTACATGGCTTTTGCTTTACCTATTAAACTGTTTTTATCACAAACCATGAGTTTTCTCACTTTTGACCTTCTAATTCTCTTCCCCGTCCTAGAAGGGGACGAGTGCAAGCAGCTGTGTGGGGCTTGGTTGCCAGCTGAGCTTCAACCATGACACAAGGTCATATAGTATGCCTGAGATAATTTTGTCCTTTGGCTAGGTTAACCTCCAGCATGTCATGCACCAAATGGCATCATAGCCCTTGCTTTACCTCTCAGTAGTACTGGTTATAAAGTGAGCTTTAGCATCTGCTTTCAGTGTGTGATCAGGGTAAGCCCTGAGTTTCAGTTGCCTTAATCATTTAGCTTGCATTCAAGTGGTGATGGTGAGGCTTCTCATATTGGAATATGTGTCTGCTCAATAGAACTCTGCACATCATCCATAATGGCAAAAAATCCAAACTTCCTCTTGTAATTTCTGTTCTTTGCTCATCAGTTCTTGTGTTTGTATGCAATACTTATGAAGTCTGTCCATAGAAGTGCTTGACACATCTGTACATGCCAAAACTGCAATATCCAATGTCAGTAATGGCATGAACATGAAAGAGAGCTTATTCCATTTTCAACACGCTTTAATTAAAACAATACCTAAAGATACCTGTCCAGAGGTCCAGTTGTTTTTGTGTATCACAAAATACATAAACAGATACTGCACCTGACATATCAGTGCTGAGGGGAGAGTCTCCGAATGAAGTCTTTACTGAAATAATGGAACACAGTTGCTACCTAAGCAAAATAATATTTGTTGTTATCTTTTTTTCTGGCTGATCCAAAAATTGTCTTTAGATAGTCTCCTTCTATACAGTAATTGCAAGTTTCAAGTAAGTAAAGGTCTGAATAGGAAGTGAGCTCAAATTTTCTAGAGACCAAAGGGTGTTTTTCTAGCTTATTAGTAATCTTTTCAACCCATTTAGCCTTATGACCCTCACTGTAGCTAGAACAGAGACATTCATTGCAATCAGCAACTTGAAATTTTGAGATGCTGTGTGCTTTAAAACACCTGCTGGTTCATGGCAGTTGTAGATGCCTTTTTAATGTTTTATTTATTTTCTAGTAGTTTTAAGCAGCCCCAACAAAGACTAAAATCCTCCTATGTCTTCCTTTTCACTGACAGAGTCATGAACTCCATCATACCAAGGATAATACATTTAGAGACTAAATCAACTAGTACTGTAGCACAAAGTATTATGTCACTTTCTGTCTCCAAGTGCTGTACTCTGAAGAGTTCCCAGTGGAAAGCTTTGCATTAAGACTAAATCTCATGGTAGCCCTTGTACTCTGGCAGTGCTAGACAGATTCAGATGCCTCCTTTGTAATGGGGAAGGTTTATTAGCCTGGGGTGTCCTGGAAAAAAGGCTTGTTATGGAGACACGACTTCTCTCACACAGAAGTGCTGTGTGGCAGGTGGAGTTTGCACCTGGAATTTGTGGATTGTTTAATCAATGGACATGGAAACAGGCTAAATCATGGTTCGTTCTCTTCTCCTTTCTGTGTCACTTGTTTAATGGATATTATGCTACTCCCTGCTTTGATGCTGTCTGTATTCACAGCAGTGAATGTTTGCATGGACTTTTGTTCTCTAGGTACGTGAAATCGTCTCTATTATTTCACTGGAGAGCATCAATGACGTGCTCCTAATCCATACAGATACACATTGTATTTAAGGCTTTTAAAGCTGGCAGTATCATGTATATGCAGAAATGCTTTAAGTATGAAGAAAATAAAACTTGGGAGTTCTGTCTAAAGACATATATTGGCCTTCTGGGACTAATATTCCAGGCTTCATCTACAAAATAGCAGTCTGTTGATCTTGAATCCTTCTTGAAATCTGATTTTTCACTTGCAAAAGCAGAGCCACTGTTCTGTTTTATTTATAGACTCTAGGGAAGGTCACAAAAATATAACTGAAAAAAAAAAAAAAAAAGAAAAAATTTTCTACTTGCAAGTCACTTTTGATTAACTTTCTCCCAGATGCAAATCAGTGCCAGTATTTGTTTACTGAAAATATAAGCAACAAATCATTGTGCTTTGAAATATTGATTTCAAAGTTATTTTTCTGAATAGGTTCTGGAAACACACACATATAGATATGAGGCCTTCTAAACTGAAAATAGAAGACTGAATTTTCAGACTGTGTTCATGTAGATAAAAGAGTAGCCAAAGATGACCTGAAGTTGTTCATGTCTATAACTTTGTTATAAACAAACAAAAAATGTGTGAGCTTTCATGCTTACAAGGTACATGTCTAAGGAAATCTAGCTGTGTTGTATTCAGTTCACAGTCAATCTATTCTTTACCTGTTGCCTAAGTGCATTATGGATTCACAAAATATTTGGGAGTTAGATAACTTATTCCTTTGAGGTTCTTTCAGCATTCAGCTGGTAAGTAGCATATTGTATTCCCTGAAATGCTTTGTGCTTTGGGATCTATTTTGAAAGGGTTTAAAAAGATCATTCAGCAGTCTAAAGTATACAGATTTTCCACACTTTGTATTTATATCTTGTGTATGCAAAAACATATTGGATCTTTATCTACACTAATTTATATACATATATATATATATATATACATATAAATGTATATCTAAATTATTTACTCAAGCCCCAAAATTGACTCAGTATAAAGCCAGGAGAAGAACTGATGTCTCCTAATTTTAATGGCACTTCTCTCTTCAGTGAACTACACATTAATAACCTCTGACTTAGCTTCAGTATTTGTTATTAAGCAGACAACATTGAACAAGATTACTCAGTCTAAATTAGATCTGATTTCCTAACATGTCCTGTCATTAGATACTATTGCATAAATAGCCAGTTGCACTTTTAGCCACAAAGATAATTCAAAGTGTACAGATCTTAAATGCTCATGAATCTTTCATAATGGAGATAAAAAATAAGTCTTCTATTAAAATTTTATTGTAGTGAAGAGGTGATTTTTAAAAAACTGATTCTCTTAATCATTCTTACTCCAGAATATGTTTCTAGCTTGATTTAATATAAGGCAAATTATAAATTCAATGTTTTAGCTCAGAGATTCTGCTAGCTCTCTATTTGCTTTCAAAACATGTTCCAAGGTTTCTAAAGTGGTTTGGCTGATGTACCTTCACTGTTGTTTTTAAATCTTCACCTCACTGCAACATCTAAAGCATGTAAGTGAATACATTTACTCTAATAGGCACATTTAGCAGATAATAGGCTTGACATGATGTCCTTAAGTAGAAGATGTTCAGAGTTGGTTATTCAACAACATGACCTCATGAGACACAATTTAAAAGCAACATTTTTACCCTAGTTGAGCGTGCATTCATAATTTAGGTTGTTTTTGCTACAAATGCAAATGCTATTCTTTAATAATCTGACACTGTAAAATTATTTAGTCTGAATTGCTGTACATATGTATTAGAGCTAACCCTTAGGTTAGGTTGCTTGAAATTGCTAATAGTCCATATGGAAACAGTTTTATAAATATTAGTTTTAGAAAACTGATTTTATCATAGAATCAGAGAATGTTTGGGGTTGGAAGGGACCTTAAAAATCATCTAGTTCCAAACCCTCTGTGAAGGTTAGGGACACCTTCCACTAGACCAGGTTGCTCAAAGCCCATCCAACCTGGCCTTGAACACTGCCAGGAATGGGGTATCTACAGCTTCTCTGGATAACCTGTTCCAGTGTTTCATCACCCTCACAATAAAGGATTTCTTCCTGATATGAAATCGAAGTCTACTCTTTTGTCACTTCAAAGGCATTACCCCTTTATCGTTCAGCAAGTCCTTCAGCTTCACTTTTAAGCCCTCTTTGTCAGCTTGGCCTATGACGGCCGATGCTCCTTCCTTCCTCTGACAGATGGATCCCATTAGCCTCTAATAAAACACAGTTCTCAAAGTGAGTCCAATGGTCTAAGTACCCTAACCCAGAAATTAAGTAAAAATTTCCCACAGTTAGTATTTTCTGACTATGTTGCACTATTGATTGCCTTTCACTTACCCATAAACATGCAAAATTTTTCTTTTCCCTGTTTGTTCTTTATTTTGAGTTCAGTTAACAGGTAGAAATTTCTACCACTTCACTCATTGTCAATACGAGGCTTTCATTGAATAATTTTTCTATCTGCATGTCAAATTGATAAGAAATCCATTATGACCTGTGGAAGGCTGGGGAGTACTGTAATCAAAGCTCGTTAATTCAGTATTTGTCTTAACATAAAGTTGAAATAATCATTAGGTTAAATCCTTTGCCTTTCTTAAATAGGATTTTGCTTTTAAAGAAGCCTAGAACTTATGTTCTTGTCCTAGGCACACAGTAATTACAGCATGTGTGGAAGATATCTAAATTGGCTTATTTTTAGCTAGTGTGAGTGATGATGGGAGAGTAGCTACAAAGATATTGAATAATCACCCAAAGGTCATGGACAGGATTGTGCAGACTGTTTTGAAGCCTATGGCACTTTGTTATCATGATACAGTTACTGAAGATAACTGGTCATAACCTATGACCTAAAGAAGAGAAATGTTTGCAGTCACCAGATTTTCTCTGTGTGAATGTGAGTCTGCCGACATGCATCCAAATCTATCTAGTAGATTGTATCTATTTAGTGAGAAAAAAAAGTGCTAGCTTTTTACTGTTTGCCCCTTCTGTTCATGATAAGGGTGTAAAAAAAAATGAAATGGAGTCTATCAGTTTCTTTCCGTGTCCATTTAAAGCACTGGATAAATTTTTTCTTTAACAATGGCAGTAAGAGCAATGGAGAAACAACAAGAAAATAAAGATTCAAAACCAGGATCTACCTTACAGAAAATGGAGTATTTTGTCTAATACATGAAACAGATGTAATACCAAGGAATTTCCTGAAAAAAAATGGTGTTTGGCCAGGTAAAAAATCAGTACAAACAAGAAGTGACCAGATTTTCAAAGGAATAATGAGGATACATGCCACGAAAGGACTTGGTCTGTGGAGCAGGGTTTATTTGGAGGGACATAGAAAGGCTAATGCGGAGGGGTATAAGAAGATGAATTATGACATGAGGAATGTAAGGGTCTTTCTCATCACCTTCCCCAACCAAGTTACTAATTTTTTTTTTCAGTTTCCTGCCTTTTAATACGGAAAATAAGTTATTTTAAAGAAAGAGGTGAATGTGTCATTCATTTTCTTGTTTCCTCCTCCCTCCCCCCATTTATATGGTTTGAATCCCTGTAATATTTCCTAGTTTGAGGCTTTTGCTGTTATTTTAATTTGAGCCCAGTGGTTTTTGGTTCAGTTTTAGGTTCCATTTACTTTGAATTCCATCTCTTCCTTTTTCTAAGTTTTCCATCAAAACTTTCCTGAGTAGGTTTGTTTCTCTTTCTTCTTCCTCACAGTGTTCCTTAATTGTTCTTTGCTCTTCTTCAGCTTAGCTATGATCATTCATTCGTCATCTACCCACTTATTTGACTTACTTTTCTCTTCACTCTAACAATAGCCCACATACATAGTTTTATTTCATTCACCATTCTGTCTCTTCCCTGTTCAACTCAGTCACCCACTAATTCATACTTTATTCTGCCTCACACTTGCAGTTACTCATTTGCTCCATTTTAGGAATCTGGGGGAAATGCGAAGACGGTAAATGTAAAAAGGAGGTATAAATAGCAGGAAGAAAGACACAGATCGTGAAAAGTGTGGAAGTGAATTGCTGAGAAAGAGGTGGTCAAAGGGATAGAAAAGAAAATCTGGAGTGAGAATTTCTTGGGGTGTCAGGAAAGCAGTTATCATCACGGTGAGTGTGTTTTGGGGGAGAAGTGGTGGAGAGTTTGGGAAAATGGATAGATGGAGTGGAAAATTGCTGTTCCAAAGAACTTCAACCTTCTCTTGGATGACCTCGATGTGTGATCTCTCCATGGCTGGGCAAGTTTAAAAGCCTTTATTTTAATGGTGATTGAATTCTGGCTTTTTACCTCCGAATTTTTATGTAGTAATTTTTAACAAATTGTCACAAGACTACCAAGGTGAACACTAGGAAAGGAACCAGGTATTTCTGTTCATCATCCCATGTAGATTCGATTTATGAGTGTATGTTCCCTTGGAGAACTACAGAAACATATTGTGCTATATCAAAATAGGGAATGATGATTTACAAATCTTACTGCAGTTTGAACTCATAGGCTATGATCACCATCACTTATTGCATCTCAAAACAGAGCCTTCTTCTCACAGAGAAGCTGACTTGGAAGCTTGCGTCTTGCATGATAGCAAATTATATATAAATATCCAAAAAACCAAGATGGAATACACAGAGAGGTGCAATGAAAGACTTTCAAATAGTGAACATTAAATAAATAAAAATTTCATATGTCCTCTAAATGTGTAGAATAAACAGGCAAGAGGGATAAAATTATAGTTAACGTGCTGTGCAAAATTTCACTGAGCTGAGTGGCATTATTATGAATAGGTAATATTTAGAATTTATAGAATAATACTGCAGTTGCTAAAGCATAAATTCGTTTTTAATGAGTCTTTGCAAAAGTTATGTGTATTTATATCCAAACCTAATTTGCCTAATGAAGTGTTGTAGAGAAACTCGTGACCACAAGATGGCAGAATTCCCATTCAAACCTGATATTTTTTAATAGAGCTGCACATAGAATCAGCAAAGCTTACCTTGAACTTTATTTATTTCCGTAGGCAATCCTGTTCCAAATTTCCCTTCAACTTTGCAAAATAGGGGAACTTATGAGAAGGTTGCTTTTGCATATCATCTGTTTCTACGTGTTTTTTAGCCATGATATTCTCCATCACAGGTAATACTGCAATTTTTCTAAAACATGTATTATCCTACTAGACATGATATTTTAAAAATAAATACAGTTTTTTAAAATAAGTGGTATTAGTCTATGTTTTATTAGACTGAGAAATATGGAGAAAACATAAATTTTCTGAAATTCACGTGAAATAATAATCAACATATTTCCCACGGATGCTGTGCTGCCGACAGTCTGACTAGCATTTAAGCACTCTCATTTTCACTCCTGCAGCTGGTCCTGTTCTTCTGTACAGTGGAGAATGCAAGATACTTTTGTTTGACATTTTTCAAAGCATCTCTTTTAAAGCATAGTTTAACAAGGGAGGATCTTTAAGAAGGATTGGCACTGGCTGACCTCTCTACACAGGAAAGTAATAGAGAAAACTGTATATGTTTTGGGATGACAATCATAATACTGTGTCTTTCTTTGTGAATCACATCCATGTTTTATGCAAATATCCAGAAATCTCAGTTTTAATTTAAAACATTTTTTTCTGGGCCTGGAGAATATGGGGGGAAACACTTGTCATTGGCATACAGCGAATTTAGGCCAAAGCTGAGGGTTTTTGAAACTGTTTCCAAGTACATTTTTAGAACAAACTAAATTTTTCTGCCTTATATTTGACATCAAAAACAAGTGTTAATGCACTGATTATGGGTAGGAAATAAAATCTTTTTTCATGTGAATACAAGGAGTATATTCCTCTTGAAAGGAGAGAACTTGCTAAATTACACAATAAACAATACAGAGAAAATGACTTTTAAAATCCATTGTGTGGAGAATTCTACAATAGTGAATTTTAAGAATTTATGCTAAATTTTAACTTATGAAATTATAATGCTGTCCTTTTTTTTAGTATATATATTGTGAACACTGATATCGCCATATGGTCCTAATTGTAATAATATAAAGAAAAATATTAAGTTCTTTGAGTAGTGCATGACTGTCTCAGTTATAATCTGTACCATGTAAAGAACATCTCTAATCTGAGATATTTCATGGCTGATATCTTGATTTATTGTTTTAATGTATCTGGAGTGCATGGTTATTGCAAAATCTCAATGCATTTTAATAAATTACAGTGAGAGAGTCACATGCCAGGCTGATTAGGATAAATCTTTTATACATATATATACCAATGCTTTTATAGAGACAAATCCCCTAGTGCAAATTATTCAAACTCAATGTAATGAATAAAATGAATATGATGTCCTTTGATGCACTATAGAATAACTCCATTGAATTAATATTTTAAATACAATGGTTGCATGTTAGGGAAGAGACAGTATCTGCTTTAGATTTTGTGCTTTCCAGGTAATTTTATTTTATGCTTCATATATGCAAATCTTGATGCATTTGGGAAGATACAAAAAGAGATTTAGTAACAAGTCATGTGTTAACACCACCTTCATGGTTCCAAGCAATCATTGGAACTCAGCATGTCTACAAGATCAAAACCTTTGATCTTGGTTCATGTTTTGAACCAACTGTCATACTGCACTCAGAATCTCTGTAAACAAGTGTTACAATATTTCCCTTTATTTCTTCCTATGGAAATGGGTTGTCCCTTAGCACTTAGGTAGCAAATCAGTGCCAAAGAGCACAAAACACAGCTGAGTTCTCTTGTAGCCACCGCTGAGTAATCTTTGTACCCACGTTGAAAAATCATCATTAATTTCTGTTGTTTGTCAGTGGCAGTGTTAGTTCCTGTATAGATGCCAGTGTTTACCACAGTAGTATCTAAGATACTGTTTTTTTGCAGTACTGTGAATGCAAAATAACTTAGTTTTCCCAGACAGGTTTCTGAAAAAAACCTCAATGTCTTCATGCAATTAGAACAACAAACTCATTGAACTGTGACTGATGAATTAATCTTCATAATTTTTCATGGTTTTTAAAAACTGTGTTGCTGGAATATTTTAGTGCGAGTATTTCAGTAAGTGATATATGTTAAGAATCCTCATTAAACTAGAAACTGAGCTGCAACAGGTAAGAAAACAGTTTTGCCTAATATCTATTATCAAATGTGATCTTCTGTGACATAGGCCTATTTCTTTTAATCATAGAAATTTGAAACTACGTTCAGAAACAGTCATAGACATTAATGTATATCTATTTATATGCCCATGTATGTGTATAGGCTACCTTTGAACTGTAGTTTTCCTGACTGTGCTTTCTTATCTTTTTTGAGATTTTAAATTAGCATCTCTCTTTTTCTGCATGCTGATGTCAGATGTTCCTCAAGGAACTAGTTAATTCCTAGGGAATCTAATCAGTATCTGCTAATTCAGGTATCTGCTGAAGAAAGTTGTACTTTATTTAACTCAACATGTGGAAATCAAAAGTTTATGAGCCTGTATGCAGGTCATTCTTGTTGTTAATCTTGTTTATTTGCTTCTGTTCTCTCAAGGGAAGAAACATTTACATAATGTCTTCTTTCTGGGAACAGTAAAATTCCAGGAACACTTTGAAGAGGAATCTTAAATTAAATTTCATTATTTTAAAACAATATTTCCAAAAGCTGGTTCAGAGGAGTACCTGGAGTTTGCACATGATAGCTAACATGAATTATGATTCTGTGCAATGGCTGTTGCTGCATTTCTACCAAAGTATTCAAGGATAAGAAAAAGATTTTGCTAGTTAAATGGTAATAATTGTGGAGTTATCTGCATTGTCTTTTTCAAAATGCAGGGAAAATATACAGGTAGATCAGGGATGAAATCTTTAGCATGTAAGAGAAGCCATTCCAGATCAGCAGAACAGCTTGCTTATGCTATTATTCCATCTGACAATGGCCCTTACCAGATGCTTTAGAGGAAAGTGCAAGAAACCCTGCAGTGAGCACTTATGAAATACTCTGCCCGTAGAGGAAATTTCTTGTTAATCTCTGTCAGTGATGATTGGTTTATATCCTAGAGCATGGTGGCTTGAAGGTTAAGTATAAAATAACTCTAGGACTAATATGACTCGTACTACTGTAAAAGAAACTGCGTTTTCCTGAGATACTTTAATTTTATAATGTGATAACAGGCGCTGGCCAAATGATGTTAAGCAAATTCTTTAGAATGTTTTGGCATTTATTGTAGAGACTGGATAATGGAGGAGATCTGGGTTAAACACAAAGGATGAAGTCTGTGTGATTTAAAGAGAATTCATGAAAGCAGGCATATCTTTTTTTATTACTTCTTGCAATCATACATACATTTGTTGATAATGTGGAAAATCCCACCTAATTTTGGCACAATTATCAAAAATATTAAAATATGAGATTTTTCATGAATAATTCTTTCTGTTCTCTGGACGCATTTCTGAATTCTGTGAAATGATTGTTTTACTATTCCTTCTAGTCTACAGGCAAAGATTGAATTTTCCCATTTTAAAAGAAAAGAGAAAAAAAAATCTTCAAGCTTTCTTTACATATCATGAAAGGACAAAAAGGCATACATCCAAACATCTCCTTCCTTCCCCCCCTGCTTCATTGAGACATTTTCATGAAAAAAAGTAAGCTTCTAAATAATTTTGACTGTCTAATCTACACAGGGTCATGAGATCTCTTCTAGAAGTAGCAGTGTTGAATGAGGATGTTACTGTGCTTAGCTCTCCAACTATAATCTGCCAGCTGGAAGTTGCCATTCCCACAGCTCTGCTGGACAAAGCAGTCTGAGAGCTTTGCCTTATCCACTTCAGGCAAAGTCAGTTCCCTTTTCAGACTGCTTTCGTCAGCTGATTAATACTACTGAGACTCCTTATGGGGTTCTCATATGATCTGTTATGCCAAGAAGCTGCAGAAATGGCAGGCTCTTGGGAACAGACGGAGGAAACTTGTAGGGTTGCTCATAGCTTCAATTGTCGCTGTTCTTTGCTAGATGAACATCTGCCTGCAGCCTACAAACGAGCTCTGTGTAAGCACTCTGCCAAGAACATGGCTATTTTATGCCTGTGGTTTTGTGCACCACTCATGAACTTTTCATCTCCTTGCTAGCCTGGCTATCTTAATCTTGCTGGATATCTTGAACTTAACCCAATTTTGTATAGTTGAAGTTCTGCATGGCTTCACTGCAGTTTTCAGCCTAAAAATTGCACAGCATACAAAAGCAGAAAAAGAAGGAAAACAAACAAAATTTTCCATGATAAGAAAATATTCAAAATTACAGAAAACATTCTTTCTGCTCACTTTAGATCTAGGCTTTTTCTGAGGAGACATAGCAATATATAGGAAGTAGAGCTGATAGCGAAAAGTTCTTGGTATTTAATATTACAGACTTCTTTTCTCTGCTTTATAATACATACTGTTTCATTTATGTATCTGAAAGGATTGTGGAGGAAGGTGCAAATTAGGTAAGGTAGTGTCTGAAACCATGAAATTGTTTCCACAAAGATATTCAGTCTTCAGTAAGATTTCCTAAATTGTTACCTAAAATTGTAATCATAGTGAGGGTTCATATAGTCATGAAGATTCACAGAATGGTTAAAGTTGGAAGGAATTTTAAAGATCATTCAGTTCTAAATCCCCTGCTGTGGGCAGGGACACAAGGTTGCTCAAAGCTCCATCTAACCTGGCCTTGAACACTGCAAGGGATGGGCTATCCACAGTCTTCCTAGTAGTCTAGTGGAAGGTTCTCTGCCCATGGCAGGGGGGTTAGAACAAGATAATCGTTAAGATTCCTTCTAATGTAAACTGTCTATGAGTCTATGAATTTTGTTCCAGTTGATTTAAAGGGGTATGGGCTCTGGATTATTTGTTCTTACTCCTTCCATTTAGTAGCATAGTCTTGAAATCAGGAGAACACCCACATACTTCTCTGGTCCACAATGCCCAAAGTCCAGAAAAGCAAGAATTGATGCAGAAAATGTTTGATTTTGAGAATGGATATAAAAAAATTCCATGAAGAAAACAGAGTTCAAGAATGTAAATAAATTTATACCACTATATTGCAGAAAATCTTAGCAATTTATAACAACTTAAAATAGCATAATAGTAGTTTTCAGATCAGCATAGGCAACAGAGCAGAGCTGCAATATGCTCTCTGTGTATGCTACTAACTGAGCAAAGTCGGCAGAGTCTCCGTGCAATAATATAGACTGGATTTCCTCAGATCATTCACTTGAGGACAAACAATGTAAGCAATCTGAATTTTATTTTTAGTCAGTGCCTCAGTGCTGCTTGGGATAGCAGCTTCCTTCAGATGTCTCATATTGTCATGCTGGTGTTGATTTAAGATCTCTGGGAGTTACTCAAACAAGGCATGTTGTAACCTCCTTCTGGGAAGAAATAGCCTCAAAGCATATGGGTATCAATACCTGTATTAATCGGGTGACAGAATATAAAAGGATGAATTCTAACATGCATTGTCAGGCTAATGACTGAGTTGCATTGTCTCTAAGTGCCAGTGGTGTAGTTCTGAAATGTGGATTATTCCTGCATCAACTGAATATTGGCCCATGCTATGTAACGCTACCCTGATATAGCTTTGGTCTAGAATCTGAGAAAAGCCTTAGAAATCATAGTCTTTCATAATTTTTGCTGCTAAACAGGTACTGGTAAAATGTTTAGAAATTCATACCAAAAGTGTTTTTTGTGAAATGTATGCAAATTACTGTGAATTTCATTAACTGCAACCTCCCTTGGGAAATCCGTGGAAGCCTGACAGTACTAGGCAACATTAACTGCTTTTTTAAAGGCCAGACATAGTGCTTTATAGCTTTATTTTTTAATGCCAAAATGATAATTCATTGTGCTCAAGAGAAAAATACCTAATAAGGTCCTGATTATTTTCAACTGTCAGCTCTGAAAGCATGTGAGTGCAGAATTCATGGAAGTTCTTCAGGAGTTGAGGGCAGATCCCTTAGAGCAGCTTTATTTACTTAAACTCAAGCTTACCAGCTGAAGTTCCTGGACTGATCAAAACTACTTTGTAGTAAACCAAGGAGTCAGTGCCTGGAGATGCACCTAGAAACAGATTACAGAAAACTACAGATTACAGGGTGCATGGGCAATGACCCCTATTTGATAAATATTGTTAGGTAAAGATGTCGTGGGACTGCCACAAATGATAATGGTGTTCCTTGTGAGTTGCGATAGATACTTAGTTTGAGTAAAAGATGGCTTCCCCAAGATTCTCTAGCAGAAATACGTTTCCAGAGTAGTCCCTACTCTTATTTTAGTAAGTTTATTTCTTATCAAGTTATTATGTCAAAGATCAAAGGCAGACCCTTTGTGAAACAAAGTGATGAGCATAAATATAGGAACACACACAAAGATTTAAGTAGACCGGTATTCTAGCAGTGACCCATAGATAAAGCTTTGGGAGAGAATAACAGAACAGATCAAGCAGAAAGTAAAATTTTCTTGCTATGGCTTCTGACTTCTGTCAAACCATAACTCAAGGACTTTGTGAGTGGGAAATTTGTGTGTGTGTTATATAATACCCTTGGAAGAATTTTTTCTTCCATAAATTTTTTTCTAATTGCTTCTTAACCCACCTAAGCTTTTGACATCTCCAACATCCTGTAACTATGAGTTCTACAGTTTAATTATGTGCTTTGTGAAAAGTGTTTCCTTTTGTTTGCTTTAAGCCCGCCACTTGATAATTAAGTCTCCTAAATTCCTTCATGGTGGGAATGAAGGAACAGTTCTCTGTATACTTTCTCTATTCAAGTCAATATTTTATAAGTGTTCATCATATTTATCTCACAGGTATTTCTTTTCCACTTAGACTTTTTCATCTCTCCACTTTAAAAAACAACTTTTTATCCTCCTAGGAACACTTTTCTGTGCCTTCTTTAGTTCTCCAGAGTCCCTTTTCAGATGTGGGGAAGTAGAATTGCATTCAATATTCAACAAGACTTATTTTGTATTCCTTATCCAACTATGTTTACCACTCAGTTGCTTCCATGATTTCTCATGAGTATTTAGCTGAAGCTTGTACAGATGTGTTAAAAACTCTGTTTTGAGTGAACATGGCTAATTTAGACTCTTCATAGTAATAATTGATTTGTATTAATGAATGTTGATATTTCTCAGGTATTTCTTGTCCAAACACTCCTTATTACAATAACCTTCTTTAGCTTGTTGCAGCTGGCTTTTGTTTTGATAACACTAAATAATTTAGCATTGTCAGCAAAATTTGTCATCTTTTCATCGGTACCCTCAGATCCTGTACATGAACTCTGAATAGAAGAGATATCCAAATTCTTGTCAGTATTTTCTAGAAAGCTCCCTTCATGGAATTTTTTTTTTTTAAAGCTGTTATTCTTTATGTCTTACTCCCTAACGGATCAAGAATCTTATGGAATTCCATATTTTTGCTATTATTCCAAGTACCACACTGTCTATTAGATCCCTTGGTGAGGAACTTTTTTAAAAAACCTTTTTGCAAATTCAAGTACATTATGTCAGCCACCTCTCCATGCTACTATGCTCTTCGATTTTTCAATGAGCTGCAGTAGGTTTGTGACACACAATAATACACTACAGAAGCTGAGTTAACTCTTCTCATTATATCATATCTATCCACAGGTCTACCCTTTTTTACATTTAATTTCGTTTTTTTTTTTTTTTTCTCTGATAAAGTCAGATTTACTTAGGCATATTTTCTTCTAAACTATCTGAAACCTGTCAGTAGAAATGGTTTACTTTTGTAACCATTGATTCTCTCAGCCCTGAGATGGCTTTCAGTAGCATTAATCATCTGGCAACTTCATATTTGACTTTCTTTAACTCATAAGTGAACATCATGTTGTTGTGGTGATTTGTAACTATTCATTTTATTGATTTGTTCTCAGGAAAAAAAAGTGAGGAACACATTCTTTTATGTGATGGTGAACTTTATTGCAAATATACTTCTGGTACATATAGTTGTACCGACAGCCCTTAACTTAAATTCAAGTTTTATTTTCCTGCTGCTGGAACTACAAGGTGTTATTTATGCATTTTCTTCAGTTCTTTGAAAGCATAAAATTAAGATCTGAGGTATGATGCCAGAACTGTTGATTTAGAGATGCAATCTAATTTTATAATAATTGCAAAAACCATACTAAAAGCTAGATTTAATTTTATAGGAAATATGCTCTCAAGTATTTATATGCTAAATGAATATTCTCCATCTTAGGGTGCCATTTTAGTCCAGTGAAGTAAAATCAAGAATATGATTAAAATGTTTTGGAGACCTATGTCTTCTCTGTACTCTATTTCCTTGTCCTGTAGGCTATTTATAGGAAAGATAGTACTAACATAAACAAGTCAACAAAGTTTTACACAGAGAAACTAAATGTTCTAATGTAATATGGCAAACATCAATGATTCCAATATAACTCGAACCTCAAGGAGCAAACCATGTGTTTTACATCGAGCAATCATGTGTCTGAGAAATGCATTTCCCAGTTTTTACAAAGACAGAACTGATCTTTATTTGTATTTTTCTCCCCCCAGAATTATTTACTTATTTTACCAGGACTCCTACAGATATTATATGTGACTGATTTTCTTATGCTGATTTAATTTCTGCCCTGGAGAAAAACATTTTAAACAATTCAGGACTTTGACCTAAAGTTTTTTGGTTGGTAATCTATCAGGCTGTGTTCATGCAAATTCTGGTAATGTGAAATAGAGAGGACTTTGTCACTGCCATAGTGATGAACATCTTCAAATTTTCTGCATAATTTCCTATTTATTATGTAAATGAAATCTTATTTATGTAGATGGAGGTGTTTTTCCACTGATACTCAAACTGTTTCGCAATACAATCACAGCCACCTCATCCACCCATAGATGGATGTTCTCCAATAGTCATTACTAACTGTGGAGACATTTCCAATAAGACTATTGGAAACTTCCCACAGACCAAATCAAGCACATATGGACACTCTCCCACCTCTTTGAGATGAAAAAAACCCTGTTTTTCAGTATTGAAATGTCCATTCCGTTTCACTGTTTCTGTGATGATTTAACTGTCCAATGTTGTCTGTGCTGTTGTCCAGGGGGCTGCAGGCACTGTACCAAGATATATGCAGAAAATCAGAAAATTAGTATGCAAACCTTGCTATTACCATGAACTAGGACAAAGGCAATTATTCATGTTGCATTTTAGTAGCATAACTCAGAGAAATAGCACAAGCTGCTTTGAAAGTTGGTGTTTTTATATATAGTTTCATCAGTCAATGAAATAATGAGGAAATCCCCTTTGGAAAATGGCTAATTTATATGTAATTTATAGTATTACAAGGCCTAATGAAGCCTTCTTTTGATATTCCTTTTGGTATGATATTCAGGTTCTGTGACAACACTGTAAACAGTACACAAGTTATTGCATTGTCCTGACTGAGAATTCTGTGAGCATATTTTCTTCCAGCCTTATTTAGAGATTGTGAACGTAGTCTTGAAGTTGACTTGCTCTCTCTGGGGCATCAAATTAAAGGAGCTAAAGTGTGAACCCTTTCTAGGGTAAGATGACAAAGGGGAGAGAAGGCCCATAGCTGTTTAAGATCTGTGTAGATCTTGAGGGAAATGAGTTGATCCTTCAAATTTTATGTGGCTTTCAGATGTTCATAGATGAAAGCCAGAGAGCTGGGGCACAGGGAAGGAGCTCTGTAGATAATTCTGAGCTGTGCAATGGCCAGATATGCTGGGGGATTTGAGCCAGTGCATTAACAAACGTTTCTCCAGAGTGTTGTTTTTCGATATATGGAAGTTATAAATAATCAGTCATCAAATTATATGATTGTTGAATATTAGTATTTTATTTAAAGAATTGAAAATAAGATCAGATGGATTCTTGTGAAGATTGACACGTTAGATATTTTCGTTTACACAAAACATTTTTTAATACAGAAGATGTTTATTGCTGCTGAAATCTTAGGAATATATAAACTTTTGTATATTATTTTTTTCCAAATATAACATTTGTTAATTCACACTTTTAATAAATCATATGATAAAAGCTTTGATTCAAAAGTATAGAATGTGCTTGTAATTTTGCCAAAAATGATCCAAGTAATTTTTCTTTAGAATAATGAATATTTATTATGTGTTGGAAGCATACATTTTGCCCTTCTTTCATGTGCAGTTAAAGTCACTATGGTAGACAAATTAATTTTAAACTTTGGGGAAAAAAACCCTACCTTTTGTAGTTATTCTAAAACTTTTGGTTTTGATATCTAATCATGTGGTAGCATCTCACAAACATGATTATTGTGTTTATAGAGTGGTATAGCTAACTTTCAATAATCTGTAGATTCTTAATGGTAACACTTTTCTTCCAGGGTTTGCTGTTTTAAACTTTTAAGGTCTGTAAACCGATCATATCATAATATTTGTTTCATTTTGCTGGTGTTGGTGGATTTACTATCTCTGAGAAGCAAATGTGACATAAATGTATTATATGTTAACATAATACCTTTACTAATATTACTGTCTATTGATATTTTCCGTGATAGTTGCATTAAATCGAAAAATAAAGATTTTTGCAAGCAGGACAAGACCTAAACAGCTGTGACTGCGTTAAGTGTTTCTAAAAATGATCACAGTGCATTGTTATTTCTTTTGTTTCAAATTGTGTTAGGCCTATAAAGCCCAGTATGTCAAATTTGCCACAGAATAATTTGGGACTTAGGGGGCTGCGTGGCTCAGGGTTATAAGTTACAGAAATGAGAATTTTATTGACATTGGAAAATGGCCACGCTGATTCAGAAAGCTGTATTATCTTTCTCAATCTGAAATTACTTAAAGTATTTTGCTGGCATTTCACTTCAAAGTGTTCAGAATGGCCTGCAATCACTGCAAGTGATTACCATTAAAAATAATAGATGCATCTTGGTATCTATGGTATTTTATCTATCTGTGCATGCACATAAGATATAAGAAGCTCCAGAGTGTTAAACATTACTTTAACCAAATAAATTTTATTGTTATTACTGCAGGCATGCTTAATACAGGCCGCATACAAAGCTTAAATGAATATCTACCAAAAGCTGATTAAAAAAAAAAAATGCACTGTACTTTTATGGAAATGGACAATGCTGTGACATTGACAAGTCAATGATAATGAAGAAGTCAAAACACACTTCCCTAACACAGATTTATTTGAGAAATTTTTGTAGATACCAGTGGAGTTCTTGATCTAGAAAAGCCTTTTTATGCAGATTTACTCATCTTTAAGCAAACATTTAAGTATTTTTCTGACTTACCACTATTGAGAGATTTTATTTAGGATGCTTTTCTGCAGTTATGTGCAGAGGCATGTACATGCAGTGCTAATTGCATGGCTATCCTACCTGGGAGTCTGTTCAGCTATGCTCCTCTTCTGGGTTTCCTGCTCATCCTACACCAGGATTGGGATATGGCTAAATGTGCACCTTCACTGAGAATTTAGAAACAATCTTGGATCCCACAGAATTGTTATGCTCTAGTTTGGCACTGTTTTGGTCACTTTAATTTTAAAATGTATTCTAAAGAGCAACTGTAAATTACCTTTTTATTCAAGTATGGCTCAAAATTGCTTCAGGCTAAAGTGGTTTAATACTCCAGTTAGATAAGGGACAATAATGCTGACAGAGTTAATAAAAACAATTTTAAACCTAAGTTAGAACCTTCTCCTGGGTTTAGAATTAAATACAGCTCAAGTGTAGTTTGCTCTCATTCACAATGGCTAGTTAAGCATTGTGATAATCATTTTGTTCTGAAGACACCTCTTGTAACATGTTTTTATATATAAATATATGGCCTGCAGTATCGGTCAGAAAGCAACTGATGTTGGCAGTTATTTCATTTCTAATGTGCAATAACAGAGCAGAAGCAATTCAGTGAATCACAGAAGTAGCTTCAGGGAGCCCATAGGCCATAGAACTAATTTCAGCCTGTGAGTAAATAAAAGATGTGAAAATATCATTCCTGCTTTCTCAGTGGAATCAGAATGACAAGGTCAATAGACATGGATTACTGAACTGTACACATTTACAATATTGGTACTTGTACCACATAGAGTATAAATATACAAATTCTTCTCTGTCAGTATAATGAGAATTATGTTATTTATGAAACAGTGATACAATACTTTAGAGAAAAACAACATAATTTGCTTTTGTTTTAATATGCAAATAATTTTCATGATTCAAATGAATGAAGTTTGGAATTTATTCTGGTAATAGCCATAAAAATTGCTCTTTGTATTCTGATTACATCTGAGAAAAATATCAGAATTTGTGGTAAGATTGCCATTATGAAAGTAAAAAATAAAATATTCTACACATTTCCCCATTTTTTTCTCTGTTTCAGTGGTAGCTTATACACAAAAATAGTTGATAACATTAGAAACAAATAGAAGAAAAAAAAAAAGGCCAAGACATAAAATGAAAAACTCAGGTTTTTTGAGTTCTGGTGCCAGTGGCTGGCTGAGTGATGACAGTTAGTTGGCATGTGTAGAAATATTTTCTTTGGTGGCCATTTTCCAGGTATATAAGATTAGAATAGCTTTCATTTTGCTAAAATAAGAATTTTAATATTGATGTAGTTTGTAACAGTGCATCTAATGTAATACAGCAGAGTCACGAGATTTGCAGTTGGACTGAATTTTGTCTTGGGTTATCAAATTGTTCCTTTCCTACATGAATGAGTCTATTCTCCTTTGGTGAGTGAGCACTCCTTTCATCCTCTGCACAGCTCCCAAACAAAGAGAAAATGTTTCTGTTCATCAAAAGAACACACAAAAGCCATCTAGGCAAATTAGTTCATAGAACTCCTGCATATTTACTGACAGTGATTTCAGTTACTAATATATCTAGGCAATTAACAGACACAACTCTACTGTCTCCTTCCTTGCCCCACCTGCCTTGCTATCTGTGTAGACACTGACATCTGTGCAAGGTCAAACAGCAGTGAAATCAAGAAATTAGATTGTAATAAGTTACAACCTCTACACTTGACCTGTATTGCCTAAGTGCTTGATAATGTCATTTACTTGCATTTCTCTGGTGAAAACTTGTGGCAGGACAACTGATTAGAATTGAGTATCTTGGAAATCAATCTCTAAAGCTTATGAGACACCTTTTGATGGATTTGAAATTAAAATCTATTCCATCACAGTGCATATATACATATATCAAAAACTTTGTCTTATTATCAATTGACTTAATTAATAATTTGCTCCTGCCTCACTGGATAAAGATTGTCTGCAGCTTAGTAAGAGAGGAGCTTTTGTCTGTATAATGTCTGCCTGATTTACTACAGAAGTGGGTAAATTTGCCATGTCTGAAGGAGAAATCCAGTGGAATGGAAAGCAAATCTTCATAGTTGAAGAAAATGAATGTGTCGCTGTGAAAAAATGAACTCTAACTATCCTTGAATTTTTGCAATGGCAAGTGAGCCAATTAAACCAGAAGTTTCATATATTAATTTTCATTTTCTAGAACACTTTATATTTGTTTTGAAAACATTCAGTCTTGTACTCCCAGCTATACCTCAATCTAAGAAGCTTCTGCCTTAAAAATATATAGTGCTGTCTAAGCTTCAGTACTGTGAGAAAAAGAGATATAGGAATACTAGAATATGCATTTGGGGTAAGGGATGCTTTTACCTACATTTTCTTGTTTCCCTATTTGTTAATTGGATATTACAATCCTCTTTTCTCACAGGACTCTGCTACAATACATTAATTAAGGTTTGGAAAGTATTCAGATTCTGGAGTACCGAGACCCTGATTGAAGAGCCCCTGGGAAAATAGTGATTGGGTCCACAAGGAGGATTTGAATACTGTCCAATAAATAAGGCCTATAGGTATATATTGAAAAGCACAGAGAAAGTATTGAAGAACTGCATGTCAAGTAACCACTGTCTGTCTGTCCTGGGCAAAGTTATAGTATGTGATTCCAATCCATGTAAAATACAGGGGATTTGTAACTTCCAAACAGGGATCCCTATGTGTGAGTTTGTGTGAAAATGTGAGCTCATAACAACTGGATAAACAGTTTAAAGAATTTTTTGGAAGTAAACAAACAAAGTAACAGAAAACTTAGCTGAACTCTTAAAAGTAGAAAGGCAGAAAAAAGTCGGTATCAAAGTGTGAATAAAAAAAACCTAAACAACCAAACTGCTCTTAAATTTTCTTCCCAGATTTTTGTGGTTATATGATGATGATGACTTCCTGCTTTTTGTTTGTTTGTTGTTTGGATTTTTCTCTTGTCACTCTTGTTTTGTTTTGTTTGGCTTATTTTCTTCTGTATCTAAGTAGAAGATTATCAGAAATAATAAAAGAAATGGATTCTTATGCCTTCCCACAAATGAAAGTGGTAGGCAGTTACTGAAGTTTAAGCGTGTGAGCGATCTGCAAAGCTTCAACAGAACCACATGCATGTTTAAGCTTAAAAATATTTTTTTGTGGTTTAATGTTTCCCTGTAGATGACATCCAGTAAAACCTATATGCTCAGATGAAGAATGATTTAAACTAATATGATATTCCACAAAGCGGTGTGAGTTTCCTTGTATGGCCTTTATGGAGAAAAAGAGCCTTTAACTGTGTTTCTAAGAGCTGCACCACACAAGTAAAGCATTTCCCAAACAAAATCTGCTCGTGCAATGCCAGAAGCTTCCTCTCAGTTTCCATTGCAGCCCTTGGAAAAGTCACTTGAATTTCACACAGCAACAGAATTGCATTACACCTGTGTAGTATACAAGACACCCTCAAATATGTGATAAGTAATTAGTTAAACAATGTGAGATGACATCTACTATTTGTCAGCAGATTAACTATAATATTTTTTAAATATACTGGACTTGATACTTTTGTCATTGATTTTGATAGAAAAACTTCCAAATATTACAAAGATTACAAAGTGACAAATAGGATAATACCAAATGCAGTTATGCTGTATGTTGTTCAGCTGTATCTAATTCAGTAATTGATTGACTACTATAGGGAGTGATAGGAGCTCTATTATTATTGACCATTTACAGTTATTTGAGAAATGATAGGATATGGATTTTGTGAGAATGACAATTACCTAACAAGTCATTTGAGTAATTCAGTAAAATGTAATCTTTTAGTTTGAATAAGTCACACACAAAATCAATGCTTGTAAGATGATCATGAGCCTTTTTTTATTTGCCTACTGTGTACACTAGACAGAAAAGATACACAACATTGTTATCAGCTAAACAGAAAATTTATAGTGTTTTGTTCAACTGTTCTTGAACTCTTAAGAGGGAACAGTGGCGTCAGTACCTTTACTGGAATTACAGGATGGATTTTCAACGTGCCATAGTTAAAAAATGAAAACATAAATACATTTGTAGATAGAGATACAACCCAAGTCCTGCAGAGCTTCCCCAAGATGATGGGATCAAAAAAGAGAAGGGGTTGTCCTCTACCCTTAAGCATAAATGGAATGAAGATGTCAGCTCACATTCTGCCTTCGCTGTGACTCCAGATACAGAACAACAGCACTGTGGCTAGGCTTTCAATCGCTGTTTTTATAAGTTGTCAACTTTTGTTTCAATGCACCAGTTCTTATTTTTGCTTTTCCATTCACCCATGATAGTTCACCAGTCAGTTTAAGAAAAAACAGTTTTAAGAATTCATGCCTTGGTGATATGAACACCTGAGCTCCCTTGCGTGTTTCAATGCAGGAGCTAACGAGTGTAGACGGGTGATTTGTAGTGTAGATAATACACAGTTGGGTATCCCAGACGTGTGTCTATTCCTTTGTCAATGTTGTTAACAAAAGGTAGGCACGCTGAGTAGTCAACCAGTGATATAAAATATTTGTTGAATGGAGAGTTTTTATTGGAAATAAATTTCTATTTTTGCTCTTCTAATATATTAGTAAAGTGATCAGATAGATAAAAATCATAGTCTACTAGCACCTTTCCTATGAAGCTTAAAAATTGATTGCATTTAATTGAAAATGGAAGGCTTAATCTTTCTTTCACTCACATTAGGTTATGCGTAGCTTTCCCTGGAAATGTCTGAGCACCTGAATTTGTCAAGGCTGTATTTATATTTTTTAATATAAGTGAGACTGAAGCCCCAAGTTGTGCAGATTAGTGGATTTATGTGGAGTGAATAGAAATTTTTTTTTTAATCAAAAAAACAAAACAAATCCAATGTCCCATTAACTGTTACAGAGTTACAGGAAATCTATTACAGGACAAAGGAAAATTTAGGAATGACTGTAAAAATACTACTGTGAGAAGAGCAAAACCCCATAAATGTCCCAAACACTGGCATAAGCCTGTGTAGACTAGAAGCAGCAGTGCTTAAAGAGCAATTCAAAAGATAAAACATTCATCCCTGTTCCCAGTCTTGATATTCAGAAGGGAAATTTATAAAACGTGCTTTCAGAATGAATACTTCATTGGCATTGTTTCCATCCTTTTATCATTCAGGCAGCATTTGTTTCCTTGTGTTTTCAATAAAATGCAAGTCCATGGAAACCAGAAACATCACTGTGTCAGATTAAAAATTGTTAAATAAAAGATTCTGTGCCTTACACAAGATAAGAACCAGGAGTGAATTAGTGAACTGCAGGGAAGGTCTAAAGTGCCATCAACTGATCTCTTAAGATTTTGATTAATTTTATGATTTGGAATAACACTTTTTTTCCAGTTTTCAATAGAAGATCTGTTTAACACAGAACATGATCTGTTACCCATACTGCATTTCCAATCTTATACACCAATTATAATCACCATGTGATGAAAGTGCATGGCTTGTTAGGCTTTTCTGAGGATAGAGGAAAGAAAACTGTTGTAAGAAATAATTTAGAAGGTGAATAGGACTAGCTCTCTAGATGGGAATAATTTTCTGCTCAATACAGAGTTTGGACCCATATGCAAACAAAGAACATTGAGAAAAAAAGAAGGCTGACAATTCCAGAGCAAATTTTAGTGTATCTATCCCCACTATTTCCTTCATGCTGCTTGTTTGTGGTTTAGGAAAAGCACACTTTTCAGGAAGCTAAAAAGGAAAGACTTTTAGAAAAGTCAAACTCCGTATTGCTTTGAAGGGCTAACTAACTTTAGCTAAAATAACAGTAGATCACTTAGGAAATTTGTAATATTTACATATGCTTTCAATAGACAAATGCTTTGTCCATTAATAGATATGGCTATATATGACTATGTAATGAATTCCTAATGACAAGTTGTTTCAACCACAATTAAAGTGACCTCAAATTTGAAAGGTGGCACATGCGCTGTATCAAAAAACACTGAACCTTTCTTGACTAATCTCTTCTCTTTCTAACTACATGTCCGCAATGCTTTGTATTTGCTGACTGCTTGAGATCTCTTCTAGTCTTTGTGTTCTGAAGGCTTGATGGACTTTGTAAAAGAAATGAAAATGTATTGTTTTCTCATCCAGGCTGCCATCTGTGACATTGTTCACTGTAGATGTTCATCTGAGTGAACATGAGGAGCAAATGAGGACCAGTTTTATTTTGGTTAGTAGAAATGGGTTGAGGTCATCTAAGCAATGAACACTTTATAACAATGATTTTTTTATGCATGCCACTGGGGTTTGGTATGCTTCCAAGCTCTTGTCTGCAACATCAGTTCTGCAAGAGCCATTGGAACTGGACTCTGTGAAGCTGTTGTGGTGAAAATTACCTGGCTCACAAGCCTTTTCAGAGTGTACCTTTTAAAACCAATTTTTTCTTGACAAGCCAGATCATATTCTCAATAAAAAAAGAAAAAAAACATTGCCCCAAGAATGGGAAAATGTACTAGAGAAGCAATATAAGTATCGTGAATACATGGGACCCAGTTGATGGCATAAACTGCACCATTTTTGTAAAAAAACCCACTAAATATTGCTTGAATGGAAATTAAGTGATTCTAATAGAGAGGGGCTACTGGTACCAACAGATTATTTTACTTAAGGAAACCCACATTTTACATTTTGTGCAAAAACCCCGTGCTTTCAGACTTGCACAGAGTCCCATCAGATATACATGAAGAACCACCTCTGAAATCAGTTCCTTAATCTGGAAAAGCACGTGTCCTCCTTTGTTCTTGTTAAAAACTAGTTCCTTTCCTCTCCTGACAGCCCTGGATTTTTTAAGGCTGTACCTTTAAAGAGGAGGACTAGCCACAGATGTTGATTCACAGTGAATCTGAAAGCCAGGATTCTGGACACCACCCCTAGCACCATGCTGGGACATGGAATCTTCGGCTCAGCTCTGACTCAGAGGGAAGCATGTCAGTTACTGAGTTGCCAGCACCACCTCCTGTACTGTCTGGTTTTGCTTTGAAGAGGTCTCCTCTTCAATGCCTGGTACTGCTCACCTTATGAAATCTGACAGGATCACAGCCTAAGATAGTGCAGCTACAGGCCTGTTTTGCATTACTTAAGTGGTGCAGCGGACATAAAGTTTCCTGCCACAGCAGGAAATTTTCAAAGGTATTTTGAGCTCAACTCTCATGGAAAATCAAGAAGGCTGATCGGTATCAATGCACTTATGTAATTTAGCTTACATAATGCCAATAAATGCTATTTCTGTGAGTAGGTGTGGTCAAAAAATACTATCAGAGAATTTTTCAGAAAACTTCACTTGCATCAATGCTGCCCCATTAGTAAAAGGCAAGTCTCTTGAACTACTTTCTGGTTATGACTTTGCCAAAATAATTTCATTAATTGCTGTTCTTTGGATCCAAGTTTCTCTTGAGGTAGCATCTAATTGCAAAGTTGGTTGTCTAAAATAAAGCTTCCCAAATTCCTCCTTTGGTTGTGTTAGCACTGCTATGCAAACAATTTTGTTACAGGTTTTGTGTCTCATTGGAGTGAGGTCCTTTAAACAACAACACTATGTTGTCTAGAAAAATATGAAGTAATGATTATGGATAATGGTAGGCAATTTGATCCAAGAAGAAACATTTTAAAACATTAAATTACAAAATATCATAGAGTGCATTGATGATTCAGTATCAGTCTACATATTTCAACTGTTAGTATGGCACACTTATGATGATTGCAATACTTCTTATGAAGTGCTAAGTTTTGATTCTGAAAGATGCAAGACATAAAAGTTAAATTCATAAGGTATATTCACATTTGTTCTTTATTAGTTAGTAAACTCACAGACCTTTGGATCTGCTAGTTGTGCCCATACAGAACATTTCCAGAAGCTTGTGAAATATACATAATGAGAAGGCCAGACAGTACATTTGGGTAACAGCTGCATGTCTAAGATGTAAAAATGCACATCTGATAGGTGTACATTTGCAAAAAGGATGTGTGAATAAATGTTCAAAACAGAGCAAAAATGTAGCTCTGAACTCTTTCTCTCAGCATCTGTAGTTCCACTCTGTTGTTATTGATGCTGAAGATGTTTTGGAGTTTAATCAAGCCCACAGTTGTGAGGCATGCCTTCAGTTTTAATTTCTAAGAGTAGTACTTTAGTCTGACAAGTCTACTGCAAGGCATTAAACATTTTTTTACCAATTTTCTGAACACTGAGAGGTAGGTTTACATCAAAAATGTCTTTAGTACATGGATACTGACAAGTCACAGCTCCAGGTCAATAGTGAGGGAAGGGGGAAGGTTGCTTGCCTTAGTTGTTGTGTTATTGAAGTAAATAGTAGGCAGAGCACCTTTGAAAATGGTCCTTTTATATTGCATTTGTCTGTGATTATAGAAGAACTGACATATAATTTCACCTTTGCTATAATTTTAGGTTCTTTATTCTTCAGCCTGCATTTAGAGGATTTTTTTGTGCACCGTTTGATGCTCTGTTTCTCTACTTCTCCTGTAAGATCTAGATACTTGTCTATTCATTAAAAATGTTCACTAATAGGAACCATAGTTTTCTGGGTTCTTGAAGGAAGCAAAAAGGCTAGCAAGAGACACTATCACCACATTTTATACTAAATTGGATCTTTATTTTGCTGTTCTAGATACTTACAGAGTTTTGCAAAAAAGTAGGATTTAAGCATGCGTTTGAATTTTCTAGATAGGTCGTTAATACTGATTACATCTTTGTGTCCATTAGTGAGTGCTCATATAAGTACATTGCTGTCTGCTCACTGCTCAGTGTCCTAAATGTGCAAATTTTGATAAAGTCTTAAATCTTTGTGAAATATTGACATCTGTGAAATATCTGTCTGATGTCTGTCTGTATCAAAAGGACTGGGCAAATTTAATTCTCAGAACACTTCAGTAACTTTGGACAAAGTAGCACCAACCTAATTTGGCTAACATTATGCATGCTAAATATTCAAAACTTTCTTTCTATATTTTCAAGCATGAGTCTAGAATACTATTTTACCTCCTAACTTGCTACACTGACTTCATAAACCCTCTTATGAAATGTTTCATTTCCGTTCATCATATTGGTCTCTGTGCCTTATTGACCTATCACTGGTATTTTCCATATCCTTCAAATGTTGACCACAAAACTAAACGTAGAGATAGTCTGGTCTGCTAAATTGCATCAGAAGTAAAACTTTCCCTGCTTCTACTTGATGTTCTTCAGGTTATGCTCAGGAAGTCATGCTTTTTAAGGTCCCTTCCAAACCAATCGATTTTGTGATTCTATGATTTAAACAACTGTTGTGGTATAACTTGCATTCTTAGTTTCCGGGTAGGGAACTTTGAATCTGACTGCTATTAGATTTCTTTAGTGAGGTAATCTGGCTCATTGTTTTTGAGCCACTCTACAGTCAAGAAGTCTGCTTCATTTACTTTAGGCTTGAAACTGATGATCTTTTTTTCACAATTTCCATTCAATAACATTTAATTTTTGACAGAAAATTTTAAATAATTTTGTTCAATCAGTATCTTTTGCTAGTCTTTGGTCAGGGTAAAAAAAAAAAAAAAAGGCATGTGCATTGTTGACTAGTGTGTTTCAGCTACAGAACTCAAATAATGATAATACCGTGTGACACAGTAATACTAATTGTTTTCACTGGCAAACACAAGAACAAAAACAAAACCACTTGCAGCAAACACAAAATTTGTGTATCAATAATTAGCTGGAAAATAAGATGCTGATTTAGGTGAAGTTTCACTAATCTTACAATAAAAAAAAAAGTGAGCAATATGATTAGTATAAAATTAGTGGATAGAAACAATTCAATATATAAATTATGTTTAATGTCTATGTGCATGATATCACTGAAATAACTACCCCAGAAGAAATTCTGTCATATGAAAAGGAAACAAAATACTCCCCAAAAATGACAACAGGAATGATTTTAATTCTTCTCCTTTCTCTGCAAAAGGCTACTAAAAAAACCCCAAAAGAACTTTATGCATGAATCAGAAATATACAGCAGCCAAAGCAGAGATTAGATTAAGGGGAAAAAAAAAAAGCAGTAAAAAAGTAGTTAGTTTGGAGAAATGAAAATTATGCAGAAGACAATATAAAAATGCACAGTCAGGAAGCAAAATCAAAGGTGCAATCACCTGGAAAGCACATAAGGCTCATAGAAGTTATCTGTTTAAGCTTCTCTTAGTTTTTTTAAATGGGTATGCATGGGATGTCTGCATACTTAGCACTAGAATATTTATTATAATTCCAATCTCCACATATTGTTGCTAAGTAGGAAGCTCGGGGTCCTAAATCTGTTTACCTTTCTTTCAAAAAGGGAAAATTTAAAAATGCAACTATAGGCGATGCTGTCTCCCATTATATATATGCACACATACATGTACATGTAAGTATTACTAATGTTTAGATCACTTACCCAGAAGAAGAAATCTTGGAAAAGTTTTCCGACTCATTGTGAGGGGTTTGCTGTTAGTGTTTCCCTTCAGTACAGTAATCATCAAATTACAAGATAGTCTGAAGAAAAGCAGCCTCCAACATATGAGTTGTTAAACCAATACACTGCCTTCACTTAGAACAATAATGGTTAGCAATATAGAGTGATCCTCCCATGGTATATAATCATTCCAGTCTGGAAGATTGCATTTCAAAGGTTGTATTTAGAACCACCAGTAAAAGTAAAATAATCTATGAATTTACCTAACTGTTTTGAACCAGGTGGCCCTTTTGGCCTCTGAGACATCTTTTTGAAACAAGTTCTACAATTGAACTACATGAATTAAGATTTGATTGATACATACACGGTATTATCATTGAAGTGGTCCCTTGTTCTTTTAATGCAAGAAACACACAGTCAGTACTTTGTCTTATTCTCTGTAGTATATCATTCACTAGTAAATCTATGTCAATGTACTTTTCTCATACCATTCTCTCTATTCCAGGTTCAAGTGCTGGGATTACTTAATCTTTTTCTGTTCAGAATGTTACAAAATCAGGCATATGTGCACATCCGGGTATGCTATTTAGGTGTGTATGGAATTTTCAGGCAAGTGCCACCTGACTTCTGAGTTTTCCTAAGACCAGTGATCACAGAAATAGGGACTTCTGGGGTTATTTTCTTAGACTTAATTAAAGAATATTCAGTTAAGTTTGGAATTGACACAGACCTTCCATATGTCAAGACAAAAAGCAATTAGAAGGAGCAGATACTTAAATGCCTGATGTTAGTTCTACTGTCCTGTGCAAATGTCTTTTCTTGAGCTTTGTCAGCTTATTTTTCTCATGTTTTCCCTAAGCATTTCAAATGAAAACTGGAATGGTTGTTTACTGTTCTAACAGTGGGGTTATTGCCCTGCAGTTTGCTACACATTGTCTCAAGATCTTTTCCCTTCCTTTCTGTTTTTCACTTAACTATTTTTACCCTTTACTACTGCTGCAAGTCTTCATTATGCTCTTTAAATCTCTTTTCCTTCTACATGTCTTTTGCATGTAACTCCTTGTTCCTTTTGTTATGTTATATATAATAGGTCAAAATGATCTCTGGCACAGAGCCACAGTATTAAACCAGGAATTAATATGGACCAGTACTCTCAGACTAAAAAAATGCTTACAGTCATTTGAACACCCAAGATAAGAAAGAGAGAGGCATATTTCTAAATTCTTTGCAAATGAAAGAGACAGAACTGCTGTTTAAGGGAGTTTCAACTGAGCACAGAAACAGACTGAATGCAATCAATCAAAAAAGATTTATTCAAGAGTCATAAATTAGGCTCTACCTTAGATTCCTTCCGTCTCCCTTTCTTATATATCATCTCTTGTCCTGACATTGAGTCTGAAGTATTTCCTCCAGCCAGTAAAGAAAGACTTTCCAAACTCAAGAGTCCAATTAGGAAAAATGTTCCCCTGCCTTTCAGCATTGCATTATCTGAACCAGTTCCCTCCAGAGCACCATCTACAATGGAGGCATTTATAACTGAAAGTATCTCAGTAGGAAAGGGTACTTGCTTATTGTATGAAAAATTGAAAACTACAGACTGAAAACAGGCACAGCTTGAGTGCTGCAGTATACCTGCTTTGTGTCTGTTTTATGACTGAGGCAGTATTCAACAATTGTGAGGGAAAGACAGGGTAAAGATGGCCTGAAAAGTTTGGTAAAAAGTAAGAAAAGTAGTTCCAGACCAGCTGCTATGAGAAGGGTCCACAGTTACAAGTGCTCATTTCAATTTTCAGCGAGGAATTATTTCAGCATCTTTTGTTTTAAGGATTCCCTCGGCTTTTACATCTGCCTCCTTCACTGGCACTTCCAGTTCCTGCAAAAGCTCCTGTCCTGTGAGTTGGCATCTCCTCATCTGTGAGGGAACGATTTAAAAAATAACAAACTTGAGCCTCTTTTCCATCCATTGTTAAGGTTTTGTCAACAATCACAAGAGGTAGAAACACTCTCAATTGCTTGTTCATCATGCTGTGATGAATGGGTCTCTTAGCTGTGCTGGCACAAATGTCTGTGCACCCACACTGACAGCTTGCAGCAAACTGATTTGGCTTTGAAAACACTTCTCTCTCTCCCTCTCTCTCTTCTCTCCCAAGTGTTCTTTAAGCCAGAGCGATTGCCCAGATTTGCTCTCAGCAGAAGCATAGAAGTGGTTTTGCTCTAAGAACTGAAAGGCTAATATGGTGCACAAACAGGAGTGGGTAACATCAGAGGAGCCAGTATTTCTACTGAAACAGTCTGAGACACCAAGAATTGGTGCTTTATAAATGCCAGCAAAGGCTGGAAACACAGACCCCATGTATTTTAATTGCATGGCATATAGTTTAACTGTCTGTTGGACACTGTGAGTGTATGCTGGAGAGATATCACTGTATATTTACCCTGTTCTCAGAGACAGGTTTCTACGCTTGCTAGACATATGTTGTCGTCATTCCTGAGTGCCTTATATGTCCTTCTTTAAACATGGTATTTCTGTCTAATCTTCAATTAAAACAACTAGGCAAGATCTGACACTGTTATTTCCTTTCAATTTGTCTGTGTTATTCTGCACCTTTTCCATCACTGTGAGTTCATTTGTTTTCCTTGTGACAGCTGATGTCAAGATGATCTGTATTTATCATCTCACCTTCAATATTTGCTGGGATGTGCCACAATTAGAGCAGCTGACATTTTGCTGTAGGCAGAACCAAAATTATATTGTGTGTGTTCTCTGGGTTACTTGTCTGGCTACCCTTTGCAAACACACAGTTATTTAGATTCATTGCTTGACAGTTCTGTGTTTTGTGTTTACACAATACACCACTCATTTTGGGTCCTGGGTTTGGTTCCTACTTCACTGTAGGACAAGGAGGTAATGTGGAGGAGATAGTGGTGATGGAAGTTAGAACTGGCAAGAAGATAGAAATCTGAATCAGAAATTGAGCAATGACTAAGACGATCTCTGGCTGGCCAAAATGATGTGATACACATCTCTGAACTGGTGAGAGGTTGGTGGTTGCAGCAGTGTCTGAACCATGTACCCCTGAGCCAGGCAGATCTTAAAGATCTGACTGCAGTAGCTGGCCTACAGAGGACACAGAGCTGAGGATAAGTGTATCAACTAACTGTGGTTCTAGGAAGGAAAAACGCCTTAGAAGAAGATAAAATAAATGAAGGAGCAAATTTATTTTTATTTCACAGAAATAATTTACAAGTGATTTCTATGTCTTCAGGGTAAGAATTTGACTATTTTGAGGACTAATTTAAAAGAAATATTGCTGACCTCTGACCTGGAGAAGGAGCTTAAAACCAAAATCACATTTGTGTAACTTCCAAGTAACTTTGCGTAAGCATCTGAACTTAAAGTTCACCTAAAAATTTTAGTATTGACCTTTACTGGTTTAAACACATTGTCATTGTATTTGTAGTGTTGTTGGACTCACTGACAATGTCAACCTACTGTCCAGTTAGATTCTGTCACATGGAGTATCCTGCCATCAGACATGACAGGCAGAGCTATGCCATGTCTGTGCCTGATGAAAGCTGGCAGAATGTGGGACACGAATAAGACAAACGCTCAGGACCTTTGTGAACCAAGTAAAAATCAGGATACAGATACCTAAGGTTCTTACCTGAAATATCTCTGTCCAAGGAAGCACAGTGTCTTTTCAGGTTTCATTTCTTTACAATATTTGGAAGCACCTCAGCTTTGTTCGAGCTGCTACTCTGGTTATCTAAGATGATTTAATGAGGTGGTAGAGAATCAGTTCATATCATGGCTGCTAATAAAGTGACACTCAACAGTCTACTGCTCTGCAGGTTAGGGAATGGAGTCCACACCTCAACTATCAAAAACTTGTTATCGTAATAAATTAATGGCCACTCCAGTTTTCAGGGTGCAGTGCTGTTTTAAATTCTGGGTGTTCTGCTCACCTTTGCAGTTGTTTTTATTTATTTAGCTTGGATAAGCATTTAGTCACAATTTCTTCTTCAATTGTTTCTCCAGAGTGCTTGTAACACCTCATCGTCCTTGAAAAATAAAAAGACTTCAAATTTTACTTCAGGCTGTTTTCAAGAAAAGTTGTGTTGCCTGCATGAAATGAGTCAATTCAAGTATTTATGGTGTGTATATACTGTGCAAGAAGGATAAAAGCCACACACGACACCTAATTAGGTAGATGGGCAACATCTTTCAGGAAGAAGGCTAAAGTCTTGAACTCTGGCTGTCTGAGTTAAATATCAATATTTACCTTTTTTTTTTTTAATTTGCAAAGCAAACATGGATTTCTAATGAGAAAAAATATCTTAAGTTGGAATAATTCTTAGAATTATTCTCAGATCATAGTGCGGCCTGGTGAGGGGTGGGATAAATGCACCACCACAGTTATGCACACATGTACTTCACAACTGCAGCAGAAGAAGAAAATTTAAAATGAGTACAGATTGAGAACAATTGCCCCAAATTTAACTCAATTATGATAATTCAATGCTGTGTTTGTGTTTAGTGCTTAGAGTGACATTCAAAATCTTGTTAAATGGCAAAGAAACATAGGTAAACTGGAAAGTGCATTGTGCTATTGTGAAGCAGAACAAATGAAGAATAATGCATTCTTCAAATACCTCACAAAGAGGTTAGACAAACTAGACTATTGAAGTTTAGTAAATTTAATTGCATTCTCACTGTATGTAGATTCATTCTTAATCTCAGCATCTCACTTTATTGGCTCTAGAGGGGCAGTGGGTTTAGGTGGATTTAAACTCTAAAAGCTTGGTCATAAGCTTAGCATTAAGTCTTCCCAAACTTTTTATTCTAAACCAAGAAATAAATTCCTAGTTTTCCTTACCCAGTGCACACGGGACTTCTAATTAATTGTCTTTTGCATGTAACTCCTTGTACCTTTTAGCTTTTCATTTTGGTGGACCTTGCTGGTTGTCTTATTCATTTTCTGCCAACAAAAATTGGTTTTGTTTTCTGACTATTTCAGATTTATTGATAAATGTTCAGAAAATGAGAATTTCTAAGTTCAGAGGGTAGCACTATGTTTGTCTCATGCTTTTGCTTTTGCTTCACAGAGGTCATTACCTTCTAATTCATTACCTGAGAAGTTTAAGATATTAGACAATGATACTTTAAATCTTCGTCTCATTACCTTAGACTGCAAGGTCTTCCTTACAGTTCAGGCATGAGATGATCTGGAATAACAATAATTTAGAGCTGCCTTCAAGGTATGTGGTTTATGGCTAGATACTCAAAACATGCCATGTAATTCATCATGGTTTATGCATATGTGGTGTAAAACTTAGTCTATTCAAATAAACTGTCTTAGTTCCTAGTAATATACCTGTCAACAATAGTGATGAAAGAGATAGGCTACTCCCTAGATTGTTTTTTGTTTGTTTGTTTGTGGTTGTTTTGCTGGTTTTTTCCTGCCATTGATTATAATAGCCTGCTGGAAATTCCTGAATTTCTGGCTTTCAAGTAATCTTCCAAGATGGCTGATGGTTAATATCAGATCCTCAGTGAAGTGATAGTCAGGGTCTGAAGAATATTGTGGATGTACCTTTTCAATATTCAGTCAAAAGTGATACTATTAAGGTTTAATTCTATTGTGGGCATTTTCTGCCATACATCTTCCCACCTGTGCCTTTCTGAAGCAAGATGTGTCATAAAAGGTAGACAAGATAATTTGGAGAGGGCTGCTGAGAGTTTGAAAGAACATTAAAGGCTATTAAAGATTTCCTTTCAGAGTTTCTATGTACATATTACACATATATAACATTTGTATTGCTTTCTTGCGCCTAACAGGCATCTAACAGCATATGTGGATCCCAGATTACTGAGTATTTAGACCAGGAAGCAGAGAACAAAAAATGCTTTTTCGCCCGAGTAGCCTGATGCTTCTAAGGAACCAGAAAAGTTTGCCATGGAAACTTTGGAAGGATATTTAATTATTTTTGAAAAGTCTTGAGAGGTATGGTATCTTGATGATACACCCTAGAACATGAAAGTTGCAAGCTAATTATTTTCTTAGTTCCCAAGAAAAAGAATAAAGTGTCTCTTTTCACTTGTACATGAATTTCAGGATTTGACAATTTTGTTCTTAGAGTCTGACAAGTATATAAGTAGTGATAAGGCTAGATATCAAGGAGGTTAAAGGGTGATCTGAGAGCTTACAGCTGCTTAAAAGGCAGTCCAAAGCTGGCACAGTCATACCCTTTTCGGTAGTACCAGATGACACAACGTGTAACAGCTGCAGAATGTACTTTGAGATGTTTAGGTTGCCTTGCTGTGACCAAGAGGGTTGACATAGTTCACTTTCAATCAACATTTCTATGCTTCTCAGAAGAGGAAATGAATGAGACTAAATTAATTATTAAAAGTTTTAATTTATGACAGTTTTACCTTCTTGCTATATTTTATTAGATGCCTGTATTAAAAGTCTGACCCTTAACCTAGTGATGACAAGTTTTTCCTCCTCTCAATATTTCACACAGTACTGTCATAACATAAACCCAAAACTTTTCATTTGTTGTCAAGTGCAACTCTACAAAGGGGAAGAAATAAATATATTAGATTAGAGATTCATAGATTCTGACGGTGCAAAGGACAACTGTCAGCACCTAATCTAACCTCCAGACTGCAGGGCTTTTTCAAGTTATTACTTGTGTAACTAGACACATCATTTAGGAAAAAAACTTTCAAATGTGATATGACATTTCCAGTGAACTTGTAAGACTGGTAATTGCAACAGTGACCACATCTCTTCAGTCTTTTCATTTTCTCACTCATTAATTTTTTTCAGACATTTTTGCCAGTGATGTGATGTTTCTCTTTACTGTTCATTGATAAAGATATCAACTAACAGAAATCTGAGACCCTATTCCTCATTAGAAATATAATCATTTGATAATCATTCACTGCTCACAACTTTATGAAGATATATCCAGTAATCTTTTAAAATATAAGTGCTTGCTTTTTTATTTTTTACTTAGATAAGTAAACATCTCAGTTTGAGTCACATCTCAGTTTGAAAAACTGCAATTAGTTTTTCCATGTATCTTTTACCCTTTTATTTCTTCTGATGGGGTTTCCCACAAATGTTATATGTGGTGATTTTATTTTGATCTGCTCAAAAAGGGGGGAATGTTAGCTCAGGGTCAGCCATGAGCTCATCACCTTATGTCTTCCCAAACTGATGAACACAGTTAAATTTGATGTCCTTTTACAGACTGATTTTGTCTGAGGCTTTTCTCAATATACCTTTTTTTTTTTTCTAAAATAAAGTATTAAAATTCTATTTCTAGCAATAAAAGAGATATCAACCCCCCCCACTACATAGGATTAAAAACTATATCTTTTGAAAGGAACTTAAGGATATAAAGACATATTTTACTTACATCATGAGAAATGAAGATACATTTAGCTATGAACAAAATTAGTGAAGAACTAGCTTAACATACTGCTTTCAGATAATTGTGTAATGTCAGATTCCTCTGCCTTTCAATTAATATTTGACTTTCTCCTAAAACACTACTGCTCATTTCCATTTGAAAGATACGATCCAGTTTTCTCCAGCTCTATTTTCTTAACTGTAATGGAAAGTTTTCAATTATCTATCACTTCATATGAAGTGTGTCCAAATTATGGGTTGTGAATTTTTCAGAAAATGGTCCTGATGCTTGTACCACAGTCTCTTTAAGTGATGGAGTTTCTCCTTAAAGATGTCTTAAATTATTTGCTGATAGAGCTTTAACTCAATTTTTCCAAGCTTGTTTTTAATAGGGAAATGAAAAGGAGTATTTTCACCTATTCCTAATTGAACTTGTATATCATACTAATATATTTTTCCTAGAAATACGAGGAAAAAGTATAGATAATGATCTCAACTCTATTGTGTAAATCAAGCAAATTAATGCAATAAGTGGATTTGTTCTGTTTGTATTGCTCAGCTAAGAACAGAGTGCACAGGTCTTATTGGCTAGTAATCTTAAAATCATGAACAACTATTTATTTTCTGTTATCTTTTTATTAAAGTTTCAGACCTATAATAAAGTGATTTAAAAGAGACTGTGAGGGAAGCATCACGTGCATATTCTTTACTGCTGCATCATATAATACCCAGTTCTTAATCATTAGTAGAAAGAGTAAAGGTCCCAATTTAGTGCCCAGGGGAGACATCTCCATTAATCACTTGCCAATTGGAGGGGACACAATTGACTTTAACCTGCTGGCTATGGTCCATAGGAAAAGCTCTGACCCATTTAATCAGCCTGGAATGTGTTCCATAACCTTTCAAGTTGGATCATTGAATGTCAAGTTCTGTCGAAGGCTTTATTTAGTCAACCATGACTGGTAACCCCCTTATCTTCTGCTTTTTTGTGTCAGAGGTACAGCAGTTTCATCAACACATGTGCAGTTATTTTCTTTTAAAGCTGCCAGACTGTATTCTGTCCAAATGGTTTAGAAAGCTTTACCCTAACTTTGCCAGCATCATATATTATACACAAGCTCAATGAAAAAGTGAAATTTGTAATTGCTTTGTTTTCCCTATCTGCTCTGTGGATAGTAAACATATCAAGTAAGCTTCAATCCACAGTAACTTCCCAAGACACCTGAGAAATATTAATAAAAGACTCACTTAATTTTTGGTATGTAGTGCATTTTTTCCTTTTCTCTGCCAACCATACTATATGTTAGCAATGTACAGTTATTAAAGTGTCACTGTTAGCAATGAATAAATTCAGAATTTCTCATGGTACTGAACAGCACAGTGAATCAAGATGTTTCTTTCATTTGTTGGGCTTATTTTTTCTATTTCTGTGCTCTTGCTTCATCTGCTAATTCAGGGCATCTAAATTATTTTTTTAAGTTTTATGAAATTATTCATTAATATTTGTTCTAAATCAGAGTCCCTTCTGAGGCAAATACTCACTTTGTATTTTGGTCTATTCAGAACTAGCAAACCAAGTGCAACTGCAGAATAATGTTAGTCCCAACAATAAAACCTCTGTGTTTATTCTGCCTGATGAAACAGCTATCTGACATCTACAGCTACCCCATAAAATGGAACCAGATTGATGAGCTTAAGTTATTGAGTGTTTCTTGGTTCTGTGAACGTTTTGTTGCTTACAGCTGTGTAGGCAGTTTTCTTTCTCTCTTTTGCTGTTTCTCTCATTCTCCATTTTTGCTGGAAAGGAATGCTTTATGTTTTCAACCTTTTCATTTTACAAATTGGTCTTTAAAATGCCTTGCTGCCTGAATGATAATAACAGGGAAATAATTTCTGCCTAACTGTAGATGCATTCATGAGCCTGGCAGAGTGAGTGCAAGGAATAAACCGTACATTTAATTAGTGGCATTTAGTTTCATTTTCTAAATTAAGATCAGCATCAGTCTGTCATTAGGACTAAAAAAAACTATTTAAGAAATAGTATTGCAGTTTCTTTAAAAGATCCTTACTACTTTTTAATAGCAGCCTACAAACGTATTAAGGATAACGAGTATGGAAAATGTTCTGTACAAAAAAGAAATCTGACAAGCATGAATCGTGACAGATGATGACCAGAATTTTCAAAATTTATGATCATTACAATGTGAAAAAGTAATTATGAATAATAAAAATCTGTCGCAATAATTAGCTGTAATGAATGCTCATAGCAAGCTAAATGAACTGGAGCAATTTAAGGCAATAACACATGATTTGCATTTTATACTTTGTGAGAAGATTTTGTCATTAGACAAGTCAGGAATATACCCATATTACCATAATTTTCAACATTTAGCCATGCACCTCATGGTCCAGTCTGTTGCTAGGCTGTCATCTGTACATAAAGGAAAAATGATAATAAGAATTATTCACTTTAGTAAGGCAAGATTTGCTACACAAATATTTTCACATGACTATTGAGTTTGTACACATGTTAATAAATTTTGTATTTTAGGACTTCTTTCCATAGTACTAAAACTTTTATGGTGTGGGAAAGTGTCTGTCTAAGGTGTGAGTGTTTATTTTGTACAAACTAGGACACATCTGTGATGGTCTTGTGGAATTTTTTGTGTGCATTCATTCATACTATTCATCCCTAAAGCAAGGGCTGTTTGAAACAGCCTGATTCCACTTCTCGAAAACTGTATTTTAGCATGTGAGAATGTGCAAGTGCTCAGGAAGCCTAGAGCCAGGGGATAGATTTGGAACTACTATAAAGTTTTCAGCTTTGTCTCTTTCAAATTCTTTCCAGCAGTGAGCCATGAATTTCAGGATGATAAAGTTACAACTGACTGACTCTCACTGTTGGACCAGAGCAGTCACTCCTGGGTGGATTGTCATCACTAATGTTCAAGGTCACTTTTTTCATTACAGTGAACCTTTCCAAAGGGCTGTAATTCATCATTCCTTAGACATGTGATGTATAAGATCTATTGGCATCTCTGTGATTTACTTCAGTTCTAAGTTTTCTCCCATTGTACCATCGTTCTGCCAAAAGACAAAATTGGAGAGCTTGTCGAAGCCCATAAGGCAAGTTCTGCTGTTCTGCTATTTTAAGAAAATATTCTGATATCATTGAAGTTGTAATACTTCTTAATCGTGTCTAATTGTTGGTTTGCCAGAAATGCTGTTCACTCTTGCATACCCAAACTGTTTTTTTAAAGTTTGTTTCTAGCTCTCTGCTGTGAATCTGGCTGCTGCCAGTTTTATCCAGAAGTCACTCAGTTTTGCTACACCTTGCTCTAACACTCATGTTCTCTCATCCTTGAAGAAGTTTAAGGCAGTCAGCAAATGTCATTTCCAAATAAAGTTGTGACCCAACTGATGTTGAAGTCTGTGGAAGTCTGTCTGCTAACTACAAAGAGGACTTAATCAGGACTTCCCAAAAACATGTGGCAAATAAGTCTTCTCCTAACCCTCTGTTAGGACACAGAAGCTGTCCTGGAAGCTGCACTGAAGTTTGCTATTGAGTTGTCTGTGTTTTCAACAAATACTCTGAAGTTGAGGGAAAAATTTCTGAGCTTCCATTTTATAAGACAATTTTGGAGCAAACACTTTTGCCAGAAGCCTAAGAGCAATTTAAAATTTGATTTTATTAAAAGTAAAAATAATATATTTTATTTAATATCAGGGAAATAATAGCATTATGTAATCTTAGAAGGCTGTATAATTGCATTTGGTGCAACCTTTTTTTTTTCTTTTATTTGAATCATGTGTTAATGGCTATATTTTCATACAGAAGAAATATAGGATGATCCTGTCCTTAGATTACTTTTAGCCTTCATTAAAAAAAAAAAAAAATCAGGTATATTACCACCTAGGAAGCTTGTGCCATATGAGTGAAACCTCAGGCAGAGACCTGAAGAAACTGATTCAAGACATCTGGGAGTTAGGGTCTTTTTTTTTTTTTTAATGTGCTTTTTTTAATTTTATTTTATTACAGAAGTGTTTGGACAGTAGTACAGGCCCAATGGGACACATTTTAATTACTTATTACTGCTACTTCTTAATCTACTTCAAACAGAGAGTGCAGTGTAACAGTGAGCGTATCATAGTCCCAGTCCTTGTTCTGTGTGGGGGGTTTTTTTCCCTGTTAACTCTGAACAATTTGTTTTTCTGGGTCAAATGAATTTCTAGATAGACCAAATACTTTCATGTATGACAAGGACAGTAGGACATCAAAACATATATACCCCAGGGAATGGCTTTAAACTTCTCCTTTTGATAATACTCTTCCTGACATGTTCAATGCATCCATCACATCAAAGCTTTAACTTTTTTTTTTTTTTTTTTTAAAGAAACCACTTAAGTATGTTTTTCTTAGCGAATGCATGGAGGTTGTTTAAATAGTAAAAAAAAAAAAAAAAAAATAATTATACACTTTCAGAACAGGAATTGCAATCTGCTTGAGCAGAGACATCTGCTATTTTTATTTTCAGTTCCACAGGAATAGAAATTTGTTGTGGAAGATGGTAATTTAATGTGAAAGTCTACAGAATACTAAACATTAAAACCAGTGTGTCTAGAGATAACAAAAACATAAAATTGGTCTGAGTCTGTAGCTCCATTCTGGATTAGAGCACGCAAGAACCTGGAACAAGTTTACTCAGAAGTAAGTTTTGAAGTGGTGTTTACTTGGGTGTCCTGCCTGTACTAGGCATGACACCAGACACACTTCTCCCTTCTCATTGCCTTATTTTGAACTAAGTAGAAGTCCTTATTTATGAGTCAGTAGAGCTTATACATATACACTGCTCAGACTGAGAACAAGGATCGCAGAGAAAGGGATCATTACTTTGTAAAGAAGCTTATAACTTCCTCATGATTGCCCTTTATACACCCTTGAGTTGCCACATGCTTGCTTTTGCAACCTGGAGAACAACCTATGAAACCACTGAGGGCTACTGTGCAGGTGCAGTTACTAAAAAATGTAAATGTGTGGGGAAACTTTTCACTTGTAGTAATGACTTTTTTTTTCTGATTTTCAATGTTTAATAACTAACCAGGCTCATCTTTGTTTTGTCTTGATAATGAATTACACTGTTTCTTATTTTCTTCTCTTACAGCTCTGCTGCCTTTTACTGTGACTGTGTGTGGCAGTTAAGAGAGATGAATAAATACAGATTTTACTGAGGTTTGTAAAGCTCTGGTGGGAATGGATCCCTCTGTTCCTTGGGTGAGAGTCTGTCCTGCCTACAGGGAAATCAGTATGACCCACTTGTTCATCTGAGTCACACGGGCATTTCCATTAGAGGAGTCTGGCACTGGCCCTTGAGCCTCTTCTGGTATGACAGGAGTGCTGCCTGCTCAGAGGAGCAATGGGACCTGTATCACAGCTCCTGGTGAGCTCTGACCTCAGCAGCAGGGCAGGCATCTGCCCATTCAGAGATGCACGTTTTCCTTTCTGTGCACACTGGGATGTCTCAGGTTCTGCTTCACTGAACACCCAGCAGGAGTGAAGAAACAGGTTGTCTTGCCTCTCATAGGAGGGATTGCATGACCTTCGTGAGAAGCAGCTGCTGCTGGATCCCAATCCCTGCCAAGTTCATCAGTAGCTCCTGACTTCAGGGCTGAGAACTGTACACCCACGCTTTCCCATGCTCCATGCTGAGCACGGTCAGGAGCGCATCACTCGGTAAAAAAGGGGCCAAGGAACACTACAAATAGTAGTTTTCTCTGAAGGTTTTACACAGTATTGATTACAAGTGACCACTGACTGTGATGAAATTAGGAAAGCTAAGTTCAGTGTTATAAATTATCTTTCTTGAGTAATTTATTTTGGGAACTCTTGCTACAGGGTTACTTATAAATTTCTTTATAGAAGCCATGCTGCACTATTTGCAAATGCTGTTTGAATAGCTGAAAACAATAGGATTTTAATAGCCTGATCCAGGTTCAGAAATGCAGACTATGTAGTCCACTTCATATAGTTGGATGTATTTAAGTTTCAATCTACAGGATTACAGTGTTTTGGTCAGCATTTCTCTTTACACTATAGAATTATGTTGCTTAGATGTACAAGAATATTGAAACTAGACAAAGCTGACATTGTTTAGAGCAGAAATGCAGTTTGAATAAACAAAGGAGTTCTGCTACATTTATGTCTGAGCTGTTTTTTTGTACTTACAGCCTTTTTTTATTGCTTCAGCTTTGTGACTGGTCTAAAAAGACATACAAACTTCATGAGATTCTCTAAATGCAAACCATCAATTTATATGCATGGATATTTCTACATGAGGACTCTGTGGTTTGTGCGATAATTTGTGCTTCTGTCATGTCTTTTTTTCAATAGATTATGTTGTGAAGATGACAGGGCGTGATTGGTGCTTTGATGCACGTTTTGGCATATCTTCTGGTATGCAACTGCTCTATAAGCATTAAAATATTAAGATTGTTAGTCCCTATTAAATCTTATCTAGCTGACAGATATGACATTTTTGCTTCTATTGAAATTTCTTAATATTATGTTTAAAGCTTTGGTTAACCAGTTACCTAACTGGCAGCAGTTCTTCAAGCTGCCTGGTGTTAAGAAAAGAAGGAAGGAGATGGTGAGAACTGACTCAGCACCAGCAGTCTGTGTATATAAACCATCAACTTACTGGCACTTTTTAGAGTGAGAATTCCAAGTCCCTGCAGGCCAATGGGATTTACAGCCTTCTGCAGAGGAAGGGAAAATCAGCTGCTTCTTGCAAGGCTATGAATCATTCCAATTGTATTGGCTTTGGTAGGAACAGCTGAAATTAAATACTTTGTCTCTGCGGGTACCAGGAATGCCCACCCTCCTTGTTTCGGTCTGCGCTGCAAGCTGCATTCTTCATTTCTATGAATTGAGATACTTTTGGATGCCTAACCATTGTTCCTGCTGGGCATGGACATGACTAAAATCTTTTATAATGATGAAGATAATAAGATTGCAGCTCCTGGACATTATAATATCTCTTTTGTTCTCTAATTGACCTGAATCCTGTTTTTGCAGACATGCAGTGAGAAAGTGAAGTATATAAATATTTTGACCACTATATAATGCCTCTTAGCAGTGGTGGTGATAACAAATCTGTAGAAAACGACTGTGGCATTCCTTTTTGATGTGCGAAATTCATTTAAATATAAAGGAGTAAGATTCTTCTTACCATAGATTGTCACATCTCATCTCATTAGTGTGACTTTTACAAAATACCTGACTCTGGAAAGCAGTCTGGTCTGTTTGTTCTGCAAGACTTTCAGGTGTTGACTCATATCTTCAAAATGTGGTTTCTTTCTTCCTACCTTAGACAGATACAGACATTTTAAAATAGATATAACCTTCCCATGCACAACAGATGCAAATACATAAGAGAGGAGGAAAAAAGGAAATGCACACTGTTAATGTTATGCTTCATGAAAAACTGGTAATTTATGTGACACCAAAGCACCCTCCATGACCTTGCAAGCTAAGTCCTTATTCCTGCAGATCTGGAGCCCATGGGCTCTGTGAGAGCTTGGAGTCTGGCTGCATGCAATATCTTTGCAAGAGACTTTCTGTTCCCTTTATGTTATTCATTGCTACGTCTATGGGAAGCCAAAGAGATCCAGAATCCCACTGGCACAGAAGTACTGTATTTCCTAGTTTAACCTGTGCTTTAATCCACATAACGCCTCGTCAGTCAGGCTTTATGGGTGTAATCCAGAGCCCATTGATCTCAGTGGAAAACTGCCCACAAATTCCACTGGGCTTTTGATGCCTGTACATGTGATGCTAATTTCACCCTTAAATCTTGTGCAAACCTACCAGGTTTGTGACTGGCCTAATTTTTCAAGGTTATACGTAACTAAACGTTAAGTGAAAAACATGCTTCCCCTGTGTACCTGAGACAAGATCTTGCCAAGTCCAGCACAAAGTGGGAAGAAAAGCAGGAAAAGCAGGATGTGAATCTTCCCCCTGCCCTGCCCCACTTCTGAGTCTGGAGGACCTCTGTGCCATGGAGGTTCACAGACTTGGCTTCAACACCTGGCTATGCTGTATAGCTCCAAACTTGGCCTGGCCTCAGAAGTGTTTTTCCTCAGAACCATGGGTGCCTCCCACAGAGAGCTGAAGGGGATGGAAAGCTTAAGCAGTCCCACAGGGAACTTAAATCCTAATTCAGGAGTAACAAAAATTGATTATTTGCAGCTGTGGAACAATTTTCTCTCCTGAATTGAGGGAAGAAAAGCTCAAGGAATTCCAATATATTTGTAGGAGCCAAATTTTTTATTGTACTTGGAAATTTTTATTTGATCAGCAGCCTTGAGATATGAAGAGGATTATTCACCTCCCTTCCTTGTTTCAAGAACTAGCATAAATAATCTATTTAGCCATAATGCTGTGCCTCCCAGTGTGCTTGTTTATCGTTAGAGTTCTCCAGCTTTCAGTGTGCTAGTGCACTCTGATTCCTGGCTGGATTTATGATACAAATGTCAGACAGGAACTCTGTCCCTCTGTTTTCAAGCCAAACGTCTTTATTTTGACATTGGATTTGAATTATACATTTATGGAATCATCGGGAAACATTTGAAAATATTAAAATTCTCTTGACATTTAAAACCAGGTTGGAGGTTAGCTCCAACCTGAAAGTTAACTGTAAGTCCATAGGAATGGCATTCATGAATTGTTACTTTCACTGAATTTTCTCTAAGGGTCATCATGTGGGTTTTTGGCATGCATATCAAACATAGCCATTCTTTCCTCATTCTGTAATGTCTTTTCACTTACTTTGTTCATTTATTGTATCTTTCTTGAGAAGAATCTGGGAATTTTTTAAGCATTCTCTATAGGGAACAAGGCCCTCTTACAGGAGTAAGTACATCAAAACAAGAAACAATGAGTGAAAAAGATTGCAAGAACTAGAAGAAAAAAGCTTGTCTTCATCAGTAAGACCTACAGGAATAACTACAGAAAGACTTTATCCCAAAACATTTTATATGCTGCTCAGTGTAGTCCAACTCATATGATCAAAATTAACATGTCAGACACTGAACAGATTGCAAACTAACAGAAAAGTCTTAAAAATGCAATTGTTGCTGGGGATTCAAAACTAACTGTGTGATTTCCCTACTACAGTGAAACGCAGGCTTCTAGTATAGCATGACAGCTAAAGAGGAGGTACTATCCTTGGAAGCAGCTTGTTAGCTTAAAACATTGAACTAAACAATTTAGTTTAAATTATTATTTACTATTATTTAAAACTACTCTTTGAATTAAATAGTTTATTTTAAAGAAAAATGCTAAATAAGGTTATATTAATTCTATATTGTTGCTAAAGTATGACCTATTGTAGAATTATATCCCATCTCATAAGAGACCAATATCTTGCTAAATTATAGGGTCTTCAAATAAGATCTACAAGAATAATTTAAAATTTAAAAAATGTACCTGGCAGTGAGAATTGTTAGAAATTAGATCTGTGAGCTCAGACAGTAAGAGTTAAGTGGGACCTTGGTGGTAACTGAGGCAAGAGTATCTGCAATCCGAATGCAGCAGGTGCATAGAAAAAAATCACATAACAGGAGATGGATCTGTGTATATTATCTGCAATGTAGGAGATAAAGCCTGCATAGCTTCTGCAATAAAGGAGAGCACAAACTTGATTAAAGGAGCTGTAAGGTCTAAGGATGAAGAAGCTAGTTGTTTGAAAGAATATTGTAGGCATTGCTACTAGATCAATTTGGGCCAGAAATGAGTCACTGGAAACAGTTGAACAGGTGTTGATGAGCATTTTCCATTACTTCAGGTTTTCCTTGTTTTTTTGTTTGTCCCCCCTCCCCCCCATCATCAATATGGATTTTTTTAAGAGTTATCTTCTACATCATAAGAACTGGTTTAAAAAAGCCCAGCATTCAAGATATCACACTGGAGTAGTATTACAGACATTCTGGATTTATTGTTTGAAAATATACTAGTAATGTTTCCTGCAAGTCTGTTTCCAGGAGTTTTTGATTTAATGAACGTATTAGTGTCTGCTCATACAATACATATGTACAGATAGAAAAGACTCGAACAGTTTTAATTTTCAAGTGGCATTTTGAGTTTTCACTGGTAGAATACTATGGCTTTGTGGGCAGAGTGTTCCCAAGTACCACTAATTTCAGTGAGAGTTCTATTCAGTAACTGTTCAGTGTTGCTAAATTTGAAGTGGGGGTTGATTTTTCTTTTGTGTCATGAAAAATGAATCATAGCATCTGAATAATAATATTGTACAAGCAAGTGAATGCAGGAGTTCCAAGACAAGAAGACCATGGGCCCTGGACACATTCTGTCACCCCTTATTTTTAACAGGAATTGCCAACCTGAGATATATCTATCTATCCATCTATCTATATATAGATTCATATGTAGATATATTTGCAAAAAGATTGCAATAATCTAAGAAAAGTATTTGAGCTATGATGCAAAAACTTTTCTTTGGCTTAAGAAATGTCAAAATTTTAGAATGTTATGCAAAGTAAGAATGCATCATAGGATGAAGTAGGATAAACTGAGTAATTGGAAGACTCTGTCTGAAACACCGCATAGTTCAAAGATAATATACTAATTTTGGTTAGCTAATATGTTTTGTACTGCTGTGTTTTCTACTTTGTAATTTGTGTGGAAGTTGAAATATCTCTGGAGAAGCCTATTTGTATGATATTTCAAGCCCTAGAAAAAGTGGGGAGATGAAATTCTCCCAAGAAAGATTGAATGAAAATTTCCTATTCAATTGCTTAGAATTCTACTAGTTTAAAAATAAAATAAAAATTAAGATATGTTTCCAAAGTCAAATTGTTATAATCATGTGCACCTAAATCTGTCCCTAGTTACCATTATAAAATCTGTAATCAGAATTACATAACAACATCTGAGTGGGCCCTTTCTATAACTAAAAATGTTCCTGAATACTTCTGAAAATGAAAACCTGAAATCTTTATTTTATTTTAGTCTTTGTCTTTCAATCTTTTGACTTTTAAGCATCACAAAAAATGAAGAGATGGAATTATAGATGTGACACTTAAATTCGCTCTTAGGGAGTGTTAAGAACAAGTATAATCTTTGTAAATAACACCTGGGGACAGATAATCACCAGTTACATTGATTTCCTTTCTCAGGATTTTAGTCACTGACATTAGTCAGAGGTTTATAAAAGAATAAACAGTTCTGTATTTTGTAGATTTTTGTAGATTTTTACAGAAAAGTTTAATTTCAGAATAAAGGGAGCTTTAGACTGCATTGTGCTGCTACATTCTTTGCAGGAAACCTTTACATATGTTGCATATTTCAGTTCTGAGGCAAATGACAAATACTCTTTAAGCACTAGATCACCTTTCTGTTTTTCTTCCAAGTACCGACTGAAAGTTTGCAACGAGTTCAGATGAAAATTTGGTCTCTACAGATCTTTGCTTGCTATTTTCATCTTGGAGGTCCAAATCCTGTGGCATTTATAGCACTCCTACTGAGGCTCTTGAACATGTGTATATTGGTAGTTACTGCTACATAATTGGTGCTTACTTCCATGAAAAAAACATTGGGAATGGTTTGAGAAATTGCTTCTCCAGTCAGCTCAGCAGAGTTCTATTCAAGTCTCCACGGTTTGTACTGCCCTGTACAGGCTGAGAGCAGTCTAAATAAACTCAGGAGCTGCTTTCAGGAATGGGATTTAAACCTATGTCTCCTATGTGAGGGAAGTTCACTGCTGGAGACAATACAGTGCTATAAAATTTTATTAGTTATTAGGTGATTCCACAGCTGTACATTTCAGTGCAGGAAATGGCATTCATACATGGGGCTGAGACTCAAACTGAAAAGGTAAAGAGCTGTGTAATGTCCTTAAACTGAAGCAGATTAACAGTGCCATCAAGAAACTTCTTTCCTCGTCTGTGCTATAACCTTAAAACTGATGGAAAAGTGACTCCAGGCCTCTCAGAGAATGTGAGAATGTTTTTCCCTCCGTTTGTGTGCTGAGCTGAGCTTCAGTGAACACTGTGCACTTGAGAAGTCTTCTTAAGAAAAGGTCTCTTCCCATGTAACCTCTCCTGGTTGGATTACATTCCTTTTTTTCTTCTTCCTTTTTTTTTTTTCCCCCCTCTGATTTACATTATTTACCCCAAATCTTCAGATGTTTAACTTTGAGAACTTCTGGCACTTTGGACTCTTTTTGCCTCTCACTGTGACAATGTGTTTACACTGAGTATTTGACCTTCATCAAAATATAAGTCACTTTTAGCATTATAACTCCATCTCAACTAATTTTATTTTAGTATCAGAGTATGACTCCCATTGAAGGACAAGTTACAGCACTTTGTTGTGGTTTAACCCCAGCTAGCAACTAAGTACCAACGGCTCATTTCCCAGCCCCCAGAGCAATGGGGAGAAGAATCAGAAAAAAATAAAACTCATGTGTTAAGAACAATTTAAGAGCTTAAATAAAGTAAAATACAATAATTGTAATGAAAATAATAACAATATCATAAATGAAAAAGGAAAACAGAGAGAGGAACAAACCCCAAGAGACACAAGTGCTGCACATGCTAATTGCTCACCACCCACTGACCGACTGGACAACTTCCCTCAGTTTATATACTGGGCACGATATCCTATGGAATGGAATAAACTCTTGGCCAGTTCAGGTCAGATCTCCTAGCCATGTATCCTCCTGGCTTTTTCTGCACCTGCTCACTGGCAGAGCATGAGAAATGGAGAAGTCCTTGATTTAGAGTAAGCACCACTGGGCAACAGCCAAAATATCAGTGCATTATCAAGCTTATTCTAATACCAAATCCAAACCACAGCACTATATCAGCTACTAGGAAGAAATGTTACTCTTTTTCAGCTGAAACCAGGACACTCTTCTTCATGAACACAAGCTGCATTGCAAGCATGGCTTTAATGCAAGCTTAAATCCCTTTTGATAAAGTCATGACTTTATCAAAATAAGAACAGACACTGAGTTGGAATAGCATTGTCTCTTTTTATATCAGGTTGGTCAAAAGAGGATTGTCAAAACCTGTAAAAATAGAAAACATTTTTCCTAAGCTTAAATCAATTTTCTAAAATTTTATTTTTCAAAGATACAATATTAATTACAAATATATTCAACTGAAATGCTGAAGTAAAAATGGATGACCAGTCAGCTGGCCTCTACAATATACTGTTTGTTGGGAAGGGAAGAGCTTCCTTAGCTACAATGATTTGTCACTTTTATTGACAGATGAAGTGCAATAATTTCTGATTTAGTGTGAGACACACTCAGCTTCACATAATCCAGCAAAAGTCTGCAATGTTTCTCCTACAAGGTGCTCCCAGAGACCTGAAACATAGATTGTTGCCTGATTACTATGTATTCACTGCATCTTCATCTTCAGAAGTCAGCTTGCTGTTAATTTTTCTTAGCATAGAGTTGTAATTGTATGTTGGAGAGCATGTAAAGAAATGGTTATAAGTATTGTTTTACTTGAAAAACTGGTTTTAATGTGCCAATGAAATGCTGTGATGGAGACCATAGGAGAAATACTTTCTTTTGATTAAGTTAGGGCATTTGAGGACCACAAGACAAGGAATATTTACTGGGGATTTTTTTTCATCCCTAGTTTAACCCCTCTTGATTGAAATGTTGAAGTATATTATAATGTTACATTTTCCATATTTGCATAGGGAATTTGTGCATTAAAGTGACTTTTATGTGGACCAGCGTTACATTTCTGCAGTAACCCTAAGAGATGAGGTAGGGTATACTGCCATGAAATATACAAAGTCTTATCAAACAAAATTGCTAAATAATATAATTACATCTTTTTTTTTTGTCTATTTCATCATACCTGTCTGCCAGGCTTATTAGACTGGAAGTAGGAAGACAGATTTTATAACCAAAAAATGGATATTTTTATACATTTCTCATTATATATACTGAAGACATACATATTGTCTATGATACAAAAATAGGTGCAAAAGTGGCAATGCAGTGCATGCATGTACTGTGGAAGAGAGCTTTATGAGCATGTTATTTTTTTACTGTATCAATAAGTTCATCAGTTTAAATCAGGAACTGAAGTGACATCTGTTGACATGCAGTTTCATCCATAACAGAATTACTTAGTCAATGACATTTTCAATGTTAATTTCTAAGCAGATGAATATTTTCAATCAGAATGGCATCCAGACAGAATAGCAATGAAACAGATAATCTCCTAATTCAGTTGAAGAACTATTTTATTAAGGTAATGGCCCCAGGGCAATGGGAGATGAAAAGCACAAGTCAGGAAGAAAAGACATCATGATTCCATAGTACAGCATAGTTTTCCTTTCCAGAAGGAAGCAAAATAAGAATTATAGTGATAAGGTACAGGAAAGAAAGTTACACACTGCAATACTACCCAGGCTTAAATAAAAAACCCAAACAAACTACAACAAGCAACAGATCATAAATAAAATAAAAATATCAAGATAAACAATAGGAAATACCTATTCACAACTCATGTTAACTGCATGGCCAGATCATCAAGTGCAGTTTTCTCATTTCATAACTGTGGCCAAGGATGGACCATGGGGATTAAGTGATCTTTTAATACTTCTGTCAAAGTGAGAAAGTAAAAGGGAAATGTATTCATTCTTCAGAAGTGTATAGACTCTCTTAAGTTAGAAAAGATGCCTGTGCAGAATGCTGGTGGCGTGCAGTGTCACAACAACCATGAGAAAAAACTATGGACTAAAACCTGAGACTGCTGTCTATTTTCCCCATGCAGTGTTCATCACAGTAGTCTCCAGCTGTTTTCCTTGGGATTCAGCCCTACCGCTCTAGGGCATCCAACCTCCAGGGTACAAAGTGCAGTAATTTTTAATTTCAATCTCCAACACCTGCATGAGGGAGGGAGCTCTGGTCCCTGATAACATTTAGTCATTGACTTCCCAGAAAATAGGAATGAGCTATAATACATCCCTGGACAGCTAGGAGACATTAGGGGCTAATAAGTCTTATGATAAATGCACACTACTGATTTACTATTCTAGCTTTTAGAATCTGAATACCCACAGCATTTACCCAGGAACACATGTGAAGCATGTCCATATGGAAATATGTTCTATGTATCAAAACCCTGAACTTTGATATTTTGTATTGCATAGTTTGTCTAAATCACTCAGATCATTCTCTGAACTTATATATATATACAAGTAGATACAAAGACATATTGGACTAAAAAGCTTTAAATGAGAATCAACTGTTCGTAACTCTTCGCCTTTGTTAAATTCTCAAAGTGAAATTTCCTTTTGTCCTTGAAATATAGGTTTAGCAGAAAAAGGAACTGAAGATCTGGAGACAAGACAAATGCCCCCTTGGTGGTGCGCTTGAAAGTACAGGCCTCTAGCCATGCACACATTTAACCTTGCAAGGAAAGATTTGCAGGGACAGGAAATCTAGAACCTTCTGTGAAGTTTGTACACATTACGCTATCCCAGTAGAACTGTCTGTTAACTATTATAGCCAAGGCATGCAGCTTATTATTTCCTAAGAGGAATTTTAATTTCCATTGAAAAGACTTGCACTTTATGTCATATCCTTTCAGTTGTATACATTTTACTCCTATTAAAGCTTTGCTTTGATTTCCAAACCTGTCTTACAACAACAGAAAATTACATGAATATGTTCTCCTCTGGAACATTAAAGCTAGGAAGGCATCAGGAGTATGTCTAAAGATAATAACTTTAAGTGAGAAGGCGCTCCAACACATGAGCACTGATCCAGCTGAAGAAAGGGCATCCCCTGTTGCATGTTATGCTGCTTCTACTGGTATTAAGGATTTTCTTAGACTGTAAAAGATATATCCCAGCAGAGAATACCCAGCTAACCATCTAATGTTTGAAGTAAGATTTTTTTATATGATCAGATTAGTTAAACAGATTTTTCTGCAAGGGAAAGAACTATTAAAAGATATATTTTTTAGGATTTACAATCAGCAGAATTAGTGTTTAATATAAAACATATTTTCCCTTTGGGACACAGTTTGTTCCTGATATTTCTCCTTAGAAGATCAGTTTCCAAGGAAGCTAAAAATAAATAGTCTCCTTTAAAAACAAAATGGTAACGAGGAGTTAGTATGCTCCTGTGAAACAGCAATTATTTCTGACAGGTGAAAAGGCCATTAGACATGAATTGATTTTCAGAGGTACTGTGAACTCTTAGTCAACAGGAGCTCTGTGAGCTCAGCACCTCTCAACATCAGGGTCAGTCTTGCAAGGTGTTGAATGACCTCAACCCACAGAAAGTTTTCCACACATTTCAGGAACTGGCCTTTAGAAATGAGACAAGAAATCTGTAAGCCCAAATACGTACTGTGAAAGTGCTGAAATGCAGTCCCTGAGCTGTCACATTGTCCATTTTAAACAGCATTGAACTTGGCACCATGAGATCCTGAGGAAGCCACTTAACTTCCCTGAACTCTTTCCACTTTTATTCCGTGTCTCGTCCTTCTAAACAGTTCCAAGATGTGAGTTGTCTTCTGCTCATGAATACAGTGCCTAACAGTACTGGACTCTAGCATCAGTTGGAAACCCTTATTACTATGAAATGGCTGTTCACAAAGCTGAAAATAATGAAATATAACTATTTACAGAGGGGTTTGTAACAGCTAAAGCTATGCAGTATCTCAGGGGAAATCCATAACTGAGAATGCAGGTGTGTTGTGCTCTTAGTTAGCCCTCCATATTCTTCTAAAGAAGAATTTAAAAGTATTACTTAGAAACAAATCCTGAAATTGTGATCTGCTCAAAAAAACTGAAATCTAATTAGCATATGAAAAAGCCAATACAAAGCAGGAAAACAGAAATTTGAATGAGAGAGAAAAAGTAAGTACTAACACAGATGACATATCAAGAATTATACACAGTAGAATGTATAAGTGCTTTTTTGTAATGTTTTTATATTTTGTCGTTGTGCAGAACCATGTTAGATCTGCCTTTCAAAGATCAGTGAACACTGGAGTCCAAACATATCTGAATTTTGAGGAATATCATACTGAGGCATGATTCCAGAATTTTGCAATGTGAGCATCTCTTGTTGTGTCATGATTGCCTTTTCTTTCATCCTTTCCATATGTCTCATATGTCATATGTACTACAGCCAGTTAATTTTATAGTAGCAAAAAAAAAGTTATGAAATTAATGCAAATATGTTGACCATATTTATGGGTCAAGTTTTGTACTTAAAAAGGGCCTAGGAAATCGACTCTGTTCTGACTACTGCCAAAGATTCTCTAGTTATGTCCTTCATTTGTCCTTCATTTCCTGACTGTATAAAGGGAGGTTAAAAGCATTTAATTAAAAAACAACACCACAAAAGACTTCAAAAAACCCCAAAAAATCCCCCAAAAACCCAAACAAACAAACAAAACAATCCACAAATTATGGTGGGATAGGGTTAATGCTTGTAGACACCCTTGCTATTCTTAGGTAGCAGGTGGTTTAAACAGTGGCAGATATTGCTTACTTACATGGCTGCATCTACAGGGATATTTGTGAGCAGTTGTCCAGTGATGCTCATTGCCTTTTTTATTTCTCTGGTAACATAAATGTAGCTGTGAAACAGCAATGTTTAGGATTATGATTGCAATAGTATGGAATTTGTTTGGTACAGTGTATTAGATTTTACTCTGTTTCCTATTAGATGGGTGACGGGAATATATACATTTCTGGTAAGGTATTTAATAAAACAGTGACAAGAATGGTATGGTTAAAATGATGAAATTTTCCTAGATTTATGTTTCCTGGATTATAAGGGAATAATTTGGTGGTATACTTGTCTTTTGGCTCTTGCAACATTCCTCAGTAGTCTAGACCAGAAGTTTGTCTTCTCCCAAGTACTGATATTTGGAAATTGTCCTAAAATTAAACTCCTTTATCAAATCCTCTGCACCGCTACTCCCAGACAGGAAATACCAACATGAAAACCTTGATCTGAAAACTTTTAATAGATTGACTAAATTCATACTTTAACTCTTTGAAAAGGACTCTTGAGAGCTCAAATGTGTGCACTGAGCATTTAAGACGATATCTCACAAAATGAAACTTGACTACAGACAGGTTTCATTAATTGGGAGAAGTTATGATGATAAGCATTGCTTTATTTTTCTTTCTTCCTAGCAATAAAGTTTGGAAAGGTGCACTGTGCCCTATCTTAACTGTCAGAGTAAAGAGACTTCATGTTACTAAGGTTGTCACTTTGTATAGTTATAATGAGATTGTACTAAACAATTTCTGTGAATGCTCAGAGCATTCTCACAGCTTTCAGCTGGTGCAACAGGTCACATAAGGCAGGAAAGGCTTGAGATCAGTATGGCAACCTTCACACAATTTTCTGCTAACCTAAGAGCTGGGCTTTTTCAAAGTAATGAGGCCACTTTTTATTGAGGGGAAGGCCGCGGTGATGGTTTTTTTGTTGTCATCTGTGATGCTCCTGTCTCAGCTGCAAGCTGTCTTTATAGGGGATTGCATTTTGAAAACAGTGAAACTTATACTTTAAAGACTTGATAAGAAAAAAAAAAAAAGCAATGATAATTTTTTTAAATTGTTTTTGCTTTTATTTATTGACTTGTTTCATTATCCTGCGTATTATTTTGAATTAATACGTATTGTTTAGAGCATGACTGTCTTTCTGAAAAGCAGAGAGCCTGTAAGCTTTAGAATACCTGTTTACTGTAAGCTGTTTTCTTCTCATGGTCTAAATTCCACTTGGTGTTCTGTGTGCATTTTCTTAGACCTTTGCCGTACCAGATTCTAAGAGGCTGACTTTTTTTTAAACAGTTCCTCAAAGGGTTGGATAGATAGTCAATGGATGTCACTCCTGGGGTTCCTGCAGTGAGAACACTATTTGAGGACAAGGAAGAATTAGGAGAGAAGCAAATTCAGAGACCTTTCTCTATCTTTTGGTGGTAAAAGTTGGATAAAAATTTATGTATTAATCTTTCAGTTGCTTCCTTAAACTTATTTTTTTTAAATCATTATACCTATGGATCTATATCAAAACCAGACAACTGAAAAATTTGATATAGGTACATCAACACACACATTTAATGCCCATGATAAAGAAGAACAACAGAATTTAACAAATCTTTTCAGTAGTCAATAAGTGAATGAGGTTGTCTCCAGCAATCCAGGAGTGTTTCACTCCAGAGCTGCAAGTACCCTAGGCCTTGTCCTGCCATGGAAGAGCCACCTCGGAGCTCTGGTATTGTTCTCCTTCTCCTCAGTATTGGGGAACCAAGAGGGGAAACTACAACAGAAACTCTCTCCAACAGCTTCATGCTGTCAGAGAGCTTTCCCTCACCTGGCAACTTCTGCTAGTCTGTCCTAATTACCTTCCAATTGTCTTTGAATCACCTGAATGTCTTTGATTTCAGCCTGTTCTAACGTTAACTACCACTGTAGTCCTGACTATGAATTAGTAAATCAATAAGTATGAAAGAGTACAAAAAAAATCACAGATTAAATGAAACATAGCCCTAATGAGATATTGACTTCAACAGTTATCAGAAAGCACAAAACCTGTGTTTTTTCTTGAGTGAGTTTCTGTATTTGGGGATTAATATTCCCAGCACAGTAGATAGGAGTTTTTTGCAGAAATTGGTATAATAGGTTATTTTCTCTACAAATAAAATTGATTTAACTTTAGATATTGCAAGAAACATTTTATTTGTGGTTAATACAATTAAGAGAGTTGATGGACTGATTTTTAGGATTGAGTTTTCCTTTCGTCTGAGAATGAAAGAAGGAATAGAAATAAGGAAGCATATTTTAGATAAGAGGTGCCTTGAAATAGTAAAACAAAAAAAATACACTTAGAATGCATCCTTGTCAAGTTTGCTGATGATACAAAACTGAGGGAGAAGCTGATACACCTGAAGGTTGTGCTGCCATTCAGGGGGACCTTGACAGGCTGGAGAGATGAGCAGAGAGGCCAAATGAGGTTCAACAATGGCAAATGCAGGGTCCTGCGCCTGAGCAGGAATAACCCCAAGAACCAGTACAGGCTGGGGGCTGCACTTCTAGAGAGCAGGTCTGCAGAGAAGGATCTGGGACTCTTGCTGGATAACAAGCTGATTGTGAGCCCTTGTGTCGAGGAGGGCCAATGGTATCCAAGGGTGTGCCCAGCAAGTCAAGAGGTGATCCTGCCCCTCTACTCCGCCCTAGTGAGGCTGCATCTGGAGTGCTGTGTCCATTTCTGGGCTCCTCAGTACCAGAAAGACAAGGAGATGCTGTAGAGGCTCCAGCAGAGGCCACAAAAATTATGAGAATCTGGAGCATCTCTCTTAGTAGGAGAGACTGCAGGAGCTTGGTCTGTTTAATCTGGAGAAGACTGAGGGGATCTCATTAATGCATAAAAACGTATCAAAGGCAAATGCCAAGAGGATGGTGCCAGGCTCTTTTCATGGTGCCCAGTGACAGGAATAATGGGCATAAAATAAAACACAAGAAGTTCCACTCAACATGAAGAAGAACTTTACACTGAGAGTGGCAGAGAAACAGGCTGCCCAGGGAGGTCGTGGAGTGTCTCTCTCTGGAGACATTTGAAACTCACCTGGACATGTTGCTGTGTAACCTGTGCTAGGTGTCCCTGTCTTGGCTGGGACTAGATGATCTCCAGAGGTCACTTACAACCTTAATGATTATTTGATTCTACGAAAAAAAAAATTTAAGCAAAAAAAAAAAAAAAAAAAAAAAAAAAAAAAAAAATCATATATTCTTTTCTTCATAATGCAGTTACCTTTTTCCTGGACAGATTTTGCAAAAATGGTGCTTTCATGTGCATTGTGTTTTTGTTAGCATTGACCTGTTGGTCAAAATTTCACTTATGATCAATGCCAGAAAGTAAGTCTCAAAGAGGAGTGTTTCTTCACACTCATCAAAGGATATGACAGGATACACTTCCAGTGACCAGACCAGAGGCCGTTTTTTAGAGGAAGCAGGTTACACATTATATTAGAGGTTTGAAGAACCTTAGGGAATAAAATTCTCAATATGAAAGAAAGAAAGAAAGAAAGAAAGAAAGAAAGAAAGAAAGAAAGAAAGAAAGAAAGAAAGAAAGAAAGAAAGAAAGAAAGGAAAGAAAGAAAGAAAGGAAAGAAAGAAAGGAAAGAAAGAAAGAAAGGAAAGAAAGAAAGAAAGAAAGAAAGAAAGAAAGAAAGAAAGAAAGAAAGAAAGAAAGAAAGAAAGAAAGAAAGAAAGAAAGAAAGAAAGAAAGAAAGAAAGAAAAGAAAGAAAGAAAAGAAAGAAAGAAAAAGAAAAGAAAGAAAGAAAAGAAAGAAAAGAAAGAGGGAGGTTGCTGCTAGGGCCTTAGTCTATTTCAAAATAGGAGACTTGTCCTATACAGGCAAAATGTCTTAATCATCACAAACAACCAGAGTAGTAATGAAGCTAATTATGTGTGGTAGGTATTAGCGTATTTTTCACAAGTTTTCTTCCTTTCATCATCTCTTTAGAAAATGACTCATCAAATACACAGGGGGTTGTACAACTAGTGAAGTCAGACCCCATACCTTTGTTTTATGCAGGAAAAATATATAATTGGGTGGCCATCATCTTGCTTATTTAAACTGGTGTAATTTTGTATCAGAAAGATAAGGGATCTTTATAAAATGAGGAGAATTTCCACTGGATGCTAACAGCACAAAGGTACTCCCTGGATGAACTGGGGAATGGATGTGACAAATGTTACTAATTGGAAAATTTCTGCTCCCCAGACAGACCTGGAAAGAAAAAAGGAATGTGCCACAGATGGGGTGGGACAGCTTATATTCCTTTCTGGTTATTGCCTACTGTCCAGGATCCATAAGGAGCCCTAGAAGCTAAAATATAAGTACAAGCAACCCTGAGATCTTGACCTGAATGTGGCAAAGATTTTTAAAATATGCTAGATTCTCCTTTCCAGCCTTAGGTCAAGGAGAGAAATAATTGGAAGTTAATCTTCTTACATTTCATCTTGAGCTTTCTGAAGCTCAGTCTTCACTAAAATCAAAAAGGAGGTATTGTATTAGAGCTTTTGTTCTGTGTATCTGGCTTTGTGCATTGATCATGCCCCTTTTGTGGAACTCTAGAGACAGAAGTACATGGGAAGAGAGATGTTTCTTTTAAGGGAAATCAGGCAGGAGGAAGCAAAAAGACACATTAAACCAGGACTCATTTGAAAGTGGGTTAAAAATATGAAATTACAGTAAAAAATTATTACAGTGTTTAAATTAGTTAAAAACCTATATATGTAGAAAAGACACAGTTCTGTACCTTTACTGCAGGGAAATAAGGCAAAGACAAATCTACTTGAGCATGGTTGGCTAATCAAGAAAAGATTACTAGAGAACCCTGTTTTGCAGAAGAAATATGACACAAGTAATGTGTCTACTGTCACTCTTCATTGTTGACCTGTAGTGCCCAGGTGCCCACTTACATCTGGGTGGGTAGTTTTTGTCAGCCTTGGCAGGTGGGTGGAACAAGACACACTCTCATCAGTCTCTGAATCCACAGTGAGTCTTTTTAAATGCTTTGCCATCATCACCCCTTTTCCATCAAGTAATAAGCTGGTTTCAAAGTAATGAGGAGTAGAAAAACCAAGATTTTTTTTTTTTTTTTATCTTGTAATTATAGTGTTCTGTAGAACCTGTTTTTGGATTTACTCTACATTTTCCAAGTCCCCTGTACCAAGCTTGCATCAGTGACAGAGTACAGACCTAAAGGAAGCAATGGCCAGAAGAAACAAAGCAGATGCTTTCCTTCTGTCTGCAAAAAGAGAAAAGAAGTGTCACTTTGCCTCTGGTTGTCAATAGGTCCATGATACTTGTGTGTGTGTTACTGTGCCATAAAAACTTCAGTCAGGATAAATATATGAATAATCTGATTAAAATCACTCATTTCTTCTCACTTTTACTAGTGAGAGATTTAACCTCTCTTGATCATGGGCCAAATTCACTTCCATCAGCTGAAAGAACATTTAACATTTCAATGTTTGTATAAGTCTTATACTGTCCAGCATGTTTTTGCATACCTTTTGGTGTTGTTTTTTTTGTGTCCTTTTTTTTTTCCTTGACAACACTTTTCTATTTGTTTGTTGCCTTTAGGAGGTTTAGTTTAGGTGGCAAATACCTCTATAGCACAAATATATTACAAGAAAGTTTTCAGTGTGCTTTGTCCTACCCTAGGTACAGAAGAAATATATGTCATAACATACAGCAGAAAGAATTGCTAGTAAAATGCAGTTCTATACATTTAGCCTTTACTATAAATGGATATAATGCTGTAGCAGCAATTATTGTGAATTAGAACAACAAGTTCTAATGATACCAGAAGTCAGAGAAACAATTTCTAGCTTTGAATGTTTTGGACATTTACCACATAGCATCCTCTACTCTACTTTGTCAAGGAAGCATTTCAGATTTCCCCTGGTACAGGGAATAAGGGGATTGGAAGGGAGCTAAATATCTATAATTTATAATGAGATTTTCTATTTTTACATAGTAGTAATTTCATCCTAGATTAAACTCAGTAAATATACAACATTGTTTCAATACATTCAATTACATCAGGATATATACAATTAATTTTGATGTCATGTCCTACGTAAATAGATTGACTAGTGTTTTTACTAGTTCATGCAACAGCACCAAAAAAAAAAAAAAAAGATGTCTCTTTTTCCCCCTAGTATTCTTGGCTGATTTGAAGAAAGAATTCTTCAGAAAAAAAAGAGGGAAATATAACTAATGCAAAAGTTATTCAGATAAGACTGACTTTTGTTCATATAATAATAAAGTAATACTTTTAAGCTACTTATCAACACACAGAAATCTAACACTTTGATAGTAGACTACTTTGACCTTAGAGGTTAGCAATGACGTTGCCTTCTATACATGACAGTCTTTACCATGGATTTCTGAGCCTGTCTGAAGTGTTACCATTTACATAATAAGCTGGCACAATGGTTGCAGAATGACAAAATGAAGCTTACCTGCCATCTGAAAGAGAGTGTACCTGCTCTGCTTGCAATGAGGAGCTTGCCTTCAGGACTCTGAACTTGACCTTTTACAGCTGTGATATGACAGTTAACCCAGAAATCAACACCAGAAAAAAAGAAAAAGAAAAAACTCTTATTTTGGCAAAATCCATTGCTTAAAGCTTAAAAACAATACTTTTTTGCCTAAGTAAACATCTCTGTTATTTTTTCTTGAAATAAACTTTTCTATGGTGAAAACTTGGAAAAATCAAGCACCAAACCAGAATTTCAAATTTCTTACTGTGAATATATATTTTATTTTCCTGGCCATTAGATGTGTGTCTAGAATTTACTCTAGAACTACACTTTTCAAAGCAGGTAAATAAAAATTTAAAAGTACAGTGGGAATAGATTCATTATAGTTTTATCGTCAGTTATGATCAAAATACAAATTTCTTGAAATTTTCAAACAGAAAAATCTCTTCAAATCAATAAGTTTTAGTTGTCTAACCCAAATAAAGGCTTTTGACAATCCTACAAGATCCTTATTTGTATCCTTCAGCAGTTAAAAACATTGGGAAATGTAAATTTTAGACATAAAAATTTTGAAAGTGGAACTTAAAATCCTAAGATACTTACTCTATTCTTATCTATTGAAGGTAAAGCACCTGGTAGTTCACTAGTGCTATATATTTGAAGCTAAAGCTTGAATATTCTCATGCATTTAAGGAAGATAATTTTTCACTGAAACATCATCTATTTTTTATTTTAAAAACTAATTAATTTCTAAACCATTCAGAACTGTAATTTTGTTTGAGAGAACAGTTTTAACCAAATTTTGAAAATTTAACTGTAACTATTCAGAATACTTTTACCTAGAATTCAAATTTCTTATATATACTTTCACTGTTGGTGTAGAAAATTGAGATCTAGATCTATGCTGCTTTCTTTGTATCTTGTAAATATTTGTAAATACTGTCTTTAGGTCAGTTTTTGAGTTTTGAGTGTATAGACAGGTTCTCATTCTAAGGATCCTATCACTGTTGCCAAAATATTTAGTTCTTTGTAATTTGAATTTTGAACACAATTCAACATTTTTCTAGAAGTTTGGAAAACATAGAATTCATTAATTTATTGTACCTGAAATTCCTGGTTATATTTCTCATTTCATCTTCTATTACTTTGGAACTTCTTTTTCTTATAACCCTTTTTAAAAAATAAAATTTTTAGCTCTCTTTGTTATACCTTGACACTGAATTCCGGCTTTGTATCTTATAGAGAAGGTTTTGTTCTTTTTTATTTTGGCTTTAGTTCTTGGTTAATCCCATTATTCCTCACTATGTAATTACACTTTCCTTCTCATTCTACTGTGCCTCTCCTCTGTGACAGTTCAGAGTACTGAAGCATCCGCAGTGCCAACCCTTGTCTCCTGTAGGAGAGGGATGTGAAGTAAACAGGCTCATGGCAGCTGTTCCCAACGAGAGGCCCTCCATCAGAACATGTGTTGTGGGTCCGACAGAGACAAAGCCTTGTGTTGTGCATCCAGAGTGGTGATTTGTGGTTTTCTGGACGGTGGCATAACTTTGGACTAATGACCTTTCAATGGTAAAAACCAGGAAGGCAGTAATTTAAAAGGAAGTCTCTACCGCAATGTACTGTGGGCGTGACATTTACTGACTTGCAAGATCAGCCACAAGATCCGGCCCGTGTTCTGACAGATTTTTGAGGATCTCTAATTTGAGACATCCTCAGAAACAAACCTGCCCATCACCTCTGAAGTTGTGCTTTGTAGCTCTCGTTCTTACTGAGAACTGACAGGAGGGGGCAGTGGCAGCTTTGCTGATGAGGCTAAGGAAGGCACAGTGTGTGCCTCACCCAGCTGGCCAGCCTGGCAAACACCAAACCTCTTGCTCTTCTGTAGGGGGAACAACTTCTGTGTCACGTGCTACAGCTGCTCATGTGGTAGATGCTTCTTATCCATAAGAGGATCTGATAATTTTCCTGCCAAGACACAGCATATAGTGTCCAATGGGCAGGAGAGATACTATCTTTGAGAAAGAAGAGTGCCTGTCTCAAGTGCTGTCCTTCATGCACAGTTGTGAGTGAAATTGATGCTGGTGGAAACATCTGAAAATCAGAATGACAGATTTCTGAAATAACTGAATGAATTTTTGAATATTTGTAACTATTTTTTTTCTATGCCTTATTCTCCCTCTTATGATAGAAAAATGTCTTGTCTGATTTAAGTTTATCCTCACTTCTTTTTCTTTCCTTGTTGAACATCCAATTCTTATTCCACTGAAAGATTATACTTTAGTAATGCATAGCTCTGGGAAGCAATATACAACCAGGAAAGTCTGGTGCCATACAGCTTTGATAGAGTTACATAAGAGTTGGTGTGAGATACATGAGGCATAGGGGCCTGAATTTCTTCCAAAGCAATTACCTTTATGCGACTAAAGTGTAACTGGTTCAACAAAATGTACACTCTTAGGGGAAACTAATGAATTTTATTATGTTTCAAGGGGTTTATTGGAAAGTAAGCTGGTTATAAATGGTGTGGACTAGGCTGTCCATGTAAATCAAAGTAGTTGTATTGAATTAGAGGAGCTAAATTGTTTGTTACTGTTAAGAAACTGGTTCTATAATTCCATTTTTTAAAAAAAGTACTGGTGTGACTGACTGATAAGGATTTTATGCCAATACCATCTCAAGTTATCGTCCCTGTTCACAGAAGTCTGGACTGATTTATTAGGTTCAGCCCAGAGAAAGTTACAAATTTAGCTGCTTTTGAGAGGAGGTACAGCTGCTTTCCCTACTGCTTTTTCTTGGCTTGGAGTAGTTGTAGAGCTGCTGAAAACTATTCAAAGAAAAATATTGTTTCTTTGTAAAAAACAAATTATATTTAGCAAGTATTGACCATAATTTTTTAATGTGAGAAAATCAAAACTCCTCAAGCATCTTGCTTCATTTTGAATATGCTTTGCTCTGATTGTGCACTGACTACTTTTGTCTAACATTCTTCTTAAATTTACTCTTTTGATTTTTAAGCCAAATCAGATCAGTAAATTTACTTGTAGAGCTCTTCACACTTTTTCAATTACCAAAGAAATATTGTAACCTCATCCTGCAAATTATTATTGCTTTATTAAGCTGAAGCTTATGAGGGGATTCATGCCAAAGAGCTGATGATTAATTAAGTTAATTAACTATCTATACTAATATTAATGCATTTGAAGTTTGATTTTGAACATGATGTACTTTTGATTGAAGAATGAACTTTAATGAAACTGGACAAGAGCAGTGGTGTTGGAATCAGAACTCCAGCATGCAACAATCCAGCACCTCACATCATCTTTGCTACCCTGAAAGACTTATGAAAGATGGAGCCTATAGTCATGGACTTAATGAACTCCATGGACTTTATAGGGATGGTTCATAAACTAAGGGAATGATATTTCTGTGTATATATAAAAGGACATGAAAGGTGATGGTATAGTGAAAAGTGTGGGACCTGGCACGACATAAATAGGATGGAATAAGGGCTGGTGCTCAGGGATGGAATGGCACTGGTCAGTGGGTGGTGAACAACTGGACTGTGCATCACTTGTTTCTCTTGGATTTAATGTTTCTGTATCTTTTTCCTTTATTATTGTTTTTGCTATTATTTTTATTATTTTAAATTTTTAATTATTAAACTGTTCTTAAAAAATCTCAGCCCACGGGTTTTACATTTTTCTGATTCTCCTTCCTATCCCACTGTGGGGAGGTGGAGGACCATGAGCAAGCAGCTGCCTGGTGCTTCTGTTGATGCGCACAACAGCAATGTTTCCCATAAAATATTATTTGGAATATTTCAAAAGTTCCTGAATGTGGTTTGGAAAAATGATAATTCCAGTTCCTACTTATTCCTAGAGGTGACTGCTGAAATGTTATGAAATAACCGTCAAACCATCAATCTTTGATGGGTTATGTAAATACTGAGGAAAACTATAAATCTCTTTGTAAACATACTTCTCTCCACTGAGCAGTCCAAGGCCAACTCAGCAGAAATTAGATGGCAAACTAAAAGTAGATCCTTTAATACTGCTTGAAAAGTTCATAAAAATAAATCTGAAAGTGTAAGAAATTTACTAAAATCATTAATTTGAGAAGCCTGGGGCAAAAGCTGATTGAAAAACTTGGCATTTCGTAATGTAAAAGTGCATAAACTTTTTCAAATATAGACTCCAGAGAAAGAATAAAAAGGAGACTATCTATGCAGATGCAGATCTGCTCAGAACACCTAGTACTCGCAGAAAGGATATTGAGGCTATAAAGAATGGATTGATGAGCAAAAATAAAAAAAATTTAGATATTTGGAGAGGAAGTTTAAAAAGCCACAAAAATCCAAATTGAGGTAGACCTTGCAAAGGATATTAAAACTACTATTCAGATGTCCTATAGACACATGGATAAAACAAAAAAAGCAAATTCAAATTGAAAAGATGAGACTGAATAACTGAAGAGAAGGAAAACCCCACCTTGATTACTCCTGCCCTCCCCAGTTACGTATGTGTGAAGCAAATAAGACTGTGTCTCTGAAAAGTTTAAACACTGAGACACAATTAATACATCCATTCGTAATTTCAAAAGAACAGTCACAGAATGCTAATAACACTACAGCTTAGGCATGAAGTCCTAGATTTGCTACAGGACCCAGTAAAATTTTTTTCCTACCACTTGGCCTACCAACATTGATCCAGTCTACATAGCTTAGGCAAGATAATTTTATCTTGATTTTTTATTAATAATTATTTATCATCAATAGTTGCTTCAATGCTTTGGAATATCCAGCTGTACCTGCTATTTAGATATATGCTATCATACACAAAATACTGAGAAAACTGACAGAGTGTAACCTCTTCTTCAAAGACCAGACACCCTAGCTTAAATATGTTACATTTATTCACAGTTTGGGTGCCAGACTCTCTGTTGTGCCACCTGAACCCTGACCTGTAATGACCAAAGTCATGCAAGAAAGTCTTTTGTCATCCCAGTTTCTTCAGTCCTTTCAACAAACGTTGTCAATTATGTCATTTAAATATGCTGGCTATGGTGAAAAATTGCCTGCTAAGACTAGTCTCTAAGGTGAGAAATAGTCATCTCTGAACTCAGAAGACAGAAAATGAGACTCCCAGTCTCAACCTCTTTTAATTTACAATGTTCTTTATTTCCCCTCTCCTGCCTCCAGAAGGGCTTTCAGCTTTATCAGGACAAGCACACTTCTGGTAGAGAAAGGTCAGTGATTAATTCACTCTACAACACAGTGCTTTGTGAACTTTTCAGATGTAAATTCTATTGTTCTGCTTGTTGGAGAACATGTAACTGGAAAACATAAGCCTGTTCCAACCTAAACCATGAATGCAAAAGGACAAAAAAGAAGGATTCTTTAAAGAAGCATCACTAATTAGGTGAATGAAATTAATCTGCAAAGGGCCTGATCTGCAAAGTTGCTTTGCTTGTGACATGCTGAAGGGCTTCTACTCAGTGGTTCTCAGTGCAGCCCATTTTTCTAAGTATAAGAATTGCAACTTGTGCTCACAATAAGGATCATTTAAGTTTTATGAAAGGAAAACAAAGAAAAAAAGGAGAAAAAAGTCTGCTGATGAAAACTAACTATTTCATGGGAGTTGGCTTTAAGTGCTTTGTCTTGGGGCTTTGGGGGGGGGGTGTGTAGATTGGAACAGTAATGCTTTGCATTTAAAAGGTAATACACTGAAAATATAAATGTATTTCATAGCATGTACTGAACTTTCAATTCTGGACAGATGCATGATGAGTTTTTTTGTACAGGTCATATCATGTTAGACCCAAGTGGTTTTAAGCTTCTCCAGACCAATATAGTTTCTCTTTTCTGACCTTCTTGACATATTTCTGGGTACAGCCTCTCAGTTTAAAGCCAGGACAGAGACATTTTAATTTCCAAAGGTAACTGATAGATCAAATATTAACATATATCAAGAATAGCACTGAAGGAGAATTAGGGACCTTTTGGGTTAGGGCAGGACTGGACCAGCTGATGGGAATTTGAGGAGTTTCAAGGACTAAATGTTTTTGATAGCACGACAAGGACTGGACATCCGGAAGAAGGAGAAAAACAACACCCGCAGATGGGAGGCTGAGCTGGACCTGCCAGGAGGCATGTAAATAGAGTGTTATAGTTAGATTTAGAAGAAGAATTTAGAAAAATAAGATATGTTGATTAACCAATAAGAATGCAGTTTAGCTGTGTGAACAACTTATGTTTTGTGTATGTGACCAATGACAAGTTAAGTGGTCAAATATGTGGTAGTTGTTGAACTGTGTAAAAGTAAGTATAATTTCCAATAACAATGAAGCTTGCAAAACATCATATTGGTGTGTGTGAAGTTTCCATTGAGGCTTGTATGAGGCAACATAGCACCAAAATTACAATCTTTTTCATTAGCACAAGCAATAAACAGACATTAGATAAATCAATTAAACACCTATATGTAATTCCCTTCCTCTGTGTCCTTGCTTCTCAATGTTCAACAGGATTTGAGTCAGTAAAATTTCAGAATTCCAAATCCCCTATCTTTATCACAGCTTCCCTTTGCCTTTGATTTTCACTTTCCTTTATGAATGTTTGTCTTTGTGAGCACTGAAATCCTGTTCCTTTGATACGGTTTCAAGTGAAGCACTTTCTTCTGTAAAGTGTTCCTAGATTACAGTCAGGGCTAGGTTTCTAACCATGTTTAGATAAATAAAAGTATAAGACAATTAAAAAACTTTTTATGTTTAAAAAAAAATCTTAGTTTCATTCTTTCTTCTCAAATGAAGTCTAATCAGATGATTAAAACCCATGGAGACTGTTTAGGACAAGGGCTATATGTGAGACTAAAAGTAAAGAAGGATGATCATAATTGCACATTTTCCTGGATATGAACTGTACAGTTTCACTAATCTGGTGCCCACAGTGCCTTTTCCTGCTTTTTCTATACCACACAAGACAGGACTTAAACTTATGTAGGAGGAGTTCTTATAGATTCCTTTAAGTACACTCTCTGGTCAACACATTCTTCCCCAGTCATCAGGTAGAAAAAAACTCCTATAGTAAGGACACCACTGATTCCCCAAGTAAGATGAAAGGAGGAATTAGCAAAGGAATAGAGCTGTTTCATGTTATCTCCCCACACAAGACTGAAACAATTTTCAATATGTGAATGCACAATGGAATCTCTTAGGCAGTTTATTGTGGTTCCTAAAAACAGTTAATAACTGATGGCTGTCTTTTCTGCAATTGAAACTGAGTGATTTCACTAGTTTGAATTAATGTTTCTTGAAACTGTAAATTTATTATCACAGTAAATCACTGAAGATTTTTCATTAAATCAACATGACATTTGTTTTCTCCTTTTGTGGCAAGCATGCTTCCATCTTATCATAGATAAAATTATAAAGGGTAGAAAAGCTGCCTTGACATATAAAGAAGTAGCTAGAAAAAAGGGACTTGGATCCTCTGAATATTTATTTTGTAGTGCAACAATGTAAATAAATTTCAATTATTCAATCATAATTTAGGTATAGGGCAGCTAGGTCAGTGTTCTTGACTAGTTACAATTCGTAACTTTTGTTTATGAAGTGGTTTATTTCTCATAAAAATCTGTGGATTTAAGAGTGAGGAGAGAATTGTGACACTCTCCTGATGAAAGACAGGATTACAGCATTTAGCACTGGAAGGCATTAATGGGACCTGATATGTAAAGATGGGCATAAAAAACAGCCATGTTCGTGGGATGTTCCAAAAATCCCAGCACATCTTCACCACACCAAGGCCCTGGGACATTAAGGTATGGGTGAACTTTAGACTTCTAGGAACAAAGAAAAATAAGATGCTAGTCATTGTGTCATATTATTACACCTGAAAACTCTGAAATTAGAAGTACTTTCCATTTCATAAGTACGTAGCTAATTAATCTGCATGGGTATAAGCAGAAACTCCCACCTCTCTTTTCATACCACCGACCAGGGTCCTCATTTCTGTGTTGCAAATGCCTTTACTTCAGACATTTCTCTGTTATGTTTCCGTTGACTTCAAAATATGTCTTTAAAAACCGCAGTCTAATATCCAGCACCTGCAAAATATTGTGAAGTATTAGAAACAGTTGTAATGAAAACTGACTGCAAGCGTCATAACAACAGGTGACATTATTCATAACCTACAGTTATAACAAGGTTATGATGTAAACTCAGTGATCACAGATGAAATAAGCCAGCTACAAACGTGAAAATATCCTGAACTTTAGAAGTAATACAACCAAATATAATAAATCTTGCCTGCAAATGTAATAAGGCCCTTAACTGAAATGTAATAAAATCTATCAACAGCTGCAATGTATATGGAACATATTATATAGCTTTACTATGAATTATACCCCCTGCTGTTTATGGACTCCACAATGTCATGCTTTGTCTTCTTCCAGAAAATCAAGTGCTACGGGACTAAGTGTTTTCCAATTTATATTAAGTATGACAGTGTGCTAATACAAAAAATGTTCAGGGTGAAAATGAAATTTTGAATCCAGATGTGTTCCTTCATCGTCTGCTAGCATAAGAGAAAGGATGTGGTCTACCACACATAGCTCAAACACTTCCTCAGCTAGACAAGGTAGGAACTGAAATGGATGTTCTGGGTAACTAATATGTTCCTCTACTCCCAACAATATAAATACATACACACAAAAAGAAAAAAATTTGATGAGTGATGTGGCAGTGAGAAAGTTCAATCTGACTGATCTTTACGTGCCTCTCTTTTTTGGCTTCTGAAATTTTATTTGAGTATAATATATATCATTTCCTAGGAAGTGCCAAGTTGTGACTTCTTTACTGGACTCCTATCCTGAGAAATGAGGAGGAAGGACTGATGTGATATGTCTCACTGGCTGCCATCTGTTTGTGATAATCTTGTGCATCTCTACAGTTCCTGAAATGACAAAAAAAAAATAGTAATGCAGCTAAGCAGAAATCTAGATCATACTAAGGAAAAATATCAAAGGGAAGATCTTGATGGTTTCTTTGTGTGCAGAAGTGAGCTGATCTTTTAAAGCCTTTTCTATGGAGGACTTACCTCTGTCTGTCACAATGATGTTATACCAACCCATTCCAAACAGAAATGTTTCCATTTCGAATGCAACACATACAAATGAAACACTATATGGTTTCACAAGCTGCTTATACAGTTTTATCTCCAGCCACGACACTGCCCCAATTTGCTTTCTGTCACTTTGCATTATGGATGCAAATGGGGTGTCATAAAATTGCAAATTGTTGGGTAGTCCTCTGACATTTCCAGCAGCAAACAGCTCACTGCTAATATCAGAATAAATAAGACAAACAGTATTATCTCTTAAAACAAGTTATTAGAGAGCACTTTTGGTAGAACTTATTGATGGATTGGAGTATCTTGCATATCCCACGTAGGAATTAATACCTTCAATAGCTATCTTTTAAGGTTATTGCAAAGAATACTGCTGCAATTCTGTGAGTACAGAGGGAAAAATGAAGTTATTTGGAAAAATTTGAACTGTGAACCTCTACAGGACATTTTCTTTGTTTTTTTTTAAACAAAAAAATGTGGGACTAAATCCCATTAGGAACCTCTGCACAAATATAAAATGTTTATGTAAGTCCAGTTGGATTTCAGTAACTAGATTTTGAAATCAGAAAAATGAAATATAATTATGTTACATAAAGAGAAAAAACAGTAAAAATTATTGTTAAGAAATTTTAAAAACACTGAACAATACGAAAATTAAGAAAACTCCTTTGTTCTGTATTTTTAAGGTTAAAAAAATGATTACTTGCAAAAAAAGATATGAAAGATTTTCAGTTTCTTTATTTTTTTTAAGTTTGCAGTTCCCTTTAAAGGCTGTCATTACCATAGGTCTTCTTTTCTTATGAAGATACATCTGGATTTAATAAACATTTTATATTTTATTGTATTTTGATTTCCAGTTTGGAGCTGTGGAAGACAAATGACTACTTTACTAAATTAAGCCCATTTATATCTATTTATTTCACAAATGGTATTCCAAAATAACTAAATCATTTGTAAGGAAGTCACATGCATTACACTGTTTATGTGGATTGTATTTCAAAGAAATTAGCTCAATTTTATCAATATAGTTCTTAATTTTTCATATGTTTTTACCACTCGGACATTAAAGTTATATGAGGTAGAGCTGGGAAGATAAATGTGTCATTTTGTCTGAAACAGACAGATTTATCCTTGCACTAAGAGTGGTGGAGACATGAGCTCAGTGAAATCATCTGTCAGAAGTTCAGATTCAAAGGTCACAGCTATCACTGCTCTTAGAATCTTCTAACTTTACTGCTCAGCATAGATGTGTCCTGTGTGAACTGACAAGATTGCAACCATGTTTTACTTTTTAGCTTAATACTTGACTAACTGTGCTTGTTTCAGCTGGGGTAGAATTAATTTTCTTCACAGTAACGAGCATGGGGCTGTTCTGGATTTGTGCTGAACACAGGGTTGCTAATATAGAGATGTTTTTGTTATTCCTGAGCAGAGGTCACACAGAGCCAAGGCCTTTTCTGCTTTTCATATTGCCACACTGGTGAGGAGACTGGGGATTCTTGGGAAACTGGGAGGAGACACAGCCAGGACAGGTGACTCTAACATGACCAAAGGGATATTCCAGACCATATGACATCATGTTCAGTATATAAAGTTGGAGGATGAAGGAAGAAGGGGGGAGTGAGCAAGTAGCTGTGTGGGGCTTGGTGGCTGGCTGGGTTTAAACCAGAACACTAAATAAGAAGTTGGTACACTGAAAGAACAGTGATCTAAAGTTTTGGGAAGCCTTTTTTGGGATATAATCCAGGAACTGTTACACATTTTACAGGTACACTGATTAATGCAGAGAGAGTAAAGACTGTGAAACCAAATTCACTGAAGCCTTTAGATTAGTGATTTCCCAATGACACTCATCAGCACACTGAAAAGGCTAAAAATGACATCCAGACATGCTGATTCATATCACACACTCCAATAGTAAAACTTACTTGGATTAATTTCATGATAACAACCCACTGTATTTATGAGCAATGGCAGACCTCAAACAGTGTAGAGCATAGGTGGAAAAGGGGGCTGCCTCGAGTGATGATCTGATATAAAATATTCCCTCCTGGAAAAGAACAGGAGCTCCAAAGGCACTGCAGTTCCAGGAATACATTTATTTTCTTCCCGTCCAAAGAAACAGAAAAAGCACAGCTGCACCGCAATGCAATGCAGTCCAGAAGTTCAGGGGTATCCTCAAGAGATGTTGCTTTTTCCTAGAGCTCTTTGGGGAGGTGTAACTACTCACCACTCCTGACTCCCAGCAGACGTGAAACATAGTGGAGCATTAAGTGAAATGCACAGCACGGACGTTTCAAACCTTCTTTGTGCCAGAAAATGGAACACCTGCACTGGACAATAGGAAATGGATAATTAGAGTCAAACAAATTTGTCAATTTTTAAGCATAATACTTTACTCCAGATCCTACCAATGAAAGGCATAAATGAAAGACTACGACAGTGAAAATCCCTCCAAACCCTACGTGTATGTAACAATTTAGTTATACTCTTTGGTCACCTACTTTTTTGATTAATATGTTTGGGGTTTTTAATGAGGTGAAAATACAAAGGAATGTGAAAACTTATACCAGTTAAAGCTCCTCCTAAAGACAAATGGTACTTAAATACATCCAAAAAAGAGGGATTATGAAAATTCCCTTATGGCAGAGTTTCTATCTCTACTGTCAGTAGTAATTGTTGAAGTATTACCGTTATATTTAAATTTAAATTTAAAACAGGCATCCCCAATCATTTATAACAACAAAGAGTATTCTGAAAATGAAACTTGGTTATTATCCTTGTCAAAGAGTAACAGCTAAAATGTAAATTTTACCCCACAAGTTAGGTAAAGGGATGATAATGACAAGCTAGTGATGAATTACTGTAGCAAACATGGAGCTTTACTTATAACTTAATTGAAATTTTCTGTAGACCAATTTCAGAATGACATAACATTCTATTAGGTTCTTCTCTGTTTCTTTTTCTTAAGGTTACAATGTCTGGATGTCTGTAGCATGGTGATATTATAAAATTCTTCAGTATAGGAAAACATTTTTTTGATACGTTTCAGTTTTGCAGTTGTAAAGAAAAATGGAAACTATTGCTCTTAACTGAAACCTGCTATTATTACTACATTAAGCAGAAAGTTGTTGTGATCTACAGCAATTTAAAAGTATTTCTAATTTGTCTTGCTTTTAAGCATTTATACTTGTCAAATCCATTTGGAACCTTATAGGGAAATAATTTTAAATTTTGTCCCTTGGGATCCTAATGGTGACTTCTTTTGCTTATAATGGGTGTTATCTATCTATAATATAGATAGAGCCTGTGATGTAAAAAAGCAAAGATCTTTCTAAATTTCTTATAATAGTGCTAGTATGCGATAATATTTCCTCTTGCAGGTACATAGGACACTTACACATAAATACTCAGACCATGATGTCAGGTGATTTCTTCTTTCCCTCACTCTGGCAGTGACTCTTAAAATGCACTGAGATTCTCTTGTCTGCTGTTAATTAATCCTGTACATTTATATCTATGTATATATATGTTTTATATGTATTTGTATGCATACGTAAATATGCACAGCGATACACACCACTGCAAGTACGTTTACATGTTGTTGCTATGGCAGGATCCTGTTAATATCTGAGAAATAAAAAAATAAATACCACCAGAGGGCTCACAAGCTATTCTATTTTTGATGTCAACAACTGTCTAAACCAATGAGTGCTGAGACTTACACTTTGCTTGGAATTAAATCTCCCACATTTTTAATATTTCTGTGAAGACATCAAGGTGTCCAGACACTAAGGTGAGGATGCATTATCCCTTCTTCTAACACCAGAATTTCATTTCAATATTACGAAAATTTTTCTGCTTAGTAAAAGTGTTCACTCTCAGCCCAGAGTTTACTTCTCTGCAGAAAAACAATTGCTGTCCTGAGTTCAGATGTACCTGAGGTGTAATACATTCAACATAAGTTTAAAACCTATGCATCAAATGGGCATACATACAAGCTGATGGACAGATAATTAGAATATGGTTCTGTAATCTATCCAAAGACAGAGATGGCTGTAGGTACATGAGTTGCCTAAATTAAACATCCTTTTTAAAAATGTATTCAGATGACATACCACCTCCTCTTTTGTGAACTGCATATATACTTCATTGCCCAGGTCAGCCACCTCTGCCTTAAAAAATAATTCTGATCACAGTGCTCTTCATTGGCAGAGAGCTTGCTGCTCCTCTCAATGCCTCTCAGGGATGCCTGGGTAGAAGTAGGCTGGCGGCAAAAATGTAAACAATACAGCTTGCATGTATTGACCATATGCTAAAAGTAGGAACAAGGATGACTGTACATAGGAAAATGACACTATTATAAAAATAAAGTCCTTAGAGGGTAGGTTTGAAAGAGAAAATGGAAGGAAAAAACAAAGCCAAAATCAGATAGACCAACAGAACTAATTGCACATATGCACAGACCAACAGTGATCATAAAACTCCTTCTGCAGGGCATAACGTGGGAAAGTCTGAGAGATTCATCTTCACTTGTTGAATGTGGCTCCAAATCATCTCCAGTCCCTTTATTCCCTCCCCACAACCACCACCATCCCTCTCTCAGTAGCTCTTATTCTCCCTTCCTTCTTGGTTTTATTCGTTCCTTGTGATCTCTACCAAAGCTGGCTTTGCTCTTAAACCTCCCTTTGATTTCTCTGCTTCTCTAATTCCTTTCCTTCCCTCTTTGTTTTCATTCCCTTTGCTTGCTGCCAGAGCCTGTATTTTCAATTCTTCCCACCCTTGTGCTCTCAGCTCCTCACTCCCCTCTCAGTGCTCTCCACCTGACTAATCCCCAGTACTGGCTCCTTACCAAAAGCACTACTTCCATTTCTGTTCTCATGCTGTCAAACACATCTGGAATAAACTCACTTCCTCAGCTTAAACATAATTCTCTTATCTGAGCTTGTCTAAAGATTTTTACTTCTCTTCCTGAATGAACTCGTAAGCTGCAAATTGCCTATCATTGCTCTCTACTTTATAGTTCACTCTGTAATCTTCTGCCCTCAGCACTCTTTTGCCTTCCACAAAACCCCCCTCACAATCTTTCCCATCTCTTCCCTTTAAAGAGGGTGCAAAAACTCTCTGCAAGATTTGAGAGGGCAGCATCCTTCAACACCATCAGTGAATTCTGTTCTCAGTGACCGAGTGCAATTCTCAGACCTTTAGAAATTCTAAGCAACAAAGAGATATGAATATTAACCCAAGAATGATGTTTGTCGTCCTTAGCATTTTTGATAGGTTTGATTAACCATTAAGAAAAAATAATTCTCTACAGAAATATTCCTATTTAGTTGTCAAAACACAAAAACACTGTGTTTCCATCTGCTTTTCTTTTACAACAGACATAACAAGAAGGTGCTTTTATTAAGAGTATGTAATTGAAACCACTTCAAAGAAAGAATTAGGAAAATATAAGCTAGATGATGACCACTGACTATAATTTCATTTGAGCTGAAAGAATTAATTGTTATAAATGTTGAATGGACAGTATTCAACCCTAGCAAAGATTTTGTTTAATTTATTTTTCTTTTAAACTCTCAATGAGTTTATCTCAGATTCCTTGTTTGCCATAGATGCTTTCACTCACAAGGTAATAATTTTCACAAGAACAGAGTTGATTAAGTGTTTTTCTGAATGTGAGTTGTCCATGATATTTGTAGGCATAAGACTTTGGTACTGTGGGTTGTGTCTATTCAATTGCTACCATTCCTAACAATGAAAATGAAAACACTGATCCAGTGAGGAATAATATTTGACAGGGAGGAAAAATATTTAATGTATTTACAACTAAACAGCAATATGAAGCAATCAGTTGTTTCATCTGCATTGTCTTTAATGGGGCATATATTTGTTTCCTCTCCTCCAGATGTGACTGTATCTTAAGTCCAAATTTTCACAATGTTTATGACATCTAAATTTTCTGTGAGGCTTCTGTCTACTTTATATTCTTATTTTGTACCAGTTAGTTTTTGGATGTTATTCTAGTTTAAGTGGTGACCTTTGTTTAAATTACTGTGGTGGTATTTATATAAAAGCATCCTTTATAAACAGAAAAATTAAAAACTTCATCTTAGGGAGAGGAAGGTTTTTCTTTACTGTCATGATTTGAACCCAGACTACAGCCAAGCCCCACACAGCCTCTTACTCACTCCCCAGTCATCAGGGTCGGGGGTAGAACTGGAAGGGTAAAAGCCAGAAAACTTGTGGAATGAGATATAGACAGTTTAACAGGGAAAGTAAAAGTCACACACACAAGCAAAGCAAAACAATTGTTAGAAATAAATTAACTACTTCCCATGTGCTGGCAGGTGTTCAGTCATTTCCAGGAGAGTAGGGCTCCATCATGTGTAATGGTTACTTGGGAATACAAATTCCATCACTACAAACTTTCTCTGCCTTCCTTCTTTTCCTCCTTCATCGCTCAATTTTGTATGCTGAGCATGATGTCATGTGGTATGAAACTGAGGTGTGACCTCACCTTTGGTCAGTTGAGGTCAGCTGTCCTTACTTCCCATGTACCCCCAATTTGCACATTTAGCAGCCAGGTATTTCCCCAAAACTCCACTTGGCAAATGCAAGATGGATTCAAAAGCTAGTAAAGGAGCAAGTGCAAAGAATTGTGGAAAAGAAAATGGAGCAAAAGTTTCTGTACATGTTCTGCATCAGACGACACTGAAGTAATAGTAAAGGGTGTGAGAGTAATTTGCTGATCTGATCCCCTAACTTAGATTCTTAATCCTTTGCCTTTGTTTCAGACAGATTTTTTGGATCTTAGTGCATTAAAAATTCCCTGATCTTGAGTCAACCAGTTGTTTAAGATAATGTTGAATATAAGCACATAGTCATGACAAAGTCAATTCAAAGCTTTAGCTCCTGTGCTTATCCCACATCTCAGCTGAGCTGGTTAGCCCACTGAACTTCCAGTATGACCCATAATACTGGCTGTTTTTAGGACTGCCAAAAATGCTAAGGCACATTTTCATCACATTGATATGCCCTCTTAAATCAGCTCTGATTGATCTGACAGAGCAAAATTCCAAGGGTAAACATCAGTATAGATAAGAACAGAAACTGAAGAAGGAAATAAAATTAGATAGAGAAGACCAACATGCACAAGACATGACAATGGTCAGTGACAGATTTACCAGAGGGCTTCTTTTTTTCCTCTCTTGCATTAGTGCTGCTTCTTGTGGTATGCCCTCTGTGTCATTTGTCTGGGAGGCAACCATACCCCTGGGCAGCCTCTTGTCACTTTAACCATCTGCATCTGGCTCAATAGTCATCAAGTGAGAAGTAGCACTGCTTTTTAAAACTAAGCAAAATGCTTCCAGAGCTCACACTTCTGTAAAATACGTCTTCTCTCTATATATCACTTGCATTACTATATGTAAAGCTTATCTTTAGGCATTGGATTTTTTAATAAGTGTCTTAGAAACCATTTTGTTAATGAATAAGTTGGAAAAATACGACAAGAAATAATAGTGAACCAAAACTTTCAGACTTATAGGCATTTTCACTGCCATGTGTATATTTTTAAGATGATAACATTAAATATTTCTCATTTTCCAGTAGTAATTTTTTTGACTTTGTATCATCAGGATGTTACTTTTCTTTAATGGACGAATGCACACTTTAATTAGTAACCAATCTTACAATTGTTCTTACAGAACACTTACAGTGTTCTGCAAGTGGGAAATGCTGGAAACAATGTATGTTGACATAGTAAGTTTCAAAAGTTTACCTGACTTCAGACTTTAAAATTAATTAGCCATATTTGCCACTTCCTCTGAAAAGTAAACTATGGAGCGGTGTCCTTCTGGCTTCTCCTTTAAAATAGCCTATGATTTTTGCATCTTGGGAGCCATTACCTCTACCATTGGAAAAACAGATTCCATGCTTTTAAGATGCAAATTTCAAGTAAATTTTCCCTTGTAAGTTTCAATACCTGACACTAACTGAATGTTTTTATCAACCTTATCAGCACAGAAGTTTGGAATGATTTTATTTAGAGGATGGCATATGAAGAAGCATAACAAAGGATCTGAAATCAAGATAATAATGAGCAGAAATATTTTTACTTCTAGGGCTCTGAGATAAAGTTTGTTTTATACTGCATTCCACTGTTAGTTGAAAACAATTTATGATCTTCTGTTTATTTTCTTTCTTCTTTTTTTTTTTTTTTGTTAGGAAATGCAAAATTGTTAATTCTTCATGTCGCCAGAGCTCATAAAAAACCCAAGTAAAACACCTTATCAAAGCAGTTAATTTTTTCTTAAATGTCTGCCAACCTATTCCAATTAATTTCATTTTTGATGATGAATTTGCATCGCCACTTGTGATTTCTGTTATCTGTGAAAAGAACTTTTGTCATCCCTGCATGACTGAAAACCTTACTAATCTGAAAACATTCCAGACTTTTAGAATTTCTTCTGAATGGTTTGGGTTATGGTAGTGCTTCAGTATTTAGTCTGTGAAATTCCTGGTTTGCATGGCTGGTCGAAGTTTCACATTTGTGTAGTGTGTATCTCCAGTAGGTCCTTTCAATATTTTAGGCAAGATTGCAGGGAAAATATTAATTGCTACTTGCAGGCATAACCTAAGGATATGAGAATAGATACCATACTGACTGGGGCTGAAGCAATAACCTGTATAGCTCAGTGTTCTCTTTTCAGACATGGCAGCAGGCAACTCTGTTTGAGGAGAGCCTGTGAGTCTGGCTGCTCTCTGCAGGGCAGTGTGTCCTTCCTGTCCCAGCACTCACAGATGGTGGGTTAAGGATCACTGAGGAAACCTTCCATTGTTTGATTTAGTATCTTTCTGTTGTTGATGCTGTTTGAACACATTCACCAACCTGCAGTGGAAGCAACTTCTGCATCTTCACCACTGGCTGCACAAAGAAGTATGTTCCTTTAGCTATTATAAGCAAAACAACTAAATGAATCAAACTATTCTAGTACTCTGGCATTCCGTGAGAAATTTGCCTTATTCTCCACTCATTTAATATCGGATGAAATCTGGTCTAGTGGAAGGGGTCCCTGTGGCAGGGAGTTTGAAACTAGGTGATCTTTAAGGTTCCTTTCAATCCCAACCATTCTAATTCTATGATTCCATGATGTGATGCTGATTATATAAATCTCAATATAGGAAACTACAGTGTAGCACTCACACAGCCCAGCACTTTGTCCTCTAGTCTAGTGGCTCAATATCTATCTCTCATTCCTTTGCAAAAACTTAATTATTTGAGATTAATAGATCAATACCAAACTTTAGTGGTTAGTTCCTATAAGAATGATTAGATTGAGTATTCTTAAGGGGTTGAACGGAGCTAACCAAGAGGTTGGTACCATGGAGGATCTGGAACCTTGCCACAAACATTGTTGGTTCAGATATCATCAGTAATCAGTGATGCATTTCAGTGCTCACCTACAGTCCAAGAAGTGTGTGTCTTCTAGAAGAGTATGCTGGGTCAACTTTTGTTTTTATTGAAAAATATTACTATCTGCACAACGGGCTTGCACTCAGGAGTGGGGGTTTCTGCGGACTAATTGTTACCAGAGACTGTGATGTGAAGACAATGCTGTGTGAGTCTGTACTGCACGGATGTGGGCTATACAGCCCAGACTGGACTGTATAGTTAGCATGCCCATATGACCTGTAAAGACTTGGCTTCATACCAATTTAAACTGAAACATAGTAGAATATGAGCAGAACTGTATTTCCTTCCTCTTGTTTTTATGCCACAGGAGAAGAAAAGTGCTTTAGCAAAGTAATTGACTGGAAATAGTTAAAAGAATGGGATAAAGCTAAAAGTCCTTGAAAATGCCTCACTTCACACTATTCAAAAATAATCTGGGATCAAAGTGCATAAGAATAAACTGGAATGACAAGAAATGCTTTTCTGTATTGCTTTTGCCACCCATACTCTCTATTTTATTTTGGGTTCTGGCTCTGAACCTTCCTTGCTCAGCCAAGGAGGGGTGATGGGGAAATAAGAACTTCTTTCTCTTTGTACAGTGGCATGAGGGCAGCACACAAGAGTGGCTCCTGTGCTCCCTTGAGTGAGGGGAGCTTGGGAACCACTCATCCACTGATGCACAGAGCTAAGGAAAAAGCTGAGTCTGCAGCACTGACAGTGTCACTTCACCTGAGGGAGCAGGATGGGTGAAAGGCAGAGAGCCCTTGATGACACGTCAGAGAAAAATGCAGACTACATAAAACCTCTCCCTACACTCAGAGATGTTTTGGGGAGGAAGGTCTGGGGCTGCCCGAGGCAGCATCTCTCCAGCGCTCCTCCTGGGGCAGCGTCTACTCACCACCTGCCAGCCAGAACTTGCAGACAAATGGCACAATCTACCCTTCCTTTCATCTTTAGGACTATAACAGCATTATGCAAATCCCGGCTATGTCCCTGGCAACCCAATCCAAAGGCAATTTTGTATGCCTTTTTTTTTTTTTTTTTTTTTTTTGTCCTTGTGACAGATTTCATCTCCAAAGAGATGAGTCCAGTAGAGGACAGAAGTGAAGACTGTTAGAGTACAGTGTGTCTGGGTTTGAATGCAATGAGTTGATGGCTGCAGCCTAAGGCACTGGTGTGATTTTGTTTAAACAAACATAAGCCAATTAAAAATACAAAGAGATTCAAGGAAAAGATGCTCTTAGCTGAAAGCCTCATGGGAGAATAATTTAAAGAACAGATCAATAGCAGTGAGAGAGATTTGTTCCCATAAGACTGAAAGCTGGCATGTAACAAATCCTGAGAAAAGCATTTATAGGATTGTATTTTGTGAGTGACTGTGGCATAAAAGAAAACTGCTTTTGCATAATTAGAGTTAAATATTTACACAGTCTTAGCTGTTTCCGGGAAAGCAAGTATCCTTGCAAAGACGATTTTCTCCAATTTGATATATCACTGAAAGTGCTTGCTGTGCATGTGTTTACTACAAATATAATAATTATATAAATGCATCTTCAAGGAAAAGGGTAGTGGAGAATATTATCTCAAAAACAACAAATCACAGAAAAAAACAATATACACTACAAGTTTAAATATTCTCCCCCTGTTTTCCAAGTCATGGCTTTTGACCTGTAACCTTGTTCTCACTCATTCATAAAGACAAATATTCTTAAAAGTCGCAACAAGAAAAAGCATTTTTATAAATGTCCTGAATTTATTTACCTATGTGGTATTTTTAGGACCTTCCAAGTATGAAAAGAATGCAGGATATTTCAGCTAGCTACTTTTTTCTTTAGACACCTAGTTCAGAAGTCTTAGGAGACCATTTCCTCTCCTTTTTAACTATTATAGGTGGATAAGGGGAAATCAAAGGAACCAGAAATATTTGTGCACTTCTATATCTTCCAGAGAACAGCAGTTTGGTCTAGAAATTATTTGACCCCTGGAGAAATATATCTCATGCCCTAGTAAATGTACAGGGACAATACAGGGATGGGTATCCTCTACTGGATCCTTATAGTCAATAATATAAATTTTCCTATAAACTCAGACCTTTGAGAAAACAACAGTTGAAATATAATTTTTCCAAAGGACAAAGGTGTTCTCCCAGACATAGTAAATCTTGAGAGATTGCTTCTGAGCTGTAACATTCATTCACTTTGCTCAGTGAACAGAATAACTTTGAAGAAAATACTAAAATTCTTCATTGAGATTGGAATGAGAGACTGTTTCTGTGGTAAGATGACTTTAAAAATAGAGCATACACCAGATCCTTGGTGTATATCTGTGTGGTTCCACTGCTTTATTCTGTCTTCATTAAGTCAGTGGTAAACGATAGTTTACATCAGAGAAAGAAATGACCCATTGTTTTACAATGCTTAGAGCGTAAAGTAGGAGAAAGATTAGTAATACAGAGCAGCTGTCATAGAAAAAGCCCAATAACTCATTTTTTGTGCTTTCCAGAACCATATGGGTTCCAGAAAGCAGGTGATTAAAACCCTCATAGGTAACTTAAACATTTTAATGACACAGTTTGAGTCCTCGCTCACTTATCCCACTCCTGGAGACTCCAAATTAAGTTGGTAGTGACACGTTACCGAATTTCCAGTGCTCGTAGCTACTAAGACCATATTGTAGCAGGAATAGTGTTTTCCTGAGTACAGCTTGCTCCATCAGCAGGCTTGGACTTGAGGATGGCACTTGATGTCAGCAGGTCAGTAATATTACAGTGCTACTTCCAGGAGCTTATAAAACCTCCAGGGTATTTGATGACTAGTAAATTTTAATATGTCATGGATATGATACCTATATAAATATATATAACATAATTCAAATGTGGCCATATGTAGTCATAAAACACATGCATAAATGTGTTTCTTAAATGCAAAGTGTATTGCAAAACACTAAGAAAACTTTTTCACTCCTGAAGGAAGGTCTAAACATAAGTTTCTAATGAAAGCTGAGAATGTGGCTTTACCGCAGGTGTTTTCTGCTTGCCTTTCAGATTATTGATGTTTGTGGTCAGGATTTCTCTAATGGCTCATGACACAGGTGCAAATGTCATTAGGAAAATATTCTAGTTGAGAATGAAAGCATGAAAAGTTTTCATTCTCCATATTTAACCACCTAAGGAGCTAAAGAGAGAAGAAAAGTAGAGAAAGGAAGTATCCATGTGAAGTATTTTCTATTTGCTGAAAATAATAAGTGGAACCACGAAGAATAAGAAAGATAAAATAAAAATATATCTTAGCTTTGTAAAACACCACAGAGGAAATATCCTTTAGAAAAAGACATGATTTTCATTTTCACAACTAATAGGTCAAACACATATTTTATTAGTATTTATCAAAAGAAGATCCCCAAAACATAAAACTTTGGTTCAAAATACAGGATTTGCAGTACATTATTTATGTCCATTTGATCAATATAAATATTTACACATAGAATGAAAAAGCCCCATCAAGCAACAGTGAAACTAATGAAATTGCTCAGTTTGAGAGTATTCACCTTTTGAAATCAATCAGATTATGAAAGATTAACGTGTATATTTCTATCTCTATATATCAGTGTATATCGAGAAAGGCTTTTTGTTAAGGAAAGGTAAACTAAACTTTTTGATAGAATTGGTACTATCTACTATGCATTATTATTTAATCACTTACTAAGGAAAAATATTTTTATCCTAGGTGTATTTTATACAAGACTTCTATAAATGATTAACCATCTAAATATTGCTATGGCAGGGAATTTATATCCATAATTGTGTATTCTTATTTATTTGATAATAGAAACAATTATTTTAATGATTTCATTATAACTAAAGCAGTGTTGAACTGCCAAGTAAGTGTATGAAAGTTCTTTTCCTTAGATTTCCCATTGCCTTTAGCCTGTGCATCAGTCAATAATTGCTAATAAAGGGGTAAAGTAATTGTCTGAGTAATTGTGTAATGTGATCTTCAGTGAACAATTGGCCTTTTGTTGTTGTTTAGAGACAAGATAACACATCAGAGAGCTTCAATTTCTTTCCTGGGGCAGTGAAGTTTATATCATGGAACTAGCACATTTTTTAGGCAACATCTTGACCTTTTTGAGTATTTTTTTTTCAAGCTTGGAAATATTGACAATTATTGTTAATATTCTTACATGTGATAATAATTGATATGGCCAGAGTGAATGAAATATACTCAGGGGCGTGGATGGAGTTGTGACTTCAGATAAATGATAAAAATTGCCTACTTCTTAATGGATAAAAAATGCCTGAACCTGAGAAAAAATATAAACAACAACCTAAAAAACCAAATAAATAAATTCCACCTTTGTGGGACTTTCATACACAAAACACAAGAGGTAAAGGTGTGTTTATTTTTCATTTGTAGTTCACTTTTCAATTAAATTTAGGACTTAATGGGAATGATTGTGGGGAATGTGAGTGAGTACTTCTTCCAAGTATTTGCTCCTGAAGTGCCTACCCAAATCAAGACAACGTGTTCTCCCCCCTGCTGCAGCTCTCCTATTGTGAGGGTTGAAGAATCCATGCCCTCTACAATCCTCTCCCCAGTGATATTTCTGTTTCTTTATTTGGATATTAATGTACTGTGAATGTGGTTCCATATGTTTTCCCACATTTCTCTTTCACTGCAGGCTAAAGGTGTGCCCAGGTTTGGCCTTTTGAAGAAAGTTATAACTTCACTATCTATTCATGGGGACACTTAAATTAAAAATTGATTGGGCTGTTCTTTGTTTCTTCCAAGGAATGACAAGCTAAGGGTGGCAACCTGAAGAGCAGACACCCGGGAAGTAAAACAACAAAGTCTGCTGTGTGTGTGATAGACTTTGCTATCTCAGCGTTATAGAGACATAACTACTAAAATGAAGTCTGGCATTGTTTTTATCATGGCTGAGTGAGTGGCAGACCCTGGGGAGAGTGTATTAGAGTTCTCATCTTGTAACTTAACTTCTCCTTTTGTCATTCTGCATAATTGCTGTCACCCAGGTAAAGCAGGATTGCCTCTTCTATGGTAAATTTTCTCCCACACAACCCTTTGACCTTCAGGCAGCAAGAGCAGCAGGGTTTCTCATCTCATGATTTAACTGAAGAAAATAACTACTTGCATAGGAAGTGCTTTGGAATAAACAGTGTCTCTGAATTAGAAAACTAAACCACTGGGTTTTTACCACAAACTGGGACCCCGGGGATTACTTGCCAGGAATTAACGAAAGATACAACATTTGAAGGACTAAGGTGCTTAACCATGTGAAGTATTTAAGCAGAAATTTGAGTACAGCTGGGAAAACTGCTTAATTATGAGTAGAATTCTGATAAATGGAAAAGCAGCATGTTTTATCAACAGACATTAACATGACTTATGAGCTCAAATTGATTCTGCAATTCCTTGACATTAAAAAGTCCAGGATGTTTTTAAAATGCTGAAAGCAGTGACATAATTGCTGTTAACAATGCAAGCACGGGAAAAAAATGTCTATTTTATCATTAAATGTCTTATAAAAGAGTTTTTGTGTTGATAGTTGTTCTAATAGCTCTTACCTCAGCTAAGAGGTTGAGAACAACTTCTTCTCAAGAATTCCTATAAGTCTTCTTCTCCAACTTTCTTTTCAGCTTTTTGGGGGAAAAAGCAATTTGATTTTCACTGAGGAGATATGTTCTCCTTAAAATCTTCCAATGCATAATAATTCACTCCGGAGTCAATCTGTTAATTTAATCTAATTACTTGCTGTATTAATTCAGTGACTTTATCTGTTAGTATATTGATTCAGTTTTAGTAGAGACTTTAATGGAATTATTACATTGTTCTAGTTCTAATTAGCAAAGTAAAACTGAAGTGTATTTGCTCAGTTTTTGTACCATATTTCTTAACTTTGTTGAAGTGCCTGTCTGACATCCAAATGTTCCAAAATTTATTTTTATTTTAGAAATTCATAAGGGCATAAAGAACATTTTTGTTTCAAAACACTTGGTAAAAAAAATTATGCAATTACTCGTAATCAGGAAATCTTGCAAGTCTTCTTGGATCTTGTTGCATGATGAAATCTAAATCACTCTCTATAATGTCTTTTTTCAGGAGACACATGGAAAGTATGTTTCAAGCAGATGCATATGTAACTACAGAGCATAAAATAAAATATAACTTATTCTTCTGAAAGTTAAAAAATACTGAACTATTTTTGTGCCCTCCATAAATCCCATGCTTTTCAGAGCTCCATTTTTCGCAGTCATAGGTTCCTCTGTTTTCCAATGACTTTGGGTACAGCTGTAATTTAGGAATGTGTCTTCAAGTTATGAAGGACAATAATGATGCTGACACCTGCTAAACAACCCAAGTAAAGATTCTAGTATTTTGGTATGTGTTCTCACATGCCATGATTATTCAGGAAGAACTCAAATATCTTGAGTAGCTACCTAGAAAGCAAGGAACTGACCATATTCTCTTCTGTTCCACCACCCCAAACCTTTTGTGCTATCCCTTATCAGTGTTCTTAAAGATGATAAGAACAGATAGATACTTCTACTTTTATTGAGAAATGTGAATTAAAAGTAAAATTAAGGGAATTTTATCTGACCAGAAAATGGGATGACCATACACTCTTGCTCACTCTTCCATTCTCTTCCTACCTCAGACTATTCTTCCTTGTTTGTGACTGCTGTTTGATCAGTCCTACACATGTAGGATGAAGTAAAGTCCCTGCCATGCCAAGCAGAAATCACCTTAAGGGGCAGGACTGTCAGCCCAATCCAGAGAATAAAGTACTCCTGACATACTGTACACATTTTTGTTGCAGTGTAGGCAAAAACTATGAGTGAAATGATTAAATGTGCCCTGAAGTCCAAGGGAATAAGCAACTTGTAATATAAATTGCTACTCCTTTGCAAGCTTGAACGGCCTTGTGCTTCTATGCCTGAAATTAAATATTTCAAACTTAGTTTCCTGAGGTGTAAATTTTTTAGCCTGCCATTTGCGTGAAGTACAAACTCTCCATTTCCAAATAGTTTAAGTAAATGAAAAAGTCCTGATAGTCAGAAAAACCAAAACCCTCTATGGTGTAAATAGAAACACAAAGAATGATGTATATTTATTTAGAAGATCCAGGAGAGTGAATGACTAAGACTTTTAATATATTTTGGTTTTTTAAATATCATAATTGTTGACATTTCTTTTATGCCATAGATCAGATTCAGCATTTGCAGATTTTGACCTTTTATTCTGAGAGTTATGAAACAATCAGGAGACAGTTTTTCTTTTTCCTTTTTTTTCTTTTCCTTTCCCTTTTCCTTTCCCTTCTGGTTTTCCTTTTCCTCTCTCTTTCCTATTTCCTTTTCCCTTTTTCCTTTTCCTTATTCTGTTTTCAAGTGTACTGAACAAATGGCCCTCACAAAACTCTCACATAAAATCTGACCTCTGTATTGAGTAGACTAGATCAAAGACAATCTGCCTTGAGGGTAATGCATTTGTTAAAGTTCTGCGTACATCCTTTGAAAGCTGAGTTATTGCGAGTGGTGTAATTGTGGAAAAGGGACAATTAAGTTGAGTGATCAGTGGGTGGTGACTATCACCACTGCTGCAGAGTTTGGATTTACAAACAGCAAGGGTCAAACACTTCACACCCTTCACCACAGAAATGAACCGTGTAGAGGACTCAGTGGTCTAAAACACAGCACAAGCCTACATTTTTCTATCTGTCAAAAGATTTCAGAAGTAATTCATTGGTACAGCTCCCTGGAGTGAGAGTCTGCTTGTCTATCTGATTTTTCCTGACTGAGTGCTTTAAACATTCTCTGAGGAAAAAACTGTTGTACCCTTGTTTCCCAAAGCATAATAGTAAAGAGAGGAAGTGTGAAACCATTTGGAATCCTTCTTCCCTGCTGTCATATTTTATCACTACTCTGATGTTATGTTCATGAGCAGCTCTTGATTGCAAGCCTCAGAGCTAATATTATTTCTAGGTGCTGTCTGGTGCCCCTCTGGAAGATATCTGGGTTTCTGAAATCAGCTATACAATATTTTGCTTATCAGATATTTCAAATAAAGTTAATATAATGGCTCACCAAAGTATAAGTGTGATGCCAAACTTCCTTGTAGTGTGGGACAAGTATTATTCTGAAGAAAGTTCTGTGAAATCACGGAATTGCTTTACCACCTTAACAGTTATATACTGAAATAAGAGTTTAATTTTTAAGATGTGACACTGTGGAGACCACAGGCACCTGCTGGTTCCTGCTGTACAGATCTGGTTACCGTAAATAGATTGTTGCCTCAAATAATGGGTCTAGTCCTCTTCTTAATAAAGAGCAGCATGAATAACATTCTTCTAATTATAATACGAGTGTTCTGTAATTTTTTATGACCTTTCTCTTCATCAGTTGGGAATTGGTGGAAAAGATAGGAGTCAGAATACTTAGTTGGGTTCTTTGGGCACTCCCATATTGTGCCTTCCTTTAGAATAGCCATGAAATATGGATTTCAAGTAAATCTGGGACAGGAAAATGAGTGTAAGTGGGACATTTGTGTATATTTTCTGTGTTTAGATTGTAGCAAGAACCTTTTTGAATGGAGCAAGTATGAAAAAGCTTTTCTTGTGTAAAGATATTAATTTATCCTTCACTATAGAAAAATGAAAAAGTAAAAGTAAGCTATACTCATCAGCTGAGAAAGCTTAATTTTAGGAATTATAAGGAAAAGTGATGGTGCTCAGCTGGCAGATTTTTTTTTAATTCTCCCTACTCTGCTTGAAATGACCTTCATATCTGTTTTCTTTTTTGTGCAGGTTATATTGGATATTGCCTTGAAACACAGCCTATGGGAAATCAGCTAGCCTAGTGCAAAGTGCAGTCAAACAGATTATTGTAAAAAATATCACACATAAGATACCCAATGCTGTGATTCATAGGAGCTTATAATCACTTTCCTCTATGCTGTTATTAAAGTCTTCCTGAGTGATTTGCATTTTGATGAATCACCACTGCTGTATATTGTGATGTACAAACAGATATTACTAAAATGCCTCTTTCAGGAGCAATGGTCCACCAGAGCTATATAAACCAATGAAACAATTATTAGCTGAATAAAGACAGATGGCATCAACTTTTTCTGTGTCAGGTTTTCTGGTGGAAGAAACTTTTCATTTGTACCTCTGGGTTTTGAGCTGCTCGTCATAGAGAAGAGAAAAAATGTTTGAAAAGGCCTTTTCTGTTATGTTGCGTTCTTTTTGTTGTTTTACTGGTTGGGGGTTTGTTTACTTTAAACTTTGTGTTCATCAGCCCAAAAAACTATGTGTTCCTGCAAGTAGGTGCAGCTCCCACTCCTACAGTTACCCCAAATAATCCCCAGATTTAAGAACAGCTTTTTTTTTCTTTTGAAAATGGGGGAAATGAGAAGAAAGGTAGTGTGCAAAAAAGAGCTGAAATGCACTGGGAACTCTCCAGCTGAGACAAACATCCCTGTCTGTAGATAAAGGTGACATTCTTCTTGTCAATAAATCACCAGCTTAATCCTTAGCTTGCTTTAATCAATTCTGGAGGATTTCCACCAGGGCATAACAAACATGTTGATTCAAACCTTGTTAATAAAATTACTTGTTAATTCAACAGCAATTAAATTGTAATGTGAGCAATATTTTCTCTTCTGTAAATATCATTTCATTTTGTGATGTAAATGGTAGGGGAACAACTGAGGATGAACAGCTGAGAATAAAGACTGACACACCAATGAATCTTAAGAAAGAGGGAATGGCTTTTTGGCAGTTCTATCTGTCAGGAGAGTAACAAAGTGTAACATCATGCTTTGCAACCTTGTTAAGCAGAAAGTTGTGAAGGAAACAGCATGGTTCTTTTAAAAAGAACTGTACAGTCAAAGAGAAGGATGCTAAGCACATGTAATTGATGATCTGAAAAGAATTGCGAATAAAATATCAATATTCCATTTTCATGTTTTGCCAGTACTAGGCACTTTGCATATTCCAATATTCTCAGGTTCAATCTGTGAAAAAAAAAAATACAAACTCAATTTTTAACACTGATATACTTAACAAGGTATAAATGCAGGAGAGAAAGGTGGGAAGTGGTTTTTTGCTTATCAGAAAATTTCTGAGATCTCAAAAAAAAAAAAAAAAAAGTCCTTTTCCATTGCATGATGAAAGTAAGTTTTTCTACCATTTTTTTTTTCAGTTAAAGCAGATTTCAGAGTACAATTCTGCCTTAACCATATTGTTATTTGGCCAAGTCACTTTCCTGGAATGAGGGAAAGTGATATTGATGAAAATTTCTTCTGGAACCTCGTCTGGCTTATGTAACGAAAAGTGTTTTAACTGACTGATTCGTTTTCATTGTTATCAGCTGACTATTTGGAGGTTATAGTTCATTTTGTCCATGCCTTCCATTATGGACCTAAATTTTTTCCTAGATAAGCTTTCTCTTGATGTGTATAATTCCATGTAATACACTGGAGTTGGTGAGGAGGCATTTGCCCATGAGGTAGTGATTTGTCAAAGCTCTGCATATGGCTAAATTTAGGATCTCCTACAACTATCAGTCAGAAAGATTTTTCATTGATGACCTTGGGAGATTAGCTAAATATCAAGATCAGATAAAAAATCTTTTCTGTAGTAGTCGAAACTTTACTTACTGTCACAGTAAATCATTTGGGCAACATTTTGCTATAACATTCAGATTTGGTGAAAGGGAAATGTCCATATCTTCTTCTTAGTATTTGTGTATCTATCTTTCCATTTTCTCATGAGCTTTACAAATTATTTATTTCATTTGTGAATATCCAACTTGATTTTTAGGCGTGTTAACATTAACACTTCACTAATAGTAAGAGTGAGGAAAAGCATCTTTGTCAGAGCTAATCTTGCACATTTTAGATTTGGCAGATTTTCTTTATTGCAAAATAGATTTAACCTATTTTTTTTTTAATGATCTATGAACTCCCAAATGTTCCACACTCCAAACTTGTCTTCTGTCTTCCTTATGGACTGCAATACCAATACATACCTTGATGAAATAATATTTGAACCCTTCTCTTTGTAGACATCAAAGAATTTTTATTCTCTACTTCTTGCTCTAAAACTGGCAATTTAAAGTGGGGGGGAGGAATTAAAAATCAGTGGCACAGTGATTTGAGGTTGTGGCACAGTGATTGAGAAATATGAGGTTTAAAATCCAGATTGCAGAGTTCCCTGGTCCAAGAACAAACCTTAGATCATGCTATCTTTTATCTAAAAGTAAGAGAGGTGAACTTTATTTCAAGACAGATCATCAGTGCTGGTTAAAGGGCATGGGAAGAAAAGAAGAAAACATTGAAAAATAGCAATACCGTGACTTACTACCAGCTGCAAACTGCTTGCTGGCTGTGACTTTCAGTAACACTTACCCATGACCCTGTCAGCTTTCAACTTTTGCTTTTTATTTAAAAAGAATAGATAAGTAACAGATATTACTCAGCTCTTGATTTGGCTTTTTCAATAACAAGTGAGAGTTAAACTCCACTGCTGCTGTGGTAAGTGCTGTTGAAAACCATTGGCTTCAGTAATAAAACAAATCAGATGGGAGCAGACGAGCATGAAAAAAGGTTCAAAAATCTTACTTTTTTATTAACCTTTTGTTGACATTAATACTCTGCAGTAGGAGATTCACACAGTGTATGAATAGAAACGCATTTAGGAATGAAACACGCTTGCTTACCCAGGAAAAGGTTAGAACTTACCTAAGAATTAGAGGTCTCTCCCAGGACTTGTCTTCAAATATAAGCTACAGTCAAGTCTGTACAAGTTTCCATGACAAAACCATGGACCAGATCCAACAAGAGATGCAGGCAACTGTTAAACACTTAAGATTAAACTTGCCATTCTGAAAGCCCCTGCTTAGCTGACCCCTGATGCTGATATTGCCCAAGCTCCCCAGATTCTGTATGTTTTTATCTTATATTGCCCCAGATTCAATCACAATTATTCCTCAGATTCAATTACAAATATTTCTTCACACACATGTATCAACATCTTTGTTTTGACGGTGGAGGCACAAAAGTGGAGCACTTTTCTCAATTTACATCCCTGATTGAGGGACGAAGGAATCTGGCTTTTACTCATTGACCGCTTAAAGTAAAATGCAGGAAATTTTCTGGGAATAGTTCCCAAAGCTCAAGCCTAAAAATTTCATGTGGTTCTGTATATAGGAGCCTATAAAATCAAGTGTTAATTATTCTCTACTTATAAACCAATGAATTTTGCATATTCTTTTGCACAGAATAAAAAGTGGTGGCAAATATTTAAGTTCAGTATGCCTTAGTATTTGAGCCTCTTTTCAGCAGGAAGGGAGACTGAATAAGGAAGATGCTGGTCTTCTCAGGCAGGAAAAGGAACCTCGTGTTAGCTCCCTTGCTTTGACATACAAATCTGTCTTTTTCTTCTCCTCTCTTCCCTTTTAATGGTGTATTTTAAAAGAAAAAAGATTAATCCTTTCATTAAATGTGTAGTGGTTTGACCCTGGCTGGATGCCAGGCACCCACCAAACTGCTCTATTACTCCCCTCCACAATTGGACAGGGGAGAAAAAATATAATGGAGGTTCATGAGTTGAGAAAAGGTTCAGGAGAGATCACTCACTGAATACCTTCGTGGGCAAAACAGACTTGAACTGGGAATATTAACTGAATTTATTACTAACAAAATCAGAGCAAGATAATGAAAAGGAAAATTAGTCTTAAAAAAACCCCCATCTTCCTGCCAACCTTCCCTCCTTCCCAAGTTCTCCTCCTCCATGTCAACGGTTCAGGGAGATGGTGAATGGGGGTTACAGTCAGTTCATCACGGATTGTTTCTGCCACTGCTCAGAGACAGGAGTCCTCCTGCTCCAGTGTGGGCTCCCTCCCATGGGAGACAGTTCTCCACTAACTTCTCCAGCATGAGTCCATCTCACAGGTAACAGTTTTCCATGAACTGCTGCAACATGGGTCACTCTTCCACCGGGCACAGTCCTTCAGGCACAGCCCTGTGACTCCCACTGGGTCACAGATCCTACCAGGAAACTTGCTCCAGTGTGAGTTCCTTTCTCCATGGGTCTGCAGGTCCCTGCCAGGACCCTGTTCCAGTTCAGGTTTCCCATGGATTCACAGCCTCCTTCAGGCATCCACACCCCCCTGTTTCGGTCTCCTCCACAGGCTGCAGATGAATCTCTGTATCCCCCTGTCCTCCATGGGCTACAAGGACACAGCTGCCTCACTGTGATCTGCACCATGGGCTGCAGGGGAATCTCATCTTTGGTGCCTGAAGCACCTCCTCCCCCTCCTTCTGCACTTTTGGTGTCTGCAGAGTTGTTCTCACATATTCTCACTCAGCTCTTCTCTGGCCACAATAACATCTGTGCAATAACTTTTTTTTTTCTTCTTAACAGTGTTATCACAGAGGCATTACCACCTTTTCTGATCCATCCAGGAGCCACCTGGCATTGGCTCTGCTGGACATGGGAGAAGCTTCTGGCAGCTTCTCACAGAAGCCATCCCTGTAGCCCCCGCTACCAAAATCTGGCCACACAATCTTGAAACAAAAGGTAAGATCCAGGCACTGAGGGATGCACTGCACATGAACACAACAATATACAGACAGACCAACAGAGTCTTTTATTTTAACTTTTTTTTAAGATTCTTTTGAGAAGATTTGTAGCCAGGAGGGGGTTGGTCTCTTCTCCCAGGCCCAGGCAACTATCAGTAAGACAAAAGGGCATGGTCTCAAGGTCTGCCAGGGGACCTTTAGGTTAGATGTTAGGAAGGAATTCTTTACAGAGTGGGTAATCACGCATTGGAATGGGCTGCCCAGGGAGGTGATGGATTCTCCATCCCTGGAGGTAATTAAGAAGTGACTGGAAGTGGCACTTAGTGCCATAGTCTAGTAACTGCGGTGGTAGTGGATCAAAGTTTGGACTAGATGATCTCAGAGGTCCTTTGCAACCCATCTGATTCTATGATTCTATGATTTTATGATTTACGAATGTCTGGATATTTAGATATGTTGTATAGGGTGTCAGGACAATTGTGCTTAATGCTTTTTTGCAAGGTATACAATATTAGGTATTGTTACTTTTAAATATTTCTCTGGATATGACCATAAATACATAACAAACAATGACTCATCTTTAATAAGTTTCTTGGGAAAAAAAAATTAGTATAGGTTTTGAGAATTAAAGGCAGGACTAGAAATAGAGAATGGAAAAATCCCTTAGTTTAGTTGGTATGCTTTGTTTATAATGAGACACAGCTGACACATCAGACTGGATATGTATGTTAGAGCAACTGTGAGTCTTGAGTAGAGAAACCTGGTAGCAGACTTTATTTCCTATTGTTATGTGCACTTAAACAGGCTACTACTTTTGGTTACATTTTGGGTTTTAGATAGTTGTCTTAGAACATCCTCTAGCAATACATTTTTTTGAAACTCAGGGATGCTTATGCTAATTGATTGATTTTTTTCATATTGGTTGGAGGATAGGTATTTGATTTTTATATAATTTATATATAACAGTAGCTGCTGAATTTACAGATGAAATGTTCCAATGCCGTCAGAGTAAACAATGTAAATGACTTTAGAATTACTTTTTGGTTATGTCATACTTGTGTTCTAAATTACAGATTATATTTCACATTATTTTTTCCCAAAGAGGTTTCAATAAGTGAGTGAAGCCAAGTAGGCTTACACTATAGCAAGGCAAAAAGGAGTTAAAGGGAAAAAATAAGGAATCATAGCAAAGCCAAAGAAAGATAGTTTTATATTGCTAAAGAGTCAGTAGTTGTTTAAGTAAATATTCTTCTCACAGCTTAGCTGCTTCTTTTCTTGTTGCAACAATGCAATGTGCTAATCCTAAACAGATGAGCCCATATCTCCTGTTTGTAACTATGGTATTAAATGCAGACAGAGAGAGTTGTAGTATGGGATGATTAATTCAGGTGATTATTAACTAGTGAAATTTGTTCAAATATCTTTTATACACTAATTTAATATAATTATTTTACATATTAAAATCATTTTGTGCTTGAAAAATAAAATAGTTTCATCTACATAGATCTTACAAGACTGATACTGATTTTTTTTTGCCTGGTAGAAGAGAAAACTGATGTGGCAGCTGAATGGTGTCCCAGCCACGCTGCTTGCTGTTGATGACATGAACCTATACTCCAAGTGGGCTTGGTCTATGCATTTTCTTCTTACAAAGCACAGGAAAATGTTCCAATTTTTCATTCTGACAACTGCTTAATTTTTGGATATGCATAGTTCAATTTTCTATCCCCATTCTTCTCACATTTATTCTTCCAGGGAAAAGTATCTTTCATCTTGACAATAAACACTCCTAGTAGGTTTTATAACACACCTAGACTGGGGGTCAGTTGAACAGTATTCAATTTTGATTTGCCATAACTGTCTTAGAAAATGAAGAGACTCCAATTCTGTCACTTAATTTTTAGATAGGCCTTTGCTTGCTGGTGGGTACTTTTTTTTGTTGTTGTTTCTTTAAAGCAAAACAAAACCTTTCACCCATCTGATGCAAGTCAAGTCAAATAGAAAGAGCCCAAGGGTTATAGGGGGGGCAAGGCTGTAGTCATGGGGCAAGGCTGGAGATCAGTGTTTATAGCAAGAAAGATTGAGAAAATCCTGTAACAGCTACCTTGGACACATCAACCTGAGGAATGATAGACATTTCCTAGGAATTATTTTCTTCTTATTTTTCTCTACTTTTGTGGAGCTAAGCCAGTTTCTAATTAAGATTCTTAGTCATATATCTCTATCCCATAGTTTTTAAATTTCTTCTTGACAATGACAATGCGTGTTATTTATTTAACTGTTCATCACGGCACATATTGCAGATGACATGGATTTTTAAGATAACTTTAAGAAGAATTAAAGAGCAATTTATTGTTAATTTTCACTTGTCTAAAAGTACATATAAAGCAAACACAGTGTTTTCTGTCAGATTAAATAATTTGTTACACATTCATTCTCTTTCAGTATTGCAGTATATGCTGTTACTTACTTATTTAACAGCACTTTGCCATTATACCTTTATAAACTAGTTCTGAAGTGCTAAAGAGAGTTAATAGTAATTAATTTAAACTTTGATGATGTTTTTGCCATTAGTCTTTGTTTTACTTTATTATCTTCTTGGTGCCATGAAACAGCCATGGCATATGCACATACAGAAAAAACTGGCAAGGGAAGCAGTGCTCTCATCCAGGCCAGGATGCGGATTTAGACTCACACATGCTAGCTGGAAGTTTGTAAATATTTCTTACTGTTTCTTGGCTTAACTGGTGGGAATCTCTGGAGATTAGTGTTTCTTATGAGATGGGTGCCAGTTTGGTTTGAAATCCTGTTAGTATGATTCTTCTCACATGATTACTGTCACATTCAAAGTAGAGAAGGGAGGCACAGATCCTTTCCAGTCATAGCCATGGAGATACATCAATTCAACAACCCCTTGCTGACGTTTGGAACAGTTGTGTGGGAGGTTTCATTTGTCCTATGTCTAATTTAGGCTAAATGAAATCAACTGGAAATTTTCTTGATCTCTAGAAACAGGGAAACTGATATACCACACTTTTAAATTGATATATCTCACTTTTTTTCTCCCCATCCCTACGTTGTTATGTGTGGAAAAAGGAAAAGAAGCATGTCTCTTACTGTAGTAGTTCTAGATGCTGGATGGTAAAGGCAATATTGTGTTTGTTACCATTTGGGCAAATGTTCTTAAAAGTAGACATAACTCCTTTCTGAGTAAATGATGGCTGCCTAAGCGCAAAATATGATTGCCAAATTGGAGACTGCACAGCTGGGAACAGAATGGGCAGCAAGATTAATGACATTTAGAGCCTGTTTGTACTACCTAAGTACTCTAACTCACATTCCATATTAAAAGAGAGGTGTTGAAAGACTAAAGCTAATTCCTTCTGCCTGAATTGTCCTGAGGTTGGTATAGCACTTCAACTGAGAACAAAACCAAATGCTACTAAACAAAATCAGAAGCTTTGAGAAAGTCTATATTCTTCCATTCAACATATATTTTACCAAGGCTATGTTTTTCCATCCTTTCTCTTATAAATTTTCACTTCCTTTTTACTGGAAGTAAATTAGAGAGATGATTTCTCTTTCATAGTCCATGACAGTATAACAACTTTTGCAGTTTTATAGATTCATGTCCCTGAGGAGCCTTGGAGTTGAGCATTTGTATTGCTGAACAGTGTTTTTTTGTTAACATGAGACAACATACTATCACTAGGATCACACTGACTTTTCCTTAAGGAAATATTATGAAAGTCTTGGCTGACTATTATGAGTATGACTACTCCTAGTTCCCTTATTATTTTGTACTTATTTTTTAATGAGATGATTAACTTTATAATTTGGGCCTGCACTGAGTGGTTTAAAATTATTTAAATCTTTGTTTTCTGTTTGCATATAATATTTGTATATTATATATTTCAGTACTTGAATGTACAGAAATCCTTTTGAAACAAAGAATACTTAATTCTTTAACAATACTTATGAGGTATTTTAAACACACATTTTGAAAAATCTCCATTTTTCTTACTTTAAGAAGCTGTTGTGTTAAGAGCAAGTGTAAGGAAGTCTTGACTCCAGATTAAATATTTATGTGTATCTTGCCAGTAGGTCATGTTCTATAATAGCTTTTATGAGTTGATCATTAAATTGAAATTCAGCAATCAAAGATTTTCACACTAGACCCACTGGTATTCATAGCAGCAAACCTTAAATTCTTAATAAATGGGACTTATTGTACAGGCTTATGACACTCTCCAGTAGACGTTAGGGGAGCGCGAAGAGAGGGAGAGGAGCTCAGAGAAGAGAACCTTGGCCTTTGACATATTTATGTTTCAAGTACAAACTGAAACAGAAAATGAAGCAAACATTCTAGTCTCTGTGCAGGTCCTTCATAGTGGGTAATTGCACTATCAAAGCATAGAAATCTTTGCACGACAGTTATAGATATGAAAGATTCCCTACTGAAACTAGCACAATTTTTTATCTCTTTTTAGCAATATACCTTTAGTTTAGAATTGAAAAAGCACATCAACAGTTTTTCCCCAATGAATTCATCTTGTGATAGGTTTGAAATAAACACAGTGTTTATTCTTTTACTTAGAGATAATCATAGGGCATCAGTTCCAAGCTAAAGGCATTTATCTTTAAATCTATAAAAAGTTCAGAAACAGTACATTTAATGCACACATTAGTTCTCAAAGCTGCAACATCAGTGAATGGGAGCTTGCCTTCCAAGGACTTAATGTTCTTAATTCCCATCTGAGTGACCATAAGTTGCAGAAGCTAAGCACTCCAAAGCTGTTTCCTCCGGGTCTTGCAATGACCAGTCCCCTAAAGAACCATTTCCGTAGCGTTGAGCTAAGGATGGCACTGGTAAAAATTCTTGCACATTCCTGGCATTCACTCTTTGAGTGCCATGGCAGACTGATTAGGAGAAGACTGCATTAAAGTGAGCCATCAATCAGTGTGACCGTTTCTCAGTCTGACTCTCAGTTTATTAGTGAGCTAAGGAAGTATGTGGTGTAATGACAGATGTATTATTCTGTATATTTTTTTTGAGACAATCAGTTAATACATTTGACAGGCAAGGCCTTTTTGAAACTATTGAACCAGTTCTCAGAAAAGTATTGTTGAAATTTAGTGTCATGGATATATGTGCATATACATATATGCAGAAATAGCATCTTTTCCTTTCTAAAAATACTTGATCCATGGGGCTATTGCACAGGTATATTCAGGGTCATATTTATCTAAAGGAAAAGTAAGTTTTGAGTTTTCATTTTCTATGACCCAGAGATTCTGACCTTGCTGTTGTATGAGCAGGAATGTCATACCAGTTTTAACCATGCAGCCAGACAGCAGAATCTCACGTATGTGACTGAAAGTTGAATATGAGAGAAAAAACAGTTTGACCTTTATAATCACATAGAGTTTGTTTGGGCAGTTAATTGAAGATGATATAGCAATGTCCATGTAACCAAAAGCATGACACTAAAGGAAGACTATTTTTTTAGGTTAATAAGTAATTTTAAAATTTTAAACTATATAATTGTTTATGTTATAAATTTGTTCTTATTTGTATTCAGACATTGTTGACAAAGTGGAGAATGTTTTTGTAAAATAAGTCCCTACATTATTAAAATAAATATTTGTTATGAATGTTTTCTAATACATTTATCACTGAAATAAAAAATTAAACATTTATTTCAGTATAACGTAGCTGGAAAGAAATAAAACAATTCCTTCTCAGAAGAAAAGTTCCATTCTTTGAATTCCTGTAGTCATTAGAATTGTTTAAGTAGCTGATCAAGCACTGAGACAGACTGGATTAAAATGCACACACATAACCAGGAATATATTGCTGCATGTTTTAGAATACTAAGCTCAGGCATAATGGTGACTTACACTGAGTTCCTAATAGCCCAACACTGCAATTCTTGAAACAGGTTTTAACAATAGGTGGGCTAAGAGAGTTGAATGCTCCAATGAGCCATGTAGATGTGTGTTACCTGCATCTTTATTCTTTCATCAAATGACTTTCTAAGAGAGTTCTTCCAAGAAATCCTACATGGTTTGTTAATTATGAGAAAAAAACCTAAAAAATTTTCCTCTCTCCTAGTACCTGAATGCATTTTTAAACTGTTATGCAGTGATGGTGAGACAATGTTCCCTCAGGGAATGAAAACTTATTTTCATGGCTTTACTTCTGAAATTTATATATGTGGTATAAAGACAATAATATCCCCAGAAACTTTGAATAAGCAAACTATTTCTTTTTCTGCTCTCCTCTGTTTCTTTTTTCTCTACTTGATTACTTCCACGTTATTTCATGTAGAATGGCACGATAATTTCATGGAATGGAAGTGATGTTAGAAGATTACTTTAGTTCAACATCTTGCTCAAAACAGGGTCAATTATGAGAAGGATCCAGATTACTCTAGGATCTTATTCATCTGGGTCTTGAGAACATCCAAGGGTGAAGATGATACCAACCCTCTGGGCCAGCTTGTCCACTGATGAACTGTTTTCATGTGTAAAAAGTTTTCACTGATATCCAGTCAGACCTTCTTGTTTCATCTTGTTATTGTCCTGCCGACAGACATCACTGTGAAGGCTCTGGCTTGGTTTTCTCAAACTCCTCAAAGGCATTGAAAGGCCCATTAGACCCTCATTAAGGTTTCCAAGACAATAGAGTGCAGGAAAATGTGAACTTCACTGTCTATTGATTTGATGCCCAGTCCATGATTAAAAAAACACAGCTAGATAAAATTCATGGAAAGAAAACAGTCTTACCCATGTTATTATGATTTAATTAATCGCTCCCATGCTGGAAGGCAACATTTTGAACACACCTCACTTTGGCTAAGGTCATTTAAGAGGGACACTTAGGAGTGTTGGAGAGCACAAAAATTAAAGATAAAAAAAGAACTTTTTTTTGTTTGAGGTAGTCCAATGGGACACAACTGAGAGTGATGTGATACACTATGCAAAGAAAAATATTCTGAGTATCTTTTTTACCATGGTGGCTTTCTCAAGTACTGAAAAATTGATCTGGAGGCTTCTGAAGTCTTGTGTAGACTAGATATACAGACAATCTTGACAACAGTCTCTTTTTTTATTTGCCTCTGGCAGCCAAGTCTTATCACTTGGGTAAGGTAGAATTGTGATTAATCAAATTTATTTCTTCAGTAAGCAGAATAGATATGTTTTAAAAGCTAATGGGCAAAAGAAATAATATTATTTGAGAAAAATCTATTTTTTGTTTAAAAATATCTCAAATGAAAAAAGCCAATGGTTTTGAAGTGCAACAATATATTACCTATGAGCTTACTGTTTGTAGGTTGAGGTTTGTTTTTTTTTTTTAAATTCCTGGGTGCATTGCCAATACAGGTGAACACGTGTATTTTATTTACTGTTGCATATTTTTGTTCACTGGGGCCTGACTGAATCTTATTAAGTTGGTATGAATTCTGCTGACCTGAATAGCTCCTAGACCAAGACCTAGAAAAGCTAGGAAACAGATATTGATAATGCAGGATTTCTTTACTAAATAGGCACTAAAATATATTGTAAAAGGTATATTTTTTTCACTGAGGAGTACCTGAAAAGGGTAATGATTCAGTCACTGGTGTTTTACTGATAATGGAAAATAACCTAGCTGATTATGTATTGCTGGAATTTCCTGTTGATTTTAAGAACAGAGAAAAAGCAAATGGTGCCAACTTTTACCGGATTCCTGAAATTTTAAGATGAGATAATTGTAGTGTTGAAAGAAAACATGTCTTTTATAATCACAAGAGAATCTATTCTTTCATTAATTAAATAAAACTTCTATCTTCTTTCACACAAAAACTATGAGAAATGTATTTTATAAATTAACATTTTTTATTTAAAATTACCATTGTTTAATTTTATAAAACACTAGTAGTGCTGACTCATAAGGTCTTCGTTCCTTGCAATACATGTAATTAGCTCCTTGTTGGAACAGCTTTATTTTCTAGACTGATCAATTCACTCTATAGGTGTACGTCCATCTAGGGGTTTCTTCATGAGAAACATTTTATACCAGGTGTCAAGGACGAAGCAATTGAGAAAACTGGTCTCTCACGTCACTTTGCAGATTGACAGCAGTGCTTCCTTGCACATTCTGTCTGACTCAGGCAGCCAAGTGACAGTAAGAATTTTTGTGAGAAGAGAGAAAATATGGTAAAGAATACAGGAGATTGGAAAAGAGGTGGTGAATAATTAAAAATGGAAATGCTTTCCCATCATCTTTTTACCTCCTTATTAAAAGATTCTGAGACTCTTTGCTGTTATTAAACCTTATCTTTGGTGAATAACTCTTTCTTTGTGTTTGTAAACTCAAGTCCACGTCTCCCAGCAGATGATAGCACCTTCTATCATCTTTTTCTAGGGTCATCACTGAAGAAAGCAGAAAGAGAAGTTTGAGAAACAAACATGCTTTATGAGAAACTTAATATTCAGGAGGGGTTTGTTTTGTAAGTCTGTTTGCAAAACAGAAGTAATTTTAGGATTCATTAGGAATACCGGGAAGAAATGACATTTTATTTCTCCAACAAAAGTTTTCTCTCACCATATTTCACCAGCTCTCTAATTTGTTCTAGATCCTCTGAAATGTCTACTCTCAAAATAATAGTGTTTAAAAAAAAATGCCTGAAGCCTTCCCATATACTAAAAATTCCTTCAATGTTTCTTGGCCATGGTTTGAAAATCAATCTACTGCATTCCAAACAGAAATTCCAAACATTACAAATAGAAAGCTTATTTCGAACATTCTCTTAATTAAGCTCTTTATTCAGAAGATATACTTAATGCCGTGTTTGTTGTTTTGTTTCTTGGACTTCTATTAGGGATGATTCATTAATAGAATAAATTAAAATACAAAGAATGTCAGAACACGTGTGTTCACGCAAACCACAGAACTTGAAAATTATTTTTGTCTTGGAAATTATTTTATTTCTCATATATAAAAGGATAATAAGATAGATTTAGTAAGGCCGTGCTTTTGCAGTGTTTTATCTAGTTCTGGTCTTCAGACTTCAAAAGGCTGCTGCAGAATTGGAAATACCTCAGAAAATACTTGAAGGAAATCTTTGTCTTCTCTAAAGCTCCCTAACATTAAAAACTAGAGGAACTAAAAAAACTACCCTTTCCCCCTAAATGGTTGATATGAAGAATGTTCTGATATGTTGATATGAATAATGTTCTGGGCTAATTTAGTTCAGCCTCTATCTACTGAGTCATTATGTTATAGTTTAAATTGGAAGGTTAGATGCAATTTTTTCTGCTCAGAATTGTCTGACTCACTGCACAGGCTAATTAATGCTTACTTCATGCACACAGAAAAATTTTTCGTTATCCACATTGTGGTTTTGCAGTGTGGTTATTACACGTACTATTCAAATTCTATATTCAAAGTTTAGTTAACATTAATGGCAGGTTTTTCTCCTCACAGTAATGCATGTTAATGGCAAAGTTAATTTTATTTCACAACCCTGTGAAACCAGAAGTGGATTGTACTATACCCTTTTCAATACATGAATGAAACTCCAAAGACATATAAGGGTTCAAGTTGTCCAGTGTCCCGATACTTTTAGGATGTTAGTGTTTACATATAACATTATTTGTTCAAATTACTACTCTTATTGTCTTTGACTGTGCTGGAAAACACTGAACAGTTCTTTTGGGCCCCACAACTTCAGAAAATGAAGACTATACAGTTACCAAACATTTGTGATACAAGCCCCTCCTTGGAGATATTCAAAACCCATTTGGACATGGGCCTGAGTAACTTGCTCCAGATGATCTTGGTTGAGAGGGAAGGGTGGACTAGATGGTTGGACCAGAGATGCCTGACAACCCCAACTATTTTGCGATCCTATAATTCGTCCTAGCCATGAGCCTCTCCTTTCAGTTCCTCAAACCCTCACCTGATTTAGTGATATAGCATAATCTAGCAAACTCCTACAGTGTGAAGCAAGAAGCCAGACCTTTTACTGAGTGAAACATCACTAATTTTCTTACAGTCTTTTCCAGGAAAACCTGAATGTTCCATAAAATTTTGATCCTAAGTCAACATATGCTATGCAAAATGAATAATTTTTGGCAAAGACGGAAGTAAGCATAACCGGGCTCTTATAAGTGAAAAAGATAAAGTTACCTTACAGGTTTCAGGAAATTCCAGCACTCTATTTTATAAGAATGCTTGACAGCATCTACATAAGGCAAAATTTCTCTCCATAGAGACCCTTTAAACAGAGAAAAAAAATAATGAGAGCCAGGAGACAGAAACTGGAAGACAGGAGATGCCCAACCTGAAGATAAGGTGCACATTTTAGTAAATGTAACTTTTAAAATACATGCTTGCATTTCCTTGCATTATCAAATCAAGTTTAGATGTTTTAAATACATATGCTCTAAGCTGAACAGAAACATCATGCAGTGACAGTTATGGCCTGTGATATGCACATGGTCAAATTAAATTACTGTCATAGTCTTGCCTGACCCTAAATTCTGTGATTATGAAGATATCTCTCTAGAGAATATCCAAGTCATGACTTAAACCTGCAATTAATACCACTTTAAGAAAAACTTTAGACTGAGTTTGATATCCTTAAGACTCACAATAGATAAGAGGTTAAACAATGACAGCAGTACTACTCTTAAGAAAAGGTCCCAGGCATGGACTCAGGTTCTTGGACAACCTCCAAATACCACTCTTATTAGAAAAGATGACCCTAGTTATTACTTTTTTTGTTTCAACACTCTGAAGTTCCACTCATTTTATATTAGCTAGAAGTTTAGTCCTGTTAGAGATAATTCAGGACATTAAATATCAGTATGATAGGATAACATTTGTCACCAGTGCATTTTTTTCTATCCTGAGTATCTGTAATTAATTTTAAAATAATAATAAAAGAAATAAAAAGGGAGTTTTAGGTGGAAAAGGTGGGCATCTTCTGTTGTATCAGCATAGATGTTGTTTGTCAAGATAACAGTTTCTACTTAGAAATAGTGATTTATTTTTCTTCTGTGATTTTCTTTTTGCTGATGTTATTGTCCATTAATCAGTGATTCAATAAAATAATTCTGAGTTTGCTCTTGCTTTACCTTCACTGTGCATCTGAAGAATATTCATTTAAAATAACACTGTCTGCACTCTTGGTTTCTCATTAGGAGCAAACAAAGCTTAGGAAGGCTAATCAATCATAGAAACACATTTCATCCTAATGAGGACCATAGTCCAAACTTCATCATGAGAGAGGCAGATACTGGAATAGGAAGTACAAATAATCTGCTGCAACCCAGTTGCATCCCAGTTCCAATAAACATGCTGTACACACTTGAAAAAGAGCAAGTCTTTCTGTATCAGCTAAATTTAGTGTTACCTGGGAAGATGCATAGATTGTCTTAATGTCAAGGACATCCTGATCAATCACCATGACAGATGGACATGTCGTGCATATGCCATTGTCTTAGGATTAAGTCCTTTATATCAATTAGTCCTCTCAGGTGAGTTACAATGATCTGATAATTTTTAAACCCTGATATTACTATTAAAATACTTAATAAGTGTGTTAGAAAGAAGAGATTGAAAGAGAGAATAAAAGTCTTACCCAGCAATTCCATAGATTAGCTGTGCTTGGTATTGAATAAATTGAATATTGAAGAAATTGAATTTCATGGTGATATTCAGAGTGCTATTATTATTATTATTATCACCCAAATTATTTTTCACTCCTAACAGGTTAAGATATATTTAGATTGGTTTGATTTTTTTTCTTTTGGTTCATGGATTTTCTGGTTAGTATTTATTCAAGTCCTGTCCAGTGTATGAAAGTCTGAATCCTGGTTCTAGTGACACATGAAAACCTGGAATCTTTGCAGACACTCATTTAATAAAAAAGTACTAAATACAAGGGGAAGAAAACATACTCTTGAATGAGTAGTATTTCTGAAGGTATTAGGAGTATTTAACTGTAAATGTTAACTGTTCTAAAATATGAAAGAAGAATCTCCAACTATTTATGTTATTACATCAGTCTGTTATATATATGTATTTATTATTTCAAACATATAATATAGAGTCATTTAAATTACTAGCTTTTAAGTTAAAACCACTTATATTAGGCAGATTCTGGGGATGGTATTTGCATATTAGTTCATGTGCCTCACAAATATTTAACCAATGTTTTTTCACCTTCTCAGGTTTCACCATGTTTATCATCCTCTCCATCTGTCAAATCTCTTCTGCTTGATTCCTTATTGGTGACATCATCATTTGCTATATTACAATTTTGCTTTCAGTAAGTTACTTGAAGAAAACACATATCTATTCTTTTGTTTTAGAAACAGGGCATGCTGTAACTGCAGGCTCCAGAATCTGGAATGGTATGTGCAGAATAAATTAAGGGAGAAAATGTATTTTTAGTAGTGAAGAACTGATAAAAAATGCAATTTTTTTTGTCACATATTTCTATGAGGGGCTAACAGACTAAACACTCCTAAATTCATCAAAATTGTAAGCATTCACATTACTTTTTCATTTTTGAAATCCTACCTCATGGCCTGGACTACTTAATATTGTCTCATTTGCTGTCTTGCAGGACCTTTCTGCAGTACACCTACACTGATATTCAGGAGCAAGTCTTAGTCACATTGTCACCTAGTATTAGCCACATTTTCTTTCCACTGTATGGATCTTTTGTAGACCTTTATGGATCTTTGTGTTTGTTGTCTTTCTGAGGCAGTTTCTGTGAAGGAATCAGATCTGTCTTTCCTTTCATTATGATAACCTCAAAATATAACTTTTATATGTATCCATAGTTTTTCTGATCTGTAGTATACTAGAGGGATCACAGTTTTTGCTGTCTACTAGATAAATAAATAAAAAGTATAGACACAGCTGTGCAGGAAATAAAATCCTGCTGGGCAGCATAGGAGAGCTGGACCTTAAGGGGCTAAAAAGACAGAGGCTGACCAGCACCATCAGCCTGGCCACGATGATAATTTCAGTGAAATGTCTTCATTCCAACAGAACACTGCTTCTAAGAAGAAGTGAAAAACATTTTTTTAAAAAAGTCATAACCCAACTTTCAGCAGCAGAGTGTGGATAAAAGGCCTTTTCTGTCATATTTTTCTCTAAATATTTTTGATTGGTACGTAATTTTGATTTCAAGGTAGAGTTAAACAGAGACTAGAGCATGTGAAATAGAAAGCTAAATTAAAAGTGTGAAAATATAGAATAGCATTTCTTGAATCTAAGCATGTTAGAAACTAGTAAAGTAGGAAAACTGTTTTAATTTAGCGTAAAAGTTGATCACTAAGTGCATTAGAGATCTTTTAGAAAGTATTTAATTTTCTACTGCTACTCGTCACTGGAATTTCCCATTATGTATCCTGTGTTATTGGAATGAAATTTCTGATTTTGTCCTCCACTGTTAGTTTCCGAGCTATTTTCTTTCACCCCTTGTTTCCCCTCATTATTTTGCATGGTCTTTCATTATTTTTATATTTGAGATTATACAGCTGCAGAGTACTCCTCTCTTCTATGCCTTTGGTTACATTTAATGCACAATTAATCCATACCTTACTCTATCTTAGTTGCTTGGTAGCCTGTGCCAAGGTACCCCTGAGAATATATTAACTAATCTGTCAACTATTTCCTTCTGACATTAGGCATCTTGATGTATTTTTCCCTTTTCAATCTCAATTTTTTTCCAATTATAAACCTTAATTAGATCATGGTTTCTACCACTTAGGTACTTTTTCATTTGCTACATCTCTAATTGCTTTCTGTTTTACTTAAATTGAGTGATTTTTTTTTCTCTTTTGGCTTCTTTAAAAATATTACTTCACAAAATTCAGAATAATCTCAAAAGAGAGCTTAATAAATTATGGTTTTGCTGATTAGATGTTTTAGCCTCAAAATGTGTAAAAATACATGTATATAAAGAATAATTTCATCACTGCTCTTTATCCAAATGCTTTCCCTGCTCTGATGAGGAATAGGGCATTTGGATATTTTCTTGCCGTGGGAATCAGAGATGTGGATGGTGCTTGTTAAATTAGAAATATAAGAGGTAAGAAAAGTAATTTAAGCATATCTTTATGTTATTGGCTCCATCTTGGATAGATAATGCTTTTTATTTTGAGGTGTTGAAGTGTATCCAAAGAAGGGCTGTGAAGCTGGTTGAGGTTCCAGAACAAAAATCTTATAAGGAACAGATGAGGAAGATGAGGTTGTTTAGTCTGGAGAAAAGGAGGCTTGGTGGAGACCTTATTGCTCTCTGCAACTACGTGAAAGGAGCTTGTAGCTAGGTGGAGGTCAGCCTCTTCTCCCAAGTAACAAGTAACAGGACAAAAGGAAATGGTCTCAAGTTGCTCCAGGGGAGGTTTACATTAGATATTAGGAAAAATTTCTTTGCTGAAAGGGTTGTGAAACATTGGAACAGGCTGCCCTGGGGAGAGGTTGAACCACCAGTCCTGGAGATATTTAAAAGTGTGTACCTGTGGCACTGAAGGACATGGTTTAGTGGTGGATTTGGCAGTGCTGGTTAAGGGTTGGATTCTATGAACTTACAGGTCTTTTACAACCCAAACTATTCTATGATTTTGTGATTCCTTTTCTTCAACATGGCTAGTGTCCAAAGCTGTGCATGCTGTGTGATTGCAGAGGTAAGGGACCCTGTTTGTCTGAAGTGGGGGTGTGTATTGGCTCAAGGTTGTGTCCAGGTGTTGGCACCAGAGCAGGGAGCTGCAGAGGTTTCTGTGAGGAGACACAGCCCGTTCCAGCTGGCTCCAGTCAGCTACAACAGACCCACTGCAGGGTACAGCTCATCTCATCAGCCAACCTAGTGGTGCCTCTGGGAAATCATGTTTCAGAAAAGCCAACACACTGTGTAGCAGTGAGGAGTGAAGAACATGGTGTGAAGACAGGTGTGCCCTGTGAGCATAGAGGTCAGAGAATAGGGAGGAGCAGAGCAGAGATTCTCCTGCAGCCTGTGAAGAGACCTTGATGGAGCAGGTATTTACACTGCAGTTCTTGGAGGACCCCAAGCCAGAGCAGGAGGATATTTCCTGAAGGCTTGGGTCCCATGGGAGGTACTTCTTGCTGGAGCAGAGAAGTATGAGGAGGAAGAAACAGCCCAGAGGAACCATTACGGACTAATCACAGCTTCTCATTCCCCATTTTCCTTGTGTTGATTGGGGCAGGAGGAATGTAGAGGAGTCAGGTGTGTATTTGAGTCTTGGTAAAGGGATGAGTGGGGGAAACATGTTTTAGGTTTTCTCCAAATCTATTTTAATTACCAATAAATTTTATTAATTTTTTCCAGATCAAGTTTGTTTTACTTGTGATGGTAATTGATAAGTGAGCTCTTTACCCTGTTCCACGAGCTTTCCCATCTTGTGTTCCCCCTCTGTCCTGTTGAGGGGTGGAGCTGAGAAAGCTAGGTGGGTGTCTGGCAGCCCACCAAGGTCAATCCATTGCTAAGTATCAGTTCTCACCTAGAGAATGAAGATCAGTATACTTGTGTTAAAGTATATATTGAAATATAGGAATCAAACACATAATTTGTTTCTGTTCCATCTCTATTATTACCCTCATTTTAATCCATTTTATACCTACTGACAGTAGCAATCTTTGGATAATACCCTTTACTAGTGAGGATTGTAACTCTACTGGCTTAGTTTTACTTAGTATTTTCCACAATAACACTGAACTTATACAAACAAATAATAAAAATTAAATTATTGCATCACCATCACATCTGAGAAAACAGAGTTTTGATTCGGAGTTCTTCAGGTAGAACTGAGACAGAGTTTACAGACATACACTGAAAAACTGAAAGTAGACTGTGGGCTATGGCAGTGGAGAAAAGCAGATTTGTATGAAGAAACCAAAAATTTTGCAATAGGGTAAGTAACATGGCCTAGAGTTTTCATGTTTAAGATCTAAATCCTTGCAACTGTCTTCCAGTTTAAAATTCATTTTCACTGGGGAGGTGATGGTGGAAAGGAATGAACACAATGCTTTTCTAAACTTGTGGAACACTTTGAAAATATTCTGAAGATTTCAAGCGTTCTTAATATACAATCTTTTGCAACATCTCTGTTCTCTTCAGTTCTTTATTGAAAGAGTAAATGCTATAAGGTCCTATACAGTCGTCTTTACCTTAATATCCCATCCTGTTTTATCTGTGTTCTTTCTCTTGTGTGTTATCTTGAAGACCCCATGGTTATTTCTAATTAGGTAGATCCAGATTCATAGAGATTAAGTCACATTAAATATTTGATGCTAAAACCATAAAGTTAATTTAGAGGTTAAAAAAAGAAAACCAAAACAAAAAGGGTGCACCTTAAAATCCTGGTTAACCTGGTTAACAATCTTTCATAATTATAGACTACAACACTGAGTTACACTGACTTGCTAAAATCTGCCTTCACTTTTTCTCCTATGGGAAATAACTATTACCTTCATTTTTTTGGTATCAATACTGTGATAACTAAAAATTGTGTAAATATCCTACCAAAGAGCCTGTTGACTGCTCATGTGTATTTTGCCTCTTCTCTTTTTTCTCCCCTCTTCCTTTCCTTCTTCTGAATTGCAAGTTTCAACTAGGCAGAGATGCGGAAAATTTCCAATTTTAACATGAAGAAACAAAGTTCATGATGCCTGTAGAGGAAAGCTATAGACATTACAGATAATTAGAAAAATTGATGATAAATGATAAATAAAATGATAACTATATTTGTAGTACAGCTGTTGGTAGTGTTTCATTTCAATGCTTGAGGTGTCAGCATTTGATGATAGTAAGTTGACATGTTTATAGGCATAGAAAAAAACATTCTCTACTGTTATTCTGATTACAAATATTCTATATCCGAGGTATTCCCCACAGATTAAAATAAAATTATGCTCCTTAGATAGCAGTTAAAAATCTGTTATAAATTCTGAAATTGTAAAGGACTTATTCTTGAAACCAGGTTGTGGAAAATAAATTAGAAAAATATTTCAAATGGTCAACAGGACCTCACTGAAGGTTGCAGAAAAGTTGACTTCTGGATGCAGTTATCAATATGGAAAATGCACCATTTAAGCAGTAAAGAAGTATGGAGAAGACCTCATTCTCAACTGTTGTAAATTGGTTTCACTACCAGAAATTTCTTCAAAACTACAGTAAAATGTTTGGCTTTACATGAATTGCAGCTTCACAAGCCTTGGTCTTTTCCACACACTCATCAATTCCCAATTTTTAATTCTAGAAATAGTGACTTGGTAACATGAGCAGAGTTTCACCCACTGAGATCTGCATCTGAAGGTTGCCTCTGGGCTGCCAAAGCTGCGTTCAGACCTTGCTATCTTTTTCTTCCTCTGCAGAAGTGTGTTCAGTCCATTTTTATAAGTAAAATATGTCCAAAGGAGAACTTGGTCTCTCTCTTTCTTAAGAAGTCCTATTTTCTAATTGTACTCTTGGATCTGAGTCTTGGATCTGAGAACTGAATCCCTGTGCACATTAGTTGCACAGTCCTGGCCCTGACAAAATGACTTGTGGAAAGATTGCTCCTAAGTTTTACACTTCTTTGGTCTTGTCACTTGTACTGCTTTAGGTCGTAGGTGATTTGATCTTAGTCGCTTGAGTTTTTATAATGTTGCTTTGTAGAAGAAGTTAAAGTATCAGATCAAAGAGAAAGATTATATAAGGTAACATACAGTGATACTAAATTTTTCTTAATGTCTCACATTATAGCTGTTATCATAGGAATAAATGTCAATCTGAAGCTATAAATAGGAATAAAATACAAGTGCCCAAGATTTTAAAACAGAGTATCAAAACTAAATATGTTGATGTTTCAAAAATTATGTTTAGGCAGTAAAAGCTGTAGAAACAACAAAAGGAGACTAGTCCTTTGAATAATTGCATAAAAATTATTTTAGAAGGCTTAGGAGTACTACCAGCTAAAAGCCATCTTAGCCATCTTCCCCAGTGTCTTGCTGTTACCTGGGGCTACACAGTAGATAAAATCTTGTTAGTACATTGATGAGCCTATTAAAGAGCTCTATTGTGCTGAATTATAAAATGTGTTTACATAAACCTATTTGACAGATTAAAAATGTTGTTATGAAAAAATAATGGTAAGACGACAGACCTGATATTTTATTACTGAAATAAAATTGGACTGAATGATTCCAACAATTAAAACACTCATGTATGAAGTTCTACTGTAAAGCAGATCAAAAGAATGGATTCTTGATACCTTCTAACTAGTGGTTTCTTACTGCAAGTTATAGAGGCCTTCGTTCTACTGGTTTTAAATTCCTATTTTGTTCTTCATTGCTGATTTGGTTAGAAAAATGCTATATAGGAAGGCGCTTGAGTTTCTGCACTATTCAGATACTTATGATAAGTTTGTCTAAGGAAAGGGGAACTCATATAATGAATATGAAATCTACCCACACCAGGCTGTTTTCATAGAAACGGAAATCCTGAATGGCTCCCCAAAACAGGCTTGGAGTTGTGGGCCACTGTCTGGAAAATGGGTGTTCTGAGCCTGAAAATCTGGCAGGACTGTTGCTGGATTATGAACTTGCTTTAGGAGAAGGAACTAATGGCCAATTACAAGAATACACATTAAGATAAAACCATCTCAGTTAACTGGTGTCATTGAAAATAAGTGGCTTACTTGCAAACCATTCTTTACTGGCTCAGTTATGAACTCAGTTTTTCCTGCTAGCTGAACTGAGATCAGTAGAGCTAAGATTGGTTACAGCTAGTCTAAACAATAAGAAGGAGGCTGCAGTAGTCCCCTGGGTCTCATGTTACAGTCCAGCCTGTGAGTGATGACAATGGAAACACATTTTAAGGTCTTTATATAGCCTTAGGTCTTACATTTTTAAAATACTGTTGTTCTGCAATGCACAGTTTACCTGAGAATGCAAGAAAAGTACAAAGCTTAGACAAAACATACATTCAGATCACTTCAGTAGCTCAGCCCATTCAGCTGGACTGGCCATGCACAAGTCCAAGTTTACATAGCAAGGCAAAACTTAAATTTACATCTAGATTCTAGGATCTCATTCTTTCCTACAGTTATGCTCCCTTATCTTTCCCCAAATGTGTGCTTATCAAACAAAACTGTTCTGCTCTGTATCATGGAACTTCCCTTTTAATTTACTCTGACATAGGCAATGCACCAACAAAGCTATTAAAGAAAGCAGTCTCTGCTAATGGAAATTTTTTTCAGCATATGACATCACTGAATGATGATTCTCGTGGAGTGAAAAAAAAAGCATATGTTCTAAAACCTGTAGCTGTTTTGTCTGCCTTTAAAATTCTCTCCCTTGAGCCTGTGTATGTTTGAAAGATGACTGCTGTATATAAGAATTATCCCAGTGCTTTCATGTCTCAATATTTTAGTGGTTTAGCATTATCAATTGACATGATATGATAGATTCTAGATTCTATTAAGTACTAATATGTACTTCCACATTGCCACAGTACTGCTTTAGTAACTCTTCCCACTTAAACACCTTAAAGGAAATTAAGTGACACTAATGATATGGAACTAATAGCTAGGATATGAGTTCCTGCAGAAAAATAAAGAAACCAAGAAAAAGAAATGCTCAAAAGTTTTGGAGCTAAAACTGAAGTGCTCTACTATTTTTGATTTGGCTACTATAGTAGGAACTGCAGAACTGAGAATACATAGGTAGCAAATGGTCATCCTTCAGTCATCCTAGCCTCGATCTTGTAGGTTATTGGTGAATATATTTATTAATTTGTTGTAATTTTTTTCCTTTTCTTACAAGGGAAAATGACTTTTATAAGCAAACACGGCTTCACTAAAGTTCATATCACCCTAGTAATTCTTAAGTAAACCTGCAGTTACGGTAAATATGCCCAAGTTAGCAGAGACAATGTAAAGGAGAATCTGTTCTGGTGTTATAGCACCCATGTAATTTAACTCTGTATATGCAAAATAAAGTTTTGCTGTAGTAATTAGTACAGTTATATCACAAACAATGTGTTTACATGGTGATGATTTAAAGTCATTAAATCATGTTTCTAGAAAACACACTTGTTTTGGACCATTTTGGAGAAACAGCAGTAGTAATATATTTAAAATTTCACAAATTCACCAGGGGAAAGTCCTGCTTGAAAAACACAACTTCCTTTAAAGACAAGGCTACTTTATGAAGGGAAGCCAGAAGATATGGTGGGTTTGGATTTTAGCAGTTTTGATACTGTCTCTTACAGTATCTCTCCGGATAAACTGCTCAGGACATAGTTGGACAAGTCTATAATATGTTAAATGAGACTGACAGGTGGCGCTGAAAGAACCATAGTAAATGGGGTTACATTAAGCTGGTAGCAAGTCACCAGTGGGGTTCCCTGGGGCTCCATTTTAGTGCCAGCACTGTTTAATGTTTTCATAAATATCTGCATGCTGAATTTACATTAGTTAAGTGTGCCAGTGATACTAACTTGGGAGGAGATATGAACTCCCTCAAGGGTAAAGAAGTCCCTGCATGGAGATCTGAATAGACTGGACAGTCACCAGCCATATGAAGTTTAACAACACCAAGTGAGGGATTCTTCACATGGGATGGGGTACAAATCAGGGGATAAGAGCCTGGAGAGCAGCTCTGTGAAAAGAGATGTTGGGATCATGGTCAATGGCAAGTTGAATATGGGTCGGTAGTGCCCTGGCAGCCAGGAGAGCCAACCATGTCCTAAGGGGCATCACGTCTAGGGAGGTGATTCTTCCGCTCTGCTCTCCACTGGTGGGGCCTCTCCTTGAACATTATATGCAGTTTAGGATGCCACAATATGAGGATAAAGAGGGCAAGCAAGATGGTGAAAGGCCTTGAGGGCAAGACTTAGGAGAAGAAGCTGAGGTCACTTGGTTAGTTCAGCTTGGAGAAGAGAAGGCTGGGCAGTGCCCTCATCAGGGTCAACAGCTTTGACCCTGATGGTCAAGAGGTCAGTGAAGGGACAGGTGCTGATCTCTTCTCTCTGGTGACCAGTGACAAGACATGAGGAAATAGAATGATGTTGCATCAGGGAAGTTCAGATTGGCCACTAGGGAAAGGTTTTTCACTGATAAGTTGGTTGGTCCCTGGAACAAGATCCAAGGGAAGTGGTTCTCAAGGACTGGACAACATTTAAAACAGAAAAAAAAAAAAGAGCTTCAAGTTTACTTTTTTTTTTTTCAGGTTAAATCAGATTCCTTAAGAGAAAAGATTGGTGGAGTGATCATATCTGAGATACTAGGAAATTTCATGACCACTCAACTTGCATAGTTTTATCTCAAAAAGAAAAATACATAACGAGTTTATGATGGTGTATTTTGGTCATGTTAGTAAAAATTTTCATTCTGTGAAAGTGTGGTATTCTGCAGAAAAATAAATCATAATAGTAAAGTCCCAGGATTTTCATTATTCTCTGTGTTTTGTTGTCTTCTGCTTCCAAGAATGCTGAAAGGAAAGGTTAAGTTGTTATTACTGCAACACTTTTTGTTAAAGTGATCAAGATTGTTTCTGATCTTATATGTTAGGGTCAAAGTATGACCAAAAAAGGAAAGGCTTCTTTGAATCCTTTAGATTATATATAGACAGGAAAATGAGAGTCTGATTCTTTTCTCCCTTATACCAGTGTTACACCCTTGAAATTCCACTGATTCCAATAGGTATGAAATCCATAGTTAGGGAAGAGTGATAGACTCTTAATTTGGCATGTTGTAAGAAAATAATCAGCCAGAACTATGATCATATTTGAATTTTGCTCATATAAGTATAGCTTTTTAATAATATTTTTCTGACCTTGTATCTTTGCCACTTATTCAAAAGCCATTGCTTATAAAAGAGCTTTCTCTATAGACATCTGCCATAACTAAATACAGGCACATGATGGTACCTTAAAAAGCATGTTTGAAAGACAACAAAACCCCTTTCCTTTGCTTGAATCATTACTTCTAATTTCTGTAGTGGTTTCATTTGAGAGTCTCCAGAAGGGATTAGGAAACTGTCTAAACAAAATAACACAATAATAGCACCTTTACTAAAAGCCAAGATGTGAATTGAATATTGTTACTACTATGTAGGTAAAGCCTGAATTTCCCTTATATCCAGCATTTGCTAATCTCTGTGGTTCTTGGATTTTCAGAAACACATGAATGTGTCTGTCAGTCACTGATTGAGATGACAGCTCTGTAGACAGATGGAGAAGGAACTGTTCAAGGCTTGTTTTTGTTTCCTTTGTATATTTTATTGAGGAACAAAAGACTATGTGTAAACACAAACTCAATAGGAGCCCAAACATAGAGGAAGATATATTAGATTTGGTCAATATTTTTTCTATCAGAAAACAGTGAAAAAAATCCTTATTTTCTAAATCATTGTGAAAACTTCTAAGCATAACAGATACATGAGATTTTCTAGTTCCTGCAAAACAAGGAACTTTCATATGGAAGTCCCCAGTGACAAGAGCCAGATTTTTTTTCCCATGAATTTGTGTCATGAATAAATACCACTTCACTCAGCAGATTAATTAGAAGAAATTGGCGGCTGAGACAGAACAGAATATAGAGAAATGTGATTACTTTCTATTTCATATCTAATTTTTTTTTTACTGTCTTCCTGTCTAATTTAACTTGAGGCAATAGCGATTTTCCTGCTTCTTCTGGTAACAGGATCTCAAGTGACACTTTCATGTTAGATGGTACAGAGTTATTGAATTCCCTGAGTACAGTAAAGCTTAACACGAAAGAAATTGTACTTGTATTTCACTTCTCATCTGCCTACCTGAAACTCAACATTTTATCCATATAATTCTTAGAAAAGTTAAACATTTATTAAAAAAATTAGATTGGGTTTACAGCTTTCAATAAATGCTAAAATAAAAAGAAATATAATAGTTTCTGAATTTTAGGTAGACATATACTACATATATATTTAAATGAGTATAAAATATTTGTGGAGAAAATTATGACTTTGAGAGGCACTGCTGGAAAATAATAAGAATTATTAGAAGCAGATTATATCCAAATTAATTTTCAAAAACCATAAAAGAAACTTTATGAGAAAGATATAATGAAGAAACAGTTGTTACATTGTTTATCAGAAGCTAATCACAGTGTATTGTTTCAGTCATCAGAGAGGTTTATAGAAGCTGCTCCTGCTGATAGGACTACAGTTACAATTTGCTACTACAGAAGACCTTGATCTATTCTTTGCAGTCTGATAAGCTTATTCCACAGACTGAAACATAATAGTATTCTTTCCATGTGAATACATCTATTGGCAAAATGATCTCCATATCCTCAAATTTGACTGAGCAATATGATTTCTTTCTACCTTTTCTCCTTGTAAACAGGAGCACGGACATAAAATGTGAACAATATTTTATGTATTACTGATTTCATCTATGCTTTGGCTCTCAAATCGAATTGGCATGACAGTTAAAATTAACAGGACAAGGGCAGCTGTCAAGGATGAGGCTGGCTGTAAGCAGAGGGGCTTCTGTGGCTTTGTTTGCCTTGTCATTTTGGCTGCTATGTCAACTTAAATACCATCAGTTAAAAAACAGAGAGCATAGCTTAAGGAGTAATGGGGTGGGGGCACATCTGAGAAACGATCAAACAAGAATAAAATCCAGAGAGACCATGCTCTCCAGACACCATGGCACATGAGTCTTTCACAAAATGTCATTGCAGGCTGATTAAACAAATGCTGCTGCCAAGGCAAAGCTGATCAACCTGCAGTTAAAAGGAAGATTTCATATGCACTTGTGTTGCCATTTTGAAATATTCTGGGTAAGTGAAAAATGTTACAATGTTGTGGTAAAATGGAATGTTGCACAAAGCTTAAACATTTGCTGTACCTAGTATACCACTGTTTCACATCTTGCTTGATTTGCATTCTGTTGACATGATTTAAAAGCCTTTCAAAATGGCTCTTTGCCCAGACACAGCTTGAAAGTCCAAACTCTCCTACAAAAGCAGGTGAAATTATTTTTGCCACACATACAGTTCCATTCATAAATCTTTGTTTGGAGTAGTTCAATTTTTTCATTAATAATTTTCTTTGCTTAAAAAGTCATATGACACTCATTTACCAAAGTTTTTTTCTGCAATTCTAACTCCCTTTTTTTCTCTCTCTAATTTATTTGAATATTTACATGGGCATAAAACTAATCTTTTTTTCCAAAGATGAGTTATTCTCATCCTGTAAATGGAAGAAATACAGTACAGAAAAGAATAGTTGTAAAGGAAACTGGAGAAGTATACATACCTAATTTTTAAAATATTGAACTATTCCGAAAAAATATAGTTATCATTTATTTTCTTTTATTTGATTTTAAAATCACCAGAATGTGCAAAAGGGTAGGAAAAGATGTATAGTTAAATCACGTCTATTTCTAAAATCAGAAAACAGTCATGTTAGCTGTAAGATTAGTGTAACCTTTCTTTTTCTGGATACAGGCAAGCTTCATGGGCACTGCCAGACATTATAGATCCTAGGTTCACTCCTTAATCAAGTGTCTGTCCTTTAAGTCATTGATTAAGGACTGTAGAAATTGGCTGAAGCCCCTTGATCTCAACTATGACAAGACAACAAAAGCCCACTTGTGTCTGAGGGAAAAGGAGAGACAAGGAGTGTAAGGAGGCACAAAGGGGGAAGGGAATAGCTGTTCAAATAGGTGCAGCAGTCAAGACAGAAGTAAAGCAAGCTATGTGCCAAAAAGAAGAAAGAACAGTTAATGATAAAGGGGTTAAATCAGATAAAGCCCAAAATGAAGGATATAAATTGTATTACTAAGTAGTTATGTACCAGAGCAGCCATATAGAAGGACAGAGCCAGTAAGAAAAGCAGATCATCCTACCAACAATAACCACAAACATACACAGGTGACAATTTTAAAAGAAACATGATAACATACAGAAAAACACTTAGATCCATCTCCGTCTTCTGCGCAAATGCCACAGTGACAGTGCAGGGGAGTAATCTTCCCTTTCTGGGCCAACGAATTTAGCAGAGCCTAAACAGGATGTGTAAAGGCACATCCTGCAGCCATTCTTTTGGGAGGGATGTCTAGTGGGCTAGAGTTGGCTTTCTTATAATCTTTTCTCCTCCTAAGTAGCCAAAAGAAAAATTATCAGAATGAAACTCTTCAGCTGAATGCAAGCCCAAGAAGGCATTAAAATCTCCATTAGATATAGGACATGGATCACATAACCAAAGAGAGATCTGAATCTACCACAGCTGCCAAGGAGAGCTGAGGTAGCAGTTGCTTTAGTGAATTGCCCATTTAACTCATGTGAACTCCCAGAGCAGCCCAGCCCTGCCACAGGATCACGGCTGGCAATGCTGTCCTCTGCTGTCCGAGATTGCTTACCAGGATGTCCTTCATACCTTCTGCATACTTAGTTCTAAACTACTGGCTATGCCTGTTCTGCGGGGCTTGGACTAGACAGCTCAGGCTTTCAGTTCCTGGAATTCAGATTGTGACTATAAACCCTGTCAGGCTGAAGACATTTCAATGTAAATTACTGCATTCAAGAGGAATGCATTAGCCACAGAACGATTATATGAAACAAAATTGCAACAAAGCCACAGCTGTGGTTTTGAACAAAAGCTTAAGTAATTGTGGTTGTTTTGTCCAGAACTTAATGAAATTAGCAGGTTATAGAAGTGCTGTTCACGTGCCTAGGCTCAAAAGAATTATATTTGTCCTTTAAGGTAAGAAAGGAAAACAAAGGTACGTATTTTCAGATTCTCAAGAAAGTACTAAAGAAAACTTTGTCTTCAGGAGACTTTCTCAGTTGTTGGGTCTTCCAGGAAATATTCCACCTTTTTTAAAGATAAAAGGAAATGACAGGGGCAGGGAGAGCCTATTTCACTTAAACACGATGAAGTTTTTTCTTGGAGTACAATTAATTAACTGATGTTCTCTGTATGAGACACATTTTTAAACGTTTTGCCTCATTCTCACATTTCAAAAGAATAAAATAAAACTGTCTAGTGCCCCTTCTGAATTTGTAACTACAGTATCCCTTTCCCATGGGGTAGGTCAACAGGACTACATTGCCTTGTTTTGCGTGTCAGGGTCCCATTAACCTAATGTAATAGTTGGCACAGATTTCTGAGCAAGTTTTGTCTATGAAGTCAGGAGGAGAATATGAGTGGAACATAATACTCTGCTAAAACAATAATACCCTCCTAATCTAACTCTCATTAACTTGTCAAGCCTAGTGACAGTCTTTAATAACATTCATTCTTTTTATGCTTTATTTTAAGGGATTTTTTGTAGCTCTTTGAAAAACCTAAAATAAGAGTGCTAATATATCTTCATTTAATGGGGAGATATTCTGTCCGTTTTCTTCTTTTTTTTTCCTGAAATCAGGATGCACTTACATTTACTTGCAGGGCAACTTGCCATAGACCACGGATGGAAGTAAATATATTTAATTTATTTTTATTTGCTGTCTTGAACAAATGGTAAAATGCTGCAAATAGTGTTACAAAAATCGTGTTAGAAATTTTCATCGTCTCGTGTTTTTTGTCACCAAAAGGGCGATTGGAATTCCAGGGAAAGGATTGGATATGGCTTGTGCCACGTGACATTGTCGCTAACAAAACACATTAGAGAGGAGACAAACATGGATGTGTCTGGGGGGTAACATTGTGGCTTTCTTTGTTTCTTGTCCCCTTCCATCAGCCAAAATGTGCACCCTGTGCTTTCTGACCTGATGTGGTTCATGCTGAGGCATCCCCCGTCTCCCTCTAAAGGGGTTAGATACAACACAATGCACATCCCTTATTTCAATGAGAACTTGTAGCTCACCATGGCTTCAGTGTAGGTTGGGAAGATCAGCATCTGACAAGAATAAGCTTTGAATCCCTCATTGCACTGTCTCTTGTCTGATTCACTATTCATAACATCATGGGAGCTTAATTTACCCACTGACTGATTCACCACACATCAGGGTTCTCTATCTGGAATGAAGACCTTTGCAACTGATTCTAAAAAAAAAACCACACCAAAATAATAATTAAAAAAAAAAAGATTGCAACTTCAGTTTGAAAGAAATTAGAAGCATCATATATTCTACATCTAGCTTGGCTGCTGTTTCAGTTTAGAAAAGGTTGTGAAAATATGGCATTTTTGTTCCTTAAATTTGATTTTGTACATTTAGTTACATACCTAAAAAAAAAAAGCCTCTTCAAACTCTTATTGCATTACTTTCTTATTCATTAGGTCTCAGTAATCACTTTCTGCCCACTTGTTTCCCCCACAATATAGGAATGAAAAAGTAATATAAAATTCCTAATGATTTTCTGAAATACTGCACAGGTGCAAGCTGCAGCTGTTATGAGTAAACTGGATTTTGCTAAACTAGTTCAAATCCCACTGGGGAAACAGAAGAATCACTGCATTCCCATAAAGAGAAAAATGTTTTCATTGTAGGATAATGCTGTTTCCATGTACATTCTACCTAGTCAAAAGGTACTTTACAAAGAAAATTAGTTATCTTAGAAAAACTTATGAAATATATAATGTCTTAGATTCTCACTTTGTTAAAAGTAAAATGCTGTTAGTTACCCTCTTTAAAAAACATTGCTAGAATTTTCAAATTTGGATGAAATGTTAAAGATTATATTACGGATACTAAAATAGATCTGAAATTGAAACAATAAAGCATTGTCCTCCAGACTTTTATTTAAAATATACAACTTATCATATGAACAGGTATATAACAGTAAAAATTGCATTTTACTGCACATTTCTAAATGTATGTTTACAGCCGTTCATCACGTTGCACTCATTTGTATTGCCAAGCCTTTCAATAAGGAAGTTACCTGAGGGATTTGGGTTTATTTTTATTTTAAAAGCCACAGTGTGTACAATGATAAAAATTTCATGGGGGAAACGCACCCAACTTCATCTCCAGATCAACTGGCTAGTGGTGGGTGGTGTTCAAAGTGTAAGTATATCCTCTTTCCCTCTCAGGCTCAGGGTAATACTAACCCATGTAAGGTATGGATACCTCAGCTAAGGTATGGACGTGTACCTGAGGGAGGATATTGTACTCTGTGTCGATTGGTACAGAAAGATTTGAGTCTCAAAGTTCATTTGCAGAGAAGTGAGAAGGGCTCAATAAGCTTCTGTATGAACACATAAAATACAATCTTGAAAAAACAATGCATTTTTCACTAGAAAAGATGATACTTTCAGTCAAATTTTCCTTTCCTTCTAAAACTGAAATGTTAAGCAGCTCTGCAAATCTAATTCCTGAAGCATACTTTTGCCCTGGGACCACTGTTAAAGATCCTCACCAGCACTTGGGCACTGGTAACAGGATACTCCCTCCACAGACTTCTGCAAGACTGTCTTGACTGACATCTGCTAGAGAACTGGTGGCTGTATTATAAATTTACTTGAGCAAACTCTGAACCTCATGACAGATTCCTGGTTTGTAGGCTGATATGTTGGTGTCTCTGAGCCTTTCCATGTGCAACTGTGTTAAGGGAGAGAACATCTCGGAAACAATTTCATTGCTAGCCTTAGGGAGAGCCCATTCAAAGCAGAGCAAATTACTCTAACTGTAATACTTTTATTAACTTACAGGTTATTAAAGGCTTATTTATACATTCCACGGGGAGCTCTTCAGCTTCCTATTTTGTGTGTATTATGTGTATTTAGAAAGTAAGAATCATCTCAGACTTTGCACTATGAAGAAGCCCTGCATTAATATTTTACCTTTCTGGTGATGGTAGCCAGAATGAGTAATTCTCATTTTGTTTTCAGCTAATATCCAGGATTAGAAGTGGAATACTTATCTGAATTAGTCTTGGTACTGTTTTGCACTCTTTATGCTTGATTTTAAACTAACTGAATTAATTTAAAACCAGTTTTCTCTGTTAGGACAGAGTAATTTTTGTAAGGACATGAATAAATTACTGTAGCTGTTTTAAAAGTGTGATGTAAACTACCAAATTATATTTAACATTTGCTTACTTTGATATTTCGATTTTTCCATTTCCAAATCTGATTGGATACCACAAAAAATAATATATTTTAAATCATCCTAAAATTGATTCTAGCAAAAAATGCAATTTTTTTTCTACTTTTTAATACTTGCAGTATTCTATAACCTTGTTTTCAGGCATACCATGTATTGTGTTGAAAATTGGTTTGAAATGGGTTTTAGACTCTGTGGAAATCCTTGCTTCTTGAGTCAGTCTGGAGAAGATTCTTTCCATCCTGATGGAATAAACCATCTTCTTTGATTAATAAGCATAACTGTCTGTTACTCTCTCATTCTAGGCACTCCTATCACCTCCAGTTGTCTTAGAAGAGAAATCAAAGGCAACACTGAAAAGCTACAGAAAGAGCTGATGTGGTGGTTGCAGCTCAGGTATTCAGTTTTCATGTTAAATGCCTTCACCTTCCTGAAATATTTCAGGATCATTCTGTTGCGTGTTTCCAAACTGACTCCCATCTACTTTTTGTCATGTTTCTAGCTAAGAAAATACAAATTAGAGTATTTCTGAAGCTGTATCTCTCTGAAAGGCATGTCCTATTCAGTCAAAGAGATTGCAGAGAATTATTAAAAAGTGCTTGTGTGTGAAAGGCTAATAGAAAGGAAAACTGTTAGCAGTAGTACTTCCTTTACGAAAAACTATTACGTGTCTCAACATGTAAACAGTAAACAGGATTATCAAGTGGTCTCATTATCCTTAATGTGTTTATTTGCTTACTGTAAACTAAATATCCTCATAAATATCTGGAAGAATGAGACTATAATTTACAAATTTGAAATCTTGCAGAACTGCTTCAGCAGATTTTAAGACTATGCACACATGTGCCTTTATGAACAGCACAGTTTCTATGTACTTTTAAGGATAAGGAAAATAGATTAAGGATATCAAAGTGAAATACAGACTCTGCCTGTCGTAGACCATTTAAAGTTTTTAGCAGTTTGAGGGGTAACCACTACAGCCAGTTAATATTTATTTTTATGTAATCGTGCCACATAGAATGTGCTGCTTTTCACCCCAGGCCATAAAACTCAGAAGTTTATAGTCTACTGTGGAGCAGCAGCTTCAGGACACTAGAGATGGACCAGTTCCAGCACTTATCGAGTCTTTAGCCTTGGGCAGGAAAAATGTAAGATATCCATACAGAAATAGTTTTATTCAAATAATATATGAAGTTTGACTTAGACTAGGGAATCATAATTGTCAAGACTGACAGGTGATACTGCCTTCCTTCACATCTCTGTGACTTTCCGTTATACATCATGTCAATCATTTCTCTTTTAAATTTCTTTAAACAATCTATTATTCCTTTTTAGAGATGTTAACCCATTAGTATCTACTGTCCTACTAGTGTCTAACCAGATCAGAAAACAAACGGTCAGTAAGAATTCTGTCAGCAGTCAGAACACAAAAAAACATGTGAATAAAATTCAGAATGTTTGAACAGAGCTTATCCAATGAAAAATATGATTATGAAAATGAGAAAGGGGTCAATCTGGCTGCATGCCTAATATTTGTATGGTAGTGAAATTAAAGCAGAAGTCAAAAGGTAAAATCAATACAAAAAATGTTAAAAGCAGAATCACATTTCATCTAATAAAAATAGAAGTTTTCAAGTTAGAATATTAAAAGTGAAATATTCTGTGTTAATATCTGTAAAAATAATATATATTAAGATAATTAGTAGAATAGAAGTCTTAGGAAAGAGAAATCATTCACTACATGGAGAAAATTGAGATGTTTTAAGAAATAAAAAAGCCAAAGAGCTTAGAAACACTCCTACACTTTTTTATTATTTTTGTTGTTTGTTGGTTAGATAGATATTGTTTGTTGGTTAGATAGATATTTTTGATTAATAACTTACATGTATGTTAACTAACATCTAGAGTTGATAAACATTTGAAACCATCAAGCTGGGAGGGTTGCATACAAAAGAGCTGGTTAATGACATCTCTGGCCTGATAGTGTTGATTCGTAATACATCTGAGGGATAGCAGAAAAAAGTCCAGAAGATTGAAGGGCAGTTTAATTTGTGCAAATATTCAAAAATGACAAGTATGAAGAGTGTGATACTTATAAGCCTAAATCTCTTGTCTTTAATTATGAAAAAGTAGATAAATTTTCACTGTTGATAAGGAGATAAAGGAGAACAATCCATGCCAACTAACACAAAATTGTGGGAAATATGTTGTTCAACAAATACAATTTTATTGTTAGATTAATTGGATATTGTAGCAGTGATCATCACAACTATGGCAGTGTGTAGGAATTACAGACATGCAAACTGAATCCTATTTTGTTGAGGATAAATAGAGAATAAATACCTAAAAGATAATAAAAGCCCCACCCACCCTTTTGGTGATCCAGGTATGTGGGTGCCCACAGGATAAACCTCTCCTCACAAACACAGCATCTGATCACTGAAAAACCAGTGGATAGGAATGAAGAAGGGAGTAAAGAAAACATGCTCACTGATAAACTGGGCAATGGTAATACCACCTCCCCACTGACTATTGCCCTACTTTGGTGGGAATCGTAATGGAAGAATGATGGAAGATGGTTTTCCAAAAGTACCATTGGTAAGAATGAGTTTCTGGTAATCCTTGCCCCCAGGGCCTTACCCAGCTGGAGAGAAAGCAGAGAGGCATGAGGCATGCAGAACCCTTTCCCTGTTCTCTGCAGAAAGTCATGATGTCATCCAATAAAGCAGAAAATTCTCTCACTGTTCCTTACCTCTCAGTCACCATTTCTCTACCATGATTCCAAAAATATTATGAATCTTGCAAACACATAATATATGTGGGGGAGAGTTTCACACATAAAGGGACATAAAAAGTTGGACAAAATCTGTTTCAGCTCATGGTTTGCCTCTGCCCTTCGTTGATTCCAGCTACCTGTCAGGCTCAACTCTTATCTTTGACATTACTAAACTCTGCTGTGTTCAAAGTTGTAAATGATAATAAAATGCTTCTATTCATCATTTCAGAGCCATGTGAATAACAATTATTCTAACTGCACAATAAATGTCAGACCAAATTGTTGAGAGCCTTTTTTTTTTTCATATTTAAATGTGATTGAGCAAACATTGAAAGAAGTTAAGGATATTGCTTAGAAGTTAAATGATTTTCTAACCCTGTTCCATACGATAAAGGATTTACAGGTATAATTTTTTTTTTCCTTCACAATAGAGCTGGAAAACTATCTGGGTCTAAGAATTTGGGTTTTTCCACTTTATTGAAATCAAAGTCAGTTTAAGAAAATTTTTTTTGAACTTTTGCTTTTTTGAATGAGGATATCTCTTCCAGGGTATCAGATCTAACAAGTTTGATAAGTGATGTATTATTGGAGTCCTCAGAACATTTTTGTAAAGTAATAATTATATATTGGAATAAACCTTTAATCAGAAGTGTTCCACAAACACCAAGAGGAAACATACTAGATGGTAAATGGTCAGGTTGTGTCACATCAGATTGACAGTAAAATGTTTCAAATCTCCATGAAAAGTCCAATATTAATATATTTGTAAAGCTCAGAATATTAATGATGCAGCTTTTACTGAAGTTATTTCAGGTATAGTAAAATCCAGGGAAAGCCAAAAGAAAATATTAGAGGATTATGTGAATAGGAACTTGGTGGCATAATGTCAAATAGAATTAAAAAATACTAATTAGTTCACAGTAGAGTGGACTATTTGAATTTCCTACGCACACTACATGTGCTTTGCATCAACTCAGGAAAGATTCCTGGGGGTCTCTAGTCATCCTGATTCTGAGGCACATTGTCAGAAGCCTACATAATTGTGATGTCTGAAAGGAAAGGAGGAGAAGATTCAACCTGTTTAGGAAAATGGCAGTGGCATACATAAAATGATATCTACAAACTGGTGTTAGACACTATTTAGACAGCATGCATGATTAGAGACATGATAGGTACAAACCAGCCTGGCAGTTCCAGTTTTCTGTAGAGCACTTTTTCTATAGGAAAAACCATCTTAAGGAATATGTCTGGTCATTTTGGATTCCATTTTGGTTTTAGAAATGGATAAATATAGTCCTTTTTTAATTAGTTGTTAAAAGCTAAAATTTTACGCTCTAAAAAAAAAGAAAGATTTTTTTTGGAATTAAAGCCATAAAGACAGAAAAAAATATATTTTTTGTGGGTGACTAAATAAGTTTGGAAAGCATTATTAATCCTATAACTACCAAATGTAGTGGAGGAGTGTTGGTCTACGTGTAGTTGTACATGATCTACATGTACATGATCTACATGTACAAAAAATATGAAGGTGCTCTACATGAACAAAAAAATATTTAAACCTTGGAGTACCAAATGGCGATTGGAAGAAGAACAATGAAGATATGCTTAGGGTTGCTTAAGTTTAATGAGCTCTGCATCTAAAAAAAGTACAAAGAAATTTTGCTGTAACCAGTTTTATTTACAATTGTCTTCCAAACTGGACCTTAGTGAAATCTCTTCCCTGCCTTGCAACGTTCATGATGACATTTATTGCTACTGTTATACCTGGGTGAAGTGCTCCACAAAATGCAGAGTTCTACTTTTCTGCCTGCTTGTGATGCAGAGCATGTACAAAGCCAGAAGCACTTTCTCAGTTGCCAACCCCCTTGAATCTTGTTATGACTTTTTTCATATGAGCATACTCAGGAATTAACAACATAATTGAGATTGGTCAATCTTTTAAAAGTTTCTGTCCTTGAAATATGTACCATAATTCCCTTACAACTTCTCAAACTGGAGAAATGTTGTTAGTTTTATGCACAAATTGGATTTGTGTACTGAAATTCAGAAAACACTGTAATTAAAATACAGTCTGCTCCATTTAATTAAAAGTACACTTATAAATATATTTGTTTTAAATCAAATGATGATGCTGTTAGTTTTGGTGCAGGAGAAAACAAACTACCATAGCCATCTGATTAATTTATTCTTGATCTGGTAGGAGAGGACCCAGAGTTCATTCTATCAGCATACTTGCAAATATTAGGCTAATTACTGATAGTGAAACTTTTATAATAATACAAAAACCTGGTTACATTTTGATGACACAAAAGCTCTTAAAATAATATTTTTAACTACTGACGTGCAAAAATATCTCTAGTATTTTTTCTCCAAAGATTAGAAACATCTGGGTAAAAGTCACTGACTCAGTCATCTCCTTGGTCTGCTTTGGAGTTCCTACCAGGAGGGTATGCTGTCACGGTATATTGCCATAAAGAAGTCTCAATTAATCTCTTCATTTATTGTGAAGAATACAGTGGAATGATATTATAGGACACGTCTATGTTGCTGTTCCTGTTTGGATTAGAAGTAGGTTTTTTTTAAGGAATACACTGACTGCCACCACTCATTCTGTTTTTGTTCAGGGCAGGGAGCAACAATCTTCTTTTACGAGCTTGATGTAAATTTGTTTCTGTACAATACCTAACATGTGCATTCTGGATACTCTATACTGGAAGTTTAACCTAAATCTAAAGTTCAGAGGTCCTTTTGCTGTGGTGGTTTTAATTTTGTAAATGTAAAATGCTAACAGGAAATAGTTTTGCATTTGAAATTACTTGGAGGTTACTTTTAAATTTCTTTCTTTTAACAAGTGAAAGATCCTACTTTCTATGAAGAAAGAAAAATGCCAACAATTCAAGCTTAAAGCCAGATATTTTACAGTTTAATCATGTGCCACTGTGCTAATGTGTTTCATCTTACCAGGAACTAAATTTAACATTTGAATTAGACATGAAGATTGGAATACAAGAGGAGATGTAGAGAATCCTGTGGAAGGTTTAAACCCTCATTCCATGACACTAGTGAATGCACAAGACTGGGTGTAAGAAAAGGAGAAACATTGAAATGGAAGCATAGAGAAGCCTCTGGAAATAATTTTCCCTAAAATTTCTAATGTTTAATTAAAAACAAAACAAAACCAAAACAAAACCCCCCACAAAAAAAGACAAAAAAGCAAACAAACAAACAAACACAAAAACAAACACAAAAAACCCCAAACCAAACCAAACCAAAATAAAACAAAATAAAACAAACGAACAAAAAAACCCACACACCAAATCAAACCAAAAAGAAAAGGCAAACCCCAGGAATTTTCTATAAAATGTTACCTGATGGATTGGAAGCAACAATGGTGGTCGAGAACTGAAACACAATTTCACTTACTAGCTGAGACTCAGCTAACACCTCCTTCAAATAATCTGAGGCAGCTGAAGCAGAGTGTTTAAGAGGATGTGTCATGATGAACTTCAGCATATTTCCTCTATTAAAAATTAAGCATGTTTTACTACAGGTAAACAGATGAAACTGCCAAAAACCACAGAGGTCAGTCGGAACACTGCAGCTTTATCAGGAACTCTATGGGGCTTTGGGACAGGTTTCCTGATTTATTTAGATACTGAAAATAGAAAAGGAATGATCTAGAATGTTCAAAAGGGACAAGACTTGCTTTATTCTTCTCCCATTGAAATCACTGAATTGTGTGGTTGGGTTTTTTTATGCAATTGAAGGGAGAAAAGATATAACTGTCCCAATTTTCAATTTTAAGGTCTTTTAGAAATGCACCAGTGTGTGGAGGGACTAAGATAAGACCTCTCCGCAAGTTAAATCTTGTTCATTCTGTCTGTTAACGTTTAATTAGAATTTAATTGATTCATGGTCATTCTGTTGATCATTTGCAGGCATTTACTGACATAATTTCAGTGTGCTTTTAGATGTCAAGATTGCTTAGTGAACAATGCAAGTGCAGCAAAATGGCAGGCATTGAATTAATTTTTCCAGATGAATAATTTAATCAGGCCCAGTATATTTCAACAGAGAAGCTGAATCTGCCATTTTCCCTATACTCCTGAAATACTCTTCTGTTTCAGTTACTTCTTGGTTTTTTTCCTTATAAACCAGTGAAATTCTCCTTCACTGTCTACATATTTTTTCTTTCTGAGCACATCCCAAAAGCTCAAGATTTATGATTAGTACTGAGATTATTGAAAGCATTCTCATTTGAAGCAGAAATGCACATTTCTTACTTCTTTCTCCTCTCCCCTCCTTTTATCAGGTAGAGCAGTATTTATATATGTTCTAGTGCAGTTCTTAGAAGAGTGGCTTAAAGGAAAGAAGAGAGAAGTGTGCTATTGTGTGTTTACATGATAACTAATTATTCACTTTCCTGACACTGGAATATAATATGAGACATAGCAGATTCTGCTCTTGCCCCTGGGAATATAAATTAACTCCCCTGACTCTAGAAGATTTGTGTGTTGAATTGAACTGGTGTAACTGAGATTAGAGCCTGTTCCAAATATCTTGAATAATTCCTGTAAGGCAAATGCCTTCAGCTGCCAATCTTCCAGGCTGACCTGTCAGTGTCACATAATAATTAAACAGCAGCTGGCATTAGTGCAAATTTATAATTGCTATAATCCTTATTGCTGACATGTCAATATTTAACTTGCATTAACCTTTCCTTTGAGGCTTACAAATAGTGCATCTCTGGCTTGTTCAGTCTAATTTTTCATGTCATTGCCTTGCAAGGTACAAAGATTTATAATGTCATTGTGTGATGGATACAGACCACTCCTTTACTTAGCCTTGTAAGATGCACTAACTCTAGAACACTCGTTCATTTATTTATTTTTTTCTGCTCTGCCTGCAAACCACTTTTTAACCACTTTAACAGAAGGCCGGGTCTCAGATATCGAGAGCGAGAATGCTACTCTTGTGAATTTTAAACTGCCTCTTTGGAGGGTGACACACTCTTTTCTTCTCATATTATTACTATGTATTACAGTTTCTAGAGTTGTTGTGGTTTGAAATAGCATTAAAGCTTCAGGGAGAGGTATTGTGAATTTTGTTCTATTTATGAGAAGTCAAAATTAGACTATCATTTTAGTAGCCCACCTTCAGAAATGAAATTTTAAAATTCCGTCCTGAGTGGTTTTTGATCAAAATTATGTGGATATTCATGCACAGACTAGATGGCAAACAAAAAAGAACAAAAGAACTTGTGTACTGTCACACTCTGAAGTGTTCCCTGTCTCATACTGTTTGAAAGTAATAAATTGCATGTAAACTTTGATCAGAATAAACAGTCTTATTTTTGTATTATCCTCTATACAATAAGGATTTTTTTTAAGCCACTGGTCATATGAAAGCTCATTAAAAAAATTATCATTACATACAGCGTTACATTTGGGCTTGAGACACTTGCTATGGTCACAGAATTAATTGAGAACTGACTCTAAAACTCTTGTTGCTGCTCTTCAGCTCATCCCACCAAACTAAAGCATTTTCTAGAAAACCATCCCATATTTCCCTTTCCAAAGATCTCGTGGTTGTCTTACCTGCCACTCTTTAAGGTTCTGAACATTACTCAAAAGGTACCTATATGCTTATATTCCTTATGACAATTGAAACGCTACGGATTAGTGAAACAGTTAAATGCATCCTAAATATTGGTATTTAAAAATTCTCATAGCAAAGTGAAATAAAAGACCAATTATTAACATGTGACTATTCTCTCTTCAGCCTTATCATCTGATCTTTCCATTAGCCGCTAGATAAAGGCAAATTATAGGTCAGGGCTCTTCCCTGATAGGATGAATTAAAATTCTACCCAGTGTAGATATTGCTGCATGATTTTAGTGAGATTACAAATAACCTACATTCATGTTTATAATTAAACAATCTAATTTGTCACTTACTTTTGTATTTCTGAGGGGTCTTGACTCTTTGCTCCCTGGGGAATTACTGCTCGTATCTTCCAGATCGAGTTTTAAAGCAGTATGTAAGTGTGGAGTTAATTGGTAAATGCCAGACATCATGCGTAGCGGGCACAATGGATTGTGCTTAATTCAGATTGATTAACAGCAAATGAGAAATGTAAGCATGAAATAAGTACATTAGACCAGACTATATATGAACAACCACTCCTTTAACGTCTGAACGTTCCATAAAAACTCTGAATTTTCTTTAAAAAGAAATAATTTCAAAAGGGAAAATGTAGCACTTTTACCACAAATGTTTGAACAGTCTGGAGAATCCATGTGTCCTACAAATTCCAAGAGTGAATTTAATTATTGCTATGGTTACATCAACACATACTGTAATATGATATAATCAGCTGTGATTTGCTGTGGCACAGAAATTGCAAAGATATGTTAAATTAAAAAAAAAAGCCATTGCCAATATGTTCTTGTTTTACAAACATGCGAGGTATTTTGAAGTTCTAGAAAGGTTTAAGATGCAGGCTGTCAATTTTGTTTAGTTATTGTGATGACTTCTTAAAAGTTTTCAAACTGATCTGGTAAGATTTCCTTAAAGAGAATTACCTGGATTTAAGAACTAAAATATTTTTAAAGCAAGTGGAAAGTATCTTTTTTTTACCTGTAAATCTCTTTCAATATTATTTTTCTTGTAATTATGTGTCTTAAATATATAATAGATAAGTTGTTATATCCCCTTTCCATAATAAATCCATTTCAATGCTCCCATAACATACAAACACATATTTGGCTTTTGCACTCATTCTTCTAATACATTTTTCAGTATTTCTTTTTCCTTGTATTGAATCTTATTTCTCCTTAAATTTTTTTCCTGTATATCACCTGTATAACTAAATTCCTAATAAGTTTTATTGATCTCTTTTAAACTTTCTTATATTGATATTATGATCTTGATATTTTGATACTTGGATTTCAGGGTTCTCCCTTATTATTATTATTTTTCTCTCCCGAGTGATATTTACAACTTCAGACAGATGGCAGAAGTCATCAGAGAAGGAATTAAGAGACAGAACACATTTTAGATAATGTGTCAAAAGATGGCTCATCTGTACAACATGACATATTATTAGAAAGAAAACTACCAATACCCCTTTCATGTGAAGTTTATAATTTCCAAATTACTTTCCATTACAAACTGAGCTATATGTACCAAAAAAAAAAAGAAAAAAAATGTCATGAAATAAATGTCTGCACTGCTTTTAAAATATAATTTTAAAATTTTATGGTAGAATTTCTCATTTAACTGTGAGAGAGTGTTAGGCTTTCATCTTTGTTAGATTACACATTTTTCAGTAAAATCATGAAATATAAATTTTTTTTGATTGAAAGAGACCTTAAAAATCACCTAATTCCAACCACCCTTCCATTGTCAGGGACACCTTCCACCAGACCAGTTTGCTCTAAGCCGCATTCAGCCTTGCCTTGAACACTTCCAAGGATGGGGCATTCACATCTTCTCTGGGCAAGCTATTCTAGTGCCTCACCACCCTTAGAGTGAAGAACTTTGTCATAATACCTAACATTAACTTCCCCTATTTCAGTTTAAAGCCATCACCCCTTGTCCTACTGTATACCACTGAATAGTGACGTGCAGTAACAGCACCATGCCCTCACTTTACCAGCTCTGTGTTTTAGAGAAGGATGGAGAGCCAGTCTCCATTGTGCTTTTTTTTGTTCAGAGTTGTTTGTCTTTCACTGGCTGTAGGGTTCTCAGTCTTGGTTCAGGATACTTTCAATAGTCTAATTGGTAAGAAATGCTTTGGGGAAGTAGAAATTACAGGTCCACATCCCTAGGGGAAAAGGTTGCCTGGAAAAAAAGTTCTCCTAGTTTCTTTAACCATATAGATATCATGAAAAAAGTAATTTCCTCTTTTGTGCACTACTGGAAGTGAACTGTGCTTGGAATTACCAAGAGGTGAAGAAGGTCTAATTTGGTTAAAAAGTTCAGAGTAATTCCTCTGCATTTTTTTTTTCTAGGTGTAGGCAATTACCTTTGCATTGTGCAGTATTTAGCTTGCATGCTGAGTCTCCTGATTTGTAACTATATTTTAGATGCTAAAATGTTGAATTGATACCAGTAACTGACAAAATGAAAACTTCCATGAATCTCAAGATCTTGAGGTGAGAAGAAAAGTTTACTGGAAAATATTTGCAATGATTAATTTTTAGATATTATTATTTTGTGAGATTTTTAATATTTAAAGATAACAGAACTACCTAGATGGGATAGAATTATTGTGTCAAACTTTTGTGTATGTTTTCAATCTGTCTGAAGAGTAATTTTAGCACAGAATATTTGCTTTTGATTCTTGTCTCTTCAGTGTACAAGATTACAGCTATATTTTTCACAGATTTTTGTATTCTTTAGCCTGTAAAGGACAATTCTAATCATCTGTGCTGTGCCTGAGTGCAAAATGAGCATCTGCTTCAAAAAGATCTTTATGTTTTCAGCATCATAAATGTTACTAGCCAAAACCAACCAAGTTTGATGACGTGGATTACTGTGCAACATCAATTATCAAGAAGACTCCCTACATTTATATGAAAAAAAAAAATCATCAATACCAGAACTATATTCCAGGATACTAGATTATGAAAATCTTTCAGAAAAAGTAAGGGAAATCTCATAACTGCAGACATGTGAAAACATGTCTGGATAAAGTTCAAAAGAATATATGGTTAAGTTCTGCTTTCCATGAGGGTGAAGTAAGCAAATGAGCTTTCTTTTCAAGTCTAACGTTGTGTGACTATATGTTTTGTACTGCCTAATATGATTCATTTATTCTCTAACAGTCAAACTCCTAGGTGTGCCATATATTCATTTATGATAGAATAGCAGATGCTTGCAATATAAAGTACTATTGTCCCTTCCAGCTCTTTCTTCTGAGTTGAATAGGTCTTATAATGTGGAAAGAAACACTAGCTGTTCGACTTCATCAGGATAGTAATCAAAGAGTATAGTCGTAGATAAAAATGTGGCTCAAAATGTGAATGCTACCAGGCAGAAGACAAAGGCTGTGTGTGTCTCAGAAGGGTGCAGCTGCAGCTGGTATAGGTTGGCTATACCTTTTTATAACACCTGAACTAAACAAAAGTGTCACATCCTGAATATATCAAGTGAAAAAAGATTTGAGAAGGTCAGTCATGTCGCTGGGAAGAGTGAGGGAGGGGGGAAATAGGCAGGGAGAAAGGCAGGAAGTACAGGAAGTAGAATGTGAGGATCGTGGCAGGACAAGGAATCTGGGAAGTAGGGAAAAGTTGCAGAGATCAATGAGCTGGGTGGATGCAAATGCTGGGGGATGTCCTTGGCTGGTGATGTCCAAGCACGGCATGTGCTGGTACAACTTTCTGCCTAAATTCCCTGTGTGATCCTAACCCAAACCCTGCGTCCACCTCCCACCTGGGGACTGGAGACCTAGGGAACCTGGTGTGTGGTGGGGGGAAACTGTGAGTAAGTGTGAGGCATAAGGGAATCTTTCAGGTTTTTAATTTTCACTGTCTACGGATTTACTTCATCTCAGCTGTGACAGTACCGAGTATAACTTTTTTTCCGATTTTGGAATAATTCAAATATATCTTACTAAAAGGTTATGTTTGCTTTATTATAACTTGCATCTGACTTTGTCCTTGACTTGTTCTCTTTAAAGGTTTAGTGTGTTCCTAATGCTTAATTTAATAGTTATACTGTATTTACAGGATTTTAAGAATTACTTTAGTGTCATGAATGAAAAAGTGTATATTTTCTAGTTATATTAACAAAATCCTTTGTTATCTACTTATCTATCCTCATATGATTACAAAAGATTGAGATTTTCATACATTTCATTAATTATTACTGTATTCAAGATTGTGCTCATCCAGATACAGACCTTTTGGGTCTGTATTTATGTCTGATATATATTTATACTTTTATATTTGTCTATGTATATATGGCTTAATTTATATCCTATTATTTCTCAGAGAGAAAAGGTCAGTGAAGTCCTAAATTAATTAATTAATTTATTTTTAAAAGCCTTGTTTCAGAATCAAGAGGACAGGACATAAAATTGCATCTGAAATACCCTGTTTTTGATCTTCCTTTCCCTGGAAAGGATTAAGACCTGTATATGGATACCTGAATAGGAAACGACCTCATTATTTTTTCATATTTTGTCTCATATAATTGCATCCTTCTTCAGACACACTTTTGATCTATGTTACCATGCATAAATCATATCTGAGTTTGCAGAGCAATCTGACCTTGGGAAAATTGGGCTCTTTGAGGTACAAACTCTATTTCAGAAAGTCAATACAGGTTTGTGGAGATCTGGTTGCAAAAAATATTGGAAATAGGAAGACGTTGCCTATTTTGCAAAGTTGCATATTGAATATTTTTTGACGTCTAAGCACACCTAATTTTGTGCAGGTTAAATTATCTACTAGAAAAACCTTTCAACAAATACATAAACTTGGTAATAAAACCTACTAATCTCTGAGTTTCAAAAATAGGCATAATTTCCTGATCTATGTGAAGCTGTTTCTGAGATCATCTTGTTTCCTCTGACTCCCAAAAGCAAAGTACAAAACAGGGAGCAGGGAAGTAAATATAACTGTAAAACTGTAAAACCTCTTGAGCCTTTATTGCAGAAACCTTAAGATTAGCAAAGCTGTAAGAAAAAAGCTAAATCAGAAGCATTTGATGGGGATTTGATGATCACAGTTTACCTAAACATGATAATTTATAATGTGCTAAACCATATTTTTGTGTATCTGACAGCATTTAAATTAAAGAACAAACTTCTACTAACTGAAGCATTGGATACCCACCGGTGAAGGACAGCTTAAGACTTGCATGAGCTGATTATTTTCCACTGAACCATAAGGATTAATTTGGGTACTGGTGAAATGAAGTGCTATGGAAGCTGCATTGAGCACTTTCTAAGTCCAGACAGTAGACCCAAAGGTAATGAACTAAGTATCTTGCTGGACCAAGAGGTCAGACTCCTTGATTTACACGTAGCATGTGCAGAGCAACTACACTAGGCAAGATAAGTTTTGATTTATCCCAAGACTCTCTGAAAGTGACCCACAGCAGATGTTTAGTGAAAAAAAGCAAGAGTAATACTCTTGTACTCTTTACGGACAGTAATCGTAACCTTGCAGCTCAAGCAATTTCGGGAGCTCCTAACTGGTTTTTGTTCAATAAATGTGTCTAATTACTTTTTGCATATATAGTTTAGGTCTTTCTCTTTATGAAACAATAAATCCCACTGTTTTCTCACATACTATGTGAAAAAATACTCTTATTTCCTGCTTTTTTTCACTTCCTGCTTTATCATATTTTTTTTTGGTGATTCTTAATTTTAATCTTTTTCCAGGTTTACTTTTTTTTAATTTCATAATTTTATAGATTTATATTATAGTACCCTCTTGTGTCACTTTTCCAATCATTCCTTGTGTTGGGAGTATGGAATGTCTTTCATCATCTTTGTTACAGTTCTTGTATTTCTTCTAGATTTGGTAAATCCCTTCTGAGGGAATGAGGAGGTAGGACAAAATTACTGTTTGGATGTGCATATCCTGTGAATCTACTGACTCAAAGAAAGTCTATATATCCCCGAGAAAATATATATCCCCAAGTCACACCATGTGCCTGAGAGCATTGTCCAGACACTTATGGAACTCAGACAGGCGTGGTGCTGTGACCAATTCCCTGAGGAGCCTTTTCCAGTGCCCAAACACCCTCTGGGTGAAAACTTTTTCCTGATATCCAACCTAACCCTCCCTGACTCAGCATCATGCCCTTTTCTTGAGTCTCTGGTCTCAGTAGTGAAGACACCAGTACCTGCCCTTCCTCTTCCCCTCATGAGGAAGTTGTAATTGCAACGTGGTGTCCCCTCAGTCTCCTCTTCTCCAGACTAAACAAAACAAGTGACTTCAGCTGCTCCTTATACAGCTTCCTCTCCAGACCCTTCACAATCCTCATGGACCTCCTTTGGACATTCTGGCAAAAAAATCTAGTTTTACATTGAATTTATTCTGTCCCATTTAAGACTAGACCATATATGTTTAGACATATATGTTTATACTGTATATGTTTAGACCATGTATGTTTAGACATATATCTCACTTGTAAAAATACTTACTAGAAAGATTCCAGCCATCTGCAGAAGCTTTTTAATGCTGATTCCTTATGGTGTCTTCTGATAAATCCTTGTCAGGGAAATTATATCTTAACTGTGAATTTACAAAGAAAAGTTAGTGGTGGATAGTTTATTGAGGTATATTGTCAGTGTTCAATTATAAAACTGTTTGCATTCATAAGTGTTTCTTAATTTTTATCCATTAAAAGGGAATTGACACTCTCTTAGTTGTTTCAATAGTTCCTGCAGCATTAAATTTATTATACAAATGAACTCCTAGTTCTAAATGGCAAATGGAAGTATACAAACAGACAGAAAAACATTTATATTTGAGTCAAATTTATATGGTGTTATTTTACACCCTTTTACTTGAGACAGATGAGAATCAGTGCCTTACTAGCAAATTTATAGTAACATTAAACAATCCAATACTCTTGGCTTCTCATACCCATCTCTCCTCCCCCTCTCCATCTTCTGGTGATCACAGTCCAAAGGTCTTTCTATGGAGCTGCTTTGATGTAGTGCTGTGCAGTTCTGGAGGCAGTGTCTTTACAGATGGCTTCTTTTGGAAGCATCCCAGTTCTGCTTACATGAAATTGCACTGAAGTGGCCAGACCATGGGAGTGAGAAGAGTGGATTACTTGCTTCCTCTGGATATTCAGGGTGCATATCTTGCATACTCCTTTTGCAGCCAGAATATGTCTGGCTGGTAACCTTCATTAATACATCCAACTCATCTCAGAAAATCTTAAGTGTCCCCAGTCTCTACTTTGAGCTCTTTAGACATGTTAGATGACTGTTACTTCATTAAAACTTCCTTTCCAGAGAATTTACATAATTACTTCAGGTATAATCTGTGGAGGAGGGAAGGACTGGAATTGACTAATTAGTAGGTTTTGTTTTGTTTTGCTTGTTTTGATAAGATATTTGTCTCAGACATTGAGAAGAGGTCTTGTCCCTCTTTTTGATGAAAATCAATCACAAACTGTCAAAGAACTCCTTCCCATTTTCTTGGACCTTCGGAATGTTTAATTCTGGAAGGCAGTGGTCACTGAAGGATGTTTCCTCCTGAAGGGATAGGTGCAATTGAGCAAGAGTTTGTAATGGAAAACTAGAGCATGTTTTGCTTAGAAAAACTGCAAAATGTCCTTTGAAATTAGATTTTTTTTCCTTCCTTCTGCATTTCAGAGAAAGTTACAGGGAAAAGCTGTAAGCAAGATATCTCTCTCTGTGGTATGCAGAGAGATAATATGTTTGCAGACATGTACAAGGCCTCTTTGGGCCAGAGAGGATGGAGGAAGAGACAGAGAAGATAAAAGAAGGCTGGAGGAGGCAGGGCATTTCCTTTGCCCCTGGAGGTCCAATGCAGGCTGCATTGTAAAAAAGTGGTCCTTGCATCTGAAATAAACTGTTTTTGGTTTTGTGGTTTTTTTTTTTGTTTGTTTTGTTTTGTTTTGTTTTTGTTTTGTTTTGGTTTTTTTTTTTTTTTTTTTGGTTGTTGTTGTTTTTTAATTCTTTCACTGCCCTGGCATTCTTGGGAAGAATACCTGCATATATAACCTTATGCTTCCCAACTGGGTTTAGTGCAACCAAGCTGGCAAGCATAGTTTATGGGAGGCAATGCTGTTAGTATTTGTGTCTCATTCAGCATCTCACAAGAGTCTGTGGTAAGAACAGCTTATTTCAGTTCTTTTGGTATCTATTCTCTTCATTTATTACATGTCCACAACATGTCTTAAAACCCGTGTGGAAAATACAGAGCTTGATAGGTCACCATCTCCTCCACTAGAACATGGCAACACTTAGCCACAACATGTTCTTCCTATGAAGACTCATTACAAATATTGGATATTTACATTTGATTCAAAAATCAAGATATATTAGTTGAGTGCAGAATGACAGCAAAATATTTTTTGTGTCACTTGTAGAAAATTCAATCCTATCATGTAAGAAGGTTTCCAGTAAAACTATGTGCTGGATATGACAATCCTCATTTAATACTGTGTAAAGTTCTGATCACTCTTGTTCAATAAAGGTTAACTCTAAGGTTCTTAGAAAACAAAACAAAACAAAACAACTACAATGATCAAGAGAAGAAAAGCTCTGCTGTGTGAAAGGGGAAGAATAAAAGATGCAGCTAAGTACTGTTATCTGTATCAGAGGTAGGGGCTCTGGGGTTCTTTAGGAGTTCTGCTGGTATGAATATGTGAAACAAACAGCATTGAAACAACTTCAACTCATTATGGCTTAAAAATAACTAAGATGTAGGTGGGCACTAAGACAAAAATGAATTCTTTGTAGCGTCAAATTACAAAGGGTCCTCTGAGTCACCACTTCCTAGATCCTTACCAGATTCTCAGTGGAAACTGCTTAGAATCCCACCTGAAGTGTTCAGCTTGCACAGTGAGAATATTTCTGTTTTACTGATGAAAATTCACAAGGATATTTGTGCGCCTGAATCTTATTCAGGGGTCTATATTCTGATATTTTTTAATCAGCAAGTCAGGTCTAAACAGAAGTTAGGCAAACATTGACCTTCATGGCTCTGTGGCTGCATAATCAAAAGAAAATGAGTAGAAAATGTTCATGTAAGATACTAGCTGAAAGTATTGTTGTCTTTAAACATTCACAGAAATATGACTGACAACTAGAAGAAAATAAGAGTTAATGCTGAGAAGAACAAGAATGTACAGGTAACTACAGCTGAAAAAAAAAGCAAAATCTTAATTTAGTTATCTTTCTTATGGTCATAGGTACAGAACTAATACAGAACAGAGAGTGGTAAAAAGAGAATTCATTAATTGACCGTATGGGAGTACTTGTGCTACCTGGATACTTGAGGGATGCAAAATATGTGTACATAAGAGATTAGAAGTATATAAATACACTGAGATCAAATTTTGATCACAAGATAAATGAAAACACGGTAATAATAAATCAAACTCAAAGAGTTAAAGAGAAAACAGCCCTATAAAAATGAAAAATATTTTAGATAGAGTTTTAGGATTTTGTGTGATAAGAGCACAAAGCTATTTGTTGGCTTGATAGCCATGCCAGGGTAACTTTGTGTCTGCCAAAACAAAGGTTTTTTATTTTCTTCACTTTGTGACCTTTTAAAATTGAAGGAGTTTGATGGTAACCAATCTGGAACATCCATCATTCTCATCACAGCTGCTCCAATGTCCCTAAGTACATGGGTGCTGAAATGGGAAAGAAATTAACAGTTCATTTGTGAAAAGTGTGATTTCTTCCCCAAGTACCTGGTGAGACTTCTCCCTCCATGAGTGTCTTGCAGATAAATCAGCATTCACAGAATCACAGAATATACTGACTTTGGATGGGACACGCAAGAATCACTCAACTTTACTGCACTAAACCTACATAGAATAACAAAAGCATACAGTGAAATATCTAGAAACAAGAGAAATATAGAAAATACAAGATCTTTATTTTGAGTTCCTGGAACAATATAAAGTGAACAATCAGCAATCAACATTTGGGAAACAATATAAATATTTAAATGACAGGTCAATTAATAACAAATACAAGAATAAAATGTTTCAGTGTATAGTATCCAATTAAGATATTAAACATCAAAAATTTAAAAAAATTAACATTAAAAATGGTAACCATAGAATATTTGTCACAGTTCATACATTCCAATTTAACTTATACAATATTTAAAAGAAAAAAATACTATTCCGCTAAAAATACTGGTTACCGGCTGCTGTTTAAAGATACATTCTGTACATGGATCATTCAGCTCCATCTTTAGACCAAAATCCCATTCCATCATTTCAATCTATCTGGGTTTTTACTGGCTCCAAAAGATTCTTAGAAGAAATAAACCCAGAAGAAAGGCTGTAAATGCAATAGATACAAATTATTCAGAACAACACGGTTTAATTATACTTTCATAAGTAATTTTGTGGTTACTCATGTGCTCTGTATTGTGGCTGTGGCTGTCTAATGCATGTAGTCTTTCAAATGGGTAGACAAAACTTCATAGGCTTGTTTGCTTCTGGAGGTTACTCCAGTGAAGGGACTCAAGGTTTCAGTGCCTGGCTGGGGCACTCGTAGTGTATCACAGACAGCACTATCAAGAAGATTTCTCACTTACCAAATTTTGCATCATGCCTGAGCTGATTCTGACACTCGCTGTGACCTGATCTGTGTCCACTAGGCACACAGTGTGCTCTAACACACAGCTTGGCACAGGCTGCAGTTGGTGGTGATGCTGCTGTATCTCCAGTCACCTTAGTGTGGCAGCACCTTGTGCCAGTCTGGAAGAGAGAAGATAAGGAGGAGGTGATTTCAGAGAGTTCTTTGAAGGAAGGCATAGACACCCCAGGGAAGGGTCTTGGGACAGGGCCAGAGGGATCCAGGGATGAAGTCTACTGAACAGAACTCGGTGTCTTCCTTGTCTGGGTTGGAAGGTGGCACCTCCACTGGATTCTGACCAATGTAGTTTGGGAATTCTGGCTTGGTAGTTTGGGAAGAATGAAGTTCTGATGATACCCAACATTTCCATATCTGTATCCCTTAGCTATTGAGACCCCTCTTCCCTGTCATGGGCTTGCCATCAAGGTGTATAGATACCGGGCTGGTGATAGCACTGGCACCTATAACTTTATTCTGATTACCACAGCTATATTCTATAGCATCTCTTGCCAGGTGTGGCTGTTGAGTCTCATGAGTATCTGTCTCCAGAGTGACTGCCACTGTGGAGAGCAGCATAAGAGCAACAGCACATTCCACAGCAGTGACCTCAATAGGCCAGGTGCTCTCAAGTCAGCCTCCAGTATATCCTGATTGTAATGCATCCAGAATAAAATCATGTCTCACAAGAGATATCTTGTGCTGGAACAGATCACAGTTAGATACAAGAAAGTGCTGCAATCATAGGCAAAAACCCTGTTTGAAGTCAATGGGAAAACTCTATTTTAGTGCATGTCATCACACTGTACTGTGATTGGTGAGAAAACTACAGATGCAAATAACAGAAGAAAGTGTTAGCTCAGAAATGGGATATTGCCATCACTCATCTTCTTAACTATTGTATAGCTTCAGGTTTTCCAGGTCTTTTGGGGAACCAGTGGCCATATTTTCTCAAGTCTTATGATGGTAAACTTCAACTGTAGTAAGAAAAATGTCACTTAAAAAGCTGCATGTGTTAGCATGTGGAAACATTAGGTTGCAAATTATAGAAAAGTTCATTATTCCATTGAAGATTCAGATGTTTCTGTTTTACTTCCACTATACCCAGTCTCATTAAATCTTTGATTTGATTACTCCTGTTTAATAATTAATGTTTCAGCTACAAGTACTTTATATTCATATTTTACAAAATTATTAATATCAGAATTTTTATACATGATGATGCTAACCAATTCAGTCTTTTGGTCAAATCCTTTGTTAAACTATTAGTTTATTGTAAAACTAAAGGTCAGGTGTGGAGAAGAAAATTTGCTCCAACTCTATCTCCGTAAGGACTGACTAAGACCCAAAATAGTTTGTGCCTATTAGTACTGCAAATTTTTGTACTAGACATTTTGAATTTAACATACTTTAACATACAGACAAAAAAGAATCAGAAAGTAAATCTTATAAATCTCTATTTCTTGAAATTCACTAGAGTTGCCACTGTTAAAAAATATTTTCCATATTCCTGGAAATGTCTGATTAGTGTAAAAGTGTCTTTAAAAACAAGATAGTAATAAATGTGATTCTATTTTGCTTATTCATGTCAATCAAAATTAACAAGCATGTCAATTCTTGTCAAGGACCCCAGCACAATACACTTCTGATTACCATCATTAAATAGTCTGAAAGCACACTTATTAGCAATGTTTATGGTTTTCAATTATGCAACTCATCCTGACATCATCAAGTAGTAGAATTGGTTTTATCTTCATAGAGGAGAGTTTTTTATTTGGGGTTTGAATTTTTTCATTTTCCTGGAGTCTCATCAGAGCAAGATGAGAAATATTTTTACCACAGTCAACAAACAGGATTTAGAAGCAAGGACTCTGCCTCTTGAAGGCACATTTAAAACTCTTGTAGTTTGGTGCTTTCTGAATATATTTGAATGTTCAATGCCAGCACCTTGGGGAGCTTCATAAACTGAGCAGAGATTTATTTTCTATTTTGCAAGACATTAGATGCTTCTTTTATTTCCAAGATCATGGTACAAACTGACAGATACCCTCCAGCTATTATCAAAACAAACCAATATTTATTAGGCAAAAAAACCCAAACAACTCAGCAATCCACGAAACTTGTTATTGTACCAAGTGTCTGAAGAGGAAAATAAATGTGATGCGTGTTCAGAAAGGAGCTAACCTCTCCACTCACTCCTACCTGAGCTCAAACACCCTTTGCAATGCTGCGAAGTAGCCACATGCTGGAATTAGAACACAGACAACCTTGGATATGCTTTGGGCTGTATACAGAGCAAACCAGAATTGCTTAAAGATTTCCCTCAAAGGCATATTGTGTCCAGAGGGATAGGCATCTGAAAAGAGAATTTGTTTGAATGGGTTTGATAGAGTTAGCATAGAAATGATGATGATGGTGGTGATTATTATTATTATTAACAATAACAGGTAAAAAAAACAACAACCCAGGATATCTTACTCAGAAGAACATTTTGAACATCTGTGGTGTAAAATACATTCTTATACCATTTTAAGGATGGTGGTTTTAATGTCGTTCTGACATTGACAATTGTTTCATTAGTTACACAGAGAAGCTGTAGAGCTAGCACTCAGTGATGTGTTCATTTATTCAGGTGGTTAAATGAGTGGTTAACCGTGAAGTTCAGAGAAGGACCGCAGCAAATCCTGCTGTTGGTGATCGAAGGCACATCTGTGTGTTTGTCAGGTGTTTTAAAACTGATACCTCAGAGACAGAAAATGAAAGTATGACAGGGGGAAGGATCCATTTAATTTTCCAACTGAACATTAAGAGTATCTTCAGGTTTATAAATAATTTATGAAGTACCATCTTCAGTGACCATGGATACGGTGTAGTCAGAGCACTGTGCAGATAATGGCACTTAAGTAACCAGTATATGGCCAGTTGTATCACTTTTCTGCAGGTAGTGAACACTCCTTGATTGTGTGTCCTTGGCTGACAGAAATCCATGTCTCTTCAGTTATTAAATGGCTCATAATAGAACTCTTTGGACCTAATATCTTTGGTCTTTTAGAATGATGAAATGTTGTTTGTTTGGAGGGGAAAAAATTATTCTTAATGAAGAGATCTTATGGCTTCCTTCAGCTTCCATCGTCATCACTAATTTATCTGAACCCCAAACATAAACAAGTCAGGGCATTTATCCAAAACAGAGTCAGTCATTGGCACTCACTCTGACATAAATCATATGATTTTGAATTATTGTAGTTTTCTGCTCTCTCTAACTTCATAAATTGGCTTATTAGAAAAGACTGAGAAAATTGAAAAGTACCATAACATGTGGTTAATCAGCACTGCTTCTGATAATAATTACTGTTAGAAATATGTGTCTATACATCAAAGAAACAAACTAGACATATGCAAAACAGCAAGAAGACAATCTCAACAGTCTAGGTGTCGTCAGGTTAGCCAAGAGATACATAGGAGCTGGGGAAAGAAACAAAGGAAAAGAGAAACTTGGCAAAAGCAGTACTATTATTAGCACAGCCATAAAATAGGTGTGGTAATTTAAATTTTTTTTTTGGTCATGACTCTTTCAAGAGATATTTGTTCAAGGTTAAATTAATTCTACTATGGAGGTTCCTTTTTTCCCTGATAGTAAAATAGCCGTGCTGAAACCCCATAACTATAATATTTCTTGATGGAATATGAACATATAATCACAGCAGAAAGTGATTGGTCTTATTTGCTTTATGCTGCTTTTCTGGAAGGGCATGCATCCTCCTGAGGTGTGCCAGAAGTCCTGAAGAATTATTGTCTTAGTATGAAGACAGTGGTGAGATATGTGGTTATTTTATAATGTTCAGTTCAAATTAATTTTTACTCCTGGCAATACAATTTTTTTCCTGTTTTTACTAAATTACATTTAACTAAATTTAGTATAGGTTTCAGAGCATTCCACTACTATGGAAATTTGCTGATTGTATACTTTGCATAATCAGCACCTTCTTCAAGTAAACACAATTTCAATGATTATATAAAAATTAATTTATAAGATCATAAAACATATTTCAGTGTGGTTTTTTATCTTGACAAATATATCGATTCTTCCCCTACCCCTGGGAGCTAGTATACTTCAGAGACAGAGATAAAGCAGAAACTAGTTTCCTTCTAGATGAGGTTATTTTGAAAGACACAGAGAAAATGAGACAGGCAGGCTTTGTGTGCCCTCTATTACTTTATATAGAGCAGCCATTTTCTAACAATGAAAACCTAAACCATAAAGAACTGTCATTTTAATTTAGCATAGACAGAAAAAGAATTAGTATAGCATAAGTTCTGTTATGTTAAACTTTTCACTCATTTTATATGAAGATCACGTCTTTTCTACTCGTGTTTCATCTTAATATGTCATCAGACTTGTTCCAGAAATTGATACAGATAGAAAACCACAAAGCCATCCAGTTCAGAGTTGACTTCATGAATGACCAGCTGCAATAGTCAAGAAAACTGAAGCCCTAACACTTACCCCACTTGGTTGCTTTCTTGCATAGATATATTGATAGCTATAACAAGAAGCTAATGCATTCAAGTATCAAGAAATTAAAAGTGGAATAGGCAAACAAATATTCTTCTGCTTTACATTAGATTTCAATAATTTGGGAATTATGCATATTGACCGATAAAGATTGTAGATAGCCCTTGGTTGTTTAATTTCACTTCCGGATTCAAAAATGTACATTTCAGAACCATGAAGAAAACACTAAATGCTGCAAAATGAGAGGTCTCCTGAATCTGGTTGCCTCTCTGTGTACTGCACTGAGGAAGGAGGTGCTAGCACAGTTTTAACATTAAATTTTGTTTGTGGTTATTGCTCAGACATCAGGCTGAAGAGATGAGAGAGAACAACTGGTCAAGATATCTCACTTTGAAGGTAAAACTATTTGTTAAATTAGGGTTGCATTCAGGACAAGGGTGGTGACTGTGGTAAAGGGGAGAATTAGATTGCAGTTGGGGACTGTCTGGGTAATCAAAAGGGGTCAGAAGGGCCTTCTAGAGTGACTGAAGAGCCCTTTGTGAATAAAAAGGGCATGGTGAAATCTAAACATACAGGTTATCAGACACCAGGTGCACACAGAATAACATAACCAGTATATTTTGGTACATGTGTGCAGTACAGGATGTTTATTTCAGTGAGTTTTCTAGGCTACTTTGGTTTAAATTTTAGGTAAACAGCTAAAGTTTGAAATACTTTTCTTTAATAAACTTCCAAAATCCATTTCTGTTGAGACTTAGATTTTAATAAAGGTAAGGAAACGCAGAAAAAAAGAGAGGAGGAAAAAGCTTCTACATTTTCAAAGGTAACATTTAACAGCATCTTTCCACTTGAAAAAGCAACCAGAACTCAGTACTCTTACAAAGAATAATAAGGATTTAAACATAGAAAAGAAGGAAATATTCAATCTACTGACTCTTCCTACTAAATCAGGATTTTTCTCTTCAATCTGTCCTTGAATCTAGCTTTGAAGGTTTCAACAGAACTTGAAATACTTTGTACTTCTGTTTTTTTCCCCACTCTTTCCTATGTTTTTTCTTTTTTTTTTCTCATTTCCTTTGGCTTCCTCATGATGCTTCACTGTCTTTCTTTTCATGACACGTTAAATTGGAACAATAGTTACTTATAAAGTGCCCTTTATATAAGTAAAGTGTGTAGGGTATTGGCAGAGGTGTGGATTGTCTGTCTGAAATAAGAAGACTTCTGCACCATTCCATTCACACAGACGAGTTTTCTTTTAGCAACTTATAATACATCAGTCTTTGTCAAAGCCTATTTACAATAAATTAGCTCAGGCATATTTCTTCAGTGATTCAAGTCCTTCTTTATTACTTCTCATTACTTGATGTTCCACCCAATTTAATCACATCTGCATACTGGGAAATTGTCCTTAGACTCATTATTCTAGTTGTATTACGATACGCTTGATAAAGCTGAATTCTTAGCTATTTCTCTCTGTTACATAAAGAAGTTTATCACTGTATATGTAAACGATGTTCTTGATGCCAGATCTAACACCATATCTTTGACATCATTATCATTTTATTTGAAATTTAGGAGGGCAAGATGTTAAAAGCAATATCTGCAGTAGAATGCTAATAAAAGTTGCCAGAAATGTGAAAGCTGTAGTTAAGTCTTCGTCTATTTTCCCAGTTATTCTTTCAGATACTTCAAGACAAGATTGTTTTAAAACAACAGTTGGTTAGTGCTGATCTCCAGACATCTTTCTTGAAATGAAGAGTCTTTTGACTAATGGGAATAAGGTCTGGTGGCTATAATTAGTGACAAAAACTAGTTTGTATTCTGGACACTCTTAGATTTTTGCAGTGTGATCTGGAGTCATTATGTACATCAGCTCACTTACAGGTAAAATGTGCACAGAAGCCCAATACCCAGTGTATTTTATGAAAAACCCTCCACTTCCTCATGTTAAAAGGGGCCAAAACTAAAAGCTGATTATTTCATATTCTTTAGAAAGTTCATCTCTCAATCTAAACTTTGTGACTGAAAACTGTTACTAAAATTGGCAGCCCGTGCTTGTCACCAGGATAGCTCTTCATCACCATGCTAGAACAGGAGCTTCTTGTGGTACTGCCTAATGGTTGTTCATTTGTTATCCATGGAGCAATAAATCTTTGTTACCAAAAGTTTTTCCTACTCAGTGTATAAAATGAAGGCTAAACTAAAAACTAGAGCTATATAAGTAAATCTTTATACCAAAAGCATATCTAAGTTGAAACTGAAGAATTTTTCTCTTAGTTTTTAGTCAAACAATTAACTTAGTGTTCATTTGACAAGATCTGGATATTGACTCAAGTTTGCATGAAAGAATTTTAGATTCATTCCAATGCTATGGCTTTTAGTGACCTCTAAAAAGTTTGATATTTAGAGTTTTACTCAATAGCAGCAGTAATAAATATATTTAATATATTTTCATTGCTAAGCAAAGCTATTTACTCATTATAAAATTTGTGATATAAACTAAGCCAAAGAAAGAATTTTTCTGAATTTGTAAAAATCATAAATTTCTTTTTTTCAGATTTTTTTAACATTTTAGTATTTCCTGTTTCCAAAATGAGAAGTAACAAGATATTATATATAGGGCACTTAATGGAGGATTTTTATTATACCAGAAATAAATTAATAATACAGTTCTTGGATTTGTATATCAAAAAGCTTTAGCTAATATATTGACCAATAGATATTTTCCTGGAATGAAGAATTCCAAAATTTGGTCATTTTTTTTTTTTGATGGGAAGTAAATTAAAGCCAGCATCTGAGAGCATCTGATGGCAGATTAGAATTGGATTTTCAGTTTTCCTCCTCATCCTACTTTTCTAAACAGTAAATAATCAATCACATGCTGTCATCACAGGTCAAAATAAGCCAACACGCTCTAGAAACTTCATTTAACTTTTCTCATAAACATTGAAGTGTTTTGAGATGCAACATATCCTTACAACATTTTATAGGATTTTTAATATTTAAGAATGTTTCTAATAAAACACTCACTACATTGACATAATTCATCATTAAGTCATTATTAAAATATATTCCAATCCACAGTTCAGGTTTATATTCTACAATAATAGTTCTAAAACCCTTATGCTAGTGTACTCATGGATATGTAAACTATTCTGTACCATGTACTCACTGGATCTAGATGAAATACTGGATATAGCTGGTATTCATTTTAACATTTATTCTTTCTCTGATCAGCAGCACATAACTCTTACTATTTGCTTATAAAAATATAGGAGATAAACATCCCTACCCTGTGAAATCTTTATTCTCTTTTAAAATTTTCTTTACTTTTTTATGGTATAATTTCCTTGTTGATAATTCAGCAGCAAGTGAAAAAAGTCAGTTTATCTTAATATTTACTTGACTTTTGATCTGTACAGAAAATGGTTGATAATGTATCAAACACGTGGTTTTTTCAATGGTTTTCTAATGAGTATGGCAGTAGCAGAAATTAGTGAGTTGAATTCAGTGACCTTCAGTCACTATAGCTTCATGTTTGAGATGCAGCAATTCACCTTCCTCACAAGCATGTTTATTGTGTCTTCCCTTTCTTATAGCTGAAATGAACAAAGGCGATATAAAGAACTGCAAGGTAAGCAGACAACTCTTTAACTAATATTATGAACACTTCAGACATGTTTAGAAAATGGTTTCTGCTCAGAAAAACCTTGCCTGTTCTTATCCCTTTCATCAAAACCTGAAAGAAATTGAAAGACAGGCTAATTAAAGAGAAACATTCAGAGACTTGGGAGTATGGATTGAAAGACTAATTACAAGTTTTCAATACTCCCCTTTGTTTCTGTTTTCCATTTGTACTTTTCCTTCAGAAAAAAATGTCAGTGTCTACTAGAATTAGCTAATAATGTTTAGTTTCTCATACTATAATATAATTTTTTTCCCCCCCACATCTTGATGTCTTTGGGGCTTCTACATCCTGTTAAGCAAAAAACAAAGTGAGGGAAATATGATCGTGTAAATTTGATGGAAAAGCCATGTTCCACTGTTCAGTTTTATAAATTATGCACAAATATTGACTTATGTATGCTGTAAGACCTCCTAGAATAGGGCCCCAGCACATGCATCTGTTGAAAGAGCCTGCCAAAAAAAGTGGGTTTCAGGCTCCAACATGTAAAATATGCATATTCAATTACAAAAAATCATGACATCATTTCAAAAAGGTTTCAGTAACTTGCTGCAGTCCCCAGGAAGCAATAACTTGCGTGCCAACAACTCATGTAAGTTTTATGCATCTATTTAACTTGCTTAAACAACACCACCAAAAATAAATTAACATCACTACATGGTATTGCTCGTAACACACACTGCACTGGAATTCCCTTTGAAGAATTCCTTTACATATGACAATATATATGCAAGCATCTCTCTACTTCATGCACAATTTTGAGAGGAGAGTAGAAAAGGCAACCATAAGTTCACAGGTTCAATTTTTTTTTTTTTTTTTTTTCCCAGTTCTTTTTTTTGCTGTTCTTTTGGATGCTCTTTTGCTTCAGTGTGCTTGACAATATTTTTCTCCAGCTTCTGAAACAGAATGAAAACTATAACCCTGAATGTTTATGAAAAGGAATTCACACTTTGAAGCATTACCTTTGGCATTTTCTTTCTGTGCCAACCTTTAAGTTATATTTTGGGATTGAGCAAATGTTTAATGTATACACATCCCTCTGAATAACAATATGAATTTTCCTTTCATGGACAAAAAAAAATGTCTTGCACTCACATTTGTTTTTCTTCTCAGTTCCTCTGTGCCATTCCTATGTGTGCTACAGTCTCTACCAAGTGAATAGCAATAGAATAAGAATTCTACCTCATACCTAAAATAAATATAGATAGGCTGACCTAACCACAGGCGTACTTTTAATGAACACAATTTTGAGTGTTTTATACAGCTGTAATCTAAGATTAGGAACATATGGTTCTGGCGGTAAATTAGCACTATGAAGATATATGGCAGCGAAAATTTCATGACATTTTCAGAACACATAAAGTACCCAGGGCTTAGATAAATTCAGACCTAACTCATTTTGAAACATGAAGGTTGTAGCCTTGTCAAAACAACTCTGAATAATGATAACACTATAATGATTTATTGAAGTTCTTATGAAGAATAATAAGGAGAGTTTTACATTATCATCTGTGTTAGTGTTTCATCTGCATGGGGATCATAGAATTATGTTTGAGAATAATAAGGCTTCAGCAGAAAGGCCAAATGATTACTGGGATAAAAAGACAAAACCCTGTGAAACTATTTAATTTCATTTCATTAAATTTTACTTTCTGGGAATTTTTATTAAGAGGACAAAAAACAATGGATTTGGAAGGCAGCTTTGTCTTCAGAGCTCCATCTGTATCAGTGCAGTTCTGGATCTATGGATGCAGAGCACTGCACCAACATAGGCTCAGTCTTGCTGTGAACAATTCCATGCTGATCAGATTTAAAAGGTGCCGTGTGCACATGTGCTTCAGAGAGTCTTTTTCAATTTAATGCATGTTTTTCTAAGAGCTGTATTTCTAGAAATACAGAGCATATAAACCAATCCAAAACTAATTTTGGACACCTGATTCCTAAAGTGAATAATTCCTGGGAAGGAGAATTCAACAACTAGCTATAAATTGAAGCTCATATGTTTCTGAATGATAGCATCCATTTCAACTTGATTTTGTTGTGCCTACAGGCCAATGAAAGTAGAGACACAGGGAGCCTTTAAGGGCCCTTGTGGCTCAAAGACTTTATTATTTAATTTAGATGGGCAAAACAAAGAGTAAAATGAAAAGGACCATAAACATATGGTAGGTCTCTGCTACCAGTGACTGAATTACAGTATTTGTAGAAAAAATGGGTCCATTGGCCAGACTAGGCTTTGATCAAGTAAAGAACTGTTCTGTGGGAGTTATGAAGCACTAAACATTTAATTAGATTATGTGTATCTTTCAAGCATTAAAAGCTTAATTTGTTACTTGTAAGTAATAGTTATTTTGGAAGAGTCAAACAAGGCTTTTCCTTTCCTTTTGATAAAACTGAAAACTAAAAACAGGATCATACTGAAGGAGATGGTAAGACAAATTTCATATGATCAAATGCAGATTTTTTTTTTATCTTCTCTTTAGTCTTGTTTAAATAAAACATTTTAATTTAAGCTTTTTCAGAAATGGCTGAAGAAATTTGTATCTTGATTTTTAATTCTCAGCCTAACATCAGTGGAATGATTTTAGGCTCCACCCTACCTGTCAATAGAATGAAATTTGATGAGTAGGAAATACATAGAAAATCTGAGAGAAAAAACCACCCATATATGCATGACAAATATTTCCTTCACCTAAAGATTTACTGAGTATTTTTTCAATGAAAGCTATGATCTAAACCAAATTAAGCCAAATTAATAATGGATTATTTTATTTGTAGCTGCAGCAAGAGAGGAGCCCTGAAGAGGAGATACAAGGACTGCCTGAAACAATCCCTCAGCCTTGGCCATATTGATCACCACCATTGGTCTACCCTGGCCTCCAATCGGGATGCCTGGAGACACACCATCTATAACGCTGCTGCTGCTTTTGAGAACACACGCAGGATCACTCTGGAGGAGAAAAGACAACGCAGAAAGAATCGCGTCTTGTCGATATCACCTGGGGAGTCTTTCTGCTGCACCTTCTGCAACTGGACTTGTCTACTCTCATTGGCCTTTTTAGCCATCAGAGCGCTTGTAGCAAATGTGGGTAGAGCCCTTCTCAAAGGGCCATGATGATGATTTTATTTGTATCTGAAGAGCATTCATAGGGTAGGCTCTACTGAAAAAGACTAAATCAATTTTTATCTTAAATTTTCAGAACTACAGTATCAGCAAATAATAAATATGAAGTCAGTTATTACCAAAGAGATGAGAATTTTATAGAAGTACCATGACCAGAATTCACATAAGTAATCTTGCAACTATATGGCAATCAAATTTAGTAGGAAAATTATATGCATGCATATCAGTAAAACAAAAATCTTTAATGTTTTGGAAATAAAGACACAAAAGATTGTGCTATCCCATTAATATTTGCCAAGACTTCTGTCAGACTATGAATGACAGTGGTATCTAAGGGACAGTGTTAGAAAGAGATACAGGGAAAACTGGGGAAAAGGAGAAAGTGTGAGCTAGAGTGTCAAGGCCACTGTATATACCAAAACAATATATTTAAAAATTGCAAGATATATTACAAATCTTCTTCCCCCATTATGCTCAGGCCTGAAGAATATTACTAACTACATAGCAAATGAGCAGCCCATCTGGATGTAGTAGCAAAAATATGATGCTTTGTGGAAGTGTGATGCAAGCTGTAGGTACTGTAGCAATCTTTTTATTTATTTTTTTTCTGTAGGCAGATGGCAAAAAATTCTAGTGAAATGAGCTATAAATTCCTTGTCCTAGGACTCCAACCAAGACATAACAAGTCTGGATTCTTAATTAGATTAACCTACGGAATCCTTGGACTAATAATTACTGTTTTATTTCCATCTCTCAGAGGCAAATTACTTTCAGAAGCTTTGAAGAGGATGATCCTATTAATCCATCTGTCAGTAGCCTTTTCAATATTGAAGGAAATAAATTTCAGTTATTTTAATAACTAGTTAAGAACTAGATGGGAACATAGGTAGGGAAAATGATTCAAATTGGAAACATGTACAGTCTTTGATTAAAAAAAATGTATTAATAGTAAGTGTTATTACTACATGAACTTTGAAAGGACTTTATGCAAGAGGTTTAATATTGCATAAAGTTTGATACTTTGCATTCTTATGGGTTAACATTACTTTGAAAATTAAAAAGAAAAAAGAAGCTATACTCTACAGATAAAGATAGCAGTCAATTTCAAATATATTCTAAAATTTTTGAAAAATAGCTCTTGCAAGCCTTATGAAAATTAATAAAAGTTTCATAAACCAAGGAGTCAAGATCTCATAAGCTTAAATAAAATAGGTGAGCCTTTCATTCACTGAGAAGAAAGCATGTGTGAAGACCTGGGACACAACAGAACCACTTAGCCCAACGTGATCATCCTGACTTCTGTTTGTTGCTTTTAAAGAAAACTCTTAAGGTGATTCCAAATGTTTCAAGATTACTTGTGGAAAGACACTTCTTTTGGAAAGCTTTCCCAGAATTCCACACATTCATGTAAAAACTTTCAAGGTCATAAGAAATCATATATTTTTTCCCTTACTTATTTATGGGTAATTATATTCTGGCTGAAATTTTTACAGGATTAAGCAAGGACTCTTGGCAAAGACCTGAAGATACAGCAGGAAGGCATAGTCCAAAGCACCTTACTACTTTAGAAAACAAAATCAACACCAAATTCTAGATTAAATCAAATTTTTTTTTTTTTAAACCAAAACAGAAAGCTGAATTGCACTTCCAAATTTTTTTTTGCTTCATTAGCAACAGAAACAGTTTAGAAAGTGTACAAACTACAGGTCAGGGCCAGAACTTCTATATGGAAATCAGTGTTGGATGAACTTGGAACTTGTACCTTGCAAGCTGAGAAAGATCTTGTTGTTTTTACAATGTAATTTAAACAATTTTATGTCATTTACTAGAAAGAAAGCCCTTTTGAATACCAAGTATTTGTGTTTCTAAAACATTCAGGTGTCTTTGATGACCCAACACTAGAACTACTTCAGCCTAAAAAAAAATTACCTACCAGCATGGAATTATTTTTTTATTTCTCAGGTAAATTTTCCTTGCTGTCCAAGTTTCTTCCACTCTTTTTGTCTGATGTACTATACTACTGCTGTGGTATGACATACCCACTTAAACATACAGATTTACAACTTACTTGAACAATAATATTTTCCTTTATTAAAGATACATTCAAAGATATTTACCTGTAAAAATAAGTGAAAACCTTGCCTGATGTTTGGAAAGAGGCATTAATAAGCACTTCTCTAGAGCCTCATAAAATGATGCTGTGATCACAAATAGAAGAAGACTTGAGTATGTTTGAATATACAATCACTGGTACTTGAGCATTGCTCCAATTCCCCTAGTACTTAATCAAGAAATATCATCAGATGAACACAAAAATACATATTAGAAAATGGTTGTAAGAGGTTTCAAAAATTTTGCTTTCTTCATTGAACTATCTTTGATAGAATGATATACTGCTGCCCCACTGGGTGGCCCCTATTTTATGTTTTTAATAGTTTTTACGTCTTCAAATAAGATTTTTTCCCCAAAATATTCTCTTTAATTTATTTGATCAGCCGAACCAGAAGCTGAAAAGATAATATTTTTTACCTTCCTTTCTGATGAATAATAAATGTCACATAGGAATTAGAAAGTAGGATGTAGTCGCATGTGCCATCTGCTGCATATGGGAACAGAAGAAAGATATTAGACTTTAAATTAGGGGTTTCTTTCATAGAAACTCAAAGATGAAAGGAAACCACACTGATCACTTGGAAAGTAATACTGCTCTCTATCAGTCATTAGAAATTTGTCATTGCTTAGAAAATCTCACAATATGACGAGATAATCTTGAAAGCTCTCTGAAGAATATCTACAAAGTCTATTTTAAATAGAAATTAATGTCATTAATGTCATACAGTTGTCTGACTATTTACTTTAATTTCTTTTTTCTTCTTCTAGGTGCCTAAGGCTTGAGATAGCAGGATATGAGGATACAGTTCTGAGGTGAAATACAAAACCTTGCATGTTGCATTCCCATGGTAGCTGACTATTTGCAACAGTAAGGAGAGCTACATATTTACATAAAAATTCACTTATCTGAAAAAAACCCCCAAACTATCCACATTTTACCTCTAAAGTGGAGGTGTTAGTGTGTCTGTTACCATCCGTGTAAAAATTTTCATTCTATTCATCTGCTTCTGTTCCAGATCATTTATGTAATGTAAGTTGCTTCTATCTGTTCTAGCTGCCCACTTTATCTCAGCTGTAATTAAAGAGTCAGATTTTGACCTAACAATAAGTGATATGGATTAGTCTTGTCTACAAGATGGTACATCTATGAGACATGATGAGGAAAGAGGTGGCTGACAGGGATGGTGTCCTCCGGGTGGAGGTGAAGGTGGGATGATGGAAGTGGCCCCAGCATTCTGTGAGCTGTCCTTTGTTCATTACCTTCTTGATTCCTCCGTCTCCAAATGTCAGTTTCTGTACTAGACCCAGGTGAGCTCTTCTAACTGATAGAAAATAGCCCAGATATTCCAGGTTATGTTTCTAGCTTCTCTTTTTTCTTTCATATAATAGAAGAAATACCAAATTTCATTATCTTCAGCTTTACCATTTATTGGTTGAATGCTACACACAAATTTTTAGTTTAAATTATTGTTATATACCATTTTATTTAATGCCAGATACTAATATTTATAATACCTATAACAAAAATAGGAATGGAATAAATGGAAAGATAAGCAAGACAAGAGTGCAATTGTTGTGAAAAAGTAGTAGAAATTAGCTTCAGAACAGTTGGTCATACACAATAAATAAATTTGCTGAAAAAGAAGAATACTTAAAAGACAGTATTTTAATATTTACTATTACCTGTAATTTTACAGGGCCCTGGAAGTACCAACCTGGAATTGTGATCATTATATCTTGGCTGTAGAGGTTTAATTAAAAGATTCTTATAAAATACATTATGAACAGATATGAGAATGACAAAAGGACAATATTGACAACAAATAATGGCTCAAACTGGACAAAATTCATCAAAAGTATCTAATGAAATTAGCATTTGCTTTTATACACAGTGTTTTATAGTAAGATGGTACCATCATACAACCTAACATACAGATAATACTATACATGAAAAGTTGTGAGCAAGGACGAAATGTAGAACTATGGCACTATCCCTGAAAATACTCCCAATGTTATACACTTTTTTGGCTCAATACTAGGGTAACACACAGATGTCATGGAACAACTTTAGACTGTAAGATCGCTCCAGATAACTCACATTATAACTTTCAATTATGCCTGCATTCCTTTCTGAGAGGAAATCTATGTACAGTTCTGAGGATAATTTGCTTCAGAGACCCCTTGCTGCTGATAGCATGGGTAAAAGGATGAAGCTACACCTGGCTGGGCTATTTCCAACCTTTCAGCATTAAGAGGCTATTTCAATAGGCCTTCTGCTGTGGATACCAAACACTCCCTTTAGTGGCACTGATGGACACACCATGAAACCTTACGGTGACACTACGATGCGACATGAGGAATGATTGCACAAACAACAAAACCCCCTATACTTTAACACTACAAGGGCATCAGAAAAGCTCACACAGACCTGGACTAAAAGCTATGACAAGTGGACCTGCTGGCTTTAGGGTGACTCACCCTGGAAAGAAGGGACATGAGCCACTCAGTTCTCTTGTCTGTGGAGCAAGGGACCACAAGTTTAGGAAGCAATGTAGCTGTAATAGAGATCTATTAGTATTTCCCTTTATATTGACCATCTGCTATCATGAAATGGACCCGAGCAGAATTTATTACAGATTAAAAACCTGCATCTGAAGAGAAATTTCATCTTGTGGGCTTTATTGGCTTCCTTATGCTAATTACGATATTATAAAATATTATAAGAACAGCAACCTCTGCTCCCTGCATGATTTTCCAGTAAATATTGACTTACAGTCTGTTGATACTGAGTGCAAGCACATGAAAAAATTGCCCACAGCTTCAGGAGGAATATTCTGGTTGAGGAGTTGCTTCCCAGCTGCTCCATTAGGAGGAATATGACTCTGTGGGAAACAGGGCTGTGAGGATCACCACAAACTGCTGTTGGAGCCTTTGAACACCTACAGAAAGTAAGAAGTACCTCAAACATCACCAACCTTGCTTGTTCAGCCTGCTTTTTCTAATGTAATCACAGAAAGAAAATAAACATTGCAGAACTGAAAGGTCTACCTTCTCTTCTCCTGCAGGGAAAACGAGAGACCCAACACAAGTGAATTGTGTGTAGAGACATGAACTAGTAGGTAGCAGTCCTCTGAGCAGCTGACAGCAAGGCCAGTGCTTCTCACCAGTGCCCAGAATAGGTAAGATAAGACAAATGGTATCGGAAGGACATGCCTTTACAATGAGTTTCTTGAGTTCACACATGACAAAATCAGTTTCCAGAGTCTGACAGAAACAATCAGAGCTATCAAAAAGTGTTTGGAAATTCACACATAATCAAACACTGTGTGTATTTTCTGAAACTATAGCATTCTTAGAATCTTAGTTATATCTTTTCATGTAATTAATCTTGTTATCTGACAAGCCAGCCTTCAGTATTTTGGTTACTGTAAGTTATTCTCCAGAAAGTAATGTCTTAAAAAATAGGAGTATGCCACAGCTCATTTTTAGGCCATTTTTTTTCACCAAAAACAAGTTATAAGAAAGAGGAATAGGTCAACAATTCAAACATTTTGTGTGTACCTTGTGAAGGTAAGACAAGGTACATTCTACTAGAATAAAATGCTGTCCTTGTGTCCTGTTGGTGTTCACTGCACACACATTCCTCACAGAATACCCTGAGCTCATCAGACAGTGGACTATACATGGAGAGAAAATAAGTTGTATTGAAATACATCATGTGCTGCAGGCTTCACATGAAGTTTTCACAATTCTCCAGCTTCTGCTGACATGGTTCTGATTTTGACAAGATAGGTCAATCCAGTTCAAAAGCTGGAACCCATTATGGCAATCCTTTACACTAAATATGTGGAAAAAATGGACCATAATGCAATACAAATATTTTTGAGCACTGTTAAATGCTGGGGTTGGGCCAAATGGACAATTGGCCTGGGGCACCAGATTTTTCATAGGCACACGTATTGTTAATGAGCACTTAGTCCATCTATCTGTTACCTTCAATCACTCATGGGTGCCTTCATTCTGCCTCCAGGATGTCTGAGTTGAGACGTCTCACAACAGCCTAGCAGCGGGAAGCCTTGATGTAGCCTCAAAGATGAGAGAAGGCAGCTGCAGATGAATGAATGCACGAAACTAGAGAGTGATGAAGACAGAAGCAGAGTCTGCGTGTTACCATCTTGCAGGTTTCTGTTATTTTGTCTTGGTCAAATAACAGTTATATAACAATATGTGGGAGGATGTGGTCCCAAACAGCAGCTTTGGATATAAAAGGGTAAGGTGGTAGAAGGGTTTATTCAAAGTACATATTGAAAACACTGATCTTATTTTCTTTCTTCTTTCCTTCTGCTCATCTGCTTTGAGGCTTTTGCTTCATGCTTTGTGATTTCTCTCAAAATTAATTTCTTACAATTTCTGTCTACTTTTAAAAAATCTTTATTTGATTTTAATAATACTTTCAATTGAAGTAACATGTAACTTGCACATATGTCATCAGTTCTCAATAAATAAATTGTATTAAGCAATCTACTCAGTCTTCTGATAGCAAGCAATGTTGTTCAATGAAAAACGAAAACAGAACAAAAACTGCAGCTCTGTGTCCTGCCTAGGTAGGACAGTTTCTTATGCATTTTGATACTGTGTCCCTTATGGCAACATTTTACATGGAAAAGACTGGCATTAAACCAAGCTTTTAATAAGACACCAAGAAAACAGCCAATTTAGAAACACTCACTATTGTACAAGTGACCCACTTTGACCTTCTGCAACTTTGTTTTCAATTGAAAGCAATCACCAGTTCAAGCCTGCAGCAGAGGTGCCTCCCCATCCCCATGCCCAGTTAGGCATTCCCTCAGGGAAAAAAAACCCTACAAACCAACAACCCAAACCCACAACAAAAAAAAAAAAAAAAACATTAAAAGCAGCACATGTTCCTATAGTTTAACTACCCAATACTACCTAACAGCTACTTTATTATTATTCAGCCAAACTTTAAATACACAATCATGTGCAAAAGATCTGCAACAATCAAGTTTAGAAGCCAGATGTTTGTGTGGATCCTCCAAAATCACTGTATACATAAAAAACTGAGAGGACAACTGAGTTCCAAATAAAACCTGTGCACACTGTATGGCATATGAGAAGTAATTATTTGACTGCTTTTATTAAAGATGAATAAAGGATTATTTTGTAATGCACAGCAATGACCATATAATCCCCAGCAGTTATTATCCTGGTTTTGGACTCATAGGTGCATAATTTTCTCAATCTATTTGACATTTGACACAAACAATTCAATAAATGAATTCTAATGAGCAATTTTAAACATTGATCACTGGTGGACTTTCACTTGGGGTCAAATAGAAAATATCAGGTTTCTTGATCATTTAATTAGAGTGGTATAAAAGTGAATTTTGGATAAAAATCACACAAGCAATGAAGGCAACCTCAAATTTCAGGAAAAGAAGCAACTCAGAAGGGTTTGCTAGCCTTACTATAGGCTGAATATGTTATGACACAATGTTTGAAATCTGGGCTGCACGTTTACCATGTATGTTTCATTTGCAACATAGACTAGGATGCTGTAAATGGCTTGTGGATGTGAACTTTATTGTGTAAGGTTTAGTAATCTCATATATCTCAGGGTTTAGTACCTGTCTAGAGGAAGAGATGGTCAGATATAGGACAAAATTTTAGAAGAGCAATGGTTGTGGTGCATGAAATGATATACAATTCTCCTCCCTAAATCTTTCTAGTTTCCTCATTTTCTGTCTGGAAATTTGTTTGAGGTTTTTTGTGTGTTTTTTTCTTGTAGTTGTTGTTGTTTTTTTGGTTTTTTTTTTGTGGGTTTTTTTTGCTTTGTTTTTTTGTTTTTTTAGCACAAAAAGACTTGGTGTGCCTATGATTTTCTATTAGAAAATCTTCATGTAGTAAAAGAAACAGAATTAGATCATAAAATAAATTTATTATGATCTCTTTATCAAGGGAAATGACCATGTGGAAGACTGTTGGTATTTTATTACATACTTTTTTGGTTATGCTTTACTGAATATTTGCCCTGATTTCTCCCACATAAAGGCTGAGACTTCTGCCACAAGTCCTTGCATACTGAAAGCCTTAAATGTCATTCTTATATTGCCTCGCCACAATTCACTACTTACATTTTATTCTGCTTTGTCGACAGTATATGAACTTTCTATGCACACCAACCATATTTATTGGATACTTTCTCACAAAGCACCCATTTGTATCTCTTCCTCCTTCCTGCCCTTATTTATTAAATTAGGCCATGCAGCACAGTAAAGTAAAGGTGTGAACATCAAGTTGTTTTCATTTTCTGGCTCCCAATTAAGCATGCAGCTTCTGCACTTGAGAATAATAGCCATCCAGGAAACCTCTGACAAAGCAAAGGCAAGGAGAGAGGTAGACAGAAGGATCCGTACTGCAGCATTCCTCATGGATGACCTGTTTTAAGGAATCATTGGGAGCTGTCATTGATCTATTGCAGAATAGAAAACTGACTGGCTAATGAAGGCATCAGTGGGAGTATGTAAGACAAGGGTTTGGTTTTCAGGATTTTGACACAAAGTGCAGTAGCAATGAACCTTATGTTGAGGTTACACCTCTTAATGTCTGTATATTTTATATTCTTATATGTACTGAGTAAGGTAAAGAGATAAATGAAAGGCAAACCAAAAATAATACCATTTCGAAGGAATATAAGTGTGAATACAATGCAGTAGAAATTGAATTAGCTGTGAGTCCCTGCTGAGTTGTATGAAATAGCTGTTAAAGCTAATCCTCATTGTAACACGTAATGATATTATTGATTTCCTTGATACATGGTTAATGAGTGCAATTTTTTAGACTCTTTGAATACAGTAAATCCTGTTTACTCTTATAGAGCAAACCTGCCTGCTGTCTATAATTTGACTTTCCATTTATTGTCTCCTCATTGTTCATTCAAATAGGCCTACTCACATGCCTTCACTGGTAGGACTTGATAACATATTCTGCAGTAGCACCTGTGTGACCTTTTTATTACATCTCTGTTATCCTTTGTGACAGTCTAGTGGGAAATTCAAGAGAAACTAACAGCTGAATGGCAGGGAGCATTAACCCCTTCAGGGAACACACTTCATGGAAACAGTGACACCACAACATGAAAACATGAAGAACGGGTCAGGGTCAACTAGAAAGGTCATTATGGGGCTTGAAAACCCTGAAACTGTAAGGAAAGAGTTTACGGAATTGAAAAAATCTGACAGTAAATCAGAAAAAGGAATCAAGGAAGCTTTTAAATTTTTGTCACAAAATAAGCTACACAGGCAAAGGGCTTTGGACTTTGAAAGGGCATTGCCTGCCTTGCGGTCACTCTTATGTCAAGGAAGGAGTCAAGATCTTTCCTGACACGTAAAGAATTGAGGGTAAATCTAACTTTCATTTTGACCAGATTGTTGCTTTTATTCTCAGGGATTTTAGACTCTGTGTGGTTAGGAAAGACATTATTAGTGAATTCCAAATTCTAATTTATAGTGTATATATTTCCCTGGCATTCAACTACTGTCCTGATTTCACAGATCAAGTATGTTTCAAAAACAGCAAAATGAATATTCAGTGTCTACTTATCCATATTTTTATGGTACCACTATATAGGTATTATCTCCTGTAACAATACTTAAAAATCCTACTGAGGGTTTAAATACATTTTTAAAATGCATGAGTAAGTTGTCTTCCTTCCTTTAGGCCACTATGTTTTCTGTGTCTTCACATGAATTTGGGCCTGGAAACTGCCATGAGGTCTGGGCATGGGAGATCATTGGATCTCCTTTTACTTGTTTCCCCGGTTTATCGTGCATAGGAATTAAGAGTATTAGAAACTGGAATTCCTAAAACTGTTCTTATTTTTATCCAAATACATGACAATGTTTTGTGTTTGAATAATCTCATCCTCCAAATGTTTGTCTTGATGTAGTACATTGCCAGGGTTGCTGCACTTTCTCAGTGGTGGTGCCCTTCACCACAGCACACACATATCATTTCTTGACAGTCTTTGATTCTACACAATACTTCAACAATGAAGAAAAAGAAAATACTCATGATGCTTTACATTGTTTCCTCCAATATCTCCAAAATATTTGTGATGCCTAGAAGTTCAGATACCCCTTGGCCCCACAGCAGTCACACAGAGTGAATGTCTATTGTCCTTTGTTCAAATATTCTGTGGTTCTGAAATTCTAAATAAAAATAATAAAAAACCAGAAACAGTCTTAAAATCCTACTCCTGCTACCCATTCATGATCAACATAGGTTTTAAAATAACCCATAAAATTAATCTGGTACTAGTAGAGAATAATATAGAATATATTAAAAATTATTAAAAAATAGAATCAATTTCAGTACTTAAAAAATCCCCACTTAAATATTCCATTAAATTTTCATGCATGCACTCTGTCCTCCCTTTTCCAGTCAGGTCATATTATCTGTTTTAATTACCCTTCATGAACATGTGAATACAATTTTAGCTAATGTCCTTTTTAATTCCATGCATATTTTCTATCAAATACACAATTACAGAGAAAGTATCTTAAGTTCTCTATTTCCACTTTTCTGAAATTCAAAGGTCATACAACTTATTGTTTGAACTGCCTTTTCTTTCTGAACTTCTGCAATGCCATCCAAACTCTATTTCTATATTAATGCATGATAATCATCAGCCACAATAATAATAATACTAATTAAATTAAGTTATCTTTTAATATTTATCTACTGTATAAAGTACCTTCTTCTTGGAAAAACACTACAGATCATGTAAGGTTCACTGTTCATGAAAATCACCAGGATTTTCATGCAGACATTGTGAGCATATGATTTTAACCATTTCTTTTGTCTTGCCAAAATTACAGACAAAGGAAATAGTATTTATTTTTCCTTATTTTATGAAGCTGGTGTAAAAAGCTAACAGTAAAATCAGGGTGTCCAAGTACTTATTTCCTAACTGAAGAGACTAAATACTACATGAATCAATAAAGGGGTTTAACTGTCACAGAGGTCCCTCTGTGGACCTTTTGTTCTGCTTGGATTTTATTTCTGTCTGTATTCCTCTCATCTATCACATTCCTACAGGCAATGACTCTTACAAATTTATCATCAAATAAAACAACCATGAAGTTATTTTCCAAGGGTATTAGTCAACCGAAATAAAAGAAATGAACTACTGATCTGTTTAAGCCAACACTCTTCTTCTGGAATTATGATTCTAAATTTTTTTGTACATACCAGTGCTGCAATAAGCTGTCAACTTTGACTCTAGTCACAAGTGCACAAATAGATCTAGACTTATTTGTAATCGGTTATTCTCTTAAAAATTAGTCACGCCCTGGGCTTGCTTTGAGACTAATTAAAGGTTACAAAAATGTGTTTGATATCTGCTTCTATTTGTCCAGACAGTTGAAAAAGATTATTGACAAAATAAATAAAATCTAGAGAAATAATAAAAAAATAATCTAGAAATAATAAAGATTTCTTCATTATTTGTGACTTTCCATGAGAGTACTTATAGTTATCTATGCAGATGAGAATGTAATAATCCCTTACAGGTTTTTGCTTACATATGTCTTAATTTCCTGGTGGGGTTAAGCAGGTTTTTTTTATAACCAATACTTTTCTCATTAAAAGACTAAGCACAAAGGTATTAATCAGTTTCAATACACCTCCTTTTATATGAGAATCTCTTTTGCTTTCTCTCCTTTTTTTTTTTTTTTTTAATTTTTTTTAATTTTTTTTTGTAATTTTCCATGAAAAGTAAGGCATGAGAAACTGGGGGGAAAAATAAAAGAAAAAAAGCAAACCAACTATCTCATTAGAAACTCAAAGCCATTAAGAAAAGCAAGTCAAGTTCTACTTTTCAGCAGTGTTTTCCTTTTCATGGAATATAGGTAGATTACAAGTATGTTGTGTCTCTGAAGAAGCTAGAATAGGTAGAGGGTACACTGCCCCAAACTCACACTTGAATGACACAAATCTGGCTTACCCCGTGCTCAGGTTACAGGCCCCAGAAGCACAGGCTGCTTGTGCACTGAGTGATGGAGTGAGCAGATGACTGACATCACTCTGAGGGGTGACAGAGAACACACTCTGAACAGCTGGTGCTACTTTCTTTTACTTGTTTGTGTTGCCGAGGGCAGGAGGGCCCACACTGCCTCCTCCATCGTACTCCAGAGCACATCCAGAACACGTCTGAACCTGAGCTTGCACCCAGATGTGTTGGGTATGGAACAAATCTAGGCTCATGTTTGTGACTTTGGTTAAAAAAACACTTTTATATATATATATATGTATGTGTGTGTGTCTGTATGTATGTATATATATACCCACATAATCCCACTTCCTAAGATACTTTTACAATGATCATCATAAAGGTACGAAAGCATTAAAACACCTGAGCATCCAAAATGATTTCACACAGGTTCAGCCGTTCCATAACAAAACACATTCACATTAAAAAGTAATACCTATCTCTGAAGCTACCAAATAATTTGTCCGAGACTTTTAGAGAAAAAAAGTCTCTTTCAAAACAAGACGTATTTAAATTCTTCCAAGCTTGACAATGTTTGGCTTGCTCTGTAATTATAATTTAGCAGACACGAGGCTAGAGGGTAATTTTTACCTGATGTTTCCTGGTGAAGTCAGAAAATGTACCAATTTTCTCTTTATTAAAAACCTGAAAAACATAGTTACCTATATGCAAATAAGATATCAAATCTACCATCACAACCTAAGAAATGAGAAAAACTTGTACTAAAGACAAAATATTTTTAATTTATTTTTTAAATTCCATTGTATTTTAAATTATTAGAATATCTAAAAATAATTTTAAAAACCTAAACAACCCAAAACCTAACCAAATTAAAAAATCAAAGACTAGTTTTACTAAAATTGCTGGCTTCAAAGTGAAATGAAAGCAACTGATAGGGAAAAAAAGAGCACTGGGAATGTGTTCATTCAAATGCAAAAAAGAGAAGGGAATGTATGAGATAACAACTTCTAGCTAAACAACTAAAGCAGTTTAAACATATTAGGAGGAAGAGAAATTCTAAAATGATATAGCTAAGGTGACATTTTACAGATATATAAAAAGCAGAAGAACTTAAACATTTTTCCTTCCTTCAGAAGTAGCAAATTCAAATGCGCGTATCAAATGAAGGGAGAATATCTTTTCAGCCCATCAGTAATTAAGAAAAACAAATCCTGGTAAAATGAACAGGAAGGAAATAAGGATATTAAATAGTTTACACTGAAGTCCAATTGAAGAGATAGCTGAGAATTTAGCTTCCACTTCAACTTTGTTCATAATTTTTTACATCATGTGTATGAGAATCAAACTGGTTACACTGGCTTTTGATACAGATTTTTTCTTGCATTTTTAAACAACATAACAAACGTTTGAAATTCATCTTATGGCTATCAGAAGTTAGCACAAAAGCTTTATAATGTAACCAATTTTCCCCAAATAAAATTACTACATATAGTTGGTGGTGATTTGTGTCATTAGATCATGTAAGAGACGTGGAACCCAGGCATTCATCTCAGCTAACTGTTCAGATCTTTCACAGATCACTAAGGAGAAAAAGCTACCTAGAGAGAAGTAATCCATCATACCAGAAAACAGGTGCCTAACCTCCCATTGATAGCTATTTACAGTTTGACTGAGTATCTTGGAAAGTCAGAACATGCTGGTTTATGTGGATTAAAATATTACTTAGGCATTTTTGAAAGTAAGGGATTTCTTTAAACAGGCGTGCTTACTATTGGAAATTCTACCATTAGTGGCTATCATGAAGAATAGAAAAATAAAAGCAGAATTATTCAGAATGAATTATTCTTATTTTCCTTTTTTTAAAAAAATACTTAAAGGCAGCATATAGAAACAAATACTAAAATGAAAAGTTTAAATACCATTCTAAATTTTATTGCACTAGCTAATCTGAAAACAAATTAGAGTTATAAAGTGCAGAGCAATTGACCTTCTTAGATATTATATACGTCACTTATAAAGCTAATTGCATTTTAATTGGGTTTTATTAAATGGAGAGTTTTGCAATGAGATACTAGATTTTAAATACTTTTGGTTTTAATGAGTGTTAATTTTACTGGTGATTTGCTTCAGCATAGAAGTATCATGAGTGAATTAATTCTGTCTGAAGTTATACATTTTAAGGTCATAAATGTTGACAAGTATTATAGATAATAAGGAAATATTAAAGAAAAAAACAACAGGGAAGTTCATCTCAGAAAGTGAAAAATAGCTGAATAAAACTCTTAAGATGTAATGATTCCACATATGTTAGGAAAGACATTTTGAGCTGTAAATATTTTCAAATTTTGAAGTAAATTTAAGAAAGGTTTGGCCTTTATCTACAGTCTTAACACTATCTTGGATTAAACCTGAATATCTGAGATAGAATTCTTTTTTCTTTTTTTCCTCAGGTTCACTTCCCTTTAAATGACAGCCTCTTATTCATATGGCGGACACACAAATAGTCTTAGTGAGGTATTTTCCTTCCAAAATTATGATGTCTTCCTCTAGCCACATACAGATTTAACATTATTCTTTTGAAAAGATTCTTACGGCTTCTATTCACTTTCTAGTGAGTGCATCCTACCTGCAACGTCTCCTCTTCATCAGCTGTTAGCAGGGCTCCATGCATTTGCTTTATAAAATCTCCTTGTTCCCCTTTTCCCATGAGCCCTGACCCTTCCTTCCAGAGAGGGACACCTGCTCCCTGGTCTCTGATCATGACAGCTGGAGTTAGATAAAATGGAGTAGTTGAGTACCCTGGAATATAACCCTGAGAGGCTGACTGGTGAGACCTTTGTGCCTCAGGGTGAGCAACATTGAAATTCTTTCCCAAATATTTTCTGTCAGAGTTTAGCTGCAATATCTTTCAGGACAAATCCCAAGACTCCCTTTCATCCATAATTTTTGTTGTTTGCCTAATTGTATATGGTCTGGCTGAATGTGGCAGTCTGTTACACTACTAGCTGCTACTGTGTCATTTAGTTGAGGCATGTTCAGCTTCTGTAGTATTTTATCTTTTCTGATCTGCAGATACCACACTTAAGGGCTCCTAATGCCAATAAAGGTAACTTAGAAGTTACCATTGATCCTTATTGCAGCAATTTGACAAGATTCTCTAACAGGGGAAAGGTTAACCTTATAGAGGAGTGGTTAAAAATGACATAATACTATAATCTGATAAGACATACTTTATATATATATATATATATATATATAAATGATTATGCTTATCTGGGCATATGTGAGAAAAACAAAAGGAACCATAAAAAATCATGCAATGTTGTGACAGTAATCTCAAATAAGTTTCTCCCAAATTGGTATAATTCATGAATGCCAATAGCACAATATCATTCTTTCTTTATTAATGGAAAATAAATTAATACACTAATGAAATAATATCTGATAGGATTGTACAAGTGAGGAAAATATATCAAAAACTACAAGGGGCATAATAGTATATTTGATGAAAAAATATATATCTAAAATAGACATTTGTCTCATATGCTTCAGGTGTTAAACAAATCTCAGGCCACAATCTTTTGATATGATCAGAAGATATCCTTCATCAAATATGCTGCTGCACACAACACTTAAAACATTTTCATTCCATGTGTAGCAGCTGTTTTGAACTCTACTTCATTTAAGAGTATTCAAGGAATTTTTACATAATAAAAAATGAACATATAGACATAGTTAATTTCCTAATTCATCTTACCCTAAATAAAAATTCTGAAGCTGCTATTTAAAAAGGCTACAAACATTTTAATTTCTCTAGGGGGAAGGGGGCTTATACAGCCATTTTATTATTTATCTTTATAGAACAACTCTTAATTTTTCATCTAAGTATACTTTTATTTAAACAAGCATATATATACTGATGTTACTGTGGGGAAGTCATTCTGATTCCAGAAATATCTATAATTAGTGGACCTGGATGGTTCAAATCAGTGATATTAGTACTGAAAAGCAATTTTAAAATTAATCTAAGCCAAGTAAAACATCTGGAAAGTCAGAACAGCAACGATCATAATCTGAATTACAAAGGGAAATTTTAACTAAAATTTAGAAAGGTTCAGTTATTGACTAAGGTGGCTAGCCTATATACTGACCTAAAAAGACCATCAAAAAGTGCATACTCATTTAAGCAACTCAATAAACCCATATAAAAATCAAAGATCAGCATCTCCAGATATGCAGCTAATGCACAGGCATATTTGTATGAAAAAGTGAGCCCTGGAAACAGGTCTGCAGTGGAGAACTCCTTATATTGGCTTCCAGAAAGCAAAAGCAAAGACTAAAGGGCTGACATTTCAGCAGTGCTGAATCACCTTTTCACTTTCTGAAACTCTGTCTTGATATACCTCTCTGCATAAAGAAACTCCAAACACTTCTAATAACACTTGGACAACCACCTAAACATGCAGTATGTACTAAGTACTTTCAAAATCAGACAGTACTGTGAAAGTTCAGAGGATCTACCTTTTCTTTTCTGCTCTATCAGTGTACTAAACTGAGTTGTTTTCATGGAGGAAAGGGAATTCTTTTCATTATTCCAAGTGGATGACTTGACTCATTATTTGTATTAAAAAAAAAAAAAAAAAAAAAGGTCCCAAGCAGAGTATTGGCTTCCAGATAACTTCTGCTAAAACATCTGGACCACGGGCCAGCACAAAGAACTATACAAAACATTAACACTACTGGTACACATGTTCCTTGGGATATATTTGGACCAGGACATAAGACTGTACTTAAAAATCCTCAACGAAACACCTTGAATCTAGAAGGTTTTACTGTCTTCAGTTTACACCAAGGGCTCCAACACAGAAAAAGCCATTGCCTCATGCAGGAATATGCTTGTGAAAAACAATACACAGGACTTGGGGCCCAAACATCATCCAGAGGCAGAATTTAAAGGGTGACAAGATCAGATTTATGGAGAACCTTCAGTTGGACATAAGTGCACTGAAATTTCCTTAAACTTTTTTGTAGAGAACTCTTTTCACTGCTTAGATGTTAGCAAGCCTCTCCTTTTAAGTTATCACCTTATATATGTAATTCAAGGACAATTATCTTTTGTTAATTTTAAAGCTCTTTTAGAAAAATAATTTTTTTTATTTAGCTTAATTTTTTCAGCTCAAAATTACACACAGATACAGATACATCGTGGCCTGCAACAAATTAAGAGCCAGTAACTTGGTTAAAAGTATAGCATGGTGGGAACATACCAGCAACCACAAAAAGTCATGGGACTTTGACTAGAAAGATTAAGAAAAGTCTTTTAAACTTTCTGTAATACCTCAGATGTATAAATATTTAAGTTTTAAACTGATTTTACTATGGGCAGGTCCTCATCTGGTATAAATCATTGTGGCTTCTTTGAATTTGAAAGAGCTATGCTGATTTACTCCAAGCAACTCCATGTCTGTCCGTTAATGGTTTTTTTTATATCATTCTTTCACAATGCTTTTAAAAATGTTAGGTTATTTTCAAATACATAGGAAACTGCATTCTAGCTGTCTTTAAGCTATTTTACCCATAGACAAATCTGTGCTGTCAAAACAGGCTTTTAGAAGTTGAACAAAATCCAAAAAATCCGAGCTGCATATGTAGTAAAAGTTGGCACCAGTTTATCTATAAATACTTAACCATAAGAACAACAGTAAAATTTTCTACAGATCTGAATTTTCAGACTATCTTGTTTAGCTCAAGGGCAGTTGCTAATGTAGGCGATCTCACACCTCAGATGCTAAGGATATAAAGACATCACATTTATGCTTTATATTTATTTGTTATGACATTGCCCTGAAGAAAACTAACATTACTGTTAAAAGAGTAATACACATCATGCAGTGAATGATGGCTTGATCTGTCATGACAGAAGGTACAAAACGTGAAAAGTCTATTATCTTGAAATTTGGCTCCTTGATCCTTCAGTAAAAAATGTGTTCCATTTGTAGCAAGTATAATTAAAACCATACTGATTAATTCAAGACATAACCAAACATCCTAAATCCTGTGAATAATTTACGTAGCATTCTGTAGTCTTTTGCTTTATTCATTCTGTTTACTACACATGGAAAATTCAGCCTCATTTTCTGATGCATAACTTAGATGCACCATGAAAGATTCTGGTAAGTAAAAGCATTTTTAAAAGGAAGCGATATAAAGCTAATGTAATCAAAACCATTCTTCATGGAGTAATCTCAAAAAAGGATGAGCTTCAGGGCACTATCCAGGGCAAAGTTCTGCTGTGATACCAAAGTTCTGGTTGTACAGAGAGATGAGATAGATTGAAACCTTCGATATGTATGACATACAGAGGACCAAACAACTCCAGATGAAAGTTTTTTGCAATAACTACTGCCTACAGTCACAGAACTTCATGTGCTTTTCCAAGTGAAATATGCACAGATTTTTTTCTCTAAATTCACTATTTCAAAACAGTTATGCTAAACAAACTGTCAGAACCACAGTGATTAAGATTGTGTCAACACCTCTCTGCAGTTTTTCTAGGGACTACAGTTCAATTAGGAAAAATTTACCCAGCCTGGAATCTAGTTCAAAGATAAATCAAAGCTTGCTTAATTTGGAAGAAAAACTCTCTGACAAATTATCATGCACAGGAATGAAGGGAAAACATGAAATTAATTATGTTTCAGGATCTATTTTCATATACTAGATAATGAAGATATTTTTAGAAAAAAATCCCACTCAATTTCAACGCAACCTTTGCTCTAGCTATTTGAGACAACTGTCCTCATTGCCTTGTAGGTGGGCATTGCCTATGAAGCACCATTCCAAAAACTTAAAAAAAAAAAGTTAATACACTCTGTTTGACCACAGAATGAAAAATTATATCACCTCCTGCAGTAATCCTTTTAAAGATGTCTTTTATTCAAACAAACATCAAGATTTCTGTCAATCCTTGGGCAAGAAGCTCTACTTATATGGTCATTTTGAGTGGAAGGGGCAGATAAGGATGAGTGAAGAGAACTCACTCATGGTGAAGTGTGATGAGGGACAGATCTCTTTCACTTTGGAAGAGATGACAACTCTGGTTCTTTGAAAAGCAACACAGAGTCAGGAAAAATAAGGAGTTTAGATAAGGAGAAAGGGAATGAGAAGAAGCCAGGCACAGCAATGTGCCTCCTTGTCCTCTGTTACCTCTGCAATGCACAGTATCTTCGCTGTGCAGCCTCCTTCTCTTTTTGGAAGAGTGGATCTGACTCCTCCTGCATTCTTGTCATGCTGTAAGTATAGGGGAGGGGCTGGGGATATTTTTTTAAGTATGGAATTTGTGCAGGGCTGACAGCAAGATTAATAGAGGGGACCATAAGGATTCCTGCTAAGCACTCTATTAAGCCAATAAGCAGTGAACTAAGAAAAATTTGCACAATGGACCGTAATGGCTTCTGAACAGCTGTTCTGGTCTACCATGTCCAAACCCTACTTTTCAAATAATTTTTAAGTTGGCTCCTACTTACAAGCAAATTCTTCCAGTTTTTAGTCTAAAGCAAGTAAATATAACACATTAATTCAACAGCTAGGATCTTATTTTCCTTGTTTATGTGCAGAAGTGACTTTCCACCTTTATATGTACCCTGCTTATGTTTATATTAATTTTAGTCTTCCTTTTTTCTACTGTACCTCATGCCTCTTTCCTTATGCATGCCCAGTTAGTCTCATTTTCCTTCCTAGCCTATGTTTTACATCTTCTCCAGAATACTTGTTTTCCTCCAGCCTTATTGTTCTTTTTCCCCCCCACTGTTCTTTCCTGATTTACAGCAGATCCTATTACTCCCTCCCAACTTTGCCCTTACTCTATTTCTGCCTTCAGCTTAATCTCCTGTTCATAAGCTCTAATTTATCTTTTACTCCAGTGCTTGCTAAAGTAAAATCTAAGAAATTTGTTTCTCCCCCACTCTAGTAAAACAGAGCATGGGAGTTCTGGGGCCCTTAAAAAGGCAGCTGGTCCTATTTTGTTAGGAAATCATGCACAGGTGCTGGGAATCATCCAGGGCTGGTGGGTTTCCAGCCCCAAAAGTCATAGAAACTTACGTTATATGTCTATGACTGTGGAAGGTTTCAGAGTATTTCCCTTCCTCTGGAGGGGTGGGGGCTGAAGCAGGTTACTACTGATAAAGAGAAGGATTGGGGATAGCAGTAGGATGGGAGGGGCTCTATTCCCATGACACAGTAGCATTATCTGAACTTTGGGAAGTAGTTACTAATCATCATATTTCTTTTATATTTATCTGACTGCCATGTCTGAACTGTGACATTCAAGAGGCCCTTTTGTAGCTGTATCAGCAAATTGTGTCTGTGACTGGCCTTGTTAACAACAGGCAGAAAGAGAAGCAAAATGAAAATATTCTGTAAGACTCAAAAGAAGAGTATCAGACTAGAAGACTTACTTCTAAAGGAACATTAGAGGATAATCTTAAAGAGCAGATGACTGTGTATACACCAACACGTCACCTATATCGACAGTCTTGAAAATGACTGTGGCAAGCTAACCTTGCTGCATAAACAAATAACTGAGGTTGTAGATGCTACACTGATGATGTAGGTTCCAGATCTGAAGTCAGAGGTTAAATCTTTTTTTGGTTAGGGAAATCCTGGTCAGGATGGCATAAGACTTTTAAATATACTTTTTGGTTTACTGTATGTAGTAGAATTTGATCTTTTGCCTGATTTATGACATGTCGTATCTAACCATCTGTGGGAATGAAGAGGAGTGGATGCTGACCTGGCTTCTGACCTGAAATGTGTTGCCCAGAATGTCAGGTGATGACCTAAACCCACAGTCCTCTTCATTCCAGTATATAAATTAATTGAAAGGTTCAGGCAGAGCTGTCAGTCTTCTGGAGGCCACTATGAGTAGACATTGACTGACCCATCTCATATACTGAAGTTATGATGTAACAGTGTGTTAGTGGAGGAACTCTAAAGCTCATCAGTCCAATCTTGTCTAAAACAGAAACCCTGCCCCAGTTAAATGATTGTCTAATATGATCCCCTCCTGACAGATTAATAAAAGTGTTTAGTGGTATGTACTGGGAACATTTTCAAAATTTGCAGTATGGAATCCTTGGAATAGGACAGTATATTAATTTAGCTCTCATTTGCAGTTAAGAAGATATCATAGATTATTGGCTTTTAGACACTTGATTTACTTATGAAAACCTAAAATTCATTCAACAGACTCACAAAAAGAAAAAAACTATGGCCTAAAGAGGATCTAATATGTCCGAGCTTTGAAGTTAGACCTCGGCTTCTTTTTCAGAGGATTTTAGCCAGCACAGGATTCTTAAGATGGGAACAAATGCCCACGCATCTATGAATGAGAAATTCTCTTCACACAGGGAAATAAATAGCCAAGTGGACGAGGTTTTGAGACAGGTTTGGAGGTTGCAATATAAACTTCTCTTGATAATTGAGATTTCTGACCCTTGTTGTTACTGTGCTGTTTTATTTAAAACCAGAGAAGACTCAAGGGATGTGCTTCAGCCAAGTAGCATCTCACTGCTGTTGCCTTCAGATCTTCGGGAATCTATCACTGGAAAACTAAATAAATCTGGGATTACCTTTCTCTGAATTTTGGGAAGACAATAGATAGGCAAAGCTTTTGATGATTTTGTTTCAACATCTCTTGACAGAAGCTTGTAAGTACTTATTGTATGGAATAATTGTGGTTATTCAATTCAGTGAAAAAGTGTGAAATATGGGAAATAAAGGATGGCACTTTTGCCCCATATGGACAAATTATATTAACGATGATTCAAACAAAAGTGCTCAGAATATCAGGCTCTGATAATCTGTGAAATTCAAATGCAGTATTAAGGTTTCATGTGTCTCATCGTTGGCTGAGGTCGTACTATCTAACTATACTCATTTTAAATAGGTAAGATTCTGAGGACTGACTGCTCTTCCTCTTATGAACTGCTTCAGTTTTGATATTTTCTATTTTGGCATTTTCAGTATGCTCTACACTGACCACAGGATCATTCCAAGACTAATTCGTGGGACTAATTTACATGTACAGATCATTACCAACTTAAAAATCAAACACTCAAAGAAGATAGGAAAAATTAAAGGGTTCCTCACAGCAGTAAGCCTCATAGGAAAAAGATAAGCACAATTTTGCTTTTTGTAAGATAACATTTGGGTTTTAATGTAGAGGAGGAAAATTAAAGCATATAGATCAAGTGCTCACTCTCTTCCATTGAGTACGAGGTAAAATATTTCCTAGATTTTTCTCAAATGGCAGTTCCTCTGAAGGAGAAACTCAGTACCTAAAGAGACTGAAAAGCAATGCTGCCTCAAAGAAGGAGTTTTGCTTCCTATAGAGTGATTCACAAAGCAATTTTGCACTAGAGTAACAGGTGAGACCAATTAATACATAAATTGCAGAAGCTAAATTTAGAAAGGAAACATTTAATGACATTGTCTTTCATCTAACCTCTGATATCCTTTTCCCTCTGTATTGATTAAAAATGAAACTTGACTCCTTTTCTTGTAAAATAACTTGTAAAACTCTCTTGTTCTTTTAAATTGATAAATTGTCACTGTTAAGGTATCCAGCTGTGATGCAAACTCCGAGCTTTGAAAATACTATGGCATGCTGCCACATTTTATATATACATTTGTTTTTTAAAAGTAAAATATTTTATTAATTGTGAATTTTTGCTTACATTACAAAATCAAACACAAATTCAGATGCAGAATACTAAAATCTGAAGTAAAGTAAGATTGTCAGAATGTTCATGAATTCTGCAATGTCTCAGACTTTGTTTTATATTTCCTCCATACAATTTATCCATGCTTCTCTGTTTTCTATGGTTTAGTGCACAACTGAAATTTCCAAAATAGATGGAAACACTCATAAGAAGTCAGTCTACACCTACACATCAAACCCAGACATCAGACAGTACAATAGCACTAATGAATACTTTTGATAACACATACCAAACATTTAGCCCTTCAGGGTGAAGAGGCATTTCACAGACTGTTCCTGGGTTTTCTGCTGTAGAATATCAAAAAAAAAAAAAAAAAAAAAAAAAAGAAAGCAGTATTTCAAGGCCAGTATTTCCTTTTCAAAGCCACACATATCTTGCTCAGAAGTTATTTCTCAGTGTTAAAAGCAATGGATTAATTCATGTGAGAATATTAAACCAAAAGCCAATAACAGTGGTAATGCTTCTCCGTCTCTCTCCCCCTAGAGAGAAGGAGAAACCAGGCAACAAGCTGCAAATTCACAAGAGTTCATTTGGGCAACTGAATTGATTTTCTTTAATCCCACCATGCTTCATATTTTCAATCAAAAAGCCAAGTGTTTAACAAAGGCTTTTCCCCTGAATAGAGGTATCCTGGAAATAGCCCATTTCCTGAAGCAGCAGCGAGATTCCCAGCCACTTGAATTGTATGAGTCAGAGCCCTCAAACAGGTCTGTGTGTGACTGCCAGTGGTGGAGCGACAGTGTTTTTCTTAGCTGCTGGGGAAGTTTAAAAGTTATAACGGAAAGATTTTCAGTGGCTTCCCAATTATATCTGAACATGATTGGAGCTCTGCTTTGATGTGCTTACTTTGTATATGAAAGTATCTAAGTTTTCCAGATGTTTCCTCAATAAAGTAAAGCATTTCAACTCCTAGTGACCAAATCTTCCCTTATATATTTAAAGTTCCTTTTCAACCACAAAGAGAAATCCTAGATGAATTAAATCAATAAAATTATAGATTTAAAATTCTGTTATCTGTGTCCAAGCCGGGCTGAAGTTCACAGCACTGAATAATATGTTTGTTAAGATCAATTTTTTCCGGGATTGGATCTACAGTAAAACCTGTCCCCTTTGTACCTCTTGGAAATTCAGATATATTCATCTGTTGGTGGCTTCTAACAGCAGTCTTCAGTGGAGGGGAAGATTGAGTATTTTTTCCTCAAGTACAGTTAACACTGCAGCATCAGTATTTTCTGTTTTCTATTAAGTTAGTTTTTAAGCCTAAAATAATGAGGTAGTAAATAATATTTTAGAAATAATCAGGATGTTTATCCAGGAAGCTCAAGGATGCTGGATTGTCTCTTCAGACGTAAGAACAGATGTATTTTGCAAAGAGTATTTTAAAAAGCAATTGAGAATAAAGAATTAATTTAGCTTTCTGCTGCTTCTGTGTCTCAGGAATTCAGAATTTGAGAACTGATGTCATAAAATATCAGTTATTAAAAGGGCTGCAATGATATTCACAGGTTTCATCACTCCTAGGAAAAAAATTTTGAAGTTTGCCTTGGAAGAGGGCACTTCTAATGTGTGGTAGATCGAAACTGCATGAACAAGAGAATGACTTTAACACTATATTGAATTAAACTTGCGTTCCTACCAACCACAGATGGAACTTCATCTGTTGTAACAGCTACAATATTTAAAAAGACTCAGTCATTGCACTGAAAATATTTAAGCAGCCTTTTATGTATTTTATGTATGTCTTATGGTAACCACCAACCATAACAAAGACTTTATAACTGTATTCTCATCTGAACAGCAAAAGAAGATAGTCAGTTTTCAAAATTATTTGAAAATGATCATTTACATCTTACTGTTTTGCTGAAACTTTTAAAACACTTTTGCTGAGAAAATCTCAGTAAATTATTATTATTAAAATAATAATTATTATTGATTTAATGTTTTATACTAAAAAATTTTCCAGTACATGTGATATTGTCTATTTAGAAGAGTTTAAAATACGATTATATTTTTTTTAAAGACTTGGAGTGAACTGTGGAGTGCTAGACCTGATTACAAAACTCCCAATGACATCTCTGTTGGTCAAAGTTTCACTTTAGTCTTCTGAACTTTCATCCAACACTATTTGGCCTATGATGCTCTTTGGGGATGGTCCTAACGTTCCTTTCAACCACATGCAGCAGGAGTTACTGACAAAGCCACATCCTTTGGAAATACAACAGGGAATTTATATTTGTGTATGCAATTACATCAGTTGCATCTGCAAATACAACGTTGACAAATTCCACCTTTTCTTTCTTTTTCTTTCAGATTTCCATCTGAACTTTTGCAGAGTTAAAAACGGCAGTCAGATGACCTGGTAGTCTGTTGTTGAGTAACTTAGAATGTAGTATAAATACCTATAAATCATCTCACACTTCAGATTGATAGAATACAAACATTTGGACTTTTCCTCTTTCTGATGAGTAAAGTCCCAGTGTTAGGGAAGTTTTGTGTACTTCCTTTCAGAGGGCAATAATTTGACTTAAGCTAAAAAAAAGAGGTTTGAAAAACCACTGGAGAATGTTCAACAGTTTTGTCCTGGACCAGAAGAGGTCACCCTTGTGTGTGGCATAAAATGAATCTGAACTCTTTACCCCTTTCTCTAGTTCACCAGAAATTAGAGGCATTGGTTTAAATGAAAGATATAATATCCAACCTTTCCTGAATTTGGGGAGTTTTGGATTTCAGGTTGGACCCAGGTTCCACACGGCAATCTTTGTTTTTCTGGGCAATGTTGTTCTGCTGGTAGAGGTAATTTTCAACCTCTGCCATTGCCTGAAGCTCTTCACTTGTTTCTCCCTGGGAGAAAATTCACATAATATCTCTAGCTCATGTAGGTTTCAATGAAGAAAAATATCTCTGATATCAAATATTAGGTTAATTTGCACTTGATGAGAGGTGAAAAGAGAACTTCAAGATATAGATTTCTTGTACTATTTTATATTCATTTTTTAAATGAATGAAACTTTTCTTTAAAACAAAAATCATCATTATAAAGTTTGTCCTCCCCTCTATTGAGAATTTGAAATGCAAGAGATGAATTCTTATGGGTACTGTACATTCCTCTACTCCCTAATTGGGTGCAGGCGTTTCTAATGCAAATTCAGTTCATCCTTCTTCTCTCTGGGGACAAAACTATGACTGCTCATCTGAGATTTTTTTTTTCTTCTTTGAAACAAAAGCAGTGTCCTTTCACACATGTAACCAAGATCTGGATGTCTGCCAGCATCTGTCTGACTCATCATTTTCAAAAGATGCTATGAATGCTGGGAATCAAATTCTAGCTGTGAGACTGAAGGTAGACACTTGAGTCCCAAATTCCATTGCCACTTTACCATTCGAGCCCACTTTAATGAAAGAATGCAAAGCAGAAAGCAAAACAGCTCTTTCTGTTGTTATCCTGCTACCAATCATCACAGAGCCAACATGGCTCTTTATACTAAGAATATGAATAATGTACAAAAGAATTTTAGAAAAATACCTTTAGGCTAGAAAACTGAGACTAATCATAATATTGTTTTTCATGAAAATAAGACTTACTTTGAAGTATTTATGCTACTTCCTTACTATTCCCTTGGCTATATTTTGTTTTCATAACGTTTATTCAGTTAACTTAGTTATTTTTGTACTTGTCTGGTCTTAATACCTTCTCTTTTCCCCCCTTTCTTTTGATTCATGCTTTTTTTAGTTTTCTCAGCCTGATTTATCTCTGTCAAGAATTGCTTCATAGTGCAAGGCGTCAGACATAAATCCAGTACTTATGGTATGTCTATTGCTGCAGAAAAATGTGCTTCACATGGAGCTCAATTTTTTTCCCCCCAGTTTTTAAACACTATTTTCCATTCAAGGAACATGAAATCTAATCTTTAAACACAGCAAAATATGACCAAGGTGTTTTTAAATCTATACAGTCCTAACTAAATATTTCTTTCCACAGAGTTCAGGAGACATTACTACTAGGGTGTTCAGATAACCTAACCTTCAATCCACATGTAAATTAAAGGTGTGCCTTCAGCAACCTGCCTATTGTTTCTTACAATGACTGCTGGAAAAGTTGAGACTTTAGTTAACATTATAATACATTTTTAATGGAGGATTGAAAATATTAGCGTAGTATCAATCCAGACAATCAATGTCTACTGGAATCAGAGATAATATTCTCACTAGATCTATTTAGGAATAAATTACTTCTATCTCTGCTACTTGAACAGGACATAGAGATTGGAAAAATCTAAGCAAAATTGTTAGTGTTTAGATTGCTGAGTGTTGTTGCTTATGTATCTTGTGGTAAAAGTGTTTTTTTTTCCTGTATTTACTCGACTTATTTCTTAAGCTTGTGCTATCAGATAGCTCCCAAGTGGGACTGAGATTTTATGCTTCCAGTCGCTGTTCTGACACATAAACACACATAAGCTTAAGTCACTGAAGTGAAGGACAAAATTCCTGTTGATCTCAGTAGGTTCAAGATTTCACCCCAGGCATCTTGGAAGACAGAACTTGCACTTCATAACATTACCGTGTTTCTTTTGACAGTAAGTGAAACAAACATGTACTTTAAAACTTGCAGGTTTTAAGCTATGTTACTTATTACAAGTCTTTTTGTGTAGATTGAAAACTACTTTTTTTTTTTCAATAAGGGAAATTGGAGGCATCTGTATACTAAATAAAGCGTGTACATGATGTACCATTCATCAAATTCATTCATTTTAGTCTATTGAAATGTTATTTGAAAAAAAACCCCTTATTTTTTCCCTTCATTTGATAATAGGAGTAGATTAGAAACTGATTGAAATGTCAGACTGCACCTTGTGGTTAGCCAGAGTGAGTTGTCTCAATGTCTTTGTAAAATCACAGCATGTCCTTCCTTTAAAGTGTTGGAATTTGAATCATATTCAGAGAAGGATTCATATTTACTTTGATTAAATGTGTTTAATAATGTATAACATAGCTTAGCTGTTGATTTAAAGTTGTGTATGGTAAGAACTAACAGTACTTTCATATTTATTCTTTAAGTTACTCAAATGAGGAACTACAATTGGTTTTTTGCTACACATTGCCTGCCTAATTTCTGCAAACCTAAAAATTAGCATGCCTTCCCAAGTTAAAAAGTCGGTAAGTTACTTGTTCACCTTCTTTTGCTTAGTGTATGCACACATCTTCTATCATACAGAAAACAATTACTTTGCCAGCCAAAAAACCTGAAAAAAAGCACTCCACAATGATCCATGGATCTATGAATTGCATGTATCTTATGGATCTAAGATGGTATATTTCTTGTAAACGCTGGACAGTGTGATAGAAACAAACAACTACCCTTTACAATATTCATCACACCCTCTACAGATTCAAAACTGATCTCAACTTGTACGTAATTTAAATACACAAAATATTATTGTGGTAACATCAGGTACTTTTTGACTAATACTTGATTAAAGTATTGATTAGGTATTGTCAGCATACATCCAGAAGAACTAAGCATGACAAAATCTCGATATTATCGAAAGAACCTTATTCCCTCCCACTTTTGTTGCTGTTCTTTTAATGGACAAATTCCCTTCAACTTTATATCAGGTTTTGCCATGAATTACATAGATTTGAAACTGGAATAGCAATATTATTTGGTCTATGTGGGATATACCATATCTAATGTTCCACTTTTACATGACTGTTTTTCCTGAGTCTCTGGTATATGAAAGTTTGATGATCACCAAGAATGTTTTTTCCCTCATTTTTATAACAAATACTACACAGTGTGTATTTGTTTTGACAAAACAAATATATGCCTGAAGTAGAATTGATCTTCTTATTGACCAGGCTGGTCATTAACCATCTTGTACCTAAAAAAGATATTATGCAGCCGATGTTTGAATGAGAATTCAAGGTCACAGCAGTCTAAACAGAATTATTTAAAGGAGAATCCTGGGCAAATTTTCCCTGCTTTATAGATGGGACATTTATTATATTCTTCCAGAAGCTCTAAGGGATAATGTTCTTTAGCATTAGCTGTTGCGATTCTGCTGAACATCAGATTTTCTACAGACTTTTCTGCTTGAGGCAGAGCTCTAACAAGACGTTGACTTCCATACTGCCTCCAGATGCCCTTCATTTCTTTCCTGTTTCCTTGCATAATCATCCTCATTTCTAGAATATTCTTTCTCAGAGGATCGTCAGACTTCTTCCAGAATTAAATAAGCAAACATTTACAGCCACTGGAGTGAGTTTTATTTGTTTCCCTTCAGCCCATATGAACCCAAACCACACAATTTCTTGGTACACAAAAATCTTTATACCTCCATGTCATCAAAGCAGCCTTTGGAAAACACCATCCACAGAGTAGTTAAAACAGAGATGAGAGCTTGAAAGTCCAAATTCTGCAGCTGGCAGAATTTATTTTTTTAAGTAAAGACTACTGTAAAACATATTTAGAAAAACCATATCTTCAACAAATAGAAAAATACTTGGTAAGAAGATTCCTTCCCAGCCTTCCCATACACTCCAGCAATACTCAGGAATTCTCCAGAAATGGCAAATGAATGTCAAGAACGTGATAGGCTGGGAAAAAATCTTGATAGACCTTGTGGATACACCATTACAGGTTCCTCAGCCCTTAAATATCAAGATTCACCTTCCCTGGAGGTTTTTAAGATCAGAGTGGATATGGCACTGAGTGCCATGGTCTAGTAACCATGGCGGTGTTGGATCAAGGTTTGAACTAGATGATCTCAGAGGTGTTTTCCAACCCAGTTGATTCTATGACTCTGTGATTCTATGATTAATTGCAAATACAAATCGTGTTTCACCACTCCCTTCTGCCTTGTCAGTGGCAAGATTCATCCAGCCTCTGCTTTGCTGGCAACTGTTCTCCAACAGAGGCTGAACTCCTGCAGGGATTCTACAGCAGTCTGCAGACTCTGTTCTTGGGCACTCAAGAAGCTGACTACCAGTATCAACTGTGTTTAGTTAACAACAGCAACCACCGCGCCCATTCTGTCCCACCCCTAAAAAGCAGTGCACTAGAAAAATCCATGCTCCTCTTAAAAAAAAAAAAAAAATCAGCAAGGAAAAAAATTAACTGTTATAATGAAAATCATCTCCACAACTGAATTTATTTATGTATTTTGAAAAAAAAATCTTGTCATTTCTTTCCATGGGTGGAGAATTTTTACTTTTCTTTTACACCATCAGTAGCCATCTGACTAGAGAGCCGATAGGCATCTGTGTAACTACATCTGTTAACTTGTAAAAAACACTTATTTTCAAGAGGGTCATGAATAACTGTCTTGTTCATACTTACTGTTCCTTCCTGCTCCAGGTGATACTTCATGGTATGGGAATAGATACTTTGAGGGGCAGACATTTTTCAACAGAAGTCAGAGGAAGACAGAGAAAGGATGGGTGGATAATAATATTTTCAGAATTTGAATGTGAGTCATTAGTCACGTGAAGAATCAGTTACCTTGTACTACAACTGTATCCTCGACTTGACTGCAGATCTGACCTTTGGTCTTGCCTTGGTACTTTGTTTTAAAATCACTATATAGAGTACAAACAAAGACTGTGAGGTAAAGTGGGCATATTAAGGGAATCAAATTTTCAGTCAAATCAAAATCTTTTCTCACATAAATAGTAGGAAATGTTCTTTGGTGCAATCTCAGTCCTCAGTCTTTTCACAAAAATAATTACTCCCTCTACTTTTTCTACTCCTGAAAGAATGCAAAATAAAGGAAAAAGAAAACCTCATCTGAAGATTTCATACCAAAACACAAGCATTGAAAAGGTATACTACTCATATATCTAAGTATTTAAAAAGATTAATATATAAATATAAAATTATTCAGAAAACAAGGAAAGGCAAAGAAAAGCAAGAGAAAGAAGACAGAAATTATGTCAGTGAGTCAAAGAATTTTTTGTGAAGAATGACTGTCTCTGGTAACATGTTAGTTAGTAAGTATAAGAAAATGTAAAAATATTTCAGGATTTATTTTTGCAAAAACTTTCTATGCCTGCTACAATACATAAATTCTAATCAGGCTTTTACAACATTTTTGATTAATTATTTCTTCCTGTTTTATGAACAGGATTTGAAGGACTAGAGAATTCAATTAGGAAATGTTAACATTAATTTACTGATCTTTGTTGACAATTCGATTATTCTCCTACCACCAGAGCAAGGTTTTCAGTATGTTAATGAGCAACGCGATGTCAAGTTTAGTGTCATCGCAATGACAACAAATACGTTAATGAACAAGGCTGTAGTTATTCCAAAGCTGCTGACTCAACCAATATGTAGGCAAACAGGGAGAAGGTACAAGATGTTAAAGAGCATCTATTTAAAACCAACCATCTGCAGCTAAAACAACCTAAAACAATACCAGTATATGGAATATCCAAAGTTGTGCAACTGGTGTTTTTCAGTAGTGTTGAGAACAATTAGGTAGCAATTGAGCTACCAGAGAAATTAAATCATTGAATGTGAGTTGGGATGACAAGCACTTGTGGATTAGTTTCCTTTCATTGTTGCCACTTAGCTGTCCTAAAATAGACACAGATCACAAAATCAGAACAGATAGTTGAATTAGACTCCAGACCTTCTTAACAGGAAACATGATTGCTTTACACTCTATGCTTTACTCTCTTTGTTAAGAAAACAAATAAGAATGGAAATAGATAGGAAAGTATGAAGAATAGCTCAAAGAGGAAAATTTGTGCCAGTTCTTTATTAATTGTTTTACAGGGACATGCTTACTGCCTTCCCCCTGAGCACAGGAGGTGGTGATGTGGGAGCTACACAGGGGTGGATCTGCCAGCAGGCACAGATGAAATAACTTCTCCTGTGCCCTCCTCTGTGCTCTCCTCTTGCAACACTTTGAATATAGCGAAATAAGGAAAACTGGAAAGCAAACGCCACAACTTATGACCATGCTAAAACTTAGCTGCAGTACAAGAGTTTGGGAGTATGTTCAGCTGGAGAATGTAGCTTGGCTTCTGTAAGCTGTAATAACCTTGGTAACAGAATTAGAGAACTGTTTTGGTTATAGTCACATGATCTAGGTGAAGCAGAGCAGCTGGCATATCCACTCAAGGATTTTGAAAATTAAACTGAAGGATCAAAGCAGCTCTAATATTTTTTAGCTGGTGAGGATCTCAGCAGAAAGCTTTGTAAGTCTGTAATGCCTTCAAGCATTAGAAAGAAAAAAAGTATTAGTCTGTCCCTCAGTGCCTTTATTACTGTTACCTCCATCTTACATGTTTCCACAACTGTTATGCTACCACTGCAAGTTTCTGTGAAAAGAAAATGACAAATATTTTAACAAATTTTTGAATTTTCCTGGGAGATGTACCACATTGCAGTGTCTATTGAATATAACTGTCATAAAACAAATTTAGAAAAAAATATAAATCTATAGTTGTTTTATATATCCCACAAACTATTACCTATAAAATTAAAATAGATTCCTTTAGACACTGGAAATTTTTAGTATAATTCTCTGACTAATCTTGGATATATACATGGCAGTTGGGAGGCTTTAACATGCACTTGCAGCTCAATAATTGCTGAAACTCTTGCTCATTAAGAACAATAAAGATTTATGAGGCCAGATATTTGATTGTGAGCATATCTGGATTGATGGGTGCTCTGTATGTAAATTTTGAAACTACCTGTTGAGCTTTTTTAGCCCTGTTTTCCTCTGTAGTAATATTTGTCCCCACATGTAGATGGAGAAACATAAGAGCTGATTTAACATACACCAGGCTCTGAAGGATGCAGAGCTGTTTAAAAGCACAGTAGAAGATCAAAGTGCTGCTGTTTCAGCCATACAGCCTGTTTTTAGCTTCGTTTTCTTTCCCCTGTCAGCAGTGGAGACACCAGATGTATTAAGAACTGCTTTTCCACCAGGAGATCCCTCTTACTCCTAGGTCACTCTTAGATACTTCTTCTTCTCCTGAATTATTTGGCCTTTAAACCAGATGACACTGATAGTTCAGAGACAATGGATTGGAAAATTTGTTATGTTCTATTTATCACTTTTATCTATCTGCATAGGTTTTATGTCTATCCCAGTGTCTAAAGGGATGTGTTAAAACATTCCAACTTTTTACATGTACCAGTCATATTGCACAAATGTGAATTGTGAATGACAAACAATACTGCATTTTATTATGATTGTCTTACTATAAAATTTGCATTCTCCTTGGTTTTATATGCACTGAAATATTTATAAATACGTATAACTAGCTGGTGCTGAATCAAAAGTAAATCCTTTGTCAGTGTGCCTGGCAGTCTCATGGTGCCTTTTGTAGGAAAAAATTTTGGAAACTTTCATTAACCTAAAAGAGAAAGTTCATGACCTTATGTCGATAAGTTGATAACGGACCGATTTCTTCCAATGCATAGGCTTTTTACACAAAAAAAAAAAAAAAATTGAGGGAACTTTGAGAGCTATGAGATGGGAGAAAATATTTGAAATAGCTTCTTTTTTTTTTCAACATTCTAAGGCTAAGATTTGGCTTCAGAGTTCCCTCTGTGTTCCAAACTATGCTGCAAATATTGCTTCTTGTTCTTTTTCTTTGGACTCTGACAGAGGTTTGGCAGTGTTTTTAATGGCTACATGGTAAAACATGATACCCACTACTTATCTATTTTATCAGAATTTAGTGGCCTATAGTAGGGAGGTAGGAGGAAACAAGCTTTGTTATATGGATCATTCAAGTTCACAGATCAATATTTTAATTCAAGTAACGAAAGGCAGTGTATTTAGGGTAGAAAATATGTATTGTAGTATATTCGGTATCAGCAGAGAGGCAAGGCGGACAGCCAAGGGTACTAATGTCATAAACCCATGCAGATAAATCTAGTGGAACCTTTAAAGAGTTGCAGAATCAGCTAGTCTGAAAAAGACCTCTGAGATCATGGTGTCCAACCTTTGACCTAGCACCACCTTGTTTACTAGATCATGGCACTAAATGCCATGTCCAGTCTCTTCTTAAATTCCTCCAGGAATGGTGACTCCACCACCTCATTGGGCAGCCCATTCCAATGCCCAATCACTCTCTCAGTAAAGAGCTTCCTAATATCTAACCTAAACCTTCTCTGGCATAGCTTAAGACTGTGCCCTGTTCTCCTACTGCTCTTTGCCTGGGAGAAGAGACTGATGCCCACCTCACTACAACCTCCTCTCAGGTAGTTGTGGAGAGTGATGAGGTCTCCCCTGAGACTCCTTTTCTCCAGGCTAAACTATTCCAGCTCCCTCAGCCTTCAGCTTCTTTGCAGTTTGCTCCTCAGGAACAGATAACCTTTCACAGTGGAACAGAAGGACACCATATGCATTGAATTGGGGTTTTTTTGGTTTTGCTTGTTTGTGGGGGGTTTTTTTGTTTTGTTTTGAATAAACACATTGAGTAGACAATAACTTTCCTGGGCTACAGGAAACTTGCTTGGTCTAGAAGCTTCCAAACAGAAAGGAAAAAGGAGATGGGTAATTATGTCATCCCATCCTCAGCTAGATCCAAGGTGGGTATGATCCAGCCAAGAACCATCACCCTGATGCTTTCCTCAGTCCACTTCTGCAGCACCATAATTTGATCGTCTTCACCAGAGATTCTTATGATTTTACAGGCAAAAATGAGAGAAGAACAAGATTCAGTATTGATTTGTCTGTAAAATGCTGAATAAAAGCAGTAAAATAATGCGTACTTCCGGATTTTCACACCTGTATGGGGCATTCAGCTATGCATATTACAAGTAAAACTATGAGGGCAGCATAAAAAGCAATAAGTGATTCAGAACTTGGTAGGATTCCAACCCAATAGGAACAATTTTATTTGACCCAGCAAACTGTGGGCCAGATGCTAAAGGTGAGTTTCATGCTTTCTGCTGTCAGAACAGATTTCTGTCCTCCCCTCTGCAACTCCTTCTCACCACACAAGCCTGTTTGCCTTCTGTCAGTGAGGGCACTTCTCTTTCTCCACAGTGAACTAATTAAGATATCAGTAAAGGAACACTATTCTCTCCCACCACCACTGAAGTGGAAAACTTCTGATCATCAGCTCGCCCACCATGTATCAGATGAACAACAGTGAACAAGATGGGAGGACTCTGATTGAGGGTGGGAATCCAAGAAACAGTGTTATCTTTCTTGATAGAAGAAACCACTAGGCTTACTAATCTCTAATGGAAAATCACAAACCAAAACTTTAGTATGGATTTTGAAGAGAATAAACAAGATAGAACTTGGCACAACAGAATGGTACTATGCACTCTAAACATAACCAGCCAAAGACATGACCCTGAGTTTAGCTATAAGGAATACCACATTGGACTTAGCACTTGGGACAAAAAGGAAATAAATTCTGTAGACGCCTATTGACATCCCAGGCTATATTTTTATTTGAAAATGTAAAAAGTTTGGATTTTTTTTTTCAACTGCAGCCAAAAGAGAGGGGGGAAAAACAAGGGCATTCAGCCAATTTGGCTTTAGGTTTTGTACAAACTGCAAAAGCTATTGGTTACAAGAGCTTCACAGATAAAAACCCACATTTTTTAGAGAAATTATGAAATCCTAAATTAAAAAAAGTTGATATTTCCTAATTAAATTTATTTTATAATCTTCAAAACACTGTTAACTTATTTGAGTGGAAGATACCTCATGATCCTCACTAGCCTGAGTCATAATCATAAGAGGAAAATAAGAGAGTAACACCATTTCTCAGTGATGTAACACTGATTCAAAGAAGCTGGAATGGCAACTCGTGTCTTGTTAGAGACCTAAGAGTTTTGAAAGATTTTTTTTGTCTGCAAAGCAAAACAATTAATATAGCACTGTAAATGCAACACGATTAATCACAGTCAGTACTCTGCAGCTGCCACACAGGGAAGCCGGCCAAGCAAGCCCACCAGCACTAGTCTGGTGACCCGACCTAGTGTGATGAATGAGAGGGCTCCCGGTGGTGAAAGACAGCAAACCTAGCCCTGTATGTGTCAGTGTGCAGTTCCAAGGTACGTGTGTTTGACAGTCAGGAAGATTGTCTCATTGGATACCTGAGGAATTGCACAGGGGAAAGTGACAGGTTAACTATTTTGTGTTAAAGCATAATGACTGATTTATGCTTGTAAAGCAGATAAATAGCAGAATGAAAGGAATGACTATTTTTTTCTCATGCTGCCAGTGGTGTTTCTCTGACAGTCCTATATTTCTTCTGGGAAATTCAATTTCAATACTATATCTCAGATAGGGATTCCAGACATACCATACATATTAGCTGAAATTCCATTTTATTGCTCATCCTCCTCTACCTGTCTGCTAAGCCTATGTATTTCCAGAATTCCTCATTTTTCTCAAGTTTGATTGTACTTTACAAATACTGGTCAGGTCATGCTCTATCATTCCACAGTAACATCAGCAGATTGAACAGCCTTTTTTTAGAGGGTATACAGTGCTGATTTCACAGATGTGTATCATTAGACAACTAGTCACACAAAAATGTGCGCTTGAGGTCAAAGCCTACACAATCTTTACTTCCTTTCCTTCTCCCCCACATGTGATCATTTGTGTCTCAGGATGCTACAGCCCTTTTTTATCTTATCAGCCTCAAACGCAAAGCAAGCTTGATAACTGCCAAAACTTGCATGTTTTGCAGCTTCACAGCTGTTACGCATATGCCTGAGTGGCAATGACAGCACATCATATCAAGTGAAGCTCAAAATGGCCATCACCAACTAAGGGGCTGCAAAAATTATGAGATAACCAACTACTCAGCTAATCTGATCTTAAAGAGTCTTTGGAGACAGAGGGAATCATTCTAAATAGTTCTCAATGCAACTAGAGAAGAAAGGGAAAAGCAGAGGAAGTGCTACAGCAGTAAACATCATTCTAATAAAAGGAGGGAAGAAGAGAAAGAAGAGTGGTTGTATTTGGAATAGAAAAGGAACATTTTCTGGTTTGATATGAACATTGAACAAATAAACAGCAAGAAAAGATAACAAGGAGAAAAGTACTCTGGGTAGGAAATTACTGGAGGGTAGACACTGCTGCAAAACATGTTAGGTATATAGTGACCTCTATTATGTTTGGACAACGAACTAAACAAACTGAAGTTTTTAATTACACTTTAAACTTTCTAAATATAAACAAAATAGGGATTAGCTGTCCAAATCCTTTAGCAAAACTCAGGCTCACATCTGAATGGCATTATGTCCTCATGAGCTCATGACTATGACTTTACAGCCAAAGCAAGCAGTACAATTTCTATTTCTCTCTCTGTCTGAGATATTATTCCCCATAGTAAGGAAACACAGAATCTAATGTAGGAAAAAAAATGAGTTATAAAAAGCTATTATTTTCTTATAGTGTTTTTACAGATTTTTTTTTTGACCCATCACTATCTTCAGCTGCAGAGGTCCAAAGATAGACATTTAAATGAATAATTATACCAATCATGTATAATTTAAAACATAATAGCATTGTTATTTATTTCTGTAAATAAACTTAATTAAAGACTGATATAGCTTTGTGAGTAGTTTCTACTGAGTCAAAGGAATGTAATACTTGCTGTTTATTTAATAGCAGCAATTCTTAAATTTATTTATTTTAACAGAATTATTAATCTTTAGTAATTCATAAAAATTAATCAAGGTCAAAAGGCATAAAAATCTTAACATTTTCAAACTCCAGACTGCATATTATCATATAAATTTTCATCAGGATAAAATCCAGTCACCTTCCCAAAAGACTGACTAAAAAATTAGAATATTTGGACAGCTAAGTTGTGAAAAATCAACTGCTGGAATTCACTGAGAACATATGGTGAATTAGAGACTTCATCAGTTCATTGAAAATCCTATAGCAGAAGCATCTTGCCTTATGCCTCTAACTATCCATTTTGCCAATCACTGATTATGGGTTCTAATACTAAGTCAAGTTGTATGTTTTCCTTTCCAAATATCTAAGAGAATAGATATTCTTCTGCTGATGAAAAGTCTCATTCTCTACTTTAAGGTATGGAATTAATTTGCATTCCTATTTATGCTTTTAATTATTTTCTGAGTTGTATTAATATAAGCTCTCCTGAGTTAAATTGTTATTTTCTGTCCACATTTTAAACCCCTGTTGGATGCCCTTTTATTATTTTGAAATCTTCCCTTGGGTACATAACTTCTCTCAATTTATTAGCATCTGCAAATTCCGTTAATGAGCTGTTTGCTTCCACCTCCAGATCACTAATGAAGATTAAATAAAGCTGGATTCTGCACTAACCCTTTGTGTACTGATTCTCAAAGATATCACACCACTGATTCAAATGAAGTGACATGAACATAAAAGTCAGGGAACTCTGGAGATTCAAACCCTGTAGTTGGAATGTGACTTCACTCATTTTTGGCTCTGAATATATTTTTTTTTAATTTCATAATTCATAGGTTAAGAATTCTGGAATGAATTTTCAATGCAATGCTACACGAGACAATGTAGGATAGCTGAATAATAATAAATTGCAATACACTGACAGGCTATTTCAAAGGTAGATTTGGGGATCCCTCCTGACTTTGTATTAATAACGTGCTGTAACTTACAGAGAATCATCAAGCATACAGAAATAATAAAGTAGATGTTAAAAAGTTATTGTAGTTTCTAATACTAAAAATATCTTGCAAGACTTTGGGTTAACAATTCAAGGAAGTGTAATCTGAAACATGGATAGTCACTTGAATGGCAAGATCTATTAAATACTGTGCTGAAGTAACCTGCAGTAACAGAAGAAATAACACTTCAAACAGAAACCCTTGAAATACAGAAGAAAAGAGATTGATACCATCTTTGATGCAAAGAAATGGAAGCATGCATAGTTGAAATCAAGGAAACTTAGGAATTAAAAATAAAAGGAAAGGAGTCTGCTACAAAACATATTGACCTCAAAACACCAAGTAAGCACTACAATTTTCTTAGAACTCCTCTATAAGATTGGGTCCATGTGCCACATAACAAAATCTTTTTTCCTGCTATTGTCTGTTTTTAATGGTTTCTCTCCTCTGAAAAATACAAATAATATACACTAGAGTATTTCTGGAAAAAAATACTTTTTGACTTTGTGAGTTGCATATCAAAATCCTTGCATAATCAATAGTCCCCAAATTCATACCACTTTTCTTGGGGATCTTTGGCTAGTGAAATTTTATAGGTGATAGCAAAGGCTTCCAAGGAGTGCCCCTCACTTCCACAGGGGCCTAGATATATGCCAACAGAGACAGTAAGTTTATCTTGCCTCTAGTCTTCATGTCAGAGTCCACCTGGGCTTCTGAGAAATTGTTTAAATGGCACAGCTCAGGCTTCCTAGCTAGAAAAGTACTAGACATCATCACTGGGCTGGGTGGGGGTAGTTCCAAAGTAGCAATAGAAATCTATTCTAATAACTCAAAACCAGAGTGTGTGATTTTAAAATATTCAGCTATGAAATCTGGAATCTCACTTAAAATTCACTAGTTAGTGTAAAAACGTTATAGATCATCAAGATTCTCAGTAAGATGTCCATGCCTGCACAGAGTATGGACACCCTTTGTCAGGAGAAAACAATCCCTGCTTACATCCTAGAAGCTGCATGCATTCATTCATTTTCTGTTCTTCACTTCTCATCTTGTTATTTAATTGAAGATGAATTGAAGAATGAAGAATTCCATAAAATGTCATTTACTGTGTTATGTACAGCTACCACCTCCCTTAGTAGCAGTGTAGTAATACAGTTTTGTGAACAATGAACAGTATAGGAATATTTATTTATTCCTTTATTTATTTTTTTTCTGGTAGTCTGTTGTTTAAGATTTCTATTTTCAAGATTTCTGTGCTGGAATGTTATGACTAGAAGAAGAAGCACCAAAAAATAAACATTCATGGAATCACGTTAATACCTAAAGTTCTATAAACAAAGAAATAGTCAAGAGCCTGGCTGCCATGTGCCCTTCTGAGAGCACCTGGAGATTATGATGGACACCAGGTAGCATGAGCCAGCTGTGCTGTCATTGTGAATAAGACACTGAATGCGCTGTCACTGCATCTAGGCCCCATAGTTCAAGAAGGATGTTAAGAAACTGAAGAGGGTCCAGCAGAGTACTACTAGACGCTGTGAGGAGACCATGGGAGAGCTGTGGTTGTTTAGTTGAGTTAAGAGGAGGTTAAGGGCAGCCTAATAGCAACCTACATCTGTTTGAAAGGTAATTAACAAAATGACAGATTTTTCCTCATTATCAGTTAAATCCCCTGAATATCTTTCCTGCAAAATCACATGAGAGTTGTAAATCATAGCACAGGAAGATCTGTTAGACTTTTCATATATCAAAGGACTTGTTCCTGTTCCCTGATCTGGTAAACCATCCTCCAGAGAAACTGAAATTGGAAGCATAGTAGCTTCTGTAGAATTTTTCATCTTCTACTTGTTTCCATGGAAGGATGCTTTTACAGCCCCGATGCCTGCTTTGCTAGTGATTCTAATGCAGATGTTAGAATATTTGAAGGACAGTGTCTTCTCTTCATTCTGTATGGTGAATAGTTAATGAGAAGACACAAGGAAATTTAAAGGCATAACCATGAACTGTAGATAACTGACACAACCTATGAAAAATTTCTTTGAATTAGTAGCAAATTTCAACTCTATTCTAAAATCCTTACATTATCCAATTTCCCATAGATATGACTTGTAAATGTTCCAAACCAAATTTGAAAACTTCACTTGTCTCTAGAAAGATGGAGGGCTTAAAATCACACAGTGATTTAAACGATAGGGTGCTTTTTAAGAATTTAAAGACTGCTACTCTAATCACATTGTTATATATATACACATATATATTTATATGTCTTTAATTGTTACTTTCTAGTCTACCAACTCAATGAATGTTTTGCAGACTGAAATGCTTTTGTGGCACCATGTTTTAAAGTAAGATTTCAATAAATGTATTATGAAGTATCAGGAAGAAATTAATTGAGCTAAAGTCTCAGAAATTTGTCATTCCTTCTTTCTGCTACTGGAAGTTAATAGGAGCTTTACCATTATTTTGTATGGGAGATGACCATCACATCAAAGTGTGATACCAGTGGTACTGGAACATAGGTTCATCAATGAGGGGAAGTGATGAGAGATTAAATGGGAAAGACTGGACAAAAACAATTAAAAGGTTGTATTGAAACAATTTCTTGCAGGCTCTTTCTTTCTGTTAAACTCAAGATTAGCACAGTCATGAAACTGACAAATTATATTCACTGGTGTGGTGGGTTGACCTTGGCTGGATGCCAGGTGCCCACCCAGCTGCTCTATCCCTTCCCAGAGGGACAGGGGAGAGAGTTAGGTAGGAAAACAACTCGTGAGTTGGAATAAAGCAGTTTATTTAAAGCAAAAAGCAAAGTGGAAGCTTGTGAGTGCACAAGTGAAGAGAAGTGAAAGCTAGCAGGGTTTATTCTCTACTTTCCATGAGCACTGATGGTCAGTCACTGCTTAGAAGCAGGGCTGCAGCACACGTGAGGTTTCTCAGCAGGCAGCCATTAGACAATGAATGCCCTCCTGCTCCTTCCCTCAGCTTTTATTTCTGAACTGACATCATACGCTATGGAATATTCCTTTGGTCAGTTTGGGTCAGCTGGTCTACTTGGGTCCCCTACCAGGATCTTGCCCTCAACTCAGGAAGGAATGTTACAGTGCTGATGCTGTGCTCAGCAGCAGCCAAAACACTGGTGTGCTATCAACACCCTTCTAGCTGCCAATGTAAAGCACAGCACTGTGAGGGCTACTATGGGGAAATGAACTCCAGCTCAGCCAGACCCAACACAACTGGTTTAGCCAGGATAAAGAGCACTGTATTGTCATCATAGGCACAATTTGTAATGTAAGTACCAGCATCAGACATGCTTCTTTTAGAGTAAACACAATTCTCTGAAGTGAATGCAAGTCCACAAGAGCAAAATGATTACAAATGGAGCCAGGAGGATAATCAAAGTATTGGAAAGCATGGCTTATAGTCAAAGACTGAAAATCTATCTTTTTAGAGTATCAAATAAAAGCTTATGGAGAGATTTGATCACAGTAAATCTTAAGGGACTGAAAAATTTCATAACAGAAATGGAACAAAAGACAAATACCAGGAGTTCCAGATAGAAAAATTTAAACCAGAAATATGTTAAACATTTTAAGTAGTAAAAGTTAAAAGCCATTGGAACAGAGTACTAGGAGTATGGTGAGTTCTCCATCTCTTAAAATGTTTTGCTTTTAGATATCACCCTATAGTAAACAGTAATTAATTCAGGGAGAAGCAGGAAGGAAGGTGAGCTACACGATCTGTGTATTTTCTGGGTGAATAATCTGGTTTACTATATAATTTGAATCAGTGTGTTAAAATCACTGGATATAACACAGATGTAAAGAAATGTTTCAATGACATTTAAATGTGAATATGACATAGAATTGTTTTCTCAATAGGAAAAAATATTATCTGATGGCTTCTCTCTCTAATTAGGATACTATGTGAGTTATTGGTTGTTAGCCTTAAACAAAATTTTATCACACTACCTTTTATATGTTGGACATTTGAACATATTTTCAAAATTCTCCTTTTCTGAAAAACTGTACATACAGCTCAATTAAAACTGCAGGAATGTGAAGTATTTTTTAAAGTTCTATAACTTGAAAGCTTAAAGAGAGCTTAAGAAAAGTAGTTTCAGAAATTCTCCTCCAACAGTGTATATGCACTAAATTAAATATGCAATTTTTATTTAAATTCTTGTAACAAAAGTGCTCTTACAAGTTTTCCAGATAAAACAGCTGATTCAAAAATGTAAAGTTCAAAAGATTTTTTCCTACAGGGATTCTTTTTCTGCAGTTCAGATCTTTCAGAAAAAGCTTAGTGCAGCTCTGCATTCAAGATCACTTCTTACATCAGTTCAAAAGAACACAGAGTAGACTTTACAATATATGTTTAGATTGCCTGACATGTTATTATTTTTTTTTTCATTTTCTCACATTGCTTTTTTAATGAAAACTTATTACTGAAGCTGACAAGAATGATGAATTTATCCCTCTCAGAAAACGTTAAACAGCTAAGTTTAAAGAGGACAGGAAAAATCTTAGAAGGCTGTAAATTGTATTAAACTTTAAGATTTTTAAAAATATATGATAAAATTTGAAAGAAAAATAGTATTTTGAAAAAATGAGATTTTCTTTTATTACTCTACAGTGGAACAAAATATCCTTTTGATGTAGGATGTGTCTTTGCTTTCTTCATTTCATATAAGATGAACTCCTGGAGAGTTGGGGTTGAGGCAGGATGAGTCTTCTGCCCATTTTGCAGAAGACTGATCATGTTTTGATTCTTTTTTTTTTTTTTTTTTTTATAATACTGTTAATAAACTAAGATAAGGATATCTTCTTAATTTCCTTTTCTTTAAGGAGGCAGAAATGGGAGGACTTAAACTCAAAGATGGACCAAGTATAGCCTATTTGCAAAACTTGGTTTAGAAGAAAGAAAATATGCGTTTTGTTGTATAAGAATCAGAAATTAAACAGAGAAATACAACAGGGTTTTTTTGACTACTCAACAGTTACTTTATTTGCTTTCTTTTCAGTTCTCCATTTGCCTGTTCAATTTTTTTCTTGCAATTTAACGGGTACAATTTTTAGAATCCCATATAAAGTAATATCTTTTCCACATAACACAGATCAAATATCAAATTGTGTCTGGCTACAGTAGCAATAATGATAATCGGTAAGAATAATTTGCACCTGCCTATCTTGAAGGATAGGTTGTCTTGTTCCCTGTTTTGAAAGGTTAACTATCTGGCCCTAATTTTATCAGGAATAATCTAAGTGGTTATATTTTCTTTTAAGGATTTATGTAAAGTAATATTTGCTGTTCTTTTCAGATTTCACACTATTTTCCAGTTGCTAGATTTTAAATAATAATAAGTATTGAGGGGCTGTTGAATAGAGAAAGTTTAAATGCATATTTTTTTAAGACAAACTATGAAGGGAAAAAGTGATTTTCTTGAAAAGTTCTTGAAAATTCACAGCCTACGCTCTTAGCCTGCTAATATCCAAGTGTCAGAAATTGCATACAATTGATGTTCAAACAAGGAATGGTAACAATTCTCACATGACAGGCTTTAGGATATATTCATTTTGTATAAGAATTTATTCTGTTATTTGAGTTTTCTATGATATGATCCCTTCAGATGGAGGTTTCTAAATGTCAGAGCAGTGGCTCTTAACAAGTTTTCCACTCAGACTAATGACTCAAGGTTTAACACAAAATATGTTTAAAGGGGTGATGCCGCCTGCAAGAATGTGTCAAAACTCTTTTCAACTCTGATTCTGTGATACTGTGATGCTCCATCCCAGGTGGACATGAGAAGTGATTCTTTTATTTCTCTTTGCAGTTTGTCTGACAACTCTAAGGTTCAAACAAGACCATCACTGTGAACTTTGCATCTTTTCTCTGTTCTTCTTGAGATTTCCCTCTGTTAGTCAAAATCTTTTTTGAACTTTTATGTCCAAGATAAGAAAAGTACCATCCTGGCCAGGACTTCAGTTTGAAAGATCCACTTAATTTGCTTTGCATTTACACTGTTTATACACACTGGTGTTATTTGCTTTCCCTTGGCAGTGCTGCATCCATGGTTCAGTTCACCCTTTGATCTGCTAAAAATTGTATATCCTCATACAATTACCCCTGAGGGTAATTTTGACCCTTCCTAGGAAAGACAACTGATTACTTCTACATGTCAAACGTCAAATTTCTACATGAAAAAATACATTTCTGGATTTGTGCTCTATATTTTCAAGGATTATTCCTACAATTTTATGATCACACTGAATCCCAGCACTATACTCAAATATGCCTGCAGTCACTCCCACTGGTGAAGCCTGTGAAAGCAGGGTCTGAGTTCTATAATACCACTAGTGGTAATGTTCTTTGAATAGCTTCTATCCAGATCTTAGTGAAATCCTACTTAGAACATTCTTTTAAGCTGACCATGAACTTCAGAACTTGCTTTTATCCATCTACACGCTCATCTTGTGGCAGATTCAATCAGTCATGCAAGATGTTAGGAGTCTTAGTGAAGTCAATATATATGTCTCAAAACTAAAACAGATGACATTTGATTATAATAAATGACTGGTGGTTCTTAATATTTCCTTGTTATCTTCTAGGTAGGCAGAACTAATGTGTTTGATTAAATATTTGTTTAGGAATTAAAGTTAAGCTAATCTATAATTCATCAGTTTTCCCTTTTAAAAAGTTCTGTCCCCATGAGTATCTTCTTAAAGATAATTGTTAATAGACATAAGGCAGCCTGAGAGAATCCTCTAAGTATACTAGGGTGATTAAGTATCTATTAGTTATGCTGAACCGTGGTCTGTTATCCTTTTTCTGTAAGTTTTACCTACAGAGTTAGCACAGTCTGCTTTATAATAAGTGTAGGAATAGTCCAACTATAAAATACAGTGTATCAAAATCTAATTTATTGTCCTCAAAAAACCCTCTGTGCTGCTGTGGTTGTAGTACCAACCCAACAGCAGTCTTACACCTGACTTATGGTTCTGATCTTCCTAGGCACTGATGCAAAATAATCCTGATTCAATAAAAGTATTCCCATGGCTGTCACAGGGACCTTTCATCTAAAACTTGAAACCCACAATGGGAAAAACAAAGGCTGATGGCTTTCATCTAATTCTCCTTACCTTCAAAGTTAACATCATGCCAGTGGGCTTTTGCTCTGTTGAACGGTCAGGAAACAGTAATTTAAGTCTCATCTTTTTACTCACATTAACTGAAAACCTTACTTATCATTAGCCAATTCTTCTCATTGAAAACGATTAAGAGTTAGCTAATGAAGTATCATCCTTGCTGATGCTCAGTGATGGTACTATTAGTTGATCTACTGCCTTAAAATTATCTCAAGTGCTAAGAGACTGACAATAGATCAAGGTGCAGTGGGGGGGAAAACAAGCTAAGAAGAAAGAAGTTTGTTCTTAAATTTGATACTTCAACAATAATTGTTTTAACTGAATCTTTCAGAAAGATTACATTTATCAAATTTGTAGCACTGCAAAATCACATGGTGGCTTGAATGGCTGCCTCTGACACGGCCTTTGACCTCTTCCCAAGGATGTTTCAGTCAGATCGGGACTTTCTATCATAAAATTACTCTATTACCTACAAACAGTGGGATGGTCACTTGTTAAGCTGTAGTTCAGCATAGCTGTTTACATCTGCACTGCCCAAAATGCAAGGATTCACCCCCTTTTCTGCCATGTCCCTCAGAGCTCCTGGGAGTATGGGAAGCCTCAGGGAGTGGGAGAGCCTGTTTGCTCAATAAACAATCATTGAAAGTGTTGGACACAATCATTATTGGGCCATGTCAGCTTAAAAACCATATTTATTCCTCACCTGAATTTCTTACGGTAATTACACATGATAAAAATATTTCTAGAATAATTTTCATAGGTAAAGTGGGGGAAAAAAAACAAACGTCAAAAACTAAGCTCTCTCTGTTTCATAGTAAGTGAAGCACAAAGTCTGGTTGATAAAGCATGACTTGTTTTTGGACCAATTATGTAATGTGATCTTCCACTTCTGTATTTCACAATCTTCACTTTTCTGAATGAGTGTCCCTCTCCACTGCTATTATGTGACAATATCTTAAAATCCCAAATAACTAATAGGAAAGATGACTACTTGAAGTAACTTTTAATTCCCTTTTGGCACCACCCTGAAATCTGCACCATGAAAATAATTGAACTGCCAGTGATTAATCTTTAGTTAATTTTACTGCAGATGAGATTTTATAAAAGATGGACCAACCCTTATAAACTTTACAGACAAAAAAGAAGTAATAAGTAAATGTCAGGACTGCTGTGAAGAAAAGTCAAACCTATTGTTTACTTTATATCTTTTGGTTTATTTGCTAGTATTTTCTGCATTCTTTCCATCAACTCTATCTTGTATTATAATTTTGAAGTTATTTTCACAAGAAACTGAAATAAATGTAAAAAAATATGTATATCTGCAAAACCATCCAGTAATAGTAGAGAAACTCTATAAGAATGTAACATGTTTGAATTTATTGTCAACTTTTTTTCAGTGACTAACTTTCAAACTATCAACATTTATTTTAAAACACATCTCTTTTAAATTTAGAAATCCAAGTTACCTATAATCTATGATACTTTTTAATGAAATCTATAGCATTAATATTGGTCCTGTTGGAATGAGCTTAGAGGCATAAATATTTCTTTTTTAAATGCTGCAGAAATTATGTGAAAGTGTGTTCTAAAGTAACAGGAAATTAAAATATTTCCACTCAGTAAATACTTGTTAATTTTTTAAATACTGAAATGATATGTACTGTGGGTTTGCACTACCGTCTAGTAAGACTTTACTTATTTATATAAACTGAAGAAAATTTCATCTCATGCTTTATAGAATCATAGAATGCTTTTAGTTTGGAAGGGACCTTGAAATATCATCTCATTCAACTTGCAATGAGCAGGGACATCTTCAACTAGATCAGGCTGCTCAGAGCCTCTTCCAACCTGATCTTGAATGTTTCCAGGGAGGAGCAAGGACAGTGGGAGAAGGTACCTCACTAGTCCTGCCTGGGTGAGGCAGGAAAGCAGTGGTAGCTAAACATGCTTGACACTCTGCTGAGTAACATAAATATTCTAAGTTTATGCTCCACCACAACTGAGTTTGGGGGGCATCACAGAGGTATTCAGAAATCCTGGCTTCTGCTATCTGTCTCTACTTACAGAGATTCTTGAAGGTCTTGAATGTCATACTTATACAGAAAAATCTCTCCTAGTGTCAAAGTTGGATAAATCAGCTAACAGTCTTTGTTCTGGACTTGGTACAACATTCAAGGCCATAAGAAAAAACATGAAATAGATTTTACTCTTTAACTCTTGTGATCTTAAAGACAGATAGGCTTAAAAAATTAGTTTTTCTGGTGTTCAACTCAAAAGCGTAATGGATTTTATATTTGGGATCATAGTCACAAACTTATAGAATTATAATAGTGTAGTATATCCTTTAGATGTATTTTAGTACAGTCAAATTGTACATTGCATCAAATAACACAAGAATTGTATTAGTTTAGTTAAATGAATTGTCTAATCACATTTGATGCTCTGACCATGATGTGAATAGTTTCAATTTACTGTAAAGGAGTGAATCTTACTGTAATATAAATTAATAGGTATGAAAAAGAGGGAAATAATTTTTTTTTATTTTATTTTTCACTGAGAACTTTCAAATCTGCACCTTATAGAAAGCAACACGAAGTATGAAGGGAAGTAAAATTATTGAGTTGTATATAATTGACATGTTTGAATATCATTCACTCTGCTGTCTAACGGGAAAAAAAAATCAGTTGCTTTCCTTAAAAGAAGCATCTTTGAAGAACACAGGGTCTGCACAGCTCAGTAGTTTGCAAGTCCATCTGACAGAATATGCTGAGAGCTGCAGCTCCAGTCCCTGATTTGAATTGCCAAATACTTAATGTTTCCTATTGTGGTGACCCCATCATTTAACAAGCAGATACAAAACATCTCAGTTCCTTTATGTCCATTGCTTTGTGACATTTTAAGTCAGGTAAAACGTATGAAACAGGGGGACCTAAAGGAAAACGTTACTGTTCATATGCAGGCATCTAACAGGCAGACTGATTTCTCAGCAGGCCAGCATCCGCAGAAGGTAAATCAGTTTGATTTAATGCCCAGATAATAAGTGACCATGAAACAGGAATATTTTGATACAGAATGAGTGATAACTTTATGAAATCTATAAAAAAGTTAGGCTTTCTGCTTGGCTTCTGATTTCGTCTTGGTCCTATATCTATTTTATGGATTTTCTGTTCTGAGTGAATACATTATCTGTCTAAAGTTAAAACTGGCATTTTTGGCTAACCTTTTGACATGGATTCTCTTGTTCTTCTCTGCCAATGTTCCAAGGCTTAGCCACTAAAGACTCACTCCATACTAGCTCTAATGACATATGAGAAAAAAATTTGAAAATTCCAATTTATTTTCCAGGGCCATCTTGATGCGAAAACAATAAAAGTATCTCCATGAATATATTTGCAATATTGTCCTTTTCCACTGAGGTTTCTTGCCAAACATTAGGTGAGTGGCTTAGCTGTAAAGGTGACCCACATCTTTCAGTTTCATAAAATGTTCTGAGTTGGAAGGGACCCACAAGGATCACTGAGTCCAGCTCTTAAGTGAATGGCCCATCCAGGATTAAATCAACAACCTTGCTATTAGTAACACTGCACTCTAACCAACTGAGCTAATCTCAGTCTTTTTTTTTTTTTTTTTTTTTTTTTAATCAGCAGCTTGTAACAGGTAACAGCCTTAGCTGCAAATGCCATAAAGAATTGTGTGTCTGAAATCTAGCACTACCAAATTCAGGTGTACAATCTTTTTGCACACAAGTACTTGGAGAAGTGCAAACACTTTGTCATCTTTTATTAAGCCAATTCACTTTCAGATCTGGAGTGAGATTTCAGGAGTGTGGTGTTATCCATTCACTCCTTTGTCTGCCTCTGGAGATTCAGGCATGGTTATACCCCCGCTGTTGCCTGTTAAATCATACATGAACTGTGAGCAGTTCAAGTAATGACTCTCATCTAGATTTCACACATTAAAAAGACTCCTCAGACTTCAAGATCCATGAGCAAACAATTTTTTTCCCCTGTCTGTACAGTGACTGGAGATAAAAGACTCAGGGATACATCCATGCTGGAGGTAAATGGTAATAGTTTGTTTTTTCCCTTGTATCTCAGGAGGAAAAAAGAACAGTGCAGACAGATACGACTCACAGTTTAACCTTGAAAAACTCAAGTTGCTGTGTTTGGAATGCACAAAAAAACCCAAGAAAACCCACAAAATAAACCTTCTGTTGATCACCCAATGAATGTTGAATGTGTAAAGCTCTATCAGTTTCAGAACTTGCACTACATTACTCTCACCCTGTATGTACTCACTTTGACTGGGAGTAGATCAGCCCAGGTGTACTAAGGTGCTGCAGGAGAGAGCCTGCACCTCACTGGCAAAGTAGCAGTAAATAACAGAAGCCACCCAAGAAAGGGAAACTTTATTTTCATTTTTTTTTTCAATCTAGATTTATACAGCAAACACACTGAAAAATTTTGAAAACACATACATTGTTTTGGTGATCTTTTAACTGAAATTGAGATAGTAGTTATAGAGGATGCAGGATTGAAAACACAGGCATAGATGCTGTCTGGAGAAAAAGCAGTCTTTCCGTTGCTACAGGTCTTTTCAAGTTAGCTGGTGCTAAGTTAAGATTTTTTAATTCTCACCTCATAAGGTAAATGGTTTATTCAGCTGATTATCTTTATGATCTTTTTCTGAATACATTCAGGTTTGGATTTATACCTGTTAAGTAGAATCCACTGCCACTGTCCACAGAATCCCAGATGAGAAATCACTACTATGGTACTGGTAGTTCAGTAGGCATCCTTGCAATGGCTTAAGATACAATACTTTTTTTTTTTTTTTTCCCAGACACATCCAATTACTGTCTCAAATAGTGTTACAAGGGCTTCATATGTAAATATGAATATTCCTCCCCTTCGTCAATTGATGAGAATCTTTCACATTTTTGTATGTTTCCTATATCTAGAACATGAAGAAACTAGCTTACACATTTCAGAGAGAAAAGTGTGGGTTTTAGAATGGAAAGATAAATAATAAGCAGTATAAATAATTTACCCTTAAGAGTATAATTTCTCTATTTATAAGGAAAATAAATCAGGATCTAGTTCTGTGTATTCTATGGAATTTCTATAATTTTATAGAAATGTTACTGAAACTAAAACTGAAATCAGAGTTTTATTTACATGAAACATGCTCAGAGATTAAAAATACACAGTATACAAAATTTCTTATAAGAATTTGCTTCTATATTTCTGTCTGTACTTCCAGTAATTTAGAGACTCATTTACTGTAATTACTTCTTTACAAAAATGTGTGATTTTTTTTTCAGCTGTTTACACAGTGGCCCAATGCTCTCATTTTGGAATGTATTTATTCATTCTTCTTTGAACAATTAGGATATCTCATCAAAATGTTCCTTATCTCTTTTTTAATTTGTTAAAATTTCTCATCAATCTTCACAGCTTGTAAAGCAGGAAATAGTGTCCATCGTTAAGGCAAAACGCAGAACATTCTTTTGAAAGAAGAAATGATTAAACAGACTTAGTTAAAAAAAGTAGTGGCACTAACCGACAATTTCAAGATCAAGTGACTAAGACATCTGGTTTTAATCTTTAGGGATCCACCACCTGCATTTGCTACACAATTAAAAACCTCATAAATAGCCACTGTGTGAAGAAGAGCTTTTCAATTTGATAATTCATAGATAATACTCTATAAGTGAGTGGATCTTGTTTTAATTCTACAGGCTATACATATTCATAAACACGCAAATTCACACAAATGAGTAAAAATGTGTAAAAAGAAAAACAATCTTTAATTGGGTAATGAGTAACAGAATTACATACTAATTGGGTGTATTACAGAAGTGTGTTCACACTGCTGTACTGTACTTAAAGACCTTGCCAATGATTCCAGCAGAAGCCCACTAATTTAAGATCTTGCTAATTTGTGATTGTATAGCTACAGAGAATATAGTAGCTCGGATTTGAAAATTACCATTTGTTGTAATTAGACTGTAATGAAGTCTAATTGCTTCAGATATTTTGTGCATTTTGTTAAAAGAAGAGAGATGATTATCACACTCGACTAAGTTGAAAAAGGGGATATTTACAAAAAAGAAAAGCATAGTTGGCTGATATTTTAAAAAAGGTTTCCTTTTACTGTTTCAGCAGACAATTGACTCACAATTGGAGTTCTGCTGCTTTTCCAATTATACTTCTGTGTTTGATTTTTCAGTAAAATGGAAAGTAATGGAAGTAAGTATGGTTTCACCAACATATATACATGGATTTTGGACATTATCTCTCATACGCTTGTGTTTTTTTCTTGGGCCACCAATACCTTAGCTGCATATTTTTGAGGGTGCTATTAATACTAGATATTCCCAAAAAGAATAACAGCCTGATTCCTGGAAGAATTCACTCTTCAGTTTTCATCCTATGCATATCCACAGTTTTTCCACCTACCAATAATCCTTACAGAGGAACTGCAGCATCAAAGAGAACACAGTGTTTGGATTTGTCTGGTTAGATGTAGATGATAGACATATAGATGCTTTTAAAGGTATAAACGTTTTTTGGACTTAAAAATTGGGAAAGAAAAATGTCAGAAATAAAAATATTTTTCAGAATAGACAAAATTTGATACCTAATTGTTTCTGTCTTTAGAGATATGCTGAATTATACAAGCAGAGTTGTGAGAGACAGTAAATAAAAGATTATTATTCAGAAGACAACCTGTGAAAAAGTAGATTCAAAGCATGACTGAGTTTTTGAGGACAGCTTGATTTACTGGAAAACCTGCATGGCAGATGAAAAGAGCTGAGGGCCATATATAGCTGTATAACATTCTTCCAAATAGGCCTACAAACATCTCAAAAAACAGTTTAGATAGCTCAGATATAACCAATGAGGTAACCTGTGGAAAATATGTACATCATTTACCTTTGGCATCTACATTTAAGAATAAATAAAGGATTCTGGCCAGTATATCTTCAGAAAATTATGTCTTACTGTCAGATTTCAAGCATCACTGTAATGTCCAAATTAAAGTATATGGCTTCCCACATTTCCTCTTTCTGCAGTGGGTGAGTTCTGCCCTCAGTGCTCAAAGGATATCACAGCTGGGATGTTACAGTGTCAACTTGTCACTAATGTGGGAATAAATGCTCAACATTCATCACCTATTTAAGTAGAAAATTATCACTGTGAGTTAGTGCCTGTGTCTGTTCCTGGAAATCTGTATAATCTGCCAGCAATTCTTAAGGCAAAATTCCCAGGTTTTGATCACCTAAAAAAAAAAAAAAATGCAAAAAACCCTCAACCCTGAAACCCTTTGTCTATTTTTTTCCCTATTGCTAACAACATCTGTGGGTGTATAAGAACTGTAAATCAATATTCTAAAGTAACATGGTTCAGTGTTTTCATGACTTTTCTGAAATAACAGTGATATAATTTAAAGTGTCACCATTAATCCACATTAAGCAGCTCGGCACCCTTTCCATTCTTAACTACACGAGAGCAGACCAAAAGTCCATCAGTCTGGCACCTTGCCATCATGAGCAACCCCTAACAATGGCTTCAAAGGATGGTGTGAAATCCTCAGAGTGAACCTTACTCCATAGACTGTGTCATGAAGAGGATGAGAAGTCCAGAAATTTCTCAGTCTATGTGGCAACTATTTTATTTCCCAAATCTCTCAGTTAAAGCAATTATAATATTAAAAGTTTTCTGATTTTACTGTACTTATTTTTATATATACCTCTAAAATAACAATAACTGTAATGTTTAAAAATGATTACTGTAAGAGAGCACCTTCACACTTCAGCAAATGTAACATCCATTCAGATAGAATTACTACTGGATCTTGTTTTACGTATTTCATAGAGGGCAATTCAAGGATTTCACAGTCCCTGAAAACTACATTACTGACAAACAGCATACAATATTTCAATACAAAAAATACTCCACACCATCACAGATCCAGCAATCACTCAAAGACAGCCAGCATTTATTGTTTTTCACCTTTACATTTTCCAAAGGAACACTCAAGGGTTAAAAACAAAATTTTAAAAAAATTAAATTGCTTTGGAGCTAAGCACTTGTATGCCAAGTCTCAGCATGGAAGGAATTTTAGCTGCTGAGCAACCTCATACAATAGTGCTTTAGAATAGAAATGCCAAAGAACAGACCCTTAACTACAGTATTGTAGCTCTGGTATGGGTGCCACTGTGATGAAAGTACTCAGATATAAAAGTGTCTGCCATGAAAATAAAGACAGAGAGACGGCTTTGTAGGTGGAACTTGTGTTCTTTTATGTAAAGACTGACCCAGGCAGTCAGAAGGGGAGAGTAAGAGGGCAAGGACCACATTTATGTGGGCACGTAACCGCCTGAGTGGGGAGTCAGGGAAAGAGTGTTGTGCAAAAAGGGAATTATTCTAGCATCATTTCCCACACCTGTGGTAACATTAATGATTTTTCACAGCTTTTCTGTTTGTTTGGTTGGTCTGTTGGTTTCTTGGTTTTGTTTTGTGTTTTCACCCAAAGATCTGAATAAGGTTATCTGCATTGTTTTAAAACTTCTTAGGCTTCATGCAAAATGTTCAGCGTGGTACTTTTAGAAATAGTATAGGTCTTAGCCTAGTAAGAAGACTGAAAAGCATGATGCTTTAATAAAGAAAATCCTTTGTCCTTGAGCAGTGCAGATGATGTCACATCAGCCTCATGAATGTATGTAGAATTACCTACTTAAAAAAACTTATGTGGAAATACTTGTGGCTCTCATGGAAAAAGGAGGTTTTAAGAAGATTACAGACCTAATGAAGTGAAACTTCAGATGTTAGATATAACAGTGACTTTGAAGAAGAAGAGTTTAGGACTAGCTGAACCATTTACCACTTATTTTCCAATTTTTTTTAGATGAGACTTGTTCAATTAAAAAGTATAGTTTTAAAGGGAAATAAACAGCAACCACAGAAGTTCTGCTCTTCTCTATTTAGCAGACTAATGATGGAGGCATTTGAACTATTAACAAATATTTCAAATTTACATATTCTGGTTTACTTACAAAATCTTTTTTTCTTCTTTTTTCTTTTTTTTTAATTTTATATTATTTTATTTTATTTTATTTTTTAATCTTGTAGAAGATAAACTAACTATACTAGTAAAGCACTAGTGGTATTCCTTGTGAAGCCTCTGTTAGGATATTGGGGAAAAAAAAGAAATTGGGCTACTGAAATCTGCTGGATTTCTATTTTTCGTTTTGTTTATTTGTTTGTTTTAAGGTGGAAGAGAACAAAAATTCATACTAAGAACTGAAGAAGTTTAAAAAATTTCTTCATACCAATTGCTGAATATTTCTTTTTGTTGTTGTTGCTAATACTTTAGGCAAGAAGTTAATCAATCCACATAGACTAAAATCTAGATCACCTTTTATCTTTGAGAAAGTCTTTTGCCTCCTGGTTCTCATCTTGCAAAGGTTATGTGATTTTAATTCATGTTCTGATACTGTTTTAGAACTAAGAGGTATTTAAGTTCATCCAGAGCATCAAAACCTAAACCAACAGGGTGGCTTCTAGCAGGAAATATCCATATATTAACCACTTTAATTTTTACTGGGTGGAGTCTGTATTTTGCCACTTGAGGGCATCCCGTCATAATGTTCCATTACAGACAAGCACACCTAAATTTCCACAAAAATAATGGATTTCTGCCCAAACAGTGGTATTTACCAAAAGTGTTGATGAAGCATTTGAAATGACAATTTGTCATATTAAATAGGCATTTCCAAGACCACAGATTTTTGTTTCAGGTTGTGTTTCAGGAGATGCTAAGTCAACAAAGAAGGATAAATAGCACAGATGAAAGCAGATGGAATTTGCTTGGCAAACATCAACGCAGACTCCACAGTTGTGTAGAAGATTTGGCAAAATGTGGTTATGACACTTAGACAGTCCTACCTGTGCATGAATGTGCAGACAGCAAATGGATTTGCTAAATCATGTGTATTTTAGCTTTCAGTGGTGAGAGTGATGGCCAGGGTTTCAAACTGGAAAATACACCAGGCTGAAATAATACAATTAAAGAAACTACTTCAGTTAGTTGGGATCCTCTGTGCACTTGTAAGTGTAGATGTATGGCAATTACATTAATAAGCCAACTCTTAGATGCTTGAAATATTTGTGACCACAGTTTTTAAGAAATTCTGCGGTGTCTATCGCAACAATCAGATTACATTATCTATTGTTCCACTAGTCAGTGATATTATAATTGCATTATTGTACAGATTTCTACTAAAAACATCACTGTAAATTTTTTGCTCGTTTCTTTCTTCAATTTTTGGTCACTTACATATACAAAAAAATCCTTTTTAGCATCCAAGGTTATGTATAAAACTTTCAGTTTTTTATACCTTTATTATATTTGACTTTGATGCTATCATAACATGTTTCCTTTGTACTGGGCTGGAAGTTTTGAAAATTAAGGGCACACAAGTTGCATTCACTAGGGTCTGATAATAGACCCTAGCCATGAATTTACTAGCCTTGGTGGTAAAGTAACGGAACATGCCACTCTTATTTTTCTTCTCTACCATAGCTTCCTCCACACTAAATAAGGAGCACTGATTATGAGCTGTGTCAATGTAAGATTTCCTCTTTCCATAATTGGCCCTCAGCCTTTTTTCTCTCCCACCTTATAACTTTTTTCCACCTAGTTCAGAAACCAAATGCTGTCCCTTTATTAACCTGCCATTTAATCAGCCCTTCTCACTAAGCCCATAAACACAACCCTCACAATAAAACTTTATGTGCAAGAAATGTGCTTCTATTTAACAGTCAGTTTAACCTCTCCTGCCTTTCATTTTTTTTCCCCCCTTCAAACGATAGTCACATGGGGAATGAGACTCATTCACACTCTTTTCCACATGTTCCTTTCATTTCCAATCACAGTGTTCAACTGACTGAAGTCCTCCCAAGGAGGATTTCAGACTGCTGTTTTATTCTGCATCCTCCAAATCACCCAACTACTTCCTAGTCTCCCCACTAAAACCCTATCCCACAGCTGTAGATTGGCTGCTTGCTTTTGCTGTGCTATTCCACATTTCTTATGTTCCTATAGAAAAAGGCTTTGGGAGACCTGCCACCTTCAGCTTTCCATGCAAGTGAAGCCACCACACTATTGCCACTGCAGGTGTGAGGATAAGCCATTGCCAAGTTCCCATCTTCTACTGTGAAGTACCTCTGTCCTCCACTCTCTGCTGAGATGTGGAAGTGCGCTTCCAGCTCCACCACCCTACAGCAACCCATCATCAGCCAACTTCTTCTTGGTGTGATCCTGTCACTTGTCCTCACTAGAGAGCACAGGGCATAAATGAAGTTATAGAGTTTCAGGTTGGCACCTATCATTTAGATTAGGTCTTGCAATCCATTTCTTTAGCCTCTTGGCCCACAAGGTTGTCCACAAAGTCTAGGTCTTTCTTAAGGCAAGTATGTGCACAAAGACCTGTGGCATTTTCTGGTGAATTCTTGCACTTTTGAAACTGGTATCCTTAAAATTTCATTATAGCCAAAACAAGCTAACATGATCATTTATGAAGAACAGCTTCTTGATAGTGCAGCCACTGTAACATCGCCATCAGGAGGAGAAGGCTATGGAAAAATCTCAAGGAAGTCTTGAAGGCTGTTCATCCTCTTCTCACTGCCCTTTCCCAGGCATCTGTCACTGCTTACCATTGGAGAGATGAGTAGTGTGGCCTTAGACAGTTGCTTTGTATAAAAGAGAGATTTGAAAAAACCCACAAATTATACAGACATAAATTTCCTGATGAGCCAAGAGAAAAATAAACATCACTTTATCTGTTTCAGAACTTTTAAGCAACAAACCATTAGAAGTTAAAACCAAGAAGATGCTCTCTTGAATAAAATAAAACATTCTACCTTTACGTGCTCACCACATGTCCATGATTGAAGGATATGCTGTTAATGATAAAGAGATCTAGATCTAGCTTATGTACCTCTCTATGTCACTAAAGTCTAATCCATTATAAGGTTTGAATAAATGCATCCAAATACTTGTAAGGGATTAGGATCTCAGAGGAGAAGATTTATAAATGAAAATAAAGTAAAAAAAGATTAAGCATGACTTTTATAACAGCAAAAAGAAATCTGGAAATAATGAGTTAAAAGTTAACAATTATTTTTTACTTTAGAAAAAGTTTGTCCAACCCATTTAAAACTCATCTGACATATTGCATAAAAGATATTTTCTCAGGCATCTTAAAATATTTCATAATTGGAAAGAAAAAATTGACACTGAGGAATAAATTCTACTCCATTCAAGTAACAATCTGCTCATTCTCCATGAAATGAAATGAAATAAATGCCATGGCCTTTTAAGTGGCACAGGGGAGCTATTTATTATGAAAAGAGAAGTAGAAATAATTCTGGAATCCAGATAACACCTTTGACAATAAATACCTCAGTGTACATGAGCCCTCAGCATTCATTTTCACTTGAAAAATTCTCTCTCTCATGTTTATATATGCTCTATTTCTAAAAAATGTGTTTCTTTTCTTAAAAAAAATGTTTACACTGCTCTGACATTGGCATTATGTCTCCTGGAATTTGGGGTCACAACCATGAAGTCATGTGAGCCTATCATCAGGAACAAATACAGGAACACCTGTTTCCAGCCATGTAACCCTAAGGTCTTTAAGAACTGAGCAAATAATATAAAGTTATTTTAAATACTGTGAAGAAAAGAACCATGACTGTGGTTGTAAAATGATTGTATATGTGCTTAATTTCAAGTGCATAAGTAGTCCCACTACCTGTGGAATGGAAGTCACAGATGGAAGTAAATATGACTGTATTGACAGATTTGGAATGTGAGTGATGAAAACTTGCTGAGAAGATCATAAGATTAAACCCAGTTCTAATTGTCAGTTTATACTGCCACATGAATTTTCTCCAAATTTTTTTGTTTAGTGACAGTGTTTTCCTACACCCCATCTCCATTACTTGAAATTGGTACCCAGAAAGACTCTGTTTTGTGATGTACTGGCTCTTACCTTGTCAGTGGGATTGAAGTGTGAAAAGGTTACTACATGCTTGAGATCTCCTCCTGCAGAAATATGGATTCACCAGTGTACTCCAGAGAGGCCTTGAAGTGGTATATATTGGTTCAGGAACACAATGTACTTCAGTACAGCTGCCAAATATGATATAGCAATGGTCACTACCTATCTTTTCTCTCACTGCTGACTTATGACCTCCACAATGACCCAGAATTAAAGAAAAATAAAATGGCTACCCAATATCAAAGTGTTTGGTCTGTGCTGTTGGTCACAGCGTGCAGCATTATGGGTATGCTGTAAATCTCATGCAAAGATGGAAATATTATTCTATGCCGTGCTTGTATATGAGTGTTTACTGTCTCCACAGATTTTCTTACTTTTATGTTTATCTAAAAACCTAAAAAAGAGACAGATTTAAAAATGTATCTTTATTAGTCCATGGCTAGTTATTGATACAGCAGACTGGATATAACAGTCTATCTGTGAAAAACCAACTGTAACACATTTAATGGAGACATCTATATTTATAGAGAGAGATAGATATAGATAGATATCTGCGGGCAGAGACTGCCAAAAGAGGCAGAGGCTGGATCAGACTCCGACATTTAAATAATGACCCATATGAGGAATAGCCATAAGGATTTTAAGATAACTGAGAGAGGTCTGCAGACAAAATAGACTGATCCATTCCCATTATAAGAATGTGTGCTGTAGTTATGGTACAATACAAAAATAGAGTTAAGTACTAGAGTGATGTTGTTTTAATTTTTTCGTAGAGAGACTTTTCTAATATTTTGTTTTTTGAAAGTTATATATTAATTGTAGAGTTTAAAATGTCTTAAAAATGTAATTCACAGAGGCGAAGGGGGAATTGTTGCAGGTTTACCAACCACCCCCCTGGGGCTGAAAATAGTGTTTTTCAGATGAATTTCCGGAGAAAAGCCAATCAAAAGTTTTAGTAACGCCTCTGCCAATTACATATTTAAGGAAAAGAAGAGAAGGTTGTTGTGCAGATGAAATTAAAAGTCATGTAGGGGAAGGTGGCAGGTCCCAAGTGGGCAAGGGGGCCCCTCCTCCCCCGGCCCTGGGGCAGGGGCAGATGGGGCACTGAAGCCCCCCTGACTGAGACGTAACTGAGTGAAGAAAAAACTCTAAAGGAAGACTGCTTGGAGGAGAAATACTGCAGAAGGAATTCCAGGCAGAGAGATAGCGCAGTCTCCAAGGTCAAAGCCAGCAGCCAGAGCAGAGAGAAGAGTGAAGGCTGGGGGGGCTCCTTCTGCCCCCCCCCTCCCATCAGCAGGGAAAAGACTCAAAACTAAAAACCCCTGCCATCTGTGGAAGATTACTGAGTGAGGAGACCCTTTGCAGCTCATGAAGGAGCCCATACTGGAGCAGAAGAGTGTATGAAGAAGATGCAGCTCCACAGGAGGACTAAGACGAAACAGAGTCCTGCTGGAGACCTGTGGCCCATGGAGAGAGAGACCTATGCTGGAGCGAATTGGCTTGGGTAGGACCTTATGGTCCCAGTGAGGGATCCAGGCTGGTGCAGCTGAATTTGTGACCCTAAGGGACAGCAGAGAATGGAAGAACTGTGGCCTGAAGGAAAACTCACTCTAGAGAGGTCCATCAAGGACTCTCTCTCATGAGGAGGGACCCCACAGGAAACAGGGGTGGACTCAAAAGCCAACATCCCTTGTGACCCTGTGGTTAAGATTCATGGTAGGCAAGTGTCCCGTTGCATCCCTGGAAGATTACACAGGGCCCAGGTAACCCCCAGCCTCTGGTCTTAACCTAGGAGGGGGTAAGCCCGGCCCTGAGGTCGACATAAAAGAGAGAAAGACACTTCCAGCTGCAATGAATTGGAGCTGTCATCTTAAACATAACAGAAAAAGAACTTTCTATTGCTGCAAAATTTTTTAGAAGACCTGTAGCTCTGGAAATGGAAAAGAGACTGCTTTTCCTCCTGAACTGATACAACGGGGAGGGGTATTTCTGTAAATACATAACACTTTTGCCTAGTTAGAACTATTATATATATAGTTCTTTAGTTTTTATCTTACTGGTAATAAATCCTAATATTATTGTCCCCAGTCAGATCTCTTTTGTCTGCATAAACCTTGTCTGAACTTATAACAATTGTGTGGGGGGTGAGAGGAAATTGGCACAGAGCAAACCCATGACAATGTACGTATAAACTCCTAGTTCTATTTGCAATACAAAAAGAAAAAATACATCAAGACATTCCCTCTTTTTGTGTGATGATACCCAAGTACATAAGGATACACAATAAATTCTGAAGAGGGAATGTCCTATATGTTTAATTTTAAACTTTCCTTTGTTTTAAATGCTAATTTATCCCAACTCTGTTCATCACATTACTTGTTAAGAAATAAAAATATATGACTTAAAATATTTATTCTTAAAGTAATGACTGTAAAAAAAGGGGGCAAATTTACAGCCACCTTCTTTTCCTATATGAGCACTATCTGCTGCTTTCTAGCTTATGTTAATTATGAACTGATAGAGTACAGTGTGAAGTCAGTAGGAACCATTATATTGACATAAGATATTGATTAGTAGTATTCCTAAACTCACTAATTTCTTCTGGCAATACACACATATTGAGAAAAGTGAATTCCTATCCTCTGTTGAAAATTTCTGTTGGGCAGGACTACATGACTTGTGAAAACTGTAAGAGCAAGGGGCAGAACCCTCTTTTGCTATCTAGGTCTTATGGTCTCTGCAGATTTCAATAGAGAACAGAATTCAAATGACCCATGGTTTGTTCTCAGAAAAGGCCATTTAACTGCATGGTCATTGATCTTCTGGTCTTTTTTAACACAATACTTTCACTGTTATTAAATCATTTAGTGCAGTATAGTTTTTTATATCCTAAACAGGCATCTATTTTTTATGTTTGGATCCGTGTAACAACTAGCTAAAGATCTGTCACAGAGCTGGAAACATGAAGAGTACGTGCTTTGGGAACCCATACCAACAGGCTTCTGCTCTGGGATGCTCTTTCTCTAAGGGCAAAAGATCTCCTTGATGGCAGAGATCAAGCTCCGATTTCTCACCTTAAGACCAGAAGGGACCTGATGAGATGTATCTCAGAGTTGGAAGGGAATTGGAAGAGATGCCTTTGAGGTGACCTAATTGCAGCCTTCCAACACCTGAAGGGGGCCAACATTAACCATAGAGAGAGACTTTTTACAGGGGCATATCCTGATAGGACAAAGGGCAATGGTTTTAACCTGAAAGACAGTAGATTTAAACTAGATATTGGGAAGAATTTCTTTACTGTGAGGTTTGTGAGGCTCTGGAACAGCTTACCCAGAAAAGCCGTGGATGCCCCACCCCTGTTAGTGTTTAAGGTCAGGTTGGATGGAGCTTTGAGCAACCTGGTCTCCTAAAAGATGTACCTGCCAATGGCAAGGGAACTGGAGCTAGAGGAACTACAAGGTCCCTTCCAAAACAAACCATTCTTTGATTTCATAAATTTAGGATTCTATGACTTTTCTTTTGCAAATGTTAACACTGGTCTCAGTATGATTATTGGAATACAAGAATACAAGATAATTTGGAAGACTACATCCATGATTTTCATTACAGTATCCTGTAGTCTGTAATTCAGGCTTTGTTGTGCTCAGTATAATGAGCTATTAAATATAGAGAATAATTAGGGACTCAGATGTTTTTTAGACCTTTTCTACAGAAGTGAAATGGGTACACTGAATAGAACTGAAATACAATAAACACAAAACTAACTGCAAGAGGGCAAATGCAAAACTGATTAAAGAGAACTTTACGTAATATATGTCACCTGTACCACAAGATATTATTAAGGATAACAGTGTAACAGATTACAAGAAAAGACAAGGTGAGTGGATAAAAAAAAATTCAGTTGTATCAGAAAAGATTAAGAAATTTTATTAACACTTATAGATATTCTGTGAAAACACTTTGCGAAATGACTGTTTCATTCTTTCATACAAAAATCTGAAAGTCTTGGGTGATAGTTTGCTGTACAAGCCTTCTTTCATGCTGTCAGGTGGCTCTATATCTCCACTATGCTGAATGCTAGAAACTCAGAGGTTTTTCAGAAAATGAATGGTCCTGGTGTGACACATTTATTGTGAAAACTGCTGCTATAATTGTGAAAAAAAAAAAATCCCTATAAATAATATCTTCAGTAGTTACTTACCGATCAGGAAATTGATAGAGATACATAAAATGTAGTCATAAATGTAGCTGCAGTGCAAGTGCCACTGAAAAACAACCATACAAATTAGTTTAATTTGCCAAATAATGCTTTCTGAGAGCATCTTAAGTTAGATTTGTGTTGAGAGGAGGCTGATCATTCACTTGGAATGAAAATTAGTTTGGGAATGAAAAGTGAATCAGCTGTTGTCTACTTTTACATCAATAAATCAGAGCATGTTTCATTTCACCAGCTTAACTGTTTGTAAAATAAAGATAATTGCAGGCTAAAAGAGAAATTACAGTGGAGTTTGTTTTCCAGTTTTTGTCTTGGAGATTTCAGTAATACTAATTTCTTTACACTCGGTGTTCTTTGTTCTTTCTGCAGTTCAGAGGTGAGAGAGACCTTTGCAAAGCATAGTGATTCTTTGAATTTCAGATACATTTGAATTTGATATATGATGCACCTCAGCTCTCCTCTGCTACTGGACTCAGTGACACAACTTTTACCATTCCCACACATTTTGACCATTGTGTTTCAAACAACTGTCTTCAGTCATACTCTATTTCCATATGTTTAAGCTCCTCAGGGCAACCGCAATATCCATCTATTTGTTTGCAAGATACATGGTCCTGTCTAAAGCCCTGGCATTGTTATAATGTGCATAAAAAATTACCAGAACTTCCATCCCCACATTTTCATTTCTCCTTGATACTGTCTCTCTTTTCCCATTTAACCTCACTTCTGTTTTCAATCCAGAGTTTCTCCTCCTAAGCTGGCCTATGCTACAGGAACATGACTCTGGTTCTCCTGCTTGCTTAGCCCCACACTCAGCATCCCATGACAGCTCCCACAGGATCAAGTCTTTTCCCTGATTGTAGCTTGAATTCACACTTTCTCATTCCCTCTGACTCATTGCTTTTAGTAAAAACAGGATTTTTTTTTTATTCTGTACTAACCACAGTTATGGAAATTATTAGTATAATGTTAGTCTGATAAAAGGAGTACATGCAAAAGAATTTTAAAGGACCTGAAGTGAATTCTAGATTTGGATTCACAAAGTCAGACTCATTTTGTGGTTTCTTTTTAACACTTTGAGAAGTTTGACTCTTATAAACTGTACTGATTTTCCAGTAATAAATCTCCAGTGGGAGCAAGCATTTTAAACTTTAGCTTTTAAGGTAAAACCTAAGGTGTAATATTATGAAGTATAATGTGCTTTTAAGTTATATATTTCTTATTTATTAAAATGAATAAAGTGTATGCTGGCTGTGATATAATATTTTCAGAAATTGGTCTTTGATTTTAAGATTGCACAAAATAGAAGTAATACCATAATTTAAGTTTTATATTTTAGCTGTCACAGGTAATCTATGATATTTTTCTGAACTATATGCCACAAAAAGTAGTGAAGTATAAAATTTACTTGAGACAAATTTCTCATCAATCACATAAAATAAAAGCCTTACTAAAGTATAGGATTTATTTATTTTCTGAAAGGTAAGCATTTAACAGATATTCTTAAATTTTTTGCTGAAAACTATTAATTGTTATTTATTGTTATAAACATTTGTTATTCTCTTCACCTAACCTTACACATCTAATATAGAAACATTAAGCAAATGTCTAGGTTTCTAATATGGTCATGGTAGAGAAAGCAAGAGTTTGCCATTGCCCTCTGAAGTTAAAAAAAACATTAGCTGAGTTACAGATTTTAATTTAAAAAGTGTGGATACTCCCTGAGGATCTATCTCAGCAAAGACAAGTATGAGCACACCAGATAAGAACAGGAAAAAGTTAGTGGGCAGAAGGGCAACCATGAGAAGCAGACACATGATCTGTCTGGGAATGTGAGCCAGGGGAATTGGTTCACAGCAAGAAGACAAAAAGCTTGCATAGAGCCAGTGCCGTATTATGAGGCCATTCCACAAACCTCACCACACCCAGGTCAAGAGAGATGTCAGTGGCACCAACACTTAGCAAGGGCAATTTTTCTACTCCTAGAGAAGAGTCCCTACTCTTCTAACTCTAAAATTATCTCCTTATAATGTTCAAAGTTTCTAATTCTATACAATAATTACTTTCACAAAGAGCTTTTGACTGCATTTCCCACCACCACTCCCCCACCCATGGGAACTTGGTACAGAGTCATATAACTAGATTGGGTAAAGAGCTACACTAACATAACCAATCTACTTCCAAAATTGAGCTGCCCTGGGAGGAGCTTTTCCATATATTATAGTTCTGCATTGGAGACAATGAGCCCTCATGGAATCCATCTGGTACAGGTAGAGGCTCTTCTGGTAAGTCTGAACAGTAAGCTTAGTTTAGTTATGGAACAGATAGGTAAAGGAGATGGCCATATGAGTAAAGAAGACTGGCCATATGTGGGAGGAATAAAACTAATTCTGATTATTTCAAATTAGATTTTTTTTTTCCCAAGAAAGATAATTATAAAGGGAAAAACTTTTTACAGGTAGTAGATGTTACCTTTGGAAGGGCCATGAAATATATTGGCATTAAAAAGAACACTTAAAAAAAAAGAAAAAGGAAACCATATGTTATTTTATCTTTAAGAAGATATTCTTCATTTGAAAACAAGGCAAGATTGGTCCTATCAAGAGAATGTAAAATCCTACAAAGGACATGGAAATGTTCTCCTTTTTAACAACAGAACTTACTCTCTGGAGATTAGAATCTCTGCATATTGGTAACCAGCTACTATAGATTCACATCTGCTTTGCCATTGTCAAACTGTGTTTCAGACAGGACTGGGAACTGCAGCTGTATTTTAGGAAGCAGACATCTGAGATAGTCAATTCTGTTAGGTAAGCTTCAGTATTAGAAGCTTATATTCAGAATTCTTTGTTGTGAAATATGGAAGAATGAAGGTCATGTCCAAAAAAATTAAATTTAGGAATGGCTGATGCAGTAGATTTATTGAATAGAAACTATCTAATAAAAATGATTTTTCAAACAATGGATCAGAGAAGGGAGTCATGGAGCAAATTCCAATATGATCATCTTTTTTTTTTTTTTTTCTGATGAGAAAAGTAAAATCTGAGAATGTAAAAATACTGGACAGAAATAAATTCAAAACATTCCATAAAACAAGCAAAGATCATGTTTATTTCTATCAGGATATTAAAGATAATAGAGTGGTCATCAAGTGAACTGGGATGAGAGAAAACAACAACAAGACTTGAAAGCAACAGTAAAAATAATCTTCATTTATGAAACACTACCTTTAGTTAGATTAATGTGCAAGTCAGGATGTCTTCAGTCTTAACTTACAAAAAGCTAGATGTGCAATTTCAGGCATTGATAAGCTGCGAGTATAAATACTTAGCGTGGCAATGTGCTTATGCGTACTGTGCACTCCAATTAGAATATCAAAAGTGTTTATTTGTTGTTGCTTATTTTGCAAACTATTACTGAATCACTTTGTGCAAAAGAGATAAATAGGTTCAAAAGATTGCTGCTGAAAAGGCAGTCCTGCACTGCCATGTCAGTGAACAAGAGAGGGGAAATTATTTTCTGTATCATCTTGTACATGGAATTAAAAGCTGGGAAGATAACACATATGAAATGTGTATTTCTGCATTATAGGAAGTAAGAGATAATAACATCAGCGTGGTTTGGCTGCAAAATATTGTTTTTCTCAAATATCCATTAATGTAAGACTGACAGCTCGCTTCAGACCCTCTGGAAAATAGAAACAAAGAAAATTGATTTTCACCTTGCCTGATATATGGTGGGCAAAAAGTCTTGGAATGAGAATAGTGACACCTCTAAAGCCATCAAGCTAATAAACTATAAATTAACAAATTTATGAAAATGCTTAGTAGTCTATGTAAAAGGAAAATGTTCTCTGATCTTACAGATACAGCTATCAGTCTAATATGGGATCTATCAAATCACTTCGTGGCAAAATTCATCAAAAACTCTTTGTGAAGACCATAGAATCATAGAATTAAATGGTTTGGGAGAGACCTCTGAGATCATCAAGTCCAACTCTTGATCCAACCCCACTGTGATTACTAGATCATGGCAGTCAGTGCCACATCCAGCCTCATCTTAAAAACCTCCAGGGACGGTGAATCCACCACTTCCCTGGGCAGCCCATTCCAATGTCTGATCACTCTCCCTGTAAAGAACTTCTTTCTGATATCCAACCTAAACCTTCCCTGGCAGAGCTAAAGTCCATGCCCTCTTGTCCTCCTGCTGATTGCCTGGGAGAAGAGAACGACCTCCACTTGTCTACAACCTCCTTTCAGGTAGTTGTAGAGAGTGATGAGGTCTCCCCTGAGCCTCCTCTTCCCCAGACTAAACAACCCCAGCTCCCTCAGCCTCTCCTCATAGGACTTGTGCTCAAGTCCCTTCACCAGCCTGGTTGCTCTTCTCTGGACCCGCTCCAGCACCTCAATGTCTCTCCTGAACTGAGGGGCCCAGAACTGAACACAATACTCAAGGTGTGGCCTCACCAGTGCTGAGTACAGGAGAAGGATTACCTCCCTGCTCCTGCTGGCCACACTGCTCCTGATACAGGCCAGGATGCCATTGGCCTTCTTGGCCAACTGGGCACACTGCTGGCTCATGTTCAGCTTCCTGTCAATCAGCACCCCCAGGTCCCTTTCTGCCTGGCTACTCTCCAGCCACTCTGTGCCCAGCCTATAGCGCTGCAGGGGTTGTTGTGGCCAAAGTGCAGGACCCGGCACTTGGCCTTGTTGAACTTCATCCCGTTAGAATCAGCCCAACTCTCCAGCCTATTCAGGTCTCCCTGCAAAAAAAAAACAAACCAACAACAAAAAAACAATGGCAAACTGCCCCATGCAGCGCCTCACTTGGATTTGTCTGCAGTCTTGGAAGCTTGATTATCCTACGGTCTCCTACAAATGGACCCTGAGCTTGTTTGGAGGTTCTAGCAGGGGAGTGCAGCTACCGTACACCCTTGACCGATGGACAGTACCATCTCAGGGAGGTCGTCCCTTCAACTGAGCACACAGCTTAGGGAGGGACACACATGGAGCATTGAGGGAGGAAGGGGACACCCATCTAACCAGCCAGATCAGCCGAATCAACCCTGGCCATCAGTGGGGTGACAGATGTCGCAGCCAGATTGCCCTCACATCCATGTCACATTGGAAAAGATCCCTAATTATTATTTCTGTGGATCAAATTTCAGACTGTTTTTTGGAGCTGATTTTAAATTTCCTGTCCAAAGGAATATTTACATATTTACTTTTATAATAAAAACTAAATAGGATCAAAGTTTATATTAACAGTCGAACTGATCCCAAACAACTGGTTTACTTAAATACAAACAGTTGCAAAATATTGTATATAAACATTTTGTCTTTACTTTGGACCCTTTTCTGTAAATAATTTTTTAAAATGAGATAGAAAATCAATTTTCCAAACCTCTCCTTTCCTTTTTATCCCTTCAGTAAAGTGAAAAACCTATAGGCAGTTTTTTTGTTGAACTGAATAATGCAAGACTTCCACCTAAGAAGTTGATTGCTCTTTTTTGGTACTGGGACAAGCATTCTGCTCCATGTCAAAATCAGAGGCTCATGAATCCAGCATTCTGGCCAATGTAGACTAAGCTTTCTGGTTAGTATAGGAAATTTCTTTCTTTAAAGCGTGAAATTTGCAGGAAGTCTAGATGGCCTGCCCCTCAAATCATGGAAACATAGAATAGCTTGGGTTGGAAGAGACCCTAATGATCATCTAGTTCCAGCTTTGGGCAAGGACACCTTCCACTAGACCAAGCTGCCCACAGCACTATCCAACCTGGCCTTGAACACTTCCATGGAGGGAGCTTCCACAACTTCTCTGGGCAACTTGTTCCACTGTCTTACCACCATAAAAATGAATAATTTTTTCCTAATATCTGACCTAAACCTACTCTCTTTCTGTTTAAAATCATTCCCCCTTGTCATATCACAAAATGCCTTTTTTAAAGTCCCTCTCCTGCTCTCTTGCAGGGACCCTTTAGGTACTGGGGGGCTGCTCTAAGGTCTCCCCAGAGCCTTCTCCTCTCCAGGCTGAACAGCCACGACTCTCTCCACCTGTCTTCATAGCAGAGTTACTCCAATCCTGCTCTGATCATCTTCATGGTTCTGCTGTGGTCTGACTACAACAGGTCAACATCCTTCCTGTGCTGAGGATGCCGGCCAGACCTGAAAGCAGTATTCCAGATGGGATCTCAACAGAACAGATTAGAGGAGGGAAATCATCTCCCTCAACCTGCTGGTCCCCCTTTTTTAATACAGGCCAGGATGTGGCTGACCAAGGAGAAAGAAGAATGATGTTTCAACAGCTAAGCAAACAACACATATACTGGTGAAATTTTAAGTATACAGAGTCAATACTGACAAATTTTGCAGATACTTTTTTCCTTCACAGTTCCCTTCCCAAAGTTCAAACAAACACACAAAAAACTTAATTTTTCCTTATTCAAAAGAAAGTAATGGAAAAAATTCTCTTGGTTCAACATTTGCAAGGAATTTGTTCCTGATGCCCAATAGGAGAGAGTAATAAGAATTAATTTCTGATAAATCTAAAAGGACTGAATACTGGAGTAGTATACCAATGCATGCATTGCAAGATGAGGGGTTCCATCTCCTAAGAGACACCTCAACATGGGACAGCTGGATGGTGAGATTAGACCTGAAGTATGTCTTACTATCCTGCTAGTGAAAAAAAAATGTCAAAGGTTCCTCCAGGCTTCGCTGGGAAGGAGAACTTTGGCAGACCTCCAGCCTACCATTTGGCCTCTTGTCAGCTCCATGGTAGCAGCCTTCTGTGTGCAAAGGCTTGGGATAATAGTCTGTTTAGACAACATGCTGACTATGGTACAGAACAGAGAGCTTTTAGCAGCACAAGTTGATTTGGTGAAAACACTTCTCAAGAGCCAGAGTCACTGAAAAATTACCAGGAATCAAATCTGGCTGCTGCCCAGAGAACAAAAGTTGGTTGGATTTGCAGTCCTGATACTGCTGCTTCAGATGCTTTTAGACCTTGCCAGGTTGTATCAGAGTATCCAAGGTGTATCTGTATCTGGAAAGTAAAATGACTAAGGGGAGACAGTCATTCACCTTAGGGGAAAATTTTATGTCAGTGTAATTAAATTTAGAGATGCAAAAGACATGTAGGTCATCCTATCCATCTTGTCAAAGAGAGAAGGAAGGAACTGTAATCCAAACTTCATTTGTTTCCTTTCTCATCTTTTCCCAATATTTCAGAGTAATGGGTCCACTCCTTTGGAAGGGAATTCTATAACAGTTTTATAAGGGTATTTTGCATATAAAAATTATTTTTCAATTTCTTGTACTGTTCTTTATGTAAAAATACGGAATTTTCTATGCCCTGTATTGGTTAGTCCCAAATTTATGAATCTGTGGAAAACCTCCCTTCTTACATTCTTTTTTTATTTCTTAAAACAACAACAACAACAACAACAAGTTAAAAATTAAGTAAAAAATTTAATTCTTACTTCATAAAATATTTTCTTCATCTTTTCAACTACATGAGAAGTAAAGTTCTTATATAACTTTCAATTTTTTCCTGTTTTATAAGAAAATTAATTTCTTTATGCAAATAGTTCTCTTTAGGATTTCCTCTTCTCAATAAAAGCTTTTGTTTGAAAAATTAACAGGTGTCCTTAAGAATTAAAAGACATTTACTTGCCATATAACTTGTATTATAAAATGTCAATATCTTATGTTTATTAATTGTCTCCACTGCAGTTTTGGTTCCTTCCATAACTAAAGAAACAGTGACAATAAAGAATTTTGTCACCCTCTGTGTACTAGCTGCACTATATCACACATTAAGAAAAAATTTCTGGAGGAACAGCCCCTGTTAAAACATTGCTTTCTGGATATACATTATTAGACCATTCAAGCTTTGCAATGTTTTCTGTCCATAAAATTTGCATTCCCACAAACATACCCAGAGTACTGGAGTAAAATAATTCTTAAATGCAGTTTGCGTAGCACTTAAACAGCAACAGAGAAGAACAGTCCATGGCTTGTTTTGTCCTTAAACAAAGTCTGTGAATACACATGACCTTGTTTTGTTCATTTAGATTCATGCAGTATTTTTAATGTCCTATCTGACTGCTGCTTTTAAACGACTTAGCCTTATTGGAAAGCCTTCTGAAACAGGAACCAGAATGAGACATGCTTCTGCATTCAGGATTCTGATGTCAACAGAGCACCTAAAAAGATTTAGAGAGATTTAGAGAGCTGAGCTAATGAGAAAATGGTCAGATTCTCACCTGATGAAAAATGGCAACATTGGTTCTTCAGCAAAATATTTTAAATTTAAAGAGTTGGGAAGGGGTGAAGAAATGTGAAACAAATAGCAAAACACAGAAACACAAGTTGAGTCTAAGGTACATGCATTTAAGCATTTTTCAATCCTGTCTAACCTAGTTTAAAGAAACCAAAAAGTAACAGTATAAGAACACTTGTGAAACGAAAATTAAGCATTAAAAATTGGACATCAATGGAATTGCATAAATCCTTTTACATCCATGTAAATTCTTAAAACATTCTTTTAGAACACCAGATATTTAGTGACTGTTTTGGATTAAACGCACTACAGATGTGGCTACAGTAATTTCACAGTTTAAGCCTTGGGCATATGGAATTTAAAACAGAACTTCATCACTCTAAAATTACACAGTTCTTTCTCCACTGAAAAAGCCATGAGGTAGGTACATTAACTCCAAACAATCATTACTTTAGCACAGTACTCCTCAGTGCAAGCATTTCTATTTCCCTACTGAAGCATTATGTACTTCCGTGGCCCCTATTATTATAGCTCTCTCAACCATTTCTTATGTATTTAGCTGCCCAATTACCCCGTGAAACAGAATAAACCCACTTATTCCTATTTTATGAGATGAGGAAACAGGACTTGGAGGACTGGTGACTTAACTAAGGTCACTCAGCAGCCTTCTCAAGCAACAGGCTCAGTACCTTCATTTCTGAATCGACCTGATATGCTGCTTGAAATAGTCCAGGCATGGTATCATAAATACATTATGTGATCAAAGAGCTCATTGCTTAGAGAAGAGCCTTTTCTCACAAAGTATTGATTTCAGAATTCCAACAGTTTCAGAAAATCAAAGAAACCCTCGTTGTCCCCCTGGATAGATCCAGTTTATATGGAGAAGAAAAGTTTTTATATAATTGCAAGTCTATCGTGCCACATAACTCAATAATTATTATTTGCAATATTAATGCATATTTTGCAATTTTAGTGTCATTCATATCCATGCTAGTAATGCTGAACCTACAATACCTTAAGCTACAGTCAAGCCCCGAATGGGCAGTACCTTGTGTCCGCACAGTAGCACGCAGGGGATTTCCCTGGATGTCCTCAAAACTGCACTGTTTTGTGACACTGCAAAAAGCAGTCCTATGTTATTGGCCATTTTCTCCTCTTTCCCAGCATACAACAAAGTATTTTATGTGGTCAGTATTTTCATGATTTTTTTTTGGCAATTTAGAACATACACTGTCCTTGATTTTTACAGTTCTGTCTTTGTTTATTTGGAATAAACACACAGACATGCAAAGAAAACATAGACATAGAGACACCCCCCCCCCTTCTGCTACAAAAAGTTTTTGTTGAGCTCCACAGCAGCTAAAAAGCATTAGGGATGTCACTGTTTACAGGAAAAGCATGGTATCACATAAATTAGTGAAGCTACACTTGCTTTATCTCTGAGAACAATTAGATACAGTCAGTGTGCAGTGTATACTCACACAGGTGCTCATACAACACACATACTGGCATTTTGGATAAGTGTCAGAACCAGAAGCTGTCATAGTCATTACAGATACTAAGATGTGATGATTTTTGATAGTTTAGGAAATGGTCTGCATTGCGTATATTCCTAAGATTTCTCTAGTTTCCATGCAGCAATTAATTTAAGAAAGCTTTGTGTTAGAAATCTTAATGTAACCAGATTAGATAGGCAACTAAAATGGCCTGTACACTGAGTAAGATCTGCAAATCCTGTCCATGATGATATTAGTTGGATACATATATTTGTCAAAAAAACAAAAATTTTCAAGGAAGGCTGGATAGTGCACTCCAAGATGGAGACTAAAGTTTCACTTTACCTATGTTGAAAACAGGGAAATGAGTTTCAATGATTAAAGATGATTGGAGTATAAATCTACCCATATAAAAATATGCCCTCATTTTATGAAACTAATTCACATTATCCTTTTAGTGACTCAAAGGCAAAACCAGATACAGTTTTTCTAAGAAACGAATGTACAAATTACCAAAAATATATTTTAAAAACTTTCTAGTTATAATACTATATTTGCTCTGTTATGCTTGAGATTCAGACAGTTCTCATACTGGCATGAGAGAGGCAAGAGAATTAAATTGACTTAGAATAGAACCTGGCTTCCCTGAGATGCAAAGAAAGAGGGAGGCTTCCTAAGTGAGTGTCACTACTGTTCACATGGAGGTAGTGTAATGCTCCCTGAACAGGGCTCAGGAGGTGTGATTATGGATTAAATTCTCATTCCAGGTTATCCTCTGTAGTCTACCCTCTAAAATTTAGACACCTGGCACTCAAAGGCAGAAATTGCGGAGTTTCTGACTATCTCTTGCTGAAGACTAGCAGGAGATTGAGTTATCCAAATGTAACTTAAAAGTTAGACTGTTAAAGTGAAATTCCAGATAATAGAGGGTGACCGTGAAACTGCCAGGCACTTAATTTTGCATCGGGTCCTCTTTTCACATCTATGACTGACCTACTATACATCCTCAGTCCAGCTGCTTTCCCTCATCATGTCACTTACACCACATCTCTCAGTGGTCTATTGGTGTGGGTTTGTAACATTTTCCTTTTTTTTTCTCTGCATTTAAGCACAATGTATAGTAAAAGACCATATAGCATATAAAGAACATATAAGTAGTAAGATACCACACAGAATATCTGTTCTGTTGTTTTGTTTCCTTGTTACTCGTTGATGAGTATTTTCTGAATGTCATTGCATCACGTGATGTGATTCTGCACAAGCAAGCATTGTTTTCAATTCTGTACTGTTGTTAATGCTGTACCCTCAAAAGACATCGTGAGTGAATACCAATTTGTGGAGATATCTATTAAATTTGGAAATTGTTCAGAATGCTAACAATTTCCATGAAATAATAGGCATATTCTTCCACCTGACAAAACAAATAAGGGAATTGAAAAGAAATTATCCCAACTACATCATGTGACCCACCTCTGATGTGAAAATCTTCAGGGGTTAGTAAAATTCATTAATAGAAGAATTACCATGAGAGCACATTCATCCCAACCAAAGACATTTAATTATACCTTGAAGTTTTAAACTATTTTTGCTTCAAGCAAATTTCAGATCCACTGGAGACTTGGGTATAAAGTTCATCCTATAAAATAGAGCAATTTGCTTAAGTGTTTATTTTTCTGGGAAAGGTGCTTTGCAGAGAACCTTCCTCAAAGCAAGATTCTTGTAGGGCCAGTCCTTCTTCCAGACTCTAGAAAAGCCACTAGTAGCTTTTTGCTAAGTGTTGTGCAAAAGGCCACACGCTGAGTTAGTGACAGAGCCAAGCTTGCAAACATGGGACATCTTTGTGTGTTTGTTTTCATTCTCCAGGAATAAATCTTTAAAAAAAGTCTGAAAAATCCACTTTGGAAGAGATAAGCAACCATGAGACGGAACTTTCTCATCCACAAAATGCTGGACACAATTTATCAAATGTTTTAGCCTATGTCTGTTTTGAAGCAGAGGAGGACGTTAAGAACATACAGAAGGCCTATTTGAGGTGAGTAAAGGTAACATGGTAAAGAATTTTACAAAATGTCTCAAATGTGAATAATTTAAAAAATATCTATGTGTTATAAGTGTTTGTTCTGGTATCTCCCATTCCATTAAATTACATATCTATTGAGCTGGCGGCATTGTAACACTAGGAGAGTGTTTACAGATCCGATTTGTTATGGATACTATTGTCTGGTCTCAAAATCTGCACCTAATTGGAAAGGTGTTGTTTCTTGCAATACAATCTGTGTCACAAATACACTTTTGTTAATGTCAAATGAAGCCATAAGGAGATGATGTGCCTACAAAATGAATCAAACACATTGCATTACTCTGATAGAGCCTTCTCATTCATCACTACTGAGAGAGAGTTCGATTAATGCTTTATAGCCAGAGCTGCATTTGTAAGAAGAAGACAGAGCATATGCAAGGCAATGTCTTGAGACCTCACAGCCATGATGTTCCAAGAAAGGAACAAGAAGAACAGCTCTAGGCAGTCTGAAGTCAGAGGGTGCTCCAACCACACTCATTGGATGACCCAGTGGTTTCAAACTGCTTGGTAGGGAAGGGCACCTTGTCAATGGCGTGTATCCCACAGGCAGTGCCCCGTCATGTTCATTACTGTTGACAGTGCTAGTAAGTGCCCTTGTGCTAATGAGAGGGCAGGTAACTGGCTCCCAGGCATCAATACATTGCGCTGCAGGAGGGATCCCTGCTGCCCAGTGCTGACAACTTCCATGCAGGGCATTTTGTCAATGTTACTGACACCTTGCCTTTTCAGAGTACATCCGGGTTTGGGAGAATGCTAAAGAGTCGTCTCAACCTGGGAAGCTGCCTGATGTGTAATGAATAATCACACTGAATAACCTAATTCTTCCTAGGCATTTTTTAACATGCAGACTCCATCAACAATAAAGAATTAATTAATAAATAATTAATTAATATCCTGTTACAAAATCTTTTTAATTATCAATCTTTGCCCTTGTAAGCCAGCCCAGCTCCAGCTGCCTTTTGCTTTCCTGGCTCCTCTATCACAGCTTTGACTGACTTCTATTCAGTCCTCGCATTTTAACTCTCTAAACCCCCTATGTTTTCTAAGGGCAATACTATGGCTTGGCTATGCCCCGCTGTACATCTCTGTGGTTCTTTCCTAAGTTTGCAAATACTCCAAGCCAGAAAACACAGTTGGAGTTGTGTTTGTTACTCTCGGGTGACCTCTGAAATGGCCTTTCAGAGAGAAAGTGCATGTTTTTTCTTTCCTGAGGGCAGAGTCAGGGACTGTACAATGATGACAACATTAGCATATCCTACAAGTGCTATCAACTATGTTAGAGAGGCAGAGGAAATGTAAAGAACCCTGTAATCCTAAATGCATCTCTCACATGCCCGTGGTTAGGTGGGTCTATGTTGAACTGTTTCACTAAGGCCAAACTAAGCTAAAGGGACTTTTCTGTTTACTAAAATAATCTGAGCCTAATTAATGCCCTGTAGGTCAATTCATGTAAGTTTACTTTATACATTATTATCAAGATAAGATGTGCTGCTTAAAAATAGACCATTTGTGAAAACACCCCAGAAAAACTATCTACAGAAAACCCCCACAAAAAACCCTCACATAAAAATGAAGCTTTGAAAGGTGTAGAAAAGTAAACCCATGACTGTGCCTCTATATTTTTCAGAGTATTATACAACTTCTGGAAATGCAGTCAAATCAATGTTGACCTGAAGTTTGCAGTGGTGGGAATTATTCATAAAATCTGTAAGCTCATATATTATTAAAAGAAATACCCTGATTGTTATTAAGCATACTCAGAAATCCTTTAGCCAGATCTTCAGACATGGGAACAGAAAAGCAGTAACCTTAAATCCTTATGTAGACAATAAAGCAAGATTGAGATTTAGTTAATCAGTCCCTTGCCTTCAGTTGTCTTTTTCCACAGCAAAACCAGCTAGGGTTGGAATTTCTGCCCTGTACACAGTATAGGACAAGAATTAGGCACGTAAGAAACATTAGCTGATGGAAAGATCACTGGCAAGTTCACTGGCATGCCATTTGGGCTTTTTTAGCAGAAGAATTTAAGCACTTTAATGTAGACACCAGCTTCAGAAGTATTTTTAAGATCTTGATAAGTCTGAATATGCTATTTAAACTGTTCATTTCCTTAGTTCAGCCACTAATAGTATGGCCAAATTTGCTTATGGCTCATTGGTGCTGGACAGCTTCAATTCTGAAAGACAACTTTGCTCCTCCACAAAGTATCTGCTTGCAGTTTGTTCAAAAAGTAAGAGTCTAGCTTGTCAGATGTCACAGTTAGATTGATATGAAGACTCTTTACAACCATTATAACCTATATCATTGATATTTAATATCTTGATTCCTACACCCCCCTCTCCCACCCCTCCCTATTTCTTTACCAGCTCAGCATTTTGTTTCTTGGTCAAAAATTGCTTTTCTAAATTGTGTGTTTGATCATCTTTTATACTCTAGTTTTGGGGGGTTTTGTGTGTTATAACTTTTCCTTCTTACATAGAGTTAGAATATCTTAAATAGACAAATCGAAACTTCCTGCACATTCAGAGTCATAGCTTCCTGGACACGTTGTCTGTGCAAACTAAAAAGGAAAAACCAAAATAAGAAGCATCATTCAAAATAAAGGACTTTGCAAATATCATGAAAGCAGTGTTATAAATCTGATTTGAGGAAAAACGTACAAAATACTTTCTTCAGTGTTCACTGACTAGTGTCAACTTACCAATCAGTGTCTGCTGTCTTCCAGCAAGCTGTACTGCACAGAGGTTGGCTGATGATGACCTGTAAACCTCAATTTTGCTCAGAAACACAATCAACTGATCTTCTGTCTCATTCTCATTTGTGTTGCTCTGTCAGTAATTTGACAGGTACAATCAAGGTATTCTGGTGCACTGCATTCAACTTCATAGGCGTGGCAAGGATGGCTGCTCTTAACTGTGCAGCTTTTTTAGACGTGTTTAGATGTGTTCTCATGTTGAAAGATTATCAGAAAAAATTAATTTCATGTTGAAATCATTGTGAAGGTCTCCACCAGAGTGACTGGAGCATAAACAAGAGAGAAGTTTATTCTACATAATAGTTGGAATGGTCTGCCCAGGGAGGTAGTGGATTGACCATCCCTGGAGGTTTTTAAGATGAGGCTGGATTTGGCACTTAGTGCCATGGTCTAGTAACCATGACAGTGTTGGATCAAGGGTTGGACTTGATGATCTCGGAGGTATTTTCCAACTCAGTTGATTCTATGATTCTATGATGGTTCCTGGATCTGATCCTGAGAGGCTTAGGGACAAAACAATTGAATCAGCATTCCCTTCTCCCAGTATTATCTTCTATTCCGGATTTCACTCATTTTCTTTAGAACGTGTTAGATTCAAGAATAGTGACATTTTCAGGTAGTACTCTTGTCATAGGATCCCTCACTCCTGGACCCCCTCCTTTCTGCTATTTTATATTGATTCTCTCCTACGTAACAATATAGAAACCACAAATCAGCTTGTCCGGCTTTTGAAATGACGCTTTGTATACAAATAGTCTTGATGGTTCTGTTTGGAGACAGATACCTTGGGCTCATATTTCATCTGATCAGTTGGTGGATATGAAATATATGTAAATGCATTAGAATTCCTCTGCTACTGGTGCCTTAGGCAGCTAATGTTCCTTAATCAGTCCATGGGCTTACTAACTCTATCCAGCCTGATCTGTTTAATTCTCTGTGTATAAACTGACTGTAGAAAATAAACAAAACATTTTAAGCAACACATATTCCATTTATGCTCATTATCTATTATATTACCAACTTACTAAATTGAGATCATGAGAAAAGATAACTATAAGATCACTGACAAATTGCTTTCCTTTATTATATATGATATTTTCTCTTTCCAGTTTGCTTTGCTTCGTGCTTTTAGCCACCTTGTTCATTTTTATGATTTGTTTGTTTCTTTAGTACTTGCATAATATAAACTATCACATATGTTTAGTGCATATGTACATACCCACCCACCACAAACTTTTGTTAGAACAAATGTAGATAAATATTAGTTCAGCAGATCCAATAATGAAGGCTTTGAAAACTGGTCTTTCATTGTTGCACTGGAGTGGACAACAAAACTGACATATACACATATGTTTGAGTACAGGAATGTATTGAAAATTGTATGGAAAGTTTCTAATACAATAATAGGATCTGTAAGAAACCACCCAGAGATGCCAACTATAACACAAAGAACTCATAAAATACTTTGAACTTTAAGTATAATCACATATTCAGTTGTGATTTGTGAATAATAACAATATTACTTAAAAACCCCAGTCAATGCATCTATTTTTTTTTATTTTTTAGAATAAAATTATTTTTCAGCTTGCTTTGGTTATACCTGGAAGCTCAGTTTGAAATACAAAGTTTATGAAAACCTTTCAGAAGTGATAAAATAAAATATTTGACTAATATCAACTTTTTGAAAGCTGTCTAGCTACACAACTGCAAGGAAAAAAAAGGATATTGAATATTTTAACTGTGTGCTTTAAAATATTAATTCTAATTTACGTTTAACTAACCACAGTATTAGAGAAAAAAAGATTAAGAAGAAACATAATTTTGTTAGTGGAGGTCTGGCATGTATTAAAATAGATACATGTACACTTCTTTAATGAGGAGAAATCAACAAGGAGATGTATGTCCTCTTAGGATTCTTATTATCTAACTATTTGGCTTTAGCAGAAACTGGACTTCTCTGGGAAAACTGTTTAACCTTGCACCAAGTTTTCATAATTTTTCATAACAGCTTTTCCTCTTGCCTTAGCTGTTTCTCATGAAAACAAGAGAGGAGAAGGCGCAATTTTCACCATTTTTCTAATTTTTATGAAAAGAAAAAAAAACAACAAAACAAACACCCAAAGAAAGAAAAAAAAGGTTGAGGCATCAGGAATCCCAAGAATAGCAAAAGACAAAGAAAAACATTATTGGAAGAGGACTAGGAAAGTAATGGAAGGGAAGTTAATAGGAGATAAATAGTCATTAAGGGGAAAAAAATACAATCATAGGAGCAAACAACACTTTACTAGTAAACTCTTACACGGTTAGGTTTTTCTTCTAGAATTGGTAGAAACTCTGATGTGTCCCTGCCATTTTCTGTTTCTTTCCAAACTCTGAGTTTTCATGTCTTGCTTTTCTAGAGTCCTTCAGACAATCTCCTCTTTTATTAGTATTTATATCACTAGAACAAATGCATGGAAAGAATAACAAAAATAAGTTCTTCCATGTCTGTCAGACTCTGATGACAGATCTTAGTATTTTCTTAAATCTTGTGAGATGAGTGTGAGAAAAGAAGTCATTGACCCAAACAAATTAGTGCGCTGAGGTGTGCAAAAGTGTTTTCCATGTTCAACTTTGTAAGTAGAGCAGGCCAGACACTGCTGCTGTATGTAAGAATCTAAGAAAAAAATAATTTCATTAATTGCTTATAATTCACTTATAATATTTCTAATTTGTAGGAATTATGCCTATTATGTAGTAAAATAAATACCTGTAGCCAAGGTTTTAATAACAATTCACTATTCCCTTTCAAATCTCTTAAGTTATTTTTATAGCTCTTCCTTCGACTCTTTTGCAATCATGCAGATGAGATGGTTGAATCTCAAAGGACCTATGCAATATAAATAAGTTTAACCAATAAACTCGGAGGACTAATTAGATGAAGATAACTTCAGGACATTTTTGAAGTCTAGAAACCATATAATTATGATGTGTTTGCTACAGTATTATCCTATGATTGTCAATAAAGGAAGTACAAACCAATTTAAATATACAATTTTTCTGGCAATTCTATGCACTAGCATCTAATCCTATAATGCTATTCAATTAAGCAATATTTTTTTATGTAAAATAGTGATGTAGAAATCCAGCATCTCTTCAGGTCTTTTCTGGAAAATGTTGTCAGAATATATTATCATTAATATATTTTTAATAAAATTGGAATTCCTATACCTGATTGAGAATTTTTTTTTTATTTACCTTGAGTGTATGGCACCACATTTTTGAACTGTTAATTAAACTTTTGCCTAATCCATTCTTATAAAATTTAAATTCCAGTCAACAATTCCAGGCAATTTTACATAAGTGAAGATAAATTCTGACCATGAGAGTTCCTTCATGACTTGCCATAGGCATTTTTTCTTCACCCCACAGTACATAGAAATGACTTATTTAATTATATGAAACTATTTTAGCATGAAGTATACACAACTTCAGATTTTCTAATGCAGGCATATCACAGGAAGGGAAACTCTGATCCTAAAATAACAATATTTAGATAAATTATTTTGCACATTGATAGAAACACACTTAAGGCTGAAATTCCAAAATAGTGGGAGCATTTTTGTATTTCAGTGATTAAAGACTCTTAGGCATTATGCTCTCTGCATCCAGTTAGGATATAGCCAGAGAAATGATTGTGACTGCAGCAGATCTGGGTTAAATCAGAAGTTACCTTGCCCTCAGTGCTGCAGCTTTAACTATTCATTTATACACAAAAGCTCACTCTCTAGCAAGTGGATTGAAAACTTGCCTCTCATCATCAGTTTTCACAGATTTGTTGGTGCTGTTGTTGTTGTTTGTGCTGCTCTCTCCTCTGGGTTGCCATTTCACCTGTCCCACCCAAAGGCAATACACCTTGCCCTGCATTGCACATGGTCATGAAACTGCTGCAGTACTGATCAGCACAATGACAAGAAACACCAAACGCCCTTGGGCCTCTGGCTCAGTGTTACACGGCCTGGGGTTGAAGATTTTGAGAATGTAAGAGACTTTTTATTATTTTTCTTCTCTTGAATGTGTGAACAACTTAAATGTTCTTCTAAAACAGTGTTCTTGATAATGAATTTAATTAAACAGTGTCCTCTTTCAACCTATCTTGAAAGGAAATGGTGTCTTGTGAATAACAAGCAACACTTTGGGAAAACGTGGAGCTGTATTTAGACCTTTAAAAATCCTATCCAGAACACAGGAAAGGAACGGCAGGTGCTTTTGGTTATAGGAAAGGAGTAAGCCAAGTGCACACTCAGGCAAGAAGAGTTCTGGTTTCAAGGGCAGGGCAGATTGCCAGATGGAGTATATAACTGAGACGAAGAAAGGAAAAGTAAATAATGAAAAATTTCAGTAGTTAAATTAAGGATGGTATACACAAAGCAAATAGAGAATGCCAAAACAGTATAATAATATTGTCAGAGGGCAGAGTTAGATGTCATTTCTCTCCATTGTATTGGAGGGTCATTACTGTGGCCTTAGATTAATTGTTTGATTTTTTTTTGTGCTGCATTTCTTTATGCAAGAAAATCTCTGCAGGACTGTCAGGATAAATAATTTGAAGATTGTAAGGCAGACAGATACTCTAATTGCAAGGGACAATATGAGTAACACATCCACAGGAGAAAAAAATAAGGATCCATGAACAGGTCTTGAAGTGAAATCTAACTTGCAGATATCTATTTCCAAGCCAAATTTAGCAGTGCAGCTGAGATTGGTTGGGAAATATGGATCTGAAATATATAAGAAGCTAAATTTGGTTCAAAAGGTCAGAAGTGATACAGCAGTGAGACAGAAACTTAAAACTTCATCTAGAATTATATTTTCGTTATTCAGGATTCCTTATTTGAGAAAGGATTTGAAGGAAGACTAAGAAACATTTCACTGTATTTCAAAATGATAAGTACTTAAATTGTGTAATTCATTAGTATGTTATCTCCCACTAAATCCATACACATAGCAAGTTGTATTTTTATATATATAATAGAAAAATACTCTTTAATGAAGACAAATAAGTCACTATGTTGTGTGAAAAATTATCACTAGACACAGATATTAGAGACATTCTCCTCCCTTCTTGTGAGAAGCCAGAAGGTCTTTATTTCATTGTTATGGAAGCTCCCATGAGATGCTTTTTGTAATCAGCATATTCACAGTCCCTTTGGGACAACATTTATTATTAGAAAAAGTATTGCAGCATTTGAAATCAGAAATAAAAAAATTATTACAGGGTTTATGAGTAGAATGTGAATCCCTAGTGAATACAATTACATAGAGAAGTGAATTTATAATAAACTGTATAAAGAAGTGCTCTTCTGAATACTCAACACACTCTTCTATGTCTTGTAAGTAAACTTTTTGCATGAAATTCCAAAGTCCAGGGATCAAGCTGACCTCAAAGACCTAACCTTTCACTATATCCATGAAATATGTATTATCCACCCAGACTTTGACTCGGCAAAGTATTTCAGCATGAGTTCAACTATTTTAAATTCTTTGTTGAGCAAAAGTGAGAACAGCATAATGTAGAATCCTGTTTTATTGAACAAGGTGATAAATAATAATTTTATCTGTTTGCTTTCAATATTTTTTAAGAAAGAAGTGCTTATAATCTGTTTTGATGCCAAGATTTTATTTTCAGACTATTTATAATAGGGCCTATGGACCTTGTTTCATAAGCTTCTAATTACTCAAGAATATATCCTCACATGAGTACCTTTTGCAAATCAATAAAACCATGCATGTAAATGAGTATAAGAAATTACTTGTTCAAGCATATTTGAAGGATGAAGATGTAAATCCACCTAGGGAGTTAAAATGTGACTGTAAGAAAAGAGACAGTTACTCTCTTTAAGTTTTACAACTAATTCTATAAAGAATGACAATTTTTTCCTGGCAATATTCAATGGAAGAAAAGTGTTAATGGGAAAGGCAGAAAATAATCTCCAAGAGGATGTCCCTGACACTTTCAAATGATGATATTGACAGAAGAGCTTTTGGATAGTAATAAATTAAGAATAAATTATTTATTTCTTCCCTGAAGTATTAAGCTTGTGAGGGCACCAGATTAATTTTCTGTGTCCCTCAGCTCCCTAAACTGTGCATCTAGGAAATATTTCAGCCTTTATGGTCATCAATAGTAAAATGCTAATTGCTAGCAGTGGAGACAGGATTTTGCCCTGGATGAAAAACTGCATCCCAGGCAGACTTAAATCCTGTCCCTGGGTCCAGAAAATAGGGAAAATATTTCTGAGGCTGCAAGCCTTCAGTAAGGCTCTGAAAGATATGGCTAATATCACATGAGCAGATGATCCCATGCTCAGTCTTTCATATGCATCCAGCCAGCTACACTGTTAAAAGGAAAATTCAGGATATATAGAGCCAGATGTGCTGATGACATGAACTAGCAGCTGCTTTGGAGTCCGAACTTCCATACCAGATAAAACCTGTACCATGGAGGTTAGCACAGATGACCTCTGTGTGTGTGTGGCTCACAGTTCTCAGTGGAGAAGGCATCAGAAGAAGCTGGTACAGCAGCAAGAGTCAAACCCAGAAGTAAACATGATGCATATTCCCAGTCTTCTCTCAAGTTTCTGATTCCTTCTATCTGAATGGGACAATAAAAAATTATTTAATTTAAACAGCATCATGGAAATGAAGAAGAAAGGAGCAACACAGAAAATTTTACATAGTTTTAATATATTGATGTTGGGTTACTCAATCATGACTGAAACAAGAGAAGTGGTAAAATACAGGACTGGAAAAAATAGATAGGAACTATGCTTATGTTGCTGAAGAAAATATTGTCCCAGCCACTATGTGCTAATCCATTGAAAGGAAAGACTGTTTAGCTTCATGGTATTACCACACAGAAATAGGCATTTATTTTTACACTAGCACTTTTAATTTTGAATTGAGATGATTTCGGTTCTAGTAAGCGTGAAACTTCAAAAGGCTGGCAAATTAACTGTTTTAGTGAAAGCACTTATGAAGTCTCTTGGTATGCAAACCTCTTGGTTGTAAACATCTCTGGGAGATTTCTATAATTATTTATGGTCAGATGGTAAATACCATAAAATCAGCCTCTCACGTTGTTTTTCTGGCCTGACTTGCTTGTGGTTCCAGAGAGGTCTCAAAAGAGCAAAATGAATAAACAAGCTGACTGAAATTTTTAGACATCAGGGAAGATTTCCATGAGATTAACTTGGAAGACATATTTGGTGGGTGGAGGGTAGATTGCTATTTTGGCTCTAATATTTACTAGTAGTGGAAAGGAAAACTCATCAAATTTTGGAGTGTTAAGTCTGGTTCTGAAGGCTTGGAGCTAGCCAGTACTGGGTCTTGTACATCACTTGCATGAGTTTATGATTTTTTTAACAGATATTTTTACAACTGAAAATTCCCTTCTAGAAAACGAAACACCCACGCTCCCACCTCCCTTACCTCCTTCCATGGCAGGCAGGTTGGAACTAGATGGTTTTCAGGTCCTTTCCAACCCAAACCATTCTATGAGTCTGTGAGAAGAAATTTTGAGAATGTCTCTCAATTCATGTGGATAGCTGCTTCCGTGGTTCCAAGCTTCTTTGACAAATGGCCAGAATCTATATCTGGATTCATTCTTCAATAGTTTCCTCTCTCATCAGTAATCCACAGTTCAGCCTCTGCTATGCTGGTTTATATTTATTCTGCAGAATGGCTAAACATTCTAACTCTGAAAGAAATCTCCACATTCCCAACAAAACTGTGTGCCAGAGAGGTAAGTCATGAAATAATATACCTTTGCACAGAAGCCAAACATGTGGCAACCACCTGAGAAAGGAGGCTATGAAAGCAAGAGTATGTCCTGCTACTGCAACAAGAGCTTTAAAAAATTACTGTTGACTTCTGGCCTGTAAAAATAAGGCAACTTTTGAGCAATACCCTACAGTAAATAGCTTGTCATTTTCCCATGGAAGTTTTATAACCTTCCTCTGTTTATGACTTCAAAGACCCTGTTTGCTGAGCTTCCCAGTGTTTTCATATGCTATAATTTGTAGAATAAAATGAGAATTTTGTCTTTAATGCAGTTAATAATGCCCTGCCGAAAAAAAAGAGAATGTATATACTTTTAGCACAATGTTCATTTTTTCAAAGCAGTACAGAAGAATGTTCACTTTCAATTGATTTAAGTTGTTAAAAATTGCACATTACACTAACATTTGTCTGTGTAAATATCTTGTAATAGAAATAAATTTCTAGTATTGAGACTGTAATCTGCTTTGAAAATAGGAGTCATTCCCTGAATCTTATGATACTTCATAAGTAAATTTAACAAACATCTTTGGTAATTAGCATTATGTATGCCAAGCAACGTATTACCACATTACTGTTATGTTCTACTGTTGTAGCCGTATTGCTGTTATTTTATTTATTTATGCTGCTTTCTCTTTGTTTGTGACAGAAGCAGAGAAGATGTATATTTTGAGGATCACATTATATCATTTGTATTCTAATTATGATTCTGTGTTGATTCATGAATTGTTTGACTCATAGGTCTTTGTCTACCTTTTATTTTCCTGCTTGCATTTTAAATTAAAATTCGAAGAGCAACTAGATAAAAAATTATTATTAGAAGGCTGTTTCTAGTACGGATCACACAAAGCCTAAAATAGTAGTAGTAGTGGTATCAGTAGTAGCAGCAGTATTACAGGCAGTAATATTAATAGTAATAATATTAATATGGAAACCTGCTTATTACATTAAGTATTTATTTGGCAGTCATCACCTAAAATTCATCTGTGAATACCAATGAGTGTTTTTCAGTGAGAAATCTGATAAAGATCATTGATGGAACAAGAAGGAAGTTTGAATATTTCAATAGGAAAAGTTTTAATAAATAGCAGGCACTCTGTCTAATATGACCTTTTCCTGACCTAAAAGAAGCATTAAGCAGTCATAAAGACTGAACTGCCATTACATTTAGGGCATTTCCTTCTATTCCTGGACAACATACCTCGTGCAACAATTCAGCTCATTGCTTCCTCTCTTGCACTAATGGGCATGGGCTAGTAAGATCTCAAGATATTTGTAGAGGATGCTGTGAGCTCCTGCCTTGATGATTTTATACCTGCTTCTCAGGTATACGGAGTGCTTATGTAGCCATTGAAGGGCTTTTTCTGCATCATGTTAACATAACAATCCATAGACCATGGGGAGGAATTTCTTTATGGCGATATATTTGTTTACCAGTGTCTTCAGGACCTTTAGCCTCTTTAGGTCATTGCCATGGACAAAGCAGAAAAATAAGGGCTTTATTTACATGTTTACAGTTCAGAATGATTTCTATAAATAGCTCACTTCAAATGTTGAACCATTCTCCTCTTTTCCTGTACAATGGTGCATATTTTTTTGTTAGTTTCTGTCTTTTATTTTGTCATTGGAGACGATGTTCTTACACAGACAGTATGTCACTAGACATGGTACTTGCATGCTCAGTGGAAAAAGGACCTTTTATGTTGAATCCAAGGGATTTGGTTGACATGTGAAGAGGATAAATGGGCCTGTCCTTAAACGTATTTCCAACTACACGTATAAAGATTTTTCTAAAGGCCTGGTGAAAAAACAACTATGCCACTTAAAGAAAGATGGAGAGAACATGACAAGTATCCAGAGAAAGCACATCACTAATTAAGTCTTCATGAAACAGTAAGTTTTTTTAAATGCATGCTTTAAATATCATGTTTATTGTCAAGAGCTAAGATCTAGGGAAAAGAATTGCACATGCCACAATATTTAGTTGTAATATACAGTTTTGCACTTTTCATCGTTTCAGATTGCCATCTTTCATCTTTCTCTCTCCCCTCTCTTGCTTCTTCAGTATTAAAAATCTGTGCATGCCCTGTTCCATCTTCACAGTTAATTGCTACTATGGAAGAAATAAATTCACTCAAAGGACATGCAGCTAGCAGCACAGGAATCACATGCTTTCCTGAAGAGCCATGCCAAGTTAATCAGCTATACAAAAACATGTTATTAGTCAAAAAGCTGAGATCAACCCAGTGTTAGTAGAAAAAAAAAAACATAAAATACCTTTTGGAAACAAGTCAAACCCAAGACTAGCTCCAATCTCTTTCTTAGTCTACCTGCTGTGCAGAGTTCTTCTAAGGAGACTGGGACAATAATATTTCAAATTGAAAATCAGTTCAGAAAGTGTATTGGAAGGATAGGTTTTCATATTGTTCTACTTTTTTAATATTTATATTTTCTATTATTTTTTCTTCCTGGTTGTCTATACAAACTTTAAGATTTTAAATGACCATATGAATTTCATATTACTACTGAAAAGAGACATAGAAAACCTACACCTCTTCTTTGAAAAGTTGAAAGTGTTCACCAGACACAACAAAACCTGCTGTCAGTACTCACCTAGCACCCATTTAAATTATTACATGTCCTAAGTAGATAGAAGAAATGTAGCTTTTTATTCATAGTAGAGAAATTGAGGGAAGATATTTTTTCTTTTTCAGTACTTAATTAGCTTTTTAAAAGTGAGAGACTTCATTTATTCAACTGGTATGCAAAACCACTAGTTATGAACCAGTCCCAAATCACAAGTTTCCACATGGGAGTGTAGCTGAATAGCAAATCAAACACACATGACATAAACAAGTGTTCTTTATTACAAAGGCTTTCAAGTATAATTTGCATCATAAACTCAATCTAGCAGGATGCACAATTTTGCAGTCTAAGAAAGACAGTATGCTGTTTATTCATTTTCCTCATTTTGAACATTGTTATTTCTAAAATTATATGAGAAAAACACAACTATTACCTAATGAGTTCTTTATTCCCCTAGTCTGTGGGTGTTGAATTACTCCAAATTGTTTTATCAGAATTGCAGATCTTAGATCTTGCATTTTTGCTAACGATATGATATCAATGTATATCTAGGCACTAATTTCCATTTGTCCTGCTTTGACTGTGCCCCATGCATACTGTTAAGTGACACATCTCCTCTAAAGCATAGAAAATCTTAGACTTTTGCAGTGCTCCTGGGAACTTGCTATAAATATACTTGTGTTGTGCTGTCTTGAAGTTTCTTCCTAATCCAGTCTGACCAAGATAAAAGACAACCAATATTCAGCATTTAACCTGGGAAACAAGACAAAATTCATTGGTTAAATAGTCCATACGGTTAAAAAAATTAGAGATTCAATGTTGAAAGAGGTAACAAGCTCTCTCAAATTCTCTTTGGCTGTGGAAGGAGTATGACAGCAGATGTGTGATGTCTGCATGCCATTAATTTTATATTTTCTTGCTTTCCAACATTTTTTTACTTAAGTAGAAACTTCCTCTTGGATGGTCAGGCTTTCCAGCATTTAAAATTTGTGAGGTCTATGAGTTTGTATTTTATCTATGCTGCAATATCCTTTAAGGTATTTTCCAAAAAGGTTAGTTTCATGTCTGTTAATAATTTTTCTTTTCGTGACTGAGGATAAGAAGCACCATTTGAACACACTGAAATATCTGTCTATGTTTATTATTAACAAGACCATCTTACATGATAATCTTGTTAATAATGCAATTCACATCAGTGCATAAGATTTTCTTCTTGAAAAACTTTATTTCCTCTGATGTCTTTTCATCCTAGGGGACTACTGTACAACTGTCACTCTATAAGTTACTGCTAAATTATGCAGAAGAGCTTGCAGACAGTTTTACTGTAAAGTAAATTTTCCTTAACAATCAGTTCTGTAACAGTTTTTATAAAAAACATATAGGAAACGTTTTCTACATCACACAGAAAAAAACCCAAACAAAGTTATAGGCAAAAAGGGGATTACATAGCATAGGAGAATTAGAGGTCACGAAGTATGTTACTACACTGACTCATTTATGTAGGATTTTCTTTTGAAATTAGGTCCAAGATTATGTTCAGAGAAATTCTTCCTGCTTATTTCAGTGGGTCTTACTTTTGTCAAATACAGGATCTTCATATATTTGAGCAAGATCACCTTGCCTAGTCCTATATCTCAAAAAACATCTGGTTCTGGTACTTCTTATGATATTGTCCTAAAGTATTTTTACTGACATGGTTAATAATAGCAGTTGAAACAGACAGGAACATCAACCTTTACTGAAAAAAAAAAAAATCACATGAGAAAAGTTATTAAAGTACCATTTCTAGTAACATACACTTAAGTTAGAAATTTACAGGCTTGCCAGATTCACAAAGAATTACTGAGGGTTTTTTAACTGTCTAAAAATATCATCACTAGCCTTTGAAATTATAGCCACCGGCCTTGAGCTCACCTTGTTACTGAATTCCTCAATGATCAGGAAGAATTGTCACTATCAGCCCAACCTATAGCACCTGTCAACAACCACTCTGGAAGTGAAAGGAAGGGCAGTCCTGCTATGGTTGTCTTTGTTTTGCTGTATTTCACATCCATTTTTCATTATTTTTTGGTGGAAAACAGTACGCTATTTGAAGACAACTTGCAGTTACTGGACATCAAACAAAAGCACTTTTTTGTCAAGCTTCTTGAGAACATTCTATGAAGAGTCACTTATTATAATTGCGTTCAATTTAAATTAGTCCTAGGCTAGATGAAGAGATTGGATAAGGCAGCAGCAAAACAAGGGATGCTTAATCTGGCACCTTCATAAACCTGTCTGACAACACAGGTTGTTGACAACACAGCTGTTATTATTATTTATAGTCCTTTGGACTTCATAATACTTTTTGTAGAGAATTTAATTTTCTTTCTGTAAGCACTGACTAAGTGCACCTACAATGACAAAAACAGTAATTCTCCCCATTACAGATAGGCAAGGTAGGAATTTAAGTAGATATTATTAAAATTAAAAGATAGGAGTTGTTGCATGAAGGGTATAGAAATTTGGCAGAAAATAAACTCTCTTGTGTTCTAGAGATCAGAGGGGCTGGGTATGGCTGGGCTTCATTTTTTATTATAACAAATTCACGTCAGGCTCAAGAAAAACTTGTACCATCTTAGATTCACAGTGTGATTTAATAGTCCAATACCATAGATCTGGCTTACTTCAGTAAGAACTTTCATGATCCAGATTCAGGAATAGTACAGTTTATTGAAACAACAGGAAAACAGAGTCTATAGACATTGAGTCTATGGACATAACCTAAATATAATACAGAGAAACTCTGGATAGAGATTTCAGAATTACAGTATCACAGAATAGGTAAGGTTAGAAGGGACCATAGTGAGTTATCTGGTCCAATCTCACTGCTCAAACAGGGCCATCCTAGAGCAGATTGCCCAGGATTGCATCCAGATGGTGTTTGAATGCCTGTTCCAGTGCATGGTCACTTGCACAGTAAAGAAGCTCTTCCTCATATTTAAGTGGAACTTTCCGGGCATCAGTTTCTACCTGTTGTATCTTGTCCTCTTGCTTGACACACCCGAGAAGAGCCTGGCTCCATCCTCTTGACACCTTCCCTTCAGATACTTACAGACATTGATGAGGTTCCCTCTCAGTGTTCTCTTCCCAGCTCCCTCAGCTTTTCCTTGTAAGAGAGATGCTCCAGTCCCTTAATTATCTTTGCTGCCCTCTGATGGACCTGCTCCAGCAACTCCATGTCTATCATGTACTGAGGAGCCCAGAAGTGGACACAGCACTCCAGATGCTGAGTACAGGGGCAGGATGACCTCCCTAATACACCCTAGGATATCATTGGCCTTCTTGGCCACAGGGTCACACTGCTGGCTCATTGGCAGCTTGGTGTCCAGCAAGATCCCCAGGCCCTTCTCAACAGAGCTGCTTTCCATCACGTCAGCCCCCAGGCTATCCTGGTGCATGGGGTTATTTTTCCCCAGGTGCAGGACTCTTCATTTTACTTCATTGAATTTCAGAGAGTTCTTCTCTGCCCATCCCTCCAACGTGTTGAGGTCCATTTCAAGGGCTGCACAGCCTTCCAGTGTACCAGCCCACAGTTCCTCCCAGCTTTGTGTGATCACTGAACTTGCTGAGGAGGTATCTGCCCCTTCACACAAGTCATTGATAAATAACTTAAAAAATACTGGGCCCAGTATTGAATCTTGTGGGACACCACTAGTAACAGGCCTCCAGCTGGACCCTGTGTCACCAGTTATGACCCTCTGGGATCTGCCTTTCAGCCAGTTCTCAATCCACCTCATTGTCTACTCATCCAACCCAAACTGCCTGAGTTTGCCTAGGAGAATTTTGTGAGAGACAGTGTCAAAAGCCTTGCTGAGTCGAAGTAGACGACATGTACTGCTCTCCTCTTACCCATCCAAGTAGTTGTTTCATTGTAAAAGGCAATCAGGTTGGCCAAGAACTATTTATCTTGAATCCATGCTGACTACTCCTGACCACCATCTTGTCATTCATGTGGATAGAAATAGATTCCAGAAAGAGGCTCTTTATCACCTTTTCAGGGATTGAGGTGAGGCTGACTGGCTCGTAGTTCCCTGGATTCATCTTCTTCTTGCCCTTTCGGAAAACTTGAGTGACAACTGCTTTTTTGTCTTACCCGAGAGAAAAAGGAATTGGAGTTACAATAAAAGAAAAATTTAATTGAAGTGGAGTTTTTTTTAGAAATGAGGTGAAAGAAACCCTAATTTGAGGTGTGTGTGGTAAAGAAATAAGGAGGAATCCCCTTGTGCCCCAGAATTTGTGCATCATGCAAGATGTAAGAAAATGCTCAGTTCTCCAGGCAATGGAGGTTTAGAGCTGTGGATATTCCTTCATCAGCACTGGGCCAGCACTGTACAGAGTAGTTCCAATTCAGACTCCCAAGGGTAACAGAGAATGATGCCTTGCTGGGCAGTAGTTTGATACAACATGTAAATTTATTTTGGTATATCAAAAGTTTGATATGACAAATATATAGCCAGTGATTCATTCCCAGAAGGAGAGATGGTAAAGGCACCTTTTGCTACATGCATTCTTCTACACTTTTAATGAATTTTTTGTGTGTTCATTCTGTTTCAACAAATTGATTCCAGTTTAATGATTCATTTATAGTAGTTGCTTACCAGCAAAAACAATTTTCTGGCAAGAGAAGTCTTGGATATGTCTTCCTAATATGTCAGGTGTTACAATACATGCATTGGTTTCACTCCAGCACTTGGCTTACATCCATGCACAGCAGGAAGTAACTATTCCAACCTTTCTTAAACCTGTAATTCCTATTAATGACAGAACTGAGCTGTACTGATTTTCTATGTAGTCCAGCTCCCTTCACTTCGGTTTCTCAGAAGTTACAGAAAACAGCCATAACTCGTATAGAGAACAAGGTGAATAATGGATATAGCCAAAATAAAGTATGCCCTGAACAAGTTACAATCAGTATGAACACAACTTTAAGATAATCTCATTTTGTGGAAGCATCAAAATTGCTGCTGTCATATTTGGTGTGCTGGTAGGCGTCTGTCTGTGTAGTGACTTTTCTTCAAAGATGACAAAATACTTCAGAAAATGTTAAACCAAATCACAGAAGTGACAGGAGATTAGAAGAAGATTCCTGGTCATCAAATGGCAAGAGAAACTTATGTTTTTTATCTGGGATAACAAAAAAAACCAGGACTCAATTCAATGTTGGGAAATGAAAATGTGTGGTTTTAAGGTATCTCTTTTTTGATTTGAATCCTTTTATATGTCAGAACTGCCTCGCTTTTTTCTGAGTAATAGGTAGGTCTCATTTTTCATGTGGTCCAAAACCTGTAGAGAAGTCTGAAAAATACATTTCTGTAGTCTAATTCAGGATAATGGATTCCTATTAAGCAGACTTTAGAGCACACCAAAGTGAAGTTTCACATTTATAATGTCCATCCAAAATATGAAAAATATGAGTGTTTTGATACAACTTTCAGAAAAAGCATTAATGTAGCCAAAATATTTTGTATTCAAAAGCAAAAAATAGAGTCTTAAAAGTCTTTCCCTTCCCACCAATGCTCTCTGTATGTCTATATAATATAGGAAAGTTATAGTGTACCCATTTTCTTAAGTATTCTTAATTCTCCAACAGGAAAACACACTTTTCTTTTCTTGTAATCATATTACAACTGCCACTTTAGTGAGTCTAGATGTTGCTTTGCTGCATGTTCAAGGAGCACAGGATAGTTAATATGATAACAGAGATAAGAAAAAATGTAGTTGTGAATTGAAAATATGAGAGCTACATTGTAGTTCAGTTTTTATCCTTCAGTTCTTCTACACATTTTCATAACAATCTAATAATTTCTTACAGTACTAGTGTCAACACATGTTCAGGACCCTTCCATTCTCCCTTTACAAACATAGAGAAAAGGAGATCATTATTACAAAGAGGTGGATGTGACTTCTACTATCTTATTTGTGATTAAGGTTTAAGTGGACACTTTCAAAACTCACTCCTTTGCACAGATTTGTAACTGGTTCACACCTTAATAGGCAGAAAGGAGAATAAATTGTCCATTATGAGATTGCAATAGTTTAAGTATAAAGGTTAAAGCTGATTTCAGTTAAATCAATAGTAAAATCCATTTACTTCAGATTACCTGGTGAACCACTGCAATTTTCTCATTCAATAACTCACTCTTAAAATTATTAGTGGGAAACAGAGAATAGAAAGTTTTTGATTACACAAAAAGTTTCAATAAAAATTAAAAAAACACTAGCCAGAATTTTCTTTTTTTTTTTTTTCAGGTAAAAAATACTAAACATTCACTCTATCATTCATCTAAATAAAGCTAGATTATAAAGACAATTATTTCAATCAATTCTGGACCCAAAGTCCACATAAGTCTCAAACCAAAGGTAAATCATCAGCATGTAGTATGAAATGGAAGGGTGAAAGAGAAAGAAAAGGAAGGATTAAATTAAAAGGAATTGCAAGGTATTTGCAGCTGCAATTAAAAAGAAAATAAAAATATGGTTGACAGGCAACCTGACGTTTTGCAAAGGCAGGAGAATAAAAATGGGAATAACTGGTAGAAGAGTTATATAGAAGTAAGGGATAAGAATGAGGTTACTAATCTCTATAATGACTTTTTTCTTCCACAAAAACAAAAACTAACTAATCAACCAAATAAAAAGCCCTCCAAAACAAAACAACTTTACTGAATGTTTATGACACAAATTTTCTTTTCAAAACATATTGTCAAAGAAGTGGGTTTCATATATTTTGTCGATCTTTTAGTCCCTCCAGATGGACTCTTCTCTCTACGCTTGATGGTTTCCAGCATTAAGAATCCCATTTCTTCCTCATTGCCTCATGCAACCATGATGTTTAAGAGAATATTTTAAAATTACTTCTGAGAAATTGGAGCTCCTGTGTCATTTTGATTTCTTCATTAAGCTATAGGAAATGTATTTTTCTTTTCTTTTTTCTCCTTTAACATTTTTTTCTCCATCAACATTTCGCTTTGAAAAATCAAAACAAAACTTTCCATGTTTGGAAGTTTTATTCTACTCAATATCGTTTGGAGAGAATCAAATCTCCAATTAGTAATGGAGAGGATGTTAACTAGTGTATACACAAGGCCTGTTTTCCCCTTAGGCCGAACATGCCCTGCATTTAAAGATAAAATAACTGAGAAATAAAAAGTAAATTTTAAGAAGCCTTTGCAGTCCCCTATAAAAAGCACTGGAAGTGAAGTGTTCACAAAATGTTGTCTGTAAGCTGACAATACCTGAGCTAATGCTGTCATTTTGTGGTTTTCCATCCTTTAGCTAAACAGAAGCCTACATGCAAAGGGCTCACATAGACCCTCTAAAGCAAGGAAATATGAAAAACCAGCCCTGTGCCACTATAACTCAATTTTCCCTTCTTTGCCGTAAGTTTCATTTATCAGATGAATCTTTTAAGACTCTGTCTTTTATTATGGGCTTATATAGTATCTCGTATAGCGGTGAGTTGATATGGTTATGCTTTTTAGGAATCAGCATTATTAATTAGTATTTATTAGCCTTTAAAATAATGTATTTACCAGTGCTTCCAATTAAGCACAGCCCTTACAATTCTGCATCCCCATAAATGCAAAGGCTTATCTAGACTTGTCTCTGAATAGATGTAGCTTGCTTACGATGTATTGTGCCTCAAAGCACGTATCTTGCTGTTGTCTCTGATGCTGTCAATTACTGACGTGTCATTAAAGCACTGCTGTCACTTCCTAAAAAACACGGCCTTTAGGGCCTGTCTGATTGTATGTGTGTGTAAAAACAGTGGCTAGCACATTGTGGGTGTCACTGGAATACAAATGACTGTGATTCTATTGTATGTAGCGCTTCTTTTGCTCAGTAACTCAAAATGTTGCGTTTATCATTATGATTAAGGCTACAGATGTTCTCCATAGTGAGTATCACATAGTGGGAAGCCATACTGAGAAAGTCTAGCAGCTATCTAACATCTTGTTTTCGGCTGATCATAAAGGACTTTCAAGGGTTATAAATACCACAGGACTCACTGTGCAGATGGGGAAATTGAGGCAAAGAAACATGAATTCAGTGCCAGATGAAGTCAGAAGAAAGTCTTCCTTGTTAGTGTAGCATTGGAAACAGCAGGAGAAAAAAATGGAAATTCTTTTAATAATAATTTTCTTTAATTTAGATATTTAAATGCTTCTATACTTACTTCAGCAACAGCTGTTACTAGCTATCTTAAATTTGCCACTTTTTTGGTGTAAATTATAGCACATTATTTTTTAAATGTTTCCTAAATATATTTTCCTTAGGCATCAGATACACAGGACTCAAAGTGACCTCTCGTTTTCCTTGCATAAATCTTCCAGCTGTTAACTTTAGAAAACACAACGAAGAACAGGCATCTCTTATTCCTACAATAATTTTAACTAGAGGGATTTTCAGAATTTAGGAGTACAGAAAGAACAAATACATTCTCATATGTTCCTTAATAGTTTTCTTCAATGTATATTTTCCCTCTTTTTTGGTTTTGGTTTTTGTTTTTTTTTTTTTTTTTGGTTGGTTGGTTGTTTTGTTTTGTTTTTTACTTAGAAATTCTAGGTAAAGTCCATTATTTCTGTTGCTTTCTTCTACTTATGACATAAGTTTGCTATCCATTTTGCTACCCCTGGCTCAGCAAAGACCTTAAATACAAACCTATTCTTAATGAGGATAGATACTTTAAATACATTCTTAGCTTAAACCATATGTGTAGATGGGTTTATAGAATATAAAGTAGTTTTGCAGATTTGGGATTTACATGCAGAGTTGCTTTCTGCCCTGAAAATAATACCCTCATCCCCAATTTCTTCTTTCAAATTCCTTCTTTAAATATAATCCAACACTGAAATTATCAATTTAGTATTCTTGCAGACTAAACTTGTGCCTTGACCACCTTTACAAGTAATTTCTGAAGAATTACCATGTGTATAGTCTGTTGGGTTCAGATATGAAGAATTTATATTTTTGGTATCAAAAAAAGCATGGCCATATGATATAAATTAAAATAGCAATTTTTTTTCTATTTTTTGATTGTCTGCATGCTAATACTCATTGCAGCACTTTCTATGCACCTTCCTTATGTACATTTTAACTTTCAATTTTCTTCTGAATTTTTTTTTGCTCAAAGTAATATTTTTTCACAAGTAATATTTTCATTAAATATGAATTTTAAGCCAACATTAGATATTGTCCTGCTTTACTCTTTTGAATGAAATAATCTGCCTAATATGAAATGTTATCTTAAATACACCTTTCCATACTTTGCATGACAACAATATTACGTAAATTTTGTTGGCTGACGGGCTGCAGGATGGAGAAGGAAAAGGAGTTGTTACTTATTTTATCTATTCCTTTGCAAAAAAGTAAATCTGATTCTGATCATCATGTCTCTTTAAAATATAAGTTACATTGAGTGGGTTTCATTGATGTCCTAATACAAAGCCTATTAGAAACCTGTAAGAATCTGTCCAGTGACTTTAATGGCTATTGATTAAACCTTGAGTATACAGTATTTTGCAGTACTATTTCTGTCTGGTATTCTGAAAATATCTTTCTTATTATACTCTCCTGAAATTATTACCTTAGAAATAGCGAGTGATTGTCACATTCAAGATTACAATTTGAATTGTTTTTGTATGGTTATAGGCTGCAGAGAAATGGGTCTATTATTGACATGTGGGTCAGTCACTCTGTGGCTGCATAATTTGGATATTCTTACACTAATTGCCATGAGCCACCATGTCTCCTTTCACCTGCAATATTCAGTGCAGGAAAGAAATGACCTTGAAGTAAACAGTAACCTCCAGGCTGCAGCTGAGTATAATCGAATAGTGTCTACACATGCAAGCGCATACCAGAGGTAGGAGCCCATATTAGGGTTTGAGATGACATAGTTTGAAATAGTTACAAGCATAAAAATGGAGCTCTGCCAATCATCTCTGTGATGAGCTGCTGGAGCACTTGATGAACCAGAAGCTCATGTGATAACATTTGGTCAATTAATCAATTCTCTGTGAGTGCTTATTTCTGAGAAGCATTCTAATGTTTCAAATTCCTAACCATTGCTGCACAAACTACTGTTTCTAATAATTAACACTTCAAGTAACTTTTTCTTCCCTTATTCAAAATTCATGTATTTTGATCATAGTATGACACTTGCTGTTGGTCAAAGGATCATCATACACAAATGTGTTTGTTTGGATACATGAAATTCTTATTTTAGAGTCAAAAAACTTAAAATATGGTTATGCTAAGAGAAAAAAAGATTATAATCTACCTATGTGAACCAGAACTGTATTTAACTTTTGAAGGATTCCAAGACATTGGATATTTTAAATACTAAGATTAATAAGGAGAAGAACTCTAGCTCGGGGTAATTTGGGAGATGTTTTATGTCACAAAGCTTGTTAATTCTTTGTCTATTGGCCTTCTCTTAATGAAAGGAAGTGGCTTTGTAGGGAGGAGGATACATTAAACAATTCCCATGGTTTCTAAAGACTCTCCCAAACAGTCTAAGATAGCTTTTCTATAGTATGTGTAGCCTTACGGATGAGCTGTGAAACAAAAATTGTGACTGGTATGTGGTCTTTCTGAAATGCACTTGGAAAAATAAATAAATGCATAATTGTGTTGGATATCCTGTGCACCAGAAGTCGTGTTGGCATTGGTGTTATCATGGCATCACAAGCGCCAAAGGCTCTCTGTGGTTGCCCTCGTCTATATGTCATGCTCTGAAGATTCATGCCTTGCCTTTTGACTGCCCTGAACTACAGTTCCTTGCTGAGGATCAAATGCACAGATGAGTCCAAACACCTTATTTAACATTTTTTGTGGTTTGGATTTTAAAGCATCATCTGTTTTCCCTTTACTAAGAATAGAGTTATTTTTGCCAGCAGCATGACCACAATTACCTTTACACTAATCCATGTTTAAGTCTCATTGCTGTCTAAGCACTTTGCTGATGCTATTTAATAGTTATAGAACCCTATTTTCTGAAATGTTCCAGGAGTACAATGGGCTACATCTCTAAATAAAATGCTTAAAAAGGATCTTGCGTGAGTTATGTACATTACATTACTCTGTGCACCTTCCTAAGTCTTTTTATTGTATAAAAAAATATAGATGGAATGGTATATCTAAATCTTGAATGTTACAGCTTAAATAAAAAGAAAACACTTTCTGAAAGGACAAAACAGTCAAACAACTCATGTACCAAAATAACTGACCCAGAAAAAACTCCAAAACCACCAATGCAGCAGCATCTGGAGACCTGTGAAGTACCAGATGCTGCTGCAAAAATATCTTCCCCAGTTTGACATTTGGTGCTGTGACTGACATCCAAAATACAGTTGTAAATATAATGAAACTTACCACCAGTCTACTGTTACTCCTTTTTTAATAGAGAAAACCACTATTTAACATGATTTAAGACTTCCAAGTACTTCATGACTGGGGGAATGACAAGGAAAATGAGCATCTGTAAATAAAAAAACAGCAATAATAATTAAAGAATCTTGCTATGTACTTCAGCATTTTCAGTCATTTTCACATAGCTTAACTCCCACAGAAACTCAGATCTGACCCAAAGACCTTGACTTGATTCTCAGGTTTTCTCTAAAATGTTATATTAGGATTTAAAAATACATTGTCAAATTTAAGAAAGCCTTGGAAGATGGACATTGTTTATTACCATGTGTTTACTGGACTTGGAAGTTTACTTACAGTGAAAGTCAATTATTAAAATAGACTTTTATCTCAGCTAACGATACTTACCACTGGAAATAATTTTTAAACAATCTTTTTGCTTTCACTGTGTCCTCTTGAAAATACTTGCTTTCCCCTACCCCGAAACAGATCTCTTGATGAGGCCTACACTCTGGTCTACTCCAGTTTTACCCATCCCTTTTGCTTTTTTCTCTTTTTATGAGATATTTCTTCTATTATAGTCATCAAAACCACTCTTCAAGCAGAGAAAAAAGAGACTGACCTTGTTCATACATTGCAAGTAGGGGGTTAGGTAAAAGAGGCTCAGAGTAGGATGAGAAAAGGCAGACTAAGATGAGTAGGACACGATATGCAAGTTAACAGCTGATGTTTATCCATTAAAGATAAAGTAATATGCATGCATACAGGAATATTGAGCCAATCTTTTCAGAACTCATTTGAGCTAAGGTTCAAAATTATTTTATAATTTTCAGTTGTTTACAAAATTGCTATGCATTAAGTAGCCTTGGTAGCCTGTGTGTTTGCTCTGTCAGCCAACAACTATGAAATAATGAAAAGAGTTCAGGAAAAAAAATATTACATTAAGTCATATTGTCTTGCCTTTGCTTCAGGCAAAAATGTTGCAAACATGCAATTCCTATTGCTCAGCCAAAGTGCTGCAACTGATTAAGCTACAATAAATTGTGAAAATGAGTAAGCATCTAGGTTAGCTTGTGCACACTGTACAGACACTCACAAAGAGAGGGAAGAGGGGTTGATCCTTACTGCATCTCTATCAGAAAATCACATTCTTCACTTTCTATTAATTCCCAGTCTCTTTAAACTATTTTAGCCTTAAGCACATGCTCAACTTATTTTGAGTAGTGTCCTGAGTAGTTAGAGTGAAATCTTCATTTTAGAAAGAGAAAGACTGGCAACTTACTATATTTCTAAGTAGCAATAGCTGATCCATTGTACTGAGACAGAGGCTGACTACATCAAGCTCATTGTCTTGCTGCTGCTTTGTATTTTCCCCATCTGTTAGTAGCCACCTGTTAAATCTCATGCTGATTCCTGATTAGGGCCTCTTGACACTTCTGCAATAAAAAATAAATACCAGTCAAAATAAGAGCAATGAGTTTTTCATTTCGTGAGTTAGAAAGCATGCATTTTGAATTCATTTTGTAAGTTAGAAAGCAAAACAAAGCCATACCAAACCACAAATTTAAGAGACTCCACCTACACCCTCTTTTTTATTTTTTCCCTTTAGGCCAAGAGGTATTGCCTGCCTTACATATATATTCTTCAGAGATGATCGCACTTGGTGAAAATAATGCTAAGATCTTAAAAACTAGTTAATGATCTTTGCTTTTCCACTTGAGATCCTTTAGAGAGACCTAAATGTGATCTAGAAGAGAAGAATAAAGACCCTATAAAAAGTAGTGCCTAAATTCACTACCCTTTTTTAGACAATCTTAGTCAAAGAAAACACCCAGAGCAGCAATATGTCTTAATTTAATGGTTTGTTTTAAGTAAAATCCAAATGTTTTCACTGATGAAAGGAAAAACAAGATGTTTTCAGACATTCCTGGGAGACTGAGATATGAGAAAAAAATGGAACTGACCTCATAAACACAGTTTATGTGGTTGCTTTAATCCAGAATTGAAGATGAAAAAATGACCTGCCTCTGCACCCTCTACAATGTGCTGTGACTTAAATGCATAGTTGAGATATAAGTTTCTCAACCAAATTCTCAGAAAAAAATACAACAGTGCCAAGAACAACTCCTTGTCTCCTGTCTGAACCACAGAAACACATCCAAAGTTTTATTTTGTTTGTTTGCTTGCTTACATTTTGCTATTTTTCTTTTTTGTTAATAATTAAATTGGTTTATCATTTGACTGTATGTTCATTTTTGTTTAATTTTTTCAGTTCTCTGAAGTAATCACACTAAAATATAAAAGAACTACAGTGAACAATTTTACAAGTACTACAAATGCATCCTGTAATTCTTTCCTATCTATAACTTGGAAAACTCCAAGTGGTACTAAAGGAAGAGAGTGCCGGGGCTGAAAATATGATGGGAATTGGGTAATTTCAAATTCATTTAGTACAATGGCCAGCATGGCTAACCTGGAGGTGAAAACAGTGGTAACTGAGGCTGCTGTTACGGGAACATGCAGAATGGTGTAAAGCTCAGGCAAAAGGGGACTTTTGCCAGTGTGATGCAGATGCAGTTTTAGAACTTGAAGATTCCATAGTGGTCACTTGAAGGGCGTGAATCATCTGTCTGAACAGATGTTCAGCAGCCACCCAGTAGGGAACAGGTCTCCTTTCCTGAGATTCAGAACTCCACACGTGCCGCTGTTATTTGTCCCCACCTGCCAGCTTTTATCGCTCTGTGGGTATTCCTGTTGCATACCCTGCTGCATAAACCTCCCTGCAACAAGAATTTGCAAAGTCCATAGGCACTGAATCAGGGTGTGGTTTGGAAAAGTTTTTTTGTTGAGTTGGAAGCTTCAGCCATGGCAGCTGATTGCAAATATCAGGCCAGGTCTTTCTGTTCAGTTGCATTACAGTCTTTGCTCACGTAGGCAGAATGCTAAGTACATGCAAGGACCCACTTATTACTTCCCAGTCACTGCATCTACAAACTGAAATTTGCTTTGGCAGCAAATCTATTAAAACAAGCAATAAAAACCTTGTCATCCAAGGCACGCTTCATGAAAGCAGTATGATTAAAGTCCTCATTCCACCCTAATATGAAGGAAAAATCATGTGGCTTTTGTTGTTGAGTATGGTGTCATAATACTAATATGTTATAGAAAAGTCAAGACTGTAGTTTATCATCCTATTCCCCTTGCCCACACATAGTGCAGCATGCAACATCATCATACTTATAATTTATTTATTCCCATGCATCTGCAAGAGAGCTACAGCATAAAAAAGTTATTGCTCCCACTATATATTCCTGCTGGACTGTGTAATCCAAGGCATTTATCTCCATATCATTTTGCAAAGTGAGGTTCAAATGGGTAAAGAATACCCATCTCTCATATAGCTCTATTTGTTTTACTATCTTTTCTAGTATCTTACTATATCAAGAAACAAATTGCAACAAAAGCTACTTAGGATGTGTGAATTGCAAAAATTTAAGCAATGCTTCTTCATTCATTATACTCATCTGCAAATTAGACCAGTCATGCAAAATTTGTTTGAATTTAGCCAGACCAATCTGGCTTGAAAACTAGGCTGGCAATACTGTGGGAACCAATGTATTTTGTGGTACTTCTGACAGAGTCACTGCCAAAACCTTGTAGTTCATGAAAATTGACAAAAAAAAACCACCAAAAATCTTCATTGTGAGGAAAAGTTCAAGTAATTTCTTATTGCATCCAGATGGGACTACTATTCCCTAGTCACTGTCAGTGAGCAATAAAAATACGGGGTAGCAAGATGAGTATAAATGAAAATCCTTGTATTTGGTAAACCAGAATTTCAGTTCTTCATTGACAATCAGATGAGTTTTATTGAAAAGCGCTTCAAAACTTTGTCTTCCATCAGGTTCCTGAGTCCCAATTAATAAAGCTTGCATGTATTGGAAGTCAAACTGTGCTGTGAGGTCCAGATTGCCCATCCCTATGCAGTAAATAAGGACCATGCAGTCACTTTTTTGCATTATGTCCCAATTACATGCTATTCTTCCATGTAGCAGGATCTGGTACTTAGCTGCTACCAAATGTTATCATTTTTCCTCTCCCTGGCTTTTCTGAATTTGTGCGTTTCTTGGCTCCCCCAAAATGTTCACAAATTTTCCGCTCTATGCATAAGTAGCAGGAAATCAACAAGATCAGTTATTTGAACAATATCTCATCACTTACGTTCATGTTTGCTAAGAATATTATTAACAATTAATATAGAATTCAAAACTTTTAAATTATTCTATACTCTGAAAGCTAGTACAATACAGCAATTAATAAAATAATATTAAAGAAGAAATTTAAAAAAAATTCCAGAAGGTTGATGTTTGAGGAAGAGGATGGGAAAAGGTGCAGGTATGACTGAGTGGGAATCTAAGTTACAGCAGGTAGAATGCAAAGCTGTGAAAAATCCAGAAAAAGTACACAGAGATACTTTAAAAATATTTTAATATTTTTAGGCCTCGGAGATAATGGGGCAGTGTGTAGGATGGCGTGCTTAAGGGACATGAGGACATTATTAAACAACAAGATTATTTTTTTATATCAGCCTTCAGCAAAAGGTGATGAGCTGTTAACAAATGCTTGAGCAATTTTTTGCAAGTATTTAGAGCGAGGCTTTTTCAAATATGAGGAGATGGTCTGGGAACACTGCAGTTACAACTGTTTTATTAAATAGGCTGAAGCTTCAGGGATGATTAGAACAAGGCTGACTCTGAATCCTTCCTGCCTTATTTTTCATTGTGAATATCAGCAAACCTCTGTGTATTCCAGGCTGTCATGCATGTGTTGACAGAGCTGCTCTGTGGTATGATAGTCCTCTAAGAATGTCTCCAGATAACAGGTTTCAGTCCTCTTTTTCATCTGGCTGCATTACTTCCTGAGGGTTCCTTCTTATTAAATATTCCTGATGTGTCCCTTTTCTTCTTGGATTAAAAATAGAAAGAAGGAATGGCTGAACTCTAGTAAATTAGTTGCCCATAACTTCCATTCAATGCCTTTAATTTTTCCATGATTTACTGAGTTTGGGTTTGGGTTTGGTTTCCAGCATTTGCATTTGCAAGAACATTGTAGCTTAGTTTCTATAGGTTCAGTGATTTGGTGGTTGAGCTGTTGAGTCAGCCAGAATCTTACCATCTGAAGATACTACTTCAGTCAGCTTCCTTACTTCTCACTCTCATTTTGAAGGTATTTAAATTTTTTGGCCTTCTCATGTAGAGGATTCTCATAATTCACACACAGAAACACATACACACTTTCTTTCCCATAGCTGATTGCTAGCAATCTTTTACCAAGCCAGATAGAATTTTGGTGTTGGTTGCCATGTTGGATCAATATTAGAGAGAACTGTGTTAGCAAAGTCTTCTATACCAACATTTAAACATGCAAAGTCAGAAGTAAACAACAATGCAAAACTCCAAGATGCATGTACGAACATTTGTTTTGCTTCATAGTGAGGTAATTTTGAAGAAAACTCTGAGTAAAAATTATTCTTTGGAACAAAATTTACAGAACACCAGGAGATGTATAAAAACTGCAAAGAAAAAAGTATTTCTTTCCAATGAATTCTTTTGAAGAAATAAAAAATAGAGTGGATATTTGTATTAAGTAGTTACAGATGCTTTAAATTATTTTTTTTAAATTTTAAATCACTCACAACTCTGTTTCTAGCTCATTTTCACAAAAACCATAGATAAACTGTAGCTGTGCACTAAAAACATTAAGATATGTGAGGAATGTGGCAATAAATCACCAATTTTCAATGTGAAAAGATATAAGGGCAACAACTAGGATGCAATAAGGACAAGATTGTGCCTAATTAGGTATGTATATGCAAGAATTTGAGATTATGAGGTAGCAAAAGTCATAGCTCAGTTGCAATGCTTAAGACAAAAAGGATTGAAAAATTCAAAGAATTTTGAAAAATTAATTAGAAGAACTAAGGAGGATTAAATTAATGTCATCAGTGTTCATTGGAAGGAAACAATGAGCTGCACTGACATGGATAAAGCTTAAATTAAGTTGAACTTGATTAAATTTGAAATTAGTAAGGAAAAACCTTTTTTATGGACAGCTCAGTGAGATATTGTCAGTAAAATGACTCAGAGACAAAAATAAAATAAAGATAAGAAGGAAGCAGGAAAAAAAAAATCACAGATTAATGGGAAATTTGAAAATATCAATCTTAAATTACACCCAAAAGGTAAATAAGAAAGAACAAAAACGTATTAATTTAATGTATTAGATATGTTGAAAGAGTGTTATGTGAAGAAATACTTACCAAGAATAATACTGGACCAAACAGTAGCAGAATGGAGTTATTAATCATAGAATTATAAAATATTTTGGATTGGAAGGGACCTTAAAGATCATCTAATGCCCACTCCACTGCTGTAGCCGGGGACACCTTTCACTAGACTGGACTGCTCAAAACCCATCCAAACTGCCCTTGAACGCTACCAGGGAAAAGGCATTCACAGGTTCTCTGGGGAACCTGTTCCAGTGGCTCACCATCCTCACAGTGAAGAATTTCTTCCTGATATCTAGTTTAAGTCTATTTTATTTCAGTTTAAAGCCATCAACCCTTGTCCTATCACTACACGATAGGACTTTTATACAAAAATCACTCTCCATCTTTCAGCTCCCTTTAGGTCCCAGTAGGTTACAATTATGTCTCCCCAGAGTCTTCTCTTCTCTAGACTGAAAAACACAACTCACTCTGCCTGTCTTCACAGGAGAAGTGCCCAAGCCCTCTGATAATCTTCATGGACCTCCTCTATATTTGTTCATAACAGCTATGAATGAAAAGATATATTTTACTTGTTATTTTTCTCCCTCCTGAAAAGAAAAGGTTCAATAACATTAAAATGAAAATATTTTGGTCTAAATGATCAACATAATTGCATTTTCCTATTATACTTTGTAGGTGAATCTAGATTTAACAGCATTTTATTGGGACAAATTGCTTAGTTTGCAAAACTCCTTTTCTGAGCAGTATTAAAAGTATTTCTTTGCACAGTGAAAACAAATACATTACATATCAGTTCTGGTGTCTAGTTCACAAATAGAGTGATAACAATCTCAGACTGGAAAAACAGTAATCAAATAAAGTGCTGTATAAATATGTATAATATGCTGTAAATCTATATTATGGTATGTGGAGTACCACTGATGGAAGAGCAAAAGAGACTAGGATGACTATTTTATTAGTATAGTAATACATTCATTCAATGAAGAAGTGGAAACAAACACAGTAAATCAAAGATGTGCCTTCAAGGAAGAGATTAGGCAGATTTTGCACTTGCAACAACTCTGTGCCAAATCCTTTTAAATATGAATTAATTTCAGAATTAATGGAATTAGTCCTTTTCAAAAACATTCGGATGCAACTTATGTCATTGATTTTGGTGGTTTTATCAAATTCATAACAATTAGAAAATTCCACTTGGTTTTGAGTCCAAGCAACACAAAATTAAATGACCATACAATTTTGATTTTAAAATCATAAATACCTTAATGGCTCACCTAGACCTTCATAAGTGCGTGTATTACCCTAGCCTGAATGTCAAGATGATAATAATTCTGTTTTGTTACAAACATTTAAGACAGTTTACATAGTCAAAATGAAAAGCTTTTCTGGTTTTCCAGACACAGACTTTATTTTTGAACTGTCGTTCTTTAGCTTTAGCGTTTTACAATGTCTAAACATATTTAATGTATGAAGAAACACCCCAACAGTAACAGATCTGAGGAGGATCTGACTGCTATTGCTCCTGTGAAGCCCCAATAAAGCATGAAAAGGCAGCACACACGCCCCTCCCTGCAGCACAGTACGATTTGGACAGCAACCAGCCAGCACTACTGGATCATGATTACATGATTACAGCTACTGCCTGCCTGGCATCTTCTCTTATCTCTATTCCATGTCCCCGTGAAATACTTACGAAGGTTTGTTCTACCTAACTAAATTGAGGAGGAAGGTTTGTTCTACTTAAGTGACTGAGGAGAGGCCAAGATCCAGTTCTTGATTAACACATAAATATTAATACGGATATATACCTTGCAATTAAATTTAAAACATCAGTTTAAAAAAACCAAAACCAAAACCAACCAACCAAACAAAACCAACCAATCAAACAAAAAAAGCAACAGAAAAACAGATATTGGTCAAATAATTTTAAAATTCAATTTACATGGATCGTTCCTTTGTAGTTAAAACATTTATTTGTTTGGTTGGGTTTTTTCCCCATTTTGCTTTTTTCCTTTTATGTATTTTCTTTTTCTTTTGTTTTCTCTTCTATTTTTTCTTCTGTCTTTTTCTTCTTTCAGCTTTCTAATTTCTTTTTTTTTTTTCCTTACTTTTTCCTTAGCTGCATTTTCAATCAGGAATTCATGTTTTATCATTAGGCTAGGATAATCTATTAGAATTTTCTGTATTTACTCTTTGCTATAAATACAAAAATCATTAACATGACACTATGAATCAGTCCCAGTCCAGAAAGACTGGACTGAAAATTGCAGCAGTAATATAGAAGATCGTATACTTTTATTACAGCTGTATTGCATGTATTGCAGACAACCAAATAAGAATATAGACATACTTTTGTTTCATATTGGAAGTTGGGTAAACTACTTTGTTGGTCTTCCTGATCAAAATCTTGTTTACTTTTTTATCATCTTCCAATTTCATTATTTTTATAAAGAGAAATATTTAGTTTTAGTAAAGCTTGTTCAAAATGAATAGTTAACTATCTGTAAAATAAATTTGTTTTGAATGACTCCCAAGAGATATGGTTTGTTTTATTATAGTTTTTATTTTCTGTTTTCCCTACTGCAATTCATACAAGAATAAAATACCTACAGAATGAAATTGCCAGATGTATCTAAGTAAACAAATGACATCATATATTAACGCTCTGAAGACCAGAAAAAAAGAATAAAGCACAATAATCATCTTTATTTTTACTGCTTATTATAAGTACAAATGTGTATAGCAGTTCAAAGTGTCTTGTGTGGTTCTTGAGATAGGAGTTCTTAATTGAAATAAGAACATAACACTTATGACGGAACTAAGTTGAAAACAGTCTGAAAAGCCCTGCAGGATAAATACAAGGTTTGATAACTATACTTTTACCATTACTGATCAAGGCAGGTAAAATTCTGTAAAGATATTGGTACCTGAGTTTCAGCATGCTGTCACTACAAAGATTTATCCTAAAAAAGAACATTAAATATCAGTGCTGTCAGTGAGAATGAGTGTCTGCTCTGCAAAAGTTTTGCTAACTGCAGTATCTCTAGCAGTCTCTGAGGATTTAATCCTTTATATCAGTGTTGACCAAACCCTCTGACTTTTGTTGCACATACAGGAAATTAAAAAGATAAAGCTGAAACTAATAAGGAGAGCAAAGTATGACTACCTTCTATGAACAGTATGCTTAGTCTTGTCATTCAACAACCAGCAACAGTGGGTAAGTATTTTTTGTGAGATCTGGACTTCAGGGACTTAAGGCAAAGATGCTAGTTTCCAAGTAAAGTAAAATATATGAGAAATTTTTTTAAAGCATCTTATTGGAAAACAAAACCTGTGAGAAATCCACAGAGCACAAAAAAAAAAAAAAAAAAAAAAAGCATTCCTTAACACCATCTTTTGCGATTTTGTTTTTATAGACATAGCAAGTCAGAATAACCCAACAGTTGAGTAGCCCATACAAAATGTTGTAGGTGAATGTTGTCTGATTTATGTTTGAGTTATACTTAGCAAAGAAGCGTATTCAGCAGATTCACAAACTTTGTGGCTAACATGGGAGGTGGGAGGTTTTTTAAACTTTGTTCTAAAAATTCAAGCTCACCACAAACAGCTATTTGTCATTCCTAGGATTAAATTATTCTTTTCTATTTCTAGCGGTGTAAGTGTCCAAAATAGCACTGCCTCAGACTTGTGTCCACAAAAGTGCTTACTAATATTTTCACAGAATTTGTCAGAATAAATAAGATAAGGAAGATGTATCTTTATTGCTACTACCTTTAGGTAGTACTCAGCTCTAACTCAATTTCTCAAATTTCTGCCTAATTTACATTCACATCCACAGGATTTAGGTGGCAACATTCCAAGAGCCCAGAGAAATAGCTTCCAGTGAAAGTGATCCATACACTTCAATTGCTGTTGGCTCTACTGAGTCTGAGTAAAGGCTGGTTTAGAGGAACTAGAGAACATTCACTTCAAGAATAAGGAAGCACTACTGTGTTTGTCATTGCACCCTTGCTTTATTATTTGAACATTACTAAGTTTATGTATGTAACACAAACATCTTTTTCAGACAATCTTTCTTAATTTAAATTTCAACCCATTTGGGTGAAGTCAGACACAGATTTATTGCTCCTCGTTGTCCTAGATGCACAGGAAGAAAGCTAAGATTCAAAGCACGAGTTTAGAACAAACTTTATTAGTTGAACTTCTATGAGAACAAGCACCAAAAGTCTGTACAGTACAGGTCATGATTTCTTCTTTAAATATTTCCACAACCTGCTGTACTCACATAAAACCCTATAACTCCACGACTGGACCCCAAACCTCTTGCTTCCTTGCCTGTTTCTCCCTCAGCATTCTGATATAGGCAGAGGGAAAAGGGTTTTCTTTGAATTCTAGACATCAGGAGCCCGAAGTGCATTGCCTCTTTCTTTTAGGGGTTGTTTTCACGAGTGTCTGGTAGGAATATTACATTTTCATGCATGCACGGTGCAAGGAAGTGCAAATTGCACACCTGCCACTTGCAAAATGTCAGCTTTTGAAGCTGGATCTCCCGACTGGAACATTGGGTTCAGGAGCTACAAAGAAGGTTGTCCAGTGGTGTGTGAAAACAGGTCCTTCCTTCTGCCAGGAAGAGGCAATTAGTGAAATCCAGAAAAGACCCAAAGACCCTATATTGTGGTGGGGCAGAGTGTATAAATAGCATGAAGTTGGGAGTAGGCAGCTTATACACCCTCTCTCTTGTGCAGGGAATAATGCATCCCAGCAAAAAGACATCCATTTTGGTAGCATTAAAATTTGTATTGTAAAGAAAAATGTTGACATAATCTGTCCATAAATGAGACACAGAAACATTGCTGCACTATCATATAAATATAATACATGCAAATTTCAGACCATTCATCACTGCTATAAAAACTGAGGGACAAATCCACTGACTATAAACTATGCAGTTTGTGTTTGTGACCCAATGTAACTACCCAACCAAGTTAAAATCCATTGTTTTATTTGACCCTCTCAGATTTATCTGTATAAAAACATACTTAACAATTCTCACATTAATAAAGTCTTTTTACTTTTTTTCTTTTCCTGTTCAAAATAATAATCACTAGACCACTTACCTTCTGGACTGAGATAATGAAACACCAGGTTGTGCCCACCCATTTCTGAGATCCAGAGCTGTAGAATGTTTGTGAATATAGTAGGCATTATTTTTATCTCAATATTATCAAATTAAAAAATATTATCTTAATATTACTAAATTAAAATGTAGTAACTACATTTTTATAATTGAAGACTTGTTCCAAAGCATAATGTAACGGAAATTAACATCTCAATCGATGTCATTAGGCTTGCTCCAAAGCATCACATAAAGGAAAAGAGGCTTTTAATTGATGTCATTCACCTTGGGATCAAGTCCAAAGAGTAAATTAAAATTTTTACCTTAAGTGTATCATTATTCATATCTATAGCTTAGGTAACATCAGAAAAAATATTATGGTTGCAGTTTATTCAGTTCAAGCTATTACTGATTGCAATAACTGGTGATTTACCAGAACCATCTCAGCTTTTCTTGACCAAGCACAGGAATTGTATTAATTGAGGTGGCTAGCTTATGTTCCTCCAAAAGAGTATTAATTATTCAGTAAAAATAATATTGCAGAAACTATTCAAAAATGAAGTGAATATTTTAGATATGAATGATAATATGAATGGTAGTCCTGAATTCTTCCTAAGTGTCACATTCAAAAGCAAAATATTTTTACAGAGTTGAAACTGTTGCATCAATTCATCATAGTCTAACATGAAAACTGAACATGAGCTGTCAGGGAATTGAGGAGATAGGTTGGAATATTTGTTTCCCAGAAGACAAGAAGCCAACATAGAAATTTTCCTTATGCTTTAAAATCCTTGATTAGACTTTCAGTGGAGACAAAAAAGAACAGAAAGGAGCATAATGAAATAATCCACCATCATAAGCAACAACTCTTCACATCAATAAAACAAAACCTGCAATTAACCCAGTTTTCGTCTTCATAGCTGTAGGGAGCACTACTGGGGAAAATTATCTGAAATAATTCCTAAATACTCACATTCAGTATTCAAGGAAAAACATACAGTGCTGAAAAGGAAAAAAATGACAGCTCAGTTAAATGAAATATCATTCACACTTCCAACCTGTTTTGAATCCATCAGCCTTAACATGTCTCTGCAATTTTGCCTCAGGCTAGTAGCTCCAAAGTTGCTTCAGTTACAAGGAGTGAAACCACACCAAAATACAGATTAAAAAACTATTCATTTCAAGATATTTTGGTCATTTTTGGAGTATTTATTAGTACACAGAGAAATGCATATGGATGTCAGTTGTCTCTCCTGACATAGTTAGACATGACATTAAAAAAGTCTGCAGCCTCTAAACTCCCCAAAATATACTGAGAAAAGTCCCAGTCATGTTTTCTTCTACCTGAGCCAGCAGTTTTCTCAGCATCTTGTAAAGTTGATGTTTCCAGGTTTATATTTTCTGTGTGTCTGTGTGCAAAATTTGAAAGACACATTAGTACTGATACATCTGAAAGAACTTTCCAGTTGGAAGTCAGACATGCTATACATTTTGGTCAAGATGTGATGTCCTCTTAAGAAGTATGTATGTCCTCTTAAGAAGTGTGTATGAGGAACAGCAGAGCTATTGGGACTCACTCCAGTGCACAACATTCTCCCTACCGATTCAGCTGTCTGTGTCCACATCCTCTGCTGCTATCCATCCTACTCTTGTATTCTCCTCTTATTTCAGACACACTGGCCATAATGTTCTGTGTCCTTCTCTGCATATCAACACCATTTGTTGAAAAATACTGTCATTAATTTTCATTCCATTCCATAAAACCATGAGCTGAACCAAATAAAGCTGCTCTGACATAACACTGAATAAAATTAGAACTCCTGATAAGATGGTCCTTCTTTTTCATCTGTACTATTTTAAATTATTACAGCATCTTACATCTGTTAAAACAAAAGTGCACTTTTGTCTCTATTTATAGAGAATATTTCTTTCTATTTGTAAAGAAATGAGAGACAATTACAGCAAGAGCTTTTGGACATCTGGTACAAATAAGTCAAAGAAATGTCCACTGCTTTGTACCAGCAAAGGTAAAATTCTCTTAAAGCCTGCTTGTCTAAAGTTTAAAGACAGTTAACAAGCTTAAAGTTTTTTGTTACATACATCACTCTAATACATAGAGCTTTGTGTTAAAAAGCTGATTTTTACTTTCACTTTTTCAAACCATTAGTATTTACTGTTCTAGTTCCTAGTTTCCCTTTTGTTTATCTGATACTGTCTGTTTGCATATGTAATATTTATCAGTGGAATTAGGTCTTATCTTGATATCTTAAAAAGCTATAAAATACATACTTACACTGCCACTGGAAAATAGTACAAATGTCCAAAGCCTTCGTTTATTCCATATGAATCCATCACTTCAGAACATCGTGCATGTGACTTCTCATGCAATCACAATACTTTAGAAACTTTCCATTTACCTAATAATTGCCATCAGAAAACTTTGGGTGGAGTAGATTACAGTAATTAATTTACAGTCTACAGTCATTGTTGCCTTCCAAACTCAGGAAACAATATTTTTAAATAAGAATCACTTTGAAGGAACCCTCTAAGCCTATAGTAAAATCTGTATTTGGAATCTTTAGCAATATGTCACCCTTATAGGAATAGTATGTTCAATCTTGTGAAAATGTGTTGTGTCAGATTAAAACAAACCATCAAAACTTAAAAGCATTTTCCAATAGACCTTTATATGCATGTTTCAAATGAAATAAAATCTCACGTTAATAAATTAAACTGAAAACCTTTTGACATTTTGGATACTTTTCTGAATACTAATAACTATTCGAAAAGTAAGGTAAATAATTTTGTACCTTTACATCTTCTCTAAAACACTGAAATAATTGCAGTATATAGAAAATTTGGTTTAAAGATATTTTCAGACATATTTTGACAATTTGTTTCAACCTTTTTTTACTGAAATCTAAAGGAATCAGAGAGGCTGAAATATTTTATTCTATAGACTTCAGAGGAAAAAAAAGCTGACATAGATCTTATTGTTTATAGAAAGTTAGACAGGGTGGCAAAATTTCCGTGAGCTTTCCCCTTCCACTGAAGACTGATTCAGTGTTTCCCTGTTGAGATAAACATGGTACAGTTTACAAATAACCTCAGATTGGATGGTGTAGTAAATAATGAAAACAACAGACTCTTGTCATTGCTCAGATAAGTATTCACAGGCCAAAAGAATACAATTTAATATGTTCAAATACAATACAGCATATTATTTGAGAGAAAAAGCTGCAGTTTATGACTGTAGGGTCGAAGACTTTTCTGAAAAACTATGATTTAGTAAAGGATTTATTGGTCATTGAAGATAAACACAACACAGCCTCAAAGCTGTGCCAGTAGGAGCTGAGTTATAAAAAATATTTTGTAGGAGCAGAGATAAAAAATTCTGTTTCTGTAAAAAGTACTGTGAACAATTCAATCAAAAAACAATGAACATTTCTAGTATCCATGTTTCAAAGAAAAATGTAAATACACTCTGAAGAACATCACAGAAATAATCACTTGGCTGAAATAGAAGTCCTTGGGATGTTAGCTTAGGGTCTGAGCATGCAGGTGTACAATTAGCTCAGTTCTGAATCCAGGGCTGTTGTCTTCTGAGCCCCTGATCCATCTATGCCATATCCACACTCAAGGATCTTCAGTCCATGTTTTCACTTGGAGGTGACAACTTAGAGCTGTACATGTACCTGTCCTTAAAGCAGTGGTAAATTATACTAAATTGCTTGAATTTACACGTAAGGAAAGCAAGGACTTGGGTCATGTTTCCTTTCTTCACATGTTAAAGACAAGAAAAAAGAAAAAAAAAAGGAAAAGGTAGAATATGATTTTCTGATTTTCTGCTTACTATTTACAATACTCTTAATATTTGCATTTAGAAAATAATTATGAATGACTTTTATGCTTCAGGACAACAACTGAGCATCAGGGAAGAATTCTGCTCTCAGTTTCTGTTCTCTCTTTAATTCTTCACTGTGGACCATTGGTAATTGGCTATAGGTGGAAAACTGAATGGGAAAACTGGCCAAGCTAGTACTAAGAAATGCACATCTAGCCATCTTACTTACCTGGTCAGAATCAAACTGATCACTAGATCAAGCCAGGTTCTTAATTTCACCAGAATCCATAAAGAGTATTATTTTACCTACTAATATAAGAGGGATCATGATTCATTAAGTAGTACCATCTCAGAACAGGATAAATCAATTCCCAGTGCTGAAGGCATCAACAGTCTCTATGCACACAACAAAAATTTTTCTACTGAAGATCTGAGCTTTCCATTTACTAACATTGTTGGGATCAGTATATTGGTAGCTAAGTGAATAATGTAGATAACATTCAGATGATCTGGATATCCCTCTGATCTTAAACATTATGAAACTATTAATCCAGATGTTGTCTATGATTTCAGATACATGATATTTTTCATTTTTCAAGTCTAGAATTTGTCTTTTGAATGTGCAAGAAGTATGAGGTTTCACAATTATGTGTTTTCAGAGGTATAAATCTTTCTTAGGCAACCTGCATTTACATTTTTGTTTAGCACTCCAGGCCATATTTGTTATTTAATCTGCCTAATGTCAGAAGGAAGCACAGTTCTATACAGCCATGTGGTGATGAATAACACCCCTAATGGAGTTATAAATTGAGACTAATTGGTTTATGTGATTGTTATTAAATCCTGTTTCAGCTGGTTAATGAAATGTAGTTTGGCAGGGGAACAGAGCTAATGTTATCAGATAATTTTCTTTTGAAAATGTCTTAAATTTCAGTCTTCCATATCCACAGGTTCTAAATAAGACAGACCCATTCCCTCTAAAAAAATGCCTACTACGTGCCAACAAAATTAAATTCCAATATTATCAATAATGTGGCTTTAATATTTCAGTGCAGTTTCACACCTTATCACCACATCTAACATTGCCTTAAAAAATGGACAAAACATTCCAATCAGTGAAACATTTCAGCAGAGACTTTAATTCCATCTCACAATTGCTTGAATGGTTTCAAATGTCACATAATGAACAAATAAATTGACTTTCACGAAAATCAGATTTGGCAGGAATGCATGAGTGCCTAGTTAAATAAGCAGACTGGGACTCTAGGGGTACTTCTACCCAATTTGTTGTTTTTCAGTTGTAATAGTTCCTAAACTAGTATCAAAACACGGACCAGTTTGAAACTTGAAATCAATACCCACATGTGATTTGAAAGCTGAAGGCTTGCCTGATCATATTAAGATTTTGAGGACTTTTTTTTTTTTTTTAATTATCAGTGTAATATAGTGATGCACAGATAGGTTGTCAAGTCTCATATCCATGCAGCCATTTGTCTGCATCTTGCTGCTTTGCTATGAGTTTTGTTGGTAAGACTAAGAACACTGTGTTTAAGATCACCTAGAGAGCAAAGTTCATGAAGATTAACAATACTAACATGGGTTTCCCTATTTATAAGCATTTAAAAGTTTATACTTCATCACATTATAATAAAAACACCAATAAGGCATAGTTCAACAAACACAGATATACTGAAAAAGAAAACAAAACCCAATAAGTTTAATTTATTCCTATGAGCAAAAGCAAGAATTAGAACTTGCATCAGTAAAACTTAGAATTCCTAGAAATAAAGGTTTCCTAAATAGTTGGGTAGGTAGCGGTTAGGGAACATATGTGGCTCATGTGTGTGATTGCTGCTAAAGGAGAGTAGCATGCAACTGTGTCCTGGTGGGCAGCTGTCCTTAATTTCGCACACCAGTGCAAAGGGAAAGTAAAGGTTCTCAGATATTTCATACTCAGACCTAGAAGGTATTTATAGACCACAGCATCATCTTGAAATCAAATCTGGAACCAACAAAGTTTATTATTCTCTCTATAGCTACCATTACCAAGAACTGACTGTGCTTCAAAGTAACTTCACAAGACAATTCATCCTGAAAACTAAGGACCTACATAAGCAGATATTTTCATTACAATTATTAATTATTATATTAGATTCTGCATATTCTTTCTAAACTTCTCCATTTCTTCTTTGAGAAACATTTTTAAGACAAGTAGAAATTAAAATACAAGCTAATTTACTAGAAAAAAGATTGCATTATCTGGTGTTATTTAAGAAAGATAAAGTGTCTTTTCCCCACTGAAAACAATAAAAACCTGTTTCAAAACCCAGTAGTAAGAAAAACCAACAAAGACATTCTTTATGTCCACTGAAAATTTGTCTTTAAGTTTTTGCTACTTTCAAAAGGCAGTCATACTAAATTGTGAAGTTTTAAATATTCAAAATTTCTTGTAATTACAATATTCTTTCATTTTTTTAAGAATATAAATAAAAAGTGAGAATGATGAAAAAAACTGATTTAATTAATGAAGTGATTTCTAATGGGTACTTTTTTCAATAGAATCAGTTTTCTCGTGATCGGGCTGAAAATCTCTTATTTTCATAATACTTTTTTTTTTACCCAGACATTTATAAACTTAATTTTTAATTTACTTTTCATAACCCTTTAGTTTGAATCTCTGAACATTACAATGAATAGTTCAATAAATCCCATTACATCACTATACTTAATCAGAAAATTGGAAAGTAATCCATCTAAAAATTGCTTGCATATTGCCAATTTCTACAGTAGTTTTTGAGTCTACCTACTTTTGAATGCCTGTAACTCCCAGAATTCCCAAGTCAGAACAGTGTGGTTGGACAAATATGAGTTCCTCCACTAGCCAGACTTCTGATTTTCCAAGATGCTAACTGCCTTTTGTAATTCATTCAGTGGTCTAAACAATTGACCTTTAAAGAGGAGAATATGATCCCCAAGCTCTCAGTTTGCCTGTTTTCCTTCTAATGAGACAGTTCTACTGTTAAAATTTTAGGCAGAAATACACTGATTTTCCTGTGGTCGCTTTCCATCAGCACCTACTCTGACTATTTATTTTCAAATCCATATTGGAAAAGTTTATTCACTGTAATTATCGTGAAACAGCACAGAACTTTTGGAACCAGTCTCGGTTAAACAATGCAGCCAGAAAAGAAAGCTTCAAAGAAGTTTAATTAAAAAGCTCAGTAGTTCAGTGAATAACCTTGGCTATGAAATACTTTGAAAAATAATTGTGATCCTTTCATCAATATTTGTAGAAAAGGGAGATGAGTTTATAGCACAATGTAATCAAACTGAATATCCATTATTCATTTGATCCATTATAGATCATGTTTTTCTTGCACAGAACAATCTAAATTGTTTAATCATCTTAAAACTCTAAGTCAAAGACTACATGTTACTTGAAATAGTCTCATCACTGCTGACATTCTTATATCATTACAAATTAAGACAAACATATGAACTTAATATCTGAAAAAACTGATAGAGCAAGCATGGTGAGTATCATTCCACTGTCTCATTGCCCTCTCACACTATACATTGCATTGTGGCTTTTCAGATAACGACATGTCTGTATAGAAATAAAGACATGTTAGAAGGAATGAACATTGATCTCCTGAGCTATTTTATCTTAAAGACAGACATCTTTTACAAAATACTAGTTCCAAACAAGTTCGAAGGAAAACAGAACCAAATCTTAACTAAAAAGTCTGTTCTGCTCTCTGCCTGGTGTCACCTCCGCTTCTTCCAGACACCAAACAGCATGGAGACAGCACAGACTCTAACAGGGGGAATTGAAGAAATTATAATTAAAACTGAATTCTCTCTCTCTGTCACATTCTCTCTGTTATTGATTTTCACAACAAGCTGCAATGAGGAAGGAAGAAGAAAAGAGGGAGGTTCATGTTGAAACTAGACAGAAAGGTTTTAGCAAAAAAATATTTCTTTCAGTTACTCAGTGTTTATGTTTCAAGTGTTTTCCTGGCCCCCTCTCTTTTAAGGTCTACTTCACTTCTATTATTATAAATAATTTCTGGATTTTGTTCCTATGTCTGCTGTAACTCAGATCATCCACATCCCTCATAACTACCTTAGAACCAAATACAACTTGCCAGTCCTCATGATAGGATCAAAACTCCTACTGAGAAAAACAGTTGGAGGATATGCATGAGGAAAAAAGAAAAAGAGACAAGTCATGACTCATATAGCTCACACAGGATGGAAGATTACTAAAAAGGGTGGCAACTGTTTGGAAGAAATGGGAAAGGAAAGGAAAACAAGTAATTTTTAATAGGTCTTTAGGAAGTCTTTTTCTGATTTTGTCCCTAGTGTCTCATTTAAAAAAAAAAAAAAAAAAAGAAAAGAAAACAAATAAAACCCACAATATCAAACCCTGGAGATGGGTTAGAGAGAACTCAACAGTTTTTATAGTATCTCTTGGCTTTATAGATATACTTTTGTACTAAGAATTCCCCGGTGATTTTAGGGTTCCTATTAATATCGTAATTCTTCCTGAAAACTTACATAGCTCTTTCACCAGAAGCTCATTTATTTGTGTTGGGTAAGATGACTGCACCTCATTCTTAGAGATACATTGTACCCATGTCTTGGTCACCACCTAACTAGGTTATTGTAATGCACTTTACATGCAATTACCTCTTATCATTTGGAAGCAGCAGGCAACACTTCCCATCATTCCTATTTAACAAATTTACCTGTTCTGGGTGGCACTAAATTTTCTAATTGCAGTTCAGAAGGTTGATCTCAAATTTCACAGCCAAAGTATTTCTGCTATTTGCTTATGTGGGACACTGTTTCTTTTTGTGTGATTCTGGACTCCCATCGCAGAAGGTCGGAAGAGGAAATTTCATTTGGTGTCCTCAACTCTAGAGCTTTCTTCTGGTCAAGGTCGTTTGATTTATTGAATCTGGTAAATGTGCTGCATAGTTCAACTTTATTTTTTTTGTGGGGACTTGTATAATGGATGAGTTTGTAAAATGCAGGGATTTTAGTATCACAGTCACATCTGGCTTGAGCACAATGAAACTCCCTTGTTTAATGAGTCAACAATATTTAAGAAATTGCTTTTATTGATAATATTTTGTACCTATGTTTTTTAAGCACTCAAAGTAATGGTTGATTTTTTTAATAAATTGAAACATAGTAAAATATTTTCAAATATTATGTTTTTTCTTCCTTTCATAACACACAGACATTTCTTATTTATTTGCATTTGTCTTCCCTTCCTTGATTCTGTGATGAAGGTTATGTTGTATTACACCCCTGTGCTTACAGATTTTTTCTTTCTGCTAATGATGTGATCATCAAATAATTTTCCATTTGTTTACATTAAAACTGTTAGACTTAGATGAGAAAACGGCATGTTGTATTACTGCACAAAAAGTTGGTTTATGTTCTGAATTTCTTTTTGTTTATAAGCAGAGAGCAAGACAAAAGCAAAGCATGAATTAGCAAAGTGGGAATGCACAACTCTTGAGTTTTCATTTCCATTTATCGTCTGCAATATTTTGGAAGGACAATCATCTGTTGCTAGGAAACCAGGCATCATCCATTGCTGTTTCCTCCTGCAGTGGTCATATCTCAGCCAACTCCTATTTCTTCCCAGTCTACTCCGTGTGGTCCTCTCAGAGGTGGGTGCTCAAGTTCTAGCTGTGATGCAAGGGGGTTGGCAGTGGAACAACCAGATGTCTCCAAGTACCTGAAAATCGCCCCGACCTCGGTTTACCCTATCCCGTTCTTCACCTTGGAGCAATGCTGCGACTTTAGGACACATCGAAACTTGTGTGTCCCACCAGCTGAAAGCTGAGGTTATTGGATTGTATCATACAGTCTGTAAAGGTTAAGTACCAGAGGAGGGAACAACAGAGCCTACAAAAACATCACCCTGATGAACTCTCACCAAACAGCCAACTATGAAGGTGCATCAGTAGTTTTCAGCCATAGAGCAGAAACTCAAACAAACTCAAACATGGAGCTTTTAGGCAAATTTTAGAGCTACTTGGCAATGAAAATATGCTTGGCTGAAGCTGTGTTATCAATGAGTTATTTCCAATTAATTCATCACCACAGGACATGGAAGCTGTCTAAAACATTAGTTAAAGTCATAAATAACTCAGAAACATTGCAGAAGTGCTTGGATCACCCTGTTTTATTTGTTCCTTCAGAGAATTTTTATATTTAAATAAAATCAGTGAAACCAAATGTTTTGTGATACTCATCTCTCTCCTTTTCCTCCACATTTTTCCACCAAACTATTGGAAGTGTCTGAATTCCAGCTAGTAAATGCTCTGATTTCCCTGGTAAGGAACCATACAATTACAGAAGGGGTATATAAATAGTTTACATCTTCTTTAATCTACATTGTATGGACAGCTTGTTGTTACCAACACTATTTTTAGCCATGCATCCCCAAAAGTGGAACCAGCTAGTGAGACTTTGACCCTGAGTAGATTGATATTACTGTCTCTTGCCAGAATGATATTCAATGTAGCAGGGAGTCAGACAGATTAGAACTGCATGCTTAGGAAAAACTGGGTCAGGCTGACTCAGTACTGAGAAGTGCAGGATCAGTTGGGGTATTTAAGAATGTGTGGGAAATAGGGTGATTTTTGGAACAAAGCAGGAAACTTTGCAGAGTGACTGACATAGCAGCAGCAGCAACATTGCCAGTGATCCACACCCACTTCTCTTATAAGGTATTTAAAATACACTGACTACACTTTAAGTTTCAACAAGAATAACCATGGGAGGGTTTCCTGCAGTCTTCATAATCCTGAAGGACAAGAATGTCCTCTAGTAAATTCACTGCACTGCAACAATGCCAAGAGTCTCTAGAAAATGAAGAGTTTGGTTAATGGATCAGACAGTCCATGATCCCAACCAACAAGTGCAATTTAAACTCTAAAGGACTCTAACAGTCCCAGATTAAGCCCAGTAGTGACTTGCCTGTTCCCATATTTCCCTGCTGTTGTGATTTTACATGTTACACCGTGGCAGCCATGCAAATCGATTACAACTGGAAATGACAACTCTTCCAGCAATGCATATCACCATTGTTTAAAAGATGCAAAAAGCATTCCAGAAGTAACATGAAATCTCTTGCATCATCTCTCCACTCTCCACAAAGAAAGTAGAAAAAAAAAAAATCATGCATACAATTAAATCCATGAGAACCAACATGAATACTCAGAGAGAGCATTAAAAAATTTTAACTATACTGTGTGAGACCTATGGTTGATTACATGGTACATACAGAAAAAAAAATTAAGAGCAAACCAGTGGGCCAAAAAACCTTGTACTAATTTGAGAAAGGAAATACCCATTTTAATGTGGAATAGAATGATTTTCAGATAACTGGGGGGGATTAAGAGTAGTTGCAAATATAAATCTCATTCTGATCATAAGCATGAACTCAAGACTCAGACGTACAGCATTTTAAATGAGGGCCTTTATAAAGAATCAACCTTATTATATTTTTGAGTGTATAAAATGAACCACCAGGCATAGCTTACTTTTTGTAGAGTGTAGCAGACATGGTTTACTTCAGGTCTGGTTTTCAAATCTCTTTTACCTAACATAATGAATAAAGCTGTACAATATTTTTTTTAATGACATTTGTCTTGCAAAGTATATTATGTGTTCTATGATTTGCAAACTCTCTGGGTTTTATTACAATTTTGTTACTACAGGATTAGGCATATTGGCATTTTTTTCAGTTATTTTCCCTAATAGGGTGGGGGTTTTTGTTTGATTTTTTTGTTTGTTTGTTTGTTTGTTTTCTCAAAATTAGATGTATTTTTATTTGAAAATAAATCTCTATTTTCAGGAAAGAAGGGTTTCCTTAAAGCTATAACAATACATCAACATAAAAAAAATAGATGCACTTCCAAATCACACAAAAGGACGAAAATTCCTCAGATTAAAGAGTTTTGTATTTAATTTCTATCTTCCCAGTAGTCAGAAGTTATACAAATTTGTCTGATAGGCGACCTTTCCATGACGTTACATAACATGACACATGGTTGTCTTCAAACAAGACCTTGTCTGTATTGTTTCCATATTCCAAAGCCAGAGATCTAATAGAGGGTTACAATTTTTCAGTGTGACAGGGTTAGAATTTATAATGTACAATTTTTCTTTCCACTCCCACAGAAGAATCTCATGCCTGAAGCGAAACCCTGGCATATACAAATATTTAAAATAACATACATCTCTCCTTTTGGCGTTTCTTCAAGCTATGGTTTACAGACCCAATATCCAATATAAGCTATGATGATTAAATAAATATATTGTGTCTCACCAGTGGTTTTCACCATGTGCTCTCAGAGGCATTTTCTGCTCATGATGACTGTTCATCAAACTCTTAGATCCAGAATCCAAAAGGTCAAGTAGTCAAAACTGTACTCCTCCATCTGCACAATAAACAGAAGGATTTAACCTGCTGACACTTCAGGTGCCCCACAGCTCTACTTCTTTTGCCTATCCCAAAATAACAACTTTTGCTTTTCTTGTGTAAAGTATCTGTGTCTAAAAATAAACAAACAAAAAGCTTGCTCCAACTCTTCCCCAAAACATTGAGCAAAAGGGCTAAGGGCCACAAATTTCTATATTTCACAGTGTTACCTCTCATTTATCTCTATGCAGAATCAGATTTTGGGTAAACAAAACCTATTTTCGGTCCTTGGAAAATTAAAGAACTGTATTTCTCAGGCAAAACCAGAGTAGATCAATGTGCCATTAATGGCCATGACTACACTAGTGCTAGAGGACTGATTAGGTGAGAGATGACTGCTAGGATCATTTATCCACGCCACTTATTTTGAAGGCTGTAGAAGAAAGTAAAAAAATCCAGCCTTGGAAAAAAATCTTTTTGCAAAAGTCAGCTGCACAGAAACAATCTCGTAATCCTCAGTAAACGGACAAATGTAGGATGGTCACTGCTGCTGAGTCTGAGGAGTGATCTGCCTTTAAGGCACTGTTTCTCATAGGGTGTCTTTGGTGTGGCTCCAGCTTCTCTTTTTTTCTGTTGTCCTACATGTTATTTCATACTACCTCATAATTAATTGCTTTCTGTGGTTGTTCTGTGATAAATAAAAACCAGATTTGAAAAGTAAATTTTCAAAAATGTTTTTACAAGCAAATACCTATACAAAAGGTAGTTAGAATAGCAGCTCACTTTTTTTCCTAAACAGAGGGTTCAATTTCTAAGTTTCATTTCCAAATACATATGGAGAAACTTCAAGTAGGGGGAGAAAAAGCAGCTGAGCCCACTGCAGCACACTGGAGAGATTATATAACTGTAGAGGAAAGTTTAAATTACATGTTGTCACAAAGACTGAAACAATGTCCATAATCTTCTCTATATTTCATCTTCTATTCCACCAAAAACATACTGGTTATGGCACCTTTCCAAGTTCTGCAGCAGAAAAAGCTCTAGGATCATGCTTCATTTGGCAAAGAGCTGGACATATTGATAACCAATGAATCATATTAGGGTTTACTTAATAGTATCATTTTGATAGTTTGAAATATTTGAATGCTTTTCTTGTTGTGGGTTAGAATCCAGAGCTAGGGATAGATAATGGCAAAATATAACAAAATAATTTTCAAATTCTCCTTGAGTTAATAACCCTTTTCCCTGCTACTCATTCAGCTATTTTGGGGAAATATGATTTCCCCACCACCTCAAAATAAGCAGAGTAAATTTCCTTGAATATATGAATACATTGTGGTACTCATGACTTGAAACATGTCTGCAAACAATAGTCACAAAGAAACAAGAAATCAAACCTAGCTTCTCTAGGACCATCCCTGCTTTAAGGGAAAAAAGCTACAGAAAGCATAAGAACTATCATATTACATGACATCAGAGATCCATATAGCCTAGTATCCTTTCTCCTATAGTGGCCAGGAGCAAATGAATAGGAAAAATTTATTTGGAATAGGAAATAAGAACATTCCCCATAACTGATGCTAGACTTCAGGTAATCACTTGTTTAAGATCTTCCTTTAGCTGGAGTTTTTATCAAATAAGGCACCAGGCTAGCTTTAAAAAGTCTACCTTAGTTTCTAGGAACAGTGTCTGTGAAAGCAAAAAGCTAACTTTCTCACTCTCATATTCTTTTTTTTTCATTCCTTCTAAACTTTTCCTTGTTACTTATCTTTTAATAAAATTATTGAAAAAAAAGTCCTGATTTTATGATAGTATTCCTCACAACAGGATTTCAGGTTGGAAACATGTCCCATTCACACTGATTTTCCACAGTCAGAACAAAAAGCCCTTACATTTTTATTCAAAGACTGTTTCTCAGGCTTAATGAGTAAAATCCCTTTATTTAACCACTATTTTTGCAGACCTAAATCTCGAAGCATGAGATTAGTGAATATTTCTTGTAAATCCACTAATATCCAGACATCCTTTTTCTTTTCAAAATATTTGTGAGAACTGAGTAATTTCCACAGCAAATTATGCAAATGTGCTGTACAAGCTCTCCAGCACAGCTCAGCCAGTGCAAATCCTGACCTTCCACCACTCCTGCTGTTCTTGCTCTGGGTTTCTCTTCATCAGCCTGCCAATCACATGCTACAAAGCCAAGTTTTGCAGTGCCATTAAGCATCCACTAGAAGCCAAGCTAATATCAACAAGCTTATTTTACACAAGAAGACTAAACACAGATCCAAAGACTCATATTAAGAAACAGCTTTCTGGACTGAATTTGTCCAAAAGTAGTAGCTAAGCTTGATGCAAGGATAGCTAGATAGATAACTCTGAAGTCATGTTATACAATTGTTAGACTGGGCAGATTGTTGGATCAGAAGAGACCATTGGGATGATGGAGTGTCTTAACTTCAGCTCCTTACCACATGCAATAAAAAAAGATTCCCCAAACTATTCACTATTAATTTAATCTACCAATAAAGCATATCTGGAAATGTTATATCACACTCATTCATACAGTAGGACCTGAGATCGAACTGGTGATTAGATGCCAAATATGCATCTTCAGAATATTTGTATTTTTTAAAATACATACTTTTTGCACGTATGGATGCATTTGTGCTCTCCTAGGTGGTAACCAAAGGTATTGTAATAGTTCAGTGAAAACAATAACAGCTGCACAGGAAAGAAGTGCTACATTATGATAGTCAGTATTAAGGTGGAAAACCTGGAAATCTTAATCAGATTTCCCATTCTGAATTGAAAAAAATGAGAACTTATGTTGATTTCTTCTGGTTAGATGACAGAAAGCAGTAAACTTAATACAGTGCTTTGTAGAGTTTAAATTTTCTAAAGGACAATGTACCAAAAGATCTGTAAAGATCTTCAAAGTTTAGATGCTATGCTACCGCTTTCTTTTCATAAAAGGCCAAAGAGGGAATCAGTGTACAGTCTGACAAAGAGTTTTCTGTTCTTTAAGGGAACGATCTTTCCTTTCTAGTAGGCTGTGCAGAGAAATGCTTTGTCTTTTTATGTATTTATTTAATCCTAATAGATATTAATCCATTGATTTTCTGACTTCACAGTTATTTTAGGAGTAGGATTCTTTTGCAGTGGTGGAAGAAAGTTGTTCTGTCAATATGTGTAGATCACTGAGAGCACTGGAATACTTACTATTCAACATCTTAGTTATTTCTCAGGAACCTGAACAAAAGAACTCCTGTATGCCGTAAAGCTGTTTTACTGTTGCTATGAAGCAGAAGACATACTGAAAGGTTATCTGGGCCTTAGGGAATTAACAGAATCTAGTGTAAGGTTCTCTTTGCAGCGTATGAGGAGGGTTACTCAGTTTAGAAAAAGGTTCTAAAATAGCAAAAAGGCAGGAGGGCAACCAGCCAATAAGCAATAGAGAAATTCTGAGGAGTCAGATGTGTCTAAAGTCCCCTTCTCTGTGGGATTTAGATGATGTTTTCAGGGCTGATGACCTAATGGTGACCATCCAATGGTGATGTCCACCAAATTGCCTCAAAATCACTACAGAAGAGCAATGTAGAGAGTAGAGAGAGTAAATAAGAGAGATTTAATGACCCCCAAAATGTCCCTGATCTAGCTTTCGTACCTCTACTGGCTCCTCGCAACTTCACACAACTTTCCTCCCAGCACAGCTCAAAAACTATGTGTAAATTAATTGGAGTTCTGTTGCTGAAAAGAAATGAGTTAAATAAGTTAAATGAGTAACCATCCTTGGGATAGCATAAATTTTTTTTTGCTTACTTTCCTGAGCAGCTTGCTCTGACTGATTCTTATTGCAATTTATTTCCTGTTCTTCTTGAGGGACTATGATCAATCTTTTTGATGTCCTTGATGGTATTGCCTTGCACACATCTATAGGTATATGTGAATGCAAAGTACTTTCATGCTGGAGCCCTCACATTCTGATAAAACTGTTACAAATTCACTGCATCAGAAACAACACAAGAAGTTGCAGGACTCCTTATAGCTAACCTACTAGGTGGAGAAAGATCCTGGAACTGAGTGAAGTCTATAACTAGTCCATCAGTAAAACTCCTTACTTCCATTCTAGCCACGTAATCTAAGATGAAGGGTATTCTCGTCCTTTCCTTCCAACTCAGACTTTGAAAAAAAAAACAGATGAGAACTGCATGCTTAGAATGGATCATTGCATGATGAGTAGTTTTCCTCAGGGAAGTGTTGAACATATGTTTAATCCTTTAAGATAACAAAATGATACATAACCTGGAACTTCTACACCTGTTTAAGTGCTGAATCTAACAGCATGTGAAAGCTGTAGACTTGGACTAAAAGCAGAAAACAGTAGTTTAAACAGCTTACCTGTTGCAATAATCCTCTCAGAAGGAGCAGCTGGATGAGGGATCAGGATCAGAACCAGAGCAATTTGGTATAAGATAAACATGGAGTTGCTTACCTCTGACAAGACTGAAGTGCTTGAGAACTTTAGAACTGTAAAAAGAAAGGCTTGTAAGGCTATAATTTTTAGACCTTGGTTCTTGACTAAAATACTGAACTTCAGTGCAGTTCAACTACCTGCTTTCCTTTTAAATGTTTAAAGCCCTAGATCTCATCAGAACATATCTCTTGTGTTGTACTATGCTTTGATAATTACTTGTTCTTTAGAAGCAAAACTTTTATATTAATAGGAATAAAATTGTCCATTTCATCACACCTTCTCTGCAGCTTTCAGTGACATGTTACAACAAGCCAAGGACACATGTCATTACTAAAAAAAACCCCACACTGATAATAATCTCACCCACTTTTGTGAACTGGCTACAGGAAGCAGCAGTGTTCTGCAAAGCACAGCACAGAATTGGCAAAAGTCATTGCCAGCTCAGTCCATACCTTTGGGTGAATTATCAGCTACATGTTGTGTCTCTTTTCTTTGCCTCAAAGTGCTTGCAAATGGGGAATAGTTTACCTTCCCATCTCTTTCATGAACAGAAGCTGCATTTAAAGTGACTTAGTATTTTCTTTTCAGCAGATTCTGTTTTGAGTAATGTAATAGCATGCAGAGAAGAAAACTAAAAAGTAGGTTCAAGAGGGATCCATTCCTGCAATATAAAATTAATTATTTCAATTGCAATATGGAAAGGATTTTTTTTTCTGCTTAAGTAAAGGAAAATTACAGGTGGTGATTACTTCTAGTGAATTCACTTTCAGATTATGCTTACAAAATACTGCGTTTAGCAACTAACTGGAAGAATACTTTTTATGATACGCTCCAGCTAGACAGATAAACACCTCCACAGTTCAAAACAGTTCAAAACCGTTAAGAATGTTCACAAACCAGCACACTTTGTGACTAAGCAGCTGTTCTGTACTTTAAAGCTGCTGAAATTTAAAAAGGCAATAGCTCTCCTTAAAAATGTCATGCAGTTTTCAAGAATGATAACTGTTCTGCTTGGGTTTCCTTTACTTATGTTTGACATTTTGAAACAGTTATAATTGACATTATAACTGACTACCTGTCAGAATCAAATTGCATTTGGTTGCTAAACAATATTATCCCTATTGATAGTGTTGTCCATCACTGACTAGCATTACCTTAAATGTTTGCACTGCCTTACAAACACTTGTAATTAATAAAGCCCAAATCACCAGAGTCTGAGATTTGTTCAGATTTGGAAAAGGATCTTATCACTGAAACTTTCTTAAGGTGGATACACCTTTTAGTTATTCAAAAACTGTCAGGTATAGCAATTAAGACCATGCATTGTGCAATCCAGGATAAATGAAGAAGTATGGTTACATCTATACTGCTCTGTGTTTTTGCTCCTGACAGCAGAGGAATCTTCTTCTACTGTTCAACTTAACTTTCATGCATGTATGTCCAGCACTCTAGTAAATAGTACTCAAGAAATACTGGCCTTGGCTTCTGCCCCCTGTCAACTTATATTCCAGTCTCAAGCTCCCGAGTCATCCCATCCTGAGTCTCCACACTTGTTGACAATATATCAAAGTATCTCAGGAAATGTTCTTTTTAATCATGGTGGTTGTTGCTAAATGTTTCAATTAATTTCTTTAGTGTATTTTTTCTTTCACTAGCAAAGAAATTTTTCTCTCTTTTGGGGGGGAAAGCGCAAATCTGTAAGGTGTGACTGAATGCCTCCACCTCCCTCTTGCCCCTTATATTCCTCCAACATAGATGCCTGATGATGAGACCCTGGGACAGTGAAACTGGAGAGGGGAGGGGGGAAGATCACTAGCTTGGAATTAGCCTATGTTCATAAAAAGAGCAGGAGAATCAGGAAAGAGAATAAAATCTTTAGACAAAGAAATTCCAGTGCCTATGAGTGGACATTCTCACAGCAGAGATCGAGGATGTAACAGCAGTACGAAGGAAGAAAAACGTTCTTACAAGTAAGAAGATACTGGGGGAGTTTTCCATAAAGTTATTCATGTCTATCCTAAAACTGTGCCTAACAGGTATAACCTAGGCTCACCAACTTGTGTGGAAGAACAAAAGCTGAACAGTGTCTGATCCAGCTTGCAGGAATTATCTTGCTTCTTTTGTAGCTTGCTGAAACTGCAACCAAGATCAGAAGTGTGTGCTCAATGCCAGAAGAAGGGAACAGCCTGAAGAGTGTTTTGTATACAGGAGAGACAAAAGGGGAAGCTCATGTAAGCTTTACAGGGGTGTTTTTTTTCTTTTTTGAAGGGAGGAGGGGGTAGGGCAGTGTGTTCAGGGTTTTTGAGGGGGAGCTGTGGGGTTTTGTTTTTTGGTTTTTTGTTTTTCTAGTTCATTCTTTTCTGCTAGCATGTTCTTCTAGCACATAGCTAGGCAATGCCGTGGTCTGAAGCAGCCTGTTTTCACTGTGGTAAGAGAGTAAGAGCTGGAATTGACTGGATGAACAAGCACAGCCACACCGGGTAATTTTCCAAGTGGTCTCATGGTGACAGAAGCATTCATGTGCGCACAAGAGCCAGCTGGAGCACTGTGCCTGGCAGGGCCATTCCAGGCTCTCCCTGTGGCATATAGATAGGAGATTTGAATCTGCTGGCAGTTCTTGAGACTTTGCCAGTAGTGGCAAAGAGGCTTCAAGAGAAAGAAGCAGATATGACTGAAAAGCCAAAGGGCTAGCACTATATGTGAAAGCTGTAGGTGTGCTGCTTATTATTTGGGCAGTTCTCTAATTATCCTTGTGAAGATGAGTAAGGCCCTGACTCTGTTCATGGCTGAATATCTAAGACGATATTTCCATTCCTCTGTGGCAAATGAAAAAATGTCCTGTTGCTGTGAGGCAGTTACTTAACCCTACTGAGCCCAGTACTCTGTGTTACTGTCAATTCACAGGTGGCTTCACACAAGGTTTCAGGACCCATGCATCACATTCTATTTTTATCAGGTAATAAAAGGTATGAATTACAGCAGTGTCTGCATGAGAACAAGGTAGAGTAAAATATACATCGTCTTGGTACATTAAAACCTTTTCTATGAACAATCTCTAGGCTGTTATTCCCCTCTGGGACATAGAAATAACTGGTCAGGTCATTAAGTTCAGCTCGACTGAAGGTTATAAAATAATAGCAAAGGTAGATTAATTCCCTGAAGATGTAACATTTAAGGATTGCTAGACCGTAGCAGAATTCATCCATTCATAAAAACTATTTTCTAACAGTCCCAGCATGCTTCCAGTTTTTAGAAAATATGTTGAGGGAGGCAAGGCAAATCAAAGAAATGCTCAGGTTACCACTTCAGTCATATTCTCACCAATCTCTACCTATATATGGTGCAAAAACAGCAACAACCCTAAATTTAACCCAGTTTTTTGAAAAATGCTTTCTTTGTGTATTTTCTTTAACTTAGTTAAAGAATGTCATTCATGGCACTGATTTTTGTAAGACTGTGACCTAGAGGACAGAATTTTCTCTTCAACTCATTTTGGCAAGTGTGTTTGAATGTGAAACGTTGGACTTGTGAATGTTTAGAACCACCTCTTGGCACTTTTAAGCCACTTGGCATTTCATAGGACTATCTGATCAGAGGCATCTTGTACTGTTTTCTCATGAGTTCACAAATACTTGAAGGATAAAATTGCTACATTTTTTAAAAAAGAAATTAATTTAGTCCTTTACTCCTTCAAAGTTACAAAAATGAAATATTTGATATGTCAGCCTTTGAGCTGTTTTTTGACTATTCAAAATGAAATTATTCGCTTCAAGTATGATGGAAATTGCCCAGAAAATTCTCAATTTTTTTCACTCTGACCAGAATATGCACTGATTCTGGAGACTGCAATTAGTAATACCTACCAACAGTTCAAGAACTATCACAAACATATTCTCAGCTTCCCACACTGATTATCATGGCTTCACAAAAGTCCTGACTTCACTTGTAATGTGGTTGAACTTCCAGAGCTTCAGAGGAAGAACACTTCAGAAACAGTACCTCCTCAGACTACAGGATGTAACTAAATCATTAGAATTTTTGAACTGCCTTTGAGAAACTTAAACCGTTTTAAACTGTAAAACTGTGAGTAGCAAAAAGTATATGAAATGCCAAAAGGGCAGCGCTCCAATGGAAAATTTGGTGGAGGGAGACAGATAAAGACTCCAGAGGAAGCTGTCACTACATTATTAGTGTCATCAAGTTGCTGATCAGTGAATCAGAGGGACCCAATCACCACAGAAACAATGAGGGGCAGGACGAAACAAAGACTATAGTAGTTGATGAAAAGATATATGATGTTCCATTTTCTCCTTCCCATCCATTTATTTTTCATCCCACTTCCCCATACTGTCTGTTTTACAAAGCATTTTTAGTGTTATTCCACTGTAAAGAGCCCAGAGTCCTTTTATGGCACCAGGGCCCAGCTTTCTTTTGGCCCAAATTCTCCTACATTGAGATTCTTCTTTTCCCAAGAGTTTTCTTCTTCTCAGACACTGACTAGTTGTAGCTGTTAAAACTCTCCTCACCAGAGTATTTTTTCATGATTTATCTACCACAGAAAAATACAGTTGAGATTATATTAAAAGAATGAATTAAATGCTACATTACTAGGCAGTTCACATCCATGTAGATGCTCTCACATGCTGTTAGTGTTCTCATTCCAGAACCTCTGCTATTTTCAGTATCTCTCCATCATGTTACAGTCTGACAGTGCAGACATGCCCTGAGATTGATTAGAAACGGCTGCCTCCACACTTAATTTTCACAGATGTTCCATTCTTTAGCTGCCTCTCTGCCTCTGCTGGAGCCAAGATATCTGGTTATAACTCGAAGACAAACCTGAGTTACTTTAAAAAATGCTTGAGCATCAATATCAGTACATAGAGGAACACCAGATGAATGTCTCAGTAAGTATAAGCACTTGATATGATTCATGAAATCAACAGATCAGACAGGTCTGTAGGGGCTACAAGCACTACTCTGACTTGGGTGATCATCAAGATAGATGTGTGTTTTGAGAGAGTCAAATTCTCTTGGTCTGATTTGATTTTTAATCCAGGCAGTAGTGTACTTTCTCACAGAATCCAGCAGATTTTCACTGTCTTCCCATTCTGCAGTGCGTTATCTGTGGGAAGGAGTATGCTACTGTCAGATCACAATCCTCATGCCTCTCTTGGATTATTTTCTTTTGCAATCTGGCTGAGTGACTGAGAGGTTTGCATTAAAGTGGCAAGATATATTTTGTTTCTTTTTCTACAGGTTCAGAATCTGTTTAGAATTCGAATCCAATTTGCTTAAATTGTAAGATTGTAGCGAAATCCATCATGCTAAAAATCATGGCATTTATCTGCTAAGAACAGGTCTTTCCAAGGAAGATATTTATTTACAACTGTATTCTTTGTGATAATATTGTACTAGATAACAAATTAAAAACAAGTGATGAGTAATAGACTTGTCTCAAAAATACTGGAAATTATTGATTTCTTTCAGGTATCAGCAGAATAAATATTTATGTTCTTCACACATTATTGTTTTTTGACAACAAAGAAATGAATATTTATAAAATTGATCAGTGTTGAATTAGATTTAGAACAGATTAGAACTAGAATTCTAATTCAACAGTGTTAAATTAGAACAGATTTAGAGCCATTTTACTTGGTGAAAAGAATTTTTTTCTGCATAGTAATTTTCACATGTTAATTAAAACTGTTTAACAATTGTGTAAAAATATTGGGCACATATTGTTAGGACTAGCTAGCTAAGATAGTGCATTAAATTAAATTTTTCTTTTATGTTTTGCAGTTGATGCACAATCTTTTTTTTTTTTTAATTGTTGTGTTTTAACTGACAAAACACTGAAACACCTTTTCAAATGTTTGCATGTACCAGTCTTTCCATCATTCTTTTTTATAACAAACTTAAGACATCTTCTGTGCACACTAAGGATATAAGCCTGTCTTGCAGGACCCTTTACAAACGACTTCTGGTTTTAGCTGAAAGCAACAAAAATAAGATTTGTTTTCGTTTATTTTGTTTTTTAAATCTAAAAGCAACAAAATAATTTTCTTTATTAAAAAACTCTTAACTGCAAGCCTAAAAGCATCACACCATAACTACTTACATATACCAAACTTTGGTTATGTGGGTTGTGAATGCTGGCTAGGAACTGAGTGTAAGGGTGCAGATCCAAAACTCATTTATCAATACAGTACCTGGGCTGCTAAGGCTGTTGCAACTATTATCACCAGGCATCCAGTGGGAAGCCATTAGGAGAACTAGATCCCTCTTCCCATTAAGAAATCTTAATGTATTTGTACTGCAAGTGGATGAAGAACACACATTTAACCTTTGAGTTCAAAAGAAAATTTGATTGTCCCCAGCTTAGAAATTCCTTCTTAATACATTAGTTATACCATCATAGGAGACAGAGAGACAGTTGATATTAGAGGGTCCTGGGCTCGCAGAGTAATCAGTTCAGCTAGGCTGAATATACAGATACTCTTGGTTTTTACAAATGTCAGGTAACAGCCATGGAACCTCTTTGATTTGGTAAATCCTCAGCCTCTTGAGGAAATAAATTCATGAAAAGTGACTCCTTTAAAAGCTTTATTTTTCACAAGAGTATATACAGAAAACAATGAATCTTAGTTCCAGTCTGAAACTTTAGGCAGTGAGATAGCATGGAAAATCTGGACTGCAGTCAGGAAAGCAGAGACAGGCTGGGAGCCTGCTTTACCTTCATAATGTAAGCAGAGAAAATAATCCCCTAAGTATTACGTTTTCTATGACAAAGATTTTTACTAAAGATTCTATTGACTTTTTTTTTTTTAAATTTACATTAGTTTTTAAATCAATAATAATAAGAATTAGTCCTTTTTCCCAAAGATATGACCTAACCCTTAAAAAACTTGGGTGTAAAACCTCAAGCCAAACATTTGAATAGACTATGTTCTAATCAGTCCATAATTAATTGCAATCATCCCACCCAAGACAAATAGTGTTCTCATTTAGCTAGTATCTGACTGGTTTCCAGTCAGACTTGATCAGAGGTCAAATTGCCATTTGAGACAAAATCAGTCTTATCACTTCAGAGAAATTAAAGAAAAAGACAAATATGAAATATGAAATAGATAATTTCCTGCTTCATTTTCCTTCTTACTGAGTGTGTTTGTCTGATCGGTTGATTTTGTTTTGAGGCAGACCTCAAGTTGGTGTAATCAGGGTAGTTTTTATGGGTTTAGAGACAGCTTTGCCTGGTTGACAAATGTAAAACATCTCTTGATTAGAAGAGCCATTAGAAGCTTCTGCATGAAAGACTGCTGAGGTTATTTAAACAATGTTAAAGAAAGTTTCAGGTTATCAGGAAGAGGCATTGAGGCATTAAAATAGGTTACATCTTCTTACTGTTTCGTGAGTTATTTCTGGGCTGCTGATAGAAAATAGGACAGAAATGACTTCCTGAGGTTGAGTCAAAGTACAGTTTTGGTTGGTTATTCCTAGTATGAGACCTTTCACATTTTTAAGCGGCTATAATTTCATACAGCCATGAACAGAAGTACTAAGAAAAATCATCAAAACGAAATCAGGAGAGAAACAAAATGCAACAAAACAATAAACAGGGGTTTTGGCTTATACATATGCTACTTCCTCTAGAGCAGAAATCAAAATCTGTGAATAAATTTAATGTATTTATTTTTATCAGATTACTTGTTACCACTAGCATCTAAGCTTTGCAGCTTTGATACCAGATTCTCATGACAGTCTTGAGGTGAGGAAATCACACAAAATTAATTTCATCTTTTTAAAAAGAACTGAAAAGATAAAAATAAATCATTAACATCAAATGCACTCTCATGATAATTCTAATTCTATTCTTATTGCTGTCATATGGTCTTTATCATGTGTCACGCAGTTGTACATACACACACAAAAAAAAAGATAAATTGATGATGGGATCTCTGATAAAATTCTCTTCACAGTGTCAACATTAACCAAATATTTAAATGTGTTACATCAAAAAGTTAAAATTTATCTATGATATTACATATTTCCTGGGATTGTAGGTAATAATGAAACATTATTTTCTGAACTTTCAATTTTCAGCTATCTGCTGAAAGTGATATTCCTGAACTTTAGACTTGTCAAATTTAAGACTTCTTCATGTTTTTAAAACTTTTCACCTTCTGTAATAACAAAGGGAGAAAGATCCTGAAATTTGACATCCATTGCCCAGCAAAAGTACAGTGAAGTGCATGTTGGCTGCATGAAGCTTTTTAACACTTTGTTTTTCATTTATGTTTAAAAATATTTCAACAAGAAACAGAAAAAATATAAACTCTGAGTTTCCAAATGCCAACTAAGGAAAAACCAAAATCAAACAATTATTAATTCTTATTTATCATATATAGGAACTTCATCCAGTTACATTTCAGCATTTGTACACTATACCTCCAAACCTTAAAAATGTAAAAAAACTTCTAACTATATTTGTATAGAGTGAAAAAAATATTGATCAGTTTAGTTCATATATGAAATTGTGAATCTACTCTTTTAGCTCAATATAGGCCATGTTTCACAAAATTTTTAAGTCAAGATTAGGAGTAGTGACCTTCACCGAATTCCATCTGCTGATTTTTTTTTTTGAACTCCCATTGGAAATTATGTATCTGCTTTTATAGGAAAAAGTAGCTGTATACAGTGAAATACTGTAACAGAGTTTTGTATGTGAACACGGCTTTTCATAGTATTTTCTCTTCTGAAAGCACAGTTATGTGAATAAGAGGAATGTTTCCAGGCTGCATTTTAAGGTACTTATGTATTAGAACTAATATTGTAATTGGAGCATCATCATGGTTCGGGTATTTGAGTACTAGTGAAAAAGTGCAAGTAAGGAAGAATCACACTGAAGTTCTGTTTCATATGACCAGTTCTCTTTTTTTTTTTTACATTCTTTTTATTAAATAATACTTCATTTTATACCTTCAAAATTATCTACATACCTTTATAATTGACTGAAAAACTATTAGTTAGCATACACAATAAAGACACACACAGACACAAAAACATTTTGTTAAATAAATTGCTGCAAGTAGTAGAATGATCATAACATAGAGTGTAACACTATGCTACGAGTGCTGAGGAGTAAAGCCAGGAAAGAGAGAGATCTAAAGAACTGTAATTCATAGCTCCTTATCAGCAGTCACACAATATGTACTAGATGGTGATGTGCCGGGCTACTTGATCAAAATAATGAGCCTCAAGTAAAATATAAAGTTCTTAGTGTTATGAGAAAGCTGTAGCATTCAAAGGATCTCATGCAAGAAATTAATCTGTGGCAGAAGAAAATTATAGCTTCCTCAGACCCATTTCACATCAGAGAAATGTGTGAAAATTTATGGCATTTAGCATCAAGGTGCTCTGAAAACTACATTAAGGTGCTCTGTGAGCTCTGAAAACAATTTTACTGAAAAATTAGTATGCATAAAGTTCTCCAGCTTTTTTGTAAGATCTTTAAACTTGGAATGATAATTCTAGGTAAACTGCTTCCAAAACAGAATAATTAAAAAATTGGACCCTTAGGCTAACAATAAGTGAAACAAAGTAAGGGGGTTTTTCGCAGTCCTCTCTCCTACATGAGCAGAACTTGGCCTTCAAGTTTTCTAATTTTAGGACTTATTTATTTCACATACTAACAAAGCACTGAAATATGCTGAGATATATTCTGTTAAGACACTCATACTTGCAAATACACACACAGGCAGACACTTTTCCCTTTTAAAAAACCAAGAGTGTAACAGCATCACCATATCTGCTACAGGCTACTTTGGCTGTGCTAATATAGAGTCTCATTTGCTTTGCCCAAAAAACTCAGTGGTGATGAGTGGGTAAATGTCAGCAACTTCAGCAGATGTTCCAAGGGGCAGGTGCCCCCTTTGCTGTACCTACTCAGAACATTCAACCATGCTAAGGGCAGAAGCTCCTGAGAACTACTCCGGCCCTTCTGTCTCCTACAGAGCTCTGAGAGCAAAAGACATCTTCATAAGGTTGTGTTGCACATTATTATATATTTGCCCTTGCTTCCCTTCCCTGCAGACAAATGTACTGAAAGTAGAAAATAACAAAAATAACTGATTGTAGGCATTTTCAGATCAAATTCATATCAATGCATGGAGCCAAATGCAGTATTTGTGACAGGATATAGTATACCAAATCCTATCATGCTTTTCAGAATATGTATGTATTACCACATGGACTCAGCAGTACTTGAGAAGATGAGACCTTTACGCCAAATTTCCATCTTAGAATCATAGAATCATAGAATAGATTGGGTTGGAAAAGACCTCCAAGATCATCGAGTCCAACCCCTGATCCAACTCCAATTACTATATCATGGCACTAAGGGCCACGTCCAATCTCTGTTTAAAAACCTCCAGGGACGGTGAATCCACCACCACTCTGGGCAGGCCATTCCAATGCCTGATTACCCTCTCTGTAAAGAATTTCTTCCTAACATCTAACCTAAACATCCTCTGGCAGAGCTTGAGTCCATGTCCCCTTGTCCTATTGTTGGTTGCCTGGGAGAAGAGACCGACCTCCGCCTGGCTACAACCTCCTCTCAGGTAGTTGAAGAGAGTGATGAGGTCACCTCTAAGCCTTCTCTTCTCCAGGCTAAACAACCCCAGCTCCCTCAGCCTCTCCTCACAGGACTTGTGCTCAAGTCCCTTCACCAGCCTGGTTGCTCTTCTCTGGACCTGCTCCAGCACCTCAATATCCTTCCTGAACTGAGGGGCCCAGAGCTGAACACAATACTCAAGGTGTGGCCTCACCAACGCAGAGTACAGGCGAAGGATCACTTCCCTGCTCCTGCTGGCCATGCTGTTCTTGATGCAGGCCAGGATGCCATTGGCCTTCTTGGCCACCCGGGCACACTGCTGGCTCATGTTCAGCCTCCTGTTGATCAGCACCTCCAGGTCCCTTTCTGCCTGGCTGCTCTCCAGCCACTCTGTGCCCAGCCCGTAGTATGTAATCATGGACCATAAATGAAAAACATTATCCTTTGGAAGAAATATTCTTCATGAGACTATAATGTACATCTCATACACTTTTAACCTCTTTTTTGTGCTCTTTGTCTTCTTAATGTTTTCAGTAACAAACAGTCTCCTTGGTAATGCCAGTGCTGCTGTTTGCACTGATGTCAGTGGAATCATGCTGCTCTAAATGAGACCAGAATTAGGTCTGTGACAGACCGACTATGCTGCAGAGCCCCCCAGATGAACGATGATATTGTTTGAACTACATATGCTTTTCCTATGACCAGTTAATTTGGAAGACAGTTTCAAACTGTAGCTTTTGCTGGTAATGTTGTCGGTATTCTTTCCTTCCCAAAATAGGGAATTTGGAAGAATTAGTTAATTTCTATAAGATTTGATGCTAGGAACTTTTGAGGAAGAGATTAGGTCAGTTATGTTTTTAAAGAGGTAATTTCAAAGAAATAAAAATTGTTATCTGAATAAATAGTACAGCTAATCACATGTTAACGAAAAGAAAATTGCCAGCAAGCTTTTATAAAAAAAGAATCTTGACTTTTGACATCTAACAAGCAAACAACAGAATGCTGCATAACCAGGATTTTTGCAATGAGACCACTCAGGGGCTTAAAATTAAGCACGTGCTAAGAGCTTTACTGGGTCACAGCCAAAATGCTCAGAAACCATGCAGTTCCTCTTAAGGCTTAAATGCTTTTTGATATATTCATTTATATAATTCACCTTCTTCCCCTGATGATTGCTCAATATACCAAAAAACATTGTACTTAATACAGGAGCATGAGATTTCCCACTGCTGACCATTTTCCATGCTGGAAATTAATAATATGTTCTTAGTCTGTGAACTTGATTCTCCTCTTCATTTATAAATTTTATGCCAATGGAACTATACAGAAAAGCTTTTTATCCCAAAGTATTTTGCACAAGACTTTCTGAAAATTAAAATAAATTGCACTGACTTTAGCTTATAGTGTATGATAACTACTTTTAAATATGATTTTACCCCCAGACCAATATATTTTCAACCATTTACATGGCTGGCAAACAATTCCTGTTGCAATCTCCGTAATGCTGGCATTGTCCACGAGGCATGAAAATTATCTAAATATAACAACTAAAGTTAGCAAAAAACTCATACCAAAACTTCAGCTCTCACCTCCTCGTGAAAACTGTGGTTACAGTGGTAGCTGAGTAGGAACAGGTTAAAGCAAAATCAACATGTTTGTTCGTTAAAACAATCTGAATAACTAGAAGTAACCATGGCATCAAATTAGTAATTTAGTGCCAATTTGTCTTATCTTTAACAGAAAAACAAGATAAAAAAGCACCTACAATTTTTCTTTCTAATTTATGGTGGATTCACTAGAGCAATTATCTAGACACTGTCAAGACTTAAATAAAAAAAAAAAAAATGTTTTTCTTCCTTGGTAACCTTTAGCTTAGCAATTCAGAATAATATGTTACTCTAGCACAATTAGATACAATAAATATGAGAATTACTGTTCTGATGTTTTGTACAAAAAGAATATATTTTTCAGAAGGCAATTGCAATATGATATGGAATTATCTTTTCTAACTTGCATATGCAAAGAACTTCAAAACCTTTGAGATGTCATAGGAAAATCACTGAGAATGCAGCCAGACTTAATGGATCTCCATATTTGAACAAGAAATCTCATGAGGATGGGCTCTCTTTGGTGATTCCCTGACACTGTAGTTGCCATGCATAATTTGAGTTGCCCGCAGTTACTACAGGAAGCTACATTTTGCCCGCAGGAAACTACATTTTTTTCCTGTGTTCAGAAGCAGGAGGTTGTCACCACAAAAAATTCCATGACCAACACTTTGGTATAACCTTTTCCAGATGCAGAGGAACAGCATCAACTCTCTGATGTCTTCGTAGCTTTAAGTTCATGGAAACACTGGTAATAGAACGAAGAGATTGGAAGAGATCATAGAATCATAGAATCTTTAAAAGTCTTTGAAAATACCTTTAAAATCATGAAGTCAAGCCCTGAACCTAGCATCATCACTATGGTCACCATCAAACAATGTCCTCGAGTGCCCTATCCCCACAGTTTTTGAACCCTTCCGGGAATGGTGACTCCACCACTTCCCTGGGCAGTCTGTTCCAAAGCTGGACAAACCTCTTAATGAAAAAATCTAATCTGAACCTCTCCTGGTGCAACTTGAAGCCGCTGTCTCTCATCCAGCCACTTGCTACCTGGGAGAAGAGGCTGAACCCCATCTTACTAAAACCTCCTTTCAGGCAGTTGTTGAGAGTGACAAGGTCTCCTCTCAGCTTTCTTTTCTGCAGGATGAACAACACCAGCTCCCTCAGCCACTTTTCATAAAACTCGAGCTCTAGATCCTTCACCAGCTAGATTACCCTGCTCTGGTCTCAATCCAGCACCTCAGTGTCTGCCCTAAAGTAGGATGTGGGAATGTGAATGGAAAACCTGCAAGTCTTGACAAAAAGTTTAATACTGCCCAAGCTTGACTAGCTACAACTTAAGAATAGTTGCTGACAACTTGCCTGGAGAAGTGGAGGTGATAAGGCCCCATTGAATAAAAATTAATTGATTTGAACATTTTCAATTATCTGAAAATATAAAAATTTGGATGAACCTATAGCCCAAGGTTAAATAATAGAAAAGAGTATAGCTGGAGAGCATAAATATGGTTCACTGAGGATTGTCCAGCAAGAAAAAATGCTAGGTAACTGTTTCAGTGCCTAATCTACAGGTCCCTGAAGTCAGTGGGAATGTTTTAAAGGGATTTTAGGTCTGAGAAAAAAAATTAAAAGCACAAGCCCGTAAGCAGACATACACTGTCATTGTGAGTGTCAAAGGGTGTCACTTTGGCAGAAAGCAGTGAACCTTCAAGTGGTCCCGAAAAGGATTCATTGTAGAATATGCAGTTGGACTTTCTTCTAGTTGTCCTCTACATATTTGTGCAGGGGGACATAGGACATCTCAGAAAACAGCGCCTCTGGTATTTCACATCAGAAGTGCGGAGATCTGCTGGTGCTACACGCCGATGGTGACAGCTGCTATCCCGGTTGTCATACAGGGGACTGGAACAGGAACTCCAGCACTCTAAGCAAAACCTGCTGAAGCTTGTAATCAAGCTTTCTGGTATGGATTAGTACAATCATATCCTGTGGAGAGCAGGCACAGATGGAGACCTGTAATACATGTTCACCAGTGAGTTACATAGACATGGACAGGATGTAGCTGACCTTATGTTCTTGAATTTGTCAAGAACCACTAAAATTATTATCAATGAATTTCCGCATCTGACTTGTGCCCTGAGAAAGAGAAAAGTTCTTCTTTTCAATTACTAATTCATTGTCATGAAGCATATTCTTTGATCCCATAAGAAAGAATAGCTTGTGGGTTTAACTGTGTGCCATACCTAGAATTTTGTGGGAATGGACTCCATAAATTTATCACTGGGGCAAAATAACATGTTCTGAGGAAAAAAAAAGTAAAATAAATTAAAAAAAATAAAAAGTTAAAAAAAAAAAAGGGAAAAAAAAGGCATCCCACACAAAAGAATGACCACAATCCAGTAGTGTTAGCAGGGATTCCTTTTTTTATGATATAAATGTCAACAAGCCTTATTGGTAGCAAAACTTGATTTACTGAGTAGTATGAGATATAAAGATGATGAGTGGTACTCCCTTCCTCAGAAGAAAACCTTGCATAAGTGAGTTTTGTCTGAGAGAATCTCTGTCTTGCTTGCTAATTTCCAGAAGAAGCATTTATTGTACTACAATCTCTTTTCTTTCTGCTAAGTCTTTTAGGGGAAGTGTGGGGGAGGACAGTATAATTCATGCTCTACCATGCACATGTGTAAAATATCCTTAATTGCAATATATTTTAATGGAATACATTTTCATTTATTAAATAGCAGTGAGGTAGCACTTATCCCAGGAATCACTGTGCACTAAAAATCTACTAATATTTTCATTTAGATGTGTTAGTATGAATAGAAGAAAGATTATATCTTGTTTTAAACTGATGTGATACATATGTGAGGGAACTTGATGAGCTCATTTACGCAGAAATATGTAAACACTCAGAAACCCACTCAAATATTGACATGAATAGGTTGTAATTTTCCTGAGCAGTTCTGGCTAGTGACATGGTTCAGTTTACTGTTACTTCATGTATGCTGATAAAACTGGTAGAAACTCTGAGTGTTTTCAACATAGATGAGATTAGCATATTAATATGCATGTCCTATAACTGGATTTTATCAAGGTCTCTCACATTCGGTAGTTTTAGTTGAAATAAAAAACATACAGGTTTTTCTCAATATAATTTAGTGAAAAAACTCAAAATGGAAGATTTAATGATCAGTTTTAAGAAAATAAACTCCTTTATATTTTCCTCTTGGAGGCAGGAGATCACCATGTATTTACACCTCATCAAGACGGAAGGGCAAAGGTAAGCAGGGCAGAATAACTTTTCAAATTCTTTTTCTTTTTGTGGCATTTGAGATACTGCAGCATATCCAACCCAGTGTCTGGCTGCTGATGCAGAGCTCAGGTCCTGGACAGGCACTGTGCTGTACCTGCCAGCTCAAGTGGCAGTAGACGCCCCCATTTAAGCTACTTCATTTCCCTTTTTGCATTTCAGTCTTAGCTGAAGATCTGTATCTCACACCTCGAAAATGTCACCACTGGGCATTGGCTCAAGGTTTATATTCCTTCTGAGGGCGATGGAAAGCATCTGCCTTCAGCTGAGTGCAAGTTTTCAGTCTGGTGGGAGTAAGGTAACTTTCAGGAATGTCTTCCTAGAATTTCCAAGTCAATACCCCCTGGACACAGATATATATGGCTATTTTGTTCTCATTTTTTCTTTTACAACTAAATTAAAACTTCTACATAGTTGAAGTGCAGTTGTAGCAGTATTTTTTTTTTCATCCTTTCCCCTCCAAATTCAAAGAAAGTGCCCTTTTACAGTAATAACAACAGAACATTTCTCAGTGAGATATAAGTAATATAGTATATCTCAGTGAGATATTCTTTAAAAATGAGATAAGTTTCCTGGTTTTTTGAAGATTCTGAAGGGTAGTCTGTTGAGAGGAACTATGCCTGTTTGACCAGCTGGAGTTTTGCCTAACTGGCCACAGGAAAGAGTTGTATGAGCTTGTGTGTCCAGTATACAGAAAAATATCAGGGTCTCCACTTCCCAAAGTTGTGCTAGGAAGCATAAGACATTTTAAACTTCAAACTGATACAGACATTTCTTACTTAAGACACACATTTTTTAGTTTGGATTTATTAAAAAAGTTTGAACAGCTTAATTATGTTCAAAGTAAAAATATTGCCTCTGGGATCAAATGCTTTCTGTTCTGAGCCAAACCTGACCTGTATGTGGGGGCGGAGGATGGGGTGTGTTTTCCAGATACCATGGACTCACTCTTTCTGGTGGGAATTCTTTATAACATGCAGCTTTTATTAAGGTTAGGAGTTATTGGATTAAATATTGATGTAAAATCTCATCCTAAAAAAATAATTAGGAATGCCTATTTTTAAAAAATCCCACAAAATTTATTTTACTGGAAACATTTGGTTTTCATTTTAGATGTTTTTGCTTTCACATTGTTCTGCTTTGTGAAGTTTATTTTCTTAGAATTAATCACTGAATCTTCCATTTTGAGTTTTTTTCACTGTATTATATTGAGAAAAACCTGTATGTTTTTCATTTTAACCAAAACCACCAAGTGTGAGAGAGCTGGTTAAAATCCAGTTATAGGACACTGCATATTAATGTGCTAATCTAATCTGTGTTGAAAACCCCCAAAGTTTTTACCAGCATATTATGGAAAGATAATTGTCTCTCAGCCAAGGATTTGCTTTTCAGTGTGGATCTGAGTGGAAAGCATAACCATTATAGTTCTTCCTTAAATTACATCAAAATATATCTGGTGTTAACATTTTGTTTAGGAGTCTTTGGTAATAATGGTACCAATAAGAAGAGAAAAAAGAGGATTCTGTCCAAAAGGCATTTCACAAGGATGCTTTGCTGCATTATTTCATCTTTGCACACTTCCTTCCATTGGTTTCTCAATTTGTCTTGTGATGGAAATAGAAGTGACGATGTAATATGTGTAAGACTTTTGCAGTCACCAGGGTGGAGGTATTGGAATCTTGTTCAGTCTTTATGAAAATTGTATGGCTCTTGATCTAACACTTATGCAGTCAGAATTCTTCCAAACGGCAAGGGTGAGATATCTGTGCCCAGCCCTAGGGGAACTCTGGTTTTGAAGGTGACAAAAAGCAAAGGTTACAGTAAAATAGAAGGCTGCAGCAGAGGTTTTCACGGAGGCTTCCTACCCCAATGAAACTCTAGTCTCTTCCAAGGCCTCTGAGGGTAGCCAAATGGTTTTTTATTTGCAATTGGTTAGTTTTTATTTTGTTTATATCTCTAGAGATGAAATATTACAGTGAAGAAAAGAGTTTTGCATTCTTTTAATTACATATTTTGTCAGATAAATGTCAAATAAGTCTGTCATTAAATTTTATATTGTATATAATAATGGAGAAAATATTTAAATTTATGTTAGGTGGATAACATCAACTATTTCGAAGTCTAAAACTAGCAAGATAGAAAAGTACATTTCAGCAAGGTCTAGCATGAGAAGTCCCCATTCCAATATCATAAGCAGAAAGTCAAATTTTCTAATGAGGGTTTATCTGTTTCTGACTACTATACAAAGTGGTCATTTTTAGTGCATAATACCCCTGAGAAAACTGAAAGTGAGATGCATGAATATGCTCATCTGAAAATGCAACTAATAATATTTTTTTTAAGAAGTGTTTCCTTTCTCCACGCATTTCTGCATACTTTTCTGGATGAAAGCACTGTATTCATACTGAATTATTCAAATATATTTTGCACTGAGGATGTTATCTCTTTCCTTTGTTGTGTAATCTATTTATGAACTAGTGAGCCAGCGTAAAACCAGCAGGATTACATAGCACAAAACTACTGTGGAGAAAGCTAGCATCGGAACAGCAGTCAGGGTTAAATTGTTTTTTAATTTGTTCAATAAGGATGCAATCAAAGAAGCAAAAGTAATAGACTAATATTCAGCTGTGATTCATATTCATCATTAATCAATTGTATGGGTAACATGAACATAGAGCATGCTCAAAAACATCAAGATATATGGTTCTGTGAAACTGAGGAGCTGTTTTGATACATGATGAACGATAAAGTTTTTATTGTTGCTCAGATTTTTTGTTGTAATAAAGATTCCTTCTTTTGAAGGAATATGTCATATCATACGTATCGTAAATTATAATTGCCCTTTTTTTACATTAGTTCATCCATCCAGCCTTCATATTTCCTTTCACATAAGAACTTCACAGGTCACAAAAGCATCATGAAGCACAGCAGATGTCATCTGAAATGTATTAGCCTTAACTGGTGGGCGGCTCCAACTAATGGGAAGAAATAGATATAAACACTTTGCTTGGTTTTGTCCCAGTCTTCTGGAAGATAAGGTCTGATAAGATCAATAGCAAAACACTACAATATGTGACTCTGAACACATGCTGTTTGTTTTTGATTAAGGCAGAAAATGTAAGAGAGCAAATATCATTCATCAGTAGTCTGTATACACTTGTATGTGCAAAAAACTATCTCTGTATGTATGCGTGTAAAATATATGTGAATCTTGTACTGTGATTAAGATGAAATCCATGGAGTAGCACATCTAAATATATCTCTCACTACACACACAAAATCATTATGCAGATAATTACTCCCATGCATATGAGAAAGGGTATTAAAAAATAATATGCACCTTCAGCTATGGTTGTTACAGTACTTCTTAGCAAAGACATCTGTCCAAATTTTCTTTAATTTAGGTCCCTGATGTTCAAGGTGATTGAATCTGAGGTGGATTTACATTTCTAGAGCTTGATTGAACTAATCTCTCATTTGTTCTACACTACACAACTGCTTAAACAGTGGAGATTTTTGAATAAAAGCCCATTATTATCTCTTACATATGATCAATAAAAGTTATAATAAGGGAAAGGCCCCATTTTTCTGCCCACTTCCTTGGTAAATAACTGGTATGCTGTCGTCTATATCAAGCCTTGAGGCAAGATTTGCAAATGAATAACAGTTTTCCCTTTTCAAGGACTTCAAGACAGATCTGACATCCCAAAGTGCAACTCATGCTGAGGAAGATAAACAAACAAGGAAAAGGGAAGTTCTTACCCTCAGAGTTCTCAATCTGAGCACTCCCAGACCTGAATTTGGGGGCGGGCGGGGGGGGGGGGGGGGGGCAGTGACACTTCTTGCAGCAGAGTTAAAAGTAAGATCTAAATTTGTTCGAGGCAGTTGAACTTGGTAATTTGAGTGAAAATCCTCTCTATCTAATTCTTAAATACATTCAGTTTTCTATGACCTTTTTTCCTTCAAGCCTGCCAAAGTCCATGCAGTCGAAGTCACTATAAACAAATGAACTGAAACTAGAGACTATGAAAATTAGTCACTGTCCAGATTCCACAAAAGATTTTTCAAAAAGGCCAGATAATGAGGACTATTTCTCAAGAAGTAGAATATGGGAGTAGGTGAATTCCAGAAAAATCAGTTATACTAAGATTATGAATACTCTAAAATAAGCATAAATAGCACTGGAGCAGCCACTGAAAGCAACAGACTGAAAGATAATCTGACTGAAGAAAAAGCTCACACAGTTTATAAAAATCAAATAAAAACATTTCTTAATACATTCTAGGTCCTATATCAAACTGCAAGATCCCTGTTCTTATCAGTATAGGTCTTATAGCATATCATGTAAAGAGCAAGAAATGGAATGTGGCTCTTATCTCAACTTGAGATGGAAAACCTAATAATTCTGAGAGAAAAGACTACAAGTGAATTATGAGGGCCTTATTTATACAATGTACTTTTCTTGTAAGAATGACAGTGTTGATTTATAAGTGTGAAGAGAAAAAGAACTGGAAAATAGGAAGAGGGAAGTGGAGGGATTTTTTTCTACCACAGAAAGTATGCTTACTCTTTCCTTTTCATCTTTCAGGGAAAATTACAAAACCATAGTTTTATCATTAGTGGAAATTATGACTGTGGTACAGCAGGCAATGTTTTTAGGGTTTTTTGAAGCTTTTAGCTATGTAACCATCAAGGTATGCTATCCTATGTCCAAAATGGGAGCATTTTGAGCTCCTTGTCATTGCCACTGTCATAGGTATGCTGTAGCTCTGTCATGAGGATCCTAAACTCTTGTTGTCCACCAGGTTACAACTGGTTCACACCCTGCAACGAGATACTACTTCCCTTGGTCAATGGGAAAAAGAGATAGGCAGAGCTTCTGTGAAGATACTATTATCACGATTATTAGAGCGAGATGCCTCTACCCAAATTAGAGGTGCAAACAAAGTCAATATGACAAAGTCAATACCATGGATTTTATTTAACTGTAAAGGTGAGGTAGAGAGAGACAGAAAGGAAAGGGGAGGAGAGACAGAGAGTGAGACAGATTAAGTAGAAATATATTAGCACCCCATGGATACAGACAGTGTCCCATTTGTCCCGTCCTTCTGGTCTTCTCACTAGTGGGGGTCCCATGAAACACAGTTCAGTGGGTTTACATACATGCAGCATAAGTGGGAAAGCCCAAGCACCTTCCCTGTGGTGGGGGGGGGGGGGCACAGGGAAGGGAGAAATTTTACACTGTCTTTTGCAACACTCTGAGTCTCTTGCAACATTGTGGATCACAGGTAGTCCTCTGGTGGAAAGCATCAGAAATGTGTCAGTGGGCTATCGCCTGAAGACACATGAAGAGCTGATTTTCAGGACAGCTGCTGAGTTAGCTTTCCCTGTGGATACATACCTCTCCCACAGCCTTGTCCACTTCTCCTTAGAACTGAGATAATTGGACAATGGTACCACCTTTATCTTATCACAAGTTCCCATCAGGCCACTTAACTTACTGTCTGGGGAGTTGAATGGGGCCAAGGGTGTGGCAAGGGGCGGAGGCGGGGAGGGTGGTGGGGTGGCTGGTGGTGGTGAGGGCAAACTCCTTCGTGATCTTAATAGTGTTTAAGGCAATTGTGATCCTTAAGGCTTTTACACCCTCCGAAAAAAAAACCAAAAACAAACCACAGGTATAAATTCCTAAAAAGGGGGAACATTAAAGGAGTAATATTCTTTTATAATTGCCACACATAAACTTTAAAAAACCCCCGATGTATTCTCATCATTTATTAGCAATTCAAATATGGGTAATAATCACAGCTGATATAGTATGATTTATTGCCACTGAAATAACTGGTACATACCAAAGTTCTGAGCAACGTAACTACCTACGGAATTCCAGAGCCATCTTTGCAATATCTGGGATACCTAATGCCTTGCTGCCATAAACTTGAGTCTCTACACAGTTATATAACCCCTTCTGTCAAATTTCTTCTTTAAGAAGCTACAGTGCAGATTTCGGAGCACAGCTACAGTGCTTGAATGCACAGATGGGCATTCATCATGTCTCATTTACAAAACATTTACATTTCTGTTCAATGCAAAAGTGTGGCTTGTTTTAGTTTAGGAAAAAGCCTGAAAAATATTTTTCTGAAGGATTCCACTCTCTATCGACAATCAAGTACTCTAGAGATGTCCCACAAAACCCTATTATGTTACTAAAATTGCATATTATAATATTGGAATTGGTGCATTTTAGCCTTTGGGCTGCAGCTCCAGGATGGGTAAAAGGATTTTGAGATCCTATTTCCATGTTTCTCTGTCCAAGCTCTTGGGAAATATGCTTAATTTGCAGCTTTCAACCAACCTTTTGTAGATGCCAGGAACCACAGTGGGATGTTTTTAGGGTGCATGTGAGGAAGGGCTGGTTGAATGTGAGGTCATGATATGAAATATGTAATCAACTCCTTTCCAACTAGAACTCTATCCATTTAAAACATAAAACCTGCGGTTCTTACTATTTTTTTTTTCTTTTAAATGCATCCTTTGCTGTAAAGCCAAGCTGGGTCTGTCTCCTGGTAAAACACTCCCCCAGAACAAATGAGCATTTTTGTTAAAACATGAGGATAGTGGAAGAATTATGATTCTGCTGGATAAAATCTCTTTGTTTTAAATAGTTACCATTTTTCCACAGAGAAATCAGACACCTTGTTGGTGTTTTCTCATAGTAAACATAAGGTCACTGAGAGGAAACAGGCTAGATAGAAGATCACCATGGTATTAAATTACTTCCATCTGCAAACGCTGTAAATTATGTACACATAAAAAGAAAAGTTATGATAAGAACTCTGAAGTGTTGTGTATCTGGACTTTAAAATGTTATTCTGCCAAGGACTTTATTCTACTGCCAAGATCAAGAAACATGAAGTCATGACTCAGGAGCTGGGCCCTGTCAAAAGCATTCTGCTCTAGAAATGCACTCCTTCTTGGATTTTTTTTCATTCTCTCTAGGAAAGAGGATCTCGGATTGTTGACTGTTTATTGTGATTTTGTTTCTTAGTTCCTAGCTTGACACTTAAGACCAAAGCTGGGGAAAGTGTTAGAAAAGTACAAGCTTATTTTCTTCAGACACAGGTCTGCACATACCAAGTACGCATATGTACAACTTTAAGCACCTAATTACTTTTTAACACTTATATTAAAAACTTAGTTTTCCCATTTCATCACAGCTGTTTTGGTCAGTTGTTTCACATAGCATTTTCTTGCTTGATAGTTACATGTTTCTAAAACCATAAAACCTTTCAAAATGGCTCTGTGAAGACTTTTACTGCATAATTTCATGAAAATACATGCTAATTATGCCTCCTTCAAAAATGTAATGACATGCAGATAGAGGATGAAATGAATGCAGTTCAAAAATGTTGTAATTCCTGTAATTATTTCTCTGGAAAATGATATACAGATCAACAAATAAGTTTCCATTCTTTGAGCATTGAGTACTTCAGTTATTTCTTCTTTGCTTCCTTTAAGGGAATTTACTTACAGGTCATCAGGGGTGCCTTTTTATACAAAAGTATTGATGTGTTCTGTAGATTTTTATCAGCTGAGAACAGCATATTTGTTGCAGTTTGTTACATGCCCTGAGAAAAATCAATATGTGAATTAAATTTTTTTCTCAAGGAGGTCCTGCATACTTGCCTAACAAAATACATTACAAATATAACAAAAACATATACTCACAGACCACAGATATAAACATCTGACAGGGGCAACTCCCATTCCCGTCTGTCTTCTCCTGGTGTATCAAATAAATTACCGTAATGGAACAAAGGAAAGGCTGTTCCCTAAGTTGCTTTTCTGTTGGAGCCTTGTCTTTATCTATGCACAGAGAGAATAAAAATGTTTATTTATGCATGTGGTTCTCTATAGTTGTTACTCAAAAAATGCTGCATACAAACATCTAGGATTTCTCCAGCAAAAGGAGCACAAGCGCACACATTGAATATAATGACTGTAGGTGAAAGTTCCATTTGGCAGTTGTCCACACACCCTGAACATATTAACAAGGAGACTTTAGAGAGGGATGCCAGATTTCTCTTCATCACTACCCAAAGCATTGTTACAGCAATGTCTGGCTCCAGGTCCAAAAATTTCCAGCTAAAAAGAACTCCAGGAGTTTTCTTTGATTCTGCTTTGGATGGGCCCCGAGTAGCCCTCCCAAGGAGATGATGATGAAAGACAGTGATGAAGAAGGTTAGAATTTTTTTAAAGAAAAATCAGACCTTCAGTTTTGAGGTCTAAGCTAAGAAAATACGAAGAAAATATGTACACCAATGGGTCCCTGAAAAACTGATGGCTCTGACTGAGTTGGAAGACTATCAGAATTATGCAGTAGGAACAGAACCATGCTTTTTTGTCAAACCTTTTACTCAAATTCTGGCTTCTTCCTGAAATAGTTTAACAATATAGAAAATACCTTCTCTCTTTAGTTTGAATTGTTTTGTTCTGGTAAACTTTTCCCTTCATTGGTCTACTGCAGTGTTGATTAGATAGTAACACTTAAAAAAGCTTTCTGGGAGAGGATCACTGAATCTTAGGATTTCCATTTAATTTCAAATAATTGGAAAAAATTTTCCCTCATTCATTTACTTGAAAGATCCATTTACCTTCTCAGTCAATACAAGAGTGCTTTTAGTCAGTTAAAACTGTACACTGAAAGCTAATTAAAGTTTTTTCATTAAGTTGCCAGCAGAAAAATAAGTTGTCCTCTAGTGCTTGCAGGAGACATAGTGGAATATTTCCATGGCAAAATAACAGTTGAGATATCAATATAAAATACTGTAACTACTGTAAATGGATCATGAAGGAGAAAGGCAAAGTATTTTAGAAGTGGCCAAGCAATGATCTGTTCTTTTGTTTGTAATTTCTGAAATTTGTTCCAGCTATTGAGCAGTTGAAGTATTTATTTAAACTGTCATACCAACTCTTATAACATCTGTGTTTCCAACCTGTAGTTGCCTACTAAAAAATCCTGAATTTTACGTTAAATATCTCCATGGAAAACTGTGGGGAAGATAACTCATCACAGAATAATGGGCAAATGATCCTCTTGTAATTTTTTTACTTATTTCAAATTGGTGGAAGACATATTTACCTTATCAAAATATAGAGATCCAGAGCACAAGTCTTTAATCTGAGTTTGTAACCCTCAAATCCCTTTAGGGTCATTGTAGAGGTATAGCAATTTTTGGTTAAATTCTTTGCTGCATATTATAAATATCAAAAAGAAGTAAGGTTGTTTTCACCCTTAATGGACCATTTCTCCTTCCATAATGTTCTATTTTGAGTCTTTTTCTAGTGAAAAACTGCTGACATATGAAATGGTGATGTTGTCCAGATTGTTATACTTATGGAACTAGAAGATAAGCTACAATAACAGTGTAAGCTCCCTTGAGCTTTCCTGTGTGTTTCTGGTCCAGAGACTGACTCTTCTGAACTGTGTATCTACAATAGAATGATCATGGAATCACAGAATCATAGAACCGTAGAATGATGTGAGCTGAAAAGGACCTTGAAGATCATCTAGTTCCAACCCTGTGGCCATGGGCAGGGACACATTCCACTAGATCAGGTTGCATAACATCCTTTCCAAGATGGCCTTGAACGCTTCTGGGAAGGGGGCAACCACAACCTCTATGGACAACCTGTTTTAGGGCCTCACCACCCTCCAAATTTCTTCCTAAAGTTTAATCTATTGACATTTTTCAATTTATAACCATTACTGCTTGTTACTTTTTGCCTGTATAAAAAGTCCCTCCCTGTCCTTTTCATAATATTTCTTTAGGTACTGGAAGATTACAATGAGCTGTCCCTAGAACCTCCTTCCCCCTTTGCTGAACTACCCCACCTCTCTCAGCCTGTTTTTGTAGGAGAGTTGCTTCATCTCTCTGATCGTCCTTGTGGCCCTCCTCTGGACCTGTTCTAATGGGTTGATGTGTGTCTTGAGCTAAGGACCCCAGAGCTGGACACAGTGCTCCAGATGAGGTCTCACAAGGGCAGATTAGAGGGGGAGAGAGTCATCTCGCTCAACCTGCTGGCCACACTGCTTTTGATGCAGCCCGGGATGTGGTTGGCCACCTGGATTGTGAGCTCACACTGTTGGCTCATGTCCAGCTTTCCATCCATGAGAACCCCCAAGTCCTCCACAGGGCTGATCTCAGTGTCTTCTTCCAGTCTGTGCTCATGTCCGGGACCACCCTGATCCAAGTACAGAACCTTGTACTTGGGTTTGTTGAACTTCATAATGTTCTCATGGGATCACTTCTCAAGTTTTTCTTGCTGTTATACCTACCTCTAGATGTGACTTGACAAAGTCACATTAATATGGTTCTATCTGTTGGTGTTAATGAATCAACATTAACCGATAAGTCAGCAGTTTGGAATGGGAAATTGAAAGCTACATGTTTTTCTATCTAGTAATGTCAAAGTATTTACAGAAATTTTAAGGTAGATCTTAAAATACAGAGCACTGGGAACAAGAACAAAATGCAATAGAATGCATAGTTAGAAAACTTGAGTAATAATTTTTGTGATAAGAAAAATATTGTAAATAAAATAAAATTAGTTTGAATTGGAAAATATTGTTGGTAACATGAGATAGAAAATAGGTGTGTAAGGACCAGTGGCGGATTTTAGGAAAGACTATATCCAAGTTAAACAAAAACTTTGTTTGAAGGTTTCATTCCAAGTGGGCAAATAGTGAATGCTGTGGTTTTCATGAATATATACACATACATATGTACATGTACTTGTATATGTACACCCTTATATTTATATATATACACATATTCATGCATATGTATTACTTAACACATTTTTGCAGCAAAAAAAAATGAGTTAATTTTCTGGGGATTTTTATTTAAAATAAATATTCTTGTTTCTCAGTGATGAACTTTATGTCCACAAAATTCCTTTAAACCATATTGCTTCCTCTAACTCAAAATCTTAGAATGCATAGTTATAAGATGCAAAATCTCAAGGTCTTCTCTCTGCTTGCCATTCAGACTATAATGCCCTCTACTCTGAGTTTCTCCCTTCATTCTTGAGTCCCTTAATTCCCTGTAACACCTTGATCTCTGGGTCTCTTTTGTTTCTCCATTCATGTTAACCCCCCTTTCTAAATATGACTTCTACTTTAAAGCCTCTCAAAACTCGATTCCATTAATTATAAGTAGGAGGTGAAAATTTATGTTCTTAACAACTTTACACACATAATCAACTACTTCTCATAACAATGATGTCTGTCTTCCTTCTATCCAGTATTCTTTTTATCCCTATTTAATTATTTGATCTGTCTTTTAACATTACTCAACTTCATATTTTCTCTCACACAAGTAGAAGGTTTGGAAAAATATCCAACTTTCTTATATCCTCATTCAAATACTTCTTAAAGATATTTCCTTAAAACTAACCTAATTATCAGTTAGTATCAACTATGTCTATTCTGTGTTTGTCTCCCTTATTCTTCTCACTCACACAATTATTAACACTCTTGAATCTTCTTCAATATAAAAAATGTACAGCAGCAATAATTCAAACATAAAATCTAAACACTAAATATACAGATCTGTTCCTGATTTTCTTCATACCTGCTTTCTTATTTGAATTGTCATTATCTAGACTTTATTTCATTGGTTCCTTCCAAACTTCATGATGCACAAGACAGAGGACAATTTATCATCCAATTCATGGAGTTACCAGGCTTTTATTGCAGTCCTCACACACTATCATCATAAAAGCATTTAGTATTAAAATTTCTTTAATTACTGAATAGTAATTTTAGTCTCCAATCAAATATAGAACTTTGCTATCCAGAGTTCTCAATACAGTACCCTATGTAAAAATTTAACAATCAGTAAATTAATCAATTAATAACAAATAATAAACACCCTAAATAAACAATTAAAATAAATATTTCTTTCTCTCTTAATATCTTAGACCCATGAATTCCATAGGGAAGGCATGCAAATGCAATAAAAGTTTATTATTAATGTACTAAGGTTGAAGGGGATTAGAAAGAAAACTAATCAAAGACATGAAGTGTTTTCATTGTGTCTGCTCCAAGTCACTGCAGATTTTCACTTTCTGTCTTATTTATGAAGCAAAAGAAAAATTACCCAGAAGTCAAAGAACTACAGCAGGGAGGAAAATGAAACAAGTGGCCAGAGTACTTCAGTGTTTAATGTTGTTTGAATGGAGATACAATTTTCATTTAAGTTTTGGTGTCACATTTCTTTAATAAATAAATAAATAAATACATACATAGATAAGTAAATAAGGCATACGACTTTGTGGAATCCCTTAAGCAATTAAAATTCATATTTTTCCTCTCCATTTTTTCAATCAAGGTTTACAGCAGCATTAACATCAGTTTAGACTTATCACCGCTTTGGCAACCTATGCTTTGTGATACCAGAGAAATGTGGGAATAAAGTGGATGGTTATTATATTTCCCTCATTTTCTTCATAGATCCTAGACATTAAGGCTAGCGAAATCAAAAGGTCATATTATCTGTTCTGTTTTATACCATAAGCCATTACTTTTCTTATGCTTACCTTATTTTGAATCTTCTACTTTACTTTAGTTTAAGTGCATTTTCATAAACATCTCTTTCAGAAACACATCCTGCCTTGATCTGAAGGCAATAAAGAAGTCCTGTGAAGTCCAAAATTCACTGTTTCTTTTGACCTGGGGAACTACAGTCTCACCTCGATGCCTTGCAAAATCATGAAGATAGACCCTCCTGGAAACTATGGTAAGGCACATGGAAAGTAGGAGGGTGATTGGTGGCAGGCTATGTGGCTTCACAATGGGCAAATCCTGTCGGACAAATTTGATGGCCCTTTTACAACAGGGTTACAGCATTGTAAGGTAAGAGAAGAGTGACTGACACTATCTGCTTGGATTTGTGCAAAGCATTTGACACTGTCCTGCATGATATCTTTGTCTCTAAACTGGAAAGACAGCAATTTGAGGGATGGACAATTCAGTAGATAAGGAATTGGCTGGATGGTCACACTCAAAGAGTTGAGGTCAATAGCTCAGTATCAAAATGGAGGCCAGTGACAACTGGTATTCCACAGGGGTCAGTATTGGGATTGAAACAGTTTAACATCTTTGTTGGTCACATAGACAGTGGCATAGAGTGCACCCTCAACCAGTTTGCTGATGATACCAAGCTGTGTGGTGCAGTTAACACACTGGAGAGATGGGATGCCATCCAGAGGGACCTGGACAGGTTTGAGAGGTTGGCCTGTGCAAACGTCATGAAGTTCAGCAAGGCCAAGTGCAAGGTGCTGAATCTGGGCCAGAGCAATACAAGGCACAAATATAGGCTGGATGGAGAATGGATTGAGAGCAGCCCTGAGGAGAAGGACTTAGGGGTGCTGGAGGACAACAAGCTCAACACGACCCAGAAATGTGTACTGACAGCTCAGAAAGCCAACGGTGTCCTCAGCTGCATCAAAAACAGCCTGGCCAGCAGTTTGAGGAAGGTGATTCTACACCTTTACTTTGCTCTCCTCAGACCCCTCCAGGAATACTGCATCCAGGTCTGGGATTCCCAACATGAGAATCATGCCATGCCATTTGCCCACTCTGGTCATGGTGCTCCAGGTTGCTCTGGCTCCCTGGGGCTGACTTTACAGGAGTGAGGGTCATCCACCATCCCTCTTGGCCCCACACCTTTTCAGTTGCTCACATGCAAGCTGTCAGTCTGTGGCAGATCTTAGTGCCCCCTTGGCTTTTCCCTGTCTCAGGAAACCCACCCTGAATGCTACGATTCCCAGTTCTGGTGCAAAACATGCCTGCAATGGAGCTGAATGACATGAAATTCATCTTGAACTTGTATTGAAAAATTCCTACTTCTTATTCATGCTTTTCCATTTAAGTGTTCTTCTGCATCAATTATATTCCTGATTTTCATCAGATGTGACAATCTGCTTCCTTTGAATCATGGCCCATTTCTCTTATTTCTGCTGCTTTTCTTTTATTTGCTTACACTGAATAGAAGTTATGACCCCTATTCAGCCATCAGTTCCTAGCTGAGTGATTATTACACATCCTTTTCTGTTGTGATGAAATCCAGTATAGTGTACTATACTGATCCATGCAAATACCTTACAATATCTTTTGTGTTAAAAAATTGCCCTGTATGATTACTTAAATACTGTAATGCTGTTTTACTATTGCCTGCCTGAATTGTTCCACATTTCTCTGAATGTGTGTTCTCCATCATACAGGTTTTCTCTTTCTGCACAGTCTGGATAGACAATGAATACATCATGGTTTTCATATGAGTCTGTGGTCTGTCATAAACTCCTACAGATCTTCCTTTCTGGGAAATGTTCACGAGTGTGCTTATCTGCAATTATTCCAGGATTCAACCATCCAAGTTATTCAGTTTTATAATAGGGAATACCTGTCACAAAGAATGCCATCTGTTACGCCCTCTGTCTGCTCCATTTTTTCTCCAAAACTTATAACCCATGATTTTAGGATAACAACTATATGAGCCCCCCAATTGATTTCACTAATTCTATTCACATAGTATTTTTTTAACCAACAAGAATTTACAGTTCGTCTCACTTGGTATTCAGATTCCTAGTATGTGGAGGCAAAAAATCACCCTTTTCTTTCTTTTTCTTCATTATTCATGGTGTTCCATATCTTAGTTTGCATGCTGCCTGCCTTGTTCTTAATTTCATTTCCACAGACACCCAGTATTTAGCTAGGTGTTTGTGGGTTTTGTAATATAAATGCTGCTTGAGTGTAACCATAGCAAAATCTGTGAGACTAATGAGGTTGTCCTGAAAATATTCTTTTTCTGTTCTCTGATAGCAATGCCCACCTTTAAGATATGAGACTATCAGCTGGCCCCCGCTATGGGAGAATGAGGCGGTTTGCTTAAGTTAGAAATCTTGCAAAACAGCTCAAGCAAATAAAGCCATTTGACAGCTCAGGGCACAAAAAAGAAATAAATTAGCTCTGACACAAAAAAGAAAAAACTTTTAAAGTTCTGCTGATATGTGTGTGGGAAAACTAGTACTCTAAAGACAAGTCTTGAACATTAGAAGTAATATGTGTGCCTAGGTGGCCAAGAAGACCAATGGCATCGTGGACTGGATCAAAAATAGTGTAGCCGGCAGGACCAGTGATTGTTCCCCTGCACTCAGCACTGGTGAGGCCACACCTTGAGTGCTGTGGACAGTTCTGGGCCCGTCATCGCAAGAAAGACATTGAGGTGCTGGAGCAGGACCAGAGAAGAGCAATAACGCTGGTGAAGGGACTGTAGCACAAGTCTTGTAAAGAGAGACTGAGGGTTGTTCAGCCTGGATAAAAGGAGGCTCAGGAGTGGCTTTATTGCACTTTACGGCTGCCTGAAAGGAGGTTGTAGCAAGGTGGGGGTTGGCCTCCTCTCGCAGGCAACAAGCGACGGGACAAGATGGCATAGCCTCAATCTATGTCTAAGCAAGGTTACGGTTGGACATTAGGAAGAATTTTTTCACTGAAAAGTTGGTTAAGCATTGGAAAGGTCAACCCAAAAAGCATCAGAGTTACTGTCCCTGGAACTGCTCAAGAAATTACTTGCCATGACACTTAGTGACATGGTCTAGTTGGCAAGGTGGTGTTCAGTCAAAGGTTGGACTCGATGATCTTGGAGCTCTTTTCCAGCTTTAATGATTCTATGTTTCTATGATTCTATGTAACATTTTCTACCTCCATTACCTCAATGTAGAACAAATGCTGATGAGTGGGTTTCAGTGCCTGAGGGCCCCTACCAGTGTTTCTATGTAAGGAATTACTTGCCTTCTGCACTAGATTTCTTATTCCACTACACACTTTTTGTGCTTTTGTCTGTTGCTTACAGGGGGCTAGGGGCATAGAGAGGGTGAGAAGGTGAAAGTGAAAAGGGAGACAGAATGTTTGTTTGTGAACTGCTTACCAGAACTTGTCCTTTGGTAGCCGCTGTCAGAATCTGGTAAAAGCATGCCTTTGATTTTCTTTTCTAACATGAAATGCTGCCAGCGTATATTTCTCACTGCCAAATATCCAACATATTTTGCTTTGTGCAAAATGATTGAAACTAAAATCATCTCCTTGTATGACCAGGGTGATGTGTCCTACATTTTTCAAATATTTGGATTCTTTCCATAAAGATGTCTTCTAATAAGAACTGTCTGGATAAAATTCTGTGCAATGTGCTCTAGGATGACCCTTCTTGAGCAAGGAGGTTGGACTAGATAACCCACTGTGGTCCCTTCTAACCTTATCTGTTCTGTGATTCATGGCAGTACCTATTCTGATTCCTGTTAGGCACTGACTTCCCACCTGACCATTGCCAACAACTGCAGAGGAGTAACAAAACTGGCAACATAATTACAGTGAGTGGGAGGTCAATGCAACCTCCTTATCTTATTCTTATTTGCACATGACTGCACTTTTTTTCTCTTTTGTTGGTCAAAGAGTCTCTCAAGCATTTGAGTAATGCTTGCTTCATTGCATGTTTTGTTAGGTTGTCAGATTTCTGTAACTCAGAATTTTTTTTTTTAGTTTTAAACAAAGTGGGTAAAGTGGGTGCAAACTTTTCAGCTTATGGATTTCTACTATGTCTTCCAGAGTTTTGACTATGATGATCAAATCAATAGAAAGCACGTTAATGCAATTCATGTGTATCAAAATAATAGTAAATGTAGTTGCTACTTCTACACAGTTGAAAATATGTCTAATACAACAATAGAAGAAGAAAGAAACAGTACATAAATTTTAAGCTTTATTGATACTTGCCCAACTGATCTTTTTCCTTAAAGCCGTATAAGCTGTCAGTGCTATGAACTAATAAGTTAGTATTTCATATATAACATGATACAAGGGGAATCTGAGTAATATCGTCATATCTCACCATTAGATATAAAGGGCAGCCTAAGTACCCTCTGCTGGAACACAAAACTGCCTCTAAAGATGATTTCTGAATTCTCCATGCTACTAAAAATGTAAAATTAAAATGAATGAAGTTCAAATATTAACTTAATTACCATTGTTAGTGCTCCAAGCTGTGAAAAAACCCCAACATTCTCTGCTTCTGTGTTGTCTACAAAGCACAGTTGCAAGGATGTGGTAAGTGCCAGATTTACACCCTCTCTCTGAAACTTTCAATGTCACTGCTCCTTAGTGGCCTCCTAGAGCAGGCTGAGATGTGGGTACTTGGGGACATCACATTCACGAGGCAGCTCACAAGGCATCAGTGTGAGCAGAAACAGGGGGTGACGACATGCCAAGGACTTGCTTCTTCCAGGGTGGACACACGCATTGCAGTGCAAAAGTACATGGGTGATACTGATCGTTCAATAATTTTTTTCAAGTGTCAACCTCATATGATGACAAATCAGCACCAATTAAAATTAAACTTTTTTTTTTTTTTTTTTTTTTTTTTTTTTTTTAGTTATCACATCAGTGTTAATTTTATACAACACAATTGGTGTGCTTCAATTGGCAGGCATTACCTAAAACAAGAGAAAGAGGAAATACTATAGGTGAAAGCAAATGAGATTGGAAAGGCAAAAGATTGTAGAATATAAAAAGTTCTTAGGAAAAAAATAAGAAAGTCTGTGAACAGAATAATGAAAGACTAAGGAATGAATGCAATTTCCCCAAAACAAAAGAGACTATTTGAAATTAATTTGACTGAAAAGTAAAAATAAAGAGAGGTATTCTACTGAGGCTGCTTAAAGAAACCAAAGCAGTTCTCAATTAAAAGTCAGAGTAGGTAGAAAATTCTCTACTAAACATTGTCCATCTATTTCTAGTTTTTCAAAACACATCAATACTTGCAGGCAAGGGAATGCACAAGCTGCACAGTACAAGACATGTTAGAAACATGGGATAGGTGATGTGCAGAACCTGTCATACCAGTGAGAAAAGAGAAGGCAAATGAAGAAAAGAAAAATTTATTCTCAGTGCCTGGAAAATATGTAAGCATGACATATTTCACTATTTGCAGAAAACAGTCCACCTGAGAAAAGATTTCCAAATTCAATTGAAAATAAGAATAAACAGAGGTATTTTTAGCAAGCAGAGGTGAATACAAATAAAGAGGAATAAGAAAGGAAGAAAAGTGAAAAGTAATAAGATACCTAAAGAATTTAGCAGAAAGTATAGGTCTATGTACAGGAACCTGTAACCTAACAAAATCAAGCAGAAAGAAGGCAAAGAGCATAGCATGAAGTAGATTAGTCATATACTTAGAGATTTGTATTAATTTGTCTGCAATAGCACAGAAATTGCTAAAACTAACAAAATTATAGTTTTTCTGAAATATTTGCTAAATTACGTGGTCTAATAAGGCTGGCTAAAGGTTAGCAGAAAAATTTTGGAGAGCACATGGAATGAAACCAAAAGGTGGTACTACTCAGGATGGGAATTAAGTTTGACTGGCTTGAAGTAATGCTGATTGAAAAACTTAGATTGATCTAGATGAAATAATCAAGAAGTTTGTGATTAATTCTAATGAGTTTTGGATATGTTTTAATAAGCAGGTAAAAATTTGCATGGCATAAAACCATAAAATATGTCCAACACAAAATAAGAGAGAGAATAAATCTAAACTAGCTTAGAGAGTATTGGAAAAGAAAATTGTTTTGTACAGCTGTCAGAATGAGAGAGAAATTAAGGAAGAAACAATTATTTCAATAGTTACCTAAACTGTAAAGCAGAGACCAAGAACACTTCACACTTTTTAAGGCTGCAGATTTCCAAGGTAGTGTATAACACTGATAGAAGTGAATGATGTGAATTGCTCTGTAATTTGCTCCACAGAAACATCAATGTTAAACTTTGTTTAAACCACATCCAATAAAGACTTGTGGAAACTAATCGACTGTGAGGAGAAGGTTGTAAGATTTTACTGAATTGCCAGGATATAGCTTTGATTAATTGGATATTAAATGACACTCAGTAATTTGACTGGTCATGAATTAATCTCTTTTCTTCCTGTTGATAGGTCTCATACCTCACTTATCACTATGTCAGATGTTTGATATAAGGCATTAAATCATTTTGAACATTTTTTAGATTACTCAATTATAAACCTTGTGAATGTTTTATCTCATATCATTTGTTTGATGACAGCCAGTTACATTAAAAAGTCTAGAGGAATCTAATGACTCAGTTATGAAAATTTTGCACTTAGCAGCAATTAGCATGAACACCTAGTTGCAAGTAAAAGACAGAAAAGCAGTTTCTTTGAGAGATGCCCTCATTACAGAATAGAAGAAATACCAGGTTTTGCAGTGGTTAAAAAAAATAAGTACAAATCCAGAGAGACCACTGAAAAAGGTGGAAAGACACATTAGAGGACAGATCATATTTTATCCCATAGTGCTTTGTTATGACAAACCATGAACAGAAATAATAAAATGACAAAAAAATATATGTCAATGGAAATGTCCAGAATGTGTCAGAGTAGATACATTCCTATTCTAAGAAAAGTCCAAAGTAAAGATATTTAATGGAGGAGTAAAATATGCAGTGAACAAGTTATTTTTTCAAATAAAGCATGTATTCATATTAAACAGGTTATGTAAATGAGTGAACACACTAATTTTTTAAGTGAGTAGAAAATTTTCAGCTGTATTATGGTCCACAGAATTTGGCTTCAGTTTGGGAATAGTTTTCTTAACCACAGATTAGAAATGTAACCTCTAATTTTGCATTTTAATAAACTTAAATTGACTTGCTATGTCCTGATAGGTCACCACTGAAATCAGGTCTGCAAATATTTATGAAGAATCAATTGAATGACCATGGCTTTTCTGCCCCAAGATGAAAGGGAGGAGAGGGGAAAGAGATGAGAAGTGTGAAGGTCCTTCTTTCTTGTATTGCACTGCATTGCTTCTGCAAGGGGATCCGCAATGGATCTATTGCTGCTCCTAGAAAGAGAAATGGAAGGCAAGGAGACCCACACTCATCTGCTTTCCTCTTAGGCCCAGAATCAAGATGTCATGGTATTAATTGCCAGTAAAGAGAAAGAAAACTTGTAAGAACATAATTAAATAGGAAAGTAAAACAATAATTAAAAATCCTTAATAATAATGACTAACACAACTGACATCTGGCACCACTTTATACAGAGCAATTGAGCTGGCTAATTGAACTTTTGTTTCTTACATTTTATGACAAGGTTTAGTAAGTAAATTGCAAGCAAAAGAGATCTTTTTTAAATAAAAATGTATCCATAATTTACATTATAATTTCCAGTAACTGCTGGAATGACTCATGACCTTGTGAGCTTAGCAGTCCCAAAACATATAATTTGACTATATAGACAGTAAAATTGCAGACAAAAATTGTGCTTAATTTTATCCCATTTCACTATGCAAACTCGCAAACTCACAATCTTTGTTTCCTTTTCTTTTCTCCTTTTTGTTGCCACTAGTATGATTTCACTCTGTGCAAGTAAAGCCAAAGAGAGGACTTAGGTTTGAGAAAATATTATCTTAGAGCATAGTGTCCAAATTTAATTTCCTTAGGTAGTATCAACACAGAACCATTGCACTATTTTAGAGACAGACTCTGATCTTGAGCTTTTGATTTCCAGCTGTTCTACATTTCCTCTGGAGAAAAGGTGGTAATCCACATTAGTGTGTGTCATTTTGAAATAATTTGAATCACAGACCACTATTATGACAATAAGAATCTGGAATTAACTGTTTAAGATGTTACTCTAGAAAATGAGAATGCAGTTTATTAATGCATTACATGCACGATATTCAGCCAAGCTGAAGAGGAAATCTACTGCAAAGGCCTTTACAAATTCTAGCAAATCAAAGGTAACCCCATTCTGAGATACATATAACTACTAAATCTGCAGATATTTCCCTGAAGTATCTTTCATATATGTAGCTTTGTCTCAGTCAAGGTAAACCTAGTTATTTTTACAATAAAACATTTGTTTCCATATAAATAATGCTAAAAATACATCTACACTTGAGGATCTTTAGCAGTTAAAAAAACATCCAGTAGCAGTTAAACTGTGATTTTAAGAGAAACTTCATTCACCAAACACCTGCAAACAAAGTGTTCCTTGCTTCCCTCAAATTTAAAGGGAAACTTACTCACATCTATTTCCAAACTTCCAGATAAGACACACTTGTTGCACTATTTCCAAAAGAGCCCTTTAGTAGTATGCAGGGAAATAAAAGGGCCCAAATGTGCTAAACTTCAGGGAGAAGTGATATAGCTTAATTGTTTGGGCTCTATACTGCTACACTAGTATGGCAACAGGAGAAAGAGTACTCCTTAGCCAGATCATATACTTTATGCATCATAACCACAACAGCTGTTGAGAAAAGGGTACCAGCTTGGATAGCAAAACATTATGTTACATGGTCACATAGGAATGCTTAACTCAGGATCAAGATGCTGCATTGTGGAACTGCAAAAAGCTGGGAATGTTCTGAAAACTGTATCTCCATGGTGATTTTTACTAATCTTGCAAGAAGTTATGTGACAGACTATAATTTCCTGTCCAAAATCTAGTTAGGTGTTTTGCAATTTACCCTCATTGAAAGCAGCAAAGGCAAAGACTTGTCCTGAGTTCAAATTCTTTATAAAGGTCAAACCGAACTCGTATTTCTCCCACCTCTTGAACCACTAATGAGAGACTATATTGATCTTTGCCCCAGCAGTCCCTGGCACAAAGAGATGACAAGGTAAGCCAGAACAGCTTTGCACAATGGTAAACAAAAGGGTCCTACTGCTCCAAGTCTTTTATCTGGTGTGCCCTTACAAGGTGTCATATTGCAAAAAGAGCCAAATTTCTTATGCATGATGCCCATGGCAGCATTTAACAGATAGAATGTGGCTAGCAGTAAGAGAATATAATGGACTGGAAGGTCATATCCCAAAGAATGCAAGGCCTTACTTAACTCAATTACAAGAAGGAAGAGCATTTGATGTAAGGTTATGACACATACATCTTGCTCTGGAGCAATACAATTTGGTAATACAAAATCTCCATTTTAAGGCTTGTGACAAATCCTCAACTGAAGTTCACAGTCTGTTTCAAAATAATTATTCTATGTATTTATACTCAACTCAAAACTTAAAAGATGATTTACATTATAGTATCATAACATTAAGAAAAAAAGCAAATAATTTAAAAATAGTTTTACAGAGCACATAGTTACCCCTCCTGCTGTTAAGCGATGGGGTTCTATTAAACCACCTTACTGAAGTCCTCAAATCACATTTAAATTCTTAGGGCCATAGTATCCACTGTGAAAGACTTAAGACTGACTGTCCCTGGCCAGCCTCACCTGGGCCTTCCCCCTCTCTCAGGCCATGGCCCCATTTCAGTCCAAATGGGGCCATCAGTCCCTGTCCCAGTGATGCTGGTGGAGTGTTTGTATCTGATTCTTGTCTTCTGCTTCTCCTGGACAGATCCTTGGCCTTGTTTCTCACCTTGTTGTGTCTGCTGTGGGACCTTGTCCTTTGCACCCCTCTCTACCCATCATGATTAGAAGCTTCTTGGAGCAGGCATCGCTTTGGTGGGTCACCCTTGGCTTCTGGCTTATCCTCTCTCACTGAGCAGCATGGAACTCATTGCTCCCTGGCACACTAGTCTGGGCCTTTTGAAGCTACTTTCAGTTCAAGTTGCCTTTGTGGGAACTTAAAAAAAATCTCTTGAGTTTGAGACTGTGTATGCACTCATCAAATCTGAGACAGGTCTTCAGTCTGCTGTTGGATTTTTATTTCATCTTGATCTTCTGGGGTCATTTTAACTCCCAAATCTTTGATTGGAAAGGGAAGTGGGAAAAATTCTTATTTTTAATACTTTTCTTATGATTCATTAATGAATTTATGCTTTAGGAAACTATTTTATTTACATATTGCTCACCCCTCCACCTAAGATGCATGTTCTCCACAAAACAATTCACAATATAAACATTATAAACTGCAAAAATGCAGATCTGACAACATAGCTTATTGCCATTGGTATGTGATTGCTGAAGTAAAAGAAATATTTAAGTGTTTTTGCTATATTTGTGAGAAGTCTTGTGGGATATTTTCTTAAATGGGGTTAAACTACAGCATAATTAAGATGAACTGTTACTTTATAAATAGTCTTAGATGTAAAAAAGTGTTGTTTGATAAAAGGTCCAAAGGTATGCTAGAGAAATGATGAGAGAAAAAGGAATGCCCTTACTTCAAACAGCTTCCAGCAGCTGCTGAGAAAAGAGCACCCTGAAGCCCTGTTCTTCAGCAAACTCTCAACTGCTTATCTTGTAGGGTTAGAAATAGGAAAGAACTCCAAAAGAAAACTGAATAATATTTCCCTTCAGCCAAGAATAACACAGCCAATGTACAGCAGTGTTATTGGATTCTGGATACTTAAGCACCAAAGGACTTCTTTTCACTGTGCTGAATGAATGGGAAAAAAGAAGCTTCTGCTCATCTTGAATAGCTCTTAAAAACAATCCAAACCATCTCTTCACCTACCCTCTATACCATTACAGTCACTGAGATGAACAGAGGACATTCTTGGAGAAGGCAATATTTCTAAACTCTTGCATCAGCACCAGGGCAAGTGTTCAAGCACTGCCAGTGAGTTTTCTGTGCTTCAGGGATTGGTGCAACTTTCTGCAAGGGTCATAGAGCTTCCTACTTTTTCTTCCTATACCTTCTATTCTTAATATTAAGAATATAGGACATGCAGATAAAAGCACATGTATTTCAACAAAAAAATGTTACTTCAGCAATCCCATTTTTTGTTCTGTGTTTATCTAGCTATCTTCTTTCACTCCAAACTCTTCATTATTTCTTTAAAAATTAGTTTATCTGGAAATGTATCATCAAATGATTCAAATAAAGAGCAATAGAATGATGTCTTTGGAAGGGTGATAATGGTGGAGGGCTGATCATCTAAATGTCCTGTATATGTTCTTTCCTCTCTTAGTGCTAAGATTCAGAAACCAAAACCTTAACTTGATTATACTGAAATAAGAGCTAATAAACAAGACAAAAGCCAAAACGGAAAGCAAAGAACTGTGAATAAGCTTGCTGACATTACTGTGAACGATATTACAGTTTTGTGACCCAGTCATGTTTGTTGTTGATAAAGTATAGTTTTAAAGAAGTGGTTTAGATATAAACACATCTGTTGCATTAAAAATGGATATCAGCTTAGACTTCTAGTTCACTCCACAAGATACTTTCTTAAACTTAAAGGGAAAATATATTATGCCTACTCTTTTGTATTCATACGTGAAGTTTACAATGAACAAATTAATGCCATTTGTTTACAGTGTATTATACTTTGTATTACTATCTGTTGGTTTATAGTCACAACAGAATATTAAATACTCATAGAACCGTGGACTTAACAGCTGTGCCTATTAGCAGTTATACCTTTTAATATACTTGACTTTGCTATAGATTATTAGGAAATGTTTTGTCCTCTGTAAGGCATGGAACGTAAAATATTTACCATTAGAATCTTTGAGGACTATTAATATAATGTAATATAAATATGGTTACTAGGGAACTGCCTCTATCTGTAAAGGAAAGAGGTTTGATATTCCAATGTTCCCTTCCATTCTTGTGTTCCTCTGTTTGCTGTTTTGGGACACTAATATGAATGAGAACAGTTTACTGAAATGTATTGTCAAGAAAACAAAATCATTCATTTGTTAATTCATCTCAGAAGGAAAACATTATATTTCCTATTCAAGCCATTTTAAATTAAAATTAATTCCATTCATAAAATAATTAAATATTTGGGGGTATTCTGTAATTTGGTTGATATCAGTATTTCTGTTTTCATAGTGGGAACTGAGAGGGAGATTTTGAAAGTTACTGTAATTGAAAAGAGCTTTGAATTTATTGTTAAGACCAAAATCAATGGCACACTATACCAGAGCCAAAATATCCACACAGAAGAAATAACTTTTCCTTCTGCATAACAGTTACAAGAGCACCCCAAGGTCATTCCTACTACTAAATTCACTGGGGGACACAATGACAGTATTTTCTTAATTAAGAGAGGGATTTTCATCATTAGAAAATACAATACCATCAAGACTGCCTTGTCCTACTCCCACTGAACACAATGGTTATAAGAGTGAAACTGGATTTATATTTTAAAATCATTCTACCAGTATGGCTTTGACACTGGTATCTTTTCACCTTTAACAGATTGGGTTTGTTGGTTTGTTTGTTTGGGTTTTTTTGTTGAACTGGTGAGTTTATTTAAAAATAATGTTGTTACTAAAATTAATGCTTTAGTTTTGTAAAGTGACTTCTTTAGGAACTGTACCACTGAAGATGCTAAAACTTAACAAACCTTTCCTTATTAGTTTTTCAGCTTATGTGGGAACCCAAGATTCTTTCTATACCCTGGAATTCAACTTTAAAGTTTTTGGTCCTCTTTATGTTAAAATTTCACAACATCTACCATGCAAACAGAGTCTTCTGAGCCTAATGGCCTAAAAAAAGAGGCAAACTCTTTCCAAGGAGCAAAGAAAAATATGCCTACTCAAAACAAAATAAATCATTAGTTTTATGGGTTTGTGTTTTTTTACTAATAACCTTGCATATATTTGAAGGGCTTAATATTGAATAAATGGGAATAGACAACATTCTAGACCTCCCAAGAACATGGCTGAACTTGAAAAAATATTAAGGTTTAAGTTCTGTGACAATTATCATTTGTTGTTAAAATATTTATTACATTATTAATATTTTTAAGTCAAAGAGACAAAAGATTACTTTAAAAATATCTTGAAATATATTTTTTAAGTGTTGTAACATTTTTCTTCCTTTGGTAACATTTTTGCATGTTTGTTTTGGAAGTTAATGGTGTAACATATGCTCCTGTCAGTGATATATCTACAAACTGTATTTATACTGCATTGTATGTTCTCCTAGCCCACCACAGCTGAGGTCTGATTGAGACTATAGCCTCAAGTGACTATAAACCAAACAATTATTTTTCAGACTAATGTGTATGCTTCCTAATGATTCACAACATTAAACTCTCACTTGGAAAGACAGCCAAAACTCCAGTTTTTTGCTCTAGGCATAAAAATTCTGTGGAACATTTTTTTAGATGATCGTGGGTGACCAAAATGCAATTTAAAACTTCAATGGTATTTGTTCAGGGTTGCTTGCTTACTTGTAATTGTTTCCAGAATGTTTGTTTGGAAATTTGTTAGATTATATATCACAGGCAATAACTCTATATGCCAAATTCACTGCTGTAATACTTGGCACAGCAATTGGTTATGCTTATTTCAGCACCCCTTAAAATAGCTAGTTCTTTATGTAGGAAAGAATAAAGGTGATTTCTGCCTCTGGTTCTCTTTTCCACATGTAAAAGCATTAAATGAGTTGCAGCAGGAGATATTTCTGACAATATGTTTTGAAATTTATTGTGGTCACTTTTTCTCCTTGGTAATGAAAGTAAACATCTTTCTTTTCACTTTGCCTTTTTTTTTTTTTTTTTTTTAAGTAATTTTTTTCATATCTTCAATAGGTTTCAGATTATTTAAACAGAGAAATCATTTACACATAGAATACATCTCAAATCTTAAGCAAGTTTCCTAACACCTTAAGCTAATATAGTACAGACACTATTTTAGAGTATTTGATTTTAGAGAACAGCAGTAATACCAAAAAAAATTAACGTTAAATTTTAATTTATGAAATAAAACAATTAGTTCTCTTTTAGTGTTCTTAACAACAATTACATATCCACAGTAATTCCTCCTGATATATGAATTTGTAGAATCAGACAGTCATTTAAATTACTATGTACCTGTTGAGATTGTGTCGGCCAAACCCTGTGCTCAAGCAGGGACAGCTAAAGCAGGCTGTCCACGACTGTGTCTAGATGGAGTATGTGTCTGCATGGATGGAGACTCCGCAACATCTCTGGGCAACTTGTAGCACTGGTAACAACCCTCTTAATAAAACAATATATTTCCTTGTGCACAGATGGAATTTCATATATTTTAGTCTATGTTTCTTATTTCTCTCCCATCAGTTGAAACTACTGAGAGGAGTCCAGGTTAAACCCTCAGAACTCTCAACCAGTCCCATTCCCTGTCCCAGTCTCTGCACTCTCAACCTCTCCTTATATGACAGATGCTTCAGTCCTTAACTATATCAGTGGCCATGCACTGGACTCCAGTCAATTCAAGTCTTTTATGTACTGGGGATCCCAGAAATGGGCACAGCACCCCAGATGTTTCTCATCACTGCTGAGCAGATACCTCACTCAACCTACTGAAAACTTTCTTCCTCAAGCAGCCCAAGAAAGTGCTGGCCTTTCTGCCATGAGGGTGCATTGCTGGCTAGTGATCAGCTTGTTGTCCAACTGGTCTGTGGAAGGCAGATATCTATGGATGAACTAGTTTTCCTTGGGCCATATTTTTCATCTCAGCCTGAGCAGAGATCTAAAAATTTATAGATGCACCATGTTTACAGGGGCTTATTTTCTCTCTGTAGAAAGTGACTAGATAGATAAGCCATAATGTTAAGGATGGTTTGTAAGCTAGATCTGTCTGGGGGGAACTTTTTTTTTGTAGAAGCCCATTGAGTGCTGTGTTTTGGGTATATAACAGTGTTAGTGAACCACTGGTGTTATGATTATTGATGGACAGTACTTTTACACAAACAAAGTTTTCCCTTTTTCCCAGTCTATCATCCCAGCTAGTAAGCTGAGAGTGGACAAAAAGTTGAGAGGGAAGACAGCCTGGAGAGCTGACTTGAAGTGGCCAAAATATTCCATGCTGTATGGTGCCATGATCAGCAAAAAACCCTGGGGGAGGAGGTTTTGGGGTAGGTAGATGTTGCTTGAAGGCTGTCTGGGTGTCAGTCTGCCTATGAAGGTGACTACTTTTACAAAATTTTTTTTTTTCCTTTCTCTTTCCTTGACTTATTGAACTATCTTTATCCTGCCCCACTGGGGCTTGGGGCACTGAGCAAGTAGCTGTGTTATGCTTGGCTGGCTGGCCTGAATTCTGCACACACCACAGGTGTCCACACTGTAAGTCCACATTTCTCATCCCTACTACAGTTCTGATTTCCAGGTAACAGAAGGTTTATGTAGTTGCCTCTGTAATTTTCTGATACTCTGATAACATACTGATAAGAGCATGGAGTTTCCAACTGTGTAAACATTTTATATGTAAACATTTTCAGTAAGGAAAATCCAGATCTTTTAATTAAAAGTAATCATAAAGATTTAGTGTGAGTAACCTGCATATCACTTTTGTGCAGTAGCAGCCAAGACAGTTTACCTTCTCTGTCAAAACAACTGCAATTGTAGGCAATTTTCTAATGTGATTTGCATAACCTTTCATACTACCCAAAACAAGTTAAATATGTATTATTCATTATAATCTATTACAGACACATTTTTGTCAAACAGACACTCTGTTGATCTGCCACTGTCATATTCACTTCCAATTTAATATTTCTAATGCAAACCTCAGAAATTCAGAAAGAAGTTCTGAAAGGATCCAGGTCGGGACTTAAGAAAGCTAGAACTTCATTAACCTAGAGACAAAAATTTAGTTGGATAGTGTTCACTACTCCCAAAGCTATACGATAAAAGTTATGAAGAAAATAAGTAAAATGCATGTGTTTTAGTGCAACAGAAATCTGCAATACATTTCATCACTTTATTGGTGCTATACATTTGAAGAAGATAAATTTTCTAGCTGAAGGAAAGTAAAGCCTATTTCAGGTTAGGAAATTTTACAAGTAAGAGTAAGTCTTAAATGGCTCTTCCTGAAAGTTGTAGTCTGGGCTGCTTGCCTCAGAGTGGCCCTTTTTGAACAATAGCTCATCAATGCATTCAAGCAGCTTTCTTCTTTTTTTTTTTTTTATTTTAAGTTAATGTTAGACCTATCTGCATCCTAAACTAAGGGAATTCAAGACAAAAATTAACACTTTTTTACAAAAACACAGATGAAATATAAAAGAAGTAAAAGCCAAGTGAGAGTTAAAAATAAGTATCACAAAATCTTTTTTGTGAAATAAGGTTTAACAGAAGTCAGTCAAATGCAGAGTAGAAAACATTTAATAAGTATTCCTCTGAATAACATAGTTGAAAGTAACAGTTCTTTTGATCTATTTCATTTCATGATATGTTCACTATAAACAAGTTCTCATCCTTTATTACAAGTTACATTTGGGCAAACGATTTAGTTTTCAAAAATAATCTATAAATGAGGCTACATTTATTCATACATTGTATTTATATATTAATTGGTACATTTCTGTGAGGAAATTCATAGTACTTGCTTTTATATCTTGTGTAAAATGGAAAATGAATATCTAAATTGAATATAAATTATGACTGTCTTTTCAAATTAATTGAGAATGCATCCAAATACATTTAAATATGAGGTATGAACAAAATTGTAATATATTTCTGCCTAAGAAAAGGAAGAAAGGAGCCCATTTAAAATATCCTGATAGTTCCAAGTTCTGTTAATCACTTACTACTTTGCATTTTCTAATGAACTTGCACTTGCATTAATCTTTATAATGATTAGGTACCTTTCTCTCCAATCTTACATTTTTTGCTACTTGCCATAAGCTTTGAATTAATCAGAGGTGAACTACCTATTAGGGAAAGAATATTTTTCTTAAGAATAAGTCTTATCTCTACTCTACCTTCTATTTTCTTCTGGTCTCCAGGAAGACACTTGGTGCAGCTGGGTGGGTGTTGACCAGGATCAAACTGCCAAAGTGGCATGATTTTTAACTGATCTGGAAATATTATATGGCTGAAGAAGAACAATGCCTCTATTTGTAAATAGAAGGGGGTGAAAAAAAATGTTCCAAGTCTGTTATTAAACTGATATCTTGACTTCAACACTATTTTAAGTCATACAACGAATTTTGATGGAAAGAATAATTTAGAATACAATGGTAAATAGAGTATAATGCATTTTCCACATGATTTTATGAATTCTATATAGTATCAAATAGTATAATTTTTCTGCTAAGATTTGTTAGATAGTGTTATGCTGTGGAACCAATCTATTTAAATTTAGGTACAGGAATTAGATGCACTATCTAATAGGATCCTCCCACAGGAGGATCTTATTTCAAGAAGAAATGTCAGGATTAATATGAATGCTACAAAACAGAGAAGGTGCCCAACCAAAAAGGAAAATAGATGAGAGTTTGGTAATTTGTGGACTTAGGAGTTTCTGCTAATACAGAAGATGACAGGATCATTGTGTAGCAGGAATCAAATGACAGTGTTGGCTAGTGCAAAATAAAATGAAATGTAATAGTACAAAGGGAAAATTCATGCATTTCTCCATTTTATGGAGAGAGGTTTTCAAGCTTCCATGGCTTTTCTTCTTATAAGTAGAGAGAATTATGACATTTCAAACACTTTTGGAGGATAAACATCAAGATACAGATGAACTACTTAGATTACAAAATAACAGTACCACAAGATCAAAAAAAGTTATAAATCAGTCATTGTAGTGGGTTGACCTTGTCTGGACACCAGGTGCCCACCAAGCCACTCTAGCACTTCCCTTCCCAGCCAGACAGGAGAGAGGCAATAAGATGGAAAATGACTTGTAGGTTGAGATAAGGCAGTTCACCAAAGCACAGGCAAAAGTTTGCCCGTGCACAAGTGCAAAGGAAAGTAACAAGGTTTATTCTCCACTTCCCATCAGCAAGTGATGTCCGGCCATGTCCCAGGAAGCAGGCCTTCATCATGGAGCGGTTTCTCAGCAGGCAAACATTGCAAACAGCTAATGTCCACCCCTTCCTCCCCATTTTCTTAGCTTTTATGTCTGAGCTGACATCATATGGTATGGAACATCCCTTTGACTGGTTTGGGTCAGCTGGCTTGGTTGTGTGTCCTCACAGGATCTTGCTCTCAATGGTGGGCAGAGAGGAAGGATGTTGAGAAATAGTGTTGGTGTTGTGCCAGCACTGCTCAGCAGTAGCCAAAACACTGGTGTGTTATCAACACCTTTCCAGCTACCAATGGAAAAGCACAGCACTGTGAGGGCTGCTATGGGAAAATGACCTCCATATCAGCCAGACCCAACGTGTTTTGATGGCAAGTTGGAAGACCGTTTCTAACCGTGTGAACAGTTATATTCTGTAAGTATTTCAATCATATAAAAGAAATCTGAATGATTTCAGGATATGAAAAGAAGTAAGAAACTGAGTGTACAGAATGAGTCTTCAGATAGCAAATCTAAGATGTTTGATTTAGAGAATGGGACATTGGTTTTACAGTCAAGAATATTAGAAGATGGTATTATTCTGAGTATAAAGCATGGTTTAAAAGGAAACAACATGTGAAAACAACAATACTGTCTCTTTATCCAAGGTGAGATTTTTATGAAATACTCATAAATATAATACTTTATTAACATTATTTTTATTATTATTGGCACTGCAGTAGTAAGGAGATGAGAGCAAGTATCAGGAATTCTCTCTTTTTGAGAACTAAGAGCCTAAACTAAACCAAATATTTTTTTAAAAGAGTTTCTAACAAAAATACAAAATATGAACACAAGCAATTGAAAAAACCCTCACCCAATTATTACCCAAGGGACAAGTAGATTTTGGAGTCTAAGAATAATATGTGGTTTTACTCACAGACTTCAAAATTTTGAAAGTGCTGTAATTACTCAGAATTGTTACATGTTTAAATATATAAAAGACAAATCATTTGTGAGATATAGAAGCTATTAATTTCACAGAACACTTCTTGCCAACATTTAAATGCAGATAAGAAAATATGTTTGTCTGACTTGAACTTAACATGCCACTCAAAATCTCTGCTGAAGAGAGAGACCAAAAGGAAAATGTAGATCCTTATGACTTGAGAAACATTCAAAAAGTAAATACCTCTCTGCAGTGCCATGCAGAAAGGAAAAAAAAGCTTCACTTAGCCTTTCTGGATTTCTTTCTTTTTCCTAAAATATTTTACTTTGCACAAGTGAAAAGGGTAAACAAAATGTATACACCTTTAAATGTTACCAGTTATACCAAAAATAAGCCAACAAACCAAACCAACCAAACCAAAGAACCTACAAAATATTTGTTCTCAATTAAACACATTTTTTAATTTTTTTACAGAGATTTTTTTTTATAGGCACAAAGATATGAAGGAAAAATTTGGGGTTCACAAAAAAAAATCTACCTCAGATGTCTACTATCCAGCAGGAATACTCAAACAGCTATATAGTAATTATTAAATTTGTAAGCATGTGCATCTCTGGTCTCAGGAGTGCTCCAGTGTAACTCTTAGGCTTGTCAATAGTTCGAAATTCTCTGAGACCAGTGCTATAGATCTGTGCCTTAGAAAACAGATTATCTGCCTTCTGGTCTCGCTTACTTCATGAAATTCCCTGTCCGCCTGCATTACTTAGGGACGTAGTGGAGATGCGAACAAAGGACTGAAGTTGAGCCTAGGAAAAAAGCACAGGATGGGAGAAGGTGTTTTGTCTTTGTTTCTCACCATCTTCCTCTATATTAAATGACCATAAATTACACTGATTTTCCCGAAAGCAAGTCTGGTTTGCCCGTGATGGTTATTGGTAGGCGATCTCCCTGTTTCTATCCTGACCCACAAGTTTTTCCATGTTATTTTCTCCCCCTGCCCTCTGGAAAAGGGGGAGTGAGAGAGCAGCTTGGTGGGCACCTGGCAGCCAACCAAGGTCAACCCACCACAACTCTAAACTCAGATATTCATGATTTGTGAAACTCATAAGTGCTGTAGGTTTCATTTTTCTCTCCAAAAGCTGGACAGAACAGAGGCCATAAAGCTTTATGATAATTTTCAGCATCAGGCAGATCCCTATGTTTGTGAAGTAAATGGGAGAACTGTTATTTACTTAGGTGAATCAGCACTTAGGTTCAAATCTGCAACAGTATATGAAGTAAATTCAATATATTTTGTTTAGTACTCACTAGAACTTAAAAACATTGTCCCTAAGGCATAAAGATAAAAATATGTATTTTTAATTAACACCTAAACATCTTCATTAGAAAAGACATTTTCACTGACCCACAGCTTCTTATCTCAAATGAAGCATAACAGGCCTCCTTAGCCAGAATGTCAGGATAGATGTGGCAAGAGACAAAGTGAAAAAGATAGGGAGAGGTACAAAGCAAAAACTCTCACTTAGCAAGCTTTGTCATCCCAAGAAACACATGAGAACTCAAAGTGCTACTTTAATCTTTTTACTTCTTCAGATAAATTGATTTTTATTTCCCACAACTTTGAATATGACAAAATATACTTTTCCAAAATATATAATTTCTTATTTGTGTCATCATATTAAGTCCAAAGAAAAATGTATTAATTTTTGAAAAGTACTTATTTTTATATTCTTTACCTTAGCACTCAGGAAACAGGTTTTGGTTGAATACAGTTTTCTCTGAAATAACACCCTCAATGACTCACAAGTGGTGGCTTGCCTCTGTTTATTTGAGCTTTTGTTTCCATGTCTCAACCTTGTTCTTTTCCAGCACAATATTAATAACTTGGAAGGGAGCCATGAGGTATGTCCTTGGTTTAACAAAGTAAAGTAATTGGAATATTAGAAGTACAACACTGGAATAACAAGATGACCTGTGTGCATTTTTTTAGTTCAGTTATAGTTTAGTAGCAAAAGTAAGATGTTTTAGTATATCATACCAATCTCCTCCTTATCGGAAGAGTGAAAATTTGCAGAAAGTTTCTAAGATTCCCATATGAAAATGTCTTTGTGGCTTCTGATCTTAGAAGAATATTAACATGAATCCTGGGAAGCCTCCATTATCCCGAGTTCAGATGTCTCTGCACTTCTGTTAATTTCTTTGCTGCCTTTCTCTTCTTAATATTTTTAGCCACCAAAAAAAAAAAAAAAAAAAAAAAAAAAAAAAAAAAAAAAATCACATCCTGAACTAAATTCAAAACTTCTGGTAAAGTTTACAATTCACTATGTTCACCTGTACCCTGCATTGTAAAGTTACCCTGCAGGGCAGAAGGAAGAGTAGGATGGAAAAGAAAACCATTAACAAAAAGAAAGGAAGACAGGAAGAAAGTTAGAAAATAGTAATTTGAATAACAGACAAAACATAGATTTTCTTTTTATTTTTTATTGAATATTCTAATCCACAGGATGGTGATTGTCTTGAGCACTCAACACTGGGGAAAATTTAGATTTTCTCAGCCTTGGAGTTTGAGCCCCAAGCCCATCTCTATTCCAAATGAAGAGTTCAGTGTCCCTCCTGTGCCAAGCGCCATCCTGGATCCTCCCACTGTTGCTACTGATGCACAGATTACAAAAGTAAATTTTCATTTTCTACCCTAAAAAGCCTTCCAGAACCAATACAACGAATTATGGAGTAAACAGCTGTTGTGCTCCTAACCATAGCAAGCAGGAATGACATGCCTGCTGCCTTCCCCAAGGCATGCTGCCATTCTCCAAATGACAGCTAACGGGAGTGGGGGAGGAGCGTTGCTCCAGCCTGTCAGCAGGCTTTGACCACTCAGCCCAAATTCAGCATAAGCCATATCAGTCGAGTGAGACATCACTGATCTGAGGAACACATCTGTGTCTTTAATTACTAGCTCAGAAAAAAACAATGGAGAGCATATTAGTATGCTGGCTGCGGAGACATAAATTCTCATTATAAAAGGTTCAAATGTAATAGAAAAAAGAAGAAGTGGTTTGTGTTTAAAAGGTTTTCTCCAGGCTATTGAAATTATAATGTAATAAGTTACCTTGGTGGTATTAATTCCTTTGTTCTCTGCTTTTGACTGAAATGTTGTTTATTAATTTATTATTCATTAATTAATTAATGTAGGGGTAATAGATGTTTAACGTCTTTCCAAAGAGTGCAAATAGACCTAAATTAGAGAATTTCAATTTGTATTTGTGTATCTGTTTTTCTCCTCACCAAGATCCTGAAACCCACTTCTGTAATTTTAATTTTATTATCACCATCTTTGTTGTTATTCTTTGTTTAGTGACAATTGATGCTACTAATCTACATTTGAGGCAATGAATGTCTATAGCAAAAAAAATATGGACTTTGCCTTCAGAAGAAAATGTTGCTCAATTTAAATAAAGGTGATGAATCCAAGTGGAAGGCTTTCCTAAGATAGAACTTCTGTGAGTTTCTGAGTGGCTAAAAATGGAACTTTTAGAATGAAAGATATATGTTCCCACTAATGCTGGTATTCCAAGGCAAAAAGAGAGCAGAACTGACATTGAATCAATGCTATTTAATTTTGGTTTTAAATCTTGCACTGCTCATTTTTTTTCACAAGTTCTAGTTCTACTGATTTCTTTCATGTCTTCACTTTTCGCTGCTACACCCTCCTCTGTTCATTTGAAATATAATCCTAAACTAGACATTACTGTGCAACACAGGATATGGAATCTTCAACTGTCTCCGGCTCCAACATATACACTTTGAAAGTGTTCATAATAATATATTTAAAATATTATATATGTCACTCTGGAGGCCCACAGAATTAGGTGATTTAATGATAGATAGCTCTATCAGACACATTATATATCATAAAAATCCCATATTAATATTATCTTGTTTTATTGAAAGATAAGATTGTTGACATTATTGTGTCCACACAATTGCTATACTATATGGTTAGCAAGACCGTGTATGGGCATATATGTGTGCACATAAGTACATAGATGCATATGTGCACATAAAAGCACTTTTCGCAGCTCCTTAGAAAATTCCTGATCATCTTTAGCCTCTTGACATCAATTTTGGATCTTTCTTCACTGTCAAGTCTGAGTAATCTCTGTCTAAAATCATTATCGATCACCAATATGAGACAAAACCTCACTCAAACTGTTTCAGTATACTACGTAATTAGACAGCATTATCTGAGTTCTGTCATATTTAACATGGATATTAGCAGACCTTCAAAAAAGGCATATGAATGTTCTTATGATACCTAACACCATTCCCTTTAATAAGTGTTCAGCTATCTCTTAACTCTCTTTTCATAAGCACAGTGCACTCAGACACAAATGCCTGTATCTAGGTAAATGTATCCATATAAATGCCTAATTTCAACATGTTAAAGGAAGAGATCATGAAAAAAATCAGCTGAGTAAAATGCTGAGTTATTGCCAATATTACCTGAAAGTTTCATTCAGTGAAAAGGTTTAGAGAAAAAGAAAATTCATCTAATAGATTTAAAAAAAAAATTACTAAGGTAGAGATAATTTAATTCAGTTTGGGCTTTATCTTGATATGTAAATAAATAAGGAAAGAATCTAGTTCATTAGGTGATCCAAGAAAGTCATATTGTTTTGTGTTTTAGCTGCACAGTTCATTACTTGACCACGAATCTGTACTTCATTAAGATCAAGTTGTAGAGCATGTGATTTTTTGCAGTAATGGTTTATCATTTGCCAGTGCACAATGGAGACTTTGTGCACAAAGCTGAACTAAAAAGAGACCAAATCTGAGTCCTTGGGGTCCTTTTTTTATCCTGTACTAAACTAGAAGTAGTCCAGTGTAACAAGCCAATCTGCTTCCTCTTCATGGATACTTTAGCAGTGAATGATTGATGTTATTTTCCTCATCATTTCAGGACTTTAGGCAACTGAAGAGTATGATCTACCTTGTCATATGTCACAGTCAGGTAAAATAGCAATATTGTAATATATCCCACTGGGGATGCTACTAGAGAGAAAATGAGAAATTAATATGGGGCTTTGATATATGCCAAGGCAGCATTTGCAGCAGTTAATAGACAGAAGATTAAAGTATAGAGAGCTGGAGAGGTACCAGCTTTCACAGGTCCTGTTAATAATTCTTACTTCTTGTCAGAACATTATCACTCTGTAAGAATGCCAGGATATGACTGCATTAAGATCTTGTCCTCTCCCTAAAGATACGAGTTACATAAAAAGACTTTTTCCGGCTGAGCTTCATGGACAAATTTCCACTCTATCTCTTTTTTTTAAACATGTCCTAACTTGTACCAGCCTTATAAATATCAAAGGGACACTGTTAAGCCTAAAATTAAATCTACCAACTTCATCTGGTTTGCAAGCATGAGACACTGCCCCTCTGCTCTACCTGGTTTACTGCTGTGAGAAAGAAAAAAAAAAAAAAAAAAAAAAAAAGACGAATTGCGAGCACACCTCTTGAAACTCAGTGGTGTCAGTGCGAGTGCCAATGTGATCTGCATATCTGAGGAACTTCAAAGGAATCAAAAGTGAGTAGAGTGTCTTTTAGTCTTAAATCTGTCATATTATCATTAGTCTGCTCTAAGTTCCCACCTTCATCTGTTTTTCCATTGAATTCCAGGTAGGACATACCATGTTTTCCCTAAAAGTAACAGTGTGAACATTGAAAGATGCAAGGAAAACATCCCCTTTCTTGTACCCAGAAAAAAGCAGCCTCTAGAAAGTAAGAAAAATCACTACAATAAAAGTCTCAACCGAAGCCTTCCCAGAAGAAAGAAAACATTTACAGTCTTATAGAAGTATAGAATACCACACAATAGGCAACCTGAAGGGTAAATACTGTATTGAGGAAAATTTAGTCATCAGGTTTGAAGAAAACTCCATTTACTAAATGTGACCTGAGATTCCTCAGGGCCTGGCATTTCAGCAAAATTTTGTTGCATTGTCTTGAAGGTGGTAACAACACCAAAGGTGTTCTCTGGCATCAGAGTAAAAGCAGTATTAAATCCCTGTGCTGTGACACAAATTGATGCTGGAGTGTCTCCATAGAAGTGTTGCAGTAACAGCCACATAACATAATAAAGATTTTTTTTAATATTTTATAAATAATACTAACTTAGGCCTCCCCCTTCCCCACAAATCTTCTCACTTAAAGTGAAATAGTTTTCTAGAGTATTTCTTTTTCTCAGTTTCATTAAAAAGCACCACATCTTACAGAATGCTGCAAAAATTGGTAAAGTTCCATAATATTTATTAAAAAGTCTTGTATTGGAAAGCTTTTCTCAATCTGTTCCTAATTCAACTTAGAATACAGAGACTTGTCTACGAAAAGTTTTCATAATGCATACTGTGGAGAAAAGTGGACTTCCTTGCAAATGAATCCATGTTGTCCGTCTTCCCAGTATAAAACTTCACTCATTTCATACATGCACGTGTGTGTATGGGTTTCGAACAATGTATAAAAAGCAATTAAGCTTTATACATCCAGACAGTAATTGCTGATAACTGAAAATAATGGAATCAGGAACTGGAGAAATCCTTAAACAAGGCAATGTCAACTCAGGAAAAAAAAAAAAAAAAAAAAAAAAAAGTAGCAAGCTGCCTGTAAATCAGAAATTAGAAAAAAAAATAAAAAAAAAAAGACTTAGCACAGAAGAAACTCAGCTAGACACTCTTCTCAAGAAGTGAAACTGAGAAGCAAAAAGTAGTTTAATTAGCAGTGGTATGCAATAAATTAAAAGTAAATGAATTTTATGTTTTTTCATGGGAATCACCCAATATATATTGTGAATTTGGAAATTTCATGATATTTGATAATCCTCTTTTGTATATCAGAGAACATTTCAAAATTTATTAATCTCCTTGTTAAAGTTCTGCATGAAGCGTACAGCAGGATTTCCTACAGACTTTTATACTACGTAGCTGCAATTTCTAACCAGAAGTTTTCTGAGTAGTTGGAGCACTTCTAAGCAATCTGTTCTGTGCAGATTCTCTATTGTTTAATACCTGAGTTATAATGCTGGTTTTGCTTCAGTTTGGAAAGTTGTGTTGGAGATTGAGAGAGTATGCCTAAACACAAGCATCTAATGCTTTCTGAGATATCCTTGTATCTGATACAGTCAGAGTGGGCCTTTCTGTTGTGGTAGCTGGAGGCTAGGCAGGAAACTCTTGGATAGCACAAATATTAGCACAGTCCATGCTCAGGCAAGTAAATCATGCCCAAAAGTCCCCCTGTTCCATCTAACCAAGTTTTTATGAAACTAGCAGAAACCTAATACATCTGTAACTTTAGTCTGTCAAATTTTGCTTAAATCTGTCAACAGTTTCAAACACACAGACACGATGGTGTCCCAAGACTCATTTTCTTATGAAATCATGTTCAAATGCTACACTGAAATAAAGTGTAAACACTCCAACCCACAAATGTTAGGTTAGGAACAAGCATGAAGAAATAAGCTCCTCTGAGCTCTAGGAGTTCTCCATGAACTGCAGATAATATCTGATTAGTCTTAGCAAACTGCAGATGCTCATGTGGAACTGCAATAACAGCCCAAGAAGCAGTTGAAGTCCCATGGGTCTTTGTTTTTCTTGTTTATTCTCTTTACATAGCAGTGAACAGCTCACATTCGGTATCTATCCTTACACCTCTTGTTATGCAGACAAGACTGCTTGAGCTATTAGTGTAAAAAAATTAAATTTACCCTTTAGGGGTGCTTGTTCCTGAAAAGCTTGTGCCACTTTGTAACATAAATAACAATTGGCATCAGTTGCTCACTCTCACAGATCCCCAGCAAAACTCTGTTGCTTTGTTAACTCAGCTAAGATATAATGTCTGTTATTTTATTTTGAAGATATTTTCTTTTTTTTTTTTTTTAATAGAGATACTATTAACTTACTGTGAAGTGTGACTGACTTGTCACCCTGACCTAAAGAGCATGACTGGTATTTGTATGACTATCAGAACACTGATACAGAAATAGATAATTCTGTCTGTACATAACAATTAATTGATTAGAAAGATCTACTGTAATACATAAAAAAACAAACAACAACAACAACAACAACAACAAACAAACAAAAACAAAACCCTAAAAATTCGCAAAACCCCCAAACCAAAACAAAAACAAAGAAACATAATAACTAATCAAAAATAAACAAACAAAGCACACATACACAAAACCCAAGTCAAAAAACCCCACCCAAAAAGAAAAAGCCCAACCACCAAAACAATCATTTTGTCATGTCTTGCTATGGTTTGGAAGATGAAATTAAATAGCACACAAAAAACTTGATTGTTTCTGAAGCAAGAAGCTGCAGGCTGTTTTATGGGAATCTTTAACCATAAACCTCTTACCAAGCCCTGTAATTTACTTATGCTGCTTACTTGGGAAGATGGTGTCCAGGAATTTTAACCCGACATCCAAAGGGTTCCAGGGCCTCTTATTTATTTCCAGAATATTGAGAAAAGGATATAGGAAAGCAAATTTAACAGGAAAGACAGCATGCCCAAACACACTACTTACCTTACCAGAAGGAGAAAGGATTACTTGTTTTGGTTATCACTAGCTTAAAAAATGTGAATATAACTCATTTTCATCAGACTTTCTGAGGTTTTTGATCTGGAGTTTAGATTTGGATGACAAAGAAGTGGAAAGGGGAAAGAAAAATCTTTAAATATTATTGTAATGTATGAGAGACCTAAGTTTTGATTCTTAGATTTTTCCTCACTATAACAAGAAAGAAAATAATAGATAGGAGAACCACAGGTTTCTTCTTGTGCCAGTGAGACCAACTTCTATTTTCTACACAGCAGATGATTGTTCATTTCTTCTGCTTTTCTTAAGTTTTACTGTTAACAAATCCCCTTTATACTCCTCATATCCTTAAAATTCCTATATTTTATTTTTAAATTTTTGGTCTTACTAATATTGTTTAAAAAAAAAAAAATAAAATCTCATTTCCTCTTAAAACTCTGAAAAGTCATCAATGGTCATTCTTTTTTTCCCAGGCTGTGGCTTCAGACCAGTTCAAGAGGAGGAGGTCTTGGTACTCAACTCTGTAGAGAACAATTTGGATAATTTATGTAAACAGATATAAATATCATGTAATGTTTAAAAACACTATAATAACAGTGGAACTATAGAGAGAGATCCTAAGCCAATTGAATTGCCTCTGGAGATGCCTATCTCATTCATGGAGCCTTGGATAACTAGGAGCAACTCTAGCTTCCTCAGATGAGTGCTTAGGAATTAGGTGGGATGAATCCTGTCCCTGTCCTAAGTTTCCTACTGTAACATGAATTTTTTTCAAATAGTCTTTAAAAGTAGATATACAGAGAAGTCTTTCTTTCTTACTCTTTGTTGGGAAAAAAATCCACAAAACAAAACAAAGCATTATCACGTTGGAAGACAGGTTAATAGGGCACAAAAAGGTCCCAAGACTTCAGTGAACAATTTAAATACCTGAAGATCAGGTCTTTTGCCATTAGATGTTTCCTGGATTGATATTTCTTGAACATAAATTATATTAGCAACTTTTTCACATTATTTGTCAGATAATAATTTATCCCTTTTTCTGGATGTCTAAAAGAAAAAATTTTGAAAACGATTAGGTAATCATCTCTGAAAATCTCTACAAATTGAAGTCATATTGTGCTATATCTCAGCTGATGCTCAGAAGAATAATAGAGGACTGATTTAAAATCTTCTCTCTCTAGCAATCCAAAATATTTTTTTTTTTGCATCTGATTGTGATATTTCGGTCACTTATAGGTAAGAAAATGTTTTCTGAAGAAACTTCTTATACACAGATTCTAAGCTACAGTCTTATTTTGCAGTCAAAACAAGACTGCACAAATCACCTTTCCTTTCTACTTCTCTTTCTCTCTGGCTCTTCCAAAAGGCCTGTTTCTCTCACAGATCCAGAGCTTAGGGATTCAGGTTCTTTACAGTAGCTCTGGGGCTTTTTTATGTATTAATTTTCTTTACTTCTATTGCCTTCACATGAAGGTTTAGTGATACGCAATTATTTTTAAGAATATACTGCATGACCAGACATTAGTACTAATGCTTCATTCAGAAAATGTTCCATTTTCACAAGGATGATGAGAATCCGTGAATTTACCATAGGCTAATCCAAATATACATATGTTATATTTTGCTAAACGCTTCATGAATTTCAGAGATGAGAGATATCCCTCAGTTGCCCTACTAGTAATATTAGAGTTAAATTTCAGATGGAGATGACAAGACAACTTTAGTACCCAAAGCTGTGACATGGTGGAAGATAATTCATGGCATCTCAGGTAGCTGAATTCCAGATCATTGATTGGGTTTTGTTGGTTGTTTTTTTTTTGGTGGGGGGAGGAGTTTTTTTAATTGTTACCAGTGTTCTGAACTGTAGGTAAAGGCAAACTGAAAACTCAGAGTCAAATTTCAAGTGTTTCCATTTAAATAGAGCTACAAAGAATCACAATGGACCTAAACGCTACCTGAAGACCTATTCAAAAGATAGGTTTTTTTCAAGCTCTAATAAATTCCTATGCCTTTGTTTGACATTGAGGTTGAACCTTAATTAAATCTGAACAAAACAAACCCACCATTCAAAAAAAGAGAAAATGTTTAGGTTTTAGTTGAGAGCAACAGCTTAGTGAAATGTTGATGTCACCTACAACAACTTTGTTTACATCAGTGAGGATTTTCAGGATTCCCATTAACAGAGGAGCTTCATTCACACTATTTCCCCTTTCCCTCTGCACCCTCTGTTGTACAAGCCCTTACTTCTGCATCGGGAGATTTTCTGTGCATCCCTGTCCACCCCCGTAAGTATTTGCTTGGCACAAAGGCTGAGGTCTGCCTGGGAGAAACCCTAGTTAAAATGGCCCTGAGAAAAGGGTCTTATTAGACTTTGCATTATGAGAATGCATGTTAAAATGTGTCATAATGTCCGGGTATCATAATGTTATAATACAAGGCTGTATCATCACTCTAATTTCAAAATAAAAGGTTACTCTGCCATCCTCCTCTACTCCCTTTTGGGCTGCTATGCATATTCTGATCTCAATTCACTCATTTAATATTGTTTAAGGCTGGATAAACATTTTTTAAAATCTTCCAAAGGCACAATAGCTATAAGCATCCCATCAGGCAAGAAAAGAGTTAAATACTATGTTGGACTCAAAGTATAAATGATTGTATCAGCTGAAGTCTATGTCAAATATGATGTGATTTGCAGAGCTGTGCATGAGAATGTCAACCTTCTTTGTTCCCCTGTGTAGTTTAGTGACAGTGACTTTACACAGTCTAGCAGCAGTGTCATGAATATTCTCAAGAGGAGGTGGATGGCACATTCATTGAGAAGTGTACAGTGGAATGCACATAAAACTAACAATATTTTTTGAATAATGTTAGTAAAACTGTGATATATCTGCCATCACTTTACATATTTTAAGCTCATTTGTCTCCATTTAAATCTTAGCTATGTTTATCAGAAGCTATTGTTTTAGCTATGACAGTATTATTTTCCTAGCCAGTTCTCTGAATTTGTTGAAAGAAATATGTTTTAGGCTAATTTTTAACCTGAAATAAACTCCTTACTATATAAACAAGTGAAATAGCCACAAAAAAAGCATAATTGATCTTACACGTGTTTTTGGTCAAAATAAGTGTCCTTTGGGTTCATTAGTAACCTTAAATGTAGCTTCCACAGGAACTCTGAAAAAAGCCATTTCCACCTAAAGACATGAATTATCTGTCCAATCTGACAATCTATATAAAAAGCATTTAGCCAAACCAAAATTATCCAGTTCTGGTTTACTCTGTAATTTAAGACATTATAACCAGAAATCAGTGCAGTAGTGGTTTGGCAGATAAGCACAAGAAAGGGACTCGTGGTTGAAACATAGACCTGCAACACAGGAAAAGTGTTTTCTATTCTTGATCTGGGCACTGACGTCTTCAGTAGCCACAAGAAACTTACAGTTCCTGAAAGGTGAGTGTCCAGGGATCCCAGTGACTTCATCTGGGATGTGGTCACTCACCATTTCAGAAAAAAAAAAATCCTTTGCTCTCCCTATAATTTAGTTCTCCTGTATAAGAAATGATGTTTTGAGATGATCAGTTTGGGGTTGAGTACCCGTTACTTTATCTCTTTTTAACAATTCACCCAGGGCACACAAATAGAATAAGAAAGATGAGCAGAATAGTAAATAAATTGTTCTCACACTTTTTTCACTAATAATGTCAGTACTAGTAGAAAATGTGCTCTTGATTACCCCCTAAAAGCTTTGGTGTTTTTTCAATCATTATTCATAGCAGTAGGTTTATGCCCTTTCAGCAACCTTGTAGTTCAGGAATGAAGTTCCACTCCCAACTCCTCAGAACAAGAACTGAGAAATGATGCGTTAGGATTACGATAGTTTATAGCAATTAAATGAAAGGGTGCTTTAGGATTACAATCAACATTTTGTGAATAATTCATGTCTGAATTCTCTGGAACAGATCCTTCTTAGTGCAATACTTCTTATAGCAATTCTTTAATACTACAATTTTGTTTTCAGTGTTCAATTCATATACATGCTTTATATATGGAATCCCCCATTCACACACATATCACACATTCACACTATCAAACACACAAAGTGTAGGTGCAGTTGTAGCCATCCACACATATAAAAAGGTTTAATTTTACATAGTAATGAAATATGGGAGATCTCTGGAGTGCCTATTCTGCCTTTCTTACCAATTTTACTACGGATGCCCAATTATTTAATCAGCTAGAAATCCATTTACTTTGCCTTAGTAACACATCTCCTACACAGTAACCTATGACAAATGAAGAGTATCATGTCAGTACCAAGAAGTCTTTCTGTTTGATATTCCTTTTTCAAGATTGCCATCTGTATTTTGGAGTGCTAATGGGAAAATTATAAATATAGATATCTGTCAATTTTGAGATTTTAAATCTTCCTCATCCTCAAAAGATTGTCACAGCTGTAGTTACCCATATTAAAAAGATCTTAAAATCTGGAGCAATATTTCTAAAATTGTGAAATACTTACTGCCTAGCCATAGTCTAAATCACTTCAGTGGTTGATTTAAGTCTCCTCAGAGAAAAACATTATTAATAAATGTAATTAATTCAGTGAGGCAATATATACAAAGATACGCAACAGTGAACTCATTAATTTCTGTTGAAATAACTATTTACAAATATTCATCTGTTTTCCCAAGACATGTTAATGAGTTGGAAAAAAATGTGTACATTGTACAATTGGCTGAAAAATAGCTACTGGCTTTTGCCTTCAAAACCAGTACTCCATTTTTATGCTTTCAAAGAGAAATGCTAACTTGATTGCACCTAAGTTAATGTAATAACTGTAGCTTTGAGTCAGCTAAAATTAGCAATTAATTTACTTTAAAATTATGGAATAACTTAGGCTAAAAAATATTATCTGTTAGAAAAAAATGTAATTTTGTCATTTCATTTGAAAGTACTATCTTCATTGGTAACATTGCCTACAGCTAATTTTTGAAAGGGTTGAAAACTGAATTAGGTTTGTTATGCCTGAGATATGTTTGCATTGGTTTCACCAAGGGAATTTTTGTTGACTTGATATAATTTAAATTTTTTTTCTCTCTATGGTACAATATAAATCTTGTACTGTTTCCATGGTTTTGCAGCTTAGGCTGTTTTCTGAGAATCTTTTATCCTTATTTTCTTGACTTTTCTTAGACTAACCTGCTCCATCAATAACATGCAATAGATGAGAAAGAGTTCCTTTGACTAACACTTTCTTTCAGAAGGCATCAATTTTCTAACTCTATAGAGAATTCCTGCATAGACTGAAAATCTCAACACTCTTGAATTTTGAGACCAATATTTGAAAAGCATATTTTAATTGTATCCTTTCACCATCATTCTCCAAAAGATTCTTTACACATAATTTTGCCTTTGCATTCAGTGACTATTGTGAGTTGACAGTATAAGACTTTGTTTCCTTTTTGTTATTATTTTTTGGCTACCTGCTACATGTTGCCAAGTTTCTGGCATTTGCTCAGATTTCATTCAGGGAATGTTGACCCAAGATCACATCATGTTAAAGGACTTCATCAAGGGTGAGATTCAGTTGCCTTTATGCAGGAATCTCACGCCATTTTTACTGTCTAGGGTATCCAGAATATCTGCAAGGAACTGGCAGATAAGGCATGGGCCCATCAGGATACCTGTGCCTTTCTGGAGAGCCTGATGATGGTCTGAGACACATCCTCAGAGGAAAATACCAATCTAAGGAAGGAACAACATCCCTGAGGGTTTTCTCACAAAAAATAGTTTTAACTCTACTGCTGAAAATGGACAATGTCATATTTTGGTCTGTTTTGCAACATGTAATTATATTTTTAAGGTTCTTTGCTGATTCTTCAGATTTTAGTCTTATTTAAGGAAATGAAATCCTTATGGAAGCACCCAGATCACATTTAATGCTGATGTCAGCGGTGACATAGATACTAGTGTGAGTAATAAAATAGAGAATCGCACATATATGGATTCCATCATGTTTATAAAGTTAAACAGAACCTTTACAGTCTCTTTACTGCCAATCTTCCCCCCCTAAAATTTTTCAGCATTATGAGGTCCCATAATGAGGCAGTTCTGTAGGATTGTGCTCACTAAAACAGAAAACCACAGTTACAGAGAGGTTTATGTTCGTAAAAAAAAAATAAGACACAAGAGAACTGTTTGCAGATAAAGTATCATTAAGTCACTTATCCATAAAGGCAGCAAGTGACAGCAATAGAAGGTGGAAAACAAGAGATCAGGGTGTAATAAAAGTAAGACACACTATTTTTGTTGAGTTTGAACATATATACTGTATGTTTTATGAATTCTAAGCATAAATGGAATGCTCTGCTTGCCTAATTGGGGCTTCACCTTGGCTATGGGCCAGTCAGGACTATAGGGACTCAAAAGCTAATAACACTACAAACCCGTCTATGTTCTGCACTGCTCACTATCCATTTTTAGAAAATGAGCAAAAAATTTAGGACAGCTACAGTGTGTTGAAGTTTCCTCCTGACATTTGAAGCCAGGTGCTATTCATGTCTTGGTTTTGTGTCAATTGATTATTTCAATTCCAAAGATTTTTCTGAAAAACTCATGGATTTTAACTTTTAGGCTGACAAAAAAAAAACAAACCAAAACAAAAAACAATAACAACAACCAAAAAACAAACAACCAAAAAACAAACAACCAAAAAAACCCCTGGATTAAAGATGTCAATAACTGAAAGTTGGTATTGCCAGAAAATTTGGGTTTGAGATTTTAATGAAGACAATATAAAATAAAAATAAAGTTCTTGTGGATGCATTTTGCTAATCCAAAGTAATAAGAATTGAAGTACTACTAGAGATTTTAAATACTAAAAATGTTTTAGTTGTAAGGTTTTTTGGATGCAGCTATTTCTTAAACTCCATTTCAGAGCACTGCTTTGGTCTTAAATCTGTTTTTCAGTGGAATCAATGAAACCCAGTTTTCAGAAAACTGAAAATTCAGAATTAGTTGTCAAAATACAACTAGAAACAGTCAGTAAAATTGTGAAATTTAACAGTTTATAACAATTACAAATATTTCCATGAGCAGCAAAAGTAGCAAAGCCAATTTTTCTGCATCTTATGGATGACTTATCCTTTGTCTCACAAGGTTTGAATGTTCACAGGAGTTTTGTCCCACACAGATTCTCTTGTGTCTGATAAACTATTTGAGTTCATGTAACACAGGATACTTTCATTAACTTAATCCTACACAGGCACACACAAACATGCAAACAGCACAAATCCTATAACTGTCAAATCCTTAGCAACCTAGTTTTTATACATATAATCACACACATTTCTTCTTCAATGTTTGACCCTAATTTTAATTCATTGTGTTCTGAGTTCTCCAAATCAGTCTCTTTAATAATGTTCTTTAAAGAGCCAAAATAATTTTGACTATTTGCAGTACTTTGTTTACAGTAAAGATCATAGAAAGAGAACAGGAAGGAAAAGAAATACAAAGGGTTTTTTTTTTTTTTTTAACAAAGGCATATTCAAGTAAAAATTAAAATCTGAAAAAGTTAAAATGTTGAAAAGGGAAAATACTGAAGTAGCAGCCAAGGCAACCTCCGGTAGTTCTCAGATGTACAGCATTTATCCTGACAGTGAAGGACTCAATTTCACAGTTCTTCCTTTTTCTTACATATTTTGTCAAAAATGCCAATTAAATTGTATTTTTGAATTGACTCTGGCTGTTCAGGAAAATACAACATGGGCTATGTACTATACATTGCAGTGGAGTTCAAGTTCAAACAATTAAGCTAGGAAGAAAGAACGCTCTTGGAAGGTAGAACAAACATGGAAAAGTTAATATTAATTTAGATATTAGTGCAATTATACTGTGGATATCATCTGTAAACCCATATCAAGGATATGGCTGGCTATGCACCAGTAGGAGCAATGGGGATGAGTAAATCAGTATTACCACAGAATCACTGCTGAGGCATTCATTTGGTATTCAGATACAGCAGGGCCAGACCAAACTATCATTTGGGAAATGATACCTCAGACAGCATACAATGACATTTTCAACCTTCTGCCTATTCCCTTCTGCCCTGAACTTTTCATTACACCTCCCATTTAGCTCATTCAGATTGTATTACTGGTAGTGCTAATATCTCCATATTTCCTCCAAAGTACATTTTAAAGCAATTATTAGAAACTAGCTTCCTATTTCACTTCTCATATCAAAGTACAAAGTACATCATTTTAATATAATTAAAAAATCCATTGGCAGTCAAGGCGTGCCACAGATGGAACACTAATCAGTTCATATTTTCCTGATGAGAGCTATGTTTCTGCTCAGTTTCAACCTGAAGAAAGTAGGAAAATGGTCAAAATAATTAACCCTCCCCTGCTTTCCATGAGACTGGAAAGACATGCTATGACACAGTATGAACTGGCATTATGACTTGAGAGATACAGACAGCACAATGACTACTCTGTGCATGGCAATGACACAGAAGATGAGAGGTTTAATTATATCTTCTCCATATGAACTCATGAATCTCCTCTTTCTGTAAATCTCAATAATTGTTAAGTTGAAATCTAAAAGTTAGTGACTTTTGCTGGCATTTCTGGTGTATTTTAGAAAGAAAGATAAATCACAAATTCTGTATCCATCACTGAAAGGTAGCACACAGTGATGTGTGGGGGTTTTTTAAAAGTTTCACTATATCTGCCTTTCAAAATCCCAGTTGTTTTCATGTGTGGGAAAATATGCAATCAGGGAACAGGCAGCTAAACACTGAGTAAACTGATGCCTGTAATAAGTCTAGTGCATACAGAATGAGTCTTAAGCCTAGGGTAAAATAGTAATACATTACCTGATCAGTTACAGAAACAATCAAATAGGATGAAACAGAGGAAAACAAATACTGGAAATACTAGAAAAAGGTTATAAGATGAGATGTTTTCTTTAGTGTCTTGGAACTCAGGATATTAGAGTTAGAGTTGAAATGAATCAGGCTAAAACATCTACCAGAACTGACATTCCTGGAGTCTCTGTGGGCAGATCAGGACTCTTGAAAGAGATGGGCCAAGCACCAAGAAAGGAACTATCTTGTTAACATCATTAACAATTATGACTTTACCACTGGCTTCCCACTTTTAATCAGAGATATAGGAATTATTCAAAATTGAGGGAAAAAAAATCCTTTATTCCACTACTCATACAGCTGTAAACTTTCCAATTCATATTCTTAAAGCAAGTTTCAAATGAAGAACAACTCATGAATTTTTTCCCAATTCACAAGTACAGTTTCCAGGAGAGGGCTCCAAAGCAACACTACTACTCAAGGGAAACTACCTAAATGCCACAGTCTCACTCTGAGAAACAGATAATTAGTGATTAATTATGGGACCCATGCCCTTCTGCCTATAAATTTGAGTGTGACTTACACTGAGGTGGAAAAATGAAAGCTATGAGCTAACATAAACTGTAAACATTTTGATTTAGAATAATATAGCTAAAATAGAAATACAAAAAAATTGAGACAATCATAATAAACTCTCATTAGTGTTTTAAAATAGCATCATGTGCACATATAAAGAATATAAATATATAAATAACATAAAATTTAATTACATAACATAGAATAAGAAAACAATTATTTCCCATATATTTTCCTAAACCACAGATTTCTGTGCAAACAGAAGGTGTCTAATTCTTCTCAGGGAACAGCAAATAACTAGACTTTAGTCTACACTCCTCAGCAATGGAAAGAGGGATTCAAATATACATATGAGATATTTAATATAAGAGTTTTTTTCTAATGACCAAACCAAAATAATAGTTAAAAGTTTCAATGAAATATATCTTTAAATGTTTTAAACATTTAAATGAGATATAGCTTTAACTGAGATTTTTTTTTAAATATTCTAAAGTATGTCTTTTTTTCCCACTAACTCTGAGTTTAAGATTTGTTTCAGGAGTAGGTACTGAGTGGCCAGAATTTGCACTTAGGAAGTTCAGTCTTAGCCAAACAAATAAGATTTAAATTCAGATTTTCTTAGATGAGTGTTTTGATTCTGTGTTTCCTTTTGGCCCAACATAGCATCAGATTCAAGTGGAACAAGGATTTAGGTTTGAAATTAGGATCTAGGGTTTGGCCCCGTCTCCAATTAATTGCATAAAGCTGGCTCAGGGATTTTTAGAAGTCTCTGCTGAACATTGTGAAAGATGGATGAGGTGAAATTCCCAGGCACAAAAAATAGGGAGGTGTAATATGTTACTGTATAATGTACTAAACTCAGAGACACAGCTTATTCCACTCACACACAGCCAAAAGAGCCACTGGTGCCAAAAATCCCAAGGAAATATAAGGTTAGTTTTGAAATTTTTGGTTTACTTCCAAATATTTTCCATCTTCAGGCACACAACTAGCCAGAGCCTATAAAAAGTGCAGGAACCAAACACTGAGCCTGCCATGATGACCTCCCATTTGTAACACCCTTCATGTGATGGGAAAGGTTTCTCCATGGAGTCCCTCCAGCCTCTGGAGCTGCAGGGGGTGACAGTCTGCTGGACCTCCCAGTGACTTTGTTACGAAAATGTACATAGCAGCTTGTAGAAGCAGGCCACAGGGCTTCCTATTAAAGCAAAATAGGACACAAAACATGCATTCCTGTCATGCACTCGACTGTGAGCAACTGCTCAGAGGTGCAAATTTATGTCAGCTGATGCCTGAAGCAAGAGAACAGTGACGTCCCTGACCTGGACTTGTGTCCTTCAGGAACAGTATTTCTCTGCCTCTCTGAGGAGTATTCTTGCCCATATACCTCTCCAGTTTTAAGGAAAGTGCTATTTATATATTTTGGAATCTCCATGACAGACTCATCTAGCTTTTGGGTAGTACATTCCAATTCGGGTGGTGAGTTAATGTACTTCAGTGCTTTGAAAATCCCTTGAAGTAACAAGTATAACTGATGTCCTCCAAGACCTATTAGTGAAGCATGTGCATTTTATTTATGCTTCTCTCATGATGTGAAAAGCAATACACAATGTTGTGTTACTGGACGGGTGATCTGCTAGTCAAAATTATGAATTTCAAAGAAAAGATGCAGATGTAACCATGACAAAAACAGACAAACAAACAAACAAACCAAAACCACACAACTATGTTGTTTGAAACGTATTTCCTCCTTCTTATGAATCCCAAGATGCACTAGTGTAGTCTAAGAAACCTGAAGCACATTTCTAGTCAAACAGCTATTTCTCTTCAGATGCCTCTAGACTTAAAACCTGACTCATTATAAAACAGTTTGGGATCATTTCAGTTCATCTGGTGAACCATCTATAAGGGCTGAGTTAATCCATCTGAACCCTTCTGCTCATTCCAACTGCTGTTTAACTTTTGATCTGACAGTTTAATGCTGTTCTGTCATAAAATATATGTTCCCACTGAAAACAAACATTTTTTATATTAGCAATAGAGACAACTTCAAGGGATGAGGTTATCATGAGGCAATTACACCCCAGAGGGATTACAGGCACTTATATCATGATAACCTTATCTTTAGTGTGCCTTATTAAATAATTACAAGACTGCCACAGCCAACCATAAATACCCATAAGCTCGCCAGCTATGGGCTTATCACTAAACAAAGGTAAATGTTTATGTGGGCCTGGCAACCTCTACCACTTGTGCTCAAGCATCTAAACAAATCTCAACTTTTCATTTAAATGATGACAAACACTTAGTGCTGAACTTGTCTTGCTCTAACAGGATGCTTGCCGTTTGAGTGGAACTTACAATGAAGACTGAGCTCTTTCTTGAGATTTTCAAAAATTTTTAGATTAGAAGAGATCTCTAAAGGTTCACTTCCTCCATTCTGAATACCTGCAAAGTCCTGTGCTGTGCATAGGCCTATGCTGAAGGAGTTTATATTATCCTATCAACTAGTGCAGGGTGGATTTATTATATATCATTGTTAATTTATTTTTGGTGAGTATCGGATCATTGAAGCTTAAAATTTATTTTTGACAGTAAATTCAGTCACTAACATTTCAATGGCAAACGAAGGGGAAAGGTCTGTGACAAACCATGCCTTCTCATTCTACCATGTAGAACTATGGCAGAACTGTGCAATAGGTACTCCTGGAGAAGTAGAAATAAACATTTTCTATGCGTGCATATTCAAGTTCCGAAACCACTGAATTTGTTCATGTTCACTGTAGTTAAACAAGAAAATTCTAAATCACCCCCAACACTGATTTTTTAACGTGTCCAGCCATGTCATTATATTTCTTTTGAAAAAAATGTTCTTTCTTACATTATGCCAACAAAGGCAATAATAGGTGATAGTAATAATCCGCAGTATGACTAATGTCTCTAGGCTACTCCAGTAGTGAAATTCAGATGCAACATATTTCCAAACTACTTACAGAAAGAGATAAATGTCATAAGCAAGTCCCAAGAACTGAGAATAGTAAATCAATCAGAGAATGGCTGGCACTGAGAGCAGACTAAGTAAAAGCGGCAAAAGTTTCCCATGTTCCATGATGTACATAAACCAACAGATTTTACAGACAGTACAATGAGAAGCAGATTAGGAGCAGAATTCCTTTAGCTCTCCCACAGGCGTGTGTGGGGAGGAGAGAAAACTATTCTCATAAATTAGGAACGTGGAAAAGGAAAAATAGTCCATGTTCTTTTACAGAGTATAAGAAGCACAAAAGTGTCAGGAAGTAAACGTTTTGTTAAATGGAGAAGGACCTCAAAAATGTGTTTTTATGTCTTCAGTGTTTTTTATCAGTAGATGTTAACACAATCAACAATGTAACCCTAGGAAAAAACATTGTAAATGGTGGGAATTTGCCCCAATAAGATGTGAAAATTTAACCTGGTTGAAATTTAAATCAAGGTAAAATTATTTGACCCTTTTTGGTTTCCTGTCAGCAAATCACTGCCTTCTGGGCATGTGACATACATGAACTTTTCAAGTAATTCAACATGTTGATACATTTCCCAGATCTAGTAGTCAACTGAGATAAAATATAACCATTATATCACCTTCAAGCATAGATCCTACTTGTTAAAATGTACAAAGTTTGCACTTAAAATCTATTCTGTACCCAAATGTCCACTTTTATAAGTTGACTTTGCTTATTCCTTTCTTAAGACAGAAGAGAAACTTTCATGTATTGCATTTATTTTTAATAAATCCACTGTGCCTAGAAATGATCAGCATATCCTCTTTTAATTGTTTGCAGACTGACAGTTACCGGTGTATTAATTATTCAGCTTACTCAGTACAACAATGCAATTTACAGGTCCTTAGTCCCTTGTGCCCACTTGTTTTTCTTCCCCAAAATAATTCAGAGTGTAACAGCAATAATTTTTTCCAGAGTTTGTGGGGTTTTTTTCCAGTGTCTTGACTACACTTTATTGCAATGAAATCTCAGAAATAATAAAAGCATTTTTTTTTTTTTTTTTTTTTTTTAAGGGATGATTCTGTTTGATTTAAACAAGATTCCTAAACCTGGGTCATAACCTGATGCTCTCCATGCATACAGTTGCAAAGTTTCCCGATTTATACTGTTCCAGAAAGCTAACTTAGCTTAATACCCTTGGGAGAGTTGGCAGTAACTTTACACACTTATAATAGTCTAATTTCAATTAAAATTCAGCAGAAGAATGTCCAGTTGTCACTGATATGAAGAAACTACTGAGGAGTAAGTTGCTATCTATTAGGCCGTGACTTTTCATGCCCTAACTCTTCTGTGTCTGCAGTAGACCTGTGGCAAAGAATAACAGCTGCAAGTCTATATGAGTTAGGTAAAACTTGTATAATTTTGTATGTCATGGATTTGACATCCTTGTGGGTCTAATATTGCTAGTTCATAGAATGAATAAGCAGCACTTGCACAGGTGTTTCTCTGTAAAAGGAAATAGCCATTTTCTGATGGCTCTTAGCAGTAATATCTGATTGCTTTTTATGTTGGCTCAGTTAAGTCTGGCTAGTAAAGAAAGTGAAGTTCTACCTGTCTATTTGACTGATGACTTGCCAGCTGCCTGTGTGAGCAAAGAGTAGTGCCATTTCCTTGTCTGGATACTCTGTGATTAGTAATTGCAAACTCACCAGGGTGATAATGGAACTCAAACTATATTTGCCCTATGTATGCAATGATTACCCTCACAGCAGCCTGCAGTAGTATTAGAAAGGTAATTAACCTGGTAGAGGTTTTAATGTAGTAACTGTAGTGAAAAAAACTCTCAAATAAATAGAAAAATGCACTTGAATCCACAAAAAAACAAAAACAAAACAAAAACAACAACAACAACAACAAAAACCCAACTCCCCCCCAAGAAACGCAAAACAAACAAACAAAACAAAAACCCCAATCAAACAAAACAACCAACAAAAAACCCCTGCATAGCTATGTGGATGGCAATATTCGTTTAATCACTAAAATCCTAATGCATATTTTAAGAAAGCAGCATCAAAGTAGGACAATTTAATCTGGATGATGCATGATAAAAACATTAAAGTTTCAGAACAATGCCTTTCACAATTCAGTCAAATATAGATTTTTTTTCCTATGTTAGCTGCATATTTAGTTACTTAAAGAACATCAAGTTTCAATGTGTTTCTGTTTTTACGTTCTCTAGAGACCTGTGTGAGGATCTGGAGCACATACTTGAAACATTCAGGAACAAATGGACCAAAAAGATTACAACACTAAGGAGGACACCTAAATTAAACATTTACTCAGCAATGATGTAATCTTGTCAAACGAACACACACAAAAGGTTGATTTAAAAAGGGGAAAGATGACATCCAGTCTTGCAGACTTGTTTTGAAAATTAGGCTTATGGAACAATTTCAGAATAGTTATCAGCTAACAGTGTGTGCAGAGGCATTGTAAGATACTCTGAGCATTTAGACATCTATTTTGATTTTTAAAGCAGCTGCTTAAGTGAATAACTATTCATCAGTGTGAACAAAATGTTTTCAACTTTTCTGTTCAAATTTTGGTTATTACAGTCTAAAAGCTAACACGTACTCAAAGAGAACATTTTGTATAAAATTTATAATAAATTAATGGTTTTCAGAACATTACCAAATGCTTACCTCCGGAGCATATAAATTGCATAAATGCAATTTAACTGGTTACCTGCAAGAAAAACAAATACTCTCAATTTCAGCAGTGTATAGTTTCAAGACAGTTCATTGTTTAGTATCAGAAGGGCAGATTTGAACAAGCACAAGACACATATGTGAGGCCAGATTTTTAGGAAGACTAATACCTGAAATCATTAAGCTTTTTTTTTTTTGACAGACTGCTTCATTTGAGCTTGAAATGGGTACTGGATCATCTGAAGTTTGAATTTTGAAGAGTTTTGCTAGGAAGTTTTGAAAAGCTGGAGATGAACCCAAAAAGTGTGGCTAAATTTATACTTTTACACTAGGGTATATGGAATAGTGGCTGCTGCAGGGTCCTGTGCCTGAGTTTAATTTTTAATACATTCTGATGCGACTTTTAATTTGTGTATTTAAACTATCAGGATTTTTTAATTAAAGACAGTTGAAAGCTAGCTAAGCTGGCAATCTCCTTTGACTTGAACCCATCCTTTTGAATCTGGTTTTGTTGCATCACTTCCCTATAGGCATCATTTATTTGGACAGAAAACCCCTTTCAGCCCAGAGCAACAGCTTTCAGTGCTCAGTACTGTGGGTCCAAATGATCTTAAACCACTTCACAGAACCACAGTGATGTGTTTTGTCATCTGACAGATGGATTACAAATTAAGTGGAAGATGCAAACCTGACTACCTATTTTGGTATCAACAGAGTGTAGTAGTCTGGAGGTAATACTTTTGTTCAAGGAGGAGAGACTCAATTCCATTATTTCTAGGAGACTGTCAGAGTCACTGCTGGATTCACATCACAGCTTTTGTTGTGGGTGTTTTGCCTTGAATTTACCAGAAATTTAGCCACTCTTCCAGGTAGTTGAGAAATACCTTTACATTTATTAGATTCAAAGAAAAGTATCTCATATTAGACCAGAGAGGAGTATCAAAACTTTTATGCATCTTCTTGAGTTGAAATAATCTATTTTCCTGAGCCCAAAAGAATCAGAATTTCAATACGTCTACCATGAGAAGCGTCAATGGTTTTTGTCGACTCTTCTGGTCTTTGTTGGATACTAATCCTCAACACCTTAACATATTTCGTCCCCTATGGCCAAAAACTGTTTAAAGTTTTAGCATGTCGATATATAGTGTATAGGAAAAGTGATTTGACTACTAAGTGATGATTCTCATTAGAGCAGTCATTGCTACTGACCTTCTCTCTTCAGAAATAAATAAACCTTTTTAATCTCAGCACATGATCAGATTAAAAGGGCATAGAATGGCACTATTGGCATGTGTTCCTCAGCCAAAAAAAAAAAAAAAAAAAAAAAAGAAAATCATTCTATATGTTGTCCATGGCAGTCAGGTCAAACCATGCCTTTGTTTTGAGTACTGGATCTGTTAGTGCAAGCACCGGATCTGTTAGTACAAACACTAACAGAAAAGACACGTAATTTATTTTTCTGCATAAGCTAAACTAGTACTGTATTTATACTCTAAAAATGTAAACAGTTGATTAAAACCAGCCTTCATGTTTTTCATATGCTTTTGGATCTTTTAAACTTACATGTGAAAGAAATACTTTGTAAAGTCTGTTGTAGCACGAGGAATATGCCAATGAAATCTCCTTTCTCTCATTAAAAAAAAAAAAAAATTGAAACAATTCCTTCATGTTCTACCACTGGGTTTGCAGCTTCACACTCATGCAATGCTGTTCAAGCCTTTTCATGCCTCACCTAGCAGTAGTAATTCAATTCAATGACTCTGTTGTACTCCACATTGCTGAATGTCAGAATGTGTTTCATGCAATGTCAGTCATGGGCTAATTTGACAAATTATTTCAGATTCAAATAGTGAGAATTCCTTTGAGGACATTTAAACCCAAAACCCAAAATACACATTTGCTTCCCAAAACTCGTTTTTTAACCCCAGAGCTAGAATGAGCAATGCCAATTTCACTACAGATGTCAATCAAGTTATGTAGGGATTCTTGACCTCCCTTCCAGGAGGAACATATACCCACAGCATACATACTGTATGTTAAAACATCAGAAGATATTACTGGTTTTAGGACACTGACAACTCCAAACTCTGAAGAAATGTTCTCCCCTCATATTAAAACACATGACATCTGAAAACAGTCCCTGCCACTCTTTAAAAGCCATGTGAGCTTCATATTTTCATTTTTTTAAAGTAGTCCAAAACTCAATGAAGTCAAACATAGCATTTCTAATTCTGAAAGGAATATTAATAATTTGGTAACATAAAAGTAGCTTTTTTTCTGTTACTAATTGCTAACTTACAATGTTTGATTCTGAAGGAAGCACCAAGTTTTTCACACTGGATTGATCTCTGACTTAACTTTCATCAGTTATTGATAGTAAAGACCAGCATAAATGTTTAAGTAAATTCATCAAAAGCCTCAGACTTTCAATATATGTTAAACATCTTAAGCCACAGACTTTTTACCAACGCAATTAAATCTTCCTACAATAATTTCCTTACCTGAAGAAATAGATGTATCTGAAATAGAGACAAACTGGATAGGAAATGGAAACTACTATCTAGTACTATGGTGTTATAAACCTTTGCAGAGAACTGAAAGGTTGTAGCACTAACTCCGATTTTAAGAATATAATCAGTTATAGGAACTGTAGAAAGGCAATCCTCGCAATAATAAATGCAATTTAACTTGCTTATAGCATCATGAATCACCTTTCAGTCTTCAGCACTGTGAGCAATAACTGCACAGCAACCAGCACTACATTTCTGGGAGCTGTTGATTCAATATTCAGCATTCATATCATCCAGCAGCATGACCCTGAAACGTGTCATGGGATTTGTATCAGATGTTAACATGTAGGAAGTTTCACTGTGTAATCAAAAATTGAGACTTGTAAAACTAACCTTAAACACCATTGACAGATCTGTTGTCCATTCAGTTCACTCTCACCTCATGAAGCTAAGTACAATCACACATATTTAAAAGATCTTGTAAAGATGATAAACACCACATAAGTGCTAAAAAGCCCACTGGGGAGTCATCAATTTGGAAAAGGGAATTTAAGAGAAAGCATGTAAGTATATGTATAAAACAATCTCAGCTAGAGGGAGCATATGATATATATCTAGCATAATCTCCCCAGATTTGTAAAAAAACCCCACACATCAGACTGAAGGGAAGTTGGTTTTCTCCAGAAGACAGTGCAGCTGGACATGTATAGAAGTTTGACCTTTTGTGGGCAGATTATAATACATGGTGGGAAATACTTGCTTTTTCATTAACAATTTACATCTGATTACTCTGTGGAGGAAATCCTTCCCCTCTATTAAAATCTGATTTTCTAAAAATGGTTTTTTTCAAGGCTAGCTTTAAAAATAATAAATAAAGAAAAAGTTTACTTTGACAGAAGTTTTTGAAATGTCCTTTTCTGCTCATCACTATCCATCATATTTTTTCAGGGTCATATTGTGTCATATATGACATAACTCAATGTGACATTATAGTTCATAAGCTAATATGAGTGATACTGTCCAATGAGTTTGTGCTAGACCTGTAGAGAGCAGTGCACCAAATAAGCAAACTGGGTAGTGAACAAAACCTTCAGAAGTCCTCAGATGGTTGCTGCAAGGTTTCCTGTAAGGACTTGATCTTTATTTCTTGCCTGAAGGAACAGGCAAGGAAAGTGGAAATTCAATATATTTAGAATCATAAAAGGCCAGATTGCCAGTGTCTGTTCAGTCAGCAGTAGGGGTAAAACTTTCATAGGAGGATCCACAGCTTTTACTACAGTTTTTTTATTACTTGTTGAAAAGACTGTGGTTTGTTCTTGAATGAAAAAAAACCCTTTGTTACTTGAAAACCATGAATTATCCAAGGCCTACCCTAAGCCTCTGCTGTCTTCTGGTCAATTAACTGGGAAGATCCTACAGGACCTTTCCCAAAGCCTCTCACATCCAGGTCTTTCAGCAAAAGAGAGACAGATTTCCATGTCCAGTACACTTGCACTATGGCTTGCAGTTTATAACTAAGTAAAATGTAAGCCAAACCTATCCCAGAGTTGCCTCACATGGTCCTACCTTCTTACCCGATTCCTGACTTATTCAGATTACCAATAGGAAGCAGCAGGAAACACGCCATACTTTCTATTATCCACCAGCCTAGACACAGAGACATTCATCACTGAAATATAAGTGAACATTTGGAATATCTCAAAAAAGGAGCAAAAAACCAACATGATGATGTATCATTCCAGATGAACCTCAGGAAATAAGGAAGGGTTAAGTAAACATTTCAATAACAGAGACTTCTTGATTGTTCTTTATTCTTCTTGAGAGCAATACCAACCAAAAAGTACAAGTCATTAGAGTTACAGCCATTTAGTGTTCATAACTACGTTAGATTTTTGAAGTAATACAGCTGCAGCAGTAACACAGCTCCTTTTGTATCACCTAAAGCCAAATTTTCCAAAAGTTATTTCAGTATCTGTTGAGATAAATATTTCTGACCAGGTAACCACTAATCTTGTTGTCTAATAAATAAAAAGACATTTCTTAGTTTGCCTTCAGTCATACTAAACCTAAAGCATGCATCATCTCTGACCAAAAACACAGCAGAAAGCAGAAGTAATTTGTGAACTAACAATTTTGAGTTGTGTATGTATGTTCTGTTAAAAAAAAAAAAAGTCACTCCCCCCAAAATGAAACCAAAATCCACATCAAAAATTGTTTTCATCACCAGGATATTTGTTTGATTTTACATTCTTCAACTTACTGAGGTTTTTACAGTTCTAAGGAATGTAACTTCAGAGTTTGATAAGGGAGGAAAAAGTAACTTTGAGGCTTGAACACTACTTTGGTTTGGCAGATTCACGGGACTCAAAAGTTCTCAGTAAGTAAAGTTGCTAAGCTTGAGTTGAATTCCCCAGAAAAGGTCCCTACAATTAAAGAAATGTTTTTAGATGTGGGTAATGTGAACTAAAAGACATTTACACCAACATCTACTTTTTAGAATCAATGTTATGAGCAATTTGAAGATGATATGAAAAGATGTCAGGTCTCTATCTATTATAAACAGCTGTGTATCACTAGTTGTAAACAAATATATTAATTACTAATAATTTTAAACACTTGCAAACAATTAAAACCAATATCATTTTATAAATTTATGACGAAAATGTAATTTTTAGTTATATGCTACAGTGCAAATTAAAATTCAGTTCTAATAGATGCACTAGGAAAGAACATGAAATTATATATGATTGGGTTTGAAGAAAGAATGACTATTCACACAGTGTCTTCAAGCACTGGAAGTTATCTGTAAAAAACTTGCCAGAATAATAGTACAAGGAGTTGCTGACTTTTTAATGTCGTTGTACAGCATGGCTAGTGAATTATTTAGTAAATCAAACTGCCTATGGATAATTCAAAACTAACATCATCTGGATAGCAAATCCCTCATCCAAAACACTCTACATGTTTTAAATGGTTATTTTTATAATTAACTAAAAAAAAAAACCCTCAACCCGGGGTGATTTTCTTAAAAGAAATTATCTATAAGTAGGTTTAAAGAAGAATGTTATAGCAAAGACTTTATGATCTTTTGCTACTGAATTCTTCTTTACTGTTATAGCAGCCCAAAACTGCAATAACTGTGAAAAGAGCAAGAAAATAAAGAAACCAAGAAAAAATCAGATCTATTGCAGTCAAATGAAACTACATAGACAGAAAAAGTAAATGGTATAATACAGCAAGGTTGTGTTCTGGTCTTCATTTACACCTGTTTCTAAGCCTGATTATTACCAGTTTAAGAAAGGAATAATTCCCTTACGATGACTGGAGTAAGAAGAGTAGCCTAAAGGCAAGTCAAACCCTAGAGGGAGATGTAAACTAAAAAGTCCAAATCAAAATCCACACATCCCACACAGTGTTTTCTTGGGTCTGATATGACTGTGAGCCATTGCTTCCTGCAACCTAGATAATAAATTGCTTTATTTTAGACAAAGTAGAAATGAAGGAATGAAATCTCTTCCTTCAGAAGTACTGTGCTGCTGAGAACAGTATGGCTGAGCTGTTAAATTTTCATATGAATTACAAACACATTCTGCTCCAGTCATAGTCTGTATGGGAAAAAAATCAACCTTGCTGGATTCATTTGCTGATATTTATTCTCTTTACATTATTGGATTAAAATAAGGAGACAGATAGTTGTCCGATTTTCCAACATAAAATTCTGGAAACTGGAAGATATAACAAGAAATACGGTGTAAGAAGTTTGTCTGTGTTAGGGATATGTTGGAATGTTCAAAAAATAAGTGGCTTTTGCCTGCATGGCCATTTAAACACACCTCCTACTCTTTGTCTGACCTCAGTTAAACAGCTGCTAAAGTCCCATGGGACCAAGGGTCAGTATTGGCTGGTGAGATAAAATGTTCCCTGTAGCTCCTCATGAGCAATTTGCAACTTGACCAGCGAGAGAGAAAACCAGGAAACAGAGTGAGTGATGAGTTTCTGGACCTGCTTTGAAACAAACGGGAATTCTGCCCCTGAGTTCAAGGTCCACTTAAAACACCTATGAAAGTTAGAATATAAAGTGCAGTACATCATACTGCATGTGAGTGAACAAAGTAAACTTCAATTGTCAGAAGTTTGCTCCTCGTTCACACTGAAGGCAACTGTGCATTAACCACAAATAGCCCTGAAATCTCATGTCATTTGTGGAGAAAGAGGAAGCCACTTCCCTGTTTTTTTCATTACCACCTGTGACCCCTAGTTTGTTATGCCCAAATAGTCACATGAGTAAAGAGGTATAATGAGGATTCTCACTCCTTCATAATAGAGAACAAGGTTTTTAAAGTAGAAGGCGTCATACCAGTAAAGATTCTTCAAAGAAATATAGAATCAATGATGCAATCTAACAAGGGGGAACAAATAAGCATACAAAGCATTGTAAGCAACATGATCATGAAGAAAGAACATTCCAAGCAGAAGTAGAATCATTAGTTTAAATACCACCAGCTAAATAGCAGCTTTAAATTAATTATTAAAAATGTAGGAAAAATATCTATTAAAAACTACAAGTCTATACTCTTTTTCCTCCTGAATGGTTGCAGTCATATATCACTTCTGACACTGGCCTCATTTCTAAAGTGCTTGAAGTTCCTAACTTCAGTCAAAATTATCATTACTCAAGTTGGTACTGTTTGTCATTGATGTTCAAACCAATCTTCATTCCAAAGAAAATCAAGGGGAGTTTTCAATAAAGGAATAAATACACAGAATGTAGGTGAGGAAGGACAAAGGGGAGATTCTGCACACTACCGTGCCTGGCTAACAACACAGTCTGACTGCAATACCATCTCTTTGAAATATAAATGTTCAATAGCTCTTTCAATGACAGTTAAAAACACCTTTGAAATCCACCCACTGAGAAACCTGTGAATGTCCACCCTACTAGAACGTCACCTATTGGAGTAATAAGGACAGTGTTGGCTTTTTGTCCTAGCTGATAGACATAATCTAGCAATGAGGGTTTTCACAATTAGGTATTCAAGTGTAATCATCCAGCACAGAAGAATAATTGTGATAACCTTCACCACAACTTTTCCTACGGATATTGGAGACAGCAAGAACTTCTTTGTAGTCTGACACAAGTAAGGTCTCCTCCAGGTAAGAGTCTTAGTGCTGTCTTTCATCTTTGCCTTGAGAAGCTTAATAGCTGCTTCCTCTCCAAGGCCAGTAACCACTTTCTGATATGTTGACAAACTTTTACCAGAGTAGGGAAACCATATGCAAGTCTTCTAGACTCAGTAGTCCTCATTTTAATAGACACATCATCAGTTCCATTGTGCCATCGGAAAACTTGTGAAGTAAAATTCCTTTCTAAATGTACTGTATTGTTCAGACCTTAGCAGGGCTTTTTTTGTTTCTTTGTTTCTTTGTTTTAAGGATAGGAAAAATTTTTTTGTATTTAGGAGAAAAAAATAGTAGAAGTTATAATTAGATAAAAATTGAGTAATTGTTATTTAATCGACATATTTGACATCACTTCTGATCGGCAGTGTTTTTAATCAGATGGCAATTATTCAGAATACTGAACCAAAATTAAGCTGATTTCTTTAAGTGTCATCCATTGCACTTTGACATATTCCCTCGTGCATTGCCGCTGAATGAATGGGTACTTACAGTGCCATTTGACAGTGCACTTGTTTAAACTCTCACCTCATGCCTCTGTTACTATCAAGGACTAGTAAAATCTAAATACAACATTTTATCTACATTCAAAACGATTACTGATGATTTATTTTATGACTTAAGTGGAAGTTTTAAATCATAGGCTGAAAAAAATCTTTTGCTAAAGACCACAATTATAAGATGTTACATACTGCTTGTTGAGCTCAGAAACTCAGATATCAGCAAACAGAAACATAATCATGCTCTATCATTTCAGCTCTGTCTGGGAAAAAGAATCAACTTTTTTTTAAATTAATAAAAAGAAATATTTAATCCTTTTTTTTATTAAAGCCATTTTATTAAAATTTTGTTGGACAGCAGAATGTTATTAGGCAAAGTGGTTATTTTTGCTCTCTGCAGTTACTAGAGCCAAGAAACTGACATGTGCAGAAAGTACAGTGCTCAAGGTTATAACACAGTAAACCATTAGCATAGAATACATTTCCAAAACTCTTTCCATTCTGTATAAAAGAATGACATCTATTTCCTCCTTTGCATTCAACTGAAATGATTTAAGAATAAGAAACCATAATGCTTCAAATGAACTAAATTTCCCAGTCCATCTGCAGAAACCAAAATTTAGATATGTTTTAACTGCATCATCAATACAATCTTCTAGCATTTATTAAAGAATTGTCATGTAAGTATGAAGCTGAAATTGTGACCAGAAAGAATGAATGTTTTTGTTGAAGTTTACTGGAGCAGATCCATCATGGCAATGTCATTCCTTGTCATTCCTATGTCTCTAGAATGCCATTTACTGTTCCCATGTAGTTTCTTTGCTACTGAGAAGCAAATATTGAGATGTCATATAAGTTTTACATTCAAAAAAATCACCAAAGATGTACACTGAAGCTCAAAGTTACTCTTCTGAGCCTTGTATGAACAGCAGCCTTTTACAAAAATTCATCGTACTCCTTTCACTGCAGTCCTATTGATCAGGCAGATGTATAAGGGAATAAACAGAAGTGTTAGCCAGTTCCAGTTGCAGGCAAATTGATTCTTTAAATCTGTCAAATAACAAAATGTTCAAAAGCATGACAAGGTTCTGCAGTCACCATTCAGCCCAGACAAGAATGTTATTTTTATTATATATTTTAGCAATTCAATTTGCTAAACTGTTTATTTGACATGAAAATATAATGCAAGGAAGATTTAAAAGGCCACATTCTTACATCCTCACTCAATATGAATAAGGATTTTTCTGGAGGTAGTGAGGCAATCTTCAGCACAGAATTAACAGATAGGAAAGCCAAGCAATACATTAATGAAGAGCATGATAACAAACTGCAAATATTTTACAATTGTAATCACTGTGGAGTAAAATTATTAACTTTGATTAAACATGTGTGTATTTTATAATTGAAGATTGTATAGCTAGAAATAATGACAATAAATTAGAATATATCACAAAGACAATGCTGACAATCATAGTATTTATCTTATAGGAAATTCCTCAAAGTGAGTTCGTATTACATAGCAATTACAATCTAGATTGGGTAACAAAAATAGCAGCAGTAAACCTACAATTCTGGCAGTGAATTGGAGCCAATAATTTAATGTACCAGATACTTTCTATCAACCTTTCATTAAAGGACATTTGAGGGAAGAATGAGGTATCAAAAGAGTTACCATATTGAATTATTTTTTCAGGATGCCACTCACTGAATAATTTATCATCTAAATGTATTTATGAAAAAAAAAAAACCAAACACCTACTTGAAAACTTCCTTTGCTGCTAAACCAGGCTGAATTATTTATCTATGTCTTTCTTGTGATTTTTTTCAAAAAAACTAATAGTGTGAGAAAAACTTAAAAATGTAAATAGATGGGAGAATAAAAAATTAAAGAGGAAGAATTAGTTTTTGTTAATTTTTGCTCATCCTTATAGTTGAAAACAGTGGAAAAAACAGCCTGAGTTATGAATATGGATCATATTTTCACTTCATAGGAGGTACAGGATACACTGCAGTAGTACTCAGCCAAGAACTAATGTTAGATGTTGTGAGATTAGACAGCCTATATAGGTAATATCTAGTTTAAAAAGGATAAAGGGACAGAATGGTATTAGGATTTTTCAGGCTTAGTCTGAAAACTCAGTTTAGTGGAACTCTAAACAAACAACATTTATGTGTAAAAAACTTATTCTCTTAAATTATCTGGCCAACAGAGGTGGATAATACAGAGGATGCAGGGAAATATGTAGTCAAAATAGTCACTAGATCTTTTGCCCTCAAGCTCCCTCCTGCTGATAGTAGGGTCACTTTAACTTCCCCACAGTGGAGTTACTCCTTTCAAGTACTTCATAAAATGAAGAAAAGCTGCGGGTGGTCATTTTCTTCTCTCTTCTAATACTTTTCTTGCTTTCACATGAAAATCTAAGAGATATTACAAAAAGAGGAAAAGCTTTGAATTCAAATTAACTGAAGTCCATCAACTCTGAGTGATTTGTAAAAACACAGGCTAAAGCTCCATCAGTTTTGATCTCAAAACACAGGTTTATGGCTCATCAGATCCAAACAGTAGGTGTAGCCGTGACTGAAGCTCAAAACTGCAGTCCCAGTGAAACAGTCAAATTCCTTCTCAGACCATATCGATGTTCAAGATGTGCAGAACAGGGAAGTGAAAACTGGTTCTTCTAGGGATTGAATAGAATATTTGGATAAAATAGACACAGATTATACATCTGTGCTTCTGACTGTAATGCTGGGATACTGCCAAGCCATCTTCAAATTAGCTAGCTGAGATACCAGAAGCGGGTTTGCTGAGGCAACGTGGACTTCAACACCACATGGCCAGCCCACACAAGAAGCAGAACAAATTAGCCCACACTGCCTTGGCTAAACCATTTTCTGCCTTGGCTAAACCATTTCTTGTATGTGTAAACTACACTACAGTCTGCATAGCAGACATGCCCACATTAAAAAACATGAATGACTTGATATTAAAATTTCCAGGTTATAGGCAGAAGTACATCTGAGACTGTATGGAGGGTGGTATTATGGGCAAAACCACTGTTAATATTTAACAGTCAATGTGCAGGTAGACATCAGGTGATTGTTTTTGCCAGACCTTAGCCCTGGAGAGTCCAGGAGACCCTGGACAAATACATTCCTTTCTGCACTTTATTCTAAAAGGGATGAATGCTTACCCATATCCCATAAATGTTTGAGAAAATTATTGAATCATTTTGATGTCACACCAAATCCAAAGTACATCTGTAGCAAATGACTGGTAAGGGATGCATAGGGAAGAGTAAAAGAACAGTAAAAGTTCCCAGAGCTTTCTCCCAGTGTATTGCAGACCCAAGATAGATGCCAAAGAATATTTATTCCATAAAATGTTAGGTCACTTTTTGAATCCAAACAAACCTATAAATATACGTCATGCCTTTCAGTTAAACTAACATGAGAAAATACCTCTTTCTTAATTTTGCCTTGAAGAGTGCTTTACTGAATTCCCTTGATTTTTCCCTAGCTCTTGTAGAGTAGGCCACAAGGAGAAGTCCTTCCCTTTGCATTTTCTCCATGATGTTTTGTTTTCAATACACCTGTTAAATTCTTCATTCATCATTTCTTTTTCATTCTAAATTAGGACATCCCACAATCTAAATGGAGCCCATGTCCACTCAGATGTTCTCTTTTCATTTTCCTATTTTCTTTGTCCAGACTTTCAATTCTTACGTTATATTTTTGAAATGTGGTATGAAAACTGTACATGGTATGCAAGATGAGCACATGCTGATCTATGTCCCCGGTAAAATTACAATGTTTCTTCTTCCATTTTTTTTCCATTTTGTAATCATTACTGATTTTTCATTATGACCAGTATTTTTACTGTGCTAATTTTTCAAAGAACTATTATAAATTTAATATTTAACTTGTGAATTATAGCAATGAGATCTGAGCTTATTAATGCGCACATAAATTTGAGAGTTTTGTCTGTCACTTTATATATACACTTATTAGCAATTTTTTGTTCAATTTTATGATTCATTCTAATTTGTGTGATTCTTCTGCAAATTTTTGATAACACCTCAATTTATTATCCTGATGACTTGATATTGCAGACAATTTAAGTCATTGTTATTTGACTTTTCCAGATGTTGAAGAGTACATACACAGAACGGATCCCTGTGGGACTTCATTCTCTCCTCTATGAAAACTGCCCCTGCATTTCTACTCTTTATTTCCTTCATTTTAAACTGAACATTTTTAGAGCTATTTTTACTTGTGACTATATTCTCTCTCATCCCATGACAGACTACTTTCATTAAGAGCAAAAGATCTTAAATACCCTCACCAAAAGCTAAGGTGGTCAGAGGTGTTTTTTTTTTTATTTTAAAATTAAAGTGTATGCAATAAGATGTAAGCAATAAGATAACAAGAATGTTAATAAGGCAGTCAGTTGGCCCATAGTAGTATCAAGGAGTGAAAGAAACTATTGATAATTTTAAGGATGTTACAAAACAAACCACTTTTAGCAATCTTAACCATTGACAGGAGTGTTAAGATATTTAGCTTAAGTGACTTCTTTCAAGCAACAAAAAAGTTGTGCTTGTGCTTTGTGCTTTTGACTATGATAATAAAATGAAAGGTGCTTAGAATAAAGTGAAATAATTTAAAGTTTAGAAGAACACTAAGATGCATATCACTGCAGTCACATTTCCAGCTGCAAGAGCCACAGAACACAGCAGCAAACTCCTGGGCACAACCTACAGCTGTCCCACAGCCACAGAAAGCTAATGGTTCTCAGGTAACACCAAAAACTGATAAACAGTCAGAACCCAATTTCAAAAGTTTATTTTATATGAATATTGACCAACGCAGATTTAATTACACATTTTTACATATCTTTAGTTATGCATTGTTTCAGGGTTATATATAAACTGGCCACAGACAGATCGTAAGTAGCTAGCAAATAAATTAATACACAGATATCTTATGACTGTCAATCTCTCTATTAGAGAAATATTGCAACTTCTCAAGTTTTCATTGTTCTCATATAACACCTCATAGGAGACATAAACTATTCAGCTCTGGTTCCAGGTTATTCTCATCACAGTGTGCTCTTGAGATGTAAGGACTGATTTCTTTATATCTAGAGCTTGTTCAAATATTGCTGAGCAACCAGACAAAATATATATGTCTTCAATTTCATTCTTTGTGACTTAGAAGACATAGATTTCTCCTATATATTAGACATTGGAGGGGAAATATATCTATATAAATAAATCTGACACAGATTCCTTGTGTGCACTTGACCAAAATTCCTGCAGGACAGTTATCACATTACACACTCCAATCAAGGTCTTGTAAAATTGAATTTGTGTAAACATATACCTTTAGCACTTATTCAACAGGCAAATGCTTTGCTCCTAAACTGAGATAGTTGGTTTCACCTTTCTAAACTCCATATTACATTTGTCTGTATCTGAATCCACTTTGTGATGAGTGAATTTTAGTTCACCAAGTATCAGAGCAAAAAGATTACTTTCTTGCATTGCCTCTCTTACAGTTTTGAAAAGTTCTGTTTCATTATGAAAATTTGGACATAAATGAATCCTTTGAAAAGAATGTTAAGAATAAATCTTACATTATCAAGGGCAGCTGTCTCTTGTTTGTCTGTGAAAGTAATCTTCCTTCATATCCTGATATCTCAGACATAAGGAAATGATTCACCTTTGACACAAGAGAAAAATGTGTTTAAGTTCTAAGGCTGCATTTTTTTGTAATACTGGGATATATGATTGAATCATATGCACTGGTATTCACATAGCCATGTGGGTCAAATAATAAAAGTAATTTTGTAGATTAACATAACAAATATTTATATATCTCATTGCTTTTGAAAGTGTAAGTTTTGCAAGTATATATTCTGTTTAATTTCAAATTCATGCAGTCCTCTTCCCTGCTCTCCCAGGAGCTAAAATAAAACAGCACTCAAATATTCTAATAATGAAACTTGTCAGAGAACTGGACTGATATGTCTTCTCTGGAAAATAATACTGTTTAAAGACTAAATCAAAGCTAAGTTTTCTGTCATTTCAAAGACAGTGTTCTGGCTTTGATATTATCCACTCCCATAATCACACTTCTGAGACAGTGAACTGAATTTGATTTCCACCAAGTCACTAATCTTTTTTTGTTTGATATCAGAAATCAAAAAGTTGATTAAAACATGTTACTAAATTGGTCCATACAGTAGTTCAGTATTCCAAATTCTTACTATCAGTTCATTTAGAGAGAGAGATTTAGCTATTAATTTAATGCCACTTCAGGGAGCATGCAAGATAAACATGAAAAAAATCCAATAAACAACGATTTTAAGGAACATATTTAAAATTATATTAATGGATTGATTTGCAATGAAGACAAAGACATCCTAAGCACTTGGAGTAAAAATGTCTGTAAATTGACTGTACATTCCAAACCAATCCCAGAATGCTTGATAATTTAAAAAGAGCAACAAATCTAAATGTTACATTTGATTCAATGAATCTTTACTCTTCTTCCATTCCATGTGAAGAATGTTTGAGGATTACACTGTCTACTTTAGCAAAATAATCTGCCATGAGTTTACATGAAATTCACTTAACTGAATGTTACTGATATTTTACTGACATTTAATAAGCATTAGCCCTAAGTTGCCCACTAGAGCAGAGCAAAATGTAAATAATAAGATGGTCAGAAAAGTATTAATCTCAGGGACATTCTCACGAAGAGTGTGTATTCACAGTGTTGCACAGGCAGTCATGGTAGAGCAAGAAGCTCCTGGAAGCAGAGGATTCGTAGCCTCATTCTGGCTGCCATCAAGGTGGTAAACATAAAGCAGAAGAAAAGTGAGCATTTCTCCGGCTGCAAAACATAAGGTGGTTTTCTATTTTCCCAGCTGATGTTCCTGAGCCATTTCACCAACCACTCCCCCTTTTTCATCAGCATTTCCATTACAACTCCTGAAACTTCTATATTCATAGTACAATTTTTTTGGTAGTGTTTCATATATCTAGATCTAGAGTTTGAAAATTTTACTGTTCCCTTTTCCAAAAGAATTACTGTTTGGGAAATTATATCCTTTTCCCTTTCTTCAACTGTGTAAATGGTAGATTTGCATGAACATAAACTCCGTATCTGTGGCCTAAATTATTATGATCCTAATTTGCCGGATTCCATCAGTGATTACACTGTTAGTTGTATTCAAGTTATCAATTGTATTTATGTATATACAGTTCAGTATTAGACTGCTGATGGCAATGGCAAAGGCAGATTAGACCATATGAGGAGAGGAAAAAGGGAGGGGAAGGGAGGAGAGGTACCTCATTATAGGAATATTAGAATAAAGACTGTCTAGGCTTCCAAAGCAATGTGAAAATTACTTCTTCTAATCACTGTTATTTAATTCAGATGATGGTCTTCTCACTAATCATTACATATTCTGTAGAATTTGTTGTTTTAAAAGCTTCACATAGGCATGTCCTCATTCCTGATGATAATCTAATCATATATCTAAATAGATGAAAAACATTGGCCTTAAACAGAACACTGCCAAACCTTACATTTATTTTCATTAAATACTTTTGGAACACAGTATTCAGCATGGGGACAGGGATCCTTCATTTTCTTTTTCCCAAAATTATCTTTTATTTTGACAAAGTCATTATTCAGGAGAAATAATTTAAAAAATAGACAAGGACAATAACATATGTTGAATGTAGTTGTGATAAAGGTTAGAGAATGGGACTCAAAAAGTTTGATTTACCTTTTTATTGTTGCCATAGTGCAGAATAGGATGGGAATTTAAAAAGACTTTTTTTTCATGCCAAAAAAATCCCTCCATACTAACCAGCTATTTAGTTTTAGGAGACTTTTTCCTTCCAGCCACACTATTATTTGAATGACTTCAACCTCTCCATAGACAATTAGAGACTGGAAAAAATTAAGATTCAGATTCATAGAATTCATTGTCAGAATATTCATCCTCACTGGCCATATTTTAGGCAGAGACTTCACCTAATTCAAAACTCTTCAATGATATAAGCATATGTAAGGTACTACATCTTCCTAGCATGGTTTTAACCACTGATCCCACTGGTCACTTTTAGGTACCTGTGAGGAAGGTCTCTTGGAGCTGTTCTAAGCAAGGCCTCCCAAAAGGAGGGGCATGCATAACTTCAACTGTTCATACTCCAATTTATTGCAGAATCAAGGCAATCTATCTCAAAATTTCCAGTTTCTGAAGAATAGCATGGATTTCTTTGTTAGTGGACAGTTTCCAACTAAGACCATAAATTGGGGGTTTTTATTCTTTATGCCTCCACTTTATAGGATCATGACATTCAGGAGCACAAGGATGCTACGGCTCCTTTCCTCCCAGCCGTCATATCCTCCCATCATTCAGAGCAGCCCTCATTTGCCAGCAGCTCACACTCCAGTTCATACCAGTACACCCAACTTCAGTGTGCATTCTCTGAGCTCTTCAGAATCAGCCTAGATATGCCCTACAACTACCAAGAAAGGAGAGGAAAAGAAAGAGCAGGCAACGTATGAATACCATGAGACCAGAAGTTTTATTATGAAAGGAAGGGCTCATCACACAAAGCATAATTAACACAATCTTGTTGCCACGGAATTTTATGGATGCCAGGAGAAAGAGAAGGATGCAAAAGTAATTCTAGAAATTAATAGAGGAATGGCCTATTGAGAGTCTATCTAGTGAACACAAAGGTGTTAGTTCACTAGTTCTTTAGCCACAGTTTGAACCCTATGCTGGAAGAAACACAGTACATTTGCACTTTATAACTATATTTGCCCCGGTCTTAAACTGTTTCACCAAGTATCCCCCACCAACCATTATCAGAGACCAGATATCCCCTAGACAGATGAGATACAGTTTTTTTCTGTGGTCACTGAGGCCTCAAATAAAGGAAATAAAACTCTTATTTTTGCTAGCTATTAATTGTACAAGTACTGAATAATCTACTAGCAGCTTGGTTATCTTCACAAGAGCAATGCTATAATATTAGGAATATAGCAGAGTATAAAAATCTCCTTAGAATACGTGGTATAGGAGAATATGTTATAACTGTATCATCAATAGATCTGAAGACAGAGGAAAACAGTTTTCTTCTCTTTGCTTCAAATGGCAAAAAAGTTTGAGAATTATATTGCATTTTTTCAGGTTTATTGGAAATGTAGACAAATATTTTTGCAATCTACAGATGAAAGGATCCTAATATTTTCCAGCTTTTAGAACTACTTTTTTTGGATACAATGTAAGGATTTCCCATCTGCAGCTTTGAATTCTTTATGCATGACAAAAAATGGAGATGCTAGAGAAAAATTTTCTGTGTTTAGTACTTCATTAGCCACTGTGTTTATTATAATTTTTTAAAAGCAAACAATATAATCTTGAATGCACAAAATGTTTAGAGTTATTTTTTATAGAAGGAAAACATTACAAAAAGTATTGATGTCAAATACTTATTATTTCTGTTAAGTGTAACTACTTAATTTAGGATGTGTAGTGTCAAAGGAGAAAGATATAAGGAATTTCCAGCCTATGTAATATACTATCATCCAAATAGCTGATTTCATGTTTTGATTTCAGCAAAAAAAATTATCTTCATCTGATTCAGTCACTTACTCACAAAAAAGTATGACTTTTCAAGAAATCATAAATATTACAGAAGGTTTGAAGCCTGTCAAAAAGTTAAATATGGAATGCTTGAAGAATATTGTGTCATGAAAGATTTAAGGATGTATGTGTGCATGCTTCAGCAGCTTAATGATAGAAATGTTCTCTCAATACCTTAAAACTTGTGATATTTATCATATTCACTGCTGTCACAAACTCAGCAGTGGATTATATATAATAACTACACATACATACATATGTTCCTTGTATAAATAGACATATAAATGGTTGAGATTGCAGAGAGCTGCTAAATATTCTTGTGAGGCTAAATTCCTAATTAAAGTTATTTTCCTTCTATCTGAAAATATATTAATGGCTGTTTCTACTATGTGTTTATGGTCAGGGGGGAAAAAGTATTAGATATTTAAAGTGACAATACTATGACTTTAAATTCTGAATTGAGTTTAACTGAGTTGTGAAACTGAGGTCAAAAGATAGTCATCCTAAGTGTCTCACTGAGACAATGTGGAGGGGCAGAGATCTCAGACAGAAGTGCCCTCCCTCAGATTCAGTGTCCTTGGTTTCTCTAATACAATGGGGTAGACCAAATACACCCAAATGTAAGTAAAAAAATAACTTTACCAAGAAGAATGTCTTCCCCACACCCAGAAAATTTTGCAGGAAGAGTTGGAGAGTCAGTGCTGGAATGAGGCTGTGGTGCTGCTACCAGCAGTTGGAGCAGAATTGTGGACCCCCCAGGTGACTGGAAGGACCCACAAGAGACCCATTGGATCCAGATATGAGACTTGGTTGTTGCAATTTTGATGTTCATTGGTTGAAGTGCTTGTTTAGCCCTGTCAAAGTGGTGATCATAGTTCAGATCTGTTAAGGTGGTGATGGAAGCCCAGGGTGGTAAGGGAAAGCCCAGTGTTGAGTGAAGCCTGAGCCTTTTATTTGGCTTAGTCTAGGTGAGAACACCCCTGGTACCTTTCCTAGGATGGAGATTTCTACACTGGATTATGTAATACTGGATCACAGGACATATCAGGAGTCTTTGACACCTCCTCAGATGTTATAACCACATGGGTGGATCTATTATGGTTCATCAGTAGAGATAAATATCTTCAGGCTACGCGTGAATTTTCCCAATAGTTCCCCAGAGGGCAGTTGTCACAACTGAGTCAACTGTGTAAGGGCAAAAAACCAACACCCAGCTTGTAGCCTGAGGTGGCAGGTGTTCCCTCCCTCAACACTTGGGTGGTTACTTTGCACATCGTCAATGTGCACCTGTATTGCCTGAGTCATCAGCATTCCAGTCTTCCACACTTGCGGATACAGCCTTCTCCTAGGATAATAGTTCACCCTTTATCTCAAGTTCTTACAGTCCAAATTCGTAGGCATATTTGGGGAAGAGAGAAAAGAAAATGTGGATACCAGAATTTTTGTGCAACCCGGGACACTAAGGCAATGAATTCTATATAGTTAATAGACCACATTTTGGACCTTTTCTTCCACAGGCATTAACTTGCAAGTTTCACAGGAATCAGGTATTCAATGGCTCTATTGACAGCCTGGGTATAGGAGCAAAAGCAAGCAAGAAGGATGTGTGTATTTATAGAGTGAATTGCTGACAGCCAGACTTAGTGGTCTGAGCACCCAGACAGATGTGCCTCCTTGATTTTTGGAGGTGAGAATTGGAGCAGTGACTGCACCAGAACTATCTCTTTGGAGTCATGCTGCAGCCAGCCATGATTGCTCAATATTTCTAAGCCCCCCACTTAGGAATGAACAAGGACTAGGATGAAAACAGGACCTGGCTTAATACCTCAGTAATTTTGAATCAGATCATAACAAATTTTTTAACGTTTCAAGTCCAGCCCCAGAACATCTCACTGAGTATACAAAGATGATACAGATATTAAAACAGTCTAAAAGTCTATTTAATGCTCTTGCTGTATGAATGCTTTATTGCCATCCTTATTCACAAACAGACAAATATTTGAATTGCTAGAGACTGCCTATTCCAACCAAGGTAAATTTATCAGAAGACTTTTGAGGAATCCACTGCACAGATCACACAAACTCTGTTATGTGATGGTAGTTACAGTCTGAGGATCAGACAGATACAGAGCTCCTCCTCAGAAAATACCTCTCACAGATAATTTAGAATGACTGTCTGGATGTGGTGTTTCAGTGGAAGAAAAAAAATTGCAGTAGACCCAAGGTTCAAGGAAACAGTTCCTCTGTGGTTTTGGAGCAATAAGTGTTCACAGGAAGGTAGAAAGGGCTGGGTAAGATACAAACATAATTTTTTTTTTTCTGTTTGTATACAAGATATTCAACTGTTGTGCTTGGACTCAAGTAGTTTTCTAAAAGAAACAAGACATTACCATTTCCCTTTACCTTTGCATGCTACAATTACAAACCAGGATGAGAGTAAGCAAAAATGAGTGGCCATTCCAGACACTAAAATTATTTTTTTAATACCATTTGCTAAATAACAATGCCTTTTTATGTTTTGTAAAAGAAGGATGCGCTGAGCAGCAATTAGAAAAGCTGACTGATTCTGTATGATGGTTTTGGTCTAGACCTTCCTGGTAACCAGCTCGTAACAAAGGAAGTGGCCATGTACTCAGTATTCCATCCGATCTTATGTAAACCAGAGTATAAATAAGTTGGAGATTAGAGACCTCGCTCTCTTCTCTTCCGGCGAGGTTCAGGAGCAGTGGGTCCTTGCGTTGGTCTCTCTTATCTAGAGGCTGAGGCCTGCAGCGACCGCTGGTCTGCCATGCGGGAGGTTGGAGAGTGCTGGCTGTGTCTGGTGATCTTGGTTTTTCTGAGGGACATGGTGAGATTTATTTTCTTAGTTATTTTGCTATTTCTTGGCTTTGATTGTGTATATCTGTTCTTTGTCCCTTTTTGTCCCTTTTTCCCCCTTCACTTTCCCTTTAGGGGTGTTTGGATTCCGTTGGCTGTGTACATAGCATCTTAATTGTATATAACTGTAATATACATAAAAAATATATATATTTTTATATAATTAGATTGATTTGGGGTTCTTCAATTTGTATGTGTTTTTTTTTCCTTTTCCCTAAGAAAAGAAGGGAGGGGGAAGAGGTTGTTACTGTGAGTTCGGACATTTGGCAGGGACCAAGTCCAAACTATCACATTATGGTTCCTGGGCTGGTGCACTTTGATTCAGGTCAGCTCTTCTGGGAGGTAGGTAAACTGCTTCTACCTGAGAACTTCCTGAATTTGAGAATGGGCCAGATAAATTTGCTAAGCAGAGTGAATGAAAAGAGACAGTTTAGAGTTCATTGGTAGTAGACTTGCTTGCAATAAAGCTACAGCTAAGTCTCAGTGTAGGATGAGAGAAGGACTCATTTTTCGGAAACCCTGAGCAGACTATTTAAGCTTTATATCTTCAGAAAGTCTCACACAGTTTCTGGAAAGAAGAAAAGAGATTCTCTTGCAAAGGTGCAATGGACAAGACATAACCTTGCTTACAGCGGTTCTTATTTTATATATTTGAATTATAAAATTTGACTTCCTTACCACTGAAGAGGTTTTGTATTTTACTTTAGTATTGCTTAGCATTCTAACTAATAAAATCTTTAGCTTTAGGAACTGGAAGCCTCTTGAGAGGAGAGAGCTACAGCAATATTACCTTTTTGAATGAAGACATATTGAAAAACTGTGTCAAGACTGAAAGACTGCATTCTTGGGTCTTCTGGGAGACTTTTGCCATTTCATAATCACTTCCATTGACAGCACTATGCTGCAAAGACCAACGTACCTTCAGTATTCTCCTCCTCAGCCTAGCAGTTCAGTCATCCTAGTGGCAGCCCCACACGCGATCCTGCAGATAAGGAATGATGGCTTGACACAACTCATGTCAAGGGCACAGATCAAAGCAGTCTTGTGTAGATGTAGCTGACATGATTCTCTAGATGCCTGACATTTTTAAATCTCTTGAATTATTTCCCTGGTTTTGCACTGCTTATGCCTCAGTCATCATGCCTCATTAGCATATAACAGGCCATGCATTTGATACGAAATGTAAAGTAAAAAGCAATTAGCAGCACCAGATTTAGTTGCCACCTGAAATGGACTTCAAGATGACACCTGTAAATAAGCAACTTCGATGGAACTGGCACACCAATGCCAGAGGCTGTGTTCCCAGACTGTCTGTCATGGGTCTATCTCTAGTGACTGTGCTGTCAAATGCTTGGAATGAGCTTTGGTACAAAATTAAATTAACAATTTTTTGAAAACCTTTTCTTTTATGAAAGAGACAGGGACCCTGCTTTTGACACTTTCTGTCAGACCATTTAAGATCATGCTACTTGAAAAGAAAATCTTCTGTCCATTTCATTGGAGAATCTTCCCTGGAGCTCACTTTTGTCAGGATACACTGATCAGGAAAAGGTCAGATGGAAAAGGTCTCTGCCCCTTACCAGACCTGTTACTGCTGTGGTTCACAAGGCTCAACTAGTACTATAGATTCCCAGCTCACCCTCAGCTTAAAGAACAAAAGACTCTTATCATTTGCAATGTGAATTCTCACGTAACATGTAACTTGAATGACATAATGGAAAATTTTCACTCTGTGGGCTTGATGTGGTCTCTTAGACTACTTAGAGTAATCGGTGCAACTTTGTTGGTTTTCTCAGTCTCCTTTGTTCAAAAGCCTTCAATATCAAGTGTAAGATTTTTTTACACTGGCTCTCATTATTCATTGCTCCACTGTGTTATCATTTTATGAGTACTCAAAAGTGGCAAGCCAAAGATATTTGGTTTATATTGGGTCAAAAATGTCAGTCTTACTTCTAGGGTTAATATATCATAGAAAGCTTACTAAGGCTACATTTTGGAAGTGTACAAAGAGCACTAAGATAAGAAACCCTTTTTGTCTACGTGCAGATGTGGGACTACTGTCCAGATTTCAACACAGAAACTGGGCTGGAGACTTCTATTCCAAACAGGTGAAAATTAAAGTAATCTGAAACTAACATGGTGTTATTAGAAAGGAATAATTTGCAGACTCTTACAACAAAGCTATAAACATCTTTTTAATGAACATTGTTCTTAACTCTGAAGTTTTTATCAATTTTTAGCATTTATTTGATCTAAAACATTTATTTTACAAAATAATAAACACCTGTCTTTTATTGTCACCAGAATCATGGCTCCCACATAAAAAAAAAAGAAATCCAAACAACGCTATATCATAACTTTAACTGATTCAGTTGTAAGCAGCTAATTAGAACTAGGATATCCAAAATAAACAGAAAAGTAAAAATAACCTTTGATATATGAATTAACTCAATTTTATACCTTGTCTGAAAATTGAATATTTTGCTTTAGAATTTTGAGACTGTTTAATAATCATTCCCAAAAAAATGAGATTTTTCTAATTAAAAAAAAGAAAACTTTTGCAAAATAATGTTACTAAAATTAATTAATAAAATAGTTTGTAAAGTTATTAAAAAAGTCAGTAATACATTAAAAGTCTGTCACCTTGTTTCAAGAAGATATATAAAAAATAATTTAGTGGAAGTTAAAAACTCACGGATCTGGGTTATAAAAGCAGACTCAATTACAAGAAATGGGATGTAGCATATTTAGTATGGGCCTGAAGTGAGCAGTTTTGCATGCAGCAGTACCACAGCTAGAGGTGCCATCATCTTCATAAGTGGTATTATGTTGTTTTATACAAACAATATCTGAATCCAGCCCATAAGACTCATATATCGTAACTAAAGGGAAGCTAGCAAGTGAAACAATTGTTTTAGCATGTAAGTAGGTCTTACTTACACAGATGGTGCTTTTTTGTTGTTGAAAGCATGTTAACTAAACTATTTCCATATGTTGATTTACGTAGTTTTATTGCTGCAGATTGTAACACAGCCCTTGAGGAGAGACAAAGCAGATCTCAAAAGTCAGGGGAAAGATGGAAAATCACAGCTACTGGTTCAAGGAAGAAAGAAAACACTGCTTGAATGTCCTGTGAAGATTGTATAGGTAGTATTCATCATTTTGTGTTCAAAGCCATTACAGTATAAAGTTTACTTCTTGGTATCAAAATATCTTCTAACTGTCCTTGCTGCTGATCTTACAAATTCTCATAAAGAATCTTGAATGACGGTTCTTTCATGCTGCTCTGCAGAGCAGACTTCTGCATCATTACAAGGAATCTTCATCTAGAGGATGTTTCTAATTAATGTTGTCTTGAGGGTTTTTTAAGTAGAGAGTAAATGGACAAGGTTCCCAGATAAATTCTTCAGTTCTCTTGCCTTCGTTCTGGAGGATGACTCCCTCTTAGAATTGCAAATGGCTTTGAGCTGCAAAAGCTGCTTTATGGAGTAGGCAAATTCATGCAAAATGACAAAAATGAGTTTATGGCATCAAACACGGAATGATCAGTAGAGCTAACAAATGGACATGGAGCAGAAAAAACACTGCATCTTTGCAGAATTGTGTGAGATTTCCTATCCTAGGCTTGCAAAAAAACATGAAATCAAGTTTTCTTTTTTCTTTTTTTAAACTCCTGCTTGCAAAATAAAGAGACAGGAACTAGATATTACTGCCACTTCTTTTAGTTTCTCCATTCTAGAATTAAACGGTTCTTTCTGTTCTTTAAGGGTTAAGCAGTATTCACGTATTTGAACATTATCTACTATCACTTATGAAACAGTATTTTACAGTATAGAACAGATACAGTTTATTCTTTGTCCCTCCTAACTTTCAGGTCACAGTAGATGTCACTGGATCTCATTATGAAGTGAAAAAAAAAAATTACATCCCCCAAAATTTTTTATTTGTTTAAACTGCAGAAGGGAAGACCGCATATAAATCATTAGAATTTGTCACTTGCATATGATCCTAATGTACATGAACAGTAAAAGTCTTCCAGGACTTACGATAGCAGATATATGTCTGAGTTTGCTCCTGCAGTAGTGAATTTGAATAAAGGGTTTTATCTTAATGAAGAAAAAAGAATAAAAAGCAATATAGTCTCATCTATACGTTTATATATTCTCTTTCATTCCCAATTTGTTCTCAGAATACTTAAAAACTTACTTTAAAATTACAATTCATTAGCATTTGCATAAGAGAACTAAACTAAATATTATGGCAGAAGCTCAAACTTAAAGAAAGAAGGAAGGAGACAGTTCTGTAAGCAAACAAAATTGAATGACAGTTTCACCTGTCTTTATTGCACATATCTTTACACTGTATTATTAATTAGAGATATGAGTAATCCCCAGGGGAATCTAAAATAGATAGAATCTCTGAAGACACACACTGGAGTGGTAGATATGCCTGAGAGTATTTAAAATTTTGATAAAAAACCCATGCTCAGACCATCTGATGTGCACTTCCAGTAGGTCTCCCATTGTTCTCTTAGCATACAAAGCCTGTGGCGATATGTTCTCATGAGTAACTGGAATGGTAACATGTCTCCTTGGAGCTAAGCAAAATCTTTTTGATTAAATACATTTGTAATCAAGTACATTAAATACATTTGTAAAGAGATCAATCAATTTAAAAAAAAATTAAAAAAAAGTAGAACTCACTGTGTTCATCTAAACTTTAATTACAAAAGGCTTGTGGAATCTGTGACAGTCTCTCATCAAAGCCAGGTGCAAGCAAGCTAGTGGTCAGTCACTGCCAGTTTTTGTGTGGAATATGGGTACCCTTAGTGTCATCATCTCTATCTCTAACCACCTATCTATCTCTAATCATGGAACAGAGGCAAAAGGAGATACTGAAAGAATATTTCAGAAGCTAAAAAAAAAATTGTTAGAACATAGTCCTCTCTTTCCCCAACTTTACGCTCCCTCTGCCCTCCAGCATAAAGCCCAATTGCAAATTGTGTGAAGATAAAAACTGAGACTGGCACAACTCCAACAAACAAATCAGTCAAAAACTCTCATCCACATAGATACAAGTGAAGCTTCAGTAACAATAATACATTCAAAGTGCTCAAAGATATTCCTGTTTTAAACTTTCCCTTGTGTCCCTCCTTTCTTCATCTCTTAGCCATAGCTACAGTCCTACCACATAAAACTTAAGGGGGAAAACTCAGATTTGTATGCATTCAGTCTGATCTTTGAAATCGCTCAGGCTGTGAGGTTACCATTTCTCTACCAGTACAGTATCTGTATGTATGTGCAAAGTCTCAAGTTTCAGTACAATCTACCAACAGAGAGTTTGAAGAAGAAAAGCAAGGCATAGAGGTTTTTAGCTCTCTCACTTTCGTTTTTCCAAGTGGGGAAGTAGCAAAGGTCTTCTCGGCCCACGCTAAATCCCCTAATAAATCAGTTTCTGGGATATAGAGAAGTCCTGCATCACTCTTGCTGAAGTGTCTGTGGGAGCTGAGAAGAATATGTGTCTTCTAAACCACTGGGAAAACTGAAGAGGATATTCCCAAGCAGCATTGCATAGAAAATCTATAACGCATGGCGGAAAAAAAACCAACATAGGGGATGGAAAATTTTATAGCTATCCTACCAAAAAACACTCACTTGAAATGCAGCCTAATATATTTCAATTCCTTAGTTAAGTTTTAAATTAAGATATAAAGGTAATATAATGCAGTAAAATTTATTATTTCCAGGACTTCTTGATTCCAGAGCAAACTGGTTAGATTACATCACGTGAGGATGATGTCACTCACAAGTAAAATTTGCTTTTACACATTTGTCAAAGAGAGTATTGTTCCTGATTTGCTTATATATCTATTTTACTTAATAAAACACTTCTATTTTATGATGGCCAAGAGAGTGACGGAGAATTGTTGTGACAAGGAATGTCATACAATATGATGTACACACAAGACGTTGGATTTGCTGTTTGAGGTTTTGGGTGGGGTTTTTTTCAGTTTTTTTGGTTGGTTTGTTGGTTGGTTTGTTGGTTTTAAGGTGTTTTTTTTGCTGATTGGTTTTGGGGGTGGGGGGGTGGGGTTCTATGTGTGTAATTTCCTACAATCAGGGGTCAGTAGGAAGATAGATGACTGGAAGAACACAGCACCAGCACCACCAGACAGGATAGGATCTGAGTGAAGGAGAGAAAGAGAAACAGTCCTTTGCAAGAAATGTGTACTGCTAGGCAAGAATAAGCAAGGAATTCATGTCTCAAAGTGAAATATCTAGGCTGGAGCCATTGACATGGACATATATGATATAAAGACAAAAATCTAAGATAATGAACTATTTTACATATGACCATTTGTTTAAGGCTGTGATCAATACTCCCTCTCTAGAAAAACCACAGCATTAGCAATATAATTAAGGTACATGTTCAACCATGAAAGGTCAGTTCAAAATCAGCAGCTTGAGGTCATATTAGTGAATCATGTGAGTGGAAGACTAGGCAATATAAGGATTGCTCAGAAGGAGATTAACTTGCTATGGGCAGATAAGGACTTGGAAATATGTAGCAGAAAGATTCTAAAAGAGAGTACTCATATAAGGTATGGGACTCCTGGTAAAAGGGAAATCATGTTACAGCAGCTAGGTTTTGTGCCTAGTGCCTGAGTCAGTTAGCAACAGTGTGGAAGAAATAAAATATGAGATATTCACAGTACAGAAATGATTTTTTTTTTCCTACTTCTCCTGTCCCTTAAACCAGCCACTGTCATAACTTGGCTGTTCAAGTCTGCCTTGAGCAGACAGGTAAAGCAGAAGGAAATGGAGCCCAAGGATTTAGGTATCACAGAGAGCTGGTGTAACAAGACAACCAGAATAGCAATATAGAAGGGAGGAACTTGCCCTGAAAAGACAAAGAAGGAAAAAGGAAAGGGTAGGGACATGACAATATATATGATCCCTTAAGAGCATTTCGTCTCTTAAGTGCAGAGAAAATCATGGATAATGATAAAAGTGAAAGTACTATATTGCTGTAATGGGATCCATCCACTATATACAACCAGAGCTAGAAGAGGGAAATGATGGGTTTTGTGAGCAACAACAGAAATCATTCAAACCACCAGGTTTACAAATAAATGCGAATTTCAATAGCCCATAAGTCTATGAAAAGGAAAATAGAAAAGGCAGAGACTCTTAGTTAACTCATATGCATAACTAACAACTTCTAAACACTAGAACTGGAGACAACAATGAAGAGAAAGTCCATTAAAATGCAGGAAATGTCTCAAAATACCTAAATAGAAAATATCTTGAGAGAGAGTGAAATGATGGAGTTCATGATCCTTAGGAAAAGAATGAGGAACTATAAAAAAACAAAAACAAGGCATTTATAGAATGTAGGCTTCAGTAAATTCATAGAACTGGTAAACAAGGAGTCCTAGGAGGGAAAAAAGAAACTAAAGTGAACTCTTTTCCAAAAAGAAACAATATTAAGGTCATGAGTGCAAAATATACTATTACAGAAGTAAGATTAAAGGTGCAGTAAGGGATGCGCTTGGTGAAATCACAGACTTTTTGAGAATTTCAAACACAAAAAGAAAGTGGAAAGTAGGTTTGGTTACTAAGGTTAAGTATAAAAAGCAGAATGAGTGCACAGGGAGAGATTAAAAAGAAGATACAACACAAAATCAAAAGCCTTTAACTAGAAAGTTAAATTTTAACAAGCAATCCTTCCATAAGAGGAAAGACTGGATAACTACTTGTTTGACTGCTTATTGTAGTGGGGTGTTATTACAGGCTGATCCAGGAAAAGTCAGGAGTTCAATACTTTTTTGCAAGTTTTTGCTGAAAATATCATAGGGCTGTCATAATTAATACAATTCTCACAGGGTGAGACCTTCTCTAAAAGGAAGGAACAGGTCAAACAATATCTAAATGCCACATGTTCTCAAAAGAGTTGAAGCAGTTGGTCTTCACTGCAGTGCAATTAAAAAGCTGGCTGATGAAATTGCAGTATCATTAGTTGTATCTCTGAAAAATTGGAATGGGTAGGCAGGTAAACAAATAGTTTGAAGAAATGGGAATGGGAAATGGAGAAATCAGAAAATAACAGACTAACCAGCTGAGTCAGTGTTTATTAAATGTGTAGATCGCACATGGATGGGAAGACTGCCGGTATAGATCAGGATATTCCTAGAACTCATAACAATCAAGACAAAGTAGAAGTGTCTTATGAAAGAAAACCAAGGTATTTAATAATGACAAGTGCAAGGTATCTATGCACGTGGGAAACACCAGATAGCCAGTAACAGTAAATAACTCTTTGCAGCCATTTTCAAGTTTGCTGTGGGGAGTGGCACAGTATTCTCTGTTCCATGTAAGCAGAAGAGGAGTTAGTGTAAAGGACATTTAGACAGTTAAGGATAGTAAAAGCATTTAAACTGAATTTGTGTGGGAAGTCTGTATCTTCACAATTTCGTCTACCGGTGTCTTCAGTCTTGCTAAGTGTGTCATCACTGACCTATATAATTCTGCCTCGGACAAATTAATGGGTTGAAAGATGTCTTTTGGTTCCATGCCTCCAATCTTAGGATTTTATAACTACCCAGAAGGTACTGCAGCCACCTTCAGCAGCTAAGAGGCAAATGCATCCTGCTTTCCTACGTGAGAATCCAGCTGAGATGCAGGAACGCAAGACAGGATCACCATATGCTCCACTTTCTCAAAGTTCCTTCCTGCCAGCTCTAAAGTATACTTTATTCTTTCTGTATAAACCATATGCACAGGGAGAGTGCTGATAAGGAGACACCCCACAGCTATTGTCGGGAGGTTTCAGCAGACGATGCCTTCAGTACTTATTCGCAATTTGGTTTTACATTTGGGATTCCGCAATGTACCTGCAAGCACCGAGCACAACCACCTGGCTAGGCAATTCCACAGAGATATAAGGGTCCATACCAAATTTGAAGACAGAGGAATGTAGTGATGAAAGAGCAAGAAAAACCTGCCACAAACGCAGGGTTTTCTCAGTCAATCCAAGTATAGATTGAATAAATATATATATATTATATATAGCAATTTTCTTTGGCATCTCTATAATCTTCAAAACACCTTATAAAGGTATTAGAACATCAGTAGCTTTTAACATCTGCGGTAATATGAGAAGACAAAAAATTACAGGAATATGTTCGAATTCATATTAAAAACAGATTTGCATACCACATCTAACAGAAATCATCTATCACAATTAGGAGAAATATTTATTCCTCAAGAAGTATTAAAATTGTTAAAAATGTATTTTAAAGATATTTTTTTGATAAATCTCTTGCAGGCTACCATTTAGTATGGGTACAGTTCTAAGATCTCATAATTAACAAGAACCTGTGTGGGTATTTTTTTGCATCCCTCTGATATCTGAATATTAATAACATCCAGTCTTAATTTCCTGTGTGAAGGAAATAAATCTCTCTTTCCAATGGTATTCTATTTCTTTAATCTATTGAAGAATATCTGAGCTCTCTAAAATTAAGAAAGCTGAACAACACCATTCAGTCCAGATAGAATCTCTATACACATGAGTTGTGATAATGGCAACATAACCAGTGGGAATATAAATTCACTGCCTGTGACTGTCACTGATATAAAGATCTTCTGGAGAAGGTACGTACATCAAACATAAGAATATATGACATTTCTCCACCTTTGCAGAAATCAGTTCATCAGATAATCTATTTAAAGAAATTCCAGCACTGAAATTTGCTTTTTTGCTTTTAAACAACAGTCTGAGAATGCAGAAGCCACGCTCAGTGATTCAGAATATTTAGTTTGCAGGAAGCCCATTAATTTAACAGTATTTTCCCATGCTTTTCAGCACCATGTCCTGTCATCTGGAAATAATAGAAACCTTAGTAGTAAACTCTGAAAGCTCAGAAAAAAAATGTAAGTACAGTTCACGTGGTATTTACTGGCATGCTGACGTTAGCCAAGCCTAACCAAAATTAGAGTTCCTGGGTAAACCTGGATTAGCTTTCCAGTGAAAAGGATACTAAAGTGACAATCAAAAGCAAATGTGTCATAGTTCTATATTTATTTATAAGTCAGAGAGGTATATGGATCCTGAATCAAAAATAGATGGAAAGTAATCATTTTCTTGTTACTGTAAAGATGTATAATCCTACTACTACTACTACTGCTATTACTACTACTACTACTAATAATAATAATGCTCTGCGAATGCAAATTAGGAATAAGAAAGAGAAAAAGAGATCATCATACTTCAAGTGTGACTAAGTTTTCATACCACTCCCTCTTAAAAAATCTCGGCCAGACCATGCTTTTTAAAAAATATATTATTAAATATTTTTAAATATTACTACACTTTTTTGGTAAATCTATCTTCCCTGTATTCTGAAAGGAAAAATATCTATAATGTTTTTGAATCTCTCACTTCACTGTCACTTAATTTAGTCTCTCCACATCATTTCTCAGTCAGACAGAATATCAGCCTAAAAGCAAACAAGACTTCTGAGTAAGACCCATAGCAAAGCTCACATGTTGGTTTTTGTAGCTCAGTTATAAGCAGTAAATATATTTTTAGATTTTGACCATGGGAATGTGTTTCAAATGGATTTAACATTCTCTAAAGGCAATTCTCTAAAAAAATCCTCTTTAACTTTCTCATTAAAGTGAAAAAAGAGTTCACACAAGAGGAGTAAAAGAAGAGGAAAGGTTTTGCAAACTTAAGGTGCTTCCACTGTGCTAATTCTGGCTTGGCGTTTCTTGGAAATATCATAAATTAGGAAATTTCTATATTGGGACAATTTTGACACCCATTAGTAAATTCAAAGTGGCTCCTTGTATCCCCCAGTATATGTCTCTAAGTAAATATATATGTATATATTTACACAAAATATATGTAGATTATTGCCTATTTATTTGAGAGGAGAGAGAGAGAGAATGATATACACACACTGATTATATGTGTAATAGTTTCAGATCTGCTGATGGCTCTTCATGAAACAAAGTAGAGGAGAAGACAACTCAGAGGCTAGAGTGCCTTTCATAGTTATATAAATCTTAATGGTCAAATTGGTCACAGATGTGAATCGTTAATATACACTAGATATTCACTATATTAGATCAGTCACAAAGTAGTTGCATTACAAACTTAATCATTATTTGAATTAAAAAAACCTTTGGTTCCTTTTCAAATTTCTTACCAAATCTCTGCAAGGTCTGTAGTAAATAATAATTAAGAAAAGGCATAACAGAAATTCCCAGGATTAGTTGGTTTTATAATATATACTTAGTTTTTTCATACCTTCATTTACTGTTTCCCCAATTCTTATATATGCCTGTGGAGGGGATGTTGGTAGCAGTGGTCAGTGAAACTGAAGTTGGTGTTGCTGCTCTCACTGAGGAGTGTGCAGCTACTCCGACAAAACCCCAATTCCAACTGAAGAGAATTTGCAATTAAACTCTCTATTTCCGTGCCTGATATCCTTGGCTTGTTACAACTGAAACCTGAAACCTGTTATACTGCTGAATTTTAGGCACATAAATAATCTATTTGAGAAGAGACTACTCAAATTTAATGTGATTTCCCAGCTTTAAGTCATATGAGAAAGAATATGGAAAAATTGATAAAGCTGTGAAGATTAAAAGAGGGATTTTCCCTCAGGACAGTAAGTACAGCACCTTAACCAATAAGCATTCAAAGCCTGAAAAGTGAATAAAGAGGAGGAATAAAATATTTTATTTTCTTCTCTATTACTGCTTGACTAACTCTCTACTAAAGAAGTTTATGGCCCATGAATACATTTATGTTGATTAGAACACCTAGCATGAAGGACAAGTTGGCATATATTTTTATATAATTCAGGAAACTGAACAAAACAGACTGAAGTGTTTTCAAAGATATTATGTCTATATTATGAAACTGGAAGACAGTGTCAAATTAGAAACATGTAGTGACTCTTTTTTTTTACTTATATTTGTTTAATTTGCATAACCGATGAAAATGAGGTGTATGAAAACATTATGTGAATGTTTGCTATTAACTAGTCTGGGGATTACAAATATTATTCGTCATATTTTTCTAGCAGGAAAAATATATTTATTGTAATTATTAGTGAACACTGCATCCATCTACATTTCACTCCTTCACTCTTCATGAATAGCGGGAAACTGAACTGTTCTGTAAAATGCACAAAATATTTGACACCCAATTCAAAGGTGTAGGATGACAAAATACTCAGGTGCAGAATTGTAAACCACTCTGTATTCCTCTGACACTATTTAGGGACATACTTTCATTTTAGAAAGATATTCTAGTAAGAGGTTTAGAGAATTAGGTCTACTGAAATCAGACATGTGATAAAATCTAAGTAAAATGTATTTATTTATCATCCATTATTTTTAAGAACTTTGATACGAAATGAGAATTTGATCACACATATTTCTCAAAAATAAGAGGAGGAAATATATTTTCAAAAAAGACAGCAACGTATGCCATGTGAAGAATGTCATATATCTGTTAAAAATAAATCTGGTTTGGAAGGGAAAGAAAAGATTAACTTTCTAATTTGCCTGTGCCAAATATTTAGATTACATACATAACTTTGTTTCCTGTTTAGCAACAGGAACCTAGTTAAAGAATTCCTTTTAATCCTGACGGTCATAGCGTGCCAACAGAAAGAACCAATCTCTGAGATACTGGGATCAATGGATTATATTCAGCTTCAGAACTAATTACCAGGACTTTGAGCTGGAGGTACAAAGGCAGGCACTATGTTGTACTTGTTGGTCCATGTGTTTATAAGATCAGCAGTTGTATTCCTGGGCAGTTCTAAGTACTTATATTTCCCATTTTTTTTCTGAAGGACATGCCTACTGACTTTAAACAGCCAAAAAATCTGAAAAGACTCTTCTGTATGCAGAATGCAAAAATTAGGCAAGTTCAGTAATTTACATTAAAAATAGGAAACAAATATTCCCAAGAGTAAAGTCATAATGCAACATACAAGGCCATACTTATATACAGACTAAAACTGAATTTCCTTATATGAAATTTACTTTAAACATTTTTCATAAATTCTCATAAATTTCCTTATAAGAATTTTTCTTACACATGTATTAGTATACCTGAAAAGCATCTCAGCCCTGATGCACAAAAATTTAGTGTCAGACAACTTTCTGATCAACTTCTGATCAAATCTTAGGAAACAGCAAAGATTTTGGCAAGGAGTAAGTACCAAACTGAAGAACAAAGAAATGATGAATTAATTTCTAAACAGTCCCCATCTGCTAGAACATGTGAGAATTTTATTGAAGACAATAGATAAAATGATGATAGCCTGGTGTGCATGTTTTCTATCTACAGCGCTGAAGAAATACTCCTTCAGAACAGTGAGTGTCCTACAGTGAGCACTGTCGTCAAAATCAGTAACTTAGATGGCTGAGGATATGCAGATTGCAGGAAACCAGATGTTCCTGTATTTTACTGGTTCTATGTTCTCAGAAAGTGAAGACATAAGCATGTGATTATCTAGATAAATAGCAATTTCATGCTTTATACATGCTTTAATCTTAAATCCCTCCTCAAACATTGGTTTCAAATACTTTTCTGAGCATAGGTCTTCACAAAGACCTTCTTCTATGAGCCTTTGTTCTAGATTCATGATCCCAAGTAACTAGTGACAGGGCGAGTGGAAATGGCCTCAACTTGCTCCAGGGGAGGTTTAGGTGAGATATTAGGAAAAAATTCTTCACTGAAAGGATAGTCAAGCATTGAAACAGGCTGGTGAGAGAAGTTGGGGAATCACCATCTCTGGAGGTATTTAAAAGACATGTAGTTGTGGCTCTTAAGTTCTTAGTGGTGAATTTGGCAGTGCTGGGTTAACAGTTGGACTCAATGATCTCTGAGCTCATCTCCAATCTAAATGATTCTATGATTCTATGAGATCAAAGTGCATGTGGTAGGGCAAGCTGCTTTCCTCCAGAACTGTCATAATTTTTCTTTTATAAGCGAGAAAGTAAGAGAGGTAATTCTCACTGGGACCCTTGAATTTAGAGATTTTCTAAATGACAAGATGGAGCTAAAGGTACAGTCAGATGTAAAGTCAGATGCTTAAAAGTCAGATGGTACAGTCAAATGCTAAAAGTCAGTGCTAAAAAGGAATAAAATCTGTCTGCACACTAATCTTTTGTCTGTACCAACATGGACTTAAACCAAATGTCCATAGCTGTCCAAGTTGCTTACTGACCTGCTCAAACTCTGCCTACAAAATTAATCAAGTCATCTGTTTCTCAAGACAAGTAAAACTCCAACACATGTGTAGCAGCTCACAGTCTAGATCTTTCCACAAAGGCAAGAGGCTTGAGTGTGCCTTATATACAGCCACCCAAAGACAACAGAGATAGCTAAAATATTACTTCCACTCAGTCAGTGAATAGCTGCTTGGAAATTATGTTTTGTCTTGGAGGCAACAAAAGCCTATGAGGAAATGCAAGACCAAAGCTTGATAGCCGGTTACTCTTCTCTGATTGAATGAAAGAGAGAGGGTTTCTGTAAAAAGAGCAATGAAATTGGACATTAGAAGGAATTTCTTTACAGAAAGAGTGATTGGACTGTCCAGGGAGGTGGTGGAGCCAACATCCCCGGAGGTGTTTAAGGAAAGACTGAACGTGGCACTCAGTGCCATGGTCTAGTTGGCATGGTGGTGTTTGGTCACAGGTTGAACTTGGTGATATCAGAGGTCTTTTGACACCTAATTGATTCTGTGATTCTATAAGGACTTACTATTGCTATACAGATAGCAGACTCACCAGTGCTTAGATGACTATAGCGTTCTCAGGAGCCCCTACAATATCATTTGTAAACTGATGAATCTACAGATCTCCAATATTGTTCTGCAGGGACAGTAATTATATCTTGCAGACAGTTGTATATTTTGTCTATCCCTTAATTTTTCAATATTTTGCTCTTGAACTGTGTATATTATGAAACCATGCCTGACATTCAACTATGCAGTCAGTGAGTGTTTTTTGCTGTAAGCTTTCTCTTAAAAGCATGATATTTCTGCAGAGGCTTTGTGATGCTGTTGCAGGTCTCTGACATATTTAGTCAGAAGTAATTATTCCATGCTTATTTTAGGGTCACTTCAGTCTAAATCACCAGCACATATGTTTTTATTGAGCTATTTAAACTAAGTTTTGCCATTTTTGCCTGCACAATGCTTTAAGGTGTCATGGAGTCACTTTGTTACTTTCTGCAGTTGAATCCTACAAAGTAATAGCTTCACTTATCGCCATACTATGTGTAAAAATGGCATACTTTTGCAGGCATTAGTAGCTTGGGACAGCTGGTGTTGCAGGATTCCTACAATCTCTTTTTTCTTGGTTAACAAAGTCATTAAGGTGTGCAGCTGATTATAGGCTTTAGCCCCTAAAGAATCTGCCTACTCTACATATCATGAGTAATTTCATTAGCTGTTATTGTTCAAAACCCTTTATTATAAATGGACAAGTCTTTCACTCAGCAGTCAATAAACCACTGTTTCCCTAGAAAATATATTTAAGGCTTATCACTAAGTGTTACATGATATAATTTTATAAATTCTAGCATTTATTTCTGTGTTTGTTTCTTTCCTTGCTATCATCCAAGAATAAATTCTCACCTTCTCTATCTGTAATGTATATGACACTTACAAGGAAACAACATGAACACATTTGAATTTCATGTTACATGATTATTAATTATTATTAATCGTAAACACAGATGTAAGTCTATATGACATAAATAGTAACTGCTTTGCATGATTTAAGATTACAAATATAGTAATTTGTAAATGCAATTCCAGCATTTTCTATTCTTCTAGTCTTCATAGTTAGATAAGACTTCTTCATACTCTGTATCATTTGTTTACTTATTATTCCTCCAAAATGCAGAAATGTTGGCTTACAGTTACAAATACCAGAGACAGAGAGAAGTATAGAACATTTTATTTATATATATTTTGTTGAAGAAATGTTAAGAATAGTATTTGTACTGCCAGAATGAAAAAAAACAAAAACAAAAACAAAAACAAACAAACAAAAAAATAAGCTAGGGAAGCTAGGAGTCTTCTAATTAGCTAAGAATTTTTACACTGCCTATTAGGAAAAGACAAGTTTCTGAAGATTATGAATCCAGGTGCCTCCTACTGTCACTGAATATGGTCAATATTCTCATTCAGAGACTATCCAACTTCCTTTTTAAATCTTATTAGAATTGTGTTTTCAGCTGGTGCTAGACATGCTTTAATTTCTCACATGAATTAATTTCTAACATGAAATGTTTGTTTCCTAAACATCCACTGGACTGACTATGGGACCAACACGTCTGTCCTCGAACAGGCAGCAGTCACGAGCATTGAGGCCATGCTGCTGAGAACACAGCTGTGCTGGGCAGGGCACATCTCCAGGATGCAGGACCACCGCCTCCCTAAGATCGTGCTCTATGGGGAACTTGCCACTGGCTGCCACAAGAGAGGAGCCCCGAAGAGGAGCTACAAGGACTGCCTGAAACAATCCCTCAGCCTTGGCCATATTGATCACCACCATTGGTCTACTCTGGCCTCCAACTGGAAGGCCAGGAGACACACCATCTATAACGCTGCTGCTGCTTTTGAGAACACACACAGGATCACTCTAGAGGAGAAAAGACAACGCAGAAAGAATCGCATCTCGTCAATATCACCTGGGGAGTCGTTCTGCTGCATCTTCTGCACTCGAATTTGTCTATTTCACATTGGCCTTTTTAGCCATCAGAGCGCTTGTAGCAAGCGTGGGTAGAGCCCTTCTCAAATCTTGGTTGGCGAAGCCTAGCCATGAGTGATCTTACCTTCCTTAAATAAAGGTGTAACAAGGCCATTTTTTCCAGTTACAGGAAACCACACTGACCATGATTTTCCATCAATAATTCCTATATAGAGACTTTCATAGATAAACATAATTTTGGTTAGTCTACTTTGTTACAATAAACACAAATAATACTATATCCCAAATGTCTCAGGATTCTGTTAAAGAAAATAATTTAATATTTTAACATAACTAATTATTAAAAATTTACCCTCCATTATTGTTTATATAAATAAATGTTAAAAAATATTTCCTATTAATGATTGCAATTTAATAAAAAAATTCTAATAAAAAAATATTTTTAACAGTGTTTCTTTTTTGATACTAAAAAAAATGTGAGCTCTTTACCTTCCTTTTCTTCCCAGGGAAGATAACTGCGTGCACCCTATTATGCTGGACAATTAATTCCAATTATTCTGTGAAGCATTTAGAAAAGAACTTATGAAAATTGATAATGCATTGCACTGCAGGATTTTAAAACTTTTTTTTTCAATGACTGTGTGAAACACTGAGGTACTTTTGCTTTCTCCTGCCTGAAAACATTTTACTGAAAACTTAATTTTAATATATTTTAAAACTTTTAGAGACACCAGATGTATGTAAACTTGTCAGAGCAGCAGTAATGTCTTTCATTATTTTTTTTGTAACTGTGTTTTTTACATGTTACAGTCTTCCTTCAGACTGAATTTTATTTATTATGGGAGTTTTGTTGTTTTGTGTTTTTTTTTTTACTCTCATACTAGTTTTAATATCACACAGAAACTTTATAAATTAACATCAACAATTATTTTTCTTTCTTCACTTTACCTTTTTCTAAAACATCCTTGAATGAAAAGAAAGTGCCATTTTCCCTCCCTACCTTCACACACAGTTTTCCATGGTAAGGTGTAGTGTTCTTCAGCAGAGAACTGGTATCCTGGAAAACTAGATTATTCTTCCTCACAGGTTCACAGCACAAAATAGAAGAGATTTTATAGCTTGTTGGCAAAGACATTTCTTAAGAGCATTTGATAATATTTACCAAAGCATTAGACCTCTTTCATCAAGTAAGACTATCTCTACATGGGCACATGTATATAAAAGGCTGCAAAGGCTGATATAAAATTAGTGAAGAAGCTTTCTTGACACACAGGCACCAACTCATTAATCTTCAGAACACTGAAAAAAATCTTTGTAAGTGAAAAAGATATTGCCTGTCTTGTATTTTAATTGTCAGCTCTTTAAATCAGTGTACAATCCAGTGAGAAGTTCATCTATTTGCAGGGACATCTGCCTAAGATGCATGCAACCAATTGTAACTGATAATTATCACTGCTATAATTGATCATTATTACAGATTAAACCCGAAATAACATCAATTAATTTCATACCAGGTTTATCTCTTCAAAAGAGATACATGCACACATTTTTAAAGAAGAATGTTTTCTTTTTCATTGTTTTTGTGATCACAATCAAGAAAATTACTTTTAAAGGGGTATAATAACCAGAAAACATATGACATTCCATATCATATTTTAAATTAATCAGCTTGGCTAATATGATAACATCTTCAGTCAGTGTGTCATACTGTCAAGGACAAGATTCTTTTCTGCTTACAATCAATCCAGTTTTCCCAGAGTCAAGACTGGTGACAATTCATGTGCAGGCAACTCGACCTATCACTCTTTTACCCATCTTTTCTGAACTGTGATCAAGCTTTTGTCTGGCAGCTGCAAAGAGAAATCATTACAGGGATAATCACAAGAGAAATGCACAATCAGTCTAGAGAGAATACTGGTAAGACACATGAATCTGAATCACACCTAATACTTTCCTGCCATATTTTTAGTCGAGATGTACAGAAACCTACAACATAAGGGAAGACTGGAGATCTGACATGGTTAGCTTTAAGAGGATAGCACTGGCAGAAAAAGAGGCAAGAACTGACAATAAAATGAGTATTTGATGCAGAAAAACTATTTACCAGACTATAAAGGCTTCATATGTGCCATGGTCTTGCAAATATAATCCCATTATTTTTTATGCGTAGCAATAACGTTTTTGACAGCTAGACAGAGTCATTGCAAAATATGCTTTCAACCCTGAGGTAATTTATATTATTAAAGCATTGCCTCTGATAGACATTTAAGAGTTACAATAGTAGTCACGCTTCAAATGGTAGTATATTGCATCATTGCTGGGATGTAATTGTAGAAAAACAACTTGAAGATAAAGAGCTTCAAATAAAGGACGCTTTAAAGTGATTGTGATTACATGTATGTATTATTAGCATGTTCAAAAAATGTCGTAATTGCTCTTCACCATTGCCATATGTCCCATTTCCCTATCTGTATACCAAAAACTGTTGATGTGTCTACTAAAACACTTACAAACCTATTATTACAGACAGCTGTTCATCTGTTTTCTGCTTTCAATTTAATTTAACTTCAAATTCAGGGGAAAAAATGCACAGATTGTAGACTTCCCAGGGAAAGATGTGTTACCATTTTAATTAACAGAAGTAGCATAAATACATAAAACAGTATATTTAATTCACCAAAATATCAATGTAGTTTTTAAGAAATGCATGCGTCTATTTTGCTTCCTTTTTACTTATCCTGGGACTTGACAGAAAGGGGTCATGTAATTGGGGGTCATTTAGTAGAAGGAATATGAAAGGGTCATTGCAGTTCAGTGAAATGAAAAAATTCATGATTCAGTCAAAAAGAGGAGAGGCACACAGTGGAGTAAGGCCTGAGGGGAGTAGAGCAGGTCTGAGGTCCTAGTGAATGGCTGCTCTTCTGTGTTCATCCTAGAACAGGGAACAACCTGGACTTCCTGGGATTTCTGCCTGCAAGAGGCAAAGCTGTCAAGAAAGCCCTAACAATGCGACCAAGGAATGAAGAAAAACCACAAAAGGAAGAACATCCACATTAATTTAAAATTGCCTTTTTTGTTGTTGTCGTTGTTGTTGTTGTTGTTGATTTTGGAAGACAAAAGTTCCTTTTTGTTAGCAAATTAAAATAGTCTTATTATCCCATCATCCCAGTAGAACTGTGGACCACTGCACGAACCCTGACATCATCTTTTTTTCAGCTTTTTCTCTGTGTTCAGCAACAACAGATTCTTCAATATGTAACAGAAAATAACCATTGAATTCAGTATTCTCCGAGTCAGAGAAGCAAATCCTTTCTCAAAGCCTTTGTTTGCACAGCTATGCCTGGAGATAAGCAGTGTATCATGGTGTAGCATATGCCCTCACTAGAGACCTAGAGAGGTATCAAATTCTTTAACAAATTCAGCTGCTGGGAGGTATGGGTATTTAATGTTGGCTGGCAGATTATAACTTTAATATCCTTTTATAACAGGGAGATGTCTTGCTACTGCAACAAGCTGCATACATAAAAAAATACAAGCATTATCACACAGAGCTATTCCCCTCACACCCACCCACAAATGGCATCATAAACAGTAAAAATAGTAAATACAGCATAATTACCATGTTTCTTCAGAAAACCTACTCTCAAACATCCTATGGGAAGGGATTCTGGCATGCATCTTAGAATAATTTTGTCCAATTTCAGAAACAAGACTTAAAATGAAATATTATCATATTCAAATTCAAAGAGATCAGAATACACAAACCATCAAAGACTGCTCTATCACTAATATTTCATAAATATATTGAATTATTTCTTAGATCTTTACCAGGGGATCATTCAAATTCATAAGCCAAGATTTTCGTATAACAATGCCTGGATTCATTTCGTATTTAGGGTTTTATGCCAAAGTGTCCCAATTTGAACATATTAGTATTATTGTTATTATTGTTATTATTATTATTATGCAATGACATAGCCTTTCTGGAATATACCCTGAAAACCCTGCACATATATTTGGAACAAAAACTTTGTATATCAAGTTTGATCTTGAATGGAGAAAAAGTAAATCCTGGGGTTTGTCCCTGAACTGGCTATATTTAGAAAATCAGCAATTTCTATATAAAGAGAAGTTTTTTCCATTATGAACAATTCTTATTTGCTTGTATAGATATCATTAACTATCTGAAGACTGCAGTGCCTTAGAACTTGAAGTATGCAAGTAAGATGAGAAAATGAAATCTACAGAAAGATATTTTAATACCATTAAAAATATGTTGCTAACAAAGTCCTATTGGTAGGATAGTTGAAGAGTCAACTTTGAACACTAAATGAAAGAAAATGAGGCAGAAACTTTAGCTATCATATCATAACACTGTAACTCTTCAAGTTGACATCTAAGTGGCTGTCCAGGTTTCCTTTCAGAAATAAAACACTTCTAACAGTTAGGATGAAGAAAACCAGAAATTTCTTAAGCTATCAGTAAACTGAGACAGTACCAGACTGAATAATATAGTTTAGAGAAAGAGCTTTTGGGCTTTAAATATTTTTATGTTTATTTATTTTTTTTAGATGTAGTGCTGATTCTGAGCATGCTGATAGAACTGTCCATATTTGCAACACCCAAAAACTTGATGTTGGCCTTTCAGAGCAATTTCTTCAGTCATTCTTGCTGTTGTATATCTGGTGTTATAAATGTGTCTTGTTCTGTGGAGGATTGACTTTGTCTGTATAGCATCAACTGAAAAATCTGTGAGCTGGTACAGTGAGGATTATAAACAAGCACCTAGCATCCATTTCTGTGTTGCTTCCAATCAAAGTGTGTTCATATCAACAACTAGGCTGAAAACAAACTGATCAAAAATATCCTGCAAATATAGACTTCATCTGCCTTTAAGGTCTAATGAGTAATACGGTGCATCTACTAATGCAAGCACCTAGAAATACTCTTCTTTGGAAGGCACATGAATACACATGAAGTTGGCAAAAAGTTACATAGCAACACTCTTCCTGAGCCTCTTCAGTAAAAGGAGTGTAGTTCTGGTTTGGTTCATTTCGCACTTCATCTTCTTATGTACCTGTGGATAATGTTTCTGAGTTAAAATTACACATAAAAAACTGCAAGAGACCAGTTCGATGTCCTTTGAAAATTTAGTTTGGCAGTGTTTTTGGGACATTTGCTGCTTGAAATATCTAAATTCTCTTTGCGTTTAGTTACTGGTGGACTCTTTGTTTTTTAAACATAGAAAATAAAGAACTGGGAGAGGTATTGTATAACCTAATTTACAACCTTACAAATAAAATGAATGGCCCCATACAGGTGATAAGATTACTCTGTCTCAGGCTTACAAAAGTGTCATGGAACACATATAATACAAAAGCTTTCCTTGATCATCACAAGGAAAAAACTGATACAATTTTCACTTAGAATATGGGACTGAATTTTATCACAAATAAGAAAATTCCTGCTGCTGTCTGCTTGGTCTGTAGCAGAAAAACACTTTTACCTTTGGTCAAAATCCAACATGTCTGGACCTCTTTGCAATTTGCTTCTCTTTCATTCCAAAAATAAGACTTCTGTTTTCACAAATATATGCTCTTTCTCCCCACAACAGTAGATACTTCTTTGCAGTGGATAATAGGTGTAGTATTGTCCCTGACCCTTGCAAGTTCCAGCTGGATGCACCTGACAAGCCCTGGAAGTAGAATCTTTTTGCATGACCTTAGAACTTGATATGTGCAGTGTCTTGACTTCTCCATGATGCAGGCAATCATGTTTTGATGGATAGGACTAAGGAAACATAATTCTGTAGTTATGAAGCCCCCTTCTGCTAATAGATGGGTTAAATCTCTTTGAAATTGGTAGGCATAATAGCTGCTTCTTAGAATAAATGTAAAGAGATATTGAGCTCTTTAATTGAAACAAATAGCTGAAACAATATGAGCCATGACCAAAATATGGCTACAAGGGAAAACTGCCGTGGAAGTGAAACCACCTGTCAAATGGCCAGTATTTAGGAGAGATGGTTTGATGGAAAATATATAAATTTTTCCAAGGACACTATGATAGAAGCATACTTGAAGCTATTGTGATTCTCAGAAAAAAACTATGACAGCTTTATAAGTTGAGCCTAACTACAAAGAAAAACTTAAATGCTAAGAAAAGAGCATGGAATGGTGACCACATGAAAGTTTCCTTCTTTTTTTTATTCCTGAAAGAAAAATATCCACAAACATGGTGAGCAAATTAATCTAATAGTAACTAATAATTTGGCTCAAACAGAAGAAATGACTAAACAACAACAAAATTTGAAAAATAAACTTATGTAAGTAGAAGATTAATTACATTATAGAATTTTATATTTTCACCTAGAAGATTTCTCTGACAGCTAAAAATAACCCCCAAAATAATTTTTGCAATGTCAGGATGAAATGAAAAATAACATTACAGGTTTTCAGATATAAATAACACCAAACTAACTGATCTACTACGATGCCAGTGAAGCTTAAAAGTTTGATTACAGAAAAAATAAGAGAGAGATCTACAGCTAGAAAAGATAGCTATTTTACTTTAAAAAATTTAAATTAAATAGTTATTTTTTAGTAACTTCCCAGGATTTCTCCTTTTAAGCAAGCACTAAATATAAAAAGAATCCCTTTAGTGTAGAGTTACTTGACTTACAATTTGCTAAGGCTTTTCTGTTCTATTTTACCTAAGCTGTTAACCTTCAGTTATTGAGTTGCTATTATGAATAGAAATTACAGAGGTTGTTTCCTCTGCAATTGTTTTCAAAATTCTTAAAAGAAGAAACTAGTAAAGATAATATTCATCTCTCTGTCACGCAAAAATAGCTTAGACAGCATAAGACACCACCTAACTCAGGGTCAGATCACGTTTTTGGATTCCTTCTACAAAGGTGTAGAGGTAGATGTTTGCAATGAATAAATGAATAAAAAGAAATATTTCTTAAGATTTCTCAGTATTTCAGAGAGTAGCACTGACTGGCTACATTTCTGCATTTAAAGTTTCTTCTGATTTTACTGGTAGAATATTCACTCTGTAAAACTGTTGCTTTAAACATCTGATTTTAAATACAAAAATACAGGATTTATACATTTTTTTAAATTTTTATTATTATTCATTCCAAGTACTTAATAAAATGGGAGCATAAGCTGAGGACTAGGCAGTCAGCTCTGCTGGGGAAGCTTGGACATACTTGTTTCATTAAAAGCAGAGATTTATATATGTCCTCTGCTTTTCCTGCAGTGATAAGATAAAAATGCCAAAACTAATTTACTTCAGTTTTGCACTGAATTTGTCCACAGTACATATTGTTTTGTGTCTTTTCCTAGAGAGGCTTGATTGAGAGGTGGAAGCTCTGATTCACAATGAATCATAATAATTTTTTCAGTCTTGATTTTTGAAATGGAGTGAACATGTCCAAACAGAAACAGACTTAACATTCTGACTCTGCATCACTTCAAATACATGCACTGATTCACTTAAAATATACCCCAGATAATGAGACCCTGTGATTGACTCACTGATTTTACCAAAATTTAATCTAAATTACCATCTAAACAAATAAGAATTTTGGGATCAGTATTTCTGGACGTATTGTGGTTTCTATTGAACTAAGAACTTATTTAGGATAGGGATATATTGTAGATGCAGATGTGCTGCTTGGTAAACTAAGATCTGACCTAGCCTGGACAGAATGGTGGTGAGGAGGAGGGTGTATGTCACCATCCTGATTGATAGAAAGTTCAAAACCTATTGCAACCTGAGAGGGGCTTCTGCATCCTGCACTTTAGCTACAAACTTAGATTAACTGATACAAAATGGAGGGGTGCATCATAGCTAAAAAATACAATTGAGAAAGTATTTCACTCTATGATAACATGAAAAATCCTTAGGTCATTTACTATAATGCAAAAATTGAGCAGTTCTGATCACATAGTAAAGAAAAGAAACAAAAGGCTTTTTTTTCTTCTGCAAGAGAAGCTGAGCCACTGTGTTGAAATGGAACAAAGGGAACAAATTTGAACTATCCAATTGTACAACACTTCTGAGCTGCAGTTTGTGAAACCTACAGTAATTTAACACATGTCACGAAGCACTTAGAAATGTAATAAAAATCCTGTTTATTACCAGTGCAGCTCTGGGCCAAAGCATTCATGTGAGACTCATCTGATCCTTATAGTTGATGACCTTAGAATCTATCTCCATCAGGAAGAACAAGAAGATTTATATTGCTAGGGATTTTTATATGCTGCAATATTTTCACAGCCAGATTCTATATAAATATGATTGTTTACTGAATCTCAGACTCCTCTGTGTGTCTCAAATTGCCCTCTGCAGATCTAATATTCTTTTAGGAAAATAAGATTCCACTGCCAGAACAACTTCCCCCTCCTTTGTCCAGATGATTACCCTCCTCCTGAGGAGCACAGACAAAGGATGGATAAGGTTGAGTGCCTTCACTCATAGATTTCAGCACAGAAAATTCATCTGTCAGGTAGCACGGCTCTCTTGCTTTGTTCCAAATCTCCTCTTAATTTGTCTTCACAAGAGGAAGATATCTAGCCAGTACACATGCCTGGATGACTGAACACAAGTGAAAAATCAGATGAATAGAACAGCTGGGACCTTAGCATGAAAGTTAAAGGTAAACCTAGACCGCAAAATTTGCCATCTCTCCAAACTCCTTCATTGTTAAGAATTCCTACATGGTGATGAGGAATTTAAATACATGAAGCTTCTCTTTAGTATTCTGCCTTCACTTAAACTTTCCTGTACAGTATACCAGAACAAATACCCAGCAGTGCAAAGGTTGTTTGCAAGAGGAACTTGGAGACATTCTCTCACAAATCCTTTTACAGGTTTTCCAAAGTACTCTCTCAGGAAATTTTTGTTTGTTACAGCTCACCCTTTAGTAAAACACTTGATGTAAAACCCTCAGGATAATGACAACCAATCCTTCTGATGCACCTGACACCACATGCTCCTTAAAACAGCTTTTCAGTCTGGATCAGACTACTTTGCTGATTAATGTAGCTTAAGGCTGAAGGTAAGGGGAGGCAGCATGCGTATTCTCTGGCCCCCAAATTCTTGTTCTATATGTTCTATATCTATGAAAAACAAGTTATTGATGCAGAGGGCAAAAATTATTCCTGAAACACATCTTTGAGCTTCTCATTTGTTGCAGCACTACAGTCATATTAGCTGTCCCTAATTCAATAATGTTGTAGTTCTGTCACTGTGGAGCTCTAATTCCTCATGTTTGTTTTGCATGTCACATGTGTTTATGTACAGACATTTGCAGTGTTTCATACAGCTACATCTTCTTGAGTTTAAGCCAGGTATAGCATTAAAGGCTATATCTTAGTATCTCTAGTATAACACCTTTCCTTAAAAATGCTGATTTGTTTCTTCTTTCATATATTTTTTTTTTCTGTTTTAGTACCAGTTTTGTTTGGGGTGGTGCAAAAACACTACTGTTCTTTTGAGCAGTAGTTGATTTTTGTCTTTTTTTTTTTTTTTTACTCTATATGGAGCCCCAAGTGACAAAGCCTATTATTATCAATTGGAGCTATGGCTATTCAGGTGGAAAAAAAATGACCCAGACAAAAAACCCTTTAACTAAATGATTTATTTACCCTGAAATTCTCCCTAGTAGTGGATTGATAATTTTTAAAATAGAAGCTTCTCTATTTCTTACGTCCATGTCCATCTAGCCTTAACATGGGACAAGAATCCCAAAGCTTCATCTCATGGCTATTCACAGAAGTTGCAGTAAGATCAAACTTTGAGTATGACTTCTGAATCCCACCATGCTACATTCAGGAGAAGTTTCTTGAGCCTTTAAGCCATATTTTGCAGGCCCTTGTGTTCCCTCTGTTTTGCTTGCCGGTGCACTTTCCTAAGGGAGAAGTGGGGAGTTAAAGCAGGGCAAGATGCAGACCCAGAGACTGCACTCTTCACACTGACCTCCCAGGTTCACGAGCGTGCCCTCAGCTGTCCTGGGATTTTTTTCCTTGGCTGCTGCTAGAGGAGCTCTTCATCAGCAGGATGTCAGCTGATACAATGGAGGTGGAACAGGATGGGCTCTTACAAAAGCCTGCTGCACAGTAACATTCCTCTATCTACCAGGCAAAAGGCAAGAGTGGGCCCTGTGCTGAACAAAGTGGGGTTTTGCTGGACTACCCGAGGAACACAGAGTTACACTGGAGACACTCCAGAAAGCCTTGTGATCTATTAGGGATCAAAGAAGAAAGACAAAATTGGGACTGGAGGAAAGAAAGGCAGAATGTTTCAATTTTTATGATCAAACTGGACATAGACTAAACAGCTTCAAAGTCACAAAAATGCAGATATTACTTGTTTAGTAAAATGCATTGTATTTATTAAAGGGGAGCTAGTACCCTGTTTTATTGACAAACCTCAGCCAGTTTTCTGGCAGCAATGTAGGACAATCTTAAGTGAGAGAAATCCATCTAAATTCAGAAAATAATTAGCAAATTTTCACCTTGAAAAGTCATTAGAATGGACTACATTCTTTAATATGGACTACCATATTCATATATTAAACACTGACAAAAATTAGATGAGGCTGGTACTCCAAAAAGGTCCTGATAATACAATGCAAAGTTTCATTGTTCTAATAAAAATTTACAACTACAAATACTGAAAGTTCAGGAAAGCAATGGGTAAGACATTTAGCAGACTTATACCATTTTTAATAATTCATGTTTCATTCTGCATTCACTCAATCTCAGGTTTGTAAACATGTAAAGAAAAGGTCATAACTGCTGGAGGATAAACCTCTTGAACAGAAATAGGAAATGCAGTTACTTGTATACTGATGAATGTATCATTTGCAGTGATAAGAACATAAAAAGATACTTGCATCATTGAAAAGAAAATATTTGATCCTCTCAGGAAATGAATTTAAGGTGTTTGTGCATGTACACTTTGTCCTTTACCTCTCAGCCTCTCCTTTTACTTGCCAGTTGCATCTTTTTTATTTAAATATGCTTCACTGGCAGACAGAAAAAAAACCTGTTAAATCTATAGAGTAAGGCAAAGAGGCTCTTTCTCTGTAAGTTCATCCCACACATGTATTTCTACAGCAGTGCTGCAGAGCTAGGGATAAACTTTTTTGAAACACTCAAAAAGCTACACACTTCCTTAAAACAAACTATTTTAGGAAAAGAACAAAAACATTCTTAAGAGATGCCTGTACACCTTTATAACTTATACTTGTCTGTGAACCCATGTGTTTTTTTCCCCCCAAAAAATATGATTTGCCTCTCTGTCAAAATTATAGTTTCATTGTTTATCTAGAGAAAAAAATTATCCCTTCCCAGACCTTCACAATTAAACTGCTGGTGTGTGTTTTTCAAACTGTATGTTTAACATTTCTATTTTAGGTCACACCTCTTCCTAAAACTGTACTTTTCAAATCTTAAGTATAGCACTTCTCCAAATGTCTATTTAACCCTTCAAGTTAATTGGTTTCTGTTGGGTTTTGCCTATTGTTTTCAGGGAAGTAGCTTAGTTTGGAATTTTGGAGTGTTTTTCTAAAGCTAACATTCAGTTCCTAAACTCTCTTAATTGTTAAATATTAATTTATTGACAGACCACACTCCCTGTGTCATAATATATCTGATATTTCCTGTGCCCAGAGGACCAACAAAAACTGAGTTCTAGGAACCAGTGCATGCTGAGCCCTGCAGCAATTCTTTTTTCTGTATGTGCTTATATAACTGTTGTGCCTGGCCAGGTCAGGACCCAATTACATTAAGTGCTGTATAAATATTAGCATCCACTTCATTCTTCACAAGGTTCTTGACCACAGTGAAAGGTGTGAAAGATCATAAAAAGGGGTAGATTAATTGAGGACCTCAAAGTGATGCCATCATAGTGGTATGCATAATTTACTGAGTAAAGACAGCACAGTATAGACGATCTAAGAACCTAAGACCTCTTCTCAGGGTTAGTCAAATCTCTTTTTCTCTCCTTTTTTTTTAAGCCATTCTCCCTCATGTTAAGACTTACGTCCATATCAAGTGCCATAGCATCTTACTAGATCATTTATTTCTTCTTTATGTTGTAAATATTTCAATAGCTTCCCGCATGAATTTTACTTACTTATTGCAATAAACTGTTTATTCTGCCAACCAATTAAATCAGCCCCAGCCTGAAAATAGCACTGTTCTTGCCAAGAAAGCATATCTAAGCCTTTTCTAAGTCTTCCAGCTGTAAGGAATTCATAAAGCTTAATTTAACAGAGGACACAAACATCAGTGGAAAAAAAAAAATCTTGAGAGAAAACTGAAGACTAACAGCCGCTTCTTAGTCTGAAAGTTAAAGTAAATGGAAGAAAAGTTTTATATGTGAATAGAATACTTCAATGAAGTGTTTATTCTTATTATCTCACATTTCAGCTATCCTCTTATGTATTAATTGAAAGGTCACGAAGTTTCACTTCAGCTTTGAAAGTATGTCTAAAACCTGTTGAAACTTCCTATAACAATATTTCTCAGTGAAAGGCAGTATCTTTCTCAGCTCCAGTAACCCAGGGATACTCCTTGCTGGTCTTTCTTCAGATAGTGGATCAACATTTTCACAAACAGCTGACTGAGGAGCAAAGCTACACCTCACTGACAACTGGTATAATTAATTATTCCTTGTACTGTGCTTTGAAAACCTCAGACTATGCAAAAGTTATCAAAACTAGATAAGTTTCTCTAGTGAGACTGAGCAGCAGAAGAGTGATTCTTAGGAGCTTTATTAGCATGGTGCTGGTCATGTAGCTCTCTCTTTTTCTTTTTTTTTTTTTCAATTTCACAATGAAATAAGATTCTAATCCAATGCAAGTCTCTTGTATTGAAAATCACAGAATACATCGGTACATATAAAATGCAGATTTAAATAAAGTAAAAGCATTATCAGAAGTTCCAAGTACAAAACAATCATTTTATTTGACTAGGAGGAATTTGGTGATTTTTTTTTTTTTTTAGCTAATTTAATATATTCACTAGGTGTTCATAGGCTATAATAACAGGTTTTCAGGTGAGGAGATGTCTGCTTTAAAAATGAGCTGCCTCCTATCTTAAATCAGATAGTATCTGACTTTTTAATGATGGAATTTCTTGAAAAATTTTAAAACAGAACGCATATTTTGTTCTTCTTCCAATCTGAAAATACAAGTTTGATAAAAAGCCATACAAGCCTTGCCCTAGAGGAGTGACATTCATTTACATTCAGTTAACAGTATACATAAACTACATAACTATTCTTAATAATTTTAAATCATGTTTTGCATAAAAATACAAAATACAACAATACTTCTTCCATTGAATTACTGACTTGCTTTTATTCCAAAACCTGTAAATGTCTGCCTTTTTCCCTGTCATTTTAGGAATAACAAGAAGAAGTTATGATCTCCATTAGAAAAAAAAACAGAATTATATTTTAATCATTGTATAAGCATATGTAATTCATCATTCTTATTTTACTCAACTTTTGATCTTCTGCTTTTCAAATATTTGTGCTCCTAAAACTTTAATAGAAGAGGTGCTCTGGAAGAATAATAACAAAGTAGTAGATTTATATTTACCTCCTCTCCTTCCAAAAGCATTCCCAAGAATTGACTATTACTTTGACACATCAACATGCCCTTTCAAGGCAGGAAAATCTGAAACTCACTGGTGCTCCTTACCCTGCCTCTGATGGAAAGTGTAAAACTAAAGCTATGTCCTCTCCAGGTGGGACAGGTAAGCTTCAACAGACTGTGGAAAATATATGGAAATGTGTGCCGGTGCCAAGCCAGGGGAGGTAACTGTTAATAATCACTGCCTAGTGCTCCTATTTCTGCTAGGCAGCTGCAATACCAACTGGAAGACACCAAAGTAGAGGAGTCTTGCTAGTCTACCCTTCTCCAGCCATATGGCCTTATCAAAAGTTCTTTGCTACTGCAAGTTGGCCTCTTCTGAGCACAAAAGAATTACTCTTACAGTATTGGGATCCAAATTATATAGAAGACCACTGAAAGAATTTTTCAACTGTATCTGCCTGTAGACCACAGGCAAGTGCCAGTATAGTTGCTGATATTGCTTCCCTTTCTGTTAATGCTCCTCATTGATGAGAAATAACATTTATAAGCCTAGTAATGGAGGATGGGAATGGTTGCTATGAAGCTCGCTTCCCCAGATCACCTATGGAGCAGAGCTGGTGTTGCTTTCTCAGGGAGCTGCTTAGTCTGCTTGCTTGACTGGTTGCTATGGTTCAGAGGAAACAGCAGCTGCATGAGGAAAAGGAGCGGGAACATCGAACAAAAGGACATGAAAACCATTAGTCTAAAAAATTGATTAACTGTTAAGGTAGTGATATCCTGGGTGTTTTCCTCTGGCAAAGTTGAGAGAGCAAACAGAAAAGATGTGGAAAAAGAAAGGACAGGGCTGTTATTTAATTCTGCTCTCATATGAAAACTTACATTATTGGTGTTATATCTCTCTGAAGCTTACATGAACAATCAAAATGTGACAGTGGAGCAGTTTATCTTTCTATGCCCATATTGCTGATACTAAGTAAACAAAGATATTTAAGACAGAATCGCCATTTCCTATTGTAGCACTGAGAAAGGAGTGTGGTATTTTAGATGTTGCTGTGTGGTCACTGCAGGGAAATGCCATTTGTTTCAGAGGAAAATAATATCTCTTGTAAATAGATTAATTGCTTTGATATTTTCTTACTTAAAATAGTGCTTCCAAAATAAAAAATATTGAAGAATGTTGTGAAAAATCTCAGCAGAGCAAAATTTTTGTTTGCACCCCCCCCATCAACAATTTGAAATAAAAATCCATAGTGTATAATTGTAAAAAGTTCTAACGAGCCCATTCTACTCAAAAAAAAAAAAAAAAACCCATTGGGTTGGAGGAAAAAAAAAAAAGCAGAAGATTATAAGGAGGAAGAAGTATATCAATTTTCCATTTTAAAAAATTTGGAGAAAGTAGCAAAACAATGTCTGTAAATGCTTTTTCATGTAGGAAGCAGTTGATTTGACTGTAATGAGAAACTCGTCACAAAGGAAACATGGAAAAGAAAAGCTGCTGAGAGGAATAGTTCACGGTCTGACTCAGAACCTTAGAAAGAATTAATATTTTGCACTACTATTTTCACATTAAAATTGCAAAGTAAGCTTTCTAATAGTGTCTCGGGGATTTTAGAAAATTGTTTTCAAAGACAGGTAATGTGTTCCAAAATCTCTTGAAATTTTTCCTATAAAAATTACTTATTCATTTGGCCAATTAGAGGCCAGTTAGATAGCATCTGGTCTTGAATTTTGGGTGATATTGCAGATGTAATTTCCACTTTTCTTGGGAAGACATTCCAAACAACCAACCATGGAAAGCTATTTGGAGATCTGTACCATTTAAATTCAAGTAATTGAAAAATAGATGTATTCCAGGACTATCTTTGGAATAAATGCACAACATTTTTTTTGTGCTGAAAGAAATGTTAAAGACTTCAAATACTTGCTACAGTTCTTTCCACAGAACTGAAATAACAAATAGTCTAAGAGTTGTTTGTGAATCAAGGGAACAAAAGTTTAACTGAGCACTAAATATCAAGAAATATTGAGGATATATTAGTAAGCTCGTGAAGGCATAAAAGTTGACTTATAAAATGAAGCTGAAGACCACCAAAGCAAATCATGTCTGGTTTGTTTTTTTTCATTCTATCTCCTTTTAAATGCTTAAAGTTTGTATTTACTTGATAGTTCTTTAACAAATGAAGGTAGCAATAATTCTTTTCATTTAATTTGTAACGATTTTTAAAAAGCAGTTCAGTTTTTCTTTGTAACTGGTGACCACTGTTGCACCTTTCTCAGTGCAGCGGATATAAACACCTTTCCCTTACAGACATAAAAACTTGTATAATTTTAAAGAATACTAGCTTTCCATTACCACTGCTTTTGATTTTTATTGTCTACTCACCATATAAAGTTTGTGCACTCTTGGGAGGTTGGAAACTGGTTAGATATCCCAGGATGTGGACCTACCTTTTCTTCACACATTCTGGAAGCAATCAGGGACTGACTTCCAGGATCACTAAACCATGCATTGGCTTTTAAATAATAAGTAATTAGAGATACTTCCCCTACCCATCCCTCTTCTTCCCTCTCCTTCCCAAACGTGTTTCAATATTTGCAAATTTCAAATATTGAAAATATTGCAATATTCCTCAGTATATACTATTTTGCCTCTCCATTTTTCAAAATAATTCATGGTCTTTGATGCTCAGTGGAAAACATCTCCAGTCACCTTGATTTTCAAAATTTTTTGAATATTCATATCCTGCTTACCTTAAAAGTAACTTGAGTATATTGAGTCAGATGTCCAAATGTCTTCATCTTGGAAAGAAAAAACAACAAATAAAAAAATTACAGTTCTTCAAGTGTTAAGAAAAGTGGACATATTCATATTAATAATTTTTCTTGAACAACTTGACAACAATTTTAAAATACTATCTACATTTCAAAGTGAAGCCTTCATAACACTGAATACCTTACAAGTACTTTTTACAAGTAAGCCTGTAATTCTGTCATCCTATGCATCATGTAAATTCCACCAAATAACACAATGTAAGAGAAAAAAAGCATATTTGAAACAAAATTAACCAGTAGTTTAATAACAGCATTTTTTTCTGCAGAAAAGAAAACCAACATCAAAAATTAGCACCTATAGTTGTGTTTCTTCTTTTTTTTTCACCCACTCTTTGGTTTTTACAGGTTTTTTTCCTACTTTATATTCACTCATGCTGCATTATATAATTGGTGGTTGTGTATTCTTGAACACTTATATCATCTGATGGAAAAAGTCTGAGCACCTTTGACAAAGATATTTTTCCTGAAGATTCTATCAGAATGGGGGATGGCAGGTGAAGTTTGTTCCTTTCACATATAGATTGGAACAAATGAGTCCAGTTGCAGCCATAACATTTGTGAAGCATCATGAAAATTAGTAAATCTTTTGTCATTTTTACAACAACCCTCTCTGTGATGTTCTTGTTTCAGTGAAGATCAGCTTTCAATAATAATTTTTCAGCATATATCACTGTACTAATGAAAATATTTTATTTATCATGACCTCATCCATTAATGCAACACTTATGACTATTTACAAGTAAAATGTTTCTTTTTAAAGTGTTTTACTTTAGTTTCAGACCTCTATATTATGTGAAAAAGATGGGATTGACATAACTTAATAGAGCAAGAAAATCATTCACTTGTCCTTGCCCAAAAATTTCCAGTAAGCCTTAGTATTGTCTTGAAGCTTTTATTAGGTTGATCAGGTAAGTTAAAATCTCTTATTTTTTTAGTTCTCACAGGAAATCTTGTTCCACTTGGGGTTGACAACAAAAATATATTAATTTTAAAGATAATAAAATTCGTGCTTTAAAATTCTTATATCCTGGAAATGTGAACTAAGATTTTAAGGAGTCTGACCCCACTGTGATGAAATCTGAGTTTTCATTGTTAGTTCTCAGTTACTTCTTTTCATTCTTTTGAGGGTAGTTATCTGAAATACCAAGTGAATTGTGGAGGAATTTTTGGAAATGAAAATCAGTGTGCAGAAAGTGACATTGCTGAATGGAAAAAATGCATAAGAGAAACATTTGGTTTACCTTCTAAATTAAATAATTCCTCTAGAAATATTTTTCTGAGCCATGTCAAGCTTCAGGTGGTTTTGACATTAAACCAAAGCAACAACTTTGAGGAGAAAACAGAATCAAAGCAGTTCGACATACCAGAAAGATTACACAAAGATCAACATCTGGAATGTTCTTGTGTCTCTCTAACAGTGTACGGTGTTGTACTGTCACTGACACAAACAATGTCAGACCCTGGGAGGAAAACAACCCAAAGGATAAGGCTGAAACTTATGTGGTTTAGCAAAATTCACAAGTTTGGAAATACTAAAGTTACTGCCCAGCTACAACACAATGAAAGCTCATGAAGGACAACCAGTGCCGTCAGACATATTGGTAAGAGCAAGGATGACCTTCTTAGAGACATATTCAAATGACTCTCAAAAAGAGAGCTGCAAATCTAATTATGAAGAAAGAGTGTCCTATTTCTAATCAAATCTGAGTTAGTGAATACTTTATAACGGATGTTATGAAAAGTGTGATTACAGCATGACCATTCACAATTATCCCTGGTTAAGGGATGTGAATCTTCTTTTTAATGCCAGTAAAGATTGCCAAAATTACTTAGGAAATATAAAAAGGAATCAAATATTTCTTAAGTCAAGTGGATCCTCTGACTTCAGTGCACCTGTAATTAGGCCCTGGTTTTGAAGTCTGCAGAAAGTCAGTGTGTATAGAATTTCAGTGTTACAGAAAGCTCGTGTTTGTTTTGCAATTCTGCAATCTTCCACTGTGCAAGCAGTTGCTAGGAGTTTACATGGAATAAGGAAAGGACTAAAAGTTTCTGTAACTACACAATGATCCTTATATTAACAGGTAACAATAAAAAGTTACATTTTTTTTAATTTATAAAAACGTGTTTGATTCAGATAGTCACTACTGTTAGAATAGAGAAAGTGGTGGAATGAGAGCTCATAGTTGCTGATAATTTAATAGTTAAGGAAGACCACCCTGTCTTCTCTCATGCATTAGCATTAGGAATTTACCACGGTCAAAGGAAACTTTGAGAGGCAACAAAATTGGTTATTAAGTGCTCTTTTATGAAACCCTACTGTAGCCACAGAAGTTCCTTAATCTCTTTAGAGTTTCTTCTGTACTTTTTTCCACTCTTCAGAAAAACTATTCCATCAAAGAAAAAGTCATCATCATAGATAATGATTTATTTTCACACTTAAATCAAATTGAAACTGCTATCTCATATACAGTAAGAGTAGATATTTTAAACCACTATTAAATGAATACACATTTAAAAATATTTTGTACAAATGCCAAATCAGTCCTTATTCATCCTTGTATCTGCTTACCATATATAATCCTTTAGCTGCCAAGAGATGTGCCAAGAGACATATAAAGCCTTAGAGAGATTGGCATGCTTGAGAGCCACATAAATTTAAATAATCTCCTTATATCCCAAAAATAAAGTGGAAGTGGTATTCAGACCAGTAAAGTGCAACTCCGTAGTGCGAAGAAATTGGAATCAACTGTGAGGGAGTACCAGGGCAAGAGGGTTATTTTGATTAATATGGCCCAGAAAATGTTAAAATTGTACAAAGACGTTTTATTAATTACTAAAAATCTGGGAAAGGAAGAAAATTTTTTGTTTGTCCTGGTATAGGACTTCTTTCAATCTTAACATTCAACAAATTAAAATACACAAGTTTAAATCTTTTGACCTGATTCTAATCTGCATTTAATTAAAGTGGAACAAATATTTTTAAGGTATCAGAAAGCCTAAAAACTATGGGTTTAATTTTTTCTTCTGTCAGAGGAATCCAAGTAGACTTCCTATGCTACGTAAACAATCACCAGTAAGGTGTTTAAGAATGAAAAACAAAAATAGTAACAATAACAAAAAGTGTTGCCAAGCTAATTGCAAACATCTCTAGTCTAACTTGTATTTCAGCTCTTCAATAAACTTTGAAAAGTACCTAAAGAACTAACACTTTGGACCATCCATTTATTGATGAAATTTGAATTTCTGAAACAGTCAAAACAATTTCAAATAAAATTTTCACATTTCTAGCAAAGCAAAATACAGAGAAAAAATGCAGAAATGTCAAGCCTATTCTTTTCAAGATGTTAAATGAAAGTTTCCGAAGAGACAAACGCATGGGGCAATTTGCAAACAAAAAATGAAGTGGAAAAAAAAGTAAAGGGCCACAAATGGAACATAGTGAAACAGCCTGGAATCCAGCTGTGTTTTCATCCAGTTGAGTACTCTAATGATTACATTATGCAATTTCATTCATATTCTCTTCCTGAATTAATATTTAGTTACATGAAGTAGAGCCTCTTCAAAAGGAGATTGATATTTACTCATTCCAGAGTATCCTACAAGCCAAGAGTTATCATACTCACTTGAGACAGGGAAAAGCCAAATTCAAGCCTGCTCTAAAACAAATGGAAAGAGTGTTTTGGTCCCAGCTCTTCAGCAAAGCAGATAAGTGTTGTAGCAACTTTACAGGCTGTGTGTGGAAGTAGCCAGTGCCTCCTCCACATATTTTGTGAATGATGTTGAAACCTGCTGGTGAATCCAGCTGCCTCTTTCCATATTTCTTGATATGATATTGCTTATGATGACCTGTACTTCACTTCTTTCTGCTAAGGTCCTTATTCACTAGAAAAAATTAGAGATCATCATAAAAAAGTTAAAAGATATCGCTTCTGCTTATTGTAGAATAAAATAATTACACACAACCATGAACAAGTACCAACACTGCTAAGTATTGAAAGTGACAGGTGTAAAGGGAATCTTTTTCCATTAATTAAGTTCTTTCTCTTGCATTTGTTTAGGTGCAGAACCATCCATGCCAGACATCTATCTAAATTTGCTTATAAACACAGTAAACATTTTACAAACTAGTTTCTCCTATAATTCTCTTTATTAACAAGCCATCCTAGCAGAGACATGCTCTTTTTCTCATTCTGCTGTTCAGAATAGTTTGAAAGCATGAAAACAGTTCAGTCTTTCACTTTGCAAACTTGTTTTTTTTACTGCTAAGAGATCACAAATTACTACATGGAAAAAAAACAACTTCCCACTGTAGAAGGAAGGTTAGGTGAGGCTTTAAAATAAAATAAATAAAGCATTTAACAATGCTAATGTGGATTATACAGTTTGAGATGTTGGCTTTCTTGGTAACGGTTGCTATGTAAGGTAATCTGATTTGATGCCATCAACTATAATGAGGGAATATTTCAGGATTATTGCACTTCATTAACAAAGGAATAATGCAAGGACTCTAAACAAATAAGTACTATGAACTTCAGCAGTCAAATCAGAAGAAATACAATGGTGGCCTTAAAATTACAAAAGGAGAAGAAAAAGAAAAGAAAGGCAGGTGAAAATGTAAAGATATCAGACACAGATTGTATTTGGGAATCTATTTCAGTAAATTGTACATTGAAACCATTATCAAATGATAGATATCAAACATAAGAAACAATCATGCTATCTTCAAGCATTATTCCATTAACAAGAAAAATTATTTGGTGGAAATTCACTTATCCTTTATTCACAGTTTTCTTCAACATTTTATTGCTCATTAGCCTGTGAACATTAGACTAACATTCTCTGTATTTAGATTCATTAATAGTCTTTCAGTTCTCCAGCAGCTCTTTATGAATGTTCAGCAGATATTGCCTTGCTTTTTACAGCATACATTCACCCACATATACTGCTCCATTGTTTGTATACAGAAAGGAGATTTAGCTATATTTCATAAGCAAGCCATGATTCAAATGTGATTTTTGTAAACCTCTTTCATTAAAGTAAGTCTTTAAAAATATGAATACCTAATCTGCACATGACCTTTAAGATTTTCAGAATTGGTTTTGAACCTTGTTCAAACCCAGTATTACAAAATTATAGATGAAAAATCTCTCAGCACTAAGCTTTCTTGCAAGATGTGTATGTCCTTGCTTTGGCTGTAATATAAAAATGATACTCCTTAAGACTCTAATTTGATTCTACAGCTGATGATCTGGTATTCTGGCCATAGAAAGATGTGAAACTAAAATATTTACTAAAAGGGAAAAAAAAGAAAAACAATAGCTTACAAATATTTTTTAAACTTGGCTTAAAGTGTTGTTGATGCTTTTTGTCAGCATTCTTTTTTAACCATGTCATTCACCTGTACATTTTCAAATTATAATCTTTGAAGCATTTTACAAATTCTTATTGCTTCAAATGTTTCGTTTTCTGTGGTAACTTTTTAGGGTATCTTAAGTCTACTTTTTCAGTTACCATTGACCATTTACATACCAATAACTTATCTCCATGTCTCCTTCCTTTGAAGTAAACAAATCTCTGTGGTCTCTCTGGCTGTTCAAGAAGTACATATTACAGTGACTCTCAAATTAGCCCCTTTCTTGAACACTTCATGGGTTTCATATTTTGAAATGTCAGAGTAATGGAGATCCTTTATTGACATTGTAGTGCTTATACTTCCTGGTTTAGATTGTCATTCAGATCTACAAACTCTTCAAAAGTTTCCTGCTATTATTTTCTTGGCATTTCTGTCTTCCATTTCAGTGCAAATAGTTTATGTTAACAGAAAATTTGCAAATAACATTCCTTTCTTCTGATATTCTGCTTTTATATAAATACATAATACCACACGTACCAGTCCTCCTGAATCACCCTTTTTCATAGGTTTTATATTCTTGTATTTTGGGACTCTTTTCAGACTAAACCAGAAGTTATGTCTATGTAATTCATTATGCTCTGTTCAAAAAAAAATTCACAAAAATAACGAGAAAAAGTTTAGAAAAAGTGATCATTTTTCATACAGTTCAGTTACTATGTTCTCAATACCCCCTATCTGAAAAGAATATTTAAAAATGCTTTGCTTCCTTTTCTTTAGGAAACTACCGTGTTTTTCTTTCTACCTGTTACTTTTTATTCTCTCACTATGCAGTTCTGCTTTAGCGATACTTACCTGCCATCAATTTCCAGCTGTCTCTTACTTTCTCATTCAGATGCAGTTCCTGTAGAATAACTCTCAGCTTCTACCTATGAATGGCAGGAAAGCTTAAAGTACAGCTCTGCACTTTCTTCCCCACAGTCTCAAGAGGAGATGTCTGAACCACGTTTTCAAAAGCTCAAATCTCTACTCTTTGTCATTTATACCCACATATACATTAGCTGCTTTCCCTTGCCATCTAAATTATCTTATCACTGAGCTGTCTACGACTCTCTTTAGTGTAACAATTTCATTTCACAGCAAGTACTGCACTTTCCCTGTCAGCTCTTTAATTACGACGTCAGGAAAATTGCTGGAGGTTGAGGAGGAAACGACTATTTCTCTTCTGCTTTGGGTGTGGAACTTATGTGTGTTGGGAGGGGGAGAGACAGATAAAGGCAGGGGCGGAGGGGGGTGGGCACATTAAAGAACCTGCTTAAAAAAAGAGAAAACATTGCTTTCCTTAACAGGACAATCTCAAAAGAAATTTTTATGCTCTTTCCTGGACTTCAAGACTTTAGACCCAGAAAAATGCCTACAAGGCTCTAGAACCATTTTTACTGTCATTTATTATACAGGTACTGCCTATAATTTTGTTGGCACTCTTTTAGACTTGTCCTTGGAAATAGGTTATATAAACTTTTCTATGAATACTTCCATCCAAATAAAAATCTCATTATTCTTCTAAGTAAACACTTTACAGATTCCATATTTCACTTTTATGAAGGACTTTACCATTCTGTTTCCAACTCTACAGGCTCTGCTCATTCACGTGATTCTAAAATTGGTTAATTGCATGAGCAGACCCTGCTGTTGTCCAGATCCACGATGAGTTTTAAGTATTGTAGCTTCCATCTTCAGTGTAACTGATGAAGGGACGCCACTTTGCATTGTTGAGCATTCAAGCAGTAAAGCTAAAAACCCGGAAATATCTGATGGCTTCATTTTCTGTGTCACTAAGCACTGAATAAGATAATTTGAGAGTCAGATCTTTTGACCTTCCCTGCTACTTTTCTAATAATCATTCACAGAACATGATGCTGTGCAAGACCCTAATTGCAGGTAAGAGATCTTGTCATTCCCATTTGAAAGGGGGATTTGCAAGTATCAGACCTGCAGAAGTTACTGGAAAAGCGATAACGGAAGGATAGATCTGTGATTAAAAGATTCAGGATTAAAGGCTCAGGAGCCTTTTGCTATTATTCTTCCCTTTATAGATAAGCAAAGAAACAAACAAGCAAATGCATGCTGTATAACATTGCTTCTAATTTTTCCCTTATGAACATCATAACTTCTTTTTATTTCCTGCCTGTTGATGGTGTTCATCTCTCTTCTCCTTTTCGTGATGATAGAGTAAATCATACATATTTTGAAGCAGAACAATATTCTAGCAATGTGGTTCAGGAATTAAAAGTTTATGTGAGTGGTCTGTATGTAAGCATGCAGATTTCAAGCTATTAATTGTTTACTTACCTTCAGAACAGCAACAGTCCCCTGCACACTGCAGTTGGTTGACCTTGGCTGGATGCCAGATGCTACCAAGCCACTCTCACCTTTTTTGCTTAACTGATAAGAAGCAGAAAAATATGACAAAAGACCCACAGATTGAGATCAGGGTAGAGAGATTGCTCAACAATTACCATTCTGGGCAAAACAGACTCCATTTTTGGAAATTATTTTAACTTATTAGCCATCAAATCAGAGTAGGATAAGGAGAAGCAAAACTAAATCTTAAAACACCTCCTCTCACGTCCCTTCTTCCCACTCTCAATTTCACTCTGGAGTTTGCATCCTTCTCCTTCAAACACCACAGGGGATGGAGAGCATGATTTGAAGTTCATCACAATCTGTCTTTGCTAGTCCTTGCTACTCATACACTTCACCTGCTCCAGAGCATAGGATACAGTCCTCCACGAACTTTTTCAACTTGGAATCTTGCCAGAGGCTGCAGTTCTTCACAGACTGCTCCAGCATTGGTCCCTCAAGGCTCTACATATCATGCAATAGAGCCTGCTCCAGTACGGACTTCCCACGGGATCACAGTCTCCTTCGAGCACTCATCTGCTCCAGTGTGGGGTCCTCCATGGGCTGCAGGTGGATATCTGCTCCCCCACGGACTGCTGTAGGGGGACAGCCTGCTTCAACATGGTCTTCACCACAGGCCGCAGGGGAATCTATGCTCCAGTGCCCAGAGCACCTCCTTCTTTGCTGGCCTTGGTGTCTGCAGAGTTGTTTCTCTCATATTTTCTCTCTTCCAGGTTCTGTTGCACAGCAGCTTTTCCCCTGCTTAAATATGTTATCCCACAGGTGCTACCACCTATGCTAATGGGTTTGGGCTTGGTCAGGGACAGGTTCATCTTAGAGCTCATTGGCACTGGCTGTACCGGTAATGAGGGTTGCATTTCTATGCTGGCTTTTACTGCATTGTGGCCAATGAAATCTTCAAATATTCTGGTGGATCTGAGGGGGAAAAAAGACAAAAAGAGAAACAAAAAACCCAAACAAACAAACAAACAAAAACACAAAACAACAAACACTAGACAACAAAAATTACTACAAAAACAAAAACAACAAGACAAAACAAAACAAACCCCAAGCTTTTGGCCAATGTTAATAGCTTCTAAAAATCGATGGTTTTCTTTCTATCATACCTTTGGTAAAATATTTCTAGATATCAGTACTTAATGCTTATGCCTAGAGATATTTTGAATCTTTTCTCTGTTTTACTTTCTTTGGACTACAGAAGGGACATAATATAGACTATTTTGAAAGCCTGAGGCAAGTAGCAAAGTAGTGCAAACCTTCTTTGTTTTTTTGAGAAAATTAGGCATACATTTTTTTCATCTGAGTTTCTTTCAAAGTTTTGCATAAACAAAGAACAACAGTTTGATTTAGTAACAGCCTGATATCAGATTATGCCTGGGGATCTGCCGTAAATGCCTATTAAATCTACAGATCTTGATCCCAATCCAATGGAAAGACTCCTGCAGACATGAAAGCAATTAAGACTGGTTCTGTTTTCCTTAAAATTAGGAACCAGAGAACTTTTTCTTCAGGGTGTCCTTAAATCCACATCCTACTCTAAGGCACCAAGTAGGGAAACAGCACAAGCCCAAACAGCAGCTTTGTGCATCAATATGGGAAATAAACTAGGCCAAACAGATCCTGTGCACTCTTACAGAGCAAAAGCATTGTGCTACATCACTTAGTTATTGACAAACTGATTTTTTCTACACCTCATCATACATCAAACTAAGGTTTAAGCAGTTGAAAGTCAGTATTTTACCTTTGCAGTGAAGGTAGCCAGCAGCACGCTGGCAAGAATGCAGCCAACACACAGAGAGGAATGATCCTTCCCTTCCTTCTGAGGGAGAACCTGGAGTCCTGTGTCCAGGTCTGGGCTCCCCAGTACCAGCTGGACCATGCCATGCTGCAGTCAGTGCAGTCAAGGGCCCCCAAGAGGGTGATGACAGTGGCACACTACGTACAAAGAGATTCTGAGAGAACTTCAACCTGCTAATGGCAGGTGTAGGGCAGGCAGAGTCAGCATCTCCTCAAACAGGCAGTGATGGACAGGTGGCAGCAGTCACAGGGTGCAAGATGGGAATTCTGATTAAAGTCAGAATTCTGATTAAAGTCAGAATTATTTTTTCTCTCTGAGGGTATTTAAACTTTGGGAAATGTTGTCCATGGAGGTTGTGGAAACTCCAAAAATATTCAAACCTTGACTGGACTCGGCCTTGTTCAGGCCTTAAGCAGCCTGATGGATGCAGGTCCTGCTCCAGGTAGAAGGTTGGACTACATGCCCTTTAGAGGAAGCTTTTACTTATTCTGTGGCTATGATGACATCAATAGAGTAAAGGCTGGGTCTGAGTAAAGGAAGAGGTATTTCCTGATATACCTGAGCCCTTTGCTTCAGAAAGGGGAAAATGAAATATTAATCCTGTTTAAACATTCATCAATTGCCTCAGTAGCGTGCCAGGAAGTGAGTCCATCAGCTGTGTTGCTTTGTCCATAAAAGATCTAGTAATTCCTTATTTTAAAGACTGGTGTCCCATTCTACTGGGGATAGATTCTCTAGATATACCAGCCACATACCGACTCTAGTAAGTACATAAGGAAAACATATTCTTGACAGTCTGAGGACAAATTTTTGATCACTACACCTAGACAAATTTGTATAAGAATTATCTTAAATATTCCTTAGAGTTCCTTATCTTAAATGTTCCTTAGAGTTCTGGTTTAGAGTGTTTCCAATCTGTGGAACAACAGCAAATGTCAATAAATTGTGAACTTTTTTCAGTAGGACAATTTAACTGTATGTTCCTTGGAACTTGCTGAAATATTGTGTCTAAACCACAAAAGTGAGTAAGTAGCTGCTTGGTGCTTCGTTGCTGGTTGGGGTTAAACCATATCAAGGGAGTTGCAGTATTTTAACTCTCTTCCTCCCCTGCAGTCTTTTATCATTTTTCTAGAAAATAAAACATTGTGGCACCTCTGGTCTAACATCTCAAAACTTTTCTGTTAAAGAAGTAGGGAGTCTCTGTATTTCTAGTTGAAGGAAGTTCCTGCTTTTATCTATGTGTGATTTTAAATTCCATATGGTATTATGCCTTTCATACTGTTTTCTCTGTCATAGCATAGGTAAGGGAATATTGGCAGTGAGTTTCATTTTATAAAGAAATTCTCTGAAAAAAAGCATGTTATTTAAAATCCTGAAAACCATCCATGCTGGTGGAGTCCAAGACTGAATTGCATAGAAAGATTTCTCTGGTCAACCTCAGTGCAATGCTTGGGGAAGAGGGAAAGAAATATTATTAGTTACCATTTTCATTACAACTCATTTTATTGAATTCAGTAGTTTGGTGTGTTTTTTTTAGCATAATAACAAGGAATACAATCTAAATGAAGAAAAGCTAATGCATATATAGGTAAACATCTACCACAGGATTTTCCTGTGGTAAGAAAGAGAGAGAGAAAGAGAGAAAGAGAGAGAGAAAGAGAGAGAGAGAGAGAGAGAGAGAGAGAGAGAGAGAGAGAGAGAAAGAAAGAAAGAAAGAAAGAAAGAAAGAAAGAAAGAAAGAAAGAAAGAAAGAAAGAAAGAAAGAAGAAAGAAAGAAAGGAAGGAAGGAAGGAAGGAAGGAAGGAAGGAAGGAAGGAAGGAAGGAAGGAAGAAAGAAAGAAAAAGAAAGAAAGAAAGAAAAGAAAGAAAGAAAGAAAGGAGTCTAATGAACTAGTCACAGTTTAATTTCTGTTGCTAGTTGGAAATTTTCCAGTGAAATTTTTTTTATTATTATTTCTAATTGGAAATGGCAGTTTGTCAAACTCAGAACATTTATTAGAGGCCTACTGTTCCTCTAAGGAAGGATTTTCAGATGCAGAATGGTGAGACATTATAATAATCAGAACCCTGATGATTCAGAAATTTGTACTGAGTGATAGGGACACCAGCTTAAGCTCTTCATGATTTGCAATAGGAATATAAACAATATGCCACATTTGACACAGATGCATGAGGCATACTGTCATGTATTCATACCTTTTCCTGAATTTCATGAGAACCTTTTTTAATCCAAATACAAATTAAAGGAAAATATAAAAAAATGAAGTTTACTAAAATTATCATTACACTACTTCTGACCATTGCTTTTGTACATACTTTCTCATCAAAATTTGCCATCAAATCTTTGCTCCATAAAGGATCTTTGAAAAAACACTCTTTGAATGGGAAGTTGTAAAATGAATGCCAAGCAATTCTTATGTTATTGTGTGTATATTCAGTCCCAGCTTAACTGAGGATGAAGTAAACCGTAGTTTAGAGTCAACTTTCTTTCCACCATAATTCAGTCTGCCCCAACCACTGAAATTCATGCACCAAGAGAATGTAAGATATTCAGGGGGAGGCTGTGACAGGGGCAGAAAATAGAAGCTGTGATTGCCTTAAGGCTCTGCTTGTCCTATCCCACAAAGTGAGTGACTGGGTTTTAGACGGCTCTGCTAACAAATAGCCAACTTCTGCTTGCAATAGTTATTCCATATCACCCTGAAGAATGCACAGCATTACTTAGTGTGGTACCTGTGAGTAAATTTTCTGTGGGAACTACTGCTACCTGTGAGATAACTGAGCTATGAGCTGCAGGGAGACCCACTGTACTCTGTGGTGTCACCTAAATAAAAAACCCATTCTCTGAATACATCATTTTCTTCACTTAGTGCTGAGTTGGTTTTGTCTCTTGTGGACTGAAATGAGAAGATGGCACGACATGCTTCTCTGACATATGTATGCACCACTAACTTTCTGAAATAACAAGTACACTGCATGTCTGCACAGGGGCAATGAATGGTTCTTAAAATGCACATACATATTTTACAGCCTCATTAAAGCAGACTGGCTTTATATTTCTCTTTTAAAGTACTGTATTTTTAGCAAGGTATTTTCCCATTGTGACAGTCAATCTAACAAAATTACAATAATTGGATTTATCAACATATCATTTGTTGCCCTCTGGGTGAAATTCACATGCTCTCTAATGAACTGATGAGATTTGAATGAATCACATATTTCTTACATGTAAGAGAATCAGATATTTTCCCACAGCGTAACTATATAGAGTTATAATTATTATCCTTAATTTTATCTGAAATGTGGGAAGAATTTAGGTAGAGAAAGAAAATAACTTCACTTACCATTGCATTTTAAAACATGTAACTGGAGGCATAAGAAAATCAAATATATTAAGTTCTAGTAACCTGAAGAGTGGGGTTTATGCATCCAAGCATAGGGTCAAAAAGGTTATCCTAGAAAATTTGTATCTGAATATGCTGTCATAAGATTGGCAGCACCTTGTATGCTTTAAATCATGTGTTAAAGGTAGAGCTCAGAAGAATTAGTTTGCTATTGGGAAATTTACCGTCTAAATCACATTTTCCCAAATGCAGTACAGCAGCAATGCTTTTCCTTGGAAAAAGGAAATTCATCAGCTACAGAGTCACTATACTTTCATTCTTGCTGTCAGTTTTATTTCAAAGGTGACATTCTATAACAAGGAACAACTAGTAGTTCTGCACTGCACCTGCCTGTGATGGGATCAAATTATCAAGTGAGCCAAAGCAGAGAATTTCATCCACGATTTGAGAGCTAGCAGTTTTGCTAAACAAAGTGAAAAGTGAAGGAAAACAAGCCTGGTGTGATGGAAGCCTATCACAATATTAGCTCACTAACCAATGTAGTAAATATTTGTGTATTGGCAAGCACAAAACTGAAGCCCGTGAGTCAGGCTTCAAAATTCATTGCACCCATAGATCACAAATTTTAATAATCAAGATTATAATGAATTGGTCTGTTTTCTAATTTCTCAGGGGACATCTTCTTCATATTTTCTATTACAATATACATATGTGAAACATGCCAATTCTTCCTTATAAATATCTTGTACAACATATAGAGTCCGTTTTGTCTCTGCTTCAGGGTTTCTTTTTTCATGATCAAACTAAAACAGCTGACTTGCTATTTTTTTTTTTCTGGTAATAAATTTACACAGGCACATTGCATCAATGCTCTTTAAAGCAATGAGAAATTATAGAGCACTAGTGTTCCAGTTTGAGTTTGTTGACCTAGTTCCAACAAAAAATAAATATTGTTATATGTATATATATTTTACCCTTAATAGTAGGGCTAGGGAAGCCTGATTTTCAATATATCTCTGTCTTTTCTCCCCTAAAACACATCTCTTTGTCTATTACAATAAGTACATCCTGTCACCCTATCAATCACCTATGAAACCTTCACAGAGAGAGGACAAGCAGCATTGGTCAGAAATAATGTGCACTTTAACTGGCTGGTCACTTTAAAGACTAGACTATTTGGACATGTTTCTTTTACACAGCTGAGGATAAAGATCCCATAGAATGACTGAGTAATCATATTCTCTGGTATGCTTCCTAAATAAAACACTTTGCAAGTGACAAAGTGACCGTAATATTGGTCTGCTATATTAGTGGAAGGATTTCTCTGTTTTAACTCAGATAGCTTCATCTAAGCTGAGGAATGGTGAGACAAGAGGGTTAAAAACTGGTGTCTAGGTTGGTGATGTACAGCACCTTTCTAATTCATAAGGCAGTGAAACTCATGTAAACCTCTAATAGGTTTCTAAGAATAGATTTTCCAAGTATAACTTCAGGCTTCTATCACGAGGCAAGACAGATATGAGGGAAACAGAAGCAAGAAAAGTGATAAATCCTTGGTCCATGTTAGGTCTCCTTTAATCATAAGACTAAGACTAACTACATCCAGTTTTAAACATGAAATAACTTATGAAACTGTCAAAACTATACAATATATTTGCATTTTAATCACAAAAAGACAAAACAATGTACCTGTTGTGAAACTGTGTTTCTCTGGCACTGATAAGCTTTGCTTGCAGATGTCCCATCTGCAGGTATCATAAAATGATTCATTTGTTAGGACTCTAAAAAAGCTTCTCTTTTCTTAGCTGGCTGACCAGCTGAATTTTATGGGATATTAGGGCTTAGATATTTAGGATTTTAAGGTTTATTTCTTCATGTCAAGTTCATGTTTATTGTACTGCATGTATCCCTGAAACATGTTGTTTTTATTGATCCTTGTTCAAGATTTTAGCAAATCTCTTTTAAACAAACTAATTTTGAATAGGTTGTTTTCTTTGGGCAGGTTCTTTAAACTTCTTTTATGCACACTAGGGTCATCAGAATTAGATTTCTTTCTCACAATTCTCAAAAACTCTATCAGGACTTCATTTCTGTACTTCAGGCATATGACCCTAACGATGAAAAGGGCTCTTCAAGAAAAAGTTGATAGCAGGGCTGATTACTAAAGGCAAGATAGCTGTGTATCTGAAAGAAGCCACATAGGGATGTAGGACATCTGGAAAGATAAATCACAGCTATTGCTCCAAAGTTGTCATTTTAACTGCATTGGAGGAGCAAACTGCCTGTGAGAGCTGAGCAGACATAAGGCAGGGCTTATAACATGCCCCCTGTAAATGACTGTGGTACCTGACAACCTCTCACACTTGCTTTTAAAAAGAATGGCACAGAGCCCTTCTTGAGAAACTACTTCCCTTTGCTATTCTAGCATTCCAAAGCTGAAGAAGAGGCCTCCAATATAGCTGGCTGGGAAAAACTCTGCTGCTGGATATGTGTGCCTGATTCAGACCAAGGTCAGCATTTTTTGAGTCTTAAAAGCAGATAGTGAAGGAACGTCTTATGTACTTTGAATTGAATTATCTCATAAAAAATAAATAGACAAAATCATCATTCGGGAACACTAAAATCTGTTATTGAGGAGTTCTGGGACAAACAGTATTCTAGCTTGCCAACAAGAAACTGATCGCAAAAGTTTTATTGTAGGTTTCTTTTTTTTACTTATTTCTTTTCTTTTTTTGTTATCAGCATACAACAATCAGGTCAAAATTTTCCAAATGTAAGTGCCAATTCATGGTGCAAAAAATATTGGATAAAGACATTATTTTTATTTTAATAAACATATAAAAACACACAATGCAGTGTTACTCACTCTTAAATACTCCAAGCATTAAAAATTACTTTAAAATTTGAAATACTTATTCACATCTCGGGGGGAAAAAATAATAATAATTAAAAAAATGTCCTGTTCCTGTAAAAACTTCTTAGGAAGAGTAATTTTTTTTTTCCTAGTGAATTCATACAGGGCAGACAGAGATTGGGCTTTGAAGACATATATATGGTAAAAGAAACCATTTCCTTAAAAGCAAATAGGCAATAGAAGTCATTATGCATTTTTCTTACGTATAAGTCTTACACACAGGTAAAGCTGTCTCTGCACAGATTAATAAATTCTAACCTTTTGAACTTTTAACTTAGTTCTCTGTGTAAGCAAAGGGGAGGAGGGGATTCTTATTTCACTAGTTCTTCATATATTGCAGGTTGTTTCCCATATAGCTAAATGAAAGGTTTTTATTAAATGGTTTCTTATATATATATATATGAATGTAGCAACTGTTTTCATATCTAGGTGATTTTATTTGTTTAAATAGCTCCCATATACAGATGAATGGCTTGAAAGGAAATAGGAATGCTTGCATGATGGGATATGGTTGCTGAGTGATGTCTGCGGGGACTGCTTAGTGTTGATAAATAACTAAGGAATTTGTCTATCAACATTTTGCATAAATGTCAGTCATAGAACTTGTGGTTGGCTTGAGGCAGCCCTGAATAACAATGTATTTCTCATTTATATACAAGCTTTAAAGGGGAAGAATAGGGAAACAGAGAACTTATCTCAGAGCAGCATACATTTTTTGAGTGTGGGTGTTCTCCAGCAGTTTTCTGCAGTTGCTTCCTGTGAGATTTTGCAGAATCCAAACAAAACCCAGATGAACTCATGCCTTTGTCAGGTTAGCAAAGTAATATGAATGTGTTCCATGCATAAAATATTTCATTTCAAAGAGTCCTTTAAGTTAAGTCCTGTATCAGATTTGTCAAGTCTATAGGCTCTTAAAAACAAAACTGTCATTTCAGGTGTGATGTGAGAGAAAGCTAGACAGAAAATGCACTAATAGCCTTTTTTTAAGTTTTACACTTATGCAGACAATTAACAAATTATACGTAAGAATCTGGAATTCCCAGATACCTTCACAGAGCTGGAAGAATAACAGGAAAGAAATACTATAGGGATGGAACAGATATTTTGACAACCCATATTTCTCCTTTTATTTATATAAAAACAGACTTCTTCATGTTAGAGGAGTCTGAATCAGCTCACCCAAAAAGCACATAGAGTAGCACTGTTTTCTTACCAGTACACAGAGCTCACTCTGGCTTAGCTCTGCCTCCAAAGCAGATAGAAGCATGCATATAATCTTCAAAAACAGGCCCCAGTGAGTTGATAAAGGCCAGCCTGATATTATTTCAGATTAGAAGGGTCCAGAGCACTTCTTTTGTATTCAACTTTTCTCTAATTAGTCAACTTAAAATAGACTGAGATTGGTATGCATAATAGCTATCACAACATCTTCATAGCACCAAACAATCTCTTTGCTTTTAAGATCCTTGGTAAATGATATGTACAGGCTTATCTCTTCTCTCTTTGAAATTGCTGTAAAGCAGGGATAACTTCAGATCGCTCTTGCTTTACACAAATAGCAATGAGAACAGAATCAGGACCAAAGGTCCTACAAGTATTGTCTACCAGACTGCAAAGCTATAAAATGCTACATTACAGAAACTGTCCACTGCTGGGCCTGAGAAGTTTCAGAAAGCTGAGTTAGAATTCCTCCTTTCAAAATCCCCCATTATGAAAAGGTTTTTAAGCTCTAAATGCATCAAGGCTCATCTTTTCTAGGTGAGCCTCAGAAAATCCACAGAAAATCAGCTGTGACACTTTTGCATCTAATGCTCTTGCTACTATACACAACTGCACAAACTGCAAAAAGAGGATGATAACTTTTGTTAGCCCATTCATATATCCTAAAATCCTAAGAGAAGTATCCTATCTTGTGTGTTAAACAGGGATGAAGGATTTTAATGGAGAAGATGACTACAGGAAGACTAATGGTAGTGATATTCTATCACAAGGCATCTTCCCTGTTAAGACAGTCACTACCTGGTGCCCTGCTCAATGTGGAGTAGCATGAGAATTATTTTATTGACTTCAGCAGAACTCCAGAGGATTTGGACACTGAAAAAGTTAGAATATCTATGGGGAACAATTCCCGAAAAAGAATCCTAATTTAAGAATTTCACACAATAATTTATTGCTAGCATGTTAAAAAATACTCTTTTTAATGAAAAACTTCAAACTGGAATGAAGCCCTCAGAACCATATTTTTAATTAAATGTAGAGCTACAGTGGGATTGATGGAGACAACAGCACTCATAGTGTATACTGAGGTTCACTAAGTCAATAAAAAGAAAAAAATTATTTTGGTTGCTTTACCCTGAGCATCTATGAGTGTTTTATTTTTGTTTTATATTGCAACTTCAGTAATTCCCAGAATTTCAAAACAACTTTTTTTTTTTTTGAGTGGAACTATTGAATTTATTAGAATGATGATATCTACCAAAAGCTTTTACTTTCATATGCATTAACTGAAAAAAGACCTTAGATAAGATAAATAGTGTTCATTATTAGAAATTACTTCTTGTTCTGTCATCAATTCTTACCCTAAAGTCAAACACCTAAAAAAGTTCAAATGTGCACAAATATGTACACTTCAGTTTGGTGTGCCCTTTTTAGTCTAGGGAAATAATTTACAGACTAAACTGAAGCTTTAATAAACAATTAAAAACCACAGAATTATTCCATTACAATGACAAGGGAGAATAGTTCTTTAGGGTCTAATGCAGGGGAGTGAAAAAGTTTTCATCTGGCTTGAATATCATGGAAAATAAGACGATAGCTTTTGGAGGTGTGCACAAGCCCAAGCATTTACTGAGACTGAACAATCTACTAATGTACCTTTTAGGAATAAGTCCCAATGTTCTTCTTACTTTACATTTGTATATCTCGAGTAGTTTTGTTTATTTCAGATAAGCCCTGAGATTGAAAATACTGAAAACACTTCAGTTATTCTGTTCTCTACTTAACACTGTTAACATACTCAGTACTTTTCTATATTCCAGTCTCTCCTGAAACTCAAACAAACATCAAAGATGAAACAGGAAACCTATGGAAGAGACTTACACCTCTTTTTAATGAAGCTGATTTTCAGGTTTGTTACTTCTTTAAATCCTGGGTCATACAGTCGCTGACTGAAAAAAAAACTCCTGAGGAAATGAGAAATCACATCTCTATGGAATATAATTTCAGATATTACAATAGCTCACCTTAAAAGCAACTCCTTGATATCTGTTGCAGGCTAATTATATATATATATATAATTTTATGTAATATCACTTTTTTCCTTTTTTTTATGTATATATTACTACATGATTGATTCTAGATGCATTCTCTGCTCTTATGTGATTAAAAATTCATGTCATCTCTGTGGTAAATTGGTGAGGGAAAGAATTTTCATTTTCTTAAAACATTCCACCAGTGATTAAACATGTCAGCTAAGATTACTTAATTATAAGTAGGCTACTATTTCAATTTTATTTGCTTGTCTTTAGTTATTTTAAAAAGAAAGAGTTGGGTTTGTTTAGGTTTTCTTTTTAACATTCCTCCCTAGATATTGTGCATCGTACAAAATTGTACTACCTCTGGTTTGCATCCATTTTAGTTGTTTGGACAAAAGACATTCTAAACCAAGAAAAAAAAAAAAGATGTTCTGTTCTGAAACTACAAAATGTTACTGTCCCGGGTGACATATTCAATATCAAGAATCAAAAAGCCAATGGTATGTAATCAGTAACAGCTAGTTAACACATAACTCTACTAAATTATTGCATTTAGAGACCTCTCATTTTATTACCTAACCTTGCAGTGAAGTAGAAAATTAATGTGGTCATTCTAAACTGGCTAAACTGGAATAAATGTTTTATACAGATGTGTCTAATGTAGTTTTCTGACAGATGAACTGGGTTAAGATCTTAACAATTATGTAAACGCAGTGTTACCTTTAAATATATTCTTTCTTTATTTTGTTTTTTGTTTGTTTGTTTGTTTGTTTGTTTATTTTTAGGTTATACTTATCATCCTTCATTCATAATTTTAAAACCTTTTATTTCTCTCTTTTTTTTTTTTTCTCTCTAAACTGTTGTCTCATTGTAGTAGTAAAAAGAAAAGGACTTTATTCAGTGAGATTTTTTTTTTAAATCTTCTCTGTACTGATTTATTCAGAACTGCCCCTCCCCACTTAAGAGTGAGTGGATGAGTGGGTGAGTCAGTGAGTGAGTGAGAGGCAGGGTGGGAATCTGGCTGTTTGGCAAGGCTAACTCACCACACAATCCATAATTTAAATTAATTATCCAGACTATTTGGGACCCTGGAATTGTGGCAATCCACATTTGTGGGTTGTTGGGGTTTGGAGTCTTTTTTTGATTTAATTGTTTGTTTGTTTCCATTTCTTTTTTGATTAGACTTTAGATGGCTGTCTGAGAAGGATCCTAATAATACTAGAAAATGAGGCTTGACAACCTTCATTCAACTCAGACCCAGGATGTCTATGAGGGCAATGCTGGAGATTGCAGGTGAGCTAGGAGTTTGCCCAAGATTCACAGTGCCTTGGTGTATTCTGTAAGCACCAACAGATTGCCAGAGCTGGCCTTGGAGATGAATTAAAGCGGGCATGGAGAGATACTAACTTTGAGGAAAGAGTCTAGGGATTGTAGATCCAAAACCACAGTATCTCCCAAGATATTTTCTGAAGTTTTCTGAAAGCTGGCTGAAGCAGTTTTTTCTTTATTTCATTTTATGTGCCAAGAACAAGCTCATGACTTTTTGGCTCTCCTATATTAAGGACTATTTGGCCATGATGACTCAACAAATGTGGTAAGGTAAAGGACTTTCAGGAGAGATCACTGCTGACTTGTAGTCAGCAATATTCAATACGCATTTTTGCCAATAGCTGAAATTGTTCAGGGCAAGAGAATGGGAGAAAGAAACAAAAGTAAGAAGAGCTCAGTTGTGGACAAATTAAATTGAAATTAGCCTCAGCAAGCTCCTAAGGAATATTCCTTAAAATCAGTACTTTATATAATGCTATTTATGAAGGATTTTTTTACTTTTGGCTTGTGACAATGCAAATTTGAAAGCTAAGCTGTAACATGTCCCAGCTTACCATAAGTGTGACACAGTGTGAGCAATATGTTTTGTGACTATGAGTAGAAAGAGATATTTTAAATGTAAATACAGCAGCAAGCTTATCAAACTGCATCTTGGCCAGCTTCCTAGATGATTTCCAACAGCTCAGACTGAGTCCCTGAGAAGTCCACTTTCTTAGGATTAGGAAGAGAATATGGGTGAACTGACAAAAATGGCTGAAATAAGGCTGGACCTGCAGAGAAACCAGAATTTAGATAGAGATGTGACTCAGAAGATTCCTGAGCCAGAAAGATATTAAGATCCTGGGCAATCTGCTCTATGTGACTTTGCTTGAGCAAAGGGTTGAACAAGATGACCTCCAAAGGAACTTCAGTCAATCTACGATTTAGTGATTCTGTGAGATAACATTTTCTTAAGTGGAAGAATTACCTTACCAAGTTAGTACAACTGATGTTGCTTTAAACTGTGTTTCTAATCCAAGTCATGGATCAGACCAGTTGGTAAATGGGAACTTCTGTTTCAAACTGGATGACAGCATGATAAAGCCTGGTAGGACAGACTGAAATGATGCCATCCTTGGTCTCAGAGTATGGACTTGCAGGTTATGCTAGGAGGCTCTGAGATAAGTGGTGGCAGATTCTGGTTATATCATGAAGGAGTCATTGTGAAATGGGGTATTTGTGTCACTTCTTCCACCAAGGTCTCCTCAAGGTTTGAGTTCATTCAAGGTTTCTTCCCTTCACAACTAAAATCAGCCATGGCTCTTTCCTGATGTCCTAGAAGAATGATACTATTGTACATTGCCTCAATGGTTATGTGGATAGGGAAACAATGGAAGGGAAGTGCCAAGAATGGTCTTACAGCACCTCCTTTGCAGGAGAGGCCAGATTCTCCTGAAATCAGATGGAGCACTTCCAGATAGTTCAGATGTAAATCATCATACACTAATTTAGCTTTTCATACTCAAGACAAATAAGGAGTATTAAACCAGAACAGTTCTAATATGTATTATACTGTCCTGACAGTTTAGATGTTGCTGTCCCAGAACAACCCATAAGTAAACACAGGGATTTGAGGACCCTATAGTTAAAAAGGAACAAGAAATAGCCTCAACAGTTGCATCGAAATGACTTCAAGATAAGGCGTGTTCACCAGCTTAGTCATAGATCTGATATTTGTCTACCTACAGACTGCTGCTAAATTACAAATGTTATGAATATGAATTAGAAAGAAGGAGTTTATGACGTCCTTTTTCTATTTGCTCTTCTGGCACCTTGGAATCCCATTTCCCCCAGACCTGCCCTTCAGACAATTTTCCTATGAATTTTTTAATTTCTTTAAATGTATTGAATAAATTTATATTTCCCTTCTGAAAGATTGAATTTTCTGATGCATTTCTGTTGTTGTTGTTCTAGGATATTCCCTTGAATTCATACTGACCTCATATCAATTCCCAAGACTATCAGAATGGTAATCTTTCTTTGTTTTTTAAATATATCTATGATGTTTTGGTGCATTTTCACTACTTTGCAGGTACCATAGCATTTGTCCACCTATTTACACCTAAGAAATAATCTATACTGGTTGATAACCGTATACCCCCAGGCTATATTTGGAGGCAATATCAGAGGTGTGCTCACTTTCTTTTGGCAAGCACTAATTTTTTAATATTATGACATTATTTAACTTAATTACACTAATGGATGAGAGTATCTTATGATCAGTACAGGAAGGCTTTGATCATAAATCATTGATCCATTTTTCATAAATATACAGATTTTCATGTGTCTTGTAGCAATGCTAATGGGAAAGTGCAGGGTTTGTGGTGGTTTTCTCCTATGGCAAAAGGGAATAAAATAATTTTACATGCCTTAAGAGCATGATAAAAATGGAAGAAGGGTTATAGTTACATCACAAAAATTTATTAAGGCATTCTTGAAGAAGTAATAAAGTATATGGTTAGAGGTACTATTGTCTATGAAGATGTCTTATAGTGCTTAAAAATCCTACATCAATAATTTAATTAGGAATTAGTTTGTTTCAGTAACTAAGAAATCACATCAAAGTCTTTGGTTACACTGTAAAGATGAGCTTCATTACAGGCAAGACAGTTATGGTGAAATATTTAGGCCAGCTGAATGTTTTAGATTTAAAAAATCAGCCTACAGATGCAAAACAAGAAACTGAAGCTAGTTAGAAGTCACATTTGTACAAGACCTAATCTTGGAGATGACTGGAGGAGATGCTTCTGAGTAGGTGCATATATTTGGATGGAATCACCTGCAGTGAAGTGACAGTAAGAGAGTCTTGGTTAAATATCTGAGAAAATAACAAGGAACAGTCCTTGGGTTTTATAGACAGACATTTTGTTCAGCTAGGTCATGAAATTAAGTTCAGAATGTCTTACTCCAATGCTAATTAATACCTGAACTGAAATACTCTCATACAGCTCAATGTACTCTCATATAATCAATGTATGAAAGGCAGCCAGGTGGAATAAATCTTTACTGAAAGAAGGTTGAAGCAATGGACAAAGGATGAAACTGCAGAAGTGTGATAGTGAAACCTTCAGACATGGAAACTAAAAGCTCTTGGTTTAATAACTGTGGCCACTGACTTCATGTCCTGCCTCCACACAGAGAAGAGCAGGAGCCAGGAAGCAACTGCAGTCTCCTGATTTCATCAGTAGAATTCAGCTCCTGGATTTTTTCCCAGCCACTTGACATTTTTCCCTGATGTTCTGTTGCAGTTGTGGACTGGCCCTCTGTTATCATCAGAGACCTTCTTCTCCCTCTTCTTTTGTCAGTTTCTTATGACTTTCCCAATCCATTCCTCATTCTCTTAATCCTTCCCCCTCTCACTTCAATTCTGATCACTTCATTAGTATTCATCTTCTTTTCCTTCCCTGAAAACTACAACCAAAACATCCAATCAGTAGGCAGTTTCAGACTATTAGTGCCATTGTTTTGCCGTAATCCCAGACATTTTATTTGGTTTATCCATTTGTTTTTTTATTTTTATCCCTTGTTCTGTTCTCATTCTCTGCACATACTTTCTTTTTTACAATAGAAACCTCTTGTTTGGTGAGGGTTTTTTTTAGGTTTTTGCTTTTTGGTTTTATTTTTTTAGGAGTTTGTATAATGTTTCACTTGAAAATAAAAGTTGAACAATAGTGAATATGATATGAAAATATGTAATTTGGAAGGAGCGGAGGAGAGTTTGTAAAAAGGAAAATTTGGGTTCAAATTTTATCAGAGATTCCAAGGCTTGAAAGAAAACTTTGTTATTATTCAGTCTGACATCATCTTTGATTGCTTGGCAGGAGCTGGAACACTTTTCTTTTAATTAATTGATATTTTAATTCAATGCTTTTTAGAAGCAAAAACCTCAATCTGTTTTTTTTTTAAATGTGTGGCAGAGATGTACAAATTCCAATATTCCAATTTTTAATTACTGCTATGGTAAAATACAGTTTAATCCTAGTCTAAACTGAGCTGTTTCAAAATGCTAGGCACACGATTTTTTTATGCATTTATGTCATAAAGGACACTCTAATCAATTTCTCTCCCCCATTAAATACTTCGACATTGCTATCAGCCCATTTTATAAACTCCTCTTAGTTAAACTTCAGCTCCTTCTTTTGCAAAGAAACTATTCTTCTGTCTCCTTTCCTCCTATTTTCTGCTTGCAAAACTTCTCAATTTTCCCTTACCACTTTAGCCACCCATATTAATATTTAAGCTCTTTAAAAAGTTATTTGATTTTTCTATATCTTTCAGAGGTCAATAGAAGGCGTGGACACTTGACTCCTTTCAGGCCAGACACTGTCACTAAATCTGGGATTATGAATTTAACCTGATACACGTATTTTGAAGGCAGACATTCTACCTATGTATTACAACTGCAGAGATGTTCTCCTGTGATTTTACTGGATTTGTATGGGAGTAATTAAGATTAATTTTTTTTCAAGCAAACTCAAAAACTCTTGCCATAGATCCAATCTTGTTATACTGTTAATATTTAATTCATACAGAGCCTTATCTCCTCTGTTTCACTGGTCTTGCTGTACTACTGTCAGCATTTCTAATGAGGAAATACCAGATCCTATAGTTGTTTCTACAAAGTAGAATGGAAATGAATATTCAATTTTTTTTCCCCAAGGTTGCTATTTCTCATCTAATTCACACAAAATATGACATACAAGTTCTAAGTCTAGTGGTGCCCTCTGTATCTGTTTTGTTGATTCCGTTACTTCATTGACCATAACTCTCAAGCACTAAACGCTTAGGATTAGGCAAAGTTTATTTTCTTTTGATGTCATTTTGTTTTTAGAAGTTAATTTTTGCATCATCAGGCTAATTTAAAACAAGTAAACAAACAGAAACCAACCAAGCAAAAATTTCATAGCTCCTTCCAGTTAATCTGGACAGCTCCTGAACTTTGTGGTGAACATGATAAATATTAATGTTTTCTATTCAGATATATAATGATAGTTATGTAGCAAAATTCTTGGTGTAAATAGAGCTAGAGAGAGAGAAAAATAAGATATAGCAACAAAGTCAAGAACTAATTAGAGCCCAGTTAGAACAGCTTACTAATAGATTATGGAGGAATGAATACTTATGATATTTTATACAAAATTGCAATTGTTTTTGTGGAGTACTTGTCATTGAACAGCTTGTTAATGTATTCAGGGTAAATGACCCAAGTTTTCAAGCTGCTCTGGTTTAGAGTGGATACTAAATGGTTACGGGGCCTCTGGAATTGGGGAGGCAAAATTAACCTAGAGTCATTTCTACCCCTGGTCCTCAAGTTCTGCATCCAGAGACTGATCTGACTCAGAAAAGGTGATGTTGCCCTGAAGGATCCAAATTTATAGGATGGCTATTCATAGTTGCGCACAGCTGGAGATTTCAGGCACTGAATGCTCTGTAGGGGAACCATCAGTTCAGAAATATTTTGGTGTCTTTTCTTCTTTATGAGACCTCACCTCTCACACCGATATTCATAAATACGTTCCTTTCTTTTAATGATCTAAGTTATAAAGTCCTTTTAAAAATTACCTTCAACATAGAAGGAGAAATAGAAACATTCTGGAATGCAAGTTGTCTTCACTCATTTCTTCCTTCTGCATATTGTACATTATTAACTACTGGCACTTTCTTATTTAGGTATATTTTTGTGAAAGTTTCTATAAACAGAAGAATAATGAGAAATATGTATTCATATTTTCTAGTCTTCCTGATTTTTATTAGACAATTGAATCACAGGAGAGGATCCTTGTTGCCACTGAACTGACATTTTAAGCTTAAGCAAATTAAGTAAATAATGACTTCTATTAAATTATTTGAAGTATGATTTCACAAAAGGTGGTCCAAAACCCCAGAAATAAGAATGAGCACAGGGGACAAAATTTGTTTATACAAAATCAATTTTTTAAAAATACTAACTCTCTGTTCCTTAACCAAAATTAACTGCAAGAAATCACATATGATTTTACAAAATTAAGTGCAACATATTATAAATTTGATACCTAAGAAAACTAAGATAAAACTAGTCAACATTTTCCATGTTCAACATTGTACAGTGGAGACTACTTAATTCTGCACAGCAAATTCATACTAAACATACTAAGTATATTTGAAACCAGAATATACTTCATACAAGTAATGAAGAGTGGATTCTTGGAAAAATTCTGTGTCTCTGAGGAAGGTGTTCCTAGAAGCTGGCCATAGTAATGTAAGACACATTGAAATAACTCTAATTCAGAAGTGTAATTAGAACAAAAAATTTAAAAATATGAGAAATTAAATAAAGATTTCTAAATCCAGTTCAAAAGTGATGCAAATAATCCAAGAATATTGGATAATACTCTTATGTGTATAAGATTGCTTTTTATTGCTCTCTTGAAATGTATTTAAGTTTTTCTTTGTATTCAAACACAGTTGAATTGACTGGATTTTTAAGAATTTATATAAAACATAACTCTTTCCTTCTGGACTTTCTTCAAATATTCAAACAGTACTTTTCTGGTGAACTTAACATGAAGTTCTTCTTTGCATTACCCATGCAGTTAAAATTGTAAGCAAATTGCTATGAGAAAGAAGGTAGGATAAAGAAAATGACATCTCTTGAAATACACAAATATATTATACCAGAATAATTACATTGCATTATTCTTTCCTAAACTATATTTTAAAATATAATAATGCATTTAAATAGTGAAGCACGGATTAAATTAACTTTTATTTTCTCTACTTTTTATTTTCTTTTGCTTTAAGAGTAAGATGTTAAAATTTTTCTTTGAACATTACAAGATATTGCTGAGATAATGACACCTGTCAAGATCATATTTTGGAGGCACAAAAGTCACTGGTCTTATAATACCAGGGAAATATATTATTATATCATCCCTGCTATACCATATATACAATAAAGTCTTTCAGAAAATAAGTTTATAATACAGGATTCTGAAGGAATTGTGATAATTGCATTGACAATCTCGCCAGCACTGACCCCACCCATTGCATGCTCTGCAACTTGCTCTCTGTGTGCAAGAGTTCCCAATTTGTCTTTCACTAAACCTTCAGCTCTTTTGCCTGCTCTTGCTGGAAGTTTGTTTTCTTCATCCAGTTTCCACCTGTCACATTCTCCATCACATCCCTGTTCAACCAATGCATCATAAAATGCTTACGCCATTGTGCTTTACTTATCCACATTTATCTTCTACGTATCCACATCTTTTAGTTACCCACATCCGTATTCCCTAAACTCTTCCCTTTTTACCTGTATCTCTATTCCTTGCTTTCCTCTCACATCTTCTTTTCACCGTTTTCTCATGGCAATAAATAATTCAGGGAGTGAAGACCTGTAAAGTGTTTGTGATAATGAATTGCAACTGCAGGTACAATGCTGTTAAGCAACTGGACATTTACAATTAGCAATTGATTAGCTGACAATTATGCAGGTAAGGGAAACAGATGGCTGTGCTAATCATATGCAAGAGCTGCATACATTCGTTTCTTCCATTTCTGCCTACAACAAAATTGACTAGATTTTTTCCCCCCACTCTGTAGAAAATCCCTTGCAGTTCTGAAATTGATTAGATAGTTTGCAAAATGTACCACACTACTTCAACACAAGCAAGATAAATCATACGGAGCCTCACCTCACTTTGCTGTATCAGATTGTGCAGGTAATAACACTGAGGGTCAAAAGCCGTGTATAAATGTTTTGATAACATTCTGCCCTACCTACAGCTTGAGGAGAGTTAGGCAGCTGCTTAATTTCAAATCAATGAGCATTGCATGTGTCCTTATGAAAAAAATAAATTAATGTTTGCAGTTACCCTAGCATCTGTCCCTGCTTCTGCTGAAGTCAGTGAGGAAACTTCTGCCAAGTTCTGTGGAAATAGGCTCAAGCCCTTAATATTATCCATTATAGTTATTGTTACTCACAGGTCTGTGTTGATTACCTGCCTCCAAAAAAAAAAAAAAAAAAAAAAAAAAAAAAAAAAAAGAGAGAACAAAGCACAGAAATAATTGTTTTAAATGAAATATGCTGATCCTAGATTCTGAAGTATGTATACATAGCTGATCAAATCCTGACATTGGCTTATACTAAGCAGTTGCAGTGAAGTAAAAATGATGGCATGAATATTTCTTTTAAGAACACAAAGTTAATTTAATTACATCTAAACTGTACAGGCACAACACTTGAAAAAATATCTATGTTAGCATTATTCAAATACTCAGATTATTCAAATAATCTGAGAAAGTGTTTTAGTAATGTCTGCTTCAGTAACAATGTGCTGGTTGACTCAGTCTTTCAAGGAAATCTTTTCCTACTGAGCCTAACCACCAACTTTTTTACACTCTGATAGGTCAGATCAGATTCTTTAGTACCTCTCTATTGCGCAAGGAAGGCAGAAGAGTCCTAGTCCTGATGGTGGAACAGCAGCATGCTGAATCCAGTTTTCTTTTTAAATCAGGTTTTATAGAAATTAAATGCAATAAAACAAGTGTTTCTTATGTCCATTGAACGACCTACAACTCAAAAAGCTGTTGAAACTATTATGCTGAAAAGTTTTTTTTGAGATTTCCTTCCATGCTTGTAAACTATGTTTTAGACCTGAATTTCTTCATTACTTTAAAAACTTCAGCTTTGAATGTAAATTATTAAAATAACTCTATTTTTCTGGTGAATATTTTTCTTACACATCCCTCTGGAATGAAGAAAACAACAACAGCACAGAAACTACTTCAATAATGCCCTAACATTTAAATGTTATGATTCAATAATGCCCTAACATTTAAATGTTATGATTTATAAAGTTATTTCGTTCAGACATAGGCTAAAAGTTAAAAAATTTTTAGTTTTGTTATAAACACCGGTTTTTCATGAGCTTCTAAGAATTTTTCTATAATTTTCAGATCTGTTATTTCTGTGCTTTAGAGATGAAAATCTTGGATCAAATAACTAGGCACCTGATCTAGAAAGCCTGTATTCTAATATTCTTTTTGTCAGGCTATGTCCTCAGGTAAGTGACCTGCCCCTCCATACATGTTCTCTTCAAAGAAATATAAACTTTCTTCTTGAATTCCATTTTGTTGACAGATCAGATGTTTGGAATCCAGTTGAGATTCATGGATCTATTCAAGTTTATGCCAGCTGAGCAACTGACCCTAATCCTCCATCCCTCAGTTTCTCTGAAAATAAAAGACTTCTTTTCACACACCAGTTAAGTCTGCTAAGTGACAACAGTGTATTTATCCACCACGTCATTTACAAAACCCAAGTGTTTAAAATTGAGGAAATGAAATGTAAAGGATGCCATAAATCTTAGCATTCACAAGGAATCTGAACCAACTCTTACTGAAATCCACATGAGTCTTTCCACTTATTTTAGTCAGAGCTGGACTCAGTCCATAATAAACAAGTATTTTGTCAAATGTATGGCCAGATATGCCACTAAGGGATGATGATCTGTGCATGTGACTGGCCTAATGTGACAGCAGCAGTAGCAAGAGGATGTAGTGTTCTAGACATTTGGTGTAAATACAAACTCCATGGAGAGCTCAGGAAAAATTGCTGTAGTCAAAAAGCACCATTTCCCAAGTGTGGGTGTCACCTGCCTTTTTCTTCTCTGATTTATAGTTTTGCACCACTTATTCAGATCAAAGGATATGAAACACAAGGGTGAAAGGCTGGCACTTGTTTCTTCTCACTCACCTAGAGTCCTTATTATCAAAGGTATGAATAGTCTATCACTTTTCACTTCCTGTTATCTATGTAGTTCATAACCTGTCAGTGAAATAAGGGTTAGGTTTTTTTTAAGCCTTTGAATAAATACACAACTATTTAGTAAAAAAAAAAAATTGTAGCATTATATGTAAAAAAGTAATTCACATTTCTCATTTATTAAGTATTCAGTTATTTTAAAGCCACAGAACCATAGCATTTTTGTAATAGCTTTATGTGAGGCATTCCTATTCAAAATTAGCAATAATGAAGCATATGTACTCTCTACACAGCTTGCAAGCACACACTAACTTTAAGCATCTAACAATAACTAACCTTAACATTTTAAATGTTAGTAGAAGCTTTTCAGCCTTATTCATTCTATTGCATGGCAAACACTTGTTACCATGATTAAGGAAAAAGGATTTGAAGGACTCTGGGCTTATCTCTTCTGAGGGAGAGTAATTATTCCACTTTTATTTTTTCTTAAATATTGTTTTTTAAGTCATTAACTTTTCTAAGTTTAAATAATACAGATATGTAAAACAGACTAGAAACATGCAATCAGGACTCAATTCATAGTAAAAAGTTCGGTCTGTACATATAGATTGGATTTCTAGTGGCACAAAGCTCTTTAATGAGAGAAGCAACAGGAGAAGTCCCCATAGAAATGTCATTAAAATGCAGTTGATCCAAACCTGTGAGCCTGTCAAAAAAGGGTATCAAAGAAACTTATATGAGATTTTGACAAAATTAGTCCACCATAACTTAAATTACACAGACCTAAAGACCTCATTTTTCTACAGGAATCTTGCAAAATATGATTTTCTTACACTCACATTGCTAAAATGTATTTACGTATTTTTTTTCTTCCTTTTCTTGGTAAACTGCTAAGGGGTTCAGCATACTCTCAATTTTCATGATTTTTCTTGAAGGAAAAACTAATAATTAGGAAAGAAAAAAGGAATAAGAAATTCTCCAGAAGTGTTTGCGTAATAGCACAATTAAATGATTATAGAACAGATATCTTAAAGGAGCATTCCAACTGGTTTTATTAATCCAGACAACAAAGGTGTCTTGAGGCTATAATCTTCAACGCTGAAACAGATATATCCAGGAGAAAAACAGATACTATAGCAATATGCTGAAGAATTCTTGTTTTTCTCATGCAAATGGTCGGTATGTTAGATACAGCTTATACGACAGCAAATCCAGTAATTTCCTTAAGAAATAAAATAAATTTAGTCCCTGGAAATACTTATAATTTTATTATTGCTTTGATACAATCAGTGAGACAAAAAGAGAAGGTGATGCAACATATATGTTCATTTTATTTTCAACTTGCTTACCTCCCATCTGATTCCTGGTTTTATATATTCAACATATGAGCTCTGGCTCAGCACTACAGGCTACAGCTTGCTCTTTAAACCCATATACAATGTATATTGCGTTGTGTGTTAAGCCTGATCTAGAGCAAAAAACCATTTTTGCCTATTTGAACCCAAACTATAATCTTGAGGCACTCATTGGACATAGAGCCAGACTTTTGGTGCATTGGTTGGCTAGATCTGGTCATGAATTTTAATGGTGAAAAAATTGCATCTGTTCCTAACTGCCTTTCAGCTGTTAGTCACTGCTGCATAGCTGATATCAGAAACAGATGGGGAAGAGGAGAGTTACTCTTTTTGTAATCAGTTAGCGAACTCAGCTGGGACAACAGTTTGTGAAATAAATGGCAATGCTTCTTTGTGCTTGACCTCAATTGCAATCTCAGCATCCAGTGAAGAGTATCCGAGATGGCTCTGATTGTTTGTACAGAGCTGTACTTCAGCTGATAGGCCTCAGTGGAGATGGCACGGTCCTTCTGTAGTAGTCTCTCAGAAGGAACTAGTCCTTCTGTAGCAGTTTCTGTATATATGGAGCAATTAATCTGCAATCCAGATAAACTATCCATACTAACTTGTGCGTGCTCACACCTGAGAGGGTCTAGATATACTCGTTCAAATGAGTACATACGTACAATAAACAAGATACTTAGCATTATTTATATTTAGGTTTTTCTGAATTTTAACAAGATGTGATTTAGTTTCTAGATATTGTGATGAATGATACTCATTCCGCTGTTGTGTCTTATGTTCAAAGGGAGCACCTAGAAAGTGGAGAGGAAAGTTGTCTGTTGAATTTTTTAGGTGTTGTACTGTCTAACACTCTGGAGAATAGAACCCTCTGAAAGGAAGAGAGAGATTAGTCCTCTGCTGAGAACAAATGAGCATAGAACGTTACTTTGGGTAAAGAAATTTACAAAGCTTGATGTCATGAGAGGTGGCAAAACAAAAGACTGGCAATTACATATTCTCAACTTGAACATAGAAACTTTTTCGGTAAGCCTAGAGAGAACTCTGCAATGTTTTACAACTTAAAAACCAATCAAAGGGTTTCTGGAATGATAGTATATCTTCTGGAAAGGTAACAGTAAGTAAAAGGGAGACTTAGGTATGAATCTTTGCTATTTTGTCTTACTCAAAATTCTCTCTATTCTAAATTCATTGTGCAAGCTATGCTCACTGCCTATCTTTGCAGTTTTTTCTATAATTTTTTGTACAAGAAAGCTTTAGGTGTCCTCCTCTGAAAATGCTGTTACATTTGAATTCCTGCACAGCTGTGTCAGACAGGAGAATGCATACTTGTAAACAACCCTAAACCTGAGATCATAACCTACAGGATGGGAAGGACTAGGTTGACATTTTCAAAGTAACCTCTGAAAGATCTCTCTAGGCGAAAGCTTTTGTCATGAAGTTTAAATATATTTAAGTGGTATCTCAAAACATTAAATGACAGTTTGAAGAAAAGGTTAGTTTCAAGTATAGTTTTTTTTTAGTAAGTCTTTCCCGTTATCAAATCAAGAATTTATCTTCTTTGTTTATTTGGTTCTGTATCACCCTCTAAAAAAAAGTTTTTCAGAATATCTGATCTGAATTTCCAAGCTTCATTAAGTGAGTTTTGCTCTTCGTTGTATCTAAACTTTGTTACACATTATTATAAACACCTTGACTGCCTCATATTATTAACAGTCCTTTAAGCAGTTTTAATCAGCTACTGGCTCACTTTGGTAAGTAAGCTCAACTTCCACAACTTCTCCTTTTAGCCCATGGAGTCTAACACCCTAACAGTCTTTGCAGGCATCTGTTGGACCTTCTCCCTTTTTCAGAAGTCCTATGGAACAGGGAACTGGGCCAAAACTAGGTACATTTTTTTCAGATGGAGCTTCACCAATACCAAAGTGATGTGATCATAACTTTCCTCAGTCTGCTGGCAATGTTCCTCATAACATAGCCCGGTATGTGATGTGCCTCACTTGTGATGAGAGTGCATCCTTGCTTTGCAGGAAATCCCTTGAAGATGCATGGGATATGTTCTGTCCTAAATGAAGTGCCTCAAAGACTCAGGGTAATTTTAGACTGAGGTTTTCGTAACGGTCGTGTTAAGTATTGCCTTTAATTAAAATAATTCATAGGATGCATTCTGTGTGATTATCCAGGTAACTGGCAAAAGTGTTTGACAAAAATGGGGCCCCATAGCAATACTAATGTACCCTGCTGATAATCCATCTGTGCTTACATTATTTCACTTGACATATGCCTTAAATTTGATAGCATTATTAATGGTTTGCCTTTGAAGGTTTCAATTACATTTTTGTAGGCATTAGTTATTATTAGTTTGTGGATTGGGGGGGGTAGTTTTTTTATTTTGTTTTTGCTTTGTTGTGGATGTTTGTTTGTTTGCTTTAATTAACTTATTTCTTATCTAGCCAAAGACATTTTGTTGCCAAAGATATTTTATTATCTTCTCTTTCAGTTGGAAAGTCATTTCCTCTACAATCATAACCTCTTCTTTTTACAAGATATCTTTTCTCCCTGACTTGACAATGTCTTTAATTATCTCTGTGGTCTTTAGGACTCAGCCTTGGGAAGAGCAGTTTCAGCTTCCATGCTACTTGTTGTTACTTCTTCTGTCTAAACTTGAACTGTCTTTGAGAAGAATGGTTGGCCATTTGGTTTGTAGGTCCCTTTCACAGGAGGACTTAGGTATACCATGAACTTAAGATATTGTGAAGTTTAATATTTATTTGGGCTTCCTGCTTCCTTGTAAGATAACTTTAATTGTCATGAAAACCAAGAAATCCCCCTAACTGGTACCTCAGGGCAAATCAAGGCAAGCTGAAAAAGTCAGACTGGATTCTTTGTTTGTCTTCCATCGCTGTTACCTGTGAAGGCTTTGACAGTTAGACAAAACCTTCTTCAGCATAGACACTCACTTGTAACTTGGTGGGCTTAACAATTACACTATTAAGGTATTTATCCATTTCCTAGTAGTATTGTCTTTGATGCCCTAAAAAGTGTTTAAATTGAAGTTTGAACAATTTATGCACATGTTAGGGATTATTAACTGATTTCTTAAGTCTCTTTTCAAAGTACAATAATAATTCAGTGTATGACTTAATTTGTCCTATGATCTATTCCTAAAAATAAAACTTCAGATTAATGCTTTGTTCAAAGGGTTTGTATCTGAGTCATATGTTACATAATTGCTTATAAAGTACTTGGGAATTTTTAGATGGGAATTGCATTTACCAGATCTACTTTTGGATAATTGGGCATATTGGCCTTTGCTGCAAGTTTGCAATATAATGTGTTCTGGTACAGTTGCCTGAATTGCGTTATACTATTTTTTTGTATATATTTGTAGAGGATTTGGCTTAGACTGACAGTTTGCCTAGACACTGAACATATTTTGGTGGCTTCTACTCTATTGTAGTTATGTATACATTATTCACATATATTATGAAAGCAGTGTATTTCCCTCAGATAACCACCTTATATGTTGGTTCTTTCCATGCAGCAGGGTTTACATTTGGTTTAGGGAAACTACTGTTCCCTACACCATAAACAATTTTCCCCAATTTTTTCAGTGATTTATCAATAAAATTTGTATAGAATGAGGAAGGATTTAATCTACAATATTTATCATAGATGTAGTGAAATATAATTTCATTAACATAATATAATTCTGCAGGATTAGAGTTAGCCCCCTGATTTCAAAAAAAATTCTATTTTGTGTAGGTTTTTATTTTGATTTCCTATTACTTTATGTTTTTAATTCCAAGCTAATTATTTCAAGTCTTCAGAGGTTTGCAGGAGCAAACATTCTTTTACTATCACACTTGAGAAGCTTTTCCTTTGTGACAGATTTCTTTTGTTCTTTGGATAGTACAGCATGTACTTGCTTAACCCGAATTCTCTCTCTTTTACCTTACACCTCTTTACTAAGTGGCAAATTCTTTTTTTGGCAACAAGTTCAAATTTGCAATGAAGACCCCTCCAGAGCCAAAACTATATAAAAGCACATGAGACAGTATACACTTCAAACAATTTTTTTTTAAAACTGTCATTCACATGCAGTGTTACTGAAGGAACACGAAGCAGTTTTCTACTTTTGTATTTGTTTCTCTGGTGATCACAACAAATAGCTCACTACCAATTAATTTCTGTGCATATTAATTTCAAGGTCCTCCAAGAAACAATAGTCCACCTTTAAGAGGATATGAGAAGTGAGTGGTAAATAGTGTCAAAATAAAACTCTATTCAACACAATGTTTATGCACCATGCTCGGATAAAAATGGTTTCTGATTACATATCTTAAAAAAGGGATTTTAAATAGTTTGGATATTATGTAAGTTTTTACTATTCACATTTTTATGGATTGTGAGGGGCAAAATAATATGTATTGATGATAGAATTGCAGACCGGGTTAAAATTATGAAGTGTTTGGGGAGGAGAAGCTACTTGTTACTAAGAACCTGATTTACATTTTTGGTTCCATATGCAATCTCCCACTCATTTGCTTCAGTTTTCAAGTAATTAAATGAATATAGTCTTACAGCAGTGGCGTTAGACAGAGCTGAGAACTAATTGCATGGATAACAGAAATTGTGACTATTTCTACCAGTGTGAGTTCTAGTCCATAGGTTTGTGCCGGGGGATATTGATGGCTGGATATTGTTCATCAGCCTGGTTCTTTGACTGAGTGAATCTTATGTGGGACTGCTGCCTCACCTGTAGATATGTAAGTACAGAAAAGGTCAGTATCCTGGCACAAAGCCTCCAAGCCAGTTGTGCCTAAGCCTAGAAGCAGTTCCAGGAGAAAGTGGAGAGGCATTGCAGTGAGAGACTTAACTGCTGTGTGGGATTGAGGTCCCTGTCTACTGATCTGGCCCACTGTCTAGCGAGGTTTGCTGCTTGCTGGTGGCTCACATCTGGGATGTGGTGGACAGGCTGTCAGGGTAATAGGTGTCACTCTATTACCCACTGCAGTTCCTCTGCTTGGGCATCAGCTGCACTGCAGGAGAGACCTGTAGCATTTGAGTGCACAGCTCTCGAGTGACAGCCAAAGATAAGAGGACCTGGGTGGTCTCCACCTCACTCATGGCAGTGAAGGGGAATGGCTTTAAGAGGAGTGGATGGATCTTGTGGGTCAGTAGCTGGTCATTGTTGTGCAACTCCTGTCAACATCAGGGACTTAGTTTTCACATCTTTGAGGACTAAGGTCTGCTATATAGAGAAGGGATCTATCTGACCAGTGAGGTGAAAAAGTCTTTACCAATAGCCTAGCCTACCTGGTAAAAAGAGTTTTAAATTAGGAAAGAAGAGAGAGAAAGATGACAAAGCCCAGTTCAGTAAGGAAGCGGTGAATAGGGTTTGCAAGCAAAGGATGCAAGGGTGGACAAGAAAGACATCATAATCAGCATAATCATAAAACATAATAATCATAATCACAAAACATCATAATCATAAAACAGCACTGAAAAGTGGAGCATAACAACTTTTGCACACAAATAAGCAAAGGTTCTTGTGCTTTTCCCAGGAAATTGGAATGAAAGAGCCCACCTGAAGTGCCTGTATGTTAATGTACACAGCACAGAGAGGGAACAGGAGGAATCAGAGGTCTGAGGGCAGGGCTATGATCTCTTTGGAATCATAGGGACATGATGGGCTATCTCATGTAGGCTTCCGTGGCTGAACATAGGCTCTTTAGGAAGGGCATGCCTGAATGGCATTAATGACAATTCATCCTTCACACGAGCAAGCAGCTGGGATGCATAAAGTTCTGTCTATGGAAATGTGATCAGGATTAGCAAGCAGAATAGAGTCAGTGGAAGTTGCTGCTATCAACTTCTTGATCAGGAAAAAGTAAATGAGGTCTTCTTCAAACAACTGGAAAAAGTTTCCCATTCACAGGTCCTGGTCCTCATGGGGGAGAACTGCTGAGAACCACCCTGAGACCTGCTAAGGCAGCAACACAGCAGAACACAATAAATACATGTCTGCACCACTACATTCTGGGGACCAACTGGCCAAAAGCAGCTTTGTAGAAAAGGATCTGGGGGTTCTGGAGAACAGGTTGATCGTGAGTCAGCAGTGGCAGTGTGTCCTTTTGCAAGAGAAGACTAACAGCATCCTAAGGTCCACAAGGAACAGAGTTGCTAGCAGGGTAAGGTAGATGATCCTTCCACTTTACTCACATCTGGAGAGAGAGACATGGACATTTTGGAGCAAAACTAGAGAAGCCCCACAGATATGGTTAAGGGCTTGGACCTCCTGTAATATAAGAAGGGTATGAGAGGGCTGGAACTGTACAGCCCAGAGGAGAAAAAGCTCAGGGGAATATTAACAGAATATGTAAATACATCATAGGATAAAAATGGAGCCAGATATTTCTCAGTGAAGGGACAAAAAGCAATGGGCAAAAAAGAAAGCACAAAAAAAAAATCCATTTAAATGGGGGAATATATATTTTTTCACCCTAATGATGATCAAACACTGGAGCACATTGCCCAGAAAGGCTGTGGAGTTTCCATCTGTGGAGACATTAAAAAGCTGACTGGGCACGTTCCCAGGCTAACTGCTTTAGATGACCTTGCTTGAGCCGAGGTACTAGATAATTTCCATCATCCACCTTTTGGTGACTTTATGAAGCAAATTCTTTGTAGAAAATGGGACACTATATTTTGGCATTGTTTATTTTGCAAGTTCATGATCTGAGACAAATTTACAAAAATTTTATTTGATTTTTCATAAAAAAACCCTACAAACCTACACGGAATGAAAAGATTAAATAATATATGAAGTCTTTACTGAAAAATTTCTGAAACCATAAATGAAAATACATAAACTAAAATATAGTTGCAGCTATACAGTAAGTGTTATCAGACTTTAACGTATTTTCACAAAAGCCTCATGTGAGTTACCATGGATGACTTGAGGCTGTGTTTCAAGATATAAATAAACCAAGGATCTAACTTTGTTTCACAACTAAAACATTCCTCATTCCTAGGAGACTGTGTGAAGACATTAAGCACCTGCATAATTTAAAGGAGAAGAAGTAGTTCCTTTGGTTTATATAGGTCTACTTAATTAAGGTCACATCTAGGCATGTTTATAAACTGAAACTTTTTCAAAATCACAAATATATCATCTTCAACTTTATATCTTATCGTATAAAATTAATATTTCTTTTTCTCCTATTAAAAAAAATCTTGTTTATAATTTAAAAATTAAAGTCTAAACTTTTCAATAAATCATTCCAAATAGCTTTTCTTAAAATACACACACCAATTTTAAACACAATAAATCTGATTTCAAAAAGGTAGGCTCTTATAAAAATCCAATCTCAGCTAATTATTGCCCTTGCCTCCTTATTCGCCATACCTAATGAGCTCTAAAATAAAATATTGTAGATCTTACAGCTTTACAGAACAGTAGAGCTCAAAATTACAGTGAAAAGTGTCATTCTTTATGTGTAAAAGCAAATCACAGACTGATGGTTCAAACTTACACATTTGTTCAATGCTTCATTGACAAAAAAATATTTTTCCTTGCAAATTAATTTAAATTTGTACAAGCACCATGTATAGTTTTAGATCCTTTTTCTGTCAGGTCTATTAGCTAACTAAGCTTAGTCATGGCTAGGCTTTGCGAACGAAGATTTGAGAAGGGCTCTACCCACACTTGCTACAAGCGCGCTGATGGCTAAAAAGGCCATTGCGAGATAGACAAGTCCGGGTGCAGAAGGTGCAGCAGAAAGACTCCCCAGGTGATATCGACGAGACACGATTCTTTCTGCGTCGTCTTTTCTCCTCGAGAGTGATCCTGCGTGCGTTCTCAAAAGCAGCAGCAGCGTTATAGATGGTGCGTCTCCAGGCCTTTAGATTGGAAGCCAGGGTAGACCAATGGTGATGATCAAAAGCCTAGTAGCTAATTTTAATGTAAATAGTAGATTGTAATCTATTAATAACATCCCAAAAAGAATAACTAAACCAGATAGAGTTAAAAAAAAAAAAAAAGAATAAAATACAGATAGTGCACACCATTTTGGGTTGGATAAATAAAAACTTAAGAGAAAAAAGGGAATGAAAAGTATTATGGGTGACAAATTTATGTCCTGACGTTTTTCATTAAGACAGTTGATTGTCAGCCAGTTGACTGTGAGATATGTATATATAAGTATATATGTTCACATGTATATGAATTTGCTTTAAATCAATCAAAACAACTTTGTCAAAAAAAAGAAAAGATGGCAGAAAAGTTCCCCTTTTTTGTGTTTCTCTTGCACTGCAGTCACACTTATGCACTATTTTGTTTCTGAAAACTACCCAAGACCAGTTTTGAAACTAACTCTCTGACCTGTACTATATAACAATACTTTGTTTCTCTCAAGTAACCTGGCTCACTTTTAGTGGCCTTTGGGTAAGATTTGCCATTCTGGCTGCATATACGTAGATAAGTTGTCATTGGTGTGCATGAAACTTCATCATATCTGTGTTTCATTGTTCTTAGTTCAAATCTTTGAAAATGTATATCAAGTGAGTAAAGTTTGGTTTGTTTAGTGCTGACTTGTACTGGAGCCAGCAGTTGTAAAATGCTGCTTTGCTCTTTACACTGAACCTTACCATAGATATGAGTTTGCAATAGTACCAGGGCTTTCAGAGTTGATGGACTGAAAATCTGTTTTTCTACTAAAAAAGGAATAATCTTAAATTTTGAATTATAAAGTTTTAAAACCGATATAATCAGTTCATTGCAAGGATCTGCTCTTTACAAAGCAGCATTGCTTTTTAAATTTGATTAAGTTGCATCATTCAAAGGAAATGTTTGTAAATAAATTATTTTTGAAGAAAGAAAATCATATGGGTGAGATGCTTATTTTAAATCACCGATCTCTTTTCTTCAATATTTTTGAGTAGGAGGCTATTGGGAAGAAAAGGAGATGGGATTCCCAACCACTTAAACCCAACGCCCAGCAAATATTCTTCAGTGACAACAGCTTGCCCAACTAGAACGCTACAAGGATAGTTTGCTTTGCGCCAGCTAAGTGTTGAACCAACAAACATTGAACCCCATGTGCTTCTATCATCCTTACAGAGATAGATGAGATTCCTAGAAACCTTATGTCTAGCAGTAGGTATTACCATATGGCTCAGAGTGAAGTGCAAGAATTCAGTGATGGAATAATCTGCTCACATGAGAAGCTTTCTCTGAGCATTTTTAAGAGGATGGTCTTCGTACCAGTTCCTATGAATTCTGTTAAATAATTTATTCTGGTGACATCATCTGGGAAAGACTTCACAAATTACATGAAGTGGAAAATAATATAAGGAAAAAAATCCTTAACAGAAAGGTATTACATCTCTAAAAGACTGCATCTAGAAAAAAAAAAAAAAATGAGGCTTCCTGAAGGAACAAATGTAATAAATAAATAAATGTTACATGTAAAGGAGGAAATTAGGAGATGTGCTGTGTAAAAGCTACAAACAGTAAAGAAGTGTTCTTTTGTCTATTGTAAGTGTGAAAGAGGAAAAATTCTTAGACAAGCATAGCATAATGACCATGTCATTATTCTATGTGTAACTGCTAGAAAATTTATATAACCTCTCATTAGTTATGAGGATATTTTTAAAGACAGAAATGCATTTTGACATGGAGCTTGTGAATAAAGCTGAAGAGTTTATTTATTCTAATAAACTTTCATATAGGAAGACTGCACAAGACCTTAAGACAATTAGTTGATGGTTCAATTCATTGCTCTCTCAGGTGACTCTTACTTGATTTGTCTGCTCTGATACAGGTCTCTGAATTTTATCAGACCTGTTATCTTTAAAATTCTTGAAACTGAAGATAAAAACGTTCTTGAGTCATTAAATTTTCTTCCTGGCAATTTGAAATAACCTTTTACAAAAAACCTTTTTTATTCAATTGTGCTCCTGCTCTTCAATCAGTAAATTACTATGACCACAAATACAATGGAAAAAAACATAATCTATTTTTCTGGATCAACTGGAGAATTTGGTAATGGCTTTCTTCACTATTTCACCCTTAGATATTGTTACATTGTTTATGATTTTTAGCTATCCAGCTCTAATTCAAATGGAAAGTAATAGGATTAATTTGTTACAGTTATAAGCTGCCTCATAAAATTTACACAAATGGGAAAAATTAAGCAGGAGAAATTAATTCTGTCATCTGCTCTTGTTCTCTTTGTGAGCAAAAACTCAGAAGAGATCGCAGTGTGGAAGACACTGCAGGAGAAATAGGTGCTCCAGTACTCAGGTTGCTGTCAATTGTCACATAAACCTTAATTAATCTCACATCATCTAACCATTTAAATTAAACACCTGAGGTAAGAGATTATTTCGGTTTAGGAGTCCTCCTACGCTTCCTTGTAGTCAATGAAGAGAGAAAGGCATCAGTGAAACATGACTCAGGTTTCAGATAAGGTGACTCACTGTGAAGAGATGTATTTCACTTTCTGTTAACTATTTAGAAACACCAGTCTTGTCAATTTGCTGTCTAAACGTAGATGAGAGAAATCCCTTATTTAAGCATCTAGTCTATGTAAAGGGCTGCGCCTCTCCACAGGATGATTCCATCTGCTCTAGGAAGGATCTCTAGATATGCCATAGAAGTGCTTATCTCTCTGCAGTAATGCAATGAAAACCCAGATGACTAGCTCAGGCTCTAGTAATACTATTCTTTAAACAGGTAAAGTTAGGTGAGACTAATCTTTTCCTTAGGTTAGTTCCTTTCCTAAATACTTCACTGAGAAAGATGAAGCTGACAATGAACCTTGCATACCAGTGCTAGAGTGCAATTATTTTGTTGGAATAGGTTTGCCTTGGTCTAAGACAGCCATCTACAAGGACTGTTGAGTTCCTGAGGGTCATGCATATTCTTGAATTTTTCTGAATATTCAAGTATGTCCATAATACCTGAAAACGGCCAGGCTAAAAACTAGGCTATTTAAAGTGTTTAGGCCTCTAAAAATGTAGCTACTTTAAAGAGATATCCCTAATCACCCCTCTGCTGCTTTGAAAGCTTAATTACCTTTTACAATCTGGTTCCATGTGGCTATTTAATGCCCTGATATTTTTTTCCTGTGCTAACTTCTTTAACTTTGTACGTTTTGAATCAAAATTGAGCTATAGCTGAGTTATGCTGACAGAAATAAATAAGACAGTTGAGAAAGAAAATCTCCCCTGTACGAAATTCTAAAATATCTTTTAATTGTTTCTTCACTGGAGGCAATCTTCTCTCCTCTCCCGTTCTAAGGAAAACAACATACATATCCTCCTAACACAGCACTGTGACAGGTGTAGGGCTTCAGTGTTGTCAGTTATAATCCTTTATATGTCACACCTTCAATCATGCAATGGGCCATGCATTTTAAACAGAAGTCTGTTTTCTAGTCTGTGGCAACAGAGTGCCAGGACATACACTGTACAACCATATGGGTGTCTCTTTGCAGGACATATGTTGTACATCCTTAGGCACTAAAGCAATTAACAAGCAACTGTAAAGTAAATGTGATCTCCTCTGAAAAGCTTCAGAGCAGCTTTCAGTTTTTAAAATTATATTGCTAATTTATGCCACAAAGAGATTCAGAATGTCACAGGCAGGTACAGAGATCATAAATAAAAACAACATTAAGAGGTAAATACAGGCTTATTTTCAGCAACAATTACAGCATTTTTCATGTTAGTAAAGCATCATGAAACTGAAGATGTTATACAAAGTAGTAATGTTCAAAGGATAATTCAGCATAAGAATATAAAGATATAGTAGATGAAAAAGATGATTCAATATTTTTATGACAAAGCAGAATAAAATCATGATCAACAACATGTTTTACTTGTTGGCCAGGTTTATACAGAACACCATGGGAAAAAATATTTTTACTTTGCATTTCCTGCTGCTGCTGTGAAATCATCTTTTGAACCTGCTAGTGGTCACTAAATCATGCAGTTCAGCAGAGCCAAGGCTGTCACTGCTCCATGTGCCCAGCTCTGGTCAGCAGTGGGCTGCTTTGTAGTTGCCTCATGAGCTCACAGATGCAAATGGATCTTCCTGGTAGGTAGTCTAGACCTAAATCCTTACTGGTAGCTGACCCCAAACCAGTCTTTCCAGTCCCTGTCTTAGACTTTCTACTTCCTCCAGTAGCCAGCTCTCAAACCCTCTTGTCTCTCCAGTATCCAGCTCAGACTTGTGGCCATTTAAATACCATACTCCCATACCTCATCCCATCCACTGCCGAGTCCAGCTCGTTATTCACTAGCCATTACAGAGATACACAACTACACAAGGCACATGCATTCCAGCCTCTCCAGCTGTGCAGAGACAGTCTGACCTGAGGTCCACATTTAGGGGCTGGCAGTTAACACATACGTGCACACAGAATAAGCACATTCTCACCCAGAAAAATGGAGTTTAACAAGAAGGGACTGACTACAGTGATCAGGCACAAGACATGTCCACACAAGTGAACTGACCAGCAATCTGTTTGCGCATACCTTTTGTCTTCTTTTCTCTTCTTTTCCATCTCCTTTTTCTGATCGTTGATCCCTCCCCTAAACATCCCATTGTACGTCCTCTAGTACAATCCCTACATGCCCCTTTCTGCACCCTATAATGACTCCCACAGGCAGTAACCCTCCCTCAGTCCAAAACTGCTCTGGAGACCATTTCCGCTTATTCAACCTGATGGATGTCACTCCCACCCAGGGGCTGATAATGTCCCGGAACAGCCCTGCTAGGGAGGAGCTGTGCCCAGCTTATCCAGTTAGGTTGTTAGGGTGCCCCCCAACACTGCTGTGGTGCCTCTGTGCTCCTTCAGCTTTTCTATCACATAACTGAACGTGCTGTCATCATGCCTATTGACAACTGGTGGCATAATACCAAAAACCTTTGCTGGATTAGACTGAGGAAGAGTTTACACTGTTTTACCTTTGTCACTGCCTCACTTTATTTACTGACAAAAATATTCAGCAAAATCCTGCTGAAGGCTAATGTAAGTAAACCTTCCTTATGAAATATATGTAATCTATAGTTAGAGATATTAAGCCAGTAATTTGAAATGTCTTCCAAAATTGTGATATTAAATTTTATTCTGGACAATCTTGAAATATATATGTAAATATATGTAGAGTTTTCAGGTTTGCACACTCTTTGAACTTTCTGTGACTAACAGTGCTAGTGAATAATTATGTGCTATACAAAATCAGTTGTCATTGATTTCTAATCTGACAACTTTAACTTCTGTTTAATATGCTGTTTTCTTATACTAGGAAAGAAATTACCAGTATGCCTTTCTTCAGACTACTCATTATTTTTCCTATTTTATTATAAACTTTTCATGTATTATTTTCTACGTAAGCAATCTTTTCACTATACTTCATGTACATTTTTTAAAACTCCTAATCACTATTGTTAGCTTTCTCCAAATGCTTTCTAGCATATAGAAGCTTGTGACCAAAAATTCATATATAAACCAATGTAACAACTCACACGTAACTGAGCAGGAAAAACATATAAAATGAGAAATGCATCATTTCACCTCTAGGAAAAGCAAGGTATAGAAATAAGATCACTTGAAAGAAAAACTAAAATTCAGCAACTGATATTGCTACTCAGAGATAAAGTAGATATTATTCATTGATTTGCTCTACCTGTTGCATGGATAGAAAATTCCAGTATTTAGGGCTGTGAGAAGCCCTTCATACCCAAGATATGCAGCATAGAAAAGGTTAACAACAGGCAAAGATATGTGAAATATGTGCTTTTCTTTTATGGGTTTGAAGCTAAAAAGATGAGAACACACTAGTAAGATTCAACAGCTTTTCTTGTTCTAATGCTGAATTTTAATTCTGGAAACTAACTTTTGTTTTTAAGACTTCTAATTTATCCTCCTCAACCACAGCATATGCACAAAGTGTTAAAATCCAGTCCTGTTTGCTACAGTGGCAGTGGGACAACACAGATTAGGAACAGCTTATAGCTTTCAAGGAAAACAACTGTTCTTCAACAGATCCTTTATAGTTTGAGAAAAATCTCCTTTGCCATGCCCTGAGGCTTTGCTGCCAGTGACATCCCTGATAAGGCAGAGCACTGATAAGTTCTCGCATTTTATTGTCTGCCAGTGTGTATTCATGGCACCTGAAGGTCCCTACCAGAATGTACATACCTCTGGGTGCCCAAATGCACAATGATCAGATGAACAGTACTTGGAAAACTAACTCCACTGCATTAAGAGATTTCTGAGACTTCACTTTATAAGTTTTACTTTCTGAAATGTTTATTTTTCTAAACTTTTCAGATGTAGCATAGAAATAACTTTGATTTTAGCTCTGTACAATTCACTTATAATTGCACAGCAGAGACACTTAACTTCCTCACTATTTTGGGCTGTCTTACACTATTTAAAGAAAATGTTTCTGTGTGTGAGGAAAAAATATTTACTCCAAAATTAAAAACATGTTTCCACATGGGTGTTCTTGGGTTCTTGTAGGCTGCCAGTCTTAGAAATACTTTGGCTGAAAATTATGCTGTGGCCTTCATGAGGTTTTTAAATTATTAAAATACTGTAGTATTTTTCCATGTTTTAAAATTTCTTTTTTTCATTTATTTTATTTTACTTTATGGCTCCAGTGTAGTTTCTTATAAAGCTTTGATTTAAAATAAAGATTTAGAGTGTGAAAAATTTACCAGTACAGAATTGTTTCATAGAAGATTTCTATGCTAGTGAAATGCCTGAAATGCACATGAATTTCAACAACACCTAGAAATTAAGCTAAATGATGAAATCTTATTTCCATGAAAGACTAGAGTTTTACCACTGGCTTCAGTGAGGCCAAGGATTGATTATTTTCATCCTTCTACATTATAACCCTGAAACACTCCTGTTAGGCCAAGAAGATAAGAACTATACTTACGTATGAGAAATAGATGCTGCATAATATTTATTCAATCTTATGCAATCTTTATTAAATGAGGAATAAAAATGAACCTAAGCACTTGCTTAGACAGTTTGCTGACTTCAGTTGGCCAAAAGAGAGATAACAGGCAAGGGCAGTCTATTCAGTGTGTCTCCTAGAGCTGCGGAACACTTGTCTCATCTCTTTTCTTCCTTCATGTTAGTCAGTTCCTCAGCTGAGCTGAGTTCCTATGCTTTTTTATGCTGGAAAATCCGTTAAAAAAAATTTGCCCATCTCCTCTTCCAGCTACCTCTTTGGTTTGTCTTCCTTATCCTCTTCCAGTGTTTAACTCTTATTTTTGTTCTGTCCTTCTAATATCTCTCCTTGCTTATCAGTCCTGACATTTGAGGACATGATTTTTGAAGAAACAGGGAAAATGCATATTTTATATTTATAAGCAAAAGCAATGATCTGTTTTACACTATATATCCTCTTTCATCTAAAGTCTAATTACTTACCTCTATTCAGTGATTTGATGCTCTTTTGCCTCAGCTATATCCATAGTGCTCTGCGAGGGCAGTTTGTAAAAGGAAAACATGAGTTGATGAAATGAGAATTTTTCTATAGGAATGAGATTTAGATGGATTCTATGATTAGTAGAGGAAGAGCTCACTGAAGTTTCTGAAAAACATCTGCCTTTATACCAAAAAGTAAACTCTGACTATACTTTTTATATTACAGGCAAGGCTGATGGTACCATCTGTCATTCCGAGGTCTTCTTTACATTGCCAGACTTCAGCCAACAAACAGAAACTCTGTAGGACTATTTCACACTTCACTTCAAAAAACAAACAAACAAAAAAACTTTTTTCCCCCATAAGTGTTTTTTGTTTGATTGGTTTTGTTTAGGGGTGGTTTGTTTCTGTTTGTTTGTTTACTTGCTTGTTGGTTTTGTTGTGTTTTTTTTTTTTGTTTTTGTTTTTTTAATTTTGGTTTGATTTTGGGGGGGGGTGGGAGGCAGTAAGATTTGATATCTTTTGAAAAACTTTGTCATCCATGATTTGAAGAGTCATCTTGAATTTCAGTCTTGGTGGGAGTTGTTCTTGTCAGAGCCACACCAAGAATATATATCTTCTTCTGTCTGAACCTGGACAGGAATCAGACATGATAAATCATTGAAAAAAATGCTTTTGTTTAATCCCTCAGACAGCGCTGGATTGCTGCAAATCTTGTCCACTGAGATTCTAAACCTCTAAATGGAAAGAGGGGCTGATGTCTTGTATGTGACTGCAGCCAAGTACAGATGATGTGGAGCAGAAGCTGTATAGAATTGGCTAAAGCCTCATATCACAGGCACCTCAGCTGGCACCAGAAATGTAATGAAAACCTCAGAACTTAATTTCTTAGTGCATGAAGAATGGTGATTAAATAATAGCTTCTCATATAGTTGTAAATATTTAAGAAGTGCATTAGATGCCAGAGTGACAAACAACATGTAAACACTCAGGGCAAAATTCACCATTTTGTTTTCAGTGTGTACCTACAAAAACAACATATGGGCTGAGAAATATGACTGACCACACAACAACACGGGAAAAGCAAAATACTGTTTACTGACTTAATACCACTTATCTTGAGTTCTGAAATAAGTGGAGTCCTGTGGAAAATGTCTATGCTTTTATTATCGCAATACATATACCCCAGACTGAAGAAATAGAGACACTGGAGATTCTGCATACGCCTCAAACAAAGAAAAAAAATGTGGTGATTCAGATACTACTGATTGCAAGTATGTTTTTTTCCTAGATGTTAACCTTGGACTGGTGATCTATAATTCATGGGTTCCACTTAGGTTTTCTGGGCTGGATAGAATATCAGACTATTTCATTGAATTTACTACAAAGTGTTGAATATTTTTTTTCTGCCTTCTCCTGGCTACTGACATTGACTTTTTGTGTTCAGAAAGACTTCTCTTTAAATCAACACTCCCATACAGTAATATTGTCCCGATGAGAGAATTTAATAATACAAGAAACCAGCATGTTTAAATACATAAACCCCACAGTAGGATAGAGAAACCACAACAACCCAGCAGACTCCTGTAAGAGCAGCAGTTACCGCACTGAGAGGAGGATCAAGGTGAAAACTGACATATAAATTCAGCATTTATTAGCTTGAGGAAACTATTTACTGCGGCTGTGGCTGTAAAATGAGATTGAGAGAGGTGGTCAAATGGAGTTTCCAGGCTAAAATTATCCAGGACTCTTAGCAGTTTGAAAATAGTTTCTTGAGTCTGTCTTTCTCTTGTTCTAATAAGCTACATCCTGTTCAAAGGAGCTATTGGTTTGGTAGATGCTAAAAGGTTGGTTCTGGGGAAGCAGGCATTCACAGAGACGGTTAAAAATGGTATTAGGTAGAAAATATTTTGCAATGTTTAATATGCTGTGTGTCCTATGCCTTTTATTTCATACAATTTTCTTAATGTTTCAAATGTAGATATAAAGTTCTTTTAATTCCTCAACATGGTGCTAATAGAGAGCTAAATATTTCCCTGATGTGGCAAAGAAGTATGCTGCACTGATGCCATGAAAAATGGGAATTTCTTTGTAAATAAACTGCATGGTTAAGCTCTACTTGGTTTCAATTGTGCTAGCTTTATACACTTATCAAAAGAAACCTGGAGTATTTCTTTCCAAGTTGTTAAACTCCTCTTTTGTACTTTACATGAAGTTATGTATATTTATGATTCTGTGAATGTTAGCAGGAGAGCCAAAAGAGAAGCCTCTTACTCAGAACTGAATTAGCATTCTGCCTTAGTATCAGGCCCACTGGACTGGTAGAAGTGATATATTTCAGATGAGACACATTGTTTTGCATAACTGAATTCCGATGAGTAGTACCCAAGGTATCACAACACTGGTGTATTTTAAATGATGAGTGAATTTAATCCATGATCTCTAATCCTACATAAGAGGAATCAGATTTGTCTATATTTTCAGGGGAAAAAAAAAAAAAAGGTAGAATATCTGTAGGTTTCAACAAAAGCATTCCTATGTTTAGGGTTGCACAAATATCTTAGTCTTTAAAATACTGAAGGAAGTCTTTCTGAACCCTCTATTCTCTCCTAAAAAAACCCCAACACAAAATAACAAAACAAACAAAACAACAACAACAACAACAACAAACCCACAACAACCAAAAAAACCCTATCTGTAATCCTCTTTGACAAAAATTGAGTATTCTTTAGGTACAGTTGCAACTTATTCCTAGAAGTAAACCTACAGAAATAGGGAGATAATTTTGTTCAGTGAAGAAGCATAAGAGTTTTTTCAAATTACCTTTTCCAATGTATCTTTGAATCTTATCTGTTAGGGTTTTTTCTGTACAGTAAACCGTAATCATTCCGATCCTTTTTCTTATATCCTAAATTCTTATGTGCACCTTAATATCTAGTTTCATGCCTGTGCTAACCTTTTCTCTATGATCAAGTACAAGCATAGATAACTTGGTCTTTTTTTCAAGTATATCTAGAATATACTCAGTTTCACCTCACTCTGACCAGAACCCCACTCCTCTCTCTGTTCTTTAATTTTATTGATATAACATTTGGCTCTTAATTGAGAAGCACAAAATATGTTTAAATCTGACATATCTGATTTCATTTGGTGGTTTTAAGTGTTGATGTATAGGTTTGCTCTTTTTCATTCTTACATCCTTGCAATACAGATCAAAATTAGGCTGTTCACCTAAAGTAATTTCAAGCCTTCTTCTCTTAAAGGGAACATAGTTCTTAGATTAACCAAGTTCATAAACTAGTTTCCTGAGTGTGCCAAATGACCCCACGCAGTTGCTTTTGCTTCTGTTCATTTAAATATTAAAAAATTGATCATTCAATCTGGTATGACCAATTTTTTCTAGCAATATTTTATAAATTTGTGAACAAATCTAAACGAGGAGAATGGCCACCTGGTGAACTAGGAATTTTTTCACAATGAAATTTACTGCCTATTGAATTCAGGAATATTTCTTTCTTCACAATACTAGTAAAAAACTACACTAGAATCACACAGTTTCCAGTACCAATCATTCTCAAAATGCTGAAGATCTTTATCGATTTCTGAGTTGCAACCTAGGTGACTGTAAAAAGCTCCCACCATTAACATAGTAAAAGCTTTCTTCTTTACATACTTATCCTAGATTTTATCCAAAAGTTCTGCTTATAGATGCCTCAGGAAACTGAAGGCTGGATTTAAATACTAATTAATATTACATTATTTTATGAAAATTTGGGTTACTGTGAGGTTTTTGTGTTCTGATACTTTTTTTTTCTTTTTTTTTGGTACAAAAATAAATGGGAAAAATTAAATCAGGCATTTTTCCATTTTCAAATGAAAAACCAAAATATTTAGGTTTAAGCATGTCGAAATTTTCAACTAAAGAAAAAAAAGTATCAATTGTTATTTGTGCCAACACTGCTTATGAAACCATATTGGATTCCAAATATCATTTCTTGATCAGGACCTGCATTTTTCATTGAGAGAATTGTTCATCTGAAAAAACTGCCTTGTCTCTTTTCATCTTCATACTCTCTGGTTTTTTAGAATTAGCTTCATGGTATTTCTTACAGCTGTGGAAAAATGTTGCTATGCAATATGGATTGACTAAATATATCTCATCTTGTATTATTTTAAGGGTCTGCAGTGAAACTTATACTTGATGCCCTTAACGTCACATTTTCTACCTGTTCTATTGGGAAATTAAGGTACATATTTTTGCCTTTCTTCTGCCCTGTAGTCTTTGTTTTCTGGTGTGTTCCCTTCTACCCAGCAGGTCTAATGCAGGGGGAAACTGCAGAAAAAAAGAAAGGAAAAAAAAAAGAAAAAAAAGGTCTTGATCCTTTCTCACACAACTATTTCAGAAGAGCTGAATGCTGTTCCTCTTCTTCAGACTCTTCCTGTCCTTTGCAAGACATTTCGGTCTGCTTCATTCCTCTTGAATAAAAGCTGTTCAATAATCCAAGGGGCAGATGTTAAAGGGTATCCATCCTTAATGTTACTTGTTTTAAAATAAATTTTTACAGGTCATCCTCTTGCTGTTTTTAGAGAATATTTTCCTTTCCGGGATCCTTTCCTAGTGGAACTGCTCCTACCCTAAATTCTTCCCTGTTGGTTATATGTTGTGTTTTCAGACAGCAGAACAAAGTGCCAGGTACCACAAAACAGGAGGCAAAAATATTTTGGTGAAAACACTGAATCACCAACATAATTGGGAGGAATGTGTTTCGTGTTCATATGAAATAATTGTTCTTCAAAGGTTACGGAATCACAGAACATGCTGAATTGGAAGGGACCTACAAGGATCATCGAGTCCAGCTCCTGGCCTTGAACAGAATCACCCACAGGAGTCACCATGTGCCTGAGAGTATCATCCAAATGTTTCTTGAACTCTGTCAGCCTTGTTGCTGTGACCACTACCCTGGGGAGCCTATTCCAGCACCCAACCACCCTCTGGGTGAAGAACGCTTTTCTAGTATCCAAACTAAACCTCCCTTGGCACAGCTTCGGGCCATTCCCTCGGATCCTGTCACTTGTCACCAGAGAGAAGAGATCAGTGCCTGCCCCTCCTCTTCCTCGCAGGAGGAAGTTGTAACTGCAATGAGGTCTCCCCTCAGTCTCCTCTTCTCCAGGCTGAACAGATCAAGTGACCTCGGCTCCTTCTCATACCACTTCCCCTCAAGGCCCTTCAGTATCTTCTTTGCCCTCCCTTGGAAAGTTTCTAACAGCTTAATTTTTTTTCTTATATTGTGGCACCCAAAAATGCACACAGTATTCAAGGTGAGGCAGCCCCAGTGCAGAGCAGAGCAGGACAATCCCTTCCCTTGACTGGCTGGTGATGCTTTCCCTGATGCCCCCCAGGACATGGTTGGCCCTCCTGGCTGCCAGGGCACAGATGACTCATATTCAACTTGCCAGCGACCAGGACCCCAGGTCCTTTTCCACAGCACTGCTTTCCAGCATCTCATTCCCTAGTCTGCACATATATCTGGGGTTGCCCCATCCCAGGTCCAAAATCCAGCACTTGCCATTTTTAAACTTCATTTAGGTTGTGCCAGAGGAGTCAAAATTTGGTCATGAATAGAAAACACCCAGCTGAAAATACCTACCAGCTTTTATAGCTAAATATTATTTCTCTAGTTAAAAATGTCTTATAAGCTATCTATGGAAAGAAACCATTTCCTTTCATGAAAAGTGTGTTCTCACTAACTCATTTTTAAGCAATAAGTGGAAAACCAAAATTCAGCAATGTCCTCTCTATGACTGATGCAATTTCAGACCTAATAAAATACAATTGAAATACATTATCCCATTGTGTATGGTGATAAAGACACAAAAATAAACAATGCATATGTAATAAAAATAATATATACTGGTAAGTTTTTGTAGTTAGACAAAATCAGCTTCTAACAACTTTTCCTTAAAGAAAAACTGCCCAAAACGTTTGAGAGATGTCTGTACTCAACAGAGACAATTCACAAGCCTCCCTTTCTCCTAAAGGAACCCACTCCACAAAACCAACCTTCATCTCTGAAATGTCCAGTGCATATTAGGTTATGGCAAAAGAGTTAGTTCAACTTAGATAAGTACTGCAAGCCTTCAAGACTATTTAAGGGCCCTTTTTTTTTTTTTTGAAGTCAAGTCTTCAAAGAAGCCAGAAAGCAGAGCACCTCTGCCTTTCTTTGTATAGTCAACGAAAGGGTTATCAGTGAACTGACTCCTTTTTCCCTCACAGAGAGGCAAAAGGGAGTAACACAAAGTCTCCCCATGCTTGTTCACAGTATTCTCCATTTCTTTCTTTTTTTTAAAGTGAATGATCCATCGTAATCTAAAATTGCAGAAAAAGTGTCCTTCATACTATCAGCAAATCCATCCATTTATTATAAACCCTGAAAAGGAAGGGAAAACTCTGTACAATCTAAAAGCTATTGGAGTCTTTAATGATATTAACAACCATGTAGTGAACTCGGAAGAACCTTTTTCAACTACCTTGTAGCAGATAGTTGCTACAAAAGTCTGAGAAGAAGCTGAGAAAGACTTGGAAAGGTCATTATGAAAAGATTACAAAAAAAACCCCCAACAAACCCAAAAAACCCAAACAAACAGTTGTAGCTTATTCCCCTGTGCTAGGAGTTAAGTATTTCTCCTCTGATGCTAGATGACAGTGGAAACAAGTTGTGCGTTATGTTGATGGAATATGCAAAAGTTAATCTCAAGAGGAAGAGCCATTTTATATTCAGATTCAGTTACGAGAGAAGAAACCTGAAAACATGAGAGTTGTGAGAAAGGATTTTTTTTGTTTATAACTATATTAGGGAGGCAATCCCCAGGGAAGGAAAACAGCAATTTAATTTAAAGGCTAGACATTAACACTGAAACAATTGAGTATAAAATAGCATGACTGCACTTGCTGTGAAAATTAGGTTCGTGTTTGCAAAAAGCCAAAATGAAGCCAAATTCAAATTGTTTAAATATTGAGCTTTCCTGGTTACTTTCCACTGTAAGAAACTAGATTCCTTACCCTACAAGACTATTATTTGCTTAGCAAAAATTATCAGCCTTCATGCAGAAATATCGGCTGCAGTGGTCTCTCTCATGCAAAATGTCAGGCTCAATAATTTGAATAATCCCTTTTACACTAAAGTGTAATGAAGTCCTAAGGATTTTCACATACTAAATTGGCAGTTTGTATTCTCAAACACAAATTCCTCATAAGGGTATTTTTTTAGTTGAAATAATAGTTCTTAATGAAAGTTCTTAAACTGTACCAGGCAGATGAGGTCCCTTGTGTCATCCCATGCAAGATAAGTAATATATTGTGTCCATTAATCTATGTCATAAGAGTATTGAACATACAACAGCTATCACATTTTCTACATTTGATAGCACCTGAGAGGTCAGTGGTAAGGGTTAAAGATTTTACTAGTGCAAATTATGAGACTTTTACTTCTAGGTGAAGATACACCACAATAAATACTGACTATAAAACACTTAAATCTGGGTTTCAGGTAAATAATAAAATTAATTGATTTATTTTTGCATAAGAACTTGGGGAAAGATTGACAGTGTTAGACCAGTTTTCTGTTGGTTTTCTCTGCAGAAGCACTTGCATTTTTCCTTAAGGTTTCAATATCCCAATTATTTATGCTTTGGAAATTCATCTTCTTAGTAGATATTAAGTAGATTTATCAATTTATGTAGTGTCAGATGACTATTGCTGGTCGGACAGCCTTTCATATAACTCCTTCATTTTCTAAACAAATTCATCTACCTACTGTGAAATAATACCATGTTGCCATGTGAAATCTAAGCATAAGCAAAGTAAATAGAACCTGAAAAAAGAAGTGTGCATAGTCTGTATCTTGCGATATGACAGTTCCAACACTTCCATATCTTCCCTTCCCAGATTTTTCTAGACCTAGACATGAGATGTTGTAAATATTTCTTTTAAAGGGTAAATTTTAATGTCTTGCTATATAACAGATCTGCACAGAATATCTGAAGTTCTACTTATTTGAGAAACTGGAATAAATATACCCCATTCCATTAGAATGATAATGGAGTGATTCAAGGTTTTCATTTTTGGCTTTTAAAACTCAGAAAATTTTCCAAATAAATTTCCAAACATAGTTTATGGTAAAGCATTGTGAGACTCTAGATAGCTCCACAGGAGCCTAAAGGTTTTACATGTGTGAAATCCATGACCTTAAAAATTTGATAGTGTCCCTTTGATATTGGATAAACCTCAGGTCTCTCAGCTTTAGATTAAGGATACATTTCTGAAATATTTACTACCAGCTGTAATGTTTATTATGGGTGTTGTTTCGGAGAAGTCAAGAAGTTTGATCCTTAGCTGCCTTGAAGAAGTTATACAAACACAGACATGGTCCTGTACCCCCTTCCTGCCAGCTCAAGTTTGCTTTAATCTTGTATTTAAATTGGAGACATTTCAGACTGGTTTTAACTTGGCTAAGTAACAACTAGAGGAGATAGCTAGCAATGAAATAAAATCTCCTTTGAGCTAAACTATTGTGTAGATACACTTACAATGTCCAAGTTGCTCTTTAGGCTGTAGTCCACTGTGAAGTACCAACTTACTTAATGCTTGGAAAATACAGGCTCAAGTTCATCCAAAAAGAGTGTCATAAGTAGTAAATGTTTGAAAGTATTAAAAGTAGAATATTATTTAAATAATATTTAACCACAGTTTCCAATAGGTTGCACCTATCCCTTTGTATCTTTGTGGTAGTAGATTCTTAGAAGTGTGTAGGGTTTTTCTCGTGTTTATTTAGCAATGCAATACATGGTTTCTCCATTCTTCTGTTGCAAGTTCAAGCTTTTTGTTCTCACTGTATGTGTTCATTTTTCTCCAATATCCTTTTTCTTTCCTACATTTCTTTTGTGTTTTGCTCATGACTTCTTTTGCACTGATCATGAGGCAATCTTTCTCATCTGTTCTTGAGTGCTAGCACTGTCTCTGCATTTCTTGTTCCACAAGGTCTACACTTGCTTACAAGTAAGTAGCCAATAAATAGTTTGATAGAGAAAAGGATCTAGTTGTCATTAAAAAAAAAAAAAAAAAAAGCCCTTACATTACTTTCTGCCTTTCACACATCATCTCTACATAAAAAGGAAAAGCCAGGAGGTTGTGAGCCTGTTTTTTGTACCACTTCACTTCCAAGCACAATTCTGACTGGAAGCACTAGATGATCCTGAATTATAAATATGTGATAATAAATAATAAACAATAATACAAACAGCCAGATGTCCTCTTTGACAATTAATAATATTGCTATTTTTTTATGCCCATGAAAAATCATAGCTAAAAGAAATCTGAAAAGACAATTATCTAATGTCCCAACTCAGACACTGAAAGATCCAGTATATCTGAATTCTTATCTAGTATGTGTTTAATCTGTTTAAAAATTTTCAGTAAAAGTTTGGTTTTCAGGCAGTGAAGAAAATACCGCTATCATCTTTTGGTTTACAAAGCCTTCTTTACTCTCAGCTCTTCAGACTCACAAACCTACCTTCCTGAAAATTAAGCCCTTTACTGGCTGTGAATATTGACTGAGCACTGTGCTGCTTAGAGAAGCATTTTAATTTAAGCAAGTATTATTTTGTCTTTTCCTTGCCTCAGATGTTGATTTGGGGTGAGGTTTTTTTCTTATTTGTTTGTTTGTTTGTTTTTAAACTAGGAAACTGCACTTTTTTTCAAACTTCTTTTCATAGTTCATGTTTATTTAAACTCGTATTCTTCATTCTGTTCCCTGGAGTCTCTCTGGTTTATTTATAGCATATTTCAGGAAAGGTGTCCAAAACAGAAGACTTTCGCCTACTCAAAGCCGAAAGAAGCTTATATGAAGCTTTAGTAATTAGTAAGCAATTAAGAATGCCTACCTTCCTTATGCAATATATACCTCATCATAACAACGTGTACCTTTCTGTAATGGAGTCTCCTTTCTCATAAATTTAAGATGATACATTTTCATCTCAATATTCTTCTCAGGAGTGCTGGTGCCCAGCTAGTTATTTTGCATTTATGCATTTGAATTTCTTTTCTGAATACGTTATGCTCACATCTTCCTTAAGATTTACTAATTAAATGTAATTTGTCCAGTTTATCAAAATAATTTTGAATTGTTATTCTGTTTTGCAATATCCTTGCATCCCTTTCCACGCGGGTATCATCTGTTAATAGTTATACTTAATTTTCAACCGCTAATGGAATCATTGAGTAGCATAATAGTCTCAACTGCTTTTTAAAAGAGTTTACTTTCTATAGACTCCCAGAGTGACCATCAGCTGTGTTCTGAATATAGGCTTTGTGTTTTTTTAGTCAGTTAAGTGCCCACGTTCCAGCAATTAGATTTTGACTATATTTAAGTAGATTGCTTAGGAGAATGCGCATAGTGGTACATGGCCTGCTAACATCACCATCTATCATACTTTTGCCTTACCCAGAAACTAGTTACCTTGTCAAAGAAGGAAAACAGCTTAGTTTATGCTGTTTTTATTTCATACCTCTTTTGGCCATTTTTTTTATCACCTTATTGACCTTCAGTTATTTACAAATTGATGAGTCATTCGGTTCAGTGTCTTTTAGGTATAATGTACTTGTAAAGCAATAGTAATGCTCATAGAGCTGATGGTGCTCACTGAGCTCAGTCAGATGTGTCTACACAGCACAGAGTTTTGTGCTCAGCCATAGTCACTGTTACCAACCTCATTTGGGAGAAGCAGCTTTTTTGATGTTCTGGATCCTGTTTTGAAGATGTTATCTATTATTATTATTGACTTTGATCTCCTTATGCTAATAATTCTGATCTCCTTAGCTTTTTTGAGTATCCCTTTATATTACCCTTCAAAGGGTAGAATGTTGTACAAAGAAATCTAGAGAAGAGAAAACTGCTTTTAGCTGATGTAATTTTTTTCTGAAATGGCTGTAACTAAATTTTTGCTCTTCCACTGATGAATGTTTCCAATTGTTTTTCTTTTAACATATCTTGATAATAAAGTTTTTGTCCATTTTCTTCCTTTATGTGAATATTTTCCGTCATAACCTTGGAAGTGGCTTATAGTTAATTCTGCAGCCATGGGGTGCTCTGCAGGACAAGGTTCATATTCCAGTAAGGATACTAGAGTGTGTCTGAGAGGCCTCATGGTCAGACAAATTCAGATATTGGGAGCTCTCCCACTGAAGAGTTTTGATCAGAAAGTTTCAATATGCTGGCAGTCAAGACACTCAAGAAAATCAATCTGAATGAATGAAAGGTATGCTTCAAAGATGGGCATATTAAAAATCAATGAACCCCCCAAATAGGAATAAAAATTAATCTTGCTTATCTTTAGTATACTTCCCTTTGGAAACAAAGCATATTAAATTAAGATTAGTTTAGATTTTGAATCAGCTCTACATAAAGAAGTTTAGCAATGTTTAGTGCTCTAAGAATTGATTTAGATTTTATGAGAATTACTATATTAAAAAGATTTATTGTTTCTTATCTTTATGTCTTCTGCAGGACTAAGCACATTGCTGGTACATTGCTGAAACAAATAAAGAAGAATACTGAATGGTTAACATTTGTTAATATTTACTTTTTTTTCTGGTTTTTGTCAGCCTGGAGTTATATGATAAAGGATTTTAGCAGAGGCATAAAAGCAATATGTTAGATTAAGGTGTTGGGGTTTTTTTCTTACTTTTCTGTTGCTTGCTAGAAACTTGCAAAATCCTTTTGAAATCCTTTGTAAAGACTTAAAACAAGCAAATGGGAGAAAAGAGTGAAAATCATTTATACAGGGAAGCTGATGAATTTCCCCCTACATTCACTGAATTCTCCTTTCTGCATCAATGTAAAAACTGGAGTATCTTTGCGTCTCTGTAAGACCCAAGATACCATTAACAGCATTTGAAAACAGTGAAACAATCCTATTTACTGACTGTTTTCTAAACAAATGGATCAAAAACTAAAAAGCTTTTGCAGGTGCATTTTTAGCAATTTTCCTTTGGGCTCACATCCTACAGTAAGAGAAGTCAGGAGTAACTTTGTTGGCTTCCACTTCAGCAGATTAACTCAGCTCTAGAATAGCATTTCTGAGAACAGAATTTGTCCTCTTGGTAACGGGCAAAAAGAGACGGTAAGCCTCTTGCAGGGATTGTGCAGCAGAGACCCCAGGGACGAAGAGACTCAGCTGGACCCAGCCATATGGAAGAAACGATAGACTCCCTTGAGCATTTCCAAGCTACACCTTGCTGAAGGCTTAGTCATCCCTACTGGGGTTTGCCGTCTAATGAAAGACAAATCACTTTCACCTATTACTGGGTCTCAAGAGCTGTTATGAATCACATGGAACTGAATTCACAAGCAAGGAAGAACAAAAACAATTCAAATGCTGTTGAGATGCAACTTAGTATTTTCCTAAAAAATGCTGAAGATATACTGACAATAAACAACACACTGGGAAAATTTATTAGGAACACTGTGTGTTTTTAAAATACAATTTTTAAAAAAATGGAAGGTGTTTTCTAAACAAGTACAGCAGTGTTAATGTTGCTGCTCGACAGATTTTAATGTATGGAATAACACTTGCCCATTTAATTTTCGACAATGATGTATGAGAGATTCCGGTGGGGTTCACTCTAAAACTGCAACCGAAGAACATGCCACGACAATCCTCATCCTATATCTCAGCCAAGATCCTCGGTGAGATGCCTGAGATATTTCCCAAGTGCAGCCGGTGGCGTTTTAGCCCGCTCCCTCTCCAGGTAAAACACACTCGAGCATCACGACGGACCCCAGCCCCGCTCCCTCCCCTCCCTTCTCCCTCGCGGAGCGCTCGACACGCGCAGGCCGGGGTTGCGTGAGAAACTCCGCGCAGCAACTCCGAGCTCTGTGCGGCGGGGAACGGAGAGGGGAGCGGAGAGGGGAGCGGAGAACGGAGCGGGGAGGGAAGCGGAGAGGGAAGCTCCGCGACGCTCTCCTGTCGAGATAGGGGGACCTGCCTGCCCCGCCGCCGCCCCGCTCCCCAACTTTCATTCACCGCCCGCGCCGCCCCGCACCCCCCGCTCCGCGTTGGCCGGGCCGGGGCAGGGCCGGGCCGGGGCGGGCGGCGGCGCAGCCAGTGAGCGCGGCGAGGGGCGCTGCGGGCGGGGCCGCGGGGGCGCGGCCAGGCCGGCCCTATATAGGGCGGCGCGTGGGGCTCTCCTGGCTCCGTGGGAGCGGGGTGAGGGACGCCGAGCCGGCAGAGGCGGGCCGGGGCGCCGTGCGGCCGCGTGGGGAGCGCTCGGCGGCTCGTTCGGCCGGCGGCCGCGCTCGGGAAGCACTTTCGGCGGGCGGCGGCAGGCACCTTGCGGCGAGAGGGAGAGCCGGCCGGCCTGCGAGCGGCGGTGCTATCCCATTGTTCAAGCGGAGAGACTCGGGGTGAGAGGGAGGGAGCCGGCGTGTCGCCTCCGTTCTCCCGCTCCCCGCTGCCCCCCCTCCGTCGTTTCCCTCCACGCCGGAGGAGCGCCGCCTCCGGGGAGCCGAGGGCCGGGCCGGGCTGTTCGGCACCAGCACCGACAGCTCAGGTGCACCAGCGGGAGCAGGGGAACCAACCCTTCCCGAGGTGCTGTAACCCCGGTGGGCTTCGGGAGAGGAGGAAAGTTGCTCCCTTTCCTGCAGCAAGCCCAGGAGCTGCTGAACTGGCCTTACCTGGAAGGACTGAGCAGTTCCCACCTTTCCCATCAGGTGCCTTTGCCGCAGCAAAACCACGGTATCCGGGAGACCACGGGGAGCAGAATAACACCCCCCCTCCTCCCCGCCCCTCCCGCTCTCGCTGCACATCGCTTGTTATCTTCTCTGTCTCGCCGTGCTCCCGGGATCACAGGAGGATCTATAACTGTGATCTGTCACCGAGGAGAAGGTCGTGGATGAACTCCCTTCCAGCAGGGCAACGAATCACTTCTCGGCTGCTTATTATTATCGTGTTCTAAGACCAGCCCTTTCCTGCTAAACTTGGCCTGGGAGCGTACAGCAGGAGGGGGCGCGGGGGGTGGAGAGCCAAGCCCAACAGCATCTTGTGTGTTTGACTTTTTTTTTTTTTTTCCCTTCCCTCCTCCTTCCTTGAGACAGTTTGATGAATGCCTGCGAGAGGGGTATGATTTGCTAAGGCGCCTCTGGCAGGGCGGTGTGTGCGCGGTGTCAGCCCCGCCGCCGCCCCCCGTGGGGCTCTGAGCGGCCCGCGGCGGGGGACGCGCGTGGGAGCGGCTGCAGCGCTGCGCGGGCCGCCGCGCAGAGAGCGCCGCTGGGGCGGACCGAGCTCCGCGGCCTCTCGCCGGGGGCTCAGCGGGGCGTCACGGCTTTGGAAGGGGCGAGGAGGAAGATAAGTAGATCGCCCAACTCCGCCGCACCCTGAGCTCTGTGGGTTTGCTTCGCCATCGCAGGGAGCGTGTGAAGACTAGACTCCAAGTGCCGCCTCCCCGCCACCGACGGGCTTAGCGAGGGACGGCCCGGGCCCGGCCCCGCGCCCAGCGAAGTTGCCTTCAGCCGCGGAGCGGTGCCACCCGCCTCACTTTGCCGGGGTTGTTTTCTTGACTTGGCTTTGGATAGAACGGACTTCGCTGCCTCCGCACCCTGAAAGTTGCCGGAGCGCTCCCCGCGGCGAGGAGGAGGGCGGCGCGCCCCGCGCCTCCCTGGGGCCGAGGCCGGTGGGCCCGGGCGGTGATGATGTGCGGCTGGGGGAAGCTCACCCTGTCCCTGGGGCTGCTGCTGGCGATGGCGGGCGCGGTGGCGCCGCAGCCGTGCCCGGCGCAGTGCTCCTGCTCGGGCAGCACCGTGGATTGTCATGGGCTGGCGCTACGCGGCGTCCCGAGGAACATCCCCCGCAACACCGAGAGGCTGTAAGTAACCCGGCCGGGGCGGCGGCGACCGCCCCTCAGCCTCCGGCTCCCCTCTGGGCTCCCGCTGGCTGGAGGACTGAGGTGGCCCCCGGCGCCGGCAGGGTTTGGGGTCCCGACGCCCTTTGGTTGGGGGGGTGTCTGTTCCCTTCTCCTGCCGCTGGCCGTGCCCGCTTCGCGGCGATGCGCCGAGACGCGGGAGAGGTGGGCGCTGCTCCCAGCCGCTGCCTTCCATCCCGGGAAGCCGCGGTGAGGAGCGCGGTTCCCTCCTCCGCGGGGAGCGGGGGCGGCGGGGCGGGCACCACCGCGGCCCGGGAGGTGCCCCAAGGCGGCGGCGGAGCGGCCTCTCCCCCCGTCGGCGCCCATTTCCCGGCAAAGTTGGCTGTTACGGCTCGCCTTCCCCGGGGCAGAGCCGGGCCCGGCTCCGTGGGCGCGGGTGGTCAGGCCCCGGGGCACGCAGCGCTCCCTCCCGCTCGGAGGGGCGGACGGGGGGCGCTGCCGCCGCTGCCCCGGCGGGGCCCGCGCGGCTCGGCATCTGCCGGCGGGCGAGGGCACGCCGGGGTGCGGTAGCCGCCTTGCACTCGCAGGGCACGAAGTCGTGCCACAGCGCTGATCCCTCCCCTCCTCTTGCGTACTCCGCGGCTGTGGGTGTTTTCTACATGTGGTCAGTTATTTATCATATCAGGCTTCCTTTCGGAGGGGTCTTAGGGAGTGGAAGAGGTGAGCGCATTATTTCTTGCTCTCTAATAAGTCATTTAACTGTTAGCATATGAACACATGTCTGGAGTGGTGGATTTCACTGAGGAAGAATATCAAGGACACATTTCTCCTGAGACTTGAGTGGTTTCTTTGCAGTGATGTTTTGGCCACATGTGGTATAAAACACTAAAAAAATACCTTTTTTTTTTCCTTCTAACTACGTTGGGAATGAGCTGTACTTGTTAGAGTAGCTTCCATGTAATACCACTTCCTAATGGCTTACCTCAGGAATTGCCAAGTCTGGTTTTATTTGTAGTGATTGGAATTGAGAGAAGTTTGTCTTGAACCCAAAAAGTTACCAAAAAAAAGGCTTATACTCCAGAGGAAAAAGTAGTTCAGAAGTGTGAATAGAAATGGTAGGGCCTAAATGCAGGTTTCCACTGCTTCTGAACATGCTTCTCATTGTGCAGTCAGCATAGCTTCCTCTGCAGCAAGTGAAGAGCTAAGTGTTGGTACAATCATATTTTCCATCATTTACTCCAACAGTGTTTATCATTTACTCCAGCAGTGTTTTACTCTAACAGCTTGTTTGAAACGTAATGTTTGTTATAGGAAGTTAAGCTCTCTTCCCCATTTGTGGCTATAGTAGGAAATGTGAAAGTGGCTCAAAAATGGTTAAAATTGTCCTTAATTTTGTAACAGTCAAATAAATACTGCAGCATATATATATGTAGTAGGTTTAGTGGTTTTCTAAATGCAGTTATAACCATATTCTGAGAGTTTTGACTCTTCTATTGTTAAAGATTGTTGTTGAAGATAAATGTGAGCTTTATAATGGCAGGCAGAATTGACTATGTAAGTCTTGTTACAAAGTTTCAAACTACTGCTTTCAAGACTCAGAGCCTTGGTTCAGTTGCTTGGAAATCAGGAACTCACAGTCGTGAGTGATCAGGGTGTTAGTTGTAGGAATGGTTCATTGTGTTCATTTACGTCTCCTAACTTCTGAAAACGCTGTGCCTGTGAAAACAAACAAAACAATTGAAGAGTAGCTTTTGAATGTTTTAATTTTGCTGCTTATAAATTATTCTTCTTAGGGATCTTAATGGAAATAACATCACAAGAATCACGAAGACCGACTTTGCTGGTCTAAGGCATCTTCGAGTTCTGTAAGTTTTCTCCTTCTATCATTGATATCTTACAAGACTGATGCCAGAGTTTGTAGTTACCTTTCAGTTCATTAGGTGGATGGGTTATTACTTTTTAACTATTGTGCTACTGCATCTGAACTTAAAATCCCTTTGCCATGTGTTATACACTTATGAATAAGTTAGAAATTGCCTTAAATATAATTTGCCTAAAATATTTTAATCTCTCCTTGAGGTTATGAGAACTTGAGGATTTAATTTGATGTGTAGCTTACAAGTAAGAGCTGCTGAAAGTAGTTGGAGTCAATTCAGTTTATGGTTGTGAAATTTACAGTTTACACTGAAAATGGGTGCGCTCAACCTGAACTATAGGGGAATTCACTAAGAAAAAAGTTATTTCTTTACTGAAGGTAAAGGCAAATCCCGGTTGATTATTGTTTTTCTGCAGTTTATGTACAAAAAAGAAACTCTTCAATAGTGAATTTGAGAAAGGAATTATTTGGTTGGTTTGTTTGGGTGGGTTTTTGTTTTAAACAATTTTGTTTCAAGCATTCTGAAAGTTTTAAAATTTTGTAGGCTTTTTTTCTGAGGAAAAAATCTAGCAACTTATTTAGTAAGGCTGGCTTAATTTGAGCAAGCAGTCTTATAAAATCCTTTTCTGTTTCTCTCTGAAATAGAATATAACATTGTAGTAATTTTTAATTTTGTTACAAAACAGAACTACTGTTATGGTTACAGTCTCTGTACAGTCTTTCACTGACGTTTCTCCCAACACCAGTATTTTAGTTTTGTTATTCTCATGTGAGACTAGTATTGCCTTCATACTGTTCGACTGGAGTCTTGTAGCTTGCCGAAGAGCAGTGATGTGTGTGCATGTGAGCACACAGCGTGTAAGCAGATGTGTAGTTTTTTTAACTTGGGACTCCTAAACTGAGTGAATGTAATATCAATTCCTGTTTCTTTTACTGAAGATTATTTTCATTCTTTTGGGTATATGAGCCCATGTAAACTGTTGATCACAGGGGTCTGGAAGGGTAAAGTGGATGTTGCTCTAGGATAGCTGTTGTATTGTTTTAATGAATATGTAGTTGCCTCTAAATACCACTGTTAACACAAGTTATCTCAGAGATATAAAACTTATATATAAAAATTTCTATATTTCAGTCAGCTCATGGAAAACAAGATTGGTACTATTGAGAGAGGAGCATTCCAGGATTTAAAAGAGCTGGAGAGGCTGTAAGTATTTTTAATTCTAAAAGTATGAGCTTATTTTTTTGTGGTCAAATTAGTTGTGTGTTAAGGTACTCAGGCTTCACATTTTTTTAAGTTTTTGTTTAAACTTGGGACTTCTAGCCTTATTGAGGCACAAGAGAAATAAGAAATTCTCAACCAGTATGTATGGGACTCGGCTGGGGGGGGGGGAGCATTCATGAGCAGTCCAGATTTGAAGTTTAAACTGCAATTGTCCTGTAAGAAATAGTTTGAATAGGATCAGATATTGTCACTTGAATCTTGAATGCACAAAGACTTCTTAAAACATAAATACACCAAAAAAAGCCTGTTCCGACATACAGTGTTAGGTGCTAATCTTGGACATGTTAGATGTTTCATACAATGTTGTATTGGAAGTGTTGTCTTGTAGTATGAAAGCAGTAATTGAATTTTACTCCAGTTTTTATATGATTAAAACTTTTACAAAGGCTTAGAAAAAAATATGAACCTTTAGCTTTTGAAAATGATTTGAACTTGGATTTAAAAAAATATTGAACACTGCCTAGAGAGAAGATGGAGCAGAGATGAGAGGATCTTGTCTGGCGAAGCTGAAGGACAAACACCTGCTTGGTTGCAGTGAAACCTAGAAAATGAGTGGTTCCTAAACTAGTTTAGCTTTTTATTCCAGCTGCTTAATTTTCAGTATGTGCCGCCTTCTTATGTTGCACTTCAATGCAAATGTTTTTTAAAATGTATTGCACAACCTGGAACATTTGACTTGTTAAAGACAAGATGCTGATTGTTGGACGTAGTTTCAGTTTGGAGTCAGGAAAGTCCGAGAATGTCACTGTATTAATATGTTCATGTAGAACTTCAGAGTGGTGCCTTCATTATTAGGCATCTTAGTTGCTGCATTTTCATTATATCACCTTTTCTTTAAGAATGCCTCTGAGGTCTTGTTTAGTTTTTCATATGCTGCTGCTTTAACTTCATAAAAGTATTTCTACTTTACTCCATTGGAAAGCAGCACTAGCCTGAGCATGGTTTGTCTTATTAAAGTTGCTTTGTATCCACAGCTGCTGTGTGTTTAAAACGAAAACCCCCACAAACCATTATGGTTGGGTTGGTCATTTTGACAAAGTTATTCAAGAGACTTAGTAACCACCAGTGTAATTATGATGTTTCTATAATAGTTGAAATGTTATGTATTTGAGATAATTACCTCATTTTTTCAAATAAACCAGAGTAACTTTTTGACCTAAAAATGGAAGTGTTATTATATAGTACAATTTTTTTTTAATAAATTTTAATGAAATCGATTGCTCTTCAAAAAAAAACCTGACTATGCATTTCTAAATCATATTAAAACACTTAATGCAATACTTTTTACAATGTGTTTTAAACTTTGTACATAGCATAGGAATTTAGTACAGCTTCTCCTGCTGAGGGAAATATTGGAATAATATATATACATACCTAAATTTGGTTTATAATGTCTAGATAAAAAAATTAAACAGTGTAGTTCATATTGCAGAAGTACACATGCATGAAACATTAATAAACATTAAAAGATCCATGCTTTCAGTGTGAATCTGGTTTGACACTGAGATACCAAATGCTTGCAAAGTTTTAAAACAGTTTTTAGTCAGCCTTATTTCTTGATTATATCGAAGTAAGTTCTTGCTATCTGATTTATTAACCAATTTCAAAAACTTTTAAACTTGTCGTAATTTCAAGGCACTTGCTGGTAATATTTCTGAAGTAGAGAGTTGTAATACTAGAGAAAAAATTTAGTAGTAAAACTTATTTGTTTGATGTGCTTGTATTTTGCTGTTACGTTTTCTGGTTTTTTCCTTCGTTTTTTCTGTGATAACTGGAAAGTGGTAGATATTTCCATTTACATGGGACACTAGTTCTGAAGAGAAATTATGATAACTGTGGCTACTTTTGTGAGTTATTTTTCTTCACTCTTCAGCAGGCAAACTATGAGATTTGAAAATTTAGTTATTTAGACCTATGAAGTCAGATTGTGTTTTGTCTTCAGAATTATTTTGTATCTGCTCCAACACTTGTCAGTTTCTTTAATTTGCTGGAATTCAGTCAGTGTTAGGTGTGTGGGTGACTTGTAATTTGAATATATATGCAGAATGTCTTTAAACCGCCCCAGCTGTTGGCTAAGAGCAAATATTTCATATTTGTGAGGAAAAGCTGAGAAAATTGTTCTTGTTTACAACTGCCAAGTCCATCTGATGAAGGCGCATTGTTATCTGACAGCCGATTCATCTCCTTGGGATTCTGAAATCCAAAATGATTTCTCAGGAAACCTGTGGGCACTTCCTTCAAGTATTTTCTTTTATACATTAAATAGCAAGCACTTTAAAGCTTTTTATTTTTTTTTCAATGTGTAAGTGTAGGGTGTCACATTTTCACTCTAAATGTAAAGTGCCAAGCTGCTGTCAAAGAATACCTGATGCAGACCTTTTAGCATGCCAGTGGAAGGTATAAGAGAACCTTACTGCAATTTAAATGAACTCTATTTGTTTTATAAGGTTGTTTACATTTAATATTATGTTGAAATATCCTGTGCTAGTGTACAAGCTGAATTTTAAAATATATTTCCTGTACTTCAGTACTTTCTTTAATGTGAACAACAGACTTTCACTGTAGTGGCCCTTCTGGGGAAAAAATATCCATCTCTCTTACTAAAGTGGTGAGGTTTTGTGTTTTTGTTTGTGTTTTTTTGTTTGTTTGTTTTTTTCCCTTTTAACTGGAATTTCAGTTACAATTTATTTTTTTTTTTTTTAGACCAATTACTCTGATTTCCAAGGAACCCTTTCCTTCATTAGGGAATTACTTGTGTATACTCCTTTTTAGAACTTGTAATCCAAAACACTGACTTATCCTCAGCTCTCTCTAATGGAAGGGAAGACATGTAGCACTTTGCAAATTAATCTGAGAGAGAAGAAACTCAACCTTTTCTTCAGAAGAGAACTGCTTAGGATATGATTTGATTAAATCCATATATATACCTCTCTCAGATGATTTCTCCTGTAGTTTAGCAAAACAGTAACAAATCTCTAGTATACTAGGTAGATGTGGTAGTATGTACACAAAGCTATTTAGACCTAGCATGCTTCACAGTGGGAATTTGTGTCACACCAGAGTAATTGTAGAAGTGCTGTGGAACCGAAAGCTACAATAAATACCGCTGTAACAAGCGATTCTTACTACAGCAGCCCTGTGTTAAAGTAAAAATGTTCAGTTTGCATTAAATGACTGTATAGGAATGCCTGCTACATAAGAATTGGGAGGAAAAACAAGGTGGAAACTAGCAACTTATTAAGTTATAAGTCTGTGGGAACTTTAGTAGCTGGAGAAAACCCTGGCGAAAAACCTTACCCTTTTGCTGTAAGCCTTTTACTTGGATACTTCTGTGAGAAGTCTTCAGTCCAATAAATGGGTATGCACTGCAGTGTTCACTTAGTCCCAATGTCCAGCAGTCCTGAAGCACTTTAAGGGCTGAAATCTTAAGGCTCCAGTCTAATTTGTTACAATACTGCCTGAGCTAGTGAGTCTGCCACGAATATGGCTTTTTCATGGCCTGTATCTTGAATGGCAGAATCACAGGGTCTGTGTTGTGGAGATGCTCTGTCTGCTGAAATAACGAACCCTCTTTGGTAGAAAAATGGCCTGTAGGGATTGAAGTTCAGTTGAGACAGCTTGTACCTTGGAGTACATCCCAAAGTGCCAAAAACTCTTGCATTAATTATGATCTTGACTGTCCTGTATTCAACATCTGCAAGAGTTTCTCTATGAACTAGTTACTTGTATGAGCCCTACCTGAGCAGGGCCTCGAAAGAGTATATGGCTATTCAGTAAATGGCAGTTCCCAAAGGAAAAGACTGGGATACGACCTGTTGTGTTGTGTGAACCTCCACTTTCTGAAAACTATGAGACACAGCTTTAAAAATTACTTTTAATAAATGTAGGCCATTGTTATCTCCAAGGCCACCTCCTTCTGTGGTGTTGCCAATACTGCTCAAAATATCCCAGTATTTTTACAAGTTATTATCATCTGGAGGGAAGTATAAAACTTGGTTGAAGACAGCTGCTATAGACTGAACCTCTTCTATTATAAACTACTTAAATCTAAAATTTCTGTACTCTTCTTTGTAGTCCAGAAATACAATGTGGTCAGGTTTTGAGGGCTAACTATACTCTTGTTTAAAGAGAAGAGCAGTTACCTCTACCTTTTCATTTAGAAAAAAAAAAATTTTGGCTGACAGGAATATTTTTATAATAATATTTCCTAATATTTTTTTAGCTCTAGTAGTTGGTATTCCAGCTGTTATCATTCTAAGACTATGCTAAACATGGAAAAATGTCAGGATAGAAAGAGTTTACAGCAATTGTTTGAAAACTACCCACATTTTTTTTCTGTATTTGTGAATAATCCACTGAGGTGACGGTATGCTCTTAAAATGCTAATTTGGAGTCTGATTATGCAGACATTTACCATGTGAATAACTTGGTTGCATGAGTAGTCCCACTGATTACCTCTGTGAGAAAGGTTGCTTGTGTGGCCTAAAAAGTTTCCAGGCCAAGCCCCTACACTTTTGATACTTGACTAATAAAATTAATTTCTAAAATGTCAGTTTATTATCTTAATAATTCCAAAGTGTTACCTGTATAGACTTAAAGCCAAACTAAAAAGAAATGAAACCAACTCCCAATCAAAAAAAAAGACCACCAACTCCCATTAAACCTATTTCTTTTGTGGTGTGTAGATAAAACGTTACTCTCACAGAAACAACTGCAAGTTCTGAGTTAGTATCTGAGCTGAATCTCCCCTCCTGCCCATACCTCCCCAAAAAGCAGCCCCCCTGATTTACATGGTGCAAATAAGTTGAAATCAGGAGGTCAAGGAAAGAATGCTACAAGGTTGAACATCAAGTTGGTAGATGAAATAGCTTTTAAACTGAAATTATCGATTTTCATGTTTCTTACAATGGATCACTGAACGATGTGGCAAGAAATATTTCAAGAATTAAATGTTTTGTTACCATTCGTTATTTTTTCTAAATTTTTACAACACAATTCTAACTTGTGAATTGTCTCAGGATTTGTCTGTACTTGCTATTTATTTTGGCTCCATCTCCACGAATACATTCAAACAGGTTAATAAAAGTTAAGAGAGCATTTATTTAGGTGTGTACTTATGAGTGCGTGAGTAGTGAAAGTCATTATGGTTTTGTTCATGCTGCATATGAACATTTTGAAACTTACAGATGTGCCACAACACAGAAAGAAAAGTATATTTCAACTAAATAGTTTCAAGGAAAGTTCTTTTTACTTAGGAAACACATTACTTTGATTTCTGGATACAAATTTGTGAAACTGCTGTGCTTGCAGTTCTGCAGCAACGGCTTAATTATAACCTCAATAAATAGGAGTTGATCTTGTTAAAAATATTAAACAGTGTTCAATAAAATAAAGTGGGTTTTAGCTGTATTTCACATATTACGGGGTTAGATTTATCCACTTGAGCTCTAACCTTGCAGATAAATGTTGTAAACTATTATACTGCATTAGTAGGTTTTGAAATGATAAAATCAAAACTGACTTAGGAGTTACCATGATCTCTGAACGTGCAGTGTTTTGTGGAGCATCTGATCTTACAATAGCAGGATGGACATAGAAATGAAATGTTCCATCTGGAATAAAAACAAATACAGCTTATCTTGGGCAATAGTGCCCATCAGGCCTGGGCATTTATTGAGGGAATTAACAGCTGCTTTAAAATAGACTCTATGAACTAGTACTGCTCTTTCTGCTTGATCTAAAGAAAAGAGCTGCATTATATGTATCTTCTTTCTTAGAGTGTGGACTTACTGTATCAGTGATGGGATAAAACATACTTTTCAGAGATTAAAATAAACTGATGTGCTAAGTTTTTATTATGTATTGACGTGTGGCATGAGACTGCAGTTTTATTCCAATTACTTGACTAGCTCTATTGACAAAATGTAAATTCCAAATAGGAAAATACTAACTTCTAAAAGAGGAATAGCAGAATTTTCATGATTCTTTAAATGTGAACTGTATCAATAAATTAATCTCAGAATAATTATTTTGGGCTAAACTTTTTCTTTCTGAGTTTTGAATCTCTGATAGTACATAGTTATTTCAGTTACGGAAGAGAAGTGTTAGAGACAGTACATTTTACTTCCATGAAGCTATATGATCAAAATTCAGGGACAGGGACTTCTGGAAAAAATACTATGGTTTTATGGTACAGTTTTTCAGTTTTAGCTGAAGCAAATTTTTTTTGTTTGGTTGTTTGTTTTTTTTTTTTGTGGTTTACAAACACTTAAATGTGTGAAGTGTAAAGGCTATTGTGGAATCTTAGGACCCCTGATGAAAAATGCCATATTAGTAGTGGAGTCATCACTACTGTTCCAGGAATAATTTTTATCACTATCATGGTTAAAAACCTAGCCAGTAAATGAACAGTATTTCATCTTGTGCTTGACTATATGTAGTGTCACTGAAATCAGTTTTTTGGTGGTAAGATCTTGTGTTATATAGCATAGAAGTTGTACTGAGCTCTTAGAATGAGTTTCTTTAGCTGGAAGTTAGTCTCCAGTTTATTTTCTCACTGAATATTGGTCTTCATTTCGGTGTGCAAGTTCCTTACTGAATCTGAGAACTAATTTTTTTACGTTGGGATGCGTTCTGAACAGTTCTGACTGCTGCAGACTGGAAAGTCTAATTCAGACTGCCTGCAACTCAGGGAGTTATGCATGTGCTTGTTTTTTAAGGCTGCTCGATGTTATGACTTCCTCCCCCCATAGAATTGATACTTAATTATCTGTCTGGCATCTGTCTGAATACGTGAGCATTTGAAGAGTTAATTCCTTCACTCATGTGTGTGATAGGTAGTAGAAGAATAATGAGTTCAGGTAGAGAATACCTGTTTTTGAACAGCCCTGAAGGGGTGAACAGTTATTCCTTGTTAATCATGGATGTGAAAAATCCTTCTCTTACCTAATCCTACATAGTTAAGGGCAATGCATAGCACATTCCTCATCTTAGAATAAGCAGGAGACTATGAAGCCTGCAGTGCTAATCACTTACCAAGGGAATGGGTGACTATCTTATGCGAATTATACTGGGCCACCTGTATTTATAGTTAAAAACAAAAACAAAACTACAGTAATTATTCTGTATTAGCAGACTTTTGTCAAAGCAGCTTCAAATACCTTCTCTAAAAATGTCTGAATCAGAAATACACAAAAACTGTCTTTGAAGACAGTATTTAAAAATATTCAATATTCTAATGGAATTAAAAAAAAAATCAGATGATAGCTACATTTTGATGACAGAATACAAAAAAATGTTTGATAAAACTCTAAGTCCAAGAGCAATTTTCTTCCAAAAGCCTTTTCACTGCCTGCTATTATTTTTAGTATTTTTTATTCATCCAAGTGTCTTTTCTCATGGGACTCCTTTTATAGGTCTAGAAGTCAAATTGCAGTGAGAAGTCCTGTTTGCTCTTTGCAGACCTTTTTACAAATTCCAGGGCAGGAAGGCTGTTTATTTTTCCCACATCTGTTTTGTGCTCATCCTTTGTGACATTGTTTGCTGGATGCTCTTCTTTCTTGCCTCCTCTGAAATGGGTAATTTGCACTGTTGCAAAATGGTGAAACCAAATTTGAATCTGCAGAACTGTGCCAATATTTTTGTTTCAAATGATGTTTTGTGTTTGGAAGCTATTTTAAATTGATTCTACAGAGCACTGATATTAAACTTAATGCTATAAATTTTGGTTTTAGTCTGTAAAAATCATATTTATTTGTTGCAGAGACAGTTCATTTTTTTTTAAACTGATGTAATATTAGATGGCCACAGGTGAAAATTGAGTTGTCATCATTTTAATATAGAATATGTGAAAGAATATCAAATATGTCCCTTATTTTAATGGCAGAAACCACACTTCTATCTGGAATTTTACAGTTGAACTCCAAAAATGTATGAGGAATCTGGCAGCAGCTTCAGTGACTCATAGTGTTATATTACCTCATTTACTATAAGGAGTCTGGTTGAAACTTCATCAGAAGAAATGTTTTATTCTCCTTCATAGTATGTAGTGCATTGTGCTGGCTTGTATTTACTAATAGTCTAGACCAATAATCAAAAACAATGTGGCAAAGTCTCCCTTAATTTTGTTAAGGCACACCAGCCTTTCTGGCTTTGTTTTGGCAGGATGTCTGTACAGGTGCAATAGAAAAATACTTGAGTGAAAACCTACTGTGGTACTCAGTGCCAGAAAGACAGTTACAAGCCTATCAGGAATATCCCCAGGCTCTTCTCGTCTTTCTAAAGAATCTGTTCAAACTCTAGTTAAATTCCATGTAATAGAGTGGCTTCCCCTTCCCTCTTTTTTTTTTTTTTTTTGCTTGGAAGTGATCCCAGGTGTTGTCAAAGATCATCTTTATTTCATCTGATACTTGAATCTATATTACTCTATGGAGGTTTTATAACTTCTGTTTCCTTGTTTGTGGTATACTTTATAGGATAAAATCCAATGAATTAGCCTCATGAGATTGTGGAGGTTTGAAGAAGTCTCTGAAGATTCTCTAGTCCCACGCCACAGATTAATGCCAGGTCAATCAGAGCAGGTGGCTGAGGGCTGTTTCCACTTGGATTTTGAATGTCTCCCAATGATGGATAATCTACAGCCTTTCTGGGCAACCTATTCTAGTGTTTGACTACCCTTGCAGTCAAACAATTTTCTTAAGTCTAAGTGCAATTTCCCTGTACTTTGATTTGTGCCTATTGCCTCTTGTCCTTTCTCTGTGCACCTCTGAGAAAAGTCTGGCTCAGCCTTCCTTACTTGGGAAGGAATTGTATCACTTATTTATATGCATAAAGTATTTATACACATTGAGATATCTCTGAGCCTTCTCCTCCTCAGGCTAGACAGTCTCATCTCTCAGCTTCTCCCAATGCGCTTCAATCTGCCTCCTTAGTAATCTTAATGGTCCTTCCCTGACCTTGCTCCAATACGTCCATGTCTCTCTTGTAGAGGGGAGTCCAGCACTGGGTACATCTCTTCAGGTGTCTCCCCGGTGCTGATTGTAGGGAAAGACCACCTGTTTTGACCTGCTGGCAACATTCTTACTGTTACAGCTGAGGATGCTGTCGACCTTTGGTGCAAGGGCACATTGCTGGCTCCAGTTGAATTTCTTATTCACCTGGACTTTAGGCCTTTCTCTGTAAAGCTAATTTCCAGCTGGTGGTTCTCCAGTGTGTGCCTGTGTATGGTGTTATTCCTCTCCAGGTGCAGAGCTTTGCATTACTCTTTTGTTATCTTCACAAGTTTCCTTTTAGAACAGTTCTCCAGCCTGAGTCTTTCTGACAGGCAGTGCATACACCTTGTGTATCAGTCATTTCCAGTTCTTCATCATCTACAAACATGCTGAGAGTGCGCTCTGTCCCATCTTCCAGATTGTTGATGAAATTTTGAACAGTACTGGCTCCAGTACTGACCCCTGGGGTACATCCCTAGTGACTGTTCTCCAGATGGACTTTGGGCCACTGATCACAGCCCTTTGAACTTGGCACTTCAGCTAATTTTCGATCCACCTCACCGTCAGCTTTTGTAGCCTGTACTTTATCATTATGAATGACAGTGTTAGAAGCTTTACTGAAGTCAAGATGAACATCTACTGCCTTCCCCTCATCTGCCAAGTTCTTTATGCATTGTAGGAGGCTATCAGGTTGGTCAGGCATAATTTTCCTGGTTTTAAATCCATGTTGACTACCCCCAGTCATCACCTTGTTCTTACTGTGTCAAGAATAGAAATAGTTTCTCTTTTACTCTATCACATTCTCAAGCATTGAAGTGGGGCTTCCCAGCCTGTAGTTTCCTGGATTTTACTTTGTTTTTCATGCATTTTAGTGCCGTAGGTAGAATTAAGAAGAGTAGTGACCAACTATTTATAGAAATATCCTTTCTGTTGAAACAGGAAGGAATGCATAAGCTTCCAGAAAACAAAGGCTGAGTTTCTGTCTTTTCTTCTTACTAAAAAACCCTCTTGTTAAAGGCAAAGCGAGTATAGATCTCTCACAGTGCAAAACACTGTTCTGCATGACATATGGAGAATCGATTGTGGTAATTTTGGACTGGACATCAAACTCATGGGAGAAGAAAATGAAGAACGGAAAATATGTTGGGGTTCAAGTAGTGTACACTAGTAAAGTGTAGTACTGTAGCTGAGAAGTAACTTGCTACACAAATAAGAATCTGAGTTTGCAGTAGTATCCTGATTCTGTTCAGAATTTTATTTTTTTTTACCTGAAACAAATATCTAATAGATACCTAAATTAGTCTCCATTTAATTTCAAGTATCTTTCGTAGCCAGTTACTGTTTAGCCTGGAAAATGGAGCTGTACTGAGTTTTTGACCTGGGGAAAACTTTCTTCACCATCCAAATGCTGTAAGATCAGTCCTGAACTTCTCAGATTCCAGTTTTTATTCATGTGGCTGGTAAACTTGATATTGTTAGGCTTAATGAGATTATGAATAGTTTGACTAGAGACACAAGATATTTGCAGAGAATTCTTAATGGAAAAACTGGCACAATCTTTTGCTTAGCTCTTAGTTCTTGAGCCTTTCTCTCACTTGATGACATGTTCATTCAAGTAACATTCATGGACAGCCGTTGCCAGATGTGTTGAAGTTCAGCAGATTGTGGCTTTGGACATGGATGCACAAATGTTTTCTGCCTCTAGCAGATATAGTAATATGTTTTTTGTAGAAAAGTAGTAAGACTTACCTTCCTTTCATATATAAGTCTAAGTCAAGCTCTCTATAAAATTCTCTGGTTAGGCAATAGGAGTCACATATTCCAAAGTCTATTATTCTGACCCTATCAGACTCAGACTTTTAGGACTTCATGATTAAATAAACCCATGGAGATGATTTGGGTGCTGTGTACTAGCTTTCTGGTTTAAGGTTCTTGGATAATTTTGTAGTTGATTCTGCTCATAAAGTCTGACCTGATGTTAGACCTTTCCAGAGGATGCATATCCCTGTAACATCTTGGAACTACTTAAGGAGGCTGGTGGGCTCAGTCCTTGTGAATAGAAAGTACTGCTGCATGAACACACAGAGGTTTGATTACTGACAAGTATTGAAATTTTTAAAAATTGAAATGTAATTAAAATCACAAAGGCCTTTTTTCAAATTCATGTCTATTTTGCAAATGAGCTTCAGTAAAATGTTATGTGGTATTTTCAAATGGGTGTGACAGTAATGTCTTCTGCTGACAAACAGAAGGTGTTGATGTGCTCCTTTGTAGAGTACAATTTCTAAGCTGTACACTGCTGCGTACTACTATGTGCAGATAGTGTATTTGGTTAACTTTGAAAGAGGAATGAAAAATAATGACTTATGCTATCATTAAGTTTGCGTGAGTTGGAAACCTATCCTTCCTGAAGCAATAGTGGTAGAAGAAAATGCATCTGTGCCTTATGTTTAGAATTTTGGAAGGCTGTCATTCTCTATGCACCCAATGGGATAGGCTGTTTTTAATTAAAGAGTACAGCTGATTTATAACTTACTTGGAACAGCTCTTAACTTTAATCAGTTTTCAAGCTATCTTCGAGTGCTTCTGTTTTTTTAGGGGGTCTACGGGTAGCATTACATCTACTTGAGCTAAAACCCACTGGAAAATTACTTATGTAGGACAAAATAGCAGCCTTCCAGTACCTGTGAGGTGGTTATGAAAAAGCTAAAGCCAGACTCACTGCTGTGGTGAGTCAACAAGTATAAATTGAAATGGGAAGTATGGCTGCATATAAGGGCACAACTTCTTCACCATGAGGACAGTCAAGAACTGGAACAGCTCAGTTGCCCAGAGAGGCTCTATAGTCTCATACAGCTTTTGTGGCTGTATGTAATTGATACAATGGGATCAGAAACAAGTTACACTGAAGGCTGTAACAAGTCTGTGAAACACAGACCTGCTTGTGAACTATTGCAATTGCAGATGATTATATTGTGCACAGTGTAATTAAGATTTGGTTTTCCTCCTTTCTACCCTCATGCGTGATTGCAACTGGATCACAGTTCTAGTGGTATGAAAACTTGAGAGAGACAACAGAACAGATCTGTGGCATGGCCAGACCACAGTGGGTTAGGATACATTGTTATTGGGACAATAATGTGCTGTCTTTGCAGTGTACCTCTCTCTCTGTCATCCTCTACGTATCCTCTAGCTGCATGCAGAAGACAAGTAAATATGTACCAATTTCAGCTAAGTTAGTCTGTTCCCTAGAACCAGTAGTTCAAATCAAGCCTCTTTTCTTGGCTTACCTTACTGTTGTTTCCTTCACACTGTAATTTACTGTTTGTCTGTACTTACTTTTTATCTGCCTGTTGGTATTGAGCTTCCTTTAAAGTGTATTTTCACCCCCTCATTTGTCAAAGATTTTCATTCTTTGTCTTTAAATTGATCCTTTTGAATACTTCTTCCATCATTTCACTTTGAAGATGCTTTTCCAGTCTTTATTGTGTTTAGACGACTGAACTGTGGGAGCTTTAAGCTGAGGTATGTGAAATACTTTGTGTACTTTAGGTAGTATGTGGACTTTGCTTGAATTAGTCATGAAGAACTCAAAAATTTACCAGTGTTATGGTGTCAGTTTGCCCAATCTCTTTCTTCCTAAAGATGCCTTTAACAACAAAAGGTATTGCAACTATGCCTCAGGGTTTGGTGTTTTGTTTTGTTTTTTAATTTAAAGAATTATATGATACTGGGCCCTCATCCATTTATTTTTGAACATTACAAATGGACTTCACAGTCCAAGTTACTGCTATATTAGAAGAGATTCTCCAGTACACTCGCTGTTGCTCACACCACTAATGCTTCATCTCTTCTGAGCTCTTTACCTCTGCTTGAGAAACACAAATATTTATAGCTCATTTGGAAAACTGAATAGTAGCAGTGTGGAATACCTCATCACTGTTTCTTCAGTGCTTCACCTTGAACTTCATGCCAGTTCTGGGAGAGCAGTTCAATTCACAAAACTGAAATTTCTCTTCTTGCATTGCCCCAGGGGAAACTCTGCCTTCTAGGGAGCTGTGGCGAGGTTTCTGCCAACACACATTGAAATAAAATGTGGTGGAGTGTTTCTGGTTGTTTTTACTCTGCAATGACTGTAGTTCTTTACAATCTACAGTCTTGGATTCTGTGATCCATCTATGCTTGCCTTGGGTTCCAGCTTCAGGGACAAAGAGGATCGTGTCCTTCTCAGGCACTCTTGTTCCGTTATGTTTGTGTGTTCTGGATAGGGACTGTAAAATGGAAAGCTAGTCCTGTGGTATTAGGCTGTGTATTTCAGATTTGCCCTGCATCCCTTTTCACATTCACATATGTGTAGTTTCATAGCATTTTTTAGACAGAGCTATCTAATGTAGTCCTGAAAAATTAATTTCAGTGAAGTCCAGTTCATAAAATCTCCTTATAGGAAACTTCAAACAGCAAATTGACCCCTTTAAAAGCATCTGCTGTAACTTATTAAATGTAAAGAATAGCTGAAGCCTCTTTCTGGTATGGAAAAGGACATATTTCCTGTTATTGACTTAATGAAAATTAGGAATGTTTTATGTTTTCTAAAAGAAACTTCAGTGAGTGGGATGAAATTATTCCAAGCAAAAGCTACAAAGTACAGGATTCATAAAAGATCAGTAATTTAACTTCTGTATTCCCTTAATTCACTTAGTGCTCAAAGAACAAGCATTTTAATTTTGTGGAAGGCAAAGTAAAAATGTGTGTTGAAACACTAATTCAAAGTGCTAAGCTCACTTGGTAGAAACTGCTGAGACATGAGGACAGTGCTATTTATTGCTAGTTTAATGGAACTTGATTTATTGTCCAGAATTTAGATTTGAAAGTCTGCACACCAGCACATGCATCAGTATATTCATGGTATATTCAGTTGTGTGGGCCATGTGAACTGCAGGTTATACCAGAAACTCCCAATCTAAGGTCTTAACCCTTTGTATAAACTTATATATTAGATCAAGTATTTTGCAGGTGAAGTATCTTTCTGAGTGATGCTGTGTGTTCCTGTAAGGCTCTTGTTGGATTTAGTGAAAGGCAGCTTGCCTGATGAACTTGATCATTGTACTATAGTGCCTTTTTTGTATTACACAGAACTTCTACAAAAAAAACAGATATTGAATAATTTTATTCCCCTTTCAGTTACAACTCACCATTTTTGTCTAGCATCCAGACTTCACAGAGTTCTTAAGAAATACCAACAATTTTTGTCCTGAACAGCTAGTTAGAGACTAACTTACCAAATTTTTTACCCTGCCTGTTTTTCCATGTAATTTTGGATCTGTAATCATATACTTAGAGGTTTAAGTCTCTATTTTGCTAAAAGAAGCAGAGAATGAATTTTATTTTTCTTTTTATTTAATCGTTTGTTCAGGTTCAGTGTTTCTCAATTTCATTTTCGCAATCTCTTTGGATCACAAATGTAACTGTTACTTTGATAGAACTTTCTTTTTCAGTTTTGTGGTCTTAATATATACTTTCATACACAAGTTTACTAAAAGTCAGAAAATGTCTCTTTTTAAATGACCTCACTTTAAAAAGCAGTAGATCCATGAGTACTAAAATATGACTATTTTGCTTTTATGTAGGTAAGGTTTTCTTCTTAAGTAATGTTCAAATCAGAAGTCTTCCACTAGCCATTAACTTACTTATAGATCTATATCTTTCTTTTATATAGAAAATTTTCCTTTGACTGATTTGGAAATGTGATTTGCAAGATCACAGTTCAGATTCCTTTTTTTTCCTAATTACTTAACTGCATTGTCACTCATCTCTCTTATCCCAGTAGTGTAGTCCTGCCTTTTTAGGTTTTTTCACTCTAAATTTTTTTCTAATTTCTACATGCACAATTCAGATTTCTTCTGCTTAAAGAAATCAGGATTTCTAATGCTTGACTAACAAGAAGGAACCTGACATTAAGACTGGAGAATTATGTATATGTAGAACTCAAAAAGCTGACTGTTTGCTAATGGTTTGAAGTGTGTGAGCAGATATTTCTAAGACTATTTTACTCTCATCAGTAGTCACGTTGAGCTTTAAGGGAACAATAACTAAGTTAACTAAATCATGGAGCTATGTAAAATTGGATTTTTGAATGTCCACTTGTGTCTATGTGGGAAGTCATGAAAAAAACCTTTATATGGAACAATGTTTATACAAAACGAGCCCTGAGAGGCTAAATAAATGGACTTAATTATTTAAATTCAGCCCTAAGACTAACAAACAGGAAAATCTGAACCTGTATGAAATCCTAAAACTTAATTTTGCAAAACTGCTGCCCAATGTACTTTTTCACCTTGTGGAATGTCTTGGTAGGAGTCTATTGATGTATGTAGTTTAACCACTGGACAGTATATATCTATATATACATATCTATGTATATGTATCTCAGGTAATCCCATGTAGCCTGGTGTCTAGGAATGCCCTGAATTATTGTGTTGACAAGCATTGTGCATTGCAAACTGTGACTTGCGATAAGGTTTGTGGAACAAAACAGCTTTTTCCAGTAGGTTGCTTTGCTTGAATGGCAGGTGGCATGTGTGGAGCATTGCTTAAAAACAACCAAAAACCTATTTTGAGCTTGACTTCTCGACTGGTATGACTGTAAGCTCCAGGGCTGTCACTTACTCACACCAGAAATAATAATCTGCATTGTATGTTGAAAAAAGAGATAAAAGATAAAATATATTTGACTTGGCCAGTGGTTGTTCTGTTGTCTGTGGCTATAATACAGTGGGCTTTGATCTTGTCACCTCAGTTTAAGCAGCTGTGACCCTGGTCAGCATGCTCAGTGAGAAACTTCACAGACAAATGGGTACCTTCCAGATTTCAGTTGCAGTTTTTCATTTGTACACTGTCTTATTTACAACTAATCATGTTATATTTTTTTAATCTAACTTCCTCAAAATTCCTATGTTTAAAGATATAGAGAAAAAAATGCATTAAAAAACCAAACAAAAACCCCTGCAAAACGCCCCCCCCAAACGCTGTAATGCCAAATATAAGCTGTGACATCTTGATTTTTCTGGATTTGATTTGACCGGGATTTCTCTAACATGTTCCTTTGCTTTTTTATTTAAATAAATAGGTTATATGGATATTTAGACATAATGTTATCTTGTTACTTTAAGTGTATACATTTCATTCATGTTCCCTCAAACTTCTTCTTGGTCACAAAATGTCTACTTGATTATACTGAGAGGAATAGAGTTGGTGGGGTATTAAAGTTACACTGCTGAATTTTTACTTTTAGCTTTCAGGTTGTTTATGCAGGATAGAGTCCTGACTTAGTGATTGGTTCATACTGCAGAGATTCAAAACCTTTCATAAAATAGGTAATATGGTCTGTAGGGGGAAACCAGAAAATGTAATTAGTCCATGGTAAATTTACTGCTGGACCATGTCTCCGCTAATGGACCTTTCTGGTCTTTAAAATCAGCTTGTTACATCACTGGGATGCCTACTCAAAGTGGTTGCATTGCATTGCTCTGTAGCATTTGTAATTTAACACAACTATTTCTTTTTCTTTCTAAAGGCGCCTAAACAGAAATAACCTCCAGTTGCTTTCTGAACTGCTCTTTCTGGGGACGCCGAAGTTATACAGGCTGTAAGTAGGCATAGCCCAATAACTATTATTTGGGAAAATTTGGATTTGATCTGTTATTCTGTCTTGCATTAGGATTTTTGGGTTTTTTGCCTCAAACAGGGCTAAAATGCATTTTGGAACAATGGTGTTTTGTTAAAGCTGAGTACTGCTTTGCAAGACTTGCTTATATTTTATTTTACTTCTGGGTCAGATACTGATAGTTGTATGAGACAAAGTATTCTGTTATTGATTCCTACTTCTTTATAGAAGTTTTGGTGAAAGAATACTTTCCTTTTCTCCTGTTTTTTGTTTGTTTGGTTTTGGGTTTTTTTATTGTTTTTGTGTTAAAAGAAATAAAAAATTCCTGTGGAAATTCTAACCCAGAGATGCAGCACTGTATAAGCATTTTGGTTTTATGATGTTCTGCTTTTGTGGCTGTATACACTTACCAGAAAAATTATAGCATTGCCAAATGCTAGGTCTATGGAGAACTCTCTCCTCTGTCCCCTCTCAAAGAAAACAAAGGTAGTAACTTGAGCTCTGAGAAGAAAAAACTATGAAATGCTTTACCTTAAATAGAAATAACATCAAGTTGAGTAATGGCTTTTCTTGTTTTGATTGTATTCTTTGGTTTGATAATGTTTTGGCAATATTTAAAAAAAAATATTTCGGCCCATTGTCCTTTCAAAGAAGTCACTTAATTCTGTTGCAGTAGAAATGTGGAATAAAGTTTGGATTCTGGTTTATTTTAACTGAATAAATGTTAAGGTAATTTTAAGTTACATTATGTGGTATTGAAGGGACATGCTTAAGTAGGCTTTTGTACAAATTCAGCCCTGTTGTAATTAGATACGTGTTTGACACATTTCTTTAGACTTCAGGTGAGATTTCTGCTGTTGAAATTGCTGGTTATATTGAGTTTCATCCCTTGTGTGCTTGGAAAAAGAGAAGTGACGGTGGAGGAAATTGGGATTCCTCTTATTTGGTTCCACTTTAGTATATGGAAATATGTTTGAAAAAAAATGGTATAATGGAGCTTTTACTTTTTGGAGTTGATTTTTGTTTTAATGTTGTGAAACAATAGTTCTTTTTTCTCCCTTCTCATAGCAACATAAAATGGTGAACTGGAAATTACTCTTTTGATAATAAGCATTTAGTTCTGCATATTTTGTTTCATTCCTTTGCTTTGGATGTATGCTTTGTTTCCAGAACTTCGCTGTAGATTCAATGAGTTGTTAAATGACTAGACCAGAAAGCTGCTGAAGGCAAATTTCCTGACAAACAAAAATATTTTGGTGTGCTATAACATTATAATATATTCAAATGTGGTATTATGTATTAACAGTTGAGTCTCTTATAATTTCCATCAGCCATGATAAAAGACATTACTTCCATCAGAAAGGAATATGAAAGAGATTTATGATAATTTTGTTATTTCACCTATAGTGTAATGGCTGTTATCTAGATTCATATAAAATAGCAATGAGCCATAATTTAGAGGCAAAAAATGGATGCACAATTCAGGCAAAAATATATTTGAATATATTTATTTCAGAATTGTTTATTTGATAGATGCTAGTCTTAAATCTATAATATCCTTTGACATAAAGCACACAACTGCTCATAGCGGATATGGTGGAAAGTAAGAGATCCCTGGCTTCACAGTATTAAATTTCCTCTGCCTAAGGGTTATTGTTGATCAGACCATGAAAGTGAATGTCTGGTTATAATGTATTCATGTTTAAAAGAAAATATGAATTAAACTGAAAATCTACAGCTGCTTAGCACTAAATTTGGAATTGAAAAAATGTCAGGCCAACAAAGGTATTAATGCTAGCTAAAAGTTCTTGGTCAGTTTTCAGATAATATGTAGCTTGATCACTTTAAAGAGTATGAAATTATTTTGGTTTTTACATGTATCATTGTATATGCTTAGATGTATTTATGTACAAATAAATATTTTTCTGAGGAGAGTTAAAATTCTCTAAACATGATCAATAAAATGTATACTATGCTTTGGATTTAGTATTTATTTTTTGCACTTAACAGCTAATCAAACAATGTGTGTACTGCGAGGTTTCAACATACTGTTGAGCTTCTGTGAATAATAATTACCATTTGACCCTTGGCTGTAAATGAGATGCCAGGTGAAGAAGCACATATGCTTGTTGTGTAGCCTAAATGCAATATGAAAGAAAGAGGGTACCCTGTATATGAATTATGATTTGACACAGTTGGTTGCCGCCAGCGGCCGGCTATGCTTTCCCTTTGCTGTCTGCTCCAATTTCTCTTTGGACGGGCTGAGAGAGCACTGCGTGTTCAGGTCAAGATGTTTGCCTAGAAATAGTAGTACAGTTGCAGCTGTGTTTGCTGGAGCAGGAGACTAGTTTAAATAGCATTACCATTTATCCAGTCCATTAACAGAACTCTGTAAAATAATACCAACTCTGCATAAACTACAGGACAGTGTAATAAAATTACAAGCACTTGTTGACAGATGGGAAGTGTAAGTAAAAGAAAGCGATAGGTTGAGAGTTTAAAAGAGACAGTGCATTATTTTCTGTATCTGAAGACACTTATTTTCAAAGGTGGTTAAAATATTTTTCAGGCTACCTTCTTTACAGTTTATCAGTCTTCCAAGAAATCTCCTGGAACTAGTTAAAATGGATAATTTTAGTCAAAACAGAAACTGATTTGCCCATTAAGAGTTATCTGCAGAGGTGTCTTGACATAAATATTTCAGCAGGAAGTAGCTAATGCTAAAAAATAGTATGAAGAGTGCTGTAGGTTATATTAATCTTACCTTACAAGGAACCTCTCAAAGCACAATTTACATGAACCTCTGTTTTGATGCAATACTGTTAAAATAAAGGTGCCATTGTAAATCCCCTGGGGAAATACAAGTTCTTGTTCAACAAGAACTGCAGGAAGGAGATATGTTGTTTTTGGTGACCCATATGTCTGCTAAGTTGTCTAATGTCAGCAGTGGTACCTTAGTACAGAGAACTACTACAGCCTAGTGAGTGCTTATCTGAGGCAAATAGATTTTGACTGCTTACTTTGGCTGGTTAGATCACAGTTCATTGATTGCTGTTTGCTGCAGGATACCAAGTGCTGGACCCAAGCTGTTTGAAAAATCAGTTTTAAAAGATACCTTTATTAATCAGTGGCATGTAAAGGTTATTGAACTCCATGCACAAAGCTTGTCCCTTTACATTTACATTTCTTACGCTTGGAATGATGGTTAAATTTCCCTACTGACCAATATTTGTTGTATAATTTAGACAGTATTGGCTTGGCAAAAAACAACAATCTTTGTAGTGGGTGTGGTCTAAGATATTTTTTTCTTCTCATATGTGTACTTGAAGGTACACACTATGAATGTTTCTCCTCTAAAGGAAAAAAATCTTAATATAGTCGAATTAATAAACATCACTTTTGAGATGTCTATTAGTGACTTAAAAAAAAATTCTTGCAGTGAATAATTAAAGGGAGAAAGTATTAAACATCAAGAAAGCCTTTAAAAAATTGTCTTAGGCCAGAACAGCAGCAGCAACAACAACAAAACATGCTGTATGGGGGGCCCTTGCAAAAATTCCTCCTGAATTAATTTCTGCCAGCTATGATTAAAGTGTGTGGTACTAGATGTGTCAGACACCATAGTTCTCTGCTTCATTTTACTCTTGGCCTCTTTGGCCCCTGCCACAATAAATCCCACAATGGTTAGTCAGGAATTGCAGGTTACAGTTGCCAGGGTTACCGTTGTCCGGCCGGACCGACATCATTACTCATCCCGGCCGGCAGCCCGAGCGCCTCGGCCGCTCCCGGCGCCAGGAGCCGGCGGTCGAGGGAACTTCTCCCGGCGGCTCTCCGTGCCGGTGCTGGAGCTGTTTGCAGGAGAACCTGCCATTTGCATCACTTGCTGAGCTTAGTTTTGCTTTTACCTTTGCCGAGAGAAAAAAAACCAAAACCAACAACACCACAACCCTTCCCCTTCTCCCACCCCCACCCCGGAAAAGCCCGAAAAAAACCTACCCAAAAAATCAAACAAACAAAAAAAGGGAACCAACAAAACCCTAAACGAACAAACAAACAAACAAACCTCCCACTTCAGATAGAAAGTAAAGAAAGACGATAAGGTGGTACATGTAAGCTGCTAGAACAGGGACTTTTAAAATATTTTTAGGTGCTGGGCTCCCTATTGCTAAGTTACCTGCATTTGATGTGTAATTTATGGTTTTGTCTTATTCCATTTAACAGTAATCATGGCAAGTGAGATTACGCTCATAATTTTGTAGAAAAGATATTTATCTTCAGTCTGAATCTGTTTTACCAACTCAGTAGAGAAATCACTCATTAGAAAAATGCTCTTTATCCCAAAGGCTTTGAAATATTCCCACTGCAAACAGGTGGCTCTGGATGTTAAATCCACTGAGGAGCAAAAATGCGTTTCCCCTTTCGAAAAGGCAGTATCGATAAATTTCTCTCCTTTTGTAAGGAGACTGTTAATGGAACTGTTGTTGAGTAAGCGCAGTGGGTCAGTTTCCAGTACTGTATGTGTAATAGTAACAGAGTGTGCTCCACTTTATTGCAGGAGTGGGATGGATGGACTGCAATTTAACAAAGATTTTTTTGAATATGAGTTATGAAGCCACCTTGTTGCTATATACTCCCCAAGATAGTGAGTTCCTTCAGTCATATGTTCAAGTTTTTGTGATTTGCTATGGCGTATTCTGGCAGCATGCATATAAGGCAACTCCATTTTTTCCTTGGTGTGATAGAATTGAATCTTATCCTTTTAGAGCTAAATAGAAACAAATGAGTCTTGGATACATGGTGTTCATCCTGCTAGTTTTTTGACTTGTAATTTTTTACCACTATGGCTTAGTTCAAATACAAGACTGTTTTAAATTGGTTTATCTAAACAATTTAGTTGGTGACTATATACCAATTCTGATACTAGATAGTTTTTAATTGTTAGCATTATTTTATTAGTGTTGCTCTTGAACTGCAACTATAGTTCTTAGAACATAACTATTTCAAAATTATTATTTAGTGAAGAAACACTGCAAATTAGTATGTGTATAAAATGAATGTACAATTTTGGCTTTGTGGTATTGTAAGCCAGTACTTAAAGAAATCTCTAATATCTGAGCAATTACTAATCCTTCTTACACTGTGGAAGAACTCAAAAATTTGCTACATCAGTGCATTTTTGCTAGTACAAGGTCTTATTGCCCCAGTGTAGAATGTTTTCAGGGTAAATTTGGTCCCTTATGCTGCATGGACACTGCAGGTTACAGTTCTGTGAGTTTATTTTTGCCATAATCTCACTCTGTAAATAGACAGGACTATCTAAACCATAAAAGAATGTGTATTAAAAATATTCTTGTTCAGGTTCATTACCTTTAAGAATAAACCAAAGTAACTAAGAACATGTCGTCTTTGTGCTAGGTTTGTAATACCTCTTCTCTAGTATTCATTTCTGGTGTGGATGATCTGGGAGATAAACTTTTGGGAGACTGTTTCTTTTGTCATCTGCTCATTTTTAACCTAGAGACAAAAATGAATTGGAGGCCCGAATGCTTTATGCAATTTGGCTTGCACGTGCATTTTTTCTGTGGTTCTGCCATTGCTTTCTTCTACCTTGAGTTTTCATTCTCTGCTGTAATTTTTCAAAATCAAAAACCGCCAACACAAAGTACTGAACAAAACAAAAATACTACTGTAGCTTTGGTTCAGACATAAGCCTTACTTATATATCAAGATGACACTTTAGAGATTTTTGGAAGTGAAATGTGTAAAGTTCATTAGGTATTTTATTTTTGAGCACAGAAACAAGTATTGCCTAAATACATTTGGTGTACAACTTGCAGTAGCTGTATCCAAGCAGCAGCAAGCATTCAGTCTTAAACTGAGCTGAGGGGAAGTTTGGTAGAAGCAGAATGATCTTTTGAAACGCAGTCAGAAAAAAAAAAAAGTATTATCACTTTGTGCAATTACTGGACTTCAAACTTTTCACTATATTACTTTTCCTGCCCTTTTTTGTAGAATCTCCTAGTCTGTAGGCTTGCTTTCTTTTGTATTTGCACATCACCTGTTATGGTGCTGTGCAGGAAAAAAATGGTATACCAAATATACAGAAATCAGATGAAATGTTGTTACTTGAAGTAACAGTATGAGATTTTTAACGTTGGAAACAAACTTTTTTATTGTGAAATGATGCTCACAAGATGGAAGTTTATATTCTTTTTTGAGATAATTGGAAGCTGTCTTTGAATTGTGGTTGAATTTGCTTTTATTTCTTTAATTATAAAAATGTAATTTTGTGTATTTTTTTTACAAGCAGTGTTTCTTTTGCTGTGGGATAACATGGCAAATTGGATGGACTGCTGGAGCTGTAAACTAATTCTGATTCTGGGCAGATTATTAACTCTTTCTGTTAATGTTGTAGGTGAATAATTTCAGCGAAAGGCATCTCTAGTGGTATCCAGAAGCTGGACTTTCGTAGAATCACAGAATGTGCTGAATTGGAAGGGACCCAGAAGGATCATCGAGCCCAAACCTTAGCTCGCACAGGAGTCACACTATGTGCCTGAGAGTATCATCCAAACACGACTTTGATCCTTGTGGGCCCTTCCAACTCAGAATATTCTGTGATACTTAGAACTATGGATTTTTTCATTCAAACAAAAACTTCAAAGCTGTTCAGTCACTTTTAACCTTAACTGGAAAGTCATGTTAAATGTCAAGCAAACAAAAATATGACTTAAAGTGATTCTTCTTGACCAATACAAGTATCTGTGTTATTTAAAATTTTTTGCCATTGGCTGTTGGCGTTTAAATATGTCTAATGTGAAAACTTGAATTGTATTAATTACTCAAGCCGAAGCTCTATTAAAATAGTGTTGTGGTATTCAGAGTAATCGAGATATCTACTTTAGCTATTATGGCTTTGGTACTTTGCCCTGTTTGACCCCAAGCATAAATAATTATATTCTGTATTTCTGTTGAGGTGATAGCAGTCAAAGCAGAAAACTAAGATAGTTGCCTTTTAATAAGAAAATTAAAGTAGCTGTGTTTGGATCACCTGTAACCATATTCATGTCCTTCTGAATCAGTCCCTGGGTTATTCCTGGAGGGTTGAGCTAGAAAGCTTTGGTAAATTATGATATAGGAAACCTTTTAGGCAGGAGTTAAGTAGGAAACTGAATCTCAGTGAAGGAAGTCATGAAAAGTAAAAAGGCATGTCAGAGGAAATGCTGTTATTATGTGGTGCAGAAATATGGTGTGAAACGTTATAAAGAGGACATCTCTAAGTCTCAGCTTGCACAGAGTGGACATTTAAGTGCAGCCGTGTCATCTTAATTTAAAAAAAAAAAAAAAAAGAACAGAAAAGAGGAATAAATCAGGCCAAGGGAAAATCTGAAAGTATAGAGACTTGTCCCTATGATGGTAGGTTTCTTCTGCAAGTGGGAGATTAAAGCCTAAAGTAACTGAATAGCTGAGAAAAGTCCAAAGAAAGGTTGATTGCTTCCCCTCCAACAGTCCCAATTGATTGAAAAAGGCCTAATTTAAAGTTCTGTTTGTTCTGTGTCTTAAACCATCAGAATTTTCTTTTGGAACTGGAGGAATGCTCTGGAAGAGAAAGAATCCAAGGATAAAAAGTCATTGCAGGCCAACAATTGTTCCTAATCCTCACAAAATGCTGGAGAAATTAAATTTATTCTTTATTGCTCAAAGTGTTACCTAGGTCACTGGGTGATGGGAAAATTGAACTGGAAGTCGAGTAGGCACAATCTTTGTTTTGTGTCTAGATGCTTAACCTTAGACACGACAAGGCATCTTAGTGTGTTGTGGGAACTTGGTTCAGAGTATTAACACCAGGACGTTTATTACCCTGGATTCATAATAGGCTATGCTGTCAGTAGATGAAAATGTTGTGTTTACATTTCAGTGTTAAATGATCATTTAATTAACACCTAAGGAAAAAAAAAAACCTAGTGAAATTCTTAGCGGCTTTTATTGTTGGTTTCCTTGGAGGTTTTAATATCCAAGTTACGCTGCAGTTGCTTCTATAAGTAAAGCTAGAAAAGACATTTATGAATGCAGGCAAGAAGGACAGACAGTTTAACCCCTGTTGACCCTTCATCTTGAATGTTGATTTATATAGCATTTTAAATGCATTGAGTTTGTTTCAGAGCTTCTCTAAAATTACTCAGCATTCAAACAACACATGTATTTCTCCTTTTAAAAATATTTCCCAAAGTGTATATTCTTATAAAGAGCATAGGTTTTTCCTAGAAAATTACTAACACATATATAGAATGTATCAACAAAAATTTTACTATAGTTAAATTAAAAAAAAAAAAAAGGTATTTTGCCAGATTTGTTTATATGTTCTTGATAAGAATATACAAGCTTTTATAAGGGAAAACAAAAAGGAGGTTTGAAATATACAACATATCGTGCACTGATTGCAGTAGGTACTGTTTGAATTCTTCAAAAAGTATAGGAAATTGCAATGGGAAACAACATTACTGCAAAATTGCATATCCACTTTACCCAGCGCAGATCTCCTTTCATATGTTCCATTGTATCAAAGAAAGTCAAGGCTATCTAAGAGCTTTAATTTGCTCTGGTTCCTTAATAATGCTTTTTGTTGTAATGTTGTTTTACAAATGCTTTTTGCAATAATGTTGCCCTACAAAGCATGTTTGAATACTTTTTTCTATCACAGAGCTAAAGCTAGATGAAATGCTCTTTGTAAAAGACCAGATGCTTTTCAACTGATGTGTTTTTATAAACACACTGTAGTAAAAACTGAAATTACTTGTAGGTTTAGAGATGGGTTTCAGGGTTGTTTGTTTATTATTTGGTCTCTGCTTAGGAGATAAACCCCACAACTTTAAAGCATGTTAAGAGCCTGATAATAAAAAGCCCAGCACAGCTTAACTCAATTATTGATGATCCACAAATTTTATTGAATACTTTTTGGTTTTACTGGTGATCATATCCTTCACAGATGTCAATAACTGAGCTGGAAAACTCAAATGGAATCTGCTGATACAGTAAATGCTCCTTTTCTCCATACAAATGACATAAACCATCCAACACTTGATGAAATATTACAGCTGCAGTGAGACTTCTGTCTGCCAGTGGGATCTTAATGTTTTTCAAATTTCTCTGAATGTATTTATTAAGTTGAAATTTAATATTCAGATAGAGACTTGTCAGAGGTACTTGCATTTGCTTTTATCTGAAATATTTGACCATTTATAGTTATTGTATCAAAATTTCAGTACTTTTTTCAGTATTTTTAATTGAAAAATAATTCTGCAATATTCATTTCTTAATTGATGTGTCAGATGAAGGAGCACTTAGGATATGCTTTCGCTTACCCTGTACCACGCTGAAATTACTCTCTTTACAGTCTTGGTAGAGTTTTTAGGTTTGCTTGACTGGTGAGTGATTAAGACAAGTAATGCATGCAGGAAGACATAGACTACACTTTCCACATGAAACTTCAATGAAACTACATTGAACTGTGTGGGACTTGGAGTCCTAGTGGGCAAGGTCACATCAATTATCTAAGTACCAATTAAAGGGATTCTCATCTTATGGAAAGTGACGATACACAAATTGCAATACTTGGTTTTAGAGAAGTCAGGGCTGCAATGATGGACAACCCAGACTGTTGTGCTGATCCCTGTAGCTGTTGTGAGGGTATTGGAGCCAGGGCTGGTGATTTTACTTGGGAAACGCTGCTTATGAATGCCAAGCAGAGTTTATTCTCTTCCTCAGACACTTGAGAGGCCTGTTCTGCTAATGGCTGTTCAGACCCACCTCATAGGGAATAAAGCTGGGGCTTGCTGAACTCTTTTCATCTTTACAGCCAAGCCCAGGTGCAGGCCCTCCCTGACTCTAGGGTGTTTAAAGGACCATGCTCTGAAGGCTTCTATCCATGGCCCTAAATCTTTAGGGGGAAGAAACAAGGGACTGAACTGGGGGGGCAAGTTTTGGTTAAGCACTCCTTGAGGATTTGCAGGGTTACATGTACAAGAGAAAAAATCCTTGCCTCTTTCTTTTAATTTGTCCTTCTGTCCAGACAGTTCAGTCACATTTTTATTTTTGCTATGAATGTGTAATCCATACAGTTGTAAGGAACTGCTCATACTTTTTAAGGTAGTGTGTACAAGGAGAGGTTTGATGGCATCTGTTCAGGGTTTTTAGTACTTTATTATAGAGGAGATAGAAGAAACATCAACTTTTTTTTTTTTTTTTCCCTTCTGTGGCTTTTTTGTAGGAGTGGTGGTTGCTGGCTGGGATTTAGATAGTTGATTGACCCTGAAACTGCAAAGATTGCATATCGAGTTTGATAAGGCCCACACGGAAGAGTTGCAAAGAAGATAGGATAACAGCTAATATAATGAAGGGGTATTTGTAGTAGCTGCTTTCTGAGTATAAAGATATGGAAGGCTTAATAGAGAGAAAAGAATATAAATGTACACCTAAAGGAGGAGAAAAGATTTAGAAAAGCTTAACAGAACTAAAGGAAGTTATTTACATGAATTAAAATAATGATACAAACACAAACATATAGTGCAGGAAACCAGTGATAATTTGTGACACTGGAGAAAATTTCTGTCTGGTCCTTACTACTTCTGCTTTGATGTTAAATCTAGTCAGTGATTAATTGATTCTTTATGAATTGTACATTCTTTTTTAAAGACAAGAGACTGAATTCCCTCCTTGATTTTAGTAAGGTCTGTAAATTCATTAGAGCAAATAGTTTTGTGTAACTCTCCAATGCTATAAGTTATTATAGCAGCAGTAATCTTATCTCTTAGGCACCTACAGCACAAGAACAAAATAAAAATTGCACTCAAAAAATTGCACTCAACTGCACTCAAACATGCGAAATAATTTTTTGGGTCAGGGTCGTTTCTAAGAATGAAGAAACAGAATTCTTGTGGAGAGCCTACCAAATCTATGGAGGAGTGCTTTGCTTCTTGATCTTTAGTACAGTGTTCATGTCAGAGGTGCAGAAGCCAAAACTACTTGTTTGGCACAAAGTGGAGAGATGTCTCATGGGAAAATTTTAGTTTTGTTTGTAGGTTTATCTGGGGGTAGCCAGACATATTCAGATTTGAGGATCTAAATGCCAAGCAGGTCATCTTCAGTGTTCTGGCTGATAACAGTGGCTCTACCTGTGCAAAGGAAGAGAATGTTTTGCCATTTTGTAAGACTTCTTGGACTAGGAAATAATCAGAAAATTGTACAACTGTTTTAGGATTGAAAAAGATTACTTTAGTAAAATTTTTTTCGACTAGCATGCAATATTAAGATGAAAAAGTTTTGCAACACGCAGTGTACTATTGCCTTTGATTGTAGTCTTGCATACAAAACTAGGTTCAAAGCTGCTGGGGCATGGCCATTTGTGCCAAATACTGCTGAAATTTTAGATAAGATGCTGGCATGAAGTATTTATTTGGTCTGTTGTTCTGTAGTCTGTGGATTGCTGATCTAAACTGTGTAAACAGCACACCAGTAAATTTTGTTGGAGGAAATAATACTAAGAGATTTAAATAAAAAAATAGAATGTGCTGGAATTGTTTGCTCTGTGAATATGGACTGGAGAATGTGGGAAATGCAAAATACTTATGGCCAGCTAAGGACTGTCATTACTGGGGAAAAAACTATTGTAAGAGACCTAATGATAATGGCTGGAAATGTGCAGTGCATCATGGAACAATAAGGTCATGCAATTTTATATGTATGTACCAAAGACACTGCAGAAAGTGGAAAAGAAAATATTTTTAATTATGCTATGTAGTTTTGCAAAGCCAATGGTGAGGTGGTTTGCTTTTCTAGGTAATGTTGTGGGATGTTCACTTCAAACAACTTTTTTTTTTCCTCTTTCTTACAACATTAAAAATATTTCTCTAGTATTTTGGCTAAACTGAGCTTTTGTCTCTTCTTGTAAATCAGGTTGCAAAACCTATTGTGTCTTTTTCCTTAGTCAAATGAAAGAAAACAGAAACGGATTTGAGTTCTAGGGAAGGCTTTAAAATTAGTGTGTGCTGTAAGCCTGTTTATATAACAGTGGAGTAGCAAAATAATGGCAGTATTGTGTGTGCACCTATATGGAAGGAACAAAGAACAAACCAGGAGAAATACAGTTGAATTAGGAGTTGATTGATTAAGAAATGATATCTACAGTGACTTGCAAGTCTCTGAGATGGGTGACCTAAAACTGATCATTTGGTATGTATTCAGTGTTGAAGTTAAAATACTAATAATGCTTCCAGATATACAAATTCTTATTATAGAAATGTAACTTAGGAATCTTCTGGAATTATAAATTAATAAGATTTAACATTTATAAGTAACAAGGGCTGTTGGATTTTCTCTGTAGTAGCAGAAATTCAAGCTCACTTCACAGTAATTTTATCCACAAAGGTTCCAAGTGGGGAGCAGAGCCTAGTCAAATACATTACATGGAGCACAGCAGTGCAAATGCATTAGCACTGATAATTCTTTGGGCTTTCACTATTAATATTTAAGATGTTAACATTTTAAGACAAACAAAACAACAGTCCCCCAAGAACTGAAAAGAAATCAGTCTTTGAGAAGTAGTCAAAGGTGGAGATGTCTATCTTGAAAAGATTATTCACGTTTCTCCCAAATAAACTAGTGAAGAAAAATGTTATCTGTATCCATTAAATGTTGCATTATTATTTGACGAATTAGAGGTATGAATTTGGAACTTAGTATCTTCTTATATTACACAAGAATGTGATGCTGTAGTTTCAATTTATAGAAATGTAAAACTGTTTGACTGTGTATTTTGTTGAAAATGAAACTTAATCTAGATTCCTATAACAGTATTCAGAGCTTCCTTTTTTGCATTATCTAGCTGTGGGTGGGATTGTTGTGTAAGAAAGTCTGCTGCTAATAATATGTTTTGTTCACTTTGCTTGCATTTTTTAATTATGATTGTATGACTGTATTTGTCCATTGTATTTTATTTTGGCTCCTGAACTTGGTATGACTTTTCAGTTAGTTTGCTAAATGTGAGTGTTGCAGGAAACTCTTTTTAATGGTGTAATCTCATTCTGCACAATAACAGTGTAGGTCCCATCTGAATTTGGGAATTAGTTTTGGTAGGCCCAGAGGAAAATACAGACAGAAGATAATCAATGTATTCCTACTGCTCAAGCATATGACCATTATCATTTTGGTATGTTAAGGTTAATGAATTTGCCTGGGTCTACTAGGAATCTCTTTCCCTCTAAATCAAGATATGCAAAACTCTGGGTCTTTTTTTTTTTTTTTCTTTTTTCTTCATCTTTTTTCACACTGTACACAAAAGCTATAACCAGTAAGCTATAAAAAGTAATTTAAAAAAACCTAAACAACTTGAAATATATTAAATGTTTCATTTTAAGTTGAGTGGTCCAAAAGAAGGTTAAAAAGATGTTCTGAATTTGGTTTCTTATAACCAGAAATCACATTTTAATTGATGCTTGTTTTGCTTTATTTGCTTAATTGCAGTATCCTGCTGGGTGTAGTTTTATCAGCAGTGCTTTTGAGATTGTGTAATGTTTCAAGAGGATTACACTATGTAAAACTTTCCAAATATCAGACTTTTTTAAAAAGGAAAATGTGGTGTGAATTAGCTGTAGTTTTGAAAGGAAATATAGTAACCTTTAGGGGGAGGGGAGGAGTAGTTAAAGCATGTATGATAAGTATATTTTTCGTCTGTTTTATGCTTTTTTGATTTGTCCTTGGATGTAACATTGAAGATGTGAATCTGTAGGAACTGCTCCAGAAGGTATGAACTGTAAAGTTAAAGTAAGGAAATACTTGTTTGTGCTGAAGCTTTATATAGAATTGGTATTCTGAAATAAGGTAGTGCTTGAACACATGGGAATTTCTTAAAATAAACACAGCCACAAAGGGAAAATGTGATAATGACTTGATGATGATGAGTGTCTGCTGTTACGGGTCAGGTGAGATGCAAGTGCCAACACCCCAGTCTTTACACCATGATCCAAACTGTAATGAAGGAATTTGGCAGCTCTGATGCCTTTATGTGAATGTATTACCATGGCTATGAAGATAAATAGTTCCAAAGTGGAAATAGTAACAAATATTTAGTCACTTCCAAGCAGATTAGAAGTGAAAATAGACATACTATAGGAACCAAGATAAAGAGGAAATGTATATTTTCTGAGTATGTGTGTTCCATTCCTGCTTCCCTGGGCTGGTTCTTCCTTTTAAAAATCAGTGTATTTAGACAGATAATATATTCCCTTTGTAAAAGTCATCATCCCGATTTCTTGATTTCTTCCAGCTTCCTTCCTGCTCTCCCTTTCTGTGACTCTCCTCTTATGCAAACATCAGCCCTGATTAAAGCCTAAAAATTGCTGAAAATGTACTGTACCAAATTGTAGACTGGTGAGCTGTCTGATAACCATAAACTGTCTAATGAAGTGAAAGAGCACAGATTTGCTCCCAGGGGCAGGCTCCCCCTTGTGGGTGCTGAGCCTGTTACTTACAAGCTTCCATGAGCTTCCTAGCATTGCACTAACTTAACCTATAATTCTGTCTTTTTTTTTTTAAGCTATTATCTATATAATTTGAAAGTTTGTGGGGTTCTTTTTTTTGTTTGTTTCTTTGTTTTGTTTTGTATTCGTTTTGTTTTGTTTTTGTTTTTGTTTTTTTGTATTCTCAGGTAGTTTTCAAGCCAGACTGACCTGAAAAGTCTTAACTCAGAAACAAGTTTTGTAGAGTAGGAAAATTGTTGCCAGAACACAAAGGTCTTAACTATTTTGTTGTTTTGGTTTTTGATGCAACCCCGTCTGCTGCTTTTGGATATAACTATACTTGATACTCAATATATTAACTTTTTCTAAATGTACTGTTTAGCTTCTCTGCTAAATAAAGTCATGTCCTGTAGTGGATGTCTAACATATGGTACTGATACAAGTGTGAGAGTCAACACTGGTAACTGGGAGATTATTTTCCATCAGGTTCTCTGGGTTCCTCTGCCAAAGATTAGGGAGAGCTGCATTGCTTGGGCGGAATGAAGTGTCTTTTGTTTGTGTTGAATGACGGTGCAGGACATTACAGTGGAATCCCTGCTGTGTCATGTTTTACAGTTTTGGAATTTAAAATTCAAAATTTCAAGGTTAGAATTCCAAACTATGGTAGGAGCAATCTTTCTATTCTCTTTACTTGACTCACTGTTTCTTGCAAGGTGTTTAATACAGCTCACTGAGCTGACTTCTTTACATGGGCTTAAGAGGCTTTTCTGCTTGCTCACTAGCCCAAGCTGAATGACTCATCTGAGATCAAGCTGTTGACAGAGGAGGTACTTTTGGAGCTGCAGATGGCACTGCCAGCATCTTAATGAAATCCAGTGCCAAGGGAAGCATATGAAAAATGTAGGAAACAATACTGAAAATTGCATGCAAATCTTGGAAAATAGGGATGTGTCTGTATATGGGAGATGAGCATTTTTCACCATGAAGTCAATTTTCCCCACTTTTCCACTTCCATCAGTGCCAGCTTTAGCCCTGAAGATTTCCTTATGGCCTAAAACTGATTGGTCTGATGGCTTGATCAATGTTCTAGTGGTTGACATTGTCTCTGAAGTGAATGACAGCCTGGTGATAATATGCATTTTGAAATTCAGAAACCTTCTGGTCCTTCAAGATTCCTTTTTTCCTCTCATATTACTAGCCAGTACTGTTATAATGTACATATGGGTTCCTGGCTGAGGGAGCTAATTGTTCGTTCTTCTCAGATGTTTCTCTTTCACTGAGTTGTTGTTTGCCGTTTTCATGCATTTTTCAGTGTGAAATGGGTAAGATGACTAAGAAGGAAACCGTAGACAATACCACCAAAGAGTGAAGCTTGAATCATGAACCAGGACCAAGAAATTTTGCAAATTATATAACTTGCTTTTTTGTATATTGTCACTTGAAAATGCAGATTATAATTCTCAGGAATGTCCTTTAGGTATAAGATGAAGAATTCACCTTGCATGTCTGAATTATGATGGGCATTACTTACAAAATCCTCATTACATTTATACTGGGAGAAAGATGCTACTGTTTATCCTGTTTTTGTGAATAGATGTTTTATTTGGCCAGCAGCTAGAGTTGTAGGGGGTTTGGTTTCTTCAGGAAATGCAAGCTTGCCAAACCTGAACCCAGAGGTGCAAGATGGGGGTTATTTCAGTACAGAAATTATTTCCTCACCAATACAAACTCTGTCCACATATTGCAATCAAACCTATAATTTGACAGTGTTCCAGATTAAGTTTCCTGGGCAGTCAGGAGGAGCTTTGTACTGGTCAAATCCCCTTTTTACATGTCACAGATCAATGAAAGAAAAAATTGTGGGCAAAGAAATAGAGGATCATTTAATGATAAGGTATCAGCAATAATTTCTGATGACGCTTGTTCTTGTATAACTTGTCAGAGCTCAGGGAATATCATGTTTAGTCATGCTTTCATATCAGTTATCAACTTCATCAAATTCTTGGGTACAGTGAAAGCTTTCTGTCTTCTCAATTCCTCCAGCATATTATTTCTCATCACTGACCTGAACCTCAGCATGACCTTACTTCTTGGTAACTTTCACTGTGAGCTCAGCTGATAGATATTGTGATGTCTAGATTTGTGTCTTTTCTGGAGAAGATGACTTTTTCTCCTGAACAATTCTCTTCTGCATTCGTAATGGAAAATCCAGTTAATCTAGCTTTCTTTACTGTAAATGATTCCAAACACATGCTTTGTGTAAAAGAAAGTTTTTCACTTTTTTTCTGTGGGAAGCATGCAGAAGAAAAACAAAAATTACCTACTCACTTTGAAGTCACACACACACACATGCTTATTAATAAAATATTAAAAAACAAAAGAAAAAACAAAGCAAACTAAAAGAATATATAAAAATAAACATGTGTTTTAAATAACTCTAGGGGATTTTTACATCTAAGTTTCCTGATTGCCCAAAGGTAACCATGACATTACTTTTTGTTCCTTGTACATGCTAGTGGCTTTAATTTAGTAGATTTGCTAAATGTGTCTATCATTGTGTTAAAAATTTTATTTACTGAGGTTTGTGAAACAGCTCCCAAATACAAGGAGTATTTGTAGAAAGCTGGATAGATTGACAAGTGATTGACAGGGTAAACAGTCTTACTGTGTTCTGATATCCTGTGCTGTGGTGCAATGCTACAGATACCACATAAGCCTCAGGAAGTAGCTGCAATCCAATTTTTATTAAACTCTTAGTGCCAGTGTATCTTGACGTTATTGTTAATTAGGAAACTAAATGTGCCACTGTTGTCTTATTCTTCCTTTCTTTAGAAAGCTTCACTGTTATGTTGCATTCCTATAACGTTAGTATGATATAAACCAAGAGTGATATATATGTTTTGTATTAATACAAAGCAGTGTTAGGAAGAGGAAGTTCAGACGTTGCACTTTTTCATATTTGTTTCCCATAACTTCATTCTATTATCTTTGTATGCGAAAAATCTTTAAGTGGCAAAAGCCTTGTTTATTGTAATAAGTGCAGAGTAACGCCTATTGTCCTAATGTGCCTCCAAAACAAGACTCACCTGGAAAACAGGTATCAAGTCTGTGTAGCTCTTAATGTTCCCCAAAAGAGACAGGCACAGTTTTTCCTTCTTCTCACTCTCTCCTTTCCCTGCCACCCCCCCTGCTGCACATAACAGAAAGAGAAGAAGCAAGCTGAGAAACCCACTGGAAGGATAGATAGCTTAACTGGCTCATCCTTGAGGATGTTTGTCTTGTAGCATTAAGGTGAGATTGGTAAATTGCAGGATCCAAGGATCATACTGACAAATGCTTTGTTTTTCAGCTCAAGATGATTATTGACACTTGAGCAAAGAAAGATAATTCATGTATTTTGAAGGCTTTGTGGCTTTAACTTAATATTTTTTCTAAGAAGGTGGAAGATGGTGTAAATTTTGGGGCAGTGCTGCAACTTAATCTTCAGGTGTCATATGTGGATCACCTGCATCTGTCACATCATTTATGTCTCATGTTCAGGGGGTTTGTGATGTTACCTTGCTAACTGGATCTTTTGCTGTGAAATAGGCTCCTTATCTGTTCTTGGACTAGGCTCTCATTTCAAACAACTATCCTTCTTTCCCATGTTGCTTGGAGATTTCATCCATTTTGCCAGCTTACTTTTCTTCTCTTACTGAATGTGAACTGAATGGACAATGGCCAACTGTGTTAAACTATGTTAAGATCATGACAAGAGACACTATAGTCTGGGTGAAAACTTCTCATCTTTTTTTTTAGTGCTGAGAAGTCCAAAATGTCAATTGAATAGAAACTTCTAAGGGCACTACCCTTTTTTTTTTTTTTTTTAGGTTTTTACCTTTAAGCATCTCTATGTAAATATAATTAGTGTTTCTATTTTACTTCTTCATAGAATATCAGTGTGCTGCTGTAATCTTGCCATGTAGCTTAAGATAATATCCACCTGCATAGTGGACTTTGCTGTAAAATTATAGCTTTTGTGGTTCTGTTAAATGATCCAGCATAGGCTGGTGAGCTTTGAGTATAGTGCAGAACTTATAGCTCAAAAATACGTTGTGAAAATGGAAAAATGTATTTTGGAAATGAAATAAAAGAATTCTCTACGCAGTATGTGCTACTATCTTCAGTTGGACCTGTGGTACCTTTCCCAAGTGCTTTGTCAAGCAGCAGCACCACCTGTAGAATTGGGTCAGGCTCTTTCTGCCCATTCTTAGGAAATTGCTGAGCAGCAGAGATGATTTCTGGAGCTCTCTGAAGGATGGGGGATCCAAGTGGAAAGTGAAGAAGAAACACACTAGCATTCAGGCCCTTTCCACTCTTGAAGAAGCAAGGATGCTTCTGGCAACTGGGAAGAGGAAGGTTTGTGATCACCAAGAAAGAAGAGAGTGATTTAAATAAATGAATTTATAATACAACAAAGGACTTTTTATGAGATATGAAATAGAAGAGACAATAAAACTGCATCTAGAAATTACTGAATTAAGAATTTACTAACTTACATATGGCAGTTAAGTTCTGGGTGTATTTTTTATGCTTTAGCAAGAGTCTTATATCTTTGAATACTTTTTACTTTGGCAGTAGATCTTAGGAGAAGTTTTATTCAAACATTGTTAAATCTTTCATAACAGAATCCAATTACTTGCATGAAAAAATTACTATTCTTCCTGTAATAACCTGGACACAAAAAAGTAAATGTTCCTTTTCCAGAATCTAAAAATTCCTCATCAAGAAAATTCCAAAATTAGAAAAACTCCAGAAGCATTATGTATACTGTTTCTGAGCATTATATGCTTTAATGCCTCTACCGTCGAAACATATAATTCAATATAAAAATTTTTCAAAAGGTTTTAGGCCATGCATCCAAAATGATCTGTAACCTGCAACAAGGTAACAGGAACTAGCAACACTTGGAAAAAAAGGTATGTGAATGCAGAAGATAGAGTGATGATAGAATGGGTAATTTCTTGCATTTCAAAACAATGCTGAAAATACTACTAATTCCTGACTGATTCTGATTACGCTGGTTACGTTGGGCATCTAATTGGGAAATGAATCCAGAATTCACAAACTGGATGAAATTTTTTGAGTTAGTGGAATTGGGTTGCCTGATACATTATCTCAACAAAAGCTGTTTTCTAAGAGAAATATTTTGCTTTGTTTCTTTTAGATTACAGACATTTTAATTCTAGAATTTATAGGCCAATAAGTGTTCTTCAGATCTGTGTTCCTCATTCAATGGTTTTTTTTCTTTTTTTTTTAGTCTATATTTTTGCCTGTGGAGAAGGTCTCATAGGTAGTAACTGCTGTTCTGATCTAAAGTAACAAAAATTCCCCTACTGCATCACCAGTTCTGTTAATTGTATACATTAATATAAAATTGTGTTGTCTCTTAATGTTCAGGTAAATACCTGCCTGATTTCTAATGAAAGGTTTTTGTTGTGCTGTAGTTGTTTTAAGTGTTTTGTGGAAAGATAGCTCTGATTACAGGAGTATTTAATCTTCTGATGACTTGTGTTAATCTGCTGTTAGTTTATTCTTTGTTCTGTAAAACTATCTTTAATAAAACATGACTTTAAGACTGCCTTTTTTTTTTTCTCCAGTGGAATACTCTAAAATTCATATATAGGTCAGAGTTTTTTGAGCAAAGATGTCCTGAATTCTAAAGAAGTGGAGAATAAAGCAGATTGTAATTACCATTGAAGGAATTGCTTAGTTTGAAAGAGTAGGGTAAAAGGTTAAAAAAAAGTAATTGCATCTTCTTTGGTCTTCATGGTTCTCCGTTTCCTTTTGCTTACGCCAGTGTCTAATATATTCATCACCTTTCTGGAAGTCTGGGGTATCCTGACAGCAGAAAAGTTTTTGTAACCCTCTCAAAATTTAGCGTTCTTCCTCCTATCTCCTGATCCACTATGGGTATCATACTTCTGCTACACTGTCTTTTGAGTTAGCTGACTTACTTAAGCTATTTTCTATGTGTATTTGAGAAATCTGTTCTCAGAGATCCAGACGAAAAAGGCAAGGCTGGGGAGATCATGTTCATAAAAGCTTCTTTCTGACTCTGTAAATGGATTTAAGGAGATGGAAGCAGAGACAAATGGGCTATTCCTTACAGTATATTACTTTGATCAAGCTGTCTTTGCCACCATCTATCTAAATGATGGTGACATATTTTTAAAATAAATTGTGGAACTCAAATACTTCAAGTGAGTTTGGTAGCCCTAGTCTGCTAATGTCTGTATTTCAGTGTGCTTTTCTGCTAGAAGCTCAGTAGGGCATTCAGGATGACGGTAAGGCTGCTGAGAGCCTGTGTTGCTACCAAGTTTTTCTCTCCAGGGAGATGCAGCATAATGTTTTTCACATGTTTGTCTTAACAGTGCAAGGCCTTGTTGCACTCCAGGAAACTGATGTGCAGTCACTGGCATCAGTAGTTTATGCCCTACTTTTAACCACGTGTTGTGTGGGAGTGGGACAAGGAAACGCCTTCAGGATAAATGTTGAGCAATGAACGTCACCTGCATACTGTTTGTTATTTGTTAATCTGTTTTCTACTGCATTCCCCCAAATGATATAAGGAAATGAGATAAATTATTATCTGCTATTTTCCTAGTTGAAACTTCTCCCTTGGAAACGGTTAACAGCCATTCACTGTTAGGCTGACCAGGTGTCACAAGTGCAGCCCTAGATCTACTTTAACTCCTGGGTAATGGAGTTAGCTGACCTTTGTAACATATAGGGTTGGGGCATGTGGACAGAGTGGATGCTGCAAACACCTTGGTTGAAATTGGAGTTCCTGGTGTCTGTAGTGTATGAGATAGATGATCTGAAATGCACTCATAAAATACAGTGTAGACTAGCATTGAGAAGGAGAAATTAAATGCAGAAGGTGTAGACAGGTACTATGGCAAAATACATCTTGGGAGTGGTTTGGGGTTCCCAGAATAAGTGGCAAGTCATAATTCTGCATAATTCTTTTGCAGGAAAGGCATATTCTCTCTCTGACCTACTAAAGCTCCTGCTGCACACAAGACTGAGTGTGATTTATCCTCTTCTGTTTGATGCTCATCTGTGTCTACTTTGGGAAACTGTTTTACAGATGATTATAGCATAATAGAAATTCTATAGGTTATAGAAAAATAAGGCTTAAAAAGAATTATAAATGGCACTACCAGTTTAGGAAAAGTAGCTTGTGAGGAAAATCTTTCAATAATTGGGTGTGCTTATCCTGAAGGGGAAAAGAGTGGGCAGTAAGTGAAGAATATTACAAAGTTATTCGCAAGTAATTGTTTGGAGGTGTTTTGTTTTGTTTGTTTAGTTTTGGGGGGGGGGGTGTTTTTTGTTGATGGTGGGTTTTGGTGTGGTTTTTTTTTTTTTTTTTCCTTTCATTTCTCTCCAGCAACTCTATTTGGAGTGATGAGCTTAGGTTAAAAACTAGGAAACATTTTCCAATGTCTAAATTACTGAAAGGATCTTGGAAAACATAGTTCAGTGGATATTTTAAATAATGAGTTGATAAGCATCTGGTAATGGATGGTTTAGCTGTGTAAACTGATTCTGACTCACAGCGATGCTTTCACAAGCTAAGCATTTAGAGAGCTTTTTTCAACATTTTTTTTGTATTCATACAAAAATTTTAATAATTTTAATAATTATTTATGTTACCATATTTAATATGAAATTATATTTAATCATACCTAATGTGAAGTGCTCTCTATAAGAAATTCAGTTAATTCACACATGAAATCTCTTAAATGATAAACCATTTTTTTTCTTCTTTCTTTTTAGTTTCATCTTGCTAAGACACAAACTAGGTTACAGAAAAAAACTAAATTATTTATACTATTGTGACTTCATTCTTATTGCTCCTGTTAATAATGTAACAGAAGAACACAAATTTATTTCTTGAGCTTTTAAAAAATCTTCACCAACATTTTTCCCCTAATGGCTATTCACTTTTGATCTGCATATGTTACAGCATCACTATTAAGTGCTCTGGTCTGTCATATTTTAAATCTGTTTTTGAATAAGTGAACTTCTACCCTCACAACGTAAGAATTAGTTTGGCAGGTACAACATTTCTCTCATTGACTATAACTATGAAAAGCTATAGAATGGCATTTGACAAAGCTAAAAGTAGTGGTCCAGCAGCATCACTGCAGTGGTCTTTCAATCCATTCATCAAGCTCCTGATTTTGACAGAAGAATGCATTTTACTCAGAGCAGTGCAGAAATTGAAACCTTTTGAAGTACTTTAACAGTGAAAAAGAGGGTGAAAGTGGAAAGAGAGGCTTTATAATTATTAAAAAAGGCATAGAATTCAGTAGAATTACTCTATTAAAGTTTATATTTTCCTGCTATACCTTTTATATGTTGGAAAAAAATCATTTAAATTGACATTAGAACTATAAAAAAAAAAGTTGTCCTGTGGTTTTCATGTTTACTGGGCTCTTACTTTTAAAATCCCACTCCCAAATAACGCAATATGTGCTATTGAAGATTTTTTGGTTGTTAAAGGCTGTTCTTCACTCAAAATCTGGCAGTTTCTGTAATGAGGGGAAAAAAACCCAGAACACAAAACACAACACAATTATTCATTTATATCTAGAGCATTCTATTTTCATCCTTCAGTATATTTCATTGAGAGACATGCAAATGCTTTATGTTCTTCCCCAAGTGCTTTTTAACTGTTATATCACTCGTTATATCACTTGTTATCTATTTCAGATTATTTCTGAATTAACATGTAGGACTGTTTTCAGAAGAGCAGAGAACTCAATATTTCCCCCTCTATTTATTTTGCTTTCTTACAAATTCACTAATTCCCTTTACTCTCTGCAGAACTTTTACAACTTTTTTCTCTTTTTGGATTGGTTTCTGTGTTTGAGCCTTTATTTTAAGCTTCTGAGGATGCTGAAAGGAAGGTGTGTGGACTCCAAGTAAATTTTTTTTTTTTTCAACTATGGTGTAACTTAGAGCTTTATTTGTGGTGGTTTTATTGCATTGTGATTCTGATATATTTTTTACTAGCATGAAATCAATTCTTCTGTTTTCATTTCTTAATAATTATTTTGGGTTATGATCTCAGCATTTAGTCTGCAGAATACCTGGAAAGATAAAACAATCTCCTTGCCACCTTGTTTTAGCAATAATCGGTTTTATTTTTTAGGGTAAGCATTATGAAGGGAGAGATTGTGGTTTAGATAAGTAGTTGGCTATTGCTAGAACATCTTTACAATATACTTCTGAGCTTTTAATTTTACTTTCCTGAAATGTGTAGGTGAGGGAGAATTTGTTATCATGGAGTGATACGGAGTAAATAAACCAGAGGTGATGTATCGGAACTGAAACAGAGTACACTGATGTAGGATCAATGTTTTAGTGTACAGTCTGGAAGACTGGGACCATGTTCCTCAGCTCTTTCAAGGCTGGGATGACTCTTGGTGTGAATAAAGGCAAGAGTGTCATTGCATGCTATAATACGGGGAGTGCAGTGCCTACAAAGTTGAAGTGCCAGCTGAGAATGATTTAGGTTTGCAATTTGCATCTACATGACTTTTTTCTGGAAATCCTGTATTTTTATGGATTTAACTTCTCCCAGGTCTTGACTTGGTGCCCAGGTAGGTCCCCATGTTTCTTAGGAACTTGCAAGCTGGCAGGGAGTGAATTAAGAAAAACAGTAGGAAGGGTGAGGGCAGCAGCATGGTTTAAGTCCGCTCCTCCTAGACCAATCTCCCTAGCGTCACCGTAGCAATGGAGACTCTCCCTCCTTTGCTTTCTTACTTCAAATTTTGTTTTATATTTGGTTAGCCAGGCTTTTCTTAAAAGAAATAAAAAGTGTAAAAAAAAAAATTGTCTTAACAGAAGATATGGCTTTTTAGATTTACTCACAAGACAAAGAGGACATTGCCATTGAAGGCTTGTTTACAGATGTCCCTATACCTTGGTAGAGACACACTGTGATGCCAGCACGTGGTTCTACTCACTTTATGATTTGGAATTAAGTTCTCATAGTGTCTGGTTTTGAAAAAGTTCTGCTTCTCAGCAAAATGTAGTTGTGCCTGCAGCATGGTTTTAATCCTATTTTCTGACATTGCAATACCATTGGTGACTCCCTTTCTCCGTTCCTTCTTATGAATATTTGGTTGCTCTTACAGACTAAAATAGTTTGTACAAAAGGAGAAATTTAGCTCAGAAGCAGCCTGGTGGTTAAAGCATCTCCTGTGAGAATGACTGCATCCTTTAAACAGAGTGATCTTATGCCTAGCTTATTTTGCACAAAGCTGGTAATTTGGAGAGGAAGTTGCTTCATTTTATCAGGCATTACTATAGGTACAAGTCTGAATGTTAGAACTCAGGTGGTCTTGTACATAAATGCCCTTGTCATGGAGGTTTTAGTCGTGTAAAGGATTATGTTGCAGTTGAGCGGGAAATTTGAGGCTATCAGTGACATCTGACATTGGGGCCTGGAACTAATTTTGTGGATTTAGCTCTTGGTGGTTCTTACTAATTGACATTATTCTTTAAAACCCAGGAGTTGGGGTCCTTTTGTGCTTAGGAGTCTTCACTATTTCATTATTAACTAAAAGAGCTTTTGCAGTTTGTCATGTAAGAAGCTTTAAATGGCTAACCTGTAAGATGATGCCATCTTAATATATCATGGCTTTAAGATACCAGATTTCTGTCTTACTCATGTTTATTTATTGAGATGGAATGGTATTGGTATCTGCAGAGTTCATAACTTATCAAACTGTTATCATACAATCATCAGCTCTTGGAAGAATATATTTAAGAAGAAAAATCTCATGATCTAATAATTTAGGTCCAGATTTGTTGTACAGGAGTAAGGGATTTTTTCCCTATATCTAATAAGAACATTGCTCGAAGAAAACATATATAACTTATTTATAATAACAGTTCACTTTCTGTATTTTAATACTACTAATAAAATGCTGGTATTTGACAGAGAGTTTTCAGGTGCTAGGTTTATTAAGAGTGGGATTTTTTGGTGGTTTTTTTTGTTTGTTTTGTTTTTTTTTTTTTTTTTTTTGTTTGATTTTGGTTTCGCTTTTTTGAAGGCTAGTTTTGGAAGAAGGCTGTCTGGAATTTTGTGAGGAGAAATTTGGTATAGTCAAAGCCAAAATGGGATGTGATGTTAGAAATAGAACTACTTGCTAAAGTGTCCTACAATATCTTTAAGAAATTGAAAGCGTTGTCATTTTTTAAATATATATTAGAAATAGCTTTAAATATCTGAGATTTTCTATAAAATTAGGTGTCTTAAGGTTTTTTTAATGTTTGAGGATTTACAGAAAAGGCATAGAGCTTCCCCTCTTCTTTCTCCCCTCTCAACTTTTTAGTGCTTTTTAAATAGCATCACGAAAAAAGACATCAGAAAAACAGAAACCAAACCTAACACTTGATTTGTGCTGACTTCAAAAATAGTCAGCAGCTCCCATCCTCACTCAGCAGCAGCTGACAAGTTTTGTATTTAAATTGCAGTTCATTCTGCTTATGTGAGTTAGACCATTATGTGTCTACCTTCATATGTAATAACTCTCTTAGTATAAGCAGCCTTATTCAATGTTGTATCAATGTAATTTTTCCTCCCAAAATTGGAAGTACCATTCTCTTGACAAAGGATACTGTTTCTCTATATAAGTAGTGTATCACGTCTGGAATTTTTATGATGGTGTGGGATAACTCTGCAGAGCCAGTTAATACAGAAAGGGGTTGATATTCACACGTTTCAAAGCAAAAGATAGCTTTTCAAAGCCCAGAATAGCTTTTAAACTGAACAGTTAATTATGCTGTTACTACTTTGGACTTATGCTCTGCCTTTTATCCTTGGATTTTCAGGTGTAGAAGCAACATTAGCCTCACAGCACCCATGTCATTGATGTAGGTAGCAGTAATAAATCACTTTGAGGCTTGATTTACTTATTGGGCTTGACCAAAGTATAAAGACTTAAGCATCTGACCAAGAACTGCATGCAGACCTGATTCTCAGCTTCATTCTGTAAAACTTTGTATTATATGTTCTCAAGAAAGATTTGAGCAGTTTGAGAGGTTGGCTCAGTTGATCTCCTCTTGTATTCTCAAGCTAACTTTAGGGTATTTCTGCTTCTCGAGTATTGAAAGTGCAGCTTTTCACACTTTAACTTCCAACATTGGGAAAAACTGCTTTTGACTTCACAGAGATGCATTGATTTTTGTCTGGGTTTTTTTTTTTTGTTTGGTTTGTTTGGTTTTTTTTTTTTGTTTTGTTTTTGGTTGTTTTTTTTTCTTTTTGTGTGTGTGTGTTTTTTGTTTGGTTTGGTTGGTGTTTGGTTGTTTTGTTTTGTTTTTGTTTTTTTTTTAGTGGAAACATTTGTTAGAAAACAGCAACCAATTCAAGAATAAGCAAGTTGACATGTTGCCTGCTTAGACCACCTAGAGTTGCCATGGTTAACAAGCGGTCCCACTGGGTTCATGCAAGATTTGACAAACTTGTCATAATATTGATTCTCTACTGCTAAAAAGAGGTTTCCTATGAATAGATGGTGGTTAGGACCACACCTGAAATTCAGAATTAATTTAGTTCAGTGATTTATTCAGCTTTCTGGGTTAAACTGTAATGTTTTTGCAATAGATGTTCTGGATAAGTTGCATTGTCTTGAACATATTTTGTATCTTATTATCTTTTATCATTTTGTCGTTCCACTTATGTATCCTAAGGTATTATCCGGTGATGTTTTCTTCTGAAGTTGTGGGCTTAAAAAAAAAGTGCTTGTCCTCATTGGAATTGCATTGCAAATTGACCCTGTGCACCCTTTTCAGTAGGAACAAACTGAAATATGTTGATTTTGGCTGATTCTGTTTCTTTCTCTGGGGCGTAAGATTGACAAAACCCAAGTTCTTCTCTGCAAGGCTCCCCTTTAAAACAAAACCCCCAAACAAACAAAAAAAACAAACACCACAATACCCAGAACATTTCAGTGTAAAATGAGCAGTTAAAGTGTAGAAGTGCAATAGGTGCAAAAGATGTGCTTAAAATTCAGTATAATATACAGAGACAGCCATATGAGAAAACATATGTCTGGTTGTAGTAAAGATGAGTGTTTTCAATCTGAGAGTTCATCTTTCTTTCTCTTCCTAAATTAACTGAGAATTTTTAATTGATATTATTTACTTTATTAAAGAATGCCATCAAAATTATTTTCTGGTAATTTTCACTCTTCAGCATGACACAGTGAAGCCTAGTGTCATGGAAATTACAAGAAATACATTTGCTTTTCAGACATTACCTTCACTTGTACTTGCCAATGAGAAAAATCATATATATTGGAGTCTTTGCTATAAAGTCTTAGTCTGGATAAAGAAATAATTCATGGAAGTCCGAGAAGTTATAGAAATACTTAATTTGTGTTGATAGTCTTAACATGATTATTTTCTAATAGCTAAACATGTGTCCTCCTGTCAAATTATTTCAGATTGTTCATTTAGCAGGAAATTGTGAAAGTAGATGAATATTTGTGGATCCCAGTAAATACTCGCCATTTCTTTGCCAGATGAATTTTTGATCTGCATCTATTTTTGGATGAGTGAGATGAGTAATACCAAAGTCTGTAAGTCTTCTGAGAGCAGGTTATATGTCTGGTCTGGCTTCCAGCCTGCTTCTCTGCCGCATGCTAGAGATTCTATACCTCCCTCTGCAGAAATTTGCATAATTTTAACAGTTTTAATTCAATTTCCTTTTAAAAGTGCTGCCTTCAAATTATTTTGATTGAAAATCCTCACTTCTGTAGGGCTGTCAAAAGCACAATACAAATAAGGACATACATGAAGAATAATATGAATTTTTAAAAGGTTTTAAGGGAATGAAAAAAATCTGTCATTCTTATTGCAAAATTTTCCTCTTTTCATAGTTTATGTGAGAATGCATTATTTCTGTGGGCCTGAGCACAGATGTGGGTGTTTTATTGTTGAAATTTGTAAATGCATAAGTATCTTTGTGCCATGTAGTGCTGTATGTCAAATCAGTGAGATTGTGTAAGTTCTTTAAATAAAAAAAAAGAAAAGGAAAAAAGATGTAAGTACTGTCTAGATAAACATTGTGATTCATGTTGTCTTTTATTTCAGTCTTTTTCTTCAAGAGATTATTTCTGTGATAACAGTTATATTAGTAGTTTTGATAGCACACGGATAAATGTAGAAGGTCTGTCTGGACACTAGGAACCCCAGAGCAGAAGGAGGATGCCTTTCTCTATGTGTTTAATATCTGGATGGAGCACTTAATGCTATGGTCTAGTTGACAAGGTGGTATTCAGTCAGATATTGGACTCAGTTATCTTAGAGGTTTTTTCCAACCTAAATGATTCTGTATCCTTAACTGACAAATTCAGTTGTATCAGGTAGAATGCTTGTGGAGGTGTAATGCAGAAATTTACTTTTAACCACTTTTAGGCTGTAATAACTTGCATGCACGGAACATGAATGCAGTTTGTCATTGGTGTATTCAGGGCCAGGTTCTTGCTGGATGTATGTGGTTGGAATATTTTTGTCTCTGGCCATTGTAGAATTATAGAATGGTCAGGGTTAAAAGAGACCTTGAAAGGTTGTCCAATCCAACCCCCTGCAACGGTCAGGGACATCTTCAGCTAGATCAAATTTCTCAGATCCCTATCCAGCCCGATCCTGAATGTTTCCAGGAGACCTACCATCTCTCCAGGCAACCCATTCAGTTGTTTCACCATCATCATAAAAATTTCTTCCTTCTACCTACTCTGATTTTATACTCAAAATTGTTCATAGGAGAGGTGTTCCATCTTTGTGATTGATTTTTGTGGCTCTCCTATCCTATCTGGACCTTCTCTAACAGGCCTATGTCTTTCCTGTACTGAAGACCCCAGACCTGGATGCAGCACTCAAGGTGGGATTTCCCCAGAATGGAACAGAGGGGCAGAATCACCTCCTCAAACTCAGTCATGCTTCTTTTGATGAGCCCAGGATACATTTGGCTTTCTGGGCTGCAAGTGCACGTTGCTGAGTTGTGTCCAGCATCTCACCCATCAGTACCCCCAAGTCCTTCTCTGCAGGCTGTTCTCAATCCCTTCATCTCTCAAGCCTTTATTGAAACAGAAGGTTACCCCAGCCAAGTGCAGGAACTTGCACAGTTTGCAGACCCATACACTCAGCATATGCAGGTGCACTGAAAGATTGAGAGTTGTGTAGTAATTACTGTAACTTTGGGATAAGAATCTTTCTCTCAGCCTGTGTGGCCAGGAGCCAGGTAATGCATTGACTCTGTTGGAGTTCATAATTACTTGAAAGACTCAGATAGTTTTTCTTATGAGCTGAGAACTTAAAAGATAATTGTAGTGTTCATTGCATGACTAAAATCAAAATAATGCCTTCACAATTGTACGCATAAATGTGTATGCATGCACACACAGTGTTCATTGTATTTCAGGAAACACAGCATCTCTGAAAAGCAAGTGTGTTTTTATGTCCCTTTTTCACATTAGAGTCAGTTAACATGTGACCAAAATTTTCAGGAGTACTAGCGACTTGGATTTATTGTCACAAGTCAATTTATATTCAGTTAGTATAGCATGAAACTGAAGAGAACACACAAATGGAAAGCAGGGAGGTTATGACAACATGCTTCGTGTTCAAAGGCTAAGAAGCTCAAAAACAACTAGGGGAAAAAATATAAAGGGTAAAAAGAGAAGAAAGGGGAAAAAACGGTTAGTTCTACTATATAAATATGAAAAAAGATCACATTTTCAGTCTGACATGTGAGAATTTTAAATAAAACCATCTAAGGAGGGCTGTAGAAAAATTAATACTTGAGAGTGGTTTGGTTTTTTAAACACTATCCAATTTTTTTTTTGGCAGATGCCTCTGTTTGAAGTTCAGAGATTCTTTCTAGGTGCCTAATTAGAATGATTTAGAATTGGAAGTGTCTCAGTGTAAGCAAACAAGCAGCTTCAAAATGTTAAGGTATTCATTTTACTTTGTGTAATGTCTTAAAGCAGTAAATGTTGAAGATGGAAAAATTTAATATTTTTTATTTATTGAATCAATCCTAGTTCATGAACATTAAAATGGAAATCACTGAGAATAACACAAGTGTGAATTTATGTACGTTTATTTATAGCCTAATGATTTACTTTCTTTTTTTTTACAAAACATGATAAGCAATCTCATTTTCTGACTAACTTCTCTATTTTGATTGAATGTTTAATTTTTTATTAAGCTAAACAGCATTTCATTTGTTGCTTATGCAGTGTCATTGTAAAGTATATTTGTAATAAAGACTTGCTTTATGAAGGCAGAATAACTGTTTCTTCACCATCACTGTGGAGTGTCTGAGTACTCTTTGTTTTTACGACAAGAACCATATTTCAAGAGTAATACTTTGTGTTACTTTAGTGAAAGATGTTTTTCGTAACTATTTTATCATTGACTAAAAGGAAATGTAGTCTTGTATTAATATTATACCAGTTTAGGAAGGAAGTGAACAGCATAATTAGATTAAAGATAGCATTATGATGAAGTAAATTGAAATTTACTCATTTCTGTTAAAGTCAAGAAATATTTGTCTTTTTAGTCTATTTGTATGTAATCTCTGTATTATACATGTTATTGTTCTTCAGAAGTTGCAAGTAATATTTAAGGCTAATAAGAGTATAAAATCAAAGCAAAGCAAGTGAGTTTGGGTTTATTAAATGTTGTTGAATCCTGCCCACAAGCAATAAAGCAATCAGAGAATTTGTAGGATAAATTAGGTGGGCCTTTAGCCTGCAGCAGAGCAAACATTGAATTTGAAACAGTTTGCTCAAGGCTGTGCCCAGGCATATGCTGAGGACCCTCACAGCCTGGAGCTTCCTGAGGCAGCCTGGGCCAGAGCTTCACCAGCATCATCTCCAGAAGCTTTGCCTACACAGATTTTAAACAAACTGTTTATTTATTGAAAGTCATAGTGCATGAGTGACATACCCTGTTTAGAATTTGGACTGATTTAATCTTCCTAGCTATTAATGTCTGTTCTTTGTTCCACTTTGTAATAATTCAGTAAAATTCAGTGCTATGCCAAGATTAGGGAATCTGTTTCCTCCCCTTCCGTAGTAATATGAATTCATGAATTTTGTGCTTATTGATCAAAATATCACCCAGTTTGAAATACTTTAGAGTTTAATAAACCTGAAGAGGATGAAAACCATTCAGATTTTTTTTCTCCTGTTATTTTCTATTCCTTTGTATGGAATAGCATGGCTTGAGTTTTGATTTAACACTTTGGACTGCTACTTGAGTCCTGAAACAAAGTTCAAAGTTGTTATGAACTGTGAAGACTTTTTATCTTTACCATCAGATTTTTCTTTGCTCTAAACTGTATATTGAAACAAAATCATTGAAATTTACTGCAGATATGGTTGTGGTTAAATATGCTAGCATTGTTTCTATTTTCGTCATTGTTTACTTACCAATTGTATTTATTGCATCACTTTCTATGGTGCATGTAAATCACTGTTTTGATATATGAGTGTACTATGAACCAAAGTCTTAAGATGATACATATTTAGGCAGAATTTGAGATGAGGCAGTACAGAAAAACTCCATTTTATGAGTGCTTCTTTAGATTTTTTGACCAGGACACACCAGCCAGGATGTCAGAATTTCAGCAAATTCTTAGCTTAGAGTAGAGAAGACATCATTTGTTGATGGGATAACCTCTACTTCCCTGATTCCCTTCATCCTACAGGAGAGTGAATGTTCCAGCTTGTACTTGTGGACAGGTGCTGATTGGGATAAACAATCCAAGACCTTAGACTTAGAGATCCTGTGGTTATTTCCATCATGTTCTTTTTGCTACCAACTTGTCGGTTTGATCTGTGGATACTGGAAAGATTCATGCTGTAGCTGTTTCTGTTCAGTATCTTTATTGAGTTACTCTGGTGGCTTGTGCCAAGGGATCTGACAGCAATACAAGGGTTTTTTGCTCTTCTGCCCTGCAATGTGTCAATTGATTTTTGTCTGTATTGTCTATTCTCTTCACAATTCATTTTTTCTTTTCAAAGACAGTTTTGTCATGTAGAACTTGTAGTTCTTTATGCCAAGGCTTGTGGAGGAGCTGGTTGCTCTTTCTCTCCTTGTCAGAAATAAGTTAATGTGCTGAGCACTTAACAAAGCTCAGTAGGTTTCTTTTCACACTGTTGCCAGTTCAGTGGACAGAACATTCTCTAGTTCAAAGAATTAGTATCAGGTATTTGATAGACATCTAAAAAATAAGTGATTATATGCATTTTCCCACAGAGGCATTTTTTCCTCTATCCTTTTCAGGTATGCAAGGTGTGTACTGTTCCTCACCTCCTTTGGAGATAAGCATAATAATAAGGTCACACTTCCTTAAATGTTAACATAAGTAAAAGTATAATTTTGCTTCCTCATGCTATCACTGAAAATGTTTTAGGTTTGGCCTCTCTTCTTGCCCTTGTAAGCAATTAATGATTCCATTGAGGTGCCAGAGAGGGATCTGTACTATCTCTGCATGCCAGTTCTGCTTTTGATTGAAAGAGACTGGGAAAGAGAAGCATGTTTATTCACAAAGTATTGTAAAAATGTTAAAATATTTTAAACAAGTGATAGGAATACTTGGAGGAAAAAAGCATCTTAAAATAATTGTGTTTTAAAGTCAGATGAGTGGAAATTGCTCTAGTGTAGAATTCCATTTTAATATTACTTTTATTTTTAGACAACTTGATTATTTTTTTCCATGTTAACAAATAACTAAAAAAATCAGTGAGTATAGAAGAATTTAGGCAAGGATGTGAAGAGTTAGTGTTTCTAAAAATAATTACAGACATTTCTTAGAGTTTTGTCAGTCCATGTATTTTAGCCTTTTCTGTGTTACTTGGGGAGGGTTGATATGCTACTTAAAGAAAAAAGAACAAGATTCCTCAGGTACATTGAAGAGGAATATATAAAGTGGAATATCAATAAAGCAGACAGTAGTTCTCTATAGAGCCTTTTGTTGTCTCTTACTATCCATCCTAGCTCGTTCTGTTCATAGGGATACTGCAGCCTGGGATCACTGAAGATCTCTGGGTGTCAGCTTTTAAGCCTCATAGGTTATGTGTGAAAAAATAGTTGTGGTGGTGGAATTCTTGTTTATTAACGTTAACTGTGAAAAATGCAAAGTAATTTTATTCTCTCTTTTTTGTAATCTGTGATTATGTCTCAAAAGTGTCTTTGAAAACCGAGTTTAGGTATTGTTCTTTTGGAGCAACAGTGCATTTCTGCTTCTCAGCTCCTACTTACTGGAATAGAGACACCTTGTAATTTCAGTTTCCTTGTTACTTTTCTGAGTTTCTTGCTTTCAAAAACTATGTGCTCCACAACATAAAGTGGATCTGTAATCAGAAAGATGAGAATATAAGCCAGCGTCAATAAAATATTTTGTCCTATTTATGTGTGTACTGCATAGGAGATGTCAAAGTGGTCCGTAGGTCAAAGAATTGATTACATGTCAGAAACAAATGCTTTTGGCTTCTGTAATCAGTTTATTCTGTTCAGGTTTTTAGAAAATGTTGCAAGAATGAAGGAAAAAGGATACAGTATAGACAATTTTTTCCAATTACTTGCCAAAAACTTATAGGCTTTTAAGAAATGGCAATTTTTTTTCTCTTTTTTTTGAAGTTTTTTTTTTTTTTAAATTTTAATTTGTCTTCTGTGTTGCTTAATTTATACTTACAGTGCTAGCAAAAAGACTGTTCTGAGCCATAAAATTTAAGCCAATGAGATGAAGCCAAATCAAAGAGATTATATTCTGACTTTCCCACTTTCATAGGTAGATTATTCTCACAGTTAATATTTATCAGTAGAGGAAAGAGTAGCTAGGTGTACAATTTATTTGTCACACATACATGCAATTTTAAAGACATTTAATTGCGGATGATCTTTCTGCACAACTTTTTTTTTCCATTTGTCGCTCGTTTTTCTTGCTGGTCTGATAAACAAATTTTTTCAAATTTCAAATTTTAAAATTTAAGAAAATACTGGAGAATCCTTAATGAGAAAAAGGTAGGTCTATAAATGCAATTATATCTCTTCCCCTCCCTTAACGAAGAAGATAGTCATCAGGCAGAAAAAGGGCAAACCTTAGTATATATGTTGAAAATACCAAGATGAAGGCCAGCTTCTAAACTGAGGGAGGGCGAAAATGTGGCCAAGGCACCTTACCAGAGATAGAAGGAGGAATATGTTCTAACTTGATAGAACATATGCTCTGGTGACAGTGTGGAATGAGTTCTGTTTTGTTTTCTCCTATTTATTCTTCAGAGGATCCAAAGCCAGAGATGCAAAATGTTATGGGAGATACTAAGATTGGCCTAGTTTTGAAAGCTTGGGAAGTTGGTATAAAGATGATCTACCCTTGTTTAAATTAATTGCCCAATTTGCAAAATAGCTGTGAGTTTGCGGTACTCAGTCTTAATCTTGCAAAACAAACCTCTAAAAACTAACAAAATTCACTGAATTAATTTTTCCTCTGCTCAGAAGATTACTGTTCCATGTGTGAACTTAACTACTTGTGGAGTCATAAAAAGGATCATTTAAATAATGATGCTCTTTTTAAAGTAAACATAGAAGACAAATGTCTTAAAGTCTGTTCCTGTTAACAGTTTAAAAACACTTCAGAAAACACAACCCGTCTGCAGGAGTCTGTTTCAGCTATGATTAATGTTAACTCTTAGACTTGCACAACTTTCAGTAGCTGATCCAATTTCAATTCATCGAGAGAGAATTAAAACAAAAGCAAGCTATATTTAGAAACCTAAATTGTAGAAATGCTGAATGATGCTTTCTCATTTAGTTGCATCTTGGAGAAGCTTAGCATGGGGTTTAAAATAAGCTGTTTTGTTCTAATAATATAAACTAATCTTCACTGCTGAAGAATAGGGATTCTGAAGAAAGGATGTTTTCTGTAGTTTAACTAGCATATATAATGATTTACTCATGAATACATTATATTAATTTACTTTCTTAACATCAGAATATTTTACTCTGTCAAGTACTGTGTCAGAAAACTTAAATTCTTATATTAACAACTGGAAATAACAATAAGCATCTTCATCCATTGGAGAGTGTTTGGGAAGAGGTACTTGAAAACAAGCTGGGATAGCATTCCAGCTAACAATGCATGCATAGTCTGGGGTGTGGAAGAAAGCCCAAAGGATTGTGTTAATATTTTCAAACTGGAATTAATGAGGTTTGAATTTTAACTGGCCAGATAACTGGATATGTGTTGAGAAACCTTGGATTCCATTGACCTTAATAGAAATTTGCAGCATTTAGTGCCTTTGAACATCAAGCACTTAACTGAGATGTAAAACCCCAGCTTAAGCTAGCACTCTTGATTCTTCTAGTTTTCGTTCCTAACTTTAAGATAATTAATTTGGTTGCATGTAGAATAAAAGAGAAGACAAGACTTCCTTTATACCATTTGATCACTTACACTTATCCATTTTGTCCTTTTCTTCAAGTTTGCTGATCTTGTCAGGAGTTCATGATGAGCTTTTTGGGGAAGCTTTTTGTCCATTTTCATGTATTCTGTATGGCTCTGAAATGTGAGTCTGTATGAAAAGCATGTAGTGTTTGCCTTGTTCTTACATCAGAAGAATTTTTTCTTTTGTCCATTTTATGCTTGTTTCCGAAGGCTTAAAATGCAAGCTTTGTTTCTGCAATAATGGCTTAGTGTAGGCTTACATTGTTGATCCCCTCAGTAGATGCAATGTAATCCACTTCGGTAATGTGAATTTTTAAACAATCATCAGTCTTTGCTATTAACCCTTCTATACTAATGGTAATACCCTAGAAGAACTACAAAGGAATTTGGTGCTCAAGCTTAACATAAGACTTGAAGGACACTTAGTGGCATTTACATTCCTTAGTCTAGGCATAGTGAATTGCAGAGCTGATGTTGAACTTGATTGGTACTGTATTCAATATAAAATAGTTGATTGTGAAGTTGATGCTGAAATACAACTTTGCAGGGGATTTCTTTGGGAAAATATGTAAAAGTCCTTGGAAGGTTCTTTGCAATTAAATGCTACTTGAGGATTCTTCTGTCTTTTGCTTTTGTTTGCTATTTAACTAGGTCAATTGTGTGCTTTTCTCAGAGTTCTTGGGTTTTTTTCTTTAAACTAGGTACAAATACCTGCTTAAAAACAATATGCAAGAATTATTCTCATTTTTTTATTTTTTAAGTAATTTGAGAACATTGTCTAAAAATAGGACAAATACTTAAGGCATCTTTTTCCTTTTAATTAATCCTTTTGCATCTGAGTAGCAAATAAAAAATTTTTTCTTGGTTTTCCTAATGCAGTTTTTTTAAAATGCCATTTATTTCCATTTTTTTATTCTTGTCTATTGACTATTCTCCGTATCTACCTCTGTTCTTGTTTGAGAAAACTGATAAGCCAAATAAAAACTGACTTGATTACAGTGTGTATGACCTTTATTAGAAAAAGAACATGGATGATTGAATTTTGTGTTTTAGCAGTCAGAATTACTGCACTGGGTATCATTAATCCCACTGCAAAGACCTATCAAAGTTAATCTGTGCTTACTCTCTCCCCTTGGAGTATTTTGGGCATCTCTTGTGTGCCAGTAAAATGAAGAGCTCTCTTCTGTTTCAATGCACTGTGTGAAAACTGCTCCATGTTTAATGAGACCCAGGTTTTACGAGGAATCACTGAAGGACTGCTAACAATGTCAGTAACTTAGCTAACATCCTCTCTGCAAAATAAGTAGCTCAATTTGGTGAGTTGGACTATGTCACAATTAAAAAAAACCACCTGTTTTTGTTGAATATCTCAATTTAGTTGGGTTTTTTTGTGTTTTTTGGAAGGTCACAGCAAAAGATTAGGACCAGTGCAAGAGGGAAGACTAATTTATCAGGAAACATAAGCGTAGAGAATAACCCAAAACAATATGCACTTTCAAAAATTTTAAGAAAAACCATTTTTGTAGTGTTTTTAGAAATGAGTAGAAATCCTTACCAAGAACAATGCCAGCCCGAGCAGCTCCAGTCTTACAGTACCTGAAAACAGCTGGACAACTGAGAAGACACACAAGAAACATTAGAATTAAAGCTGCCTTTCCCCCCCCACCCTCCAGACTGCCCCAAAAAGAAGAGTCATCACGAAATAATCAAACAATCAAGGACTCTGCAATAAAGTTAACTAATAGGTTTCATTTTACAGCCAATAGGATTGGAACAGCTGAAGGCAGAAACAGGGAGGTCTGTAAAACTGTGCTCTGTAATACAGGAGTATTCAGCAGTTGGAGATTACTTCCTGGGGGAGCAACAAATTTTTTGTCCTCCCATAACTATGTCTACATGAAATGACTTGACAATTTGCTACCTGCAGTTATAGAAAACTCAAGTTCCCTTACAGTTTAGCCTTTAATTAAAAAAAAAAAAGGCTATAAGGAAAATACACTGGGTAGGATTTGTTGTTTAGAAGTTTGGGTGTTGTTAGTTGCTCTACAGATAGGTTTGAGGAGCAGTGTAAAATGTTAATTTTAAAAGGAAATATTTTCTACCTAAGTATACTGAATGGCATTGGGTTGGTGTTTTTGAGCCCTGCTGAAATGTTTTGAAATTTTTGTTTTATAGTAAGAATTTGAACATTACAAAAGCATTTTGCCTCCTAAATCCAAAAGTATCACATTGTTTAGGTCTTAGACCCTCTGAAAATGTTTATATAATGTTATTCTGTCACTCAGTTTCAGGAAATAATAAAATGGTGAACTGAGGAATTTTCAAAACAAAAACGAAAATGAAGTGTGTGTACCAAAGCACAGAGTATTTTGAAAAGTTTTCCATACTCTTTCCTTATTGCATAGTGGCTAATAGTTACAGTATTGTCTTAACTGAAGACTGAAATTTACTTCTTTAAAAGCTATGGATTGAAAGAGAAGAAATTGCATTAAAGATTATAAAGTTCTTTACAATAAGGGTGATAAGCACTGGAATAGGTTGCCCAGGCAAACACTAGTCTCCATCCTTGGGGATATTCAATATGTGAGCGGACCCAGTCCTAAGTAATGTGCTGTAGTTGACCCTGTTTTAAGGGAGGTTGACTAGATAATCTCCAGAGGTCCCTTCTAAATTCAGCCTCTGTTCTGTGATCATAAACAAAACACTTAACTTCATAATAAACTAAAGCAGGTAGAGTTCTCTTTCAGCTCTAAGAAAATGTGCTGATTTCAGGCTGTTATGTGCAGATGGGTTTGGGGCAATCATTGAACTGTGGAATAAACATTATTACAGTAACTGTCTTTTTCTAAAATGTGTTCATTTTGTCTGTTATAGTAGCAAGTACTTACTTTTTTATTATTATAATCAAAAATAACTTTTACAAAAGCCAGCAATTATATTAGATTAAGGTACTAAAAGATCTGGATTTACTAAAATGGTATAGTATTAATGTAGCTGAGGTATCTCAGAGGAAATGTGCAATACTCAGCCAAGAACACAATTAGCAATGATTGTGTGTGAACACATCCAGTTGTTGGCTTATGACTGCAGTGAGTAGGCATTGGAAGAAGAGAGAACTATTTTGCGAAAACAAGAAACAGTGGCACATCACTTTGGAGCAGCATCTTCAGAATCCAACTTGGAAATGAAAAACTGTCTGATAAATATATGCATTACATTTAAACAGCATTTAAAACTAGTTCCAAAACGGGCTGAAAACATGTCAAGATAGAATTCACTTTTCAGATACTTGGGCAGAATAATTTTACAGCTACTGTCTTATGTTGTAGAAGCTGAAAAGGTATTAAAAAGCTTCTGTTTGTGTTTAATAAAGTTCTGCTGCAGTAGATGGTTGTGTCAGGTGGTTATGCCCATAGTAAATGAATTGTTAAAAAGTAGATTTAATGGAAACCAATTAGGATTTAATGAAAGATTCCAGACACATACTCCTCTCCAAAGCCAGTTCTATTTAAAACCATATGTATTTTCACACTTGGTTGAAACTTGAGCATTCCGATGATTATGGAAAAGGAAAACTCCTAACAGCATTCAGTCTCAGTAAATAATTTTGTTTCTATTTGTTCTTTGAAAGTTGTTAGTTCTAAGAAGACAAAACCATCCAAATAAGCCTCTGTGCATCAGCTGTATAAATTTTGTGTTGTTATCTAAATAGGACAATAAATGTTGTCGTGCAGGTCTGACTTGTTTGAATCTCATTATTTAACTTCAGAAAACAAGAGAATAGGTTAAGGATTTTGCTAGTGTTCATTTTTTAGGCTTTTATTTCTGAAAGGAGGTACAGTTTGAATGCTAGGTAAGATAAAGGTGCCAAGCTGTTTTACAATGCAACCTGAAAGTATATAGGTTATGGAAACATTGACAGTAGTTGGAAATATTGAAGAACTTCAGACCTGATGGTACTGGTCCAGAACAACTTAAATATGAGAAAGATTCAACCTTGAAATGTTTGTATCTGTGTGAATATGTATGATGGTATTTCTGATTTTCCTGTTCCCATAAACATGAGCATTGTACATGTTTTGTCCCTTGATGCTCCATCCCGTGTCTGAAGTCTATAAATTCTGAGTAAAGATTTATGGAGTGCCTCTCCAAATGGATTTCAGTTTCCTGAAGCTGTTTCTGCCTTTGGTGAAGGATGGAGAAAGTAGGGATGTTTCTGCAAATTACAGCCAAGAGGTGATGAGTTGCTTCTGATTTTTCATATATGTTCACTAGAAACTGTGTATGTAAGGGAGACCGCAAATGAAAATGGTACTTTTCTGCTTTTTTTTTGAATCTCCATTCTATATTATAATTCCGAAGAACAGTTATCCAAAGCTAATAATAGAAATAGCTAAGATGTGATGAGTTTAATTTCGTGGATTCAGCCTTGCATGATTTGCTACTTATTGCCTAGACAAATTACTCTCTTTAGTTGCCATCCCACACAAACAAAGAATAACCCACTGAGAAAATATGATTACCTGAATGTGATGATCTGGGTTGCATAATGTCAAAAATTACTGGAGGCCTTAAAAGAAATGGATAATTACTGGCTGGTTAAGAAGGAGAGGCCAGAGAGGGAACCTAGCTGCAGGAGATCCTATATTTAGTGTTGAATCCAAGTATGGAAGGGGAAAAATACCAAAAAAATTGCTGGATTTTTGGAAATTTGTCTCAAAGCATTAAGAGGGATATTTTGTAGGAATCAGAGAATCACAAAATTTTTATGCTGCTTTATGTTGCTCTGTTTCTTCTGTTGCTCTGTTTCTTCTGGTGCCTAGAATTCTTCAGGAGACAATATTTGCAGAAAAATAACCTCATTAAGTTGAAATTATTAGTAGTGTTTACAAATGGAAAAATACTACTAGGAAATGCATTCGATGAAAAATGCAATGTTTAAGAGGGAAATGTCAAATATATTTAAAATAAGAGATAATGCTTTATGCAGCAGCAGTTTCCAAGATATTTACTGATTGTTCAGCCAGGATGTTATTCAGAAGTACAATGTTATTTCTTAAATTGCATTTGAAGGCTGTGGAGTACCATATGTGTGCATTGCAGAATAGGGTAGGCATTTATTCTGGGCAAGTTGATACTGGAGAGTTGTCAGTCAGAATGCTGTTTCAATGCACCTTGAGTGGAAAGATGTTGACAAATCAGAGTCTAATGGAGAACAGAAGAAGATGGAAGTTTAGTAAAGGCAATGAATGAGATTAATTTGAAAGAAACAATTTTATTTAGTTTAGAAAAGAGCAGATTCAATAGTAATATAGTAGCTTTCAACATGAATGCTTGAGGGAAGACTGATCAGGAGAGGAAGCTGAGCTAAGCTGCTTGTTAGAAGTACCTACTCCAGACTATTGAAGGTGGACTTGTCTCAGCAGAGCTGAACTTAGAAGTTAGGAAAACAGTAATTCTGTAGAATGGATAAGATATACTGGGATGCACTTGAGTTCCTTCCAAATCCTTTAGTTGCATATTTTTTATTGTATTATAACTTAGGAATCATACAGTAAGATGTGGTTGCAGTGAGGATTTCGTATTGTGAATTTTAAATATATAAATATATATATATGATATGCCAGCACGGGAAAAAATGAATTTTAAATATATTACACAGGAAGAATATGAAACTTTTTAAAGAAAATTGGAAAGAGGTCTTCTTAGCTACCACTGAAGAAGAATTATGATATTAGAAACATTTGCAATGCTCTCTGCTGCAGAATATATGGATTTAACATGCCTGCTGTTTGTCCAGCTGGGAGTTTGGCATGCTTATTATGAACTGTTCCTAGCTGCATGATCAAGAAGTGCACAGACTCGTTGGACTGATCCACAGTGTCCTTCCTTTTTTCTGAAATGAAACACTAGAAAAAGAAAGCAAAGGAATAGAATCAAAGAATCATTTAGGTTGGAAAAGACTTATAAGATCATGAGTCTAACTAGTACTGAGGCCAAGAAGGCATTAAGTACCTCAAGCTTTTCCTCATCCTTTCTAATCATGTTTCCCCCCCCCTCCATCCAATAAGGGGTGGAAATTTTGCTTAGCCCTCCTTTTGTTCCTATATATTTATAGAATGATTTTTTATTGTCCTTTGCAGCAGTAGCCAGATTAAGTTTTGGTTGGAACTTGCCCTTCTAATTCTCTTCCTGCACAACCTCACAACATCCTTGTTGCCCTCATTAGTGGCTTGTTCCTTCTTCTGAAGGTCATAAACTCTCATTTTTCCATGAGTTTCAGCCAGGCCATTTTCTTTCAGAAAATGAGGACAGCCTACTTGTTTAAGATTTCCTTCTTGAAGAACAAAGAATGCTGTCACCTTGAAGAACATAAAGAGTTTAAAACATTGTGTGTCCATGTGATGATGTTGAATCTATTGGAGGGAATAGGAGTCATCAAGACAAATAATGGGCTGGACCTTTCATGCTTAGATTTTGGAACTTTTTCATCCTTTTCCCTCTCAAACAACTTTTATACCCTTCCATTTTTTAATCTTTCTCATCCTCTTGTTACTTCAGTCTGTGTGGCTGCCATGAGATCCTATCGACTCTCATTCTGCTTTTTTTCCAGTTTTCCTTTGGAGTACAAATGCTGGACATTTAGATAAATCCTGTGTATTCTGTGGCACTATTTTGTTCATTAACTGAGTATAGATTTTTTTCTTCACATGCCATAGAGATCAATATTCCAGTGGCAAGGACAGAGAATTGTAGCAGTTCAAAATAGGTGCCCATCACAGTACGCCATTGATAGGAGTTTAACTTGGTTGAAGGTATTGATGTGCCACTGGTATACCATAGTATATCCAGCATCTTCATACAAAGTTAACAAATAGACCAGATAAAATTGCATTAGTTAAATATAAATATATATATATATACACACAAACATATATAAATAACCAACATAGCTTATTCAATACAGTATGTTCTGTATCAGAAACTGGCAAGTTGCTGGTTTGTTTCACTTGCCATTCTTTATCTTGGGGTAGATATGAGTGCCATAGAGTAGATATGTGGGAGATTGTTGATTTTGGTAAGGCACTATAATGGGAACTCTTATTTCAAGTTGTCCTTAGTTGAAGAAAGTGTCAATACACTGAAAAGTCTCGTCTCTCGTCTTTTTTTTTTTTTTATACACTATACAGATTGTCAAAGCTTAAAAAACAAAAAGTACTTTTGTCTGTATTCCTGTGTTGAAGTATTGTGTGTTACTGACGTTAATACATTGAAACATGATAAATGTAATTAAATTGAAAATGGGTTTTCTATACCTGCCAACCAGAAGCCCACTAACAAGTCTGATCAACATTTTAATTTATGGTTTCTGAATGAATGAAAAGTATCAGCAGAATCACAGAATCCTAGAATATGCTGAGTTGAAAGGGACCCACAAGGATCATCAAGTCCAACTCCTGGCCCTGCACAGGACCATCCCCAAGAGCCACACCCTGTGCCTGAGAGATCATCATCCAAATGTTTTTTGAACTCTGTCAGGCTTGGTTCTGTGACTGCTGCCCAGGGGAGCCTGTTCAGTGTCCAACCACCCTCCGGGTGAAGAAACTTTTTCTAATATCCAACCTACACCTCCCCGCACACAACTTCAGGATGTTCCCTCAGGTCCTGTCCCTGGTCACCACAGAGAAGAGATCAGTGCCTGCCCCACCCCTTCCTCTCATGAGGACCTGCAATGAGGTCTCCCCTCAGTCTCCTCTTTTCCGGGCTGAATATAACAGAGGAATATGGCATCTCAGTGATTTAAATTTTAAAACACTGAATTAATTACTACTCTTTCTTTTGGTAAGTATGATTGTTTCCAGTAATGTCCTGTGTCTACTCAACACTTCCTGTTTATCAGAAATTGAAGTGTTCTGGACAAGTCCCACGTTGCCCAGTATTCATTTTTCATCCAACAGGAACAGTTCTTGATCCCTTCTCTAATGTCTGTCCAAACCAAACCATCTAATTTTAGACAAAGAACCAGTGCAACTGATGAAGCAGGGACCTAATAAAGCAGAAATCCTGCTAATAGACCATATCAACAGTTGTTATTAAGCGGCTGAACACATAGAATAGAGTTAAGAAATACAGTACTAAGATAAATTCAGTGTCAGATGATGTATTGTATGATTTTTCTTAAAGAAGTAAATACTAGTAAACTATAGAATAGCAATGTTTATACAGTTTCTCCTAGCATTTCTTATTAATTAATCATTTTCATGTCAGAAGTGTCAAGCAGATTTTTCTGGGCACACAAATAGGGAAAAGCCTTATCAGATGGGTGGCACATGTACCTGATACACAGTGAAGAGACAGGTGTAAACATCAAAGGCTTACCAAAGCAGACTTCCATGGTAATGTTTTTAAACAGAAATTTAACTCTGTCTACCAAAGATGTTTCAGAAAAATAGAAAGAGAATTAATCTCTTAAATTTGCAAGAGTTTTTTATCTGTCAGGGATGAGTGCTCATTTACAGGGGTAATTGTGTATGAGTACTTAAAAAAGAACCCTTATTTACTTAGAGCATTTTTATAGAATCATAGAATCAACCAGGTTGGAAAAGACCTCCAAGATCATTAAGTCCAACTCTTGATCCAATACTGCTGTGGTTATTAGACCAAGGCACTAAGCACCACAGAGTCTCACCTTAAAAACCTCCAGGAATGGTGAATCCACCACCTCCCTGGGCAGCCCATTCCAATGCCTGATTACTCTCTGTAAAAAATTTCTTCCTAATATCCAATCTAAACCTTCCCTGGCAGAGCTTAAGCCTGTGTCCTCTTGTGCTGCTGCTGATTGCCTGGAAGAAGAGACCGACCTCCACCTGGCTACAATCTCCTTTCAGGTAGTTCTAGAGAGTGATGAGGTCTCCCCTGAGCCTCCTCCAGGCTAAACAACCTCAGCTCCCTCAGCCTCTCCTCACAGGACTTGTATTCAAGTCCCTTCACCAGCCTGGTTGCTCTTCTCTGGACCTGCTCCAGCACCTCAATGTCCTTCCTGAACTGAGGGGCCCAGAACTGGACGCAGCACTCCAGGTGTGGCCTCACCAGCGCTGAGTACAGGGGAAGGATCACTGCCCTGCTCCTGCTGGCCACACTGTTCCTGATCCAGGCCAGGATGCCATTGGCCTTCTTGGCCACCTGGGCACACTGCTGGCTCATGTTCAGCCTCCTGTCAATCCAAACCCATAAGTCCCTTTCTGCCTGGCTGCTCTCCAGCCACTCTGTCCCCAGCCTGTAGTGCTGCAGGGGTTGTTGTGGCCAAAGTTCAGGACTCGGCACTTGGCCTTGTTGAACCTCATCCTGCTGGAATCAGACTATCTCTCCAGCTTGTCCAAGTCCCTGTGAAGAGCCCTCCTGCCTTCCAGCAGATCAACACTCCCCCACAACGTGGTGTCATCTGCAAATTTGCTAATGGTACACTTGATCCCCTCATTCTGATCATCAGTAAAGATGTTAAACAGGACTGGGCCCAGCACTGATCCCTGGGGGACACCACTGGTGACCGGCTGCCAGCTGGATGCAGCCCCATTCACCAACACTCTCTGGGCTCGGCCCTCTAGCCAGTTCCTAACCCAGCACAGACTGCCGCCGTCCAAGCCATGGGCTGCCAGCTTTTCCAGGAGTTTGCTATGGGAAACAGTGTCAACGGTGTCAAAGGTGTTGCTGAAGTCCAGATAGACCACATCCACAGCCCTCCCCTCATCCCCAAGTGGATTTTGCTCATTTATAAATCTTAAAAAAGCGCTGAAGTTACGTTCTGATTGTTTATTGGAAAGTGTAGACCTGTAAGATGATAACATGTTAGTGTGCCTTATGCTTCTGCTGTCCCTGTCTGGTCTATGTTTGTCAGTAAACATGAATATGAGGCAAAAAAATTACTAAATACAAAATGTTCATAATGCACTTTCAAAACAGTGCTGTAGTGTTCTTTTGATAATACAGGTTTGCTATGAATTTATTGCACATTGATACGAAATGCAGAACAGTTTCAGCAATGAATTGCCAGACAGTGTGTGTAATCTTCACCTTCACACTCTACTGTCTCAAGAAGGAAGAGTGAAACTGTAGAGCTGGTGACTTTTCACACTAGCCAGCAGACTTCCCAAAGAAAGAAATTCAACTGTGACACCACCATAACTGTAATAGCTGGATGATTTGGACACTACTCAAAAATGTTTCTCAATGGCATACCAGAAGAGACTGTGTTGGTGACTTGTATTTGCATGAGTGCTGCTTTGTCAGATGTAATTTATCTGGACATACTGGGAATAAATCTCCTTTTGCATTGCAAGAATGCAACCCAGTTTTTTCCCCTCTTTTAAGCACAAGTCATTTCTACATTTATTTGTATTATGCTCTAGATGCCAGTGGTTTTTTAGAAAAATCCACTTTTCTGAGCACTTGGCAACCATACAGCAAGACAGTCCACAGTATCAGGAGCATGCATAGATAATATGGGAAGAGGAGCCCAGGGAGACATGGTGATTTGTTCAGTGTCATGTCGCTCATTCATGCTGATCAGAAGTACTCATGTTCTCCGCAGTTTCCTACCATTATAGTCAACTGTGGTGTCAGATTTTCAGGCAGAAAGCAATTTATTTGAACTTAAGTAATGCAGCTCTGCTGACATGATTAAACTTCAGAGTCTGATAAAGAAAAAAAAGTTCAAATTGAAAAAGTAAATCTGTGTAGTTCAAATATGCACATTTCTGAAAGTTTAGGACCTATATTCCCTTCAGGGAGAAAGTGATTCTGGGGTGGTAATTCATAATTACCAAGACACTACACATGGTAGTGGTCTACTAGCTGAAAAGTTATTTCTTCTCAGTTCTTGTTTCTTACTCTACATAGAGACTGAGATACATTCTAAAATTTTTGTTTGTTTTTATTATAATAACAATTTTAGTCTTTCTTTGGAAATGCAGTCTGGAATACTGCTGTGTTCTGAGACTTTATACTCTCTCTTTCTACATGCTTCATTTTCTGACATGTTTTGTAAACCAGTAGTGATAGCGTCATCATTTGGAGGTGGTCTTTATTGCACCTTGAAGAAAAGTCAGTGACTTGCAGCAGATTGGTCAAATTGGTCTGACATTTGTCAAAAATATATTTAGGCCCATGTCTTGAGCAAATGTAATAAAAATCTGGATGTAGCAAGTATGTAGGCAAAGTAAAAATAGATAAATAAAACCAACCAACCCAAACTACCCAGCTCAGTGAGATTTTCTAGGTGTTTGGCATGTTTGAGATCATTGCACTCTAATCACATAATTTTACAGGGGCCTGATTTTAGTCTCCCACAACTGATAAAATCTCAGTGACTGAGTTTGTGGAATGTGGATATTGTTAACACTCAGTACCCCTAATGAATTTACTTTTCTTCCCTTTTCTTTACTTTTCTTTATGATCACAGTATTTTGTTGTTTGGTTTTGGTGGGGGTTTTTTATAGCATCTGTACAGGTAGGGGACATGGCTCTGAATTCTCAACTCCATTATTATTTTTAATCATTTTATTATGTTTCACTCATCTCTTTTTTTCGTTGCTTTTTCTTTTATGATACATGTTGGCAATCTGCTTTTTTTCTCTCTCTGTGTTACTATGTCTTTTCTTGTATGCAGGAATGAAACTATGATTCTCTGTCTTGTTCCTGATTATCTTCTTGGATCTAGCTTTTAGCAAATTATTCAGGAAATAATTTAACTTAACCTGATCTCCCATTGCACTTACATTCCAGACAAAAAAAATTTGCAGGATCCTCTGAGGAACTCGGGAGCAGACCTGGTTATACCAGTGCTCTCATTGGTGCAAAATGGGAAAAGCTGGTATAAAACATTACTGATGATTAGAATTACTAAAATTTAATGTGTCATTGAAATAGTCATATTTTCCTGTCTGACACTTAAGCATTTTAGCCTTCAATAACCAACTAAAGCTGATGTTCATATTGGCCATTACAGAAAGCTGAGAAACTTTCGATTTGTTTAGGTGAAATATGTTTTCAGTGCTACAGGTGGACTTTATTATTGCCCTAGATTTGTTTTTATAGGTCTTGGTTGTGACAGGTATGTCAAAATTCCCCCAATTTAAAGCCAGTGAAGCAGCCAACAAGGGCATAAAAAAAGCTAGCCTGTGTAAAACAATACTTTGGTTCTTAGAGTAGGAAGCTTTTCATCTGGTACAAACAGTAATCTATTAGTTCCGACAGTGAAGACATTTCTTGAGTCTGTTTCTTTCTTTTTTGAAAGACAATTAATGAAACATTCAATGTATTAATCAACCAAAACCTGATGGTTACAGCTGAGGTATGGTATCTAATTTTGGAATTTTTACTAAAGCATTTGTGTATGTAGGTAATGTTTTTTCTAGCATATCTTTCTTCTTGAGAAAATATACCCCTTTGATATGGGTTTTATAGTTGATTTGTTTGCTGTAAAGTTTCATGGAAAAATGATTTGATCAGACTTTAATAGAAGAAGAAAAGAAAATAAAAACTGGAATTTTTTTTTACTATTTTTTTTCTCCAGTAAAGGAGTGCCAAAGAAGCAGGCCATGATTGAAAGGCACTGTGTGGCATAATTTACCCCCTTTAAAATGATCAGAATAAAGAAAATTTATAAATACCTTTTGAGTGGGTTTATATTCATCTCTGGAACTGGCAATTCTGTGCTTGACAGGTAAGTTTGCCATTCTTAATAGATCTAAACGCATGCATTTTTTGAAGGATTAAGAATGGCTAGGAGGTGGAAGTAATAGTGGATCTCAGAATCTGAATGATATTTTTAAGGTAGCTTCTTAAAGTTGATGTTTGGAGACAGAAAAAAGTCTTACCACTGCAGTTTAACTTAAGTGCTAACAGTGGCAATACTGCTTTCTGATTGCATTTATTTAGGGAGTAACAAATCAAACTATAAATATTTTGTCTTGCCAGTTGGCAGCAGTTGGTCAGAATGACTCTGTCAGTGCTGTTTTTCTGCAGAACTTAGGGGATTTGGAGACTGCCAGTAGCAAGTGCTAAGTTTATAAATTTCCCTATGGCCTTTTTACTCTTAGCCAAACTGTGTCAATTTTGTACCCAGGTATTTTTACATGTTTTCTTTTAACGGCCTTCATTTGCACTCTTATTTTGTAAAACCACCTGACTTGAAAGGAGGATGACGTTCTCCTGGTGAGGATAATATTTCTCTTGAATCAGTCTGAACTACATTAGTTTTTTCTCTTTGATCAAATGTTTGTTATTGATTCATAGAATAGAACATCTTCTAACAACAAAACAGTATAGTGTTTTTCAATAAATCAATGGGTTTGCTTTTTTTAGCAAAATAAATGTCTTCTGGTAAATTGAATTAGAGTGTTCATATGAGAGATCACAGAGGTGGTGCAAACGTATCCTTGATGTTGGCCATGATGCAAGGAATTAAATGGGGCTTTTGATCTGTCTGAATGCTGGTGGGTCCTCTCACGTTCCCTGTCATCACAGCTTATTGCTTGGAAAACACGGTATGGAAAATGGACAGAATGCTTAGCTCATTCAGCTGAGCCAACAGTCTCTTTTTTATGTATTGATCACACACTCATGCTTTCAAACATTCATCAGCTTGCAGCATGGCTACCTAGTAACACAATTTAGAGCATAGCAGAGCTATTTCCACAGGATGAGCTTTTTAGCAATTTGCATGGGGGAAATTCTTTCTGGAGTTTTTGTTCCAACACATATAAAGCAGATCTGTGCCTTTAAAATGCAATTAAATCTGCAATAAATAAACAGTATAAATTAATCTTAAACAATTGCATGTAGTGATTTGGCAGTGTACCTGGGATGAAAATAGCTCATTTTAGCATTTACTTCTATCCCACTAATTCTGAATGTTTTTGACTGATTGCTTTGAAAAGATGCTTTTTCAAAAACACTGGTTTAAACATTTTATGGTTACCTTCTGAAAGGGTACTACCCAATTTACCCTCTTTATTTCCCATGAAAACTATTGACTTTTATAACTTAATACTGCTATGTTTTGATTTCTTTGATGAAGATGAAATTCAATGCTCTATTTCAGAGAACATTTGAAAGACTGCTTTCAGTGAAGTTTTTTGCTGTCAGCTATTTAAACTCACATAACAGGTTCTAGCATTACTGGTCTCAGAAGTGTTGTATTTTTGTACTAACTACTATAGAGAAGTAGATACATACCATCAGTCTAGTGTGCCAGGTATAAATAATATAAATATTATAAATATAAATTTATACAGATAGATCTTAATATAGATATAAAGATTAAGGACACATCCATCTCAACCCTTCTTACCATCTTCCTTCAAATAACATTGTATTGAAATAAATTTTAATACCATACTTATGGTTTATACTCCTAAAGCAACACATTCAAAATCTGACTAATAAATGGCCTGCTATGGAAGGGAACAATGATCTAGGTATAGCCCTCCCTGCCATGGGCAGGGTCATCTTCCATTAGATCAGGTTGTTCAAAGCCTCATCCAGCCTGGCCTTGAACCATTCCAAGCATAGGCTGTCTACAACTTCTCTGCGCAACCTGTTCCAGTGCCTCACCACTCTCACAGTAAAGAATTTCTTCCTATTATTTAATATAAATCACTCCTCTCTCTCCTTTTCCTAACACTATATTCCCATGTAAAATGTCAGTCTCCTTCTTTTTTGAAAACTCCCTTTGTGTGCTGAATGGCTCCAGTGAGGTCTTTCCAGACCCTGCTCTTTTCCAGGCCGAACAGCCCAAACTCTTTCAGCTTGTTTGTGAGGGAGGGATGCTGCATCTTCCAATTTTTTTCATGGCCCTCCTCTGGACTTGCTCCAATAGGTCCATGTCTTTCCAGTGCTGAAGACCCTCAATCTGGATGCAGTACTGCAAGTGAAGTCTCACAAGAATGGAGTAGGGAGGGAGAATCCCCTCCCTCCACCTGCTAGCCACACTGCTTTCGAGGGAGCCCAAGATGCAATTGGCTGCCTGGGCTGCAAGCACACACACAGACTGACTCACATCCAGCGTTCCATCCCCCAGAGCTCCTAAGTCCTTCTCCACAGGGCTGCTACCAATTACTTTTTCTCCCAATCTGTACTCGTCTCTGGGATTGCCCTGACCCAGGTGCAGCACCTTACACTTGGACTTACTGAACTTCATGACTTCTTGTGAACCCACTTTTCAAGTTTGCCCAGGTCCCAATGGGTGGCATCCCTTCCTTCAAGTGTGTCAGCTGCACTGCTCAGCTTCATGTCATCTGCAAACCTTGAGGGTACACTTTGACCTCACTGTCTGTCAGTGATGAAGATATTAAATAAAACCCAGTCTGAGACAGAATCCTGAGGGATGCCAGTCATCACTGGTCTTTTTATGGTTCATGATCTTGCATCTTTTTTCCTTCTTTCAAATCTTTAACTCACCCCTGCCCCCAACAATATATTACCAATTATGATTCATTATTTACCTTCAGATTTTACATTGTGAACTTTTGTCCAGTTGATTATTACCTTCCCTTCCTTTGCTTTCTTTGTATTTAATATAATTCTTTGTGTGAGTTTAGAAAATAAGGAGTTGCTTTAGTATTTGTCATTTTTTATTTAGGCAAGAATTAACTTCAGTAGAATAGCAAGTGGATAAAATGAGCTGTTTTCATCCAGCTGAAAGTTTAGTCTAGCGGAACACTACTGATTGTATTAACTTGACAAGGTTACTAATTATATTTAGAGAAGGCATATTGTTTCTTTCTGCCATGCTGCCATAAAATAAAGGTTTTGTTGATTGTTTTTACAAAAATGGGACCCTCTTTGTATTGAAATAGTCTAAAAATTAAGTTCCTAGTAGAATCTGATACTCTCTGGGCAACCATTATGGTTTATAGCAACTGATGTCACATAGATTTCTGAAATTATGCCCGTGTGTTGAACACCCAGAGTTTTCAGGCTTTTTTCCATTTTAATCAAAACCAACTGTGTCATTATTCTGTTCCTTCTCCCTTTTCCAACCAATATTTGGTTTCTGTTGCATGATTTATGAGTACCTGTTGTAGTCTTTTGTGTTGATAATGTTTACCCATCTGGGCTGTCTTAATTTTAGTCCAGCATAATGTGTCTTTTGGCTGGTTTGCTCTGTGCTGTCGGTCTCTGCTTCCTGAAATCAAAATGTGTGAGGAATTTAGCACCTGTGAAGTGATTCCAGAAAGGAGGTAACATCAGTGAATCCATGACTTGTTCTTGTTGTTGTAATAAAGTAATGTTCAAGATCAAGAAAAAGCCCTGACACAATGATTTAACAGTCAGTAGGAGTAATTTAAAAGAATCAGAATTCACTTCTTTTTTAACAAAACTAAAAAAGCAAAGCTCCTTTCTTCTCATGAAGTTAAATCCATTTTCTCTGTACATTTTTGCATTTTCCTTTCTGAAGAGTGTTTTTCTGTTCTGTGAAAGTTCTATTTTACTAGAAAATGAAAGAAATTTATATAAAGACGGGATGCATACTACATTACAAAAGAAGCTTTTCACAGACTTGAATTCAGTGAGACAAATTGCATTTAGAAGCAAAGAGCTTTATATATATATATTTCCCCTAATTCATAAACTTATCCTGGGATCAAAAACGATAGATAAATGACCCCTTCTTCTGTTTGCGTCACATTGTGCGTCAGAAGTAATTCCTGATGATCTGATGGTGGATAAATATCATTTGGAATTGCTTGTTGAATGGCAGTTTTGCCTGTCTGTATAGGGTTTCCGTGGCCAGGTTTGGGTAGCAAGGGACAAAGGGAGGGCTACAGGGGTAGCTTCTGTTTCACCATAAGCTTTCCCCATGTCTGATAGAGCCGGTGACAGATGTCTCCAAGACTGACCTACCACTAGCCAAGGCCAAGCATCAATGACCCAATGAGAAGCTTGTGCTGGAGCAGACTCCTGGCAGGACCTGTGACCATGTGGAGAGAGAAACCCACGCTGGAGCAGGTTTACTGGGAGGGCTTGAGACCCTACAGGGGACCTGCTCTGTTCCTAAAGGACTGTGTCCCATGGAAGGGACCCACACTGGAGCTGCTCATGAAGAACTGGAGACCGTGCAAAAAACTCGTGTTGCAGAAGTTGTCCGTGGGAGGGAGCCCATGCTGGATCAGGGGAAGTCCTCTCTCTGAGGAGAAAAGCCAAAACAGAGACAACATGTGATAAAATGACCACAGCCCCCATTCTCTGTCTCCCTGTGCTGCTGATGGGGAGGAGGAACTAGAATTTGGGAGTGAAGTTCAGCCTGGGAAGAAGGGAGTGGTGGGAGGAAGATGTTTAAAGATTTTATTAGATTTCTCCTTATCTAGTCTCATTCGGTTGGTAATAAATTAAGCTAATTTCCCTCAAGTCAAGTCTCTTGTGCGCATGACAGTAATTGGGGAGTGAACTTCCCCTAGCCTTACCTCAGTCCATGAGCCTATTGTATTTTATCTCCCCTGTCCAGTTGAGAGGGGGAGTGATAGAGTAGCTTTGGTGGGCACCTGGCATCCAGCCAGTGTCAATCCGCCACACTGTCTTACCTGGACCATATGGTTTTTGAAATCTTTGGTAAATGAAAATGTACATATAAGTAAGGTGAATTAGATTACACTAAAAAACTATAGTACTGAAGAAAGTACTAAAGATAAGCACTTCCTTTACTGCTCACCCACCATTCAGTTTAAATAGGTAGAGATGACTGACAATTCCGGCTAACACTTAGTGAAGAGTAGACGACTCTTTCTGGGAGAAACTTGGCAGGGAATGTGTTTTTCCCTTCTGAGTGCCCCCAAGTGCCATCCCTCCACTGTCTGAACAAGGAACCTTGAATGTTTTTGCTTGGTGTTCTTGGCGCCTTTTTTTTTGTTTGTTTGTTTTAATAACCAACCTCCTTTTGTAAGCTAAACATTTTAATGTTTCTTCTTAAAAAAAGGCTGTATAAGTTTTAAACATTCTACACATTTATTATACTTATAAAAGGGACAGAAATAAGAAATATTTATAGAGCCTATTGTGACAGGACTCTCAGTATCTTTTCATTTTATCAGAGAATCGGTCTGTGCTAGTAACTCCCTTTTTTCATTGCAGTGTGGAAAAGATATAAGAATTTTTTGAATCTGAAATTGCTTTCTTTCAGAAGTTGGTTGCAGTATTTAATATTTGGTGTGTTGGTATATTTGCTCACTGTGTTTTATTTATGCGTTATATAGACCCATAAGTATGCTTATCCATCTTTGCCTTAATTGTTACCTTCCTATTTATGTAAGGTTGGACACCTGGAGGGTAGCACTGTGTATTACTGGAGCTAACCTGCTTGAGTGTTTTGTTGTACACCTGAAGAAGGAGATAGGTTGTGTGAGGAATCCAGTGACTAAACAGACTTTTAAATTTACTTTAAGGCAGAACACAATGTCATCTATTGTGTGAAAAATAACCATAGTATTTGTTGCTCGAAGTTTGCTTTTCTGTGAGTGCAAACAGAACCTTACCCTTTAATGTGACCCTTCTGCTGAACACCTAATTTGGTATTCAAACATCACTTCTTGGACATGGTGTAGTACGGGATCTTTGTTTCCTAATTGCCTGTTATTGGGCCCAGTGCATGAATGAATGACTAAAAGTCTGTGAGATGAGGCTTCACTGTCACCTGAACTCTGTCACACAGAGGTAGTCCAAAGCCTTGCCTTGTTCTGTAAAGCATCAGTGAAGCAGATGTTGACTTTGCTTAAACTGAGATCCCTGCAATCAGTGTTTGTATTATATATGCAAAGTGCCCTACTAAAAAAATCACTTTTGATGTAATTTCTGTCTACACTGTTTTGATTATAGCACATCTTAATAGTGATATTGCTCTCAGTGGGCTTTGGAGAAAAGACGATTTGCTTTCTCTGTTGACGTACTCAGCCAAGAAGTTTCTGAACCTTCCTCATCCTCTTTGAGAACCTGACAGTAATATCTATTACTATGTTTGGCTATTGCTTTTGTATTGCTCATATCTTTTAATTTTTGTACAAAACATAAAGGATATAAAATCTACTCATGCCTGCTGAATGGTCTGCCAGTTGCTGCTGGCACAACATAGGTGTCTGTGAATGATAACTCTGTGAGATTTTTATTTGCTTGTTCTCTATCAATTTCCTTCCAGCTTTTGGTGCTTGATTGAACCAGTGGTGTCACAGTGATTGGTACTTAGGGTCATTTCACAGATCTAAAAAATATATTACTGTAGCTCATTTTCCTCTTGCTCTGCTGGACCTGTCCAGTTCCCACTCAGAATGTAGGAGAAAGTTTTTTGGGTAGTTTTCCCTCTAGCCCCCTGCCCTCCCCCCCATTATTGTGTTTACTTTTTCAGTGGATTAAGAGTTGTTTAATACCCATTTCTTCTCTGATGACATTTTTTACCATTCCTTTAGATAGTAACAGCTGTGCTAGGTAAAAGTTTAAAAGGGGTATGTGATTTTATTAGTATGTACAATGAGTTGTAGCTATTGAGCCTTAAGATTATGTGCTATACAAATATGCCAATTTAGAAAAAGAAAATTTGTTTTTCTTAAAATTTATTGTTCCCACGAATGATAAGTTTAGACCATTTCTGTGTTTTAATGCTGTTAAAAGGCTTGCTGATAACATCTAATATCTTTATTTAATTCTGAGCATCAATTTTTCTTTTACAATACTTAATATTAGAAAGTAAATTTGTTTGAGAGCAAAGGTAAGCAAGTCTTAATTGGTTCTCATTACTTGACTGACTTCTTACTGGCCTTGAGTACCCTCTGTCACATGCAGATGCAAGAAGCACGGTAGCAGGAGAATGATCACAAGAGAAACTGTTTTATCTTTTATAAACAGTGTACAGAAAATACATTATATGCATTTGTGGAGCTTCAGATTTTTGAATGGTTTTGATGACCTAGCATGTCTTACTCCTCAGGGTAAGTTGGCTGCCTGACATTTGGTAGGAGGATATAAGGCAGGGGAGTGTAGATTACAATTCTCCTCTGGGAAAAGAATAAGGAATATAAATAAAACGGACTTTTGCAAGATAGGATTTAAAACTCAAAGTAAACCTCTGTTCTATTTATTTTGAAGAATCTGAGGATAGAATTGTCGTCTTCCCATATTCAGTTCAAAGCAAAGCATTGAAAACATTAGCCTTGATTTTCTTGTGCTTTGAATTCAGCTGACATTTTTATGTTTCTTATAAAAAACCATTTTTTGGCTTTAATGGTTAATTCAGACTCAGTTCTGAAGGTAGTATTTCCTTATGAGTAAAGAAAGTAATAGAAAAATGAAAATGAAATAGAAAAGAAAGTAATAGAAAAAAAAGAAAATGTCATATTTTCTTTTAAAATGAGAACTAAACATGTCGTGTATCTGTAAAAAAAAGGAATAGTTCCTTCTGCCCTACACAGTGTGTAAGGACTGTTCATCATGAAGTAACAGAAAGTAATTTTGAGTAGTGCTTACATCTTGCGAAGCAAAAACAGATTCAGAATTGGTAAGACTTAGTTGTCAGTATTTCTGAAATAAGAGAGTTATTTTTCCTCTAACTTCCACTGTGGTACTTACAAATTTATGAATGCAGTACTGGAGATCAGGTTACACTGAAGAGAATAAAAGCTTAGATGATTAAATGAATGTATCGCAAATAGATATACAGTTTGGTTGAAATTTTGTTAAATAGGTATGTTTTTATAGGGGACTCCATTGCAATTGCAAGACATCCAGTGACACCTTGAGTAATCAACTCTAATACTTATCTAGTCAGTTCTGAAGATAAAACAGTACTAACGCATCCAAATGAGCAAACATGAAAGTGAACTTACAGAAAATCAATGGTCAAAGATGCTGTTGACATGCACTATCCAAGCAATATAGAATTTACTTCTGATTTTTTTTTTTTTTTTTTAAAGTAACTTATTAGGCTGATCAGACAAATTCTAGAAAAAAGGTCCTCCACTTCTGATGATGGTCATGGGAAGCTCCCCAGTTCTGTTATGTGTTTTCACACTCTCTAAACTTTTAAACTGTGAAATACTCTGCAGAGAAGAAGCAGAAAGTAATGACGGGAATGCTACACATATAGCAGATGTGGAGCAAAAGTGCATACCTATTTCTTTCTTTATTTTTCTTAATTTTTAAAGTGGAAGACTAACAATAAACACAAGTAAGCACTTCTAGGTGGTGCTCAGAAAGTAAATACAGCCACAGATGTAGTTATTTAAAGAATGGGATGCAGCTGCCTTCCTAGTCTTGTCCATGCCAGATTAGGAAGTGGCTTTCCTTGGAGAAGAGGATTAGGAATGTATCTTCTAAAAAGGAAAACAAGATCCAGACTTCTTTCTTACAGACAGCAAGAGCTTGCATTGGGTGCACGACCCTCTCCTCACTACTCTGAAGTAAAAGCTATAAGCAAAGCTATAATGCCATATATTTTTATTCTGTGCCAGATTTCAGCTTTCTAATAAAAGCTGTGGTAAGATGCCATTATATTACTATAATTTGATTAAGACAATGTGAGTTGCCTAACATATGAGTTGCTTAACATATATTTATGTCATTTTCAGTTTGTTGCAGTGATTTTATGAGTCACTCTGAGTTACAAAGAAATAAAGAACCTATAAATTTTTCCAAACATGGAATTTAACTTTAGTGTGTTTGACAAAGAATGCGGTATAATGGATCACTAGGCCAAACAAGATGTCTGTATATTGTAAAAATAATTAAAAACTTGTAGAATGAGTTCTCATTGAGTTTTTCTTTTAATATTGTTTATTTGCTCTTTTGGGCCTGTGGTAACAAAATGACCTTATACATCTAATAAGTTTTAGTCATTAAAGTTATGAAATAATTCCCAATTTTGGTCATGATATCAAAAGTAGTTCTGTAGGTTTGTTTGAGGGGGAGGGGAGAAAATATTTAGCATTTTGCTTTCCATTGTCTTTTTTTTTCCTCCCTTACAAATAATTTGTGGTCAGTGGGACCCAGCAAGGAGTCTCCTTTTCCTCCAGATGGTTGTGACATTTGAGTAAACCTTGGAGGATTAAAGGCACTCTAGTGAGCACTCACTGTAAACTCCTGATGCAACATGACAGTCCTAATCTGGGTTCTGGGCTGATTAGATGGTAAGAGCTCAAAGTGGGGGGAAAAAAAATCCAACTGTGCAATAACCATTTACACTGATGAAAGACACTAAAAAACCCCTTATATCCTAAGTTTAGACTAAAGATTCAATATATATACAAACTTATGCAAGTTGAGTTTTCAAGTATCATAACTTATCAACTAGCTGTGCAATAACTTGAGTTTGAGTAAAGCTTTTCTGTGTGTGACTGAATGAGCACAGCTTGATGCAAAAGTCTTTTCTGTATATTAAAGAGAGTTTGCAAACAATCCAAATGGTTAAATGATGGTAGAAAATACAGAAATTGATCTGAATGAGACTCTTAAATCTTATCAGGCATCACCACCATCTGTTGTAATAGGATAATAGGAAGGTAGAGAAAAATATAGTCTACCTTTATTTAGAATAATGGAAAAACGTCACTATATTACATTCGTTATGCAAGGAAAACTTTTTTGCATAATGGGAAACTTAATCAGAAATTATGCTCTTTGTTACTGAATACAGTTCTAAAGATGTAAAATGTATTTGGTGAATTAATATTTGGATTTTATTGAAATAAAACAGCTGCTAAAATTACTTGATTTTTTCCCCCCATCCTGCATTTTTGAAAGAATAATTTTGAATTTTCAAAGGATGGTCTGGCAACAAGTGTTAGTGTTCAGCATTACACATCTTAGTTTATTTGTTTTTGCTGAATGAATGTTCAGTTGTAAAGCGCAACACCTCTCCTGGTACAAGAGGAATGTTTCAAGCATGGCTTGTAAATTGGCCTTACTTATTGATAGATTATTTTTACTTCATAGTAACTGAGTAGTTTGTTCCTTTTCTAAGTCAATCAGTCCAGTATTTTATTTTCAAATAAGAATCTGTGGTATTTTTAGTTTTACAATCTCTACCTTTCACAACTATTTTTTTTTTCTTTCCAAGGTATTTTAGTGCTCTGGTAAGATATATCCCCAAAATATCTGCTGAAAACAGGAATTACACTTGATGATTTATTCTTAAAATTTTAATTCCATTACCATTCTAGGAAATAAACTACTTTGTTTAATGACAAGTATATAACTCATAGTAGTACCAAATATATTGGAATTTTCAGTTATTTATTTGGAATTACAAGATTCTGGGTTTCTGCAAAGCTCAAAGGTCCCTTAATTGCGGCTGCCTATTTGCTGAAAAGAAAATCAGTTGCACAGAAGCTGTGAGAGTTCAAAGGCAGTACAGTCACATTAATTTATTTAATGAAATAGTCTAAATTATTTCTGTATATACTGAATTTCCTTTACAAACATTTTAATTAAAATATCAAGCTTCTTTTTAAAAAGAGAGAGACAAGCTTGAAGGCTTATGCAAATGGATCATAAATGCTAATGGAAGAAAATTGTAGGATTTCATATCTGGTTGCCCTACATAACGTAAATCATTTGGAGGCAGTGTTCAAAAGGAAATGCTTTTTTAGCAGTTTCATTAAAAACGTGGCTGTAAGAAATAATAGTAAAAAATATCTCACTATATTCTTAATCTTTCTACCTATCTTGCAACTTGCAGTCTCAAACCAACAAGTAGCTGTCTGGCATCCAAGTTGTGTCTCCTCTGAACCACCACCAATTCACTTGGATATGTGGGCTGGGATTCTTAGATTTAAACAAAATCCTCTGTAAGCATGAGATAAGAATGTGAAAACGACCAAGCTTGACTTACCTTAAAGTATCCCAGGAAGGATCTAAATTATAGCTTTAAGGGTTGAACTGGTTACATGTTGTGAATGACTGGCAATCTCACAACACCTTGTTATCTTGCTGTATGTCAGGACTGTGCCTAGACCAGAATGCCAGATGTATTAGAAATATCACAATACAAAGTTTAGTGCTCTAAGCAATGGTTTTTAATGCTTTTACTATATTCTGCAAGAATTGGAGTTAAAGCAATGCAAAAAAATTATTCAGTCTGCCCAACCTTCTGCTCACCCCATTCCCTGGTTTGTTTTTATTTTATTTCTTATCCTATTTAATGTAGCCTTATTTATAGCCACTGGTGGTGGGAATACAATGGTGTTGCTGCAGGCTTCCCTTTAATGGATCCTTGCCAGAGATAGCCATTGTTCCTATTGCTTGAGGCTGCTCAACTGTGCAAGGTTGCTTGGAAACCCTCTACTGAGTAAAAGCTTCCAATCACTTTCCTTTACCTCCCAAGTCATGCCAGTTGAGTGCTTAGGGATTCAGAAAAGGATCACAGTCAGTGTGGATGCTTTTTGTGACCTTTTTGATGCTAAACCAATGACCTCTTAAATGCAGGAGTGTAGCTGCATATTGTAGAGTGCACAACTATCTCGATAAAAAACAAACACTGCATCTGTTAAGAGGTAACGTCATCAGGTGTCCACAAAAGCAGTTACCTGATGATTTGAAAAATCCTGGAACAAGCTGACTAATAGTTAGCTTCTGCTTTAGGCTAAATCATTGACAAAGACACTACCTTGAAGTTGTGCTGTGGTGCTTTGTCTCACATGGCATGATTAATAGCAAAACAACCTGATGCTCTACAGACTTCGGTTTTCCTTAACGTGTACATCCTTTTATCATGCTGGTTCCATTTCTCACGTTGCAGAAATCAATTGAATTTGATATAGCAATTCAGAGTGAATTGGTCATTTTTAGCTTGAGCAGGCTGGTGGACAAGACAAATCAAATCTCATGCTTATTTATGCTTTCTAATTTGATCCACCTTTGTAAATAAGTGATCTAAATAATCTTGTTTGTTCTTTGTTGTGTTAAACCAATGACTTTTCAGCAGCTAGTATGCTAAATCTTTTCAGTTTGTTTATAGAGTATGTTATATATATGATAAATGCTGAGGCCTTCTTGGTAGTAGATATGTCCTTAAAGAGTACAAACAGTCTGTGTAATATTAGGTGAAACATCGACTGGTATTATATTTTCTTGCTGGGGGATTGATATTTGCAGTTTCAGTTTCTTTGGAATGTATTTGCCCTGTGCCTCTCTCTTTTTCCTGACACCCAGCCTACTCCTTTCCTCTTAATGCTAAACCTTTACTGATGTAACTGCCAAATATGTATTCGTTATGCATCCCTAATCCTAATATTTTTGGAACACTACATGATGCTGTGCACTGAGGTCTGAAGTTACAAAAAGATGAGTGAATAATACTTGAAGGATTGGAACTAAATGATAAACTACACGTATTACCTCTTTTCACTCATACCCAGACTTTTTAATTAGTTCTCAGAAGCAAAGGGATCGGGTCTTTTTCCAAAGGATATTAAGTTCATTAGCAAACAAAAGACAGCAAGATATGAAGGAGAGGTTAGTATCTCTGAAACTTCTTAGTCTGGTTATAAGCATTGTGTGAAATGAAAGGGATAACTAGACTTAGGATGTGCTTGTGACTTTGGGTTACTAACCCCCAAGCTTCCATAATCTAAGACAACATGTAAAGTCTAATCATATTTAAGCCATAAACTATATAATAGAAAACAAAAGCATTTAAAAATGTTAGAATAATTTTTAGAAAGATACATGGAAGCTACCTGTCCCACTGCTAGTGTGCTGGAAATTGTCCAGCAATCGTTGACTGATGCAATGTGATAAGATTTATGGGCATCCATAAGCAGACTAGAAGCCTTGCTGCAGAATGAGATTCACAGCTGTTGTATAAATACTTTTAACTGCTCAAATCAAAAGCTTGTCTTAAAAGAACATCTTTTGTGTCAGTAGGAATCCCAAAGTGATTTTGTAATCTACTGTCTGGGACATTGCCTGGAGCGTAGCTCCAGGTTACTGGAATAACTTGTAATTTCTCTAAATGCATATGTATAAAATACCATTCTCTGTTTTGGGAGGTTTTGTGGTTTTTTCTATTGTAATTCTGCTCACTTTGAGTATAGATTTTAGTGTTGTTAGTCTATAACTATAGTGGCAGCATAGTATTTTGCTTTGCTATAGATAAAACCACACTTAAAAAATCTTTACTCAAGTCCTTTAACTGTTCTTTTAGGCACTGTGAAAATTATAACTTATCACCATATTATAACAAACTATTTGTGGATATAGCAGGTTGTGGTCAGTTGGGAAGGACAATATTATAAAATTTGGGACCTCTTTGTTCTTGAGTGATGCCTATGAGAGTTCTAAAAAGTCACCTGTTTCTCTCTGCTTGTTCTGTGTAAGATGTAACTATGTTTACTTCTGTATCTAAATTAACTTCTTAATATTGTTTCTTTTCCTGAATTAGCTGGATAATAATTGCAGTGCAGGAAAATAATAACAGTGTGAGCAAACTAGGAAGAATTCTATGATTACAGCTGCAAGAACCCACAGGTGCTAAATGCGGTTTAATACGGAAAACTTTAAACAGTAGTTCTAGAACCTATAAACCTTTATCATGGAGAAACTGGGATAAAGGGAAAGAAATACTCTCCATTACTGGGAATAAGAGACTCACTCTTGATGGGAAAAAAGAAATCTATGCGTGAAAGGCAGACCTGGTAGGGCTTATTGGGAGTGGGAAGTAGAACTACAGACATCTTGTGGAAGCTCCTTTTAATGCTTCTATTGCTATTTTGGAGGCTATGCAGAGAAGAACTGTCATGGCTGTAGTATAGTATAATCCTATCATTCCAATAGGATTAGTTGTTCAACAGAGGTACAGAGATTGGGCCTTGAAAATAGAACATTTAGTGGAGAATGGGCATGAAATTTTTAAAGATGGTCAAGGAGCAATGTACTGTTCACACAGTCAAGGGAGATAATGCTCTAATGTAAATCCATACAGAAGAGATGAAACTAAGAAAGGGGAAATAATTGATACAGAGGATTATGTGATTGAACAAGGAAACTGTTGAATAATTCTTGATCTGAAAGCATAGCCAAATATGCCCTTAGATTTGAGAGAGCTGAAATATTTGTGGAAAATCAGAAATAGAAAATAGATCTCTTGTGGTAGATATTAAAGGAGATGGAGATTGTTGTTTTGAAAACAGTTTGGTTTGAGGATTTTTTGTGGGTCTTTTGGAAGAGTATTCAGAAGATTATTTGTCTTGTATTAAAGCTACTTCTGTTAAAGTGGAATTTGTTTTTAGAAATGTTTGTTGCTGTAATATCGTTTTATTTAAAAGTCTTTACAAAAGGTAAGAATAGAGTTTAATTTTTTTTGCAGTAACTTTTTCTATCTTAGTGTTTGTTTGGCTTTTTCCTTAGGATTTGTTTATTCTGTGAGAAGAGTTGAGTTATACACCTGATTTTTCACAAACTCCGCTTACTTTCAGAATAAATACAATACAGGAAACTTTCAGTATTTGAACTTTTGTATAAACCCAGCTGATGGGAAAGTCCATATCAAAATGGCATATCTCCCCTCCTGAGTCACTCAAAATATTATAGACTATGTGCATACATAAAGTATCTTTGCTAAGATTAATCACTCTTGAGTGAGACAAACAAGAGCTCAAAGAGAGGGAGAGGATCTCCAGATCTTTAAACAATCTGACTCATTGTATAGGCCATCATTCTTGAACTATTTGTCAGGATCTATATTTATTATTATTAATTACTAAAAGAATATCTGGGAGGACTTGATAGTATAAGAAGCTTAGACTAATACGCTGCTGCAGACTTCAGCTCAGAGTTCGGAGATGCTCCATTCCTTATGCATCTGTAAGAGAGGTGAGATGATGCAATAAGAATAAGGTGCAACTGAGAGGAGTGGCACAGGAGGAAAGCTGACAAGGACATTTATATATTAGAGCATAGGAGAACACAATGGAAAAGTCTGAGACTCAGAAAGAATGACAGTATATGTAAGAGAAAGGATATTAATGAACTAGGAATTAGAAAAAGGAGGTAATACAGCCAACCCCTGTGAGTGCTGGGGGAAGAAGTACGATCTTGTATTGGGAATTGAGTCAGTCATTGCGACTTCCCAAAAAGAAAACTAGTTTCAAGTGCCCAAACTCACACTTTGAACAGGGACTATATTTCTCTTTACTGATTTGTGTGCATACATGTAAACACGAGAGTAAAAGCAGCACAGCTGTGTAAAAATGCAGGAAAATCTCTCTTTTGCCCCAATATGGGACATAAGAATGAAGTCCTGTTTACAAGATAAAACAGTATTTTAAGGTGTTCTTTTTCAGTCATAACTTAGTCATTAACCTAAAAATATCTTGGCATTGGGTGATTGTTTTGAGCTATGATCTCATACACCTTAGGTCTTTTATTTTAAAAACTTCTAAAATTTTCACAGTAATGCGTAGTATATTATATGATGATATATATGTGTTCCTGAGTTTCCTTAAGAATTTCCTGTCATAAAGGTTCTTTAGTTCTCTGGCATTAGGTTTTAAATGACATATAGTCCCTAGTTGAATTTACTTTTATTCTCAAATACAACCTTTAAGTAGTACTGCATACTACATACAAGCCAACTTTGTTTCTGGTCATCTATCAAGGAAAGTTTTAACAATGTGCAAGGAGGCTTCAATCACACTTTATTAACACTTGTGAAATTCTTGTGTGATATGTGCTTCATGGCATCCACAGACAAGCTCAGAATCCAGCAAGAGTAGGTATGTAGTGGTCTTAGGCTGCAGAAGTACAAGTATATACAATAAGATTTCAGTCCTTAACTTCAGCAAAGATTGGAACACGCATCAGGGTCATTGCCCTGAGCACTGTCAGTAGGAAAGTATCATTTCAATAAAAGTCCTGCTGCACTGATGTTGCACAAGATCTTATTCCATTGATTCCAACAGGATTATCTAAGCATACCAAAGTATCATCCAGAACAAAATAAAAAAAAAGTAAAAATCTTGGTCAAGAATAAATACAGCAGTACTTTCAACAAAACATTTATTAATTTTCATATGTAGAAGAAAAAATCTGCCCAAAACAAACCCAACATAGTTTTGTAAATGAGGGATCAGTGATTTCACTTTCATTTAAAAAAAAAAAAAAAAAAGTAATTTTTTTGTCAGTTGAAAAGGTAAAGCTGGAATATTTTAGCACTGAAAATAGGGGATTGAGGTTACTGCATATTTTTCTTCCCACACATACATATCCTTGGAAATACCTAATGTTGGCAAGCAAGGAGAGTCTACCTCTGGTCTTTCTTGCTGTTGAATTTACTAGTGGCCTTGACCCTACACTGCTGGTTTGAATTCTAAATAGATTCATCTCACATCCTTTCAAGATAGAATTGGATTAGGGGGAACATTATGGAGGAAAAATGACATGTGAAAGTATAAAAGTATCACCAAAAAAAAATGCATTTCATTTCAGAAATAAAACCTTGTAAACCATAGGCTGTTCACTATGAAAGAAAAATTAGTCACTCTACACTTAAAAGCATATAGTTTCTGAACTGTTATGAGAGGAGTTTAAAGGAAGGCAGTAATAACTCCATGTAGTTATGAATGAAATTACATCGATGTTCAGTTTTTAAAATATAAATGCAGTTAAAGGTTCATTGTGTGCCAAACAAAAAGGTTCTTTTTTTTTAGCTGGAGTGATAGATGTCAAAGGCCAGATTAAAGAATTGTTATTAAGTATAATTCTATTCAGAGACAAGAATTTTATGAAGTGATTCCTGCATTAAACTGTATTTTGTACTTAACTGAGATAAAGCAACAGAAATTGACCAAGATAAGAGTTTTCAATTAGCCTCCTTGTCTTTTTGTCCAAATGCAGAGAAAAGCCAGTGTGTGCTTTTAGGACTGAAAAGTGGTAGTTAAATGTGCACCAGCCCTTGAAACTGTTTCTGCTCTCTAAGCCTCCATTGTCTGAAACAGTGGGAAGCAAGATTCTCAATAATCAAAAGATGTAAGGGGGAAAAAAAATCTGCATTAATATAGATTCCAAATAGCAGTGAAGAAAAACTGAGCCACAGATTTTGCTCTTGGATTTAGTGTCCATTAGCTGGAGCCTATTTGAACTTTTTAATCTCACACTTCTGGTTTTATTGTCAGCTTTGGTATGGTGAGGAAGCTTTCTAATGGAGAGTATTACAAAGACTGCATGTTGGAAAAAATATCTTTAAGTTCATATGAATGTAAAACAACTAGAAAAATGGATATTATGGACAGTAACGGGAAGTGAAACTTTGTGGATAGCTCTTGCTCAGATGTCGTACACAATTTTGAAATGTTCTGCTTAAAAAATAAAAAGAAATCTTTGGGATTAAGATTTTTATTACGTGAGAGAGAAATATTAGAGAACTGTTAGCTGTACAGACTAAACAACCATAATGCTATAAACCAGAATCCAATATGTGTAGTAATTTTTTTATAATGTAGAACACTTGCATAATGTATAGCATACTCTGTAGGTAAATTTAAAAAAAAAAAATTAATCTACCAGTCTGTACATAGAAAATGAGGAAAGAATTTGGGTCATATATGTATCACTATTACTTTGGATTTTATGCTAGCAAAGAAAGTAAACTTGGAAGAATTTGTATCTGCTTTTCTTAATTTTGTATTATTTTTCTCTTGTGTTTTAGTTGTGTCCCAGAGCGATGAGTAAAATTGGGACCACCTGTTTTCCACTTGGCCCTTTCTAGTTTCTTTAACTTAGTAATACAACATGCAAGTATTCCTATCACAGTTATTTGGGAAAATTGTTGAGAGTTTATAAATATTAAACAAATGGAATAAAACCCCACTATTCTTTTTGGTGGCACAGCAAACCCTACAAATATGGCTGCTTTATGGTGGAAAACAGTGGTATGTCGTGGCATACAGAATATTCAGGGTGTTTAAAAAATTAGGTTAAACTATGTTGTTTTACTGACCTGGATTCTTTTGCTTTTATGTTGCCAAAGCTGTAACATGAAGCTCTCAGCCTCTGTAACTTGCCAAAGGGATATTCCATTCCTCACAATGAGAATGTCGTGCCCAGTATAAAAAAAACTGTGGGAGTTACCCGGAAAGGGGCCAATCACTGCTCAGGGACAGGCTGAGCATCAGTCAGTTGATGGTGAGCAATTGCAGTGTGCAGCAGTTACTTTGCTTTGATTTTATTTCCCTCTCTCTCCTTTCCATTGTAATTATTATTATTATTATTATCATTAGCACAGTTTACTTTTCTTCAGTTATTAAGCTGTTCTTATCTCAACCCAGAAATTTTACTTTCTTTCCAATTTTCCTCCCTGTGAGGAGGGCTGGGGGGATGTGAGTGAGTGACTGCGTGGTTTGTAGTTGCTAGCTGGGGTTAAACCACAACAGTTGTCTTTTAGGCTGATGTTGGGGAGAAATAGCTGGCTGTTTGTGAATGCTGTTGGGCTGGAAAGAGAACACTCAAAGGACTCCTGATATGTCGTGACAGTTTGTGTTTCCTGACTAAGTGAGCTTCAAGTGGGTGCTTTCCTTGGCACTCTGCGGGATGGGTTGTAGGCTTCTCCTGTCCAACACGATGAAGAAGTAAATTTCTCATCTCCCAAAGTGTCCATGGAAAAGGAAGTCTAGTATGAAATCACACATGGAAAGGAAAGACTTGATCTGCTTCCAGGAAATTTAAATGACCCATATAAAAATTCATGTAGGATCACATCTTTATTGAAAAATTAAGGATATGTAAATAAATAATGTCGAAAGGGGTTTTTGGTAGTCTGAAACGCAAACATTTCTCTTGAGGAAGTAAGGACGAGGAGTCATGTGCATCTGGTGTTTATGTGAGGAACACCAAGTCAAGTGCATGCCTGCCTTTTATGCTACGTTTTTTTGCAGGGTAGTTCTATACCCTGGGCATCATTTTCAAATGAAAGAATCCCGAGGAGTCAGGTTGTGTTACTCTGTCACAAACTTGGAGAGGGGGAGGTGAAGAAGAGTTAAAGGTAGAAAAATGATAAATTATGAGCTGAGAGAATTTTTTTTTTAATTTTTCCTAAATTTAAGTATAACATTTTCAAAATGTCATTATTTCTGTGCTTAAAAAGAAAATGAGTGATCATCCTATCACATGTGAAAAAGAACTTTGAAGTGCAACAGTGGTATGCTATGAAATTTCCTGGAAATTTCAATGAAAATCTGAGTTACCCATCAAAAACATTCAAGTATTATTTTTAAATAAATCTAGATTTAGTTTAAGAGGATACTTTTTACAATTCAAACCTTACCTTGTGGGTGCTTTGCAGTTTTTATTCCCATAAATTATTGCTCCTTGAAGGATCACATTTTCTGTAGTACTGTGGAATCATAGAATTGTTTGGGCTGGAAGGGACCTCTAAAGATCATCTAGTTACAACCTCCCTGCTATGGGCAAGGATACTTTCCACTAGACCAGGTTGCTCAAAGCCCCGTCCAACTTGGCCTTGAACACTTCCAGGAATGGAGTATCCACTACTTCTATGAACAACCTGTTCCACTGTCTCATAACCTTCATCAAAAACAAATTTCTTACTTTTATCCAAACAAAATATACCTTCTTTCCATTTCAAGCCATTGGCTCTTGTCCTGTCACTAGTAGGCCTTGGTAGAAAGTGTCTCTTCACCTTTCTTACAATCCCCCTTTTGATTAGTGTTTGCATCAGGTGACATGTGGGACATGGTGGCCGCTGCAGCTGAGCTAATAGAAGTGCTGAAGTACCAGCTTCAGCCAGGTGTTGTATTTCACTAGTCTCTGTTTATGACTCCATTTTCTGTCCATGAGTAATGGCCAATATATTGTTGAAGGAAAGGATGTTGCAATTACCCATTTTGTTCTGTTTTGTGCATCAGTATTCAATTTGGTGTTCTTTCAGTTGTATTATTGCATTTGCAAACCATAGTGAAACATTTCACAAAAGCAAATTATAATCTTGAGAATCCATATTAATTTGGGGGATAAATGATATTTTTAAAATGGTATTTTCAGTTAAAGTTGAAAAATCTGTTTTCATTGATACTTATCACACGTTATTTTGCTGAAAAGTTGAAGAGTGATTTTCTTGTTGTTGTTGTTTACTAAACCATAGAAATCTGTATCTAGTGACTAGAAATTCTTTATTTCTCAGTGAAATACTGTCATTTCCCACAATTTTCCTGCCATCTTTCCTGTGCCATACTGTATTTAGACAATAAGACATTTTTATCTGCTGTTAGGCAATTAGGATGTATTTGTATTGAAAATTTTGCATGACAGGGGGCATTGTACCTCCTGTGAAGGTAATGAGAAAAGTATCACTGATCCTTGTATTAGCTGGAGCTGACTTTAAACAAGAAATTATGTAGGACTATCTCCCTCTACTCTTGAGCTCTTTCGAGGTTTTATATTTTTATACTTATGTATATTGTTGTTTGTTCTTTTCCATATAGGAACAATAGCAACCACCTATTTAGAGAGTTTTAGGGCATTTTTTTATTTTCTCTGTCCTAAGATTTGCTGCTAAAACAACTGTGAAAACTGGTTGCATTAAGACCTAAATTTATTTACTTATTATAAATGATAGCAATAAATATCCATGTGCCTAAATGTGTTGAACTTATTTGAGAATTCAGTAGAATTAGTGCAATTAGAATTAAAATCTTATAGGAATTTCTGTATCTGCAGGTTATAGATAAGAACCTCTGGTCATTATTGCCCCCTAGATCTATCCTTTCATCTACCCTTAAAAGTAGATGTAAACTTCTCTTTAGTCCAGATGAGTGGTAGGTAACACCTGATATAAAGGTTGCATTGTCTGGGGGTTTTTTTCCTTGTTACCACTTTTCTCTAGTTGAATGTTATTTTCTTGAATATTGTTGAATGTTGAATGTTGTTTCCGTGTGTGCAGGACCCTGAACAGATCTGGGAGCTGATAAAGTTAGTGGTCTTGAAGTGTGATTACCCTAAGACCCATAGATGTCAAAGTCCTATTGAAATCAAACAAAAATTTCCAGAACTAAGTGTTGTTGTACTGAATTTAATTGCTGGATTGGAAAGGCAAGCTCCCATGAAGCCTAAGGACCAGAGTTGTTCTCTACAACAAAGACATCTGAATCAGAGCTATTCATCTAACCTCCCTTTAAGTCAATTGGGAGAAAAAGGACTCAAAGGTATACCTGAATAATAGATATATTATCTCTGATACTGATAAAATCTGAAATCCCTTTGATCATTTGCATCCTATAAATTTCTGCTGCTCTCTGACTGTAAAAGAAGTGTACATCAGTTACCTAATAGAAGTGCACATAACATTCACTGGAAGCTCAGCAGCTGTGCTGCTCCCTTGTTTCTATAACAAAACATCCTGTTGAACTCAGTTGTCATATTTCCCCCATAAATATTTGGGGGGGGGGTGTTTTTCTGATCTGGAGTGTGAGTCTTTGGGCTTTTTTAGTTTCTGTATAAACTTGGTTTTTTTGGTTGTTGGTTTTAAAATTTTCTTTTTGGAATTTATAAAAAGTATGGGCTCTTAAAACTTCCATATTTTCTTTCTTGACCAGAATGAAAACCATTTTAAAAAAGAAGGTTTACAGATGAATCTGTATTGAGTGCAGAAAATAAAGTCCACCCAAGAAGAGAAAAATAGGGATGATATATAGTTGTTGATGTCATGGTAAAAATACCATCTAGTGTAGCAAACACAAAGAGTTCACTGGAGCATTCAGGTATAAAGAGCTAGTCTGAATGGCTGTTGGAGGACTAAGTAGTGCTGCCTCTGGGATATTTAATACATGCCTTGCATTTTCTCATTTCAGCAGTTCATATGAGTATACCTAAACCCTAGGGTTTAAAGAGGGGAGGTTCATTCTAACCATCAAGTTTGAAGATTAACAGTCTTTTGAATTAGTGGATATCCTGAATGCCTTTGCCCTTTATATGAGATGTTTTTATTGCTCCATAGTTAAAGTTCCACTTGGTTGCATAAGTGATTAATTTACTTAATCAGCTCTTAGTTCTCTGCTCTGTACATTGTGCCAACAAAATCCAGTTTTCTTTAACCCTGTTGTTTGTTTCTGTTCCATTTCATGGCTATTGTATGCTGATTTTTCTTACTGATATTTTCAAAAACTTTTTTTTTTTTTTGTTAAGGGATTCATGCCTGTTAACTAGCAAACTGCTTTACCAGCAATTCTGGAGAGAGGGAAGGGTTTGGGATGATGATTTACTTTTTATTACATCTTCACCTAGTTGTCATCGACCTGCCCAGCAGTGAGTAGGTAGATGCTGTTTATAAAGAGCTTACAGAGGCTAGACACATTCATTTCATCCTCTTGCTCTTAACACTTAATGGAGTCAGGAGCCTATTTCATGGGAGCTTGCTCTTAAAGAGACTGGCTGTTGCTGCTCCTGAAAACTGGTTTGGGGAGATCTCGACTTTCCTCAAATCCCAGCTCCTTTTTAAGTGAGCTTTCTGTCCTGACAAAACTTAACCCTCGTGATACCCAGAATAGTCAGCAAAAGACACAGCAAGTGGCCTTCTGAATCTAAAATGAAATTGTATGTTTATTAGTCACAAACAATTCAGAAGAAAATTATCTTAAATGTATAAGAATCTGTGCTTTAAATGGCTTTGTATGATGCCAGAAAGTGGTCGATGGCTTCTACTACCCACTAAATCAGAAAATCAGTGATAATCACAACCTGCTTTTCATTTCATTTAAAAGAGGATGATGTTAACCTACAGCTGCTACAAGTAGTCATTTTTAATCTGGAAGTAGAGATTGCTTGCATCTAAGCTTTTTAGTACTTTGCTGAGGAGCTCTGTGACTGTTGGATACATCATGAAACACTAGGAAATTGTAGTAAGAAAGCTAGGTTTTAAAAAGATAAAGGAATTTGAACTTAAAATCAGGATTGTAAGTGGCACTTCTCCTTAGGATTATACAGTTTACAAACAAATCCTGAGGATGATGATAGACCATCACTGGTGTGAGATGACACCAGTGGTCCTTTTGGCTTTATACTGTGTGAGGCTGTCTTTCAGGATCATAGGAATTACATGGAAGAGTTGGGATTTTTTTTTAATAAAGGCACTTAAACTATTTGGGAACTTCTTTTATTCTCATGAAGAGTGAACAGGAAAACTAGAAAGAGTGTGACACCTGAAACTATCCTGCTATTAATTTGTGGATTTTTGTCCTACAGTTATCCCAAAGTCAAATTAAGTTAATTTATTTAATGATATTTCAAAAAAATGCTTAATTGTCTGTGGGTTGCTAATGTTCATCTCTGTATGGATCTGGCAGCCTTACAAAACATTATAACAACGTGATGAAAAGTTTGGCAGAACAGATAAGCTCTACACAAAAAATATAACTTGAGGTTAAAAGCAATTTTTTTATCTGGAAACCCTCTCACCATAGGGAGAAAAAGAAACAATAAACCAGTGAAAAAAACCTTAACATTAGATTGTATCAACTGACATAGCTCCAGCAAAGTCTGTAACGTGAAAGTTTGTCTTCCTATAGGACTTCAGTTTCTTGCTTGACCTGAGGGAAAAAATATAAAAAGCATTTTCACCAGTGAAAATTTCATTATTTGCAATACTCCTAGAGCAACATTAGTTAAATTAGTTTAAAACATAAGTCCTTTCACAAGGTATCTACTGCCTCTATGTTATCAGCAAATTGTATTGACAAAACAGCCTCAAATTTAATAAGTGCCTTAGATAGCCAAGAGGCCTCTTCAGCATCACGGTAACATGAGATGCAGTTTTTTTCCTGCTTCATGCTTTGTTTCAGCTCTTCTAAAATCATCTACTCAGATCTTAAATACATTGTTTAAGAATTCGTAAACACTGAGCATTGGGAGACACCCATAAGCTCATTTATGGGTGTGCTAGGGAGACATTAAAAGAAATGAAGAAAAGAAGTATAGCAATTTTTTCTACAGTAATTCTCCATTACATAAGTCACTTTGACTTCTTTCAGACCCGTGATGTCATCATTTCAGGAAAGAGGACGGAAGGAAAATAGAAATGCTTCATCAAAAGACATTGCACAAATATAATTTGAGATTTTTTTTAAAACTTTTCTGATGAAGGCATTCACATGTACTACATAAACAGATACACCTCTCCTTGATGAAGGTTCTTAAAACTTGTAGTAGCTTCCTCACTCTATGAAAATGATACTTTTTCATTCAAGAAAGGATTCTCTTTTTGGTCTCTAAAAAGAGTTTCTTAAGTTACAGTCATTCATTCACATGCCAATAGCATTTTACTTTTGGTCTATCTATATTTCTTAGAATTAGATTGTAGAGGGGAAGCATTTCAGTTATCAAATTGAAAACTTTATTCAAATGCATGTTTCTAAATAGAATAATGTAATTTTTCAACATGACAGTGATTTCCAACTTTAAATTTAGATTTTTTTAGTCTTTTTTTTTTTTTTAAGCATTGAATTCTTGCTACTGACATAAGAATCTGTTGGTGCAAGGACAAGCCTCATCAAGATACTTATGTTCAGGCATCTATAAATATGCTGATGGTCATGCACAAAAAACCTTTCACCGCTATACACTAAATTTGCATATTGATAAGGTAAAAATAGTTTTGTGAAGCTTTTGAATTTAAATTAGAGACAGTCAATATAATCATAATTAAGACAAGGTTAAGCATTTCTAATTATGGTAATACCTATTAACAAAAATAAGATTGTAATTGTTAGACACTTTTGCATATTTACAGGAAGATAATTTTTTTCTGGCATTTTATGCCAAGTTAGTGATTTCACTACTTGTGTCCTATTTCTTGTGTCACATTTTCAATGACTGTGTTCATTGCATGCACAGACACAGCACAACTCAGAATCAAGAAGTATAGATGCAACAGTTTATGTTTACCAATATGCTCATTCTGGCTATCTATGAATGTAGTCCAAAGTCATTTATATGGTTGTTTAATACCCCAGTCCTGATCATTCCATATAAAAATTTCTCAGATGGGCAAATTTGCGAAATTCTTTTTCTGGATGTTCCATTTCCAGGGTATCCGTTTGTGGAGAGAACACTTATTCTTTGAAAATCAGAATCAATTGACTGCTTTTTCCGTTTCACTTTTTGCTTAAAGAAACAGCCAGGCAGAGCTTCTACACATGCTGATGTGTCATCAGGTTTCTAAAAGTATGTACAAGGCACAATCCTATGCTTCTGCTGCAAGCTGCTAGTATCCAGCATAATAATGTTTAAGTATAAATTACTCATAAGTTGCTTTGTTGACAATGATGAAATGTGTTGTACATTAGTACAGCAGTGATGTGTGAATTTAAATGGAGATCTTAGAAGTATCTTTTGAGTTACATTTAAAAAAACAAAAACAAAACCAAAACAAAAACAAAAACAAAAAAAACAACCCCAAACCAAAACAAAAACAACAAAAACACCAAAAAAAACCCCAAACAAAAAAACCCGACCAAAAAAAAAACCCCACAAAAACACCAAAAAACCAAACCAGAAAATGCAAAGTCTAGTGAAGCCATTGGGCATATTTTTCTTTTTCTTTTCTCCAGCTTTAAAGTGGAGGCTTGAAAAGACCATTTCCACTTAGATTAAATAAATAAAGAAACAAAAAATTATTTGTAGAGTATGCTATATTCCTATTCCCTGTAGAGTGAGCATTTGAACTCAGCTACCATTGTTATGATAGCTGTGTCCCTCATCTGATTTCTAAAGGTTAGTTTGTGTTATCTTTATCTCTGCAGAGATTTCCTAGGAAGGATCATGACATGGTTCAATGATCACAGTGGGGTCTTTCCTTCTACAATTTGTAATATTAAAAAATACCAGAAGATTACTGTATAGACTTTATCTATGTCCCTTAGTATGTACAAAGAATAGCACAATTGTGGTTGTGCATTGGTGTGCAGTGATATGAAACATGAGCAGGATTTGAAAAGGTAGCACTGCCACAAGGAATCTATGAAAAAAACTATGCATATGCATCAGATATAGTATTCTGGTAATGTCCTGTGGCACTAGTTTTCATCTCTGAATACAATGATTAATTAAAAAATAACTGTGAAAAACTCCGTTAATAATTTCATTTTGTTTGTTCATTGTACTGGGACCTCTGATCATTGAAATACAGTTTGTTAAATCCGTACTTGAGCGATGATTACATCTGAGCTGGTTATTTCCATTGTACCTCCTCAGGAGTTTAGATCTTTAAATGACAAAAATTGGTAATGATTGTTTAACCATATGACCAAAACCAGAGGAATAAGTACTGTGGTTCTTTTCTAAATTACCCATCTTTTGTAGATAATGCATGCATTGAAAGCTTAACTCTGAAGAAATTATGTTGAAGTATACAAAGACTGCAGTTTTGGCTTTGTGTTTATTTTTAAAACTGAGTTCTCCTTTAATTTTTCATTATATATGTCTAAATCCTGCAGAATATTTTCAATTTTTTCAAAGACTTTAATATTTTTAAAAAGTCACGAGGAGTTTATCATTCTATGTTAAGGAAATTTATTGATCTTTTTAAAGACTTCTGAAGAGGAGTACAGCTTGAACAATAAATAGATATATTTACACAGAAAATGTTCCTGAAAAATGCATAACTGTGGAGAGCAGGGCTTCTGGGGTTAGTGGACAGCAGCTTTTTGCTTCAAGCAAAGCAACTGAGTTCTGATTTGGGTCAGTGGTGGCAGAAACTCCTACAGAGATCCCACCCTGAGCCCATTAAAATCGATGTTGCTGTGTCACAATTTAATTGGAGTAAGGATGAGGCCTCCAATGCAGCACTCCCGTGCCTGTGTGCTGTTAGTTTCTGACAGCTCATCATGACCTTCCCTTTTTCAACTCTGCAAGTGCAAAACAAACGAAGGTCACTATAGTGTTAGCAAATTTAACATTTTTTTGAAGCCAGTTATTTCACTTCAGTGTGATCCTCTCCATATTTAGAAAGTCTTTGATGACTATAACCATCCTTCTGTATTTTTGCCGTCAGAATAATTTTGTAAGCTTCTGTGTCATTTCACAGATCTGTTTTGTGTGAGTGTCCCAGGAGTGATTTCCTGACCCTTCAGTTTTGGAGGTGTGGATCGGTACTGGCACTTTGGTCATGAGTGCATTTTGTTAGTGCCTTAGTAGCGGACAGAGCTTGGAGCTGGGAGCAGCTCTGATAATAATAATGTGATGTGCAAGAGGTAAAGCTTAAGACTTCCTGTACGCTTAGTTCTAAGAGAGGTAGAAGTCTGTCTGCTCTTAGGGGATAAACTTGCCTCGGTGAGGAACAGGACATGCTGGTTATTCCTGGAGCAGAACAGGCCTGATTGTAGGACAGATAGTGGACATTTGGTTACTATTCACTGGGTCTATCTTGGGTTATTTTGAACAGCTATATTTGTTCTGTGGCTATCTGATGCAGAGCACTGAGTGCTTAGAGAGAGTTTGTTACTGCATCTCAGCTGGAATGCCAAAAATTACACTTTGTGGATTTGTCTTGACTCCACTGGGAGCTCTGTTGAGTGGATGTGTTTTGAGTTTCCTTTTTCCACTTTAGTTTTTCCTTTCTTGTTATTGCCACAGTTTGTAAATTGCTATGTACCCTCCTCTAGAGATGCTGTGCTGTCTTTTCTACTCCTTTATTGATTATTCCATAATGTGAGTATACTGGCTTAAATCCAGACAGTTGGGGGTTGAAGATAATGTGGTATTTTTTTCTAGCTTATTGATATTAACAGTTCACAACATACATTTTAGGCACTCATACTGAAAAACAAAAATCTGTTACAAGTTCTGGCAGTAAGGCAAAAGCAGGATAAAAGCTGGATCAAGTTAGGCACTCATGGGAGAATTAGGTCTGGTAGTATTACCTGAATAATGTGATTTACAGTTAATTTCAGGAAGGAAAGGGTGTAAGTCTGTGTGGTCCTGAGGCACAGTGGATGACATTGTTCTAATGCATGTTTTTATGAATAGCAGGTTAGTGAATAAGGTTATGAGCACAGTGTGCATTAGCACATCATTGCCGTTGATCCTGTGTTCATGTGATTTACTAACACATATTCCTGTGGCCAAGTTTTTTGCTGTTTGGTTCATTTTTGCTGAGGAAATAATCTCCCATGTTGGTGGATACAAGATAAAGGCATTTTGCTTCTAAATGTTGCTGTTCCTCTTACTTCTTGAGCCTGTGACTGTGCTTCTGGTACAGAGAAGGTGGAACACACCGAGCTGGATCCACAGACAATCTGAAAGAAAATATTAGTTTTCTTATGGATCAGCAATCTGATGGGACTGACCATCTATTTGCTACACCTGATGCAGGGGAGATGGCTGTGCATTCGTGGATTGACACTACAGGGGATAGTCCACAGTGAGACTGGATTAAGTGGGGCATGAAGCTTTGCTCTCTTTTTGTTATTAAATAAAAGCTGCAAACAGTTTGACTCCAGTGTGACACTCTCTATCATTAATAGCAAACAAGCAGATAAGCTATATTTGTGCAGCCTCATGCCTGTTTCTGCAGTTTTGCATTACTGATGTAAAACCTTCACTGATGTTGATTGTGGATATCTATATGCAGAGCTGTACATATAGATCACACGTGTGTATTTCCAATAACCTAGATAAGAATACGGTTTCAAGCCTGATAGTTGAAAAAAATGCATAGCTGTGAAATTCATCCAATACAGGGAGCTCAAATAAGCATGACTGGTTTGTTGGTTTTCTTTTATTATATATTCTGCTACATAAATAAGACTGAAATGTATCATAGAGTCTTTAGTGCTCTCTGAATGGGGGCCAATACAATTCTATCAGTATTATTTTGCATATTCCTATTTTTACTGTAGATGTATGTGCATTTTTACAGCCTTTTGTGGCATGATAGTGAAAAATATGAATATTGAAAGATTGTTTTTCAACAACTTGCTTTTTATACTGATAACTTTAAGTGTCAGTGTTTCATTCTTCAGACTGCCTAAGGAGCAAGGTATTAGACATTTGAAAGGAGATGATCCTGAGCCACTTCTAATGGTTCTGAATTGTATGTTGATTAGTGTTGCATATTTATAGGTACTTGGTTGATGTATTAACAAAAAAGAGAAAGTGGTATATGTAATTTAAACTTCTAATTTTACAACGTCTTTTAAGCAGATGCATGTGTGCTGTCTTTTGTGTTATTTTTAAATTTTTTTCTATATGCTTCAGGGCATGTTACATAGTATGTGTAATACTTGAAATAAATGATTCAAAGAAGTATAGAATGTCCTGAGTTGGAAGAGATCCACAGGGATCAAAAAATCATAAAATGGCCTGTATAGGAAGATACCTTAAAGATCATCTAGTTCTAATCCTCCTCTAAGGACAGGGACACCTTTCACTTGATCAAGTTTCTGAGAGCTCCATCCCGCCTGGCCTTGAACACTTTCAGGGATGGGGCATCCACAACTTCTCTGGGATACCTGTTCCGGTGCCTCACCACCATCAGAGTAAAGAATTTTTTCCATTGGACTCCAACTCCTGGCCCTTACAGGACAGGTCCAAGAATCATACCACCATGTACCCTACAACATTGTCCAAATGCTTCTTGAGCTCTTTCCGTCTTGATGCAGTGACCATTTCCCCTAGGAGACTGTTCCAGTGCCCAACAACCCTCTGGGTGAAACTGATATCCAGTTTAAACCTCCCCTGGCACGACTTCAGACCTCAGATCCAGTCACTGGACAACACAGAGAACAGATCAGTGCCTGACCCTCCTCTTTTCCCTTCATGAGAAAGTTGTAACTGTAATGAGGTCTCACCTCAGTCTCCTCCAGGCTGAACAAAGTGCCCTCAGCCACTCCTCATACAGCTTCCTCTGCAGGCTCTTCACTGTCTTTGTAGCCATCCTTTGGATGCTTTCGAGTAGCTTTGTATCCTTCTTTTATTATGGCAGCCAGCTTCACACAGCGCTCTATGAACTTGGCCACCATAATCACTCAAGGTGAGGCCATGCCAGTGCAAAGCAGAGCAGGACAATCACTTTCTTCAACCAGCTGACAATTCCTTGTGGAAGTGCTTATCAGGTGGATAGGCTGTGAAAATTAAGGAAAAGATCACACTGCTTCTGTCCCACTGTAAATTGAATTCAACTACTGAAATTTCTGACTTAATCCTACTTGAGCTTTTTTTGCTAGACTACTGTGCTGGACTTAGTTGTCCAGACAGTCTTGCATATGACTTCCAATTTTTTACTTCTGCCTACGCTTCCCTATAAGCCTGCAGAGTACTTTCTGCTAAACACAGATTTTTCTTTCTTAAGAATTGCGTTAGTCATGGTTTGATTAATTTTCCCATTTTCCTGTTCTTTACTGCTTTGTAAGCCACAATGATGGCACACGGATAAGAGCACTGGGAGGAGACTTAAGGGTGATTGTGTTTTGGTTTTAATTACTCAGTCTGGTTCTAGAGCACTCCCTCATGGACCTGAAATTATTATCTATTGAGAAATCATTACTCTTACACTAAGTAGAGGCCTCCAACCTACCTTCTGGCTTTGCAACCCGTAAGAACTGACTGCAGGAAGAAAAACATATTGATAATGGAGAGCAGATTTCTCTGTGGTCTAGAAGTGGAGATTCCCCTATGTCAGCCACATATACCTGCACTAACTTTCTAGTTAGTGAAGTTTTTGTCATTAGGCTGAAGAGACAATGTATCTTCCAGTGGTGGAAAAAAATACTTGAAGACCATTAGTGAATTTTGGCAAAAGGTAAAACTCATATGGACAATTGCCCCAAAGAAAGAAAAAAAGAACACATAGTTGGCTCTTCCTTGAGAATACTTGATGGTAATGGTTCAAACCTGTTGATATTTAATATAGAATTCAATTTAATCTTTGCAAGTTTTTATATGTTGCCAAAAGTAATACATTAACTCTGCACACAATAAGTAGTAGATATACCTGAATGTAACATATTTAATAAAATTTTACTTGTATTAAAATGCAGAGAACTAGCTTTTAAAAACTGTGTTTATTAGCAGAAACTTTATAATGGCTCTACAAAGAAAAATAAACATGGGGGAGGCAGGGAAAAAAGGTCTTTTATTCATAGAGGTTTGGATACAGAATACTCTCCTGTCAGCTTTTAGAGCTATTAAGTACTATCCTCTAGCATCTCAAATGTATGTAGCTTTGAAAGTGAAGAAGCATTTTCTAGTTCTTCAGCTTTAGATGAGCTGGCCATGAAACAAAATTGCTTGAATAAGTTCAAATGAAGGATTTTTATATTAACTGATGAAACTACAAAGACACAATTGGTATATAGCAATACATGGGTGCTGCAGTAAATTTTGATCCCACATGTTTAGCCATAGTTTTCAGCAGTCAAAATTTCAAGCCCAAACACACAGGTATTATAGCATAGCTTCACTGAGAGGTATTTTCTAATAAATTCAAGGAGCTGAGCTTACCTTTTCTGGAAAAAGACTTTCCAGGAAGATTTCTGATCTAGTTGCTGCTACTTGTAAAGATATTGTATTCTGTACAGAATATTGTATTCTGTACAATATTGGCTGCAGTATTACATAATTTACCCAGTTTTTCAGTTTCTTGTATCTGCAGAGAGTGAACAGCAAGAAGCTTTTCACAACATGCACTGCCCTTGATGTGGCATCATGGAGCACTCTCCCATCCCCACTCCTGTTCAGGCTGAAGTCAAAGAGAGTTAGATATTTGTTGTAGGAGATTTGATTGTTGGCTGTAACTAGATACTACAACCAATTACAAGAATGTTGTAATAATTACTTTTTGTAACTCGATCAGTGTCCAGTGATAGAGCACAGAGACCAACGTTCCCTTTAATGTTTAATGGATCTAATTTTTAATAACTGTATACATTTATTGGAAACTCACATAACAAGAGCTCAAGAATAAAATACTAGACGATTTGATCTTTTCCTTTTAATAATTTAATAAAGATACACTTAAGCTTTAGTTATTAGTAATATCTTTCTTAATGTATTTTGGTTTAGGGTAAACGTAAATGAATATCTGATAAGTATATTCAGTTTTGGATTTGACTGTAATTCTTATTTGGGAACTCTCACTAAGGACAGGTTAGAAAGTTCTTCCTTGTATGTCAGAGGGAGCTCTGCTTTGGCTCTTATAGAGCCCTTCTGTAATTGTACGTGGTGACATCTGAGTCAAATAAGAAACGGGACTTTTTCTTGTAAGGAAAGGATATTGAGTTTCTATTTGCTCCAAAGACTACTTCAGGTACAGAGAAACAAAAGATAAATATTTGTCCAGGTTTCAGCTAGGGTAGAGTTAATTTCTTCTTAGTAGCCTTTAAACTGCTGTGTTTTGTATTTGGAATGAATATGGTGTTGATACCACACTGATGTTTTGGTTTCTTCCTAAGTTGTGCTTATCCTATGTCAAGGACTTCTTTCCTTACGTGCTACGAGGGAGAATAGCTGGGACAGGTGACCTGAACTGACCAAAGGGATATTCCACCACAGAATCTCATTCCTGGTATATAAACAAGGGGGAGTTACCTGGAAGAGGTGCTGATCTGGGTTTGGGAAGCAGGGGCCTGACGTCGATCAGTGGATGATGAGCAGTTGCATTGTGCATCACTTGTTTTTCCCTTTTTATTATCATTAGTGGTATCATTTACCATTATTACTGTATTTTACTTTATTTTCAATTATTAAATTGTTGTTCTCTCAACATACAAGTTTTACTTTGATTCTTCTCCCCATTTCACCAGGATGGGGGTGCAGAGAGAGAGAGTAGAGGTTGAGTGCCTAATTTCCATCTGGGCTTAAACTATGGCAATATTTAACCTAATCAAAACTCCCATGGTGTGGAGGTAGAAACCTGAGAGAATTATTCTTTTTTAACTACATGTACTGATAGATTTGGCATTAAACAAAACTTTACCTCTATATTGGAAAAAAACACTATTATTAAAGCACTAGAAACTGAAGAGCCTGCTTTTCAAATGATTCTCGTCAATCCAGTTAACATTTTTCCTTGAAAAGCTTCTGTTGGTGAGACACTCTTATGTACCTAACTGTAGTAAAACACTGCATTGTTTCATTTTCACTCTTACAAGATTTGAACCATGAATATGGAAATACACATACATATGCACACAAATATAGAAACAGACTGATCCACAGTAAGAATATTAGGATGCATGCCACACATTCTTTGATAGCTGCTGGCACAGGGCTACAGCACATGAATTTGAGTTCCTAAAGCCACCTGGTAGGTTGAGTTGAAAACCTTTTGAAAAATACATCAAAAAGTTGCTGTGGCACTGCAGGGGATACTTATGCATAGAATAAAAGAACTTGTGTAGTGTTCTGTTTAGCAGTTCTTAACCCACAAACATTTCTGAATTCTAAAACTAGTTTGACAAACCTGTGTTAAAACACTACTTAGAATTAGTGCTTAGCATTTTGCTCTAACTCTTTTAAAGTAAAATCGAAGTCAAACAGTTAGTATTAGATTTCTTTACTTTTAAATCTGCATCTTTATAAATAGCCTGTAAAAAGTTTTGGATAAATGCTCTGGTTTCTTTCTTGAAAGCAGTGTGGGTGCCTCTGAAAAGTAGTAATCTTCTGCATTCTTTTAATAGAGTTCTGATTATATTCTAGGGAAAATGAAAATGCAAGTATATATATGAAAACCAAGAAGGGAGGTTTTACCAATTCCATCTGAAATATGGAAGAAAATATGGCATATTCCATAAAGCTATCTGAAGATTGCAAGGGGACAAATTACATGGCTGTGTGCTTCTGGCATTGACTGTAGGTAGACTGCATAAAGCCAGATTGTGATGGGTGGAAGGAAGACCTGTAAATTTTGCCTGCTTATCCAGTGACCCAGATTATTCACATTGAAATCATAAAAGGGACATCAGTTGTTAGTCTGCTTCATTGATAGTTGCAGAAAGTGTAATGATATTGGGCTTTTAAATTGTTTTTTGCTTCTTTTCCACTTCTACTATGACACATGGAATTTTGTGGATATACTTTGGGCTCAAGATTGAAAATCCGAATATAAATTTAAAAAAAAATATTTCTAATGCTGGTTCCTGCGTTGAAATTTGTTTTGCAAACATAAGTAGTGTGATAATCGCATAACAAAGGCAATAATATATAATATATTAAATATATATTATATATATAATTATATATAAATATTATATTATGAATTCATATCTGTATTCCAAGCTGACATTTATATCAGTGTTTCAGTCCTTTCTTAAAGTAAAGCAGTATAATTTACTGATTCATCCATGAACCATCACAGTATTTTTGACATGTGAAATTACTTGCATGAACAATAGGAACACTGTATGATATGGACATGTAGCAGACCAGAAAATAGAGAAGAGCTGAGACCACCGAGTGAAATCCCACTAGCCTCTTTGGTCCAAAATTAATAAGCATGACAAATAATAAATTTTGGCATAATGCTTGCTTTTTTTTTTTTTTTTTTAAGAAGTTGATTGTGGTTTTCATTGTATGTCTGCTGCTGGTTGGTTATACATGGCAGTTTTACTGGATGTTTAAGTTAAGGAACATAAAATTTCGGAATTGGCTAGTACAGTGTTCTTAAGTAAGTAGTTCTCAGTATGTTTTCAGAAGGGATATTAAAAAGAAAATTTTATCAAAAGATAAGCTTTTCTCATGCAAATACCCAGGAGGTTTTCCAGGGGCTTTTTATTGTTTACTGTTAAAAATGCGCCTTGTTTTCTATAGGTTATCTATCTTCAGTTTCTAAGTATAGGATCTTCTTTTAAATTTTTCATAGTGTCAGTGTTCAATTAACCTTCAAAATTACTGCTGAGTATTCAATTTGAGCATCTGAAGTAATGTTGTTAAAGAGCTGCTTCCTAGGTCTCATTTCATTTAGTTTTCTCCTTTCCATTTTTCCAACACAATATTCAGAAATGTTGGAACCAGAAATAATGTGTTTTTAGAAGAGTTGCTTTTATGTTCCAGATCAAAATAGTATCACTGCCTTCAGTGCCTACAGAGTTTAAAGAAGTCACTTCTATTAATGTTGTTACCTTTGTCAACTGATCTGGTGAGTCCATCAGACAGGATGTTTTAACAAGAACTTTTTTCTTGAGAAGTCCATTGCTGATGGCGTTCATCATGTTTACATTCCTTATATAGAATTTCTTTGTATGCTAGACTGAATTTAAAGCTCATTATCAGGTGCAATTGTGATCACTACTAAACAGCAGAGAATCTTGGACCTAGAGCATTTTCTAATTAATTCCTAACATCCTATGATTATCTCATTATTTAGAGCAAGTTTCCACTTGCACGATTTAGCTGTCAGTTAAAATGATGCCAAATGTAATTGAATGGTGGTCTGACATTTATGAGAGATGTTTTCAAATAGTTGTTTGAGTGGTTCTCAGATAAAGCTTTTGAGTGCAGAATCTATTGTAGATAGAAATAAAGTAATCATCTGAAGTCCGGTGAGCTAATAATTGTTAATAGGCACACAAATGTGAAGACTAAAGGGCAGTAATTAGCGCCCCTGGTAGCTGTCATATGGAAGTATCATCAGTTGTAAAGGTCACTTGTATGTTCTTACAATGAGGACAGCAGCCTTTTCATAGTTTCTGGAATCCCTCCTTCTCTTCCCTGTAAGAAAACTCAAGAGAATTAGTAGAGAAGAGAACTTGTGGTCTTGTGTACTGAAATTTTTTTAGTTGAAGAGAAGATCTGGTTCTATCAGGATTAATGTAATTGACCTGAGGTGACTTCTCCACTTTTCATCCTTTCTACTCTGGTATATGAAAACTAATTAGATATCAATATTTACACATGTCAACAAAGTCATCACCTGATATAAATTAATGGTGTAACATGCTGTTAGCAAGATCTTTCACACAAGTTTCTGTGATGTTATTTCAACTTTTTTGTTTGCAGCTGGAAGACTTTAGGATTGTGATTATGATGTTTGTGTCATATTTAAATATTCTCTGTTGATCCACGTGAGGTACTCCAGGCTTGTATTCTCAGTTCCACCTGATACAGACTCTTAGAGGTGACAGTAGAACATCTGCCTAGGAGTGTAAAAGAAATTGTAACAACATGTAAGTTTAGGACCTAACCTTCTATTCTAGCTCAGGTTAAACCCTTATACTTATCATCTTACATGCACTGTCACACCAGTTCTCCTGTCAGAGAACTTTACAAAGGGATTGAAGTCAGCATTGTTTCCTCCTGGAAAGGTCAGAGTTTTTTGAAACAGCAGTCTTTACAGGGACCATGTTTTCATAGAACATGATAATTAGTGATTGCTCCCATAAATTTACCCTATTTACTAGTTCCAGTTTTGTATCAGAACAGCTGTATAATCGATCAGATCTGTGTAGTGATAGTCTGGTTGTGCCTGGATCAAAATGCAGATTTCCAGCATAGAATGAGGCAGTCGTGTTCAGAGGCACTTCTTTGATATCTTCAATATTATGGTCTTACTGGCAACAGAATTACCATTCATATTCTAGCTGCTAGGGCTGACTTTAGGATGGATTATCTACTGTGACTTTCTTTCAACAGTCACATATACTTACTCTGTAGAAATGCTCAAATTATTTCAAGATGTGAAAGTAAATCCAGGTTTTTTAATTTATAAAAAGATAATTAAATGAAACAAATTCTAAAGCCTCTGCACGATTTACAAGCAATTAGAGTGCTATTTCTGAATAGATAACATAAAGAGTCTTCACTTAAACATTTCAGTGCATGATTTTAAATTGAATTTAAATTAATCTATTCATAAGGCAATAAAATTAAATATAACAATCTAAAGATACTTTTCTATGAACAGATATTGTGACTTTAAAAATTTTTTCACAAGAAACAAGAATACATTCTCTCATAAATAGAATTTATTATTGGTCCATCCTATTTCAACCCACATGGACAGAGTGCAAGAGAGTGCATGATCGGAGTTTCATAAAAAGGTAAAGCCTAAATTTTCTCCACTCTCTCTCTTTCTAATGCTCTTCGGGACTGAATCCATTAGGAGCCAAACAAAGCACATCTGTGTTGTTGTCCCTACTGACTGTCAGCATACAGTACATTCAAATACTGCAGCCAGAAGGCGTTTACAAAAACAGCTTTCAAGATGTGCTCTTGAAATGCGTTTGTGTACTCATTATGCAGCGCTATCTTTTGTCAGTGGGGAGTTCTGTAAATAAAGCATCAAGGTCTAATATTGCAGTAGCTGATAGTAATAAAGTAAACTAAAACCAAATAACCCACTTTTCTTTACAGAGCTTTGTTTACAACTGTGACCAGTACAGGAAAAAAGGAGAAAATTAATTTTTTGTTGATTTTGTAAAACCTTGGAATATCTAAAGTGTCTTTGAAGGATAAAATGCACTAGTTTTTTATAAACATAACAGGATTGACAACAATCTGTAGGTTTAACTGTCTCATATTTGACCTGTTCAAGTAAGACAACTAATTTGCAGCAATATGTGCAGATGGAGAGAGTACAGCTGCCTGGAGTTTATAGTCCTTTCTGTTCCCAAACTCAGAAGAATTGTTAATCACAGAGTCCCTCTACAAGGTTGGTAAAAATGAGTTCTGTAATTCAGATTTTATAGGTTAAGGGAAAAAAAATGGATGCTTGAATTTTTGGGGGACATTCACAGGACTATAGGTGAAAGCTGAGAGCTTAAGCAGACTGTTAGACCATTTTTTCTTTTGAAATATATTCTTTTGGCATCAGAAACAGTGCTTGCAATTTATAAAATTAGCATTGAAGTATCAAGTTCTTATTTGAAATATAAAGGAAAAAACTTGGCAGAGGTTCATATATTTGCTTGAAGTACAGCTTTAAAAATGACATTTAAATGCTGTCCATTATATTACGATGTTATTGTATGGTATAGTAAGAAAAAAGTCCTGTTAATTATTTTTGCCACATATTTGTAAAACAATACTATGCAATTAGAATAGAACGTAAAATAATAATAGGGTTACACAATATCGAAATGCTTTAAAGGAAAAAAAACCAACAGGTGCAGCACTGCACTTTGACTTTTCAGAGAAAGGTGCGCTGAAAGGTACTTACCTCTTCAATAACTAATTTAAGAAGAAAACATTTCGATGAGTTGAACTTCTTTTGTCCAAGTAGCGTTCATTAGAAATCTTACAAAGGTGGGCTGCTTCTGCTGCATTCATATGAATGGATCTGGCAGTACAGGCATATCCCCCTGGCTTTTCAGTTCTGCTGCCCTGGTTTTATACTCAGTGAATGTGCTTTTGCCAAACTTAACAATAATATCTACTGGAGACTGCCTTACAACTGGGCCTTGTACTTCACTTTTTCAAACCTTTGTTGGTGAGACACTGGTTTCTGGATTGCCATTCTGTTAGCATGATGAACTAATTGACCTAGCAGGACCCCCTGTGGAATTGCAGCTTCTGCTTAGATCATCAGGAGCACAATTTGTTGTTTCATTTCCTCTTCGAGTCCCATCAGGGAAATTGAATTGTGAAAAGACTACCTACTGGGAGCATTCAGCCCTCCTGACTGAATAAGTAACTTTATTTTTTTGGTACTGTCTTAATTAACAACAAAAAAGAGACTTTGTTATGAGGGAGTCTGCTGTGATTCTGATACAGCTGACTGACCCCTGTCGCAGGAGCACTTGATCCCACACAGGCTCTCGAGGCTGGGGGCCCTGTGCAGGTGCAAAGTTAACACAAAGCTCCAACAAGCTGCGGGTGCTGCACTTGTCAAGTGTTACTGGACCATCACCCAGGCTGAAGTCTGCAGGTATTAACTGTTTGGCAAAAACATTCCAGGGTGAGAGATCTAGCTTGTCTAGACTTTTAATTAGCAACAATAATTAATGTTATTTGCTTGGAGCACTTTATACTTATCTTGTGAAAAGATACAAACCTTAAGAGTTTTTTGGGCTCTGACATCAGGAGGCAGTGCTGTGATCTTATTATTAAAAAGCCTGCCTGGTTTCTATTAACAGGACACACATTTGCACATCTCTTAATTTTCCTGGCCCTGAACTATATTCTGTCCAAATATGCTGAAATTGAGTGTTTAAATTTTTTATCTTTGCATTATTAGACTTATTTTTTCCCCAGTATTTGCAAGTTTGCTTTTGTGTAGAGGTGAACAAGAATGATTTTGTAGCTGTTCACTTGAGGGAAAAATTCCTGGGTTTTTCTTGAAGAGACAAGTGAATAAATTCTCCTCTTTGAAAGTTTAATGTTGACAAGTCTTTTCAGACTAATAAGTTCCAAAACAAAAACCATAGGACAAATAACATTACAGAAAGCTGTCTTAGTGTGAAAGCAGTTTCATAAGCATAAATGGTCTCTGTTTTCGGTTGTGAAATTTAACATTTTGAAATAACGATAACAACTTTGAAATAATAATAGCTGCAGTTTTATTGTAGGAAGCTGAAGACAAGGAAAGATGGCATTAAAGAGACCATATCCACGATATACAAATCTGTATTCATAATAGAAAGACATTCACAGGGAGGAATCAAATTTTGTTTGTTTTCCCAAGATCATATTTCTAAGCTTATGAAGTAAAAATAATCTGCGATGTTATGCAATTTTGACTTCTGTGCTGATTTTTAGAGATTCTGTGACTGAGACTGGTATGATAAGCAAGATATTCCCTGAAGGTTATTGAGGGAAGGCTTTGCCATCATGCCTACCTCCATCAATAAAAAATCAATAATAACCATTTCAAGTTGTTTTTGCTCCAGTTCCTGAAGTTGGTCTGTGGTAATGTGATGTTGAGGCTCAAAATCAAATGTGCTTGTTTGGATGCTATAGCTTAAAGAGAACCACTTCCAGAACTTTGTAGATAGCCATTCTATGGGTTTTATGTTCATTCTCTTCCCCTTGGATTCCTGCGTTTCATCCACGAGATATTCAGATACTTCAGAAGAGGAGTATATCTGAGAAGATTCTTTGGTTGAAAAGGCTGGAAAACTGCCTCTGGAAAACAGAAGACAGGATTAGAATTTTGTTGACTGTAATTTGATAATGGCTGTGGTCATCAAATAATAATTTATTATTCCAAATGGATGTGCCTGTGCTGTTGAGTTTCAATATCTTTCAAAAGACCCTCCAACAATGTGGTGGACAGCTTTGTGTTAGTGTTAACACCAATTCCTCTATATTTGAACCTTTTAGATAAATAGATTTTCATTCCAATTTGTGGTATTTACAAAGATCCATGAACAGAACACACAGTGAAACATTCTGTTCAAAGGAGGCTGACATCTGAAGAAGGTAATTGTTGGCCATAATGAAAAAGTTTTTTCTGCCTCAGTTACGCAGAACCGTATTGAGACCACTAATCATGTCTTTTTGCTTACAAGATTTTCCTATAATTTTCTTTAGATTTGAATGGAAATTACATAAAATATGACATTTCTTTGGCTTCCTTGTGAGGAATCAGAATTGCAGATTATATCTTACAAAAACCAGACAGTTTTGTGAATATTAGTAGGGGCTTTCACTCTTACACACTGGTACCTAGTTATCCCTTTCTAACACAGCTTCAAGACTGAGCAAGTCTATTATTTGATCAACAAATTGAATGTCTTTTAAGATTTTAATTTTAGGAAAGTTGAGCAAAAATGTCTAGGAACTTATTAAATTGATCTGCCTTAGACTGAGAATGCATTTATATCAGAGAATCCTTTCTTCATTTTTGGAAGGTTGGTAATCTAGACTTTTTGAAGAAGAGGAGAATATATGTGTGTGTTTGTGTGTGTCTGCTTACACATATATCTAAATATGTGTATAAACTCACCATTTTTAACATTTAGAGCAAGACTTTTTGGCTATATCAAGTTATTTATCAGTTTCATAAAAAACTTAATTATCTCTATGATTTGTGTCGATAAATAAAACAAATGATCCCAGTTTCTAGAGAAATAGATTAGCAATCCAAAATACCCCTTTGGGATCTGCAGATCCTCAGGCTTAGTCTGTGAGTAAGCAATGACACATTTGAATGAGGAATGATGTGTTTGAAACATATTTAGTTATCCCTAATGTTGGATACTTAGGAGCATGACTGGTCCTGGTGAAATTTGGGGAAGCCATTGGATTCCTTAGCCTTGTCTGTGCCTCTGTCCCTAGTACTGTATTCCTAATACCTCTGTCTCCGAGTGCTGGAAGATCTTAAATGAGATTGAGAAAGTGGCTGGCAGTACTACACTGTTTCTAATGAGTCTTATGTATCACTTCTAAGATTCCCTGATTAAGCCACAGAGACCCTTTCCTCTTTAGTTCAGTCTATATTCAATATTCGACATGTCTGAATTATAGAGGTGTAAAATAAACGTATAGTAAACTGCAAGAAACCTCTGCATGGGGAGTTTTGAGAAATGTTAATAATGTTTGCATATGTGATGGAATTTCCCAAATTGTCTCTTTTTACTTCTTAGCAGAAATCTGCAGTTAAAATTCTGATCTAATTGTGTTTTAATTTATGCCAGTAATTTTCAGGTGCCAGGATAAGAGGTGCTTAAAGAATTACAAAGGAAAAGTAAATGCAAATACTTGCTATTGTATAAGAACAGACATGAATGTAAATAATGCTATTAAAAAACCCCATATGTTTGTGCACACAGGAGGTTTCGTTGCCAAAGAATTTCATGTTCAATTTTCATTTTCTTTTTCTCTTAAATCAGATACTTTGATCAAAGCAGGAGGGTTGCCAAATAGCTTTTTATCTTATAACAGAAAAAATAATGTAAAATATGAAGTAATTAAATTTGAAGCACCTTGTAATGAGATGAAGAACTGTATTCAAGAGGTGCTGTGAAATGAATTAATTATTCATGTTTTTTGGGATACTTACACTGCCTTCTGTGGCAAGTATTGGTGTTCTGTAAGGTCAATGTCAATTAGGGTAAAAGTTGCCAACTCTTTTTTGTTTCAGGTATTTAATTTTTGGGGTTTTTCCCTCTATTTTTTAACAGTATTGTAGAGGATTGGTTTGAAAAAGAGAAGTCAAATAGAAGAGAATCTTTTATACTAATACATATTAAAATTCCAACTTTTTAATAAAGTATTTTTTATAATTTTATTTTCCTCACCAATTCATCTGTAAACCACCATTTCATTCCTGCTAAAATAAAAATATGATTTTTTTTTTTTTTAATTGCAGTTGTTTGAATGGTAATGTGTCTGAGAGGACTTTTAGGATGCTACATAGCCATCTGTACAATATTTCACTGAACGAGCCCTCCTGCCTCACTGGCCAGTGAAAGTTAACAGTATTATGATTAGGTTATATATAATAAAACAAATGTTTTGTTAAGTTACAATACTCTTGAGAATTGTGATGAAGGGTCTTTTGAGACTGTTCAGAATAACTCCCCTACAGCCATGTTTTCTCTATTTACATGCACTCCTTCTGTAGTGTGACAACATTTTTTCCTAGAGATACTATCACTGCCTCTGGTTGGAAGGCTGTGGATCCACAGAAGCAGCCCCACACCTTCATAATCTGGGAAATCTTCATAATCTAGAGTTTTTATAGGGGCTTCTCGAATGGTATTTCAGTGTCAAATCGACGGGAAATTATTGAACCTTTCAGATGTAATGATCTGCTAATTTTAATTCCCTTCTATGAACAATGTAGGTATTTAGTAAAATGTCATATACTAAACCCCGAAGTTATTATATTGTTTTCTGTTGGCACTTGGCTGCTCAAGGTTTGGACATTTTGGCTATTTTGTAAGCAAGTAAAAACAATCTAAATTAGATTATTGATGTCAAGATGATGAGGCAACAATTGTTTAGAGTACTTATTTTTGCATATTTATTTCATTACATTAAGTTAGTTTCCATTGATTTTTGCAGGGCTGAAAAAGAATAGTTATAGAAATGGAGGAGAGAGATATGAAGGCAAAAAAAGCTGAAATCAGTGTTTTACTAAATTAGCAGAAGCTTTTGGTTTAAATTGCGTTGTTGTAAGTACAAGGAGATAGCACTGCTGTCATTACTTAAGGGTTTGCAGTGTTTCAGAAGGCATAGAGCTTAAGAAGAAAATATTCCTGAGTTCATGCAAAATAGCATGGTCAAGCAAAACTGCTCAAATATTTTTAAACTGTAGGAAAGAAATTTGTGACTCAGTGTTTGTGTTGTTCTGTTTGAGACTTGTGATTTTCTTGCAAGTTTCAACTTGAACTGAACAAATTTCTTTGCTGTCACTTCTTTCAGCCTCCCTTTAACAACCCTTGTTTTCCTTCTGTTGTCTCACAACTATTCAGTACTGAGAAGATCCTCCTCAGTTGTCTGCAGAAATATATTGCATATCTCATGTTCATATCCCCTGTAGCAAGATGAAGTTCCTGCAGATATATAAATTGTTCATACTGAAATAGATAGTACCTGCAGATTGTTCTGTCTTGTGCTTTCTGTACTTTAGGTAAGTGGTTCTGTACTTATACACAGTGCTGTTGCTATTTCATTGATTAACTGATGTTTCAAGATGATTGGGTAAATCTCTCAGATAAGAATTTTAAGAAGATTTAATTTAAATTCCAAATTACATTTTCATACACCATTAAGTACCAGTTGCTATGTGAAATAATTCTGTGTTGGGGGTTAATTTGTTTTAAGAATGTGTTTGAGGGAAGTATTACAAGCATAATGCAGTGAAGTATATTTAATCTTAGATATAATAATCTATGCTACATCTTTGTGTGCTGATAGAATTTTTTCGGCTCCTTTGCGTTTTTACCCGAACTTGCATTTTTTTAGTTGTTGATAAAGTTCTTCTTGCTGCCTATTTTTTGTTATACATGTGTTAAACTGCACATAGACTTTGGGCCAGCACTAGAGACTTATCCAGGCACAGCTTTGACAGTGACAACTGTATTTTGAACTTTTCCATGTTACTTTATGGAGAGGGTCATCCTTTGAGACTTCTGGAATGAACAACTTCAATTTTTTTACTTCCTTGTTACATCTACCTGAATTTCTTGCTTGCTGTGCATTTGTTAAGTGCTGCCAAGCAGTTCTGCCTTCCTTTCAGTTTTGTTCTCCAGATTCTACTGGATCCACATGAATAAAAAGAAGCTCTAACATGATTTATAAATAGTAAGATTGATCTAAGCAGAAGTGAGCTAGGTTAGGGTTATATTTGAAATATACAGTGTACAGATAGCTGCATTAGGAATGAAGACAGCCCAGAGCAGCAGTTTTCAAATGCCAGTGACTGTCACTGCACCTCATTCAGCTAAGGGGGGAGGAGCTTTAAGGCAAGACAAATTATGAGCACAGTATTAATTTGGCCTAAAATGCATAATTCCAGAGCTGATATTAAGTACCTAAATGAATATTTCTATCCATCTACCAACTCAACTAACAGCAAAGGACTATAAAACTTTAACTCATATTTGTACTAATCCAATTCCAGGTGCACATTGCATATTTTTGTAGTAATAAATATTAAATAGTATATATTTTAAAGAGCAGTGTGTGTCTTAGCATTCTTGGTAGGAAAAAGGAACTCATAAATTTTAGTCCTGGCACTGATGTTGATTCACGGCATTGCTATGGGCAAGTCACTTAACTTCTGTCTATGTTTCTTTAGCCATAAAATAGAAATAACACTGCTTATTTTCTTGCTTCCCACAGGAGTTGAAAGAAATTTTAAAAATTTTGTAACTCTTCAGAGAACGTTAATTTAATGTCCATTTAAGCTTTTGGCTGTATCCAAGATAAATATATACAATGTTATTTTTAGGGAAATTATTTACAACATATTACAAATCTATTCTGTTTGATATTTTACCAAAGTAATAACCTTTTCATGCTAATAAACCATAGTGTTTCCTTGTAAGTAGGAAAAGTAATTAACTTGAGGGGAAAAATGAACATATTCCTATTATATGAAAAAAAATCAATTTTTTGACATTTCCATATTTATAGGCATATATTTATCTACTTGTGTAGATGATAGTAGTGTGAAATCAGAAGATTGTGAACATGCAGTTCATTATGCATGCAAGAAAGAGGAACACTACCCATGCATTTTAGAAACTTCTTTTCAGTTGTTCAGCTGAAAATGGATGAAAATAACATTCTTGTTTTTCATATAGGTTTTCAAAGGATTGCTTAATGCTTACTTCTTTCCTGAAACATGCATTAATAGTGAAGAGATTAATATAACTTGCAGCTGGATGTGGAGACGGGATTAGGAGGAAGGTTATAGAAACTTCATGTGGGTTTTGGGATGTGATTAGAGTGGCAGTTTGAGGACTACATACATATGTAGAGAGTAAAGGAAGGTATCAGTAAAATGTCACAGATGGTTGTATGAGCAGAGAAGTTGTATTAGCAGAGAAAAATTTGGGTATTTGAAAATGATATTGGATAGAATCAGAGCTGTGTATGCCTGAGGGAACATGAAAGAATAGGTGGAGCAAGCAAAGTTGCATCTTGAGTGGAAAGCTGTTGACACCAAATGAGATTACCATAAATGTTGGTGGTCCAAAAAGACACCACTTGTGTCAAAATTAATAGCTTTATATTGACATGATATGTAGTCTGTATTCTGCAGGTCAAAAAGTTCCGTAGTGTTATCCATTGACATGTTAATTTAAGCATAAATAACCTTGGTCAGATGATCCACAGCAACCAAAAGTTAATTCTTAGTTCTGCATGCTACTAAAACTTGAAAATGTGAGAACAGGAAGATGTGGATCCAGTCTGAACACTGGCTTTCCAAGGAACTGGCTAGAAGAATACTGACATCAGAAGCTTATTGAATTTCAGGAAATAAAATTTTTGCAATACACACTGAACAGCAGTCACTGGAAAGATTGAAAATCACCTTTGTAAAAGGAATTCATACATTGTAAGATATACTAAGCTGAGCACTTCAGGAAATGTACTTCTACAAGATAGTAATTTTATTCTGGGGGTAAAATCAGGGAAGAGATAGTCAGCATGGCTTGATGAGAAGAGCTCAGTTAACTGGAAAGGCAATCTACTCCATTAGTTTTGAAACGAAAATGAAGAGGCAGGGGAAGGAAAAGTATTGTGTGCTTATGATTTTATTGTTTAGACTAGTTTTCCAAAGTATAAATATTAGAAAATTAAATTCAGGTTTCAAAAGAGATGTTACAAATTTTCTTTCTCGTGCTTTCCTGTAACAAAAGTGTGGCAAATCATGTCCTGTTACACCTGCACAGATCTAGTCACACAAGTATTGCTGAAAACAATTTGTTTCTCTGACAGAAACTATAACAGCAACAGAATGAGAAAGCAAGAGAGTGAATGCTTTTTCTTTACTCTTTTTGTTGCTGTTTAAAAAAAAAATATTTGAACACTTTTGTAGAAAAGCTTGTGCTAATAAATACAAATGAGTATGTTGTTCTTGCAAGGCTATGTTTAGAAGCCTAAAATTAGCTGCTGTGATTAAGTCACTATAGGTGCTGTGAATCAGAGGAGGAAATCTTGGTTCTATTGAATTCACTAATAGAAGTTTTGTTTAGTGTATACAGTTAAATGCTTCCAGGATTAGGACACTTAGAAAATATTTTAAAAATTTGAACATTTGATGACACAGTTGCAGAATGTCAAAAACAGTGTGTGTTTTACAGTACCAAGGTCTCCTTCATCTGCTGTAGCTTTTATTCAGCATTGCACCATAAGGAAGTTACAATTTTTGTAGCTCTGAGAATTTCATATTGAAATCACTGCAAACAGGAAACATCTTAATCCAGTGCCAGTCACCACTGAAGGTAGAAGGAGCTAAATGTTCTAAATTTGTCTGTGTCTGGCCTAACAGAAGTGTGAAACTTTAACAACATTAAAAGATAAATCCTGGTGCCTGGGAGAAATGCATCATTTGGAGTGAAAGGCATCTGAAAAATCTGCAAAATTTCCCAATTCTTGCTGAAAGTTCTTGGTGTAAATTCATATAATGTTGTCAAAGGTCAGTCATAATTTTTTCAGGGGAGCCCTAAAGAGGAGTAGGAATGAACTGAAGGGCCTTGCAAGTCCCATATGCTTTCAGTTTTCCTGTCATTTCATGACTATATGTGGTTCTGAGAAGTTACTTGCATTGAAGTAGACCCATGGTGAGAGGAAACCATTTAAAAACAAATTCGAAAATGTTCAAATAATGAGGCTTGAAAATTACTTTGTTCTTCTTTTAATGATATGATAGTGTCATATGTAATTGGTAATAAGTAATTTGTAATTAAATCATTTTAATTTATTTTCTGTTAATATGTAATATGGCTTCCAAGGAAAAGACAGCTCACATGTATTGCTTTCACTATTTGTTTTAAAGTCAGTTCATCACAGTTGTGAAACTGGATATAGTAAGGAAAGAAAAGAGCAGAATAATTCAAAATAGACATGATTCTGCAGTTTTTGTTCATAGACAAAATAACAAATTGCATCAAGGGAAGTTTTGTATGTGCCAGGATTAAAGATTATATTCTAAGTCTGAGGTGAAATAAAAGTTCATAGAAATGCTTTATCAGTCCTTTCCAGCTAACCTATTAGTGTTAGTATTTTAAAATCAAAAGAAAAATGAAAATCTTTTTAAAGAGCTTTTTGTTTTCACTCTCATGAAAAAATGGAAAACAATTGCTCATAGAGCTGTAATGGAATTTGGTTGTTCATGGTAACAGTACCATGTACAAAAGATCCATGCAGAACATAATTTAAACTCGATTTTATGGATGCAGGAAACTAGCCTTTGAAGTGATCTCCATAGAGATTCTATTTGGCAGTCATAATATCTTGTGGAATAGTTGTCTTGATGTCTTGCTTATTTAGTGCCTAAAATTATGTCTAATTGAGATTTATTTAAATTCTGATGGCATATTACCATCCATGGCATTGCTTGGAATTGTATTTTTTATGACCACACATAATACTTTACTCAAAATTTCCAACTGGTGTGCTATTTTTCTTCAGATTAATTTTGAATCTTTGAAATATTAATTAAGAAAATACAGTGTTAAAGGGGATACAGATTTTCAAAAATGTTCTATGATACTAATGCTGTCTTCCTTTCAGAGCATGATTTAAGGCTTTACTTCAAACAGCACTCTTTTAAAATGTGTGCTCTAAAATAATTCAATAACTGTATCCAGTTTTGGGCTCCTCACTGGAAAAAGATCCCACCACAGTGGTTGGAGGCTTGGGCATGAGGCAGAGGGACCTGGGTCTGTTTGGCATGGAGAAGAGCATGTGAACGGAGGCCTTATTGCTGTTTGCAACAATGTGATTGGAGGATGCAGAAGACAGAGCCATGCTCTTCTCAGAGCTGTGCAGTAATACAAGAGGCAATAGAGAAGTTGAATATATATAATTCTGACTATATAATAGGGGGTGAAAATTAACCCATGAAGGATGGCTGAACACTGGAGCAGGTGCCCAGACAGATTGTGGGATCTCTTTTCTTGGAGGTATTCCAGAACCAAAGTGGATTTGGTCCTGAGCCACCTGATCAGGTTAGACTTGCTTTGAGCAGGGAGTTGGACCAGAGACCTCTGAATGTCCCTTCCTGACCAAATTATTCTGTATTTCCTTAAGCAGAAATAATAGAAAACAGCCTGGAGAATGTGTTAAGTCATCTAACTCATTTCACTGTCAGGTGAGGACTTCTTGTTGCTGTAACTAATTTAAAATAACAAATTCTACAGTAAAGTATATTTATGATAGGTCAAAACTGTATTCTATGTATATCTCACAATATACTTAGGTCATTAGTATTTCCAAAATTCCTCTCTTTCTGTAGATGATTGCTAGAAACCCAAATGGACGCATCCTTGCCCATGCTGTTCCTCTTGAAATGAATATTTTTCAGTGTCTTCAGAATGTACAGATTCTGCATTTGTTATGACTGTGGTTGGTAAATCTTCTCCATAATAAAATTGACAATCTATAGAATGAAGAAAGCTTATCTGTGTATTGCTTGCCCATTCTGCCCTACACTATAAGACCCAAAAACTTAAGCATCTTAGTTGTTCAAGGAAAAAAGACTGCAGATGCAGTCAGAGTATTTTCAGTATAGAAATAAATTTTTGTTTCAGAGTCTGTGCTTTAACTCTTTGAGAGGATTCTTCAGCTGTTCTGCAGAAATTAATTTTATAGACAGTTTTCCTTTATTTCTACCACATTCAATTTGTGGACATTTGCAGAGGCTTTACTAGACCCTTCCTGTGCAACTGAGGGGGTCTAGTAAAACTGCTTATAGGTAAGCGGTTTTATGGATTACATAAATTATTATGTAACACCTGAAGACAAGAAGAAGTTTGAAGAAAATTGGAACAAATGGAGTCATGGCTGAAGACTGACTGAGCAAGGACTATAAAATATTCATTTAAGTAAATAAGTTTTTAAGTACAATTCTAACTAGATAGATTTGAAATAGAAAGCAAAAGAATAAGCATTGTAAATTTACAAGTGTGTTCTCATAAGATTTTGAGCAAGATATCTTTGAGCTATTGTAAATGTATCCATTTGCTATGGCGTGCTGAATACAAACATGCTGATACATCTTCATTTATAGTGAAATGTTCTATATGACTAAATGATGTAGTTGGCTATGGTTTTGATTCCATGCTCAACAAGTACAGCACTTCAGTCTTTATTCTTCCTCATTAACTTAGAAAGCCTATGTGCTGTAATGGGCAAAAACATATCTTAATGGTTCAGTCTGTGAACTGTTGTGAGTATGGGCTACTTGGTATCAGATAATGATATCAGACTTTAAAATTGTATTTTACAGTGCAGAATCATGATTCTGAAATAATCAGTTTCTATGTTGTTTTGTTTTGGATTTGGGGGTTTTTTTGCCCTCCAAGTAATTTCCTTGTCTCCTGATACCACTTAGTCACTTTATGACAATACAAGTGTTTCCTGCTCTGAGGTTATAGCAATGCTTTTCCCTACAATAGCTCACAATAGTTATATATTCAGTGCCTCAGCAAGGACTCATCGAATGATGACAGTTTGGGAAGTGCAATGCCTCAATTTCTGTCTTAGAAATGATGGAGTTTATAGAAATAGGAATATAATCTGGTTAAAAATCTGTCAAATTATGTACTACTGGAATTGATACAGGGAGGTATAGACAAGGAAATGAGAAAGAAATTTTGAATCCAAAATTGCAGGTCTCTTTCATTCAATGCAGAAACTGATACGGAAGCACAAAGAAATACAAAGCCTGGGTGTTTTTACCTAATCTTTAATAAAATGTGTATGATATTCTTTACTTCCAGTAAATACTCATGTGCCTTTATCTAAAGGACCTAATGAGCACTACTTCAGTTAATTCACATATGTGTATAAGCAATATAAGTTTGCTGAGCTACAGAAATAGCTTTGCTTCAGCTTCCAAGGAGTGGCAATAAAATGCTCACTTTGAATCCTTGGCATAATACTATTTCCTGTTCTATTAAAGCACAGCAATACTCAGTGCAAACCTATTATAATTCGATGATTCTCAATCTGCTCGTTCTTGGCGTCTGGATTCAAGTGGTGAACACTCTGACTCTGGAAGTGAAGGATGAAGGCTTAAGTTACAAAGCTTGACCAGAGCTACTGCTCGACCAAAGCCTTCCAAGAGCTGCTTGTAATCATTTATGTCCAGTTTTCAAGAAACACACTGAGAGGTAGATGTAAAACAGCTTCTTGGAGACTAACATTTTGGGGAGATGATAAGACAGCTGTTTATCTTCTTTTGCCATGTTCATTGGTAAAGATGGGAACATATTATACAAAACAACTTCAAATATAAAATGAAATAAAATAACATGTGACTTTTTTTTCTCAGGTAGTTGAAGGACTGAGGTCTTTACAGCTACTTAAAAATCTGTTTCCAGAAGTAATTCATTAAATATTTCACTAAGATTGTCTGCTGAGAATTCCATCTTAACCTATAGAAGAGCACTATAAATAGCATCTTAGAAATGAAATTTTATTTATTTAGATCTCAAAGCATGTAAATCACTGATGGGAGAGACAGCTCTTTTGTGAGTTCACCAGTATATGTATCCATAGACAAAATTTCAGTCTAAGAGGAGCATGAGTCCAGTCTCAGTCAGTATTTTAACTTCTAAAGGTTCTTTAACTTCTTCCAGGTTTTTTTAAGAAATATTGTTTTGTGTTTATCAAATCAAACTTTTCCAGTGCCTTCTACCTACAAAGATATCCTATAAGGAATAATGTCAATTTTAGATATACTAATAATTTATAGAAAAGCCTTATTTATATGTTGAGAAATCGTCGAGTCTTTAATATTTAAAAGCCTTTTCTAGTCTCTATAAATCTCATTAAGTAGGCTATATATAATTAAACAATTTCTATAATTCCAAGGCATGTGTTTTTTCGGTGAAAAAGAGTGGGTTTTATTATTCTGTTAAGGCCTGATTTGTTAGTCAGCCATCGGGCAAGTTAAGTGGCTTTCACACATAACTGATCTTTGCAAGAGGGGCAGAAGAGGATTTTCCGGTGTCATCATAGCTTTAGCTATAGATACCACTGACCTGTGGCTTTACAATCACATAAAGTTTTGTCTTCCTTCTCTTGCCTAGTCTTTTTGCTTTAAATTCAGCTGTAAATTCTCTGAAATAGTGGGCTTTTTCCTTTCCTGGTAGATTTGTGTGGTGTGTAACAAAGTAGAAGCAACTCTATTTAGGGTTATGAAGGGTTGGATAGAAATAGGAATAGTTGCATAATAGCTGAGGCATGGAAGAAATTTCTGGGTGCCTACACAGTGTGCAATTTAAGTGTTCCAGGGTGACTTCTTAATTATTGTGAATTTGCTAATGATGATTTCTACATAGTATTGATATGCACTATCCAAAAAGACACAAGTATTGTGTGCCCAGAGAGCTCAGGAGGGGAATAAAATCAACAGCAAAATGCTTCCAACACAGTAGAGCTTCTGTGAGGATAAAGTCATTAATGTTTTAAACACATTTGAGGATTATCAGATAAGGAGCATGATGTAAGTGTGAAGTAATAACATATGTATGTGTATTCATAATGTAAAATACATTAGTACAGTTCTGTTTCCATTAACTGTCTTATGTGTGTTAAATATTTTCCACGGGGAAATTAATCCTCATTGCCATTTCTCACTGGCATGAAATTTTTAAATTTTATTTAAGGTAGGATCTGATGAGTATTCTCTTCCTGAATTAAAACCTTTGATTTTAAATAGTAAAATAGATCCATGTGGAATATTATTTTTGGAGAATAAAAGTGAAGACTTTTAATAATAGCCAGGAAAGGATGTTAAAAGTCTTACAGTTATTTTTAGGGACAACTCTTCGCAATAAGGAAACCAATACTAAAAATGTTGTGTAATTTAGTATGGAAATTTATAGTTTGACTCAGTAGGAATTTGTTAGAGATTTCCATGCTACCTCCTTTCATTCCCACTTTGATATATGAGGAGGCATTTTAATAGCTTGGAGGGCCATTCTGACATCTACACTTACCATGTTTCCATGGAAAATTTTGCAAGAGGACGCATGTGCTTTCCCCCATTTTCCCTTCCTCCTCATTCATCCTTGGGGAAAGGAGAAGGGAAATCTCAATGGCACGGTGAAATCTGAAGTTATGGCTTACTTTAGGGAACAATGTGAATTTTGCAAGACTTTCTCCATTTATAAGATCTTCTGCCTTTTGAAGACAGTGTTGAGGGCTTGCAAGCATCATTCAAAGATTTGTTATTTCTGAAAGCCTGTTATCCCTGGTGCTGTTGTTTTCCATCTCTTGTCTGAAAAGTTCCCTGGGAGCTTAAAACCCACAACCCTGCTCAAAGACTCCATTTTGTCTATTTTGTGTTCCACAGCAGCCTCTCAGCAGCTGTTTCAGGATAAGTCTCTCTCCCTTGGTCGTGTTTGTTTGTGAATTTGTTTCCCATGCTTCCCTTTTAGATTCCTGTTAAATAAATTGAGGAAACTTGAGTTTACTTTCAGTCAGGCACTTCTATGAGATGTAATCTAGGTTTCAAGGAGAAAATTCTGAAATGTGGTATACTTGTCTCTTCCTAGCAAACTCTGAGCTCTCGGAGAAAATGTCAATGGAGCCCTAATGCTCTGCTGCAATGATGTTTTGATGAATGACTTTGATTACGTACTCATAAAAATACTGGAGTTGGATTGTTTCCCAAAGGTTTATTGTGACAGTGGCAGTCATCTGATGTCTTAATGCTTTGAATAACTCCCACAGTTTACTCTGAATACATCAGCATCTAATAAGAGCTGTGATTTGGACAGGTCTCTGTTTTATAGTTGATGCAAACAATACGTGTAAGGTCCCTGCTGATTACACGTGTAGGCCATTTAACTCTGGTCACTGTTGACGCATAATCATACTTTGTTCAGTGTTTTTCCCAGGCTTTTTGAGCTGGTCAATATTTGTCTAATCTTTTTGCCATTTTGGGAGCCAGATTCAAGAACAGCTTGGTTTTAGTTCAACACCAAGAGCTCATATGATTCTGATTTAGATACTCAGCACTTGATGAGTTGTGTGGTGGGTGGTGGTTCAGATGTTTTCCGTTCAAGATCATTTTCCAGGTAGAAGAGACTTTAACTCCTAGAAGTAGTAAATTCAAATTTTGGGGCACAGATCTGTTTTTAAATTTGGCATTGTAGATGTGGGGTTTTATTAACAATACATGCTAGGAAGGTAGTCCTCTGTCTTCTGGTTTTCTTTCCAAGGTTTCTACTCAGCCCTTTTTATAGCCTGTGGGGGGCAGGGGATCTCCCGTTTCAGCCCTTTTTATTTTTTTTTTACTAAAAAACTAAAAACTTCAAAAAAATTCTATTCAGTTCTGGTTTGTGCTGCAAAATCTTAACTGTTAGAGCTGGTGGACTGTCATGTATTGATTTGAAATGTGTATTTTTCAGTCTAACTTTTAATTTCTGTTTCTGACCCAATTTTTATGAAACTGTTCAGTCAGTATTAAGCAAATCTATATATTGGCATAAGAAATGATTCTAATTTAACTATATAAGAGTCTTATATAAGTAATCAGGCTAATTATCAATGGCTTTACAAGCAGTGGAGCTTTGAGTTGGTTTTGGTAGTTTGTTTTTTTTCAAAGTTGTTGTTCAGTAAAATGGTACCTCACGTCTAAAAATCAAGCACAAAATTGTATGATGAAAAATTCTCCTGTGACTCAAACTCCCACCATCTTATACTTCACAGAGTCATTAATTAATTGATTAATCAAATTCTTGAGTGGAAATTCCTTTTTCAGAGAAGCAGATTTGTGCTGTTCCCTCTTCTTCACCCTTAACTGCAGCTTAAAAAACTCTGTGTTTCTTGGGGTTATAGAGCCCTTTAAAATATATTGGAGTTAAAGAGTGAATTTTTTTAATATTTCTGGAATTTTTGAAATACAGAAGCAAATCACAATCATGTAGAATATATTTACATGGAATTTTTGGATAATATGTCATGTCCTATAAATTAAGTTTAAATAAAAATAAAGCTGAGAGATAACCTGCTGAAGCCTTCTCTAGTTTACAAGATTGCAAATATTTGAAGATTTTTATATTAATGTTTGGAAACTACTTAGATTTAGTATTTCAAAACCTTTTCCTCTTTACATGCTGTCCTTGAAATCACTATCAAACCTCAAACCTAACCTAATTTTTAGGGTATTTTTCATAATGTTTAGCTGTTCAAACTTAAAAAACTGTATTTACGTAATTAAACTATTTAATTTATTACAGATTGAATCCTCTAGGTCAGCACTTGCTAGTCTGGCTGCTGCTGCTTGATGCTGGAGTAAATTTGCACTTAAAATGTTTTAGCAGAAATACACTTGGGTTGAATTATGTGGGAAACAGGGATGTTAACTGAGCAGACAGAAAGATGAGATCAGAAAACTTGGTACTGATTGCAATTTGTCTCTAGGTCGCTGCATGTAAAAAAGTTATGATTAAGTTAATCTAAAGGAATGTTTGGGACTCTTTATTCTCTTTGCTGGAGAGATGCTAAGTACAGAAACCAAAAGTATTGATTGCCAGTCTTTCTGTTTGTTTCAAGTTGTGTATTTTTTCTAAAGATTTCAAAAATAAAAGTAATAAATAGATGTGCTTTTTCTACCATAGACAGGAAAGAGAAGGTCTGATATGCATCTTGAGATTCAGTAATGCAGTGTATCAAATCTGCCACAGGCAAAAATTGATGTGAACTGATCTGAAATTCCTCTTGCTGTAGTTTCATCGTTCTTTTCCTGGATTTGGTAGAACTTGCAAGTGCCCTCATGGCATATATGACACATCTTTGCTCTCATTTCTTCATTGCTTTGGTTTTCAGATGCCAAACAGATCACTCTTGCCAGAATCCAGAAGAAATTTTTTTTAGTGTTTTGCTATTGGTATCCCATCAAAGCTTGTGGCTGTCAAAGAAATGTGTAAAAGGATAAAGTTAGAATTTGGTGTTCCATTATTGCCTTTTGTGTGTATTTTTCATTTGTATTTCTCTGACAACTTCAGAAAGATGACTTTTTTTGTTTTAGCATGAATCTGGTTATTGCTTTCGTTTTCCTTCTCTCTTATAAATAATCAGTGTGTTTCAGAATGGAACTAGTGGCAAGGAATAAGATGTATGCTCACTTTTGCCAGCCTCATGGGATAGAGATCTGGTCACAAGGCAGAGCTCAATTTAAACCATCACGTGGCTTCTGATGTTGCATTTGAAATGTGAGGGCAATTAGTTTAACATTGTGCAGATACAAGGGATAATTACACTGTGCAGTACTGCTGAAATCTCCAAAGAGTTTTCATACCAGGATCCTGAAAAGTTGATTGCTAACATGTAATAAGTAACAAAAGAATTATACATAGGAAAACAATAATTATTAAAAAAAACCCTCATAAATTATCTTTATGATATTTACTCATCACCTCTCTGTGAAATAACTTCCTATTGCTTGTTGGAACAGGAAATTGGGCTACATTTACTCTAAAAAGCTGCTGGTTACCCATAAAGTATATTCACACAATTGTTATAATATCTGTGGCATGAAACATAATACTTGTGCAAGTGACCATGAAGACATGGTTGTTGAATAGCGGATTTTCAATTTTATTTATTCGGCTGTGTGACACTGTGCAGTGCTATTGACATTTGGATAAATAGGCTAAGCCTGCCTGGTGGTTAGCTGCGTGAGATGGATTTCGCATCCCCCCGTAGTGGAGGTGCCTGCTGTAATAGTTGCCCTGATTTAAATCTAAACCCAGTAAGCAACACAGAAAAATAATCCATTAAAGAATGCCTGTTCTTTAAAGAACTTGATTTTTCTCCTCTCATTCAAGAATTGCTCACATTGGCAAATTGGTACTGATGTTAAAGCATGCATGAATTAAAGCATTTTTCACATGTTCGTTAGAAATGGTACTAGCACTTCAAAACCTGAATGGAAAGGTAAAAGTTCGCACAAACTGCCCTATGTTGACAGTCCTGTTGGTCTGAGGACATTTTATTCATTATGTTTTAAATCATGCTAATCAGGACTGATTCTTTTCAGGAGCTGGTGAATTATGCTGTTTAACCAGATTATGTAAGTTGCTAGATATGGCCAAAATAACTTCATAAAATATAAGATGTTTCTGTAAAGAATACTGTATGCTAAGATAATGGAATGGGTTCGTTAAATTCATTAAATTTGCTGTAATTGAACTTCAACTTCTTGTGGCTTTCAGTAATCAAAACAGCTGTATCTAGGCCATAGTGTCTATTAAATTCAGATAAAACAAATGTTCCTCCTAAATCACAGGTTTATCCAATATTTATCTCTGTTACTTTTACCATAATATGTGGGCAGTATATAATATTTCACATTGCAATAAAAAAGGTCTGTTCTTAAAAAAAAGCCATCTATTTGCTTATTACTTCTTGAATTTGATGTTTCAGTTAATTGTCAGACTCTTAGTTTCATGCCAGTAAGAAGGTTTAAAATCTAGAATACTTTTATAATAGGAATTTCCATTATAAACTTAAAACCTGCTTTTAGTTAAAATGTAAAAATATTATTCATCTAGTCACAATGTTGTTTCATTCTTCTGTGACACTCTCACTCTTATTACCAGTGGCAAAATTAAGGAAGAGTTGTGGCGTATTTTTAGCAAGCCTTATTAAAATCCTTGAGTTACTTATACTGAAGAAGTTGTAAAGAACTTACTGTAAATACTGACAGCTTTTTAGACTAAAATAACTGTGAGTAACTCAATAATCTCACATGGAGAATCATACAAAAACAATAGTCTAGAAAGGAATTTTTATTTTCTTTTTCTTTTGTTGAAACAAAGGTCCCCGCTCCAAAAGCAGTAAACTTCCAATACTAAGAAAAGTAAAAGGAGATAGCTTACACCATGTACTATTAGATAATCCTCATAGGGTATGGGGAGGAATGCCAATCAGAAAAGCCATCCTACTTTTACTGCCTACATCAATGTAGGAGGGTAGATACATGTTAATTGGTTGCCTTAGTTGTGTGATAATGCTGTTGGAAACTTACATGAGATTTATTGAAAGGTTCAAAAAGTATGTTTTTTTCTGGTAGTCACCTATATATGTGGATATGTTTTTGAAAATGTATCCTTTTCTTTCTTGATTATGTGGGGTTTAATTTTGAATGATCAGATGATGCATAGAACCAAAACAGGGGGAAAACTGTGTTAGAAATAGAGTATTATTGCATGAGTGCACTTTTACACTAAGGAATCTTATATTTTGAAAGATTTTTTTTTCTCAATGAGAAAATGTAGGCTAGAGATTTTTAAATTAATCCTGACTCCAACTGAAAAAATTCAAATTTTTGTGTTTAATTTTTTGCAGGAGTGGAGGCTTTCATGGCTTACCTGCTCCCAGCAGGTTTCTTGGGCTATGCTGGCATGGCTGGGGTAGCTGGAGGCAGGGAAGGCTCCAGGGAGCATCCCTAGAGCTGCCTTAGCCTGAGGCTGTCAGGCTCCTGGCTTTGTGCCAGGGAATGTTTGCAGAGATGGAGCACTTCCATGAATCTCCTATACTTGTCTTTGTGCAGTTAGGGGAGAATGGGGAATCCCTCTTCAGGGGTGCCTGTGTGGTAAAGCTGTGTAATCCTGGAAGACATGATCTAAGAATTTGTCCAAAAGCCAGATTAAAAAAAGTTCCACAACTAAACAAGCACACAAAAGCAACCAGTTATTTTAGTGTGAATATTTAGTGCAAATATTTTAGCAGTTTCATCAGAAGGCAGTGTGTCCATAAGTTGACAAATGCTGCAATATAAATTATCTATAAGAGGTTCTCTTTATTAAGAAGTCTTATTGACCAGCTTCAACTGAAAGTTTATATGGACATTCAAAAGCATTGTGTTTTCTAACTCTTAGCAATTTCCCATCACATTATTATATGGGTAGAAATGAACTAAGGCTTTTGGGCCTAAAGTAGTAAGCAGATTTGCATGTTTAAATGATAACAGTTGATATAGCTAATAATTTAAATGAAAAAATTAACTCTATGGGTGACTGAAGAGGAGGTCTGAGTAGTAAATGGTATCAGATTCTCCAGGATACTAATTCCAGCCACCGCTTGGGAAACAGGCAGGTCATGTTGCTTGTAATTAACAGAAGGATGTCTAAAGCTGGTTGATGCTTAAAAGTTGTCAATTAAATCTCTCAGAGGAAGGAGTAGTAAGATTTTGGGATAATTTACAAGGCCTCTAGCTTTGAGCAGTTGTGAGTTTTCTAATACAGGCTGTCCTTCTCTCATGCTTCAGAGCAGTTTGCAGAGCTCAGGAGATGCCCGGAGTTTTGCTAGAGAAGGACATAGCAGATTGTTTCCACTACTCAGAAAAATCCTGAATAAACCAGCAATATTAGAGAATCCCATATCCTAAGGTACAAATATTTCGGATACCATCTTGGTATTTGGGAGACATCAGTTCAGGACATTACTAACAAGGACTACTCTCTCACCTTGACTAGGCAGTGTGGATTTCTGGTTTGGTCTTCCTGAAATCGAGGTGCTGAGTCCAAGCTGCCTTTCAAAACTTTTGTATTCTCAAATGTGGAGACGGAGATAAAGCTACTCTTCTTCTAAAGGTGTCTTCCTCTTTCTGTAGCCAACTAAGACTAAATTATCTGTTTTTCACCTGGCTAAAGATGTTTGAGATGACTCCCACTGTTAGTCCCTTGGTACTGGTCCCTTTTTTCCCCATTTTAAAATTAAATTATTATACTGTACTTATGCACTTTGCAGGAAAAATGTTTCTTTTACTGAAAAAGTATTAAATAGTACATAATATTTAGGCAACTTGGTAGTGAAATTCTGCAAGTAGTCAGGACAGACAGCAAATTATCCTTTAGTGACTGCATTTCTCCTATATTTATTACAGTTTTCTGCCCATTTATCTAGATATAATTCTTGATAGTTCTAATACTACTCCCAGTGCACATTCTGTTACCTGACTAAAAACATATCTGGCAGGTGGAATGTTCCTGGATTCTGGAAAAATTGTCCTGTATTTAAATACATGAAGTTTTATTCTTATGGTAGAATAAAGAGAAAGTAAGTCTCCTTGGCTTTTCTTGTCATCTGCTAGAGAAGTAGCTGGATTTGTAAACATACTTCTGGTTTATTGTTGCTTACTGCCTGGGGTATGGCTACACTGTGAATGGCAAAACTGTCACGTATAAGGTGACTGATTTCATGGTAGTATTTTTTTTTCATCTGCCAGTCTGAATGGACATTTTAACCCACTGATAACTTAAAATTAAAAACTAAAACTAAAGTTCTGTTCTAATATTCAGTGGTGTTCATCCAATAACTAAGGAAATCTGTACGGTACCTGTAGATCTGAAATCTGTGAACCTGGCTCTGATATATGCTGAAGTGAGGCTCACTAAGCTCTTCACTAAACACTGTTAATGTGTTTTTAGAGAATGAAATGGGAATCTATAAAACAGAGACATAAAAAAGGTCAGCAATTAACTAGTTGGTTTTTGTTGGTTTTTTTTTTTGGTTTTTTTTTTTTTTTTAATTTCAGCAGGGTTAAAAATATTGAATATCCATTTTGTACTATGAACATCCATTTGAACATCCATATTTCGACTATGTGTGGTACAAGTACTGGTACTTTTCTTACTTCAGTGAGAAAGAAAAGTTCTCTGATCTCATGATGATCTCATTATAAGATTGTGCTTGGTTTAACTTTCAGTAAACCAGTGGATCTCTGTGGAAAAAAGGAACAAGCAGTTGGGTGTACAGATCATCCTTCAGATCCAAACTAGGTCACGTAAATTAAAACTAGTGTAAGGTATATGCACATGAAGCTAAGGTAAAGGTATAAAAACCAGTGCTAGCTTTAGCTTTCATTAAGGAGAGAATGCTTTTCTGGGCATAACACAGAATTTTATTGTTATTTAATGCTGGTTTTAAGAGCGTGGTGGTTTTTAATTTGTGTCCAGTAATAAACTCTGTTGAGATCTTTGTACCTGTAACCAATTGTTCCTTTCATTGAAATCAGCTCTTGTCCTTTAGAACACTGCAGTACCCTTGTAAAAATGAAATATATATTTCATAACTATAAGGCAGTATAAGATAGAAATAAGTGTTGGTTTATGTGTAAATCAATTTGTATTTTTTAAGTACTGAAAGGAGGAGTTTCTTTTTTTTTTAGCCTTTACATTGTAGGCTGAAAAAGCTGAAAGCATATGGTAGCAATTTTTTAACCTCTATACATGAGGTGCTTGTCAACGGAGGTCCATACGTCCAAAGCTAGTTAATAACAGCTGCAGGCCAAAGTTCCTTTAAGAGCTATTGCCGTGTTCCAAGATTCTCAAAGACTTTGAACAAGTGAAGTTGGCCACAAGGGAAAGCAGCAGGTCTGCATTCTGCTTGTTAAGTGAACCCTGTTTGAACGGAAAAAAATGTGGCAGAAAGTCAGAATTTTCATGCTATAAAACTTTACCATAAAATATCAGATAGGATTGGCTAGTAGGCTGTTGCAGTTGAGCCTAAATGAACCTTTTGCTTCAATCTAAAATTTTATTTTGCTGATTGCTTCAATGAATATATTTGGGGGGGGAGGGTTGAGGAAAAATTGTAAGACTAATTATACCAAATGCTCTAATATATATATATATATATATATAAATAAAATATATATATATATAGGAATATAGGAATAGAATCCTGTTTGCATTTATATTTTGTATATAAAAAATGTGATGTAGAAAGAAAGAATGTATATGACGAAGAAAAAATTACAATTCTCTTGACCTTGTGTTGCTTTCTCAGTTTTATATTCCTGTCCATTTTTGCCATGGCCTTTTCAAAGCTGTAGTGAATTGTAATTAAGAGAACTCCCTCTAGACAACTTTCCTTGCAGTTTGTAGTTGCTTGGCAGCTTGGAAGAAGTCCAGAGTTAAATCTGAAATCACTTTCTCAAAAGATATGGTCTGTATATTTTTGCCCATTGGTTGAAAACCTTCATGGCATATTAAAGCCTTTACCAAAAAATGCCCTTTAGAAGCATTTACAGGGAACAAGGCTGTCTGGCTGGTTATCTGCCAGTAATAAAGTATCAATAAACAATACTCATCATTGTTATTCAAGTAGAATATAAAGCAGGATGCTTGACAGAGAATATGTTTTGTGCTCTATACCAGAATGGGGCTGGATCAAAAGCTGAGATTTGCGATGGATTTGTTGGACGCTGAGTGCCCCTAGGTGGTCACTGCTAAAAGTACAGCAGGAACAGTCTTCCCTGCACATCTGGCTCCTGCTGAGGGCCAGCTCACCTCTGCTGGGCACTGGGCGTGCATCCCGCCCGCGGTGGCACATTTTTGGGATGTGTTACAGTTAAAGAAGCACTTCTCTCCCTTTGATAGGTCTCCACTTTACAGGATAACGTTTGTGTGGTATTAATTTTAATCTGGCAATTGCTGACATACTGAAGTGGCAGTCTATCATTACTCCCACTTATGGCTCCAATTTAGCCCTTGTCATTGCAGTTGTCAGTATCAATTGGGGATTAGAGGAGGTTATGGCATGCAGAGCGGATGGTCAGTGGATCAGTACCACTTTTCATTCCTTTTTAAACAATCTTTTCATTATCAAGCTTATTGATGCAATTTTGTTGCTGCTTTTCATGTTTTTTATATACATAAAATGTTTTGGGGATAAATTGATTCTGGAGTTGTTTTTGGGTTGTTTGCATTCCATTTTTCTACTGGATTTGAAATATTTAAGTAATTAAATGACACAGAAGTTTTACCACTTCTGAAATACACATTTCTAAAATTATACACTCAGTTGTTTTGAAAATGCTTGTTTATATTGCAGTGATCCTTAGAGAAGATGTGCACTGTGAGACATGTGTCATTGATTTGCCATTGTGAGGGAAGCAAGCATTTATAATGCATTTTCCAAAAATTGTAGAGCCAATTCCAAATGGCAAGGGTTTAAAAGCAAATAATGGAATACTATATAATAACAAATTTTATTACAGTTTTCATCAGATAATGGTGTCTCAAATCTCCAAGTATGATATGTGAGAAAAGAAACTTTTTATTTTATCCTAGGAGTTAAGTTTTCACTGACATAGACATTTCTGCAGGGAAGGAGGGGCAAAAAAAAAAGGTGAATCACTCGCTTACTCTAAGAATTTGCTTCTATGGTAACCAATTAGCCAGAGCTTATTACTCATGTAAAATAGGAACTGTTTGCATTTTTAAAACCTTCATTTGCAAAACAGCATGTCTAAATGATAAAGTTAAATTTCTTTCCCAAGACCACAAGTCTTCTTTGTAGGTGGAAACAACTAAGTGTACAGTTTAAAAAGCAGGGGAAAAGGCGCTCCTAGGCAGCAGCATCCATCCACACTAAAAGCAAATATTTGTTTTTGGAGGAGAGAATGGCTGTCCCCGGAGCAGCCAGCTTAGCAAAAGCAGGAATGGAAGGGCAGAGCTCATCTTTTATGGAAGTCAGATAAATTTCATGCTCTTTAACATCGACTGTGACTGCAGGCTTTTCACCAAAGTCTGGCTCCATCCCCAGTGTGAACAAAATAGGAAAAGTGATTAAAGTTCACTCAGTACTGGACAGCAGGAGGCAACTGCTCCGGTATCTTCAGCTGAGGGAGAGGGCGAGAGGGCTCTTTAATAAGACTGGTGAGGTTTCTTTGAAGAAAAGAGATAGGATTCATAGGGCCTATAGATGCCTACGCTAAAATCAGTCATTTCCGGTACTTCATATGGCTTCTTTGACACATTGTAATATTGTCATCTCCTTCATTAAAATGTTCATTATGAAAGCGGAAAGAGAGAAAATGTAACTGTTAACTGGAGTCAAGGGTCAGCAAGTTCTGCTGTGAGCAAAGGACTCCGGGCTGCTTTGGATAATAGGGGCAGCTCTGGGGCAGACGCGACAGACAGACAGAAAGTGAAAATACGGGCCTTACAAATTGTCCCATCTTGTGACAGATGGGAGTCTTGAGTGTCCTGACAAGTCTTGAAAGGCTGAAGTGGCTACCAGATCTTCCCAGATCCTGCCTTTTGGCTTTTTCTCTCTGCCTCCGTCTCTTTTTCTATTTCTCCCTGTTTTAAGTTGTGCAATCAGTATTCACACATTCTTATAACTAATAGGATTAGAGGCGTTGCAAAGGGATTTGAACAAGATAATTAGTTTACTGCTTAGCCCACAATATAACAGGCAAAATCCCTCTGAGAAGAGACGGACAAAATGGGTCAGAAAATGTGTGGGAAATGAGGTAAGGCCTCTCAAACAGAGCCTCAATCAACTATGCCATTATGAAAGGATCCTGGAGTATTCATTCATTGCTGCAGACTGTTGACTTTTTTGGCTTGGCCACCAGAGGTGTCAAGGAAAGAGACCAAGCTGAGCAGAGAGAAATGTTGCTGGCTACCACAGAGCCTGTTTCAAGTGCTTAAATGCAGTTTAGCGTTCTTTGCCACCATGCCACACAGAGCTAGAAAATCGAAGCACATAGCCTCAAGCACTTTACAAAGCTGAGGCTGTAAAAGCAAAGCTTCTTGTAAACCTTGGGCTGGATCACATGCTCAGAAACAAGCAACTGGAGAATCAAATCAAGAAACTTAACTTAGATTTATTATTATGTTTGAAACTCTATCCAGCAGTTATTTAAAACATAACTTTTCAACTAGTGAATTTAAGCATTACATTTAAATATATCTTTTCTAATTTTAAGGTGTACCACAAAGAAAAAGCCTCCAAATCGAGTCCCCCACTACCCCCACTCAATGATACAAGTGTGGCGTGTGAATTTCTAAGTGATGGTATTTGGTTTCCCAAGGAGTTGCAGGAAATGCCTTGAAGTTCCTTCCCCCCCTTTTTTTTTTTCTGGCTGTGAAACTTGTATGAACCACCAGCCTGATCAAAGCTGCCAGAAATTGTTAGAAGACATGTTGACTTGGGCCTGCCTGTGTCTGATAACTTAGAGGTGCCTCCTCTCCATTGGAAAAAACAGCAGGAGCTTCTCTAATGAACTGTCCAGCAGCCCCATCTTGCAGTGTATATACAGCCAGAGGTGAGAAGAGGTTAATCCATAGGGGAACTAGTTAGAGAAGCAAAGAGAAAAATACCAAGGAGCTGTATGACCAAAATTCAACTTGAAGATGGTTGCTGACACATTCTGTTTCTTTATAATGAAACTCTGTTCAATCTGTTGCTTTCTGTGTGAGCTTGTAAGTTTTAAAATGCTTCAACTGCGGTGCAGGAGTACGCATTATGTACTGTACAGAATGTCATGTTGCCTGTAGCAAATTGACCTCCTATTCATTTTAAATACCTATATCTTATTTCTGGTGGAGATTAGGCTCAGTTTTATTTCAACATGGGGATTTATTACTATAATCTTTATCTGTTCATAAGTGTAAGGAAGACAAAGACATTCACTATTAGACAAGTACACACCTGATAGTAATATGAAATCCTCATACTGTAATCCTGGCTGTTGTGATTTTCATTGTTAAGAGCATTTTTCCAAGAGGTTGATCTTGATTTTATTAAAAAAAAATAAAAAAAAAAAAAGTTAAAATAATAAAAAAAATCTGTCAGTTTCTCTTTGTTTTTTAAAAGCTTTTTCTGTGTTTCCCTTTTCGACTGCAGGCTAAGATGTCATCTCTGCCTCAGCTGGGAATCTCTGTTTTGTGTTGCTTTTTATGGCATGTAAAAAAAATGAAAAGAAAACCATGAATATTAAAAATATTGTGGAAAACAGACACTGTGAGATATTTACTGATTGTTCAGGGCAGACACTGTACCATACATAACATTTGCTTACGTATATGGAGGGTAACCACCCACTAGAAGTGATGTGTCCCTAATTAAAAAACTAGAACCAATACAAGAAAACCTCACAAGCAGAAATGGGTGTAGGTATGCAGAAGTCTTTGTAAGACTCTTCCTATTCTGAAGAGATGTGTTAATCAGTGTAATAAATAATAAATATCTATAATGAAATTTCAGCAAGGTTAAAGGATAAGGTGAAACAGAAATTCAGGAGAATAAAATACATGTCTCAAAACTCATCAGACCATTTATTTTTAAACTTATACTTAACACCTGAATAAAAGCAATATGACCAACATACAGATTCTAGTTTATTTTGTATGGCCAGGCTATTTTGAATGTTGGCTTTGAATCTGGTTACTCCTTTTCCTTTGGGTACCAGTATTTTAAGTTCTATTTAGAATAGGGTTATCTAATATCTCTTTTCAAGTCTATATTTCTAGATGGGGTTTTTATGTCTGTTTAAACAGTTCAATTAATGCAGCTCATCAAAACATTTCTGGATATATTTTCCATTCAGATAGTTTTATAATACATGTTATCAGGGCAGAAAATTTGGCTTAATTTCATTGTTTATAGACATAGATGGGAAGATGGTTAACAGAGGGCAAAAGAGATATGGAAGAAGAAACTGGAAAAAAACTATACTGCAGATATGGGGCTTAATTAGATATTAGTTATCCCTACTGAATTCTGAATTTGATCTGTTTTCACTGATTGCAGACCTTTAATTCTCATCCACGCTTGAGTTAAAATTGATACTAAGGGAAAATATTTGAATATTTTTATCCCTGTTTGGAGCAAATGTTTGCAGACATATTCTCATGACTACTTGGTTTTTTTAGTAGTTTTAGTGTATTTTTAGTTTGCATATGTGAAGCACTCAATACCACTTGCAGTTCAGCTCTAAGACTGACTCAGTTGCAAGTCAGGGATGAATCCATATCTGTGTTTACTCTTCCAGTAATATATAAATATATATATATATACACACACACACATACTCTTCCACTGTGTGTTTCCTATTTTTGATTCTTCCCATAATGCTGTTCTTGCTAGCAAAATTCCTCTGTTATTCTGAAGGTATGCAGACCTGACACAAAATTTTGAGGTATAGAATTATCTTGAATGGTCATTCCTCCTGAAATACTGACCTATAAAGCTTTCATCTACCTGGCAACTGGAAGAGGTTTCTGCCTCTGAGAAAAATCCCTGCAACATTATCATAAGGAGTGCTAGGGAAAAGCATATGAGGTCTTTGCTGGTTTAAATTCTTTTTTTTTTTACAGGGGATAACTGAGAACTTGGCTAGATTTGCCCCATTCCTCAAAGAAAACCCAAAAAGCAGCACCAAAACCTTGAGTTTTGTTAACATGAAAGATAATTTTGTTAAGGACTTTTACATGGACCAGTTGCCTGAAATATTATTTTTGGTGTCATAATAATTCGTCATGGGGCAAGATGAAAATTTATAGATTGATTATGGAAAATTTTTTTCTTATTTTTCTTGTTCTGTCTCTCCATGTGAGGAGAATTTTGTCTTCGTCCATACATACTTAAATTAGGGAAGCCTATGGTAAAATGTGTTCACTGCTGTTTTTTGGTAAGTAGTTTGTGATTTAAAGATATATTTGATCACATTTTAACCCTAAACTTGTGACTAGTTACAATGAATTCAATGGTATTTTAGCACATATTTTAAACTGTACATGCTTCAGTGCTTTCCTGAATTGGGATGAGATTATTTGTATGTTTGGTTAATAAGAGTTATGTTTAACTGAGTTAGTGCAATTTTCCGTCATACATCTTTGAAGATGCTGTGCTATAGCTTGTACAATTCATGTTGTCACAGTCCGTCTTACAATATGTAACAGATTTTCATTTAGTTCGTAATTAAAAGCTTTGAAGAAGTAATACTTTTGTTTGTTATCAGAATTGGTGGAGATGAGAAGCATTCCCTTAAATATACTTCATTCCTAAGATATCAAAATTAGGGTTATTGATTAGTTTAAAAAACCCCCAGCAAACAAAACAAAATGAAAACCCAAACCAAATTATTATTAGAGATTTTGGAGTTTGGGGGAGGGCCAGAGGGGTGAGTTTTAGTTTTAAGTACATCCTGATTTTGAGAATGAGGAATGAGAGGTAAAGCTCAGGCATGTCTGGGAGGCAGGGAAAAGATGTGCAAAAAGTGGTTTTGCTCCCACTATTGGAACACATGTTCATTGAAGATAGTTTCACTCTGTAAGAAGCACAGCAGAAGCTGACCTCAAACTTTTCTTCCTCTTTTCAAGGAAGACACTTTCAGTCTTGAAAGTTTCTTCAAAGAAGGCATTAACACTCATAACTGTCTCTTTTCCAAATCAGCTTAAACGCTTAGAGTAGATAATTCAAACAAGACTGTGACTGAATTTACTATAAACTTGGGTTTAAAATAGGGAAATCAAGTTGTATATTTCTTGTGTGCTGGTTAAGAATTGAAGCAGGAAATCGTCTGACAAATGGAGTGAATGGGAACAGGAGGCAGAGTTACTCTGTCTAAGAACTGATATGCACATGGGTGAACCCAGATGACCAAACCACCACTAGGGTATTAAGGAAAGGTTTATTCCAAAGTTAGAAACCCTGGATAGACTAAGGGTGTAAAAACTAAGTAAAAACATAGCAGGGGCAAAAAACTGCCCCAGGTGTCTCATTCTGGTGCCTTTATAACAACACCTTTCTGATGTGCAGAACTTCAAAGTGATAATCTCCTTGGTGCTTTATGGTTTCTTTGTCTCCCCAAGAGACCTCCAACAAATGTGAGAACTTTTGTCTCTTCTTGCAACAGAGGAGTTAATTTCTCAAAACAGACAGGCAAAAATAGGTACTCCTGTTCATGGGAAAGAATCTTCTCCCACACTGAGTTTTTTCTTGGCCCAGTCTTCCCAGCAGCAAAAACCTTCTTGAGAGAAACTCCTTTTCCTCCCTGAATAAATCTTCCATGTTTAACTTTCTTTCCCTGCATTCTGTGATTTAATACATTGTCCTAAATATGTTAGATGTATAACTCTATAGAAATTTTAGCTCTTTACTGCCATAAAGCTGTGACTTAAGTAATATATCTTCAATAATTCTACAGTATTTTGATTCATAAAAGTTGAGTAGATTGGAAGGGGCTTAAAAAATGCATTTTAGTAGGCTTTTTGACAGATGTGATTTAAAAGCTTAGAGAAAGCAATGCACCTGTCACTTTTAATTGCAGAAAGCTTTCCATCTATTAACTTTATTTTGCCAGAGTCTTCTAATGAAAAAGTTCCAGTATCTAATTTAATTTAATTTTCATTGGGTTTGCCAGAAGAGCAATTAATTTTTAAATCTTCCAACTATTAAGTTGTGCTTCAGAAAGCCGTCTGTCTATCTTACATACCATTAAGTTTTATCATATGCTTGTCATACCTTAGGAACATCTTGATATCCTTGAAGAAGTGTGGCACTGAAATGTAGACATATTGTCTGTATCACTAGGTAGGGTTTACAAATACAAATGTTCGTATGATTGGGTTATTCCTATCCATCATTAGATTGCATCTCTCTGGAGCTATAAGTACATCTGTGCCTGGCAGGCTTATATTATCACTGATGCATATGGGGACCATGTGTCACTCTTCCAACAAAGATATATTGCCTTGTGTAGGAGCAGGATTGGATATGCTTGTATTTCAGCCTCTAAATCAATTTCTGGGACCTTTGCTACAGATGTTGGAAACTGCAGGTCTGTAAAAGAGTATTCTGTAACATGAACTGAAACAAGAGAATAAGCATGAGAGGGAATTAACCATATGGCAACAGATAGCAAGTGCAGTGGAGCCTGTGAAGAAGCAAATCCTCACACCTTCTCAGCTATCTGTGTAAATATCGTTTAAATTCAATCACCTCAGAGCTCGGAGCTGGTCTCATTCTCAGAGGAGACTGTTCTTACTCAGTTAAAAGAGTGATTACAGATGCACTTGCTGTTGTAAGATGCATGTCCTAGTACTTTTGACCTGGCAAAACTCTTCCTGAATTCCCTAGAAGTATGGATGGATTTACACAGACTGCTTTAGCAGAAAAAACTGGCTATGTAGTGCTGAGATGTTGTTTAGGTTTATTTCTCAAATCCCTTTTTAAATTTTATGCTCTAAACAAAATGCAGTCAATCTAAGTGTTTAAACTTTCATGGTGTATTTCTGAATTTGTCTTCAATCAATAAGGAATTGTTGCTTGTATTGTTGGGGTCATTTAAGTACATTTACCAGCTCGCTCTTTCCATTAGCATAACCATCCTCAGTCTCTGTGTGGTCACCTATACCTCTCTTTACTGAAATTGTCTGTTTACATGCCACAAGAGTGTGTAATATCTTCTGAATGGAGATATCAGTGTCACCCTTATTCATCCCAGGTATGCTGCGCTCTCATTTGACTGCAATTGCTTAACTGATATCCATCCCATCCAACTGCCTTTGTGTGCCCTCCAATAGCAAAACAAAACATCCACCCTCCTAAATAAAAAAACCCCTCAAACAACAAAATGCCTCCACCACACCCCTCACATAATTATGTTTTATTGCAATCATTAAGGTTTTGCAGTAGGATTTTCTGCATAGTTACTTGAGTGAAAGCTCCATCAGCTACTTAGAAGAGTCTGGAAATCAGTTGAAGAGAAAGAATTTTGCATGGAAGCAATTTGGATGAAAAGACTTGAAAATATGCAGATAGAGGAAAAAAGTTTAAAAGGAAGGAAGATGGGTTTTTAAAGTACAATTAAGAGCAACTATTCTTGATGGTGTCAGTGGAAAAGTGCAGTCCTGGAACAGAAAATCAGCTTTGTGGACTTCAAACTTAAAAAAATGTCTGCATGAAAATTATTCTTAGTGCAAGCAGCTGAAGCTTTTTGCAAGTTTGAAGGGGAAAAGGCAGATAAATATGGTAGAATTAGCAGTATAATTTAAGCTTTTCTTTGAAAATATTAAATTCAGTTTTGCATTGATTATTTTTCCCTAGAATATTTAAATGTAATTTACATATTAATATTGTGACAACAGCATATAGGCACAGCTGTAATATGCAGTGGCATTTTTCACATTCTTACATTTGGGACCACTCTGATCAGGTTTTTGCCCATGGTTGTTTGTTTTAGTTTGCTGTTGATTAAGAAGTTCGTTGTGATCAGTTCATTCTGGAATGGCCAGTTTTCTTTTCATTGCTTATGTACATTTTAACCATTTTTACAAGGGTTTTTAATTCTAAATGGCCCCTGAGCCCAGGGGCATGAATTGTTCTTGTTTTACAGACCAATTGTACTGCCTCTGCTGTATTCTCAGCTCCTTTTACAACAAGAATCTGCCTCTTGAAATTCTGATTCCTTGCATGGCACTGAGAGGGAAGAGATGGTGCTGACAGGAGTTTGAGGGAAGAGGCTGGAACAGCCATAGGAAGGCAAGGCAGGCTCAAAGAGAAAGAGAATACTGGAGCCCTTGAACAGAAACTTGAGGCTTGACACTCTTGGAATACACAGCTAGAATATTAAAGTCATTTAATCCTGGTCAGTGGGAAGTTTTAGTTCCAGAATACTTGAATATATGTATCAGTAATTGCCATGAAGTTTTCTAACAACTTCATTTTTTCTTTTTCCTCCTAGGAGCTTTTAATTGACTTGTATTAATCAGAACACACATACACAACAAGCAAGGAATAGAATAAACAAAAAATCCAGTCAAATCCAGTTACTCAAATAACTAAGCTTGTTATTACTCTTTTAGAGTTCATTATGAGTGGAGTGGAGGATGATATGAACACACTTCTTGTCCTTTTCATTATTAGTTTACCCACAGAACAGGATAAAGTCCTAGTTTTTTGATCCAGAAACCCAGTGGTGCTTGTTACTGTACAAACACAGAGTAAGAAAAATACCAACCAACACCCAGTTTCTATGAAACGTATTACAGTATAAGAAATGACAGATGGGTATAAGCAGATGGGTGAAGCCCAGGAAAACAATGATATAATATTGGTCATCTTGATAAGCATTAATTATGGTGGTAGCTTAGCTGTTTTCAATTTTTTTTAATCAGCCATGATAATCCTTTTATAATTTTCTTAAGTGTCTTTCACTGGTTTTAGCATAGTTTTTGGCAATGATGGGGAACTTTCTCAAAGCTTGAAACATCAGTACTTCATATATATTATGCAACTACACACATATTGTATAAAGATAAGACTGTACCATAAATATGTCTTATTAAGCAGTCAGCCCATTTCAAGAGACAATCCCCAAATTGCATCATTCCACTCATGTGAAGGAAGAGTGAGCACAGTGCTATTGCTATTCAACATTAATGGTCTGCAAAATCTTTTCAAGTTTACTCTCCAAATTTTGCCTGTCCTTTGACAAATTGTTCAAGGTTAGTTTTACTGTTAGGAAACACTTGAAGTACTCAGCTTATTATTAGAGTAAAAGTTTGGAGCTATACTTTATGAAAAATGTCTGTGTCTAGGGATGTAATTATTGCTGTTTTGGAACAGCAGCTATGCCTAATGGGTTTGGATCAGGAGTCCAAACTCTGCTCTGTTTTTGAAGAAAGAGAGAAATTGCCACAGCTTGCTGAGAGATATTTCAGAAGAGAACATACAGGGTTATAGACTGTATGTGAAAATAGACAATTTACCAGACAACCTTTCAGTCAGTTCTGAAAAGTTCTTACAGTTTCAATTCCAAAGCAGGTGAAACAATATTAAATATTAAAGACATGTTGACAGCTGCAAACTTCTTCTAAAATAGAAGTTTTGTTACAGGGAAAAGTAGTGATAGATTTTTCATAAACTGTTGAAGAGGTCTTTTGGAAAGTTAAGTATGCCATCTCATCTATTCTTAATGTGAGCAGATCCCCAGCCAAGCCGAATGGATGTTTCAGCCATGCATATGCTGAGTGTCTAACGTACCAGAAGAAGTGAAAGTTACCTGGCAGCATCTTGCTTTACTATTTTAAAGTTCTTAACTTCTAGTGCATTTTCAGGTCTATCAAGTGTAATAGTGGATTAAAAATTAATCATGAAATCACCTATCAGAGATTGGTAAAATGAAAATAGCAGAATCTTTGCTCTTTCCTTACAAAGAAACAGTCTTTTGTGGCCTTGTATGAAAAAACTACGCATAAAAGTTACTTATTTTCTATTTTGCCATCAATTCCAATGTAGAGAAATAAAAAGAAGGGAAAAATGCATGAAAAAAAAAAGTATATCCAATCTAAACCTCCCTGGCACAACTTCAGGCCATTTGCTCTTCTACTATCACTTGTTACCGGGAAGAAGAGACCAAGTCTCACCTGGCTACAGCCTCCTTTCAGGTAGTTGTGGAGAGCCATAAAGTCTTCTCTGAGCGTCCTTTTCTCCAGGCTAAACACCCTAAGCTCCCTCATCATCAGACTTGTGCTCCAGACCTTTCACCAGCTTTATTGCCCTTTGGAAATGCTCTGGCACCTCCCTATCTTTCTTGTAGTGAGGAGATTCAAAACTGATCACAGTACTTGAGGTGCAGCCCTGTCATGTGGTTATACATCCCCATGGGTAAAAAAGTCATCTCCTGCTCCACAAACTCTGGTTAGGGTTGTTGGTCAACGATGCCCTCACACATCACAGCTCTGCTGCTGTTGGGGCATTAGGGGAATGATGTTGCTATTAGGGATGCACGACAAGCAGCAGTCAGTAAATGTCACTCAATATCTTCCCTCGGCCTGATCAGTGTGAGACTCTATGGGGGATGAAGAATTGTCTAGTTTTTCTTTGGGGGAGTGGGAAGTGTTCTTAAGAGCTTCAAGTTTTTCTATCAAAAGGATTACACCAAAGCCAAATCTGAAGTATCACTGCAATTCTCTCTTTGAAATTGTAGGTGGTCCTTTCCTCTTTAGGAGCTACAACATGTAATTATTCCCTTTTTTTGTTTGTTTGGTTTGGTTTTTTAATCTAAACAAAAGATAATTATGTAATAATTTAGTGGAACAGACTAATAAAGACTGCTTTCCTTTTCATAAAATAATTTCCAAGACTCCAATAAAGTACATGTGTGGTCCTAATACTCTTATTTTATTGCACAATTAGCATTTGCCATGCTAGGCCACTCTAGCACAATAAAGAATAAATAGTGAATGTCCTTAAGCAGTTATTTTCAGTGGAATCAGAGTATACAAATTGATTTAAGTGCACTTTTGGAGACATTGTAGAGTAGAATTGATTTTGCAGCCCATGGATTAACTTTTGTGCCAAGAATAAAATTGGAGGTTTTGTCTTACTCCAAACCCAAAATGTAATCCCATTAAAAGCTAAAAGACCTAGTACTTGTACTTCGTGCTATTTTCATTCTTCAGAAATAACTAATTGCTAATACTCAAAATTATAAATAAGTCATGTATTATATTGCAGAGATATGATGAGTCAGGCTGTTTCTCAAACAAAAAAAGATTAGCAGTAATTGTCAGAATTAAAATTTTTGATGGCTTATTCTAAATGTTGAGGTTGAAAGAACTGATAAACTCTAGAGATTACCAGGCTACCAGTGCTACTACTGTGCAGTGTGTTACTTTTTGCTGTATATGTTGTCTACTCTATGCATAAATGATCTCTCCCTCTGCTTTAATAAATCAATAGATAAAGTGGATTAAAAGATCTGCTGCTTAAATAATACAGATAATAATATACCAAAAGCTATAATAAGTACATTTTGATTCCATAATAGATTTATAAGTGGATGACATTTAAAAAACCTCAAGCATTAAGAATGAAGGAAACATCAATGATATCATCAAAAGTGTTATCATTAAAACTGAGGGATGAAAGTGGGCAGGGAAATTCAGTCTCTTAGAAAAGAAAAAGATGCATTGTTTACCATGGGAATTGCTGTGATTCAGGTAATTCAGTCCACGTTGCAGTGATGATTGCCCTGTGTTGTGAAATGCTAAATATTCACTTGGGCGATGTAGCACACCATGGCCTAGGGAGTGATCCTGCTTTAGCGTGTGAATAGGTTACGTGCCTACTATGTACATAATCTGAATCTCTAGGGAGTCAACAGAGCAAATGGAAATTAGTGATGCAGAGAGAACGTGCAATTTTGTGATCTAAATTTTTCTCATCTGTTCTGATCTCCTCAGCATGGTACTGATACATGCCACCACTGATACATATTACCTTGGTTTCTTCATCTGTAAAAGGAGGTTAATAGTACCTTTCTCATACATGAAATTTTATTCCTCTTATGGGAAGCATCGGCAATAGTGATTTACAGAACTAATGTTTGAAATTATAATTCATAGTTTTTATCTTCATAAGGGGATAAATAAGTGCCTTGTTGGCTACTGCTGATAGTATTGGATACCTTTTGTATCTTGGTTATGAAGAGGAATAGCTGCAATGAATGGTTTACTGAAGAACAGAAAAAAATAATTGAAATTAATAGGAGGCTAAATGGTTTGTTTCATAGTCAAAGACTAACGGTACAGCAGAGTTGTTGCCTGTTTTTTTTCTTTGTTTTGTTTTTTCAGTACAAGAGTTGAGACTGGATTGTTAAGTATATATTTTCTAAACATTCCCTTGTTCTGTCTGTCTTAATTGATCCATAGGTCTGCCAGAAAGCTATGCCTTGCTAAAAGGACATGACAAGCCATTTGGGTATAAGATTATCTTCATAAATAAGTGATACAGTACTGTAACTTGTTATATGATAACTCTATAAAGCCAAGCATATGTCAGTATTCTAACAATTAACTGGATAAGCCTCATTTGAATGATGGGAAAAGTACTTACTTTTTTGTATATATATGAATGTATTTGCTTAACATTCATGGTTTTTTAAGTTCATATTACTATATCATGTAGTTTTACCATGATGGAATTCCAAATAGGCTTCAATAGGTTCAGTTCACCTGAGATACTAATTTTAGAGGAACTATCTCTCCAGGATACTCCTCCTGCATTAACACCATAATGTTGAGTAGCATCTGTGTTCTTGAAGGCTTTGTACTTTGATTCTCATTACATCATTCTGAAAATAATTTTCATGAGTAATTACATAATTTACCCTAACACAATAAACCTAGTGGTTGTCAACGCGTGCCTTTGTAGCATTCAGAAAAGGTCCTAATCATACTGGAACTTTGCAATTTAGGAGTATGATTGTATGGTGATAAATGAAGGTTCATGAGGAGAAAAAAAAAATCTGATCAGAAGTTTTCCATGATAACACGTCACCTAATACAGAGTAGAAATTCATATTTAATATTAAAATTTAGAAGGTGGAAAACTGGCATTTTAGGAGTGAAATCTAAATCAGAGATCCACTGAAAACATGACAAACCTACTTTGATATTTCATTCTCTCCTCCTTGCATTGGAAAGCCCACGGCTACAGCATCATTTGCAAATAGAGGCAGCTGTCAGTCTTAATGATAACATGAGATAATCTTTCCCCATACTTCTCTGGAGACATATCAAGACACAGTTAAACCTTGGGGCTGTGGCTCCCTTCTCTTATGTTGTCAGGTTGCAGCATGTTCTCACCTTCCAAATCTCAAATTTTACTGCTATGAAGGGAATAAATAATAGCTCTTGCAAACCTGAGTCTTGATCTGGAATAGCTTTGAGGTTATAGATGATGTTCCTCATTGATGAGAATGTGACTGGAGAACTATCTTGGGCCATACAAGACCTCACAGGTATCTTACTGAAGTCCAGGATCCAGTGAGTAGCCTGAGCATCCAAAATCACCTGATTGGACTAGATGATAATTTTAGGTCCCTTTCAACCAAACTATCCTATTCGAAAATATATTGCTTGTATATTGCATGACCTTTGTATTCGAAGTGAAAATCCCCATGTCCAAATTCATATACTTGATTTTCAGTCAAATAATTTAAATAATTTTCATTCTTTTTATTTCTTTGAATGCCCTGTAGTCTTATTATCTATGATAGTTTGCCACCTTGTACAGGCACGGGGGATTTCGTGAAGAACATAGTTAGCTAATGTTAAAACTGTTGTTTTCTAGTAAGAAAGAAGTACTAATTAAGGCTTACTTCATTTATGTCACTTATGTGTTAATAATTATTAAAGATGCTGATCATGGAATAGATGATTTTAAGAACTGGCATAAATAAACTGGTAAGTTCTCAATACTTAGTTTGACTGAGTATTTCTGCCTTTTCCTTCACAAATCAGGGCACATTACTCATTCTTAGTACTAAGTATTTTGCAAAGTAGAGAATGGCAGTATAGATTTATGATATCCCTGGTCAGACACGGAGGGAGGTTAAGCCATAGAGGAAAATAAAGTTACAAGTAATTAAATTTACAAGCAGGTTTGCCATCTTCAAAAGATTTAGTGTTTCAGAACAAACAATGGTTTAGCCACACAAGAAAACTGTGAGACAGCCTTAGCAGTGTATGGTTTAGATATTATATGTGGTGTTTCAATTTATATCATTAAATATTGAGTGCTCCTTTTTAAGGTGTATAGGATCTTCAACTGCAAACCATACATGATGAGTAATAAAATAGCTGCAATGCAGTACTGCGTGCATTTTTTAAGAGCTGAAGCACTCTGTCAGGATCATTAGTTTCAGGTTATCTAAGGGCTTTATCTTCAGATAAAAAAGCAACACTGTATATAAGTTTTTGAGGTTTTTTGAGGGGGATAGGTTATTATTTTCTATTGGTATAAATTTCAGGATGTTCACAGGATTCTAAGCTGAGGGGGTTTTTCCCTGATACGCTTCGATCTATTAACCAGTAAATATGATAAATAGAAATGTGCCGTTTCCATCCTGGACTTAGGAAGGATTCAGTAGTAGCAAGGTTTTTGGCAAGGTCTTTCTGCTATTTCCACAAAGGATAATGCATTATGATTACCAATGTATTATGAGGAAAAAATAAATAACTGAATACATAAAATGAAGCTGCTTTTGGGGGAGGGTAGGGTGAAGGGTTTTTGGGGGTGTTATTAATTTTTTTCCTCTTTCATTAGTTTGTGAAATACAGAAATCTACATTCTTTTTGGCATAATTTCAAATTAGAGAAGTCCAGTTTCTTTATCAGAAGAGATTTCTTTAAAAACTGAGGCATATGTGCTTACCAGTGTGTGTTGCATATAAATTGCATTGATCCTGTTTTTTTAAAAATAAATTATATTTTACGTAAGCACAGTAATTCCAGAACTTACTGAATCGCAGACCTTAGAGGGTCTTTAGTATTTCTCGTTTTATTGATGAGTTTGAATACTTGGATAGACTATGTTCATTATAAAAAATAGCATTTATTCAGGTGCAACATATTTAGTCTCTGATTTAGAAACATACACCCGACCTTCTGTAGTGGGGGGGGCAGGGGAAGATATGCGAGTTTTTCAAAGAATTGCTGTAGTTGGACAAAAATTCAGAAATCTTTATGCATTCTCCACTGTGTATCTTTATTTAAAGTGGGATTCAGCTTTGTTTGGCGTATGGATTTGGTTTTCTGGTTTTACATTTGAGAAAATGAGGTTGCAGCCAGAATATTACAACTCAGAAGAATTCTTGACATGTATACAGCTTAAACATACCTGAAACAAACCACTGTAACCAGGTTGGCTCAGTCACATCTAGAGCAGCAGTGGTGCTCATCTGTGGCCCCTCTAAAAAAAAAACCTCTGTCAGCTCCTGCCAGCTGAATTTGCCCAGGTGGCTTTTGTGTGCAAATCTTCTATTTAGCCCCAGTATTACAGTGCCACATTTTGATTTGAAGAAACAAACCTGAGAACTCTCATTGAGAACATCTCACATTCAGAGAGACTGAAGTTACACCTGGCCCTGAGCAAAGGTTTGGTAATGCCAGAGCAAGGAAATGTGGTGGGGCCAAGGGATGAAGGTGCCCTGCCTGCCAGAGAATGACTTGAATAAATCCCACAAAGTTGTACTAAGGAATTTTCTTGAAAGGTCAATGTCTAAGGTACTCCACGTCAGACTTAATAATTTGAAATATATCTCTCTAGGAATGATATAATGAAGTCAAGAACAACTTAACTGAAAGAGGCCTCTATGACAGCTAGAATCTGCACAAAGATGAATTTGTCAAAACATCTTGCCAGATCACTGTGCTCTATTTAAAAAAAAAAAAAAATCCTATGGGATAGCCTTGTCTTTTTTCACTCTAGCTGTAATCAAAAGATTCTTTAATCAAGTTTGCTATTCCAGCAGAGGGATGATGGATTTTGATGTAAGGTCTTGGGCTGTAATAATAATGGAGAACGATTTAATTTTTTCAATGAAAATATCTTGGTCAGATTGCTGCTTTCGAATGTGAAGCAAGTTCATGCCTTTTTTTTCCAAAGTACCGATTTTTTTTTTTTCTTGTAAAAGTAGGATTTTTCATTTCATGACTTAAATTTTTTTGACCTTCTTTCAGTTTAGGGGTACCAAGTGCCATCATAATTCATATTTTGTATTCAAGTGCTACCTATTTTTGAAATGGGGCCTGAAGTCCTCATAGTTATTACTGTGGAAAAACAATAACCATCAGGCTGAAAAGAATGTTTGCCCCTATCTTCAGTGCAGAATATAATCTGCAAAGTCAAATGAATATGTAATTCTCAAATGTAATGTAATTGCCTGCAAATTGTCTGGGTTTATCTACAAAATAGATTTTTGCCCCATTTCCCCTGAAAGTCACAGTGTACCTTATGCTGCTTGTGACCTTTTTTGTGAAATTGCAGTAGAATGGGTTCAAACATTAGTAAAAAAGACCACACAGCAGCTTCTGAGTCATGAAATGTAGGTGTAAATTATGCAAGAAAAAGCTGAATGTTTGTTTAACCCCTCAAGGTTTTTATAAGGAAACTGTTTTAGACTGAGCAGGTGAAAACTTGAAGCAATCAATAAATAATTACTAAAAAATTTTATGCTATAAGGATATATGTGTTGAAAATCACATTTTTTGTGAGAGGTAGAATTTTGCAGTGTAGATATGAACTCACACTTTTGTTACAGAAACAGTTCCAAGAAGGTTTCACAAATGCAGCTGATGCATTGCAGAAAATTACTCTTGGAAAACAATATTTGCCAACCTTACTTAGCACTCCACGTTTAGAGGGAGGCTTTAAACAGTGCCTTGTATAGCAAGGTTGGGAACCTCTGCAGTCAAGAAGTTTACATTTGAAATGTGCTAAAATTAGCAGGGAACACTGTGCTTTAGTCTTCTTGAGCCCATGCTACATGGAGATGGTGTTAACTATGTGGACCCAGCAGTAAATCTAGCATGCAATTAGTTAGTCCACTGTCTTTTGCACATCCATCCACACAGATGTACCTATGCCAGCACACAGCCTCAGTGTACTGTTTGTTGAGGAACCTGGCACAATAGCTGCCACTTGTAAGTCCTTGTGTTTGTGCTAAGACTTGCCTTCAGTCAAGGAAATAAAAATTTTGACCATTGATATTTTCTATTAGATTTTTAAAAATAATTTATATACTGTCTCAATATTGCTCATATTCCACTTCTTTAAATTATATAAAATGGTGAATGATGATACTCTATCAAATGCCATAAAAAGCTTAATGCACTGTTACCCATTATCTCCTGCAGTATATATTTATGAGTACAGCAGTGGATATATACATACGTCTGTGTTATAAACTAATCACTGATCATGATACAAATTCCAACTGCTAGTTTAACCACTTCACACACAGTTTTTATATAGGTTAAATGTATTAGTCAATTAAAGAGAAGTATAAATGTAGATATTTGTGTTGTATGCTTATGAGGGAATTTTTTTTCAAGGAAGTAGGCTGTTAAATCATGTTACCGTAACAAATGCTGAAGGCTGCTTTTTCATTCATTGCCACTGAATTTATTGTCAGAGCAGTGCAGTCATATCCCATTTCAAGATTACTTAGGTGGCTTGAAAATTAAATCACAGCTCACAGATTCTCTTTTTTTCACACATGACTAATAGTAGTAAAACTGGGTCTACTTTTAAGTATACTTTGCAGTGCAATTAGGTGCATGAACTGTGAAGAATTCAGTAAATAGAAAGTGATTTTCCATAAATTAACAATGAATTAAATAAAAAAAATTGCTGTCAATATATGTGGAATTATTTTCAAAATAATTATATCAATTTGGTTTAAGTTGGGGAGTGTGGTTTTATAATGTCCTCAAATTATTTTTTGCATGTTCATAAATCTGAAAGAGATCTTCTGGAGTGATTGCTCAGAACTGGAAATACGAACTCATGCGGGATTATGTTTTAGAGGATGTCAAAAGTGTGACTTTTTGTGTCTAATCAACTAAATGATTCTTGCTTATTCACTTAACCTGAACTAGATCTCTTATTTCTGTGTGCAGTTTTGCACTCTAAAAGCTTTCTCTAAAATAGATCATCTAAAGATGTCTCTACACAAGGCATAGCAAAACTTCTGTTAGGAGTTGGATTGCATTTGGTTTGCTTTTGGAGTGTAGATCCTTGCTTGGTTTTAGCTAAATGAAACCTAGTTAACAGTAAGAAAGTGCTGAGCAAATAGACTCAAAATCCCTGTATAGAGACACCTCTATGCAACTTATTTGTTTGTACATTTTAGTCAGATGCTCAAGCTTCTTCGTGTAATTAATTGTGTTCCCCTTATTGTGTATAGATAGGTGCTTCTCAGAAGGCTTCCAAAAGTAGGTCTGATTTCTTAATTTTAATACACCAAGGTTCCTTTGAAGACCTTCAGATATTTGTGTACATTGTGTAATAGGTGTATTTGGTCCAGGTTAGCAAATTATTGTCTGAAGTGAAACCTCCAAACTGACTTGAATGTATTGATCATCTTCTATTGTATTGCATTGCTTGTTAATGGTGCATAGCATAAACAAAAAGCTCTGGGTTCTAGTTTGGTTTTGTTTTGTGTCTCCTCTGCTACTGTCTTTAAATCAGTTTTTTAGATTTTTTTTTTCCAGTATTGAACTGAAGGACAAAGATATGTCTGAATTTCAGAAAAAAAGGCTGTTTATTCATACTGATAACAAAAAAAAAAATACTACTGAATAATAATTTTGTAATATATTCAATAATATTTCTCTTTTGTAAAAGATAATAGTTTCAGATAGTGTGGTACAGAGATTTTGGGGAGGAGCATTAGATATCTGCTGCAGGATGGTTTCAGTGCCTTCTTTTGAAATATATGATGCTTTCTTTTAAAATGTATAGTGCTTATCACTCTGAAACAAAAGTCAGAAACATATTGATCTCTCATATTACACAGCTTCATAGTTGTTTCTTAACATCTCAATTTTTTTTTTTTGCTGGATTTCAGTCTTCCTTACACAAAGCTGAAAATACTATCAAACATTTAATGTTGTGAATTTGGAATGGTTGAAAAGTGAAAACATTGAGTTAAAATTAAATAATTTCTGCCTTCATTGTTAAAATATTTTTTTGGCATAGATGTTGCTGTTTGCAGAGGAACTCCTTAGTGGAACACAGATAAACTAATTTGACTATTATTGCTACTTGTTTTTCTTCAATTACAAATCAATTAAGGAAATAAAATAAGCTTCATTGGAAACATTGACTGAACAATAATGACTGAAATTATTTTCTTATATTTCTGTTATGTTTTACACAGAACTAAATAGATATATGGCATTTTTACATTTAATTTATTTTTTTTCCTTAGTGATCTTAGTGAAAATCAGATTCAAGCAATACCAAGGAAGGCATTCCGAGGAGCAGTGGACATAAAAAATCTGTAAGTATTTTCATCTTTCTTCTATATATTCTGATGATAATGCTTTGTCAATACAGTGTCCTTTTGTTGTATCAGATATCTTTTTCCTTAGCACTATTATAGCTGTTTAAGCAATCTCTGCATAAAACTGATACTTACCATTTGTTTTGCCAAAATACTTCAGCATATCTTAAACATTCTAAAATTGCCTTACATGAAATGTAAAACATTGAAATAGAGTTGAAGACAACATGGCATTATAACTATTGGTTTATGGAACCTGAGTTTAATATCTGAATGTCAGGCAGTTTGAAACAATTTATTGTTTCATGTGGAAAAAATCGTTTTGCTTTGGTTCCAAAAGTTTGACATTGGTTTGCTTATATAAAAGAAAGAAAAATCGTGGTATTATCTAGTTTTGATAGCATATATTTTTATACTTGTATGGATATTTTTCTTACACAATTTTCTTCTGTGGCCTTTTGTGAAAGAAAGATACTCATTTACCAGGAGATGGTGACCCTGAAGTTCATGGGCAGGTTTTGAATTCTTATGGCTTCTAAATGTGGAAATATGTGAATTTCAAGCAAAGCAAAGCAGTGACTTTCTGTTTAATATGATAGATCAGTTTAGTGGACTGAACAAGCTGAAAAATCTGAAGACTGTGATGAACTTCTGTAGTAGGAAATGTAAGGTCATGCCCTCAAAATCTGTAACCCCTGCTGTAAGCTAGGAACTCATCATTAATAAACAACCAGCAAAGTCAGTGGACATACAATAGTGGTTTCCAGAAATACTATGGAGCTTCCAGCATGACGCAACTGTGAAAAAAAATGATTGCTGTCTTATGTGACATCAATAAATATAGGGAAATATTAGGTCATTGTAGGAGGTTTTCATCTAATTTCTGCTGAAATACCCTTTGTTAATTGGGTTTGTCAGTGTTAAAGAGAAAGATGAAATTCCTAGTTGTACTGCTTTGAAAAGAGTGCTCTGTGATTACAAAGGGAGGGTCACGATGGTGTATCCCCAGCAGGAGAGGACAGGACAGGCAGCCTTTTGCGTTTCTCTCTTCCTGTGATGGACACCACTTCATTCTGCTGACTGCAGCACTGCAAAAAAAACGGTGAGGAAGATGTCTTTTCAAAGACTTAGCAGAATGTCCAAGAGTTTGGCCTACTACAGTTCCTCCCTGCAGAACAATCCTACCACACCTCAGTGGAAAAACTATTACGTTCAAATCTATTATGTTCCAAAACATACAAATGCTTCTCGAAGTAGTTTTGTTACTTTGCTTAACTGATATTTTTTGAGGTTTTTTTTTCAGAACTGGTCCCGTCACTATTCATAGTCAAAAAGAGGCTTGTCTACAAGGAGAGGCCTGTATTTTTCTGCATGATCTTTTATATTTGAAAATTTATACAGCTACAGAAAGGACCTTTGGTAGTAAAAATAACAGCATCATTGAGAATATTCTAATGGCAAAGCAGTAGTTTAGAATATAAGTGTACTTATATGTGGTGAGGTAGTTCCAGTCAGAAACTGCATTAGGATGCTAATCTTTATTTGATATATTATTTTATTTTTATCGTAGTGTGTATTTTCAAGCTAAGGATCCTTAATTATGTCTAAAACTTGCATAAACAATCCCCCTTTAAAGCCTTTCTCATTTGGGGAGATAATAGAAAAAAAAAACAACAAACAACAACAATAAAATCATAATGTCCATAGGATTGCCACAAAGTCTAAATCATATCTATGTCATAATTTTTATTGTGATAGGAAAATGCTACAGATATATCCTTACTGCTCCCAGGGGAAAAAAAAAAAAAAGTGTAAAACAGAAAAAAAAAAAGGGGGGGGGGAAATTAAAAAACCTAACCCACCAAACCCCTAATCTGAAAACTTTATGATCCCTCTACAGAATGACAAATGAGTTCATGGGGTGAGTTGGGTGGACTCTAGCACAGCATTTATGTAACTAGGCCAGGCCATTGTGCCTTTCCAGAATCCAATGCAAGGAGATACAAACCCCAGCCTTCCATCTAGCCTTGGACATTGCACTTAGAGAAGAAAGATGATGGGAAGAATTTGACAGGTTTTATTTAATTATTCAAGAAAATTAAAGAGACAGATGATAAGTGATAGGTATAGAAGGCATCGCTTTGCAAACAAAGGAATTGAACAGCCTGAAAGGAGGTTATAGGCAGGTGAGTGTCAGTCTGTTTTCCAAGTAACAAGTGAGAGAGAGGATGAGAAAAAGCAGCCTCGGGTGGCACCAGAGGAGGTTTAGATTGAATGTTAGGTAAAATTTCTTCACCAAAATGGTTATCAAGCATTGGAACAGACTTCCCAGGGAAGATGTTGAGTAGCCATCACTGGAGGTATTTAAAAAATGTGTAGATGTTGCACTTAGAGATATGGTTAAATGGCATACTTGGCAGTGTCAGGTTTACAGTTGGACTTGATGATCTTACAGGTCTTTTCCAACCTAAATGACTCTGAATCTATGAAGGTGTTAATTCTAAGGTCCAGGAACCAAATACGTGTATATACTTACCAAGAATTTCATAAACAGAATTCAATATTTGTTCTAGTTTTGACCTTTCTTCTGTAATTGTCCAGTAGTTGAGCAGCATTAAAGATGTTTCATCTCTTCCAAACTCATGTAAGAGATGGGTGAAGGTACAAAAAATAAAGAAATCTGTATTAGAACAAGTTATAAATCCAAGATTTGCTATGTGTAGCAACAGTAACAGTAATTAAATAAATTACAATATAAATTAGTGAGGTTTTTTTTTTTTGGCAAACAAAGAACATTTGATTACCATGACATACAGTAGCTCTATTAAGCTTTTTCAAAGTGGGTTAGCAAACTTCACAGAACTTGACCTGATAGCATATTTTATTGTATCACTCTAGTCTTTATGGAGCAAAGGTGTTAACTCAGATAATTTGAAAGAAATTGCTTCCTTTAGGGTTGATGATACCACTGTGATCTCCTGCTAGTGTGTGACTCTAGAGTCCTCTTGGTGTTTCTCAGAAGAAGCTGTCTAGTTTCCATAAAATGCTTCCATGATATTTTCTTTCTGGACTTCTTAATAACGCTGACAGTATATATTCTGTAGAAGATAAAAGCATAATGGGCAAAAGATTATGAGAATTGACAACTCAGGGAACCTACCACACCTTTATGGTAAAAAGAGTAAAAAAAAACCCAAGAGGCCTCATGAATCTACTTTACATCTAATTAAAATTACCTATCTCATAACTGAGAAGAATCTGGCTCCAGCTGTACTCTAACTTGATGTAGTTGTAGGCAGCAATAAGATTCCCTCTTTGTTGTCTCTCTTAAAGCCCAACAGTTGCAATTCTTGCAGACTATCCCCAGATGTCACCTCTTCAAGCCTTTCATGTTGGCGGCCCTGTTAGAACCAGTTGCCATCTCACAAATTCCGATGTCTTCTCACAAAGGCCAAACAAAGTGTCCTTGTTTTCACTCTCACCAGTGCAGCCCAATTGTTTGTAACTAATTGTGTTCTTCTGTAAAAGTGACAACAATGAGGGAGGCTTATTTTGTAGCCATTCCCCAGACTAGAAACCCAGTATCCAGTATTTTGGCCATTCAGTTGTAATAAAAAATATCTGCTGTGTGTCAGTCTCAATTTTTCTGTTCAAGAAATTATTCTTGAATGTCTTGAAGAATAATACACTTTTAGTATAACTTCTCATCTGGGACCAGAGAGAAATTAGGCTGCAAATTCTGGAAATATAATTCTGAAAGTTACTCCTAACTTGCTACTTTTTCAGGGAGATAAGTATTCACCAAGAAGTTAGATTCTTCAGAGAACACAGTGACACTCACTGTTTTTAAAAACAAATAGAAATTATTATATAAATGGCAAACTAAACACACTTTTTTTTTAATATACATGTTAATGATGGTTTCATAACCCTCCCTGGTGATATATAGTACTCTTACTGGATGTGAAAGATATTTAAAATCTTCCCAAACTGAGGAATTTTGCTTATATTTAAGATGGTAAAAAAATGCATTAGATGCCCAGATTGTTAGTTTGGATGGGATATTTTCTGAATCTGGTTAGAAGGAATAAAAATAGCTGGGTTACAAACAAATATAGAGAACCACTGAGAGAACAATAATGCTATGCTCTCTTTTTGAGTAGATTTTGGCATTATGACTTTTCCATTTCAAGTGTGTAAAATTTTCTAAGATACCAGTTTTCTCTTCCTCTGTGTAATCAATACTTGGCAGAAAAGGAATATACCAACATCATGGCAGAATTGTGATGCTAAATATATGCAACTTCAAATAATATCAAAAGTAGCAGGGAACATTTTCATCATATCTCCTTCAAGGATCTGCTGCTCTGTTTTTCTTATCACGCTCTAGGCCTTACTTTTGATTACTCTTTTCTTTGTGTTCATTTGGTGCCATTTTTTCCCAGCAAGAGGGGAGACTGTAGCTGTCACACCAGGGATAAAGGCTGCAGGGCAATGTAGTGGCTTCACAGATTAAATTGCCTGGGAAAATGAAGAATTAGTGGAGAGAGAGACAGTCACCAGCATCAAATCGAAGTCCTTTCCATTATACTAACCTTTGTCCAAAACCTTGATTGATACTACATGGTGTTGCCCCAATGCCTCTTTTATGCTGACTGTGAAAGATTTAAAACTGACATTGCCACTAAAGACATAAATGACTTTTGTGTTAATCTTTGTTGGGAACGATTGGACTTTTTTTTTAAGTTCAATTATTAGCAGTTGAAAAAGAGACTCCTGCTGAAGATTTTCTAGTTAATTATTTCGTCTCAGATCATGCACAAAATTCCACTGTGCCTGGAAGTATATTTGTCTACTTACCTGTACAAGTGCTGATCCGAATGCATTGCTTGTCTAAGATATGCTTTAATAATTTAGAATTTGATATTTCTCATGCTTACTCTTACTGGGACTCTGAATTGGACTGCTAGTCTGTTCAGCCACCTGCCTTTTAGGTATACATCAAGAAGGTTTTTCACAGGATATGACTGAAATATGCTCTGTGTATGCTTAAGATTTTTATTAAAATCAAAAATAGCTCTGAAAGCATGAAGAAAAGAATAGGTACACTTTTCTAGTACCTCCTAAAGCTCTTTTTGCCAAACACGTCGGTGACCCTGTGGCCTTTGTGAAAAAAAAAAATTAGTAAGCAACAAAATTAACTACATTAGTAAAATAAAGAGCAAGCAGAAAAAAACAACACTTGACTTCCAAATGAAAGAATAATTACAATAAATAGTAATAGTCATGGGAAACAAGCAGTTCTTTGAAGTTTGATAAATACTTGGAATAAATTCTTGCATGATTTTGTTACATCTTTTTCAACTAATTCCTCTGAAATTATTGATTCATCTTTAAATGGAGAAGAGAAGTAAGAAATAAGAAACAGAATTCAGTTCTGTTGCAAAAAACACAAGGAGACTTTAAAAAGAAGGAGTGACTGTTTCCAAAAATTGTATTGTTGTGATAAATATTGTGCACACAAGGATGTGAAATCCAGCATACAGTATGCTAAAACTTTTTTCAAAATTTTCCAGGAAGAAAGCTATTGCAGAGATCTAGAAAGGCTTCTCACTTTTTCTGTTGACTTCTTAAATAGAATTTATCATTAAATTGATACACAAGCAGAACATAATAGTTTCTGAACAAAGGAGAAGAAGGTAAAGCATGAGACTACAAAGTGTCCTCAAGCTGTGAAGAACAGGAGAGTAAAGCAGATAGATTGTTTGAAATTGTTCCAATTTTCAACAGTCTCTAAGAATGAGTAAATTCTCTGTTAAGAATCAGATGACATTTTTTTTCTGTATGAGAGTAGTAGTTTTTAAATATATGTAACATCTTCTCTTAGTCATTAAATGTGATTCTTGTGGGTTACAAAAATTTATTTTAAGATATTTATTTATCATCTTGTAGACAACATATGCTAAAAGAGAAGAAAATATAAGTTAGCAACATGTTTCTACAATGCAAGATGTATCGAGAGCAATAAATGAAATGCATTTTAAACTTAGTTGAATGCTTTTTATTTAGTCCCTCTAGTTCTTATTGCTGAGCTCAGATGCACATTAACATTTTAAGTAGTGGTAGATTAGTGAATATATTAAATACCCAGGTAATGCTGCAGATATGGGTGCAGAATCCAATTAATTCTCTGCGATGATGGAAACATTTTGAGTGTGACAGTTTTTTGTGTTTTATGAGCTTCACATGAATGGCAATGCTGGAGCTGCTTTGTGAGGGTTGGAAGCAGAAAGGAACAAAACTTTACAAAACTGTGGAGAGATCCCAGATAGAAAAGACAGAGAATGGAGATGGGGCAGGCAGGAAGATGATTAAGAAAGACTGGAGAGAGGGGAAGAAGGAGAATATGCTGGAGTTGCTGGTCCATATCTGATCAGCTTCTGTTCTCAGAATGTTCTAATGATTTGAAAAGAAGAAAAGCAGATCTTAGAGGGAAAAAAACCTTTCTAAAATGGTGTTAGGGTTATTGGTATACTCAATAAGTTAGTGGTGGTATTGAAGATTTTTAGGTGTGGTTTTGAAAGTCATTATGCTTAAAATAAATTATAAAACATAACTTAAAATTAGACAAGTGTGTACCTTTTTATTTTAGTATTCTTGCTTATGTGTTAAGTCATAGTACTCACATAGGTTGTTGTCAGGAACCAGTTTTATAAAAAAAAATTCAGACTGCTTTAGTATATCTGCTAGAGTGACACTACAAGTTATTGTTATGCTTGTTTGAAATATTATCTAACTTTCTGTTTGGGTCATATATGCAGTAGATATTCTTACCTTTAACTTTACTTCTACCCTAAATTGCTACTCAAGCCAGGCACACAGTCTTAAAAGTCATGTCACTTTCATAACTAAAAAAAAAAAAAAAAAAAAAAAATCTCACACCAATTGTTCTTCATGCTGTGTGTCTAATCATTTTATATCATGGTTGTAACTGATGGAAGATAATCTAAAACATAAAGACAGTAGTAGCTTTCAAAGACTTTCAAATTTTTAAAACTAAGAAACATTTCTCCTCTCCCATCTCCAAAATTCCCTTCCCCAGACAAAACCCAACTCATTAGTTCAGAACAAACATGGTAATCTTTCAGTAAGAAGGTTTAAATAGAAACAACTCACCCTTCACTAAGTAGGGATCGTGGTGACTCATTAAAGGAAGAAGTCCAAAAGTTTTCGGGTGTACCACAAGTGCTGCCAGGCTAGTGGAAGAAATCTGCCTTTTAGTTTGTGTAGGACAAGATTTGCTCAAGTGCTTTCTCTGCTGTTAAAAGATTTTCCTTTGTGTACAATATGGATGATTTAGAAGAAGCTGTGTCAGCACTGATTTATACTTTGACAACTAAGGATAATAAGATGTGGGCAAACATACAGCTCACCCTTTTACAGATTAACCTGCAGACTGCATTAGGCAAATTTGATGGCATTAAAAGATTTTTCCAATTTGTCTGGAAACAATTTCTCTTTTGTATTGTGTCAAGGGTAACATTTCATGCCATTGTACTAATTTAAATAGCTTTGATAAATTGTTCAAGGGGTTAGAGAATTGTACTCTGTATATATTTTACCTCTTTAAAATAAAAAGGCTATTAGCTTAATTGTTAAATGAAATTCATTAGTAAAAATTGAAGGCTTAAATATTCCAACACTGCAGCACTGGTGCTGTAACATTGCACCAAAATTATTAAAGATCATATTCAGGAACTAATAGTTTGCATTTGGCTTTCAATACACAGACACAGAGGCACAGTTATGACAATATTTAATCCTATGTAGTAGTAATTCAGATGAAAAGTATTGATGAAACTAGAAGAACTTTATAGAAGTTGGTACATTACATTCTGCAGTGGATGTGATGATTTATTAATAAAGTAAAATGTTATCATAGATTCAGAAGAATCACAGAAAATGCTTTAGTAAAAGTGTCATTAGCCCTGCTAGCTTATATATAATTGAAGACAGAAGGGCAGAGTTCATTTATATTTTGTTCATTTTCTTAGTATTGTTCACACACATTTGCTTGTATATATTATTTGACACTGACAAGCTACCAGCTTGGAGAAGTTGTTTAAAGTGAGGTTTTATCATCTTTGCTTTGCAAATCATGCCCTGAAATGAATAAGACATTACAGTATTTATAGGAGAAGCTTTTTTCAGTAGAGAAAGTGTGATTTTGTATTTGCATGGTTGTTAATTTAGGCAGACATTTTTAATTGAGGTGTATGTGCTGTATAAATGTTTTGAATTGAAAAGGTAATAATATTCTTCAGAGAAACGAATCTAAATTTTTCATAACTTAATGCTTAAGGATTAATAATGTATGGGGTGGGTTGCTGAGTTTTATGTCTAGATTTCAAATACTCGATTACAACATACTATCTGCATATAATTGTAGTATGTAGAAAACCATATGCTGAAGGTTACAGCAGAAACACCACTTTCATTTGGAGCAGAATTAAAGGAGATAAGTAAACAAATCTATAAATGCCTTAGACACTGTTATTTCTACATACAGACATATTCTGAGAGGTAATTATTCTAAATCCCCCCGCACACCCAGGGCTAACACCTCCCACCCTGTCTTACATGCAGGGAGACCCCTAAAAGTGGTGTCTCTCCCCTGTCCCTGCCACGGTGGGAGGAATTAACATGCAGCTGGGCTGCTCTGATAAATGGATTCTGTTAGGTCACCGAGGGGATGCGTGTGACATTAAGTGATTTACCGTCCTTTACCTTAATGAAATTGTTTCAGCAAGATGACGCTGAGAGCTTTTAATGGATAGCTTTTCTTGATGTAATGAAATTGCATTCCTTTGGCATTTAATATAAGGTGCAGTTATTATTTACTGGAGCTTTCCCAGCGCTGCTGTTTTGCGCAGACAGTTGAGAACAAAAAGGGATTTCTGTGGCAGCGTGCAGGCCAGCGCGCTGTGCGACAGCCTCGAGCGGACGGGAGGGATGGCCGGAGCCTCTCCATTCGCGTGGCCTTGTTCTGCCGGCCCTTCGGGAGGCTTCCCTTGCACCTCGCCTTGCCAGCGCGGCTCTCTCTTACAAATGCCTTTCTAATCTGTTTAACAGGCAACTGGATTACAACCAGATCAGCTGTATTGAAGATGGGGCATTTAGGGCTCTGCGTGACCTGGAAGTGCTGTAAGTATTCCTTGTATCTCTTACTTGTAGCAAGAGCTCAGTGTCTGGGGAGTACTAATGTAGAAGCTTATCTGCGAGCTGCAGCCTGGTGTCAGGATGGTCTGGTGAAAAGATGTCTTAAAATAATCCACTGTGATGTGCTATAAAATGGTAAAAAGATGTGGAGAGGCAGAGATACGCCTTTACACTGCAAGACAGCCTTTAAACATAATTATTAAAAAAAAAAGCTCCATTGGCAGATACTGTAAGAAAATAATATATTTCATCTTAAAAGGGGGGAAGGCAGCAGCATTAATGAACCCAATTAATTTTTTTAATTACCCATCACTGTTGATGTGATGAACATTTTCAGGATTGCTTTTGTTATATATTTTGACATCAATCTGTTTTTTCAGACTCTGTTTAAGGAACAATGTGCTATGTATATTTGACAAACTGAATGTTTTCAAAGAGGCATTTTCAATCAAGCACTACTGCTGTATGTCAAGATATTTAGCATGTGCATGTTAATAGCTCTTTTTAAAAACATTTTAAGTTTTATGTGCATAAATACATATGTATGTTTAGCAAAATACCTTCTTTGTGTGTCACAGAAGGTTATTTTTACAATATTCCTTTCCATACTTTTTCACACGTTCTCAAAGTGGCCATCAGTGAGGTTAAAGGTAACAAAATTATCATCAGTGACCCCTCATCTGACAATATCACTGTAATGAGCAAATTGCTTCTGTTCCCTAAGAATCTGAGGCACAGGACACATTCCTGAAATATTTGCTCTGTCAGTCAAAATGACACATTTTTTCTGGATTTTCTATGTTAAGAGAAGTAGAAGAACTTGTGGATCAGTGAGTTACTTCATGTTAATTTAAATCACACTCAGTTAATCACAACTGGAGGAGGGTGAGGGAGCAGGTTTTTTTGTTGTCTGGAGTTTTGCTTTTTATAAAAATTATTCTGAAGTAAAGAAGCTTCTCTGGCAGTAGATAGTGTCTTCATGTTCAAGAAACTAAGGAGTTTGTAAGCAGCTGGTGGTAAAGTTTTTTAATATTAAGCACTAGTTGGTCTTACTTACAAGTGAATGGAACTGGCATCTAAATTGAATTATCTTTTTTTCTTTGCAGTCATAGAATAACAAGCCCATTGTTAACTCTCTGGTATAACGCCATGTAAAATGTACTGTAGGTTCAATACTGCATCTGATTGTTAAGGCAATGAATTGCTGGTGTCTGTCAGTAAACCTGATGTTCTCTGAGATTTTTATCATTGGAACACGTATATGACAGAATAATTTTTCCAGTGACAGCTTAATCTGGTTATTATATGTTGTTGTTTTGTTGTTTTTCTGGTTTTTTTTTAATACAAGCCATTCTTTACAAGTGCAATTGTTAAATGTTTATTAAAAAAAAGAAGAAATCAAATGCGTTCTGCATTTTTTAATGCTTGCAATTTTAGTGTTCTTACTGTTCTAAAAAGGTCATCCTTGCTAATTGAGGTTAGTGGTAAAATTTTTAAATTGATTTCAATGAGTGCAAAAGAGGAAAAAAAACCTCTAAAATAATAATCTGCTGGAAATTAGGTGGTTAGAATTTTGTGAATGAATATAGATAGTATGTAACCACTGTTCAAATATGTAACTAAATTTTCACTATCTCAAGGTATAGTATGCGATAAGAAATTAGATTCAGTTTTTTTTTAAAAAGTTGAAGTAGATATTTCTAACAGCACTGAAGGTTTTGTATCTAATTCAGCTTCCTTTCCAATATGGCTTAAAGAATGAAAGATGTGTAGATCAGACCATACTGTATATGCACTGAGTAGCAAATACAACTATGCGTGTTGTTTTCATTTGGAGTTAATTGTTCTATCTAAGCACAGGAAGTGTATATTACTTCAAACTTCAAGTATGAGGTAAAGCTTTTAAATAGGTTTTAATCCTGTTTAGTGACAATTTGAAATGCTTACCAATGTAACAGGTCTTAAATATTGGTTATATAACTGTAGAACTTTGGAGGCAGTTAGTGTTAAAGATGCAAAAAAACCTGAATGACAAAAGTAATTAGAGGTGTAATCATCACTGTGAATTTCTGTGAAGTTTTAGTACTCCTTTGTCTTTTTTCTTTAATAGAAAATCTGTTGTATTTGGGAAACAGATTATGGGGAAAATATATAGTGCTCTCATGTTAAAAAAAGTTAAAGACTAAGAAATGGGAAAAAAGTAATCACAATCTTTGCTATAAGTAAAACAGGTAAAAGTGTTGAGCCAACTTTTTTTAATTATTGTAATCTCTGTAATGAAATCAAACATTTTTATCATTAGATAGAAATAGTCATAAAAGGTTTTTAATTCCTTATATATCCCTTATATCTACTCCTACATCTAATTTTTCTTACCCTTGCAAAAATAAACTAATAGCTCAAATATACAGAATGCCAAGGCAAACATCAAGCAGTTCAAACTGAAAATAAAACATTTGCAGATACAACTTTTCTTAACTTCTATGGAAATATGGACTGATTTCCCTTCATTGAAAAGACAAGATTTTAAAATCTTGTCGGATATTATGCAGGAAGATCTGTGGAAGCTGTCATTTTCCATGTGGGCACTGAAAGAAAATTCTACCAAGATTTACTTACTGTCATTAATTCATTAAGACACCTTTTGCGGAGGTACCCACTTGGCCATTTTTTGTTGTTTCATTTTTGTTAGGTTTTGAAAAAGGGCAAAATTCATCTTTTTTTTTTCTTTTCTTTTTTTTTTTTTTTTTTTATTTTTTTTTTATTTTTCCTCTCTGTTTATGGAGCCCCAAGAACACACAGGGGAGATCCCTTAGGCTCAGCAAAGAAAAGATTTAGGACATGGAATGAGTAAGCACACAAAGGTAAAATGCAGCACATTGCACCACAATTAATTGCTTGGTTAATGTGGTGGTATATAGCCTGATTCTGTTCAGGGTGCTATGAATTTACCTTTCTATGTTTCAAAATCAGAAAGTACTTCAAAATTTTTTCAAAATAAGCACAAATTACACTTTGTGATTTAAAACAAAACAAAACAAAAGGAAGAAGAAAAATACTTTCTACTTCAAAAGAAAAAAACCTTTTTTCAGTGGAAATTATTATTTATTACTGTTATGGCTATAAAGATTTCATTCTCCATTCTGCTCAAATGAGTAATATCTAAGTCAAAACTGTAAATTCTATCCATTGCTTCCTTGTTCTGGAGTTAAGCTTGTTTGTGTTTTATTTGCAGCTTAAAGACAATATTTTACTGCAAGTTCATTCATAAAGTTTCCAAACCTTTACAAACTACACATACCAAGTATAAGGGGTCTGAGCAAGCCAATAATAGGCTAAGGTTTATTTCTAGTTCCTATCTCAAGTTCCCAACAACTTCGCCTAAATTTAGATTACTAGATTGTTAAAGTATTATATAATTCCTCACTCCTTCCATTATATAGCAGAAACTCTCCTATTGTTCACGTAGCTCTGGACCATCTATAGCAACTTATTCCATGTAAAACCTAATTGCAGCTCAGAGTTAATATTTTCCTAAAGTTCTTGGAAAAAAACCTTCAGATCTTGTAACATCTGTCAAAAAATAGACTCTTAGAAGCTAGAAAGAGAATTGGAGTGCTAGAACCAAAACATGTTCTCTAAAGGCTCTTATCTACATCAGGATGTCAAGCTTAGCTTGAATGCCGTAGATGTGCTCAATATTGGTGGAATTTTCTTTTCAGAGAATCATAGGCTACTGGGACCTCAAATTACTTAGGTTTATTAGTGGTAAAACCATAATATTTTACTAGGAAATCAATGGGGAGGAAAAATATAGTTAAAAGTGTGGGGTTTTTTTCCTGATACCCATCCCTAAAACCAATATACCATAACTTTCATTAGTTATACCTTTTTAAAAAGTGTAGTAAATGTGACATAACTGTAGTATGTTAACATGATTCTTCTTGACTTTGCAGCACTCTCAACAATAACAACATCACTCGGCTGTCCGTGGCAAGTTTCAACCATATGCCCAAACTCAGAACATTGTGAGTAGTCCTACTGAAACTGGCTGCTATTTCTATTGTTCCAGTATATATTTTTACCTCTACCAAGTTTTAGTTTTGTCAGGTGTCTAAAAATACATATATGGACAAAGCAAGCATAAACTCAATTTAAAAATATTGAGGTAGCATGAGGTTGATGAGCATGAAATCTGTGTGTCTATGGAAGCTGATTCTGAGAGGAAAACCTAACAAGCTCTACTTGGGGCTCAGGAGATAAAGGAGTAGTTGCATCCTTTTCCATCAACTCTTTTAGAATGTGAGATGAATAAGTCTATGAAAATGGGGTTTTGGCCTTTTCCCAAATGGGTGGGAAGCATTTTCCATAGCGTTGTATTCAGTTACAGAAAAGCTTCACCGTCTAACCAAAAAAAACATGAGGGCAGGGGGAATTCTCTTTTACATGTTACAGCTATATAGCGAAATAAATTGATGTTTTTTGAAAGTCAAAAATTTGTTTTACTTTAAACTATTGAATGGGTCACATTTCATTTAGGAACATGGGAGAATCTTTGATTGACTGTCAGATGTGATAAATGGGAAATCTTTATGCTTTTATTACTGTACTGCTAGCAGACCTAATTAAACTAAACTGGCTTGCCGACATTCTTTGTAACATAAAATTATAGCATCATCCGGTTGTGCTATTATAATTAAAGTTGTGTCAGCATTTACAATAAGGTCCCCATTTTTAGAGGTTATGACTTTCAAAGAGGAACACTTTGGTCTTCTAAAACAAAGCACAGTAAAAAGAGCGTATATGCAAGTGATAGAGGTTTGGATTATTTTTCTGTATGTGTATACTGACTGTGAATAAATGTATGTTATGTTGAGTGGCAAAACCAGAAAATATCAAGGTTTAGCCCTGAGACTCAGTTTCAAACAGATTTTCTAGTGAAACGGGAATTAAAAATTAATGAGATGCTTCTATCAGAGGTCAAGAGAAGCTGTTACTGTTAAAGAACTACTTGTACAAAAGATCTGTCTAGCTTCTTTTACACATGTTGGGTTGCACAGCTGTATTGAAATTCGTAGGGATATTCACCTGAGTTAACATATTGTTTGTAACTGAAGAAACTTCATTCAAGTGAGTAGCTCTGTGGATTTCATAACAAAATTGTAACTATTCTTGCTTGGACAAACACAAAAACACTTAAATAGTGCTGACCATGGGCTTTTGGTGGCCTCAGCTAGATTTTGATAATAGAATTTCATTCTTTCAGGTCTGAGTCTTGAAAAGAATCATGTCTGTACTTCTTTCAAACCTTCAAATACAATTTGAAGTATTGTCCTGTATTAAAATAAAATTTTTCTGAACCACAAAATATAGTGAATCAAATTAGCAATATTTTTATTTTCTTTGGTTGGGATATATCAACTTCTGAAAATATATTTTAGAAACAAATTAAACTAGACACAGATTATCACTGTGATAAAACCATTTGCAGTCAGAATATGCTTGTATAACTGTATTGATTTCAGTGGCATTAGTTCTGATTTGCAATGGTGTTCTTGCTTACAGCTGGCCACAGATTGTACTGAATGACTGTGCTGTATCGTGAGCTATATTTGCAAAGCACTCACCCAAAAATTAGTACAGGAAAATATATTGCCTTTAATTTCTACTCATTTATGGGAGGGGGAAATTGTTAGCTAGTATTTTTGTTTATGTTGGTTACACATTTCAGGTTGCTTTGCAGATTTATTTTGCAATGGATTAATTAAACTCCTTGTCTACATTCCGAATGTCTTGCATTTCCTTTCCAGTTATTTAATTAGGACTGAGCACATCAGCTAAAAAGGACCAAAGTGGCATTACTCTGTTATGGATGATTCTGAATATTGATTTGATTTATAGCTCTGGACATCCTTTTCTGTAGTTTGAGAAAATGTAAGAGCCAGGGAAGAGTAATTTACCTAATTTAGTGAATACATTTGTCTAATATTTTATCAATGGCAAAGTGCTTTTTGCCACTTGGCAAGGAGCCATGGTCTTGTGTCAGACCACTGCAACAGAGAGACAGCTTCCTTAAGTCCATCACTTGCTTCCATTTGGTCTTTTAATTTCAGGCATTGCTTAGAACATGCATCCCTAGTAGCCAAAAACAGCTAATCCCACTTTCTTTGGTTAAACAAAAAGAGAGGAAATCAGAAAAGACACGTGGAAGAAGGTGCTTTATATTGAGTTATTACTCTATCTTGTTCAGCAGAAAATGAGTATGACCTGTTATAGGGATCTTGCAGGCTGTTTCTATAGAGACTAATCATGGCCCGACTTACAGATTTATCTAATTGGAAACCAAATCTTTTATTAACTCTTTTTTCTGACAGTGTATTATCACTACAGGGCAATTTTCTTGAGACATTTTTGTCTTATTCACTATTTGTACAGGTCTGGGCTAAAGAGTCCCACAGCAGCTTTCAAGCTCTTGTATATTTACTTCTTTCTTTTAGACAAGAGACAGGTAACTACAGATAAGTTAATTTATTAGGAAACATTCTTTTTTCTTCCAATTAATTAGACCACAACCAAAAAGTAATTTTCCTACTTGTATAGTTTTCTTTATTGTCTTGTAACTCCCAGACTTTCAATGAAAGATGTAAAAAATCAATTCCTCATTAACAGCTGTATTAATAAATTGGCAAAGCTGCTTGCTGGAGGGAGGGCTGGGCAAATTGGCTGCTCTTCTGTTTGTTCTTCCTAATTTAAAGGTATTGGCATGTGTCTTTCCACGCAGTCGTCTCCACTCCAACAACCTGTACTGTGACTGCCACCTGGCCTGGCTGTCTGACTGGCTGCGGCAGCGGCCGCGGGTCGGGCTCTACACCCAGTGCATGGGGCCGTCCCACCTCCGGGGACACAACGTGGCCGAGGTCCAAAAGAGGGAGTTTGTCTGCAGCGGTAAGGGAAACAGATTTGCTCATCCAGTCCTGTTTTGAAACACACCTACCAACTTCTCAGTGGTGATTGCTAGCGCTGCATGTTGACTTTCATTAGCTTTTGAGTAATCCAAGGATTAATGTTTATTAAAAAAAAATCCTAATAATGATCAGTATTTGTATTATGTGTGGGGGTGCTTCTGTCCTGAAAAATTGTGTGTAAATGCTGCATTCACATAGATTGTATAGCCTTCTAAAGGTATAATTATGGGGGAGAGATACAGCAAATTAAATAAAAGCTGCACTTATTAAGAACATAAAGCCTTTACTAATAAGGCCTTATTATTTTTTAAAAACTTTACAGATTGATGCTTTTTCTTGTTGTTATTTTCTGCCATGTAAATACTATTTTGAATCCCTGAGTAACTTTCTGAATTTTATTAGTATGCTTTAATGCATCAGTTATTTTTTTATATAAAATAATGAAATTACTAACAGTTCATTACTAATCACATTTTCTCTATTCAATTTTTTTTCCTTTATTCATATCTTCTAGATGAGGAAGAAGGCAAGTTTATCTTTCTTATTTAAATATTTTTAGACTCAGACCGAAAATCTTCTGTAAACTTTGTCTACTGTTCAAGTTTCCTCAAGAACATTAAAAACCACCTGCAATATTGCTATCTGCCTTTTCAGTGGTTCATAAGAGTTTCTTCTACTTGCTGATTTTCTGCAAAACCCCAGAAGTCTGTTGCCAAATATCCCGAAATTTGCACAGATCTATGCTTTTGAAAGTTTATGGAGAGCACAGTGTTCTGTCCTTTTTAAACAGTCTCTGACATCAAAGTGTAAGGCACTGCCATCTTCACATGGCAAATGCTAGCAGTGTTCTTGCCACTAATTCTGCCTGTATGTACATTTAAGAGGCATCCTAACAAGATAATTTAATATATCTTTTTGCAAATGTTATTGCTGCAGAGCTGAGTGGCATGAATGGTGTCATAACTTGGTCGTTATAATGATTATTAGGAAGGCAAATAACCATGTTTTCTGCCTGGATCACTGTATTTGTATTTAATAAAGGTAAATGAAACATTTCCTCTCTGTAACTATAAAACAGGCAGTGTGTATCAGTTTTGGCAGCTGTTTGTACTTTTGTAACATGTACATAAATGTGAAATCAAATTATTATATTGTAGAATTACATGTCATAGAATCATAGAATGGTTTGGCTTGGAAGCAACCTGAAACATCATCTATTTCGAGCTTCCCTTGCATGAGCAGGGACACCTTCCACCAAATTAGATTGCTTAAAGCCCCATCCAACCTGACTTCAACAGACTAATCTTTTCAGCAATTTAAAACTTGGGCAGTTGTTTTATAAACTTTCAAGTAGGAAGAGCACTGAGCTGCAACTTACATTGTCAGTGTGCCCTTCCTATATTAATATATGACATTAAATATTGTGAGAGTGATCTTAAATTAAATTGTGGCTTCATAGTCAAGAAATAATTATTTTCTTTTTTTCCCTAGCTTTTTTTAAACTTAACAGAAAAAGAAAGAAAAGGCAGGCATCATGCCTTACTCATTCTTTTGTGTCTTTTGTGTCATTATAAAACAGCTATTTTGTATCATTAAATCTATAGAAGAATGAGTGCATTAATATATTTAAAAATGTGCAATCTCTCTATTTCCAGGAAAATATAGTAAGTTTTTTCTTTGGAAAACATAACTAAATACAAAATGATTATGTTTAAATGCAATTAAAAATGCTGAGTTTAACAAACAGCACTGAGAAATCAGGAGGAACTCCTGTATAAATTAGTTAATGAGAGCAGTACAGCTGTGGGAGGAAGTCTGTTGAGCTAAAACTGAGAGAATAACAGCTGTGTGAAAAGTGTTATGTATTATTGTGTGAGACAGAATCAAAACGTCATAACTCCAAAATTGTCTCTAAGTTATATAGAACTGAAGGGCCATAATCAAATAAATAGTTGCAGAACAGAACTGTAACTAGCAGGACACCTTCATTTCTTGTAGTATAGTTCATTCATTTCTCTGGCCTTCAATTTTTAATACTACACAAAATTCTGAAAACTAAGTAAATCAGTAATTAGTTTTTAATAACATTCAATAAATAAAATATACCTGAAATATGGATCAGAATTTTATTTAATGGAATGATTTTGCATATTTTGGGTGTTGCTAAAGAAGTTGAAAAATAATGTAATGCTAGCACAGTAGTTGAGCATTTGTCTTCCATCTCTCAGTATTGAATCAACATGTTACTCTTAACTGTGTGCTTAAATTAATGCAGTTTGAAAGTATTGATAGACTACAATGTTTATTTTAGAAGTTCTGCCTTAGATTTTTCAAGTAAATGTAAAATGTTTTCCTTTGCAGGTCACCAGTCCTTTATGGCTCCATCCTGCAGTGTCTTGCATTGCCCTACTGCATGCACCTGTAGTAACAACATTGTGGACTGTCGTGGGAAAGGCCTTACTGAGATCCCAACGAACCTTCCAGAAACCATTACTGAAATGTGTGTAATCTGACTTTTTTTCTATGTACTTGCAGAAAATATCTTTTTCCTGTGTGTTCATTTTTGTGATTCATATAAATTCATGCATTTTGTAGGGTACGAATTTTGGTAGACGCATTCAACTTAAGATATAAAAGGAATACATAGGTTTCTGGAAACATTTATGACTTTTATGTTATGAGTTAGTTTTGTATGTACTACTCACAATTCATAGTTAAAACTGCATTCTGAGTTCATTTTAAATGAGTTTGGGAATTCTTGCTTTTCTACAGTGAGTGACTTTTCACTGCAGATTATAAATGCCATTTCTTTTAGGGTTGCTTTCTGTGCTGGTTTTGGCTGGGATAGTTTTCCTCATAGTAGCTGGTATGTTGCTATGTTTTGGATTTGTGCTGAAGACCATTGATAATTCAGAGATGTATTTGTTACTGCTGAGTGATGGTTACACAAAGTCGAGGCCTTTTCTGCTCTCATCTCACCTCACCAGCAAGTAGGCTGGGGTGCACAATGAGTTGTGAGGGGACACAGCCAGGACAGCTGACCCCAACTGATCCAAAGGATATTCTATACCATGTGGCATCATGCCCAGAATATATAGCTGGGGGAAGAAGCAAGAAGAAAGAGATGTTCAGAATGATGGTGTTTGTCTTCCCAAGTCCCCGTTATGTGTGATGGTGATGGGGTACTGTTCTTCTGGAGGTGGTTGAACACCTGCCTGCCCATGGGAAGTGGTGAATTAATTCCTTGCTTTGCTTTTCATGCACCTTTTGCTTTACCTGCCAACTATCTGTATCTCAGCCCTGAAGTTTTCTTGTTTTTACCCTTCTGATTCTCTCCCCCATCCAATTTTGGGAGGTGTGAGTGAACAGCTGTGTGGGTTTAAACTGTGACAGTTACCTTCAGTCACTTTTTTCATCAGACTTCCTATTAGAGAAGCATAAGAAAGCAAAAATAAGGTATAGTCTTTGTGTTAATACCATGTGCCTGTGGATAGAAGAGCCTGCACGCTGATAGGGTTGCGTGACATGTCAAATACAGCAGAAACGTGTACAAAATTACAATCGTGTCCTGACTCTAGAGAAGAGTCATAACACGGGTGCCATAGGGCCTTCTGTCTTCCAAAGCAATGTGGCTGAGAGGCTGTGTGGACACAGAAGGAAAGTTACTGCTGCATTGGCTTCTGTGCTGGGGAGCAACAAAAGCAAGGGGTGACTTGCTGACAAGACAGGCAGGGACCCAGCAGCAGGAGCATCTTTCTCTTCTGGGGATGGCGGGACAGTGTTTTGGAAGGGAAGCTGGGAGTTCTGTTTACAGAAATAGCAGGAAATGAGCTGCGACAACAACCTGGTAAGGTTTTCAGAATAAAAAGCTTGTGATCACCTTGATGATATAAGATAATGTTAAGAATTTCAGATAAGGGAGGTGAGGGGAACAGATTGCTTGAAGTGAAAGGGAAGATGTCTCCTGAACGTACATCCTATTGTACACAGATCTCTGATTTTCTTGAAAGTTTAAAAACACATCTCCACAATGGGATTTTAATTGGCTTGTTGATATCTGACCTGTGTTTTTGAACTTAACAGGGTTGGAACTACTGTGGTTTTTCTCTAAGGATGTGAATAATAATCACATCTGTCAGTTCATTATTACTGCTGTTAAGACTGACCTGGCTGACCCAGTTCAGCTTTATAATACAAACACTTCTTTTGCCTTTCACCCCTCTCAGAAAAATCCCTCTGCTTGCAAATAAAGTGACTTTCATAAAATCCATGCACAATGCCCAGGAAGGCTGTAGAAGATCGTTCTCACTATTTAATGAGTTGTGTACTGGCATTTTTACTTGCTTGTGTGTATCTGTGTACGTAGAGAAGGAGAAAAAATATTGCAAGAAATAAGTACTTTTCTTATGTATGTAAGAAATTCTGTTGACTTTTAAGCATGGAATGCTATGATCTTCAGCAGTTCATTGTCCTGGAGAGTAAAAGTAACCATGTAGCAGTGCCTTCAGTATTTGACTAAGCAGTTAACGGATTGCAGACTGAGGCTCGATGTTTCCTGCTAGTCTAGGCAGCATTCAGATTCCAGAGTGAGGCCTTTTCACATTCTAAGATCCACAATCCATTAAAATGTAGATATATGTATGTGCTTATATAAATACGTACAGTGCATAGAGTTTACAGTGATGCAGTGTAAACTATCTGTTATCTCTCTGTGTTGTATGTAGTCCATAGGTGCTGGCTAAATAAATTGCAGGTCATAGTATTTTGCTCAGTTATGTAACACCAGTCATGCCATAAGACCTGAACATGTTTATTTAAAAGCTGATGTAAGAAGAAATAGAACATTAGAAAATCAGACTTTAGTAATTATTTTGTATTAAACAGATGCACACCACTGAATGTTGGTATGATGAAAAAACTGAACTTCAGTGATTGAATTAAACTTTGTGTAACACAGACTGATATAAAATAGGATTTAAGCCAGTAGCATTTACCATACATAGAAAACAAAACTCTCCTGTTGGGTAGAAGGTAAGGAGAGAAATGTACAGGAAAAGAAAGAAATAAATAAGGCACATGAAATGCGCTGAAATCGAGGGATAAATTGAGTGGAAGAATTAGAGTAGAGGATCTTCTGAGTATTTGATGAGAACCACAGAATCTTTTTTGCTTCCTTGTTGATAGGTTGAAAAGGAATTGAATTTTTTACAAATAAATATATTGTAATGGTTGTATGGGGAAAGTTTATGCTATGCTCATCGCTTTATTGTGAATAAAATAATTAGTTATAGTTCTCTTACAATTCTCATGGGTGGCAGGTGTAAATACACCTGCATTAGCATTAAAGAAAATGAGAGACAGTGAAGAGGCTGGAAAATGAGGGTTTTACAGAGTAAAAAAGGTTTTACCAAGGATGAAGTGAGAGAAATCTTAGACTGGATCAAACCAGCACTCCACCCTGGCCAGTGGCTCTCATCACTTGTTCCTGAAGAATGTTTTGGAAACAGAAATCTATAACTTCAGAAATAAAACACCAATAGCACAAGTATTTTCATCACTCCCAAGGTGTGTTGGGGTTCCTCTGAACCTTGAAAATTTGCATAGCTTTCAGGAAAAAAAGGGTTTTCATTGAAATTTCCAATCTGCTTTAGACCCAACAATGTTCTAAATTTTCATGTTCTATTAAGTTAATAAATTTTTGGGAGACGGAATTGCACTCAAAATCTTCCAGTTTAAAATACAGTTTTTTAAGTTTCACTGATGTTCCCTTGTCTTTTTAGAGGGAAAGAAAATGCATTCACATTTAATTTGTCCTGTCACCTTCTATTTTGCACCTCAGTCATCTCTTCTCTAAACCAACTGTTCCAAGTCCATTCAATCTTTTGGATGCCAAAACTTACCAGGTTTTGATTAATCTCCTTCTCTTTCTCTGAATTGTTTTCCAAATTTTTTTTATTTGCAGTGACCAGAGTTGAATACGATATTCCAAATGGTAGTGAACCATCAGGTTTTTATAAATGGAATTTTAATTTTCTTTCTTTTGCCTTATGCAGCCTAATAATATTATGTAACTGCCAGTACCCATTGCACCATGTTTTTTCTGAATTTTTCATGCAGAGTCCTAGGCCTGTTTTTTTAGCTGTTAGAATTTTGTCAGGAACCAGAAGTTTGTAGATTGTCCTATCTACAGGCATTTCCGAACATTGAATCAGGTTGTATGTTACTTTTTTGAAATGTGGTCCATGAAAGACTTTAGTCCTCTCTGCTTTTAACTGACTACAACACGCAGAAAGATTGTGACATTCCAGTATTGTTATCATACAATAAAAAGTGTTTTAAAGCTTCATTTTTAAAGAAGTACTCTGCAACTGTTGCTTATAGCAACCCCTTGAGATTAGATTGGAAAGAATGATTGTTCCCACAAAATAATCTGTTTTTTTTCACTTATTCCTTAGACAATAATGTTGTCAGTATGCCAAATGGTAACTGACAGTAAACACTTGAAGAGATGAGACCATGCTGTCGTGGTAGCGTTAAGAATACTGAGGAGTTCCCGAAACCAAGGCAGTAGGTTATAGTGAGCCCTGTATTTCCACCACTGCTATACAGTTCCCACACACATGGCTTTATTACCTTGTCACCATTTTAAGCACACACTTTGGCAGGAGCTCCCCAGTTCTCAGGGAGAAATGCGCTGGCTCTCTGTTGTCTTCTGAAGGATGTACAGGCTTTAACAGCCAAATTATTATTTATTCACTCATCTTTATAATACTACCATCGCCAGATTTTTGTGCGCACTGCAAGAAAAATGGCATTATACCTCCATTTTACCTGCACTGGATGTTGTCCAGTCTTTTAAGTACTTCCCTTTCTTTTTAATCTTCTGCATTTTCAGTTGAACATCTGATTTTCATATTTCATTGATAGGGACATTTCCTTACTCTGAAGAAGTTTCCCTGCCCTCTCTCCTCTCTTTATGGGCTGTATTTGCAGGATTCTGTGCTAAGTACTACTAGCCTGTCATGTTATGCTTCAGCGAACTTCATGGTCAACAAAAGCCACTGATGTTTACATCTGTCCTTCCTTTTGTCTTTGCTCTATTGTATTTCATATTATTAATGTTCTCCTGTGAGGCTGACATTAAACTTTGTCAGCCCTCCTTTATAGAGGTGTTTAAAATTTGACAACTTATTTTTGTGAGATTTTATTTTTCCATCCATTTCTACCTCTTTATTATTTGTTCTTCTATGGATAGCAGGTTACTTTCAATAAGAATATAAGCCACATTTGCTTTTTGAAGGTCCATAGTCCCATTATTTTTTCTTGATTTTTTTTTTAATTTTCTTTCAACACATGCGTGTGGTTTTGTGATATTTTGCCATATTCTCTATTTATTTCTTCTATCCTTTCTCTCAAAGGAAAGCCTGGCATCAGTCAACTCCTCAGTACCCTAAGAAGCACAGAGTTCTTTCTCTTTGCCCAAAACCAACTTTCTTTGAAAAAAGTATCATCTGATCTGCTTCTGCACAGAAATACTTTGTATTTGTTACACTGTCAGTCCATCTGGGGCAATATTGCATAAAGCCAAGTGGTATTAATAATATTTCTATTCTCAGTCCTTCCGATGTATATAATTAAACTGCAAGTTTGAACTGTATGTTCCATGTTGACAATTTTACGCCTTTTTTTCCTAGGTGGGGTTGATAAATTAATTTGTATCTAAATAATGTGTAAAAAACCAACCAACAGAAACAAAGAAAAAAGCCACCCAAAACCTTTAAATGGAATATTGAATTTCCTAAGTATTAAACACTGGCAGTTTCAGTTGTATAAAATTTTGCATGTTGAAGCTCTGAGTTAGCTCTCTGGGGAAAAGTACAAGAAAAGGCTTTCTGTTTAGAGCCTGACACTGATGTCGTAACTTTTACACTGCCTTGGTAGCTCTACTGTCTTGGAATGCTGTTTTAAGACATTCGGAACTGCCTCCTCTGCTGATGGCTACTGCTTCTGTAGCACAGCTGGCAAGGAGAATATGTGCTTGCACTGTACTGCAGCCTGTCTCCAAGTTTGGTGGGACAGCCTAAACCACGAAGAAAATAGTTAGAACTGGAAGCTGAAGTGATTTAGGAAGGAGCAGGCATTCTGTGATGGTGGGAGCAGGAGGAGGCAAAGCCATTGCCAAAATGCTGTTTCATTACAGTGTAGTTTAATTTCCTGGTGACTGTCAGGGTGTTGCTGAGAAGGTTTTGTCACACTTGCTGACTTCTCAATTGGTGCAGAATCACTTGGCTAAAACCAGCAATTCCCGTTGCGTGAAGTCAGTTAGCAGGCCATGCATTGTCTGCCAAGTGCCTCTTGGGAAGATGCCTTCAGAAACAGGACTGCTTATCTCCAAGTAGCTGCCAGTGAAAATGGAAGGAGAATAAAGCCTGGGGTGTCCTTTATTTTTCCCTTGTGTGTGATAAAGCTTGGAGAAAAATTAAGTATTCAGCATCTCAGTAAATGTAATTCTTAATCCTTATTGACTTAGTACAATTGTATCTGTACCAGTTACACCCTTTCTGCAAAATTAATCCCCACGTTATTATCTAAATAAAGTCACACACAGCTAAATAAGAATACCTAAAGTTTTCTTTTCAGGGTTTGTCTGATTGATGTGATATTATTTGAGAAAGATTCCATTCATATTCCATATGTATTTTGAAAAGCAAAATATTTGGTTGCACACCAAAACTGCTCCAGTTTTAGTGCACCTAGGAATTCTGCAGGAAGCACCGAATTAAGAAGGTGCACTGATGTACCTTTGCCTCTGGGTCAAATGGAAAGGCTTCATACCGTAAGTGACCTGCAGGAAACATTTTGGGAACTGAAATGAATTTCCCATAGGCCTATTACTTTAATATCCGTATTGTAACATTGTGAGGCAAAATACAGTGCCCATAAATGTTACATATGAATACTCTTCAAACTTTTGTTATTTAGTATGCCTTACTTTAGCCTTTTTTCATTGACGTAAGCAAAGCATGATACATTATTCATTCGTTCATCTCAAACATCATAATTTGAATTGGTTTACACTTGTTGTTTAAACCTCATCCCTTTTACAGTAATTTTTAGGGTATGCCCTTTCATTGGCATGTTCAGTCTATTGAGCTTAACTAATTTAAGTGGCCTAATGCACCTAACACTTTCCTCCTTTGTCATGCAGTTCATATATTAAAGGCATTAAAGGTCATTCCTAAGGTTCAAAACTATTACTGTAATTGGTTTTAGGAAGTATAGCCTTTCTAATGATGAGAGCATTTATCAGTCTTTATGCAGGCATTCCTTCTGCATTTCAGTTTTTTATCACTTTTAATCTCTTTTCACTTGGTTTAATTTTAGAATTCACCTTCTGAACATTCCTTGAATGATCTATTCCCTTAGAATAGAGACTTTTTTGGCACATGTTCAAACACTCTATGAGAAACCTTACAAGCAGCAGCCCAGCAGCAATTCTATTAATTGTACGGATACCTTCTCTCAGAATGGTATAAGTGACAGTGTCTTATTTCAGAAAAGGCCAAAAAGCCAATAATGAGCTGGACTACCTTGTGAAAATGCTACTCTTGAATTCCTCTGATTTACTCTTCTCTTCCATGGCTTGAACTGCCTGTCAAAGTGGTTCTAAAACCTCTTTCCTTACTGTAATATTATAGAATCATTTAAGGTCATTATTCCTCAGCAAAATGTGCACATTTAATTAAGTCCTTCTTTTAAATGTTTTTAATCTTAACAAAAGTGAAGGAAAAATAATACTGCACAATGGTGTTTTGGGGAGGAGAAAGTTGGCTGGAAGGAAGGGTGACTTAAGGGTTACTGCTGTTAAGTAAGGAACAATTGTATAAGTAATTCTAGTCTTTGTAAGGGGCAGAAAAAACCCTTAACCACATAATATGTGAAATGAGAAAAGTCATATAGTAGCCTGGGATTTTAAAAGCTCACCTTCACAATCCAGTGCAGTTATAAGCCTCTGACATCTTATTACTATGGCCTTCAGGATAAAGTTTTTGTTTCTTGTGAATGAAGCTTTATAAGGTTTGAATGCCAAAACTAGAAGCCGTATGGTTGTTTCATGATAACATTGTTTGCATTTCCCACGAGTTTCCTGATTTGTTCCCTCAGTCTTGTCATACCCTCCTGTTCTCCAACTATTTTTTTCATGTTTTCATCTTCCTCCATCTCATTTTTCCTTATACTTTGTTTTCATAAGTCTGTTGATTAATAATTGTGTGTTATGCCAAGCACTCAACTACATCTTTGTGAGTCATGTGATATTAAGCAGGATTAAAAACTCCTGAGACTGCTTCTCACAGTAACACTCAGATTATATTAAAGGAGAGGGGCGGGGGGGGGGGCAGTGGGGAAAGAAGGTGAAATGAGAGAAAGGAGAAAAAGAAGAGGAAAAGAGGAGAAAGGAAATGAGATCTGACAGAACTGATTTTGACAGATGGACTTAACCAAGATAAAGGGACCTGATCACAGTGCAGACACTGGGGAAGTGCTTTGCGTACATGAGGAATTTTATTTGAGAACTGGGAGCTCTATGTCTGTATTTTTTCCAGGTGAAGGTTGGCATGTGTACAGTTTCACTGTTTCTGTTGTCTTTTAAAATTCATCCTTACCAAAGAGTTCAAAGTACAGCCTTAAGTAAATCGCTATTGAACAGAGAGACATTTACTTTGAGATGCAAAGATGCTTTTAAGGATGACCTGTTACAGAGAAAAGTCACTTGGAAAGGGTTTAGGCATATTTATTGTAGACAGCTTAAAAACTCACATAGCAGAAAAACTCTGAAACATCAGAGATAAGGCAGCTTTCTCTATTTTTAGCAGCTCAAAGCATGATTTGGCTATCTCCAGTAGCCTGACAGAAATGAGAGAAAACCCTGCATCTTTGCAGCTTGAAAAAAATGCGGAATGCTGTGGGGAGGATGCAGTAAGTTACAAGACGTTAAACTGATGGTTGTATTCCAATGTCTGCATTTGTTTCTGCTTTTTAGTTTAAATTGGTCTTAGGACTTAGAAAGTCAGTTCATATCTGTCATTTACCTCTTAAACAGTTAAGCCATTAGCCAGAAGTCTTGAACATCCAGTGAAGTTTTGGAAAGGTTTTTCCAAGTTGGTTTCTATATATACATATGCATGTGTGGTCATTGGTTTTTACAAATTATTCCTAAGATTTTTAGTTTGCAAGAATTCCCTATAACTGTGTCTGCTGTTTTTGAGAAAACATGTTAATCTTACAATGCTACCCAAAATAGATAAAACTCTTTGGTCTCACTTTAAAATTTTTCACAATCATTTAATTATTCTTATAACACTTTCTGAAATTTTTCTGTTTTATCAAAATCTTTTCCTAATTCCTGTTTTAATAAATACATAGACTGTATGCGGGTGTCAAGGTAAAGGTGATATCTACTTATGGATTAAAAAAATGAATTAATTATTACAGCATTCAGTTGCTTATGTATACTGATACATACTTTGGTCAGTAGAAAGCCAAAAAACTGTCCATATTTGAATTTTCAAATATTGCAGGATTAAAATAAAGTGCATTAAATGGTACTTAAGAAACTAAATACCCCTTGACAAATGCATATGGCCTCACTACTTTTTACTCAGCTCCTAAATTAACATGCCAGATTTCATATAGTTTCCCTGTGTTTAAAATTAACTTTTCTTATATATGCTTCTCTTCAACTATACTTTATATATACTTTTCCTCGACCCTTCTCTTATCTCTCCTTCCCAGAGGTTTGTTAGACCAGTGTTCTTGAGATCAATCTTGACCGATGCATTGGACTTGATATTCAGAATTTTTACTAGTGGAATATGGATACTGATTTTTCAATGAAATCTAGAGCTTTTCTTTCTGTTTTGACTAAAAGTTAATGCATTTTTATGTCCAAAATATTATGTGATTTTTAGATGCATTATTACTAGCTATAGTGTGTTGCTTACATGCTTATCTTTTCTCTAGAAGTTTGTTCAAAAGAATTTATAGGAGTATGGCTTTACATATGGAGGAGGATCAAAAAGATTCCTAATGGAACAGAAATATCTGGTGAAAATAGCTGACATGAAACTAAAATTATAGTATCAGTATACACTGTTGTCTGAGGTTTTCCACATTCTGCAGCAACTAAGTTAAGAAATGTCCCTGGGCCTGTTTAGTTGGTTTAATATTGCAAATATGGCCATTAATTTGGAAAATCTTTGCATGAAAACATACCTTTTACTACATCATAATTTTACTTGAAAGGTTTTGTGATTTGCCACTCCCTGTCATAAGTGAAATTCAGTTTAGACTGTTCACCTGCGGCATCGATGATCTGAATACAGTTCTCTTGCTGTACTTTTCTTTGATCTTGGGAAGGTCATTATTCCTTAGCAGATTGTGTGTTTATGTCCATTGCAATATATAACAAAGGAGTTTGTGTGATTATAAAAAATTTAGGAATTTGCTAAATCTTCATATCTTTCATGTGGTGTGTACATATAAACACACAATACTGACATGAATAACAAAAAATGCATTATCCCTGAGGCATTGTATTGAATAAATGTGAAACAAGATTAGGTCAATTGTTAAGGTATTAACTACTTCACCGTAACATATTTAATTTGCCAATGCAGATTTCACTGAATTACATTTACATTATCTTTGGCGTTCCTACCTTAGTATTTCTCAGGAAAAACTTAAAACATATTCCATTTGACTGCCTTAAAAGTAGATGGTTTTGCTAATTTGATAGCTAATTCTGCCTTCTTAACACACACAAGAGAAATGATTTGTCACGCTCTTACTTGAATGTCTTCCTAATCTGAAAATTACTGGTAAATCATGTGGCTTTATGTTTTAAAAAAAAAAAAAAAAAAAAAGAAAGAAAAAAATCCCATAACAAGCAAACCAGCTTTTTTATTTGAGTTGTCAATATGTTTTTGTACATATAACCTCTAATCTGTTCTTTATTAGCATGTATTCTATGCTGCCATTGTTCACGTCTTTGGCTTTCTTCATACCCCTGTGTCCTATCTTGAAAACTAATTAAATTTGGATGACAGGATAATTTTAAGAATCGAGAGGACATAGAGACACAGAACACAAAAACTGGACAAGAAACATATGAAACTAGTGCTGGTTTCCAGACACTGGAAGTAGCTGCTGGCCAGAATGAACACCATTCCAACCTTGGGGGTTTTGTGCAACCTTCTAGTGGGTGTTGAAGTAGAAGAGGTACCTTGAGGGACCTCTCTGATGCTGCCAAGGGAAAGAAAATAACTCAAGCATGGAATAAATGAATATTTTATACAGGATGAAGGGAAGCTGGAGAAGACTCATCTCACTCTTCCAGAAAAACCCTTATAGATCTCTGACAGCTGTGCCACACTCCAAAGGTGTTGTTACTCTTAGATTTTATTTTCACATACGGCTCTTCACTGCTGATTACTTTTCCACAGCAATTATGTCAGTGAAGTCATTCAAAAGAAACGATGGATACTGATTTTTCACTGCTTTGTGTTTTGTCATCTATCAAATGCTTTCTTCTTCAATACATTTCTAAATACATGGTAAAGTAACTGACCATGTATTCTCAGTTAAAATGTTTTGATTTTTATGGCTTATTCATGGTATAAGTTTGTGTATTGTTTAACGGGTAATGACCACTCATACCACATTGTTGGTCTCACACAATGGTCTCAAGCTGGTATTTCTGCTCATTTAGAACAGATGGACAAGTCTCTACTTGTGATAAACCAAGGGTACCAGGATTATATCTTTTTTGTGAATTTATTACACTTACTCTGAACAGTTTGGCTAGGTTTTGTAGTATAAGAACTCTCATAAAAAATATGCTAATTAGAGAGACTTTAACTTGACTCTAGGTGACTCAGGCTAATTGCACTGGAGCCACACTGACAGAAGCCAAAGTACTGAGCAAATAATTCTTTAACAAGTGGTGTATTTTGCCTACACCTGAATCTGTAACAATGAAGGAATGTAAAGCCTATCATCATTAATGGTGCTCTAGGGTTCAGAGCACAAGATGGCTTTCTGTAATGAAAAATTAAACAATGCAGGTTTGAGACTTACTTTTGAGTAAATGCAATGAATTGTTTAAAGCTTTAGAATGGCAATTCTTGTTACTTTCTTTGATGTAATGCAGACTAAAGAGTCATCTGTCATTTAAAATCAATCCCATGAGGATTTATTTGATAGAACAATTTGATTTTAACAGTTTGGCAGGCTTTAGGGCAACATTGACAGTGATTCTTTATATGCAAATATTTAGGAAACTGTCAACCAGATTTATTAATCAGAGCTTGAAAGTAAGAAGTGCAAGTAATGTAGTCATTCAAAATACATCTTTTGTTTTGTTAGACATGGATGACATCACAGATTTCAACAGAATTTTTTTGCTGCTAAAGTTAGAAGCAACATTTAGTGGATTTAAGTACTCTAGAGGTACAGTTGTTGAGAGAGAAAAAAAGATACTTTGTCTAATAGACTCAAGGATTCTTGTAGCAGAGGGAGACCATTAATGTTTCCTTATTTTAAAAGCAAACAGAAAAAACACCCAAAGCCTGGCAGATGTTGCATATGATGAGAGATGTGTTGGCTATGTATTGCAGTTCTTCAGATTCAGGAGCTGCACTCAATCCCATCACTGAAATCTATTTTCTGGGTTTTTGACAGCTGTTTTTGCCATTTATTTTAAAAGCAGATGGGGAAAATGCAAAGAAGAGCTGTCAATTTTATTACCATGTATAATCAGCATCTGTGCCATACATCAGACTCATTGCACAGCTTACACTTCCTCTCTGTAGTAAAATTCTTTTGGGATTTCTTGGTGATCTTCTTGAAAGACTTTTTGTAAATTAAAAGATACTGGAACTAAAAATATAGATTAATTAACTGCTAAAGCCACTATTGTATTGTCCACATTTACTTAATCAAGATGTTATGTTCTGATTGCTTAATTATAAAATATACAGCTAATTTGCTCATTCATATTCATATTCAAATTCTTGTTTTTGTAAGCAATATGTTTTGGTTCATTTATTATTACAAAATACTTGTTAATGTCTCTCATCCATTTACATGCACTTAGGTACAGAACAACTCTGTGCAGTTTTTTTTTTTTTACCATTCTCTACTGAGCAGGCTTAGTATCTTGTACCCCATCTGCATGATTTAAAGTAAAAATGATTCTGTAAAGAACAGGGTGTTCGTAAATCCCAGTCTACCCTCTTTCCTGGTGCAGCAGTCTTTCACAGAAATGACTTTTATAGTGGGAAAATAAGCTAGTCTGAAAGTGTCAGTATAAATAAGCATGTTGTCTGTCTCTGTAAGTGCGGAAGTAGTAATCAGTAATGGTGTGCTGCAGGCTTATAGTAGAGAACAGCATCCTCCTGGAAAGTGTCAAGTGATTTACATGTCACAAGGCTCTCAGGGGACCGTGTGGGAAGAATCTGTCTACTGGCTGGGGACCTACTTTGATTTGATTTGATTAGGTTGGAAGTCACAACTGCAGAAGCACCTTTGTTTCTTAGAATAGTAAATGGTTGTACATTACAGTGTCTGCAGTGATAAGCAGAGGGGAAAGATTCCGAATGAGAAATGTTCACAGTACATTTCCTAGATAGGAGAGATTAGGGAATAGTCTTCAAAAAAGGTTTCAACCAGTTTGGCAGCATTAAAAGACAGTAAAACACTTATGTATCGATGCAGGACTTCTTTGAAGTGAACCACTAAAAGGAGCAGCAGACTTAATACTAAGAACATTAATTAGTGTTTGTGTGGTGATGGCCTGAGTACTTTTTGTACATGAGGCACTGCAAGCTTTGATGAAGTATGTACTTAACTGCCTTCCTCCATTATCTTATCTTATTAAATATGCTACTAAAATTGACAGTGACTTTTGGAAAAGAAAAACCACCAAAGCACTGTTTATGATACATAGATGTTCATTTAAAAGAAAGAATGACTTCTGGGATGACTTTGAAAGGACATGTTGTGCACAAGATTTAATACAAGTTTCATGGAAAAATACTGACATGAGCTTTTTGTTCTTTGGTGATATAATTGTACTTCTTGCCATGTCATTTGCAAGCACTTAATAACTGACTTTTTCAGCAATAGATAACTGCAAACCATCCTATTCCAGAATTTAAAATGTTTCATTTAATATGAGGCATTAATATAAACGAGTTTTTAATTACTATGGGTTTTATCAGTGGAATGCAAATTTCCTTTAGATATTAGTCTATCTGTGCTTCCTGACCCTGGAATATATCTAATTAGATTTTCTCTGGAATAGTGGATGCAAATTTGCACTCTGTGAAATTCAGCTGATTCTATGAAGATAAAGCAGAAGATTAGAGGGTAATAAAGCTGGAAAATGTGAATTTGATTTACTTTCTTTACAGACAAAGTGGGGTATAAAAGATTTTTCTTCTGTATTTATATAATCTTATTTTTCCTTTATTATGCTAATCTCATTTTCTAAAATGTGATGTATTTCAGTGTGTTATTCACTTTGGCGTGAGTTAAGAAAAGACATATTTAGATGATCATACTATAAAAAATCCTTTATCCAGAAGAGCTTGTAAATTCATCCCAGCACTGCACAGTCTGTCTATTAGACTGTAAATTTTTTACTGAAAGGAAATGTTAGGTAAAGTTGACATGAAGTTCATTTTCATATCCACCAATGAATTAGTAGCTTGCTCTACTACAACTGCTAGAAAATTAGCTTGCAGAAACACAGTGTAGCAGGACTTCTTCAGGCTTTGCCTCATGTAATTTGTAGAGAAATTGGACACAGTAAATTAAATCTGCTATTCCATCTTCTCGTAAAAGCTGCCTACTTGTATCCTGTAAGGTACTTAGGTACTTCAGTTAATAGAATTAATATATATATTTAATTAAGAGAATAAACTTTGTGTCTTAATACTTTGGAAAACACTTTGTGTCTTAATTTAGTGCTAGACCTTGCATTACACATCTTATTGTATCTAGTTAAGATAATTATATGTTTAAAGATATGTGAATGTAGACTGGAACCCTCCAGCACCAGATTACAAATCTCTACATCATGAACTGATAAGCAGAATTTATAAATGATGCTTGTGATAGCCTCATGTGGGAGCATTGCTACTGCAATATCTCTTTTTTCCCATATACCGAGGCATTTTGCCCCAGTCTCCAGCAATCCAAGCCCTTCTCCTTAATATGGCCTAATCCTTCCCTGTCCTTTTTACCACCCACCATCCCCTTTCCAGTCTTCTGGTTACACCCTGTGTGTTTTCCTGTGCAAGTCTTTGGCTCGTTTTCAAAGCTCCACATCTGATAAATGTTTGGTCAGGCTATCCCTAGTGGTTAGGCAGTTGACTGCTGCCAAATAGTGTGTGTAACAGGAATGGATGAATGGCAGTCATGTCCTTCAGGGCTGGGTTAATTTAGTTTCCCAACTCCTTCCAATTGCTAAAGTGAGAAAGTTTTATTATCTGGAGGTTTTACCTCTCTTTGATTTAGCCACTTGCATAGAAAACTATCTAGATGATAGACATGCATAATCTTTATTTCCTGGGAAAACTAAGCTAAAATTGTAGGGTAAGAACAGAAAATACTTGGATTTGGCCTAACTTGTTAACTTTAGCAATTTTTTATCTATTCTGATGTTTGCCTTCTGCATCTACCCAGGTTTAGTGACGACCAGCGACCTTGCTGCTTTGTAACCTGGTCAGCAGTCCTGATCTGGTGCAAAATATTTTTCATGGGTCCAAAAGGCTCAGCCAAAGCAAAGGAAGAGTATGAAAGAGTATCATGTTTATGGGAAAAGTTATCAGTCTTGTGCCATGGGATTCACTTCAGTGTGTAAATTATACCTGAAGTCTATAGCAAGGTGGCAACATTTTCCTAGTTCAGTAGCTTTTTTAAAAAAGGACCCTGTGTAAAATAGCTTTGAAGAAGTGAGGTTTTCTGTGTGTAAAGAAGATTCTTCTGGAGCTTTAGGGTTTTTTTCTTGGATTCTTTGTAATCTATTTAACAGCAAATTCTGCTAAAGTAAAGTATGATTAGACTAAAGAGATTTTTGGCATTAAATATATAAGTATCTCTATCTGAACAAAAAGACTACATGAAAGCAGTGAAAAAATCTTCAGTTCAGCTATATCATGATCTCTTGAGAAACTTTACCAAAAAAAACATTTTTTGTTAGGATATTTTCTTGGAAAATTTACTCAAAGTATATGAACTTATTAGTTACATTGCACATACAGACTAGTATGTTTCTATCAGTGCAAAAGTGAAATAGAAGACAGTTAATAGGACAAGGGTAAAAAAGAAAGAAATAGGCCAATTTTCTTCCATCTAGATTTAAAAAAGCTCTTTCACCTTAGATTTTTAGTCAATGTCCTTGTCATTTAAAATAGTGCAGTAAATTTAGAGATTTCTGATTCATTTTATTAAATAGATTTTTGGCATTGAATGTACATAGATCATACTACAACTTCATGAAAGGGGGAAGTAGAAAGCTTATTAGATAAAAATGATATGTAGTTTGATATCCTGCCTTTTACTATTGTATTTTTGGTATAATAGTTTTTTACCTTATGGCTACATAACAGAAATTTTTGCACTGAGAAAACCATGATACACTATAGTATGTAAAGAAGTTGCTTCTATTTTAAATGTGCTTATTCCTGAGTCTCTTTTGGCTTATTGGTGTGTGGTCCAAAGGTCTGTATAAGCATAGATTTCCCATACACAAAGCTCTGCATGTTCAAAACGTTCTTGGAAAACTGTTTCCATCAGCAAATTCACACTTGCAGTATGGGAAGTTTCAATCGTAGTCACTATACATTCAAAGCAAGCGTGGCCATTAACATTAACCCCCATTTTAGATTAAAATACTTGTTTAAAGAAGTTAGAAATGTAGTTGTGCAATCTTTATAGTACATCTTAAAGAAAATGTTTTACCTACTGTATCTAAAGAAATTATGTATACATATTTAAAAATCTGGCATTTGCCTTACTGCAGGTAGAACTGTATGCTATTCCTTCTGTGGGAACGTTCATCTCCCCTTTCCTGTGGTTTCCATATTTCAATTCTCTCAATGAAGTCTTTAGACATTTATAAATAAACTGACTATGCAAATTGCTATGCGTGAATAATACATTGGGAATCACTTAATACCAAGTCAGGTTTGAAATTTTTAATTACAATTCTATCTTAAATTGTAGAAAAATCTGTGTGCTCTGAAAATAAGTTTTCTTTAGATACAAAATCAAGATTGGGTGCTAATTTACCTTATTCTCTATAGATTAAAAGGTTTGACTGATTTTTTTTGGTAATGAAAGAAATATTATACTGTTATGATACTGAAATAATATACTGAAAAAGAAAGCAAAAGTAGCCTTCTTTGTTGAAGTCTATCCCTTCTAGTTTCTTGTGACTTCAGATTCCTGTTTGGCCTGGGTTTTGTATTTTTACATTAATCCTATTCTTTTGCAGACGATTAGAACAAAATTCAATCAAGGTCATACCTCCTGGAGCTTTCTCCCCTTATAAAAAGCTTCGAAGAATGTACGTACCAAATAATTTAAATCTTTTATTTTCACATATATGTATACACACATATACATATATATATATCTACATAAAAAGACAGAAAACAAGTCAAGTTGGAACAGGGAAAATGCAGTCAATGTGAGAGCACTTAAGAAAGTTTGACTGCTAGAAGGTTAACTGATATGGTAACCTGATTATTAAGAATATATTTGTCATATTAATAAAAATTGTTTTTTTACCAAATATTGAAATTATTTAATATGATTCTGCATTAAAGCAATATACTGCTGCAGTGAAAATTCTATTAAAAAATAAATAGTGAGGATAATTACAGATTATTTTAAGGTTGTATAGTCCCGTAGCCATAGCAAGCAGAGAATTCTTTATAAAATGTACTTCAACAACTAGGAAAAGCATTTTTTGTTTCAAGCATTTGAAAGGTCTGTTTTCAACCATTCATTTTGTTTCAGTGCACTGGCAATTTTAGTGGGTTTGTATTAAAATTCTTTGGCAGTGTCTCAAGTAAATATTTTAATTTCTCTCTCCCATCCATGCTTAATTCTAATTACATATTATCTTAATGTTTGTTTTTTTGAAAAAAGCTTGAATTAATTGAATCAATTTTCATTTATTTCAGTGACCTGAGTAATAACCAGATCTCTGAAGCAGCTCCAGATGCTTTCCAGGGCTTACGTTCGCTCAATTCACTGTAGGTATCTCTTTGACCTGTAAAGAGAAGGCAATTTCTCCTTATAGTGAAATTATTTTGACTTTTTGGCTCCATGCAAAGCTTTTCTATTAATTCAATCAATTCTGAAAGTTGTAAAAATCATTTCAGAATGTTAGCGATAGCTGCATATTGTCACAGCTTGACACTAGTAATGTATAGGGTTTTTATAAAAATGTCATTTATAGTATGACATAGAGCTGAACAAACCCAAACATGTCTTTAATTTCTCTGTTAGTTGTTCTTGCAAACAGCAAATCCACTTACCAAGGTCCCTTGGTAAGGCTGTAAGCAGTGAGGTGCTGATTCTGCAGAGAGCCCTTTGGGCTCAACACCTTTTGGGAAAATGTGTGATCCAGTTGCCTCACAAGGATCACAAGGATATTGGAAGTATCAAGTGGTTGCCATTAAAATCCTTTCAGGAAAATGGGAATTACTTTATTCTTGAAGTCAAAATCCCATGACATATGCCTCTCAGAATGGTGGCTTTGTTTGCTTTATTTCCTGGTACAGAGTCCTCTATGGCAATAAAATTACAGAACTTCCGAAGGGCCTATTTGAAGGACTCTTTTCTCTCCAGTTGCTGTGAGTATTTTTTTTTATATTTATCCTATTTTGGGATCATTCAAAAGGGTAAATATGATGAGAGATTTACACCTGAAGAAGAACTGGCAGGAAATTCTATGTGTAAGATCAAAGTATAGTAAAATCAAATTCTGTTGAAGCCAAAGGAGTCAAGACTGTTGTAGGCCAGCTTGCCATTCCCCCACAGATGTGATCATGTTAGTTAATGTCTCAGCCTAAAATGATTAAAATTAAATTATTCTCTTGTGTGGAACTTCTAAGGATAAAACCTGTAAGATACGATACTGTCTTGCCTTCTAAAGAACAAATAGCTTGTATAAAGATGTGTGTGAACCATAGAAGGAGTATTTGTGTGTTTTATAAAGAGAAAATATGTAGTAGAAATGCAGTGTAATTGTATTTCTGGTTGTACCCGTGAAGAACAGCATTGCACCATAATTTCATTGGTGACTTAATGTTTTCTGACACTGCAATTCTTTGACTCTGAACTCAAGCTGCTGTTTCCTTTAGGACTTTGGAAATTTCCATGTGCAATCTTATAAACCATTGCTCTTCAGATTTAATACTGGAATAAAGAATATCATGGTGATGTGTTTATCAAATATTGTCAAAAATTAGCAGAAGAGGCTGTGCAGTAGTTGTATTGTGTAAAATAAGTTTGTGAAATAGACTGTAAAACAACAGCGGTGTTTTTGGAAGAACTTGTCCCAGACAAACTGACTTGTTGAGTTAAAGAGTATAGGTAAAGAATTTAAAACTTCTTCCGACTTGTTTAGAATTATTTAATGCCAAGACTTCATAGTGCAGTGGTTGACAAAATGTCTCCTATTAACAACAAATTGAAGATGGCAAAACAGTAAATAGATACTTAAAAAATGCAAGTTCTAGCACCACCTAGAGGTTTGTATTTTGATTTATTTTAGTCACAAAGTAGTATAGTAGTGGGCAGGGAGTGTATGATTTCTTTTTTCCTTTAAAGATGTTTTAGTTATAAAATATATTTCTGATTTGGTTTAAAACAAAAAAAAAAAAAAAAACAAAAACAAACCAAAACAAAACAAAAAAAAAAGGGGGGCTGGGAAGAGACTTTTCAAAACTGCTGTCTCTTCTCTATTAAAAAAATGTCCATGGCATCGACAGTACATTTCAGTCTAAGTAAATTTCTAGATTGTGATGAAACTTCTTTTCAAAGCACTGTGGTTCAAATCCACCATTTCTGGCTCAAAAAGGAAAAAGTAAAAAATTTTTGGTTATAAAAATGCGTGGGGTTGAATGACTTTTTTTTTCATTTCAAAAGGAGTTGGTTTAGATTGGCTTGTTTGTTTTGTCACTAAAAGTCTGGGAGGTACAAGGAAGAAAAGGTTCCCTTTGAAGATGGAGAGGAAAAAGGATCCAAGACAGATTTGGATATATTCCATACCACCAGTTTTTACTACAACTCTGTCAATGCGGCAGCATGCTGATTAGTAACATATAATTAAAAGTGCCACTGCACATCTCTTCCAGCTCATGAACACAGTGTTCCTTTTTTGTTTGTTTATTTGTTTGGCAAAAAGAACTAGTTTTCCTTGCATATACTTGTTTTTTTAGGCTTGTTTCTCTGCACAAATGCCACACACACACCTTCTACCAGCACATAGAAGAAATGTGCTTTTAGCTGAATAAATGTACACATTTCAACTCCAAGGTGGACACATATAGGAATATGTATCACTTTCATAAGACATTTCAATTCACTGAAATGCCTTATGTCACTGTCAATTATTATTTGTTACTACATCTCCTGGTAACAAAGGTGCAGAAAGACTTACCTGTGAAAAATGCTGAAGCTGTAACATGGAGCAAATTCTTTCAATTTTATAATTGTCTTCCATTAAACAGATTATTGAATGCCAACAAGATCAATTGCTTGCGAGTTGATGCATTTCAGGATCTGCACAACTTGAATCTGCTTTCTTTGTATGACAACAAGCTTCAGACCATCGCCAAAGGCACCTTCTCACCCCTACGTGCGATTCAGACCTTGTACGTATGCTCTTGTTTATGGTTGTCTTTAGTACGGCTTCATATTCTAACATGCAGTAAAAGCACTGGGTACTACTAAGACCGAAGGGAAATAATGTGTGAAATTATTGGTTTTTTCTTCATGAAAGGCATTTGGCTCAGAACCCATTTATCTGTGACTGCCATCTGAAGTGGCTGGCGGATTATCTTCATACAAACCCCATTGAGACCAGCGGTGCCCGTTGCACCAGCCCCCGCCGTCTGGCAAACAAAAGGATCGGCCAGATCAAAAGCAAGAAATTCCGCTGCTCAGGTAATTTTCTTAGTTCAGCTGCTATTTTTCCTTTATTGGCAAAAAAAAAAAAAAAAAAAGGTGATTATATAAGTTCTAATGAAGCCATCTGGCTCTCTATGGAACTATTAAACATTGCAGAATTTTTTTAGTTCTTTGACTGAAGGGAGGGAAATCGTGGAAGTCATAGACTATTGGATCACGGAACATTACTGTAGTTAACACATTTGGCACTATTCCTGAGTAGCATTAAATCTAACAAAATAAAGGCAATATATTAAACTTCAGAATGAAATGCTAAAGTTATTTACTACAACAATCACCAACATAAATAATTTTGTAAAATTTCCACAAGGCTCTGGAATATGTGAAAGATCTAAAAATTCCTAAACTAAATATGGAAACATGACATATTCATTTTATACAGGGATCTTGCCTCATACTGAAATTTACTGTTTTCTTTTTCTAATCTTATTCCATTTCCTACTTACATTTCTTTAAACCCTGACTTTTGTCATATGGCATCCAGCTGTTCCAGGTGCATTTCACATTCTACAATTTATTCAGTCTCAAGTGCAAATACCAGATGAAAACTGTTTGTTATCCATGTTCCGGATACATTTATGACTATTCACACTTTGTTGTTTATCAGTTCTCATTGTGAATACACCTTTTTTCACTTAATTATCTGTAGTTAACTGCAATCCATACTTAATCTAATAAAACTCATTCTTTGCTTGCTGACATTCAGGTGCATCTTCTATTTATTTTTTTTTCTCTTTATTTAGCTAAAGAACAGTATTTCATTCCAGGTAGGTTTGGCTCTGCAGTAAGATTGACTAACTGCAGATATTCTCTCCCTTTCCCCCTAAAAGCAAAGTTTGTTATAGCTTTTAGGAAACTGGTGCATGTGTATTAACATTAGTCAATACCTGTAGCTACACGTAGTTTTCCTTTGTAGAATACTAGTAGTTCTGTTTTCTGAATATAAGAGCTTAGCATGCGGCTCCATTTACCTTTTTTTGTTCTTACAAATTTGCACACAGCCTACCAAAATTATACCTATACTTGAATTTATTTAGAAGATTGCACCTGCTAGTTCATATATTAATTGATACCTTTACTTGCCTTGTACCTTGCCTTTCTGCCACTACTGTTTTTAAAATGTAGCTTCTGAGCTGCTTTTAAACACAGGAAACCATGCTGCCATCAAAGAGCTAGCACAACTTTAAAAAACCAAACATTTTACAAATGAACATTTTCTTGCCTTGCTTTCATGCTCTACACTGGCTGAGGCTACTGCTTGCTCATCCTCTTGTGTTTAGGAACTCACAGTGGAATGTTTGGAAAAGAAAGCTGATATTCTTAATTAGTTGCGTTCTGTGGTCACATGCATACAGTGAATCAGAAATGCTTTCCCTTAAAGAAAATATGACTTTAGAGTTGTGATGAAACAGTAATATTTACACACTGCTTTAAGCTACAGTAAGTCTGTGATATTTTTACAAAAGATTTACTGATGTTGGCCCTAGCTCTTTGAAATGTGTATCTTTCTTTATTTTACCCTGCTTGTCAGTGTGTGCACTGATTTCTCAATAGAAAAAAAAATCACTTCTGTTATATTCATAAAAGATTATAAATGATTGATAAAATAAACAAGGGAATAACTAATCTATTGATGAATTACAGGGTGTGATTTGCAATCAGGGTTTTCTACCATAGTTTAAGATCTAGAAAGATATCTACAATAATTGATTATGATGCCAGTGCACTTGTTCTTTCAAGTACTACCAGGTATATGGTTATTCTGCTGTCATCTTAGTCGTTGTCTCTTTAGTTGGTAGGTTTAACAAATGCTGTGTGATGTATCACTTAAATTTTCAGCAATCATGTGAAGTTCTTCATGCCCTTATACTAATATGTTGGTTTGAATATGAAGAAAAGACAAAATATAAAATAAGGCAGCAATTTGTCAGCACTGGCAGCCATGAAAATTTGTTTTAAAGCAGCATAAAACAGAGGGGGATTCAATTTCTCAAACCTGTACTACCACTCAGTTCTTTAATGAGTAGAACAGCTGTATTCCTGCCACAGAGTGACTTCTACTCAACCTTGCCAGCACAACTTTTGTCTGCATGAGAAGTGTTTTCTTGCCGGCAAATGTCTTCACATGCTGTTTATATTACGGCCACACATGCTATTTAGGTTTGTTTACGTACCCATTAAGATACACTATTCCTGGAGGGGAAGGAAAAAAAAAAAAAGGAAGAAAAAAATTAAATTAATCAAAAAGCGCTTCTTGAAATACAGCTTTTGCACTTCCTCTTTCAGTCAGATGATCAGGAAGATACTGCCTAGAAGTATTTTAGTTGTTGAAGGCCTTATCAGTGAAAATTTTAGTTGTTTGCTTCAAACTGCTAACTGGTGCACTCTGGGCGTAGGAGGAAAAAAGTTGTATTTTATAGCCTTGTTTACTGGGTATTTCAAAGTGCTAGAAACGCTATACTTAAATAAATAGGATCAAATAATCTTAGCATTTCTTCAAAAATGTAATTTTTTTTTTTTTAAATATTTCATTGAGAGATCTTGCTCTGGAGACACTATGAAGTCTTAGTTATAGTCATTTGGAAGAATAAAGGTTATAGAAGTATTAAATCATTTGTTTGGAAAAATATCTGCTAGTTCATAGAAATACTCTATATTAGTTTTATCATGTGTATTGCTAAGAGAGTTACAAGTGCTAGAAAATGTAATCTGTGATGGCTGTTGGTGGGGTTTTTTCCTCCCCTGAGTAATCTGTTTCTCCTGTGTTTGGTTTAGTAAGGATTTAAGTGGCATAGCATGTGTATATGTTAAAGGAGCAGCTTTCAAAGAATACATTCAAAATACTAAAGAATAATTCATGGGAGGCATCATCATCCTATATAAAATCTGTAATAAGCCCCAATCTTATCTCCATTTTTAAATGCCACTAAAATCAATTATTTTTTCTCTCTGCTGAAGACCATACCCCTTAGTATGTTCTTCTAATCAAACTAAAGATGAATAGAAACATGAGAGCTTAGTTCATGTTTTTGTCTTAATTGGGATTACTCTGTCTTTCTTTCCTTCTTGGCTATCTTTACTTTTGCAGGAGTTCACCATTTTGGCTGTAAGTAAAGTTCAGTGTCTGAGCTAAATCACAGTGTACCTCCCAGCCCCGATGCACCTTCTACTAGTCTCAGTCTTTTCACCTTTGTCCAAGAAGAACCCACAGGTCCTTTCAGCTTCTCTTTGTTTTCTTTGTCACCCACCCTCAGTTCCTTACTGGATGTTTTTTCCTGATATGTTTAGGATGTTTTCTTTAAGTGACTCTGGGAAATGGTGGAGGAAACTTTCAATGTGGTTCTCTTTTTTTTTTTTTTTTTTTTTTTTTTTTTTCTTTTTTTTTTTGGTATTTTTTATTTAATCTGTGACAGTGATACTGTTACTGTGGCACTGGACATTCAGTAATAAGAATGCCATGTCATGTAAGCAAGTATTAAACTTCAAATGCTTCTGTAACTTATACCTACTCCTTCCTCTTTTCCCTTGCTCTTATCCTTGGCCTAATGGATGCAGTTTTGATAATGAAGCGAGATTTTCTGTTGTGCTTGATCTAACCATGTGGTTGTGAGGTATGAGTAAAACATGGTTCTGTCAAGCACCATGGAACGTCACGCAGCTTTCTACAGCATGACAAGCTGCTGAGGCTTAAGTCAGGATCACATATTTTCTAAATTAAAGCTGAAAACAGGGCTTTCAATCTTTTGTGTTGAGTTGATGTGGAGTATCGGGACTATTAAAAAAAAAAAAATCACAGAAGTTAGTGAAGTCCAGTCAACAATACAAATTTGTAACCAGAGAAAGCGAAAAGGTGGCATTCAGGATCTATTTATTCTTGATACAGAGAAATAAAATAAATTCTAAAAGAATCAGTGGCATTTGTGTGACTAGCTATAAACAAGGCTAGATTGGCTGACAACATAATCAGCAGAAAGTACAGCTGTGAAAAGCTCAAGTTATTGTTATCCCATTATGTGAAGTTGGTCTCAGTTTCTTTTTCCAGCGTATCTTAAGTCCCTATATTTAACCCTCTCTTGAAGCCCTTGTGTCTGTTCAGTATCACAAAGTTTATCATGCATTTCCCAAGTTGCCCACTGTTATCTGCATTGCAGAAATCTTTACAGCCTTCTCAGAAGAAGTAAATCTTGAACTTTATTGACTTAATATCTGTGTTTTGACTTGAATCTTCTGCAGGCACTGAGGATTACAGATCCAAATTAAGTGGAGACTGCTTTGCAGATTTGGCTTGCCCTGAAAAATGTCGCTGTGAAGGGACCACAGTGGACTGCTCCAATCAGAAACTCAACAAAATTCCTGATCACATCCCCCAGTACACAGCAGAGTTGTAAGTTGAACCCATAATAAAGCATGGTTTATTATGGAAAAACTAACTAAAATTTTCAAATATAAACCCACAGTTTTACTTTTTTGAACAGCAAAATAATCTATTTGGTGCCCTTCTAAGGACTAAATATTCATAAAAATTATTTATGCATCATTTCAGTATCATGTAGCCTTAAAAACCCATGATAAATAAATAAGGTAACTATTCTATATTTCTATTCTTCAAGAATCTGAGCAACCCACTTCAATTTTTTTTAAAAGTAGTAGGGTTTATTTTGCTTTTAACTTTAACTACCAGAGAAAGTAGGTCATCCAGTAACCAAAGGAGGGTCAGTCTTGGGTGTTTCAGAAGACAAAGATGATTCTTCTTATGCAAAGTACACATTACATGTGTCAGGCAGGAGGCCAGAGAAAGATAAAGCAGACAAACAAAACAGTATTAGTTTAAGAAGATGAGATAATAGTATAATGAACAGAATGGGCAGAAATCACAGGTTGCTTAATAAGTGCCATATGGGAATGATTTGTAGGCATTACAACTGAAGCAATCTTCAAGGAGGGAGTGAAAGATAAAATTAAGAGAGCTTTACAAGGTTTTCCCACGTGCAAAGCATAGTATGAAAGGGAATGCAGAGATGCTTGAAGGATCAGCAGAAAGGTAGATGAAAAGTGGCTGTCATTGCAGAGTAAAGGCGAAAGGAAATAGCTGTTTTTCCTAGGAGATTCAGTTTAAAGAACAAGGCAGAATGTTGAGGGACAAGAGAGGGACTTTGATTTGATGTAGTAAAGCAGACAGAGATGTGGAGATAGGAGTACTGTGATCAAGTTGTAACTCACAGGGGTGAGAGGATGACACACCTCTTAGAAGACAATCAGTATAGAACTGGCATCAAAGTAACAGTACAGCAGTGAAGGTAGGAAATAATGAGACTATTGTTAAGGAGTTTGAATATCTTGACAGGAAAAGGAACTTAAAACAAATATTTTGAAAACAGAGATGGAGGTTTTTGTCTGTCTCTAGAGAAGGAATTGAACTTCAGGTTTGCTTTCTGTGCTGGTTTTGGCTGGGGTGGAGTTAATTTTCTTCACAGAGGATAGTATGGGTTTGTGTTTTGGATTTGTGCTGAACACAGAGTTAATAATATGGAGACGTTTTTTGTTATGGCTGAGCAGGGCTTACACAGAGCCAAGGCCTTTACTACTTTTTGTACTTCCACGCTGGTAAGGAAGTTGGGGGATGCATGTGAGGCTGGGAGGAGACACAGCCAGGACAGGTGACCCAAACTGACCAAAGGGATATTCCAGACCATATGACATCATGCTCAGTTTATAAAGGGGTGAAGGGAAGAAGGAGAAGGGATGATGTTTGCTGTGATGGTGTCTGTCTTCCCAAGTCACTGTTGAGCATGATGGGGCCCTGCTCTCCTGGAAATGGCTGATCACCCACCTGCCAGTGGGAAGAAGTGAAATAATTTTTTTTTTGTTTGTGTGTGAGGTTCTGTCTCTCCCTATAAAACTGCATTTCTCTCAACCCACAAGTTTTCTCATTTTTACCCTTCTGGTTGTCTCCCCAGTCCTTTTGGTGGGGAAGTGAGTGGCTGTGTGGTGCTTGGTGTCTGGCTAGGGATAAACCATGACATGTTATTAAAAATCTGAGAATTGCAATCAGAAGAGAAAATTGATACAGTCTTGGGTGAAGAGAGATTGACTTCAGTGGAGAAATACATTTTATGTTATCCTATATTTTAAGATAAAATTAGTTTGAGAGTAAAAGCTGATGGATTGGGTAACAGGTTAACATATAGGATGAGATTGTAAAGTAGTGGTTGTATAAATGATAGTTACTGAATGAAGAGATGAGAAATGGAGTTGCTGAAGCGGCAATACACTGTCTGGATTTTTAGGAGCAATCATGTTTAATTCTCTCTTTTCTGAAGAAATAATAATCTTAATTTTGCATTTTAATTGTTGTTTTTCGTATTCGTTTATTTACGTGTGGAAGATAAACTGCCAAGTGTTTTCTTTCTATAATTATGATTCCTACCTATTAAATTCAGGAGGAACAATTAAATAATCAAGCCTCATCTGTTGTGTATCCTAAACACTCAAATTTCAGCCAAAAAAAATTTTTTTGACTAAAGCATAATTCATGTTTGGTTGCAGCACTTTTTCAGAAAATACGCATTTTTGTTTGAAGGTGTTGGTGGATTTAAAAATCCACCATTTCCCTGAGACTTTACAGAAGTTAATTATCTTCTTTCGCTTCTGTTAAAATCTTTTAAAATGGGATCTTTTACTTTGAGATAGAATTTCCTTCTCTTCAGTTTTCATCCTAGCTTCCTTTATATTTTTTGCCATTAAAGAGACCTTTTCTGTATGCAGCACTTTATCCCAGTAAGATGGTGTTAAACGTAACAAAGTTATTTTTCAGCCTTCTACTTGATAGGCTGCACAGATTGTTCTTCAAGTCATTTGATGTAATAAAAATTTCAATAGCACTACAAATATTCTAGAGAGGATAGAGAATTTTTTTCTGCAATTTTTTACTTCTGCTAAAAATCCATTTGCTCAAGCTGAATATACTCTTTTGGTATTTGCCTCACCAATGCAAAAGTTACAGCTCTTTTTTCTGTTTCCTCCTGTTATTCTTGGTCTTTGATGCACTGCCTTTGATGTTCCTCTTGCAACTTTCCAGTCTAGTTCTAGGACCACTCTGTGAGGTCCAGTTCACAATATTTACTGGCATGTATATGAGAACAGCAGCTAGTTAGTCTTTCTTTTCTTTTAGCCATCACATTTGCGATAAAGATACTTGTTAGAGTCAGGTTACATTGATGCTTCTATAACAGTGATGAGGAAAGCCAGATTAATTTCTACTGAGTGGTATTTGGAGCCGAGTCCCAGCTTGAAAATAAAGATCAAATGTGAAGTGAGGGAAAAGGTATGCATTGTGTATATTGCAACAGTAGTAATGTATCACACACACACACACACACACACACACACACACACACACACACACACACACGAAAAAAAAAAACAACAAACAAACAAAAAAACCTAAAACCACAAACCACCAAACCACACATGACAGTATTTCTTCAAGTTAGTTGCTTTTTTAAAAAATCTGAAAATAATAATATAGACCAAGACAGATACTTAATTGTAAAAGTGAAAAAAATTAAATAAGCCAGTTTCTGTTCTAATGTCCTATTTTGTCTCTTGCTCACAGTCTTCCAGAAAACCACTGAAAGGTCTATCTAATTTGCTGATGAAGTAATTGATATAAAGTACAAGTCTGTATTTGCACCCCAGAAATAAAATGTTTTTCAGGTAGCATTCTAATGTATAGGAAGGTTCAGGAAGTGTTGATAAACCACTCAAACCCGAGTCCCCAGGAAGAATGCTAAATAAAAATAATTTCAGTCTTACATGTTGAGTTTTTATGATTTTACAAGAGCTGATAATCAAACATGAAATTTTTGAAAAGCATGAATATCATTGCAGTATATAGCCTTGCAGGAGAATCACCTATTGTACAAAAACATGCAAGCCATTGTGTTACTAAAACAGGAAAAAGCATCCAATAAACCAACAAAGCAGAATATGTAGATATCATTGTCAAATGCTTCTTTGTTTACTTTTTTGTTTTGAGAATGGTGTTTCAGTACTTTTTTTTAATAAACCAGATAAAAGTAATTTTAAGATCATTTTCATGATCCAGTGATTGACAGGTAACAGCTGTAGTTACTGTCTTTACTGGTGAAGAGCATTAGGCTCAAAAAATAATGATATTGAGATCCATAAGGGCGATCTCACCCCATCTGTTAATTTTCCAGTTACTTTTAATAATTTTGATTCCATTATGTGCGAACTAATTTGAATAAAATAAATGAAATTTTAATAAAATAAAAATTAAAAATCTACATCTGGCATTATGTAGGACTATTTAGCCCTGGAAATAAAAGATTGAGGAATGACCAATAAGGAGTTCAAGATAAAAGGCCATAGTGATGTTGTCATACATGTTAAAGGTGAAGGAGTGCTTTTGGGAACTACAAATTTCATTTTGAGGTGTACTTATAGCAATGTAGTATGCTAATTATACAAAATAATTATTTAATTTCCATAGCAATAGTAAAATATCAGCTGGAATACTGTGTCAAGGGCTTCACGTTTCAAGAGGGATCACTTAGAAAAAAAATCAAGGAGAATCACCTAGAAAAGACGACTTCTGAGAAAAAAACTAAAATGTTGAATGCATTTGTGTGAAAGAAACTTGAGAGAGAGGCAAAGTAAATTGCTTTTAATATGTAAAAGATTGTTGGAAAGAGGAAAGGATCAAATTACCTCTTTCAATGGAATCAGAGGTGTTTGTAGTTGAGCAAATAAGTACTATTAGAATCAGTAAATGTTTTCATTAACAAGTCATTCTGCTAGATGATATAACACTTGAAAAGTATGTGAAAATGTCAGCATTTGTTGATGGATGGGGGGGGAAAGGCTCTTAACAGTGAAGAAGTAACTTTAATTGCCACTATGCAAGAATTATTTTGTATGGTCCCACTAAAAATCACATGAAGTTACTCATCTGATTTTCAGAGGTAGTAACATCTTTTGAAATTCATGTTCCTTGTAGTTCACAGTGCTACTCAAATGTTTTGTGTACATCCAAAAAACTCTGTCTTCTCTCAGTTTAGTTCCATGTTGAAACTATTGTACAGATTTACAACCTTAATTTCCCTTTTGGCTATCACTGAGAATGAACAGAAGGGAAGGATGATCAAACAGCTTTATTTTATTTTCTAGGTGTTTTTTAATCTTGTCTTGCAAAAAGGCATTTCTGAAAAGCATTCTGGGTTTAGAATTATGCTGAATTTCATTTCACAGTGATCTTCTCAGTCACATCTCTTCCTTCCTATTTAAGATCTTAAAGCTGGACAGACTCCCTTCCTTAATAAGATGGCTCCATTAAAATATATAAAGAATCTAAGACTTATAATTTCCGTTTTCTTTTCAAGAGAGGAAATAGGGAGTACTGGGTCAATGCAGATATTTTTTGAAATTTATATAGTCCCCTAACCTAGCAGCTGCTAAAGTAAACCATGTTGGAACAGCCTTGATGCCTGTGTAGGAAAGATAAATATTCAGCTAGTATTTGTTGCTCATTGTATACCTTCCTATAGTGTTAAAAATCAGCATTTAATGCTTCCTTCAGCAATGTGTGTGCCAGCCGTAGTGGCATGTAGATAAACCATGGTGAGAGAAGTGCTTTTTAAATTCTTGGGAAGACCTGTGCAGTGTGTTTCATTCCCTATTCAGAGGAAGCATTGAGCAGTTATTTCATTCTTGTAAACAGTGTTCTGTGAGTACCTCCAGATGTCTGGCAGACCCCACCTGATATCCTTTAAAGAACAGAAAACTAATCTTCGGTGGTTTACATGTACTTCTAAAAGATTTTTATTTATAAGTTGCCATGGAACCCTTCCTTAGTTACATTTTTGTTTTGAAAATTAAAAACATCATCTTATATTTCTCTGCAGTTTTAGTTGTTTAATATTTTGTGAGCAGGCTATTAAAAGGTCTTATGTTTGCCTACATTTAGCTAATGAGAAAGTTCATTCACAGGAATTAGAATATTCATTCACAGGAATTACCAGAATTAGAAATGTCAGTATATAAGAAATTGTTCTTCATCTGCCCGTTAAAGACCAGCTACTCAGTGAAACCAGTCTGAAAAGTTTACTTAATGTAGAACATTCTGTACCAATGCCTGAATATTTTTTTCTGAAATTGATGTAATTTCTTTTAGGCGACTAAATAACAATGAATTTTCAGTCCTGGAAGCTACTGGAATCTTTAAGAAACTTCCTCAGCTCCGTAAAATGTAAGTGCAACTTCAGTGATCTTGTCTATTCAGATAGCATGTTAGCTCCTTGCTGTGTCTCTCCACCTTTTTTAGTTCTTATCTACAAAAGAATCAGTATATTCTAATTGAAAATCAAGAATGGGCTTAAATTAATCACTGGGGTAGGTCAGAGTTGGCAGCTCTTCTCTGTGGGACTAGGCACTGCCAGCAGCAACTTCTCATGGTGTATGGCTCCGGCACCTTCGCAGCAGCTTCCAGCCAGCTGGTCTGTTATGCAGCCACAGCAGGGAGCTTGCAGTATAAGCTGCTTAAAAAAGATTCCAGTAATCTTTTGTAACTTCCTGTATTACTCCCTAACCAGACAGTTTTGCCTCTTTCAGCACATTAAAGACATGCCTTTGATTCTGTGCTTCATTGAACTGTCATTAGGTGAGAGGGATATCAAAATTAAAATTACTAAGAAAAAATAGTTTGATAGCTCATCACTGTGAGTCCATGTTAACAGTTAATGTTCTAAGAGGAGTTTATAATCTTACCAGTTGCAGTTGTTACTAAAAATAAATCTATGAAAAGCTTTCTTTAGCTTATGTAAAAGACATATTTGAGAGTAGATGATTTAGATAGACTTAGTGACTCTGTGCTCAATCTTTTCAGGATTAAATCCAAACATAAATAGTAAGTGAAGAAAAATGTAAGTAAAAATAGATCAGTTTCATGACCACTGCTTTGTAGTAACCAAGTGACTGCCATTTGTAAAAGATCAGTCTAAATTACTAGTGACCAAAATCTCAAGGAGAGCAATAGTATTACTTAAACTACTGTTAACCTTAAACAAATCCTTGCTGGCAGCTGTCATGATCACAATCAGTTAAATACTTATTACTGATATTTTAGATAAAAAGTTTTTTTAAAAAATAAAATAAAAAAATTAAATTAAAAAAAAAAAACAAACAACAATGTGAAACCAAAAAATGAATATACTTTTGACCTTTCCACTTGAGTACACCTTGCCACTTTGGATTGGGCTGAGATACTTAAAAAAAAGGAATGTAAGAATGTCTAGCACAACTGTGTGCTGGTGCTATACAGTAGATACCCAACTTTCTTCATTCTTCAGGAATCTCAGATTAATACCTTTTACAGCTGTAGCATACTTTTGAAATATCAATATGAAGGATCAGTGGACAAGGGAAGGGGTACAGGTGACATTTACCTGGACTTCTGTAAAGCCTTTGACGTGGTCCCCCACAGCATCCTTCTCTCTAAATTGGAGGGAGATGGATTTGCTGATGGACTGTTCGATGGATGAGAAATTGTTTGGACTATGGCATCCAGAGGTCTATGGCTTAGAGTCCTCATGGACATCAAAGACAAGTGGTGTCCCTCAGGGTCCGTACTGGGACCAGTGCTTTTTAATGTCTTCATCAGTGACCTAGACAAGGGGATTGAGTGCACCCTCAGCATGTTTTCAGATGACACCAAGTTGAGTAGTGCAGTTAACACACCTGAAGGATGGGATGCCATTCAGAGGGACTGGGACAAGGTCAAGAAGTGAGTCCCTTGGAATCTCATGAGGTTTAACAAGATCAAGTAGAAGATGCTTCACCTGGGTCAGGGCAAATTCTAGTATCAATACAGGCTGGGGAATGAACAGATCAAAAGGGATATTGGTTGATCAGAAGCTCGACATGATCCAGCAATGTGCACTTGCAGTCCAGAAAGCCAATCATATCCTGAGCTGCATCAAAGCAGTGTAGCCAGCAGGTCGAGGGATGTGATTCTGCCCCTCTACCTCACTTTAGTGAAACCCCATGTGGAATACTGCAGTCCCCAGCACAGGCAGGACATGAAACTGTTGCAGCAAGTCCAGAGAAGGCCCACCAAGATGATCAGGGAGGATGGAGAACCTCTCCTATGAGGAAGGGCTGCCAGAATTACATTTGTTCAGCCTGGAGAAGGCAAGACTGCAGGGTGACCTAATTGTGGCCTTGCACTACCTGAAGGGAGCGTACAACAAAGATGGAGAGGGACTTTTTACAAGGGCATGTAGTGACAGGACAAGGGGGAATGGGTTTAAACTGAAAGACAATATGTTTAGATTAGATATCAGAAAGAAATTCTTTACTCTGAGCGTGATGAGGCACTGGAAAAGGTTGCTCAGAGAACTTGTGGATGCCCCATCCCTGGAAGTGTTGAGGGCAAGATTGGATGGGGCCCTGAGCAACATGGTCTAGTGAGAGATGTCCCTGCCCATGGCAGAGGGGTTGGAACTAGATGATATTTAAGGTCCCTTCCCCAAACTGTCTATGTGAAATGATGAAGTAGTATCCATATTACACCAGGAACAATAAAAATTTTAAGAAACTAAGGGCTTGACATGGATAAGCCAACTGAGATAAGAAATAATGAGTTTCTTGCTTCCAGTCTTCTGTAGCACTTGCAGAAGACTGAACAGCTCCAATGTGAAACTAAGTGAAAGCAGTGATTGGGGATGTTGTCTACTTAGACTTTAGTAAAGCCTTTGACACCATTTCCCACAGCATTCTCCTGGATAAACTGGCTGCTCATGGCTTGGATGGATGTATACTTTGCTGGGTAAAAAAACAGCTGGATGTCCAGGCCCAGGGAGTGGTGGTACACGGAGTTAAATCCAGTTGGCAGACAGTCACAAATGGTGGTCTCCAGGGCTCAGTGTTGGGGCCAATCCTGTTTAAAATCTTTATCGATTATCTGGACTAAGGGATTAAATGCACTCTCTGCAAGTTTGCAGAGGATACCAAGCTGGGCAGGAGTGCTGATCTACTGGAGAGCAGGAAGGTTCTACAGGGCGATCTGGACAGGCTGGATTGATGGGCAGAGGCCAAGGTATGAGGCTCAACAAGTCCAAGTGCTGGGTCCAGCACTTTGGTCACAACATTCCAATGCATTGCTACAGGCTTGGGGATGAGTGGCTGGAAAATGGCCCATCAGAAAAGGACCTAGGGGCACTGGTCAACAGCCAGCTAAACAGGAGCTGGCACATGCCTAGGTGGTTAAGAAGGCCAATGCCATCCTGGCCTATATCAGAAACATGTAACCAGCAGGTCTAATGAAGTGATTGTCCCTCTGTACTTGGCACTGGTGAATTCACATCTTGAATACTGTGTTCTGGTTTGGGCCCCTCTCTACAAAAAGGTGCTGGAGCGAGTCCAGAGAAGGGCAACAATCTGTTGGAGGGTGTGGAGTCCAGGCCAGTGAGGAGCATCTTAGGAAACTGGGGTTCTTTAGCCTAAAAAAGGGGCTCAGGGGGAACCTTACTGCTTTGTAGAACTACCTGAAAGGAGGTTGTAGTGAGATGGGAGTTGGCCTCTTCTCCCAAGACAAATAACAGAATGAGAGGAAATGATGTCAAATTGCATCAGGGTAGGTTTACATTGGATATAAGGAAAAATTTCTCCATGGAAAGGGCTGTCAAACATTGGAAAGTCCTCACAGGAAAGTGGTGGAATCACCATCCCTAGAGGGATTTAAAAGGTTTAGGGATGTGTTTTTGTGGGGGGACTTGGCATTGGTGGGTTAAATGCTTGGACTTGATGATGTTAAAAGTCCTATCCAACCTAACTGATTCTGTGATTGTATCCTTCATCACAGGCAAGGTGTACATTAAATTTCAGCTGGGCTAGAGAGAGTAGTCAGCACTAAAGATTAAGCCACAACTCCTTGTTTTCCATGTCTTGGATAAAGACACACTTTCATTCTGACAAGCATATGAATTTTTGTTTTAACGAATGGTATCTTTCTTGTTTTGAATGATTAAAATGCTGTTCTAGAAGTTGCATCAAAAAATGTTTGAAATTTCTTCCCAGCACAATTAATTCCACTGAATAAAGTGTTTAGCTCCTTTACATTGTCTCAGAGTGTTTTTAAGAGCTTTTGAAAAATCACTGGTGTATTATTAACTTTTTAGGGTTAGATATGTACTTCTGTAATATATGTAAATAGTTATTCTCATTTTGTTCGTTTCATGTGAGATGAAAAATATTTAAGAAAATGTATGTTGTTGAGCATGTGTGCTTTTGTGTATGTATAGTACAGATACTGCCCATTTGGGATGTAATTTCCATATTTCAACTGAAATAGTAAACACTAAATATTTTGGCAGTATTTTAGGTCATTTTCCCACATTTTGATCCACTTTGCATGCAAATTGCAAATAAATGAACTATCTTGCTTATAAACCATGCTTTCTAACTAATGTCATAAATTATTACCATTTCATGTACTGTTTACATTCACACATTTCATTTGCATATGTTGCTGTTTGTACTGATTTCTTACATTTGTCTTTTGAGATAAAATAAAGAAACCAGAGAGGTTAGCTGTGCTGTACTCATACAGTATCATTTTGTTATTTATTCATCTAAAAATGCTACAAAGACTGGAGACCTGAAAAAATATACAGCTACTGAAAAGATTCAAAATTATGGAAAAATGTTTTTGTGTGGCAACAGCATGGACTGGGTAATTGCCATTATTTAAAAACATCTTCCTAAAATTGCTTTAAAGATCTTTACTTCGTTAACTAGAAGGGCATTGAATTTTGCTTTTATTGATTTGAATTTGATCGATATATTTGTTACTTTTAAACAATAACTTGGTTATTGCATCAAGGTTGGATTTGATCATCTTGGGGGTCTTTTTCAACCATAGTGAATTGACTCTAACTCAGTGTCTTGAAATTTTTGCAGTATGCAGCATTTAACAGTTAATGTAGGGTATTTATAAAAGAAAACATGTTCTTCTCTGTTTCTGTTAATGCGTAATAGAAACCTGAGCAATAACAAGATTACAGATATTGAAGAAGGGGCATTTGATGGAGCCTCTGGTGTGAACGAACTATTACTCACTAGCAACCGCTTGGAAAGTGTTCGACACAAAATGTTCAAAGGACTAGAAAGTCTCAAAACACTGTAAGTGTCCTTATTTGAGTGGGTTTATTGTTCCTTTCTTCCAGGTGTTTTTGAAAGTAATATTCTATCTATCCTAAAAAATTTATTTTGGGGAATTAACTATGGATTATTTAAGCATATCTTAGGTTTTGTTTCTATTTTACAAGAAGTTATACATTGTATTAATTACCGGTTATTAATTATGGGCTTAATGAATCCTCTAAAAGGATGAAGCAGTCAAGAATGGGTAAACATCCAGCTTCAGAAATGGAAATGGGAATAATCATCTGCACCAAAGTAACAGAATTTTGCTGGAAATTACACGTTTTATATAATGGAGTCTGATTCAAATCAGCTAAACTATTACTGGGAATTTTGCTAGAGGAAAAAATTGTTCGGGTGGATATTGAAATGTGGGGAATTATTCTCTCCTAAGTAATTTTTATGTCATTTCAACAGTGAAGGGAGGATTAAAAGTCCTATAGCTTGAACTCATTTCATTCTTTCCATGAGGCAGTTCAGTTCTTTCCACCCAAAAAAAAAAAATGTTTATACAATCTACAGCTTCTTGGCCTTTTTCAGAGAGCCTGTCTTTCTGATCTGCTGAGCAGAGCCAAAATTAAATGGTCTTTGGGGCTTCAGCTGTCCATAGATGTTAGGTGTTTTTAATAAATCAGGTCTACAATTTCTAACCTTGCAGTAAAAGCTGCTAAAATTATTTAAAACAGCTAATCTTCGACAAGAGCATAGGGAAAACTTATTCTTTCTTGATGGACATAGAGGAGAACAACAAACTTCAAAGCTCATAAGTTTTATAGAAATGAGAGATTTTAGAATAGGTGTTTCTTACTTAGTATTCTGAAATTTGTATTAAACCTTAGAGTCATGCTTAGGAGGAGTCTGATTAGCCTGATTTCATTTAAATTAAATGCTTCAGACTTTAGTAGAACTAGTTTCTAGAATTTTTCATAAGAAAACTGAGCTCAAAGGGGCCCCAGGAGGAGGTCAGCTGGTACAAGCTGCTGCTCTATATATACAGGCATTCTGGAGTCATTAATCTAGAAAAAGTGAAGACGGGGCTTCTATGTATGTCTGATTTGGGGAATTTCAATCAGTTTCATTTCTTGTCAGTTAAAAAACTCATAATTATTGATTCTGGTATTGAAAATAAAAATGCTTAGGGGAAACTGGAACAGGTTGCCAAAAGACATTGTGGTCTCCTCTGGAGATACTTAAAGGCCATCTGGACACAGTCCTGAGTAACATGTTCTAGGGCACCCTGCTTGAGCAGGGAGGTTGGACCGGATGACCTGCAGTGGTCCTTTCCAACCTTACCCATTCTATGATTCTTTGAAGCACCCCTTGCCTCCGTGAAACCTACCCACCAACCCACCTTTCTATCTTCCAGTCCTCTCCACACATACTGCACTCAGTCCCTTCAGAGAGGTGACAGGTGGCCCAGGGGTCACTGCACTTGTGGTCCCTTCACTGGTGGCAGGCCCTTTGGAATCATTCCTCTTGGCCCTTGCTCCAGCAACCACTTCAGCTGCTGCCCCTGCTTGGGCTAAGCTAAGAAATGCTGATCCTTCTTTCTCAGGATGTTGAGGAGCAACCGGGTGAGCTGTGTGGGAAACGACAGCTTCACGGGCCTGAGCTCTGTCCGTCTGCTCTCACTGTATGACAACCAGATCACCACCGTGGCCCCTGGCTCCTTCGACACATTGCATTCCCTCTCTACCTTGTAAGTCACATTTGTCTTTTACCGCAGCCAGATTTAAATCTCTGACATTTTGGGGGCCTTTCCCTGAGTGATTTGCTTTGTAATTTCACAGCACGTGGTTAAGGGGAAAAAAAGTTAAAGGCAAAAAAGAGTTTGTAGAGGGACTTTTGGGAAAGTTTATTCTCTGGACCATCTTGGGCACTTGAAGAGTATATTTTCATGGTGCCCTGTGATGCACTGTTAAACTGGTTTCCAGAAGTGCCTGATAAGGCAGGAGAAACATCCTGCTCACTCCCCTCGAAAAAGCCCACTGCTCCAAAACCTGGTTGAAAGCCAAATTTGGGGTAGGCAGCACACAATCACAGCTGGTTGAATCACCATGTTGGCTGCCTTTCTGCCCTGTGCCACCCAATTACTGTTTTAAATTTCATTGGCCTGCTGAGAATCTTAATTCATACATGTTTTATAATGAAGGTTCACTCTTGTTTTCTATTTTAAAAAATCCCTTTTTTTCTTTAAATGTGATGTAATGTAAGAGAAGTGAAAACAGTGAGCAAAGCTGCCACTCATTTTAATGAAGAAATGCTGGTTGTAGGTAGCATAATTCAGGAAAGTACTTAATCCCCTGTTTACATAAGAAGTGACACCTTACACCCAGTGACTAATTTTGTGTATTAAGGATGACGTGTTTATAAATAATGGAATTGTTGATAGGTTTGTTCTGAAGTAAGGAAATGCCAAAAGTACTGAGACTTTTGGAAGTAAATTCATTTTTGTAACTGGCATGTAATCAACTTAGCTGTCACTTCAGATAGGAAACTTATTCTCTGGAGCAAATAAAAGATGGAAATCCTGAGATGGTAAATTAATAGAATAGCTGTTGTCAGATTAAGGCTAATAATGTAAAGTAATCAGCCTGCATCTCTATATGAAATTATTGCATTATCAGTACAGAGTGGCTTGACATGAAGTCAGGTCTTTGACAGTTTTAAATTATTTCTAAATGAGTTGTATCAAGATTCCTCACATAAAACCTAAATTACAGCTTTCATCTATGGTTTGTACATAGTCTCAAATCTTCGTTCATGAAGCCTAGCCATGATGATGATGTACATAGTATTGTATGAAGAACAGAGTTTAAGCTCAGCTTTTTGAAAATAAAAATAGAATGCTTAGGATGAAAAGATGGTGTCACCTGAGGTAAACTTTCCTGTGGTTTTCAGAAACCTCTTGGCCAATCCCTTCAACTGCAATTGCCATCTCGCATGGCTTGGGGATTGGCTAAGGAAGAAACGCATTGTGACAGGGAACCCTCGCTGCCAAAAACCTTACTTCCTCAAAGAGATTCCTATCCAGGATGTGGCAATTCAGGATTTTACATGTGATGATGGTAAGAAAATTAATATTTGAACCTTTTATAATTTCAGCTTTCATATGTGTAGTGTAGTGATTCCCACAGGATTCCTGCAGATCCGAAAGCACTGTGCTTTAAAGAACTTCATCTGTGCTCCATGCTATATCAGTTTAAATATCTTCCACTCATTTTTGTATGACCAGCAAGCACAGGCTGTTGTATATATGCTTTCAAAAGTTTTTCATGCCTATGTTTAGTAATGTAAATATCCTCATCTAAACTATAACATTTGATCAGTTTCTTTATATTGCTTCTAAATAATAATTTAGATCTTTAGATCTTTACTTCTTTAACTAGAAGGGCATTGAATTTTGCTTTTATTGGTTTGAATTTGATTGATGTATTTATTGCTTTTAAACAATAACTTGGTTATTGCATCAAGGTTGGATTTGATCATCTTGGGGGTCTTTTTCAACCTTAGTGATTCTGTGATTCTAACTCAGTGTCTTGAAAGTTATGCAGTATGCAGCATTTAACAGTTAATGTAGGGTATTTATAAAAGAAAACATGTTCTTCTCTGTTTCTGTTAATGCGTAATAGAAACCTGAGCAATAACAAGATTACAGATATTGAAGAAGGGGCATTTGATGGAGCCTCTGGTGTGAACAAACTATTATTCACTATATTACTCACTATATTACTCACTATAATGATTTAGAAGCAATATAAAGAAACTGATCAAATGTTATAGTTCAGATGAGGATATTTTCAAATACTGATACTTGAATCAAGCATGCTTTCAGGTTGCTTGATCAAATAACATGACATTTTGCTTAGCTTGTGACTTCATTAACACTTAATAAAGAAAAAAAAGGCTGCAATCTTGCATCTCTCAAACGTGCCTCCATTTACTGCATTAATAGCTTGGCAGTTTTCAGGGCTGTATCTTTTTTAAAGAGATTTTTTTTGATAGTTTGTTAATTTTATTTTCTTTCATTTCCGGTTTTATTTTTTCTTTCATGATTTTTTTTCCATGCTAGCTTTCTTACCTAGTAAAACAGCACTGTACTAAGTAAGGCATCACTTAAAATGTAAATTCTTGGAACAATGGTGTACAGAGATAATGTAATTTTTTCCCTACCTTGAGATATCATAATGTAGAAATAACATGTTTACTTAAAAAAAATCCAGGTGGGCTATTATTGCTAATACTGAAGTGACTTTTATTAGCAAGCTTAGCATCTGTTCATTTTTATTAACCAGGTAATGATGACAACAGCTGCTCTCCACTGTCCCGCTGTCCTGCAGAATGTACTTGTCTGGACACAGTAGTTCGCTGCAGCAACAAGGGCCTAAAAGCTTTGCCTAAGGGCATCCCAAAAGATGTAACTGAACTGTAAGTGGCACCCTTTTTTCCCTTTTATGAAAATTATGAAAATGTCAGATTTATATTTCCATGCTCAAGAATGAGGGGAAAAGGAAACAAAGAATGGGATTCAGTAGATCAGTTGAAATTTGTTAATCCACCACTTTATGGATATAAAGACTTTCATATCATATTAAGAAATTTGAGGTTAAGTTTGAATTAGGACTGAATTATCATATAACTGAATGTGGATATCATGCTAAAATGGGTTAAATTATGGTCAACAGTGAATCTGATTAACCTCTGATCACTGGTTAAGAAGGACTGAAGTTCAATAACATGAAAAAAACAAAAAGAAAACAATGTATTAATGTGTTAATAAACTTTCATATTAAGCATAGGTTTTATACCTCTAAGTTACTTCTTTTATACCTCTAAGTCAATAGTCAACCACTATAATCCTCTCAATCAACAAGCCTTCATCTTTATCAAGGAGTTCAAGTTGCCAGATGTTAGGTGGGAATACCACACAGCTGGCATAAACAGGGCCAGAGGATTCCAAAACCACCTAGACAATAGCTTTATGGTACTAAGGGAGCTGACTAGGAAAGGTGCTCTCCTTGATTTGTTGCTTGTTAATAAGACAGTTTTGTGAGTGAAGTGGCAACTCGTGTCCATCTTGGCCACAATGAACATGAAGCAGTTGAGTTTAAAATCTCTGTTTACAGAAGGAAAAGTGACAGCAGAACTTCAGCTGTGGATATGAGGAGAGCAGAATTCAGGCTGCTCAGGGAACTAGTGGGTAAGATCCCCATGGGAAATGAAAGGTACTGGAATTCATCAGTGCTGGTTACTTTTAAAGTACCACCTGCTAAGAGCAAAAGAACAAGCATTTTGAAAATACCAAAAGTGAAGTAAGTGAGGCAGAAGGCTGCCTGGGCTAAGCAGGGATCTTCTGGAGATAAGGCAAAAATGTGAAGTGTATGTCCAGTGGAAAAAAGGTCAGGTGAACTAGAAGGAATATAGAGGTGCTCCTTGCTACTGTGGGAAGAAAATCAGCCAAAGCCTGATTGGAGTTGAAGCTGGCCAGTACTGTTGGGGGCAATAAAAAGAGCTTTTTTAAATATGTCAAAAGTGAAAGCCATTCCAGAAATAACACTGGCTCATTATTTGATGTGGATGGTCACCTACAAACAGGGATATAGACAAAGCAGAGATGTTAACTGTTTCTTTCGTTTTGGTCTTCAACACCAGTGATGTGCTCTGAGGGTCCCAGTACCCTGAACTGGAAGACCATAATTGTGAGGACAATTAACTCCCTGCCAACCCCAAACTTGAATAGGATTTGCTGTTCCTGCTGGATCTCTGTAAATCCATAGGTCCTGATGGGATTCATCCAAGAGTACTCAAAGAGATGGCTGATGTCATTGCCAGGCCTCTCTCAATGATTTTTTAATATTCTTGGAAATCTGCAAAGGTTCCAGTCAGCTGGAAGCTGGAAAATGTCTCAGTTTTTGAGAAGGGCAAGAGAGTAACCTGGTAAGCAAGAGCCTGATAACTACAAGCCTGTCAGTTTCACTTCAGTAGGAAGCAAAATTATGGTGAAGAAAGGTTCTTCACCCAGAGGGTGAAGTTGACCACTGGAACAAGCTCCCCAGGGAACTGGTCACAGGACGAAGCTTGTCAGAGTCCAAGAAGCATTTGGACAATGTTCTCAGGTACATGGTGTGATTCTTAGGGCTGTCCTGTGCAGGGCCAGAAGTTAGACTCGATGATCCCGGTGTGCATTGGGAAAAGAGTGGCCAGCAGGTCAAGGGATGTGATCCTCCCCTCCCCCTCTAGTCAGCCCACATGAGGCCATTTTAGAGTAATACGTTCAATTCTGGTCTCGAGCAGAGGGTCATTAAGATGTTTAGGGGTCTGAGAAGACTGAGAGGGATCTCATCGATTCATACAAATATCTCAAAGGTGGGTGTCAAGAGAATTGTGCCAGACTCTTCTCAGTGGTGCCCAGTGATAGGGCAAGGAGCATTGGCCATAAATAAACCGCAAGAACTCAACATGAGTTCTTCCACAACATGAGGAAGAACTTCTTTACATTAAGGGTGGCAGAGCACTGGAACAGGCTGCCCAGGGACGTTGTGGAGTCTCCCTCTCTGGAGACACTTGAAACCCACTTGGACAAGTCCCTGTGTCACCTGGTATAGGTGACCCTGCCTTGTCAGGAGGTTGGACAAGATGATCCCCAGAGGTCCCTTCCAACCCTAACAATTCTGTGATTCTGTGATCCTTCCAACTCAAGATATTCTGTAATTCAGTGATTATGATAGTTTCGTGACATTTCAAAAATAGTGAAATACTAGAAAATTTTCATTTTCACATAGGCAGTTTTATAAAATCTGGGATATTTTAATTATCTTTTGATACACTTCTCTACGAGAAAAATGGTTAAGATTGCTTTTTATGAAAGGCATAATTTGAATATGCAGGTGGATAGATACACTGATATGAAAAAGAGCTTGCTACCTCACATATTGTTTGAAGATAATAATTGAAAAAGCTACTCATAGGACTCGATAAGTCAATTTTTATGCATTATGAAAGGGAAATACAAAACTAAAAATTGATTTATTCAATTGTTTCGAATCTTGATCAGATAGGTCACAATATTGAAAGAAATACATATAAAATTATTTCAAGAAAAAAGGTTGTTTTGTGTAACTTATGGCACGTATTTAATAATGTTTCATAATGCTTGGTTAATGTAGTGCTTTTTCAGAAGACATCATAACTGTGTTTTTTAAATTACTAAAAAAGTGACTAAAGTGACAACAAAAATCTTGCCTGTTTTACCATTTGGTATTATGTAGAAGATTCTGAGATGTCTGTCTGCCACTAGTCTGCTGCTTAATAGCATCCAAAAGGCTTTAGTTGTTCCTAAAATGAAATTATTAAGAACTCAAATTAGCACACAGCTATATAAACCTGTAATTTACTTCATGAGATTTTAGTTTTGGTAGGTTTTTGTTTGTTTGTTTATTTCTCAAGGAGAAGATTACTTCAATGAATGTAGTCTGGTATAATAAATACAATTTGGCAATGTAAGGTCATCAGTGCAATGTAAAACTAAGCGGCCAAAGAGAGGTACTCTCAGCATTGCAAGTGGAACCCTGTGACTGAAAATTCAATTGTTTACAATTTTGTTTGCTTTATTGAGTATCTAAGCATGTGATTTAGGATATTTTTCAAAAGGATAATGGAGGTGGTTTCTGTTAACACTTGCATACTGATTGATTCTTCTTGCTCATTAGCATGCATAGCTCTTCTGAGATCTACTTTTCATGTGTTTTATAAAATATCTTAATAGTTGCTTCATTTGAACAAGGAGGAGTTTTTATCAGGCAATTGAATACTTGTAGTACTTCTGTTCTAATGAAGCTTAAGCAATATAATCTAATTTATCTGTCAGTAAAAGAATTTCCTCACAATACTTACTTCTTCTAGAAGTTTAAAAGTTGGGGTCTTTTTTGATAGTTAATTATATGACCCCATGCTCTATTCACCACCATTTGTGAAATGCCATTAATATGGTGTAAGCATAAAACTTTTTTAAACACATATTTTGGATTTAGCAAGCAGCCCTAAGAAGGTGCAGTCCAAGGACAAAAAAAAAAAAAAAAAAAAAAAAAAAAAAAAAAAAAAAACACACACAGAGAAAGAGAGCTTTTTCTATTAGAGGTAGATGGTTACCTCATGAAGTTTACCTGAATGTCAGCTCATCCATTTAGTTAAGAGAAAAGTTTCCAAAGATGTTGCAGCATGCATAAAGACATTAAGCTCAATTTAAAATTAAAAATGTCTCTATCAAAGGCCGCTCATAACTCAAGCATGTTCCAAGTATTTGGATGGCTAAAATATCTTATTTGTATTGGGGTAATGAAGGTGTAGTTTTCACTTGGGCTTCGGGAGACATAAGTAATACCACCATCAGCAAGTCATTTGCCCCAGTTGAGAAACTAAAGACCTTTAATCTTCTTGCCACACTCTGCTTCACTTCAAAGAACCAGGTAAATTCAGCACTTCTTATCATCTCTAAACTACTTGCCCTGGTTACATGAAGAACTCCTGCACTCCTCCTTTGCTATGTCTGGCTGCACACTGGGAGCTTTTTAGGCAAGGCTTGTTGCCGTCACCTGTAACGCGGGTGCCGATACAGTTGGATGGCTCTGTACCCATTAGCTAAGGATGAACAAGTCTGTTATTGAGAATTATGAGCATGAGAGAAGAGTGAGCAATATAATAGAGGAGCTGTGAACCTAAAAGGGGGGTAATCTAACTTTTCCAGTGAAGAGAAAATGATGACTGTCTTTAGTCCCTCACATACGCCATAGGAATAGGATTGTGGTATGTTAATTACTCATGTATCATGGGATACAGGGATAAATTAGGGAAGGTGACCTGAACTACAGGCGTGACAAATGAATTTGCTGTTAGAGCTAAGACCAGACCTTGCTGTTTCAGCTGTAAAAGACTATCTTTGTAATATAAGGATCTGTTTCTATTTACGTGAGCTCAAAATCCACACTTAATGTGACTTGCAGAACTCAGATTTACTTTTCAGCTGTAGATATGTGGGAAATGGAGATGATAAAGACCTCATTTTGCAGAGTCTTTATGAAATAATAGAAACTATTATGTAAGATTTGGGGTTTATTACTTTCATATTATTAAATATATATGATACAGTAGCATTTGGATCTTAGGCTACAGATCCTCAGTTGTGTCTCTAAAAACCAAAATTCCTAAGCGAGCTTTCTTATAAAACAGATATAGTATGTGTTCATTTGCTATTAACTTTACTGTTGGATTCTGAGATAAGTGGATGAAGATGCTACTATTTTAATGAAATACATAATGCTATTTTTTTATTTTCCTCTTTTAGTTATTTGGATGGAAATCAGTTTACCCTTGTTCCTAAAGAGCTTTCCAACTACAAGCATTTAACACTCATGTAAGTAGTTTTAGAGCAAGTTTCTCTACTGGAATTAAAACCAAAACAATCCAAAATACCTTACTCAGCTATACCTGATTTTATGTATAAGAAAAAGCCTGTAAAATATATCATATCTTTCAGCAAATATAATACCCAACCATGTTTTATAACTGTGGATATTTTATTCTACTTATCACTTCTTACATATAATAGACTTGGTCACATTTTATGAACAGGGGTATTTCATTCCAGTGATTACATCACAAAGTAAATAACCAGAAATTATAGTTACCCACAAAAGAGACATAAGATCTTATAAAGTCACAGTAATTAGAGTAAGGTGTTAGGGTAATACAGCCTTTTTTAACACAGCTCATGAAAACACTAGAATGATTTAATTTACACAAGAAGCATTCAGTGATATGCTTTGCTCCATTCTATGCTTCATATTGGAATGCCACATATTCTGTTTCTACCACAATATGTGGTTTTCATGACTCGAGAAGAAAGCTCATCTAAGATGCCTTACTGACAACTCCATTGCTGACTCACTATGTGACTTGAGGCAAATCATTAGTTGCTCTAAAATTTATTACCTCTACTTCATGAATCGTATGAATATGATTTCTGTACCTTCTAAGTGTATAGTGAGAGAAACAGGAAGACATAGATGTAAGTGGCTGTAATTCCATGGTCTTTATTAGGACTATAAAAATTTATACCATCTGAAGTTGAACTGTGTTACACTCTGAAAGCAGTTTGTGGTTTCATTACAATCAGTATGAAAAGGAGAGGGGAGTAGCAGAATCCCTTACATTTCTTTTTGACTGGGTTTAGAGCTTTGCTGAAAAATCTGAAAATGGTTTGGCATTCAAAAACAAGAGGTTGATTTAATTTATTTACCTCATGCTAGACAAAAATAGTCACAATCAAAAATTTAAAAAAAAAATTTAAAGTATTTTACAAATATTCTGTTTTTCAAATAACACCAGGAAAGAAAACCCTTGCAATACTCTCAAATGCATCCAGTGTAGAACCTGTAGGAAATCTTTGTGAATGTTTAGGGAAGATATACAAGATCTAATTTGTAGCACACATAAAATACATACTTTGGAACCTCCATATTAGAAATAGTGGACTGTGTGCAGTAAGAGTATCAGTGGAGACTGGATATATGTCTAGAGATGAGGTTAATTAGAAGCAAAGTGTCAAGGCTTCCATCACAGAGACTAAGTACTCATGGTCTAGTCTTCATGACTGCAGCCAGAAATTGTGTAACTTTACCTCCTAATCACAAAACTCACGCAAACAATTTAGCAGGCAAATGTAATGCAATAAATTAGAGCTGAACAATAAATAAAATGGAAATGAGTATTAACAGTCTCTATTTATAAGACCTGTGGGGCACATTATTTTAAATTCTTCTGAATGTTTCCTCACACTGCTGTTACGAAGTTGAGAATGTTCTTCAGCTGTGTTTGAAAAACAAGACCACTATGCATACTTTTTTTGTGGCCAAAGAATTACATACAAGTCTCCTGAGTTCCAGATTAACAAGGAAATTTCTTTGGGTTTAACTTTTTCTTTCTCTTTTGAATAGCTTTATTATACTTGCCTAATATGTTTATTGTTATGAGTCATTTGTCTTTCATGAAAATTTCAAGCAGAGAAATATGTGTATTGCATATCTATTCAACCATGCTATTAAGTTAAAATATCAAGGCCCCCTCAGAAACAAAGGCAGTATTTCACCACACAGTAAGCAGTAGTGAAATAGTCAACATAAAATGAAAAGCATAATATGAGAATAAAGAGCAGGCAGTATTCACATTTAATACAGCTTCTATGAAGCTACCAGCATACCACTCCAGCTCTCAACATCCTTGTGCTTTAGATTTTATTCATTAGAATATTGACGAAGAAAGATGTTAAGGCTTTCTCTGTAAATCTTAGATAGAATTCTTTACAATAATAGCTCTGGGCCTTAATGTATTCAGCATGTAAGTGTTAAGTAGAGTATTAGATGATCTTTACTCAGATGTCATTAGGGACATGACTAGAATGGCTTCCACTTTAAAACATCACTTTCATTTTTGTACTTGAATTCATGTTGGATTGCATTATTAACTTGGTAGTATGATGGACTTTGCTATTGTATAAGAATTGCTATTGTATAAGAAGGCTGCTTTTTCATCTGTGTTGAAATGAAAATGCTTTTCAGTGATCAAGCTAAGCAGTTGCTGGGCTTGTGTATGGCATGTGAAAATAAAAATAAGTGCTGCTTTAAATACTGATATCAATGATGATACTACTTCTACTAATAAAGATAATGTGTCTGTCAGTTTAACAGTGTTTCAGGACTGAGTCAGTCATTTTAAGATCTGAATTTCTGAATTTATTTTTTAGAGATTTAAGTAACAACAGAATCAGCACTCTTTCTAATCAGAGCTTCAGCAACATGACCCAGCTGCTCACCTTGTAAGTTAAAACATGTAACAATGACTTTGAAAGCATTACAGTGGGGGTTTTTTGTCTTGGGAATGCTGGGCATTTAGTTGATATTAAGGCTTGCTTGTTTTGGAGGCTGTAAAATAACTTGTTTCCTAACTAGCTATGTGTGCAAAAGCTGATTTTCGTCATGCTCTGCATTGTTTACTGAATGACTGATATACTTGGTGACAGTATTTTATATGTTTTCAGAATTCTTAGTTACAACCGCCTAAGATGTATCCCTGCACGGACTTTTGATGGGCTGAAATCACTTAGGTTGTTGTAAGTATTATTTTTAATCACTGCTATTTTACAGAATTTTTATTTGTGTACAGCAGATAGCAGATCCGAAGGAAGTTTGTAGCTTTTAAAGCTTGTCACATATCTGAGAAGTGATAAATACATAGCCTTAAAAATATAAGTGGCTTCATTCTTGGGAATTATAATCTCAAAATGCTTTACAAGAAGTTCCGTGACCCTGGAGGACATTTTATATACAGACATACACTTTTTATTTTTCTACTTTTTGATGTTGGCTGTATTTCTTTTTTTTTGTGTTATATTCTTCCTCATTATAATCACTAAGGTCTAGTACAAATGCCATATGCATAAATTCTATCAGTATATATGAGAGGGGTTTGCAGTTGAATTTTGAATATTTTATTCCAGCACTAAATTTCTTTCTATCTTGTTTCATTTAATGTAGGAGTATTTCCAAAACAGTGACATCATGGTTAACTATTGAAACACAATAACATTACTTTTTGGTTCCAAGAAAACTTTCCATTTTACCACTAAGAAAAACATGGTTGAAAGGCCACAGAAAGGGACAAAGGAAAATAAAGAACAGTCAGTCTAATTTTCAGCTTCAGTTTGTCATTAAGAAAAAAGCCTGCAAAAAATCTTTTCCAAAAGTCCCCAGTAGAACATGTAATTTTAGCTTTCATTTGGGTAATTTATAACTATTTAAGAGCTTAGTTGGATTAAATGTCTCAAGTATGGCATTATTTAAGTGTGCTCTCATAACTTCAGTTATTTAATATAAATATGGATAATTTCAAGAGCCATAATTTTATATGTGTTAGACATTCATGTAACTGAATGGATTTGTAGAAAAGGAGTGATATTTTTGTGCAGGTTTGCTACAGGAGAGATAACATTATTCCCAGTATTGATGCTTAATGAAGTCTTTCATTCTCTACCTCTACTATCAATCTAGGACAACAGCCTTAGTACTTTAGTAATGAACAGTCAATACCTGTATTTTCCACAAATCCATGAAAGATTTAAAAGAACATATGAACATAAATAATGAGAATTTCAGGGAGTTGCAGAAAAAGAATTAATAACTCTTCTGCTATCTCTTAATCCAATCAGTACTTTGCAGAAGTGTTCCTACTTTGTTAACTTCTATTTGTTAATTTTAAAATAATCACAGTATTTACATTTCTTATGAATATTCAGGATGCAAAAAATCAAATTACAAGTAGGCTGCCAGTTAGAGCTTCAAAAAAAACCCAAACAGCTGGAAACACCAAGGAACTGGAATTGGAAGAAAAAGATGTGAAAAGCTGAAAACTGTTTACAGAAGATGAAATTTGCCAAGTTACCCAGTTGATTTTTATGTGTATATATTATTGTGTTTATTTTTTTTTAAGGTCTTTACATGGCAATGATATTTCTGTTGTTCCTGAAGGAGCCTTTAATGATCTTTCAGCATTATCACACCTGTGAGTATTCAGATGTTAAGTGTATTTTTTTGTTATGTTTAACAAATTTCCTATAATAAAGACAGATTGCAAAGGACTTCTCTGGAAGAAGCTCAAGCATCTCCAGAGGCAGGGGACTAGCCAGAGAAAAATCCTGGGCCTCCTGGGCTGCAAATTGAACTTTTGTGCCATGTGCCCGAATGGCAACAAAGGCTAAGGACACTCTGGGCTTAATTAGAAAGTGAGCAGCCAGGGAACTGATCACTCCCTTCTGCTTGGCCCTCCTAAGGCCACATCTGGAATATGTGTTCAGTTTCTCCAGCACAAAGTGTGGAATGAGCAGTGTGAGCTGTGAGGAGAGTCTGCAGGAGCTGAGTTTATCTAGCCTGGAGAAGGAGATGCCAAGGAGCTATCTAATAATCTTTAAGCCTTTGAGAATTACAGCAATGTTGGAGACAGTTTTTTTCTCCGAGTTGCACAGTGAAGAATAAGAGTAAACCATCACAACCTGCAACAAGGAAAATGTGACTGAACGTAATGAAAAATTCTTCACTGTGAGGATGGTTCAGCTTTGGAACAGGTTGCCCAAAGAAGCAGGAGAATCTCCATCCCTAGAGATTTTCACTGCTCAGCTGGACACAGCCCTGAGCAACCCTGACTGAAGGTAGCCCTGCTTTGTGCAGGAGGTGAGACTAGGTGCCTTCCAGAGTGCCCTAAATTATTCTGTGATTCTGTGTTGGTGTCTGTTAAGTTGACATTAAACACATGACATCTGATTTCAAAATATAGGTGGAGTCAATGCTTTTCCAGTTTTTAATTTTCACTGGGAACCTAGATTAGAACAAACTGCCTTCTGCAAATCTTGTTTTGTTTATGAGGAATAAGTTGACTAGTACCTTTAGATATATCTGGGATTTTAAGTTTCTGAACAGCTGCAGTTATTAAAAATCTAGTTATCTATTTGTGATTCACTGTTGGACGTTACTCAGAAATTTGATACTGATTAAGCTTTCAGTTGTTGATAATTCATTGAAATGCTACTATTCAACTAGCTTATCTGCATGAAGTAACAGTAAAATTTACATCAGTTTGATTGGTATTGCTGGTATTTTCTTCTTAATGGCTGCTAACATTCTGATTTTAGCAGGGCAATTGTGTTATCTCAGTTCAGGCTACCGTTGACTCCTGCATATATGGAGTGGAAAAACTGTAGGTTTCTTCTTGCATGGGAAGTTCCCTGTCACTAAGTCTTATTTTTGTTACTGCTCTGACTTACGCCTGACTGAACAAATACGTATATTTTCTTGAGTTCAGCTATAATGTAGCAAAATTATGAGAGGCCTTCCTGCTCAGTGGGGCAGAAAAGAGTGTTTTGGCACTGGTAGTTTCTATTGGCTTTGCTTGCCACAGACTTTCTTGTAGCTCTAGAAGACCCACTGATCCAAAGCTATGGAAAAATCAAAAAAAAAAAAAGTACTAAAACATCTGGAGAAGGAGAATGTTCTAATACTGCCATTTGACAGTGTTTGCACATGTTGATATTATCTGTTGAAAGTTCTATGATTATTGTATTTCCTAAAAGGAACATAAGTACATCTTTATAGAACAGCACAATGCTTCTGTCCTCCAAATTAACTGCACAATGTATCATTGTTCTCAGAGTTTTAAGAGTATTTATAATTTCTAGCAGAGAAAATGAACACTTAAAAAGCTGTTACAGAAATTAATTCTGAAAATCTCCTGCTAAATTTTATTTAACTGAAAAAAATAGAAAGATCATAATTTAAAGAAATGGATGTACTTTCATAAATGAGGTAATTCTTATGGAACTAGCACAAGTAGTTTATTTACTTGTGCAGCAGAGAACTCTTACAGAATTCTTAACATAGTTGTGAGTTCAGTGGGAGAGCTCCAAAGAGGAAATAATTAAATCAAATTTGGAAGCTTAGAAACAGATGGTTTGTACCAGCCTGGGAGCCATAAACTGAAAAGGAAAAATATCAGGGCGCAACTCTGTGGACTTGCCTTGGCTGCTTCAAAAGAAATGTTTTATTCTTGCTAACTTGATTTCCCAGTATCAGTTTCATTCTGCTCCTGCAGCTGATCTTTGCCATTACATACCAATGGTGAAACATAAGCTCACCAAAGATCACACCTAATGCAGTTAAGAGTAGTGAAGTTTCTGGATCAAGTTTACTGATAGAACTATCACTTCTTGATCTAGAACCGAAATCCAGACACTTACTGCTCTTACAGGCATTTTGGTGGTGGGAGAGTAGGTTTGTGATTTGAACTGGTTTTTACCCACCTGTTTTCTGGATTTTCTCTTAAAAAGTAACCATTTAAAACTCGATTCCCTTTTTCATTTGTTTTTTTTTTTTTCCATAGGGCTATTGGAGCAAATCCTCTTTATTGTGATTGCAACATGCAGTGGCTGTCTGACTGGGTAAAATCAGAATACAAAGAACCTGGTATTGCACGTTGTGCTGGTCCTGGAGAAATGGCAGATAAACTTCTTCTCACAACTCCTTCTAAGAAATTTACTTGCCAAGGTACTGGTTTTTTTTTTTTTCTCTTTGAAGGGTCAATTTTGAATTTTTACAAATGGTTGATCTGTGAATTAAGACTGTTGTGTGCTCTAAACACATTTATTATAGCATCTTCACTAAACCTTGTCATCATTACTCCTCCATTCTTAGGGTTGTGGCCATTGGTTCCATTCAGGAACTGCATTTATTTTAAAGATTTCAATGCCTATATCTTTTAAAACAGATGGAGAAAAAAAGTCTTTGGATTTGCAGTACAGTATTTCTCAGTGTATGGTGTACAAATGTACATTGTTCTGCCTGGGTCATGAACTACAGTTTAAACATCTACACTTCCCTTGTCCTTTTTCCTTCCAACCATTTACAGTAAAAACTGTAAATACATTTGTACTCCTTACAGTCCGAAATTAAATGCATCAGTATTTCCAGAATGCTTCCTCTTACATTTCAGAAGAAAATATATTAAAAAAAAAGCAACAAGAAAAAAGCAGATAAAGGAATGTGATAATCTCTATGAAAGTCTCATTCTAAAATGTTGTTAGATGAGACAGGTTTCTCAGGATGTTTATGCCCATGTTAGTGCCAGTGTTGTTGGCATTTATATCACAACTCATATTAATGTCAATTCTTAGATTCTTTTTCTGAACGGTACTATTTCTTTTTATAAAAGTACCTTTTTTACTTACATCGAGTGAGAACTTGGTTTGTGTACTATTTAATCTTTTGCTGTTCCATTTATTTCTCCATTCTTAACTATTTTGAAAACACTCAAAACCACTGCTGCAGCCTCATTTTTCATTGTCCTTATTTGGAAATACTGAAATCCCAATTAAAAAAAAAAAAAATGTCAGCCGTTACTAAGCTCATAGGCATTGGATAAATATATGGATAAATATGATCTTTAATCTTGTATTAACTTATTCTCAGTGTCTCAGGTAATCTTCAGGCTGTTTTGATTTATTCATCTGTTAGCGTATGTTCAAATGTGAGCTTAAACCCCTTGTGATTTTTATCTTAAAAAAGTAGTGAGACTTTGTCAGATTTTGTCTCCTTTAAAGTTGTTCTTTACTGCGTGTTCAACCTATTTAGTCTTCTCATGTTCTCAATGTTTATGCTTCTCCTTAGACCTTCTGTCAGAAATTTTTTCTTTTTTTTTTTTTTTTGTGAACAAAAACCACTGGAACCCATCTTGTTACTTGTAATGCCAGTGAAGTTTCTGACCCTCCAAATCCTCTTGCAGTTGTTCAGCAGTCCATCTCTGAGGTCATGCCAGTGTTCATTGCATATGACACTCATCTGTTGCATAGTCTCTTAGCCTGATTTTACATAGAACATTTGCTGGCCAATCTGAGCATTTTCTTTACAAGCATTCACTGAACATTATTGCAGATACGGTCTTATTGCACACTGTTGTAGGGATAAAAGTGATATTTGTCCATATATGTATGGACATGAAGGACCTGCTTAGTTTTTTCCAGCTCTGACAGGTTTAAAAATTGTATCACTCCTGCCTACAATCATTGTTATGCTTCTGTCAGACAATCCAGAGAGCATTTATTACTCCCTCTTGCCCATCAGAAAATATCCTTTATATTATTATGCAGGGTAAAAACTGTGTATTTGTTTCATTTCCAAGAGTGGAGATCTAGTATTATGGTTACTTTTGAGAGAAAATAGTTTTCCTTCTACTGTCCTATGAAGATCCTTATAATTGCAGATTGCAAATCAGCAACTTTTCAATAACATGATGGCCCTCTAAGACATTATGTGTCTGTTACTCTAAGATAAGTAATTTTATCTTTTGCTTGAAAATGTATTGCTGAATAATAGAAATTAGGAAGATGCTATATTCTTATTAGAACCAAAATTTTAGGCTATGAGTGAGAGGGCTGTTTTCAGAATTTCTGTGGATGGTCTGCTCTTGTACATATATTTACAGAAAAAGAGTAATGTGTAATTGCCTCCTTTTGGTATTTATAGATTCAATTGCAAGTGAAGTTGGTGCTCGAATTTTACCTGCATAATGCATAGTTCCCCATGAAAATGGTATTTTAAAGTAAAGTCTCGTCTCAGTTGTAAAGCTCCATAAAATCACTGTACTTTACTCTAATTTTATTAATTCTTTTACTTGGGAAATCATCTCTTAACATTTTCTTCTTTCAGTTATTTTTCTATGTTTATGGGCGGGTTTTTTCTTTTTTCTTTCTATCCCTCTTTTTTCTCTCTGTCTCTCTTTTTCTCTCTTCTTTTTCTTTCTTTTTCTTTCATGTGGCCTCTAACAGCTTCTCAATCTTACTTTTGCTTCTTTACCATCCATGCCCTGCTTCTAGAGATTCCAGGGCCTTGTGGTTTTCTGGTACCAGGTAAGGTTGTAAGTAGATCTGAAATGGGTGATCTTATTAAGAATGGACCTTCTGACCTTCCTTTTGTGTACCTCAAGCAGACTTCTTTCCTAAGACATGCATGTTTACTGTTTGTTTTCCCCTGTGATGATTTTACAGCTTACTATTCATGATATATTGTTTAGCATATTGTATGAACCATTTTGTTATTTTCAAAGTCTGGGTTTGAGGTCTGAAAATTATCTAACTGAAATTATTATTTCACATAATTTTAAACTTAGATGTGTGTATCTGTGTTTGTCAATAAAATTCTATTAGTTTTTCACTGTTACAGAAGAAATTTTTTTTCCACTTAGGGTTTATTCAAGAACATATATGTCTACAATATGAAAAACTAAACAATAGGTTGTGAAGCAAGTTCTTTTTCATATACAAGTCTTTTAACACATGCAAGCAGAAAGAGGAAAGGAACAGTACAGTGAAAATGAAAATAGGTTCCAGAACTGCCTTTGCATTTTTTGATCTTACAACTGAAGAATGATAAATCAAAATATTAATTTGTATTGGATACTACATACATAGTAGTTTGAAATAAACACAGTACAAAATCAGATAGTGTTGTTTACTATCTTGCTGAGAATTAAGTTCCCATTTTCTGTCTCTGTATTTGAAATGAAATTTAAATCACTAATCCATTTGGGAAAATGACTGAATGTTTTTTTAATTCATGCCAATTAATTAGCATTTTTTGCCACGAAAAGTGAAAAAGAGAATATGATGTTCAAAATAAACAGAAGGAAGGATTGACTCCAAGGCTACAGCACAGTTTTACAAATTTTTAAGTATGTGCCTCTTGCACCTTATTTTTTTTCACAGAATGCCTTAATAAACTTCAGCAATAATCAGCAGTAGTCCAGTACAGTCAGAACTTTCTAGATTTTGCTTGTATGATGTTTGTTTCAATTTTTCTACCTCACCTGTGGGCTGGTATAATAGCTACTTTAACGAGGTATGGATTTCTCTTTTAAAGTCAGGTAATGAAGACAAAAAAAAGTCAATGATCCATGCAGTTGTAGCTTAGGCAATACACGTTATCACATATTACTGTGTCCTGCTTGCAAGCTGTGTCACAGAAGAAGAGCAGCAACTGCACATTAAAAAAAAAAAAAAAAAAAAAAAAAAAAAAGTCGGCCGCTCCTTGTCTGATACCCTCTACTGAATCCTTACAATCACATGGCTTCCTTCCGTGCCAGCTCCTTTACAAGGACTTATCTGAGATTAATTTGCAAAGTAAAAGAAGAAAGTCAAGCAATCTAAGTTTTAAAAATAGAATAAAGCCCCATATCTCAGAAAAGCACTTTTTGCTTGGAAAACTCTGCAGTTTGGCTCATTTTGTGCAAAACTTCTTAAAGAGCAATCAGGCATTTGCACTATTTTGTTTTTGGTTGTTTGACAAAAAAAGATTTAAAAACATGGCTCTTAACTTGAAAATTCACCATGTAATGGCTGTAAAATTGCAAAACAACAGAAATATAAATAAATATCTGAAAATATTTATATACTAGAGGTCAGATTTGTATAGGCCAAAGTTCTGACTTCTGAAACTTAGGGATTTGTCAATATTAATTTCTGAATTCTGTCATTTTAATAATTAATATAAGAAACGGGACTGCAAGCATGGCTTGCAGTCTTCATTTGTACATAGATTCATGGTATGGTTTGCATAATTTGTGGGCTTCGATAATTCTGTAATGCCAGAACCGTGTCTGACTCATAAGGGAGAAAGACACAATATAGAGCTATTTATTGTGAGATAGCTTGAGAAATGCAGTTTAAATTACAGACTTTAAAGAAGTCTATAGATGTTCAACAAATTTACAGGTAGTTTTACCATTTCATTTTTGAATTTCTGTGATCCTGCAGATAAAAAATAAATTAACACAAAAATGCATTAAAAGTAGTGTTCTCAGTAACATCACGAAGGGAAGGATTGCAAACTGTGATAGCCCATTTTCTCATGGGTAATTCCAACCCCCGAATGAAACAAAAGCTGAAACTGTAGCCTTTATTTTGTTGATATGAAGGGAAGGTAATCTTTATGGATCAGAATTGTACAGCTTTCATAGAATAGGGATATAGGAGTCACTTTGGTGTCAGCTCCTTAAAAAAAAAAAAGTGACACTTAAACCAAAAAATCCAATCCCAAATTTAGTTGGTCACATCAAAAGAATTAAGGACAGTCCAGCATTTCATTCATATAGAAATACCACAAAGTCTAAAATATGAACTCTATTTTAAAATTTAAAGCAACATGGCAGATAGATCCTGTCAAATATAAATTAATAGTAGCTTCTTTCTGACTATCCATTTTGTATTTTTAAGGACCTGTGGATGTTAATATTCTTGCAAAGTGTAACCCATGTTTATCAAATCCCTGTAAAAATGATGGAACCTGCAACAATGATCCAGTTGACTTCTACAGATGTACATGCCCATATGGTTTCAAGGTAGGAACTGTATGAAAAGGAAAAAGCTCACTGAAATTTAAGCTTCTCCTTAACAACCTCTACACTTTCTCCAGCACTCTTCCACTAGTGTCTGTATTTTCTTCTTATATTATCATTCTTGTTCCTTGCATAGGGTCAAGACTGTGATATTCCCATTCATGCGTGCATTAGTAACCCCTGCCACCATGGTGGAACGTGTCATTTGAAAGAAGGAGAAAAAGATGGTTTCTGGTACGTTTTTTTTAATTGTTAAATGAGGAAATTGGAAAACGACTGCATTTTATGTGCTGAAATAATTTTGGTGTTAATCTCGGCATTCTTTGTGTTTGACTGTTAGTGCACCACAAAGGCACATGTTTCAGAATATTTTGCCATCCTTGGAAAGCTTCTAAAGCTCTTAATCTATTAAAAACAATAACAAATTATTGTGATTAGTTGAGGCATATCAGGTCAAGACAACATAGTATTGACTCCATTATGTTAATTAATAGCTAGCTAGATCCCTGCTGAAAAAAATCTCACAATTCATCTGTTGTTGTATGTATTACTTCAACAGACAGCATGTAAATGATAAAATGTAAATCCCAGTGAAACAGAAAATTAATGATTCATTTGAAACTCACTATGCCAGCAGATAAACATGCTGTGAGCATTTTTAATCTTGAGTTATTTAATCACACAGTACAATTACTCCAGATGTACTTCATGAATTATGAAATGAAGTTCTTTAGCATTTTTATGTGAAATTATTAGTCATTTAATAATCTACACCTCAAGCTTGTTAGAAATGACACTACAAAAAGATATAATTCATTATCCTGCAATTCATTATGACATTATTCTTATTTTTAATCCAAATTCTGCACAAAGATTGAACAGTTTTCTATTAAAAAATAAGCATATACATCTTAATATTATGCCTCAAGGATTTAAATTGACATAGTCATGCCTCAGAATTTTACCTTCTTCATTTATTTGTTTAAACACTACTTATTTCAAAAATCAAAGCAATCTCACAATGAAAGCTGCAGAAATTGTGAGAGAAATTGCCGAAAGTGCAGATTACAAGAAAATGTATGTACAGTCATCTTTGAGTTACTTTTACATTTATCTATTTTGATGTGCTGGTTTTGCATAAAAATGCTTAAAAGCAAAAAATAAATTACTCCTTCACAGAGTTTATACAGGCTTTGTTTTTTATATGAATGCATGTATTGTGCAATGAACATTAAAGAGAGCTTTATATTGGTGCATTTAACTGGACGAAAGTGGAATACTACTATTACATACTAATCTCTAATTTCAGTCTTTTCCATGTGTTTAACTAAAAAACCAAAAGGATCACTTTCTATAAGAAATATAATCTTATAATATAAATGTAGAACGCTTTTCAAAAGGAATGTTCTATGAATGTTCCTTATACTAAAGGTTAAGGTACAACTTTAGAAGCCTTTTTTCTGTACTTTTAAATATGAAAAATATTTTAATAACATTTATTATGTGGGAGTTTTTTACATTATATAAATTGTGTTCTGTTATGAAATAGTGATTATAAATTATTGTACCTATTAATTACAGAGTCCCTTGTCCAGACTCCCCAGCTAAAATGTGCATGTGGTTATTCTGTTTCCTGTATTATAGGTGCACTTGTGCAGATGGATTTGAAGGTGAAAACTGTGAAGTAAATGTTGATGACTGTGAAGACAATGACTGTGAAAATAATTCTACTTGTGTGGATGGAATTAATAACTATACTTGCCTTTGTCCACCTGAATATACAGGTAGGAGTATAAGAGAAAGCACAGGCAATTCAAGAATTCCTAGGAGAACAGTAATATTTTCCACTTTGCAGGTGAATTATTAGTTACTCTACAACTGCCTTAAGGCCAAGTTTCCCTCCATATTTTTCTCCTATATGGTTTGTAGTCAAAAGTAGACTTAATGTCCACTCATTAATTCCTTTATTAGTTTTGAAATTAAGTCATTTTTATATTTAAAAGGTCATTCAAAATGCGCCCCTCCCTACTGTCAGCCTAGACACCCCAGTGAAGGACCTCTGTAGCTGTAGAAATATTCTGCTTTTATCCTGTAAACCTCATTTTACTAACAAGGTAGACAAGGATTTGTCTGTGCCAGAACAGTGGGAACAGTGTATTTGGCACCCTTGGACTCTTTCCTACCCCCTGTTAGAAATATTAATACAGAGTGTGATGCTTCCTGCACAGAAAACAAAGACAAGTGTCTAATTATTTCTTTCTATCAGTGGGCAGCCAAGCCAAAGTATTCCCTTCTCTTTGAGACAGAGGATCTGTGGCTTGCTGTCATTGTCTCTGCAGCAATGGAGGATATTTAGAAGAGCAGCAGAGAGGAAGTAGGATCTATTGTTTGCATTGATCTGTTTTATAATTTTTCTAACTAGACAGATCTATTTTCTCTCAGCTAGCTGACCTCTTGGAGAACATCGAGCTTAAATTCATAAAACCATGATTTGAAATGCATAAAAAAGAAATGTAAGGTCCACCATAATTTGGGAATTAACCCTACACACTCATCCCATATTTTTGCTTTAATCAATCAGTCAAATCTGAATGCTGGAAAACTGTGAGGAGAAGTGAACTCCTGAATTAATTTCATTTTTTGAAAACATAGCTCTCTGTTTTCTCACCCAAAGTGTTTATGTCATTACTTCTACAGCCTGTTGGATTGCTCCAATGTTTTAGAGTATTCAGATTTAATGTCAGTATTTAAATCTTGGGAATGCACAGTGAGTGAATATGATAAAACACAAATATAAGAAATGCAACTTTATAATCTATTATATGTATTCATCCATAAATGTTTGGTAGAATTCACAATTCAAGCCTTGGAAAAAAAATAACAGGTAACAGCGTCAGTAAGTAGAGACAAGTGTTTTCTATTTCTCCTACAACTAATATTTCAGGCATATATGAGTTAAGCTTCACTCCCCTTGGATCAATTACTATCTCCTTTAAAAATGGGATCAGACATTCTTTTGTGCAGGTTGGAAGAATGCAAAGCAAAGTCACATCAGTCCAGTATTCCTGTTCAGTGGCTTCATGCTAAGAGGCTTCATATATCTATTAGATAGAGGATAGTTCCTTTGCACGTGCATTCCTCCTCTGCAGCTTTGCAAGTGTTTTTACATGTCATTCATTTCTTCATTTTCAACCTTGCTCTGGATGCCCTTAACTGCTGGAGTCAATAGCTTGCTGGATTAATAGTATGCCATGGGAAAGATTCATTTTTATTAAATATCCATGGACTGGATTCAAAGGATTGTTTACATATGCTAGCCTAAAACTTTGATTAAGTGTGCCTCTTGCATTTTTGGAGTACTGTAAATGAAATATAAAATTTAAATTTACAATCAAAACAAAAATTCAAGCATTTCTCTATACACTTTCCATACATTAGAGCAAAAAGACATAATAAACATTGATAACATTTTTTGTATCTCTATTGCAGTTGTGCTTCTTTAGTCAAAATATAAGAAAGTGTATTTCTAAATTTGTTTCATAACTGTGCATAATTCTACCAGAATAATACTGTGAGTTTACGTGGCAAGTGTTTTTGTTTGCTAACTGTACTTCTTTCAGAAAAAGAGATTTGCTTTTACAGATACAATGCCTACGCATAATCGCTACTGAAGTCAGTAGGAAACGTGAGTAGGTGAGAATCTTCTCACCAGCTCTAAAATAGATCAAAACAATCTACTTGTAATCATTACATTTAGCCTTTCTGTTTGTTAAAAACTGTTCAGAATTTATGCTATCTCACCAGATTTTTTTCAACACTTTACCAAAATAAAGAAGACACATGTTTTTTTTAAAAATACATCACTAGAGGCTCAACTCATTTTATAGATAATTTGGGCAAAAAATGTAGCAAAAGTTCAAGTTTTCCATTGTATAGAATACAGTACCTAACAAAACAATACACTGTCTATCTTAAAAAGCATCTGAGAATAGGACACAATGCGTGAGATCCTAAGTGATTTTAGAGATTAGTTGTAAGGAGAAAATGAGTTAGTAAAGGTGTCCTCACATCTATCATCCTTTATCTTGCATAGTAAATAACCTTCAGTATTAAGAATTAGACTGGCAGTAGTCTGAACACATCAGGATCTAGAGAGTGGTGTTCAGAATAGAAAGTAATCATACAGTTGCCTCAAGTGTGTATGAGGTACCAAATTATTTATAGAACCTTTTTTTCTGGCTTATAGCCTGCATTGAAAGATAAATAACAGAATCTCTGTCAAGTATGTATAGAGTGATTTTCATGAGGAAACTTGTGAACATTTGGATTTTGGTATCTGTTCTAACAGGTTAAAATCAGACGTGCATATTTCCAATGTGGTTTTTTTTATGAAAGGTATTTTTCCCTAAATTAATTCCTGGACTAGCTGGGCAAAATTAGGTTAACAATCAGGAAACAAGCTACATATTCAGTCTATAAAAAGATTTTTAAATTAAAAAATACTTATCTCTAGCTAACAAAGTCCCTGAGCTGTAAGTTGCTGAAGACTGGCTCAGTATATATACCTTGAAAATGCCACTGTGGCCTTGTCCTGCTCTCTTTTAATTCTGTTGACAATACTTTGAATTGTCTGTGTTCAAGATGTCACAGGATATATGTACTCAATATGGGAGTGCACCAGCCCAGAATATTTTTCTGGATGAACGGTTATCTGCAAATATGCTTTACATTTCAGTGGCACAGTATAAGGGAGAAGTCATCGTAAACCTGCTGGTATGAAATGTGAATCATTCTTATATAACGTGTTATTTTCACATGGAGGGCAGTGAATGTTACAGTGTAAAACCTACCAGTCTCTTTTTGACTTTTCTAACAATCCTTTGAAAATCAACACTTCTCAACTATGCAGTGTTGATTTTTAAAAAAGCAACTAAAAAAGCTTATGTTGCTTGAGAATCAAGAGTCCATTTTTCTCTGCCTCAGTTAAGTTTTACAGCTGCCACCGCAGTTATAGGTGGAAAAAGAGTGGTATTTGCACTATGCTGTGAGCTTTCTCAAGATCACAGACTGTAACTGTGAAACAACAGTAAGCAAATGGAATCAACGGGCACTCTCATGTCTGATCAAAACTTAAGGGGAAAAAAAAAACCAAACAAACATTTAAAATACCTCACTATGTCCTGCACTCTTTAATCTTGCTATTCTCTTAACATTACCATCTCCTTTATTTCAACCTCAGTCTATAAACTTCAGGCCATTTTATGTGCATTCTATAGGTGACAGATGATCATTTCTCTTGCTCATTGTCATCAGTCATTAGATCACAAATCTAACTGATCCAGAAGTAAAACCTTTCTTATGCCACCAGTGGCATGTACTTCTTACCTTTCCATTTGTTTTGCTCTGCTGTAGGTGAGACTTTGAAGCTTGCTTCATTTTGCTATATCAACCTCTCTGCTGCTATAGTTGTGCATTAGCTTAATGTGCTATGCTGTTGTATTACAATGTAAAAAGTCTCTTGTCTCTTCTGTCTTTGTCACTGCAAGCTGCTAATCTGAATGAAGTGGAAAAAGGTCAGTTGTCTTTTAAGCCTATTTTCACTTACTTTGGTTTCTCACTTTCCTTTCCTTAAAGGTGCATGGATTTCAGTTCTTACCAATGATCAAATAAATTGTGTATAAACATAATTTAGAAAGCTCACTGCAAATGCTCAAATTAGGCACTTGGCTCTTGCTGTGAATACATGTCAAAAGAATGTTGTTGAAGATGTAGATTGCTGTGCAGGAGTACTTTAATACTAGATTCATTGTATTTTTTCAAATGTATTAAAAATTTGTGCAGCCACTGATAGGACTAACAAAAAAGTTTACATTATGACCTTCTGAAATATTTATTTTTCTCACCTTAAAGGCATCCCTTGGTTCCATTCTAATCTATTCTCTGTTTTATAGTGCTGTTTCACTTTAACTGATTAATTAGATTTTGGTATTAGAAAGTATGCTGGAATATAAAATATCGATCTTTTTGGTCATCATTTCTGTGGTCTTTTTTTACTGTAAATATCTAAAGAATTTGAAATTACCCTATTAATCTGAGGCTGTGGTAGAAGAAAAGTAATCTGGAGAGATTTATCCCACTAACTTTGAGTGTTTCTGATTTTTGATATTTTTTTTTTAATTTTTCCCTAGCACCTATCTCACTAACAGAGATCACACAGAATCACAGAATATGCTGAGTTGGAAGGGACTCACAAGGATCACTGAGTCCAACTCTTTACCCTGCATGGGACCATCCCCAAGAGTGACACCATGTGCCTGAGGGTATCATCCAAACACTAATTGAACTCTGTCAGGCTTGGTGCTGTGGTGCTTGGCACTTCCCTGGGGAGCCTGTTCCAGTGCCCATCTACCCTCTGGGTGAAAAACCTTTTTCTAATATCCAACCTAAACCTCCCCTGACACAACATCAGGCCATTCCCTCCACTGTTTTCTATTCAATCTCATCATTTAAGCAATCTGAGAGCTAACATAATGAATGAAAACATATTTATGAAGTTGCATATTTATTTTTAAAAGTATATGAATCATATTGTACTGTATTTAGCATTAATTTAATTTTATAAATATATTTTTCAGTCTAGAAAGCAATATAATACTTCACTAGTATTAAAAATATGTTCATTATCCATGAAATAACATGTTGAGCATGGCTGCAACTATACCATCTATGTTGGTTAATTTAGACATCCAATGAATAGTTCTTAAACTCGGAGCCTAAATTTTGTCTGTAACTGATGCAGAGTAAAAGATATTTCCAGAAAGGGATTCCAACCACAAGCTTTCCATGCTTAAAGGTGCTGCATTTGATTTAGACATATGACTATATTTGCATTTTATTATTATCTGGACAGCAATAGTAGCCTCCTATTTTCCTTGTGTATTACAGAAGTGTGAATTATATTAAAATTACTGATTATAGAAAGAACAAAATCCTCACAAACAAATTATCAAACACCCATGGGATGTGAACTAAGTTCAGCTCCAAAATTAAGGAGATATTTACATACTAGATGCTTTTATTAGCTTACCAGCTGAACATGAAATTCATTGATAGTCTATAAGGTGCTTGGAGGATCAGTCAGTTTTATCATGCCAGACTTGTGATGGTAATAGGAAAATAAAGGAGGATTTTAAGTAATTATCTCAGTTTAGGCAAGCTTTAGACACAGCCTTCTTGCCATTGCAATAAAGGAGTTACATTACTACTTTCAATTCATGTGGTAGTCAAATGAGTGCCTTCCTAAAATTTAAGCATGCAAGTAATCAAAATCAAATCACGTCATGTCAAACTTGATAAAAAGTTTAATTATTTCATCAAATTGGGATCATAATCCTCATTCTTGTAAGAACTACACATTACAGCTTTGTTGAATAAAATAATACCTTTGCTATTCTTGCTTTTCATCACTTGTAAAACTTTCTATTTCATCTACCTTAAAATACTTCAAATGACTATTCTATATTAAAAGCTCAAGTTTTAAAGTAATTTTATTGTCTTTTCATAAAGGAGAAATATACATGATATCCTTGGCAAGCTGAGCTACCTGCTACTAGTTTGATCACTGCTCATTATAGTCTATGATCCATCCTTGTTTACCGGTCTTAAAGCTTACCTGCCTCAAAGTTGCTATTTCTTTGTTGTCACTGAACTGCATATGTAAAACAACTAGAAATGTTAAACTAAATAGGCCCCATCTTACACTGAGATCCACAAGCATGGGGGATGGCTGTAAAGATTTACACAATGGTGAAAGATAGGAACAGTCCAGCAATTTGACACTAAAATTAAATTAAAAAAAAAAAAATCAGTTTTTTGGTTATAAACCACATCCTACTGAGACTGTAAAGTTTTGTTAATTTTAAGCAACTTTGTCTCTCATAATAGATGTATCTCTCATAGATATTTTTATTTGTCTTTTCTGAATAATCAGCTCCAGAACTTAATTTACATTGTACATCAAACTCAAGACATCGTAAAATTGCGGAAATTTTCTGTATATAGTTTGTTAAATGACACCAACAACTTCTGTGCTCTATTGGCTATTTGAGTCAAAAGTAATTAAACAGAGACCTCCAGTCAAAGAGTCAGACAGTAATACCTAATTGACATAACATAAACACTACAGAAGCTGACTCAGTATATCACAATCAAGCTCAGAAGCTGGAATGGATGTAGAAGTACACATATAAAATCCTTCTATTCTGGCAATTACACCAGTAAATCTGTGAAAGATAGTTGTTATTTTGACTTTGGAACAGCACATAAGTCTTCTAGCCAAAACCTGACTTTTTATAATTAAATCTGACCACTGCTGCTTTTGCATTCTGTCTTTAGTTTTTGTTCTAATATCATACCATTGCTAATGATTTAAGGGTGATTTTAAACTTGTTTCTTCATAAGCTTGACTCTAATTAGCAATGCACTATTATATTCAGAAGCCTATGTCCATTTTTGTTAGAGCTCTCCTCTTCATTCAGAACTGTAAGTCCTTTTTCACCTCATTGCCTTGTTACTCATTATTTGTTTTACCTCATGTCTGTATATTAGAAAATCCGAAGTTAAGGGTCTGTTCAGCCTTAGAAAAGAAGGCTTGGGAGACCCTATCACCCTGTTCCAGTATTTAAAAGGATGGCAACAAGGAAGATGGAGACTCTCTTTTTAACAAGGAGTCACATGGAAAAGGGAAGGGGTAATGGGTACAAGTCACTCTTGAGGAGATTCCAATTAGACACAAGAGGTAAATTTTTCACAATGAGAATACAGCCATTGGAAAAATCTCCCCAGGAAAGTGGTGGATTCTGCAACATTAGCCACTTTAAGATTCAGCTGGACAGAGTGCTGGGCCATCTTGTCTGGACTGTGCTTTTGCCGAGAAATGATTCTTGAAGTCCCTTTCAACGTGGTATTCTATGATCAGGGGGTTTTTTGTGACTTATAATCTTGTCAAATCATAGGAGCGAATTAATACACACAGAGGAAACAAAAATTGACCTGTGAATCTAGCAAACTTAGCTCTTTGGCTAGCTAGTCAAGGACTGCATACAATTCATCATCAGTATTTAATAGTGTCATCTGGCTGTAAGTCTGCATCATACTCCATATCAAGCTGCAAAATCTCAGTAAATATTTGTCTTGAGCTTGGAGGGTTGTGTTCATTTGGACTGTGTCGACCACAAAGAGTTCCACTGGTTTCAATGCTACTCCATACCAGACACCAGACTCCCTAGATTAATTAAGAATGATGTCTTATGAAAAGAATTATTGCTGGTTCTAATTAAGCTTTGGAAGCTTTTCACAGGATTTTTGACACTTTATCCACTGCTTATTTTTAAACAAACGAGTCTGTTATTTTCCTACATATAGAAACGTTCCCATCTTTCAAAAACTTAATTACTTAGCCAAGCTCTTACAGAAGCCTCAGTTTCAATATTATTAGATGAATAAAAGAATGTCTTCACACATTGATGTCAAGATTCCTTGAATGGAGACATTTGTTTCACAATATTTTTTTATTATTTTGAAGGATATTCTTTAAACATTGTATTGTGTTTCCCAAATCAGAGAACTCTCTAAGATTTCCTTCCAGTACAGTCAAGGAGCTTGACTTAGTAAATCTGATATTTCCTTCAATGAATGTTTCACTTTCATCATTATCCTTTCATTTCAACAAAATTAATTTCTCCCTTTTACCTTGTCTCAGTTAAATTCTGAATAACACATGATTTTTTCAGTACACTGAAGGAGATGCTTCTTTACCAGGAAACTATGTTCTTCGGTGGTTCAGATTCCATGTCACATATTTTGCTTACCTTTTTTATTAACATTTTCAGAAACAGTTTTATTTTGGTCATGGGAATGCTCCATTCAGAATACAGATCTATTAGCAATTTTTAATATTACTAGTTATCTATTAGCAGTGCAAGTCCTTGCACTCCTGTTATTTTGGTTTGTTCTTCTGGTACTTATATCTTCATTCAGAAATGGTGTATCTGATGTACATAGCTGGATTCCACCCTTAATTTTTTGTGGTTTCTTTTTTTTTGACTGATTCTGTGTACAAGTCTGCCATGAATGCTACTCTTTTTTTATAATTAAAGTTTGTACTTTAAGTAAAGCTAACTTTTATGTTCATAGGGGTATTTACATGATTCTTTTGCTACGTGGCCATGATGTATACCACGCTCTTTCCTTGGTTCCTGTTTCCTATTTCCTAACAGGCTGTTTAACTGAAACTCCAGTGATATGATTCTGACTTATTTCACAGTGCATACAATTTGCAAATGCAAGGGGAAATTTTCCTTCTTTTTATGCTGTCACGGCACAAAAAGTCCCACTTTTGTGTGCTTTTCTACAGAGTACTCACTTTGAAGTCTGACCATAATGCCAGAAATACCTGGTGATGTTTGCAAACTGTTTGGCTGCAGTATGCCTGGTAGTATAACGTTGATCTTAGGATTTGAAGTGTACATTTTTCAAAACTATAAACCTGTTTAAAAACTAAATTTCCAATCCTTATGTAGGATTCACAGCTCTGAGTGGGAAATTAAGACTTTACAAGTGCCCCTGGGCATCCCACATGAGATCATTTAGCTTTCAGTGTAGTTCTGAAGATATTAGGGCCATCAACCTATGAATACTAAAGTGGAGAGTAATTAAGAAATCCTGTATTTTGTAAGTACCTGGGGGAGGATTTACAGAAACAGAGAGACTTAGACATTACCCAGTAAAGCTGTTTGGCTTGTAAGAAATATCAGAAATCTGTGCAATGATAATCTAACTCATGGCCCAATTAGTATCCTCTAACAAAATCAGTTCAGTAAAGTTGACAGCAATGGTGAGAATGCTTGCCCCTATTATGCCAGTCCTCAATACTCTTTTCCTAGGTACTTTGGGGTTTTTTCACTGAACTTTTAACTGTGAATGTATAAGAGACAGCAAGCCTCCAGCCCTGCATGGAAGACAGACTCATTGTGTCTCTTTCAGATGTTCTCTGATATTCTGTTAGAATTAATAATCTTGGGAATGTTTAGAGGTGTTTTTGTCCAAGTCTTGTAAGTACTGTACAGCTATATTTTTATTATTTGTAATTGGAGTGTCATATATATTTTTCAGTTCTGCATGTAATTTAATATAGAATATATGCCATAATAAGATATTTGTGTAGGTGCATATATATATGCATATATAAGCACATATATGTAGGCACATACATATATTTCTAAACCATAGGAATGTGCACAAACCAGGTTAAAAGAACAGTAATTTTTGCTTATTCTACTCCCATGATCCTTAAAATCTGAATTCTCTGTTCCCATGTTTATATTTCACTCTTAAGCACTGCTGGCCTTTAAACAGATTTTAGCTATTACAAGATCTGCAAATTGACTAAATGCTGGGTGAAGAATTACTACCTCTTATGTATGTATTTGTTTGAACAAGCCCCTTTGAAATGAGAAAGGGATCTGGGCTTTGTTTGATATATCATGGGATGCAAAGAATCCCTGGTATTTCAGCATTCTTTGTGCACTGACCTAGTCATAACAGTTGCACATTTCCAGACTAATAATTCTATTGAGAGCCTGAAGAGGCTTTGAGGATAGAATTGTAATCCTTTGTATTAGTCATTCCCATGTCCTGTGTTTGATCTGTATTCAGTTTCCTACATATATTGACTAAGTCACATTGTTGCTGACAGTTTTCCTGAGGCTGTTTAGTGGCCTGTGCCTGAAGGACATTTGCTTGTGTCAACTCAAATCTTTATTTGATTTGTAGGGAAAATGCACGACTTGCATGTTGGGAATGTGCTATTTATTTATTTTATTTTACTTTTAGATCTTAATGTAGAACCAGTCTGGATCTTTCTGATGGCCACAAAGTACTTGTCTAGATGCTTTTTGGCTTGCCCTCTCATTTTTTGAGATGTAGAGGTCCCATGCCTTATCTCACTTAGCATACGTGTTTCAAATGTGGTTTTTTCCAGCATAACTGTCTTTGCTCCTGGTTCAAAGACAGTTTTGCCTTTTTCTCTATCCTTGCTTTAATACAGACCGTTCCTCAACTCTTTTAAGTTTTTATTTATTTGTCCAGCAAGCCACTACTGCTCAGCTAAGTAAAACTGAGGGATACCAAATATTGTGCCTCTGTGAAGGAAAGCTCAGTTTGAGCAGTGAGAGTATCTGCTCATCCACTGCTTTCTTCTGCCCTTTTCTTTCTCGTTATGGTGTACTCTTTGCTAGCTAGCTCATGTTTTATTACTGGACAAAAGGACAAGGGACAACCCTACTTCTTCCATAGTTTCAGAGTCTGATGAACCCATCAATCCCTGAATTCAGCAGGCACAATGTTTATACCTGTTTATTATGCATATATTCTTCATATGGATGCTGAAAAAAGTATATCTATCTTACAAACCAGTGATAAACTTTTCAAAGGCACTATCCATGCTATCATCTGATTAGTCAGGGAACAAGACATTGTTGATCTGTTTTCAAACCTGTAAGGGTTTTCTTGTCATAAAGTAGCAAATAAAATAATTTTTAACCATATTAAAATTTTTTATAGATTATACAGCCCGTGTTGAAAATTAGAGCCCCTGCTTCCATCATCAGGAAAGGGTAGACATTTGACATAGATATTTCTTCTTTTCTTTTCACAGAACAGATTATAGATAATTATGGTACATTAACAAATGCAAAAAGTGGAGAGTCATATTTAAGGAAAAGTAGAAAACAAGTTTTCGTTTTGGGATAATTGGAATTGTATTGACATGCAGTGATACTAACAGTTTTTTTTCAGGTAATAGATTACTTACAGTGATAGTGCAAATCTGGGTATTTCTGTATGTAATGTGCTTAGAAATAAGTAAGAGAAAAGCATATTGTTGATGGCTTTTTTGTTCTAGCAAGAAGACTTTCAATCACGTTTTACTATACATCAGAGCTAGATAAATATTGTAAATAAAAAATGTTTTTTAAATAAAATTATCATTTGTATTCATGGATAGATGATTGCTAATGAAATTTATATATTTTATAAATGAGTTATCAGATATTATTATTTATTGCTTTTATATCTGTGTTATTATTTATTTATTAGTATTTCTTATAAAGGTATTTATTACTATATCAAGAAGTATGCATATTTCAGTGTGTGTAAAAGAAGTTGTAGCCATTTATTTTAAAATAGAAACTGCTATTTTTAGGTCACTGTAATGTTTTCACTGAATTGACAACATACATTATATTTCAGGTGAACTGTGTGAGGAGAAACTAGATTTCTGCGCTCCAAACCTGAATCCTTGCCAGCATGATTCAAAGTGTATCTTGACACCCAAAGGATACAAGTAAGTCTGAAATATTGTTAGAGTGTAACTGAATCCAAATTTATATTTTTCTATCCTGCTTAGCTTCCTTTCCTTCTGTTTTAGTGGAAGCAAGTTCTGCTCTCATTTGGTTATTAATAAGCATTATGGCCATTATTTTCGTATAGAATGACATTATTATCTTAAGTATGTTTTGCTGAATTTCACTGATCCTTAACAGTTCTAATTCCAACCAGATTTTAAATGGGATAGTCTATATGATGGTCCTTTTAGGAGCTTCGGCTGTAGGAAAATAATTGCATTTAATTGAAGTGGAATAATTATACTGCTTTTAGAGAAGTAATTTTGAAAGAGATTATTAGGAAGGCACACTGGAAGGTATAAACTAAAGAAGTCCCCTCCCAGGAAAACTAATCTTTCATTACACCATATCCTTATCAGAATTAATTAGTATGCACAAGCTAAAGTTGTAATAGGCTTTAGGTTAATAAACACAGGAAACCTAGAGCTTTCAATTGTTCTCACAAGTACCTGTTTTATGCACAGCATGCTTTTTTTAAATCAGATTATTATAATTCCCATTACTTACAAAATTACATTTATTTAAAATATGCAAAAATATAAATTATAATAAATATTCAATTGAACATGACATGAAGTTGATAGTTTCCAACTGTAAACCAGAAAACTTGTTGGATTTCTATGTGATTATTTTCTTCATGTCACTTCAGTAAACCTAGTTATGCATCTAATACTTTACTCCTAGTTCATTAATCTTTCCTTTTCTTTATTGAGATTTTACATAAGAAAATAGTACATGCGGTAAACTTCAAGAATGTATCTCAGTCAGCTTTTTAATCACATGCTTTATAGTCTTTTTTCACTTTTCTTATTCAGTTATGTTACTGAATAGAAATGAGACATATTTTTTTGAAGTATGAAATTTAAAGTTACACAACTATTTAAAATTACTCTTGCAAGTTTTAGATACTCACAGGAATACACCAAGGAAGTAATCACAAGATCTAATGAAATCAATTAAAACCATACTTATTTGAAAAAAACCAAGCATGAAGATGCCTAGATTTGTAATATTTTCCATTTATTTTTCACAGAGTTGTGAGCTATATGTCTACTCATATATGTAGTAGTCTACTATACTATTGTATGAGAATTCCCTGAAGAAATGACACTAGCATTAGCAATGACAGTTGCACTTGGAAAAAAGAAACAAACAAACAAAAACAACTCAACAAACAAAAAACATTACATATGGTCTTTAGGATATGCTGTTTCTAGTTCAGTGGGGCTTCAGGAAGGGAAAATTATGTTTTTTGAGACTGCTGTTAGTTCACTCACCATGGAGTTGTTTGTAGTATGGAACTTCAAGGGAAAGAAAATTATGCACAACCTCCAAACCGTGTAAATGGACCATTGGTACATTCAGAGCTGTTCAGCTGACAAAGAAAATAACCATTAGTACAACGCAAGCCTTGGGTTATTTGTCTTGGGTTCACTTACTAAGCATATTGATTATGACTAGTGTTTGCAGCCACATACAACATCCTGTAACATGTATGTAGATTCCCAATATACTAATGTGATTAAGCTACACAGTCATTACACACAAAGTCACAGTAATGCCTTTTTTTTCCTTGAGCTTTAAAAAATTCAGTAGTTCCTTAACTTTGTCATAAGCATAGTGTATCATTAAAAGACACTGTGCTATCCAGTTTGATTTCCTGTTTTGCAGATGTGATTGCACACCAGGATACGTTGGTGAACACTGTGATATTGACTTTGATGACTGCCAGGACAACAAATGTAAAAATGGAGCTCAGTGTACTGATGCAGTTAATGGATATACTTGTATTTGCCCAGAAGGATACAGGTGAGAAGGCTCTGAAGACAGTAGAAACATGTATGTCTTATGCTAAAGTTGGGGGTTTTCTTGGAAATACCGATTTTCTTTTTTTTTTTTTTTTTTTTCTGTTTCCATTTAGTGGCTTGTTTTGTGAGTTTTCACCACCAATGGTTCTACCTCGTACCAGCCCTTGTGATAATTATGAGTGTCAAAATGGAGCCCAGTGTATCATAAAAGAAAGTGAACCAATCTGTCAGTGTTTATCAGGCTACCAGGGTGAGAAATGTGAAAAGTTGATTAGTATAAACTTCATCAACAAAGAATCCTATCTGCAAATCCCTTCAGCTAAGATACGCCCCCAAACCAATATTACTCTACAGGTAAGTTTGCTTGCGTTGTAGATTCTCTCTTCTGGAAAAGAGAGTAAATGGCTCTCCATTAAGTAGAAGAGTACCCAAAATTTTCAATGGCTCACCTAAAGAGCTTTTCAAAGTTTGAGCTAAAAGTCTACAAGAGTCAACGAAATAACTTTATGTTCATAGTGAAGTAGATGTGCTTTTTGATAGGAAGAGAAAGAATTTTGTCAGGTTGTCCTTCAAGAGAGAATTTTATAGTGAAGTAACATACTGTGGCAGTTAATTCAGAGATTCTTTTAATACTGCATTTTGATTTAATATTTATTTTAAATTATTCTTTCTAAATGTTTCTTTCTTTAAACTAGATTGCCACGGATGAAGACAGTGGGATCCTGCTCTACAAAGGCGATAAAGATCATATAGCAGTAGAGCTGTACCGGGGTAGAGTGAGGGTCAGTTATGACACAGGATCATATCCAGCCTCTGCTATTTACAGGTGAACCTGGATGAGAGAAATTTCTAACTGAAACAAAAGCTGTATTAATTCCTTATGTCAAAGTCACATTTTTTAACAGATGTTTAAAAGAAGCTTATGCAAATGAATGTATTGTTAGACACTCAAAATCTCTTGCCAAAAGAGGTGATTTGGCTTGGCAAAATAACTCTAATGCAGATACGTCAGAAAAATAATATATTATTTGATGTATTAAAACTGAGAAGAGTTAGCTTCCAGCAGAGTATTTATACATTTGAGTCAAGCTCACATGTAGAAGTGGAATTTTTTTTCCATGTGTAACTGACAAATGATTTCCTAGTGTACCAGGCAAAATAAAGAACTCTACTGCTTGAGCAGAAATTAAATGGAGGCTTCTCTTCTGTGTTAGGCAGTCCTATAATGTGGGACTTTTCCCTGGCAAGTGAAGAGAAAACTAAAAACTTGATTCTGAAAAAAGGCAGTACCCTTGGAAAAGAAATGGGTTTGGCTTCCAAAGTCATTAAGAGACAGAATCCACAGCTGCTTCTGCAGCATGATTTTTCAGGGTATTTTTAAGTCAAAATTTTCCGGCTCTCTGAAAAATTTCCACCTGAATTTATGGGGAGGTATTATATAACTTCACAAGAATTTGCAGGCAGACATTGCAAGAGTGAGCAAAGAGACAACAGACATCACTACTTAGCACTGACTGCTCTCTTTTTGCTAAAAATACTTTCAAAACTAAAGGGAAAGTGTTAAATCAGTTTTCCATAAATCTTATTTTTGCTTCTTTTACACTTTTAGGGTGGTAAAATCATATCTAGTGTATATCTAGTGTATAATTACTTTCTAGCATTTGTAACAGCTGACTCTGTTCTGCATTCTATTACAGACATTTCACTAAAAATAAATGATTTCTAGAAATGATTGCACTCATATGGCAATATAAAATCAAAAGCTCAAGTTTATATAGCAAGGGAACAATGCTAAACTTTGTTAGGTAATAACACTAAGGGAGCTGTGGTTTTAGTAGATTACTAAAAGCATTCCCCAGAAAAAAAAAATCATGGCTATAAAATACAACATAAAGTTGTTTAGAAAAAATATAGTCTTCTCCAATAAACATCTTCAGGTTGCCTTTATTTTTGATGCAATATGTATTTCATAAGGTCTCCTTAAAATTCCATTAAATGCTTTAACATGTGGAAATAGTATATGTATATTAATTGTATAAATTTTCATATATTAAATATTGGATTTGACTTTACAAGAGATTGAAGTACCAAACTTAAATTTAAAATTGCATCAAACATTCTATTTTTCAAATTACTACTATGTAAAATAATACTATTTTTCTTTTCTGTCTGCAATAGGGCTAAAGAAGAAGTGTAGATTGTTTTTTCAGGGGTTTAATTATTTTTGTTGATTTTTTTTTTTTACATCTGTCTGAGAATATGAAGCAACAGGAATCAGGGTCATATGTAGTTTTGGCTCTCATTTGTTTAATCTATTGAGAATACTTATTCCCATTCAGAACATATATTGTCTTCTCATAAATTTAATGCTTTCTCTGGCATTACTAGAATATATAAATACTATTAATTCACACTTGCCCCTTTTAGTTTTCTAGAGAAAGACTGAAAAACATTACTCACACAGGTAAATTAAACACCATAAACATGGGGATTAATAACAAAGTAACCAATTAACAAGCAGTCCCAATTAGGTTATTGTTACAAAACAATTAGAAGAATCTCCCTTCCATAGCTGATCATCTCCTTTGAGTTATGTGACAAATGAAGAATGCAGGTGCAGTGCAGAAAGGGATGGTAAATGTAGTGAGATGTTACAGTGTGACACAGCTGTTTTTAGTGAAGCTAAATACACACACTTGAAGTATTATTATTGTTGTTATTGTTGTTAACCTCCATTTTGTTTAGAATAATTGAGATGCTGAGCTTCTGAGATATTTGAAAACTTTCATGTAATGGTCCAACTGTAATGAAGCCTTGTGCCCTTACAGGAAGGCTGAGGGGATACCTTATCTCTCTTTACCACTATTTGAAAGGAGGTTGTAGCCAGGTGTGGGTCAGTCTCTTCTCCCAAGTAACCAGCAATAGGATGAGAGGAAACAGCCTCACGTTGCACCAAGAGAGGTTTAGATTGGATATTGAGAAAAATTTCTTTGCAGAAAGGGTTGGAACAGGCTGCCCAGGGAAGTGGTGGAGTCACCATTCCTGAAGGTATTTAAAGAAGTGTAAATGTGGTGTTTAGTGACAGTGCTGGCTTAATGGTTGAACTTTGTGATCTTAGAAGTCTTTTCCAACCTAAACAATTCTATATTTTCATGATTCTGTGTTGGAAGCTGTATATAGCTTTCCTTATTTTTATATATGTTTGTGCATCTAGTGATCCCTGTACAAATTACATATTATTTCATATCTATTTCAGGTTCTAGAAAGGCATATGCAGTAGCATAGGGTCTTTTACACATTATATTCGAATCCCTTCATCATTTCCAGTTCTTACTATCATTTCCAGTTCTACCTTCCTAGTATCTCTGTGATATTTCCTGCCCTTTTTAAGGTCTTTACCTTCTTTTCATCCATTTATTACGTATTGTCTTTCTGCTCCTTTGTTACCTGTTAAAGCTGTCTCCTGGCATGTTTCCAGTCTTTCCTTCAGCCCCTCCCTTTGGTTTTCTTCATCCCTTCCTTCCCTTTATTTTTTAATAAGCCAACTAGATCTGATCATCTGCTCAAAAAACTGCTCACAGATATAATCTACATTAACATATTCATTTGCTTTCCCTCTTCTCTATTTTGTCTTTCTCAGCCTCCTCCTTGACTCAATTTCCAATACTATTTTCCTCACAATCCACTAATATCCATTACTTTTGCTTGCATAATTCAGACTATTTCTTTGCAGTCCTACCTCTTTCTCTTCCTTCTCTGTCAGCCTAGTTTTTGCTGCTTCTGAATGAAAACCCCACTGTTTTGTTCTCTGTCGGTATAACCTTGATGTAGCTAAGGCTCTTTGAGTGGGTTGGCAGGCTCATATCCAGCAAGCACTACTGCAGTCCAGAAGTACAGCTGGAGAGAAAGTGCTAATCATCTGTGTGCTGAAATACAGCCAGCATGGACCAAGAATCTGGGGATCTGGCCCTGCAGTTTGTGCAGAATTACATGTTTTCAAGATCTTAACACCTTGTCTCAGTGCATTTTCAAAAAGATGACAAATGGATGGACATGGTGCCATCCCACTGCCAAAAGTCATAACCTGCAAAGCAGGGTTAATAGAACTATAAGAGGTAGGAATATGTTCCCTTTACTTTATGAAACTATTGGGTCTGTTTAGAGGACTAAAAATAAGTTTCCTGCACAATTCAGTATAGAAAATTTTAGAAGAAACAGTTGAAGTTTACCAAAATTATAAATAACTAAAATAATATTGTGAAGTATTGTCATAGGTTAACCCTGGTAGGCAACTAAGTGCCACACAGCCACTCACCTCCCCTTCTAACACCCCCACTTGGACAGGGGAAGAGAAAAGAAAGAGTAAAAGTCAGAAAAATCATGGGTTTAGATAAAATACTTAGTATTATGAAGAGTACTAACTTTCCAGACAGGTCCAGTATAAATGGGTGATGAATTATAGGAGAAAAAATGTAGTATGTTTTATCAATGAGATATGAGTATGACGAAAGAAAATTTAAATCATAATATTTAGGAAAAATGATGGTTAAAGAACAGTTTGGTAACAGGACAGATAATTTGCAAAGATGGAAAGTTGCTTACACTGAGAAGGATTGAAAGGAAATTAAGAAACTGAGATTTTTGTCAAGAGATTTAGAGATTTCTTTAAGGAAGTGAAGATTCATGTATAGTACAGGGAAAAGAATAAGGCAAGTTGTACTCCACTGAACAATGATGAGATGCCTGAAACAGAGGCAAAAAAAGCCCAACAAACAAACAAACAAACAAAAACCACACCAAAAATAAAACCAGAAAAAACAGCCAACAGAGAGATTCAAATAAAAGTTTTATAATATAAATGGCACACAAGAAAGGGTGTGTTGAAAAGGAGTCAAATGGAGCTGTAAAGCCTACAGAGGTGCTTCCAGTAACAACAAAGCAAAGTTTCAAAGAGATGATTTAATCATGATAAATATGAAGAATCAACAATAACATAAGGCTAGCTGTGTAAAGTGAATGAGAACTGCTTTACTAATGGGACCTGACCACAGAAAGAGCCATCATCCCTAAAGCGCTCATAGTCAGTCTGAGAAACGGGTTGAGATGATGGCACTGCCAAGACCAATAAAGAATATTAGTTCATTGGAGATGGTTATTTGTAAAATGTTGATCTACTTGTGTTTTGTGCTGACTGGACATCATTTCTAAATGTTAACTGTTTTTTCACGAAAGAAAAAAAAAAAACCTTTTTCATTCCAGAAACTACTTTTCATCATATATTTATTGAAAATATGGAAATATTTCTTCCCAAATCATTATTCTTCTACAGAGTACCAGGAGCCTTAAATCAGTTTTTCTTGCAGCTATTCATTAGAATCTATGCATTCAGCTCTTATTTCTCCAATGGGAAATGGGCTAGAAGTAATGTAAGGGCATTGACAGGAAATATTGCACAGATATACCTTGTGTTTATTTCCTCTTTAATTTAAACCACCCTTACCTAGGAGGGCTCCACTCTCTGTAGTAAATTTTTACCAGTAAAACAGTTTAAACCAGAAGCTTTTAATAATCCCTCTTATCAGAGACACGTTCCCTTTACACATTATGTTTTGTACATCCCTGGAATGACCCCTCGCTATAAAAATGCATTCTATGTGTTCCTCTCATTCTTTAAAATAGTATTGTGTGAAAGGTTGATAAGCTGTAGAATAACAAGCTTCCTTGAAACAAAAACCTTATATTAGGGTTTCTTGCTTCCTGAAATCATGAAGTCATATGCACTATAATTTCTTAGCACATTTTTTTCCTGGATTCATTGAAATGTGTAAATAATTTAATCATGGCATCTTTGTTATTGGTTTGCACAGCAAACAAACTTCTTAATACCTTGAATAAACCTGGGTCTTTAGGAATGATGAACCCTGACCTTTCCTTTCCCCCCACAGAAACTGGCAGTCCTCCTCCTGCCAACTCTCATAAAGTGTTTATTGTGCCAGTGTCTGCTCTGTCGTATGTTTGCACTTTCACACAGAGCTGAGTTTATGTAAAGCATGCATGCTACCATGCAGACCTTTCATCCATATTGAGCAGAGGCTGTTCACATCGAGTAGGTAATGAATCGCTAAGAAGCTATTTAATGTGTCACAGCTGTAAGCAACCACGTGTGCTTCTGATCTGTTCCAGGACAAAAGCAGTTAAGTTAATTAAAACATCACTAAGGATGTTTTAAGGTAATTTGCTTGATTTTTGCCTTGAGGTTTAGGAAGCTAATCCCTTTCAGCTATACTGCTTTCTCAATAAGAAGACTGTGTGACTGTTCAGTCCATCTCAGGCTATCATACAATTGGCTCATTTAAATAACTTTTTTCAAAGGCTTAAGCTCACTCATTTGATGGTGGCCTGAAACAAATAAAGTCTCTCATGGGAATGGTTGTAATGTCTGGTCTCTGGACTACAGCTCATTGACATACCTTCCATGCAGCTATATATATTCAGCTCTCATTTCTCCAGTGTAAAATGGGCATACAGTTTATGCAAGTACAATGATATATTCAGTTCTAGAACTAAGAAATTATATTCCTCCTTCTCTGATGTACTTAAACAGTATTCAAGCACAGAGTAGTTACCCTGCACTTAAACACTTCCTGGGTAGATATTGCAGCTGAAAGGCATGGGCAGCCATTTCTTACAGCTGATATAACATGAATAGGCTTGCCCTTATACAGCGTAAGCATCATGCTTGAAACATTTTCTGCTTGACACCCTTCAGGTATTCTCCTGCTAGTGAGTTCATAACTTGTTAGTAAGCAAAAGGAAATGGTATATGTAGGCAAGAAAAAAAAATATTCATATTCACTGTACTAGCCAGATGCTAAACACACAGAAATAACTGTGCCCAGTAAAGAAATTACTTTACTGGTAGTGTCAGTGGAGCTGTCTGGACCAATGACGTGATTTTGTCTAGCAGGACGAAGGTTAGATGCAGTTCCATATTTCATGAAATAGTAGATTTATGTATCGCTAGAGTTGACTCAGGCCATCATACTTACAAAATATGTAAACCCATACTCTGCAACATGTAGGATACACAAAGGCACACAAACAAATACAATCTTGGAGTAAAATTAGGATCATACATCATCTAGTTCTACCTTCTTTGCCACGGAAGGGACAACTTCCACTAGATTAGGTTGCACAAAGCCCCATTCAACCTGATCTTGAACCCTCATATTAATTTTTTTTTTTATGTCACTTCTTTTACTTTATAGATTCTATCTGATCTAAATCTAACCTCTCTTAGAGTTGCCCCTCCTCCTGTTAATACAGGCCTTGGTAAAAAGTCTCTCCATCTTTTCTATAAGCCCCCTTTGAGTATTTAAAAGCTGCTGTAAGATCTCCCCAGAGCCTTCTCGTCTCCAGGTTGAATGACCCCAACTGTCTCAGCTGACTTCATAGAAAAGGTGTTCCAGCCCTGTGATCACTGTTGCAGAGGAAGGGATGTTATATTAGCTATATTATATATTAGCTTTTAAGCATATGTGCGTGTCTTTGCTTAAAACCTAGCTTTCAGGAGACTGCACTTCTGGAGAAGTTCTGTTCTGAAACTGTACAAACTCTCACAGGGAAAGAAGGTAAAAAACTGTTCTAACCAGACCATAATCTCTTTAATATTAATGTTTCTTTTGCAGTGTGGAAACAATTAATGATGGCAATTTCCACATTGTGGAGCTGCTAGCTATGGATCAGATTCTGTCTTTATCTATTGATGGAGGAAGCCCCAAGATAATTACCAATTTGTCCAAGCAATCCACTCTGAATTTTGATTCTCCGCTGTATGTAGGAGGTAAGAGGATATTACTGCTTCTTACTAGAGGTATCATAGCTAATTTGCTCTGGTAACTTTAATAAACACATGGTAAGAGACTCATTCATTGAGATAACACCTTAAGATGAAACACAAGCAGTTAATCTCAATAGTTTCAATTTTAACAAATAGTGTGTCCTCCAACTGCACCTGTTGCTTTTTTATAATTATTTTTTACCACTGTAAAATTCTGTAATTTTCTACTGTTACTTAGTATTCTATTATACTGAAGAAGAGTGCTTAGCATTGTTTAGCTACATGAAGATTTATTAATGCCTATTCAGAAAGTATAGAATGGTAGTGTTCTGTTTTGCTCATATTTTACATTTACATTTTACTATTTCACTGTACAGGTATCTGCAGGAAGTGATAGCGAGGTATAAAGCCATGAAATATAATTTATGTCTGGAGATCTTACTGCTTAGGGTTGATAGGAATTAGTACACTAGGTAAGAAGGGAACCAACTGGACAGCTGCCTCAAAGTATGTGGCAGGGCTTGTTTTTTATTTGTTCATTTGTTTTGAGAATAAAGAGCAGTTTGTTTAAGTAAAACTGGTAGAGCTAAAATATTTGAAAAATTTTTGATCATTTGCTGGCATTTACTCTGTAGAACTATGGATTCAAGCACACTGTTTTAACCAGCAGTTCCTGCTGAAATCCTAATGGACTTCTGTAATCTAAGTAAAAGTCAGAAAATTCAGCCACTGCTTTGTGCCTCCTTACTGACCTTGGTAGCAAGTTTAAGTTCTTAGCAATCAGAGATTCGGCATGGTTTTTAAATACTGCTTATCTTCTACCAATTTTCTGGTTCTACTTAGTTTAACCTTACGGTCTTATAGGAGGCATGTAAGGAGTCTCCTTCTGATCTGTTCTTTCTGTAAAAGGAATACCTGTTTTCTTTTTCATTTTGTCTAATTCTTAAGAACTCCTTTTTTTGTCTGAGAATAAATTTTTAGACTTTAGCATCTTGCCTCCTTGCAAAAAAAATTATGCTATCAGTAGTGCATTTGTGAGATGACTACTTTCTCTAGAAAAGGTGCTAGTTATCTTCCTTCTAAATACACAGAAAAGCTCAGGGTACTTGCTCAGATTTATCTCTGATGGAAAATAAAACCAGCTGCTTTTGGTCCTAATCAAGAATTGACTCTTTCTCCTATAAAACTAGTATAACAAGCGCCTCAATTGCAAGTGATGAGAAGTAACATGACTTGTCTGAAAATTCCCATTCTTCCCTTGAAACACTTCAGGTTTCTGTCAGATCTTTTCAAATTTTGTCATTACCTCCTCCCATCTAAAATGGGAAGAATTATAAGATAGAATTCAGTGTTAGCCATCATTCTATATACTAACAGAGAAAAGAATTAATGTTATCAAATGTATTAGCTGCCTTTAAAATTGCTTCATATCATGAATCTTCAAAGGATTGCTCTGTGGAAGCACATTGCATTTTTTCATGTGTATCACTTCTGTTGTTTACACAGTATCCTATGCTGCATTTTTTTGGAAGAGATGGTCCTAGATTCTAATAAGTAATTGCGTGCTTACTTACTTGTATTGTCAACATCAGTTTGTTTAATGACTGCTGAGGCCAGTTGTACTACTTCAAAGCTGAACTTAGTGCAAAACAATGCCCCTACCTATTACAGGCACCTTTTGATGAAATGAGGCTACGCTGCCAACTATAAACATTTATTTAGGGCACATTCTTGACACTGAGATGATGATTTGTGACATATGGTTCTCTTCCTTGCTTCTTCACCTTGAAAATCTGTGCCTCCATTAGAAGAATCTTACTCATCTTCTTCATCATTTTGAAGTATCAGAAGAATAAATTTTATGAATTCAGTGGTTTGATTCCTAAGAGCAGCAGTTTTTTAATTCTAGTGCATATTCTTTAGAGAGGTGCTGTGTTTCTTCTATTTCAATTACTCACATTCAGGATTCAAGCAGACCATTATTTCTGCTTTCATAGAAAATGTTGCCCCCCCCAAAAAAAAAGACCAATATTATAAGCACATTATAACAAAATAAAGGAAAAAAACCCCACTAGGTTGATGGTCAAGCTCTTAAGATTTTCTGTTCTTTATCTATGTTCATCTAATTTTCTACTTAAAATTTTTAAAATTCTTGAGCCAGTTACTTTTCACTCTTGTATCTTTCTTTACCCATCTTTTTGAGAGTCACTAAATTTTTTCTTATCCAACCGTATCTAGATTTTTTAGAGAATTTGATCACACATTTCCATCAGTTAAGAACTTAAATTCTCACTAGGATTTTATGCAGTATTCTTATCTTTGCCAAAGTCTTAGTTTGACACCTATATCATCACGTAGCTTACGCTTGCTCTTGCCACTTTCCTGCTAAAATGGCATTTCTGATAAGCATCACCTCAGCTGGCAGGATGAAATTGAGACTTGACAGTGAGCCCTTGTGTGATGTGTGCTTTCATTCCCTTTCATTCCCTCTTATTCCCTTGCTCCCTGCCTCCCCCAGCTTCTTTTTTGGTTTTTTTCACTGTTACTCTTGGGTCACAATATTTAGGTTCATTTGGAAGGAGTAACTTAACATTATTTTTACTAAAAAACTGATCTAATCGATTTAAACTTTTTTTTTTTTTTTTTACATTTTTCCAACTGTATGGTTCTTTTGTGTGGTCAGAATACACAGGCTAGATATTTTTCAGTCTTTCTGTAACAAATTTCAGTAAATCATATTGAAAGTCTATGTCTTCTCGTAAGAAGTCTTAAGGGGCAATCTGTTTCTTCTCAAAAATTCTTCAAAGGCGTCACAGACATCACTGATACTTCATATTCTTCTCTTAGAAATTAGAGCATATTTTACTAGTTGAGAGTGACCTCTTATTTCATGGATGTTCCTATTTCTGAGACAGGTAGAGTATCAGCTGCTCCTCATTTCCAGCAGTTTCAGCTCATTTCTAGCAACCTCTAGAATGAGATACTAATTTTGAAAGTTTTACTGTATGACTTATTTAATAGCAGTCTTACCATTTACCTCCTTGAGCAGTAGTTTACTTGTAGTGAGGTTCAGTGACCCTCAAAAGAGGGTGGGAACTACACTCTTACCTTACCAAAAATAGATCTGAAATACTTCCCTGCATTATTTCTGTGGCATTTGTTTCCTAACTGTTAAAGAATCCATGTATAAAAATGTAAATCCATGTAAGAAATATTACTAAAGCTTTTGCACACCTTTTTGCCTTCTAATATTTGATAACTTGCTAGAAGAAGCAAAAAGTGTATAGGCTAAAAGCTTGTATATATGCTTGCATTGTGTTTCCAAATGTCTTCCTTATTAGAGATTTAGAGACAAAAAATTCTCTGAATCATGTGTGATATGCTTCCTATTATCTGGCATCCCAGATAATTATTATATGGTTCCCAGAAATAACATCCAAATTTCCTGACACAGGTATAGCAGCTAGTTTAGCATTGCAGTGGTGTGCTAGCTTTATACACCTTTTATTTTTACAAAGGGTAATTTCAGGGCATCTATTCTGCTATGAGATACTTCAAGCCATATGCCTAAACATTTGCTGAGTGTTGCTTTCAAGGGAGACAACATTGTGAAGGGGCCTTGATGACTCTACCTTGTCCCTGGTTTGTGAAAATGGCAAGTAGATGTGAGGAAATGGAAACTCATGATCATTTGCAGTCTCAGTCCTTTAATTCAATAGCTCCATGCCAATTTTACTGTGGTAGTTTGACCTGGGCTGTATGCCAGGTTCCCACCAAAGCTGCTCTATCACTCTTCTCCTCAACTGGACAGGGTAGAGAAAACATAATGAAAGCTCATGAGTTGAGTTAAGGACACGGAGTGGTCACTCACCAATTACTGTCACAGGTAAAACAGACTAAACTTGAAGAAATTGACTGAATTTATTGCTAATCAAAATCACAGTAAGATAACGAGAAGTAACAATGATTCTCTACCTCCTTCCCTCAAGCAACACAGATAGACAGGGAATGTGAGTTACAGTCAGCTCATCACATATTGTTTCTGCCACTGCTTCCTCCTCAGGGAGATGAGTCCCTCCCCTGCTCCAGCGTGGGGTCCCTCCAGTGGGAGACAGTTCTCCACAAACTTCTCCAACTTGAGTCCTTCCCACGGGTTGCAGTTCTGCACAAACTGCTCCAAGTGTGGGTCCCTTTTTCCCTGCAGGGTGCAGTCTTTCAGGAACAGGGTGCTCCAGCATGGGTCTCCCACAGGATCAATAGAGAACATGCCCCAGTGTGGGCTCCTCCCTCAGCAGTTCCATAAGTCCTGCTAGGAGTCTGCTCCAACACTGGCTTCCCATGGGGTCAGTCTCTTTTCAAGCATCCACCTGCTCTGGTGCAGGGCTCCTCCATGGGCTGCAGATGGATCTCTGCTCCCCCATGGACCTCCATGGGCTGCAGGGGCACAGCTGCTTCACCATGGGCTGCACCATGGGCAGGCTGCAGGGGAATCTCAGCTCTGGCATCTGGAGCACCTCCGTCCCCTCCTGCTTCGCTGACTTTGGTGTCTGCAGAGTTGTTCCTCTCACTCTCACTTCTCTCTGGCTGCAATTACTTCTGCACAATAAGTTTTTTTGGATTTTCTCTTTTTTAGATACATTATCACAGATGTATTACTGCTGTCACTGAGTGGCTCAACCTTGGCCAGTAGCAGGTCTGGCAACTTCTCACAGAAGCCACCCTGTAGCCTCCCTGCTATCAAAACCTTGCCACACAAACCCGATACATTTCCTTAACAGATAAGATCAAAGAAGATTAGGCTCTTCAGCGGCATGGATGCAATATTGTTCATTTCTATAATCACTGAAGCCTAGCACGATGAAATTAAAATAATCTCTAAATGAAAGGCAGGTCTACTTCATTAGGTTGCACAGCACTTCTGTATTACTCTTAATTGTTCAGAGTAACTATAGAATATCATTAGAAGGATCAGTTTACATGGTTAAGGAGCAACTATGCAGAACATTGCCACTTTCTGTCATTATCTAAGTACCAGAATGAAAATTTTTAATTTTGCCTAGGAATAATGCAGTTAATAAGAATATTTATTTACAAGTAAAACCAGATCCTTTCCTAATACTCAGTGCACTTTGATTTCCTCTATTTGTGAGTCTCAGGAGGTATTTAGGCATTTGTGTATTCATGATTGGAAAGTAATATCTTAAGAACTACCTACTGTAAGCCAATATGTTGGCAATAAGTTAAAAAAAATAAATTAGGTATAGAAGAAACTTCATATTTACAAGAAAACAAGGTTTAATATAATGTTCCTTCTGAATTAATCTTGAATGCTTAAATGATCATAACATGGTAACTGCATATACACTTGTAAAAGTTATAGACTGTAACCAAGGAATTATCCTGAAAATGGTCAACACTGGAGGCGTTTGCATTCTCTAGAAATATATACACAAAAATAGTTTATTGTTGAATTATTTTTATTATTGACTTTTTTAGACTGTAAGGGCAAACTATGAATGTCTTTTATTTTTTCTTATTAATCTGTTTTTGAGACATGCTAAACAAAAGTATTTTTTAAAGTAATCTGGTAAACTTTTCTTTCCAAGACATTTTCCATAGCAAAATTTCATATTTGAAATGTGTACGCCAGCTCCAATTATGAACTGATCCTACTAAATTCTTCTGGATTTGAGTATCTTATCTCACAAAAAATCATGTATCAGCTGCTAAATTTAAACAACTTGTGTTTTTCTGAGATTCAGAAATTATGTGCTATCCTGGACTTAACTTTATTAGCTCAAAATCAGGCATCTAGCTGACCTTCTCACTGTTCGGAGCTTCTTGTATGATGAAGTCTGAAGTGTGACCTAGAGACTTGCAGGTTTGGAGCTGATTTACATGCATGCTTGACAACCAGAACAATTTCCAATTGATTGTTCATCACTAGTTTATGGTTGTATCTGAGTATCTAAGAAAAAATAATTAAGAAGAAATCTTTCTTTAAAAAATGTCTAAAAGATAGAGAAAATGGTACAGAAAATTGTGACAATGATTACACTGATTATTTGCTATTATTAATTTTCTAGGCATGCCTGTGAAAAATAACATAGCAGCTTTACGGCAGTCTCCGGGACAGAATGGCACCAGCTTTCATGGTTGCATCCGCAATCTGTATATCAACAGTGAACTTCAGGACTTTAGAAATGTGCCACTGCAAGAGGGAATTCTGCCAGGTTGTGAGCCTTGTCATAAGAAAGTTTGTGTGCATGGAACATGCCATGCTACCAGCCAGTCAGGCTTTTCCTGTGAGTGCGAAGGAGGATGGACTGGACCCCTCTGTGATCAACAAACCAACGACCCGTGTCTTGGAAATAAGTATGTCTGCTCTCAAGACAGAACAGTAGTATATTATGCATATAAGTGTCCTGTTATAGGTATTATTTTCATAAAAGTTCACAGTTGCAAGAAGCAAAATAGCCAGGGCATGTAAAAATGAAAAGTTATAATTTATTCTTTCCATAAACCTAATGAGGAAAAGTTCCCAGTTTAGCGGATCAGTTTTACCTAAAGCCTGGGAGGTGCTCTTACATACTTCTGTATGGGCTTCTTCTGCAATGAGTTGCACTCATGACCCTTGGTACAAAAATCATATAGAAGTTGCAAAAGGAAAAAATTCTATTTGCTTACCTATGACTGTACAGAATAAGGAAATAATATTAATATTAATATTCTCTACTCTGTTTAAAAAAATTGATATGACATATCTAATATTTTATGTTTTCATAGTACCCCAGGTTTTAGCAGGAAAAAAGATTTTGATCTTTATGGTAAACTTCTGTTTAAGTCCTTGTGTGCTAATTCTATTTGCTAATTCTAGTTTGGACATTTTATATATGTCTATAGACAAGTTCACGTATATAAATTTGTAGAGAGAGAAAAGATATATATGTGTATATGACAGTATTGATATTTATGCATATACATCTTTTAAATTTACTGTAGAGACAGATTCAAGTTTTTAGTTCATGGACACCCAGCACAAGAAGATCAGAAACTTCAGAAGTTCCAAATTCTTCAGGATTTATTGACCTTGGGCAACAAGATGTCATTTGTATTTGTCCTTACCGCTGTCCCCACTACAGCTTGGCAAACAACTTTTTGGATTTGGTTGTTGTTTTTTGGTTTAGAATAAAGTAGGCCTGCTTGAATCTTTTGGCTACTCTTTTTTAAAAATCTCTGGCCTATGTAACTTTTTACTTTTAAGGACCAGCAGCCTAAGTTTGCTAAGATTCTAATAAGATGATTTTCAACTCCCATTTAAAATGATGTTTAAATTATCTTTCCACATAGTATATGGAGAGTCTGACCTTTTAAAGCTTTATACAGCAGTGAGCATGCTTTACAATGCTGTTAGCATTGTTTACATTGGTTATAGACTTTCAGTGTCATTAAGCTCTTTCAAGAGCTAGAACAGTAAATTTTTTAAGCATATCATTATAGAATTTCATTGTTTATAGGTCTCTTTCTTACCCTGATCTCTTTCACTGTAACTTTAATAAAAGGGAGTGACGGCGGGTTAAAAAATACAAATGTGACTTCTATCATATCCATTTTATGCTTTAGGAGTAAAAAATAACTTCAAACTGTAACTACAAGTTCTACTATAAGAAAAGCCAAATAATTTCTTTAAACTATCCTTGAAATATTAGATTTTTCATAGGTTCTTATAACTGTGCACAGTACCACTCAAACTGACTGCTTTTTTGCAGCAAATTACAAAGTTATCAGTATCAGATACAGGCAGTATCAAAGATAGAATTAAGTGAGCATAGCGTTAATATTTTGTTTGCTCTCAGAGGTATTGGGTTTGTTTCAACTGTATACAGTGCTATGAGCTTTTAAGAGAGAAAGCCAAACCAAAATTGTTTATTTTGAGTGAAGGTGGGCTTTGTTGTTCTTTAGTTCCTGGGGATTTTCCTTCTGTATTTCTTGATTCATCTCTAAATTGTGTCTATTGAATAGATACCTTGTCTCCATCTAATACAGTACAACACTCTGCTTTATCTGAGAAACAGAGTTGTCACTGTGATCTCTGTTTCAAAAATATAGGTTATCTGTTAGAGATCCCTGCACATTATGAAAAGGCCTAAGACTTAGATTTATTTTACCTAACTCCAGGTTCTTGAATTCAAAACATAATGATCAAAATTTATTCTCTAGTCAGTAAAGGAATAAACACATATCAAAAGAGTAAATTAGACTTCAAGTTGTTTAATCACCTTCTGGATAAGTTTATTTCTGTCCATGACTTTGTATGGAGCTTATGGCAATTATACATCTAACTTGAGTGCCTGACATAGGTACCTAAAATTAGATGAGATGAAATTGTGCCCAAGAGTTTGCACTTCGCTTGATGTTCCTTTCAGTACAGTCTGAAGATGAAATTTAGAGCTTCAAAGAGCAGGTGGAAACAAAAGTATGAGAGCTGGCATTAGCTAAGATTTAATCATCTTCTAAGTCAAGCAAAACTTTGCCAAAGATTCTGACACAGATTGCTTTGATATCTAAAGTAGCCTGTATAGAATATGACATGATGTCAGTGTCACCTGAGTAACTTCGTAGATCAGATGTCCTAAAAGCAGATGTTTTGTAAATGGTGAACAGATCAAATGCTGAACATAATGAAAACTAAACAAAAGCTGTCTGCCCTGTGATATTGTCTAAGCCTTCAATTTTGAACTGCTTGATAAGTCTTGGAATATCAGACTTCAACCACAGAAACAATTTGTAATTTTTGTAGGGAGCACAGTTCCTTCAAAATACAGACTAATAGGAAAGCTGGAGATGCTTAAGCTATCAGTTTTAATCCCAAACTGGTTATGTGAATGGAGGCTACATGTTGTGCCTTCTGTTTAAATATCCTGTGATGAGACTGACTCCCCATACTCTTTTTTTTCCTCTTAAGTTACACCGTGCCTAAAGCACTTGCATAGAATTAGAGGTACAGATGGAGAGTTGTAATGGAGATTTCATTGATGAGTGAAACTTGTTGATCTTTTTGAAATGAAACAATTTTAAATGGTTAATGCAAGTTTTTCAGAGTTAAAAAGTATTGTGCACTTTTCAATTTTACCAAATCTCTTATTTTACTGAAGGAGTAAAGAACAAAGAAAAAAGTTTTTGGCTATGTTAGTTAAAAAATTTCAAAATGAGATGTTACTCTTAACAGAGTTCTTCTTTTACTATGACATCCAATTTTAGATTCATTTTTGTCATCTTCAAATTGAAACAAATTATTTTATTTTAGATCAAATGGGATTTTTTTTTCTTTTTTTAACCTAAAGCTTTTAATTTATTTAGATGGCTGCCACAACCTACTAGGGAGGTTGTGAGCTCGAGGATCTTACAATATAGAGAGGGAAGAACCTTAGAGAGGTGAAACATTGGGAAAGGTGACTGTGGTCTTGAACATCAGGATTGCATTCCCCCTGGTGTTTCCTGGGAAACAGTATGTAGATAGAAAACTTGTCTGTCAATACAACAGTTAAAGAGAATAGCATTATTTCTAGGAAGAAAGTTATTGACCCTGTACTACCAAAGAAACAAAGGGAAGTGATTTCATTCCAAGTCATTGGTGATGTTTTCAGAAGATGAAATTCACTAATGTTCAGCTTACACCTAGGAACAGGCAATTAAACATCCTCCTTTTGGGAACCACCACCTCGCTCTCGAAGAGAGATAAGACCAGCTGTGTGTTCCCATACTACTGTATGTCAGAACTTAGCAGATTCAGCTTAACTCACAATCCTTTTTTTTGTCTAACAACAAGATTTGACACTGCCACAAATGTTTAGTGAAGCTCAACTGAGAGATAAGCTTGTGTAACCACCTGGGTGAGACCTGATAATATGAGACCTTATCTAGTGTGGGCTTCTGCATGAGAACTCGATGCGTGCTGTTGTCTTGCAGGGAAGTAAAGACTTGCCTCATACATTTTAAGACCCTGCTATTGGCAACTGGCAATGCAGAGTAATGTATTTGAAGGGGAAGCATTTGTCCAGCTTTGAAACTTACATTGCTTGGGTCAGAAAAGTTTCTGTTAGGGAGTGCCTGACCTGTCCTTGTGCTGGGAGCCCCATGCTTCATGATTGACAATTTGGGGTTTCTTTTAAATGATACATGAACCAGAATTTCAGGTGAGTATCCTTCTTCTGTTGCTTGATTTTGTTGTGTTCTTCTCAAAAGCATGCTGAAAATCTAGGTAGACAAGAAATGTTGTTTTCAGTAACTGTGACCTGTAAAAGTCTTCCATAACACATCTACAGTGGCTATTTTCTAGTTAAAGAGTTTTGTACTGCAGCTTGTTTTATGTAAACCTGCATACCAATTAAACCACTTCACTGCATCTCACTGAAAAAGTCCATTAGAAACAAAAGCAATTTCTTCTGAGTACAGTCCAAAGTATTTGTAGTTAATGTTGCTTAGCCTGAACTTTGATGAATAATTTATTTTTATTCTCTTGGGCTTGTTTCCCCTGTAGATGTGTGCATGGTACCTGCTTGCCGATCAATGCATTTTCATACAGTTGTAAATGCCTGCAGGGACATGGGGGAGTCCTCTGTGATGAAGAGGAAATGCTGTTTAACCCCTGCCAATCCATCAGGTGTAAACATGGCAAATGTAGGCTTTCAGGACTTGGGAAACCATATTGCGAATGCGGCAGCGGATACACGGGGGACAGCTGTGATAAAGGTAAAAAAAAGAATTAATGTTGGCTTTGTTGTGGTCTTAGAAAATAGATTTTTTTTTTTATTAAAACATGAACAGCCAAACACATGAACAGCCAAAAACATGACCAATTTTTTTTTCCACAACACACACATTTGTTGCTTTTTTTTTTTTCTACCATAAGAATTTATCTTGGTGAGAGAAAGATCAAACCTTTCCCATGAATTTGTTTACATTTTGAGGATTTTTTCATCGAATGCTTTGCTGTGAAAACATTTCTCTATTTTTTGCCTTTATTCAGAAACACATTTTTACTATATTTAACTATTACCTTTTTACCTGCTGTATCTTTCTGTATTTATTGTTTCTCTACCTTCTGCAACTGAGAAGCCAAATCCAATGATTCTGCTCCTAGTTTTATCACAAACTCTACTTTTGACCTCTCAGCTTCAACTGATTTATCACAGCGAATTATGCAGGTGAGATGGATGAAAACAGGATGACTTTTCCCCCTACCTTTTTCTTTTTCCTTTGTCTATCAAAGCTCTCCCTCTCCCACTCTTTCCCTTACCCCAGATGGCATTTATTTGGTATTGTACATAGATGTGAGTAGAACAGAAGAATATAGTTGTAGAACTTTTAACAGATGTCTCATTTTTAGCAGGCTTTATACCTCAGTAATTTATGAAGTTAGTGGAATGTAACTTATATTAAATAAGAGTTTGAATAATATTAAACTCCAGGTCTAATAAATTAAATTGCATGCTCTCTGAAACATTTCCCTATGGTAAACAGAACCAGCTGCAAGCAATGTAGGAACAGAAGATGTGTATTTTTATAAAAGAGGAAAAGATTTAGGCTTCCAATTTTCTTGTCATTGTAATGGTTTCGTATTTATGGTTTACATATACATAATATAAACTTTACTGAAAATAGGAGGTATAGGGAATAAAACCCAGCATTAATCAAATTACACTTGGTAGAATCATTGGTTTCCAATATACAGTCTGAGTCAAACTTTAAATATCAATCCCAACTACAAATAGTAACACAACATCTTCCTTAGCAATGTCAGCCATACTTTCACCTGTGTCTCAAAACCATATCTCTTATTTTAAATGTTGTTTTCTACAGAAATCTCTTGTCGAGGGGAACGAGTCCGAGATTACTACCAAAAGCAGCAAGGGTATGCTGCGTGCCAGACGACCAAGAAGGTATCGAGACTAGAATGTAAAGGAGGATGTTCAACCGGGCAGTGCTGTGGACCACTAAGGAGCAAGAGACGGAAATACTCTTTTGAATGCACTGACGGGTCATCATTTGTGGACGAGGTTGAAAAAGTGGTGAAGTGTGGCTGTACAAATTGTCCCTCCTAAGTGTCCCTGTCACACTTGTCTTTTGAAAATGTTGTATACTTATTGACCGTGTCGGACTAATTAATGCTTCATAGTGGAAATATTTGAAATATATTGTAAAATACAGAACAGACTTATTTTTATTATGAGAATAAAGACTTTTTCTTCATTGAAAAAAAAAGATTCAAGTGCTTGAACTGAGACTTCTCATACCCAAGAGGACCTTTGAAGATAAAAAAAAAAGACCTGGTAACATTGCAACAGAAATGGGAAACTTTAACTGCTTTTAACATGGATTCTTCTTTATAACATGCTGAAGATACACTGACACTATACACATGTGACTTTCAACTTAACAGCTCAGAGATGAAAAATTGACCACAACACAAGGCTTGGTTTTTCACTTTCGTATCAGTATATTTTATTGTCTTGACAGACCATACCAATCACTTACCTATGGATGAGGAAGCATTATAAGAGAAAAGAATCAGATTATATAGAAATAACAATTGAAAATTTTGTCTTTGGAATTATTAAGCATCTTGAGAAGATGGTGTCCCAGTTAATAAATGGCAAATGGGAGATACAAGAATATACTATAATCCTGAAATCTCCTGATGATGTATACTTTTATGTCAGCATGTTAGCAAAAGAAGCATAAAAAAAGTGTTTATCTTCCCTTTTCCAGTATTAATTTTTTGTAATATAAATGTTTGGGGGATGATAAAATAGATTATTGATGGATAAATTAGTAATAATATGGATTTCTGTTTCTATGAGTTCTAAACAGCTCTATACAGTATTCGGTTTCATTGAGAAATATTTATTGTATCAAAGTACATTGTACTTAACCCTTTTAGGCCATCCCTTTTACTGTTTTTCAATGCTTTAATATATATTAATTTATATTTGTCCCAGTATTTTTGTAATTTTTTTTAAAGGACTTAAAAATCAGGATTTTTTGCAATAGAACTAACGTAGCGTGTCGTCTTGGGGTAAATGTTTTCAGTCTGTTTTCTCCTTTCCATTCCCTTTTACTTTTCCTTAGAATCTGACCACTCGGTGTCACTGAATTGAAAGTGGTGACAATCTGCAGATTCACATACAGCAGATATTCAGGACACCTTCCAAGAACCTGTAATGTATGACAGAAAATGTCGTTACACTAGATGGCAATTGTAGAGAAGTTAATTTTCCCTATATCCAGTACTTACAGAAAATAAGATGGCGTGTAGAAAATGACATTAGAAGATAGATCTTTATAAATTAATATTCCCATGGAGCTCTTTACCTTTTTTATAAAAAAAAAAGAAAAAAAAGGCTGTGCTATAAAGAACTGTGACTTTCCCCAAATAATAAAACTACTTTACTGCCCTAATGTTCCCCATGTTAACATGTTGCTGCTAAATTATAATGTAGAATTGGTAATCAATAGTGGGTTGTGTTCTTCTTTCAGTAAAACCCAGGGTACCCTGTAAAAATGCAGATGTTTTTTCAATTTTATTTTATTATTTTTTTTACAAAAAAGTTAGATGTACATGTGTAATGCAGTGTGCTTTGTCATATTTGGACTGATATCAGTAATGCTACTGATGTTTGTAAATTAAACAGATATTTACTTCATTTACAGCTTTTATTTGTATTCTTCTGAGAAGTTTAAATTGTTTAGCAGCCTTTAATTAAACATCTGTTGCAAAGAATATTTGGTAAAAGACGGAATAAAACCCAACCCTAGATCCAGTTTATTCAGTACTGAAAATCTGAAGAAAGAATTATCTTGTGATTATTACATCTAGAGGAGGTGACATCTGAAAGTGTCTGTGCATTATGAAATCAGATGAACTTATACCAAAATTGAGAAAAGACTTAAAGTACACTGCAGGAAAAGGCAAACTGAGTCTATCCTAGTACTTTATTGGTTATAAAAATGGCAATTTGACATTGTTCTAGCAAGTAATTTGATTCTTCTGAGGGATTCATTATTGCTAATCTTTGACAAAGTATTTTAAAATTAAGCAATTGGATGGGATAATACTTAACCAGGTTTCTCTTCTGTAAGATATTTTTTACAAATAATTCTGTATTTATTTTACTTAGTCTATTTTAGAATTTGTGTAAATATCCAACGAAAAAGCCTTTGGCATGAGGCCTTCTTTGCAGCTTCTATGACTGCTAAATAGTTTGTTGTAAATAGGGGTAGCTTTGAGGAGAAAAGAGGCATTTTTTGCCTAACAGTCCTTATATAGCATTCTTGGATATGGAAAGATCTCTTCGAGCTCTAAGTCCCTGTACCAAGTATCCCTGTACCAATGTCTGTCCTCATACTGACAGAGAAAGAGGAACTTTGCAGTGGTATTCAAGCAATACTAGCAGCTGCTGGTGATCCTGATGCCGGCAAGAGAAGGACATTTTGTGGTCCCTAAGAAGAAAACAAAAACCCTTTCGAATAAAACAAACAGATTAAAAAAAAAAAAAAAAACAAACAAAAAAAAAACCACCACCAAACTTAGGCACCCAGCCATGTGAAGGAATATAAGGCACCATATCAAACAGAGATTCAGCTCACCTTAGAAACCTGAGCAGCCCTGCATTCTCACCACTTAAAGTCCTTAAGCATTGACAAAGTGTGTCACTGTGCATGCTAAGAGAGAACGTCCTCAATGGGATGTGTCACCCTGACACCTTCCTAATAGCTAAATCAATTTTCTTGTAGTATTGCTATAACAAGCTGCTTTGTACCTTTGTTTCCCAAAAGGAAAATAGGGAATGGGATCTGAGGGAACTGTAGCTTTAGGTATAGCTAACACAGTGGAGAATTTAGTTCACTGCAGAGCGCTCCAGACACGTAGGTTTCCATTCAAAAACATACCTCATGGGGCTTTTAGCACAGTGTTTAGGGATTAGGTGTTTCTCCTTGTGTCTGCTACCTGCTGTAGAAATCACTTCCATATAGTTTGCTTTTAATGTACTTAATAAAATGCATAAACTGCATCGAGTCTGAAGGATATGACTCAGTACAGAGACCAAGTCCTCACTTCAAGTTAACACTGCATACAATTCAAATCCTTTTCTCATTAGAAACCATGAAAAATAAAATTTGCAGATTCCATCATTTTCTGCCAGTATTCTTAAAAGCTGTAAAAAAGAGAAAGCACATGAATACTGCCTAATTTGTACTGGCTCCCGCACAGCTCTTACTGTCATCTCACAGATGACAAAATTGTGAAAGATCGTGGAAAAAAGACCATACTTGAATAAAAGAGTAACAAAAGTCATTGTTCTTTTGTTACTGTTGAAAGTCAATTCAGAACAGGAAATATCACACATGGAAGCAGATTCTGCAGTCTGCATTAAAGTTTCTGGGGTAGATAGATATTCGAGGGATAGAAATACTGTTTTAAGAAAAACAGTGGTGAACTATTAGCAGGCTTTGAGGGATAAAGTTTATTTTCTAAGCTCTATTATAATAATTTTGTCTTCAGAATACTTTTTATTGCCATATGGGGATACCAAGAGCCTTAGTATTACAAGAACCTTTGTAATCTGATGATGCTCCAAATAAGTAGGTGCCACAACCAGTATGATACTCATATGATGATATGAAGGCATTTGCCTGCAAAGACAAGCATGCAGAGGTTTTATAAATGACAACAAATCTGGCAGACCTGATAATCCACAGTGTACTTGCAGGGATATTAGCACGGCACTACAGTAAGTGCATTGTCACCACGCTAGTTTTGATGAGATGGGTGATGACTAAGAGATGAGGGGAAGAGTGGTGCATTTTGGAAAGGAGCTTGCTGTTAAGAAGAAAGTGCCCAGAAGTTCTGGGAAGGTGTCAAGAGTCTTGGGGGCTCTTTGCAATAAAGCTCTATTTTGGGAGCTTTATCTGTTGTCGCTTGAAACTTATGTGTTCAAAAGAAATCTCTTAACAGTTCTGAAAAATGCATGCTTGATCTTTCTATCTTGAGTTAACCCTATTGTTTGAGAGAAAGTTTATCTTTTCAAATCGATTCAAAATTCCATCTTTTGATTCCTTTTCTTCTCCTTCAGAACGAAGTGTTATTCTTGCAGTAGCTCTTTAGGAATGCAAGTGTCTGTGCTTCAGATATCCCACCTTACAGTGGAGAGCCTGGCACATAATTTCAGTTCCCATAAAGTGCAGTTCACCAGCTGAGCCATTCAGGATTCTTGGCTTTTAGAAGAAATATCTATAGACTGAGCTGGTATCCAATCTATTTAAGATTCCTGGAGTGGAAATCAGAAAATCATTGGTACTTGTGATTATGTAGGGGCTGTCAGGAGTACAGTAAAACTGAAGTGTTTGCCTGCATGCCTGGAGAGCCTGGCTCATCCTGGAGAGCCGACTCTTTCACTGTGTTTTTTATGTATTGTGCTCCTGGGAGACTGGGAAGTCATGCTCATCCTTTCTGAAATATTTGAGAGTAGAGGGATTTTGTGTCCTTCTGCAAATAAATTGTCTAGGCTGGAAATCATAGGCCTCTTTGGCCCTCAGCCAGGTTAAACTGTGTATGTATATCTTAACATCAGCCATCATCCTGGACACCAACAGAACCCGATGTTTAAAAAAGTGAATAAATCTTGCTCTCAGTTTAATAAAACACAGATGGGAAAAGCAAACCAAACAGAGAGTTAACAGCTCTATTCACTAGTCTCCTGGGCTCCATGTGATTAAATCAGAGTTGGGAGGGTATGTTCCTGCTGCTGCTGTTCTGGCCAGTGTCCGCAGGGGTGATGGCCAGCAAAGGAGAAGTATTCTGTCAGAGCTGCATGTCATTTGTCAAGCTGAGAAAAAACAGTCATCTCATTGAACAGCAAGACTTCTGGCTATCCACAGTCCCAGCAAATATGCTCCAGCTCTACAGCATGACACCCATGCTGCAGGAATTTTGTTCAGCCATGGGAACAGACTTTAAAACTGCCTCCCAGATCCACAACTTTATTTCAGAATGTTGATCTTAGTAATGCTTTTGGGTCTTTACAACTCCATCCTTTTATTTCATTCCAGATTAGAGGTAAACTCCTTTAGTTCTAAACATCAAGCCTTAGTACTCTCAATCATTGACCTCTACTAGGTACAGGAAATTAAGACTTCGGGGTTTTTATTCCTTTTTTAGGTATTCATTAACATTTGTAGAGGGATCAGAAGACCTGCCTTAAAGAAGAGATAAGTTATACATCCAGCTACAAAAATAAAACATTTTCATAGCCTTTATAATTCAGAAAATGTTTCTTTCTGTGGAACAGTCTCACATCCATAGATTGAGATAAACTTACTTATTTTATGGATTTATAGACTTAGACTAGGGGACTTGATATCTGGTTTTGTCTGCTACTATTTTATTTTTGTAAAAATTCCTTTTAGGATACTTTCCATATAACAAGAGACAATGAAATATAGAATTAATGTGCCTGGGTTACTTCCTCAGTCATTAAGATTCTTTAAAATGATCCAGTAGCCTTTTTCCAGGACATTTTTCTTCTTTCCTACAGTTTTTTACATTCTAGGCTTCAGTCTTATGTTTCTGTGAAACTTTGTCCACTTTGTTTAATTTCCAGAACAGATTTAATCCTTCCAAAGAAAGGGAAAGGATACCTTCTTTTTTCTGCAGCTGTGCCTAAAATCTCTCACAGAACATCTTTAGAAGTATGTTTTCTTTCAAAGTCCTCTGAGAATAGGTTAACTTGAGCCGTTTTTACTGCAGACTTGTTTTTTTTTTCTTTTGCTTCTGATTAGCTTTATTTATTTAATCACATTTCTGTGTTTCTGCTATGGTAACAGCAATAAGACTAGTACCATCTGACCTGTGCTTTAGAAGTTGCTTGCTGTTTTTAAGTAGCAGTTTAAAGAGTTTGGGGTTTGCCTGTTCTCTCCTTTTTTTTTTTTTTTTTTTTTCTTCTTTTTTCTTCCTCCCCCCTTTTTTTTTGTTTATTTTTTGGTTTTTTTTGTTTAAGAAAGGTAAGAACATGAGACAATATCAACAGTAAATAAAACTGACCACAGAAAACACATAGATCTGCACAGATATCTGAATATCCACAGCGAGACCATGTGACACAGCACATACACCTCTGTAAAAGGTTCACTATTAAAATAAATTTAAAAAAACCAAACAAACTAATTAGTAACTTTGAAAAGCAGCCTAAATGTGAAAAGTAAAGGCTTTGTTAAGTCCCAATTCATCATAACATTGCTCATCATCTGTTATCACAAAAGAAAGACCAGTCTTAGGCATTCATGCCATCCCTACTGCTCCAAGCACTCCAGACACTACTTGCTTTCCCCCTTTCTCACACACCCGACTTCAGACCTGACTGTGCCTGCCGTTCCCGCAGCCTTCCCAGACAACACTTCTTCCTTCCCCTCCCAGTTAGTCAGAGCAATCACCTTCCTGCATGTGCCTTCCCTAAGATAACTTGAGGCACCTAGTCGGGGCAAAACAATGTGCTGGTGATGGAAAGAACACTCACCAGCTAATTAACATTCTAGCTAATTAACATTCTAGCATTTAAAACTCAAGTATTACTTATTAAACTATTACAGAAAAGTGGTTGTATCAATGAGCAGGAATTGTGCTGTCAAAACATTTAAGGAATAAATCTCCCTTCTATGTGTGACATGGAGAATGACGCTTCTTCATGTTCATTCTGAAAAGCAAGTGTAACCAGGTTAATTGAAAGGAAGGATAGAAAGACCTAGCACTTACTGAAAATCTGCTCAGCAATCAGATGCAAAAGCTACAAACAAACAGCATATAGGCCCCAGTTTGTCTGTTTTGTTTGGTTTTTTTATGAAGACAACAAAGAATAAACAATAAATAGGTAAGATATGCATGCCTGGGAAATAAGAATTCTAAAAGGAACCTGCTCTGGCTACATCAAAATGCTTGGCAGTGAATACAGAAGGGAATTAACTGCTGCAATTGCTTGTGGGTAACAAATACAGCTGTATATTTTCAAACTTTTGTAGAAAGGACACTTACAGTCCTAAAAGTAATGACCAACCACTCAAGTCATCCTACTGTTACTTCATGCTGACATGAAAGAACTGTTTGGAAATAAGTTCTTTTAGCAGAAGTGACCACAGTCCATTTGAATTTCACATGGTAATGAACAAGCTTGTAAAATTCAGAAAAATAATGGTATTAGACCAGAGAGAAGAAAATATTAAAGATTTAAGACATCTAGGTCCAGATTCACGGTAGGCTCAAGGTGCTTCATGCTGTTTCAGTGATGCAAAGCAGCTGTAAACCCAACTTAGCTGGCCTGGAGCCACTACAAATTCTATCTGCTAGAGAAAGAAGATTTCAGTGCACCAAACCTGGGTTTGGAATTGTAATCTGTCCTCCAACCTATTGGCTGAAGGACTCATCACTTGTTTTACTTTGGGAAAACCTTTGTGCCCCTCTCGCTGAGCTCTGCCCCTCTTCCCTATGTAAGCAATGCCAAGGATCTGTGGGAAAGGAGCTTGCTTTTCAGTGCTGCTCCCCAGACTCCAGAGCAGTGAAGAGAACTGGCAATTCCTCTTCAGCAACAGCAATCAAGGAGGCACATAACCAAAAAAACAAAATTAAGGGAGGACTGTTGTAGTCGAACTCCTTCTGGTGAAGTAATTTCTTGAAGTCATTTCTTTAATACTCACTCTTAAAGACTCACTTAATTGTGGCTCCATAAGAAAGCATTATGGAAAACAGATTCTTGTAAAATCTTTACTGTCTGTGTCTATATACACAGATATATAAGGGTGGAAAGTGGATACTTTATTTGGTCTGTTTTTCAGGATGTGAACTTGTTCAGGTTTTTTGGTTCCCCAAAGCAGCTCTAAACAACAGCAGGTACGATCAAGAATTTAAAGTAGCTGGCAGCAAAGAAGTTTGACCTAATCTATCTTGACTTTGCACTCTATGCATTTAAATGCAGCATGTCTGTGTGGAACACCCTGTAGTTCACTGGGGTACAGCACATCTATTTTAGTCACATGCATACACTGAAATAGCTGTGTGCACATGGAGATCACTTCCTTTTTTTTCTTTTTTTAGCCAAATTAGGGGATCAAAGCCATGTAAAACCTTTCGTAATGAAACTTGAAGCCACATATAATGAAAACAGATAGCTTTTCCTTCTGATCTAAAGTCTTTCCTGTTTTCAGGCATTACTATAAACCTGCATCTCAGTCCAGTCTGTAACTTGGTCCAGCTTGCATTAGCTTTGCAAACAGTTTGATGAATCGAGGATGATTTATAGCTTGAGGCAGAAAGAAAACAAACAACAGAATTTAAAGTTTGGCCTGCTTAAGGTTCAAAATTGAGCATAACCTCCTGCTGACTCCTTTTGAATTTTCGTGTCTTTTCAAATCCTAGAAGGAAAGCACCCCACTGAATCGAAAATCCAGCACAAAAATGATACTGCAGTGGTAAATATAAAACTAAGCTGCACAAATATTCTTCCCTTTTCTGGGAAATTTCCATTTAGACTTATGTGAGGCATTTGTACACAGGAAAGACTGTGGAAAATATTTCCTCCTTAGTACCAAGAGCTGAATGTACTCCTCTTTGTTCAGAAGTCAAGAAGTATATCTATCAAAGAGCACTTTACTCATGCTATCCACAAACTTGTTCATTCTCTTTTAATTCAGCTTAAAAGAAGACAAACATCAGCAGGGAGCTGGTTAGCTAAAGGAAGTGTAACATTCACAAAAATCAATACAGATTTGCAAAGAGCATGGCTTGAATTTAGCAATGAAAAGAATGTGACTTATAGAAGCTCAGGGGGTTTATATTTCCTATCTACTTTTAAGTCTAGAGAGTTTAGATTCAAGTTATATCTTCAGAGAATAAGGGGATGTCTGTGAAGAATATCCTACATCTTTATTTCTTTCAAAAATGCTTATTTAGTGGGCTCTGTTTCAGAACTTGTGCTGAGTTTTGGTATTTCTACCTGCTACCACTGCACATGCACCAGGTGACACTCTTATCTGGGCCAGGCCATCTTCGTTTTCGGTGTCAGCGAGCAGGAGAACAAACCAATCCCATAAGAAACAGCTGTGCAAAATATGCCTTAAGCAAAATCTGAATTAGCAGATGCTTTGCTCTGTTGGGTCAGTGTGGCTAACACTCTGTCCCACTTCAGGGAGAAGCTCAAACTAGGAGCTGATTGAAACTGTGTATTCCGGTATTTGGCCAAAAGGAATGGAGTATGTATTTTGACACACCTGTATTCCAATATAACTAGAAAATACTTGTATCAGCAGCTGCAGATCTTTAAGAACATAATACTGAAGGTATCTCTTATTCTTGTTGAAAAAGCATTTTGTGCTTTTTTGTGCACACAAATAAGATGACAGAAATGCAGCCCTACACAAGCCTAATCCCACAACTCTTTCTATTACGAAAATTTTAATTCTGAGATAAGAGGATTTCAATCTGTATCACATTACAATATATTCAATATTTAAAATATCTTTCTTGTTTAAAGGTATCCTAAACAAGAGATCAGTGCTTATGCTAAAACAGGTCATGTTTCCTATTATTATCAATAGTAGGCACTCTAAAAGAACAGATGGACAGTTGAGACTCAGGAACTTTGCCATGAAATCTATCCACACCTTGTGTAAGGGCAATCATGCACAAACCCATTTAGCCACTCTTTAAAATACACATGAATCCTTTAATTCATTCTAGATCAAAATGCTGGTTTACCTCCATTTGAGGCATGAAAATGTATATAATGGATTCAGAAAAATTCCACATAATTATTCTGGTTGGATGTGAAGTTTCCTTCGATCTTTGATCTATAATGTAGTAATATGTCAGCTTGACCAAAGTAGTTTTATGTGCAGGAAATAAGACAAGCTGAGTAGCTTCATGGTTAATTGATTAAAAGGTTCTGAAGAAGGTGCAAGATCAAAGAGCAACTTAATGGTTTTATGTTACTCTGGAGAACTGTTGGTCCACTTGTCTGACAAGACTGACCTTGGGCAATGAAGTAACAGGCAATTAAAAAAAATTGCAAAACTAAACCACAGATCATATTTATCTAGTTCAGCATCCTTATTTCCTTTAACAAGTAATAGGTGGCACACCCCAGTGCTCTAAGACAAGCTACATTTTGTTAGCCTTTTATTCTATGCGGTCTAAATATTGAGAACACAAAAATTTACTGTTGTCTATATTTGCCCCAAAGAGAAATAAAAAACAGACAAAAAAATACCCCAAAAAATCCCACAGAAACTCAGAATCATAGGATGCCGTGCCATTGGTTAAAAATGTATGAAAGCAAACAAATGTCAAACTATAGCTGAAGAACAATTCCTTGTAGAGTCCTCGGTCTGTGGAATCACTGAGTTCCCTCAGCTGGAATAGGAATTGATGATCCCTTGTACTTTACAAGATTGGCTCATCTTGAGAAGTATATTAGGAAATGAGAGCTGCTCTGAAGTAATGTAACTGCTTACAATAAAGAAAAAATATTAATGCACTGACTCTTGAAGAATTTAAGACCATTCTCTAAATGACACTCATGAGCACAATTTGGTTTATGTCTCTGAATATGAGCATTATACTTACACTGAGGTAAAAGAGAAATACTGAGAATATCAGGCAAATGAAGGCAAGAACTGCGCAGAATAAGATTTCCACAAGCTGCACCGTGACCAGAATCCAAATTTTTCTGAGTCCTGATTCAGTGTGGTATTTTGTAGCCATAACCAGATAGCATTTTGCTTTACTTGAACAATTAGGACAATCAGATAAGGCACCAACACTAATAAGACTGGACTAAGGCTCAGTCTGGCGCTCTGTTCTACCAATAATCTAGTCTCCAGTACTTGGGCTTCTAGAAAACAATAGTGCTTAGATGCAGAGATGCCCTAATAAATAAAAGGCACAGTTACATTAAAAGGAAAACAATCACATCTTTCCTGTTCTTTATTATCCTGTTCTCATCAAAACCAAGTTATTGTTCCATGTTTTTCTATGTATTTTTTAATGCTTATATAGATACCCTTGTCCCTTACCAGCAAATTCTCACCTCTTTACTGTGAAGCAAGGCCTCTTCCTCAGGCAGTGCTGCCACTGTTTCCACATTAGCTAAAAAGTAGGTATTAATATCCTCTTCAATATAATCAGGAGACCTTGCCATGTGAACAGAGGTATCACAAGATACCCTTTACTTAGAGCAAAAATAGTAAGGCATTGTTGAATCTGAAAACAACTTCCTCTGAAGGAAAACTGTTCTGTTAGAGGCACCTAGCAAAGGACTTTGATAATCTGAGCTATTGGAAACAGAGATAGACAGTCACAGAAAATGTCACAAGACACAGCAGGTTGGGAAGACTCCTCTCATCTGTGGATTATAAATTAATTAACACATCTGACCAGTGTGTAAATGACACCATACTGTGCTCTACGATTAATGTCTTCTATTTACACGAACATGACTTTCAGGTCAAGGATGTAAAAGTTCCCTGTTGCTCTATTTACTTAAAACAAACAAACAAACCCCTACTACCGCTCCTGCTGGCCTGCTTGACTTCACAAAGAAGAATATCCCACTTGAGCTGAGCAGCTGACAGCTCTGCTAAGTGCCTGATAAGCTGCCTGTCCTGGGTCACCACTGAGTGGGAACTTCTGAGCTGTGTAATGGGATTAGCTTTCCCACAGCATTCCCAGAGAACCCATTGTTGAAAGAGGAATAGTTTTATTCATGGCAACAAGTCAAACACAAACCCTTGGCAAGTCAAAATAAGAAAAAATAAACAAACAAATGAAGTTTTGGCAGAATCTGGGATCTGCCCTATTGGAAATGTCTTTGTAACCTGATGGAGAAGTTGACTGATCTGGAACGGGCCACTACTTTTTCAATGGAGCTAAAGAGTGACTCATTAAAGACTCTTCTTTTGTTTTGATAAAAGATCTTTCTTTGCCTCAAAGCCCTTTCCTTCACAAAGATCCTAAAAAAAAAAAACCAACCCAATCCTAACCCAGCAGCACATCTTCGGGACAATGGGGAAAAATACTAACTGCTTAACTTTCTGTGAAGGAGTCTTGAATTAGTCATTTTGTAGTTTTGTGAATACGAAATGCAGGGAATTGTGATTTAAGGATATAATAATTTTCAATGCACAAATTCCCTCTACTGGAGTATAAATGGTGCCTTGAGGGCACATAACAGCACTGAATTGGGCCTGGCAGAATCAGTTTTATTGTATTCTACTGTGTAGAAACAATTCCTTCAGTACAAATTGTCACACGACATTTTTCAGCCGGCTCAAGTTCAGTCTTGTGATTGTAAATTACTTTGTACTTGAGAGGTATATCCAAACATCTGTGCTTAATACTGTCTTGAACCTTTTCTTTTATAATGTAAAGCTCTTCCCTTTTTGTTTTGTTCTAGGAACGTTTGTGGCTCATGCTTTCAGTCTGAGCGCTTTTCACAATTCTAAATCCCAGTTTCATTCTCCAAATGATTTTGCTTCACTGATTTAACAGTACTTCAGAGAGATCTACTGGGACTGGTACTTCCTATTTTGTTTTTCTTTTTATCTATCTTTGGTGGACCTGATGTATTTCCAATGTCTTGTTACCAAGAGATTGTCGTTGAAATTTTGAGTCTCACCTCTGCTTTTGGGTGCTCTATTTTTCACAGTGAACCTGTTGCCAAATATAGAGTGGCAGTTGGACCCTAGGCCTCTTTAGCATAGTGAACCTCTCACAGTGTAGTTAGCGATCATGGTATCTTCACGTAACACTGTTTTGTTTTTTTAACGCATCAGCCTGGGGGAATACTCAGGGCATTGTGTGGAGTCTTAAAAACTTCACAAACTGCGAGTCTGGGTGAACATTGCTGGGGCAGATGGACCACTGTAGGGATTAGTAAAAAGCTCTCTGAGAGCAGTTAGGTTATGCTGTATAGACATATCAGCTCAGCTGGAACTAATTTGGGAAACCCTCATCACTACATAGTGTGATTTTTAGGTCTGAACTATTTCAGTGTCTTGCAAAAAAATTAAAATTTTCTCTTATTAAAATAACTACTGAACTTTCAGAATGTAAAGAGGATTTCTTGTACCTACAGCCTGCACACCAGGAACTGAAGAAATATAGTGCTGAGCTGCAGTTAATAAGCCCAGTCAGACCTTGATGAGAGCTAATGAACTCTTACAGCATCTTGCTGACTGCGTGGCGCCATGCAGTTTTCTTGCCATCCTTTCCCTCATCATTTCAGGTCCAGGGATGCCGTGTTGGGTAGCTGCTGGCATGAGTCCACAGACCTTATTAACACCAGAGACCCTGCTCAGTGCAGTGCAGGCACACAGTGCCTCTGGACCCATGTTGGCTCTGGAAGCAGTGAAACGTTTGTACTTGCTCTGTACCCAATTTCACAGGCTCCCTGGCACAGCTGAGGCTCAAAGCCCAGCTCCCAGTGTTTTCTCTACTTAGTGGTCCGGGAGCAGCACTCCAGAAAATTGTCTTTGTAAAACTGAAGGAAATAATAATAGAAGTAGATTTTTAAAAGCACACTTATCAAAACTAAAATACCTAGGATGTTTGGGTTTAACTTCCAGATTCAGCTGAAGAGATTTCTCTTAGCAATAAAATAGCTGGTGCATTCTTGTCAAAACAGTGGATTAATCTTTTTGATTTTCCTTTGGACAAGGTCCAGTGTCTGAGAGTACTAAGAAATAAAATATTCATGGCTGAGGTGTTAAATGTTGTTTTAAGGAAAAGACCAGTTAAACAACAAAAATTAAAGAGTAGGTTTAAATGGTAATTCCCTCTTCAATTTAAGAACAAACTACCACTGTCACTATTTAAAGCCATATCATTGAACCAATAGCGTGCGAATTCACACTTTGGTGAAGAAAGATTATGTAAATAGTATTACTATTTATTTTGAGTCAAAGAAATATTGTTAATGCTGACTAACTACTCATGCAGCACTCATTGCTCTTGATAGATAATTAGTATTCAGCTAAAATCACAAAGCATTAAAATACTTTTCCAAACTAGAAGAAACAAAACCAACCAAACAAAGAAATCACTCTCCAACTAGTGACCTAACCCTCTCCCACAACTCCCTGCTTTTCTCCACTACTTGGGGAATGCACACAATATCTGTCCTAACAGGTACAGTCCTTTTGTGACTGTGCAAGGACACCAGTGTATTTACTACTATTCATCCCTCATCGATTGCTTCACTTTCCACACAACTAACACCACTATTTGCGGAAGTCATTTTTAGAACACTATACAAGTTTGCAAGATTGAATCCCACACTATAACTACTCATGGGATCGTTTTAGAACTACATTCATTGTTTAAATGCTAAATAAAATGGATGGATGCACAGAATGGAATAATATTGCAGGACTGAGTCTGCATTGCTCTCAAAAATATGTTTTATTAATATATTCAGTGGGGCACTGCACTTACCAGATTGGGCTGGTAATTTAAAAAAAATTAAATAAAAAATTAAATGGGCTGGTGCCTGTTTCAGTTTTGTATATGGTAATTTACACAACCCGTGGCTGATAGAAGTGTGTGAGAGGTGGGGCTGGAACAGGGAACGGACTGGAGTGTTTGTCAAAAAACTGCATCATTTCAGAGTAGTAAAAGAAGAAAATAAGTAAAGGAGCAGCAAATGAAGGAGAATAACAGGAGAAAACACCTTGGGATCTTCTGTGCGCAGTAAAATCTTCATATATACTGTGAGACATCTGACATTTATAAAGCACACTCTGGCCCACTACAGACAGAAGTGCTTTACACTACTGGTTAGAAAAACTGTCACAATTTAAACAAGTTACAATTTTATAGAATGTCTCTAAAAGTTAAAACCTAAAGAAGTTAGGGGCTTTAGGAAAAAAGAGATGGTATTGAGATTCTGAGAAGTGACACTGCATTTTTCATTATCCAGTCAAAAAAACCCAAAACATGTGGGATGATGTAAACTTGTGCTACTCATGCTGCAACCTTGAAAAAGCCTGAGCAGAAGAACTATTTAACAAGAAATAAAGTTAGCAGATAACAAATTCACAATCAACATATAAAGGTGAGGGTGAGTTGAGAGACTCCTTGTCACAGGCTACTGTGAATACTAATAGTCTCCTGAGGTTCAACAGGAGAATTCCCCTTGAGAGAAATTCATTGAAAACTACTGAATATGCAGCAGTCATCCCTGGCTCAGGATGTTACTGAATGGCAAAGGGCTGAAAGCTGGGAGAATACTCATGGGAAATGCTATGTACAGTTGCCCCAGTTCACACAGTCTTCCCTAGGCACGCTCTTCAGCTCTCTCAGATGGGGCACTCAAGGACAGGACACTGTGATGTAATAATCTTTGACCTCCCTAGTGTAAAATTCAACAGATATCTTTCAGTTAGACAGAATGTGCAACGATGTTAAAATTATTTTTTTGTGAGATGGCAAGTTAATAGTATTTTTTTAAATACACAGTTCTTTTGTAAACTGAATTACCTTTCAAACTTGAAGCTGATAACAAATGTTGTATTGGCCACTTATCTGTACCTTGTCTCATGGCAAATAACTGACCTGGCAGGCTCTTGGGAACATTCCCCTTTTGCCTCCCATATTGTGTCTCTTTTACTGTTTATCCTACAGTCTACTAAGTTTCCAGGCTCTTGCATTCTTAGCCTCTCTGACAACACCACTACTCTTTCCAGCCTACCCTTGAGATCAGTTTCACGTGCTACAGCTCATCCACAGCGACATCAGCTTGAGATTCTGCAGTCAACCCACACATTCAGCAACAGCAGTGCAATTCTGCAGATGAGCAGTGCAGTGAGGTACTCATTCACCATAATTACCCTTCCTATCCTTCCCTTTGCCTTCCTCAAAAATGCACATGGTCATATTCTACTACTTCAAATGAAGACTACACAAGTGTACTATGTTGAGGAACATAGCAAGAGCTTCTCTCCCTTTCAGCCCCTTCTTTCTCTCTAAATAATTATGCAGTTTATCCTTCAAATCTTTCCCATTCTCTAGTTTCTCTTTCCCAGTCTCTTCTCATATTTGAAAGTGGAACTGTGAAAGACCAAAATTATGTCTGAATTACAGGAACTACAGCCATGAACAGATAAAGTCAAAAAGCCATGAACATGAAGACTTCACTGTGCTCTGCTTGCAGCTCCCTCCAATATCCTCATTTTTGATTCCCCTTCCACTCCTACACTCATTCATTGATTCTTTCTCACTGCTTTCACTTGCAACTCCAGTGCACTGTCCCCTCTCTTCCCTTCACCTCCCACCATTTTTCCTGGAAAGATCTAATTTTTTTTCTTCTTTCTTTTTCTCCCTTTCTTCCCCCCCCCCCCCCCCCCCGTTCCGTTTTGTCTGTTTATTTGTATTTCAATTCATCCTCCTCCAAAATCCAGTAATAGAGCAAGAGACAGCAGGGCAGCCTTACTCATCCACACGCTGCTCCTATGAGGGCAGGAACAGAGTGGCTGTTGCTGCACCACTTTCTGAAAAGAGAAGACATGAAAACTGTTGCCACTGCCATCACTACCTTTGATTCTATTTATATTATTTAGTCATGGCTGTTACCACAGCTCCCAATCCCAACACCAACAATACAGCCAATATTCCTAGGCTGTTACTAGTTTTTAGACATCAGCTTGAATTGAGTCCTGTGAACCTTAAGCCTGTCTTTCAAACCTTCTTTATGTCTTAAACAAAGATATTTCTCCTACCATGCCTGGACTTGTTATCTCAAGTGCCAGCTGTGCTTGCTGTGTGGGAGACACATTGTGTGTGCCTCAGAGCATAGGCTGAAGCAATTCTCTGTGTCTGATCCAGCAGAGGGAACCTCGTGTGCTCAGGCAAAAGCAGAAGGGCCTGTTAATATTATGAAAGACAACAGTGTACCTAGCTACAGCTTCTGCAGGATACATTTGGTTAGCCAGAGCAATTAAGCCTCTGCCCCAGCATGTTCTCTGCAGACCGAGTAATAACTACGTGGATTTATTCCTGCTGTTTGCAAAAGGAAGGAAAAAAAAAAAAAAAAAAAAAAGATGCCTTATGAATTTGTGAGGACTTTTTGTTATGTATCATAATTTGCTTTATTCTGTGAATGGCTATAAGGTCTAGTAAACTTGCTCGTAATCAATATTTTATGTACCACTCCTGCTCAGTGCCCTAGAGTAGGATAAAATTGGTGAAAGATTCAATATCAAAGAACACAATAACTCTGACAACTGAATTATAGAATACGTACATTTTAATTTAACAAGAACTTCTTTTTTTGCCCCCTTTGATATTTGAAGTAACAGATAACATGATTTTTCCCTTGTTTCTTCCCCGGAACCGAGGCTGCAGAATGCAGAGCAGCAGCGACCTGGTAGGAAGCGCAGAAGTGGGAAGGAAAGACAGGGAATCATCGCCACCGAGTGGTAAAACACAAAACTGCAGAGTGCGCCTCTCTGCGGGTGTTTTTTCTCTATGCAATCCTGTTGGGGAAAACATGTCAGTCAGCTCTCATAGCAGCACCCTAACAATCAGCTGCAAGTTTTCAACTTCACTTAATTATTCCCCTCAGCAGAACTGAAACTATCTTGCTTTAGAAATTTATCAGGGAGTTTTTATTTTCAAATCATTACAGAAAAATCATCAGGTGAGTACAGTTAGAGCTTGTGCACGTCTGTCTTGCATTTAAAGAACATTATCCAATGAGAACTTTTTTTTTTTTAATTCTTAAAATCAAATTCCAAGTTGACAAAAATCAGCAGGAAGAGAATAGCGGCAGGGTGAAGAGAAAGGCCACAGTACTACCCTTTTTTTTTATTTGCATAGAGTGGCACTGATCAAATTATATAAAACTAACTGCAACATAAAACAGTGGTAAACATTTCTTAATGCACCCAAACTCATGATAAAGTAGTCGTCTTTTATTATCTTGTCCATTTTTTAAAGGTAGATTCTGATTTATAAAAATAATGTTTCTAATTCTTCCACTATTTTCTGTGATGTTGGGTACCACTTCATCTCCTAGGATTACTACACTCACAGAGACATTCTCTCATTATGCTTCTACTTACAAGTACCTGCACCTGTTCAATGAAAAGCACAGTTATTAAAAGTTTGTATTCTGGCAAAATTCAGAATCTCATAGGTATACCCTAAAGTAGCTGAGAATAATACTAGGATATATCACCATGTGTTTGTCAGGTTTGAGAGGCAGGAGAACCAGAGAAGAATTCACAGACGCATATCCAGTTTCCTTTTATCTTTCCATAAGTGTTTGTCACCCAATTTTCCCTGAAACCAAAACTTTCTCCTTAACATTTTCCAAGAGCTAGTGGTGGCCACAGCCAGGTCACCGCTGCTACTTTCTGTGAAACTTCTTAGGTGTTTAACTATGAGAAAAATTAGGAATGAAGATTCCAGCGAACAGCAGAGAGGCAGAAAATCAAGTATCACAGAACTCAGATTTAGGTCCAGTGACTCAAAGAAGTAGAGGTTCCTAACTCCTATGACTGTACTTGTGGCAGTGGATCTCTCTCCATAAGTAGGCAAACTACTTTTACAGAAGTAGTTGTGATTGCAACACTGAGTGACGCAATAGAGTGAATTGTCCTTCCTGAACAACTGGCATCACCAAAATAAAGAGCAAATTCAAACTGCCATTAATGATGGCAATATAAGAAGTTAGAATAGGGAAGAAATCCAAATCCTGACATATCTCATTTTAATCTTAATTCCATTTTTTGAGGTAGTTCATTTAAGGTAGGTACAACATGAATACATGTATAACTGAACTGTTGCAGAGGTGCTTTAAACACTTCATTAAGTAAAGAAAAGTGGAGCAGTGATGAGCTAGGATCTTTGTATCAATATGGGCATAAATTTCTCTGACTCACTCAGGTACTCACGTACATGGAAAAACCTGAATTGCCTGTGGAAGGAACATGATGGATACCTGAGCAATTTATATTGTGTTCTGTAGTTTTATAAACTTTGCTTTAATATAGCTTTATAGATATTATAAGTTGTAAGTGCCAAGACGGCTGCAAGTGTCCAAGCTAGAACAAAAGGAACTCTGTGCCAAGAAGAAGGTGGGGTTTGTTAAAGCAAATAATTATCTTATTCTGCCTAGTTACCTGTTATAAACCAATTATATGTGTATTTGTAATGTATGTTTGCATCTGGACAGTAGCTTGTAACCAATTGTATGCATCTGGTCACGAGACCTTGTATAGAGAGACTATAAAAGGTCACAACTCTTATAATATTTGGGACCTTGCCTCCAAGTCTTACACAGGACTTTGATTTGCTAATCCAAAGTCCTTATGGCAATTTAGCACTTAATAATAGGCAATCAAGTAATTTCTGGTGTATTTCAGAAAAAGAATAAGCAATCCTGTACAATCCATGGGCTGTTATCCAGAATTGTTCAATTGAAGGGATGCTGTTTCACACCAATTTTCACTGAAGATAAAAGGCCATATTCACAGGTCCATCAACTTCTGACAGGCACTGAACTAATCGTCTGATGCAGCCCTTGTCAATGAAAGTGCCTGGAGCATTTAAATCTTTGCAGAGGAAGCTGAAAACTACAATTAAGTGTCTACAGTCTGTTCTGTAGCTCACACTTATTGCCAAACCCTGTAAAATAACTCCTTTTTTATAGAGTAGTATTTATAAAGCATGGAGAGTGGTTAAGTCAGGGTAAAAGCTCTGGGGAATGACGTTTGAAGACTATCTAAGGAAAACACTCCTAGACTTCAGTTTTAAATGTGCACTTTTTGAGAGACCAGTGAGTATTTCTAACTTTTCAGAGTTTCTGGAGAAATAAAAGAAATTATCATATATGTTGAAGAAACATGTTTTGTTCTTTTACTATTCTTTTTAGTTTGCAAGAGTTGACAGCCCCCAGCTGTGGTTAAAATTGCACTTGGCTTAGAAACTTCTAAAATAATCTCAAATGAAAATAAATCAGCATATTATTAGATAAATATTCAAGAATATAATAAGATGTCAGATGAATGAATATTTAAGTTTATTGATAATCTCTTTCTTGTATTTAGAAAAATGAGTACCTGAGTGAGTCGGAGAAATTTATGCCCATATAGGTACGAAGATGCTAGCTCATCATTGCTCCACTTTTCTTTACTTAATGAAAATACAAGAAAAATAAAGAAAAATACAGCAAAAAATCAGTATAAAACACTTATTGTCTGACAAAAATGTTGCTACAAATAGAAAGGGAAATGTTGACAACACAAATTAATTAAATGATGACAAAAAAAGTACCAAGTCCCTACCTTCCACATACAAAAGCCTGCACTTGTCAAGAAATATTCTCCCCCCCCGTTTTTCAACTGGCTGTGGCCACATGCCAAGCCCAAACCATACCAAATGAATTAGCTTAATAAAATTATAAATATGCTCAGACAAAAAGATCTAACATGTGACTGGTTTATGTGATGTTCTTTCAATTAGCCATATTCCAATAAGCCTCAGTTTTAATTTCATAAGCCTCAGAATTCATTTGGCTTTGGTGAACTCTCCTCCCCCTCAGTAATTAACTATTTAACTGTGTCTAATGAAAAAAAGAAGTCAAATTACATATTGGTTTTATCAGCAGTAATAGAAAATTAATTAATCAGTGGTTCTATTTAAATTGGTTGAGTACAATTATGGAAAAGTAAATAATCAGTGCTGTGTTAGCTTTCATTTTCCGATTTCTATATGCTCAACTGAACACACATATATGTAAGTGCCTGCATTTCTTTTCATGATAAGTACTCTTTGGAAATTTTGGTCTTTAATTATTTTCAAGGATTTAAAAAGGTTTATGGCAATTAAGTTACACAAATCACAAAATGCGTAATAGAGAACTCATAATAATAACTAGAGCTGCACAAATATACTGTTATAAACGGTAGCTCATGACTCCGTATTTAAGACTACAAAGTGGTATCATCACAATGAAGAAAATTACAAAATTTGTCATGTTTTGTTGATCTATACTGTGTAGATCGTAGAGTATTTTTCCTCCTTACTGTCCATCCACCAAATATGTTTAAATGTCACAGAGTATTTCCTATTACAACTATCAAAAACAGTGAACACAGCATGAAAAGCATTTTTTACATAAATACATTTTATTACAAGTATTTTAACTCATATTCCCTATGTCAATATTCAGTGAGAAAATCCAAAGCTAAGCATAATAATGAAGAAGATACTTAAGGAGCAGGGGATCTTCAAATGCATACGACAAGTCTAATAAATACCATTTTAAGATCATACTCTAGGAATCAGAATGGACTGAATGTGTGTTTAGCCTTTCCTGCCTCTGAAAATATCATGCAAGTTAGAAAAATATATCTAAAATGATAAGTTTTCATCCTAACCTATTCTAGAAATTTAGGATCATTTTGGTCTGTATTCTTCCCACGGGTGTGGGAGAGTTAGACTCCCACCCAAGAGGATTAAGCCCTCCCAAACCCATCAGGTTCCCAGCAATCAGGTGCTTCAGCCTTGCTGACACGGGCACAGGGCCAGGGTGTATCTCTGCAAGCATGCAGGGATGCCTTGTGCTGAGTGCCTAATACAGGTGGGGGATGTGCTTGTTTGGCACCAAAACCAGCCTAGCCCCAGTTAGAGCCTCATGGCTGAAATAGCCTTGCATGAAGGCAATTGCATGAAGGCAGTGAGACAGATGAGATTTCTCCCAGTTCAAGAGATGAAATGCCCCAAGGCATGAAATGGAGGGCCCCATGTCTGTGAGGAATCCACAGATCAGCAGGTATCTCTCATACACTGATTTCACACACCAAGTCTCCCTGAAAGCTGAGAAGTGAAGTCTCTGCATTCAAAGCCCCAAGTCCAGCAGGACTCCCTATGGTACCACACAAGCTGCAGTACATGACGATCTTTTATTCTGTATTTTTCAGGGAAATGATTGAACTCTAAACTAGGCCCTGCTCTTGCACAGAGCCTGCAGTCTTGCTTGTCCTTTTACATCCCTGTCGTTTCTGTGCCTCCAGGAACTCAGTGGGAGCTGCTGACTCCATGGAGCTGATCAGTGCTATTTTGCTTCATATAACACAGCAGTTCATACCTCCTACTGACTTAGGCATTGTAGTACTACTTTCTTCCACACTTGAACGTAGCTGTAGTGTTTTCTGTACTCAGAAATCAGCTATAGCAGTTACATGTATAAAATGATACTAAAATATTGAACTAAAAATAAACCTTGCTCATTAAAGCAGTTCTTTTTTTCTCATCATGGAGATGATCATGCTGGTTTGCATTTTTAGTGTGATTTTCAAAGACTTGCATAGTCTGCTTTACAAATACTGGATTTTTCTGAGATTATTTACTAGTCCGTAAAATTTATGGATAAAAAGATATCTATTCCTCTATTACTTTCAGCACTCTGGAAGAGTAAAATAATTTTGTGAAAGTGCTGTAATGTCTCTTGGGCTTAGCTAAAAACACTTAGGAAAAAAAGAGAAATCTTCCCTTCTCCACTATTATTTATATTTTTCCTTCTGTATTTCCAGAAGGTCTCTTGCATGAATGCATTTCAATGACACTCAGTTATGCAGCCCTATTCTACCCCTGCAAACGTCCTCACTTATGGTTTCCTGTTCTTGGCAGATACAAACTATTTATGTTGGATAAAACTAATTATTAAATTCCTGCATTGGCCAAAATCTAATGCCTATGGTATTTTTGAGTAGTCTATAACTATTTTTCAACAGTGTCTCTGCGTTTTCCTGTGGGTTTTTGTTTGTTTGTTTGTTTGTTTGTTTTTGAGGGATTGCTTTATTATTTTATTTTATTTTAGTGGAAAATCAAGATAATAGAGTCTCTTCTCCACTTCTAAAGAACCAATCAGTTCTTCAGTAGAAATGACAGAAACGAGAAAGTATGCAATGGTAGATAGATTGTATCCCACAATATTCAAAAAAATCAGGAAAACATTTTGCTTGGAGATTGATTGTTGAGTGCATGAAAGAATAAACTTGTGGTATAGTTAAAAAGTACCCTTTTACCCAAAAGCTCTTTTACCCTAAAGCTCATTCAGATGTGACAGTGTACGAATAAATACATTATTTCTGACGGAAGTTTCAGCACTGTATGAGCGGGTTGCCTGAAAAAGAAACTAAAAATTAACTTTCTTTCGTTGTATTTGAAACAAGGGCAATCACAAATGGGAAAGTGGCACCGTATTTGAAAGCCAAACTTTCGGCACCAAAAAAACCCCACAAAAAACCCCCCAAAACAAACAAACAAACAAAACCCCCATAAACAAGAAACAAACAAAACAAAATAAAAACAATCAAACAAAAAAATTCATTCTCAAATCCTATTTTCCCTGGGAGACTGTTAAAAACCATCGTCCTTTTATTCTGACTCTCGCTGTTCAGCGAGCTCTGAGGAGGTTTGGGCTCCTGGCGGCCCGTAGTTTCCCTGGCAACCGGCAGGCAGCGTCTCCGGGAGCGGCGTCTGAGCCTCCCGTCCCGCGGGGCCGGCGCTGCCGGGACCAGCCGGACTGGGAGAGGGGCTGAGGGGAGCTTGGCGTCCCCTTCTTCCTCTCGCTGTGTCCGTGGATATCCCGCAGGGGCGTCGCCGCGGGAGCCTCTCGGCGGTGGCGGCGCTCGAAGCCCCTCGGCCGCTGCCGCAGCTGCGTTCCAGAGAGTTGGCGCTCGCCAGGGTAAGGAAGCAACCTCGCCTTTCAAATCCTACTGATTTCAGTTCTGCCCGCCTTAAGTGACTTCTAGGACCGAACTCCAGGCTGCACTTCTCCTCCTTTGAAAGTAGTCTTTTAGAGGTGCTTTTCCTATTTCCATTTAAAGTGTCTGTCCTTTGCTTGAAGTCTGTCGGCTGCCAGTAGACGGGTCACTTCTGTATCAAACCTCGTACGCCGCTTGTTTGATTCGCGACTGTACTTCAGCCGTCTGATCTCTTTGCAAACACGTGCAAGTGACTTTCCGAGCTCCTGACTACACAAGGGCTTTCATCTCTGAAGGTTGAGACCTACTTATGAAGACTACTTTTCCTGCTCAGTGCCACTTCCACCTCTGCCAGTATATTGCCTTAGTTGCATTTTTACAAAACCTTTATCACTGTCCTTACTCATGTCTTCATTTCTGTCCCAAAGGGCTGACTTTGTTCCTGCTTATTGTCACACTTTTTATTGTTTACTTTTTGTCATGGTACAACCACTGACTTTTCTAGATTTAGTCGTTAGTTAAAACCTCAATAAATTCTTTGACATGTATCTTAATTACTTCCTGGGAAATAGAATAAATTAAATATATCTGAATTATTTCTTAATAAAATAAAAAATATTTGTTGTTATTAGCAAGCTGACTTCCCATTATGAGCAATTCTATATTTTAAAGGCTGACACTGATAGCAGTATTTTTTGATATATGATGCTACTGTCAAGAACTTATCTGGTGTTTTCATAGTATAAAATGATTTTGATTCTTATTTTTCTGATAGTTAAAAATGTGTCTTCTAATGAATGTGATCAGAATGTAATGATAATAAGTTGACATAAAATCAGTAGATTTTCTTTCAATGTTATTGTTTGTCTTTTAGGGCTTCAGATTATTTCTGGTTTTAATGGCGTGCATTTTACTGAATATTTCACATAAGGGTCATGTAAGTTTTTGTGTGTTCTGAAGAGACTTAATTGTCTAATTGTGGTATGCTAGTTCTTTTAAAAAGACTGTCACTGGAAACAGGCTGCATTCTGGAAGTAGTAGGAAAGAGAGGACAGGATGTAGAGTGGGTGAACTGATTTGAATCACTATTTCTGATTAAATCATCCGTCAAGAAGTATTTATTTAAACTTTCAATTTTAGTTTTGCTTTGTATTTTAGCTAAATTGGTAATCATTATTATATGCTGTTTCTTGATATTCGCTAAAACTTAGGTGCTAGATGTAATTCTTTCCACAATCATAAAAACATAGCATATCTACACAAGTGCTGGGACCTTATAATTTCTTACCAGAAACAGAAATAATCCTAAAGATTTCATAATTTAGATAATGACTGGGAAATGAGATAAGGGAAAGCAGTGCCATGAAAAGGGACCTGGGGGGTCCTGGTCTGTGGCAAGTTGAATGTGAGTTAGCAGTGCCCTGGCAGCCAGGAGGGCCAACCGTGTCCTGGGGGGCATCAGGCAAGGCATCGCCAGCCAGTCAAGAGAGGGGATTGTCCTGCTCTGCTCTGCACTGGGGCGGCCACACCTTGAATATTGTGGCAGTTCTGGGTGCCACAATGTAAGAAGGATATTAAGCCTTTAGAGAGCATCCAAAGGCGGTCAACAAAGATGGTGAAGGGCCTTGAGAGGAAGCCGTATGAGAAGCAGCTGAGGGCACTTGCTTTGTTTGGCCTGAAGAAGAGGAGACTGAGGGGAGACCTCATTGCAGTTACAACTTCCTCCTGAGAGGAAGAGGAGGGGCCAGGCACTGGTCTTTTCTCTCTGGTGACCAGTGATAGGACCTGAGGGAATGGCCTGAAGTTGTGTCAGGGGAGATTGAGGTTGGATATTAGAAAACGTTCTTCACCCAGAGGCTGGTTGGACACTGGAACAGGCTCCCCAGGGTAGTGGTTACAGCACCAAGCCTGACAGAGTTCAAAAAGCATTTGGATCATACTCTCAGGCACATGGTGTGACTCCTGTGGATGGTCCTGGGCAGGGCTGAGGGTTGTACTCAATGATCCTTGTTGGTCCCTTCCAGCTCAGCATATTCTATGATTCTGTAACAAAAGTACATGACTGGAAGTCCTGTTTGGAGGGAAGAATTAGAATAACCAAGCTAAATAAGGACTGCACATTCAAGAGTCTGGTAGAGATTAGGGCAGTTGGCTTTTGGAGCTCTGGGTGTGAGTAGCATGGCAAAAAAAAAATCTGCCTCTCTAGTTGATACTGATCTCAGTATTTGGAATTTAGTCACATTTTTGACAAAAACAGGTGTCATCAGCTTGCAAAAGGTGATGGCTGGATGGCAAGCATTCTGCTCATCCTTGAGGCAATGTTTGTTTCTGTGTATTATTTAATTTGCCTCCTATTATTTTCATTTCCATATAGTGTCATTTCTTCTTCATGAAAGGAATGTAGTTTCTTATTTTCTAAATTGTTTTTTACCATCCAAAATACACCATAGCATAAATTACCGAACATTAATAATATTCAAAACTAGCAGTTTCTCTCTTTAAATTTTATTAATATTTGAAAACTTGCAATTTCCCAGGAATAATTTATCTTGTTCATGACAGTGTCAGACTTGGTATGTTAAATAAGCAGAGGACTGTTACTTTTATTAGGGACACTTTAACCCAATTATGTACACGTATAGTGACACATGTAGCTGGTGCAATGACATACAGAAGATAAGTGTATCTATATCAGTATTTAAGGATGTATACAGAAGGTTATTTTTGCACTCTTTTAAAAAAATAAAAGTAATTCTTCTTACGTGGAATTGGAATTCATTTTATGTCTTCTTTCTTGGCTGCCTTATGTTTCTGTTCTTATCTCTTACTGATTCTGCATTGGGTTTTGTGTCCTGAATGTACTTGCTCTTCTCTTCATTCCTTCATCCTGGCCATTCCTCAGATCGTTGCTTTCTTCTGATGTAACTGTACCCAGCCAACCTATTTCACTCTGGGCTCTTCTGCTGAGCCCCGTAATGCTGCTTGCATTCCTGTAGGCTACCCTAGAGGCAGATTGTAGCTAATTCACTTTAGCTGCAGGTCTCAAAGAACATAAGAACAGGGGAGCAGATTAGGAAATGTGTGCATTTGAAAGATCAAGTGACAAGACTTAAAATTATGCCTGCAGTGCGTAGCATGTGTAAGAATAAGCCTTTGTTTCCTAGGGCACTTATTCAGATTTTCGTGATTGTGTGTTCATGTCAGTTTTCTGGCCTTGATGATTCTAACCCTTGATAGTCTGTCATATAGGAATGAAAATTATTTTATGTTTTTAATATTTTCCTATGCTAGGAAACAATGTTCTAAGAATGTCATCACGCATCGAAATAAAACCAAAGACTGCAGCACAGAAAAGCAAAACTTCCTCTCCTTCACCATGTTCTTCAGAACCTGCAATTAAACCACAGCCAAAGCCTAGTGACAAGCTGAATCCTAAAACTATTAATCCGGTATGTATAGATGATAGGGGTTTGTTTGTTTGTTTGTTTAAAACCCATCTCTGGTTGGAAAAAAATTCCTTACTTTATGAAATGGCATGCAGGACATGCTTCTTCTGGTCCTGTTTTTTAAATTGAAATTAAAATTTTGTTATTAATCACCTCTTCCCTACCTTCTAAGCCAAATGCCTGAGGCATAACATTGTTTATTACATTTTTAATAAATGGGTTTTGGTAAAATTGTGGTTTGCATGGTAACTGTTCTATGTACTGTTGCCCTAAAAAGAGATTTAGAGCTAAGAGTTAAAGAGAGTTGTTTTTTGGTTGTTTTTTTTTTTTTTCATATATACTTCTAAACTTTGACACCTGCTGCTTTAGGGGAACTTATTTCAGTTATGCAATTAAACTAAGAATCAGGCAGCATCTTGAAGATCATCAAGGCTTCATGAAATCTCACAAATTAATTGCTGGTGAGCATTATTTGAAACTCACAATTACTGTGAATATGTAATACTTTAGAAAAAAATTTGGGCTCTTGGAAACAGAACAATGAATGGAGTTGTTTATTTCATGGAACTCATGTGCCTGAAGAACTAGCATTGAATACACGAATTATAGCTCATATAGTTTGACAATTAGTAATGTCACAGGCTTTTTGGAAAGTGAATTAAATGCAGGAGTACTTCGGTGACGTGGTAGTTTGCAATAAACAGAGACAGAATACTTTAATGTGGGCATCTTTTTGCAAGTAGCACAATGACTTAAATAAGCCACAAAGTCATCAAATCATGCACACAGTGTTACTGATTTTAATGTAGGTTCAAACACTCAAAAGATAAAAATTAAGATTTCATGGTATTTCCTTTTAAATGCTTTGTGATAAGGTGTTTAAAAAGGGTAGCAGCATTGAATGATCATGCTAATAAATAATACAATAGTTCATATGCATAGGAACCATGTATAAGATAAAAAACAAATTTGTGCAGCTTTTCTACCTGTGAAGCTTCTAATTTCCTTCTCCAGTGAGTTCTTTCTCGATTCTCACCTAGCATACTTGTGCATTTCCAGTGCCCTCATACTATCTTGCCCAATTTTCGGTAATTCTTCCACATCTTGCCACCTTGTACTTTTGTCTATACTCAGATCAAGATGGAATTGCAGTAAAACTGCTTTCTGCATGTTACCAATATAAATATAAGAGCATAGGGAAAGTGAGAGCTCCTTAATCAGTTAAGGAGAGAACCTGTAAGGCTTAAGTGTTAACATTTGCAAGAGAAAATAGAAAAATAAGGTAATTCCATTGGGAGAATGCTGATTCTACATTATTTATTAATTTTAAAAACTCCCTAGCCAGACAATTCTGAAGAGCAGTCTTCTGGTAAGTATATCAAGTATGTTTTCCACTCCATACCTGCAGTCCTTTTTCTTTTATTTGTTTTAGAATCATATGACTAAGTTCTTTTTTTTGGTAAACTGCAGTTTTAACATATTTATAATAGTTATAAACCCTTACTGTTATAAATAAATAATGCTACTTTTTTCTGTCTTTGCAGTTTGGTGCCTCTTCTCAATCAGCATCTGCATTTGCTGCTATATATGCTAAAGGAGGCATTCCGTGCAGGTGTGTAGGGTTTGTTTATATTTTCACTAAATATATTATGAAATACATCTCTTTGTATTTGATATTTTAGTTAGGTTGTTTGATTCTATTAATTTCTGGAAAGATTTCTAATGCTTAACTCTTTTCAAAGCAGAAAGCAATTTTCCATGCCTTTGAAATTGTCTTTGGTTTTTTTTTTTTTTATGCTGTATTATTACTAAAACCACGTTTTTAAAGAATAGTTAAGTTTGTGCAGACTTAATTTCTCCAGGTTATCTTGTTTACTTCTCCCTACTAACAAAGATAGTAAAATTATTGCCATTTTAGTAAGCAGACCTCTTGCAGCCTTTTTCATGCGAAGTAGTTAGTATGACAACATTTTATTGAATATTCCAACTCTGTACTTGCCAGCAATATCAGGCATTAACAAAATACTTTTAAGTAATAGTTTATGGTATTACTTTTGGCTAGAAAATAAACATTAAAGTGTTTTCTTATGAGGATGCAGAATTACTTTACAAAAATTTAAGTAATCATTAATACAATGTACATGTATTTACTTGTATAAAATAATCATTAATACATAGTGTTTACCTGTATCTTAGGAGTAAACAATAAATTCCAATATGATTTTCTTTCAGTTTCAATTGATTTCCCCTACCATTTTAGGAAAATATTTCTTGATACTTATCAAAATAAGTAACTTTGCAAAAGAAGCATCTTCAGTATTGGGATGAGAGGCATCTATAATTTTTATAACCTTTATTTTCTGATTTTTGTGTGAATAGGAGCAGAATTTTGGAAACTGCCATGTTTTGGGAAATTATTATAATTTCACTGTTAAATACCATTATACATATACTAGCTTGGACTTGATGATCTCAGAGGTTTTTTCCAACCTAATTGGTTCAGTGATTCCATGATTTTGCTAAGGAGAACAGGATGTATTGGGATTGTGTATATAACACAGTAACACCACAAACTAATTGCTGATACATTTAAAGGGAATAGTGGTAGTAATAAATTATGTATTCTTATATGATGATTTGTTAAAACTTTATTCTTTATATAGGTTAGTGCATGGATCAGTAAAGCACAAACTGCAATGGGAATGCCTTCCTGAAACTGTTCCCTTTGATCCTCTCCTTGTAACATTGGCAGAGGTAAACTCAATTTCTTGCAACATTAAGCATACAACCATTTCCTAATTGCAACTGACATTTATTAACAATTTGAGCTAACTAATTTAGGCTCACATACTAGGGAAATACAAAAAAACCCATTTGTGAAGAACTTGCATGAATGAAAATTGTCAAGAGCATTGCTATTTGTAGTTCTTTAGTTAGAGCATTCTAAGAGCTAGGTAGAGCTGTTTAATCTTCAACATACTGGCCAAATGCAAGACTGCATCTCAGATTTCCAACTGTTGAATGAAATCTTCAAATCCATTTGTAGTTTTGCAGGTTCTTTTGTAAACTAAATTGCTTTGATTATTTTTGTATATTAAGCCTACCTGTTGAAGTAAGAGTGTTCTTCTCAATAGACTGAACTAGTAGAGTGAAAATAGCATCCTGTAAATAAGTTGAAGAGCAGTACTATACATTATGTTGAGGCTTCTATTTTCTCAGAACCATCTGTGACATTTATCACCAAATATGTTTCAGGTGTCTAAATAAATGATGAATCCAATGCTGTAGGTAGAATAAAGTGTGTATCCACAGGTGGCTTATTCTCTCTCATTTTTTTAATTTCTTTTTAAAAGATTAAAAAACCCTGTCAATTCCTAAAGTAACATAAAGCTCCTATTTGTGGAAAGAAGAAAGGCTTCAGCCATTGGCCTATAAGTCTTTGAGTTCTGCCAGTGAGGCCTTCTGTATTACAAGGGCATCTTTGTACCATTAACAAGTTTTTAGTGTTACAGAGAGGGGTTTGTGGTGGGGGGCATCTTTTCTTCCATAGTTCATCTAATTTTTTTTCCTTTAGGGTACAAAAACATAGCCTGTTCTTGTTCCTGGTCTTGTTGAAAAAATACCTTGGGTAGTTAGATTTAAGGTAGTGAAGTGCACATATTGATTGAATTGACCATATTCATAATGTAAGTTTTAATATTCAATGCTCCAAAAGAAAAATTAATTAGAATATTCTGTGAGAGAGTTGTACTGAGTGGCTCCACATGGTGGAGTTAGTGTACTTTATGTTTTGAACTGATCTGACAAAATCTAAACATTATCTTGCTGCTATGTGGAACTTTTTAAATGTGTTTTTGTTTAAAAGAAGGCACACTATTAAGGAACACATTTTACATTTCCAACAGGGACTAAGAGAGACAAAACATCCCTATACGTTTGTTTCAAAGGAGGGTTTTAAAGAATTACTTCTGGTTGAAGGTGCTACTGAAAAAGCAATTCCCTTGTTGCCTCGTCTAGTTCCAGTCTTAAAGGCTACACTGGTATGTCTTTCTCTTCATGCAGAGATTTTAATGGATTTGATTTTCTTTTCTTTTGCTGGTGAGAACTACATGGAAAATATTAATGTGATAAATATACTGCATGGGTTTTGGTTTGGGGGTTGGGAATGGTTTCTCTTTCTCTTGTTAACCCTGCCTTGGTTTATTAGCTAAATATGTATTTAACTGCAAATTCAAATGGGCAACTTGGTATAGCTGTATGACAGTAGCTATGGGTAAATTTTGTGGAAATGTTCTATTAAAGGTCTGAATATAAGGAGAAATAAATATACCTATTTGTGGTATATTTGTGTGTTTTTATATATGAACACGCAAAAAGTAGAAATGAGGTGAAGTAAAATGGAAATGTGGGAATAAATAATCATCTGTTACATTTAACAATTCAAAATATGCTACAAAGGTAAAACAAAATATGTCAATGAGGAAAAGGGAAGAATACAGTTAAGATATTTAAGGTAATATTCTTAATTTTTAAAATGTTTTTAACTTTTCTCCTCCTTTAGAAAAGTGACATATTGGTTTCAAGGGTTATCTCTTTTGGACCTTTTTCATATTTTTCAGTGCCCTTTTCTGGTTCAGCAAGTAGCTGTTCTTTAATCTAGCTGTGTTTCAGTTATGATTTTATAGAAATTGCTGAAAGCTTGAAAATTCTTTGTGATCTCAAATCAGACGTGTAACAGAAGTTCAGAATTCTGTGTTATCAGTATATTTGGTTTAGTTTGAAGATAAAATTAGAAATTTTATTCTTTTCTGTTCCTCAGTACTGTTACTCATCTCATAATTTTTATTGTTGTACTACTTGGTATAAAGTCTCATTAAACCTTCCACTACACAAGCAGTCTATAACTTCTAGTTAAAAAGAAAACATTTAGGCTTCAAATGCTGGAGTGAAAAAATATTTGTTTAAATAAACTTAAAATTTAGTACGAGAAAAAAATAAATTGTTATGAGTCTATTTCTCCATGAAAGGAAGAGTGAGATAACCATTAGAGAACTCAGGACAGAAGAACCTTCCCATGGGAGAAATAAAGATGACAAGGAACCTTAGAAGTCGATAAGAGCCAGATAATTGCTGGCAGGTGACAAAGGTGTAGTTGGAGAGAACTAAATGAATTGAGGCAGAAAGTAACTGGCTCCACTGTTTCTCCAACAAAGGAAGTTATTGTTATGAATTATGTAGAAATTACACTGAATTAATTACATTTGTAAGTAAAATGGTGTCTCCCAATGTCAGCATATCTGCATTTGAATGTGCTGTGAAATACTGAAATTGTTGGTGTAGTAAGCTGTTTTGCATGCCAAATTTTTTATTTCATCAATACGAAATTATTAGATTCCTTGTCTCAGAAGAAATGCAAGACTTTCCCTGGCATTTTGTGGATACTTTTGGTTCTACTTAAAAAATATACTTCTGTTTTTAAATGTGGTCTCTGGAGACTAATATTCAGTCATGTTGTATTTCTAAACTTGTAACATTATAGCAATTAGCAATTGCACAGTAGTTCTAATGTTTAAAAATACTACATGCAATCATAATGCAGAGATTACAGTGTAGAAAAACTTGTGTGTTTATGTGAATATTATTGATAGGGTTTTCTTTCTTCCCCCTCTGAAGGCCCATGCAGATGATGAAGTATTTGGAAGGGGATTGGATGCTTTAGTTCAGCTGAGTGCTGTTGTTGGCCCATCTCTTAATGATCATCTTAAACATCTACTCACAAATGTAAGTTTTTAATGCTGTAGTAAAAAAATCCTTTGTGTTTTCATGGTACTTTTGTTGAGATGCTTCCAGTAATATTTGTACAGATACATTGGAGGACTCAGCAGTTCCATGAAAAGCACTATTTCATATATTCCCCTGTGAGAGTCCTTCATTCTTTCATAATATGGTGACTTATAAAGTTCTAGCAATGTCCAAAAACTGTTGTTAACGTAAACTGGAGAATAATAGAAGTATAGCCCCGAGGAGAAATAGATGCTATGCTTTGGAGGAACGCTTATTACCAAATGAGTTTTTCGTTTTGTGTGTGAACATTTTAACAAAACTGTGACAGTTTCAATAAATTACATAAGCAAATATTCCCACTTCTTTCAGATAAGAATTCTGCTCAAAGAAGTTTTCATTAGATAAGCTTAGAGTGGGATTATGAGAAGTATTTTTATTCTGAGTCCTTCTGAGGACATCCTTTCTCTGTCAGACAGGCTTTTCATGGTTTCATTTAGCCTGCTTGCAAAGTGCACTTTTACAGCAAAATGAAAGGACCTTTTTTGACATCCAGAGCAGAAGAGAGAAATTGCAGCAGGTTTTTTTAAAGTATTTCCACTGTAATAAATCTCTTTCAGTGCATGTGAAAAATGTGTTAACTTTTTATGTGGACAGCCCTTTAAGAATGACTTTTTTTTAAGGTTGGTACTTCTTTCAAATTTGTTTGCTAAAAGAAAAAAAAATAAAATAAATATTTTTGTTGGCTAATAGATCCAGTTTTTTAAGTTAACCTTTTATTCCTCTACCTTGACTAAGTTCCATACTTTGGCATTAGTAACAAGTTACGATGTTTCTTTTCATCCTTAATTTTCCAAAGATTAAATAAAGTAACAAAAAAGAATTATTATACCCTCTTTGCATATATTGTACTATATTGTGCAACAAACCTTTTTATTTTACTTTTCCAATAGCTTTCAAGGAGATTAATGGACAAGAAATTTAGAGAAAAAGTTACTGTTACTTTACAAAAGTTGGAGCAATATGGTGGAAAGGTGAGTTGATCAGATGATTATTCTGTAATCTGCACATTTGAATGCAATTTTGCCAAAACAACTTTTATCTCTGGCTTTCCTGCCATGTTCTTGCTTCAGTAGACCTGGGACACATGCTTTGTATTCCATTTTCTGAGACTAAATATGTTTCTCAACAGGATTTACTCTTGCTAGAGATTACTTTTTACTGTTATTGATGATGCCTGCCCATTCCCACTACGAGCTTATTGTTTGGGTTATTTACTGAGGAATTCTGACACTGACATTCCAACTCACCCTGATTAATTCAGAGGTTAGATCTGCAATGCTATAAATCAAAAAGTATGCTTTAAGTAATAGGTGGCAGAGGCTTCTTCTGATAAACATTCCGTTGCCATTTTATGTTGTGCTGTACATTGTACAGAAAGGAGGAAAGAAGTGAGGAGTATTGGCTTGGATATTGATCTAGAAGAGAAAGTATTTGCTTTCTTGATGCTATGAACACTTTTTTGTAATATATTCAATGGTCATTAATAAAGAATAGGAATAACCTGAAGAGTAGGGACCATAAATACAGGTCCACCAGTTCTGAGCTTGTGTGCCGTAATCAGCAGGTGCCCAAATAATCAGTAGACATCATTTCATTTTTTTGTGTATGTGCTTAAATTCATTTAAGGGCAGTAGCAGTGTTCATATTACAGACTTGAAAAACATAACGTCAAATGAAGGAGGATGAAAGTTTTTTATTTATATGAAGTGAGACAAGAAAAGAAAAATTATTTCTCATCTCGCTATTCTGAAAATTTAGGTCTAGATGATGTAACTAATCCAGTGAGTCATTAAACTCTAACTCTTCTGTAAATCCCCTGGTTTCTTGTTGTCTTGTTTTGTGAATAGGTCTTTCTGTTTGTCTTTTAAAGATACTCATAAATTGTGATTACAAGCAATATGATCAAATTTCTATTCTAAATTAGTTATAAAGTATATGATTCTTACTTTTATTACAAGTCCCTTCCAGAATATTACTCCTCTGTTTAAAAATCCTTATTGTTTCATGTCTGTATTTATGCTCAGTTTTAGGTATGGGTTTACATGTCCCTTCTCTTGGAATTTTACTCTCCAGCATAATGGTCCATTTTCTCATTTTATTATTTTCAGCCCTTTTGACAGTAAATTTCTCAGCAAATAGAATCTTTTTAGTTTTCTACTGTTTCATAATAGCAAAGATCACTACGTAAACATTGTGAATTATGCAATTTATTGAGACTGTATGAATACTGTCATACTAGTCCTAGTGCTCCTTATTTTGCTTAACTTTGCTTTGTTTTCTTCAACAGGCAACTGTGGCTATCATCAAATCTAAAATTCCAACTTACTGTTCTATCTCCCCCTGAACAAGAAAACTCTAGTGATTTGTACTATAAGGTGAACATCACTGACACTTATTTGGGGTATGATATCTTCTCTTAAAATAATCATAACTCTTCAGTATGAGGGAGAGTGGGAGTCTTATCAGTTTGTGAATATGTAATTACAGAAGACTTCTCTCTATATTTGCATAGGCACTGTGCTTAAAATGACATTGATTAACCTGCTATTGTTTCAAAAGCAGAGTAAATATTGATTCTTATTTTGTTGGAAAGTACAGTGCTTGTATATTTGTGTGATGCAAAATAGTTTGGCAGTAATTACTTAAATAGTAACTAACTTGGTGTTAAATGAAATATTTATACCTGCTTTTGAAACATATGACTTATTTTGTGACAGGCACATTTAGGTTCATCAGGACTAGGTTAGACATAGAACCATGAGCACTCATAGACTTCTTCAGAGTCAGCTTTTCAAGGTGTGAAGCTGAACACACCAAACAAGGAGCATGTGGTGCAAAGCTGAACGTGCTCAGTGCATTCTCAGCTCATAGTTTTGGATTGCTGGGAAGGCTTGGAGAATACAGTGCAAAAGTATTGGGTTGCTCCACAGATCCACAGGCTAGGGTTTGCTCAGCTAATTAGTTCCAGTTAGCTGTGGCCTGCTGAATGAGAGCTGGAGGTAGGAGGCAACTTTTGAGTATTTACACCGTGGTCCCTTTGCACTGAGTTCAGGAATGTCACAGATATGCTTGGGACTAGCTTGTGAATTCCAGTCTAGACAAGTTAATAAACTTCTGAACGTGGAAGCTATAAAAAAGCAGGGGTTAAAAGCAACAGAAGGATTTCAGAAGCCAGCTTACCTCTCTGTCAAGCCTTGTATTTTGCAGCATTTGCTCATGAATGTATTTGAACTTGACTGCAAAATAATTCCTAACTGGACTTGCAATAAATGCTGTTCAGAGTCATGTTGTGTTTCAGTATACTGTGAGGGAGAGCTGACTGAAGTAACAAAATTTGCACAGAACGTTTTCCCCTGAGGGAAAATCAATTCTGGAATTTAAAGTTGTTGGAAGGGAGGGTTTTTTTTGTCATCAGAAGATACTGATGCATAGAGTATTAAAAAAGTCTGTCGTGTGAAAGCACTTTCAGATTTTTTTTAAAAATTACTACTGCTTTACTAAATGAAATTTACCTCAGGACTATGATAAGATTGCTGCTGAGATGAGAACTGTGCTAAGTGAAGATAAATGTATTAGGCTTTTTTTTTTTTTTTTTTTTAAATTGTATTTCTTCAGTTAACAATTTTGCCAACACGTATTTAACAACTCAAAAAATTGATCATGGTCCTTTTTTTATTTCATGTTTACTTTATTATTTTTTTTTACAAAATGTGCACATTTAGTTTACACAAACACGCTACAGCAGATTTCAGGTGTACATGTATTGTACTACTCTTATCCTACACTGGTGATAGCAGAGCAGCCTTCAACATGCCTCTAACATCCCATCTCTACACCAGAATAGATACCTGATTTATTTTTACAAAAGAATGCTTGCAACATTCTTTCTACTTCATTAATTCACATTTTCTGCAGCAATGTCACAATGAAGGTTGGCCTATCTCTGATAGCATTTCACCTACTTTAAAATATTGGCATAAACTCTGTGGACAATATATCTTAAAAATTACATGGATGGAGGGGCAGTGTTACATTTTAGGTGCATAATTTTTTAGAAAAATCTTTCTAGGTTCAGAATAAATAGCTCCAATCTTAATGAAGAAATGATTCTAAAAAATGTAATGCTTTTATCACATGTAGATGATATATAGCTGAAGTCTTATTTTTTCCTGTTTTTTTTTCATAGTTACAGATATTACAAAAAGCTGAAATAGATGTTAGCCTGACTATCAGTCATTATTAGTAGATGTTACTACATAGGGATATTCATTCTCAGCATTGAAGTGGGATGGAAGTTTCGAAGGAAGTTCATACCTTTTATTTATTAAAGGCAAAAAGACGTACTTATGAAAACAGTGTTAGGATCCAGTTAAGGTTTCTTCATGAAAAATTAGAAGTCAGAAGATCCTTAATTTTAAGCTAAGAGCTTTGCAGACACATCCAAGAAGAATTAGAAATACAGTATGTAGGACGTCTGGTATTCCTGTTGTGATAAATCAAACGCAGATTTACTACGTAAGTGTGATTGATAGAAGCTTGCTCATATTTTTTAGGGAATAAACCTACCTATAAACAATTTGGGTTTCTGTTCTATAACAGTTCTTCTTCTCGAGTTATCTATTTTGTCAGGTTTGGGTTTTTTTCCTTTGGAAAAGAAAAGCGAGTCGAAGGTGGAAGGCAGTTGCAGAAAGATGTGCATTGCACATTGATTACAGCATTAACTATAAGTGTTATTCAAAAATGAGTACTACACCATAGAACTAGGAAAAGAAAATACATGGTAATGCCTCTGTAAAAATTAGAAGCTAAGATTTAAGAAATACACTTGAACACCTGGAATTTAATCCAGTGAAAATGAGTAGCAAAACTAAGAATATATTTTTAATCTCCTTGTGATTGTATCTATTTTAACTAGAGTTTGGAATGATAATAAAGCTGCATACTGTCAGTTCTTACTTTGTTTTAATTTGGAGTAAAAACTTGATTTTTCAGTACAATCTTGTTAACTAAGTAGCCACTGTTGAAGAGCTAAATTTTGTAATTTAGAAAGAATTTTTTGTTGGGAAGAGTTTATAATAAAAAATTTACTTGCATAATCCATGTCTCAGTGTAAAGCTGAGTAACTTTATTTATGATAAAGGGGGAAATCCATCTTTTAGATAATGTTGCAGAATAGCTCGTATTTGTCCATTAGTTGTAGACCTAATGTCTTCATTAAATCACATTTTCAAAGAGCTGCATGGATCGCATTATATTCTCATCCTGTAAAGAAAGACAATACAAAACCAAAAATCATACACCATTACAAATGTAGTTGGCCAGTATCTATAGTGACACGGTATGGATCTAACTGTATTTTAGTTAATTACAGCATTTTTTCAGCTTGTTTAGAGAAATTGTTAGCAGAAGAAGACTGTTAATGGATCTGTGCTTAAATAAGTTTTTGTATATATTAATGAGACCAAAACTACTGTCAAGAATCCAATAGCATATTAAGAAAATTAAGTCTGCAGTATTTCAGAGTTTATCAGTTGATACCCACTAAAAAATAATACATTTAGATAATACATACTCACGGAATAGTTGTATCTGAAGTGCCAATCCATACACGGAATTGCTAATTCCGTGCATTGTACACAGGAGCCTTTTTGCAGTACTAGGGCAGCCTGCTACATAGCTAGGGATGACTCTAACATAAAATAGATTCAAGTGTGCCTCTTTGCATGAACTGAGGAGTCAATCAGTTTGACAAGTATCACAACACTCTTCAGCTCTTCAGATTTTTGTGTGCTCACACTGAAAGATGGTCACTGCTTTCCAGTGCTACTTCTGGTTTCTGATTGCTTTGCATTAGGTAATGCTTTAAGAAAATCTTCAGCTCCCAAGTTTTGCATAATGCTTAGTGATGCATCCCTCTGTATTCCAGTTTTTATCAGTAAATAACTCTCAGCAAAGGCCACCGCAAAAAGCATTTTTCTTTGTAAGCTTTACATTTCAATGTATAGAAGAAAGTAGTATTTGCAGCAGCCTATATTTCTTGGCATTTCTGGATCAACAGTTGCTTGCATAAAAGGCATATATAAAATATATACACAATACAGGAGTTCATTACATGCTCATTTAGCATTTGCTGGTCTTCACTGTAATGAGCCTATATTTTAATCTAGCACTTTCCTGAGAGATAATTTAGACATCAATTTGAGTGAATAAAAAAACTGAATTTGATGTTATTTTTCTAAGCTTCATGAAATATGCCTAAAAGTCCCCACTTCTTACAGAGGTTATCTCATAGTATTCTCCACTACTGATAGGGATGTGATACTTCTGTACATAAATCTTCCAATAATACGTGTTGAGTATCAATTTCCAGTTAAATTATTCACTGTTTAGTCTAGTGGGTGATTTGCTTTGTAAAAATGACTGGTCTGAGTAATTTGCTTAATTTATGTTATGAAACATGCACAGTGGGGTTTTTCATCTTTGATTCCGTATGCCATCTCAAGTGATGTTGCTGTAAGAAATGATCTGTGCACTATTTTGTACTGATAAAATAACTTACAGAAGCAATTATATGTAATGTAAAAAATATGTAGATTAATGCTTAAAAATTTGTGTGGTAAAATTAATATATGAAATTACTGAAAGTTAAAATAAGCTAACTTTTTTTCCCACTGCATTGCTTTAAAATATCAATAAACTAGTCAAGATCACTGATTAATGTAAGGCTGAAGTGTGGTTTAACTGGCATCATTTGTCATTTAATTAATATAAATGGGCAATTAAGCTCAGTGAATGGGCAACACAAACAACATGCTCTGAATTTCCAAAGTGTTTTGCCACTTCCTACCAATTTTATTATATGTGTATCATCATGAATGAAATTGATAGTTTTCTAAAATCAGCTCCATATTTCTGAGGTTGGCTGTTTCTTTACTGAAGACTTTCAATGTCCCTTCCTTAGTCAGTCAAATGAGAAGAATCTTCACAAGAAAATACAGGCTTGTCATAATATTTAGAACATGATAACTTTTAGTAGCTTTTTTCCCCGTCTTTAGAAAAGAAAAAAAAAAAAAAAGCAGATGCTTGCATTGGAATTCTTTGGCAAGTGTATCTTTTTCATTTGCCTCTTTTTTCAGTACATTTTTCTACATATAACAGATTTGTTTAATGATTCCTAACTCAAGATATAAGGAGGTGTTAGTACATATGAAACATTGTCCATATGAAGCACAAACCTGGATGAATGAGCTTTGACAGATCTGACCTACCTTTAAGCCAGTTTTTCTTAGGTTTGAGATGGCTTCTTTGTTGTTTTCAGGGTAGCCCAGACCATCACCACTGTGTATTGAAAGGCTTACTTCTGCAGAAAATACCTATCCCAGAAGCCTTTTTATCATTATCAGAAGGACCTGTGTCACTCACCCTGACATTCACCTATGCACCCTGAATGTGTTAGTCGTTTGCTCCTGTTCTTCACCGTCCTGCTGTAGATATGAAGCACTACCTGAGTCAGATCATTTTCCACCAGCACCAAGCAGTGAAAGGAGGCTAACTTGGCTTCCAAGGAGAGGAATTCCGGTTCTCAGAAACTGGCAACTCTTGCCTGAGATAGCCTTCAAAGAAAAGGCTTCTGCAGCCTTTCCCTGGTAGAACACACTCCTGGTCTGTTTAAAGATTCAGACCTTACCTTTTCAGATCAGTCTCATATCTATCAGGATACTAAGAAAAGGTTTTCCTACAGCTGCATTTTACAGGAAGCAGCCACGTTCCTTTGTGAAAAATGCAATCCTGAAAATACTGACAGCAAGTTGAATGTGAGTCAGCAGTGCCCTGGCAGCCAGGAGGGCCAACTGTGTCCTGGGGGCATCAGGCAAAGCATCGCCAGCTGGTCAAGGGAGGGGATTGTCCTGCTCTGCTCTGACCTGGTGCAGCCTCACCTTGAATATTGTGTGCAGTTTTGGGTGCCACAATATAGGAAAGATATTAAGCTATTAGAGAGCATCCAAAGGAAGGCCACAAGGATGGTTAAGGGTCTGGAGAGCAAGCTGTATGACTGCAGCTGAGGTCACTTGGTTTGGGAAGAGGAGACTGAGGGGAGACCTAATTGTGCTCTTAAACATCCTCACAAGGGGAAGCAGAAGGGCAGGTAACAATCTCTTCGCTCTTGTGACCAGTGACAGAACTCAAGAAAATGGCATAAAGCTGAGTCAGGGGAGGGTTGGGTTGAATATCAAGAAAAAGCTTTTCACCCAGAGGATCATTAAGCATAAGTGGAACAATTGAACAGGCTCCCCAGGAAAATGGTCACAGCACCAAGCCTATCTTCAGTTCAAGAACGTTTGGACAGTAATCTTGGGCACATGGCGTTACTCTTGGGAATGGCCAGGAGTTGAACGTGATGGTCCTGATGGGTCCCTTCCAACTCAGAATATTCTATGATTCTATAAATTCTAACCCCAAACCTCAGTTCTGAAACCAAATCTTGATATAAATATGATTTGCACACTTTGCAGCTCAGAAGTCTTAACAGAATAACAGACAAAAATTTAGGCAGCAAGACGCTTTCTTTTTGTATCAAAAAACATGGCCAAGTTTGAACTTAAAAGTGAGTGAAAGTGAGATAAGTGGCATGATGACAACGGTGTCTCTATCATGTTGTAATTTAGAGAGCTTCTCTCTCACATGTATTCTGAGTACTTAGAAGAGGTAAATAAGAAATCTTCTAACAGTCGTGAGAATCTGAATCTCATTGGATCAGGAGAGCAGGCAATTCCTTACTGAAGGTATTTATTTTCTTTGTAAATGAATTCCTCAGCCCATCACTGTAATTACTGCCAGGTGCAGATTAATGTGTCATTTAACTTCCAGAATGCTACAGACCTCAGCTGGGAAATTAATCTCATCCCTGTTTCTGATGATCACTCAGTGTTAGCAGAGCAAATACCTTTCATTTGTATTGAACAAGACTGACAAGCTGGAGCTACGGTCAGTGCTGACAGATGAGACACTACCCAATGCCCATTGCTAAGGTAACACTGAACAGCCACAGTTAGCAAAGCTGTTGGCTGTCTGTTATGCCCCAAAATCAGTGGATTAAAATCAAAGAAAGAATCACTTATTGGTAGCTGTGCTTATAAGATCAACCCTAATGAACAACTGCAGATGCATATAAAAATAGACTGTTTCTAGAGAATCTTTGAGCATCTAGAGCTTTCCCTACTCCAAGTGGTTAAAAAACTGATTCACTAAATGCTTTTGTCTTGATAGTCTTGTTTTCTTCTGTGTGTTTACTACTCTCTTCTTGGAGTGAAGATAAGGATCGATGCACACAGGCTATATTGCTGGTCTCAGTCAGCTTCATATTAATCAGTCTGGACAGTGTATCAGTAGACCACTACTATAACTTCTTATAACAGGAGTTCCTTAAATTTCTGAAAATGTGACTTATCTTTCCTCATATCATCTTCTAATCTGAGAACAAGCTGGTTTCTGAAGGGCAGAGGAGTGAGAGCAGGCTGTGACTCCTGCTGCAGAAGTTATTCTCAACCCTATTTCTAGAGGCCAGGGAGCTGCTTTCAGCTGCCCAGCTGTAATATAAACAATTGCAACTGATAATCACAATCAATTCTCAATCTCTTGCCTTGAGAAAACTTGCCTGGTATTAACTCTTGCCATCCAACACTTAGCAAGGCCTTTGCACTCTCCTTTTAAGGCCTCACTGATTGCGTGTCACATCATGACACACTGAGAAACTCATCTATAGATGATAAATTTTCAGGCAATATTAGTATTCCTGTGACTATATGCCATTTGTAACAGGACTGTGTGCCCCAGCATGGACACAAGATAGAAATAAGTATTTAGCTAAATGTGAAAAAAAATTTTGCTATCAAGTACAAAAAAACATTGTTGAAAAGAGAAGGCATATTGGCACAGTTGTCTAATGAGCAATGACAGCTTGTATATACCAGCTCTTCTGCAGATTCAGGTCAGAAATTTATTGAGACTTTTAGTGTACTTGTGTAATGGTGTACATACATACCCTGCCTTGGGAAAATGCTGTCTCTGGTATTAGGATTACCCTCACTGGCACTCCAGAAATCTCTGTAGCACTATGATGGCATTAGCCAACAGATAAACATTCAGTAATTATCACTGAATACTTACTTTCTGGCAGCTCTCAATGAATTCATCTATGGTCACTACTCCATCTTTGTTTTTGTCCATTTTCTGTTAAAAAAATAAAATGTACATTTTTCCTCCTGAAATCCTCTGTAAAACAAGTCCTTTTTATTATTAATTTCAGTTATATGTCAGTCAAGGAACAAACATGCCAAAAGACATAGTAAGTGATAAACTGGAATAAGCTTAAGAAGCTTATTGAAAAAGCAGGGTGTAATGAGTAGATCTGAGAAACTTTGGATGGAACCGCAAAGGAAAAAAAAGGATTACAGAATTGGAAGGATATGCAAAACTGTTATAAAATGGAAAATATTTCTCTACCTGCTCACAGAGCAGTCTTTTTGGCTTCTATGTTACCTGACCTACCTGGAAAAATGTTTCCACGTGTTGTCTAGGTGCATCTTCCTTGAGAACAGGATAGGTGCATTTCCCCATCATATCATATATTGCTTTCATGATATCAAGCATTTCCTGAAGAGGGAGAAAAAAGATGTTTATGTAAATAATGTGCATTGTAGACACTGCTTTAACTCAGAACACTTAAATAATTTTAAGGATTTACATTTTAGAATAAAATATTGAGATTGTGCCTGATCTTTTTTGACTGACCAGCTTCAAGAAGGAACTATGTTGTTCCTAGAAAGTTTAGCATCTGAGGTCAGCTTTCATCAATGTATGATTTTGATTTTAAATTATTTAGAATGTGTGCAAGTTCACACAGGTTGTGGGAAAAATCTCCCAATGTCTTATGAGTAAAAATAAACAGGAAAAGAAGTTCTGTAACAGCAGCTGAATGGCCAAAGCACATCAGCTTCTTCAACTGAGTTTTCCCTACAGAAAACAGAAACACCCATGCACACCTGCACTTATGCAGAGTCCTCCTTTTATATCAAAAGCTTTGAATTTTCTTAATAGAGTGGCTTGTGAAAACCTTAAGAGTAATTATAAAAACAAGTAATTTGCAGTGTGCAAGGAAATGATTCTATAGATCACTCTTTTATAGTGATCCTGAAGTTTTCTAAAAGTATAAAATTATAAGTGTAATTTATATATATTTACATAAAACCCACTTAAAAATATCTATTTATATTAATGAAAGCACACATTTGGTTCCCTTATAATTTGTGTTTCAATCCTCGCAGAATAAAAGATGTAGGAATCTTTCTATATAAATTCTGTTTCAAGTAAAATTTTTAGAAGTAGATTTATAAAATGAGTAACAACTACTGATCATGTACTTGATTCCTTTTTGTCCAAATATCCTATCAGTCAGTTCTAGTGACTGTATGGGCAAATACACAAGCATAAATTGAAGCTACCCATTTCTGTACCTGAAGAATTCTGACCCTTTAAAAGTTCTGTAAAGATTTTCCCCTTTAGATTTTCATTTATGCCTTTAAAATGATAAAATTACCATAAATTTTAGCATGTCTAACTTCATAACATATGGTAATTTGTTAACATGTCTAATTTGACAATTAAACCATTCTTCTTTGAAAACAGGACTTAGCTATAGATTTACTTTCAGTGACTAAAGTAAGAAGACCTTACCTCTTTAGTTATATATCCATCCTTATTTATATCATACAAATTGAAAGCCCAGTTCAGTTTCTCTTGTACTGTCCCTCGGAGTAAAATTGAGAGACCCATAACAAAATCCTAAATAGACAAGAGTTCTTGGTGAGTTGAGCAGGTTTTCACAAACACTCAGAAATCCAGAATAATGCATTTGTCAGAAGTCTGGAAAGATATGTTTTTTGGTTTTGTTTTTTTCTTTTTTTCTTCATGGGAAGTGTTAAGGATTGCTGGTTTCTCAAATAATTAACTTAATAAAGTAAACCATAATTTTCTCTTAGTGGTTGTATCCTCTGAAAGGCCTCACATAAGTAGTTCCTGTTGAAGTTAATACCAGGAAAAAGCAATCCCCATGGTTTAATGGTCCAAGGAAAGCTTAAATGGGAGTTAGATTAATCTAAGCACAGGAGACAAATTTGGGGAGAACTATCTACTAAGGAACATAAAATTCTTGTTAAATCTGTACCTTATTAAAGAGAATATGTGATTCCAGATCTCTTAGATCAATCTGCTGCATTCAATATTTCAAACTTCATGCATGATATAGCACACCTCAATACTTAAGACTTTTATTGGAAGTATGATAGAGAATAATAAATATATTATGTATCCATGTACCATCTTGTTTTGTGACCCACCAGTGCTCTGCTGCTGTAAGCTATTCCACAGAAATTAATCAGAAGACTTCTGAGATTATTTATTTGTAGTATTTGGTTATAGATTTTTGTTTAATAATAAATACTCTTGGCAGCACAAACCTCATTTACATTTAGTGAGCATCTTCTAGATTGAAGGAAATATCAATGGCCATCACCTGTCTTCTGTATTTCTTAGCATGTTAACATTTTTTAAACAATGGCTTTTTTTTCCTAACCATCTTCTCCACCTTTGTCTATTTGATAAGCTTGTGAACCCATAAATCTGCAAAATTGCAGCCATAATAGATTGAGCAGAATATGGCAAGAGCTTGTATTTAAATGTGCATTTCTACATCACTGGCAATGACATACAGGAGGTCTGAGAGACATTAATGCAGACACAATAAAAGCTGAAATATTACTTGTGGGCACCAGCAAAGGTTATGCATTTCCTCTATCACAGGAACAATGGAAAAAACTACACTGAGGTTAGACATAAATTACAAAGGTTTGATGTACTACACAGTGAAATAAGTATACTTGATACAGTGAAGTATGCACAGATATCATAGCCTCAGACAGTCTAGTCGGCACAGACAGCTCTTCTGACAGTTTCAAACTTTTTAACAATTCAAGTGGCATGCTCTGGGTTTTCTTAGTCTGTCAAAAATTTCTGTCTTACTGGTATATGTGCCCTTTGGGGTAAATGGATACATGAATCTTGATAGAGTTTTGCTCAACCTGTGTCTTGTCTACATCTCAATGACTAATTGAGGGTCACAGGGTTAAATCTCCAAACAGCTTTTTAACAATGTACTATTAAGCATTAAAATGTTCAAGAAATTCAGAACAGATTTGATCACATTAGAACATTAGCAATTAACCTTTTTAATTCAGAACCATGTCTTCAAATCTTTTCTTCACTGTTTACATTCTCAACAGAGCTTTTCCTGAAGTCCTCCCTGAAGGTCTCAAGTAATGTTGTTTTCTTAAATTATTATATTTAAGAATTCTGAATTAATTTTTATTTTGGCACTGCAACATTTCTGAATTTGTTTCATCTAAATTATATCCATTTTTCTTTTCTTGTCAATTCTCTTTCTTCCTTTCTGGGATGCAACCACCCATGTTAGTTGGCTTCCTGGCATCATTTATATCCCTATTTCCATGGCTACCCTTCTATCATCAGTTTTAGAAATGACACAATAAAACTTGACTTTATGCTTTATTCATGCAACTGAGACAACTCAAAAACCCTCTAGGTATGTGTTTTAAACATTTCAAGAGCGAGTCATCTCCTTCTATATTTACATCAACATGTTTTGGAACAGTTCAGGTGCATAGTTCAGTTGCATTGCCTTTGTCTGAGTGTTGTACAAGAGTTCATCTCAGGAAAAACAGAAAGGATTTATCATAATAGGAAGTTGTGATGAGCTGGATAAGGACCAGCTAGGATGGACTACTTACTTTCATGCAGTTGAAGAACATAGCAATAAAATCATACAGAAATAGAATGTCTGATTCAATGGATATGGGCTAAATCCACAGGATAGACCCTTGCAGGGGAAAATGCTCTTCGTGGTGGAAGGCAACGTGCCAGAAACATGTATCACTGTGTTGGCTTTTCAGGTAATAATCCATTGCAGACTGCCATAGGAAAACAACAGTGCTGAAGGTAGCAGCTGAACTCAGAGAGCATCTATCCACCTATATGCTTGTTACCAACTACTCCTTGATGCGTGAATCAGGCACGCCACTTAGCTGAGCACCTAATGAGGAGAGATGCATCTGATCTAGGGTGACAAAGGAGCTTAAAACTACAGAGGTCTGCGCTGAGACATAACTCTAGGTTGGGTCTCTCTTCAGTCTGTGACAGTGAAGTTAGAAGCACAAAAGTCTTGCCTTGGTACTTGCCTTTACTCCTTTCCACAGCTTCCTGTTTGTAACTTGCCAGTTCCTGCAGAGCATGCTAATACCTATTAAGACCTCCTTCTGTGCCTAATTTTGATTCTGCAAGAAAGTGGGATGTCTCACTGAAGGGTTGCAAAATGGAACATCACTGAACCTCTACTGGAGCCTGTGTGCTCAGTATCACAGCCTGCTCACATTTCTGTTCTGCACTACAGCTGTATAGAGCTTCTAGTTTTGATCTAGGATGGACTTTTATTTGTATAACCCCACAATTTCATAATTTTCAGCAGTGATTAATTATCTCCTAGCAATGTTGTTGATGACTGATTGCTTTATCCCTCAGTAAATCTTTAGGGATAATAAGATAATTAATAAATTGACAAACTTCTTAATGTGCTGTCTCAAATCCATAGGAAAGCTTAAAATTATTCCATTTGATCTTGTGTTCCCTTATGTCTTGTTCAAGGCCAGAAGAAGTAGGTAGGCAGGAACCTAAATCAATTTTTTAATTTAGATTTAGGATTTTGAAAAGGAATTAAGTGATGTCACAGAAGCAGTGAAGCCCTGATGTGTGGAAAATAAAAGTCATAGAAGAGGAGCTGCTGTTAAGAGGAAATGTATTTATTTGTAGTGACTTTAAATCAGCTGGTGTTAAAATGCTTATGAGATAACCACTGCCCTGAGAAAAATTAGCTCATTTCCTACATAGCATGAACAAAGCTTTTTGTGTTGAACCCAGAGAATCCTGCTTGTGAGCCTCATGAATTTCAACAAGGTCAAGTTCGAGGTCCTGCACCTGGGTCAGGGCGATCTGAAGCCCAAACACAGGCTGGTCAAAAAATGGATTGAGAACAGCCCTGAGGAGAAGGCCTTGGGAGTGCTGGTTGACAAGAAGCTCAACATGACCTGGCAATGTGCACTGACAGCCCAGAAAGATAACTGTGTCCTCGGCTGCATCAAAAGCAGCATGACCAGCAGATCGAGGGAGGCAATTCTGCCCCTCTGCTCTCACAAGATCCCACCTGGAGCACTGCACCCAGCTCTGGAGCCCAAGGATGTGGACCTGCTGAAACAAGTCCAGAGAAGAGCCACCAAGATGATCAAAGGACTGGAGTATCTCTGCTATGAAGACAGGCTGAGGGAGTAGGACTTGTTCAGCCTGGAGAAAACTCCAGGGACATCTTATAGCTGCCTCCCAGTACCTAAAGGGCAGTACAAGAGAGATGGAGAAGGACTTTATGCAAGGATGTGTAGTGATAGAACTAGGGGAATGGTTTTAAACTGACAGACAGTAGGTTTAGATTAGATATGTGGAAGAAATTCTTCACTATGAGGATGGTGAGGCACTGGAACAGGTTGCCCAGAGAAGCTGTGGATGCCCCATCCCTGGAAGTGTTCAAGGCCAGGTTGGACAGGGCACTGAGCAACCTGATCTAGTGGAAAGTGTCCCTGCCCATGGCAGGCTGGTTGGTACTAGGCGATCTTCAAGATCCCTTGAAATCCAAGACACTCTATAATTCTATGATTCATTAAACTGCTGCCCTTATATTACTGCCTTGTATTTGATCTTAAGAACTGTACTCCTCTATGAAACTGAGTTAGCATGCTTGCTAGTTTATAATTGAGAAATAATGCAATCAGAAAATCACCAACAACTTTGCTAAGCAGGATTAACAATTTAAAAAAATATATAAGTTTGGTTTTGATTAAATATGACAAAAATCTTTAAACATCTCTGTTGTGTTTGGGCACAACTTTGTGCTTTAAGGTACTGAGAATTAGTGAAATTATTGAGTGACTTTCTGCAAAGTCACTTTAGAATAGCCTTAATCTGCATCTACATCTAACAAAGGATACTATTTGGATGTTTGTATGTGGGTGCAATGTGCTTTACCTTTGACAATATGTTTAAAGTTAATTAGCCTCCCTTTTCCTGACTGTGTTAATAGCCTTAAGGCCCAGATCTTCATTTTGGTTCTGTGACAATATATATCCAACAAGTGGAAACTTTGCTTTCACATCTGTCTCTGTCTGATAGAAAAAAGAACTTTATTTCATAATATGCCCGAAAAGCCCCTCAATAGCTGGGTCAATAGGCCTTCAGAAACTCTGTCCCTCATGTTAAAGCAAAACTAGTTAGCATAACTGATACAATAAGCTAGTCTCAAAACAGATGCAATCATGGGATGAGGAGAAATAAGATCAAGTACCTATTTAATGAATTTGCTTTTTTAGAAAGCATACAGATTCAGGGCTGACAAAACTCTAAGGACATAAAAACCTCACCAAGCAATCTCATCCAACTGAGGTGTGCATTTAAGTTGTGCTAAAGTTTAATACTTCATTGCTGATGGTTGAAAATTTGAGGAAAAAAGAGCAAAAAGCTAGAACAAATTCTCCTTTTACCCACAGCTCCAGCTATCACTGCTTCATCAGAAAATAGAGAGTGCAACGCAAACCAAATGTCATTCTTACCTACAAAAGAATTTTGCTACCATTTCAGATTTTCATATCCTTTTTACACAGAAGATAGCCAGTGTTTTCCATCATAGGTCATTATACACTTTGATATAGAAAGTAAATTGGAAAGAATGATTCTTTTTCCTCCAAACTTTTAAATCACTCCCTCTCTACCTTTTGAACTGTTTACTTTTGTTGTTTTTCCAATCTAATTTAGAAAAGTAGAATGCTAATGGATTAGAAAGTATATGGCACAGTTGTACCTAAGATAAAAAGGAGCAGGAAAAAAATTAGATGATTGTATTTTTCACATTTCACAATATCTACTTTTACATTTTGAAGCTATTTTAATGAAATTTGAAAAAAAACCCCACCATATATTAACTTCAGGAGGATGCTTTTAGAATAGTTATTCTAAAAAAACTAACATTTAGTATAATGTTGCTACAAGGACACAGAAGCAAGAGTCTTTTGACAGCAGTAGAGTTATGCTGGATTCACAATTAGTGAAAATATTATCAAAGTCTGGATAACTCATGTCTGGCTTGATATTGAACAAAGGTAAGCTGGAAATGTTTTAGTAATAAAAAACCTCCACTGCTGCTTACATTTCCCTGATTTATTTTATTCCAAAGCCTTTTTTTTTTTTTTTTTTTTCTTGTGCACAGACCTGCACTCTGAGGTAATTAAAACCCTTAAAAATCTAGGGCATTTCTTAAGGCTTTCTGTCTGAGTTACAAATGTCAACAAATTGACCAGAAAAGGTATAAAAGCTTCTTTTGTTCCCATTATAACAGCAGAAATACTTTTTAACTACTGATTCTAAAAATGCTCTTTCTCATTGCCTCTGCTGTTGCTGAAACCAAAAGAGGAGAAATTTAAGTTAGATATAGAAAAGAAATTCTTTACTGTGATGGTGCTGAGGCACAGGAACAGGTTGCCCAGAGAAGCTGTGGATGCCTCATCACTGGAAGTGTTCGAGGCCAGCTTGGATGGAGCACTGAGCAATCTGGTCTAATGGGAGGTGTCCCTGCCCATGGCAGATGTGTTGGATCTAGAGGATCTTTAAGGTCCATTTGAACTAAAACCATTGTGTGATTCTATGGTTTGACCAGACGGATTCCCTGTAGAATTAGCCTATGTACAGAAGAAATGAATAAAACCTGCATTCCTGCTTCTAGTTTCACATAGAGCCCACTGATTTCAGCTGCCCAGAAGAAGGTAGATGGGGTTCATGTTTGCTTGTGGTTTTTTTTAATACATGCAAATAATCCCTCACAAAATTATCTGGTTATAGTTTCAGTTGCAGTATAGACTTCTGATACAGAAGTCTTCTTGATACCTACTTGAAGTGTCTTCTTCTATTGCATCAATAATAAAGCAATGAAAATCTTTCAGACCTCACAAAATCATTCACTAAAGGAAATCACAAAAATGTGTATGGGACATTTCAATAAATTTAAAGTGGGTGTATTTATCACAATCCAATCACAAGTTATAAGGAAATCATTCATTCATTGTAACCACAACAAATCAAACCAAACCAAACCAAACATATCCTTTTGCAAATAAGTTATTTTTTAAAAAATTACATAGCTTAAAATAATATCCTTCGCAGTATTTTATACAGACTGTTCTCATCTACACTATTGCAGTAAGGTCCCTTTTTACCATGTAATTGTGTTGATGACATCAGTCTTACCAGGGAAAGGCAGAACTGGGATTGGGCAGTTAAACAGAGGAAGAATGAATTTCAAACTCTTGTGCTTATAAAACATTTTCTTTAAAGCCTTTTTCTAGTGCTTTCTGAAAACTAATAGAGTGCATGAGCAATCCTATTTTGTCTGAGTCATCTCCATAACATTAGTCGTAATTCAGAAACCTTCTCACCTTGCAGAGGCAGAGAGGAAGATAAGGACTATTTTAGGTACCTGGAGTATAAAGTGGGTTACCTTTTAAATGAGCAGATTTATAAAAATGTTACATAGTAGCACGGTCTGAGTTACCATTATGGAATATAAAATTTTAAAATAATGACTTTTGTTATTACATTGGAATACTTGAATCACATAAGCTAAATTTTTCAATTAGAACCATATAAGAAGGGCTACCAAACTGGACTTAATTACAAGGAATAGCAAAATAGTTTCAGAAAAAGAAGCAACACCATCACTTACCTCAAAACTTACAGATCCATTGTGATCAGTGTCAAATGCATTAAACAGAAAATGTGCATACGTTGTGGAATCTAAAATTTAAACCAGCAAAAATAATTCACAGTAAACATATATTATAAAATGTAATTTCATTCTATTAAAACTATATAAGACAAAGATATACTTTGATACCAAAATTTCATAGCAAAACTGAATTTTCAATTAAGTTTAAACTTCCTTTTTGTTAGAGGAAGAGGGATAAATTAGAAATGTGACTACATGGATAGCAACACTGTTAGGAAATGAAAATCCAAAATTCTCTTCTAGAATATCTCTATTTGGTTTCATTCCTATTTTTGCTACACTGATACCTGAGCAAATAGCAAAGATACATGTTATTGTACTCTGAAACAACCTGTGGTAATGAGAATGTTAAATGATGGTGATAAGGGATTTATCTCATACATTTAAAATGAAAAATGTGTTCACTTGTTCACTCTAAATGAGGGAAGCAGGCACTACCATCAGTGCCTCTGGTATATTAGTTTCACTCTGGAGACAGACCTGTTTCACATCTTGAAGCTGATCTTGTGAGAAAGATGCTGCTGTGATCAGGTCATATGTTCACCTATGGATGAGAGAAAATCCTCTCCTGGGAAGCAGATTCTTAAAGCTGCTTTGCTACTTAATTCCCATGAGTGTTGCATGAGGGCTAGGTGCTTGAAAACCTTGGTAAAACTGGCTGTGACTGACTAAATGGTCAGTAAGACTCTGAAAGATGACCTTAAACAAGTGATCCCTTCACTGATTATTTGTATACTTTTCAAAGCTACTCCTCAGTGCATATTGATTCATTTTAGAAATACCAGACAGCATCGATATAAGTCTGTCAAGATTCTAATTTACTGTAAAGATTCATTTTTCTGTTTCCACTGGATGCCTTCTGAGAGGCACAACCTGTTCCAGGAGTGATATATTGTGAAGAGAGAACTTATCTCTTCTTATCTCATGCTGCCCTGTGGATGAGAGGTACAAGTTGTTGGGGTTATGGAAAGTCAGCTTTCCTCCGTGTTTTTTCTCTCCCTCAAAACCATGCAAATTAACGTAGGATGAGGCTTTGTTTACTTTTAATACTCATATCTTTGCTCTTTCTACTTCATATATTTGCAATAAATTTAGGTTAATTAATATTAATCCCACAAACCTGTAATAAAGGGAGGAGTGTTACAAAATCAGTGTCCCCTTTGCAGAACAAACCTCTCCCTATCATGGAAGAACCTCATCAGTGCTGAGGTTTTTTTCTGATTTCTTGGCACTAAACCATTTTACCTTTTGTATCAGTCCTGCAAACCTTTATTTGTCACAGCCCAAAGTATTGTTTTATATTACACTGAATGTCAGTCTTGGGTCACTAACCTGAAATGCCACCTTGACTCCAAAGAACAAAATATTCCAAAACTCAAGACTTTTTCATTCACACATTCAGGGATATTCAGACTGGCATTTTTAAGAAAAGTCCCTGGTCTAATTTCATATCATGTGAAATAATCATAACAAGAAAAAATGCAACCTTTAAACCCTCTGTCTGTTAATGCATTTTCAGAGTATTAAAAAAATCCACACTACTGAAGCAGGCATTCATTTTTCCATGTGTCCAGTCACCAGTGTAATGGCTTAAGCATGGACTAGCAGATAAATTCACACTTTAACTGAAAAATGTAAATTAGTTGACTTCAATTTATATTTCAGATTTTAATAGTCATATTTTCTATAATACTGAGACTCTTGTTGTGCAACAGAATATACGATGTAAATCATCTTCAGGGAAAAAACATATAATAGAAGTATAATTACTGTAAACTGAATTTTAAATAGCTTCCCATTCTCTTGGCATTCATTTCTTAAAAATATCTAAAATATTTTTAATTATTTTTGAAGATATGCAGAAAACACAAGGGCAAACATAAAGATATTTTATTCTTTGTTGTCCATACATGATACAATAGCCTAATTTTTTTGATCATATCTGGGCAAAAAAAAGTCCTTAGTTGAAGAACCTTTTCTTTCTGGTAGCCCCTCTGAAAAAAATTAAATGAAAAGCCTTCTTCATAGTTGTTTGTTCAAGCAGTTCTGTTGTCTCTGGTCTGAAATTTTGTCTTCAAAACCACAGCAGGATAAGGTACACTAGTCTTTTAATTAGAGCTAGGTAATCTAATTCCCCTCTGCCTCTGCCCCTGCCCTCCTAAATCTTGAACATTAATCATGTTTGACAAAATATTAAGTTTTTAAATTAAATATTTTTCTTTTCAGAGATCTGATGTCATAACTAGAAGGATAAATTGCTACTTTGACAGGTTAAGACAGGAACAGATATTAAATCAGAATGCCTTTGAAAAACACCATCAAAGCATTTTAAACATCAGAGAGAAAAAATGATAGTCATTACACATTGAAAAATATGGCTTATCAAACCATGACCATGATCTGTTTTGTTCGTAAGTGATGGAGGACTGTAATAATTATCCAGAGTGTGGATTCTCATTTACAACCTGCCTTGCTGAGGAAAAATCCCAAGTTATATTTCAGGTGACCCACTGCATGCACGCAGGGGGCCTACTCATTCACCTGTATGGCAGCAGTTTTCTAAACAGAAGTTACTGAAGTGGCCTCTCTGGCATGGAAAGCTTTTTACAAAACTACTTCTGCCTTTTGAACATATTGTTTTTACTGCAATCCAGTGTCATATCCTTTATTACTCTTGTGGCCCCTTGTCCTATTTATAGTCCTCCTATACCTTGTCCTGGACAGTCTTGAAAGTTACCTAATGAAGTGACTTGCTGTTTAATATTTAAAAATTACTTTGGTTGCCCTGAAGCTTAAAATCTTACATTCTGTTTGTTCAGATATGAATTGTTATAATGATTCATCATGTTGCACCTGGTTTTGCATTACATAGATAACTGAAGCCCAGAATTACATGTAAGACACATGTTTTAATTTGGGGACAACTTTCAAGCTTAATTTTCAGGCATACATAAAAACATTATTTTAAGCACAACTGAAATTTAAAGGCCTCACCTAGATACAATATTTTGGTAATAAATTCAGAGATTTAAGAATCCAGTTTCGCTGCTTAACTAGACACTTATATATTATGATCTTACCCAGTTAGCATGCAGGGATACAGAGAATTAATTGGGCTTTGAGAATATTTTGGCTAATGTGAGGAACGAAGGATAGACTTGAACTCCTCTACCTCTCAGAAAAGTCAAAAGTCAACACAGGCACCTTACAAAAAGCGCAAAACCGACATAAAACAGTTCAAGACTTGGTAGGCCCATAGAAATTAAAGGAATATTGATGTGAGCTGTTACTCTTCCAAGGACATTCAGCTCTTCTGCCATTTCCATTGAATATTCCTCCTGAACTTCTGAGAAAAACTAAATAAAGCTTTCACATTTGTTTGTGCTGTGTTTATGTACTGCCAAGGCTGTACGCCACTGCATGGAGGCCATGGAGGACGAGGGGAGGAAGGGGATGAATTCTGATGGTCACTTCTCAGTGAGATGCGTTTGCTGAGATGTCTGAAACAGCTTTATTAAGAAAGACAAAAATCCTCTCACTAGTACACAACATCTGTTAGAGATGCGTGAATTATATGGATTCAGTGCTTTTCTATACTGCTAAAAATCTGACTTTTTGCTGTATTTTGTTACAATTAAATGTGCAAGAAGAAAAAGGTTTGTGGTTTGTTTTCGGTTTTGTTTTGTTTTGTTTTTCCCCACAAAAGTGTAGCTTCCCTATTTTTGTGTTACTTTCATTGCAACAAAAGATAGTGGAATTAAATAAATTATGGATCCTCTTGAAATCAATTCATTGAAATCAAGGTTAGCAAAAAAAGGCCCTCATTTAAGAAGAGAAACCCCGTATAATTAAAGGGAGTTCTGCCATCGATATTACATGGTACCTGTAGCGCCCCCTACAGTTCCTCCTACTATAAAAATGTTTTTTTTGGAATAAAAGAGAATGGAGAAGACTGTTTAGAAAGTTTAAAAATAAATAACTGACTCCAAGAAACTTTGTTCCCAACAGTACTCAAGCACAGATAGTAACTTAATTATGGAAGACTGACTAGTAGATATCATTGCATTTCATTCAGAAATATATACTTTAAAATATGTCCAAATGTCAAGGAAGTACGCCATGAGTTCAGACAGAGCTTCAGGCAACAATCTCCTTAATTTTTAACAGGCTCTTCTGTCAGACTTAGGAACTAACACATATACTGTAGTATTAATTATGTCCACCAAGTACTCACCGCCCTGTGGAAAGAACTGAGAGTAAATCTCTTTGAAGGTTTCTTCATTGACAACACCACTGGGGCATTCCTGGAAGAAAGGGAAAGACAAGAAATGAATACCATCCAATCTGGTCCAGTCAACTCATGGTCATGAGACCATACACAACATGTATGTGACTGGCAGTTTCACTTGTGTGACTTTGCACTTTCAACCAAATATTAAGGCATTAAATGTTTATCACATGGAAGTACCTTTCTAAAAAATTCCCACGAGATAAAAATTTCTTTCGTGCCATGTATCTCAAGTTCAGTTGCCACCTGAGTGACACACATAAGCAGCGACCCTCCTGCTGCACAGCGTGGAGCTATTGCTGTCACTCATGGGCCATGGATGGTCACTCCTGCAGCTGCAAGCAGCATTTGCATGGTATGGAAATCAAGTAGTAATGTAAGCAGTTAGATATTAGTGACAGAACATGCAGTAAAATTCAAGTGGAAGTGTAATATTCAATGAATTCAAAAGACTCTGACACTGAAGATCTTATTCAAACCATGCAGAACCTTTTGTCTCTTTACATCTTTTTCATAAAGTGAAATACAGATAAGAAAGAATAAGCAGGAAGTGTCAGAACTGAGTGACTAAAATAATGAAAGGAAGTGAAGGAGAAAAAAAAAGATGATTAGAGCAGTGACTTTACAAAAATGACTTATTTAAAGAGGTAGGAAAAGCAGAAGGAATTCTGCATTGTTTACTAAGTTGCACATAAATATCAAAGACCAGAGAGCTGATTTCTAGTCCCAAATTTGCCAGACTGAGGAGAAGATTTTGGGCAATTCACAAATGAAGTGTTAAGGTTCATACATTTATTTTTGTCAATTTCCATGCTATTTGGACTGAAGGTTCAAACATATATGCTCCTAGTCCTAAACTGGGGAAATGAAATAACTTTAAATGAAGATAAAGAGCAGTGTAACATCTTTTACCAGTGTAATAATAGCTTTTCCTGTGAGAACAAATGGTATTTTAAGTAAATAAAATAAAGACCAATGAGACATAGTTCTGACAGCCTCTGCTAAGAAACAGATAGTGTAATCTTGATAATTGAGAGACAAATGTACCATGTGAGAAATGGATGTAATTTCTGTAGATCTAAGATTATTTTGATTTTATGTCAGTTATTCTCAGCCAAGATCTGCTTTTCATCATAACTAAGCATGTGCCAGCACATACTAAGAAACAATCCTGTTTGATCAGACAGACAAAGAGCTGTGTCAAAGACAATATACATACAAAAGTGTATGTTCCCAGCCACAGAGGCTGACAGCTGTGGAGTCAGAATTAGAGTAAAGGTCTCTGTAAGACCAGATATAGTGGCTGCACTGCCTTTCGAACCAAAACCTTTGGGAAATGGCAAGAACATCTCTAGCCTTCATCAGGTGAAGAGCAATCCATTAACTGAGGAGGCCTCTCCCTGCCTGTCATGTTGTGGGGTATGAGGGCATCTAAAACATCTCTCTCTACCAGCTTTCCAAAACGACTGTAGTCAGATAGGCCAGTGTCTCTGGCTCCTAGCAGGCTTACAGTTGGTCTCCCAAGTAGCAAGCAATAGGATAAGAGGAAATGGCCTCAAGTTGGCCCAGGGCAGATTGAATATTAGGGAAAATTTTTTCATCAAAAGGGCTATCTAGCATTGGAATGGGCTGCTTATGGAAGTGGTTGAGACACCATCCATGAAGACATTTAAAATTCTGTAGATGTGGTACTTAGGGACATGGTTTAGCGGTGGACCTGGCAGTGCTAGGTTAATGGCTGGACTTGATGATCTCAGATGTTTTTTCCAACCTTGATGATTCTATGGTTTTATGATTCTACTACTCTTTTTGTCTTCTTATATGAAGCCTTCTGGAGTTGCAGAAACACATGCAAGAGAGCAGTATTTTTACTTGGATTCAAAGTGCAGTAATGAAAACATCAGGGAATTTTTCAGATACATATTGATATAACATTATAGTTATTCAATGTAGACAATGTGACAAAGGCATTTTATAAGGTCCTCTTTCAAGCATACATTGATATATCATCTATGTGATTCCCAGACCTGCACAGGGAAGAAAACAACCTTTCCCCTGAGATGAGTGGACATGTGAAAGGAAAATATATTAATTTGGAATTTAGAAAAAAAAAAAAAAAGCAGTGGCTTCTTTCTGTTCTGCAGGTAATTTTTTTTTCAGACAAAAAAAATACCTAGGCACATTTTGAAGGAATTAAAGAGAAAACCTGCATATTTGAATTTGTAGAGGTCAGCTATTGACTTTTTTTTTCTGAGACACTTAATAAATAATGACTGACAAAATGAGCATCTAAGTTTATCCAACTCTATGGCTTATTAACTGTAACGCAATTTTTCTCCCTTTTCCTTGGATGACAGACATTCAAACTATATTCATTTTGCAAAGAGTGCTCTCTCCTTTTTTACAGAAATGTCAGCAACTCCAACTCTGTCAGTTCTTAGCCTGTAGCTGTGAAGAGTTAGAGGAGAATTAAGGGTACTCTGGAAAAATCTGTCTGATTTATTATTTGTTAGTTCAAAATGAGTTAGGAGCCTTTTTTTAGAGAAATACGTGATCTACATACGTCCTTTAAAGGTAGTATTTTTTTTCTGTCACTTAATAAGCTCTGGTATCACCATACTGTTTGAAAGAATCACTGCTTGAAAAGGCGACCTACTTTCAGAGAATTATTTATTAGCAGACCCAGGAATGACAGCTTGAGTTTCTCTAAGTTGACCCTCTATATTTTCCTCTGTTCTTTGCCACAGCAGTGCTGGTAACACCTTCTCCATCCTCAAAGATCTGTAGGAATGGTGTCTTAAGAACATTCATTAAAAATCCGTGATGCTGGCCAATTGCTCTTACCAGAACTATCAGTTCAAAATTTCTTGAAACTTCCTTCTGAGCCTCTACAAAACAGTGAATATTATTGTTCTTAAATAATTGTATTCTAAAAATATATCTAGCCAACATAATTTACCCCCAAGCCTGCACTTTTCTGAACTCATAAATCTGGCTTCTTGTGTTTATCAGGAGACTTCTGCAGTTCAGTGAATAAGATTAAATATTGCAATTGTTAAGTATGCCCCATGGCTTTATTTCAAGTTATTGCTGACTTCTTCCTTTGTACAAACTATAATTAAAAAAATCTATCTAACCTTTCATTAAACTCTTATATAAAAAAAGAGGAAAATAATTAAATAGTTTGAAAGAAAAATTTGAGGCTTATTTAAACCATTTCCTATACTCTTTTTTTCCTTGATCTGTATATAATTTGTTACAGCAAATTTCTGTTCGACAATCTTTTAAAATTGTATTAATGTATTTTCCTTCTGAAGAATAAAAAGGAGGGAAAGTTCATTGTGAACTTAGTCCAGTGCTGCCTCTTTTAAAGAGAAAATAATTTAAACTGACAGAAAGAAGAGACAGAGAATAATAAATATGATTCTGCCTTTTGATGACCTTGCTTTCTGGGAAATTACACCTCCAGCACATGGTCTTATGAACCACTCCAAAACCTGTAAATTATTTACAAGCTCATGCTGTCTAAGCTGTCTCTCCTTCAGTGTTTCTAAGAATACTGCAATAGGGAGATTCGTCTTTACTACCTAATCAACACCCTATTTAGATAAGTGACAAACCAAAACGACACAAAAAAGGAGAAATAGTGAATTTAGGAAAGAGAATGAAGGAGAAAGAAACTCAGATTTCTGTATGCGTAGCAAACAATTCTGTATGATGGATAGAGCTGGAGCTCTGGCAACTTTGAATATATTTTAGCCTTTTGCATGAGAGGTTCTCCATCCCATGCTTCATTTGCTATCAGTTTTCATGCCGCTTCATTTTAGATATATGTTAATGTCCATTGATTTAATTATCAATAACTGATAATATTTTTGCTTTCTGCATGTACTTCTATTCTGAATGCAAATTTAAATTTACCATAAACACAAAACTTAATGGAAGAATATGTACATAATTTTGAAATAGCATGCTTATACTCTAAAGCTAATGCTACCAAAAACCCACGGTGGCTTTCCACAGCCCAGTTCAGTTCCTAATTTTTTCATTTGAGTATGATAGAGCTTTGATCACAACAGTACAAGAATTTAACAAATGGTCTTCATTTAATAAAATAACCTAGGTGAAATTAATAACAAAATCTCGGCCATCAGACACCTCATGAAGTTCAACAAAGATTTCAATGTTCTGCATCTGGGAAGAAATCTGCCCTTGTCCCAGTACCAGCTGTGTAGTGAGTGGCTGAATGGCAGCACTGCCAAACAGGACATGGGGTTACAGGGGATGTCAAGCTGAGTGTGAGCCAACAAAACATTCTTACTATAAATAAAATAAACCACCTACTGGTACAAAGCCAGCAGGATGAGGAGTTATTTTCTCATTCGGCTTGGGACAGTTTTGGGGCACTACCAAGGGTGTGGAGGAACTGAAGAGAGATCGGCAGAAGGTCATGAAGACTACTATAGGGACGAAAACATTTGACTACAGAGGAGAGACTAAGAGAGTTGGGCTTGTTTAGTCTAAGGCATTGCTAAGGAAAGATCTAATAGCAGCCCACCTGGAAAGACGTAGCAGATCTAAATTTAACAGACAATTTAACAAAGTTTGGTGTCCACAGTCTGAGTTTTGTAAGCTCACATTAGACAGTAAAAACACTTTTTCACTCCTATTGGTACCCTGAAGTGCAGTGATACTTGAGATAGCCCCTAATTTCCGTGAAAATATGTGCTGTTGAACAGTCTTGGAAAGCTGTGTGTGTGTGGCAGAGCTTCACTAAGGGATAAGACAAGACACTTTAATAAGTGGACCTTCATAATTTGCCATTATGAACACACTGACCAGGACAGTGTGTGGGTTATGGACCTGAGACAATAGGTTCTGAAACTTGTTGTTTTCAGGCTTTAATGCTTCTAAGGTTTATGTAAACTAAGTTTTATGCACTCCCAAATTCCAAAGCTGCATTCCTAAGGTTGATTTAAATTTGCTACATCTAATGCTTCTTCTGATGTATATGACTGAAATGTAGGCTTTCTGATGACTTTCATTTTTGCAGAAATTGAGCCAAATGATAATTATGCAACTCACATGGGTTGTGATACCAAATTAATTTCTCCCACTAAGAAATACAATTAGTATTTTTGGACTAAACATATAGTTTTATTCAGAAAAGCCCCACATGCATTTGGTGTTTAATCAGTGCACATTGATGTGCATTTAGCCTATATTGGCCTCCTATGGCAAGACATCAGTGGCTATGTAGTAAAATTATTCACCAAAGTTATCAGCAAACCATTAGCCAATGTTTTATCAGATAGAAGTATTTTGTTAGCATATCTACAGTAATGTATTTTAGCAGCAAGCTTTATACTTGAAATGTACAGTGTTTTTTTAATAGGCTAATAGAAAAATTAACCACAAGGGAACTTGGGTAATCTGAAAATTCATTTGCTAAAGTATTTAAGAATTATATAAACTATCTGAAATAATTCCACTAATACTCAGGTCATGCATTAATCCTATCTTGATCCTACTCCAAAGCAAAATATGTGTCAAAAGTACTACCCATAAGAAACTAAGGTACAAGCAGTTTCTCTGAGGATGGAAAAGGTAAGGATTTTTGGGAAATATGTCAAACATGATCTTGTATGCATTGGAAGAAGGAGAAACACCAGATACATCTCACTCTGAAAGGTGACACAGACAGTGACACATTGATATCAGTGTGACTTCCACCCTGAAAGCTTCTTCCAGAACAGCACTGATCAGGCATTGTATTGCAGCAGATGAACCAAACAGGTATTTTTCTTACAGATACGACACTAAATGCAAACCCAACCAGATTTATAAATCTCCCCAACTGCCATTTTCAAAACCTAAATATAGATCTCTGACCCTCAATAGCTTCTATATGTTTTTTCAATTCACTTTGGATAACTGTTTTGCTTCCCAGTGTTGCTGTTCAGGTAACGGCTTTGTAGCCTTAGGCTGATTGCAATAAGGAGAGTAAGTAATCAAAAAAGCAGAAGGGTGGGAGAAAAAGTTCAGTCAAACAAGCAGTTGTCACTGCAAAGAGGTCTCCCCTCAGTCTCCTCCAGGCTGAACAGACCAAGTAATCTCAGCCACTCCTCGTCTGGCTTCCCCTCCAAGCCCTTCAACTTCCTTGTGGCACTCCCACAGATACTCTCTGGTAGCTTAATGTCTTTCTTATATTGTGGTGCCCAAAACTGCACACAGCACTCGAGGTGAGGCTGCACCACTGAGGAACAGAGCAGGACAATCCGCTGTCTTTACCAGCTGGCAATTCAGAGCTTAAAGCACCCCACGAGATGGTTGGCCCTCCTGGCTGCCAGGGCACTGCTGACTCATATCACAAAATAAAACCAAAAACTGCAAGTGACATAAAGAACAACAATGGCATGGCAAAGGTAGTAACAACGACAATTACAACGGCAAGGCTTCTGAGGGTTTTAATTTTCCATCATACAGTTGCAAACCCAGTATGTCTTCATTCAAATGCCTCCTTTCAATACCTGCTGTTTACCATAATGTCCCAGTTTGCCTCCAACATAGGGCAGCCTAAGCTCTGTTTTCCCAGATTTGCCAATCCATCGGGGTCCTCTGGAGCAGCTCAGTTCTGACAAAGGACAGATCTTGTTCCTCATCATTTCTGTGCTCGTTCCTCTCCACTCCACAGGGAGAGCTCTCCCCAAATGCCTCTTAGTTCCTCTTGCTGCTGCCTGTCTCTTTTCTCTTTACCCTTGCAACAGAGCACTGAGCTCTATTTCACATAGTCTCTGGAGGAACAGGTCTATCAACTCCTCTCCAAATGCTCACATCTCAAAATCTTTTCCAGATCCTAATCTTTTCTTCCCTTATTGAAGCTTCTACCCAGATAACCTTTAATCAGGCTATCACCAAATATTTCCCCATATGGCAGACAAAACAGTCCGAGATCAAACAGGAAGGCATCAGATAGATGCAAATTTCAACTCAGACAGATCCAAAATCCCAGCTCATTTTTAAGAATTGCCTCATTCTCTGAAAAGCTTGAAAGAATATATTTCCTAATATTTTTCTGCAGTCTCACTCTGTCAGATCTTGGTTTATGCTGTTTCTGTAGCACAAGCCAGAGAAAGGATGCAGGGAGAGAAAATTTTCATGAAAATAGCAGTTGCAAGTCAGGATTGCCAGCATAGGGCAGTACGATAGCATCATATTACATTCACAGGGTAAATACTGATGGCAAACAGGAAAATTCAGTCCTCTCTCAGCAACTGCAGCATTTGTGGGCCATGAGAAAGGGGTGATCTTAAGTTGGCAAGCAGAAACAATGCTGGAAATTTATTTATTTGGACATCAAAGAAAACTATTCAAAGATAAGTAAGTATGTATACTAATAAAGAAAATAAACTTTATTTTTACTAGGTGTTTCATTTCATTGCAAATAATTAAGGCTAGTGGATAACGTCCTGATGTGGACCTGCACATGCAAAACCTTAGGAGTTTATACACTAAAGTTTCCTAAAAATCTCATTGCCTGTGGACACAGAAAGAAGAGAATTCAATGCTGTTCCTTATTCCTCCAGGAGCAATGTTGAAATTGGCTTTTTACAGTTTTACTATGCCTTACAGCTTTGAAATTTAGCCAACACCCAGCTGACATAGTGTAAAATGATTTAATCATGTCTGCAGACCACTGAATGCACCTCAAGCAAAGTAGAAAACAAAAGCACAACCTAATACACTTCTAGAATAAACTCGTTTACATTTTATTTATATTTAATAAAAACTGTTTATATTTTATAAGCATGTGGCTCCTGGCTGTATGCTGGATTTTGTTAGGTTATGTGATAAAAGCTTGTCTGCACACCTATAGTAGAACACAGGGAGACAATGGCGGGTTGGGAAGCCCAAACAGTGCCTGCTGTGGCTGCTCCAAGGATATCCCAGGGGCCATCAGCCCTTTAAAGGCCCAGCTTCACAAGCCCAGAGGAGCACAGAGGCACAAAAGTAAGCAGGAGCCCAAATTAGGGACCATGAGGAAGGGACACATTGTCCTGCCCCTCCTGGGCTGTCCCAGGAGAGCCTCATGCCCATTGTCAGGGCATCAAGGTGAGTGAATGCTTGCACAGAAGAAGGTTGCTGCCCCAGGGTTGGAGGTGCATTATGGGAGGTAGGGGACGAGCATTTTGGGATTGCACAGGACTTATTATGGGATGTTTCGTGGGGAACCAATGGTGGGAAAAGGAAGGGATTTAGGTGATTTCGGGAGGTACAGGTGTGGGAAAATAAAGGCGTGAGGGAAAAAGAGTCCCAGTCACAGGTATATGGTTAGCTGGTCAGTCTGCTTGTCTGGCTGTGCCCTGTGCCTGACCTGTGTTGTCTTCTTACTAAGGTCTTTTCCAGTTCTTTCCTGGATAAGGGCTCTCCATGCTGTGTACAGGGGTGTGAGGGCAGCTGCTGGGGTCAGACTATTAATTGGAGGGTCCGTGTGTCTCTGGTGTGGCAACTAGAGTGTGTGCAGAGGTATGAGTGAGTGAGTGGTTGCTAGTGAATATCAAGTTGGATGAGCAGGCAAGCAGGTGACATGACCTGGGAGTCAGGATATGAATAGGTCTCGAAGAGTAACACCATGGTGGGGTTGACTACTGGGGACCAAGGGCCAGTTTTGTGTGTGAGCATGAGGCAGTCTGTACCAGCAAGTGTAGTGGGACTGAACCTCAAGGGCTTTTATGCCCAGGTGCCAGCAACTGGAGAAGCTGGTATCTAGAAGTGGTTACTGGGCATCCAAGCCCCATATCTGAGCCTGGTTGCTGCAGGTATCCACACTTGTATGTATGTGTGTGTGTTTATCTCTCTTTCTCTCTCTCTTGCACAGAATCTGCTGAATTGGAGGGGACTCACAAGGATCATTCAGTCCAACTCCTGGCCCTTGGATGTCCCAACAGGACCATCCCCAAGAGTCACACCATGTGCCTGAGAGTATCATCCAAACACTTCTTGAACTCTGTTAAGCTTTTGGTGCTGTGACCACTGCCCTGAGGAGCCTGTTCCAGTGCCCAACCACCCTCTGGGTGAAGAACCTTTTTCTAATATTCAACCTAAATCCTCCCCTGACACAACTTCAGGCCATTCCCTCAGGTCCTGTCACTAGTCATCACAGAGAAGAATCAGTGCCTTGTCCCTCCTCTTCCCCTCACAAGGACGTTGTAACAGCAATGAGGTCTCCCCTCAGTCTCAGGCTGAACAGACCAAGTGCCCTCAGCTGCTCCTCATACAGCTCCCTCTCAAGGCCCTGTACCGTCTTCTTTGCCCTCCTTTGGATGCTCTCTGATAGCTTAATATCTACATTGTGGTGCCCAGAACTACTCGGTGTGACTGTCTGTGACCTGTGTGGCTGGCCATGTGCACATGTACAAGTACAACATGTATACAAGTACACATGTGATGTGTATATATAAATGCTTTATGTGCATGTGCCTACCAGGAACACATCTTCAGCCTCTGCTGAATGGATCTGGGAGGCATGGCAGCACCACCCACTTCTCTCTCATGTTGTTGAATCTGACCTGATGTTTTCCCCTAAGAAATGTAATTGTTTAATTTATTTTATTTCAATACATTGAATAATAATATATATAATTCAAAACATTAATTCATCAGTATTGTATTTTACTTTGGAATACTTTTAGCATTGAAGATGTATTTACTGAATACCAACTGCGCTAAGCTGAAATTTCAACCAACCTTAGAGCTGCATGCTGAAAATAAATAAGTTTTTAATTTATTGTAAATTAAAAAACAAATAAATTTGTAATGTTTTACTTCATTTTTCTGCAGTAAATATAAATATATTTGTCCTTGCTATATTCATCAGGAATAGATTTCATTGCCTATTTATTTTGGAGTAAGTGCCATGTGATTAACTTTCTATCCTGAAAGTACTCTTAGAATATAGGGCTCACTTTTGATACTGGGTTTTTTTTTCAGTAAAAATGCAGAATTCACATCAAAAATTATCTTTATAAAATGGGCTGGGTGGCATTGCTGGAGTTCTGATCACATTATTGGACAACACAGAAGATAGTCCAAGAGCAGGATAAAAATCCTGCAGCAGCTAATAAAAGTGAAATTACCCTAGCAGGACTTCAAAGTAGATGATACAAACAAAATGAGGTTTCTGGGGGAAAGAAGGTTTTGAAGTCATTAAAGAAAAAGCAAGTGTAATCTGAAAAATATCTCAAAAGATATGCTTAAAAGAGATGCCATGCACTAGCCTGTGAAGCAGCCTCAAAAAACTAATTCAGAGAAAACCTCTCTTTTGAAATATTTGAAATGTGGCTGAAGAAAGCACTAGAAATTAAGACTGGGAAAAAATAACCTGGGAATAGTCTTTTTCTTTTCTCATTAACATAGATTTTTTTAAAAAATCACAGACAAACCTATTTGTGTTTCTTTTCTTTTTTTCATTTCCTTTGCTCTAAATACTTCTAGAAGAAGAAATAGCAGAAGATGATGTGCGGAGAAGAGAGCAGCTGTATTCCTGCCATAGATATCCCCAAGAGCGCAACAAATTCACAGAGGTTGAACTATAAGCAAAGTATTGTCCATTAGGTATTGGTAAAAATTCAAGGGGTTGCTTCTTCTATGAATTAAAAGAAAAAAGTCATGTATTTGTAATCTATACTAGACAGTCATTTCTCTGATCAGCTTCTTTGAACTGGTGCCTTCTGAACTGCTCCACTGTCAGTGTTTGGGCTCCTGCATTTTACCACCTCTTTTTGAAACCAGATGAATGAGAAAAACATTAATTTCCTTTGTATAGATTTATCTTTCAACACCTCAGCACATCAAATGGGAGCTTTGAGGACTTTTTAGAAAACCACTGCATGTATGAGATAATTGCAATGACTACAGAAGAAATACTTACTTTGGTTCTTTTGATCAGGCAATTATATTGTTCATCCAACCCTGTGTTCTCCTTGAGCTTTGCTGTTTGCCTTCTATACAAGCCAGTTTGTCAAAGGACTGGGAGGATGATTGGCAGGACAGTGTCTCAAGCTGCTCACAGAGGATGACAATTGGTTTTATTCTATCTTTACACATATAATTTTGAGGTCTGCCCAGGCCTATGCTATAATAGAACAAATTCAGCCCTTACTTGCCTTTTTTCTGAAAAGCTGTTGAAGGAGCTGCTGTTCATTATGAAGAAATGTGCAGAGACAGGAAGAAAAGCAGGGCTGCCATGGAAGAAAAGGCAAGCTAAAAGAAGGTAAAAGAACATTCTGAACATTGGGTACCCAGTCAACAGTAGTGGCAAGAAAACAGGCTCAAAGGAAAAATGTTTGTTCCATGGGCAATCTGTGCAGATGAAACCAAGAGGCTTCATAAGGGTTTAAGATCTCAGATTGAAAACATAAACCACACTCAGTATAGTTAAAAAAGTGTAGTTCCTTTACTTCTGCTGGACAGGGCAGCCCCATCTAGTTTTACAACTTTTGAGTAGCAAAGTTACCAGCTGCTCAAGTCAATAAATAGAGCTTCTTTCTTCATGCCTGCTATCCATTAATAGAATATCAGTTAATTTTCTGAGAGAGAATATAATTCCTCACACAACTCAGAAACACGATATTTTTAGTCTATTCATTTTCCCTATAAGTAATTGAGATACTTTGCTAACTTTCCTAACATTTTAGAATTATATTTTGTATTTATTTTAATTAATTATTAATAGTGTATTGGGTACAAAGAACTTTCAAGCTAATGTGAATTTCGGTATACCAGAGAAACAAGCGATTAACTAAATCAGTTTTTTTTTCCCCCCATGTAAGCATATTTAATGCTCAAAATTATGCTATGGCTATTTAAAGGAGAACACACGCAAAGTATAGGACAAAGTGTACTTAAAACACAGTTATAGCTGAAATAATTTTATATAGATCTTGTTCTGAAAAATCTTCCTGGAGTAAAATGAAGATTAATTAGCACATTACTGAAACGTTTTCTACTTTGTAGGAGAGTTGAGAGTCCCAGTATATTAATATGTGTAAGATGCATGAAGATATTCAGAGTCAAAATTGTAAAAGCTCAAAATACAAAATGGTGTAGGGGAGTTAATTTTTATTTATTACCCTACTTGAAACTACTTTTATGAAAAATTTAATCTTAAGGCCAGAATTAATATGCTTTTCATCTCTGGAATATAGTTCCCAATACATACAACAATACATGCTATACATATGAATATGTTTATAATGACCTATTTCTTCCTTGATGGATTTTCACAGATTTTCTCTAATAAATAAAGTATATTCAATCCAATTATATTGAAAACAATTAGTGTTTTCAATTGTCACTTCTATTTTTGTGTAATCGGGAAAGGGACAGCTATTAATTTAACCTCCTGTCTATTGAAATCAAATTAGTTCTTGTTTTGTTCTTTTTTTCTTATTTGGCTTCTCATGTTAGTTTTCTCAGGAGTGGGCTATTAAAAAACACTTTCACAGCACCTTTTCTTTATTGAAAAGAATACTTGGTTTTCATTTTTAAAAATTACTTCTGTGCAATCATTTAGAAAGATGCTGTAACAAAACAATGATGAATGACGAAATGTGAATCAAAATTATATCGTGGATCAGATTTGCTTATGTCAAGAGAGCCAAAATTTCTTCCTAAAACAGCTTGCTATTGTTTTCAATTATTGCAGAATCAATCCATATAGATCTGAACATAAAAGAACATTCTCTAGTCTTGCATACTTGAATATACTCATAAGCTTTGAGAACTGGTAGTAATGGAGTATTTTCTCTAGTCTTTATAGAAGCTGAATGGGATGAAAGACATACAGAGTAATCCAAAAGGAAGGTGTTTTCTCTGAAATGTTTAGGGATAGTTACCTCAGATAGTCCTTTGTCCCTACTCTTAAGTCATCCTATGAATTTGCCTATTTGATTACAAGTGTAAAGCTTAAGCTGTTTTTGAAGACAAAAGAAAGCAGCCCCGAGTGCACTAATTACTAGGTCTAAAGGCACAACTTTCCTTTCTATCTTTCCACTCTGACCTAAAATACAGTAGAATTATTTCAGCTAAAGGCTCACATGGGGAACACTTCTGTCACAGAAGCTGTAAACTCATTTTATACTCAATGGCAACAGCCTACATTTCTAGGAACGTTGTGGCAGTCAGAGGATTTGGCAGCATCAATCTCCACTGACATCCATTGGTGAAGCGCATACAAAAACTCCTTTCAAGCCTTGTCTTATCAGGTAAAACACAAAGCTCCTTGCTTCTACTTAGCCACCTGTAGAAGAGTTATGATAATGTTTCCCAATGGCATAGCAAAGATGCACCAGATTTTTAACATCCCACTGCAATATACTCTAATGAACAAAAGCTTTTTCCCACTCCCTACTTGCTATAGCAGTTTTGGAGGAAAACAAGCAGAAATTAAGGAACTGGCTCACATCCAGCATGTGTGGCTTCACACAGTAAACAACAATCAACAGTTTTGCTGCTTCCACAAGGCAGCGGGCAAGGTGCCAGCAGTGCTTTTAATCAGCACCATTCTTTGTTTAGCAATGCCCACTAACTAGTGTAATTTTTAGTTTCTTATATTAGCATTGGCAGTAAAACAACAGTAAACAACATGAGTAAAGATTTGAACTTAAAAGCTCACCCAAAAGCTTGACTCACCGAACTTCATGGCATCTGAATGGTGCTTACTGCTTCTGCCCTTACTGGTCACTGCAGGAGGGCATTTTACAATCCTGACTCAACAAATAGGCGGGAGTTATAATTAACCTAAATGTAGCAGAACCCATGCTTCAGATATGGAGTGGTGAAGCTTGCTGTAAATGCTTTGGCAAAGAAAAGGTGCTCACCCTCTTGGGAGAAGTTGTATTTAGGTGAGCACTGCTTCTGTGACTTGTCTTTCACACATTTCAATGTGAGTGCTTTTGATCAAGTCCCCTTCAAATCAACTGAAATCCTAGGCGAGAGGAGGAATAGCTCCATATTAGCAAGTGCTGGTCCCTCAAGTGTGTTCCTTTACACCCACTCAAGTGATTCACCTGAGCAGAATGGAGAACACCAGTCCCTAATAGTGATATTTGAGTGTAGGTCAACTCCCTACTTTAAAACCATGGAGGCATTGATTTTTGGTTTTGTTACATGAGGGAGATGGTGCTTTTGTTTACTCTAGAAGCTCCTTGTATCCTTAAAGAGTGGAAGATTGACTGAGGAGGAAACTGTACTAACAACCTTCTGCTAAAGTTTAGTGGACTTGTGCCATCATTTTATAGCCATATCTGAAAATGAGAAAGTCTGAATTTAGCACAAGGTAATTATGAAGCAACTTCAACACATCAGAGGTGAAAAAAATATTCTATATTCTGTCTTAAATGCTCATATGATTTTTTTTGTGTTTGTCAGTCAACCTGATGTTGATACTAATTACTGACACCAAACCAAATTTCCGTTTTAATCATCAAATAAGAACACTGTGAGTTTTGCATTCCTGGGTCACATGTCTGTGTGAAAGACAGGCTTAAAGTGTGTCCTAACTCATGTTATTTCAGTATTTTTCAGAGTGGTTGTTCTTTGTTTCTTTCAAAGAGGTACAATGGTAAAGGAAGACAGATCAATATTTGGCTAATGCTAAACAGGATGAAAAGACCACGGAATTTCAGTCTCCTATCAACTTGCAGAAATGGCAAAGAACATAAAATTCAATGGGGATCCGTTTAGAAACTGAAAATCAAACACTGTGCTCGTTATTTATACTTTATATAGTAATACATTTACCCTTTAACAAAGGTTTTTGCTTTTTCCACTACTAACAACACTTTCTCCCAGGGCCCCAGCAGTGCAAACATAAGAACAAATGAGCTTACCTACATAAATATTTATAAAACTGAGCCTGACATTAGCATAAATAGGACCCGATTCACCAAGTACGGAGGGGAAAATCAAAAGCAATCAGAGGCAACATGGCTGAAGCTGCTGTGAGTGAGAGAGAGAGATGTGGTCTGTGGGAGGAGATGATTTTTCCCTGTTCACACAGTGAGGGCCATAGGGACTATTTAGTCTTAAGACATTTACAGTAATAGAAAAGGGATGGGCTTCGATTTTAGGATCCTAATTAGGTCTTGATAGGGCAATGAAGAAAAAAATTTTTAAAGTGCCCTGAGATTTCCCAAAAGGTGATGTTTGCAGTAATTTTAAATGCAGAACGCAAAGACCAAGTGGAGAAAGGCATTTTCTTTGCAGAGCAAAACTTGAAACCTCCAGTTTCCTGGACCTCCAGTTTCAGGTCCTTTGTTGAACAAATGAGATCTCTGAAGATGCATGCTCCCAGTTGAATGGCAGGAATGGGATGCATACTCTCTCAAGGAAAAAAGAAATTATTCATTAAAAAAACAGAGAAAGGAACATATTTTCCAGTATAGGGCAATGGGGACAGATACTTGCTTATCTACTGGCAAAAAAATTAAAAATTAGAATATATTTTTCTAGTGCCTCATGGGAATATCATATTCTGGCAATGGACTGGAATACTTTAGAGCCAATTACCACTACACTGCAGTTGTCTGACAGACTGAAGGAAAGGCCATTTTTTTCATCAGAGATAGTTAATGTAGGGGACAAATCAGGTAGAAAAAAAAAAGCCCTGTAATTGCCATGTTTCTATTTAGAGCTCTGGAACCCCTGAGAAGCTACATAGAAGCCATATAGAGGCCAGTTCCTTATAGTGAAAAAACACGTGAAGAAAGACTGTCAAAAAATATTTGTGACATTTGGGCACGTTCCATTAAAATCAATGGAGTTTTGCATTTGCAAGATTTTAAGAGAGACATTTTCAGCCTAGAAAAATAACAACATAAATTCAGGAGCTATATGTTACAAGTACCCAGAATTGGTGAATCTACAGATGTAGTTAAAAACAAATTTTCCATTAGTCTTTGTTGTTGAATCTAATTTTACTTTTGCTTTATATTAAGGTTTTGTGTTGTTTTGTGCCAGTTTTCTTTCTCATCTTGCTCTGCAGAAAGGTAGCAAACACTGCCTGTTTTAAAAAAATGTTAATAGTAATGAATCATCCACTGAACTGATATTTACACTAGGGAATCATTATTCAGGACACGGAGAAACAGTGACAAAGGGCTTATGCCTTAAAAACTTATGAAAAAGGTGAAAGAAGAAAGACGAACTGGGTTGCTTAGTAGAACAATACAGCAGTATTGAACCTGGATTTCCTGCCTATTAGTTTGGTAGCCTGTGCACCTAGATGCAGTGCTTAGTGCTGACATTTTAAATCACGAGCACAATCATAATCATGCTGTCTATTTTTCTGATATCTTACTTGCTGGTAAATAGCATTTCAGATACAAATACTGCTAATTTGAGCCACTATGGGTTTACTTGTAAAAATTGTTCTTGGCACTTCTTTTTTGTGAGGCCACAGTGAAGCTGGTTACCATGTCAGAGATGAATAAATGGAGCAAGAAAATAATTGTTAGAAATACCATGTAAAGTGCTTCCCAGAACAGTGCTTTTTTTCAGGCATGAGTTTCCACTTGACAGATATGGAACTTAGTCATGGAGAGGTACAGCATCTCATTCAAATACACTGCCCACAGAACACATATTTCACTCTTAATGCTTAGGAATTCAGTGTTCATTTTTCTCTCCTGTAAGGTTGAACTTTGCTATGTCCAGCTCCTGGGAAATTTCGGTTTCCCACAGCCACCAGCCCCCCAACTGGTGCTCCCCACTTTGATCCCAAGGCATGCTTGAGGAGGCTTTGATCAATGGCTGAGAAGCAATCTCTCAGATAGCCAGGGACACTCTGAAAGGTTTGGGCTGTCAGACAAGAGACATTAAATTAGGCAGTTGTCAATGTGCAGCCCATGCAGCCTGCGAAGCACTGGTATAATGTTCTTGTGCAACCCGGAAGGCTTTTTAGTGTGATAGTTAAGGCTTTTAAAAGTGTGTAGCAGTTAATAAGCCAGCCAGAGTACCAAAAGGCTAGAGTCTTTAGACTTCTAGTTTCATGCTGTGTTTATTGATTCATGCTGTCTTCTGAGTTATTGGCTCCTATTTCCTCTGTTACACTTACCGTATCTAAGATCCTTTAAGAATATTTCACAATAGAATTCAGTGGGTTGAATAAACTCCATTACTTGAAAGCTAATATGAGAATCATTCACATAATTGGAGTGAAGTGCAACTGCAAAAATGTCCAGCTGATCTAAAGAATATGGTCTCTGTCAGATACTTTAATTCAAAGGTAAATGCAGGTTGACCCAAGACTTGTAATAAACGTCCATGGCACTGAAAGACTTGACCTTGAGGCTTTGTCACTTGTGATTTGCAGTTTTATTTGAAGATTTACCAGTGTTTATTTTTATCACAGATGTAGATCTAAAGACATTTGTAAACATAAAATAATTCTGTTGAAATAAAGAAAGGACTTTTGACTGTTTTCCTTATTTCTGACAAAACCTATACATTGCTGATTTTGTTCACATTGAACAGGAATTTAAAGTAGAAAAAACAAAAAGATTCACAATAATTTGGAAATTCTTAGGACCCATGACACATCCCTGACTCCAGCATAAGTAAGATTTTATCCTATAAAATCCTATAAAATTTTATCCTATAAAATCCATAGGACTTAAATGGTTGAACTGCACCATTGATGTTTTACCAGAAGATATATTTCTTCCCCCTCTTCTCATTTTTCAGGCTTAGGATATCCACCTGAAAATATGTATGCCAACTTGGTGTTTCTGCATTGCAGTGTTAACAGGGAGACAACTTAGTACAAGATTTAATAGGGAATTACAATATTTTAAACAAAAATTCTTTAAAAGGAAACTGGTAGCAAGAAAACCAAGTACAGGGATTTTTTAACAGTTTTCTTAGCTGATAAATTGTCTCGAATGATTTTATTTTCAACTGTGTGTGTATATATGTGTATATGTTTATAGCAGTTACAGTGTTCATGTCACCTCATGAAGAAAAGGGGACACGTGGGAGAAAGAAGAATAAGAATTGTCTACTCACTAAATTCTTAAATTACATCATCAGTACTGCATTGCACCAAATTTTACCTCTCTAATGTTAGTGATCATCCAGAACCCAAAATCCAAAAATTCCACAAAACTCAAGTACCAGGCTCTGCAATGCTTAATCCAGATGCTACAAAAAAAGTAACTGCAGTGAGATGTAGCCAAAGGAGATATTTGGCTGCTCATATTCTAGTACGTAAACATTTATAGTCCATATTGATGTACCTAAAAGCTTATGTGGTAGAAAACAGCTCTACCAGCAGATGAGTCACCTCAGCATCTGGCTGGTAGAGCAGAAGGTCTGTACCTGATGGCCCAAGTGAGCCCCACAGAGTGCACACCAGAGCACAGGTCAGGGTACGGCCAGTTTAAGATAGGTGGGACTGAAAAGCACACAGAATAATACAATTCTATATCTAATATTGATTTTTTTTTTCCCCACAAAGAAGAATTTTGAGGTATTTGGTGTTCTGCACTACTATTAAAACTGGATTCTTAAAATCACATTCTTTTTATGTGCTGCTTAATTAGCAACTTGGAATCTACTTTTTTCAGAGATAAATCAAAAGCAAGCAGTCACAATTATGAAGACAGTCCTTGGTATGCTAGATAACATTTTTCCTCAAGTGAACATGACGTGAAATATCTCCATGCAAGTCATGAGATGAATAGAAGTGTAGGGACTGAGTTCACTATTCATTTTCAGAAAGAAGATTTCAATCTCTGCCAGCAACTGTGAGACTAATTGAAACAAATATCTGCACTGAACACATTAAAGTCTGTACATTTGTGATGAGTAACAACCTGGTCTGTCAAACTACTTCCAAATTATTTTTGCTCTTGTTTTTGAAAAGTTTCAAGTTTCCTCACTAACTCCTGAAAGAAATTTATAATGAATGTAAGCATTATTTATGGCTGAGTTTGTTAAAATATTTTCACATAGATTTGTCTGAAATATGGAAAAGTTCTCTTTAAATCCCTAGTAAATGAAGGCCAGAGCTTTTCTAAAATAACAACAAAATCCTGCCTTGGCAAGAGCTGGTTATTTAAAAGTTTTTCTTCAGTCATCTAAAGTAGAGAAAACAATTCATATGAAGCACAACTGGTAAACAAGAACTCAACTTTAAAAAGGGAGTTCTGAGCTATGTTCATTATACATGTCTTCTGAAATTCTCTCTAGAGAGAAAAAGGTGATATACAGAAATCTGTCTATTGACAGCAGACATGGTATCCAGCTTCTAGGCTTACTTGCTTGAGCTTCATTATGCTGTTGCCTATTTACATTATTAAGACAGGCAAGTCACAGGAGTTTTCCAGTATGGGGAGATGTTAATTTTCACTTTGAATTACGAGTATCTGATTTTTCTAGAACGATTCAGAACTTTTTTTTTCCAATTTTATTGGCATTTTTATTCTCCAAGTTTATTAGGCTTATATTCATGAGTCACAACCTGTTCAGGTGTCATCTGAAAAGACAAGTTGCCGATGCTTCTTTGTACATACGTTCTCTTTGTGTCCACAACACTGCTGTTCATCATGTCTGCAAAAGCTTTCAGCACAATGAGAATGTCTCATGTACTGTAGCCCAACTGAGCGGGATATAGGCCAAATGGTTTTAGTGCTGATTCCCATTAGCCAAGAGAATCAGGTGAGAACCTTTAATTGCTCTATATTTTTCTGCTAGGCTCTCTTTTGTTGGAATAGAGATTCTGCATCTGGAAAGACCTTAGTCTTGCTAAGATTGCATGCTGTGTAACTCTAGGACTTCTACAGACAGTCATCAAATCTTGAGGGAAAAGCAACTGCATTTACTGCTGGTCAGACGAAAAAATCTTCTTTGCTATACTAGGACTCCACAGGAGAGGATGAAAAGCATATTTAAACTCTAAGATACTTCCCCTGCAAGAATAAGCTTTGGAGGAATGTTGTGAGGGGCAAAATACTCTTGCATTTGTGCCATTGTCAGTCATGCTCAGTTTTTGGTTTTTCCTCACTTTTCTGGTCTGTATAGTTCTTGAATCTGCATTTCTTCATTGCAATACAAACATTCAGATCCAGTGCAGAATTGAATGGGATCATAATGAACTGAAGACATTCTATTAACTCTGAGGTGGGGGACACTGACAATTCAGAGAAAGCTGATTCAAGCTAAAGTGTTATTTCTCATAGCATGAAAGCTTCCAAAGCTTCTGTTTCATAATATACAATGTTCCAGAGATATAAACTAAGAGGATTATATTGTCACTGACCCTTGTCATGCTTTAGAAAAGGTTGAAAAGGTTAAGTAAGGAAGCAAGGAAAATGGAATAGAGTTTCAAAATCTCTGTTTTGGATCATCACAGAGGTATTCAAACTCTTTGCAGCACCCATTTTTTTATCTCTTTTAGTGACAAATGCCTATGTCCCTTGTCAGTACAAGTTTTCAATGTATACTAAATAATTTCTAATCAGGACATCAACTATCTTAGAAATAACGTTTTAAAGACAGAAGTGAAAGATAGAACTGTACATCTCTATTAGCCCCAGATCAGAGGCTGTGCAAATAGAATGCCCATAAAGTTAAAAGCCATCCATAAATTAGCATATTTTGAGTTATGCACATGCATGGGTAGTGTGATAAGGGAACCGATCTTGGAGCTATAACATTTTTTTACTATCACTGTTTGCTTCATTTGCAAAAGGGAAGAAAGTTACCTTAGAAATGCTGGTTTCCCAAAAAATGCCATATATATATAGAAAAGCCTACTTAAAGTTACAGTATGTGTCCATGGATGCTTTTAAACATGCATGACTTTAATTTACATTTTCTCTGATATACAGCCGCCTAAGATAAATTCTCATGAAAAATCCTCTCAGTTTTCTTGGAAAGTCTATTAGTTTCCCCAAACAGAGTTCTACAAAACTTTTTATGAGAATAATCAACCAAAACTAAAAGATTATTAACATCTAAGTTTAGCACAGGAGCATCTTTGTGCAGCAAAACATTATCTAAGTATTTTTAAAATGGAAATGTGCTATAGCTCAGCACGTTTATGTACTGTAAGAAATCTATCAATGGAAAAAAAGAGAAAGAAAGACCACATATTGAGTGCATGCTTGATAGTCTGTACAATTTATTGTGAAGTACCACTTACACTAGGCCTGCCACAGCGCCTTTGGTTTGAAAGGTTAATGACTGCAGCAATCACAATTTCAATTTACAAGAAAGAGGATGACAGGAAGCCAAATACAAAATGGAAAGAGCTCCCACTGTGATGGCAGCTGAGCAAAATTCATCAACAAGAGCACAGGAACACTGTAAAACCAGAGTGCTGGGGACAACCTTTTGAGCCTGAGGGGGGCTTAGGACTTCTGTTATGCTCATTTTTCAAGGATAGCACAGAAGCTTTAAAATGGCTAACTTACCTAATACAGACATAAGCTCTTTCTTGATAATTTTCTTTATAATAGTTTCTGGGTCATCTAAAGGTGTTTATCCTACCTCCTTAGATTTCCTTAGTGTATCTCCCCTTTTATTTTAAATGCTGACCTTGAGTTCTACCAAAACAGTCATTGTCCCAGTAGGCATTTCACTTGTCTTTGGGCATTCCCTGCAGTTATACTCTACCTCTTGCTTCCTCAAAGCATCAGCTATCCTACAGTGTGATCTGAGACTTTCTAAAGCTTTCAGGCATTTACATGTACACAGAGATGCTCTCTGAGACCCTGTGCTCTTTCAGCCTGGATTTTGCTTGTAAGTTGCCTACACTGGAAAATGAAATTGATGAAAATACCCTTAAAGATTTACCATTTTATTTTTGTATAAGTAAAAAGCACATAATAAATCAAACTTTGTAATCACCACACTACAGAAATACAGAATATTTGCTGCTTTCTCATCTAAAGTCAGTCATAATATATTTGAGTAATTTGAAGTCATAATTAATAAATAACTGGAGGTAAACTGTGAAAAGTTCTGTTCATCCCTATCTCAGAACAGCCATCCTAGAACTCAACAGGATTCAGAGAAATAAGCAGGTTGGAGTGAGAGTATGTAACCAAAAACTTTTCAGTTAGTACTACTGTGCTGTAGGACACTGTAAATTTGGTCTAACAGGACAACTACATCAGCAGAACTACAGTACCTTCAATTCATCCCTTAATTTATCTTTCTTCATATAGTTAAATTATTGAAGAGCTAGTAAGAAAAGCAAATATCAAGTGAAAAGAATAAAGCATAGAGTAGGATCTGCACATTAAAGATGGTGTCACATTAAAGATGCGTGTCTGGGTGTTTCATTAAATCTTTTCAGAGGAGTTTCCTTCTTAGTGGAATATTAAACAGAATATCACAGACTCATAGAATGGCTGGGGCTAGAAGATACGTCTAGAGATTTATGGTTCCACACTCCTACTTATGTAGGCCCAGGTTGCCCAGGTCCATGTCCAGACAACTTTTGGATATCTTCAAACAGGAAGATGACACAACTCCAGTGGACAACCTGTGCTGGTACTCAATCACCCTCACAGTGTTTCCTGATGTTAAGGAACCACCTGTGTTTCAGACTGTGCCCATTCCCTCTGGTCCTGGCACTGGGCACCACTGAAAAGAGCCTAGTTCCATGTTCTTTACACCCACCCGTCAGGTATTAATATATACTGGTAAGATCCCTGCTGAGCCTTCTCTTCTCCAGACTGATCAGTCTCAGCTCTCCCAGCCTTCTGTCACAGGAGAGGTGCTCCAGTCCTTTAGACAAGTTTGTAGCCCTTTGCTTGACTCTCTCCAGCATGTCTGTATCTTTCTTTTACTGGGGAGCCAAGAACAGGCCACAGCACTTCAGATTTGGCCTCACCAGGGCTGAGTGGAGGGCTGGTGCAGCCTCCCAATGCTCCCCCGACATGCTGGCAATGCTTTGCCTAAAGCAGGACATGGTGCCATTTGCTGCCTTTGCTGCACATTTGCTGGCTCATGCCCAAGAAAGCAGAATTGCTTTCCAGCTGGTTGTCCCCCAGCATATATTGGTACATGAAGCACACACATGAAGCACGCAGGGGTGGTAGGATAGCATTAATCTGGATCAGAAAGAAGGGGAGCGAGGAGGGAGGTGGGCTGTGGCAGGCAGAAGTGGATGATTAACTGCTGTAAGGGGGAGATAGTCTAAGCTCAGGCTGCAGTGCCATTGTGGATCAGTACCCACCAAAGCCCCTCAACTTGTATTTGATAAAAGGTAGATATGTGACAGGAAAGGTGAACTAATCAGCGTAGGTAAGCGGCTCATAGAACTGAGGTGGATCTGTTCTATCAGTTCTCTGAAGTGACTGGAGAACTCTGACCTAGCACCAAATTTTGCAGTAGTAACTGATAAATATGAGACACAAAACAAACTCCAACTCAACCAAAAGTTTGAAATCTTAAATTTCTGAAGTTTAATGCTTGGGCTGAAGAATACTACATTAAACTGATTTACTTCTATAACAATCACTAGCCCTGGGCATGCTTTACAGCATTTTAGAAAGTAACTGATAATTTTGAAAAGATATTACACACAAAATGCCTGAAGTTCATGCTCATTAACTCTAAATAGTCAAAGATATGTCATACATGCATGTATTGAATTACCATGTACTGATAAGGAAATGAAACACATGAATAAAGATGTATTACCATGTCTTACCATCGACACTGCTTTGCTACAAGTAGAACTTACACACTCTTGGAACACAAAAGCATATGAAGAGCTGCAATTCCTCTTTTCAAAAAATGCTAAAATGGGAATCCATTAAAATACTTCCTTATAACCTAGCCTCTTTCTCCATACCTCATTTTATGCAGAGAATTATCATGGTTTTGCAATTCTTAGACTCTAAAAATAATTATTCTTAGAGAAACAGATAGAAGGCTTATTTTATCCACTATACTTTGAACCTTTTTGCCTTAGATAATTAGGGACATTAGATCATGTTTTACAATGCCTAGGGTATACTGTCATTAACAGGGGAATGTTCTCTGGTACCCTGAGGAAATGAAAAGCTTTTAAGAGCAATCACTGCTAATCATTAACATGTCAACATTATATACCTTCTGGAACTGAGGATGATATATGGACGTGACACATTAAGTGACTCTGCCTTACTTGCACTGAAAGTTTTTGATAAGAATGTGTGTAATCCATCCCTTTGCATGGCTTGCTCTCTTTACAAAATGCATGACATCTAAGACTTCTGCAAGATTTACACTTCTTGTACAAGATACTGAAAATATCCTCTCTGATTCCACAGTTGAGCTTCACCATGTTTTTATCATTATTATACTTTGTTACACAACATCATTTGAGTAGTAAATGCCAAGAGCAAGAAGGCCGCCCCTTTCACACAAGAAGGGTGAAAAAGAAACTAAACTACAAGGTGATAAATGCAATTAAATTCATCTTTACCTTCAGCTCAGCAGGAGACTTAACATCTGTGCAGTTGCAATACTCACAGATGAGTATGTAGATTAACATTAAACATAACAGATTTATAAGCAATTATTATTAATTTTTTTAATATCAAGTATTTTCTATCCAATGTTAGCTGCAATATCCTACATAACTGTTAATCACACGAAAGATAGTAGAATAAAAAGGCCATTTTTAAAAGTAAACAGATTTTAACGCTACTTACTAAAATCTTTTTGACTCATTTCTCTGCTGTACCAACCATGCATGCCTCACATGCCAATAACAAGCCCAGCTCCTCAGGGCAGCTAATAGACACTGGAAAAGGAGTCACACTATACCCATGTACTGGGGTCTCAGGTGGGATGCCTGCCAACTAAAACCACTGGACCTACCAACAGATCACACAGATCAGCAAAAAAAAATCACAACTAATTACTACCAGGAAAGGGACCTAAAAAGTTTATAGATTTGTAGAACTAGTAAGAACTTAAGAAGTCATCTACTGCTGTTCACAAAACGAAAAAATTCCTCTAGTGCAATTAACATCAATTATTTTTTGTGACAGCTACTGTGAATACAAAAATCAAAATCTTTCCTCTTACTGACCAAATTCTTCAAGACTCCCCCATTGTTCGGACATGTTTGCATGTTTGGACAAACAACCTCAATGCAACTTTCATAGAATCATAGAATCAGATGGGTCGGAAAGGACCTCTGAGATCATCAAGTCCAACCCTTGTCCACTACCACTGTCATTACTAGACTGTGGCACTAAGTGCCACATTCAGTCTCTTCTTAAACACCTCCAGGGATGGAGAATCCACCTCCTCCTTGGGCAGCCCGTTCCAGTGCCTGATTATCCTCTCTGTGAAGAGTTTCTTCCTAACATCTAACCTAAACCTCCCCTGCCAGAGCTTAAGACCATGCCCCCTGATAGCTTATGTAATGACCATGTCTTACTGATAGCTGCCTGGAAAAAGAGACTGACCCCCACCTGGCTACAACCTCCTTTCAGGTAGTTGAAGAGTGATGATGTCTCCCTTGAGCCTCCTCTTCTCCAGGCTAAAGAACCCCAGCTCCCTCAGCCTCTCCTCATAGGACTTGTGCTGCTCAAGTCCCTTCACCAGCCTGGTTGCTCTTCTCTGAACCCTCTCCAGCACCTCAATATCCATCCTGAACTGAGGGGCCCAGAGCTGAACACAATACTCAAGGTGTGGCCTCACCAGCGCTGAGTACAGGCGAAGGATCACTGCCCTGCTCCTGCTGGCCATGCTGTTCCTGATCCAGGCCAGGATGCCATTGGCCTTCTTGGCCACCTGGGCACACTGCTGGCTCATGTTCAGCCTCCTGTCAATCCAACTCATTATGTCTTTGACCAATATCTTATTATACTAAGTTATAATACTCTTCTGGATGCTTTCTATTTCTAGTGTGTCTTTTGGTCATTAAATAGCCCAGTTGTTGCAGAGAGATTGTTTCTTCACCTGACCAGATACACAGTATTTAGCTGCTGAATTCCATGAGCTGCACTGCCAGTTACAGAGCTGAGATCGCAGTGGCCTATCCTGTAAATCAATGGTAAATTCAAAAAGGAAGTGCTTACATTCTTGAAACCTCTATATAAGATCTGAAGTTCCTTCTTTGTGAATTTACTCTGTGCTTCCAGCAGTTCAAGAGCTTCAGGTCTATGTCGTACTGTGGCCATTTCCATTTCATCTTCTACAGTGTCTGCAGAATACAAGAGACAGAGAAGGAAAGCTCAGTAAGAAATATAGGAGGTAAAAATACCCAACCCTTGCAGGAAAAAAAAAAAAAAGTTAAGACATTCTCTTAAAGAATTGTTATTACAGCTTTAAAGAAAGACAAAGGACGTGTTCATTTTGAACTCACAGGGAAAGGGCATCTATCTGCTTCTGTGGCTGCAAAGAATAGAGAAGAGCAATGATGGTCCAGTGGTCTGGATGTCATCTCATAAGTACAAATAGCAATAAACTGGAAAGACAACAATCTGCAAGGGCATGCATGACACAATCAGTATGACTTTTCTGTTTCTACAACACTTTGACCAAAGGAACCATTTTTTAATAAAACTTTAGTGACTCCAGAATACTGCAAATTTTCCCTTGGTTAGTTAATGGATATGAATTCACTGTATCAGGTTAGGATTTTTATTGGTTTTTTTTTTTAATTGTGAAATTGGCCTTTGGAAAGTGTGAGATTGATGTTGCACATCCAGCAGCAGACCTTACTTTGAGTATGGCATAACTAATCCTTCAGGGCAAACATTACTGATGGTGAGCAGCCTAAGTGGGGAACATGATGATCTTAGTGACCTCTTTAGGTGAACAAGAATGTCAATATACATATTCAAGGCTTACAGTTGAGCGCAGCCCTAAAACAATGAGACATAGCAATGCATTTTTCCTAGGTAGAGTTTTAAATGTGAAAGTTCAATAAAATTGCTAAAGAAACTTACAATATGTATTTATATATGGGATGTAGGTAATTTATGTGAATGTGTGTATCCATTTTTAAGTACTTCAAGTATTAAACATAACTCACTTACATAGTATTCCAAACTAATTTAATGAAATCACTGCCTTATTCTGATTTAAGAGTTATACCAACTGTAGAAATGTAACAAGAGAACATGCCTAACTGTCACTTCTACAGTGCTGAAGAGATATACTTAATTTCATCAAAATTTGATACTTTGCATCCTTAAAAGAAAGTTTTCTTCACTTCAATATTTATAAGAGCACAATATTAGAATAGTCCCTTAAAACAATATTATGTCTACAGTTTCACATACTTTTGTTCTGCCACAGTGCAGTGATAACTTTCAGCTGCTTGGGAGAAAATTGGCATCAGAAGATACAGTTTAGATAAACAAAAAAATTAGCAACCTTTAAAGAGATATAATCATATAAACTATTCGCAATCTTCACAAAATTTAGGGCCTTGTCCTTTCTCCAGTCAAAGATATGTTGTTGTTGTTAGCACTCAGCTCAGGAAGATGACTGCAGTGTTATCCAGATGATTTCAGTGTCAATTCCAGTCTTATCTCAGAATGACCATTGTGTATTGGCTTATGGCAAACTATAATATGATTCAATTATTCATTTTTTTTAATAGATAATCTCATAAAACTCACAGACCACTACCACCTTTGTGAAATTTCCAGTCTCAATGCTACTGACAAAACTCTCAACTATCTTTACATTGACCTTACAGTGTTTGATAGATGTTTTAAAGGGCCAATATCAGAACTCACAAAATAGATTGTAAGAAAGTCTCAGCTCTCTTCTATAAGAAGAGATCCTGAGGTGCAAAGAGGAAGTATTGAAAAACCTGCCTTTATAGATGATATTGGAACAAAATAGTTTCAGAGTTAAGAAGCTGTCTTCCTAATCAAAGGAAGGTGTAGCTAAGTTCTTGAGTCCCATAACAACTCTGCATAAGAACATCCAGGGTTTATTTTGCATAGATTCTAAAGCCTTTCCACCATGTTTTAAGGGATTAATCTTTCATACTTTTTTATATAGTCACTAAAGTCTCTATAAAAATGTAATGCTGTAAATATAAAGCCAATTTTTTTTTGTCAACAGCAAGGAAACACTAGGTACTTAATTAGCAAAATAATCAACCTGAGAATAAATACTATTTGACAGCTCACTTGTATTTTATATTCAAATAGATTTATGGGATTTAAAAGGGCTTTTTGTTTAGACAGAAGAGGACTTAACTGGAAATGAGTTCTCTAAGCACCCATTTGTAAAACATCTGGCTACCTAGAGAGACATCTACAAGCTTTTCTGGAAGCTAAATGAGCACACATAATAAATGTGAGGCTAGTGATAAGGCCAGACAAAGTGATGCTGAGCGCAATGTTTGGTATATCCTTAGCAATAAATATTTTAATTGCATTTAAATGGTTCAGTGAGAATGTAGAAGACTGCAATGGGGTGATGATGTCTTTCTGTTAATGAAAAGGTTCAGTATAACACTCTTCACACTCAACTTCTGTAGTGTCTCATAGATATAAATAATTAAAAAATTAAGATCACCATAAACTTCCTTAAAATATGGCAACTATGCTGATTAAAATGCTACAGCATTCATGAGTCACTTCCAGGTTTTTAATTTTTTTCTTCACACTTCTATCTACTGTTATCCAGGCTGGAAAAAAAAATCCATACTTGAAAATATGCAGGGAAAATGTGTGAAAATGTATCTACTTCTAAACATTAATGATTTCTACGGCATTAGTTTTTTTCAGTTCTTTAGTTTCTTCAGCCTAAGAAAGTTTAGTTCTTGTTTTTCATAGAAAGATAACATGCCAACCAAAAACCAATCCACATTCCCTCATTAATATATTAAACAAAACATTCTTACTGATTTCATTAACAAGTAGCTTTCTTATAGCTAAGTAGTAAAGATGGTTTTTAATATATTTGCCACATAAGCTAGGCTTTGAAACTTTCACTGTTCATTAGAGAACACAATGGTGAAAGCAATGCAAAAAACTCTTCAAATAATGGCAGATGGAGAAGCATGTCCAAAGTTAGGCTCAGTTCATATCTGTAAAAATTGTGCACATGAATTTCCCTGCACAAAATCCACATTATAGCCTCCCCATCTATTTAATAACTGCATGCACACATACTTTTCCAAAACTATTCTTCAGATTATCTCTAGCACATGCATTTATCTAAGGAATGACGGGTTTAAGTTTAGACTTACAGATTAAAGCACACAAATAAGAAAAGTGTTCTTTTAAATGTTTTGTTTAATAGGAACACTGAAATATGTTCAAAAGGAATGCTGAAATAAGATTTTACTTATTCAGATAACCTTTTTCTGTACATATTGATAGAAGTTAAGTGCAGGAGAGCAAATTCAGGCTATGTAAATTTCAGCAAGTTATTTGTTTTAAAAATATTCCACTGATAATATCTAAGAAATTCATATCATATGACTGTTCACTGTACACAGTGCTGGTTTCGTTCCTAGTACACTAAAATGTTGCTTCTTTCATGCTAACAGAAATCAAATAGGATAACAATGTGTGCCTACAATGATAATCTTATTTAATATTTTCACATAACATTTTTACTTAATATAGAACATTATTGAGGAGAGTACAGAGAAAAATGCTGAATGCACCTTTTTTAACCTCTTGGTTCTCAAATACGAAATACTTGTTTTACTTCAACCTCTCATCTGGTTTATAAAACACTTTCAGCAAAAAAAATACAAGTTTTACATTTTCAAGGTTATTGAAACTGACTCTAAATATTTTTGATTACCTGTGCAGATGAAGAGCTTGCATAGAAATGTGCAAGGAATGAGGGATGTGCTGCTTTCCAACCAACTTCAAACAATCAAAACAGACATTCTATTCATTCTGGTTTATCTCCTTTATTTATTCCATGCCTGTCACTGGAAGCGTTCAAGACCAGGCTGGATGGGATTTGGAGCAACCTGGTCTAGTGCAACGGGATTAGACTAAATGATTTTAAAGGTCTCTCTTCAAACTCAAACAATTCTGTGATTGTGTGATTCCTTTTATAGTTTAAAGTTATTTTATTCAGGTAATATCGCTGAATGCAAGTTCTACATAAAAAATAACGATCAGTTGCCATGACATTAATTGACCTTTTTAAGGTATCCCATTTTCAATGAAAACACATCAGCTGAAGCCACTATGAAAAAAATAAATCACCATGCATCCAGAAATTTAAAGCTTCTCATCTTTGAGATCTCAAATACTTAGAAAGCAAGTACCACCATTTTCTCTACAGAGAAGCATATGAAAGACAGTGAAGGGGAATAGCAAAGAGAAACCCTAGATGCATACATCTGAAGTCTTGGCACTTGTTCATAGCCAAGTTGTTTTGGGTTGTCCTGAATTCACTAGACACAGGGAACTGCTCATTTTTTACCTTAGATTGATTGATATGCTTTATCAGAGGAGTATACAGGAAGCACATGAACCACCCAGCTTCTACTTTTAGGTGCTCATATCAGTGCCTAGAATCAAGTCAAATTAATCTAGACTAAATTGGGCCCACAGAGGTATTTTAAAATCAGCTACAGTAGACAATTTATATAGGAAGACATTAGTGTTATTACTATAATTAATATCTCTACAAGTATATATATGTATATATGTATTGATATCTCTCACTCCCTCTGTCCCTCTATTTTTATCTGTTACCTACACTAGAGAGATTTTATGTCCTCACAGCATATCGAGACATTAAGGGTAGCGTCAGTGTGCTCTTCCTTTGCCTCCATATTCACACTTTTTTTTTTCCAATTTTATTATTATTTTTCTCTTCGACACCAACTTTAAGTCCCTAAACAGTTTGATCTTATATAATCAAAACCTTCAGGGCCAAGCCTTTCCTCTCAGAGCAGTACTGCTGGTATTACCCTGTGTAATGGGTAGCAAGCATACAGAGACATGCATAAATATGCACAAAAAGCTACCACTTTTCAAAGACACAGAGAGTAGGTATCAAATTTAACCACTGAATCACTTCTCAACTCACTTGCAAATCGTAAGTGCCAACCCAACAGCTCCTGCGTGGCAAACCCTGCCACGAGTATCTTGCCATCCTACTTTGCACAGACAAATCTGTTACCAGCCCAAAAATCTGTTCATCACTTGATTTTAAACCTCGATAGAGCATATGATTACTTCAGCAGACATCTTGCCTCTCAAATGAGCAGTTAATGAAAATATGCATGCAAACCTAAAAAGAAAAAAAAAAATCAGATGAAAAATAAAACTTGCTTTGAGTAACAGGAGATGTCGTTTTGGCAGCCGAGCAGGGCAAGAGCTTCATAAGTCGCTCTTTAATGCTGCGTTTGGTACTGTTCTGAGCGTAGAGGAAACCTAAAAAATATATTATCAGGACTGTTAACAAAGGCTTGAGAACAATTTCTGTACATGCTGCAGAGTTCATCATTATAGCAGAATACTGATGGGAAAAGGCCAAACAGATGTCAGGCATTGTGAATCACAAAGGGCAACCAGAATTTTGAACAGGACAACAAAACTGTTTCATCTTTTTATCTTTCCAATAAAGGAGATGTTTTTTTGTCGGTGTGCATCTCTTGTAATATTCTTATAACCCATTTAAGTTCTTATAACCCACCTTAAAACATCTAACAGAGAAGTATCAGATTATTTAAGTGAAACAACAGAAAGCATAAGAATGTTTGTAAAAATTTTAATGACAAATATTTTAAAGACTTTTAGGTCTATTGCGTTTTGAAGTTTAAGATGGAAGACAAAATTAAAACCAAATAAAACCCCCAAAGAGATCTTTTGTTGTCCTTTCTGGCAGACTTCTAGTTCCATGGCTGAGCTTTCCCATTCAATAAATTTATCAGTCGTGGTAACCAACCTGGTACTTTTGCCTTTTCTGGATATTAAAATAATGTGTAGCCAGTCTCCCTTTAATATTTGGCATTCTACATCTATAAAAAATAAGTATTATATATACTTTCATTTTAAATAACAATATGGCCGAGTAGTTAATGTTCATGTGCCACAAAGCAGATGAACTGCATTACCCTTATTTACTGCAAAGGAAATTGTATGAGTAACTTCCTGTGAGGTCAAACCAACCATTTTATCCAAAATGGATGAAATGAGCAAGCATTGCCTGGATGGATTTTGCTGCAAACAGCAGACTTAACATCTATAAAACAGATGAGTAACTGATTTATCTTTCTGAGAAAGGCAGAGCTTGGTTTGGACATTATGCAACTCCTGCACTTTGCATCTTGACTGCATGCACAGAAACACAAACGCTGCTCTATGACAGCTCTTGCTGCAACAGCAAGAGTGCAAAACAGATGGGGCAAGAAATGAAAGACACAACTGACAGGTCCTCTGCTATGGGCACAGGCACCAGGATAATCCTGGTTATCCTCTCTACTGCACTTGTGAGGAATCCTTGTGTTAGCGGTGTGATGTAGAATTGTTTCCTTTCTATCACCAAACCATCTTGAGAAATGTATGTGCTTGTATTTGGGAACAGAAGGAGAAAGCAAGAAGGCTTTAAGGATACTCAACTTTGCAAATAAAAGAAAAAATATTTCTCGGTTTTTATATGAGCAAAACACTTAGCGAAATGAAAAAGAAATGGGGAGGAACAGGAATGACTCAGCCACAGCCTGAAAAAATCAACCAACTTTCAGCAGGCAAATTCTGCCTTTGAGAGAGCAGCAGCTTTAGTGAGAGGATAAAACAATCCAGTTTCAGCACAAGATTAGATGGACCTGAATTACCACCTTAGGAAATGTCTGAACCTTTTAATACAAATAACAAGAATGAATACATTTTTTTATCTGTAGCATCTAGCCATCAGCTCAACTCAGAAACATTGTGCAGATAAATGCATAAAGTAGAAGGCAATCTGGGATCTGATGGGGTCTCAAAACCCATATTTTTAGTTTGAGTACACAGCCTGAGCCTTTAAATAAGTAGCTTGTTATCTCAGCTGGCAGTGTCTGCAGTATAACACTATGCTTGTATTGTACACATCTAAGCAAAGGAAATTTGTTTATCTTAAAGATTTTTTCCTTGTATTAAGAGTTCTTCTAGCATAGACATCTACTCCTATCTTATTCACTTAAGGTTTGCAAAGTTTTATTACCCGTGTATTACTTACATAATTACATAGGTCCAAACAAAGCTCAAAGCCTTGAGTAAGCAGGCAATTTTGTTACATTTAGGCTCACACAAAAGCTGATGAAATTCAATGCAAACCATATAGGCTTTGCAGAGGTATGAACAAGGTCAAAACCAAAATTATATATATGGGAGAAACTAATATCAGAGGAGTAACGAAGTTAGGAGGACAGTGTAATTTCTGTACTCACTCCTGGCAAATAGTTCAAAATTCTGACACTACAGTCAGGGCAGAGGTGAAGGGACCGATTTACATTCTCACAGTAAGAAAAAACAGCACGGAGGCTTTTCACTCAGTGGCTGCATCCAGTTCATTCTGCAGCTATTGCAGTCTACTCTTGTGATCTCCTGATCAGTGCTATAACTTTCAGTGTGATGTTTCATGTAAGTCAAAAAATACTTAATACAGAGAAAACACGTTGAACACTGGTTCTATGCTGCATCAGTGTGTAATAGATGTAAAAACACTAATTAACACAGAAGTGTTAATTAAGATTAAATATTATAATTGTTTCTGTGAATTCTGTACCTTTTTGCCCAGTGTAAAACAGGTTAAGGAAAAAGCTGTGGCCATTAAGAAGTTAATTACTCTAAGAGAGAATAAAGTTATTTATATACAGTAGGAGGCTTATCTTTAAAAATGGTTGTTCACAGAAAGAAGAAGAGCTATGAGACATCAACACACTGAACATTATGGACTGATGCTGCTCCCTTCAAACTTCTGAAACAGAAAATCACTAATTCTTATCCTGAAAAAAGATATTCAGAGGAAGCTGAATTTTCCAAACTCTTCTTAGTCTGTTTTTTAAGACTGGGTTGACTAGAAATTTCACAGCTGCTTTCCCTAACCCAGTCAGGCAAAAAATCCTCTGGGGTAAGTGTGAAGGTTCTTCAAATTTAGGTTAGTTAAGTGGTGCTGCTTGCTTTTGGATTTAATAATTTGCTCCTGCAATGAAATTAAACTGTGAGACACATTTTTCCCCAGAATTCACTGTGGGAGTGTCCTAGAACTCATATCCATATGACACCACCTGGAATTTTGGGCAATTGTCCCAAGAGGTGCTTACGTTTCACAAACTGTTCAGTAACTGGAGCATGGCTTACATATTCTCATATCTAGGTACTGCTGTACTGACACCTGTGCTGCACACAGACACTGGGCACACCTGACATCCTGTAGGAGTGGCTGCTGTTTAGCATGATTTATATCTGTAGTCACAACTGTTAAATGCATCAATGACTTAAACCTCTGATTTACAGATACTGAAACTAGAGAACTGTAACGTATTAGTAAAAGTTAAATTGAGAGTATCATGCATACATATGGCCAGTACAACAGTTTTCTGAATTACTACTTTTGGCCAAAAGCATCCAGGTCATTGTTGCATGGGTGACCTAATCACTTCTTTATCACAGCATTGACACTGCTGGTTATAAAGAAATACAAATACATATAAATTTTCATAAACTATAAGTAATTTGTAAATGAACATATATTCCTTATCATATATATCTACACCTAGACTATTTTAACTCTATGTAACTTTTTTTAGACTTATGAACCCTGCTTTAGAAGACAGTACATAAAAGATATTGCCCTGCTGTTACAGAGACAAGTGAGATTACCCCAGACTATCTAGATGAAGAGTTTTCAGAGGCAAAATATCTCCCTAAGTGGGATTGGTTTGTTTGAAAATTTTTTGCAGTCAACATGAAAGCCAGGGCAAGTAGGCCAAATTTCGCTGGTGCAGCTGATAAATCAGTCTGTCTTGCATCCTGACTAAGTGCACAAGATAGATAGTGCTATTCCTGCTCTTGCACACCCTTCCTGCCTACATCAAATGCTCTCTGTTCAAAGAAGCACCTCCTGCCTCGCCTCCTGCCTCATTACTGTGTTTTTGTAATGGGATTTAAGTGATAAATATCAGCTTAGAAGGTGCAGTCATTTGAGTCCTTAAAAGAGCTTTTGGAGTTAGTAATCGTTCTATTTAAAAGGATGTTTCTAATTCAAAATATAGAAACAATTCTTCTGACAAATTCCTCCTCCACTGTTGGTGAAGGACAAAACTCACCTGTAAATCTACCTCTTTTTTCCTCCCACTCTTTTCTTCTCCATGTATTTTTATATTTTTATGTCTGTTTATTTGTTTCCCTTCTCAAAGTATCTCTCCTTTATTTGGCAAAGTCAGCAGACTAGCTCCCACTATTTAAGTCTTACTCCAGTTTTTAGTCAGCAGTATTTACAATCCACTGGCCACATCCAGTGCCTTGACAGTATAGCTAAGCTTCCAGTAATGCTGGAATCTGGATTTTTTTCACCTACAGGATTTTAGGTCCTCTCATAAAAATGGGAAAAATGTCTATGTTGTATTAGTTCTGAACATGATTTTTTTCAAAGAGGTCTAGACATGAAGTCCAGGCTGGACAGGCCATTTTTCTAAATCTAAAATTTTTCTAGGAAGGTGACAAAGATTCTTAAAACCAAAAGGCAAATGCCTGAAGTATTTTCTTGACATGATGATTTACGCTCAATTTCAGCTGTATGATGGAATTTCTCCAAGGGCCTTAAGGGCTGGCAGCTCCACTAAACTGTTGATGGTTCATCACAGATGGAGAAGCAGGGGAGACAAAGTGAAGTGCAGATTTCATATTCACAGTTCAGGACTTGTGGAAGGGAGCCAAATCAGAGTACATGAGCCTTCTGCGTAGTAAGTCTGGGAATGGAATAAAATTATGTCCAACATAAATATTTATAAGTCTCAGCCTCAGTTCTTTGGAAACAACTGCCAAGGAACTGTGTGAGTTATCAGTGGGCTACTTGACATATCATCAGCTTTTTTTTGGCAAGACAGGAAAACATTCTTGACAATCTCATTTGTCTGTACGTACGTATTTGAATGATTCTACCTCTACTACCCCTAACTTTCTGGTTTTCATTACAAAATAAACCTATCAGTTTCACTGACTTCTAAAACCATACAGACCACATCAGATCAGCCACGAAGATACTGAGTTAAAAGCATTTTAGGGAATACCTTAAAACACTAACTCAAGAGTCAGATTGCTCTTCTTCACTTTAAATTCCCTTGTAAATGCTGTTTTAAATCAGTCTTACAATGGCAGATGAGATTAGGAGCTTGTAGTCACACTTCTCTACCAGTAAATTAGAGATCAGAGACAACTGGGAATTCTGGAGGCCAACAGGACTTGAACCTGGATTGAAAATGAAGGACAAAGAACCAGTGATCTTGTCAAAATCAGTAACTACACTGGGTATTTGTGGGATTGTCAAATGAAAAGGATGATCTCAGAGGTCTTTTTCAGCCTGGCAGATTCTGTGATTCTGTGATCTCCGGAAGCATAAACTGAAAATTGCAGAGTTTCTCCAGCACAAAACTTGGGAAGATACTAGTATGCCAAGACAACTTCATTCATTTAATACCTCTTAAAACACTTGCAATACACTGATCCCCTATGACAGGAAACACATTCATACCAAATCGCTTTCTTTAGAAAAATCTCACTTGAAGTGGACCATATGAACTTAAGAAAAACTGTACAATAAACCAGATTTCCTTGACTGCTACACTGAACTATGCAGTTTGCTGTCTTTTCCCCCTCCTTCTGTTGTTTATTAGGAGTTTTTAACTAACTATAATACATATAAATGATCACAGAACAACTTACATCAACAAAAATTTACTTATCTCGGGGGGATTTAGAAAGGAGACAGATTAGGAAGAAGAGGTTTTTAAGTTAGATGAGGGATCAGTTCAAAGAAAAATAATAAGAAGAGTGTAGTAGATGGTGCACAGAAGGAGTAATAATAATAATAATAATAATAATAATAATAATAATAATAAAGAATCTGTCCTACACACTAGTTTTAAGTCAGGCTTTTCTACTATCCTGAGCAATCAAATAATTTAATGTTATTCTTAATGACATTTCTACCTTAGTATTGTTCAAATGGATTTTAGAATTGAAACAAAAATGCTGAACTATAGCTAACAACTTCTGTAGGAATCAAAAGAGATAAAATAACTAATTTTTTTTATTTTAAGTTGGGCTTTGACTCAAACATATTTGTACAGCTTTAATGGAATTAAAGAATTCTCTCAAAGAAATTCTCTCAAAGAAACAAGCAGCAAATATAAACTCTGGGGCAAAGAAAAAATGACTCAAGAGCGCTTTATTTCATATTCAGGAAGGACACTCAGTCTAGGAAAAGTTATTCTGGTTATGTCTCTTCTCAAGCAACTTGATGCCACAGAGACAGCAAGTGATGCTGAGGAAGCAAACAACTTGCAGATGGCTTATGGATACAGAGAGTGAAGAAAGTGGACAGTAAAGTAGGAGTGATATGGGCCCTACACTAGGCAGATTTGTCTGGACACCTCAATGGTAGTGTCCTTGGACAGTGAAGGAAGCGCCTGAAGGGCTGGCACCAGTGACAGGGGATGGGGGTGGAGGGGTGGAGGTGAAAGACCCTACAAGCAATCAGAGTGCCAGGAATAGAAGTATGAACCCATAAAGAGAACCTTTTAAAGAAGTTGAATTTCTACTTATTACTACAGTGACTTTATATGGTTTAGAGAAGATTCACTGAGTTTTGCAGTTTGGGAAAACTTACTGACACTTCAATTTAAATGAAAGATCAGTTCTAACCAGGAGACTAAAAACCAGTGGCGTGCAGTGCTGTGTTTTGGAATATGAAAGCAGAGAGAGAAAAATACTATTGTATGGAAACTAGAAAGAGCAACTGAAAACAAAAAGATTAGTCTATCAAAAGTGACTGACAGAAATCAAATGGCTGATATGAGATGAACTGGAATGAAAAAGAAGGGTTCAGCATAGAAAGGAGAGAGAAAAAAAAGCAAAACTGTCAAAGAGCAGTTAAGACTCTGAACGAGAAAATAAATAGGGAAATATTAAAAGTGCTGAGAGAGCTTTCAAATATTTATTACCTCCAAATTTAGCTTCTTATCTAAACTGTGTGTATGGTGTATGTGAACATGGACAATGCTGGACTCAGACACGCTTCCATTTGCCAAAGGACCAGCAGTCGGACTCAGACCAGGGGTGTCTGACCTGAGGTGTCACGCACTGGAGCCAGTGAGTTCTCTGTGCCACTCACTAAAGCAACTATGCTGGGTGCATAGCCTGAAAACCACCTACTGGGGGCTCCAGTGTGAGTGAGGGGCTCAGTGGCAGCAGCTGGACAGGGACCACAGGTCATAGCCCATGTGTCTGGTACCAGCTGCTGGGAGGCGAGTGTCTGTGTCTGTATGTCCTTCAGATCATGTGCATGGAGTGTGTTATAGCATCTCTTAACAAGCACACCAGCAGTTTTTAGAGAAGTCTTTTCATACTCATTAGGAAAGTTAAAGACCAGAGAGAGATACTTTTAATGAATAATTTGAGGAGTATACCTTTGTAGTGTTCACACTATTATCCAATTATTCTGAGTGGAAATAATTAACCTGCACTGTAATGTGTTTTTTAAATGCTTTATATGAATTTAGAGAGAACTGTCACAAAATGGTGAAACAAAACCAGCACACGCTTTTCAGTTCTTCTGAACTAGTCAGTGCGTCAGCTGTGACTGAAGTCAGTCAGGAAAAGGAAATTTCTAAGCCTGTTGTCAAAGTAAACAGCAAATTTTTCCACAGAATTCTGTAGGATTTGTATGGAGCTTAAATTTTTTATTCCACACTTACTTAAAATGATAACAGTTTTCTGTAAATTTTGGTGGTTTGGGTAAAGCCATTTTGGTTGGGGGTGATAGTGACATTACACCACCATTATACACAAGGCACCACACCCTTCTGAAACACTAACTGTTTTCAGTTGCTAAGCTGCCAGTCCTGAAGAACAGTGCTCAACATTCCACTGATGATCTGTATCCTGCTTCTATAAAAACTACATTTTTGAAACAGAAGAGGGGCACAACAAAGTAATGAAGATGACACTCTTCTTTTTTGCAAAGATACTTAAAGAAACCCAAAATTGTGCCATTCATTAAATGCTTTAAAATAATATAAAGAAATAGAAGAAAAGAGCATCACCATCCTTCCTCTTCATCAATTAACCTTAAAACATGTTTACACTTACATTTACTTTGTACAGAGTTATCATAAACTACTTAATGTAGTTAGATGCAGTGCAACCTACTAACAAAGTAGTAAAAGCAATGTTTTATTTCAAAATTGTTCTGGTTTCGATCAGAATGATGCAGCTACTTTTCTAGCTTTTACACGTGTGTGTACAGTTCCACCTTGGAAACCATTCTAAGCACACAACAGATGACAGTCTTAACAAGAATTAATTTAATTAAAAATACCTAGTATCTGTGCATGATGAATTTTAGAGGCTGGGTAAATGTGATGCATTTGCAATCAGACTGCCTTAGAATTAACAGATACATTCTTGTCAATGTCATTTTCCATAAGGACCATTGTGTAATTTGCTATAAAATGCAGAACTTCTACTCAATTGTCTCATCCATCTTGACTACAGTTGCAGTCTGAGAGTATAATTAATCTCAGATAGGTTTAAGAATTAATGATCTGTATAACACTGTTCATATACTGAAAATTTTTCACCAGAGTTCTAAAAGTGATAAATAAAGAAGTCACTTTGAAGTAACAAAATCTCTTTTTTTGTGAATATAAGAACTTAACTAGCAACAATTTCATGTGCAGTTTAAGGCTCATTAAAAATCAGGAGTCACACACTTGCTAGTATGTTACGTACCAGCATGCATTTCCACCATTTTAAAATAATGTTTAAATAATTTACAAAGTAAAAAGAAAAAAAATCAGAATTTCTTTCTCTTAGTAAAAATAAGTCTGTGACTCAATGGCTGACTCCAACTCCCTGGCTGAGGGTCCCTAACCCTCCCTCTCTTCCTTGACACCAATTCCCACCAAGCATCACACTGCTTAAAAACAGCCCACTCCTTTCCAAACCCAGTTCTGTTTCCTGATGCAGCTGAGAGTGCATCTCTGCAACAAATTCTTTCTGAATGCCATGGGTTCTGATGTATTTGGGTGGGATTGGAACAAATAGTTGACCTGGGAAACTAGAGGCATACATTACTGCCGAAGTTCACATAATGCTGAAATATGATTTAATTTTCTACATCACAGAGCTGGAGGGAAGGTGCAGAGGGTTATTGAAAGAAGACAAAAAATGTCTTCCTGTTAATCCTTGCAAAAGAAAGAAGTTGAGGTATTCCAAGATACTTTCGGAGATTAGAAATCGCATTTACTCTCAGCCTTGTTCAAGAGTGTTATGAAAGGCATCTATTCTATTACAGCTGAAGGATATCATGTATAGCAAAATCATGAAATGATTAACTAGAAAGAGCCTGAAAAATGTTAGATGATTGTACGCTGTCATAATAATGAGATTTATCTAACACATGCAGTAAGTCCGCCAAAAAAAAAAAAAATAATCTATTTCTGTTAGATTTTCTATTATTTACAACATTTACAAGGCTGGTTAATTCACAGAGCATTATAAGGACAATAGGACAAAAGCTCTTTGGTTTCACCAGACAAAAATCCTAATAAAATTATTTGCTTGAACAAGGAGATGTGAAATCTGGCTTATAAAGAAACTTTAAACATATGCAAAAAAAAATTAGGAAAAAAGTTTCAAGTGATCACTGCCTTTCCATCCTGATGCTTTGCTAACCATTGCAAAGGACAGAAGAAAGGATTAACAGTGAACATAAAAGAAAGATCACTTACTGAATAAGAGTTTAAACCTTTAGTTTTTGGACAGCTTTTTGAAGATGCTCTTCTCTATGAACCAACACTTGCACACAGGCACACACAAAAAAACCTACTGCATCATACTGATGCTGATAGCGAGTCTCCCCTGTGGCAATTCAGGTTGCAAGATAAAAGAAATAAAGTTCTGCAACAGGGAGGTTTGATTATTTCCTCCTTATTTTGTAACTATTAAAAGATGTACTTTTCTGTGGTTGAAGTGCTTTTCAGTTGCTAGGGCTCAATTTCTTCTCTTTTGCCTGCAGCTTCCATTTTTCCACATAACCTTCATATTATTGTTCTCACTCGTGCATTTAGTACATTCCTAGTTTTAGTATTTCCTGAATTTTGTTCAAAATCTGCTACTAAGATAATTTTCCTGCCTTGACATAAATTCCCCAATGTTTGAATAAAGCCCTCAGTTTTTCTGGTCTAAAGTAATTTCAGCAGAAGCAGAACTCCATTTCTTATTATATCCATTAGATGTTCATGTACAAAATAAAAAGTAAGTTACATCTAAGAAGTTTACTCAGTGCCTAACAGCTAGGTGGAGAAAACCTATGGAAGCAAGATATGAGAATCAGTAAACTGTTCAATGTGCAGTCCTTTCTGCTTGTGGAATTTAACTCCACGGAATATCTGAATACAGAAAACAGTTCATTGTAGGTCTTGTTTTACACAGAATATGATGTGATTTTAACTCAATGGAGAAAATCCTTAATTCTGTTGAAAAAAATTCACATTCAAGAAGATTAATGCGTGATTGTAAGCCATTTGCTTTGTTCTGTTCTAACAGTTTGTTACCAACACAGTAGAGTGCAGAATATGTGAATGTCAATTCCTGTGTAGAAGTTCTGTAACTAGAAAAGCATATAAGCACTTAACAGTCTAAATACACATCAGTAATAGAGAGGTTCTCAAGTTTTTCCATATTGTAACCCAAACTAGAAAATGATAAAATAACAAATGGATGAAAAGTGGTTTTTAAAAAATAAGCTAAAATAGAAGGCAATGACTTGGCAGACCAGAGCACAGGAACTGAGCTATGGATAGAGTAGGTAGCTTGTAAAAAGTTAGAGACAGCTTTGGAAGAGAAACACTAGAGCTAGTGTCAACTGTTGAAGATTGGGAAGAAGAATTAAAGCAATAAGATAACAGGGTGGAAAAGTATTTGCATAGAAAGTATCTTTCTATTTCTAGTCTTGAACATGTATTGACAAAATTACATGTTTCTGAATTTTTAATACAGAGCACTAACATTACTTAAAGGAAGACAAATAATTCTCGCTTCATCTAATAGGAACTAAGAATAATGAAAGTATAGTATATACTGAAAGAAGCAGTAGGAAAGAAACATTCCAATTTTAATTTCTTCTCAAAAGCCCATGCACATCCAATTAATCTAATTTTGTTTACAGACACTATGAATTTAAAAGAGAAATCCAGAATTAATCAGAGTCCCTTGCCACTAATTTAAAATAATACTGATCCAGGCATCAAACATCCAACTACAGGATTTTTGCAAAAGTTTCTGTCCCTTTTTGTAACAGGCTGCAAGAGAACAGCTTCTCTATGCTGGCTTTATTTAATTATAAAGGAAAGTACCCTTCTAAGTATTTCTTTTGAAAAGAGCAAAAAACATTATATTAAACAGGCATAAAAATACCAGCTGGTATTTTCCAAAGAATACATAATTCAACAGTTTTCAAAGGTCTACTAGGAGATAAAGGACAAAATGTTGCTGGTGACCTATAGAACTAGGACATTGGAGAAACTGACAGAAATTATATTTGTTTAAAAAGGAGCAGTAATTGTTTCAGATATTATTTCTGATATGAGGTTTTAATAATTTTTTTTTATTTACTTCCACATTTTCTTATTAAGAAATAAAATCTCTCTACTGGTTTCAGTGTCCCCAGAAATAAGAAAAAAACCCAAACACTAAAACCAGTAATACAAACCACAGAATATATATACTGAAATAGGTAAAATATTCTTTCAACAGAACAAGCAGGAATTTTTATACATAAGTGGGATTTTTAAATTGATGTTGCACTCTAAATGTAGGCTGTTACAACAGGAATGTTTGCATGAAAGCCTGATCCTGTGAGCAGGACAGAAATCTCCCAGATAAGGCCATTTTTTGCTGACCCTTGTCACAAGAAGACTTATTAGCCAGCTCAGAAAAGTAGAGCAGCACTCTCTTTATTCATTTTTCTTTCAGGTCACTTAGGGTTGGAGTAAAAAGATTCAGGGGATTGTCAGTCTGGACAGTCAAACCCATTTAAGTGGCTGCACTCCACTAGACAATGACATAGAGGCTTGTAGAATTCTGTCTGCAATTAGCCGTAAAGAAAATCTGTGTTCTGAAACTTCAGGAAAATACTAAGGTTCAGGAAAACAGCCATTAGTAAGACTTTGGGAACCCTTCCCCTAATAAAAGTGCTTGAACTGTCTGAGGAAAAAAGATACTTAATAAACCATCAACAATCTTTTTGAAAGTGTTTGGAATAAATGATCAATGATAGCTGTGTTAGTGCTAGCTAATTAAGCTTAAAAAAAAAATCTAAAGCATTTGGTATTGCTTTTGTTTGAGCAATTTTTTTTTTCCAAAGTGTCACTTCTAATTATAATTAATGATTTTTAGAAGATCTTTAGACTCTTGAATTCTTAAAACTTAATGCTTTAATGTTTTTACAATCTATAGAACTTGTCTTAGACAACTTCACATACTTGTTAGTTAAATTAAAAAAGAAAAAATCAAAACAAACAAACACCCCCCAATAAACAAAAACAATTAAAAAACTAAACAAACTAAACCAACCAAAAAAATTCCCACCAAAACAGGAGGGAACAGGATAAAGAGCATTGAGAAAGCAGCCTGATCATTCATTGGTCAGTATCTCAGAATCAATAAGCAATTTACTACAGCACTTTATTACAGTATAGCTTAATGAGTTCTTGAGATCAAATCTGGTTATTTTTCAAGGTTCAATATACTGCAAATTAACATCTACAATTTTTCTTTCTTTGAGTAGTCACTGACACAACTGATATGATACTTAATTAAGAAATAAAATCTCATTAATCAATACATATATATCCTTAGACGTGTTAGCAAAATTCTATTGAAACAGTTTATACTAATGTGGTTTATTTTTGAAAATGAGCTAATAGATGTGGGAGGACAATAATCTCCCCAGAGTGCAAAATGTCTGTGAGAAAGCAGTGGATAATAATCTCTCCTGCTGGCAAAGCTGTAGCTGGAGTGATTAAACCTTCAGGGTCCTACTGATGTCAGTCAGGGTTGTTACAGTTTCTTTTGTCAGACAGAATCCCTATCTGATAAACTTAAAATTAATATGTATCAATTTCTTCACCAAAGGGGTTGTCAAATACCGGAAGAGGTTGCCCAGGGAAGTGGTGGAGTCACTGTCCCTGGAGGTATTTAGGATGTGTAAACATGGCTTTTAGGGACATGGTTTAGTGGTGGACTTTGCAATGCTGGTGGGACTCAATGTTCTTGGAGGAGTTCTATGATTCTATTAGCACATAAAAAATACATGTACTGAAACAAACAAGTGTTTGCATTTATATACAGAAAATTCACTTCTAATTGTGTTTCAGTTCTGAATCAAGCATTTTCTGAAACTGCCCTGTTCAAAAGAATTGTAGCTCTTAATGATGGTTGTGGGGCAGATATGCCAAAGAAAAGAAAGCTTATTTTTCAATGAAACCTTTTTCCCTGTGGTATTTCTAAGTTGGAATACAATTTTTCTATGTTTGATTTTTTTTATATTCTTTAAAATATTAAAAATATTCACGTGGGGAATTAATGATCACAGACTTTGTCGAAGCTTTACTTATTATAGTAGCTAAATATTCCTCACACAAATTTGTCAGACTAAAATATCTCATTTGGCACTTCATATTTTATCTCATCCACTCAGACTGACAACACTTTAATGATGCTACTAAAGAACATGTTGCACCACTTACATCATAACCCTTCCTACGTTAGCTTTAGCATATAGTATGTACTAAGGGAATTCATAAAAATAACAAAAGAAAAATGTTATTTTCTACCCTCAAATTACTAGTTCATACCTTCTAGACTGTGGGCTTTTTCAGAATTGAAAAACTTTATAATTTTACTTGTATACTACAAGGCTCATCACAGCTGAATAAATGAAATTCTAAGAACTGCTTCGTTAAAATTGCCTTCCCTCCAAAACGTGTCCAGAAGGGCTCCACTGCATTCTCAAAGGACTTCTTGAAAAGGTGGTTCCAACTGACAATATTGTATTTCAAAATAATGTCAATAACTATTTCAAAACAATAAGGTGAGAGAAACTTATGTCAAATAATCTTACGTCCAATATTATTTTAGAAACAGAAACTGTGCCTCTTGGGTGGCACATTGGAGACTTGTTACAGCAGAAGCCCAAGCTTAATATAATCTTCGGAAATATTGTTAGGGTTTATTGGAATCTCTCATACTGTGAAGTTTGTAGCAGTGTTCTGAACTTAATGAAGAACCACGGAAGAATAAATCAAAACCTGCAAGTCGCATACACGGCTTCTGCCCTTATGATGTTTTCTCACCCAAAATCAATAAGTTCAGGAGCGCAAAGCCAAGAGCAGCAACAGCAGGAGAATTAATGAAAGAATCTGGCAGTTATTTCCAATACGAAAATGATACATCAAAGAATCATGAGTTTCTCTTTAGCATTATGGTCCTTCAGAGCACATTCACATCCCTCATACATATAGCTAAAGGTTCTTTTCCATGTTTTTGCGATTCTACTGAATCAAAACAGCTGGACTACCCTAGAACGCTTCAGGATAGATCTGTTTGACAGGTCCAGTTTGGGTAGAACTGGGCACAGGAAAGACAGAAAGTAAAGGAGCAGCAGTCTTGCGCCTTCATGGAAGTGGCTTGAATGAAAAAAATCTGTTCTTAATTAAACCTTCTAAGGATGCTCATAATTTTTTACACTAGAATTACTTAAGAATGTTTCTGCTGATTAAATGGAACTAGAAATCTAATGATATTCTGAAAAGTCTAAGAAGATGTGTATACATATGCTAAAAGCCATGCTGAATTATTATCCAGACCTCACATGATAAACTCAGGGAAAATTATGTCAAGGATTTGGAGCATGCGATCATACTTTCTTCTTCAAGAAGTAAATACTTGAATTTTATAAATTCAATCTCATTCAAGACAGAAACGCTGTTTTACTGAATTGGGGGCAAAATGCACGTTGTCTTTCAGGTTTAAGTTCTGAGAAGATGATATCACCTTGCTTTTGACCTTAAGAATGGAAAGACATCAGGAAATATATTCTGGAAATTTAGGCCAGTTAGTCATTTTACTCTCTAAATTCTTCTGGTCAACTGAGACTTGCTATTTATCAGTCAATATTTCTACAGAAAGACATTGAAATCCACTGCTACAGATTCTGGTCTTATTGAAATGTTCCATACTCTATTATAATGTCAAAAAAACCCATCCCAACACGTAAAAGGATCTGCTGTTAAGAAATTCTAGCACTGCTAATTAAAGAAATACAAGTAGCATAGTAGAGCAGCTATTACAGTTGCTATTTCCTTCCAGTCCTCAAATCCAGTGGCATATTTGTTGAGATATCTGGAAAGCTATCCCACTCCTCTATTGCTGCCCACTTTGAATACACACTGTGAAGTGATAAGAGAAATTTCCAGTCTAACCTCTTCCCTGTGAAAGCTGCAGTCCAACATTCAAAACTGCTTGCAGCTGTGTTTTGTTCACTAACATCAACTGTGCAAAAAGAAACACAGCAAGAAAAGGTTGTACCTTTTTTCACTTTACCGTATGTTACAATGAAAAACAAGAGGAGAAAAAACCCCATATGCTATATGCATACAGCTCAAGTACTGAAATACTTAAAATTGAAAGGCCCATGTACTCATGAAAGATCTTCTGTGACTTCCAAAAACACAGCTTCTTTTCACAACCCTAATATCAAATTTGTCTAAATTATTTCATTAAAAATGTCAAAATGGTAATCTAATGGACTTTGAACCCTCTACAGAAATTTTTTTTGCCTTTTAGATCGCTCTTGGGTGTTTTCCATTACATTTCTTTTTGTACTGCAATAAGAATCACACTAATGATCTAAAATGAAAATGTGCCCCGGGGAACATTTGATTAAAATGTAAAATATTGAGGAATAATGATTCATCAGTAATCATAAAATTATAATACTGATGGCAGATGAAATTGCATTATTTTCCAGTAAGCAATATAGTCTCCAAGAACAGGTGGATTTTTAACATTGAATTATATAGACAGAAACTGTATGGAAAAGCACATGGAAGTGACCTTTAGTGTGACTGACTATCACATCCTATTACACATACCATTTCATGGAGACTGAATCATCTTCACTGACTTAGCAGATTAACATCACTTGGTATCACTATTACACGTCCTTGTCTGTGTAATACAAATGACTGGAATCACTCAAAGCAATTAGAAGTTGTGTAAAACATGTGAGAGGAAGACACTGGTGAGCAATTGGCTCATGGGTCGAGCACACAGGGTAACTGAATGGGGGAACATCAGGCTGGCCACCTGTCACTAGTGGGATTCTGCAGGGCTCCATCTTAGGCCTGTGCTCTCAAACATCTTCATAAATGACCAGGAAACAAGATTAGAAGGGATACTAAGCCAGTTTGCACACAACACAAAACTGGGAGGAGCTATTGACTCCCTCAAAAGCAGGGAGGCCCTGCAGGGAGACTTTGAAAAATGAGAGGACCAACCACGTGAAGTTCAACAAGGAAAAGTGCTGGATTCTGCACCTGGGATGGGGCAACTCTGGATATATGTACAGTCTGGGGAATGAGAGGCTAGAAAGCAGTGCCATGAAAAAGGATCTGGGGGTCCTGGTCAATGAATGCCCTGGACAATCAATGACTCTTTGAATATGAGTCAGCAGTGCCCCAGCAGCCAGGAGGGCCAACCATTTCCTGGGGGTCATCAGGCAAAGCATCGCCAGCCAGTCGAGGGAGGGGATTGTCCCGCTCTGCTCTGCACTGGGGTGGCCTCACCTTGAATAATGTGTGCCATTTTGGTCACCACAATATAAGAAAGGTATTAAGCTATTAGAGAGTGTCCAAAGGAGGGTAATGAAGGTGGTGAAGGGCCTTGAGGGGAAGCCACATGAGGAGCACCTGAGGTCACTTGATCTGTTCAGCCTAGAGAAAAGGAGATTGAGGAGAGACCTCATCGCAGTTACATCTTCCTCATGAGGGGAAGAGGAGGGGGAGGCACTGATCTCTACTCTGTGGGTACCAGTGACAGGACCCAGAGGAATGGCCTGAAGTTGTGTCAGGGGAGGTTTAGGTTGGATATTAGAAAAGGTTCTTCACCCAGAGCGTGGTTGGGCACTGAAACAGGCTCCCCAGGGAACTGGTCATGGCACCAAGCCTGTCAGAGTGCAAGAAGCATTTGGATGATACTCAGGCACATGGTGTGACTCTTGTGGATGGTCTGGTGCAGGGCTGAGTTGGACTCTATAATCCTTCTTGGCCCATTTCAACTCAGCATATCCTGTAATTCTGTGAACCTCTGTAGTTACAATGAAGTTACTAAGGCTATGCTAGTTTGGATTTGGTTGCTAAAGTGCAATTACAATAGAAAACTGGATCTGAATTATAGCACACTTGGGGGGGGGGGGGGAAAGGAAGTAAAAAGCACATTCCAAGATGCATAGTAACATTTTCCTAGTTGAAATTTTACCTTAGCTGTTCAAATATGCTAACCAGAAATATGATTTTGCAGGTCATTTAATATCACTTAAAAGATAAACCATCTGCATTTTTGCATAAATAATAATGCAGGCATTTTGTTTCAGTAATTCTGCTGAAAAATATGGACAAAACTGAAAAAGAAAGCCAAATATTCACATTATGTCATTATACTGTACATACCTTGAGCTGAGTTTATTGATGATATCAAATGAAGAGGAAACATATAACTGCCTATATGGCTAATTTTGCTGTGATTAGAAGGCTTTTCTGGCTAAAACTTACATCTACTCCAGAAAACACATCTCAACACCAGTAAGTTATATGAAATAACCTCACAGATAGTAAAATTACAATAACTGTTCCAGCGATTGTTGAGAAGAACTGGAAGCACATTGGAAACAGGATTAGAATTCAAAGAGATTTGGATGTCAGAAAAAAATGAAACCCTCAAGAATAAACATCAGTCAAGACAAATGCAAAGTGCTCCATGAAGAAAGAATGATTTAGTAAAAAGTTAGTAAAAACTAAGTTACTGAAGTTAGTAAAACTTCAGATATGGCTTTATATCAGTGTCACAGAACTGTTTTTCAAGGACACAGACCTGTAGAAGTGAGTTCACAGAAGAGAATCAGGAATGAAATGGACTCCAACAGAAAGAACTTGAAAAAGCAGGGCTTTTTTCATCTATGGAGAATAAGACTGATGGGAAACCCTCTTCACACTGTGCAAAGTTGTCACAAAAAGGAGAAATATCTTCTAATATTTGTTGGGTCACAGCAACAGACTAAATGACCACCTGACAATCCCATCAGCTTTGTTTTTCTGTATCTGTGAAAAATCACAATACACTTAGGAGAGCAAATGACCCTCATAAATTATAAATCTCTTTCTCTAAAAACAGCCTATCATTGATCTTCAGCTGGCTTAAATGTGACTTGGATTGTTAAATCTTTGAAGGCAGGGATTGTGATTGAGTCTGCGATATGTTAGCATAGCTGCTGATAAAGACTGACTAATAAATCATACCACAAACCCTGGTTCTGAAGAAGATGATACAGTGCTGTGAGTGATCTCCAAGTAAAACACATACACAAGTTCCTGAGGATGGGCTTCTTCCATCTTCTTCACCTTCAGATACTTGGAGAATGGGTCGTTCTGACTGTTTAGTATTCTGTAAGGTTGTACTGAGTAAATATTTATCAAGAATATTTTATGAAGAGCAGAAAGGAATTTAAAAGTATAAAACATAGATTTGAAGAAGATACCAAGATTTCTAATTTTATAAAGGCATAGAACTATGAAACACGTTAACCTTCACTAACATCGGGTACTTTATTATCTGAACCTAATTTGACTAATACTTTGTAAGAAATCCTGTCACTAACAGTTGCCTTTGAAACCAAAGTATTTCTGGTTTTCTTTCTCATATGGAGTGTCTTCCTAATCATAATCTGAAAAAAACCCTTGTATTAGTGATCCAAATAAAGACAAAAATATTTTGGTAGCTACATTTTAAAAGTCTGTGCACTATTTTCTTCAATATGTATTTTTGTGCCTCTGTGAAGAATAACCACTTAGGAGTCAGAACTCCCTCTAAGTCTAATGAAAGAGAAGATCAGTAAGCAAGTTCAAGTGTCCAGTTTCAAACATTAAAACAACATTCCTTCTGGCTTGCAGGAACATTAGTGCTGCCTCCTCCAGGGTAAAGGATGGAGAAAGCAGCTATTTACTAGTGTTTGAGTTTTGTAATGTTTCTCTTCAGCCCTTAGAAAATCTAATTTTCTGTGAACGGGACTTATGTTATCACCCACTGCAATCTTTTTTGTGCTGGCTCCTCACTAATATTGCTCATAACAGCTTGTACTGATAAGCTGACTGTGGTCTTTCCCAAGTACAGATGCTTGGGCTCAAATCAAAACAGATACTAGCGAAACATTATATGTTAGGGCAGAAGCAGCAACATAGCAAGCTTTCTCTCCTCAGTTCTTCTTTGCCTTTAATGAAAGATCTTTATCTAATTTTTAGTGCACCTGTAGTGTAACCCTACTGCTGTCACCAGACTGTATCATTAGTAATTCAAAAGCACTGAAAGCTGAATAAAAGCAGCTGTCAACTGAACTCTAAAATGACCCAGTTAATTGTTTTTTGGAGCCATACAGTGGGAAGCATACACCAGCAGTTTTGTGCGTACAGTAGGCAGAGATACCATTTTTTCACTTGTCTTTCTACACATTTCTCACGTTTCACAAACATTTTGATACTGAGATCTGTGCTCTGAACAATTAGAAACACACCATCCAAACTACGAAGAGTTTAAGTACAAAATGCATGTGAAATCAGTCAATTCTGCTTAGATCTGAAAGATAAGCGAAGTTACACTTCAATCTAATTACATCAGAAAGATATTAAAAAAAAATTTTGGTACCACCATTGTCTGTTTGTAAGTTGGCAGAAGAAAATGGTGCTTTCAGAGAGCAAAAGATAATATGTAATTCTGCTTTTGTTTTGTGTTGTGGGGTTTTTTTTGCAGTTCACTGAAAACATTATTACAGTAAAATTTACAAAACACTTAGGACCAATTATGATGAAATGCAAATTGCATTAGTAAAGAAATATTGATTGATGATTTCAGCAAGAGTCTCTGAAAGCTGGGAAACTACCATGTTGTTAGCCAAAGAAGGTTTTTCAGAATCCCAGCCTAATTTTTTTTTTTTATGGATAAGACTTAAATTTCTGAAACTTACGTTCTTAAAGGTTTAAGTTCTGAGGAAAGAGCTGCTTGGAGTCAGCTAACAACAAAGCTCCCATCAGGGTATTTGTGCATTTCTGTGTATTTCTTACTTCTACTTTGTGCCCCCTTCATAAGTGGGGGAGTTCCCTTCCTGGTAAGACAGTCTGTACTTCCTTCTCTTGACAGAGCAGAGGGACAAACAATTATAACAAAATAATAAAATAAAGGAAAAGGAGAACCACAATCTAAAACATTTGCAAACCAAGTTTTCTCTCTTCTCTCATCACTTACCATCAGGGATGCTTTTACTTTTCCTGAGAATCAGAAAACATTCTCGTAAAAGGCATTTTCACATCCCCAGGCAAATTCAGAATGATTTTGATAATAAACTCACTGAAGGAGCTCTTCAGCTCTCTGCAATGCTTCTTTTGTACTGACTTTTTTATTCATTTGGCTCTGATGACTGAGACTGACTATTTTGCTGAGTTTAGTGTTTAGCTAGAAGAGTGAGCTGAACTCACCATGAGCTCACTCAATCCATATTTTGACTAAAAGGAAGTTATAAAAATGCACGGCAAGATAGATACCTGTGGTTTGACATCCTGGTAGGGTCCTTGCTTGGGTATATCTAGTTCACAGTTATATCAGATGTTGCATACTGGTAAATGGTATCCTAACAATACTTTTAAAGGCATTAATGGTCATTTTGTACCAAAGACAAATGTATAGGCTATATTAAGTGTGAATGGTATGATTTTGTTCATATTCTAGGGGTATCTATTCTACACTAAAACAAGTCTGATCCAACACCTTATTCAGCAGGAGAGACTGTCCCCTATAATATCTAGCTGAGAATTGATGGAAGAAAGTAAGGTATCTGAGCTAGTACTCAGAAGTTTTCATGGTGGAAAAATCACTATTTCTGTTAATAAGCTCTTCTTAGTCAGTATGTGTCATACAGAGCCCCAAAGCGATAAATTTCAATCAATATATCTCTGCAACTTCAAGCTTTTTTCATCTACAATAATTACAACAACCCTCTGTTCCTTTAGAAGGAATAAAACTTTCTGGAAAAAACAATTTCACTCACAATGTGGCCATTGTGATATAAGAAATCATAAATCATCCGTGCAGCAAATATGTGGGGGAAAAAAAGCAAAACAAAATATTACATAAGAGCATCTGTGGGAGCCGTATGATGTACATTAAAACTTTACTATCTAAATCATTCCTATAGTGTTACACAAAATGGACACCCAAATATGATGAGGCATTCAGAACTGAAAAGTACTAAATCTATTCACCTTTATGCCTCTGCTTTTTCTGCATGCAGAGCAAGCTCCTATACGTATCAACAATCAAAGCTTAACATGCACAGGGCTTGAGTTATATTGAAGAGGTTACATAAATTATTGTCATCCTCATTTTACAGTTTTGAGAACTAAGCAACATATATAACAAATCTCCAACTTAAAGAAAAACTAAATGGAAGAAACTAAAGAAAAACTGAATGGAAGAAATTTTTATACTACATAAGTTTCATATAATACCCACTCCACAAATTCTCACAGCTCTAAGTAGCTAATAGGCACGCTGTTCAAGCATAGTTAGGTGCACTGAGATTTGGATGGCAGCTCATGTATTTGCTTCAAACACCAAATCAATTGCATGTTGGAAAGAAAACAGGAATAAGTTAAGTGTTAATGAAAAGGCTACAGGTGCATAGATTTGGTCAACTAACAGATCTAAGAAGTTCTGGCATAAAAACACCTGGGGCAACTTAATTAACAGCTGTTGCCATGGAGACCAAAAACAAATGGGGAACAAATTTGGGATATAAAAAAAAATGAAAGCAATATATGTGACTGCCACTCTGTGGCTATCAGCTTGGTAGTTTAGAGCCAAATTTATAACAAAAACAACATGCCAGAATGTTTCTGAAATAAGTCAGTGGAAGCAACCCTCCCTTTGTTCCTCTGGTCACCTTCTTGTCAGGCAGGAAAGATGAAAAGATCAGTTTTACTGGAGCCTACAAAGGTCATTCAAGAAAAGAACAAGTCAGTATGTGAGGAAGGGGGTATGTACTGCTTTGCTTTATTTGTTTTTATTAGCAGTATTAAGGCATTTAATCAGAAAACAAAACAAAACAAAACCCTCTTCATAGTATACTTACAAATCTTGCACTCATCCAACCCCTAGCCTAAACAACTGAGTTTCTTCAACTTCCTTCTTTCCCAGAAAATAGTCTTATCAGGGATGTTTAGTTATAAGTATTTTTTTCATTACCTCCACATCACAAATTTCTGATACAGTTGTTTCAACTGTTGTAATGGGCAAACTTCACAGCTCTCCACATCAGTACCAAATATCGGTATTGATACAAAGTACAATAACTTGTACTAAATATTTACACCAAAATAACAAGGCTTTCCTAAAGTAATTTGGCACAATAAGCAGGAGCGGTCGAAATATTCTAATAACAGGAAAGGTGAACCAGATAAACGATCTCCTTATTTTGAAGTGACAGAGAAAGCAGGGACCTGCATGTATTACTTCATCAATGGCCACCAACTACTGATCTGAAGTGGCCATGACAGAAGATGCCTAAACTGCTTCAGAGAACGTTTGAAACTCTGACCCTTTAGTATCAGGCAGACACACCCAGGGATAGCATGAAAAATTCTGTTCAATCACGTTTGAGAAAGATGAAGTTGGAACAGATGAAGACAAGAATTCCCAGGATGACCCAGAGCTTGTTTAGCTTAGTTAATGCAATACCAAGATGATTCTTGCCTGAAAATGTACCAGGCATGCAAACTTGAGAACTGAAAGTAATGCTATGCAATCTAAATGTTGGCACAAATGGCTATGAAATGACTGCCAATAGTCTGAAGCTAGAAAACAACAAGATTTTTGTGTACCATGAAACCTGGAGTCTTTGAACTGCACTAGTAGCTCAGAAACATATCCAGTTTTGAGATAAATGCTTGATGAAATAGCATAAAAGATTATATTGCCATTACCCCTGAGGTTACAGGATTCAGTGACCTATGTATCCGGGGTTTTATTTCCACTCATATTTGGTTTAAGTGGTAAGGTTTTGGTAGTGGTGGGGTGGCAGCAGAACCCCATGCTGGAGCATAAAGGGTATTCCTGAAGGAAATTAACAGTGGAGAGACCGAGCTAGAGATGAAGATCATGGGAATGACCTACGCTGGAGCACAGAAAGTGTGAGGAGAAAGGAATTGTCATGGACTGACTGCAACCCCCCATTCTCCTTCTCCCTGTGCTAGTTGGCACGGAAGAGGAGATAATTAGTAAGCAATAACCTGTCTTTATGTCCACACATGAGCTTTTCATCACATTTTCTCCCCCATCCTGTAAAGAGATATTGCTAATTGTTAATCACTTGATAACCCTAACCATTTCCAACAACAGATCATTATTTTACTGTAACAAAGTAATTGACGTTGAACTGCTTTCCTTTGACTACTTGCTCCATCACAGACTGCTGTTGAAGTCAAAGTATTAGTAATTACATAACTACAGCACATCAGAAGTTTAGACTGGGAACTGAGTGTTGTCCAGAGATATGTGGAAGATTAGAGAAATATAGGAAAAGGGAAACACTGACTAAAAGTCAGCCTGAAATAAGATGAGAGTGATGTTACTGAAGTCATCTTTGCTTGCTACGATCCATTTTACTTGTAAGAAAGAGAAAAGCAACCATTTATCTCATCTTGCTGATATGGGAAGAACGATGAAACTTGATATGCTGAGCCAGAACCATCACAGTATAGCCTAGGAAATCAGAATGCAAACTCCAGTATTGTCTGCGCGGAACAACATCTGCAACATAAAAACATGCTGTAGCACTGCAGCAAACAGAGCTGCTAAAAATCTCTTTTTAGCTCTGGTAGAAAGTATAAGGAAACATTGCTAAGGGAATCCAGGACATTTAGTCTTGAAGTTTTAGAAATAACCACTGGTTCTATATGAAAATATGCAAATCCAAGTACTATAACTTAAGAGTCAAGATTTTGTAACTCTTTCCTGGAAATGTTCCCTCTAAACAAGAAGCAACAAATAATTCTCCTAAATATTTCCTGAATCCATCAACTGACTTTAGTGCAAGTTCTGTCAGGATTATGCTTACAAAAGACTAAAAGCATCTAGACAGCACCAAATCCTATAGTAACTGTTTAGGAATTTGTTTTGGTAGGCTGAAGGCACTAATTTTCTCCTTGCATCCAAGGAGATCACACTGAGAACAGTAAGTTCCTTTAGAAACTGTTAATGTTATAAACATGTCCTGAAATACCAGCTAATTGAAAAGAATATTTCATGTTCCTGTTTTGTTTGGTTGATTTTTATAACTGGAAATCATCACAGTTTTGATAAATCCTCCTTTGTTGATGCTCCTTAGGCTTAGTTTTGGGCTTAGTTACCAAAACAACATTAAGTTAAATTGTAAATCTGCCTTTCAGTCTCCAGATGCTGTCTCGGGATATAACATTCACCAGACAGTGAACATTATTAAGGTAAGATTCCTTACAGCTGTGTCCTAGGTCCTATGACTAATGCAAACTTTCCCAAATGCTTTATTGTTAAAAAGCTGTCATTTTCCAGAGCACTAGTTTGACCAGCTCTTTGGTTTACAATTTAACTCTTCTGGGTCAAGAAACAGTTACAGCATATAATACATGCAACTTTTAAAACCTCCAATATACTTTGTCCTGTCTTTAGGTATCTCACCAAATATTAAAGGGGAAAAAAAAAAGTGAAAAATTATTCTATTTCTTTAACAATCATTTTTTCCTTTCCTTTCTTGCCTCTCTGACATGAATTTTTACCCTTCAACAAAATCTCCCATCTACTCTCCCTCTCTACAAGAAACTGTCATTTACAACTTCAATACATGTTCATCAGAGGATGACTAATACTTTTCTCAGATTATCAAAGATCACATCTGGGAACACTAAAAATTGTTAAAAAATACTTTCACATAAATAAGGTCAGTCAAAGCTCAACCATCCTCTTGTTAGCTCTTTTTCCAAAATGGAGGTAGAAGGTGGAGTGCAAATGGGGTTTTCAGCATGACACAGATACAAGTACAGAGTTCGTATTCTCTAAGTGAGTTCAGAAATTATACATAGGCATATTCCCTAAATCACCATGGTAATTATTGTGACCCAGAACAAGGACCTTCATTTTAAAGTAATTTTTATTATGAACACTGGTGAATTGCAGAGGTTTGGGAGAGAAACTGGAGCAAAGATTTGCCATCTCTCTGGTGCAATGCAGGTGCTCCAGTAGAGTTCTGTGAAGAAGTCTGTGAGAATGTGTCAGGACTGAAGTCCTTCTTCAGTCTTGGTCCCTTGGGGTTTACTATTGTTCAGTTAGTACCTTGCAGCAACAAAATTCCTTTATCACTTTTCAGTGAACATCAATAAATTACAGTGTTGGATTATGGTTTGGAAAAATAATCTACTGATTGTAAAAATGTAACTAAGACCTTAATGGGTCTAAATACTCTTGCAAAGTGATACCATTTAAACATCTTTGTGATTATATGGAGCTCCAAGGAAATACCGAAAAAGTAAACAGCAAATGACAAAGAAATTGAGCTTCTTTTTGTGAATATTCTTCTATATATTTAATAATTTTACATATCTGTTTTTTCCCAGGGGCTGATTTTGACAATTGTAAACCCACTGCAGCTCCATTTCAGTCAAAAACGCATATACTATACCGAGCCTTTAGCTTTTTGACTGCTTGTTAGCTGAACTGATAGTCTAAGAGGAACACTTTGGCTATCTTTTTAGATATAAATTGGACTTTGAAGATGTAGGTGTCCTGGTATAATTGAAAATTTGTTCACCTAAACACTTTTTCCATTTAGCTAGGAAACACACCTGAAGTACCTTTCAGGAAAAGGCACATGGCACAAACCTGCTGAAAATATAAAGACTGTGTCCCTTACACACATCCTGCATTATGTTTAACTAACATTATTTTTCTGCAATTATTATGAACAGTTTACTTTAGTGGCTTTGTTATTAATGAATGAACTCTTCAGTAAAAGAAGCCCTTAAGAGTTATATTTCATTTCTCACATTTTTGGGGGAGTTCAGCATCCCATAGTATTTCTTGCATTAGTGGTCAAACAAGTCTTTCTATCAATGAGGGATGCACTCCTATTTGTCTTAATTAGTGGAGGATTTCTGTTTAAATTCTTACACTATTGGAAAAGAAAAAAAAAAAAAGTAAAACAGGCACAGGAGCATTTACCAGAGAACCAGTGATTCACAGTTACACCAGTCAGATGTAAATGGAGCACAACATAAACTACTGGGAATCTGTTCTGCTCTGGCATCAGGACATAAGCCATGAAAACACCTAAAACAGATATAAAGAAAAATCTCCTTCCTGCCTGTGTGGAGATAAGCCTAACACATGTATTAGAAATTACTCTAATACAGAATATTCCTGTTTGCTCTTTGACCAGTAGGAATGGGTATCCCAGGCACTGACAAATAAAGGATAAATTCCTTACACTGTCACAGACTTTGAAAGTGATCTTGGTGAATCATAACTCCTTGCATTTTATAATATATATAACACACAAGAATAATAAACTACACTCCATTTTTCTGCTGTGCCTATCCTTTTAAAGCAAGGAATACAGTGAGGCCTTAGAATTTTTAAGATTTTTAGCTTTTTGTAGATTTCAATGTAGCTGGAGTTTTCCTTCACTTTAAACTGTTAGACCTTCTCACAGTTTGTGTCACATTTCCAAAGCTTTGATTTAACCATCTTTTAATTGTCTTTTCAAGGCAAAAGATTTTTTAGCAAGAACATTCCATTGGCTTGTGCACCTGGGCCAGAATAACAAGTGATATGGTAGACAAAAGAAGACAGAAGGCTCAAGGCCCTTAGAGGGGCTCCAGTGGGGCAGTTCTGAGGGTGGTGCCAGGGCAAAAGGGGTCTTAGGATTTAATGTCCCCATTAGATATGATAATTAGTAAAAGATATAAAAATGTAAGAATTCTGTATGTGGGTGCACATGCCTTTGTACTCCATGTCCAGAGGGCCTTCATTAAAAGAGCTGCTCTATATCTTATCTAATGTTGCCTGGAGAGTCTTTTTCTCCCATGATTTTAGGCACCATATACTGGAAAATCAAATCACTAGGCACCTGCCAGTCAACAGAAATCCTAATCAAGCCAGTGAGGATCTTGGGATGAAAGACAGTAGGAGAAGTAAAAATAAAAGCAAAGAAAAACTCTGTAACTACACTTTACTGAGGAATACAGCTAACTTGATATATGTATTATAAAGCCTCAGATGGTTCATACAATCACACACACAGCTTGGTAAAGAAGTCAAGAGAGACAATATTTGCAATTTTCTTCTTGGCATGAGGGTATAGAACTGTCAGTAGAAATCTGCCTCTTGTTTTGTTCCTACCATGCCCTGGAACATGGTGTACATCCCTAGTAATTTAGAAGGGTATTAGAATTTATGTGAGCCCTATGTATCTTTTCTCCTGTACTAGCAGAAAAAAATCCGTCCTGCCTGCCCCCCGCCAAAAAAAAAACCAACAAAACAAAGGACAACAAAAAACCTGCCATCATTTAAAGCAGTAAACCCCCCAAAACAAACAAATGAACAAACAAACCAACCTACAAAACAAAAACCAGAATGTTGCTGATCTGAGAGGTAGACAGAAAAAAATTAAATTACTCACAGACATAGAAACGAAATGACTGAGATAATTTAAAGCAAGAGTTCAGAAATTTGTGAAAAAATTAAAGTACACCTACTAAAAGTTCTCAGTGGCCACAGATAAAATTCTTAGTAACACAGCAAGTCTGTTATCTATAAAAATCTCCTCCCAAACTACCAAAGATCAAAGAAAGGACCAGTAACATGGACCATAGTTTCCAGTGGATTGAGGGATTTCAAGAAGACACGATACCTTCACGTTTAAAAGACGTGACCTGAAGGAAGAGCCTTGGAAAATATTTTTAGATTAAAGTAAAAGTTGGTGTTTGTGGTAGAAGAGGGATGGAATTTCTCTAATAGAAATGGAGGAGCATACAAGGCTTAACTGTAACTCAAATTTTAACTCATAGAAGTTCAGAGCAGGTGCATATTATTAATTTCATGTTACAGAACTGGAGGAGAAAGGAAGTTTTATATCAATTTTTTTTGTACAAAGGACTGTTTAAATGTATGGCTAAAAGTATGAATAAAGAATAAAATCAAGGAAAGTGACACAACCTATGCAAGTAGAGATGATAAAGGTCATATTACTGCATGTTTACATATGCTAGTAACAAGAGGTCCCAAACCGAATAAATATTAATAAAACATTCTGTTTTATTAACAGACTTGTTTTCAAGGGAACCATACAAAATATTGAAACTACTTTATATTTTCAGTTATTTTACCTTGTATATAATTGTTGCTTAGTAAAAAATAGATTTAAGAAGTCTAAAAATTAGGTCTAACCTAAAAATCCTCCTTGTTGGAAAGAGAAACCCTTTCATAGTGTTGAATATAATCTTCAGAACTTCAAAATGTGAGAAACTATCTTGTCATTCCCTTGTCCATATTTTCCTCTTAGACACATTTTAATGGAAGAACATGCCAAGACAGTAACATAAAAATACAAAGCTTTGGGAGGTGGGTAATTATAGCAAATTTATATTTTATTTAGGTGGGATTTTTGCCTTTTACCTACAATTCAGCCTTAAAATAATGTTTCATTCATATACTCCTGCCTCACAAAATTCCAATTTAATTTGTATTGTTACATTTTAATAATGAAATAAAGGGGTGTTTTATCTGTGATGTGTAAAATTAAGGTTATAAGTAGTTACGATAATAAAAGAGAGAAATACAAATGTGGGTGTTTTACAAATTGCACCATAGATGTGGGTGTTTTATAAATTGCACGTGCAATTACATGGAAAAAAGCAGTGGCAAGGAAGATTTAGTCTTCTTGAAGAATTTATTATTAAAGATGCCAAAACTTCTTAAGGTTCTGCCAAATATGAGATTACCCACATCAGATTTCAACAATCATCCTCAGCTGCTGAGAACTAAGAAATGGTGTGCACAAGAACCTTTCCCAGTCCTACCAGATGGAACTGTGTTTAATTAAGTTTTGAGAAAAAAGCATTTTTGGTCTGCCAAGTATATTAAATGGAGTAAAGCCTTATCTAGATAGAGGGTTCCCTCTGGCACAGACTGACATAACATTGGCATGAACTTCTGAGGTTGTCAAAAGTGTTTGTGACAATACTGCAAATACCAGAGTGATATTTTTGATAGAGTAGAATGAAAAATATCTATTATTTTCAATTAATTTCCATTAAACTGGTGTGTGTATATATATACCTATATTACACATTCTTTTGTTTATCTCTGTATTTATGAAATCATTGTCATTAAGCTTTTAAGTGCAACCAAATGCTGTAAATAATTTTTATGGTGAGGGATTTCTGTGAACCTTACATAAGTAACAATTGGTTGCAGTGAAAAGTTTAGAATCAGAAAAAACTACAGTAGAAGAAAATTTTCAGAGCTCATGACACAACAGCACTTCAGAAACACCTAGTAATTGCTCATGCCTTTCCCACAGGTGATAATACTTTCTTCTAAGCGCTCCTTAGGCTATCACAGAGACTCACAAAACAGCCAGGAGCTATTCTGGAGGCATTTCTTACTCTTCAGCTGTACAGACCATGAATATTTTATTACATTCTCTACTAGGAGGAATCATCTGTGAGTTAGACAGCATTTCTGTATCAACAAGAGCATGACATAACACACAGTAATACTATTGCCTAATTTGGTTTTTAGTGTGGCACAGCTACTCTGACTCTGCATATTAATTTAGCACATCTTTAACAGGGTTTGTTGGAGACCCATAAATTTCCACAGCAATCCAGCCGCTACCTCATCTCTAGCACAGCCATGTGCTCAGAGTTCTGCAGGATTTATTTGTTTTTCAGCTGAGAAACAGAATGGATGGTTTGCAGAGCAAAGGCTTTTCTGTGTCTATGAAACAACTGCAATATCCATGTATCACTCTGTGGTAATTGTTGGGAAAGGTTGATTTTATAATGATAACTAATGTACATTTCTGGATACCCTAGAAGTAACATTAGACCTGGTTTAAATAAGAGGGTTTTTATAATCAGTGTATCTTGCAAACTTCCCTGACTTTTTCTGCCATAATACAATGACACCACAAACTAATGATGAGAAGTCTCTGAGTTGCTGATTTTTACTCATTCATACCTGTCATCTTTATCCCTTATAATTTTCAAGGTAAAACAAAGACACCACCACAAATTAGGTCTAATGGCTAACCATGTATTTGACCCTGCCAAGTAATAATTGCTCTAATGCTACTCTAGCTTTCAGTTTTGTGTATGTTTAAGCAAAGTTCATTCAACTGATTTTTAAGTGTACAGACTTTAATGAAAATAACTGCCTTTTAATTTACACATTTCTGTAATTGTTTTCCTGAGAGAAGAAATGTGGTTAGCACCCTGCAGCACCAAATTCTTTCTAGGCAATCTCTTTATAAAGATAAGGGTCAGGAAGTTTCAGGTAAGGAAGTTTTAAGCCCCTACAAAGCACGGGTCTAAGTCATAACTATGGCATGTTATTACCAACACTTGTGCCACGGGAAAGCCTATGTTATCAGTCTGGAGGAAAGATTAAAGTTTTATTTGGCAGTAAAAGTTCGAGCACAATATTTTTATATTGTTTACATATTGTTTATATTTTTTATATTAAAATCCCCTGACCCTTGAGAAGTTGTTACTGGATGTTCCTAGGAACCTCTTTGCCTCTACACATATTTCAGACTATATTAATGTTTAGCTCTCTGGTAATCTGAAATGGGAACTGTTTTATACTGTCTTGCAATGGTGCATTCAGTGGCTCTTGACACTCACTTCCCACCTTTAGGCCTGATTTTTTAAAATCAAGGCAAGTGTGAAAATACTACTGTTGATTAAGCAGCATTTTAGGAGGATGCTGAAGAAGGAATTGTAAAAGAACAAATTCTGTTTGCTTCCCTGGAAACAACTGATGATGGAAAATGATTAAAAGATCTTACTGGACAGTGAAAGTCAAGTCAGTTGAAAGAATTCAAATTTTTAACAGTCTGACAGAAAAATGAGTAGTATCTTCCACAGAGAAGCAGGGAGTAAAACTCAGTTTTTTTGCCGGATTCCAGGACACACACATGAAGGTTATCCAGACCATTCCTCCCCTGGGAATGGAGCCACCACTTCTTTCCTATGGAAGAGAGGATCCCAGAGAAGGTTAGGTAAAGCCACGCTGTGCCCAGGTGGCACAGCCTTGACAGCTTGCTGCTGGCTCGTGGGAAGGATCTAGAAACCATTCACAAACTTTCCTCTCTGAAAACTTTCACCATTGTAGTTTATGGTGAAAAACAGGATTTTATTCAACAACCTGGAAAAACAGGATGTTATTCAATCTGTCCCCATCAAGGGGAACTGCCACCTGACAGACGTGGCTTCACCCGTGTTGCTCTTGGACTGCAGCGACCTGTGGCCCATAAGCTGCACTGCTGAAAACTCACATGGCAGTCCCCGTGCTCCAGCTGGGATAGCCTAGCAAAGCCAACTGCCTTTGCTGAGCTATTTTTCTCTCCTAGCGAGGGAACAAAGAAAGTTGAAAGAGTGCAGAAGGAGCCTAGAGGTGATTTTACTACAAATGAATCGCCAAGAAAGGTAGATTTATTATAGCAGTCAGCAACTGTGATGCAGCAGTTTGCTTACGGGATTTGCTTAAACCAAAGATGTCTTTCAATTACTATACATATGCCAGTACAAAAAAAAAAAAAAAAAAAAGGGCAAAACAAAATTAAAAACATAATCAAAACAAAAAGGTAGTTAATAATTCATGGCAACAAATGTCTGATTTTCATAATGCAATTTTGTGAATGGATAAATTTGTGCATCATGTGAAAAGGGGGCTGAAAATCCTTTGACTTTTTTTTCTCCTCACAAAAATATTCTTTATTATTAATAGATCTTTTTAAACCAACAGTAGCAAGCAGATATTTTCACTCTGTAAAGAACAGACAGGTAGAAGGTGACCTTTCTATTCTTTGAAAAACAGTAATTTATTCGTATTTTCTGAAGATCGCTGTTTTGCTTATAACAATAAGGAGAGTTCATTCTGCATTTCTCCTTGTGAATTTAAGAATGAAGATTATAATCAAGGTTTCTTCATAGGGAAATGGGAATTGGTAGAAAATGCAGGACAGGCCCCAAACAGCTATATATTATGAATGCATACTGTGAACTATCACAACTGCATGTTTTTATTAAAAATAGCTTTCACACAAAATAGCTATTAAGAAAAATAGACAGCATGTGGTTCACTGCTTTCATTTGAATGTGACAGGTAAAACACCTCAGAGTGTATTAACCTAATTTCAAATATTGTTGCAGAAAGAATACTAAGACGGAGGTTTTTTGACCTGAGGTTAATTTGGATTACACTGAAAATATTATTCCTAACAGTCTCTGCTGTCTGAAATTTGCTTTGCTGCTGATGTGCACATGGCATTGAACATATTTTATATACACATAGGCAGAGTAAAGAGGTTGTCTGTCTCCAGAGCAACACACCCTGCTCACATCACAGACACTGTCGTACCCCCAGCTCACAGGCCAGTATCTGGTTGCCTATTTGTCATATGGAGCCAGTTAAAGACTAAGGGTTAAAGTGAGGTAACAAATAGCTTTAAATGAGTACAACGATGCCTTTTAGATCCAGCCTGTCGATAGAGGTATCAGAAGACAAGGCAGCATCACTGTGCAGTACACAACACTGAGAGAAAACAGAAAGGTCTAATCCAATAAGTATTGACAGAAAACCTACCTTTCTTGTTAGCTTTGACAATGACCTTAATTTTTCAAGAAATTAAACCAGTTTAGTTCTGGAGATTAATAATTAATCATAGTTTCTTTTATCCTTTTTTTAAATTAGAGTCCCTAGCAGTGTTTCAAGAATTTGTGGACAAACGTTACCTTAGTGGCTAAAATTTACAATACTTAGATCATTCTTGCTCCAGGAAGTTTTTGTCATTCTATATTACATCATACAACAACAAAATTTATCACCATTAAAGAGTTCTACAAAGTTCAGATCATTTTGATTGAACTTCTTAATCGTTGAAGTATGGTCATAAACTATAAGACTGTCATGTGGTCTCTTTGACATACATTTGACATACAGACCTACTTTCCTCCTTTAAGCCTATTACACTTCCATTGCATACTACACCTTCACATCTTCATAATCCAGTACTTTATCATATAGTAATAATAATTTTGAAGGAGAATCATTAAGTTAATCTCAGTCCAGCCTTTCTCATGAATCTGTCCCTTCCAGGAACCTGCAAATCACAAATATTTAAATTCATTTTTGCTACTTATTTTCTAATGTTGTACTACTTTTAAGAGGGTAGGGAAAAAATCTAAAACACATAGCATCTGAATAAAACAAAACACTATCTGCTATTATAACATAAAAAAGCATTCTTTTAAAATTAATTTTAACTCCCATTTCAGTATAAAAGCTTGGCCTTTAATTTGTTGCTTGACATAGAGGACAAGAAATAAAGTAATAACTCAGAGGTTGCTTCCATTGTTCTCTCACTTCTAATTGACAAACATGGGATTTCTGAGAACTGCAGCATGACTGCTGTAGTGACTGAAGCAAAAAATAGGAGCTTTCAATTCCAATGTAAAATAGCACTTTCAGAAATACTTTCTATCCTGCTGTTGAATGACAATTACCTGATTGGTGTCAAACATATGAACTGATGAACACTAAATGGAATACAGCCATAGAGAACTTAATGCCAGCTATATTCCACAAAATAAGCTGAAGCAGCTGAAACTATGATCACACACTAGCCTTTTTGGGGATGGGGAGCTGGGGAGTGCATGGGAGTATGTGTAGAAAAATTTGCAATTAAAATAAAAAATTATCTGCAGACATAGTTTTTTAGCAAATGCTAACATCTATTGCAAGAACATAATCACAGTACTATGGATAGAAAATATGCAGTATATGTTCATCATTACTCACAGAATTTGACCACCTTAATTTGTTAAAAATATCATGTTACACAATTAATTTCATGTACTGGATTGACATCTGCACTTTTAAAGATAAGATAATCCAAGGAAGGTTAATGTTCTCCCCAGAGCATACAAGTCAGGAGCTCATTTTAATTATTATGAAACTATGATACATAAAAATTACTCAGGATGCTCTGTGTTGTCATTGTAAAGCAATGCTTTGGAAATGGGAAGTTTTTTCATTGGAAAAAAAAGACGTGCCAGAGGTGTCATACACATGCCCAGCAGTACGAAAAACCAAAGTGTAATTCAGGCCTTTACAGAAGAACGGGAAGTTCAAACACCCAACTTTTTACTTACTGTAAGGCCTTAAACATCTTTCTTATGTACTAGCTTAGTATAATTCTTTTTAAAGACCTTTCCACCCTACTAATATTTAGGGAGACAGACATGGGTGAAAATTTCATAAGAGATGAGTTCTCACATGACTGTTCTCTGTTAGAAAGTGCCCACTCTTCAGTTTTTCTGGATCCTCACTTAAAGAGAGTGTGGTACTTTCGTCTGATTTGAAATCTTCCATAGTCTCATCTTGAAAAGTGCAAATTACTTAGGATGACTAGAGGATAAATTTATATTAAAGGAATATATTTAGAGTAAAAATTTAGAGATTTTAAATTAATTCCTTTCATTTACTCCTTTTTTTTCCCCCTACTATTCTTGAAAGCTTTGGGAATGAACAACATGATTTGAATGTAAAATATTAATAAAATATTAAAACAGATATTAAATAAGATAATCAGAAAACATTAAATAGGGTGAAACTATACCTTATTCTGTCAATTCACATTCCTATCAACCTCAGGAATTCCTGGGTTTTTGTTCCGTGAAAAGTTTGCATTTTCAGTTTCTCTGCATAACTGCTAAAGAAAAAACAAACGAACACTCACTTCTATACTAACTTTCTCTTCCCTTCTTCTTTCCTTAACAAGCCAAAAGAGACATAGCAAAAATCCTCTATATAATTTGTCAGGAACTAAGGTTTCAGTGACATGTTTTACAAAAAACCACAACTGAAAAAAAAAAAACCAACAACAGAAAATATGAATATTATTTTTTCTTTAAAAATACCTGAGAAGAGATAACATAGGTTTTTTTCTATTCATTTTTAGAATTAGACTCTCCTAACCATTCTTCAACGCTTTTCAAAGTAGGAACAATGCTCTAATTTATGAATTCAATTATCATAGAATTAAAATAATAAAACTATTATTAAGTGAATTTTTCCTCCAAAATATACAACTGTGTAGTACAATAGTAATACACTGAGAATCACTTGGTGTTAAATAATGCTTCTTACTTCCTGCAGGGTAAGCCTACTCTTTATTGAAACAAGAATGAGGGAGATTATTCAAAAAACCAGACTAAAAAAATAGTTTTCTCATTGTGAAGTAGTTAATGTAGTTTCCAGGCAGTTTCCTGGCCATCCGAGACTGCTACATTCCATAACAAACCACCAAAACCTGGATAAATTAAGTACCAGGGCATCTAAAGTGGGTCACTAAGATCAATATCTAGGAATTTGAATTGAGGTGGCCTAATTAGCTGAAAAGTTTCTTCAGAAATCTGACACAATACTCATAGTTCAAGTCTTCTGAAAAAGAGAGCATCTTTATTTGCATTCCTGCATTGCCAGCCTTCTTTGTTTGAAAGTTGGTTTTCAAGTGTTCACTTATCATCCAATACCATAAATAAGAATAACTGTACTTCTCTGGGCATATGGTAACAGAAACCGCTAAACAGGTAATATTTTTTGGGGGTGTTGTGCCTGCTCTCCCCCTCTCTGAGCTTCTGCTTTTCATGTACTCTTAAAAGGCTGCTAACATCATCAGGTCCTTAACAAAGCCTGCTGTGACTCCTTCCTGGCAATTCCTTAAGTGTTTAACTTTCCTAATGAACTAACCTGTTATAGTTCTAAGCCCTCCTTAAAAGTGTTGCAATGCTCCTGGGCATGGCTGGCCCATCCATATAGCACACAGAAACTCTCTCTCGCCCTTCCATGTTTTTGCAAGTAAATGTTATGTCATTTGCCACCTCCTCAACACTGGAGAAGAGTTGAGTGCCCGCTCAGTTCTGCTTTCTATTCATGTATGCAATGCATCCAATCTCCTCTCTCTCTCTTCCTCCCTCCCATCAGATGTCCTGGATTAGGATGCCATGCAGAGTGAAGAAAAGGTGAGGTGCCATAAATATTGACCTCTTGCTTCTTGTTCCGTCTCAGCAGCAGAGTACTAGAAATGAGATTGCTGCTCCCTGTGTCGCCAGCCTTCTCTCTGGCTGCTTCTGGAGCAGTACAAATAGAAACAACCCTTGAACTGTAAAGCCTTTATGCAGAAAATCTAATTTTATATATAAGAACCAATAGGATGGTTGCAACTACTGTCTCTGGTTATACATATAATACGAAATTGCAAATTATTAAAATTCATAAGAGCAAGAATTTGCTACTAAGGGTTTTACCTAATTATAATGTTTCCAATACTTCTATTCAAGCATTCATCCATGAGATCCAAGTTTAACCTGGCATGGATAAAACAGATCTGAATAAAAGCTTTTAATAAAATTATTTTCAGCAATTTCATCTCCGTTTGGAAAAAAAATAGAAGCACAAATTCATGGTAATATATGGGTACACAGTGAAGCATCCACTTATTGGTATTACACTGAGGTTATCTACTTCCATAAAAACAGTCTACACTTGTGTTGATTGCTATTATTTTGACTGTTCTGTTTTGTGCACAATATTCTGTGAACAGAGTACACTGATGAACATATATAGCCTTTGTTACACAGCATAAGTTCGGTATTTACTACAACACAGTAGATTTCTTCGTCTGAGGAAAGCAAGTAGAAATGTTTAAGTTTTCTGATCCACCTGAGGATCAGGGGCTGAAGCCAACCCCCAAACAATTATTGTGGGTTAATGGATTGGGCTCCATTTGGTGACTTCAGTAATGAGGACGAAAAATTGCCAGAGAGAGAAAGAACTGGAAATAACTTTTTTTTTTCAGCAATGTAAGTCATATTCATTATTATTGAAAAATAATAAAACCCCATTTATTTGCAGTGCATCATTAGTGAAATATAACAAGAGGCTATATGCAATGTTAAACAAACAAAAAAAAAGAAGTTCCTTCACATTATTTATAATTTATTTTAGAATTTTAAATAATAATTAATTATATTTCTTAGGTTTGGGAAAACAGAATCCCATAGAAAAACTTTGCACTTTAATAACAAAGCAACACCTCATGCTGAAATTAAAAATGCATCCATATTACCAGTATATTGTATTAAAAAATTATTCACATGAGTAATACACTGAAAAATCAGGCCTGTATTTTGAAATATTTCAAAGGAAATACAGTCAGCTAAGAATTTTTTTTTATATGCAGTCTGTGAAATACAGCAAATCCATCTACTTGCACTTAGTACACCATAAATTGAATTCTAAAATATTTTTCCATATATATTTCATTGTATATATGTATAATGTATTCTATGTGCTATATATCTCATAAAGGAGTGTATTCCTCTCTATAAATATATGCATATAAGTACAAATAAATTATATTACTCATTATAAACAAAGAAGAAACAGAAATGGTTTTCTTAAAAAGAACAGGTAATATGAAGCATTTGTAACTGCAGAAAGTATATGGGAGTACAGCATAAGATATTGATTATGGTACAGTGAAAATTTTACTGTAATTTATTTTAAAACAATTTTTTATTGGAATATGAGAGAGACAACCTGTTACTCAATAAGAAAGTATACACTATTCATAGCAAAAAATGAAGTCTTAGGTATTGACTGATGCCAACACCCCTCTGGCTGGATTCAGAGTGATTTTTTTGTTTATAAAATCTCAAGAGGTTAAAGCTATTTTTAACTCTATCACTCACCATGTTCAAGTTTCAAACTTGGGTTCCTAGTTTGGACAGTGTGATTAAAAGAGATCTGCTGATGTGTTTCAATTTTCATTGTATGGCCTCACTATTTTAGCACCTGATGATGCCCTTTTTAACCTATTTACTCTCAAAACAGCCTGTAACTTAACCGGTGTAATTTTCACATTTTCTAGATTTCCTAAAGTCACAAAGGAAAGACAATGACAGTTCCTGAATGCCCACCAAGCTTTCTATTTAATTGTGATTCTTTTATTTATGTAATTGAAGTTGCTGACAATTGGTACCCTACCTGACGGGGAAATGATGAAGCAACTTTTAAATAATTCAGTCTACAGAAAAAATAGAGGAAGATGTTGAATGCAGATTAGCCTATAGTCTAAGGATAATAGTCCCACATATTCTTGTAAAAAAACAGCTAGCAGTATGTCAATGTAAACAACACCACTGCTCTACCACTTGTGGAAAGTAATGTCTTTCACCAGGAGTGATATTTCGCATCAAGTGGAATATTATTCTGTTGCCATCTCAAGGGAAGAAATTCAGATTACTGCTTCATAAATATAACTTTGCAAGACAAATGTTAACTTACCCAGTTTGCCTTAGCTCAAAGTTCATCATGACGTATACAATCTAGAACACGATCTCTTATTGAGAAACAAAGAAATCTAAAGTGTTTACAATATAAGAAAGCTAGAGGTCAAATGCTACTACACAGGTTAAACATTATAGGTGCATTTTCAGATATATTTAGGCTGAAACCAGACCTTCAGTCACTGTGGATATCTGGAGACTCACAACTTAATGAGTTCCCATTAGATCACTGGAAAATATAAAATTGTTTTTGAGCAGGTAAATGCTACATTTCCTCTCCTTACACAGGCGTACCTGCTTGAACGTAATAAGATTGATACGTGACTATAAAAATCTAACTCTGTGAAACTCAGCCCATTTACTTTCCCAATTTTCCTACTGCATTTAAAAAAAATAAAACTGAGGCCCTGAAAAGCTCTCCTGACTTTCCTACTTAATCATTTGGTGATTGATCCTTAAGAAAACTAGAGGTTTTTCTGCCCTTTCTTCTCGACTGCATCTTCTCTCCTCTGATTTTCTAATTTCACTCTCACATCCAAAACACAACAGTTTTATCTGCAAGGAACAAACCTCCTTTGGGAGCATCATGAAACAGTCACTAAACTGTTGCACTTCATTTTGGTTTGACTTATTTCGCTCAGCTTCAATCAATATCCCTCCTTCTAACTTACAAAAGCTGTTTTGTCTGAAAAAGATTTGCTCCATATGGCATAGCTCGTTCTTCCTTAAGTGATTAGTGGAAGGCTAAAAATGTACTCAAATAAGGGTAGATGTCTATCAGAAATAGTCAAGGTTTGTTCATCTATATACATATCCAAAAATATGGATATGTATACAGATGGATACCCATATATCCATACATAGATACATATCCATATTTTTGGATATGTCAATGAACATATGGAAGCCACTGATCTACTTACAGGCAAATACAAAATAATCAATCAGCACAATAGACTACCATTTTAACATGAAAATACAGATTATTCAGCAGTAGCATAATTTACAGATAAAATGATAACTTAATTAGTCATTAATGAGTTTTTATTTTTTTTAAACATCAAAAGTGACCTACTTGTATCTACATCAGACCTTCCATTATATAGTTGCCTTCTTGGGATACCATAACCATTAAAAGTTACTTATTTGGTACAGAAAGTCTTCATTTTATATTATTCCTCTTTCTTCACCAAATGTACACACATGCTGATGTACTCAATCTCTCCAAATTACGTTAACATTTTTTTCATCACATAGAACAGGTTTAACTGCTTTGTAAATCTTGATGTTTCAAACAGGTTTGCATGTAATTAGATACATAAATCCTAACAAAATTCACTAAGTATCTCCCATATCTCATTAATATCACAGGCCAAAGAATTCTGGTCAAAAAGTGTGTCAAACATGGAACAAATAATTTAAAAGTCAAGAGAGAGAACAAAGGTGACTGTGTTATTTTTACATCAGTACACTAATATGAATTTTTTTTCATTCAGTGATGCCATAATTTTGTATATTTAATCTTGTTCTATAATGTCATTTTTGACAATGATTATTCATGTCTTTGCAAATGTCATATTCCAACAGTAAAGCCTTGATTCTCATCCCTAAAGTACATTAGTGATTAGGCAATGCTTTTCTCTCCTCACCTATACTCAGCTGACCAAGTGTAGCTATTTTTCAGAAACATATTTTGTCATACCAAATTTCTGTCATCCTAAAATGAATTATTTTATCCAGAGCTACAGTTTAAAAGCAGCCTGAGCAGAAAGCAGTGGCAGAATGCATGGAGAAAAGCAGGACATTCTGTAGGAAGCTCCTGTTATCCATGCTCTGGGATGTAAACTGGGTAGATGAAGACTTTTCTGCAGGAATCACATACATGTGACCTTTATTTTGGGTGTTTGTATCTATATTCTGGAAGAAACTATCTCCTTTCCTTTCAAAACTTATGTAATTTTGGCCAGCAATGGCCAGGACATCTCTTGATGAATGATCTGCTTCAGATGAATACTCAGCACCTCTTAAGAAACTTCAAATGATGCTCAAAAGCAACTCTATCCTTGCAAAGGTGAATACAAAGAGAAACTTCCCTACCTGTTTGCAAATAGTCAATCCCTCAGTCTAAAATGACTATTAGTAAGAACATTTTCTTGAAAAAGAACCAAGAATATGAAGTGGAAAATCCAATTATTGTGGGGAAGTGTTCTCACAGAACATTCTGGCCAAAAGGAGCCCTCCCCAAGTTAGAATGCAAATACATTGGAGGATCCTGAGCCAGAGAGTAAAATTTTAGTATAGTGTTGTGTTGGGTTGACCTTGGCTGGACACCAGGTGCCCACCCAGCCACTTTTACTCCCTTTGCCAGTGGGACAGAGTAAGGTGAAAACAACCTGTGGGTTGGGATAAGGCAATTTACTAAAGCAAAAGCAAAGCAGAAACCTGTACAGGCAAGAGCGAAGCGCAAGATAACACAGTTTATTCTCTACTTCCCAACAGCAGCCACCGATGTTCAGCCACTTCCAAGAAGCACCCACAGTGGTTCCTCAGCAGGCCGACATTGGACATAACGAATTCCCCCCTTCCTGCTCCTTGCCTCAGCTTTTATATCTGAGCCGATGTCATATGCTATGGAATATCCCTTTGTTTGAGTCAGGTGGTCTACTTGGGTCCTCTCCCAGAATCTTGCCCTCCATTGAGGAAGGAATGTTACAGGAATGCTGATGCTACTCAACAGTAGCCAAAACACCAGTGTGTTACCAACACCCTTCTAGCTACCAATGCAAAGCACAGCACAGTGAGGGCTACTGTGGGGAAATGAACACCATCTCAGCCAGATCCAATACAAATGGGTGACTTCATACTAAAAAAAAATGTTTTATCTAAGCAGTCTAGAAAATTCATAATGCCTTATCATCTGTGAACTCCCACATGAGGAGACAGCACGTATTTTATTCTTACAGAAGCCTTTCTGATAATATTTGTAACATTTCTTAAATAGTACTCATCATTTTTCACACAGCCAGTATCTAAATTCTGAATTGGATGGTGGTATGGATCTAAAATGACCTATTCCTCCGTGATTCAGTTGATCTGGATGTTAAAATGCCTTGGAGAAGTCCATGGAAAGCAGTTGATGAAAAGATCTTCATTAACCAATAAGCCCTTGCTCAAAACTCTTTATTAAATTGTCCCATTTTGTTCCTATTTTGGTAAAAGCACGATTTCCCTGATTTTGACATGAAAGAATGACTTTTGCTCTTCTTACCAAGCACATGACTTTACACTTGTATAACATTTGTGCATTGTATAATTAGACTGTATCATTAGGTAGAAAACCCAGTAAAGTAAAAGGAAAGCAAAACAAAATAAAGTTTTCAGTCTCAATACAATTATGCTAAGGTTAGTCAAGATTGTGCTTCTCAAACATAATCATGCTCCCGAGCCTGGAACCCTAATATTCCCATAATCATGCTACCAACTCTACTTTTTTGAGGGTAGCCGAAGAATAAGGAGATGGTTAGAAGTTTCAGAAAGATTCAGCCTGTCTTGCATCTAACAGAAGCATACAGAAAAATACAGATGTCCAAGAACACATGACCTTATAAATCAGCATACTGAAATTCACACCTCAATTTTTACATGAGATTGGATCAAGGTTGAATTTAAAGCAGGAACTTAATGTAGTTTTGCATTTCGCCTGAAGTAACTCTTCTCTGTTGTGCAATATATATATATATATATATATACATATATACATATAAAATATATAGATTGACTTTCCTTTAGAGACCTTGAATACAGAATCTCTGTCAAGATTTACAAAGACGGTTGGCAAAACAAACCAAAAGAAAAATGGTAACTCAGTTTGTTCATCTCTTGAGGGGAAGAATTATGCTTCTGGTAAGAATCTTAACACCTTTCATCTAGTCATATGCAGCAAACAAACAGTCTATGTGCACAGGTGCTAATGTATTTGATGATAAAAGAGCTATTTGTTCTCATTTCTGGTGGGAAAAATTCACTAATGATCACAGGAAAACTAATAATACCATATACCTTGATGCCATGAATTGGCACTGGGGTATCAGCATCCATGAACAGAATCTTTTGAGGAATAAAGTAGTTCCCTTGATTCTACAAGTGTATGGAGGGAAAAAAAAAAAAAAAAAAAGGACAGGTAGGAAACGGACATTTCACCACATGAAAACTGAATAGCTTACTGAGACTAGGTGTTACAAGCAACTGCTTGGAAAAGGCAAGGGGACTGGTATTCTTGTGTGGTGCATTCTTTACCTTTCTCTTTCTGTGGAATTATGCTACATTGCATCCTGTTTCGCTGAGAGAAGCCATATAGGAGAGGGAGCAACATAGGTGACTCTGTTGGAAGCTGGACTTGTAGCACAGCTTCCAGTACACAGGGAAGGACACTCAAATTAGGATTATTCTTATCAGCCACATGTAGACAAGAAGAAAATTCCCATACCTTTTGGTGTCCTTTTTCTTAGAAAATATGATGCAATTGAGAATTTCTCAGCATTACTTCTTTCCCCACATCATTCATTTTCTAAGGGTGAGAGTCATACTGCACTCAAGACAGTATCTTAAACCTCACTGGTTTTGCTAAAGCCATAAGGGTAACTAACAACGTGTTAACACAGATGGTTGCAGACAGACCTAACATCTGCTCTGTGCTTTTAAGCATCGAAACTACGAAAGAGGCTACATTTTAGCAGTTAGTGTGACAGGACAGATAAATGCACTAACATAACTTCTGGACTGGAGGTGACTCCTGTCCATCCAGATTAGATCAGAAATAATAATAAAAAAAGGATCTTTCTGTGCTTGCACAGAGAAGATATATCCTAAAAAGAAAAATACCGCTATTTAAAACTACCTCTATTTACCTGTTTTCCAATTTCCAAATCCTAGCTAAAGCAACAAAATACTCTTTTTACTCACAAAAAAAATGACTTTGCAACCAAATATGATTATTGATAACTGCAAGTGAACTAGTCTTTTCTTTGCATCATAGTAAAAGAAACTAACAATCAAATATTCCTACCTAGCCTTGATAGGCTATTGAGCTGAAAGACATGTAGAGACCAGTGTGTCCTACTAGCCAAATAACATGGAGTTCATGGGACACTCATATGCCAGAAATGACATTTTTATCTGAATAAGATAAAAAGATAATATTTGAAAGATAACTACAAGCTCTGGAAACTGTTAGAGATTAGTCTGAGGAAAATGGGAGGAATGAGGTTCTAAAATAGATTGCAACATTGGATGCATTCTATTCACAAGCAAAAGAAAAGCATTTCTGTATGAGGTGTTACACTTCAAAATATAATCAATGCACGATTTAGGAAGAGACATAAAGTTAGTCCTTTCAAAGACTTTGATTTATGCGGTTCCCTATCGTTTACAAAGTTGCACACACGTTTATATAATCTCTCAGCATAGCTACCACTTGACAGCTATTCTGGACACACAAATGCAAAGTGAATCCTTCATTTTGCCATCTCTCCCCTCCAAGATTCTGGTGAATGAATTTCCTCTAAGCCTGGTGCTGTTGGTTTACTGCTCTGATCCATTAGTTCAGTTTGATTTCCCTCCTCTCCTCCCCTTCCACCTGTGGAACAAAACAAAAGCTTTGGAGCAAAGCTGCCCAGTGGCAAAAGTTTCAGGCAAGGAAGTTGGAGGGAAGATATTGATCAGTATCAAACCACTTTTAAAGTAATGGAAGGACAGGCAAAGGAGAGTTTCATTCTCTTCTAGTGAAAGTTGTATTGATTCAATTCTGTCCTTATAACTGAAATAGCTTGTTGGCTCCAGTGAAGCCAGCTTGCTTTCCATTCTGGTCTCTCCTGCTTATTGGAAAGTAGAGAATGGATGAAGCAGAATAACATAGTCCCTAGTCAGGGGCATGAGATGAAAACAGGTTCCTCTCTGTTCTGGCAATTGCTGAACACTGTAACAAAACTAATCAAATTGACTGGATTCTCCTGTTTTCTCATGGAAACAGGAGGGCAAGTCAAGCTCTTCTTCATTCTTTGCTATGTAATGTACATTCCTTGCTCTGTAATGTAAAGGCAGTGGTCTTGTAATCCATCATTACAACTTCACTAAAATCAGTGGAGTTATAACAAGTTAGTAACTAAGGATTTTTCTTTTAGCTGTTTTCTCTGTGCTTTATTAGCAAACATCAGGCAAATTGCCCTTTCTTTCAGTGATATTCACAATATAAGTCCCTAACTATGGGAACAGATTTGCTTCAGCATATGGCCCATGACCTGCCTCCATGTGGTAGATGGAGAAGACTAATTGTTCATTTTGGTTTCTGGATCAAGACTGACATTCCAAATGTAATCCTCCTTGTATATAAACAGAAAACAAACTACTAGTTTTTTTACACTAGAATACCCTACAATCCTTAATTCCTTAATCATTTGGGCAGAATTCTTATTTAATGGTAATGGCAGTACCCCAACATGGAAGAGTTGAATAGCACAGATCAGCCTCAGGGAAACTGGAAATTCCCTGAGTCACTGGAGTTATTCACATTGCAGTTACAAATATATCAATTGTACCTGGTAATGTTTAATCTTTTTACATCTAGGTACTTTTGAGTGAAATTATTATATTATCATGTGAGGACCTGCCATGACACCATTGGTTGCATTAAAACAAAAAGTTATACTTCAATTGATATATCATCTTGAACTTCTTATTCATATTAAAATCAGATTAATTTGTACTAGGGGGACTTTTTTTTTAGAAGGGCAATTTAATATAGTTGAGATCACATCAAACAATTTCCCACAAACTTAGTGACAATACCATTCTGTGAGAAATCAAGAAAGGGATCTAACTCTACATATGCTAAAAAACCAATATTGTCTTTAATCTTTTTTTCCTGTTATCATATGTAATAAATTTGAAGCAAATCCATAACTATAACAATTTTTTTAGATGTCACAAATGCTACACATTCAGAGCATTAAAAAACCCAAAAGTAAGCAATGCTGAAAGGTAAATTAGCCATTGCTTAGAAATGAAAAAGTAATTCCATAACCAATACATTATATAGTAACAAAGCAAATATTACAGATTCTTACCACATACAGTTTGAAGGATGATATATTTCAATAGTTCAGTAACTATCTAAGTGCTGCCTTAAAGATTCAAATTCTATCAGCTCTCTGAACAATTTTATGAGCTGATGATGTGAATCTACATCCATCAAAGATCCTATTGCATGATGAAAAGTTAATGTTTCAGAAAACTGGAGTGGTCTCCTTGGCTGTGTGATTATGACTGAAAGCAGTTATACAGCAAAAAGGATTAGTTTGAACTCACATGAGCAAACACACTGACAAAAGCAAGTATTTTTTGAGCAAGGGGTTCAGTGAGTGAGTAATTTTTGTTTACTATAGCAGTCCACACTAGGCATTTAGTGAAAAAGTTGAAAAGTTGACAGCAAAACACCTCAGTAACAATTAACTGAAATAGCTTATTTCTATAAGATGTGAAAAAACCCTCATTTTGTATAGAAAAAAAATCCTAATAAATTAATGTGAAGCCCTCTTTGCAAGTAGATGAAATGATATGACCCATATGGTAGAGAACAGAAAATTCTGAGCAAGCAAATGAGAATTTTTAAAACATATATGCATTATATATATTTTAAATACCCACATTTAGTGTTGGCATCTATGCCTTTTTTTCGAAAGGTGCAGAGCAGGCTTGATCCTAAAGCTCATTCTGTAGTAATAGTGTATTGCATGATACAGATTTTTCAAACACAGATACTGACAGAGAACAAAACTCTAACTGCATCACAAATCAGAAGAGCAAAGCACTCTGTAAATATGAACTGAACTACCAAGCTCAGTAGCAGTGAGCAGCTTTCAAAGGCAACTGACAGGTGTTATGTTCACTATTTGCAATTTTTCTAATAAACATCCACTCACAGACAACTGTAAAACCATTGTAAAATATATCTTATGTGAGCATCTACTTATGTTTTCAATACCAAAGTAAATCCAGCAGAAACAAACTAGGATTTTTAGTCTGTTATTTTCACTTTTTTCATTTCACAGTTTTCTTTTATAGCTGATGCTCTAAGTCTATTTTAGCATATCAGACACCGCACCTACAAACAGCACAAACTGTGAGTGACCACTTTACCTTCTGAAAAATCAATCAGTCCCAGCAAATGAAGCAGCTTCAGAGATGCAAATATAATCACAACAATACCCACTGTTTGCAGTCCCTCCGACTCCCACTCGAGAGTCAACATTCTTCCAACAGGCAAATCATTCCAGTCTTCACACCGGTTTGCAATCAGAGGGAAATTGGAAGATTTCACCAAGAGTTTGCTTTGAAGAAAGTTGTAGTGGTGTAAAGCAGCACTATACTGAGCTGAGGCGTTTCACCAGCCACTGCAGCTGAGATAAAATATTAGATAAAGCCCTGCATCTCATGCTTCTCTAAGCTTTTGATTTCATCAGTAGCGAGTCCTCTTAGAAGGCTGAGGTGGACCACGAACCCCTGGGTATGACATTGTATCCGTCAAGCAGCGTTACTTAGAGCTGCTGGAGGAACATCTGTGTCGGAGCAGAGACTTGGCTGTGTCAGTGCCAAGAAGAAATGCTCTCTGGAAACTTGCACTAGGGAGCACACTGCTATCAGCACTGCACTCCACTGCTTCCAGACCCAGGCTTTGCGATTCTCCCCAGCTTCTCCTGGCACAGTTTTTGTTAAGTTTGAGACATGACAGCTTGCTAAGGACACACATCTGTTTTCACGTGTGCTAAATGCTGCATATAAAAAAACTACTACTCTCTGTATTAGATAGAATAATGTTCAGAGAAACACTGTCCCTTCCTCTTTTTAAGCATCATCAGAATCTAATTAGATTCTATTCTCACTGAAAGTGAGAAAAGAAATTAAAGAAATACACATCAGCACCACCAGTGCCTCCAGCTAGCAAAACACAGCGCTGTCAAGGAGACATGCAATGCTCAAACCCCTGATCCGTAACCAGGAAGAATTTATTCTTTACTGATTGAGAAACAAAGGAGTGCTTTTGTGCCTCAGGACATGAACTTAGGACTGCTGAACCCCAAACTCTGATATACATGAATGGGTATTAGGCATTTTGCACAGCTCCTGGGAAGATCTTGCCCAGGCTATGCATCAGGGGAAAAAAAATGGATAGTCTGTATAAAACTAATTGTCTTGTGTTTATTAATGTGATTACCAAGAGGATATCCAGTGTGAAGAATAGGCTTTGGAGAATATTTATGCAGCATATGCATAAATAATACAAGGTTATACCTAAATAGCAGCTTGTTCTTGTTCACCATTCTAGCAATTTAAATAAATCCTAATAAATCCTGTCCATACAAGGCAATAGAATAAAGTGAAGGAAAGTCTCAGAAAAAAAAAATTATTTTAGGCACCCTTATTACTAAAGACATACATCCTAACTCTAAAAAGAATCTCATAAATCATGTCTGGTATCAACCACTCATCTTATGTTGCTAAACCCTTTACATTAGAAAAAAAACTAACTGTTGAGAAGCTCAGATACTTTTAATTTTGTTCAGAAAGTCATTATAATTTCAAACTGTCATCAACCAAATTGTAACACTGACAATCTATTATTTTTGGGCTACTAGGTAGAGAAAGAAAAATGTAATCTACAATTTACTAGAAGCTCCTTTTGTTTTTCTTTGAAGGATGTCTGCACTGAATTACAGTAATTAACTGGACTCACAGATTTTTCCATACAGGCAGGAATACAGAATCCACATATTTTCATTCATTCAAAAAATCACATGTGTACTTCAGTTATTTTAGGTTATATCTAGTCAATATATAAGCAAGAATATTCCCTGATTTTACTCTTCTGGGTATTTAGTACTAGAATGTCATGAGTTCTGTATTATTTACTTATGCTCTCAACCTGAATGTCAGTTCATTTCCTATTAACCTGTAAAGCTAAAACAATGTTCAAGAGGAACAGTAAAAAAATCAACAGTAAAAAAATCAAACCAAATACACTATCCCACATTTGCACCTTCCAAATATGTCATTACCTTCGCCTCATGTTCCACATTAACTATCCAATAAATTTTCCTGTTAAGTTCTATTCCTTTTAAAAGTAACATTTTGTTTCCTTTTTACGGTTTCTAGCTATTCCATTCTTCTTTTAAGCCTCTTACATGTTCGTCTTAACTCATTCTCATGTCTGACTTCTATTTTTTTCCTTGAGTTTATTCCTATTCACTTTTTTTCTTTTTCTCAACTTTGTGTTCTTTTTATCAAATGATGAAAGTTTGCAATACTTCCGTCTTAACATGATTCCAGGATGGTACCTTTGACCCACATTGTTTTACCAGCATTACAGAAACAATAATCCTAATATAACACAAAAAATCATGCTATAAAGATAAAAGAGGCCTTACTTATTGTTAATAAATGGTATCAGGGAAACTATGAAAATGGAGAAATCTATCAGTCTACATTTTCCCTTCACACAGCACATTCAGGCTACCTTGTGTTTTTGAGTTGCCTGTTTTTGGACCATAGACCCTTCTACTCCACCCCTGAATGTGCCAACCCAGTCACAGAAAGCCACTCAGCAAGAAGCAGCTGCAGCCACAGCCAGGGTTTTGGTTTTTGTTTTCACACAAGAAGACCTGGATTTCTTCAAAAAACATTAAAAAGGAGAGAGATTATGAACTTGATGAGTTTTAAGGGCCAAGAGTACTTGGACACCAAATGAGTTACAGAAGAATTTTTAAAGAAAAAAATAATATCCATTTGAATTAATGTAACATTACTGACTTCAAAGATTACCTCCTTAAAAAAAGAAATAGACTTTTCCTGTGGTTTCTCATGATAGTTCTCCAAGTTTGGAGAACTACACTTTGTGACTCTCCAAGCCTTAGCTTTAAAAATTAAAGCAGCAAGGATAAGAAACTATGTGGAAAGGAAAAAGAAATGATACAGAAAATCTTTCCTGCAATACACCATGCAACAGAATAAAACCTCCAGAGGGGAGTGCTTCTGGAAGTGGTTCAATTAAAAATCTACGCCCCAAAACATTTGAAAATTGAATCAATCTTGAACAAGGAGATAACAAAATTCTGTTACATATAGGGCATCTCTTTGTATTCTGATCCCTTCCTAAAATCATAGTAATTTGTAATTTCTCACACTTCATGTTTTGTTCAATTACTTAAAAAATTAATATTCATGTGATACATCCATATGGTGTGCCCATATTGACACAAATTTTAAAAGCTGTTCAATGGAAAAGAGATCATGATCTTAAGCTGTGCCAGGGGAGGTTTAGGTTGAATATTAGGAAAAAACCTTTTTATAGAGAGAATAATCAGACATTGGGATGGGCTGCCCAGGGAAGTGTTAGATTCTCCATCCCTGGAGGTTTTTAAGATGAGACTGGATGTGGCACTGAGTGCCATGGTCTGGTAACCACAGTGGTGTTGGATCAAGGATTGGACTTGATGATCTCAGAGGTCTTTTCCAACCCAATCAATTCTATGATTCTATGAAAGAAAAGGAAGTTTTCATCAAAAGGATACAAAAAGAAACACTGTCTTTTACATAAAGCATTGAAACCAGGGAGTGACAGCTTGCAATATCCAAGCATTGCTCCCTAATTCCAGCTTTGATTTTTGACTTTGCAATGCATTCTGGTGGTGATTGAGCAATATATTTAAGTTTGCACAAACTTCCTTGTGATTCTTCACTAGGCTGCATGGGGGAAAAAAGACGTACTAGAAAGTGTTAGGAAGCTATCCTATCAAAATATAAAATTCCACTGGCCTTAAATTCCTTTCCACAAAGATCTGAAGCAGACAAGGAAGGAGAGCCAGCAGGGTAGCCCTGTAAGTTAGATTATTTAGAACCCAATGATGGTGACAACAGGGTTGAGTGTCTATGGGTAAGAATCAAGGAGAAGGCCAAGTAGGAAACCTGTTATAAACCACCTAACTAGGATGAAGAAGCAGACAAAATATTCTATAGGCAGCTGAGAGAAGTCTCATGATTACTAGTCCTTGTTCTGATGGGGGACTTTTATTTACCAAATGTCTTCTGGAAATACAACTCAGCAGAGAGAAGACAGTCTAGTAGGTTCCTGGTGTGTGGAAGACAGTTTCATGACACAGCTGGTGAGGGAGCCAGTGAGGGGAGATGCCCCACTGGACATGCTGTGTGTGAACTGGTGGGTAATGTGATACTTGGAGGCTGTCTTGGGCACAGCAATCACAGAATGGGAGTTTTTAATTCTCAGAGAATTTAGAAAGGGGATCAGCAGAATGGCTGGCTTGGACTTCTGGAGGGCAGACACTGGCTTGTTTAGGGGACTGATTGAGAGAGACCCTTGGGAGGCAGTCCTGAAGGACAAAGGAGTTCTGGAAAGGTGAGTGTGCTTTAAGGAGGCAGTCTTACAAGAGCAGGCTGTTCCCCATGTGCCAAAACGTGAGCCGGTGAGGAAGAACATCAGCCTGGTTGTGCAATCCTGTGGTTTGGCTGGAACCCAGGATCTCTATATAAAAACAAGTACAAGCTTTTCTCTCCAAAGTAAATAGACAAGAGGAACCTGTGCTGAAGTGCTATAGGAGGTTTATCTTACCTGGAAGCACAGATCCTATGTTATTTCTGAACTGGACAGAGTAGATATGCCTAAATTAGTGGTGTCTAGAAGAACAATCCCATTCTGGAGCCCTAACATTCTTCCATAAAAAATCCTAAGCAATTACTGGCTGCCCTAACCATTGCAAATAGAGAAATGTATGTGTGGAAAGCAAATAATATAAAAAAGACACCTTAAATATGATAGTGTATTGGGCGCTATGTAAATATTGGAACTGACTGCTGTATGCTTGTATTTTTCATCAATTTTCCCTTACTTCTTGGAAGAAGAAAAAAATACTCAGAAATATACAAAGCTTCTAAAGCTTAGATATGGGAAATTAAATTTTATTAATTTCAAAGTTGACTAAGAGCAGAGAAGATTTGCCATTTGAAAACAAATAATATTCCACCTAATTTAACACATCAAAAGTAGAAAATGCTTAACACATAGGATGCTAAGAATTGAAGATTAAGGAATAAAACATTTTGAAATCCTAAAAATAGCTTAATAATAAATCAGTGTTTAGTGTATTAGAATATAAAATTTCCCTATAAATTTATGATTACCCAGTTCTTTCAGAATTATCTGGTATTGTCATACTTCTTTTATATATATATCTTGCCAAAATAGTTTAATCACAGTCAACTCTTAGTTTTTGAGTATAACCTGCCATTGTAATTAGCACAGTAAAAAGATGTGTACTTTCTTTGAACTGCTTTACTTCTCATAATTTTTATTTACTTTTATTTTAAAGCTTACAAGATTTTATTGTCATTTATAAACTCCTAATCTTTTCAATTTCTTCTGACTCTTATAGAGAGCCTACCTGATCCCAAACACATTGAAGTGTTGTATGTCTTTTCACTGTATTTTGTTTTTAACATCTGCTTGTAAACAGTAACAGTCTTCTCCAGCTTTTCTCTTTATACTGATTTTCATTTTTGTGCAGATATTCTGGATTTGCTGCTGTCTAATGTACAGTGGGGCTGATCAAAATGGAACAGTTTTCAAGGCAAGGATGTATTCATTAATTGACTTGAATTACACTGCTTTCCTAGGTGATGAAATCTGCACAGCATTGTAACTAATTTATGCATGAGTGTGTGTATGTGTGTGTATGTGTGTCTTAATTGGCTAGCAGTAATAGTTCATTAGATTCTATTTGATATTTTCCCCCAATGTATCTGAAAAGGGAAACTGCAGATGAGTTAGAAATAGAAACAAAATTTGGAAGTATTAATTAGCTGCCCTTCTTTCTGTACTCTCTTCTTCCAGAGGGACATGTCAGTCAGCCAGAAGAGAATCAAACTGTCAAACAAACACAGAAAGGGCACCTACGTACAGGTCAGACAAACTGCATATCTTCAGCTTTTTGTTTGTGCCAGATCTGAGCTTATTAGGAAAGTTATCTGGTAGATAATGAACTTAATCTCCTATCAGCAAGCCAGTAAGAAATCTGCTCACAGGCAATGATATACATTTTTCTACACACACAAGTTTATATCTTTGATCTGCAGAAGAAAACTATGTCCACAGGAAAGCATTTCAAGAACCAGGAGAAGCAATTAATTCACACATATGCTTTTGAGAATTATTGTCAAAGCAAAAGTATTCATATTTATTGAATGTAACTCCTCTTGTGTAGGCTGCTACAGCTAATCACAGAATATCATGTAACTTTCATAAAATAATTAGAAAAATGAAGCTAATGTATGGAATCACATTGTTCATCTTGTCAGCACTGCAGCTATTCAAGAGCAAAATATTGCATGAGCAGATTACTTATGCAACCAAAATTGCAGGGAAACTTTTGCTAGCTAGAAGAGCAAGGTAGAGTGTAATTACCCAAGATTAAATTTCTCAGGCTTCATATATCATCTTTAATATTTACACTAAGTGCCCTAGATCTTTAATGACTAGAAGCAAATATAGGCTGAGAAATAAAAAATTCAGCACCTGTACAGGCAAGATAAGATTCAATGGTTTGTAATCAAGGCAGAAAATACTCTATCCAAGCTTCTGAAGGTTTGGGCTCATAAGTAAATTACAGTAAAATAATATCACAGCTAAAGCTATATAAAGTTGATTTACACATTTTAGTAGTCTGGTTTAGGCTATGGTGTGGGATTTTGTTACTTTTTCCCCCTCTTCATTTTCACCCTCTGACTCTCACTTGCTCCTAAGAAGCTTTTGTTCTTGCTTTGATCTAAATCAAAGGACTGATGCCAGTACTGATCTGAAAACAAGAGTTGAAAAGAATCCCATAAGAAAACGATTACCAACTTCCCCCCACAACACAACAGCTATAGGTGGTTTCCTTTGTCTAAAAAACTAATTGATATAATATGTTATACCAATATGCTTAAAATAGCTAGTGTGCAAGTGGTTTGTAAATTAAATGGAATGTCCATGGGAGTAACAGTAGCATTTTAATTTATTAAGCTTTAGCAAAGCATTACAGAGCAGCTATATGTTTCCTAAACAAGGTTAAATTACATTTAGTAATAGTTGGTAATCAAATTCTGGTTTGTTTTACTGAAAAGTCCACTAGCTTGTTTGACAAATGAAATTACCTCTAAATTATCTGACTGTGTCTTCAGCCTACAGACTTTTCTTTTTACATTAAATCATACTTGCTGCAACAGGAATTGTCACTACCAAATTTGTAAGCATAAATGTATGTCTACACAGGAGAAGTGCAGTATAATGGAACTATGAGGGGCCTGTCACACCCAACTACTTAATTAGCTGTAAAGACCTACCTTCCTCAGACTAACAGTACACTGAGATGTGATTTTCCTGCTTATAACAATACAATTTTTTGCCTGTCCAACCCTTGTCTTCTTCAGTCTTTTGGAACTAAAATGGTAATAGCACTGTCTCACCTGCTGATTTTCTTCTTTCACTATTATTTCTGTAATTATACATTGAAGCAAGAGGATGCTATTACCAACCACTTTATTTATGCAAACAGGAAACTACTGGGAGGCCTACAGTTCTAGCTGGTAGAAATGATGGAACAGATAGCAGCATTCACAGCTCCACATTCAGTCATTTTCTATTAACCAAATTATTAGTATATCCACTTATGCTTGCCCATACATCTAGGAAGCCATGTCTTTATGGACTGTGCAGTTAGATGACCTCATTACTTCCTAAAGAAAGAGAAAGGTGTTCTCTCTGGTGATAGATGAGAAAACAAATGAACAGTGTATGCTAGTAATAAAAGCTAATATTCTAGTAACCAACAGGAATAGTCATCATCCAAGCCCCCAAACCATCCATCTACCAATTTAAATTCCTCAACCTATCCTGTGCAACACCTCTGTTTCAAAACTGGGGTTTCTGGCTCTCTATGGTTCAACCATTCTATGGTTGAATGAATAGTTACCAACTAAAGAAAAAAATAAATGTGTTATTAACCACAATCATAAGAACATCACTACTGAGATAATACAAGTTCTTTTCTTGAGATGCACCTGACTTTCTCTGACACAGAATAACCCATGTACAACAAATGTTCTATTTCTCTCCTTGGCTTTTCAAAAGGTGAAGTACTGTATTTTTGCCATAGCAACAGGAAAGTATTATAAATGAAGCCCAAAGTGGCTAACATATTTCTACTTTGACGTAGTTGTTAAAAGATGAGTGTATCTCTCTTACAAAGATGAGCTACAATAAATTAACCCATATTACGTGGCTGCAGCACATTCAAGAAACATTTAAAAAACCTGCTGTAATCCTGATTTGGTCCCTTAGGTGTATATAATAAGACTTATACTATATATAAAATACGCACAGATTTGACCACAGATCTGCAACATGCATTTACCACTGAGAATTATGCAATATTCAGAATTAGTCCACTGCACCTGCTTATATATTATTGCCTCATTTATTAACTTCTCTAGCATGTAATTGTTTATTGTTTTATTTATCACTGAAAAAAAAAAAAAAAAAAAAGAAAAAAAGGACTTACCTGATGATGTCACACCTGGATTACTGTGCCCAGTTTCTAGTATAAGGGAGACATGGACATCCAGGACAGAGCCAGTGAAGGGCCCTGAAAACACCTAAGGGACCCAAGCACCTCTTCTATGAAGAGAGGCTGAAAGAGATGGATCTGCCTGGAAAAAAGAGGGCTCATAGGGGATCTCATCAAATGTAGATCAACACCCAATTGGGTTGCAAAGAGGATGGAGCCAGGGTCTTCCAGTGGTGCCCAGTGACAGGACCAAAGATATCCTTGGAGATATTAATAAACCATCTGGACACAGTACTGGGAATCAGCAGGTAGGTGGCCCTGCTTGAGAGGGCTGTGGGACCACAATTTTCAGATACCCCTCCCATCTCTACCATTTTGTGATTCTATGATTCACATCCCTTTCAATACCATTTTAGAACTTCCTTTCCTAAGCAGAACTTTTCTCACCTGATCTAGTTTTTCATATTATAAATTTGATTCCTTTTTATGAACAATAATTTTAGGATTAAATCTAATTCCAAGTACACTTGAAAATAAACCTTTTAGGGACAGATCTCTCCATGTTTCTGGACCCTTTTCTTCGGTGTAGGGCCTGAATAGGTTCACGTCTGATAAATGGTACGAGTAGCAACTAAGGAAAATGAACAAGGATATAAGGATATAAATTCATATAATCCCCAGACTGAAGCATAAAGGAGTACTGCCTTTTTTTTTTTTTTTTTTTTTTCATTCAGGGAATTTTTTTCATTCTGGGAATCTCAGAGGCTTCTAAAGCCTTATAATTCCACTATCATAAGTATAGGTTAGGTAGACTATTAATAGTTCAGGAAATTTAAAGCTTTTGTGAGCTGCACTCCCATTTTTTTCACATAAGAGAGGGAAAAGAACTTATTGGGAAGGGGTTGAAAGAACTAGCAAAATTCAATGTTTCTCAGCTCCTAATACAATTTTTTCTTGGCTTACAGCCCTAATCCAGTGTGAGAACCTATAGTGATATTTGAGGATACATGTAATGCAATGAAAAATTTTCTGCTACAGCAATTTTGCTGTTCTGGCAATCTGGAAAGCAGCATCAGGATAAAACCAAACCCTGAAAGAAGCAATAAGCTTACAATACCTTATCACTTAAGTAAGTAAAAAGAACATTACAGATTTTCCCTGAGGAATCACTATAACGTCCAACTAAGCACAGTATCATGAGACTTCTGTAGATGCTGAAATGAGGGAAGAAACAAAATACAGAAATACACTATCTTGAACCTTCAACAAAACTTTAGACACCATTTTAGAGTGTGCTATGCTGCTGCAGGGATCAAATCTTTTCTTCTCCAGTAGCTTTGCAGGATTTACCACTCCCTCTATATGGTCCATGCTAACAGCCCAGATAAGCAGATATTCCATTATGCACAGCAGGTTTGTGGATCATGAGAAATTAATTTTCACATGCTTCTTGACATGCATATGGCCATACCCAAATTCCACAGTGAGATGCCTGCATGTCTTCCTCCTGATAAACCAAAATGACTTGGAATTGGATGGATTTTTAAGCCATTTTCAGCCATTTTTACGATGAAGAATGTTTTCACTGTCATTAATACTTCAGGAATAATTTCCCCCCAATAATCATCTGTGCACTAGGCTATGAATTTTAATTTCTTTAATCTCCTCAAAAGCAATTTCCTTAGCTTTCCAATCATGCTGCTCTTTTCTGAACTCACTCTAATTAGGCAAAACACTTATATAGAAAAAAAATAGTAACCAGTTTTTAGGTAGAGTTCAATTAGTGATGAGCAAGACTGTATAATGACAAGCCAACCATAGCCTTAGCATTTCATTAACAATCTCTTCTTACAAAAACATAAATATTCAATAACATTTTGGTTTTTATTTCTCAAAAGCAAATAAACTTCAGCATCCCTTTCCCTTGCTTGTATTTTCAGTTGAGGTACCCTAAGAGTGTGCCCGGACCTCAGCCCATTCCCTCATTGCAAATAATGCTTGTTTGGGGTAATGTGTATTTTCAAACTTATGCTTAGAAATTATTCCTTGCTAATAGGGACAGTAACACATGCTGTCTTTCACTGAAGCACATTGAGAATAATTGGGCTGTTCCAAGGCTGCTTGAACAGGTCTGGCAGCTTGTTGCCCTCTCCCTAGCATGCTCCTTCTGAATTTACGTTGGAGCTTATCTGATACTGTGTGAGCTTTCACAGCTAATGTTAAGCCAGACGAAATACAATTTGACAAAAAACTCAAACAAGCAAAAAGTGGAGACTATCCTCAAGGTACTTTGTAAGCAGTGCTCTTTTCACTTTTGAGTACTGATGTCAAGGTTGTAGCCCAAGACTAGCAATGCTGCACTGGCCTAGGAGGATAAAAGCCAGACTGTAATGGTAAAAGGCCAGGCAAGCAAAGAAATTAATCCTGGGCAGCTCTTAGATGACATAACCAGCACAAAGATATTGCAAGAAGTAGTCAAAATCTTCTGTCATACCAGATGGATGCAAAAAGCAGCAGCAGCGAAGCAGCAAATAGCATTCCTTACTAAGGATCAGACATGTCCAGACCCTACGCTCACACGCAATAGCAAAGAACCACAGTTCAGTCCACCTTTGTATGTTCAACACATTTCATGATTAATCATTATACAGGACATGCTCATAGGACTACTACCTCTGAAAGGTATTCCTTAAGATTTTTCTGATTTGTATTCTGGATGAAGGAATAAGTTAAGTTTATATTATATGGTATTCAGCCAGTCAGTAAATTCTCTTGGTGAATTCAAGTCTAGTACATTTTTTTCTTCTTAGTGAATTACACTGTCTAACTTGCCAAAAAAGATACATAAGGTATCTGCTCTGAGTCACTAATACAATGCAGAGTCTGTCTTGCTACTTCACTGCCAGAAGGTTGTTTTCTTTCCCTTTTAATTGTTTGGGGGGAAAGGGAATGCAACTGCAGTAAAGGTTAAGCAATACTTGCTGCCTTATTTGTTGAACTGAGTTTCTCTTTTAGCAGAGAGAGGGAATTACTGGTCCCCAAAGAAGTTTCTCTGTGGTATTAATAAGTTAAGAACTATAAAGCTTTTTATTGTAGGTAGAGAAAAAATGTTTAAGCAGTTAAACAATTTGAAAACAAACAGTAATTTCTCCCCATCCAAAACCCTAGTACATGCTACATTGTTTGGAAAGAAATTCTTTATGGATAATTCAGTTTAAAAACTCATATTTATTATGATTTTTCTTAAAAAATTAATTTCTTCAAAAATAAATAAGACATTGTCCCTTTTTCCAAGGTACTACTTAAACAGGCTATCTCTGAAGGAGGTTAGGAATAAAAGGATTAGATGACAGAAAACTAAGGTGGTTTTGTACTCTTCAGGAATACGAAGCAGCAAAAGGAAAGTTGCAAAAGAGCAAGACACAAAAGTAAAGGAACAATCTCAACAATCTCAGTCTCTCTGCAATTGTCAATCTCCAGTGAAAACAAAATTAACATACTCTAAGCATGGAGGAGTGGAGTTCAGCTCATATGCCTTGTGCTGACAAGAGGTAAGGGTGCACAGAAGTTCTCAGATCATATTTGAAAGGAGAGGGAGTTTTATCCCACTTGTGGGAAGAGGAAAAGGGTCATGGACACCCTCAGAGTACCAGATCCAGATGTCGGACCCCAGCTGCATCCCTATCCACGGTCTTAATGATTTGTTCAATGAGCTCTACAATACAGCTTTCCTAAAGCAAAAGACGAAAAAACAGGTATACCACACACTACAGGGGATAAATGTCTAAGGCTTTAGGGGTATCTGCAGTGTTTTGACAAACATCAAGAGCGATTTTGCAAAGAATGGCGATTTAAATGAGACAAATGGTCCCAGGCATAGGTGCACATCACTATATGAAGCAATTGTTGGCCACTGACCCCAGTGATTTGATACATCAGACTCTTTTTAGTTAAAAAGCGATGCACACTTTGAGTAAGAGTTTGGTCTTCACCTTATTATTTTCATTTTGTGCCCTGAGCTCTCAACTGCCCATCAGTACAATAAATGCTGAATATAATTTTTCATCCAGAATCATGACCTGATATATAAAATGACTAAAAAAGGCATTAAGAGAACAATTAATACTAAGAAAAGCTTTTCAAGTTTGTCTTCATTTTTTTTCAAAGGAGGTTTTGTCTGAAGAATTTCTCGGTTCAAATTTGGAGGTTTTTTGTTGTTTATCCTATTCTCATTCTGTACAATTTAAACATTTCTGTGTAAATGTCTGAATTTTAACACATAGGAAAATCAATCTTTAAACAGATACTGCTCCCATATGTAAATATAACATAAGACATACTTCAGAAAACTCAAATACTGCATATACTGACACATAGCAATCCCTACTCTATATAGTTCTCTCATTAAGTTGGTGATTTCTCTTAGAAGATACAGGATTTTTGTACTTTTAAGACTTATCTTTCTAAAACCAGCCTTTTGTACTTGGGCAAAACTACTTGTATCCTTAATTCATAACACTGTAATCTAGTATTAGAATTTCAAAGTTTAAAAACTACGGAAAGGTTGTGATTTTGGTTTTGCTTAAGAAAAACAACAAAAAAAAATGTTAACATGCTGCTAAGTTTGTTAAAGACAGAAAAAAACAAACTAATAATGAATAATAAATATTTACTCCATTTAGACAGGGATGAACTACATAACCTGTGCAGACTTTTTCTATTTTCCTAATGCACTACTGTACTTCAACCAAACTCCTCCAGGTTATTTATAAGCAATATCTGGAAACAAAATGTGGAAGTATACACTAAACATGTAGACTAACAGTAGGTAATTATGCATTTGGCATCTAAAGCCTATCTTTAGAGACTCAGGAAGAGCATTTGTAAAAATAAAAATGCATCCACCTATGCTAGCATACTTTTTTTAAAACCCATAAAATAAACTGATTTGGTCACAATATCACAGCAAATAAACAGGGGAAAAAACAGGAAAACTAGAAAATAGCATGTCTCAAGGTGGACACTTAAAAAATTGTGGACTAAACATCAGGTCCTTAATGTGGTACTCCTGATTCAAGGATGCACATGTGCAGCATCTTCTCCAGTGCAGGAATTTAGCTGCCTGTGCTCATAGCCAGCTCACCGGTGAGCGAGAGCTGCTTGAGAAACTGTGGCTAGCCACAAAGATGTTTAAGAAAAATCTGGAAGAAATCACACACTCTTTCTCTCAGGAGAGAGATTTCTCATGGATCCTGTTGCTCTTGCTCCCATTCAAGGCTGCACTGTAACCATACCCATAAGTAAAATTAAAAAAAAAAAACAACAAACATCTACAGCAAAGTTTACACATGTACTACTGATAAATAGGGGAGTCAAAGAAGATATTTTCTACTTCACAATAATTTGTAATATAAAAGTAAATATACCATGAATATTTGAGAAGGGAGATCTAAGTCCTATTAACCAACAACTATGTTTATAAGATGACCACAGAATACTTGTGCATCACTAGCAATCTGTTTATAGACACTGTGACAGAAGTTAACGCATTTTTTGTTTTTGGAATGCTAGTCAACTGCAGAATAAATACCGAAGAAGATTTATATTGCTATTGCACTGAAATATCTTGGGAACTTAGGTCCATAAAATATTATACCACTTTCATCATCCTGCCATCTTTTATCTGTTGTTTTCTTTTCCTTGAGAACTAAGAGCAGCCTTTCCCACACAGCTGCAATCTGTACTGCCAGGATTCTGTGAGTGACTATCTACATCTGCTAAATCTCAATATTGTTCCTCCCAAGTTGCAAACCCATTTAAAATGAATAGCAAATACCAATCTAAATTAAATGGTAAAGTTATCTTCATTGTGTTGCTAATCAGTTACTTTTTCCTTCTACCACTCATGTATTTTTATCTGTTCACAGATCACAATGCCCCAATTAAAGGCTTTTTTATGCTAACAGATAAAAATACTTTGGAGTTTTCCATTCCATACATTTGTGGACACATCAGACACCACTGCTGACACATCAACAGTTCTGCTTGCGCTTTTTTAATTCTTTGGTTCATTTCTTCTGCTTAGCAAAATAAAACTGGTGCTGAAGGAAAGTAGAACAACAGAAGTGAGGTAGAAAAACAGTTTCAAGTAGTTTAGCTGTGAAAACCTCTGGAGGATTAGTTCAAATCAAGGAAGACTATGCAACTTCGGTGATTCTACCTTTATTTAAAAAAATGTTGGTAGTGTTCACCCTCTGGAATTGCTAAGCATCACTGAAGTATATCCCTCCTTTTTCAAGAGTCACTTTCTCATTTGTCAGTAGCTGCAGTGATGGGCAGTTGATGAAAATCTTAAAGTAAAAAACTCTAAATTAAAATAGAATGTTCTTCCTTCTAAGTTAATAGAGTTGCTAAGTTTTGTCTCCAGACAATTAGCTTACAAAGCCCTAAATGTAATACTTAGCCTCGGTAAAATCCTTGTGTATATATTAGACAGTATATACAGTCAATAAGTCAACATTGTTTAGTAGCACTGCAGGTGCAAGGGAAAAGAAGCCCTTGGTGAAATTCAGGATCCACCTACATAAGAAGACTTCTCTAAATACCCTATATCCTTTCCCAGTAATATGCTACTATTTGTCTTCTGAATAAACTCTGACTCCAGAATGTACCATTTACCAGTGTGGACAAGTATTGACCCTCCTATAACATCAAGTCTGTTTTATCTTAAGGTGTCTTTGCAACAAAGGAGAATCAATCTAGCTGGAAAGACAGACAAAATCCTGTTAGTTTCTCAGCCATATTTTATCTGTCAGTGCTTTGGTTTTTGTCCATAGCACTGTACAGTGGAGGCAGTAGTACAGAGCTTAAAAAATCTTACTTCAAATGGAAACATTCCTATATGAAATAGAAGAAAGTAAAGTTTTCTCTTTGCTTGGAAACTGAAACATCTTTAATGAAATTACCAATTTCTAAGAAGCTTTACTCTAGTCTAGTTTATTTCAAATAATACAGCAATGTAAGCAAAACTAAGGTGTGGGTTTACATCTTACTGTGTACCTGTTAATCTCTGCTAAGATATCTGCAGTGCAGCTGTGTCACAGCATTATGCCGTTTCCTTTTCATATATTCTGCTAGGTAAGTTCTGCAACTGCAAGTGACTTTTGATCGGTCCTGCCACCTGCTAATAAGGAAAGATACTTTTGTAGGTAGCAAGCTGTTGTGCTGAATACCAGTTGGGAGAATGGAATTTTTCCTAATGATCACTAAGACAACTGATAGGAAAAAGAACCGCTATTTTTTTCTTTTATTCTTGCATACACAATATCAAAATGAAGTAAAAACCAACGAATCCTTTTAGGCTATGCTGTTTCAAGCATTAAATACAAATTACGAAACACTAGCTTCAGGTTTGCAATTGTATTGCTAACACATGGGCAGAGTGAACCAGGCAATCAGTAAGAGCTGAGTGAACACAGTTAAAAGATGCAAAAAATAAAAAAGAAAAAAATAATCTCCTCCTTGAGATTTTTCATTTTCCACTGATTTCTTACTGGCCCTCAGAGAAGAAGAAAAAAAAAAAAAAAGAGATTAAATTTACCAGGCTATTTCTGGTATCATTACTTGTTAATATTGATATAGTCTCTGCCTTTCACTCTGATTCAAGTAGAGCTTGATTCAACTTTATATTAATGGAAGGCCTCTAACTTCCAACCAACAACATTCTTGCAGAGGTCTGGGCCCAGCTGCTGATATATAAAAAAACACATTCAAGAGACAATTGTCTAATCAGCTAGAATTTTTAGTCATTAATAGCCAATCTCCTAGCACATTTAGTGTGCATCCTGGCATCTTTTATTAGGCTATTATTTCTTTTTCTAGTTATTTAAGCACAGAATCCAGCATGATCAATATAGTATGAAATGCTTGCTATAATGGCTTAGAGGCTTTTTTTCACACCCTTTCATGCATTCCAGCAAGTACATTGCCAAACTGCCTTAAATTTCATGAGGCATTGAACTAAACAAATGTAGAAGAGAAACTTGATCACAGCGTTGTGGAGAAAAATCCTGCCCTGACCACTCACTGTAAAAATACTGACCTGGAATTGTGCAAAGTCCCAAATATTTTTTTTCCATTTCTCTCTGTTCTTATTACTAATATAATTACGTGTGCATTAGAGCTTTAATAATTAGAACTTTAATAAAGTGCAGTAACCCTAGATGTTTTATCAGCAGCATCTCCATATTTATACAAATGCAGTTTTTCCTGCTGCTGCATTATACCGATGATTTTCATAAGTACACTTTTATATAGCCTTATTTCACTGTCTTGTGCAGTAGAAAAAAAGCAGCTTAAGAAAGATAAATATATTTCTAATAATCCATTAGTCCTATAATTTCCCATTGCATCTTCTATATCAAAAACAATGACCAGGGAATTAAATATTCCTAAGAATAGGTAATATAACTTAAAATCACATCTATTAATAAATTACATTTGAAGGATTTTTGCAGCTCTTTAGCTGCATTTTATAATTAAATTCCTTTGTTACAAGAGTGGATTGGTATTTCACTGTAAGCTGACATGTACACATTCATAAACCTTTTCTATTCCCATTTCACACGCATCCTGCCTGTGTGGATCATCCTTGTTGTGCTAAGATTCACACCTAGTAATGGAGGCAGAGAAGCAGAATCACTGTTAGCGGAGCTGTTCTGAGAGCAGGCATGGTGTGTTTGACACATTGTTCTTTAGAACAATCAAAGCTTTCAAACACTGCTTTTTGCTCTAAGGCTGTTCCACTGTTCTCATTATGAGAGAGCCTCCTGACTTCTCTGCTCAATTTCCTCAAAACTGGAAAGGGCATTAAGATGTGTTTAGGATGATAAATGAGACCTGATAGAAAAGACCAAAGAGCTATTTTGTCTTGAAGTATAGAAAGCGTCAGCAATCCAATTCAGACCATTTGTTTCCTGATTTCATTTTTCTAAATATCTCAAAGAAAATCTTCAAAGTGCATGAATTTCTGGACACAGTTATCAAAGATAATTTTTCTATTGTTTCAACTAACTTCATGGTTTTTACCTGTTGCATTTAGAGATTGTGCCACCAACATATACCCTAACAAAAAATGCTGTATGAATTATACTTTGATTATTAATAGACGCTTGGTTCCTAATCCATTTAAATACTATGAATTTGTCATCTACTTTGTATCTCTAGATAGGGACAAACCTGAAATAAGTGATAACCATAATGCCACCTAAATTTATACCTTCCAAGATTGTATTAATGATTTAAACAACTATGCAGAAATGCATCAGCTGCCTTTGGAATTATTTTTTTGGCTGTTAGTGTGGATTATGTATTAATACTGTACTTTAAAAAATCAACTACATTATTTATTAGACCTATTTCCTAATGAATTTTTTTTTTCACCCTGCAGTTTTGCTGTGTGTGCTATGGTATGCATCTTAAATTCAGGTTCTCATCTGAGATAGGAATAATTTCCTTCTGGTGTATTGCATAATTTATATGCTTTGTAAAAGAGTTATAAGCAGAAATCATCTGACTGATCAGAGAACATCTATAACAGATGTGGTCCTACCTCAGTAGCAAGAAATACAAAATTTACGAAACATAGACAAAATTGGTAGAGAGGCCTGTCAGCTTTCTAAAGACACGGACCCACTGGAAAAAGAGAAAAACATGCACATATCTGTGTTCTGGATTACCATTTACTTCTGTAATCAAATCAATCACGATGTCTTCTGTTGGTGCATCTTTGAATAATATTACACAGGAGTTACAATCAGTGTGTAGTCATTTGAAACCATAATTCTTATTGAAATAAAAAGATAACTATTTTCAAATAAAACATTCTGAAATGTTGTCAAGATTTTCTTGCAATCCAGTATCAGTATCTCAATGTTGTCTGAGAGGATATGCATTTTATTTCATGCCAGTATTTTGCTGATGGATGGCTGAAAAGAAAACTCGGTTTTGGATAGAGCTGCGGGCAGAGAGCCATAGCTTGATGCACTGGTTGGTGTGGTGGAAACTGTCCAAAAGTTCCAATGAAGACAAAAAGTTTATATGGTTTACTAGAACTTTAAGAAGTACAAAAAAACCAAAAAACAAAAACAAAAAACCCAAACAAACAAACAAACAAAAACTAAAAAACCACATCTTAATGTATTAGTGCTTTTGAATTTTATTAAATATATGAGCTAACTTGATTCAAAGGAAGAGCACAGCCAATCAGCCTGAAATAAGATTAGAAATGGTTTTAAGAAATTGCAAATGATGTGTTAATTGTTACCACAACTGACTTGATATTGTGTGAAAAGAAAGGCAACAGCTTTAGTGGTTGCTGCCTGGCAATAGGATCTTGAAACTGATGTAAAGGAAACATCTAACTTTTAGCATGACAAGGTGTTAATGATGACAACAAATCTCTCTTGATCTTTATGAGTTACCAGAAGACTCACAAATCCATGTCAAAACTCTAGACTGTCTCATCAGTGAACCTCAATGACAAGACAGGTACTAAAAAATGTAAACATCCTAAGTCTCCTTCTGATATTTACTGTTATTTAAAAAAAGGCAGTAAGTGTTCAATTAACTCTACTATATTAGAAAAATAGTTATAAAGAGTAAACTTTCTGACAAGAAGTAGCCATGCACTGTGTAAGAGCTATACAGATGCAGGCAAAAGTTAAAGAATTGCTTCCATGACTTCAAATGTGGGCAGATGCTTCAAGCCACTCCAATAATCCATAAACTCACAGGAGTATCTTTGCCTTCATAGAGGATGGCTGTTAATAAATACATTGCTGTAAAACTTCAGTCAAAGAAACAATGCCTGGCTATACCAGATCCACTTTTCTCTTCAATAATCATTTCAGAAAAACATGAAAATAAAAAAATTACTGAACTATTCAGGGCTGAACAAATTAAAGCATATTATTAAGGGCATTGTCCAAATGCCTCTTAAACACTGACAGGCTTGGGGCATCGACCACCTCTCTGGGAAGCCTGTCCCAATGTTTGATCGCCCTCAGAGTACACAAATGCTTCCTGAAGTCCACTCTGAATTTTCCTGGTGCAGCTTTGAACTAGTCCCACATGTCCTATCTGGATACCAGGGATCTTTCTCAATCCAAATCCACTTCTCTTCCTCAAGAAGTACAGAGAACAATGCCTTAGAATCACAGAATGGTTTGGCTCGGAAGGAACCTTAAAGATCATCCAGTTCTAACCTCCTGCCACGAGCAGGGAAACCCTCCATTAGACCAGGTGGCACAATGTGTGTTACTATCCATTATATTGCTTTTCTCACGTTAACCTAAAATCACTCCTCAGACACCTATTCTGCATATTACACATGCCCAAATTCCTCAGTTGCGACTCACAGCACATGCCTTCCAGCCCCTTACACCAGCTTTACTACCCTTCTCTGGACACATCCCAATACCTGAAAATCCTCCTTAAAATGTGGGGCCCGGAAGAGCACACAAGGACTGCAGGTGAGGCCACACCAGCACTGAACAGAATAATCACCTTTTAATTGTCTGGTTGTGCCCTGTTTAATGCAACCCAGGATGGGATTTTTCCTCTGGGTACTGCTGGCTCCTGCTGGCCTGCACTCCCAAAACCCTTTCTGCAGGGCTGCTCTCCAGCCACTCCTCGCCTCATTTATACTTGTGCCCAGCTTTATTCTGTTCCAGATGCAGAATCTGGCACTTGGACTAGTTAAATTTCATGCCATTGTAGACTGTCCAATGCTCCTATCTATCTAGATTCTTCGGCAGAGCCTCTCATCCCTCAGGAGAGTCAATGGCACCTCCCAGTTTGTTATCAGCAAGCTTGATAATGGTGCACTGAACTCCGATCATGGATACATGCACTAAAGAGAAACTGGCTCTAGGACTGAGCCCTGAGTCACACAATTGGCATCCAATCACAAGTTAGGTGTAACCCCACTACAATTCACTACCTAATTTTTAAGTGTTAAAAAATGCGTGACCTTAGCAAAGAAGAATAATGAAGAACAGGCAGGCTTTGGTTGCTTAATGAGAGGGGGAACACTTAAACTGTGTTAAAAGACTTGGGTTCTTTTCTACATTTGTGCTCCAGGATTTCTGCCTATCTCTGAGTGAGGTATTTCACTTTTGGCCTTAGTTTGCTGATCTGTGTATTGAAGCTCTGCTACTTTATAGAAAAAGGCAACTTGCTGTGATCTAGTTTGACTACAATATGAAAGAATTTTGAATTATTGTGTTTACTATCTTTCACAAATCTAACTTATGATCTCAGAGAAGGCACCTTATCCTCTTTGCTCTTACTCATTTATCATTGTAGGGCCTCAGGAACATATGGGAGCAAAAAAAAAAAAAAAGGTGGATTTTGATCAGATCTTAGAAGTACTTTTAAGAATGTTTGCACAGCCTAATATAATACAGCTTTCTTATTAGTACCTTTGTGTGTTAACAGGAAAATTAATTCCTAGGGGGTGTCAGGAAAAAAAGAGTATACCTTGTTTTCCCACACTCAAATGTATACATCAAACACTTTAGATTTTTTTTTTTTCAAACTCAATGGTTTATAGCTACAACAGTCATAAGTAAAACTCATACTGAAAATTTTCTGCCTGAACTGTTTTATGCCAGCATTTTTAATAAATCTCTTGAACAGTAAAGATGCAGAGGTCATAGCAAGACAGTATTCTGCAGATATAAGTCTTTGGAAAAAGTAAATCAATAGAAATTCCTTTTACTGGGTATCAGTAGTCTAGAAGTCTAGCTGAAAATCGTGATAAAAAACTATATGTGGTGCTTAAAGTTGCTAAAAAGCATTTATTAACTAATTAATGAAAAAAAAAAATAGTTAAACCAGCTATCAGAGCTAGAAAAGCACAACTGAATAAAAATTGCCCAAAATTTAATTCATAACATTGAAAGATGCATTCATATAACACTGTATAATGCCATGCACTAAAAGACTTTTTAAACCTTACATACATCAAGCTAAGGATGACTGAATTTAGTGAGCAATCTTATATGCAGATAAATAACCATAAATACTCTGAAATCAGCCACTTTATCATAGATTATGTACCTATGTCATCATTCAGTGCAGTGTATTTAAAAGGCCATAAACCTTCTCCCTAGTTTGTCTGTGTTCATTTACAAGTGCAGCATAACCAGTATATGCTGATCACAAAGGGCCAGATAAGGCATTGTAAGTGACCCATCCGAGACAATGTCACAGTCACAGACTGAGCAGAAAATGCCAGTTCCTCATCTGTACTGCTTCATCCAACCTAACATAACTTGTAGCAATGTATTTCATGCAAATCAGGATGGATAAACCAGGATGAACCATGGGGGGGGGGGAGGTAGGAGGGAAAAAACCACACAAATAAACCCAAATCTGTCATCCAAGAGAAGCTGTCATAGAAGAAAAATGATAACTTCTAGTGGTGCAAAAATACTTAATTTTACTATATGTATCTGATGATTAGTTGATAGTTACTAATATTCATATTTGAAAGCTATCTAGAAATGCAGTGTCTTGTGAACTTTTATTTCCCATTAGAACTGAAAATTACTACAATAGCTACCTCCAAATAATAATTTAAATTTAAATTTAATCTCTAATTTATTTATGGAAGTAGTCACTTTTAGTCTAAAACTGTATAATTCATACATGCTCAAATTTTGTTTTGTTACATTAAGGGAAGAGTAATTGTATTTTAGGATAAAGCTGAGAAATTACATTTTTTATGAAGATGACAACAACAAGAATTGCAAATGTTTTCTCCAATAGTTCAGTCATTAAATATTTTGGTATCACTCAAGAGTAAGTTTCCACTTCTATGATCTATGTTGTATAAGTAACTTTTAGGTACTAGAATTCTTAATCATTGTGTATCTTGAACAGCAAACATGAGATTGCTTTCTGCACAGACATGCAAACTCTCATTTATATGATCTGCTTATCAATGAAACTAATTGACAATTTTCTGCTCTGGTATGTAAGTATTGCGTTTACCAGTAAGCAGAGGTAACTGGTGACTCAACACATTAATGTCTTTCAAGAGCCTGCATTATACCTATAGTTGTAAAACAAGTATTTCACATTAGCAGCATTTATTTATACATTGTTTTTCTTTCACCATGATACCTATATCTAGTGAGGTGAAGTCTTGCTGAAAAGCCAAGCCAAACTACCTAATTACCAAAACGTAAAATTCATTTAGTGAACCATACTTTCAGATACAGTTATCTATAGAAAGAAAAGAACACAAGTACAGAGCTCTAGGCTGAATTTGATGCCTGGCTACATTGCTAGATCTTTTAAGTACAGCTTGGAGAATACAACAGATGTATTACTGCCTAAAGAACTGTTTATCCAAATAATTTGATGGAATGCTTCAGTACAAAGCATGGCCTTCATGGCCTTCTAAAGTTTCCAAGACCCATTCCTAATCTGCATTTTTGCAGTCTACATAAGAGGATAGGTCATAGTGCAAGATGAACTTTTAGAAAGAACTTCTTATTTTCAAAGAAATTCAGGATCATTGTTTTGTTTTTATTATAGCTGTCTTATTGACGTGTTTTACAATCATCTTTAGTGATCATATAGATTACAGAAGTATAACAGAGCAGCAGGACCAAATGTTTCATTGTATTTAAAGTACTTGTAGAGGTTCACAATGGACAGACAGAATAATTTTCATTCCAGAAAGTAGCAAAATTAAGTAATTTCCTGTTGAATAAATTAAGATTGTGACTGAAACTACAAATATTAAAAAGAGTCCTGATCAAAACAGACCAAAATCAAAAGCTAATATTAATGAGACTAGACGTTAATATTTTGTAATAAACATAATTAGCTAGCATCCTTTGTAGCATTTCCAAATATATAAAAGTGAATTACAAAAGCAAAGAAGTTCTTATCGATTCATGTAAAGACGACACTAAATGTCACCCCTCCAAATCAACAGTAGCTGATAAAAAGCAATTAAATCAATGTTAGAAAATTAAATGTATATCAAAGCATATATATTTTTCACCTGTATAGCAAAGTATGTATTTTTTTACCTGTTCAAAGCACATTATCTAAATATAATTTTGTTGTTCTAATTTGTTTTGAACAGTGCTTGCCACCCAATGGGGAAAACAGCTCTCCTATTCACTAACTTCAGAGGTTCTCTTGGTACCTCATAGACTGTTGGTTGTCACTGCCCTAGTTTCAGAAAAATAAAACTAAAAAGAAAGTATATCTTCCATAGTTATTTTCCCAATCTTAGTCCCTTCTCCACCCGCAGAAATACTAAAATGCCTACCAGTTTCTAACAGAACAATCTGCTTTTCCTCAGTAGAATTTTCTTCTGTCTGCTTTTACTTTTAGTTTACTGACCCTTGTGAGAATCTTAAGAAAGTATGCTGGAGTCCTATGGTCATGGACCAGTAGCATTCTGTTCCACTATTTTTTATTTTTTTTTAACCTACAAATTTCCGCATTATTTCCATAAAGCCTTAACACTACACTGCTTATCTATTACTTGCAGGATGTGTGAGCGCACATGCACATTTCTAACCAGTGATGCAGAAGCACTTGGTTTTGCTATTGCTAAGCAAAAGGAGTATAGTACACAATAACTTGCTCTTTACTATGTTCCTCCAAAAATGCTGCCAGAGAAATAAGCAGATTGACCTTTAGAATGCACAAGTGTTTCTGACAGGATTGTCCACTGGAGGGGAAAAAAAAGTATTCCAGACATCTTAGTTGTGTTGTTCTGCCCTTTTAATTCTTAGTCCATTGCTAATGTCACATGAATAAGAAAAATTATGAACTGAATGAAATAAACTCCTTTATTAATATATGTAGATTAATTGATTTACACTGTATTATACAAGAGACGATTGTGACTGAGTATTTTCCTTATTTTTGTCTTTTCTGATGAATACATAGTAAAACAGAGACAAGCATGGCGTACAGATTCCAGTTCAAAAATATGTGCTTCTCTAAGTGGCCCAGCTGGTCATGGTTTTAGAAGCTATAAATAACACCATAAAAGGATCAAATCTATGGATCCCAAAAGGCCATTTACATGTGAGCATTACTCATATAATGGGACACTTAAATAGAACCTAAGAGGCTTTTTTTCCCTTAAGACTGCAAGATATAAGATGCAAGACTGCAATTAGGATTAAAAAAAAAGAAGAAAAGCCAAAACCATTTTACATTTAAACATTACAAAATTTTAATGCAATTGATCTAAATTTTGAGCTAAGAATAAAACTGCAAAATTTATAAGAAAAATACAGTGCTATAAAAGTTCATATCATCTTGCACTGGCTGAAGGGTTTTTGAACAGCAGTATCAAATAACTGCATCTCCCACTTGTTTGTCTTCTTATATTGCCATTTTCTTACTCCAGATCATCCAAAGGATATAAGAACAGTAATAATTTGCAATCACTGTTTCAGAATGTACTCCAGTATGCTTTCATTCAGATTCATAGCTATACCATCTGTTAATTATTCATTCCTAGCTCTATTTAAAAAAAAAAAAAAAAAAAAAAAAAGTAAAAAGTGAGCTCTCCCATAATGCCAGGAAGTATTTACCATTTACGAGCTCGGAAAACACATCGTTAGGGAAATGTTGGTCCCAACTGACTCAAAACCCACAATACACTGAGAAATGAATTAAAGCACAATCTTAGCTTTTCAACATACAAAAAGTCTCCAATTTCTTTGCCAATTTGTTATAGCTTAACCTAAGGTTCCACTTAAGTGTTTTGTTCAGGAAGAGATGTTCAGGAAGGTTTTGATCAGGAAGAGATGTGCTACGGATTGCAATATGTTACTAGCTAGTTTTATATAAATTTGAATTTAAGACTTGCAAACGATCAGAGTAGTAATTTTTTTTGCAAACAAATACATCCTAAAGTTCAGATTTTGTTTCTTTCTTTTTTTTTTTTTTTTTTAAGGATGGATAAAATTCATTAAATCATCATGCTAGGTGTAAAGTTTATTCATGAAAAATTTGATTCACTCCCACACTTCAAGCACCATTGTTTTACTGTATCAATGTTGAGAGAAAAAAAGTTTATAGCCATAATAGCAGCCTGGGTTGTCTCATACTACCAAATGTAGGCTGTTGGAGCAGCAGTGAAGTATTGAATACAGTCTAGTTACAGATTTTTAAACCACAAGTACCATTATCAAACTGCTTAAACTCCTTCCCATCGCCTCAAGGAAGTAGCATGGAGCATCATTAGACTGATGGCTGCCAACTTTTCCTGTGGTGCAATTCTTTCTTTTCATTGCTGTCAGATTAACTTTCTTTCCAAATTAACAATATGTTATGCAGAAATAGTTCAGTTGTTTGAGACAGAAAGCTTTTCTTAAACTTTTTTATTATTCCATTATCACATTATCTGCCTATTCATACACAGGCAGACAATCACTAAAGATCAACTTTATCTAAAATAAAATCATTCAGTATTACTGTATATCCTCTTTGCTCTGGAAAACCAGTGAAAAGACAAGGGCGTGCCTAATGTAGATGAGCTACAAAATTAAATGGAAAATTTCCAAATATTTGGCAAAGCACTTCTTCTAAGAAAGAACTGATCAAAACAAAATTAAGAGATCAGTGTGGGATTCTCCACCAGGGAGGATTGCTCATGGAGCTAAATACAGCCTTTATACTGTTAAATTCCCCAGCAGCAAAAGGTTCAAAGCTAGTTACAAAATTATTGATTTTAACTTTCACAGAAACTCAGCACTAAAAGTAAGCTTTTTTCATTGTCACTGGACATTCAACAATCCTTTTAATGAACTGAAGAAACTCCTCCTTAAAACTTTGTTGTTTGTTTTTTTTTTTTCTTGCTCCTATTGGAAAACTGTCTTGGAACTTTACCACTTTCTAGCATAACCTCTCTCACAAGGAGTTTAACCTATTACCTGTGCCAACTTAATCATTTACCTTTGAGAGAATTTTTTCTGCCCGTTGATCATATCTCACTCCTACTTTCTGTTTTGCTGTGATAGCTTTCTCTCACAAGAGAGGTTCTCCATCTCCCTGGCAGTCCAAGTACATTCATTACCTTCTGCCACTTTGAATTCACCTCTCAACCTCTGACCAGATGAGCAGAATGTCATAAATCAAAATTAGCTGTCACAGGCTCTGATCTCTGTATGAAACAGGCCAATTACCCAACAATCACAGCCCAAGATAAAAAGGGGTGGGAGTTATGTCCATCAATCTTACAAATTCAGCAGGAACACCAATCCTTCAAACACTTCACCATCCTTCATCTTAGCCACTCTGTAGTAGTAGCTACACTGGTTGTGCCAGCATGCACTTCAGTCAAATTCATCTCAGTTTGAGTACTAAATGTAAAACCAAACAAAATAATATATATATATCATGTAATTAAAGTGTCTAATGGTGCTTTTAAACTTTTGCAAAAGAACCCATTCTCACAGAGACTGTGGCACTACATTTTTTAAATTAGGGTAGACCCTAGCTCTCTTCTGTCTCTATTGCTGCAGCCTAGGTCACCTCAAGGGGAGAGATCTGCTTTCAAACCCTTCCTGCTCTCAAGGCAAAACAAGAATCCCTTTCAGGACACCCATCACCACACTGACATGCAAATTTTTAGTATGCCTGGTTGGTATCTGTCTTCCTTTCTGCTCTTAAAAAAAAAAAAAAAAAATCAAGGTACTAAATGCCCCTGAATTAGATCGGAAAACAAAAAGTGCAGCCATAAGTTCATAGACATTAAGTTCTTAAAATATTATATGTCATTCTGGACTGGATGGGAAACTGCATTCTGTCTGGGCTATGAAAAATGCTAATTTCAAGTTAAAAGGAAAAACAAACAAACAAACAAAACAAAACCCCACAACACACTTTGGAGATTTTTAAAGAAAAGTAAAATGATTTTGAGATGTCTGACTGTGAGACACATATATAGAGCCTGGCAAAGACAGGAAGAACTAGTATAGAACTAAAATGGTTCTGCCTTTTCAATCCAATATTACAGTGGTTTTGAGCACCACTGTAATAGGCGTGATACATCTGCTCACTATCATCTGTAGTATTTCCTATTCATGGTGAGAACAGATGGAGCCTCAGTAATCCTCAGCAGATCTTATTGATCTATGTTTTGAAAAAACATCAAAACTGGAATATACAGTATTTCATTGATGGAAAAAACCTCAGTTCCTGACAAAAACAAAAGGCCAAGCCACAAAAGAAGACTGTGTTAAAAGAACTTATTTTTCTCTAGTTATTTATTTCCTTTTTTTTTTTTTTTTTTGCTTCCCCCCTCCCCCCTCAGATATTTCAGATGGAGGTTTTGTTTCTTGGATGGCTGTAAAACAGCAGGGCAGGCAACTAATCACATTCAGAGCATATTACTATTTTAAAATAGTAATGGTTAACCAAAGCAGAGGATAATCTCCTTTGCTTGGTATTTGTAGGTTTATGCACTTCACTTTCTGTCACTTACTAATGACATGACATCAGCAAATAATTTTTTCAAGAAGATTAGATGTAAGGTACAATACATAGTTATCCCTGGAGCAGTTCAGGAGTTCAGGGAATAAAATGCAATCCAGTCCACCTGAACTCTTCTGCTTCCCTTTTTTCCTTTTGCCTCTATATGGGTGCATCAGGTTGCCAATTCACCATCTGACTCCATGCAAGTTCTACATTTTCCAAGTCAGAGAAATACAAAGCCTATGTGTGGTGTTTAGACACAGAGCCCAAATAAATTAGCATTCTGCCAATGCATAACAGCAAACCTTCAAGCAGAGCTTATTGACTTTATCTGATTACATGTTCCTAAGAGCCTTGTTACAGTCAACAAAAGGCACGTAAAGAATGATGACTGCGTTAGGAGAGGAATATTTTTCCACAGAGAGAAATTTATAAATTACGGTTACTAAAATTTCGACATAGCACTTATGATAACCTCTAAAGATAATCTAGGATATCAGTTTCCTAGAGAGTCACAAGTCTGAAGGTAAGCACTTATCCCAGATGTAATATTTAAACAAACCCTGCTTCGAGTTTTCTATTTCTTGAACCTATATAGGATAAACAGCACATATGCTAAAAAGGTAATTGAAAGAAGAGTTGTAATTTCTGGCTGTTGTTCTGTAACTGATTAAATAGCAGATGTGACTTGCCTATGGAAAACAGCTTACTGAAGTATCAAGGTCCTTAACAAAGCAAAAGCTAAGAAGTAGAACCTTGAAAGTAGTTACCTCAGATAGAGAAATATAAAGAAGAAACCTTTTCTTTAAATAACAGAGTACATATTTAAAGATTCTGCAATCAGTAGTTCATGATTAGGTTTTTTTACCCAGAGTGTAAACTTGGATGTCACTGCAAATGAATACAGCAGTAAAGATCAAGATGATTCCTTAGGGCTGAACGTTTTGGAAATCCAAAGCCAGTGACTGAAAGAGCTATTCATCTCTTTTTACTGAAAGCATTGAAGAGGTTCATACTGATAGAAAGTTATCTATTTCCCAAGGTTTTTTCCAGTCCTTTATTTTATCCCTACTCCAAAACTGAAAGATCTGAAACTTACAACATTTCTTACTCTATCTATCCTAGATGACTTAAAACCCTTTCTTTAAAGTTGAGCAGGATTTGCTGCCGATAGAAAACCTCTCCCTTTTGTTCACAAGCAATCCTAATTGTACATGAATATTCATCCAATGGACTTCCCAAGTCTTTCTTCAATCCTCTATTTTGCTCATGTCCTGTTACCAGGTTTTGAGAAAACTGATTTAGTAACAACAAGTAAGTTAACGACAAAAAATTGTTAAAAGCATATGGATTGTTGGTTGTAACCCACTGACTACTTCCCATTTTATCACACAATAGTTAAAATTGATTTTGTCATTTTCAGAGTTCCCTGTCTGAATGCACAAAAACCTTTTTATTACTAGCCTTGAGTTATGCTAAATAATTTTTATTAACTCATAAAAATGATAATTCCTTGAAAAGCTTTACTACTATCCAACTTTTCCTTTTAATCTCAGTGTAACTTCAAAAATGGGAATAAGCTTACAGAAAAAGGTGTTAGCCAGCCAAGAAAATATTAGGCTCTGAAGTTTAGATGCAAATTTATTTTCAAAATGCTTACTGCTTGCTTCATGGTATGTTTGGCTTGATTAATCTCTGAGGATATTAATAAACACAATCACCAAATCAGCTATACATATGGTTTCCAGAATTATGACCATTTCTAGAAAGATTCTTCCTGTACTCTGAGATGAGCTTTTTCAGTACTACAGTAGTAGTTAACTTACAATGTAAGTTAAGGACTTGGCATTTAAACGAAACAATTCTTGGAGGAATTTTACATAGATTTTCAGACTAGTCAACTGATTTAAGTAGCAACTAACAGCTACAGTTAACAATAGCTGCTGTAACCACTGCTCACAGTAGCATGACAAATATAATCTTATAGAAATGCATTCAGAAAACAAGAAGTGTATTTTGGTTTGCAACTGCCTTCATTGTAATAAGACAACACAGCTTGACAATTATTACTCTCCAAAGGCTTTTCAACAATCCATGTGAAGCTAGCTGATCTAAGCCTAATTATTAATTAACAAAAAAAACAAAACAAAAAAAATAGAAGAACAAAGAAGAAATCAGTAATCAAATCAGAATCAATGCGTTTGAAGACTTCGTTGCCACTTCATTTCAAATCCAGCCCAGGATCTATTAAACTGACAAGTATCTCTTCTTTGTCCTCAACAGATTTTGAGTTAGAATATCTATCTCTGCTCTGGCCTGCTCTAGCAAGGTCTGAGGAAAGAAGTCTAGGCTGTTTTCTTTTGCTCTTTACGCTTTTAGATAATAAACAGGTGCCAGTTCAATCTTACTAAGGAGGATTCCTTAGAAATAGGTAATCTGGAATATTTAAACATCCATTTTAGTGGCATGTTCACTAGACCAGTATCACGTCTTTGCTATCTTTCTTTTCTGGACTAGCAAGTCTGGCAATTTGGGCTGCAGTGACTTACCCCTTTCCTGGCAGCCCTCAAGTTTAAAATTTTCCACTGAGCTAGATCATACAATTTTTAATTTTCTCAAATAAGGGATGGGACAGCAGAGCTGTCAACATCTGCGGGATGCAGGAGACTCCATGGCATACACTGTACAACTGGGCAGTATATTATTTTTATGTATATATCTATAGCCTGAAATAGAAAAAATGCCAGATCTCAATTTGAACTGTCTCTCATGTTCTAAATATCACTCTGAAGCATCTGATGGACAGCACTATGGATCTAAAAGTAAAGTCCATGAACATTCTGCATGCAATTTAAAAAAAAATAAAAACAAAAAAATACATGTCTCTGTGTGTTTGCTTATCCCCACGGTCTCCTAGTCTAAGGTGGAATGCAAAGCCCACACATAAGGTTTAGAAGCTGAGTTTTGCACAGACTAACCTGTATGTGCCCAGGTCTCTTGCAGAATTAGAGATATCATTGAACTTAATTTTTTCCTGCAGTTTCAGTTAACTTAGACAACTGTCTAAATACCGCATCATATAACTGCAGTTTCACAGTTTCACAAAAAAAAAATACTTAAAAGCAAATTCATAATCATTAGCAAGCTCATTGAAATCTTTTGTAAAACAGTATGAAATTATAAAAAAGAAGATTAAATATTTCTTACTTTGAGTGACTAAGCTGCAATAACAAATTAAAACCTTGTTTCTGCCAACATTAATTGTGCTTCTTTTGCACGTTGGTACTTGTTTAAAAACTATGATTCTTGGGTATATCAACAGTGCAACCTGGTATTTTTCAGAGCCATTCTTAGCAATATCCAGAAATCTCGTGGTTAGCGTAAGAACCCACATAGTAAGTACAGTAATTTCACTTAGAAAAAGAGGGACTTCCCATCCACCATACAGTACAGATTTGCCCACTACTGCAATTTGAAACTTCACTTCTAAAAGATATTTGGAGATTCAAAATTCTTTTCTTCTCCAGATACAGACAGCATTAGGGAATTGGTTTGCAGAAGTGCTAAAAGACAAAGCGCCTTTTTTTGTTGTTGTTTCTAGGCCTTCATTTGCACATGTGCAGAACACATAATATTCCTCATTAATATTAGTTACAAGTCATGTGAGCCCACAAATATTCAGAGCATATAAATAACAACAAACTCATTCCTGTTATCCAGAGAGTGCAGTATTAGCCTAAAGACTCACTTTCCTCAATTTCCTCACTTTCAGTACCATTTAGAAATAGAACACTGGCTTTGTGCAATAAGCATGCAATTGATAATTTTTTTTTAACTTAAAAAAGTGCTTTAGCAAAAAAGATAAAACTCCAAACAAATTATCTTTATTTAAAATTATGTTCAGTGGGGCATCAGCCTACTTTAAGAGAAACAATCCTAAAATGTTTAGCTTTGTATTTGGAAATGCTTCCTATTAAAACTGAGTCCAGGCTTTCAGCTTAGAAGAACTGAATGAAGGCAGTTGCAGTAGCTGTTTGATTCCCCCTACTCCACTTAGAAAGGGACATGGGTTTTGTTCTCATTTTTGTTTGTAATCCTAGAAAATAAAAATAATTCTGGAGAGTAACCCAATTCCCCTCACAGTCTTTAACTCCTTCTTATTTTACAACCTGAAAATGTGTATTTTTCCACATTTTTTTGTTTCATCCCTCAATGAAAATGTGGTGATGGAGCCCTCCTGTCTCTCATTTCCCATCAAATACTCTTTCTCTTTCCAGTTGGCTGTAGCATTCTCTGCAGTAGCCAGCATGTGCTACTGATAGCTATAAATTTTAACTGGAAACAGTTAGTTGTAAACAAAATTGTATCAAATGGCTTTTGCATAATCAGACTTTTTAAGGCACACATCCAAATAAGCAAATGGGAATAAGTCAAATCATTCAATAATCCCCAAACTGAAACAGAATCAAGGTTTCATAAACTGCAAGTTTAAAACCCTTCCCCAAACCTTCATGCAATAACAAAATTTAATTTTAGTAATTTGCAATTGTTTCAAGTGCATATTACATCTTTACTACTAGATTGAACAGATTGAATGAGATCCACTTAATCTTCATCATTATAATCAGAAACTGTTAGGTGTGAAATTAATGTTGCAACAGCCTCAAATTTCAACATGTTTGCTGAGGGATGTTTTTTTTAAAGCAGCAGAGCATAGGTTAATTGCTTCAAAAGAGTTGAAGAATATATTTTCTCCAGATTACTCAACAATCTTTTTATTTATTGGTTTTAAACAAGGGTGTAATTTAATCCAGTTATTCAACTTTTGTCAGCAATTTCACAGTTTAGCATAACATTTGCAATTTAATTAAGTGCTAATAAAATACATCACTCATATCACCTGCAGACCAGGATGTGGGTGGCTCAATTACTTCAGTGTTTACAGCTCACTGAGTTGTGAAGGGCAAATGAAAACTTTTTCACATTACTAAACAGCAGTTATTTGAGAACTTGCACTGGAGGAAAATATGAAAGTTCCAAAAATAGAATAATAAGCAGGGAGGCAGAATGAATATATCAGTATTCTCTTATGATGAAGGGAAAGGAATAGAAAGAACTCAACTCTCATTAATAATTAGGACGTACTTTAAAAATGAGAAAGATAGCATTTAGAGAAGAAAACCTGTTTTGTTTTGCTATTAATCAGTACATGTAGAGATCTTAATCTCATATTTCTTCTGATTTTTACATATTTCCATAAGGCAGCATTTAGGTGGCTTGTTAGAATTATTAACTGCTTTCCCTTCCTATGTTCATTGCTTTCTTTTTTTTTTTTTTTTAATCATTAAAATATGCAATAGCTCATAATAGCTTGATGAAGTTCACAAGTATCCTTGGCATTTTTCCTCTAGGTTCTGAGGTACTCATTTATGAGTAAAGTCTGTTGTACCATAAAACATCATCAATATCTGCCAACTTAAGAAAAAAGTCAGGGAAGCTTCAGTAAAAGGGTCTCACTTTCCTATATAATGTTCCTTCTCTTGGACTGATGCCAGCATAGATTTTTATAGCTGCAGATACCAATATCTGCATTCATCTGTAGTAATTTGGGAAAATATTTCATTCAGTCTTAGTTCATCATGCATATCCTGGACATCACTTTTCTTTATTTGCTATCTCAAAAGACAGCCTCTTTTCTCAGACAGCTATCCCTTCAGAAAACTGAGTTTAAGCACTCCTGTTCTCCAGTTGCAAGGGCTGGATACTGGCTACTGGTGAGGTAAGCACATGACAGGACCCCACAGGTAGAGTTTAAGACTTCAGTCAGGACATTTTCACTGTCTCACTGTCCCTCTAAGGGGACACAGGCATGGCTGAAGGAGTTCACAAGGTGACACAACTGCATCATGTTCAGTCTTGGCTGGTATTCAAGTGGCCAGTGGTGTGAAGTAACTTAAGCAAGTATGCTTTGGAGAGTTATCTCTCCTTCCCTGGTACAGAGGACTGCTCTAACAACAGACCAGGTTAGTCCTCCGTACAACATCTAGAGAAGGGAAGGTCTCTGGGAGATTCAGGGGAGTCAGGGAGTTACAGGCAAATATACACAATCTGCAGTGAAGTTGTAGCAGGAATGGTAGAAAATGCCACAGCATACTGCTGTGTCAATATGGGGCAGGGGAGCAGTTGCAGAGGTGGTTCAGAACAAAGAAATGGTAAACCAGAAAGACAGCAATAACACTGCAGGTATTTATGTACATTCTTCCAAACTGTTAAGACAACACAGGGGAAAACTACTGATATGCTCATGTGGAAAGAAAAAAAAAAATAGAAAGCAAAAAACCACTGATCTCTCTTCAAAATAAAGAAAAATATCTTTCTTCATATGTGAGCATATGTGAGGTATTATTTGTGTGTCTGTTTGCATCAAGCATTTCACTAAAGTCAAAGTGGCTTTGCCTCCAATCCTTTGTACCAAACGACCATTATACTTTGGTTCATGGTTGGAGAGCAGCTGTTGACAACACTTTAGAACAGAGATTTGAGATTTTATGTAGAGCTACATGAACAATACCTCTCACTTACCTTCTGTCGTTGACTCATTATCCAAGAAGGCTGCACTAAGTTGAAGCAGTGGTGTCTACTGCATAGTTAAAGCCATACCTATCAGGCTATCATTTCAGCTGCTATTCAGATTTGAAGCCCATCTTGACCAATATTCTACCTCTGTGGTAATTTGCTCCCTGCTGTACTTTCTATATATGAACAAGTTCATCAACCTGTCTTTTGATACAGGCCCATTCTCCAGGCCAGTATCTACTGTGGTATCTATAACAAATTTATCAGTAGATAAAGTTGCACATGCTGGATTATGCTGCAAGGAAATCCTGGGAAATAAAGCCAGTATTTTTTTCATTCTTCCTATGATAAGAGACAACCTTCACAGTGATATAAAAATGACTTCAGAAGTAACTAACAGACAAACATCACTTTGCAATATCTACTGCTCCTCCAACTGATTTGGGTGCTCTAAGTCACTCTTCAGGCTGATGACAAAGCAACTAGTTAGATTTTTCAGTATGTGATGGCCCACACAAGGCACAAGTTGATACTTTATCCCTGAGGAAGAAATAGCCCTGTAAGTGAACTCCAGTCAGATCACTTAAAGAAAAGACTAAGGAAATGGCCACTGGGATCCTTAAAGGGATGCAAATATTTTATGTATGATCACAGAAAAGGAGTACTTTAACTAGCAAATTAAGTGTTCAAAATGGGAAGAGCTATATTAAGGAAATGGAGACTAGAACAGGGCATGGTAGGGGTTGCATTAAAAGAAAAACATAGAAACAAAAGCAGAAAAAGTATACAAAGAGATTAAGCCAGTAAGATAGCACACAAGAAAAGACAAAAAATACAGAATTCTAAATTTGCTCTTAAAACCCAATTTAATACTTATATTTTTACGTAGTCTGGCTACTCATATACAGCTGGGGTTTTCTTATTTTTTTTAATTCCTTCTCTTTCCCCTTGTTTTATAATCAAACAAGAGCATGAACAAAAGCTGATGTGGCTACACACATCTAATTTTGTGGAACAAGAAAAAGAAAAAAGTGCATTTTCCTTACAGGTTTTCATATGGTTAATCAAAATTGGGAAGCATGAGCTACTAGAATTAGATCTATTTTTAATAGACACTATTACTTCACACGGAGAAAGGAAGAATCAGAAAAAATAAATTCATTATTGAAAGCTAATGTCACATTCCCTCTGTCCTGTTCTTCACTGCATTTTTCAGCTTCCATATTAAAATGCATTTGGAGGCACTGCAATGTCACGCTGCACAAGTTCAGTCCCCATACACACACACAGTCTGTGATCTCCCATGTTACAGACGTTCATCCTAGCAAACTACGTTAGAATGGATGACACAGAATGAATGACAAAGGAGAAAGCAAATACATTCAAGGATGATGATTTCCACCCAGGAGCAAATTCCAGTAAATAAGCACATCAATCTGTAACTGCAACAGTACTAACAATGGATTGTGATAAACAAGTTGATTTTTTTCTTCCATCAGTATTACTATAAAACACAATTCTGATGGCTTTTGAATAAATACTTTTAAAATAAATATTTCTAAGAGTTTATTCTGATTGCATCATTTCAAAAAGCTTACAAGACTATCAATTTTGCATGAGCTTGACAAAAACTCATACATGTTCATACATGTTTTCATTAGTTAAGTGAGCTTATAATCAGGGAGAAAATATTAAAATTTTATAGAAACTTCACTATGGGGAAGTTGAGGAAGAACATGGGTACATAATCAAACTTTTTCAGAGAGATTAGCTTTTTACCTAAAAACAAAAAAGCAATCATATGTTAAAAAAAATTAAGACAAGGAAAAATCTTTTACCTTGAGGAGTTCTTACTGCAGTCGAGTCAGCAAGTCTGAAGATAAAGCATGCAAAACTTGCAAGGGGAATTTTATGGACTGAGCTGTGTAGTAGGAAGTCATAATAATCTCTGAATAAGGTCAAACCAGGATATTTCTGCGACGTAAAAAATTATGCCCTGCTAATCTCTTGAGTACTTCAAATAAGTCAATAAAACAACGGTACAGGAACAAAAACAGGCAACTAAAATAAAACCCCAGCCTTAGACAGTCTTTAATATTTCAGATTAATCAACTATTTAAATAACTGATAAAAATTAGTTATCAATTCCAAGATTTTTTACATATAACACTATAGAACTCATGAGTAGTAGTATATCTGATGTTACTACATTCTCAACATTGGTTAAAATGTCCTATTTAGAAGTGCAAAGGGGCTAAAGTGAAGTTTGTCTTGTTTCATTTCTTTTTCCCCTGTTAAAATTTTTAGGCATGAAACCTTTGTGGTTGATTAGAATTCTACTGAATTTATTGTTCTAAATTTTTGAACTTACTTATGGGACTTTTGTAATTACCCATTTTGTCTTCAAGGATTTTCTGCAAATTAAGGAGTGATCAAATATCAACATTAAAGAAGCTACTACAAAATTATTATTAACTAATCAAAGTTGAATAATTAAGGTCACAATAGAAGAATTACTTGATAAATTAGGGTTTTAATAAATTATTATTTTACATCCCAAATTAACACATCACATGATAAATCAATCTCAGGGTCAACAAAAGAATGAATTACATAATATTAATTCAGCATAAAAAAATTGTTTTCCTTTAATCTAAAATCCCAGACAGTATTCTAGCCAAAACAGTAATCCTGACCTAAAGGACACACATTGCCTTTCTGATTCTTTTGCTTAAGTGAGGTTTCCCAGAACAAGCCGTGCAATCAATTTAGCTGGTCTTAAAGAACCCAAAATAGCTACTCTAGCTCAGCACTTCAGTATTCTCTCTTCACATTTCTGCTCAGGAGTGAGTATTCTCTTCTTCTTCCCACTAAACCCTGCAACACTAATCATGTACAAAGGTCTCTTCTGGGGTGACAAAGACATTGTTCTTGCAGTACAGTATGTTAGATTCTAGTAATCCTTCTTTAACTTTTATGGTGATTAATGACTTTTAAGTGTCAGTTGTGAGGTTTCTGAGAGATTTTCAAGGTGCAACCTAAATTGTGTACATATATTTCCGTAGTTGGTTGTAACATCAAAGACACTGTCTTAATAGAAACAAACAAAATCCCAAAACAAAAACAAACAAACCCACAAACAAACAAAAACCCAAACCCTAAAATTAACCAGGTGATATCCTTGACAGACTCCTGTCATGACACATGAGTTAAGAAGTTTGAATTAACCTCAAGGGTTAATCAGGTAGCATCACTATTTATTTCTTCTTGGTCGTTTCCTGAATGTTGCAATAAATGTGTGGAGTGGCTATTGTACGCAGTATGTCTGGAGTGCCTTGGTTTTGCACAGAATTAAATAAAAATAATAATCTACGGAAATAGCCACAGGACATCATCGACATTTAAGAACGTTGTGATATGAAATGTGTTATTTTGGGTAAAGATCCAATTTTTACTGGGGTTTCCAATTTCTTCATTGCTGGTAAAAGTATTTCAATAAGCAGACTGTGTTGTAAGATGCTATTTCCTCTGTTTCCCGTTCTCAGCTTTTGCAGGAAGCCTTCCTTGGTCTTATGAACATTACTGGCAGTAGTAGGTAACTCAAAGGTTTATAGGGACTATCAAGGAGGAAAAAAATATACGTTTAGACAAGAAGAGGAAGGTGGGCATGACTCCTGGTCCAAAGAGCTTACAATTTAGATATTATACTTGACCTACCGAAATGGTTTTGCTCTAGCAGCTGTACAATGTACAGCACTGACAAAGAACTACTAAAGCAGCCACAGCAGGGCAGCTGTTCTGCTACAACAGACAATCCCAGTCACAGTTCACTTCTCAAGTGAAACAGCACAAAACCAATTTTTCCAGCATAACAGATTCCATGGGAATGATTTTTTTCAGCACATCTGTGTAGGTCAAACTTACCCACTTCTAACTTTGCTGCACATAACCCCATAAAATTCAGTCATGGTGAGAAATGTACGCAGATTAAAAAACTTGTAAAAAACAAAAGGAAATAGCGCAAGTATTATAAAAGCAGATTAATACAGTAGAGGTCACATCCAACTTGCCAGCTGGTTACTCAAACATTATGCAGTCACGACACAAAAGATGAGTCTTCCTTCCTAAAGGGCAGCTCTAAAGATGTTTTGCAGAGTATCTTCAAAGCAAGAGTTGGAATATTCAGTGAAATAAGAAATACATAGGAATTCAACTCCTAGACTTTTAATTCAGTTCCCAAGAAGAGTTGCAGTATATATAGTTATTTTAGCTACTGTGGACTTGCACAGTCTGTAATGCTTCTGTAAGAAGCATTTTTTGAAAAGAAATTCTTTGTAAGAAAACAAACAAACCAATTCTAGACATTTTCTCAGAACATGAAATAGACTAATTTCTTTCTGATCTAAACAGCATCTAAGCTATGAAAAAATTTTGAAGACTCTAAGGACTGCTGTCTTTTCCTTAAATCTTGCTGGTTTGCTAGGAAAAAAAAAAAAAAAAAGTAAAATAAATCCTGTCAGAATAAAGGCTTTTAAGCACAATTTCAAAGGAATAATATCTCTGGCAGTTTGTAATCCCCTAGAGAGCAAGCTTACTTTTCCAATGTTAACAGATTGTTCATACATCCTTCAAAGGAGTAATATATGCCTAAACCTTAGAGTTCCTGATCATGATTACAATGCTTATCAGAGCCAAGAACCATTTATGGTAGAGATTTCAACAGAAATTGAAAGTGGATTTATACTCCTTGTGATTAGAGATGGAACATTTTGTTTAAAAGTACTGATTAGCACAAGTTTGAAGTGCAGTGCTTTCTGGAAAACAGGCTGAATTGGAAACTTAAGATTCACTGGCAGTCATATTTAGGGGTTTTTTCAATGTAAAAATAAATGAAACGACATCAAAACATGAAAATACTTTGTGGCAACAATTTGATGTGGAGCTTTGACAAGTAAAACATCTGCAATTTTAATTTAAAATGTTTCTACACACTTATCAGATATAAATCACTCATTTTCAGTATGCATGATGAGCACTGAAGCCTGTGAAACTAGAAGTTTTCCATGCTAAACTGGCAAAAAGTTCAGTACAAACAAAGTTTTGCTTCTTCATGCATTATACAGTTATGATGTAGAACTCCTTGCCAAGAGACAGTCATACAGATTAAAAAGTTACAAGACAAAGATGAAAAGAAAAAAACAAAAACCCTCCAGATATATTAAATGGTATCTTGTGGTGGTATCTTCTGACTTGAAAAGTACCCAAGATACACACTGTTTGGTACTGGAATACAGGGGAAGTGCCAGTAAGATGATTTTTATGTTCTTTCACACCTTCCTTAAACACTCTTCAGGCCACTCACAGAGACTGGATTCATAGTGACAGGAATCTTTTACAGCAACTCCTCTAATACCCTAACACAAAATTAAAGTAAAGCTACAACCACGACTGAAAGATAAATTATTTTCTACTCATTATGCATTCACAATAGGGTGGTAAATGTTAAAAATACTTGCAAGTTTTATTTCAAGAAGCAGAAAAGATATATTTTACATAATTGAGAAAACTAGGATCCACTTGTGGAAAAGACAGGTAACACTTGCAGTTAGGTCATATTTGTAATCTCAGTCTAATCTTTTTAACTTAAGCTTTCGTCAAATTTTCATAATTTAGATGATCTCTTTACTAGCTCCAAATTTCCTACAGTGGGAAAACAACCAACTTCTACTTCGTTTATGACTTTATTTTTCTAATCTGATCTTCTTCCTGGCACTGAATTTTGAAAAACTATTCTGAAGGGTTAAGCAACTTTTAAAATACAAAACACTCTCTCCTTCTATCCAGGAATAGATGTGTCAAGTGAAAAATAAGACAGAATGAAAATACACTAGTGATCTATAGAATAATATTAAGACTGCCTAGCTTAGTTGTCATGACAAATTTGACATGTAAATTCAAGACACTAATTAGTCTCTACACTGCAAAAGAGCTGATTAAGTGGTTCACTGCTGCAGAAAGGGTAATGCCATTCCTCCCCCTCTTCTCCCTGTGTGATTCTACCTGCTCTCTGTTAATAGCTCTGGTACTTGCCTGATTGCACTGTAAACTTATTTAACCATCAACACAAAGGAGGCGGGGAAGGCTGGCAGGGAAGAGAAGAAGAAAAATCTCTTTCTAGGCTGAAGTAGTTTCCTGGAGGTTACTGATCTGGTTGTGCACATGAACAGATAAGAACAACAGAACTAGCACAGAACACATGGTGACATTATATGTCCAGAAACAGAGGGGAGAGGACGGACTAGTGAATGGTGAGGCTGAGAGAGGTGACCCTTATCCATAGGGCATGGATATCTGAGCTCCTTGCAGCGCAAACAAAAAAAAGCAATTATTGTCAAGTTTAAGTCACTCTGTGCATTATATATAATGCATAGAATCACATATTCTAGGATTCTAATTATATAGTCACAGAATAGTTTGGGTTGGAAGGAGCCTTTGAAGGTCATGTAGTCCAACCCCCCCGCAATGAGCAGGGACATCAACTACACTGGATTGCTCAGAGCCCCATCCAGCCTGACACTAAATGTTTCAAGGGATGAGGCATCTACCACCTCTCTGGGCAACTTTTTCCAGTGTTTCATCACTCTTATTGTAAAAAATAACCTTTTTTCTTATTTCTAACCCAAACTGACCCCTCCTTCAGTTTAAAACCATTACCCCTTGTGCTATTGCAACAGGCCCTGCTAAAATATAGATAAGAGTACCATCTCTGCTAGAATAAGTTGGTTATATAAAAAAAAACTTCCCTTTTTGACTATACATTTAAAAAGACTCCATTGAAGAGTCTAGAGGACATGTTTTAGAGATGTTTGAACAGTAGATTCAGCAGAGAGGGTGAGTTCAGACCAAAGGGCTCATACAAGCATGTGACTGACAGAGAGGAGTTTTGGCATGTACAGTGAAATGAGTCAGTACAGTCACTGAGAATATCTAAATAATCCCCTAAAAACAAGTGAAATAAATAGAAGTTCACAGTATTTTTGGACACAAAAATATTCTTAAAAATCAGTTCCTTCACAATCTCTAGTGTCTCACCAAAAGATCTTAAACTTCTTTAAGTTTTATACTTAACACTTTAAGTGAAGAATGTTAAAAATCCTTCAATATCATATCACTCATTTTAAGGAAATCAGACTGGGAAATAAAAGGCCAAGCAGCAGAACTGCAGGAAGGTTCTGATAAACAGATTGAACTACACATTGTAAAAACTGACCCTGCTCTGTCAAACATGATGAGCTGAAGGAGAATCTCCACTGGATTACTCTGACAAGTTTTAGTCAAATAAAGACACATGTAAAATTAGGCCAAGCTGAGAGTATGACAAGAAAATTAATAAGCTTAGAAAATGTGATTCGTGAGAAAGAACAGGGTTTAGGGAGAGAAAAAGGGTGAACGTATATGGGAGCTGTAGTCAAATATTTGAAATGATATTACAAAAAGAATAAACAATTACAAGGTTTCCACATCTAAGGCAGTATGAGAAGTAACTGGCTTACCATATAGTGAAGCAAACTTGGGTTAGATACTGGGAACTGACCCACTGTGTGAGCTATTCAATTAATCTAGCATAAGGAGAACATATAAACCAGGCAAAGTGTTGAATTTTGAGCTAGAAAGGTTCTGAAAAATAGCTATTATTGATATTCGTCTGTGCAAGTACTGCCCATCAGCCTTGCAACTAAACAAGAATCCTATCTGCTTTTCTTGACAGTGACTCCAGCCATACACTTCTGATGTTCTAAGGCCAAAGTACAGTTATGTCCTAGGGTTACTTCAGGAAAAGTGGAAGAATTGAGGAAGGGTGGGAAAATCCCAACTTTTTCATAAAAAAAACCCATGAACTACAAAAAGAAGAGTATAAAGTATGTACTGTTCTCTACATTAAAGAAATTGCATTTCTAGCTGAGTAATAAAAGAGAAATTCTAGGCTCTTCAGGTTTCCCATGGGAAACCAAGCTTTGTGCCAAATATACTGGAGAAAAATATATTGAAATATATTACATTTTCCAGTACATTTTTGCTCTCTTTAAAAAAGAATCAGTAGGCCATAGCCATAGTTACTCATTTTTTATCATGCTGCTCTTCACAGGGACTGCTATTCCTCTTTTCAATTTCAGTGGCAAAGCAGACTTCAAGTTCAATGTGACTGATGAAAAAATTCACAAAACTGTAACTTTACATATATTTTTCATAATAATATATTACAAAAATAATGTGTGTGTGTGTGTGTACATATATATAGGTATGCTCTATGGTCATGCTGAGAGCAAGTTTCAGCTAAGAAGAAATTAAAATCAAAAAACAGTTTTAATGATGAGCAGCACACTTTTCACCCGACGAAAACAAGGACTCACTAAATAAATCAGTTCTTCCATCACAGCCACAGGCTTTGCACTTGGGAATGGGGCGTGTATACAGGAAAAGTCATTAGGTTAAATACTGGACACAAAAGAAATCATGGAGGTAACAGACTCCCAAGTCTAATGGAAGTTTGCATTTAATCATAGGCTTTGCACTATTTCTCTAGAATCACAGAATGGTTTGGGTTGGAATGGAGATTAAAGATCATCTAGTTCCATGCCCCTGCCATAATCAGGGACACTTTCCACTAGACCAGGCTGGTAAGAGTTCTATCCAGATTGGCCTTGAATACTTCCAGGGATGGGGCATCCACAGCCTTTCTGGGCTACCTACTCCTGCCTCACCACCCTCATAGTGAAGAATTTCTTCCACATATCTAATCTAAATCTACTTTCTTTCAGTTTAAAGCCATTATCCCTTGTTCTACCACTACACACCCTTGAAAAAAGTCCCTCTCCAGCTTTCAGCTCAATAAAGTCTTTGTAGGACTCTATTTTTTCATCACAAGCAAGTTCATAATTCTTCATTAAAAGGTAAAATAAAAATTAAGAAGTTTTAAGGTCTCTGCAAATGTACTAACCACTTATTTCTACTCTTATTTCTGCATTTTCAAATTTTAAAATACTATATTGCTTCTGTAGACATTATTTTTTCATGAATGATGGACGTGTGTGTATTTGACCAAAAGGTCAAATCTAAAGAGCAAGATTATTCTTGGCTCTCTGTGGCTATCCAAGAAGATTAAGTGGATTTATTCAGAAGAAAGACACAGCTGTAGCTCGAATACCAGTTCAGTCAGGGAAAGACAGGGAGCCCAGAGGAAAGCACACCACTGCCCTCATATAAAGTTTTACAAATAGGTATATGGCCTTAAAACTTCCAAGGTAACAGCTGTATGTATTTCTAAGCATTATGTAGCAGAACTGTTTGATTTTTCCTAATGGCACAGCACAGTTCCAAAAGTAACATTAGGTTGTGGTGTTGCTCAGTGTTTACTCCAATGAGTATTAATGGGATTTTATTCCCTTTCTGAGTGATTAACAGAGAAATCTTCAATTGTGAAGGACAATAACAGTTACACACCTGAGTCCAGGATTACAGGACCACAACACCTGCCATTGACACACATGATCAGAATTTTTAACTACTTATATTTTACGAATTTTAAAATAGTTAAATGTTTTCCTAAGGTGGTCCAAAGCCTTAGTAAATAGTTCTGGGAACACAACAACAACAATCCCTTCAAGAACATGAAACAGCTTAGCTAAATGACTAAGAAGAATGGCAAACAAACTGTAATGAACCTGGCTGAATGTGAGAATACTGATCATTCTTTCAAGGTATCAGACTAATTGCTTCAGTTGCAATAGATGAATTCCTGTCTATCTGGAATGTCAGAGAATTCCTGAAAAGCGAAGAAGGTCTAATCTCAGACTACTTTTTCCGAAGAGGAAAATAAACATCATTTAGGTTTTTCTGACATGAAAAAATAGCGCCTCTTTTTCAAAATAGACAGTGAATAGTGCAAATTAATACACCAGCCTAAGCATATTCCATAACACTATTATTCTTGTTGCTTTTTGCTATGAATGCTGAGGTTTTCAGACAGCTAGATGCACCTTGCCACTAGGCAAGACATTTTTATGGGATTCTAAAACTTCACACTAAAACACCACAGCATATGATGCATTAGCAACATCCCTGACATTCTAATCACAAATAGTATACTTTTTTCCCCTTTAATCCGAGCTAGAAGTCTTCTCTTTGTTCTTCACAAACCAAACTTTTTTTACTGGGGAAAAAAAATCCAAAACTTTTCATATATAATTAAACAGCCAAACTTAGAAATTCTGAGGCTGCTTCTTTCTGATACTGGGTGTCCATCTCAGATCCACTGCCAACTCTTTGCTACACTCTTGACAGCCAATCTCGCACACCTTCTTGGCAAGAACAGGGGGAATAGATACAGTTTTTTCTAGCCCTTTGATCTGATAACTCTTCTAGCAAAATAAATTTTAACTCTTCATTAGACACAAGTTACAATATCTCTAAGAACTTTTTCACTGTGTAAATCCAGTTTTGAATACAAGATTGAAACAATTTTAACATAAAACATGTCAAGGCCATCGTATGATAAATTCTTAATATCCAGTATATAATGAATTCTTCCATCTGACTAGTCACATACAACACAGAACTGATAACATAACAAAATGTATTTGAAATGCTCTTGGAATGATGTTACTTAATCTAAGCGTACTTTTTACTTGGCAATTGCAACGTAACAAGAACAGATATTACACACTTCCATATAAGATCTTAACTGAAACTGACAATTTAAGAAGACATAATCTGTCTATAACTCAAGTTTTTATACTAAGCAAAGCAATATAAACAATTTAGGCAGATATTAAACTATCTGCAGAACACTTGCTCTACTCTAATTAAATCCTTTTAAAAACAGATTTAAATTTAATTAGAGCAGCCTGAACATGTAAACAAATATTTTACCACATTGAAGCAACACATCTAGATTTGTACATACCATTTAAGAGATTTAAGGTTTCACCTTCAGAAAGTAAAAAGTAGAATAACTTCCCTGAAAAAATCAAGTAAAGATGCAAATCTTGAAGTATTTCTAGTTCACATATATACAGCTGCAGCAAAATAAGTTATTCTTCTTCCCTCCCACAGCTCCACCATCAATATGTTTAAATGACTTGCTTTTTAATTGCTAGCTTTGCTTCCTTTTCACCAAATGGTTTCTCTGGCACAATAACCCAAATTATTCCCCTAGATTAAACTTCTGAGAATAGTTCTTCTAAAGCCCAAGTCTTCAAACTCACATTGCTCATCTATTCAGCATCTGCTGCATTTTGAGACCAAGGGAATGTTTTAAAACCTGAGATAAAAGCAATTGCTTTTGTATCCACCAAACCAACTCACAAAAATCTAGAGAATCTCACTGAACAATTAGATAGGTTCACCAAGCTGAGTCAAAGTTTAGCTGAACAGTCCAACATCAAGCACAAAAGAGAAAAATATTTCCAATCCTGCCTTTCCTTGGGGCTCAAGGCACCAGAGGGATGCCATAAAGATAGCTGCACCTAAACAGCTGAACCACATGCACATAAACTGTTCTTTTAAAAAGTATGATAGAGATTACTTCTTTTATTTCCCATGGGAGATTTAGCTCATCCCACTCTCACCTAATACATACTAGCTAAGCAACTAGATTTGAGAGATGCAGAGTCTCATCTTTTTGTCTGCAGCAAAAATTCCATTTCACTCATTTTCCAGAAAAATGATGACTTCCTGTGCCACTCAGCTAACCTCTGATCCAGCCACAGACTGAAAAATCTACCAGTTTCACTCACCTCTGACACTAAAGGACCCTTCTTGCTTGGACACGTGTTCTACTTCTGTATAACACTGTACCTTACTGAAGCCAGACCCTCCACTGCAGAGAGGGACAGAGTCACTGAAGACACCAGACCAAACCCACAGCCCAGGTGCAAACCAGAAGAAACCATAATGAATTAGGAAGGAGGTGCCCCCAATCTGTCCTCTGATACACCTGCTGGCTCTCAGATTTGTCTGCTTTATATAGCATAAAGGAAAAGACTTTTTTAGAGCAACACTTGCAATTTTCCTCTAAATTATCACCCATAAAATAAAGGTCATTAGACTGCAAGACTAATAGAGGGGAAAAGCCTTTTCTTTCTTTCATTTCATGGAAGTTTCTGGTAAAATTGTGATCCTTAAATTTCTTTAAAATTGCTTTCAGTATTTTCATTCCAGAAATATTCAGTATTCCATTGGTCTAATGGACATAGACATCCCCTTGATGTCTATGACTTTAGGAAATAAATAGTTGGTCCCAAGAATATTCCTAGATATTTATGCTAGAAATGTTTAAAAGCTTTTCAAAGCCTTCTCTGAACTCCTCCGCACTTCTGTGCATTCTTTCTTCCCATATCCTATCTGTAATACAGAAATTGCTTTGAAAAGCAAGAATTATAGGAGTTTTTTTCTCATCTTTTTAATTAGAACTATCACTTCTGTGATTTGTTTTAACACATAATACACCACATCCAATTTTTTTTTTACAAAACTTAAGTTTTCCATTCAGATTTTCTAGAAAGAAACAAGTTCTTGACATAAAAATGTAAATCTGGAAGGGATGTTTCCCTTACCTGAATTTTAATTACAGTAAACAATGTGTTTCTTCTCATCTTGCTTTACACTGAAAGCTCCCCCATTTTGCTAATAATTCCTATTACTCTTCACTTACTTTTATTTTCCTGCTATAAACATACAGTTTTACTGTTTCCACCAGGTATCTTCTTGTAACATTCTAACAAAGCCATATGAAAACTATGCCTCTACTCTGGGGAACAAGTAACTTCAAATTCTCATTATCCTCCCTTCAACCAATATTTGCCAGGTGAAGAAGAAAGAAATCCTAAAATGAAATCCTACTACAATTTAGTTTCAATCACATTTTATTTGTAGAATTAAAGTTTATTAAAGAATAACAGATTTGACTGTGCTTAAATTTGACCTTCAAGTGCAAGATTTAATAGGCTAAAGATTAAAGTAAATCAAGGTGGTTTGCTCATTCTTTTGCATTATGAAGAGCTGCATGGAGGAACTAAAACATGAAATAAAAACAAATTACAAGGTAAGTTTGTGAAGGCAGATTAAGTATGAGCATTAGAAAGAATAAGTATAAGCTATTCAAAAAGAAAATATTTACAGTATTCTTTTTAATATTTTTTATATTCTTTTATATATTTCTCATTATATATGTGAAATGGAATCTAAAAAGAACAGTATTTATTTGTGGGCAGCCCCATGGAGAGTACAAAAATTCCAAACAGTCTACTTAAATTGTTAGCTATATTTACTAAAAAATATACTACTAATAAGAAACACACAATCTGCCATTAATTATAGCTAACATAATTACATACAACAAAAAGTAGTATAGAGATGAACTAGGCAACATTTCAACAGGTAGATGCATAATATTACCAAGATTATGCACACAGTTCTCTATGAATATATTTGAAAAAGAAATGTCACATAATGTTAGAAAAACTCCGTAAAACACTGTTCTTGCATGGACAATGGAGATACTGATGATTTATGTCACTTTGACTAAAACAGATACAAACAAGCCACTAACATCTTTCAAAAATATCCAACTACAAAATGACATGTTGACCGTTGACCCAAAATACCAGAATTTCTGACTTTGGGGGCAGTTTTAACAGACTTCATTTATCAGAACCCAGATATGTTTTTTTAAAATCAAGCTGAAATATGTATTCAGATCAAAAGGATCTCTCAGGTCATGAAAATAAAATCAGAGAACTCAGTGAGATGTTTCCATTGCTTCAGAATATCTGCAAGCAGAGAGCAGGCACACTCCACCTTACTGCAGCCTGACATTTCCATTTCTGGATAAACCTCAGGAGTGTCCAGCCAGGTGAAAAAGCAAAGAAAGAAGTAAAAGACATGGGTGTCCAGGGCAGTCAAGCCCTTGACACTGGGTGTGGAGAAGGTTCATTTTAGGTCCTATACAATTTATTATTTCATCCATACTGAGAAACCCACATGAAATGCTGAGGCAATCTCTGCTTACAGCCATTGACTTTTCTCTGGCTATCACCTCCTCAAGAAGTCAAAATAAAAATCAAGAAAAATAATTACAAAATCACTCCACCTGAAAGATAAAGCAGACTTTCAAAGCAGCATGAAGTAGACACTAGTGAGGTCTCCACAAGACAGTAATCAGGTAGGGGATGTGCAGGGTAGCAAGATCTGCAGACAGAACCTGTCCAGGGCAGACAGGAGCACTCAACCCCCCTGCTTGGATATCCTGGCATGGCAGAAATTGAAATGAAACAGGCAACAGCCCTATTTGTTTAAATAACATCTGAGAAACACGAAAATTTAGAAATAAGGTAAAAATATGCAGTTTCATATTTAATAATCCCCTCATCTGCATTGTTCTTCTTATCACTCTGGGTGTGTGCAAAAAAACATTTGCATGCAGAATTTTGCACTAGTGGCAGACTGTAGGAAATGTTGGCATGTTAATGTAATCTTCCCTTTTAAGTTAATTTTATTTTTACACTCTGAATTTGAAATAAAATATTAATCAAAGCTTGAAGGACCAAGAAAGTAATTTCAAAACCATACAGAAAGTTTACAAAAGATGCTGAAGAATAACCTTCCCTGTTAGCTCTCTTTCTGGTTAGGACTATCTGCTTCCAGTCCCTCATTCATTCTCTGTCTGGTGACCCACGATACTCTTCTTCCCTTATCCAATATTTAACATCCTTGTTAATTATTTTTCATTAAATTCTATATAGCTAAGTCTTTCTGCACAAAACTCCATCTAGAAATACAATTAGATAAATGAAAGGAAATCCACTGTCAGAATCAACATGACATTTCCACACAGCTCATTTTTTTTTTATTAACCTCCATTTTAAATGTCCCCTTTTCTATGGTTTGCCCTTGCTACTTGTAGAGGCACTAATCTCCCCCCATATAGGACCATATCTCATTCTATCAGTGTATTGTTCAATACAAATACTGCCATGACAATAGTTATGGCAATGACAAAATATCTTTATATTTAACAAAATGTGAAGATAATACTAATGTACAGCTGGTTCAAAAAATGGTTCTTGTGATTTTTTTAATAACCCTCCAAATAATTAAATAGAAATAAATAAACGGCAAGAATTATAATTTAATAAAAAAGAAACCTGTTCCATTCCTAATTTAAATGCACTGCAGTAAAAAAATATGTTAAAAGAATACTACTTAGGTTGCAGGATCATGCATTCATGTGATGAAATGTCAGAATTAAATTTCCCATAGAACTCTAGGTTCTAAGCTAGGTGCTTTGGGCATATGAGCGCTGATACAATCTTTAATTACAAGATTCCATTATTTTCCTGCAAGACCTTTATTCATTACATTTACAGAAAGGATGGCACTCATTAAATGAAGAGCTGTATAATATTTTCTTTCCCCCTATTTGTCCAGTCTGTGCTCTCACAACTAATTTGTTGCAAACTATTCAAGACCTGTTCTGAAGAAAAAGAGTAATGTTTTTCTCATTAGCTTGTGAAGAGTTCATCATAATAGAACCTCAGCGCTTCATAAACATGACCAAATTGACTTCCATAAAATCTCTGTGACACCATTGCTCCTACTTTGCAATATAAATACTGAAGCAAACAGAACTTAATACTAACACTCAAAAAAGGGGAGAGCTAGTACAATTCACATTGTGGTAAGAATATGAAAAATTAGTAATGCCTTCTCTCCAGTATTGCCTAAGCCTAGAGTAACCTAAATTCAAGCAGTATTTCTAGTCTAGACCTCAGAATTTCCTATTCAGGTAACAGGCAGTAACAGAGGTGATTCAGCGTAAGCAGGTAAGTGCTGCTACCCATCCAAGCTCCTTTGAAACAGAGCGATACCAGCTTTCTCTTCCTCTGTTCTTAAATATGTTATCACAGAAGTGCATACTATCGGCTAATAGTAGGAAGTGCATTGGAGTTGGTTATCATTGGCTTTTTCATAGAACAGCAAAAGCTTCTAGTACCTTCTAACCGAAATTCTCTCTATGGCCTCCTGTTACTAAAAATTCAGCTACTTGAACCTATGACAACTCCCAGAGAGGCCTCAGCTTGGTGCAGCATGGGTAGATCTGAACAGCAGAATACTTGGTGCCAGGGTGATGTTGTTCCTAAGTATAAATTAATTCTTATGCTTGACAGGATTTTTACTTGAAGCTACATATAGTATGTCCCAGAATTGAATACTCCTTAGTGTTGGGAACACATATTCTAGTTACACATCCTGAAACCCTGACTTCATAGAAGTCAGTGGAAAAAAACTCCTATTGACATTTAAAGGGGCTAAAATTTTACTATAAGGTTAAAATACAGATGTATGCCCAGCAAAAGCAGTGCAAAAATTTTCAGATCAATGCAAAAAAAGACCACCTAATACAAATTAGGGTGACTTAAAAACAGTTCAGGCTAAGTAATAAATCTTTGTAACTTCCATATAGACAAATAAGAAATTGAACATAAAGTATTTTAAATAAAAGGTTCTATAGAAGAATTCAATTGAAAGGGGGCATATTTTGCCCACTATTGCTTTCATTTCAACATATTTTTTCCCATAAATACTTGATCATGATTATCTACACAATGTCCCTCAAACCAGTAATAGGATTTTGCAAGGGCTGACTCAAGTCCTTATAAAGTATATCACTGCTGCTCTCTGCTGGTCAAAGAAATTATTCCTTTATTCAAATCCTTGTAGAGGAAATTCAGAAAATTTTGTAGGAAGCAGAGAAATTATCACATGAAAAGGAAGATCTTTTATGGCATTTAAATAACTATCTGTCATCACTGTGATTTGTTTTCATTGTTATATCTGTAATCCTGAGGCCAAAAAATTAGTAACAGTAAAAAAGTAATAGTAAAAAATACTGGAATTACACAAATGAAACTCCACCATCAAAGGCCATGGCATTTCAGTTCATAGACGTACACATCTCAAGTGATTTGCGTGTGATACTGAAATTTTGAAATAACACAAAAAGCAGAGCCTAAAATTCCTCAGAAACTCATGAAGTAAATGTAACGTTCTGAAGTTCACCAGGCAAAATGGGCCAGTGTAATGTCAGACCTGAAGACCATTTCACAGATCAAAGACAATAATTTCCACTGCTAGTTCAGAATATTCATCACAGTGAGCAGTGTGACAATATCATTGTGTATTAGAACAATGTAGATCCTGATTTTTTCACTGTAATCTGATAGCAGAGGCTACTGTCTGAAACTACACTGCCACAAAAGAGGTTTTACTTGATTTTTACACTATTAAAACAATTGTCACAAATTTTATTTTCGAATCCTATGTGTTTTCTGCTGTTAGAATTCATGGTATACCTGACTTGTATCTCAGTGTTGCTTTTTTTTCCCAGGTCACCAAGTAGATCTGTAAAATTTTCATTCTGTGATTTAATGCGACCCAGTGCTCAACTCAGAACTGTAACAGTCCAGAAATACAGAATTTAAAATTCTAAGTCACGGTTCTGCAGGAGTCTGAAGAAACAGAGGACAACTGTAAGATTAATTCTTGGCAGATTAACCGTTCAGCACAGAAAGAGTAAAGTTAGAACAAGAGAAGAAAAGTGAAGTGCAGAATGCAGTTGTAGAGAAGTCACAGAATCACAGAATCAACTAGGTTGTAAAAGACCTCCAAGATCATCAAATCCAACCTATCAGTCTGCTTGAGGAACAAATTTGCACTTAATGGAAGGCAAAGCATGAAGGATGATGAATGCAACAGCATAGAGGGTTTGTGGTGCAACAGTTCCATGTGAAGAGAGTAAAGAAAACATTTAAGAACACTGGAAGTTCACGCCCATTTAACAAAATATATTACCCAGCATGTACATAAGACATGAGCACCTGTCTGATCAGCAAGATCTTGTCAAAATCCACTTTGATTCTTTACCTCAGCTGAAGTGGCAAAGAATTTTGTCAATAAAGAACAAACAAATATAACTTTCCTACCATTTCTAGTTTCAAGTATCTTTAGGATCTTACTGGACTGCTTAATTACTATTTGAATTGTGATATAAATAGAAGTCTGGAGCTCTGAGCCAGGTAGTCCTTAATCAAGTGGTCCCACTGGGCCACTATTGCTCAGTATGTATTGAGATTTCAAAAGCAGTTCCAAAACCATAGTGTGAAAATAATTTTTTCTTTTTGTAAAGAAGTACTATATGGTAGACTAAGCTAATTTTAAAATTTGCTCAGCTATAAAATGAAAATTATACCAAATCAGTATATAAGACTCTTTTCCCAAGCCATATCAAATAATATCTCTGTATCTAGCAAGAAACACAACTCAGTTTGTTCAGTTTATCAAACAATTTATTTAGCCAAGTATAGAAATATGAATAATTTATTTTTTCTGATTAAAAACTCATGTTTTTCTCCATGAAGTATCTCAGCAGTTGTACATGGAGACATTTAGTTATAGTCTGAAATTACAGAAATTGAATCAGCTTTAAGAACAGAATATTAAAAGAAATTGCTAGCTAAAGAATATATTTTCAAGCAGCTTAGAGTGCTTTACTTGAGGTCAATGCACTTCATTTTATGACAACATAAATAAGATGCAGAAAAAAATACGATTTAAAAATTGTGACTGTTTTATGAAACTCTACTTTGGATTAAGTAGCTTACAAAACATAATGAAACAACTGTCCAATATACTGCTGTAGAAAGAAATCTCCGGGCTTTTTCTGTACAAATATATGTGCATAATATAAAACCTTATTTATTCCAAGACATCACTGATGGTTAAAAAAATATACATGATTAAAACAAACAAAAAATTATATATTCCATCTTCTTCTCCTCATTTTTCAGTTTTATGTTGTCATTGCAAGTTATCAAGACACTGACTTCAGATTTTTTATTTTTCATTTATTAATAATAACAAATTTCAAAGAGATTCAAAGTCTAAGCCTCCAAACTTCCTGGCCAATTTCATTTCTTACTGCAAGGAAGCAGGACTTCAAATATAAAGGTGAAAAATTATTAGATCAGTACTTTATCAAAACCACAAAGATTTATCCTATTCATCTCTATTAATCAAGAATGCTTTTTCAAGCATTCCCCAAAAAATTTCAGGTAATTTTCTCTTGGTCCATGTAATGTAGCAAAACCCCTTTTTGACATCAGCTGAAAAAAAAAGTAGATAATTCTTAACCAATTAAATTAAACAATAAATTAAAGTTGTCATTCAAGCCGTTTATCTCCTTTCTCTGAGGTTCTTATAAACCCCCTTCTTTTGGTGGTTTTGTGGTCGGTGATTGAGATATTGTGACCATGTTCACAATCACTTGCTTTACCTCTCTCCCACTGTATTGAAAAACATATAGATTCAGGTGGAGAACTTAGTTTCAACCTAGGAGAAATGCTGAGAACTAATTTAGGCTGTTACATGAAATTCAGAGATTTTACTCTCCTCTACTGGGTTCTTTCTGAGTGCATCTCTTGACCAGATTCCTGAACACAACAGTGGCAAGTCTACCTCAACTCTACTTCATCATGGTCGAAGAGATTGCATCTCCTCTCCACAGATTTTTTTTTTTACTTGATTTTTTTAATCATTATCTGCTCATTCAGAGCAACAGCACAAGGGCAGGCATCCGGATGTGTTAGAAGTGGTAGATTATATATACTAAAAAAAAGTATAGTGCATGTCTTACAATGGAAGTTTTCTGTGTTCACCAGCAGATACTGAAGAAATCTCGACTTACTAATGCTATCTCCAAAGACATAAACAATCTGGGATCCACCTATAAAGAAATGGCACCCCTTTTTATAGCCACACCACTAAAAACAAGCTAAGACAGGTTAAATCAGCTACATCTACCCACGCATAAAGTTACTGTACCATCTAACTAATAAACATATGATGATATTGTCTTACCAATCTTTAGTCCTTGTGACATTTATCATTCTACCTTTCACCTCAAGCTGAATAAACCATTTTGTGTCACTGAAGTCTGAGCTCAGCATGAAGCAGGAATCATGAATTGTATTGTGTTCTGGGTTAGACTCAGCAGTTTTAAATTAGTACTCCAGCGGACATAATGAAAACTCAAATAAATGCTTTTGCCATTATAATTTTCTGTAATGATTTCTGTTGTGACTGATTAGCTTCATCTTATTAAGAGAGATGGCAACCATTTCAAATTCCTGTGTGGAGAGAATGAGAGTATGCTGAGAGAAATGTAACTAAAGAACATTGAAAAAAAGAAGAGGGAAAGCTTGCTGTCATGCTGTTAAGTGTTATTTATCATATGTTCTCAGGGTGCCTTTTGGATAAAAGCACAAACTTCTCAGTGGAAATTCAGTTCTTACAAACATTAAAAATTAAAAGCTTAAAACTTCCAAGGGGAGTAGGGGGGAAAACAGTGAGGAGTTGAGGCTTCAGCAGGCATCCCAGATACCTTTAAGATCCTGTCTGTTCCTTCATACTTAGGACATTGCTCAAGGTGAGAACAAAGTGACAGTAACTGAGGATGGGCTTTCCTCCTGCATTTCTAGGAGCCAAGCACTTGCCCAGGGAAATGCACTCACTGTAATGCTGCATCAAGGGACATCCTGGCATTTCCTATCCCTCAGCACCCACTAGTGATGTAAGGCTCATTTGAGGTTTCAAATAAGTTTTAAAGGGCTTAGCAGACCACAGTGAGAGACTGTGAACTTGTGGTCAGCTTATCAAAGGTAAACTCCAAATTAGCCATGAATGAATCCACTGCCAGCAGCCAAGGGATCTGTGTAGACTGTTTCACGACGAAGCATAAATATAAGTGTCAAGGGCTCCCAACTACATTGATCTCACCAGTGCAATCAAGATAGTCAAGACACAGTGTGAAACTTCTGAACTGTTTTATTGTATAATTCCATTATTGTCAAGATGTGCTACATTGGCTAACTCCACAGAATAACAATTTAGTAAGTTAAACGTCGAGTGTAGTGCTTAAAGAAACCAAAGAGCAGAAAGTAGAAAAGCTTGCAATACATAATGGGAGACTCATAATAGTGTGGCAGATAAAAAGCATTGTGTCACTCAAGATAAGTTCCCACAGGGTAAAGCTCACTTTATCTTATGTGCTGGCACTGCAAGGAAGGAAAAAAACATTAAATACTATTATATTCATGTCTGCATTTGTTTCTGTCTTCTTATCTGCAAGATAACAAACAGAACTGCAGAACTACCACAGATCTGGGCTGAAAAGCCTGGAAGTGCTCTACTACTATATAACTCTACAGCACATTTTTTTTAACATGTGTTATCAAAAGCAAAGAAATAACATGCTGCAGATTTTCTCTCCACCTCTGACCTCACTACAATGCAGACATTAGGTTTTCTCTGACGTCTCCCATCTTTCAACACCAGTTGGACTGAACACTTTCAAAAATTTAAACTAGGAAAAACAGTTAGCTAAAAGTGAGAGCTTTTCTCTAGTTTATCTTTGAAGACAAACCAGCTGGGTTCTTTGCTTAATATCCTGATAAATATGGACTTCTAATGTTGCAGCTAAGAAAAACCATTTGGATGTAGCAGCTTTTATTCCCACTACATTATTTGAAGCCAAGAAATAAAATTACACATTATCCCTTCCACTAAAAAAAAAACCTTTGACAGTGGCCTGTAACACCAGTTCTTCATTCTGCTGGTGATAAACAAACAACCAGAGAAGCCCTGAAGACTGAGGGGGAGGAAAGTAAATATCAGCTTCCTACAAGGGGACAGAAAACTGTTTTCCCTCTGACAGAAAAAGCCCAAGAAACAAAAAGCTGACTGAGAAATTTATGAGCTGTAGGTAAGTACATGGCAGTTAGTGGGTTACCTTGGTACACTAAAAGCTGGCTGAGTTTCACCACAAAAGTAGTACTATATCCAGTGCTCAGGAGCTGCAGTTAACTAGAATATTTTTCAACAGCTATATGAGAATAGCTTGAAAAGATACCAAGACATATTAGTGTAAAAATCATGTAGAGAGAGATTATACTAAGGTTAGTAACTATAGAGGTCTTGGATTATATGCATTTATTCTGATGCACAGAGATGTTTAAACAAATTTGTCACTGAACTGAAAACTTATTTATTTATTTCTGATGTTTTCATAGTGGGCTTTTTAAGGTTCAGAGAAGCAATTACAGCATTTTTCCCTCATCTGTTCTCTGATGTTCCTTTAGCATATTACAGATAATAAGGTTATTCATATTGTTTCTTGCTAAGCATTACACGTACCTGTTTCCTTCCTTGATTTTAGCCTTTTTGATTGTGTAACCTTAAAAAAAGAAATCACAGAGAGAAGAAACAAACACAAAGGCAAAGAATTAAGGAGATATCTGGCATAAATACCTTTTAGACAGTTATGGTACTACTGGCAAAGATTGCAGGTTGTTGCAGCTCAGATGGATGGGATGAAGCTGTGCATTCACACAACATTGTGTGATGTAGGCCTCAGCTGGTGTTAATGGAAGAGCTAAAGCTGCCTTATCCTTCTCTGGCTCAATAAATCAGAGCCTGAGTTAGACTAATAAAAAGAAAAACCTATTTTCCAGGCAGCAGGCATAGTTACACAGCAGGTTTGCCTAGTCTTCAGTCTAAAAGGCATCAACAATGAGAAACACTTCCCCAAGAGCATTTGTTTTAACTCTTTTTTATCTGTGTAGCACTTCAGCACTTAGAACCCATTTAGTCCCATCCTTTACTATCTCAGCTTTCATTTTACTGCATATACTTGTAAACTGAGGAAGCTGTGTTTTAAAATCTACTGACTTCTGCAGTATGGCAGCTTCAAAAAAATTATGCTTAAAAAATAAAATCCTATTAAAACATAGATAATCACTTCCACAACATTCTCCAGCACTCCACATGATTTTAAATCAAAAGAAAACCTCACAGTTCATCCATGTATAAACAGGCCTACTTTTATATAATTAGCTGTATCTATTATTTTGGTTTGAGCATATGCTTGCAGCACTGATTACTCTTTATCTCATTTTAACTTTTCAAGAAATAACTTTAGTAGCTTCCTTGAGCCTGGGAGCTACAAGAAGGGACACTTGAAACAAACAATTAATGAGAAATACTAAAATTGTCACCTCTGAAACAGAGTTCTGAGTTTATTTCACAGGATAGAGAAAAGTTAAACTGTTTCCACAGACAATGGTATACACAGAGCACATATAAAGTGTTCAGCTTTCAGTTTCCTCCAGTTCTTGGCTTGTGTGCTGAAGATGATAAGATTTCTAATTAGGGACAGGTGTCTATTTAGAGTTGGATTGACAGTGCCACCTACTTTCACAGGGGCATCTGCAAGTTTTTTATTTATTTAAATGCTTCTAAAATCTACGATTGCAACTAACCCATTTCACTTGCAAGCCTCTCTGTCCTTTATTGCTATTAGCACAATAAGCATTTTGTATTTTGAGAGGCATTTAGTAGCTAAACACTGGAGATCAAGAGCTGGATCTTGCTGTTTGTAGCTGCCTCAGCCTTTGAGACAGACTGGCCTGACTCTCAACACCTGCACTGCCTGTACTTGTGCTGGTTCCCAGCCTCCCTCACACCTGGGATAGGAGCCAGGCTGCAGGACAGCACAGGACTCAGGAAACCAGTCAGAGCTCAGGCAACCTTTCCTCAGACCTAGGAGCTGGGAAACATCTGTTTAAGTGGAAGAAGTTATGTTGGTTTTATGCAATTCTTTTGTATTGCAATAATGAGCAAAGCCAGAGCTGGATTAGATGCACCTGCTCTGCTGTAAAACAATTACAAGGAGCTGCAGTTCTCTCCCTCAAGCCAGGTGAAGGGCTCATTTTCATTCAGATCTCTGTTGTGGTAGTGTAATTGTTCTTAACTAACTGTGAAGGTCAGTAGAAAATGTTGCACTGTTACAACTAAATATAAAATCTTTTAAAATTAGTACCTCTCAAATTACATATTTTAAAGTATATCACTTTCTGTAATATTCCATATGTTTAGCAATATGTACATTTTCCTATGTTTCAGCCTCCTGTCTGCAAGATGGCAAGCAGTAACTCATTTATTCTGTTGAAGCTCCAAGGGACAGCTCTGCCAAGACCAATAAAGAGCATACTTACAGTTTACATGTTTATTCTGTGTTATCTATAAATGTTGTCTATATAGCAGCCCTTGCAGTGCCATAAATTAGTGATTCTATATTAAAAAAACATTCTACCAGATCTTGAAAGTTTCCTTCTAATTAGAAGAATAACAAATCTCAGAAAATACTAAAGCCTCTGACTTTGAACACATGGCTGCACAGAGAAAACAAGTCCAATACTTGCTAGCTAAATTATTTTACTAAAGAAAAAGAATTAAAATTATAATGTGACAAAATTGCCATGGTTACAAAGTCCTCACCCAACTGCAGAGGGATATGAATTAATATATAGCCTAAAGAATAAACATTTTACTGTTGTAATTGCACAAAAATGAGTAAGATTCATTTTAAAATGTGCCTTAGGGTTCCTGGAAGTCATGGTCTCCTAGAGTCAATCTTAAGTACAAAACCAGAACATTTTGCTCTCCATCAAAACACCAAAGTTGTATGAAAAGACAAAATAATTTGTTATCATTCAGGGCTTTCAAATTCAAGTCAACTTCAGAAAGGAAACATGACAGAAAAGTTAAGACTACAAAGGCACTGGAGAGCTTAAAAAGCTATAAAGAGTAGAGTTCCAGAGAAATTACTCTTCAATCGTTTTAATTTCTAAGGAAAACCTACCCTCATTCAAAGCCATTGACTTCAAGGTTCACTTTAACTGAATTTTTTCCTTGTCTTGTGATCAATGATGAGCCATGTACTGTTTTCTTGCCATGAACTATTTCTTAGAACTGTTACAAAAGTGATACCTCATTCAGATTACCTGTAAAAATACTAAACATATTAACTACTCTGCTGTTCAGCAGTGGCTGAATATCAAAAGGACATTTCCCAGTGAAAATGGGTGCAATTTGGAAATGCAGACATTCTAGTACATTAGAAAAACATGATCAAATATTTTCCTTTACAATCTTTATTAACAGCATGGAAAATATTTAGCTTTGAAAGATATTGTCTCATTATTTTGTTTGGCAACATTAGGCAGGTCCACATAGTGGAAGCTGAAAATAAAACACAGGAATGTAATGTTATCAATAAAGTGTAGATAAGCCTTTTAAAATCTGAAGCTCAGTGGCTTTTAGCAAGGGAGACACTTGTTTATATTCTTTTCCACCCACACTACTTTTATGCAAGTTAAAAATATAACTAAAGTACTGGGTTTCCTACTAAATTCAGATTTATTTTAAATTCTTTATATAAGATCTGTGGATGAAAAAATAAATATTTGGAAAGACAATGGTGGGGGTTTCTTACCAGAAATCCTTCCTTAGACACAAGAAAGAAAAAGTTAAATATAGGCATAAAAGAGAATGTTTAAGAATGTAACAAAATACAGTCATTCATTCTTCAAAGATTGCCAATGTAAGTTATCCCTGCATGCATTCCTTTGTCATTTAGTATACTCAGAAGCAAAACTGCTCTACAGGAAACATTACAAAACAATTTAAAAGGCTTAATATAAAGAGAAATTTATGATACAAAGTGGTGATATGAGAGTAGAATATTTATGAGTTACTTGCTTTTCAGGACAATTTCAGAGGCTTGTGTAACTGTGACTTCAATTCTATCTGTCTTTGCAATGCAAAGGCACAAATAATTTTTCTTTTCTTCCTTAACTGAAATTTATTCACTCAACACTCTCTGTTCCCCAGCTTCAGCAGGGATCATGGACAAGTATGTGCCATGAAAAGTGGGCCCTGTTAAAGATGGAGGTGTTTAGGATTAGGTGCTCAGGGTGACAGAAGCTTTTTACACCTGTATAAAACACAGTGAAGTCAGACTCGTGGTCTGAATGGACTTATTTCCCTGTTAATATCTTTTCTTATCAGATGGCATTCAAGGAATGGCAGGTCACTGATAATTAAACTGGTATTTGCTTTCGAGCACTGAAGTGAACATCAGCAAGAGTTCTTGATATTGAAATGATGCCAGTTAATTGCCAGAGATGACCTGTTCTTCACAAGAAATATATGATACTGGCACAAGAAAGGAAATGTGGGTCTGGTGCTTGGTTATGTGGCAGGTTATGGAAATGTGGAAGGTTATGGAAAGTACTCATAGTTGCCACTTCATTCTCCTTTCTAACACATTTCTCAGAGAAGGAAAACAGCTTAATAAATCAAGGTAGCAAATTCTTCATTTATTTTTACTCCACTGATCTTTTATTTAATGTCCCTACATATACTATTAGATGAAAAAGAATGTTTAATACACTTCATAATTACAGACAGTAGGCAATAAACACTACAATTACTTTGTGGAATTATGGCTAACAAAAGTACAAAATATGTTATCAGAATCATAGAAAATACGACTGAAAGAATCTGATGGGTCAGAAAGCCTTTCATTTAATGAAAAAAAAAAAAAGTCAATTTACACTTTGGTAATTGCCGACTCTCCAAATTTTTTCCTTAAAATCCCCTTTAAGCAGTGGGATGGATAGTCTGTGTGCAAGATACATTAAGTGGTCCTTCTAATAGACTTTAATACAATTTTAGCTGTAATATTAGTTTCAAGAAAGTTGTCAACAACTTGAAGAAAGACTGGAAGACAGCAAGAAGATTTAAGGCTAGAAGATGATTTAAAGACTAGGAAGCTTGTCCAAGCAGGAAAGACTGAAACTAGTGGGTTTATTTAACCTAGAAAAGAGCCTGAAGGGACCATGGGTGGGTATGATAAAACTGCATATAGACCCAGGGCACTCTTTAAGTCCACAGCACCTAGGAAAAGCTTTAAAACTGAAGGTGTAAAATCTCAGTTTTCATAATAGAGAATTTTTTCTACAGTCAAACATAGTGAGTCCATAGGGCAACTGTCTTTACACAAACATATCCCCAGAAAGAAGCAAAGTTTCTTATCCTTCCCTTTATTCTCTAACTTAACTATTTTTGTTACAAAATATTTAGCAGTACAGTTGCAACTGGGGCCACCAATTGTATTAAACTGTATTAAGTTGTATTAAGGAAATTCTGCTATTTTGCAGATACAGATGAAAATGTGGTTGAATTTTAAAATACTATCAATAGAAGTCTGCAAAAGAAGGATGCAAGTGAAAAACTTAAAAAAATTGCTATGGCTGTCACTGTCATAGAACTTTACAGTAACACAGATCAAATTTAGATGTTTATTCCAGAATGATACACTAGTGCAATCTGATTCTTTTATAAATCCATTTTCTAAAAACTTGCTACTAGATAGTTTTCCCCTCCGTCTTTGATTTCTTTTTTTTTTTTTTTTTTTGTGCAGTACAGCTGGAATCACATGCCAAGAAAGATTACTCTGAAATTCCAAAGCAATATAATATGAAGGATCTAATGACCTTGTCAGCAGCATGATTTGAATGACATTTTCTCTAAGTAATATTTATATGCAGCTGGATAAAGGCTACTAAAGAAGTCACAGAAGCCATCGCAATTCTTGTAGATGATTACATTTTTGACAGGTGTAATCATTCAGTGTTGGTTGTTCTCCTCTCAGGCTAAGCTAATTACCACTGTACAGTTTTCCTGCTACCAGGATGAATGCAAACATCCCCACACACACTGCCCTGTGCACTGCAGGTATAGGTATATCATCTTGTTCAAAAGTATATAGTTTATATGTATACATACATATATATACACACTAAGTAAGACTTTATGAAACCTGGGGGAGGAAAATGTTTAAATAGCTTCATGGTCTATTCTGCACTTTGGATTCAGGGTTGTTTAGGCAGTGAACATGTCAAAAAGAGAAGAAAATCTCTAAAGGTAATAACTGCTAATGATTTGACTGGTAACACATGATAACTCTCTAAATTTTCAATTTGTGAAATTTCACCTGTAAGAGCTTCAATGTTGAAAATAATAAACATTTCAGTAAACCACTCAGTAAACAGCAAGGCAACCTGAGCTTTGGATTTACTGGACATTTTTACTAATATCAACCAAGTTTTGTTGGTCCAAAGCATATTACTGTAGCTCGGAGTGTGCTTTTGAATAGCTGTATTGCACCTAGTTGGAGTAATTAGTAGAAAACTGTCTGTAAAAATGTGTGATGTTCAGCTTAATAACCATATAGCACTGTCACTTCACACAGCAGATGCAGCTTTTTAACCACATTGTAAAGTGACCCTTGAAAAATCTGTCAGTAAACTTTTACCTACAGGATAAAGACACATTAGATGGCATCTTTTAACACAGGGATTAAAGCATTTTTCAAATGGTTGGAAAATTAATTATGATCTGGGAAGTATATTTAACTGAACACAAAGATGTAGAAATTTCTCATCTGTCAAAATCACCTCTATTCAGGATATCTTTTTCACTTCTCTAATTACTTTTATTTAACTATAGGAGCCTGGAAGATTTAGGAGAGACCCTTAATGCTGCAAATTTAACTTTGTGAAACCCAACCAGCTTGTGACTACTCTTATTTTGTCCTGCAGAAAACACCACCTCTCAGCAATTGCATCTCTGAGGTCAGCAGCTCACATACACTAAAAATGTTTCAAAAACACAAAGACAATAGATACCAGGTAATCCCAGACTGGGGATCAAACAGTAGGGGACTTAGTTATCAATATTATCAAAAAACTATTCACCACCTGCTGTGGTGATACCTGTTGCACCTTCAGTTTTTACATGGATTATAATATCTCTGGAAAGAATGGAATGAAAGTGAGATTGGTGTAATTTTGTCAAAAATCACGAGCTGATAAAACAACTCCTTTTGAAACTAAAATACTTCTGAGTTTTGTGAGAGTCTGATCCTCAGGTGGCATAAATCAATGCAGCACAGCTATAGTAAAACAACTAATTGATGACTTTTTGACAAAGAGGAGTTCCCGCAAACACAAATATGTTGAAAACACAACCTTTAAGGCCCATGTTGTACAGACCTGTTTATGCAGTGCAGGTTTACCCTTTTGATACAACCTTCAACAAACCCATTTGCAAAACTCCAGTATTTGTGGGAACTTGCCTCCTGCAGTGCAGAGGTAAGTGAGAAATGCATGGGGGTGATAAACACAAAAATATGCTAGGGGTTTTTTTATCTATGGCAGAATTCAAAATCTTCACATTAGAAACACATCTAAGTATTGATTCTTCCTCCATTAAGCTGAATGGAAATTTAATGATGAAAAAGACTGCTTATAAAAAAAAGAGGGCTGGCTTTCCAAATACCACTTCAGTTGGAGCACTTGATCCAAAATATTTTATTTCTCTGTGCTTTCTGTGTTCAGAGCAAGGTCATTCATTCTGCTTCCACTTTACAAGAGTATTGTAAAGAATATTTAATGCCCATAAAGCAAATTGGCTACATCTTTATAATTTCTGACCCTAAAACTGACCTTTGTAGTAATCCCAAAATCTCATGAGATGAAAGCCTGAGTTACTCAATATCTTCTTTGCCTTGGTCTTCCCTGATCACATCTGCTCAGTGGCCTCTCAGGTTCCTGAGGCCAGAGCCAAAGTGAAGTACAGCTCAAGGCAAAAGATGGTGGTTGGAGACAAGATGAAGGCCGGCTCTTCTTGGAAGCACGCTGAGAAAGGACAAGTAACAACAAAAAAGGTGCAACAAGGCAAATTCTGATCACGTGGAAGGAAAAAATTGTCCATTATGAAGCTGCTCTGACACTGAGACAGGCTGCCCAGAGGAGTCTGGACACACTCAGACCTTAACTGAACAAGGCCCCAACCAACTTTAAGAAGTTTCTTCAGTTTCAAGCAGCAGGTTGGGCAAGAGGCCCTCTCCAACCAAAACTGTCCTATGATTCTCTCATTTGATGAACTGCAAGCCTAGCTACAGCCCCATTTTTCTAGGACAAAAGGTTATATAAAAAAGTCAATACTCTTTTTTGTACAATATATTGGTTTCAGCTGAATAGCAGTTGTGTCTTCTGTGTAAAAAATTCATATGGAATATGTCAGTTTGTGAAGCTTTTCATTCATCTGGGAGAGAGTTTCTATCCTAAAGCTGTAGGTCTGGAAGTTCTGCTCCTGAAGCATTGAGTACGTGTGGTCAGCTGTTTCAATATTCAAAGAAATGTGATCACTTTCAGCCCATATTTTTATTATTTACATTGCCTTTACCCACAGTGTATACACATAAATGAAGAGAAGAAGCCAAGGTCTGGCAGGGGCAAGCAAAAGATCTGATGAAAACAAGAAACAGTCAATAATTGGAAAAAATTTAAAAGAGCAAGCTGTCACAATGTGCTTGTTCGTAGCAGGGAGAGGAAAATAACATCTGGTAACTGTAGGGCATCTCTAATTAAAGCCTTTAGATAGTTCAGCTGGCAGCTGAAGTGAGCCCTGACATCTTAAGGATGAAGAGATTGTACAGCAGTGTAAATGGATCATGTGTGTAATTATCTCAGAGGACTAAAATAATGCGGCAATTCCATTACTTCAGGGATCTCAAAGTCACTCATTCTTACGTCTGCTGAACAGACCATAACAGTTTGGCATCTCTGTGCTTCAGTAGGGACAGTCCTAAATTCATCTGAAACCTCTAGTAAAACAAATTAAACAGCTATGGTGGTATTCTTACTAGTGGCACAAAGAAGGCAGAAAGGCCTGGACTGAACTAGTATCTAAAAACCGTACAGCCAAACCAAAGATCTTTTGCTTTGACTAAGTACAAAATGAAAAGCTTTAAGTGACTGGTAATTAAACCATTTAAGGAGCATAAAGTTACCCCTACGGCTTTTTGGTGGAAGACATTTCTGGTTGTTTTTCACATTCTGCCAAAATACAAACCATCTTAAATTTCCTTTTCTATCTGCTAGTTCTTTCTGGAAGACCTCAGAAGGAAATACAGGCATTGCAGCTTCACTTAGCAACAGTATTGTACTTACCTGTGTATGACGTACTCTATCAGATCCTACAACTGCCAAGATGGTGGAAACACTTTGAACTGATCAATCAATGTAATAATGAAAAGCGTGAAAATCACACTAGAACTTAACAAACTAGTTAGCAGCAACTAAATGATCTGAAATGGTCTCAAAAGAAAGCTAAATCAGTCCAGGATGCTATTTACCAAATGAAGTCCAGATCTCTTAGGTCAAATAACTGCACTAAAGTGCAAGTACAAAAGAAGTTCCTTCAAAGGAGGAGACAGACTAACAATGTCTAATATAATTTTAAAATTTTTGGCTTCCTCATCCATGAGAAATTCCACAAATAACTATGAATCATTTCAGCAAGAATATTAAAATCTAATTTCAACTGATATTTTACAAACAAGTCACAAATCAATCCCTAATCAATACTATTAAAACAGCACTTCCTTTTTGTTTTTAAAGCATTAACAATTATACAAGTGTATGAAAAAAGAATGGATGCTCAAAAATTTCAAGCTTCTTGGAGCTTGAACTGCAAAATAAAAGCACCACAGTACCATAAAATCCCATAAGGACTTTGCAATTAGTATATGCTGGACATTACAGTGTCACATTTGAATCTTGTGAGGTGATTACAACTTAGAGGGGTTTCAAAGCACTCAGACATGCACTGGTGTCTACACACACTTTAGTAGGGAGTATATGTGCTTTTGACTTATCAGTAGATAAACTGAATGTTTCATCTAAACTCCACCAGATTTGAATGAATTCTTTAATAGTATGAAGAAGGACAAGTGAATGTTAACTTGTAACAAAGCAGAGATCAAGGTCAGAATAAATGGAGCAATATCCTTGATTGAGACTCTACTGAAAAGTCCCGTTGTTGCAAACAATTTTGATTGATTAACAATAGTTCATCTACTGGAGTTCAGCCACTTAGCTAGCTAATTTTATTTATCTATATTTGCCTCTAGGATAGCATTTGCAACATCTAACGTGCTTTAAGCAAAAGTTTATCTTTGCCAACTGGGAGGCAATCTTGACAATTGAAAGCCCAAGTGACACAAATTATTGTGGGTGGAGAGAATGTGTGGAATGAAAAATTTCCTGCACTAAGACTAGTAATTCTAAAGGCTACAGGTGAATACAATAATGCGAATATAAGATAAGACCAGCTACATATATATCCAGCTACATATAACAAGCAGAATTCAGAAGTTTGAACACTTACCTCTTTGAACTAAAGAAAATGCTTGGTGTGAAAATACTTGAATTTGCAAACACATGGGCAATTTTAAAGTTTGGAGAACGGAACAAAAGAAGTACTGAGGAGAAAGAGCAATACAGAATGAACACAGGAAAAGATGAGACAAGTAAAGCAGGCAGCTGCAATATGAGTAGATGTTACAGAACAGAGAGATGACTTTAAGAGAACAAAGCAGAAAAATCTGATAATATCTGAAAAAGTCAAGTAAACTTCTTTTCAAGAGTAGAAATAGTAACTTCCTTAGAGCTAATTGAGGAAAGGCAGTTTTCTATATAGATGTCACAGCTAAAATTTCAAGTACGAAATGAGAAATGAGGAAAAAAATCACATTGTTCTATTTTCAGTTTTATCCCAGAATACAGATACTTTCAGGGATAAATTCCCATACTAATGCCTTCAGGGAAAACAAGCTGTACAAATGGTTCAGATGAATCAGTAACAAGCCAGAGTTTCAATGTACGACTTCATGCTTCAGAATGCACACGAGAGGATGACACTTGATTTAAACAGGATTTTTGACACTTGATTTTAACAGCATTTAAACAGGACATTCAGCCAATCTGTCTTGCCAAGACTATGTCTTGATACTCCTCTGTGCGATTTTGCTTCTTCTGACAGACTCATCCAAAGAAGTACATCACACACTTGCCAGGTTTGTGACCTTTCACCGGCTCTGGAAGAGGCAGGTGAATCTCCTGTGAGGACTGCTATATTTGCTTCTCCAATTTAATGATCACTGCATCTAGAGTAGCGTATCAAAAAGAAAGCCACTGGTAAGAAAATGACTCAGTCTTACATTCCTTACCCATATCCAGCAAATTCAGGCTATTCAACAAATATATTAGGATCAGGGATGAGTCAAGCAAGGAAATTATATTCCTAACTCAAAGACTTCCGGAAGTTTTACTATTTATGCTTAATCCTCAGCTTCAATTCAGTATCATGCTAATATTGTAACTGAATAATAATAAAAAACCCCAAAACATAACTTCTTTTTTTCTTTTTAAGGGATGACTAAGAAAATACTATGGACTTTTAATAGTACTATTTCCCTCTTGCAAACTCTATTAATGGAAGAAGTGTGCACTTTACTACTAGAAACATGAAATGGCAGGATGGAAATGTCAGTCCCTATTCCTCAAGGCTTTCTTTGCTGCCATTTCTGTCTTCAAAATAGAATACTGAGGTTGCCATGTTTTACTCATAACTGGCTTGTGGTTGGTATACCCAGACATAGGGAAAAGTTATAAATTAATGGTTAATATGGGCCATGTGCATACACAGAAGCAGTAAAACATTAAAAACTCACTAAAACTTATGGATCCTAACTCTTTGTAGTGTCTTACCCCCTAAAACTAATACAGTTATCAGTTTATAATCCACCTTTTTCAACATGTCTAAATGATATAGTGAAAAAAGACAGTGACCTCACAATTACCTGTAAGGGTTTATGATCTACTTCATAAATCATTAATCTACCTTAGTTATAGGATCTTTGGATTATCTGGAATTAAGTTTAGCTTTTAAACGTCACATGGACTTCTGTCATGCATTTTAATCTTTGACTCTTAAGATTTAGTTCCTGTACACTGTAAGGAACACATTGCATAAACATCAACTGCTGAGTGGGGTTTATTTTTGGTTTTGTTTTTTTAAAAAGTACAATATTATATTGAAATGCAGAGTCAAAACTAGACATAAAGTCAAGTCATGAATACATGCATATTTTCTCTTCTTCCTGACAGGCAATAAGCACACCCCAAATATTTGTTTTAAGGCAGCAGTCAGATGTTCATAAAGGATTTTGCACTTTGCTTGTTTTCTTGACTCATGAGCTTCTTACAGCTGTTGCCCACAGAAACACATGCTGCAAAGCTGATCACTAGTTTCAGTGCATGTACCAGATTAACAGCTGGGATGGCAATGTTATTTGTTTATTACTTATTAATATAGCTACCAGAAATAAAATTGTTTTAGAATTTAACTAAACGAGCTTACAATTAGGCTTACAGTTATAACCACATTTCTAAAAGCAGATCAAACCTCTGAATATCCTAATTCCAATGACCAGGTAAAGTTCATCAGAACCAAATTTTCTTGAGCTTTGAGAAACTTTGGCTCAGATAAAGTTTGAATGACATGATGCCTGATAAAATATTGTGCATGAAAATAAACTGTTGACAATGATGCAGATATAACCTAAGTATTCTTTAGAATTTGACCCAGATACACTAAAAAGTTATTAGGTACACAGCTGCAGAGGCTAGTCATTTCAGTTCCATGGATATTCTGTAAAGAGATTCTGTGGCTAATAGATCTGCCTAATTAACCACTGTCAACTATGCTGTGGGTCAAGGACACAGTTGTAAAACCTTCCTAGCCTAGAACAATATGGATCCATCTATTCATTTACTCTAATGTACGTTAGGTCAATAACATTTTGTTAATGTATTTTAAAATTAACTATGAAACGAATATAACTGCAGGATATGAAAAAGATTTAAACAGATGGCTGACAATGAATTGCTGGTCACAAAATGCAGCTTGACAGATGACAGATTGTCCATTTCCTGCCAATTGGGCAATATTACTTAGACTGGTGCTGAAACTTCATGGCTCAGGATGTTTTATTTGTTTTGCTTTCTTTTCACTTGGAAGCTAACTGAAATTCTTGATGTAGACCAAACACTAGCACAAGTGAAATGGGTACAGAGCATCTCTCTACTGCAAAATCATTACACGGTCCACAGTACTCTATCATTTACAAGGTACTTAGTAATCTTAAAGTTCTTTTAGAGAAAATGCATCATGAAGAAAAGTACATGGTCAAAGGTAGAGTTTGACTTTCAGGGGTAGATGAGACAAAAGCTACCAGTGAGTTAAGATACTGATTTCTGAAAAATCAAAAGTTTGTTCCTCTTTTTTTTCTGATTAATAATTTTTAGTTATTGCTGTTAAAGAGAAGAAAGAAACATTATTTCAGTCTAATCTCCTAGAAAATTTTTTTCTTGCACAGCTCTCAATTTGTTATTCAACCTAGAAAAGTTTAGACTGTATTTCAGATAAGTTGGTATAAAAGACAGCTTTCCCAGTTAAACACTTTTCATTTTGTTAGCGAAAACCACCAACAGAGTGAGAATCATCCCTTTCACAATTATCACAAAAGGGAAATAAAATTGTATCAGTCAGTTGGTCTAAAGGGAAATTGGGTGAGATCCAGATTCAGTTTTCAAAGGAGCAAAAGGAAATCTGAGTCATCCATCCAATTTTTGAAAAGTTTGTCCAGCACAGAATTGTATATTTGGCTACATTTTTCTGAGTCATCTACCCTACTAGATACTTCATTTGATTCTGTTATGGGTAAAGGTAAAAGAATACAAAAATTAAAACCTAGTAAAAAAATGCTCTCTATAAATGGCAGAATCTCAGTCTTGAACAACTAAAAATATTTTTCCAGTTCAGCTTTCTAGGAGCTCTTATCTCAAATTTTAAACCTACTGACTCTGAATCTAAAAATAGTCCTTTTCATGTGCCATGTGATACTCAGGTTCAGGTTTATTTAATTAATAGATAATCAACATTTGGCTCAAATCCAAAACTGGATGTGCAGCACTAAATGTTCACTCCTGTCGTTGGATTCTAGATGCTACATATCAAATGCTGTGGTTTATATCTAACACATACATATGTATTTGGTATTGTCTCTGTAAAGTGAATTCAACATTCAAATAAGAGGGGATAGTCTTAAAACCTTTAATGGAAAATTGAGTATCAGAAAATTGGTACACCACAGAAAAAAATCCACCAAATTAAACCTAAGTGAGTCATATGGAACATGCCTTATCTATTGCTAACCTTAAACAGAGGCAAAAACATGCATGCATGATTTCACACACTTTTTAATAAAAAGAGAAAATAAGATAAAGTAAAACATCCACGTTTTAATACACTGAATTATAAACCATTTATTGTTAGGATAATCTTTTAAAGCCTTAGTTATTAACCTATGCAAGCACTTGAATAACACGTTTTTCCTTCAATGCCTGCCTGTATTTTCTTTGTTTTCTGTTGCACCCATTACACAATATTACATAAAGCTGACTTCACCACCAAGTTAAAATCTTCAATTCCATACTTAAATCTTCAAAATTAAAGAGAAAAAAACCTAACAACAAATAGTTATGCATTCTGTTACTGCATTTTACTGCAGGTCCCATATTTGGATGACCAAACACAGATTTTAATAATAATAAAATTATTTAAAAATAAAATTGACCTTTGGACTGCTTTTCTTCAAAAACTAATCTAAATCAGAAAAAACTCAGGAAAATATAAAAAACATGATAGAGTCTCACCTTCTGAAGTAATATTAGGTGTTCTTGAAACATGCCTGAAAACAATGAAGAGTTGCTTTTTTTGGGACCATCTATGTACATACGCATAGAGAACTCCCTGCTAAACCACATAAAAATAGCAAAGCAGATAGCCTGTCATCAAGGCATTATCTTGCTCAGTTCTTTCTAAAATTTGTAACTTTTTAATTGAAAAGGGCACAAGCATTGTGTTCCAATAGTCACCTTTTCCTTTCCTCCTTTTTCCTCCATGTGAGTGTTGACGATCCTTTCCAAACCAGCAACTTCCTTCAAATAAAAGAAACCCCTTCAATTTCTTTGCATGTTTCCAATTTTCTACAATTTCCTTCAGCTTTATCTAAACCCATAAGAAAGATACACTGAGTTAAGCCTTATTCCGCACTTTCTGAATTATTGAGTAAAATATCCCACATAAAAAAACCCACAGAGAACTGCATATCATTAATGAATAATACAGGTTTTCTTTATATGACTCAGTGGCTCTTGAGACTTAGTATTTTTTCTAGACTCAGTAGAATTCCTGCTGCAGACTAGAGCTCCAAAATAGTAACCTGCATTACTTCTGGAATAAAAAACAAAATCTCAAACTGACATGAATTATAATCAAGCTTTACTCTGTCTTTTAATGAAATATTTTTCATTTAGCAAATGTAGACACTCCAATAGTAAATACATATTGTACACATTAGGAGTTGTTGTATGAAGATCTCAGTTTGACAAACACTTTATTCAATAGCTTTAACAGCCAGTAATATGTAAACAACTACAAAATGTCTATAATATTCGGAACATCAATTTTTTTCCACAAGTGAATCTTGAATGGCTTTATAAAAAAAGGTTTCTCTGAAGTATCATAAGTAGAAATTTTATTTGCATTGAAATATATGTTTGCCTACAAATCGGTATTGAATGTATTAGATTAACAAAGGAAAATATTATGTATAATATCTATAAATCTTTTTGTGTTGAAAGATGCATGCAGAATTAGCATGTATGCATTTAAACTATGGGACTGTTATCTGCAATTTCTATTATACCATCAGATCTCTTATGTCTAGCTTCCTTCTGTTCTGACAAGACAGGTACAAACACTTGTGCTTACCAAAATACGATTTTCCCTAGTATGCATTTTGACATTTACCAAAGGACTTTGCCTAATTTTGCTTTTACTCAGCATGCCTTTAGCTGCAGAAAAGACTGAAATCTATGCTTTTTTGCCTCCCAGTTTCTTACTTTTCTCTCTCCATACTGTCCTCACCAGATATGCGAAGTAATTTCAAGTTGATAATAACAAATACTGAAGGAATTCCCACCTTCAGAACAATGCTATTAATGCTCCCAAGAACACAGCAACATTTCCTGCAGCCTACAACAGAAGCAGTTAGGAAAGAAGAAAAAATGCTTTGCTTGTTTTAATTACATACAAAAAGTGCAAAATATAAATTTTTACCTGAAGGAACTACTAAATTTATTATTTAGAACTCAAGTTGTGCTGCACTTTAGAAATCACTTTTGGAAGAAGCCAATCTGCATGATATAGGCAACCGAAAAAATGGTTAGATAGCCAGAGACATCTTTTCAGTTACAATGACCATGAAAATAAGAGACAAGTTACAACCTGTCTTGCTGTACAAGCTTGCTGAATCTTCGTAAAGCTGTATAAATGAGAAAAGTGCTAATTATCAGAGAGATTAAACTGCTGAAAAATGCATCTGTGCTTTAAGGTAGAAAAAAGCTCTAATGACGATGAGAAAAGAAATATAATGGTTGTTCCAAGAGAAGACAGAAGAAAATTAGCAATTAAAAACCAATTGTGACTGTTGGGTAACAGAGGAGGACTGACATGTGCAGTCCAGAAACTGCACTTCAATTTCTGTAATGGATAATTACATGTTAGGCTCTAAAGGAAATTCCTTTATAAAGCAATCTCTTTATAATTCACTATAAATCCCTTGCAAAGCATACCAGGAAAAAGCTTTCCTTTTTTTTTGCAATGACTGAGCAATTCTATACAGATATACTGGAATTAAAGTACTGCTGCACACAGTGGACCCCTGTAAGTACTTTTTGCAGTAAGTCAAAATTTACTATGACATCTATGAAGACTTCATTAGCTTTAAAAAACAGTCACATGTGTTGGGATCTCAAATAGAATGCTAAATTCTGAAGACACACTAGTGAGTCCAAAGTTATAACTAGTTTCTGATTAACTTTTGGTAGCCTGTTCATATTTTCAGTATACATTCCTTCTTCCTGAAATAGAACTGCCAGCAACAGAACAGTAGTGGAGATGTATTTGCTTGTCAGAAAGGTTGCTTAGAGCTATGAAATTCTAGGGCATGTCCAGGCTTTATTTTTTTTATTGATGGTACTAAGTCAGAGTTGCTGAATATCTGCTGCTCATAAGACCACCCTGTTGCATAGATCATCTTCCCAGGATCTCCAGTTTGGCTCTATTAACTTGTTTAATTCAAAGCCCTGCCTTTAAAGAAAGTGGCTAACCAGCTAAAGAGTTGTAATAAGACAAAAAAAGGAAGATGTTTTCCCTAGAGTTTCTATGTGTATGACTGTTACATGCAAGAGTACAGAAGATCCTGTAACAGTGCCTAACAATTTGTTGGGAAGTCACAATGTCAGAATTTGCTGATACAAACTCCTTTGGAGACAACCTACCAGTATTTTGTCCCGTTATAAAGAAAAAGCTTCCTATCAGAAATAATGGACTCTTGCAGCTGCTTTAGTCCCACTGGCCCAGGTGATGTACTCAAGACTCCAAAAAGCCAACATGAGAACTGCATACCGTTTTACTCTTAGAAAAGTATGGGCAGTTATAAATTCCTCTCAGATTCTGCTTTGGAGAACAGTTCTGAGCTGTTCCAATGAAAAATAATTAATCCCAGTGTAAATACTGACAACAAATAACACTACCGCTGCTGTTCTAAAATACTGTCCAACAATATAACTACAGAAGATTCAGTCCAGACAAGGGAGTAAAAGATACTTGCTAGCCACACGTAAATGAACTGATTCTGGTATTTGCAGCATTGTTGCTGGATGGCAGAGGGCATTTGTGAGAAAGGGAATGCAGAGACTCCAGAGAAGACTTCATGGCATGGATGGACTTGTTTCATCTCCACTTTTGGTTTGTCACATCAGCAACTTGTTTTCCTGGTACTACCTCTACTGTTGCTTTGTACTGACAGAGAAGGACACATAGCACATTTTAAAGAGAACATTATTAGCAATAGTTACAATAATTCAGGACAGGAGAAGTTAAAAAATATCCTATGCTGAAGTAGCTACTTCATGATGAGATAGAGATTGCATATTCAAGGAAGGCACAGTCTGAATTTAGATGAAGCATCAGTAAAAAATGTCCTATAACAAGAAAACAAATGAGTTGTAGCAAACTATAGCAAGAAGGATTATATTCCTTTAGCTGATGATGTACTGGGAACTCCAGTACAAAATTACAAAACCCATACTGTCTATAGCACGTTTCTTATGCCAGCCAAATAGAAGGCAGCACTAAAACTTAAAACGAGTCTGGAGAATTAATAAGACTAGCATGCATTGCTTCTCTGAGATCTGTACACCACTATCAGAGACAGCCTCTCAGTCAAAATGGTTCTTCGGAGTGACCCAAATATCTATTAATTTTGAATATAATTGTTCTGTTCATTGAAAGCCCAACGGAATTCAGTCTCTCCTTCCGAATACTTGCTTAGAGTAGCTTGAAAGTTATGTTTTCTCCAATCAATTCTGACAAGCAGTGTGTGGAAAGGAAACCTGTTCTGCCTATGAGCTCCATCACCAGTGTGCATTCTACAGACATTTGGTCCTGGATGATAAACTATGGGCTGTATTCCCGTGACTAAGCTATTATTGCCAGATTCTTGGCAATCACTGCCTGAAGTAAACATTATAGGTAAACACAGGACGAATCAACAAAAAGGCCATTATACCTCTCTAAGATGTCCAGTGATCAGATTCATGTGACTGTGACTGCAAAAGTACAGCAGATAAAAATCATCTGAGGTCATCTCAGTATAAAACAAATTAAACCCTGTATGAGAGAAGGATTTGTGCTTGAACCACACGTGGTGTTGCAAAAGGCTGTAGCCAGTGTGAGGCTGTAGCCAGTGTGAGTGACTGTGGGATTTAAAAATTGTTAAGTCAGGTTACAGAAGTGTTGTTTAAACTGGGCACCCAGTACAGATGTGATGTAAGGTAAAAACCATCAAGATTGACGCTATAGAGCTAGGTTCTCAAAGGAAAGCACAAGAAAAACATTAATGTCCAAAGATCTAAACAAAACATCTGTAAATTGCAGTAGATGATAAACCACAAAAAAGGTTCAGAGGAGAATGGAATTTGCAAAGGCATATCTCATCTCCAAGTTCCTTAGTTGCTCTGAGCAGTGAGTATACAAAGTCATTATAACAAATGTAACTATTTGGGATGTAGATAAATTTTTTCCCAAATGGATTATGGATGTCATTATATATATAGTTAATGTTTTCACCACATCAAGCAGACAGCCATAGGCTAATGGATTAATACTGGACAGTGATTTAGAAAGCTGTGTCCCTAAACCTATCTGCTTATTACACTTTGGAAGATTTCTAACTGAACCTCAATTTACACCTTTAGATGTTTCAGGAAAAAAAACTTTTTACATGCTTACTTGTACCTTCTATTTGCTGCTAAATAACCTTCCTTCCTCTTTGAAGTGATTGACAGAACACAAATTCACTGCAGGGCATAGAGCATTACCTTAGAATATGCTGCAGTACAACCCCGTAAGGAGGAATTTCTTTACTGAAAGGGCTGTCAAGGACTGGAATGGGCTGCGCAGGGAAGTGGTGGAGTCACCATCCCTGGAAGTGTCCGAGAAATGACTGAACATGGCACTTAGTACTACAGTTTAGCTCATATGGTGGTGTGTGGTAAAAGACTGGACTCAATGATCTTGGAAGTTTTTTCTAATCTTAATGATTCTATGACTCTATAAAACAGGTAAGCTATTATGACGTTGATACCCCTAGATGTTTTAGGATCTTTCAGCATTTGAAAGCTGTCCCAAGAAAGATGGAATCCAGTCATAGGAAATTTCAGGAAACAATCTCACTAGTAATAGTAATGAAGCAATCTTACTTAGCAATATTGTACTAACAATAGTATAGAGAGCTCCTTCTGCCCTTCACTAGGAAACTCTTAAATGTTTCCATCTGGGTCTACCAGGACACTAGTGAAGGTGAGACATGGAAGACTCAAATGGTAAGTCACATCGTAAACTGAAGATACTTCCTAAATTTACATTGCAACACATTTCCCAAATTTATATTAAAAAACTATAGGTGAGAAAAAAGTTCATATATTAAAACCAGTTAATTCCTCAAGAAATGGACTTGTAATGATTAGTTAATAAAAATAAATAATACAAAAAAAATATCGCTCCTCTTTAGGCTCAAGGGGGATGCTGTAGAGAAGAAAAAGAAATAATAATCACATACACCAAAGGGCACAGATGTCAATTCTCCAAGAATCTGACATTATTCCCATGCAAAGAAATGAAAGCTGGTTGCCAAAAGGTGAAAGCAACCTATCTTCCCTCCATGGATGCCCTCAATTTCCCAAATAAATTGATTTTTAATAGTAAAATAATAAAAGAAATATATATTTGTACACAAAAGATCTGTTATGTTTGTTTACTCTATATTATTATCATATCCCTTTTCTGCTGCTCTTGACACCAGTGACTGTCATAGAGGCATAAAAATGGAAATTCAGAGGACCTGATTCCTGAATACAAGTGCAAATGCGTTGTTGTTAATCTGAAATTTAAATGGAAGTTACAGGTGGATGTAGAGTGGCACTGGAGTCATTAGTAGTCATGAGCCCAAAATGCCATGAGAGTGTGAGGAAAAAATAAAAAGGTTTTACTCTTGAGTGCTACAAGTAAAGTGGACAAGAGTGGAAGGTAGGATTGAATGGACTTTTGCATTATCAGTGTTAAATGATGCATAATGGTACAATCTTCACGTAGGCATGCAGTTCTGGTGCCTCCAGCGTAAGAAGGATACAGAACTGTTGAGGCAAGTCCAGAAGAGGGCTACAAAGTCGTAAGAGGACTGGAGCACCTCTGTAACAAAGACAGGCTGAGAAACTTGGGGCTGTTCAGCCTGGAGAAGAGAAGGTTGTGTTGAGTTCTCACAGCAACCTCCCAGTACCTGAAGGGGGCCTACAGGGAAGCCACAGAGGGACTCTTGGTAAGGAACTGTAGAGAAAGAACAAGGAGTAATGGGTACAAATTGAAAGATGGGAAATTTAGCTAGATATTAGGAAGAAATTCTTTACTGTGGAAGTGGTGAGATACTGGAACAGGTTGTCCAAGGAGACTGTGGATGCCCCAACCCTAGCAGTGTTCAGAGTCAGGAGGGATAAGGCCTTACACAACGTGGTGTAGTGGGATGTGTCCCTGCCCACTGCAGGAGGGATTGAACTAGATGATCTTTAGGGTCCTTTCCAACCCTTAACATTCTATGATTCTAGGAGACCTTTTTCAATTAGAGGGGAACACTCTCAGCTTCTCTCAACCCAGGAAAATCCCAGCATTTTTATATACGCTGCAGATTGTTGTGTGTATAATGAGGATTTAACTCCTGACAGATCACATCATGGAGGAATATCAAAGCATACTCTTTCACTTCTGTGGCACTACTGCACACACTTCTCTTAAAGTAAGATGTCACAGGACTAGAAAAGATGTATCTCTTCCATGAGCACAAGGACTCAATAACAGTGATCTGTCCTTAAGATTATGGCACCACAAAACACAGCTACAGATGAGATTGATTCACTACCTGTTGAATTTTGCCATTCACTAGGATACCCACTCACAGCCACGTCTGCTGCTGAAAAATAGATGAGTCCAAACCAGGTCAGGCTGAACCGGTGGTTGACTCGTAGAGAGGTAATCATTTCCTTCAGTGATTATTTGAGAAAAGACCTGATACTGACAAGCTATCTGATGGATGAGTGGGGATGTTTTTCACCTTGTATCTTCCCAGCAAGGGCAGTGCTCAAGGTTTTGAATCACTTGCCAATTACAGCTCACTTCAAAAAAACAGGCTGAGGTCAAGACTGTAATCAGCTTCAATTGGATCTAAATAACCATGTACTTGGTTACTGAGACCATCACATTTTAAGGAATGGAAAACAATACCATGAGAAAAAAGAAAATTATAGTTTCATTACTGTTCTTCAATTATAATAGAAAAAGCCCTCTCCTCCCAAGGAAAAAAAAAAAAAAGAAATCTGCTTTAATCTAAGTAGTGATACAGTACAAGATGCTGAACACGGTCCTTGGAACTATAATCCTATACTTACTTATTCTTTGCATCCACATAACAAAGTGATGTCTAAAAATGCTAGTGAATATAGGAAATATACCAATATTGAATTTGGTACTTCATCACTTCAATCAGTACTGAACTTTGGAAAAATAAAAATCTGTGAATGAAAAGTTACATTTTATCATTTTTCCTGATTGCAAAAATATCTCTCTGTAAATTAAGAGTTGTGATACTGCAGGTTTATAATTAGAAGGGAAATCCCCAGACAACTTCATCTTTAAGAAGGAACAAAAACAGATAAAAATGGGAGGAATGGAGATCTTCCAAAGATGGAAAAAATACATCTTTATACTCATCTGTATTCACAAACTGCAGGAAATTTTTTCTAGAAGTTAGTTTGATAACCCAGAAACAAATGGAACAGTTCTGAAGCAGCACTCCTAATCCACCATGTTATTTCTTTTTTTATGGTAGGTTAATTTAAGATGAATCAACTCACAGGAGGGGGTACACTTGTACTAATCCATATCAGGCACCACAATAGAAGGCCACATAATATGGTTATTTCAAATGAAAAATAAAATTATCAAATTTATTTTATCAAATAAAATTATCCTCTAACAAAAAAGAAAGGAATTCACCCTTGTCTTTATTTCTGTGCAGAATCATTAATGTGAATAACTCTGCTTTACATGAAAATATAAGATGGGCTAATTATTGCTCAGCTGTATTAATGTTAAATTATCAAATATGGGCAAGGTGGGGATATTACTTTTTACTTCTGATCTGTCTGAGACTAGTTTTGAAAAACTGAAAAAGGTTCAGAAAAGAACCACAAAACTTGTTTTGAATCTGGAAAATAAATGGTATAAGTGCTAAAGTAGTTTTACTTAGCTTCTGAGAGAAAAAGGTGACATTCCTAAGCACAGATGATTAAAAATTAATCTGAAAAGATTAAAGATACTAGATACTACATAGTATGTTAAATCTAGCAAAGAACAGGCAAAGGTATTATATAGGTAGATCTTAGTCTAAACAGCAACAAAAGCCTAAAACAGATACTTTCCTGGCATTGAAAGCAATTAAATGCCGGACCAGCTTGTCAAAAGATTGTTGTGATGAATCTTTAGCTTGAGATTTTACAGCAAGATTTTAAATAGAAATGTTTTATGTCTATCAATTTTTAGCACAGTCAAAAAATTCTAGCACTCAGAAAGTGAGCTTCTTACAATAGTCCTGTAAGTGAATGGTAAGGAAGTAAATAAAAAAATAGGTAGCATTTAAAGTATAAGCTTTAACAGATAGGTAACTCAAAGTTGAGGTGAGTCATGTACTCATTGAATGGGTCAGCATCTGAGCTGATTGCAAATACCTTCCTATTTTAATGACCTTTTTTTTATTATTGCTGAACTATTCAAGCAACTTTAATTGTGAGCAAAAGCACTACATTTTGTCATAACTGTCAACTTGAAGTTTCGGATAAAACTACTCAAATGCTCCTAATGTATATGGCAGATAAGCACACACACTTGCATAATTATCTTTAATAAAAGAGAGGGCATAAGGTTTTCTAAATGGAGATAATAGTATCAATTAACCTTGAAATGTATTACATTAGCTTTGAAATATTTGTAAAGCTGGATAAGTTTGTTTTAATATGTGTCCTCACAATACATTAGGGGATTCAGAGTGTTTTTCAAGAAAATGCTAACCCTGGCAACAACAGGGTTTGACAGTACTGTAATACAGGCACAACATTATTGTAGGAGTTGAAGCGTTACAAAGTGTAGGTACTGGTTACAACTACTTATGTAAATTGGATACCTGAAGTACAGGCTAAGAGAAAAGATGAATCAGGTCTGTGTGGACACCTCCCTATCAAAGTTCCCTATATAGGGGCAGACCCTAGAGTAAAAGAGTGTGCTCTGATGTATCTACAACATTTGGTGAGTGTTATGTATTATCATAATATCATAATGCTTATGTCCAATAAAGATATCTTCCCTAATGTCCTAAACAACTCACTTCTCTGGTAACCCTTTCTCCTCCGCTTCAGATATATGGGTTTATATTTTTTGAGTTTTCTGCATTGGAATTTGTTGTTAGTAATGAGTATTAAATTTATAATTGTACTTCTTCTATGTAAAAGTATGAGTATTTCCTGCAAGACCTTTGATACTGGGAAATAAATGTCTGATTAATAAATGTGTATTCACCTGATTTAATATTCTTTTCTTTCATTATGTCACATCATCAACAATGAGAAAACATTTGTTGCATTGTAGCCCACTTTGGATGATCAAAGTTTTGTCTGTTTGCACAAGAATAGTTTTTGGACTACTGATCCCAAAAAAAAAAAAAAAAAAAGTGCTTGGAGAGCCTTATATATTATTGCTTCTCTAGTGTTATCACAAAATGATAGTATGGAGTATCAGAAACGAAGACTGGGAACTACAATCAGAAACAGCTTCTAGAGATACCACTGGGGAAAATTACTGCAGAAAGGAAAAGCAGAGATGTTGTACCAGATTAAATCATCTGCCTCATTAGGTTTAGGCAGCTCTCAGTTTGGCTGGACTGAACTTTCTACCAGGTACTGAACAATTAATCACCAGAGAAATAGGTCAGATAATTAAAGGAAGAACTCTCCTATTAAAAATACCCAAACAAAATAGCAATAACTAAAACACATTATCTTCTTTATAACCTTAAGAAGATATACAATAATTTTTAATTTTTTATTAATAAATTCTGGCAAATAATTCCAAAAGGGGCCACAGAGCAGTGTGAAAAAACAACCTATAATTCTAAATAATAAGGCCAAGTAGCACACTTTCAGTTATGCTGCTTCATCTTTTGCCTTTGATATAAGAACATATAGGACTAAAATGATTAAGCAAATTTAACTGACCTAATCAAGCAAATGAAAAAAATCCAGAAAAATTCAAGTAGTCTGTGTTATTCTAAGTGAGAGCATGAGAAGGTAAAATATGGGGGGAAAAATGGAAATAAGCCATTTTTCAAGTGATTATTGTGATGTTAGACTCGCAAGTCTACCTGAATCAGACTGTGGAATCTTACAGAGGATTGCAGAACACAGCATATTGCTCAGAGAACACGTAAAGCATCAAGCAGAATAAGTTAAAAATAATTCAAAGCTCATAATCATGACAATGCAAGGACATACTGAAGCCTAGTAAGGGTTTTCAGAGGGATCGAATTAACTTACAGAGTACAATTGTACATGTGAACTGTGATGTTAGGGAGATACCAGCTTGAAAACACATGAAAAAAAGTTTCTAAAATTTGGAGTTACACTTTTTTAATAAAAGAGACATTGAGATAAATATATGTTAAGTATCCTTCAACTAGAAAGCCATGAGGAAAAAGGTGGACTGGAAGTTAACAGAAGAGAGTAAGGGCCAAAGCTGAACATCTCTGCATTGTATTTAAGGAAAATGAATGCAGTCTGAATTCAAAGTGTGTGTATCTTATATACGTAAATAGCCAAAATGTTACAAGCCCGCAACAAAGATAGAAGCTTTAGTTAAAAACTCATTTTCCTTCTGTGGTATAGTAGCTCAAATAGCTATAAATTTGAGACTTACAGAAATGGAAAAAGGGAAATAACCAAGTGAATTACACCATATATTAAACTTACAGAGGAAACTAATACTTTTAAGGTTAATTATAAACTAGTAAGTTTGTAAAAGGTATTGTATTGATAACTCCGAGTATAGGACTCTATTTCTTTGGCAGCCCTTCAGTTAAAATATTTACCTACTCTCTATGAATGTAAAGCACTAGACACGTATATTATCATTGAGTATGACAAGAAGTGTTGAGAAAAGACACCCTTCAGGGGATGGGGACCTGGGAACACTAGAAGATATTTCAGCAAGAATGGATTAGCCTTCAGAAGATGTTTCAGAGATGACAGAGTGCTTAAAGCAGGCACCTGAGGGCTGAAGACACCTATTAGAAATTTCCATGGCTAGCAAGTTTCTTTTCTTACTTATTTCTGTTTTTTAAAACTGTATCCATTTAATCAAAGCTTCGAGTATGAAAAATGGGAAGAGCTTTCCTTATTCATTCAGGCCTGCTGACCAGTCACGCAGGATGCACAAGCAGGTAAGATGCTCATATGTGCATAATTCCAAATTACCTGCAATACATGCCACTGTTTACAGATTACTTGTTAGTGCTGTTTGAGCTACTTAAGCAAGAAAAAGTTCACTGGAGTTCTGTGTTAAAGACTTCTATCTACTACTCACTCACTCACATATGAGCAGTTGTTTCAATAGCTGTTTTAATTCATCTTGTAATCTATGAAGACTTAATTGAACAAATTACTTCTAAGCAATGCCTTAAAGCACTAATATTAAAATTTCTATAACAACTTTTTCATACTGTCAGCTCTGCCTAATCATTTCACATATCGGTCCACACTTACTTTCATACTTGATAATTTTGTGCGTAACTCTCTTTGACATCCAGACCGATCTTAAGAAAAGAAAAATGTCATAAAACCCCCTATGTTTATTACAAGCTATTTCTAGGATTCAGTGATAGTCATTATGAATCTTTTGAAATTAATATTGAGGAAAAACTTGACAGAGCACTGGAACAGGCTGCCCAGAGAGTTTATGGAATCTCCTTTACTGGAGGTATCCAAAGCCTGTCTGGACATAATTCCATGCAACTTGCTATAGGTGAACCCGCTTTAGCAGGGGGTTGGACGACCCAGTCTCCAGGGGTCCCCTCCAACCCAACCATCCTGTGATACTACTCCATTTCCATCCCTGAAGAACACCATGAAGAGGGATATCACTGTGGAAATGCTGACATTCTCAGCAGTTCAAAGCCTGGAGGACCAAACAACTTCAGTGGTTGCTAGTTTCAGAGCAACCACAAGTAAGTTACTATCACCACGTTTCCAGTCATATCCAGTCCTTGTCAAAAGTAGCAGTAAATACCACAACCTATGTGTCAGAGGTTTTGCTCTGTTTTCCATCTGATGAATAGGAAGTTGTTAATAGCCAAGATGATTAAACTGGGATTAAAGCTGCTTTGACATTTAAAAGGAATCAAGTGTTTCAGTAATTTAGCTTAATTATTACAATTTTAGCTGTAGAGTTCTACTACGGCCTCTCTCAGGGTTCCTAAACAAGGATATTAGATAGATACCAACAACAGAGATACACATAATCCACATTTTACAGTCATATATATGGCTACTTCTATGCCTTTTTTTTTTTTTCTGTTAGAGGTACTAACCACTATGAAAGTATTTCCTAACAAACAAGGTATTCCTACACAAACATTTTTTATCAGTCAAATCATTCAGGTTTGTTCTCTGAACCTTATCCCTAATGATATTTGAGGCTTGAATGCTCACCTTGATGAAGAGAAGTTTATTTTTCTGTTTATTTAATTATTAAGTACTTCAGCTTTTGGAAAGCTATCCAGGTTTCCCAAGACAGTTTAGGACAAAACCATTTTAACTTAGGAATGGGCTAATCTGATGATGCTTCAGCCTCTCCGTCTCCAACAATTTACCCAGAAAACTTACCCCGACATATAAGGAAGGTATTCACATAGAAAATTTCCATATCTTCATCAAATTCAGATGATCTTTACATATAAACATCACAAACGTTTCAGAAAAGTACCAAAAGTATATCGAAATCTTCTAAATCATTATTCTGAATACTGTATATTCTTAAAATGATAACGCATCATATATACAGCTTACTCAGTTCTTGTATCTCGTTTTACTTGTGAATGACTTTTGGACAAACTTGCCACACAAGAAGAAATAATTTAAAATTGATATTTAGGTATGTCTACGAACAAACTTTGCTGATTAGGTATCAATACATTACTCTTTACACCTAATAAATTACTGTTTTAAAAAATCAGTAAAATTTATCAAGGAGGACGTAGCCTGATTTATGAAGAATTAAATATTTAACTTAGAGGCAAAGCCTGTGCAAACCACTACTGCAATCTGCTACTTATTACATTAGGAGCTGTCATACAATATTAAAAACATCTATTTGAAAATACTTTTGTAACAACAGTAAAACCACTCAGCAGTTAAAGGCAACAAGGCAAAACCACAGAAAGCCTACTGCAATCTTAGTAAGTGCAATACATTATAAAATAATATTTAATGAGAGATAAAGTCTCTGTGACCCACAACCTACAAAAGTTTATAAATCTATTCTGCTACTTATCACTTTCAGAGCTGTCATACAATATTAAAAACATCTCTTTGAAAATTTTTCTCCTACAACAACAGAATCACTCAGCACTTGAAGGCAATCAGGCAAAACCACAGCAAGCACACTGTTATCTGAGTGCAGTAAAAGTATAAGCAAGTATATACAATATCTATTCTGAAAGTATCATTTTCATACAGAATGAAAGTAATTGCATGCTGCTATTATACACAATGTGTATGGAAGACTCTGAAGAAAGCAGAATATTACTTACACTTATGACAGTTATGACACTGAACATAGGAAAATGAGATTTTGCTCTTGATTTACATCAATTGCACCTGATTCTTACAAACTAATGTGGAAGTGTTTCACAAAGTTCAGAATTGTGACAACCCAGTGTAGGAAGGATGATAACTTAACTTTGGGCTTTTGCTACCATGATAGGGACACGATAGGATTCTGAAACCTCAAACTCTACCAAAGCTTCAGAATGATTCAGAGAGTTCAGATATAGCACCCTGCATGGGGTGCACTGTGTTACAGATTATTACTAACTTTGACTTCCAAGCTAGATGTAGGATGTGTTTTATATGCTCTAAACTCTTAATTTGTGTGAAACATGCAAAAAGATTTCACTGGGATATATTAACCTTTGTTGGAAAAAAGAAAAAAAAAGAAAAAAAAAAAAAGGCAGGGATATAGCCCACCCAAACCCAGAAAACTACAAATATCCTTATAAAGCCCAACATCCTCAGAAAGCTGTGATCAACTTCCTCACTAGTTTCTGGAAGGCACATGAATAGTCTGACTGTACTTGTAGAATCCCTTTTTTCCTTAACATTCTATTTAAAAAATTTTCTAACATTTGCACAATTTTACAACACATGTACTTTTCCTTCATCAGTGAAAATGAATTGCCTAGATACTAATTAAAATAATACAATTTTTTCAACTCCCTGTAAAAGCATAATTTTTTTTTCTGTTGTAACCAGTTCAGACTTTTAAATCTCAAGTTTAAGAAAAAAATAGGGAATAAATCTGCACTGCTCCTGAACTATGAGGAAAAAAAAAATTCATCAGTCTGTGAAATTTAGCTAAGGTCCATTAACATTCATTGTTTATATTTATTACTTGATTCTCATGTAACATGGGAACTTCTACGTCATTCACAAAAGTTGAACATCACGGAGGAGTGGGGCATATACATCTTCCTGTGGTTTCCACTAGCTGGCAGGCAGGAAACTTGTCCTGCATTAGGTAAAAAGAAACTTTAAGATTCTACGCACACACAGACAGCCAGACTTTTGGCCAATGAGGCAGGCAAAACAAACAGCTGCACAAGAAACCTACTTCTTACAGAAATATTACAACCACTTACAGGCATCTTCACTATGTTTTGAGTTGTCTTTCCATTTTCAGCTTCTCCAGCCATAAAAACAAGTACAGACAACAACCAAGTGATGTTTTACCAGGGAACCCAACCAGATGTGGCAATCAAACTTGACAGAGCATACCTAAACATGATGAATGATCTAAATAGTAAATGGGGATTTTTCTTTCCCAACCTCTGCAGCCTCTAATGCTGAAAATAAACTTTATCCTAACATTTCTCAAGTTGATTGACATTTCTATTTACAAGTGCAGATAGCACAAAAAGAAAAGAAGTTCATACATTTGAAGGGAATCTCTTTGTTGTCATTTAAATTAAATATAATTCACTCTAATGCAAACATAAATTCTTTCTAAAAATGCACTTAATAACACACTGTTGTTATCCCTGCACAGCTTTAAGATTTTGTAATCAAACCTAGCAGGTCCACGCAAGACAGCAATACAGAGAACTAGTTGAGTGACTTCCTTATTTAAAATCACTTGAAGAGAAACCCTTTCTTGAAAGGGTTACATAAACAGGATTACTTTAGACCTCTTCACAGGAGCAAATTTTGGTCATATTCATGTTAATGTTGATAACACATGTTAATACATGAAACTATAATCTCTGACAACAAAGTTCTTTTCACGTGCATATGTATATAAGTAAGTATATATACATATGATATATACATAAGTACATATATACGTAAGTATATACACTGTAGTCATATGCTAGCTAACAGGAAGATTTGAGAATACAATATTCCTTCAGTATATTTGAGAAACAGACCATTTTAGACTGGAATCTAATAAAACAGGGATGCAATGATTATCATTACATTATCAACCATGCTCCAATCAGTGGGTTTTTTGACTAACACTTCATATGGTAAGAATAACAGCACTCTTAGAACTAAGGTCAAAATAATCAACATTACACTAGCCTTTACATATATAAAAAGCATATTTAAAATAAAGTAAGCTTCTTGGTTTTCATTTTTGCTGCTTTATAAAAAAAACCAAAAAAACAGTATTGCAAATAAAGGAGGATCCCCCCCTAAGAAAAGCAAGCATCCTGCAATAAAACTTCCAATTGATTGCTCTGAGTGTATGTTGAAGTTGTTTATTTTGAATCACTATCGTAGTTCTTCCTCAAGCACATTTAAAAAAATGTTAACAGTAAATTAAATAATCAACAGGTTTTTAAATACTATAAAATACATATTCTGGTCTTATAACAATCCTAGTACAGACGATGTTAACGTGAATAAATTCCAAAACAATTTTGACTAGATTACAAGACAGTTTTAAGGCAGTATCACTGTAGTTGCCCATTAACATCCTGAAATCTGCTTTGACCCCTACTACTTTAAATTTGCAGGTTTCCAACACGAATGAGAGATTCAGACTTTAAGGCAATTATGTTTGTTTAACATTTAAGTTTATACTGGCAGTATTCAGGATAGTAGTTTATTCCCCCTGCAAAATTAAACCACCACAACTCTAAGATCCACAACAAACAGCCAATGATGTGCGCGTCGCTCTCGAGGTGACCGAGGTAGTTCCTCATATCCACTTTACAGGTGCCTTTTGCCCCACTGCAAGAATAACCAGAACAGAAAAATCACAAGCCACTGAAACGTACTCCCTTACCTTCTAAACCTGCTTCAATCAGCCCAAACTGTTCCAACACTTTTACAAAAAGCACAATCACGATCAACACAGCTATCATTTCAAGCCCTTCCAAGTTCATGGTGAGTTAGGTCATGGTCTGACCACCGCCACTCAGGAAAGTGTTCTTCTGCCTGGCTTTCTTAGCAAAGCCATTAAACTAGGCGCGGAAGGCTCCTGCGAGGGAAGGGGGCGAGTGGGAGGAGAGCGGCAGGGAGTACATCCCGGCTACCCCAGCAGAAGTCAGGAGAGGCGGGGGAATCCGCTCCGGCCTGGCGGCACTACCCGGCTCCGGCACAGCCCGGCGGCCATGCGGGCAACGGGGGGCCGGCCGCCCGGGACCCACCCCCGAGATCAGCCGGCAGATGGCCCCGGGAAAAACCAACGATGCGGCGGGAGCGCCGGCGGCTCATCCCGGCGGGCGGGCGGCGCTCCCGGGCTGAGGCGCGGCGGGGGCAGCGGCGGGAGCGGAGCCCGTTGCCGGGGCAACGCGGGACCGGGGCGCGCCGGGCGCGGGGCACGGCCCCAGGGAGGGGCCGGAGCGGCGCTCGGGAGGGAACCGCTGCCGTCCGGAGGGTGCACGGACAGGCAGCCGGGGCGCCCCCTCACCGCACCCAGCTGTGGCTGCCTCCCGCTGGGCTGGAGAGGAGGGTGTGTCGGTGGGGGGACTCGCAGACTTGAACTTGTCCCTGAGTTTCTCCGGGTGAAACGGTTACTTCAGTACGATGGGATTCCACTTGTTGCATGTGTCAATTAGTACGTAACATTTTACACAGATCAGCACATTAGAAAGCCTTTTTTGTTTGTTTGGTTTAATATTTGTTTGCAATTAAAAAAATGAAGTGTCTCAAATTCTTTAAGTCTTAATCTGTGGGCTGATTTGGAAAACAAAAATTAAAAAGAACAGATTGAGAATCATAGACAGAATCATAGAATGGTTTGGTTTGTAAGGGACATTAAAGATCATCTAGTTTCAGCCCCCTCGCCATGGGCAGGGACAGCTTCCACTAGACCAGGTTAGTTGTTTTTCACTTCAGTAACATTTGCTAAACAAATTATTTTCCATGGAAAATATTAACAATGAAATACAGAGATATTGACCACAGTACTGAACTGGTATCTTATACCAGCAACAGCCACTGGTCTATCTACAACAGTCTGCAGTACTGACATTGTCACATGCAGTATATGCATGGTTAAGGATTTACTCTTTGAATTCCTGAATAATTTAGCATCTAAGGAGAAATTTACAATAGAAAAACAGTGGCTCTGTTGCAGCAAAAAATGAGCAGGGGAACAATTGCAACAAATTTAATCCTGTTTGGTACTGTCCCCCACACGGTTGAAATCAATTACCGCCAAGTCCTTGATTTTTTTCTTTCTTTAGATAAGATTAAAAAAAAAATTCTTTGTGTCCTATGAGAACTGGCAGCAGCTTCTAATACCCCAGGTATACTTGCATTATAATGGGTGTTGTCATTACTGAAAACAGGGGAATGAAGTGGGAATAAGGGGGCTAACAGATATAATAAAGGTACCTTTTTTTGTATGGTGGATAGATAAATCCATACAGTGATTTTTGCTCCAGATTGAACTCCCTGAAGATGCCTAAACTTTTTCTGTCATAAAATCTATGGTTTAGTACTCCATCCTAAATATTGTATTTGTTTCATTTCTCCAGGCAGCTTTTCCTTGGGTATCTTTGGCTTTATTTGCTGCAAGCTTTCTCCTTACATTCTTCTTTCTCTCATTCAGTCTTTGTTTCAAACAAGGCTAAATGCCTTTTACCTGCAAAGAATCTTACCTACAGCTCTAAGAAAAGTAGGTCCACCTTTCCTTCAGTTTGAGACTAAAATCAGCATCAGCAACATAACATCTGCAATCTGTATGCCCTTACCCAAAATGATACAAGTTGTGTTTGGGTACATGCAATATCACCACCTCAATGGACATACTCCTTTTAATGAATAACTTTTGTTAATACTGGTCTGGTGAAAATGATAAAATGAAAACTCTTTTTTTTAAAAGACACCATATTTACTACTTTTGTGACAGTCGAACTTTGTACTAAGAGCAGAAAAGTGGAAAGCAGAGCTTACGGTGGTGGTTCTGCAATGAAGACGGATGCCACTTCCCTGCAAACCATGACTGTCAGTGACTGGACAAACACACAGATGGAGTGTCAGGGATCTGCCTCTTCAGGTATCAGCAGAGTGAATAGTTTTTTCCAGGGGCGTAGGTCTACTGCACCTATGACTAATTATGACCCTTCTTCTAAGACACAGCAGAGAAATACAGAAGAAAGGAAGAATTAGTATTACTGCAGTTTTACAGGCGGATGACAAAGCACAGTAAGAATGATAATCTCCAGGGAAGGCTAGGATTTTGCAAGAAAGCTGTGACTAAACTCAGGTTTCTCAAGTGCTGTGAACCGGTCTTAAGAATCCCTTTTTTTCTTCTCCTTTTAATATACATGTAGGTAATCTAATATGCAGTTTAATATACCTTCTGTCATTATGTCATTGCTTTTTAGCACAACTTTGTAAAACCTAAAACAATATTTCTCATGTAAGAACACAAAATAGCATAAAGCTATCTCTGATCTTCACCTGCTTAAAAATGGAGCTGACTCTATTGACAGAAGGATTACAAAAAGCATAACGTTATTTCTCTCTCCAGGTACCTTACCCAAACAGTGAAATGGTCTGTTGTTTATCCTTTGCTTTCCATAAAAAAAAAAGAAAAAAAAAAAAGAAAAAAACTGATTCTTGTTTACCTATACAGTTTTATCAAAACATGATAAGAAGAATGAAGCTAAAAATTCCAAGTATTGAAACCTTATTTTTTTCTCTTGCCTAGCTACCCATGCCTTATTACATTCTAGAATTAACCTTGAAAAAGGTGTCCAAGTAGGAATACAGGAAATAGGAGTGGGAGCCTTATTTTTCTTATGCGTAACTGCAAATAAAAGGTTTCAGTCTAGAAAGTGTTATAAATGCTGTTTCCTTTTCATCAAAGCATTTTGCAGCATTATTTTTTATCATGAGAGTAAGGACATTAAACTGAATTCACTAGTTATATTTTGAGCTAAGAATATATCTAAATGGTCAATTCATATCTTCTGATGGAGCTATAAACCACAACAAAATGACTCCATTCACATTACTATGACTAAGATACTTGATATCATTAATCTTACTGCTATTGCTTAATGCTATATATCATGAAATATTAATGTTAAAAAAAGACCCAATCAATTTAAACTGAAAAACGATGAGTTGGCCTACAGATGAGAGTCCCAGTAAGGGTTATATTTCTTCCTTACGCTTGCTTTTCTTATGCTGTTATATTCACCTGGATGCCGTTAAGCCACTCCCAGATTTTCATCATGGCTTCCATGAGAACAATCACTATCCTCTGATATTTCTTACCACCTGCTGAAATAGTTTATGGGAGTCTGGCCTGCATAAGTTAAAATCCATTAGATTTTGTTTAAAACATTCAGATTAGTGATCTGAGCTAACCTTGATAGCTTTGCATAAAGCAATGTGGGATGCACTTGTGCACTGACAGATTTGGGGAAGGCTTGGCGGAGGGCCATTAGTGGTAGAGTTAACTTGGCAGAGCTTGGTGCAAACAGGAGGTCTGTGCACTGCAAAAGAAAGTTGGAATGAAAAAACATTAGTGGGAGTCCCACGCCATACATAAAGTCTGAGAACAAAACCTCTGAAAAAAATCCGAGAAAATATAATTTCTTGATTTTAACTGAGAACAACTTAAATAATATTTTCTTTTAAGGGTAAAAATCATGATGTAAAGACAGAGCAATCTAAGGATTGCTTTAGAACTGATGTCCCTCCAACATATTTTTCTTCTATTTTTAATAGGAACAGCTTTGAATAAATACTCCAAAATCCAATAAAATCACTAAAATATGTATTCTGTGTAGGTATTTAGAAGAAATTTATAATTTTTTCATCTTCAAAGGGGTAAACCCACTCCTTCTTTCCAGAGGAGAAAATGGACTCGAAAACCTTGATGTACCATAAATGCAAATATTTTATTATCTCAGCAGCTAAGTGTAATTGCACTTTAGTCTCCCCTTTTCTCTCTCTTGAGAGATATACACTTGATGTATACTTAGATGGCAATACATAAATCCTGTGCTTTTACGAAATTGATTAAAATAGAAAAAAGTTATGTCCTACAATATTCATAAGCAGGCTTTTCAAAGACTGACAGAAAACATCCTTACATGCCAACTGAGATGTAGTTCCAGTTGGAAAGTACACCTGACGATAATTTTCTTAATATATATGTGTATTCTAGAGCCATTAAAATGGAATTATATTCCAAGTTTATCCTTTTCCATGCAGTGAAAATACGGCTCCCTCAACATAGTAGTGTATATATTTCTGGGGACCTTGAACTATATGTCATTAGAAGACAGAAAATTTCTCATCATTACCATTCTGATAACTCCATCTTTGCTAGAGGTCCTTAAAAACCTTCAGAAATGTCCAATGTTTTAAAAATGTCAGACAAGTATATTTTAAAACTCTCAGTGGAAACTGAAAATGAAAAATACTTGGCTGTGTAATTCCTGAATCTCATCTGTTTCTTGTGATTTGTTTGTGCTACCTCTTTATTAGCAAGGATTTTTCTCCTAAGAAAATTAATGATTTTTCAAGTGTTTGCACTTGAGAGAACCTACTGATCATTTTCCAAACTACAAAGTCCTGTCACATAGAATTACAAGAGAGCTATTAACTGTCATTTGTAAAACTCCTATGCATCTTCCACAGTGAAGAACTAATGCAGCAAGCTAATTTCAATTTTTGAGATAGTCACAGCATGTCAAGGGATTGTGCTTTATGGCACCTGATTTAATTTACTCTGAATGACACATGGACTCAAATAGCTCATGTTCAATGTCTCATGGAGCTGTGGGACACCACAGGTGATAGAAGGCCTCCAGCAGCTTCTTTAACCTTGGTTCATCAGGCCTGTTGGTACAACGTGACCCACACCTCCAGTACATTCAATATTTAAGAAACTGTGTTATTCTGCCAAGGTATAAGCATGCGAGCTAACATTTATGACACGAGTAGTTTCAGTGAAAATTTCTTAGCCATGTCAGTCCTTCAGCCTTTTAACCTGGGTATTGCCTCTTACTTATTTCTCCCTTTATACTTAAAACCTAGTGTATATCTAATGCCTTCAGTGCAACAGCTCTAAGATTTAGTGGGTTTTCCCTGACAGACAAACTAAACTTTGAATTCAGACTTTCATGGTTTTGCTCTTCAACTATTGTGATCTTGTCTTTAAGTGCTGTCTTGCTCCTCTTTATCCACTTAAGATATTGCCACAAAGATCATCATTCCAGCTTCCCACTCCAACTATTTCAGTCTTTCCTTTAAATTTCTAATGGATTCACATCCTCACATAGAAAATACTTCCCGTATTTCAAGGCCAGTCCTAACGTACTGCTGTCATACCTAATCATTCTTGACTTTTAGACCTTATTCATAAGAAATGTTGCTGGCTCTAATACAGCCCCTTAATATTCTGAAATGTTACTATAACTGCAATCCCTGTGTTTCATAGTTTCTATGATATACCACATGTGGATGCTGACAGGGTGAGAAATTTATGACACAAAATGGTAAAATTTTCACCCAGATAGCAAACAGAGAAGACACATCATTAATAATTACAAATACATTTTGTGTTTTGCTGCCTTTTTTTGCTACATATTATTGGAAAACTGTCAAACTTCCTGCAGACTTTAGCTGTGAACATTGTATTAAGTTGCCTTTATTGTAAATATTATAAGGAAACTTATCTACAGCCTCAAAATAGAGACTGACAGAAGAGTTCCTGCAGTTCAGCTGATGCAGCATGTGGATGTTTGCCAGGCTTTTCCTCCTAATCCCTTGTTGGTTCATTAGTAGCTCACTGTAGACAACGAGAGATTGTTATGCCAATCAACAGTAAAAGTCACAGAAAAGCCTAGCTCATAGACCCATGGAAAACAGATTGAGAGACTGGAGCAAGACAGCATTTTTCATAGTTCTGCTTTGAAAAGCTCAAACAACCACAAAAAAAGCCAGAACCAAAAAGCTAGAGAAATCTGAATCCAGTATCTCTAGAGCCTTACAGCCTGACTTAAGCCCTAGAGTGCTATTAGTCCAAAGGGCGAGCTCCTTCTCTGTCCAGAGGTTTTTATTAAGACAAATAACAGAACAAAAGAGTGAAAAGTTCCATTTTTTTGTTTGTTTGTTTTGCTTTTCGGACTGGTTATACAGAGCTAACCAACATATATAAAATAAATAAGGCAAGCTGACAGATATACTCAGTTTTCAATTCTGCCCAATTAACCTACTTGGAGCACCCAACAAGTTTCTTCCTAACAATCTGACAGCTTTAAATGTCTTTCCTGAAGATCTCTACCATGTATAAATCTCATACAAACAAATCCATGTGCCTAAGCAAAGCTCATTTTAGGTTCAGAGCCTCAGTTTTACTAGGAGTTTTGGTTTGGTAGGAGGTTGATCTTATTACAGAAATTCACTGAAGAGTACATTGGGTGCCTGAAGAATCACAGAGAATTGCATTATTTCTCTCATGGTGAAAAAACCAACTACAAATAAATATAACAACTATATATATTCAATAGTAATCTTTACCGTATCAATCATCAATGACTGTTAATGGATGGATGGATGGCCATCTGAGGATGGCCTTTTTATATGAACAACTGTACAGAAACACAAACCTGGCTTAACACTCTCAGCAGACAGTTCTAACTAGATCAGTTGCATGTGTGGTCTTTATAGAACAGATCTGAAGAACATTAGTGCAATAGTCCAGAGAGATATAGACCACTGACATTTGCTAATTAAATGAACAGAAGATTTCTGTGCATTAAGCACCAAGACTTAGAGACTTTCAACAGTGCTAAACTCAGCAGGAATACTCTTAAATTAATAGGCAGGGAATTCTTCTTGTTATCTAAATTCTTTCTCCCTTGCTTGTCTCTATGCAATATAAATGCCTGTATTACCACTTCCTGCCTCATCATTACACTCTTTGGTTTTGAGTGAATATTTTTCTTTATAAAGTGGTTATTTGCATTACAAAAAATATATAACTTACTTCTAAACAGATTCATAATTCTTTTGTTTCTTTGCTGTTGGAAAATTACTTTTATTTAAACTCATATTTGCTACACTGGAAAGATTAAATCTTGATATATTTTCCACTTGGTCTGTAAGGTGAATGTGTTTCTGTGTGAGCTGGTAACCTTCCAAAATGGTGTGAAAATTTCTGGAGCAAAGATAGATTCAGTGGAGGCACAAAGAACAAACAAGACACTGAAATTTGTTTACATATTAATCTTTACATTTATCAAGAGAGTGTTGCTCTTTCATTTTAATTCTTATAAAAATTTCTACAAGAGACGGGATAATACTTGCTTTTTTTTTTTTTATATTCACAAGCAATATATCATTAAGAGAACTCTGTATGTTCCAGAGAGTTCAGAAATGTAAAACAACATGAAATATGACATTTAATACACCTAATTTGTCAAAACAAGCAAAAAACAAGCAAAAAACAAGTGGGACACCTGCAAAGCTTCACCACAGTTAGGTATCTATTTGTTTTGCTTTCTCTGAATACCTCATAAGTTATTTGATTGATGGTCAATCCCCGCTGAGTAGAAGAACTCACATTTTCTCCTCTTCTGCTGAAAATATAAAAGCAAGGTTGAGCACCTTAAGGACAGGCATCAGAGGATGCATGAGGTGCATGATGGCCCAGTAAAAATCTTCCATACAGTTGTCTATCAGTTTACATGACAGAGAAAGGATTAATTTCCACAAGTGATTAAAATATTCCACAGAGTAAAATAAACAACTGCAATTGACTTTGTCCCTTTACATGGAAGGACTAAAAATATAATTGAAGCAAGTAGACTGGGTCTGTGTAAGTACTAATGCTAAAATTCTGCTAGATAGGTTAAAAAGAAAGCCATTTAAAGAGGTCATGACCAGTATTTTGAGATCACCTGCAAAACTAATAATGTCTGAAACTAAGCAGCACTAAAGGAAGAGCAGTATGAAAGAAGAAAAGGAGATTCTGAAACACTTTCTTTTCCAGAACCAGATAGAATTGAAATGGCATCCTAAGACTGCTACCTGGAAATTAATTTTAGAATGTAATGTAGATTCAGCCAGGAATAAAGCTTTATCAGAGGACAGGAGAACTATGAAATGAAATATATACATACCTATACACACAATTTGGGAATGGCTGGACGTAACAGAGATTGACATCTTCCATTTCTTTAACATTATCAGTATGCCTCAAATGCAAAATTCTTCCTTTGTAATTTCAGATTAGGTTTTCTTCCCTCTCAGGAATATCCCTCTAACCTATTTGCAGTGTTTTGCGTCAGAAGAGGAAACCTGGGCTCCGAATTCAAAGCAAACAACCGAGCCTGGCAGAAGAAGCCCATGGGAGCAGATGTCAGTAGAGAACTTTTCCACAGAAATGCAATGCAGCAACACCGATGGCTGGACCAGAGTCCACCACTTCTTTTCAGTCTTGCTGCATATGAGGAAGGCAACCCATAGAAAGATGGCAGGATGAGTTTGCTGCTGTTTCCTAGTAACCATCTTCTCCACAGTGTGGGCTCCGTGACTTCCTCAGTAAAAGCAGGATCCCCACAGTACTCCACTGTGTGTCTTCCACAACAGTAGAACCAGGGTCAGAATTTTTCCCATGGTTTTAATTCTAGAAATGTTACACACCTAAACTCGTGAATTTCTGATGCCTGTTTTGAAATCTACCTGACATGGCCTGGGTACTGACTATTTAATTGCTGGCAGAGTTTTAGATCTTTATTTTTGAAGCAGTATTTTCATCTCATTGCTTGCAGAACTCTTCATTTCAGTATAATTTTTTCTACATCTTCTCCAACTGCTTGGTATCCTTGCACTATTTCCTGCTGACATTTCCAATCATTAACAGCATGTGTTATTCTGTAGCTTCCTCTTTTGAGCAAAGTTCTCATTGCTTTCCTTTGTCCCTAGCACTAATAATTTGAAACACGAACATCAGATTACAAGGAGAAGGTTTGCTTCTGCTTTTTCCAGGAAAATACTGAAGAAGTATTTGATGCAATATTCAGAAAGTACCCAGAATTACTTTTAAAACTATGCTATAGTCCCTGTAACTGGTAAGCTGTGAATCATAGGTACAAAAGTCTGTGGAGTCTAGGAGTATGATTCTAAGTTAAATATTTATGTTTAGCCCTAAGAATGTTAAGTTTGTGATGTCATAGTAATACTGATCCTTCTTCTCAATGAGATGTTAATTAATATGCTTAGTAGTTGCTTAGTAATAGTGGCTTTCAGAAGTCATCAATATTAGGCATTTCACAGCTTCTTATAAAAAAAAATAAAATCAAGTGGACAGTAAAAGAAAAAAAAACATTTGGCATATTACAAACCAGTAATTAACTAGGTATGAAAACTTTTGAGATATGCCTATAATTAAAGATGTTCTGCAGGCAGGGAAGGTTATCAGACTGTCCAGATATATTCTTTCCTTTCATATGGGGACAGTTTTCAATGATTCAGAATAAATTCTGAGACATTTTAAAAAACTGCATGATTTGCAGGGAGTCATTCCTCATTCTGATGACTTGCATTGGTGAAACTTGTTCTGTGCATGAAGCTTTAAAATCTGTCCTATTCCCAAATCACTACTTCATATTGTTGTAGAAGTAGTAGAAGTGTCAAGCTAAGGATTTAATATAATAATTATCTGAAACCTGTTAAGCAATCACTATCAGAGGTGCACCTAATTCTGCTGAGAGTTAAATTCATACAGAATGTACGCTTTAGGTTCCAAAAAATGGAATTGCTGCATGAACCCATAGAAAATATGGTCTATGCAAGACAACAAAACAAAGAAAAACCATATTTTCCTTTGGGAAAGAAGACTTAAATATAGCTAGCAAAAATAAAAGTTCTGAGGTAAGCATCAAATAAAAATATTTTTTAAAGAATTATGTAGGCTTGGAATTATAAAGCTGTAGAATTTCAAGGGATCTCAGAAATACACCTAGTCCAGTCCCTTGCATGGTACTTTACTGACAGACTTAAAGAAACCCACTTAATTAAAAGAACTACAGCACATACTCCCAAACTCTAGTACTTTATCACTCTCTGGAAGTTGAATCCAACCCCAACACAATGTTTTCCCCAATATCTTTTGATGCTGTTTGATCTCACTTCTTCTTGTCTATGCATATATCTCTATCAACCTGCCGTACATAGAAGCAGATCTGGTATAAAAAAATTAAACTGAAGCTTACTCAAATTCTTTGAAGCAGTCACTTTTCATATTATCCAACTTATGGTGCTCTGGTACATTTATTTTTTTAATTAGAAAACTGAGTAAGATATTCTGGCTACTTTTAAAACAGTTTTTCAAAAATGGAAAATGAAACAAACAAACAAAAGGTTTGGGAAATGCATTTTTCCCATGTATAAATATAGAAATCTCAGAATAATCCAGAATAAATTCTGAATTATCCCACAGCTGTGGAAAACATAACTCTCATTAAAAATGACTACTGACTACTTCGTTTTTATATTGTACTCTTTTCTCTATTTTTCCTCATTTTGGTTAAGAGCTTCCCTAGGCATTGCTTGTGTTGTTCTATACATTCAGAAATGTCATCCCAGATGTATCATATCCTAAATGATAAATGTTAATAAAATGAAGCAAAGCATCTAAGCTTTATATTTAAGTGGAACATGACTGAACTGAGAAGTTTGGTGGAACTAAGAAGTCTGGTGGGAATATGATTTTTATTTAATCAGGAAACCACTGAATACCGTTGTTTCTATAATCTCATTCGGCCCCTCAAATTCAGATAAGCTTCAGCCAGCAAAATTATCTGAGGCATAGAGTTTTTAATGGAGGTTAGCACATATCCCAGACTCATGTGATTATGTACTATGATCATGTTCACTGACAAGAAGAAAAAAAATAGTACCTGGAGACTGGCAGTCTGTTTGTCCATTGCACTGGGAAAGAAAGTCCTGCAAGAAAACCTGCAAGAATGTCTGGGCACAATCGTTTTGTTTTTTGAGCACTGCCCTGATTGAAAGATAAATGAAATTAGGTGTAGCCATATGCTTCCTAACTTGTTAAAACAATTACGTTTTTTAATATATAAAAATTTATATTATTTACTCAAGAAAAGCCACTGTTTGCTGTATGAAACAATTCAGCATTGATACAGCAGTTTGGGCTGGACAGACATCTTAATCTGAAATACATGTTTAAGCCAAGATCCATTTCAGGGAATTTTGATCAGAAATACATATTTGTGATCTCATGAACTCTTTCGGTGAAATTTGCTATCCTACCAGAGAAACTGCTTTGTATTGAGGGAGCTGCTGCCAAATATTCAACACATAAATTATTCTGCTCTTGAATGTGTTGATCCCTCAGCAGAGATGAGCCTTAAATAACTGTCTCATTGCATGTAAACAGTTTATGTGGCTGGCTTTCTATTCTGTGTAATTTACTGACCACTAGAGAGTTTTATTAGAAGGTCTCTGATAAATTAAATGAAAATCAAGGACAAATGAAGCATGGGTCATTCATGAGCAGAATTCAAAGGAACACTGGAAAGCAGGACAGCATCTGTTACAGTGTCCAAAAAGACAGATGGACTTCCAGTACATCTGTGTGCAAAAAATAAAATGGTTTGCTAAGATTTGGCTGTGTCTTGTTAGAAAAGAAGAAAGATGTCCTAATAAATTGGGCTAAGACTCATCTGGACACACTTTTGCTTCTGCCTTACTGTAGACACAATCCCATTTTGAGCAAGAGAAAGAATGAGAAAGCATGAGATTTCACAGAGATCAGAGGATTAATATGTGAGATAATGTCTCTCTTTTCCTAATTGAAGGAGCTCGGCTAGAAACTAACAAGCAAAAAAAGCAAAACCCCTACACAGTCTGTAACACAATCTGTGAGCAATAATACCTACATAAATCAGTAGTCCCAGAAGTACTGGACTTATTTGCTATTGGTTTGTAATACACAGTCCTTTACAAAAGTACAAAATGGGTGTAAAATTTTACTAGTTTAAAATTATACATGACATTTATTCAGTATTAGAGTGTGCCAGCATTAGAAAGGTGATTAGGGTCAGCTGAAAACTGCAAAGCATGACTTCTTTCTTTTTGGATTTGATGCTTACAGTTTTAGCCTCAGGATTTATATTGACTTTACTAACTGGAAATGAAAGGGTAAAGACAGAATGAGGTATTCTGTATTTTTTCTCTACAGCTGTGTTATGGTCTGGCAGCCTGTTGGCTGTGCTTTTGGAGAGCATATGGCAACATGGAAATGTTCTCTGTGGACCATGTATTGCTGGAGCCTGAAGGTGGGGGACTGATTAGACTTATTACAATTGCTACACATTTTCTGTGCAACTAGTTATTAACTGATGTAAAGGACAGCTGATGAAGTTGTGTCTACTTACTAACTATTTTTTTTAGACATTAATTTATGTCTTAACTTACACAGGAGACAGCTATGACTTCAAGCCTTCTCTCTCAGCTTGTGTGATGAGGGGAGAGAGAGGATTCCCAGCTGTTACATCTGTGTGGGGCAGCACAGACCCCAGTGGAAGCCTGCTTGCCATAATTATTTTTTGCTGCAGAAACAGATAAGCAAGAAACTTGCTTTGAAGAAAAGGCCTTTAGTTACTCGGAAAACAGACACCTTGTACTCTGGATGACTGTAGTCAAATAAAAAGTTTATCTTACTAAAGTATAATTCAGTTCTTTGAAAAGAAATCACAAGCATCCCAACTCTCCATCCCCCAGCTTCCCCCAAAAACAACTCTGATTGAAACCCATTGCCTTATTTAGTCTGGGATGTTTTAATGTGGCAGATAATACCAAATAAAGGACATCCGCAAACAAAATTCAGCTCAATATTTCTGCCTGTTTTAACACAGACTGATGGAGTGCCTTAGATTGTCATTATATTTTTAAAAATAGAAGGTACATGAATAGGCATGCATCTCAGTTTTTTACAGAAATGAGTCACAGCTTTTCAATTATATTTCTTTTCTTTGGTCCTTTATTTTCAATTTAAGGAAAAAACATATTTGTACATCCTGTTTCATCCTTATCAAAATCCTGTGAACACAGTTAATCTCACTTCGTATGATCAGGATAACAGCAATAATAGCACTGTGAAAAGCAATAGACCTTATTGTTACTTTGGTTTATTGAAACAGATAATGAGATCTGGTATTTTACCTTGAGAGGAATATTGACAAGTAGCACTTTACTTAGTAAATATTCTTGTCTATAAGTTGGATTCTATGCAAAGAAAAATTCAATTTCTACAATGAATTCAACTTTATCAGTGTATTAGTGTATTCTGGGAACTGCTTCATTTTTTTATATATGTGCTCTTCCCATATTGTAACCAACAGTATACAGGGCTTGACAGCTTCCCCAAAATTTCAAAAAGTATTTCTCAAAAGTCTTTTGCAGGAATATTTGTTGCTTGCATTTAGACAGGGAAACAAACTAAGAGGTAAAAAGCTCCTTTCATAACACAGTTATAGAGCTGAAAGAATAATCTGCATATCCTGTTGTTCATCCTGGTATCCAGTCTGTCTGCTCTAAAACTCAAAATATCTGCAATACTCTAATTTTTTTGTTGCAGTTACTATAATTGCTTTAAGTATGTTATGCTGCTGTGAGAAACTGAAAAAGAGAAGGCAGAGTACAGCTCTTGCTGTGAAAAAAAATGTAATTTGAAAAAGGCAGAAGAAGACTTTTACTTTATAAAATAACATCTGACTATGGGGTAAAAATTAAAGAGTCTCTAAAATTCTTTGAAATTTTCATCTTAAGAGTTTATTCATAAAGAGTCTCAACTATAATGGCTTGATCAACAGCTGAAGCTCAAAAACTCTTTCAAAAGTGAGAAAAATGTTCTGAACGAAGTGGCATAGGATGCTACATGACACACTGGCTTCTGGTAACCCTGCAGCTAAAAATAATCAGGAATGAAAGAACTTAGCACTACCTTAGTTCCAACCTTATCCCAAAGAAATATCAAATCTTGCTCTAAGCATTGTGAGGAAGAAGTGGAAGACATACCAGAATGAAGGAGCTGAATGAACTGCCGGATTTTTATTGATCATTTCTGCTCATATTGCACTGTATTAGTTGGGCTAGAAAAAGCATTAGAGTTGACAAACTTTATTTTTTTTTTATATTCTGGGAATAAAAAACAGACATTTTAATAACACAGTTTCTGACTTGATAATAACATCAAATCCAAACCTCAGCATACAGCTCTCTACTGTTGCTGAATGGGAGAAAGGAAAGCCTTGAAGCACTTAGAAATTACAGGGTGATAAACTTCCAAGTTCATGTGTACAGCCTATAGCTACGATGAGGTTTTATTTGAATCACACACACTATTGGAACACCTTCTGGCTAATGCACAATACAAACCCATAAAATGTATTCAACTGATACAAAACCTTCTGGCTTTTGCCATTCCCTAAAACTGACCCACTACTACCTATACAGTGAGAGCAGTGTGCTGAGACACCTGCCCCATCTATATTGCTTTTACTCTGCAGAGGTGCAATAATTTACATGTCAAGGAGAATCCCTTGGACTTTTGCACAAAACTCTGACTGCACAATCACATGTGGCCTAGTGAGGACCAGCTGCCAAATGACTCAGTGTGTCTGGTAGCCAGATTTCAGCTTGCCTGAAGCTACAGCTTTAAATGAGCTGTCTGATGTTTAGGAGATTCCAACAAATTGCTGTATACAAGCTAAAATTTTCAGATTGTCCATTGTACTCCGTAAAGTCCAGGAGCTCCAAATAAATCTCAGCTTTCTGAAACAGTATTCAGGCAAAGATAGACCCCTTAAGTCATGACAACACACTCAACTCAGAGAAAGACAAGACCATTCCACCTAGATCTGGTTGTCATACTTCAGTTGAAATTATGGCACTGCTTGCCATGAGGAACAGATGTAAGCACTACAAATGTAAACCATGCAAAACAGAATGCATATTTAATTATTAGCTTGAAATCAAAGTGGAGCACGTATTTTTGAGACTGAAGCTAAAGAAAAATGAGATACCACCCCAGGGGTTTTTTTTGAAAACCTGTAGTGTTTGTGGGAGAAAGAAAAATGTTGGATTATGGCAGAAGAAAATTCCAAGGCAGAGAGAAAGACTGTGATGGATTTTCTGTGTACTATCAGAAAGGTCAAAGGGAATCTGACTGAAAGTTTTATCTCTCTTATTTGAGTTGCAGTCAACAGAAGTAAAGAGAAAAGGAATATTCCTTTGGTGCTTAAGTACTGAGAAAAGGAGGAAAATTATTTGTCCCAGAAATGAGACACTCTAAATACTGCCATTTACCTACCTGTTGATTTGCCTTTTTTTTTGAAATTTTTAATCTAGGTTTAATTGAATAAAAGAATTGGAAGGAGGGCAGGCTTACCACAGCTCTTGTCAGAGACTTCTCTGTTACTTGCTTAAGAAAATAGAAAATTATAAAGGAAAATGGTTCCTATCGCTACATCACTCCTGGTATCAATAATTTGGAAAGCACAATATTTGAAGTCTTAAAAGTCATTATTTTTTCCACACACTGTCTGTGAATATGAAAAGAAAATTCAGTGTTTTTATGTGGAAGAAACTGAGAAGTGGTTTGTGGAGAAAGCTGTGGGATACCTGCATTAAGCAAAGAGATACTTAAATTAAATATTGTATGTAGCTGAAGGAGGAAAATATATTGAAATGACAGAAAAGGAAAAAAGTTCAGAGTTATGAGGATACTCTGAGGACAGCTGAACTAAAGGGTGGGTAAGGAATGGAGCACTTACAGATCACAAAGAAAACAGCTGAAGTGACTAAGGTAAGAGATTTCACTTTCCCTTATTTTAGCCATCTTTTTTCCATCCTTTTTCTTTCCTCACTGGGGATCTTTTCCTAACATTCTCAACATGTAAATACATTTATGTTTACACAAATGAGCATTTATTTACATTTCAGATTTGCATTTCTACTGCTTTCTTGCCTCAAGACCTTGGTAGAAGTACCTTCATTCTCCCATGAGAATTTATGGAATATACATAGCTCCCTAAATCATGTCTGACAGCTTCAGTTAATGTGGGCAGGTAGATTTTACACTAGGAAATACATTTCATCCATAACAATTAAAGTGTACTGCACAAGTTACGTGAGCAAGAGACGAAGGTAGTGGAAAGAGTTAAAGCTTCCATGGTAACCTTAGCAGTGAGGATGCAATTGGCTCATCTGGTCCCTCCTGTCACGTCTTGATTCCATGCCAACAAATCATGAACTGTCTATCATTCCACACATCTATTTTTAGAGCATCCTCAGCTGCTTCCAATAAAATGATAAATGATACATGTTCACAGAGGACTAATACTGGTCATAGGCAGGGCTGTTTCCATCTGAAATGCAAGCTGGAGCTTTGGAACAAAACAACGTGACAAAGGTATGACCTACAGTAAAATAAGATTAGAGGTTTTGGTCAAACTGCCCTTTGCTTTTCTTAGCAGCAACCTGTTCCTACTAAAGGCAAGCAAAATCTATGCCAAATATGATCAAATATGCTTGTAGCTTATAAGAGAATTGTTCCAAAGGTCTAGTATACCTGCAGAGTCACTCTCAAGTGAGATTGCCTCATCTATACTGGAGTAGCTCTTCTTTTGTGCTTTGAACAGGAAGAAAAGCTAAACATGTTTAAATAATGATATATGAGCAATGCAAACACTGAATTTTTTACAATGAATTTCTCTGGGACACAGCTCTATTCATGCAGGATGCACAATTAATACAGACAATGACCAGGAATTGCTTATGTTGTACAACCAATTCCTTGGAGTGTCTGCATTACAACAGCAACAAAAACCAATCAACCAAAACAAAAACAAAACAAACAAAAAAACCCACAAACTAAAAGATATAGAGATATAAAAGATATAAAAATATGTAGAGGCAAATGGGGAAGAGACACTTTGTGGAAGGAGAAAAATGAAAATAAAGTTCTTGGGTGGTCAGATCTGCACCAGCAGAAGTCATATCATACCGTGACATGGAAACTCAACAGAAAACTTTCCACCTAGAGTGCCCGCAGTGCCTACAGATGATAATGCCTTAAAAAAGTAAGGCAATTCCTCAGAGTCAGCACTCTTCATAATTTTCCTTCTCTTTTTGCTTAACCTTTATCATGTTTCTCCTTATTCTGAATGCTCTGCTCTTAGTTTGCCTTGCCCCAGTAACACTTGCTATACTTATAAAATTTATCCTAGAGTTCCAAGCCAGCTTTTGTATACAAACTCAGGTTTCTGTATTATTTCATAATATGGCCTGAAGACACACAGCTCCATCATGTCTATGCATAGGGAATTAACTCAGTATTTTGCAGGTTACAGATACTGATTAGCAACTAATTTTGAAGTACTGTTTATGCCCATTAACTTTATATAATTTAATATATGGACTGAAAGGTCTTTGGACAAGATACTGTAGGTTTCTAAAGTTCCAATCAGTCACAAATTGCTGAAATTTCACTTTTAGTTTTTTCTAAATAAAGTCAATTTGCTTTTAGTGTTCAAACATTTTTTACATGTATACTGATGTACTTCTCATCACATGTAGGCCAGCAAACTGCAGTTTTTAGATGGTTTTCCTGACAGAATACATTCTGAAAAATCAGAACAGTAATATTATTTCAATTCCTGTATTTCATTTGCTAATATGCCCTTTTACAAGACAGCAGAAACACAAACACATCTGAAGGGAAATTACCAGCCTTTGGAAAATAGATAATTTATAAATTTATCATTTTTTTCTACTGTTTTCTCTGATATTCCGTTTTCATTCAGTGCAAATAGAAGCATTTGTGATTTAAAAAAAATATAAATATATAATCACTTAGCTGCATGCTGGCCATTCTGTTAGAACTTCTTACTTTGTGTGCCACTCCAAAGTCTTCTGTGAAAAGACTGATATACAATTGATGGAAATGTTCATTTATGTATTATTGATACAGTGCATATATATATTTTAAATTTACAGTAATTCTTTGCTCCTCAAAACATCTAGATTTATTAACAGAATAAGTTTCTGCTCCATATAAACAAGAATGGTAAAATGAGGCTTTTAAAAAAATATTTTCTTGAAAAAAAAATAGATAAACATGACCTTATTGATGCTATTATTAATAATTTGGAATATTTGCATAAATGTGAGCAAAGACATATGACTTTAAACAACAGTCACTAATTAAGACACTGAAAGAAACCAAGGACTAATAACACCTGATAACTCAAGATAAGCATATTAGCATACTGTATCTCATATCATTGTGGTAATGTCAGAAAGACAAATAATCCTGGTTATATCTGAAGCAGTACTGTAAATAATGCAATCAGTCACAGCAAGGAACCTTTTCTTGCTGTTCATTTTTTATATAGACTCCGATTTTTAAATTAGGGTTTTTGCTGAAATGTAAATATGTATGAAAATGAATAAAATTTGTTGCAATAATATGTAAGCTAAACAATATCCCTGCAAGTGAGTTACTAGCTGCCATTTCCTAAAAGTAGCTAATCATTATGCAGACTTCAATCTCTTACTGTTGAAGTGAATGGCAGATCATTAGTAAAGTCCATTTTTCAGATTTCTTGCCAGAAAAGTCGCTTGCTTTTTACATGACAAAAAAATCTTTTCCAACAGAACATTTGTAAGATTTTTTTTTTTTTAATTAGCCAAAGGCTAAAAAATTACTCACAAGGAAGTAATAAAAATTCATTTAACTTCAGTTAGAGCTGCTTGCTGTTAATTAATCTTTTGCAACTATTTTGCATTATATGCTTTGGGACATATGCTGTGTTAAGTCCTGAAACCTAGCAAAGAAGCATGGGCAAAATTTGAATATTTTGACAATTTTTCTTTTGATTAGCCTCTGAAAAGCAGTGGTCTCACTTCTAAAGGACTTCTCAAAACTAAGGCTCTCTCAAAACTTAACCTTGAGCTTATTGAACAGTGCTGTCACCATATTTTCCACACACAATTAATAATGTCAGCTACTGTTCTTAATAACAATCTACAATAATCTAGTCCCTTCTGAACATAGTCCTTGTAGAACTTAAAGCATTAATTCATTTTGCCTCCCAGTAAAACTTAAGCCTTAATATTCTATCTCCTATACATAAATGGGGGGGAGGGGGGAAGGGGGAAAAAAAACGAGGACAGGCTTCAAAAATGTCTTTTCTTTCTGGATGTCTGTTTTTCAGTGACCATTCAGGATACCTTTGTAAGTACCTTGTGATTTTCCCTGTACTTCCATACCCTTGTCCTGGGAATTTGGCTAGGCACTGGAAATCACTGCATTCTGTAAAAACAAACTGAAGTGCATAGGTTAAGTGCTGTTGTTCCCTAGTCGGGATAGAAGGTGGGTGCACCCATTTCTCAGGCTTTTTAGACTGTACTTTGGCCAAACTCCTTGACCTGTAAACTGAGAGCACTACTCTTTTTCCCGATTGAGGAGAGACCATGAAAGCTGGTTTTCTGCACCAAAATGGTGTTGTAATAATACCAAATTGTTTCTTCTCTGATAGTTACATGCAAGTGAAAAAGAAAGCAAGGCCCTTAAAGTAAATTCTACTTTAAAATCTGGGGAAAACATGTGCCAGCAGTGTGACACTATGACAGGAAGTCTTCAAGGACATTGTTTATTGTACTTTGAATAATCTCATCACTAAAACTCAAGGCTAATCTGATTTCTTCTCACCTCTTCAAAACTTTCTATATCAAACTAATTTGACCTCTCATGCATGATAAGGTAAGTAGGTAAATATTAGTAACACCAGAAATCTAGTAGTTGAATTCATTTTACTATTATATATGGTTAGAAAGATTTCTTTATATTAATGAAAATTTTAGAGTAGCTTAAACACATAAAGGTACCAATAATCAAATATGGAATAAAAAATTATTCATTTTTGAAAGTGATGACTTAATTTCATACTGTTTTTAATAGAAAAAATTATTAGTCTGCTTTCAAGTCAAAGAGTGAGTTTCAAATTCAGTTGTTCCATTTGATAAGTCTCCTAGAGCCAAAACCCAAAGAGAAGCCCTTGGGATGCAACACAGTGTAATTTTTGGGTTTGGTGGCCAGAGAAAAGGAGCAGTATTTTGTGGGTGCTCAATGACATAGGTGCCCAGAATGATGCCATTGGCTTATAACCTAGATGTTTGCAGGTTCTGCCTGGAAAGTACAGAAATAGAACCTGTTACCATTTCATGACAGGGAAAAAAAAAAGAAAAACAAGAAAGGAAAAAAAGGAAACAGAATAGAAAGAGAACATAAGGCACTACTGTCTGGAAGCCCCAGAAATGTTCTTTTGGTCCTGAAAGTCAGATATTACCTCAGCTGTTAAAATGTTCAGCAAATACTGCAAGCAGCAGTTTAAGTCAATACATCACTACTTTTTCTTGCTTTGGCTCTGGCCAGGAAAAACTGAAATGTGTACGACAGCTCCATCTTCTATTTGACAACAGTGACTAGCAGTGGCATCTGGCACATTTCCAGTGGTTCTGAGTAATGCCAGCTCTCACTGAGTATGCTTATAAAAAGCAACAACCAATCTGACTTCAAATCAAAGGAAATTTTGTGTTAGCTGAGACACTCACAAAACAGAGCTATATGTGGATCAGCTGAAATACCAGAATTTATACAGAAGATGATCAGGACCACAAAGAAATCACCTCCTTCTCAACTATTTCTGCTCACTCACTTCACTTCAGCACAAGAGCGTGCTATTACCCATGCTGCTGGCACTCCTGGGCTCTCCATGTGCTTCTTAGCATGAGCATTTGGAAATGCAGGGACCAGAGAGAAAAGCTGATCCATTCCTCACTCTTAGATCAAAGAGTTGAAGGAGATAAGGAATCAAGTGCCCTGCTTCTTCTGACTTCTCTATAGATGTAGTTACCACCATCTCTGACAGAAAAAAATGATGGAGGGCTGCATCTCCTGCTGCTCCCTATTACCATCTGAATTTAAGGAAGGAGAGAGAACCCTTCAGCTCAGCATCCTGTTTCTTCACATCTATGTGTCTTGTGCTGTGCCATGTAAAGGAAGGATGATACACTATTCTCTTCCATTACTTATTTAACAACTCCTATAGAAATAAACCAAACAGAGAAAAAGCATCCTGCTTCTAATATGCTCATCATTCTCAAAAATGTAATTATAAAATCCTTTTCACATACAATGAGTGAAGTTCAAAAGACGGCAAAGCCTTATCTCTCCTCCCCACTACTGAAATCAGTTTAAACACGAAAGAAGTCTGTGCCTGCTGTTTTGGGAGTAGGAAAGAAAACTCTTTTGAGAAAAGTGGTGATAATGACTCCATTGCTGCTTCAAATCACCTTTCTTCTTCAGCCCTCAATCATTTCTGACTGTTTCATCTCTGCTCTCTCTTCAGTTATTGGCACCCTTTGCGTTCTGCAATCCTAGGCCACATCAAATCTCTAGGAAACTCTGGGATACTAAAGGTTTATTGGTTTAATAAACACTAATTGAAAAACTCTTGTATGGGCATTTGTGTTACGAGAAGAAAGATACATGGGTTTTCTCTCCCCCAATACTGATCTGGTACTTTGATTTTGACCTCTCTTAGTTACAGAGAGATAATTTTATTTTTACCATACTAAACCAACCAACACTGTAAAGAACAAAGGGCAAAGAAGCTATTGATAACCAAAGGGTTATAACACTACTTTCAATCTCTTCTCTCTGCCATAGGTATTTCAGCTAACTTTATCCATAAAACATAGATAGCGGTTCTTTTTCTTGCAGGATCTCTCAGAATTTCAGCCATTATTTGATTTTCTTTTCTCTGAAGTGCTCTTATTAACCAAAAGCTTTTTCATTTCCTTCTAAGATGGTGAGGATTGTTTTAAACCAGGAAATTCATAACAAGAACTTCGGAAGCACTTATAACTACTTCTTGGGGACCAATGAAAAAGTGGAATGGGAGAAATAATGACAAGTAAACTTACCAATCTACCTGTGTAAGTAGAAATAAAACTTCTAACCCAGTTTGCTATATTTCATAGGTTTAAAGAGCACTCAAATCTTCTGCAAGAGAAACTTTTCACTAGAGGGCAGAAAATATTCAAGTAACACCTGAGATATTTAAGACAGTGTTGTGCCCTTGAAGACCTGTTAACTTATTTTTGTTTTCCAACTTGTTCAAATTATTGTAAGAAGCAGCTCTGTATTTTAATAGCTTTTTTTTTGGATGAACTGTTCTTGATTATCTCATAAGTACTCAGCATTTAAGTTTTGATGGCATTTATTAATGAATTAGCAAGTCAGGCAAATTCCGCTCAGATATTTTGCTTGCAAGTTGAATCTTCAGATTGACAGTCATGAAAGAATAAAATCTTTTCAGAGCCATTCCTATGGGTTCTATGGCATATGCAAGACTAAGCATATTTACAGAAATAATACAGAAGTCAGCATTTTAAATGAATTAATAAAATCAAAATATACCAAGTAATAAGCATCATGATTACTATAGTAAGAAAAGTGCATGAACTGAGTGGTATTTCCTCTGGGAAAAACCCCTTTTTTTCATTTTACCTGCACAGGATCCTTAGCTGAGGCCAGTAAAGCTGATGGACCTATGAGGCCATTTTGTGAAAATCTGTTAATTAATACTGGATTCTCAGAAAGTTCTAAATTTGTTTCCAATAACATTTCTGAAGATGAAGGTTTTAGAAGCTCTGCCTATACTTCCCATTAGAGAAACCCTGTAAAAGTATTGCTTAGTGAAAGAAGAAATATTAGAAGTATGTGAATTACAGAATGTGCAAGGAGAGTAATTCCCAGGCAAGAAGCAAGTATAGATATCATGGAACGCTTGCCAAGCTGGTGAAGAATCTTCCTGAAAACTATGCTAAAGTTCATGGAACATAAAAAGGTGTTTGGTGAGAGCCAACATGGCTTTACTAAGGGCAAACTGTACCTGACAAATTTGGTGGCCTTCTATAATGGAGTTACAGCACTGGTAGATAAGGGAAGAGCAACTGACATCATCCACCTGACTTGTGCAAAGCATTTGACTCTATCCCATGATATCCTTGTCTCAAAGTTGGAGAGAAATGGATTTGATGGATGGACCACTTAATGAATAAAGAATTGGCCAGATGGTCACAATCAAGAGTTATGGTCAACAGCTTGATGTCAAAGAGACCAGTGGCAAATGGCATTCTTATGGGTTTGGTATTGGGACTGGCACTATTTAACATCTTTGTTGCTGATATGGGCAGTGACATGGAGTGCACCCTCAGGCAATTTGCTGCTGTGTGGTGCAGTCAACACGCTGGAGGGAAGCGATGCCATTTAGAGGGACCTGGACAGGTTTAAGAGATGTGCCTGTGCAAACCTCTTGTAGTTCAACATGGCCAAGTGCAAGGTCCTGCACCTGAGCTGGGGCAACTCCCAGTATCTAAAGAGGCAGGGAGCTGAATGCATTGAGAGCAGTCCTGCTGAGAAGGACTTGGAAATGTTGGTGGACGAGAAGCTCAGCATGACACAGCAATATGCACCTGCAGCTCAGAAAGCCAGCCATGTGCTGGGCTGCATCAAAAGTAGCATGGCCAGTAGGCTGAGGGAGCTGATTCTGACCCTCTGCACTATTCTGAGAGTATCTAGAGTACTGCATCCAGCTCTGGGGTCCTCAACATAAGAAGGACATGGACCTGCAGGTGTGAGTCCAGGGGAGGCCCACAAAGACGGTCAGTGCTGGAGCACCTCTCCTATGAAGACAGGCTGAGAGAGTTGGGATGGTTCAGCCTGGAAAAGGTTCTGGAGAGAAAAGAACTTCACTCTTCTTTGAAATCCTCTTTTCTTCCATGAAGAGACAGATATTTAAGACTCCCCCTTTCTGAGAGGTCAGGAAAGGTTGGCTTGCTTGTTATATATAGTAAAATGAAGGGTAAAGATACTAACTCTGGCAATAGTCAAATGTACATGATAAATACAAGGGAGAGAGATAAGCTATTTAAGCTGAAGGAAGCAACAGTGATCAAACTGCCTATGAATAAGTTTAGGCAGAAAAATCAGAGAATTTCCTTAGAGTTGCTAAAGACTTGGTCTCAGCCATACTGCTTTTCTTTTTTTTGTTGTTCTTGGTTTTTTATCCCTTCAGCAGACTTAAGCCTAAACTACAATTTTTCTTGTAAGTTTCCTACCTTTCATAGCTTTAAATTAGGTTTTACCTCTTTGATTCTGTCCAGACTAAATACATTTAAAGCACAGCATGACACAGGGAGACAAGAGAACCAATGGCAATTACTTTATCTATTTTTGTCTCCTACCTAGTTAAACATCATTTAAATACTGGGAAAAAAAAAAAGTTTTAAAAAAATCCTAAGCATCTGGACAGAAAACACTTGTTCACTTATACAATTAAACCAAGAGGAGATATACAGGCTCTGAAAATATGGCAGTACATATACATACTACTTTACAGTATTATAAAGCCAAGTTAGATAAATGAAAAACATAGTTTTTCTTCTCTCAGCAGAAGAATGAGTACCTGTATGGACAAAAATGGTTGTATGAGGTGATGATGGGAAACATTTAAAAAGTAAAACAGACCTATAACCTCATTCATTCCATTGTTCTTCTATTGAGATCTTCCCTCTTGTGAAGAGATCCAAAGCCTCACTTTGTCAGAAAGTTTAAATGAGGAGCTTTTATTAGTGTGATTTATGGTAGACTGTATGGGCCTAACTCTCTTACTTGTTTCTCTCTACTGAACCACATACACACACAAAAACTTCAAAAGCCATTTAAAATGCTTTCCTGATAACTGTCCTATGTACATTTTTAGACCCAGATTTACTTGCATGGCAGTGCTTTTACAGATCTAGGTCTTGCTGTAATTAACTTTTTTACATAGGCATCAAGAAGACAATTAATTCTCTATCACAATAAAGCTGTGATGATTTTAGGTATTTCCTGTTGACAAGTCAGAATGCTTTTATTTTCAATCCTGGAGGGATTGTTTACTTGTGATGAAAATCATAGGGCAAGTCACATTTTGAAAAGGGAGCATGTCGTGAGTTGCTGTTGACAGTGTGTCACAAATATATCTCTACTCTGTAATTTTTAAGTTTGTTATTTTTCCCACTAGCTCCACTGGCTTTTATAGTTACTGCTCCTAACAACTAAGGAAGCTACTGAATAGCTGGGAGCCTACAGGGTGAGTATTGAATCACAGCAGGGTGTTCAGGTAAATTGGATACATGGCTGTTTCGCTGAAAGTGGGAATCATCTTTTTAAAATTTAGTTATGATGTGCATTATTTTGAGAAGAACCATCATAACAGTCTGTAATCCCTACCTTAGTGAGCATAGGGGATGATTTAATCAAAGAAAAAATGAGAGTTTCATATGTAGCTGCGAGTTTTGGCAGTTTTTCTCCTGCCAGCTAAAATCACAAGGTGTGTGCTGAGGCTACCGCCAGGCAATTTCACCCAAAAGAAAGGAGAACCATTTTACTTATCCTGCATAGGGTTCTGCCACTGACATTGGTGCCAGGGTCCACCACCCTTGTTACTATCAGGTGTCAGAACGTGTGCTAAATGGCCCAGAAACCAATCTATCCTCAGTTACCTCTGTGTCACGGCTCAATTTTTTTCATGGTTGAAACTCTGGTAACAAGCTGGGAGTGTGCATCTCCTGCAGGTGCTTTTAACCCTTTCTGTTATGTCCCAGCACTGAATCCCACCCTGATGCTACAGAAGAAGGAAGAAGGACCTGAGGTTTATTAGTTCCCTGAACTTGCAAGTAACATTTTCTACATGCTAGGTGTATATATTTTAAGACCCCTTCAGCACTGAGCACAGACCTTCAGCTGTGCCCAGTGTCATTCATTCCAAAAGGCATTTGGTTGAAAAAGCCAAAATAAAGACTCTCTGCCCCCTTTTTAAAGATATTTTTGAACTCATAATCTAACTTCTAACAAAAAAAAGTAGACCTATAGTGTACCATTTCCCTTGCTTTAATTCCTAAATCATTCCTTTATTGTTCCCTTGAATGGCAATATTTCTGGTAGCTCACATGCAGGAAGAAAATCCTCATGCCAATAAGCCAGATAGTCAGGCTTATTCAGGCCATATAAATAAGGAGTCCAGTAGGTCGACTATTAAAAAAGATTCAACTTCCTCTGCAATACTCTCACTCAAATGCAGTAATTTAGAACTTGGGCTTCTTCTCATTTTTCTTAAGGTGTATTTAGACAGGTACATGAATCAATATATTAATGCTGAAACAATGTCAGAGTATCAAAAGCTGCTAATTGATAGTTAAATGTGAGCTTACTTTTCATGTGAAACCGCTGTATTGCATTCATTGTTGAAATAATGGCAATCATTTTCTTTGTGATATTCTCCCAGGCAATTTTAAACAAAGCCTTCAGTAATTGCTTAGTTATTTCAGACCTGCCTAGTAATTTTACACCATATTAAAAGGCATTTGTTACTGAGAGTGATGGAAAAAAATGTACATGTCTGCTGGATGGAACTTTTAGTTATTTTCAGTCAATATAATTACCTTTTATTAACACACCTGGTATCTGGACAAAAGCATATTTTTTATTTATTTGAATAATACTTTCCTAGGTTCGTATCTGTAGGATATATATTCTCTTCAGATTATAATGAACAAGATTGGTTATGTGAGGAATACAACGTTATTGGATTGAAGATGTCCCTCCTCCCTTCTGTCTCTAATGGAGATCCCGGCTAACACCTACAAGAATGAACTGTAATAATTTCTGCTTTTCTCCCTACTCCTCATCTGGTTTTGTGCAATGGGACAATCTTTGTTTGCAGAGGATTTGCATTCTCCTGTAAGGCACTGACTGATTCCACAGGACTCCCAGCTGGGCGGAGTGTGTAAAGCTGCCAGACTGCCTGCCAGCAGGTGTGCGGGGTAGGCAGGGGGTCTGTAAATGTCTCCTTCAACAAGTTTTTAGGTAGCATAAGCATGAGCACCACACTTATATAGGTTTAGGTAAGAGCACAGATTCCAGCCCTACCAGCCTAGCTGCAGCTGCTTCAACCTTACCACTGATGTCTAATGTTATTTCAGCATCTTGCCATGGTCTGGCCCAAAGAAACCACCTTATCTCCCTGAGCCAGCAGATATGCTCTATCTGGAACAATGCAGGGAGCAGAATGCCATTTATTTACATTTACTGAATGCTCAAACACTGTTCCCTTGACATATTACTTATTTAGGAATATTATAGCACATTTTAAAATTATTTAGTAATATTACAACACATTTTCAAAATACAAACTATACTATTACAGAAGGAACATAAAAAACGGATTCAAATTAATGTCAGAAAATTCCTTTTCCATAGTAATTGAACTGAAAAAAAACAGAATCATTTTATTCCTGAATTTGAATGCAACCCATATAGGCTTATTTATCATTTTCCTCTAAGTTTTGGAGTTATAGGTGACTTTGCCTTTTGATATTATTTAAAAACAACAAAAAAAAAGAAGTAAAAAAAAATACTTACACTAACAATGAACAATTTTTCAGTTTACTGTGGGACGCATATGTATAATAGATATGAGACACTTCTTATATTTACTATCTCATTTACGGTATATGCACTTTATAAGCAGGTGCAAAACACATTCCAGAAAAGGTAATTCTTTACTTCTCAACATTAAATATGTTTTCTTTTCCTCCTGTGAGTTCAAACTTAAGAATTCCCATGGTTTTTTACTGTGTAGAAGAAAATTCTGAATTTATAGTTAAAGAATGGAACCCAGTGAGCCAAATTCTATTCTGTTCTAGTCTGGTCTATTCTAACTATGTTTTGGGTCAGTATCTCTTTCTCTAGAACAATTTTCTTTCTTTCCTGCTTTTTTTTTTTTTTTTTTTTTTAACATGAACAAAAGCTTCCAGAAGCAAGGTCCAGTTTACTTTACAGCTGTTCCAAAGATACAACATTAGACAGTTCATGACATATGAGCAGCATCAGAAGTGAAAGCACAGATTAATTGTCTCCAAACATTAAAGTGTGAAAGTTGCAAATAGTTAAAAACAACAACAACAACAAAACCAAACAAACAAAAAACACAACAACAACAACAAAACCAAAAACAAACAAACAAACAAAAAACAAACCCACCCCCAACATTTAAAAAATAAAATCTTTTAAGTGCTAATTTTTGCAGGTGTCTCTTAGTCTAATCAGTGATAGTAAGTTGAAACAACTCAGTGAGTTTAAGAATGCATTCAATACTAAAATAAATAGCCATACATTTGGACTCCAATAAGATGCTGAAACAAGGATGTGTTCCTAAGGTTGGCACAGAAGATCAGAAGTGGGAGAAGCACTTCATTGACTCAGCTCAAGTCTGATGGGTTGCCCTTCTATGGTATAGTATTTTATAGGATTAGAGTCTCTAAAGGCTTTTTCCTAATAGCAAAATAACACCTTAGAGTACCTTATCTTGTCTTAAAATATAGTAACCTGTCAATCTTGGTATTCATAAGGTTTCATTCATTTACATTCTGGGCATGGAATCGAGACTGGACAAACAAGTAATTATGTAATTTTCACAGAGAAAAGCCTGGCCTAATGATTTAAGCAATGCCTCTCTCCAGAAACAGATTTGTGTTTAAATCCTGCTTAGCACACTGTACTGAAACTCAAAGTATCAAACTCACAGTGTAAGTAGGAGATGCTCATGTTTCCAAAAAGCAGTTTGATTCTCCAAGCCCTTTAAACCTGCTTGGTTCCTCATGTGAGAGTGCAGGGGACCCAGGGGGCTCAGCTGTTGTTTGGAGGGGTGCAGGGAAAGAGCCTCATCCACTCATAGCTGGGACAGAATTCAGCAAAGTACTCCGCTTTCACCTGACTTTCAAAAACAGGATGGAGGGAGAAGAAAAGGAGATAAGTTTGTTTTGCACAGTAGCCGAGTAGATTGAGCAGCGATCCAGGAAGAGATGGCACTGAAACCAATTCCATCTGGCAGTTCATAGCTCCTTTACAACAGGGCCTGAAGGCTAAGGATGGCACTCTGGCAGAGCATTCCTAACCTGCCTGTTTAATCAGACCCCAGTTTAGGACAGCAAGAGCCACCCTATTAAAGAGCAAAGAGCATGGTGTTTAAAAGTCTTTCTGCTATAGAGAACCTTGGGGGTCAGGTCTTTCTTCACACTGTTACTTATACATTTAATTCAACAAATCTTCAGCAATGCTATCAGTCGTATTATTTTTCATTCAGCGTGACTGTAAGGCAAACAGTATTATTTCACTGTATTCCAGTAATCCTATTAGTGGTAATAGGCAGCAGGAAGATGACTCTGGCTGTAGAAAAACACATTTTCAGGAATGTTCTATCTATTAGCTTTGCAATCATTATTTCTCTCTCACTTTATAATTTCAGTCTTTCCACTGAAAGTGGTTTTTAGTTTATATATTTCCTAATAAAAGCATTTTTACTTCTAGGAGCTTCTTTGCTGCCCTCTTAAGTCCTTTGTTAAAACAGCAGAGTGAGTGAGAAAACTTTATTATGTTCAGCAACAAGGGGTTTCAAATAATTTCTGCTTTGACTCTAACTACTGCCAATAACACAAATATTTTTCTGATTATATAAAAAAAAGTTCCTTATATTTTCAAATCATATTGTAAATCAGTATAATATATCAGGATGCTGATATATTTCAGATTATATTGGTATTATAATCTGTTTTATATTAAGCATTATAAAATTATAAAATGATATGGACATAATAGAAAAAATTTGGGGGCCTATTTTTTAATTTTTTTAACAATCTTTTCATATACATACCAATATTGTCTGTCAATTTTAATTTTTGGTCTCGTTTTTCATTTCTTCATGTTGCTCTCTTAATATATATTCCTGCAGTAAAATAGATTCAAATAACTTCTTAAACCTTTCTCAGGAAAGACAGAAATTATGGATCCACTGATTTGCCATTTTTTAAATGCAATTAATGCAATTAAACCATATACTTGCTAATAGCACAGAGTAAAAGAACACTGTAAATACTGGGGAAAAAGTGCAAAAGCTGGTTTTATCCTAAAACTAGAAAAAAAAATGTTAACTGGTTCATATTTATTGTTTTCTATATTAACTAGACGTTGACTAGACAAGATAATTAATTTGCTGTAACCTGAATCCTCAAACTAGATTTTTACAGAACAGAAACTAAACCCACTTATTTTAACATGCAAATTTCCTTGCTTGCTTTCAAATATTCACTTTAGGTGTCAATCCAAAGACCAAGTAGAGAGGGAACAGAAAGAAAAATTCCTTTTTTTTTTTTCCCCTCATACCTCTTGCAGTTGAATTCCTGTTCTTATAACCAATTGTATACTCTGTCAAAATAATGTATAACTCTAACCTCTTCTAAAAGCAGTCTTTATTTACAGTTAAACTTGTCACTGCTGAGCATGCAGACAAAAGGATATATTAAGGCAGATTTGTACAAATTCAAAGATAACTTAAACAAGTAGAGCAAGTAAGTCACTGCAATCCAGTTGTCCAAAGGCCTTATGTCTGGCACCCTGACTGCTGAGGAGATTACTCTTGAGGAAATTAATGGGGAGTGAAACTGCAGATACAGCTCTTCAGTCTAAAGTTATGCTTTCATAAGCATAACTTTCACTTCACCATCTATCTCCCTGCAGTCAAAAAACAGGAAAAACAGGCACTGAATAGCAGAGTAACACAGTCAAGATCATGGCTTCCAAAATCTTCAGATGGTTTTGACTGACAAAGCAGTAGTTAATGCACCAGCATGAAACCCACAGCTTCTTGAATTTCTCCAGGCTAAGCTGTAGGACATAAGGAAAAGTTGTGTGGAATTAAAGCTTTTAAGATGAAAAGAGTGAGTGGGCATGATGTCACCATCTTGCTGGATCTCTATAAGAATATCAGGAGAACTTAGGGCTTTTCTGAACAAGAGAAGCTGAAAGCGGCAGTCTTAAGAACATTCCTTTAGGGCCATCCAGAAACCATGAAAATGTATATTTATATGTAGCATATTTAACTCTAAACAGTAGTTGACTGTCTTTCTCTGCTATTCCACTATTGAATCAATGTTTGTTTATGATTTTATGCATTTTTGCTATTCAAAAATTTGCTATTGCCAAAAATCTAAGAAAGAGATAGATGCAATGTATTTAATTTATCACTTACTACTCTTTATGGAAATCAGTGTAATTTATGAGGCTTATACTTAACCAAAGATTTAGGTTTGGTGACCCTGGAAGAACAAAATCATAAAGATTTAGGAAGTCATATGTTTCACAAAGTATAGTAGCTATGGTATAACAATGTAGTTTATAAAAATCTTTATATTTAAAGTTCTTAATTAAAATAGAGCAACTAATAAATAAACTGGAAATAATCAACATAAATTGCTTATAACTTTAATATTATACAATGGATTAAATCCAGTGTTTTAAAATCACATTAGAGAGGTTTGGAAAATCATATTCCATTTTCCAAGCTTTCATATCACTCATTTAAACACTTTAATTAAAATGCAAATTCATCTATACAGCAGATGTAAAGACAAAAGCTTTGGTGAATATGGAATATCTGAGACATCATTACCCAACATCATAGCACATTAGATGACTGCTATTGAATTGGAAATATAATGTTCCCTGTGACAAAAAGATTATAAATTATATCAGATGGCTGTACCACCTAGTGCTTTAATTTCCGCAAACTTCATTCTGAAACACTTTCTACTCTGAATAATAACTTCCATCATCATGAAAGGACTATTAAATCCCTAGCTTAAAACACTGACTCCTCTTTGTATGATTTTTCACCAAAGGAGTATTTCTTATGAAATGTTCTGTCACCTGGCAAGCAGTGTAATGTAATACAGTTGATGTGTCGTATATATACTCACATGAATAAATAATGTCAGAAAAGTAAAACAGTACTTCCTGGGAATGTGAGAGCTCAGCACGAGGACAAAGTGATGGTCTACAGGGATGCATTGCCTTTCAGCAGATTTCATTAACTAAATAGTTTGTAGCCATGAATAAGAGGTCTACAAAAAAAACAGGGGGCATGATATTTCTGTACAGGTGTGCAGACAGATCAGCACTCATTACTACCCAGAGCTGCCAGAGCAGAGCACCCACAGCTGTGTTCATGCTGCTCAGACCACACTGATACCCAGCTGAAAAGGTTCTAAGATCCTTACAGTGACTGGCTCTTCACCCCATTGCTTTGCCTTGTTCCCTAAACAGCCATCTTAAATGTTAGTTAGATATAAATATTCCTGTGCTTTTATCCATATTCATGAAGACTGCATAACTACATGACATGACTGTGCTTCCACAGATGACATCTAAGCAACACCTTCCATCTCTCGCCTACCTACCTGTATCTGCCCACCACCGTACCTCTCTCATTCATGTGAGCACAACTGCTTGTGACTTGCAGTCAACTTAGCTGTGAACTGATCCAGCTTAAAATAAAAACTGCTGTTCAGGTAAGGTGAGACTGCAAGTCCAGGTGTGTTTCCCAAGGCACCTAAGTCTGTTTAATAGTCCTCCACATGGTGGGGCACAAGGCCTGATCCCCTCCAGTCTGTGAAGCATCCTCTGCTACTATTTTTGCCTTTGAAACTCCATACAACAACAAGCATAGCCAGACTGTCCAGGTTATCTTCAAAGCTGAGGCATTTTGCTTTGGAAGTTTATATTAATGCAATACCAAAGCTTGTAATAACTTTGCTACATATGTGACCACAAGCACAGACATGACTTTTTAGTGTTTGGATTATGCTGAGTTTTGACTACATTTAGTTCCTACTATCAAATTTGATTGCTCATTAACTCACAGCATCCGGTAAAGCTTAGAAGTGCAACATAACACACGGTCTGGTGTGGGGAAACACTGCCATGTGTTTCATCCCACATATGAGTTGTGCAATTTAAGTGTAAATGCTAAGATTCCTTGTTTTATTTTCTTCTCATGAATGAACATGCCAATCTCAACTAACCCACAAGTTTTATTTAGAAAGTTAAGATCAGCATAAGATGTGAGCCGCTTTCTTCAAATACAGCCAACTGCAGTACCAATTGCCTTATATTACTTTTCCAAATACATAAGTGATAGATGAAAATACACCTTAACAGAGTGGTTCTAGTTTTCATGACCCACTGTGTCTTTGCTGACAAGGGCAGACTGAGGCATTACTTGTGACAATACTAGCTGTATACTGCAGTAAGATTTCATAGGGTTCTCTTTTATTTTATACAGCTATTGCTTAATAAAATATTTGATACACTACTGACATCAGCTGGATGTAAGGAGACTTTACGCTCACAATGTATTGTAAGGTAAAAACTCAGCCTAGGATGCTGTGCCCACGATAATCTAAATACAGCTGTCACACCCACGCAAATTTGACTAATCATAAAACAACCAATCACAGCCTTTTTACTCCTACAGCTGTTCTGGTGTTAGCAACTTTTGATTCCCTACTTTCCTGTCCTGGGTCTCCTCCCAGCCTTTCATCTTCCCTGCCGACTCTCCTTGCATAACAGTTCATGCAGCTTAAAGGGCTCAGGGATGGTCCAGCTGAAAAACAATTCCCCCCCCCCCCCCCATTATATTTTAGAAGCACTAATTGCCTGACCTAGACCACCATATGGGCTGCCTGACCATCACTTTGCACATGGTAGTGCAGTGGAGTATGAGTGCAGAAAAGCTGGGGGATTGATGGTGTTGGAGAAATTTAATAGCCTAGTCTAAACTTCCCTTAATTGCTGGATTTCTGCCCTTCAGCTCTAAAGCAGCCTCGGCTGCTGGGTACATATTCCATCCCATCTGCTGTGCAGCAACACTGGCTGCCATGGCTGCCTTATGAAGAGGAACAGAGGATGGATTTAGCCAAAAATATAACTGCTGTGAAAACGAGCTGTAAGAAACTTTGATAACTTTTATGGATGTAATAAAACTAACTCTAGCTAGGTAAAACAAAGAGTCAAAAAAAGAAAAAAATACAGAAAAGAGTTTTCTCTGCCATAAATATGGGCAACAAGACTAATACTTATAAGCCTATAATTTTCTAAAAGAGACTTGCTGTGAAGAACCAATATAAAAGGAATATAAAAGAATACAGATTTCAATTAAAAATGGATAGCAACTTCATTTTCCCTGCAATTATCCCATATTTGTACAGAATAGACTGGATGATGATTATTATTATTACTTTAAAAAGAGAAAGGATGTTGAAAATCATCACCTTGCTATTTTGTACCTACCACGTTAAAAGAACAAGTAAAAAAAAGGAAAATATTATAAGCCTTAACTCATCTGAAATATTTAGTGAAATACTTGAAATTTTCTAATAGAGACTGAGAACTGACGATTATTTTACTGACTACTTGGCTGATTTATACATTGTTGAGTCTTGCACACTTGTTATAAAGCAACTGTATACTGGAATACAGTTGAGTACTCTATATGATCGACTCAGATATGTAAAAAATCTCAGCTAAAGGTGCTCAAGTATGTCCATCATGTACCAATCAAGAAAAACACAGCTCGAGATAGTTAGCAAAATATCAACAAATATGACACCTTTGCTTGAGCTGCAATTTGCAGCTGTTTGGACACTCCTAAGTGATATTTTATTGATCACCTTTCTTGTGGCTTTTCCCTCTCTACAGCCACTAACAAGTCTTTTCCCACCACCAATGCTTAATTTTCCTGAAGCACATGGAAATGTACTACTTTTGAGGAATTCGCCCTCCACCAAATGTGGATGAAATTAGATTTTTTCAAGCATGATCAAGTCAGACACGCCCCACACAATTCACATGTGCATCCAATTAAAGACATGCAGTGTAAAAATACTAGATACTTAATTTCCATAGGAAACAAACTGGATTTCATGTAAAAACCTCACCAGAGCTGGTAACCACCATCGCACAAGCTGTGATAAGAACATGACAACCACATGTTCCAAAATCATCTACCTCTATTTTTTTTTTTTTTTCAATTTAAAAAATGAAGCCTGTTAAAACCTCCCTTTGTGGGTGTGCTAAGGATTCCAGGACATCTCTCTGCATTTGCACACAGTCCCTGCAAACTTTGCTAAAATACTGTGCCTTAAAAATTACTATTTCTCTTTAAACTGACAAGCAGATGATGTAAAACATATGATGCTGGATATAAATTAAAAGCTCATAAGAAATCTTGTTTCTAAAACTGGCATATTTCAATGCTTTTACAGCTGTGAAAGTCTTTTCTGTATACCATTATTACAAGCCTGAAGGAGTGTTTATCGCTGGAGGATACCACCTGCTTGCAGGAACTTACTGCTATTCTTCCACATTTCCCTCCATGGATCACCTGCCAATGAATCACCAAGGAAACTCATTACCAAGAGCACAAACTACACTGAGTGGTACAGCTGACTGCCAGCAGATAGTGTTATTCGCTGGATCACTCAAGCGTGTTATTTCTTCAAATGCTGCACTTCTGTCATGTTGAATGGCTGTACTAGCTGCTTCTTATTCTCATTTGTTATTTAATTTTAATCTCATCTGACTCACTGGTGTCAGTACAGTGTCTGAGCTGCTGTCAGAAAGTCTGTGTGAGGCTATTTTAACAGCTATGAAAAGACAAAACACAGTTCTCATTCTTTTCATTTGTCATTTATGTTGAGGAATTTGCTATTTCATTAGCTCAGCTGAGGCACATCATGTTCTGGATGAATGAAGAAGAAAGTGAACCCTTCTTTCCCACAGTTTAATGTTTTCCTCCAATTCACGTCAGGCTGTGATTTTCCTATTTTCGCACTGCCAGTTTTCAGAAGGTTCACGGACTACTTCACATAAAATGCAAAGATCATGACTCATCTAGGTCTCACCCGTGACCTGAATGCCTGCCAACATCAGGTAAATATTTTCAGTGACAGCTTGAAGACTGCCAGAATACAATCTTTAAGGCTTAGGTCAACTTCTGCCTTTCCTACTGTCCTGATTTCAGCTGGGATATAGCTAATTTTCTTCTTAATAGCTGGCACCATGCTGTGTTTTGGATTTAGTATGAGAATAATGTTGATAACACACTGATACTTGAATTATTGCTAAGTAGTGCTTACTCTAAAATAATGACTTTTCAGTTTCTCATGCTCTGCCAGTGAGCAGGTGCTCAAGAAGCCAAGAGGGATCATGGCCAAGAGAGGTGACCCAACCTGGCCAAAGAGATATTTCATTCCATAGAACATCATGCCCAGTATATAAACCAGGGGGGAAGTTGGTTGGAAGGGAGCCTGATCGCTGCTGAGGATGGGCTGGGCATCAGTCAGTGGGTTGTGAGCAAAAGCAATGTGCATCACTTGTTTCTCCTGGGTTTTACTCCTCTCCATATCTCATTTTTCATTAAAAGTATTGTTCTGGTTTTACTATTATATAAATATAGTTTATAAAATATTTATAAAATATTTGATTTTGTTTCTATTATTCAACTGTTCTCATCTCAACCCTCAAGCTTTGCTTTCTTTCCCTGATTCTCCTCCACACAGGGGAGGGCTGAGTGGGACTTAGTGAGCAGCTGAGTGGTTACTTAGTTGCCAGCTCATATTAAACTTACTCTCTATAAATTCCAGTTTTTGGTCTCTGTGTTTTGGACACTCACTTGTGTGGATTTTCCCAGGTACTCTGCTGGGACTGCAGCAGTTGGTAAGGTGTCCTGGCCTAGCTATCTGCACTGTCCCACTGTGGTTTATTTCTTTTTATCAAACTTGAGGAATGAGGAAGAACTCATTTACCCACTCCTAGACTTAAGGTAGGGGCTTCTTCTCATTACAAGTGCTGTACCCCACTGGCCAGTGTTTTCCTTACTCACCAGAGCTCACAGTTCATCAGTTCAAAGCTGATCCAACCAGATATTTTAAACCACCCAGTGACACTGCTCCCTAACTTCACTGACCACAGAGTCCTCCTCAGACAGCTCAGTGACCTTCCATCTTGGTGAAATGCTGAATGGCTTTATGAACTCTTTTCCTACTTAAATGAATCTATCATATTAGAGCAATAATTTAATACTGATTAAAGTTTCAAGATTTCAAAATCTAAATTAAAGAGATTTTCTTTTTTTCTTGTTGAAGTTACTTTTCTATTAGTCTAAAACCAACCACTACTTTTTATTTGAAAACCATAGACTTAGATATCAATGGTACTTGTTATTTTAAGAGTTTTCCTTTCTTCATTTCTACACTTATGTAGGACAAGCTACTCCATCTTTACTTAATGATGCCAACTTCATCTTTTTTTTCACAAAAATCCAGCAGTTGTGGACACTAATGGAAACAATTTAAATAAGGATAAAATTGGAATAAAAAATGAAGGCTAAAATGGCTAAGGGATATTTTTACTAATCTGAAATATTCACTCACCTGAAAAGCATGACTGTTATGGGGATAAAAATCTATTTAATCTATTGATAGATGAAAAACTTAGATAATAATTATCATCAAACCAAACATCATAGATTTTTAATATTACTGAAGAAATGAATAGTGGATTTAGATTAAGATAGCATTAGAAAAAACAGTATTCCTATTTGGGATATGTATTGTGTGCAGACAGATATCTGACAAGATACAGAGATTCTGATGAAAGTAATATCACCACCTTGTCATTTCACAATATCATTATTTTTATTCATAGACTGTCCTTAGTGAATACATAAATTCAGGATAAAATTAAGCAACGGTTTGCTATTCTTCCTATCATCCATAATAAAGCTAGTTAAGGAGTGTATTTAAATCTATGGTAAATCAGGCATCACTGACATAACAATATGTGAGGCTTGGACTCTTTCTCTGTACAAGATCTGATGGTAAATTTATTGTTTTCAGTTTAAAAAAAAAAAAAAAAAACCAAAAAAAAAAGAGAGAAAATACTTGTTTTCATTCTTTGGTCAAGTACTGAGTAACAAGAGGTTGGAAACAATGGTCCTTAGCACTAAGGTTTTAAGGATTGCTTAGGAGAGTCTGTCTGGTAAAAGAAATAATACAGCCTTATTGGAGCAAATGCCAAAACTCCTACTGGTTTCTCTGTAGTCACAGAGTTCATAAAATACTGCCTTTTCACACATGCAGCCCCTTTTAATTTCTGTTTAGGTGTATAAATTTTGACTTGTCTGTTCGGCTACCAAAATTATAATAATGACAAATGAGCAGTGTGGCAATGTCCCTGCTGAAGGCCAGATGTGCAGCATTTATTTGAGAGGAACATCCTCCCAGGATTGAAAGTTTTAAATTGCATGTGAGAGGAGTAAGAATTGAAATACCATCAAGAAATAGACTGAAGACCTGGCACAAAGTGCTTGTTTGGAACAAAGAAGAAAGCTTTGATTAGGAGGCTGGGAACATTGCATGAGAGCCTTTAAGTTAGAGGAGTTTGGAAAAAATTTTGAATAGCTCTGAAGTATTATTAGTTACTTCAAAGACTATGAGTGCTGAGGTAAAGGAGCATTATCCTTTAATCTTTGCAATCTTTTTTTTTTTCGTAGTGAAAAAAGATTCTTATATTTATCTCCTCACTCAGTATTCTACTTTCTTTCCTAATACATTTTTCAATGGGTTTTCATTGACTTGAGCAGTAATGTATTTTAAGGCAATTAGACTGTTGCAAAATATGGCATAATGTTGACAATTTCCTGGCAATTGTCGAGATTGGCTTTTTTAATAAGCCATTTATTGAAAAAAAAAAGTTTAAAAAAATCTGGCAGATTGACTTTACACTGTGAGCTGTAAGGTCAGATCATGTGCCTCCATCTCTCTAGGGCTGCATCACAACTGATATTGCTCATCCTTTCATGTAGCATACAGGTGACTGAGAAAACAGTACCAGTCTCAATCTAGATTGTTCCTCTGGCTAAACTGACATATGATCATGAACCCAAGTTTGGTCAAGATCAACCTGGTACTGTTGAGTAGCGCAGGAGGGCTGATATTGCCATCATGAAACAATGCCTGCCAGCAGCTGAGCTGAGAAGCCATTAAAGACTTAAAAGTACAACATCCAACATACTTTGGAAGTTACGTTTACTGTTGTAGTCACGTGCAAAGTTTAATTTTTCCTACAAAGTTTCTATTGCTACATATTATAAAGCATATAAAAGCATATAAATGCTCCTTTCTTACCCTTTCCCACCTTCCTTTTGCATTCAGACATGAATTTACAAGATGTGGTATTTACAGAGAATTGAATGTCAGCTATTTTAGGATTCACTCCTTCAGTGCCCATACCACTATGTAGTGAACATGTTTTCCTGTACTTCAATTATTTAAGCCAAAGCTGCCTGTATTTAATAATTATTGAGAAACCTAACTTAGATTTCTAATAATTTTGAGGTGATTTATGTCACTGTGACAGCTTTCTGCTAATCAATCATTCAGAAATGCATTTCTGAAACACCAAGCTCTAAATAGAAACATGTTGCTTAAATAGGAAAAGAGAACATTCTGACAGTTTGTCTTTCAATTAACCTAAATTTTCCAGAAGTGTGCAATACTGAGACCTATTTTATCACAGCACAACCTTTTAATTTCTTAAGTAAGAAATACCTCAAATGCTTTAGTAGGTTTTGACCCACTTAGCTGCACAGTAGCAAAGATTCTAAATGTAAAAACAGCTATTACAAGAAAAAATACCAGGCTAAAACTACAGGACAGAAATAATTAAACTCTTTCTATTTTGAAAAAATACTCTAAGAGCAGGGGGAAGCCAATACCTGCTCTCAGTAGAATCCACTAGAGGTATCTGAGAATCCACTTTAATGGACAGGACACTTTTGAAAGTGACGCTAATGTAGCTGTGTTTGCACATCTTCTGACAACTCGGGTTTTATAGATTATTTATTCTTTACACACAGTTACACAAAGTAATTATTTTTTCGAGCTGTGATAGCTGCTGAGCTTCTATAAATCAGAAAAATAACAAACACCCTCCATTTGTTATATATTCTTCTCACTAGAGTTCTTTCTGAATCATCCCCTCTTTGCATATATATATGCATATATGCATATATATATATGCACATGCACATAAATTTTTGCATATATACTGATGAGATACACTTGGAAACATTTCAGTGTCTGGTCTAGAGAACTCCCTCTAGAGTAACTTCATTTAAATGTTTCCCTTTTTCTTTGCTTTACCTTGTGCTTTTTTAATGAAATTTTTGCAATCTTTCTGTGTTATTACAGGAATATTTACTGCTGAATAGTCCAACCCAAACTGCTGGTCATCAAGCACAGAATGTGACAAGGACATCTGATTGCCAGCAACCAGGGCCCTGGCAGTCATGACTGTATCTGTAATACCCTGCTACAGTGTCCTTGCTGAAGTCAGTTTTGCTGTTATTTCCTATTAGTTATGACTTCAAAAAAAGTCAAAACTGAGGAAATTTTCTAGCTAAATTAAAAACCTTATACCCATAACCATAGCTTCCATAAACTTCAAGGAAAATTTAAACAGTGTCATGGGGTCAACTTTCACTATCCTGGACCTTGACTGATTGGAGAAAAATGATTGTGAATAATTTACTTAATACAGTGGAGTATTTTGCTCTTTAAGTCTAAGCAGTTGGCCTTTCAAATTCCTCTGCAATAATTAGGTTTTTTGCTTATCCTCAAAAAAACTTACAACAAAATCAAAAATTTCATTAAAAATAATGCTTAATTCTATATCACAGACAATTTCAAAGTCTAATTTGATACAGGCATCGCATACATATACATATACATATATATATATATATATATATATACATAAATAATCTGAAAACTTGAAGACAATGCTTATATGCTTCCATACATGAAACGGAAACAGGTTGACATCTCCATTGCCTCTCCCTTACTTAATAAACCAGAAAAAAATCATAACTGCAACACCCATCTTCTCCTGCTGTCCCACATCTCTGTTTCTTGATGTTCATTTGCTGCATTTGGGCTCCTCTATCACTTAGTGTATAGAAAATGGGCTGGGATTATGAAAACAAAACCAAAGAAGGTAACACTTGTTCCCACCTGCCTCCTCATGAGCATAGAACTCTTTACAGCAGAAACATGAGTATGCTGGGCTCCTGAGGTTTTCTAGCTTGATATCCATAGTCAGGTATACGAGACATTTTAGTGGGAGAGCTTGAACATGACATAACAGCATCCTCAGCATCTGAATTAAGTGACCTTCCCATTGCTCATGCACCACTACAGTATTTACTTTCAGACTTCTTTAAATATGAGTTCAAGTGTTCTGAAGATATAAATAGAAAACGTTGTTTATATTGTAGTAGCCTGGGTAGATTGTAGCATGTCTTAAAATTAAGTACATAGGAACAGATCATGATAGACAGAAAAATGCAGAATCCATTCCTTTCTGCTGAAAGTTCCTAGGGGGAAAAAAAAATTTTTTAAGAAGTTATATTTTCTAAACTTTACTTTTTTCTGAATTTCATATGGGCCTACGAAAATGACATTTCATCCAGATACGATCATCAAATCTTTGTTCTTTGTTGTTTCTTAAAAAGAAAATCCAGCAATTGTCAAGATTCCTTTGCCCATAATCTCTGTGGGACTGAGTGTTCATAACTCCCAGGAAAAATAATGGAAATGACAGCATAACTAAAACTAACTTCTATAATTTTTAAGAAATAAATCAAATAGAAATTATTTAATTATTTAATAGAAGACATTAATAGATGTAAAATCCACAGGTCCCATCACTCTAGTAGAAACAAATCTCCAACTAGCTGCATTTATGGCAGTTATCACTGATGTAGTGTGCTTTTTTCATGTGAGTGTGAGAATTACAACAGAACAAATAAGAAAAAAAAATCAAGAAATGTCCTCCTCAGGACCTTGCTTTCAAATAGAGTAGTTCTCTCAAGGTCTAAGCATTTTTCATCTTTAACAGTATTCCTCTATAACACACATAATTGTTACAATTACTTTGCAGGGAAAAAAAAATCACTCTCAAATCATAGATCAGAGCATAGGAAATGCTTCATGGTTTTTAACTGCTATACAACTTCATAGAAAACCAGATACTTTTAAAACAAAATTAATTACAGAATTTTGAAGCTGTGCCTTTACCTTGCTCCTCATGATAATAAAGCCTTTGCTTCAGAGACAGAGTATACATTCAACATGCTTGCTCCACAGTACAACTGAACTCTGTATAAGTCTTTTGTTTGGCTAAAGAAACTTTACTGTGAGACTGGCCATGCATTGCAATTATTTGAAATGCAAACAGAGGCATGGAGAAACAGCTGTTTTCCCAATATAGCAAATTCTTCTGGGAAATTTGTGCAGAAGGAAGCAATAAATGCATCAGCAAGCACTGACATACTCCGATAATTACTGCAAAGCAAAAGAACATCTGCATGCAAGAAGGAATAAAAACAACACTACAGCTAATGAAAAGAAAAATTAAAAGCAATCATTTGATGAGGAATGGAAGAAAAAAAAAAAAATCCTCTTTTTCCGGAAGACATCACTAGCATATCACTCCGAATTTAATTCTGACACATTTTGGTTGCTTGATGGCTTGTGCTTTTTTTAACTGAGATAATATATGCCTCACTCAATAACAGAAGCTTCCCTACTCCTCAAAAAAAAAACCCCAAACCAAAACCCAAACCAAACCAACACAAACAAAGAAACAAAAAAAAAAAAAAAACAACAACAAAAAAACCAACCAGGACCTGTGATATGCAGTGGATCCACCTTACATTTTATTTGAATCAAATGTGAATTCTAGATTCATCCTAAGACAGGACATAAAACTATTATGCAAAAATGCAAATCAAGATACACTACCATGTAATATTATCTGCCTGGATAATTCTGCAAAATTTAAAACAAACCAGCTCTTTGAATATATTACAAAGGTTTTCTTAGAAGAATAATTAAACTTCCTAGTTGTAAGGTGGTTAGGGTAAAAAATGCCCAGCTAACTTCTCTGGTGTCTTTCAGTTTTGTCTTTTCCAAAGAAAAGGAGCCAAAGGACACAAAACGGTTTATTCTGGATGTGAGCTTCTGTTGAGCAACTCTTGATTTTTCATTATTTCCAACTGCCATTAGCCACCCTATCGACCCCAAAATAGTTTTTCTAAGGTATTTTTTACTAATATGTTTTGGGGTTTTTTTTAAGTCCATAAGGAACTATTAAGTACTTTTAGAGAGGGATTCAAAATCATCAGTAGTTTTTCACATTTTATGTCACTGTGAACTTTACAACAGGGACTACAACTCATCCTACAACTACCATGGACTCTTTAGGATTCTATTCTCTGCATAGGTTTATTTCAACTTTTAAAATAGTTATAAAATCTAAGTGTTAGACTGGATGCATAGCTAATGTTTACGATCCAGATAAAATTAAACATTATTATTAGGAATTTCAGAAGGGCAGAAATAAGTCATACAAAAAGAAAGAAAAGAAAAAGAAGAAACAGTCATGTTCGTAGCTACAACATAAAGCCCATGTTCTACAAATCTGATTCAGAATGAATGGTGATGATAGCACCAATTTTACCAGTGAATGAAATGCTAATACTTCATAAGTGTTTTTTGATTTAATCAGCCTGTATTTTTCTTTTCTTGAGAAAAAAAGATCATGTATAATTTTCATTTTAGATTGCCCTTGGAATCTTACACGTTGAAGATAATTTGCATCTCTTTTACACTGACAAACTGTAAGTCTGGAATTTTAATTTCCATGAGCCAGAGATAGGACAAAGATGTTGCCTCCAGAGCCCTGAAATCCAAGGAAAAAAGGTGAAGTTTTCTGCTGGCCAACTGATTATTTTTCTTGTCTGCTTTGCCTGTTTATATTGGTAGCTCTTCCTCAGATTTCCCAATACCTAGAGAGTACCTGCAAAGACTGAGTCCTGGTCTTAGCTCATAGGCTCTGCTGTAAAAGGCATGATTAACACTCTCACAAACATCAGTTACACTCTTTGAAATTGTAACAGGTCAGCTCCAGGTTTAGTGAGTGGAATGATGAAGCTGTAATACGGACGGGGAACGCCGTAGCAAGGAACGCGTATGTTTTACAAAACATGCAAATACATGTTAAGAAATCTGTCACACATTTGTGTAAGGGGGAAAGTTAAATTTTAGTAAAATAAATGATGTGGGGTTTTTTCCAATATAACTTTAGGATAAAGTTCTGTTTACATCAAATTCCTCAGAAAAAAAGTATCCACTGTTGAAACTTTGATTCACTCTCCCACCCTTTCCACAACTCCTTACTACTGTCCAGAAGCTGCACCAACATTAAGTTTTTGAACAGGGCATTAAAGTGTGCATGGCGTTTTTGGTATATCATGCATTCAATAATTTGTGTTAAATGTGATTTGGTTTAATTGGTTCTTTAATCACAATTTGTTTAATGTACTCAGCACAGCTTACTTTCAAAAACGTAATGAGAAATTAAGCACACCATTGATTATGTTGATTAATACAGGAGTTGATTAATACCTTTCTTAAAGTCAGTTCAGATATCCTTCAGATGTGAATATTCTCAGTCAGGCTATTCTCTCCATGCATCTTGTTGATTGTATTAAATTCTCACATCATCATCTGCTGCACTTCCAATAAACACTAGGGAATGACAGAGTCTTCAGGTCAAAACAAGGCGACACAGAGATGGCACATAAGAATGAATGTAACAGTGCGTGTGCCAACAGGATTTCTCCATATTAGAGATATATGGAGGAATATATTACATTAGGAATATAATATATTAGGAAAGATGAACACCAAATGCCTCCAATATTCTCCTCCTCAGCTGCTATACCTTTGGCAAGTCAGCTTTCCATTACTGAAGCACAATCTGAGTACAACACAGTCGACATCTTTGGTAAGGTAGGGGAATAAATCAAATAAAAAAAATGAACTAAGCAAAATATACAATTAGAATATGCATTCATTCAAACACTCCCAGGTAACCTGCACTGAATACTCTGATTACACAGGCTGCTCTAAGCACTGAGAGCTTTACAAAAGAAAAACTAATCCTGTTTTCAAAATAATTTTCAGCCAAACTTAATCAATGTGTTCAGATTGAAGGACAAAGCTTCTGCTGTGCTTCTTTTATTTCTCATTTTCCAGTGTTAATTAGACGGTCACAGGGAGGCTCTGTAACTACATATTCCTAAACTGCTAATGAGGTCTTTGAGTGGAATTTGTGCTAAAAGCTAAGTTTTCTTCTCTCCACTTCTTCCACTTGGTGGAAGAATGGTGAAGCAGAACGTTGTCATTGTTCTCAAACTGGGGATTAATCCCAGACTGGTTGACTAAAATGCTTTTTAAGACTTTGGAAATTACCTTATACTTACTTTCACATTACAGTATGTACATGACTATTTCTGGAATGAGTTACTAAGACAACTACAACAACAATTAAATATAACATGCTCTAACAACAAAGTTGCAATTTCTCAAACAATATAATTTCTATTTTTATGATTTATTGTAGTAATGTTAGCTAATAATAAAGCAATTGATATTTTTTTTCTTTACATGGTATTAGAAGGAAGAATTCATAGGAAAAGATTATTTTTTCCCAGAAAATTCCACCAGATTTCCAGGGTGTTTTTTTCATGTAAAATTTGTCTTGTTTCCAAAACTAACATTACCCATGTCTTTGCAGGTAGGACAATCTGTTTTTATATACCTTACAACCATGATTATCATAGGAACTAGACATGAGATAGAGAACAAGAAAAATTCATCAAAACACCATCTGATTAACTGACAAATACCTTCTGTTACAAACCTCTTTCCAAAAAAAAACACCTAACCTTGAGGAAAGAATGTGAAAAGTGCACTTATGTATTCTACTGTCTCCCACATGCTCACAATAAACTGAAATTAATTTTATTTTTACCTTTTCTAATGACAGAGAAGTGAGTTGAATCCCTTTGGTAGCTAAATTAACACCACTTTCATTTTTTTCTTTTTGATTTTTAATGAGCATGCACACTGAGAAACACAAATTACCACTCCAAATGTTTCCTTTAGCTTTTTGCCTTTCTCTTCAGAAATCTGCATGTAAAAGAATTTCCCATGAACTCTTTCTCTATCCTTAATATTATTACTTAACATTACACTAGATAGTAAGTAGGTTTTCTGTTTAGTAATACAGTGGACAATTTTTCTGTATAACACATTTTTCTTAAATTTATTTCCATAAGGAGATAGTTAAACATATTCTATTTTTAAACATGGACACCAAGGAGCTTAGAGCTTAGTGAAAATTCTAGCTAAAAAATTAGCAGTGAGATTTATGTATTTAAGTGGTCAAGCCTTATTCTAACATTTCCAATCTCAGAAAGAGAATACATTACTATTTAACTGTATGAAATCTCAGTTATTTTAATTGTATGGTTATCTCTTGCTATACTGAGGTGTTTACAATGTGCCTAGATTTAACAGGTTTGAAAATCCATACATTTATCTCAGTATTTATAATCCAAATATATAACATGGTTTTGTGTTATTCTTCAGTGTTTTCATGTTTTTAATGGCTCTATTAAGAACTCTTAGGACAGTGTAGATACCAATGTCTTGAAAGTATTGCAAACTAATACAACCCAATTGTGTCATCTTCAGCTTCACCTTCACCTGTTTACTGTGGCTCAGCCTATGATTAATGGAGGCAATCCTTGCTTGAAGCCTGAAAGCTATTCTTTATTAATTTCCACTTTCATGTAATGCATGAAGAACACCATATAGCCTGAAGTGCACTCCTACTCTCCTCTTTAGCTTAGCTAAAAGATCAATTAAAAAAATTACTTTAAAAGAAAGTAGAAGAGAGAAAAAAGTATCTGTAGAAAGTAAAGAAATAAGAATGTATGACATGAAAGAAGTGGTAAGGGCAACAAGAAAAATGTATTGAGAACAATCTTTTTTTCTCCAGTTTGAAGTCTAGTAGTTATTCATGGCAGGAGTTGCTGCACTGCCTGGGGTTCTGTCACATAACTTTGCTTCATCAACATCCCATGTAAAGTGCAGATAATGTTTTTATTTCTACTGCTGGTAGAAATGGTGTATGGAGTTGCTCCCTCCTAGGAAAATTCTGTCCAAGTGCTAATGGCAAGAACTGCACAGAGTTTTGCCCATTGGTCCACCTGAAGGGTTGCAAGAGTATCTACACTATGCTCTTTTCCCTCCTAGTGTTAGCACCACAAATGACATTTTTATTCAATACTTCATGAGTCTTGAGTGCCTTTTGTACTGAAATCTGTATCAAGCACTACCCTCAGTGCATTACACTAGGCTAGCATTCCGGCCATTAAATGAATGTTTTGAAGATTAAATGACCATCAAGAAAATAAAACAAGAAACAAAACAAATTAAAACAACAGGAAAAAAAAAACATTATAAATTCCTTTCAGTCACACCTTACATTGCTAATACATAAATAAGCATCTTGGCTCATTAAAAGCAGAAATCAATCCAGACTGAAAACAAACAAACAAACAAAAAAACCCTGGAAATATGGATTAAAAAGAGTCTTATCTGAAAATTTCTTTTGGTTCTACTTTTTCAAAAAAAACACAACTCCTTATTTTCAGTTTTTTATAATCTTCAATGACAGTGACTTTGGATATATCTTCTTCTGTATAATTGTTTTCTGGACCTGTCATTTATAAATCGGGGAAATCCTTCAGTTGATTTCTATTATTCCTTTATTAAAATAATATTCTTCATGTTATTACCGTTGTTTTCCTGCCTTAGGGTATACAACTAAGGTCAAAGCTGAAACTAGATTGTTAACTATCCCACAATTTTACAGTTCTTTGTCTTTCTGAGGGGTGGGGTGGATGCTGGGGAGAGACAGGAACTCCGCATATGTGCTACTTGTAACAGTAGTTTAAGTGGAATAAATATTTTTTCCACAGTGTGGCAGCAAAACCTTTTAAGAGGAAGAACTGACTTGTCTCCAGAACTAAATCAGTTGAAAATCCTGACCAGCTAAAATAGACTCCTTGTCCCCAGTGAATTGGATTCTGTTTGGAAGACTAATTCTCTGCTCTAAAATTCCAAATCACTGTAGGGTCATTTTTCTTGCTTTATCACAATTACTTCTTTTAATATTTCTTTTTTCCACAATAAAAGCCTTGAAACAAAAACAGCTCACAAAAATTTTGAATGATGCTTTGTTGTGTTATACAACCATGCTGCAAGACCCGTAGGCAAAAATGTGAAAGAAACCTTCTGCTGTAATGCCTGGTAGGAAGAACTTAAGAATACACAGGCAGGCAGTAAGTGTCCTGCAGTTCAGCAAATGAGTCAGATATAGAAATGGCCCAGAGCATTCATTCAAAGGCAAATTATATTGTTGGGTTTTTTTGTTTTTTTTTTTTATTTCCTCAACGCCTGTGTGTGTGTGTGCAAATAAACAGGAGAGATGGCAAATGGAATGAAATGTAATTCCTAGGAAATATATGTGACCAAACGTTCACAGACCTACTCTGTAATCATCCAGATTCAGAATCACTATTTAAGAAAGCAAAAATCATGACTACATTTCTTTTATCTATGGCTAAATCCCTCCTGACTGTAGCAATGTTCCACCCCTATTTTCCATCCCATTTAAAACAAATTAGGGAAGTGAGCACTTTTCATTCCTTCAACTCTCCACTCCTACTTACTGGGTACTACTTTTCTTCTAATCAGGTCCAGGTTGTCTAATTTTGAACACGGCATGTCTATTTTGCTCATCAGTTGGCTTTTTACCTTCTCATAACACTACTTTTTCTTTCACACTTGAAGTCAAAGGGTGAACATCTTCCTTATAGTTTCTTAAAGGCTTAAGAAAAAGCTCTTGCTATTTTGGAAAGGGCAAGAATTATTTTTTTCTAGAAAAATTAGTTATTTGTTTCGGTATGTTTCAAAGAAACTCATCAAGGACAAGACTTTGTATTGTCATGAAAATAATCAAAGATTTAATTATGGCTGTACCAAGTAAGCAAGGCTAAGAAGTATGGCTGATTTATTTTCTGTAGAAGACAATGGAAAAATAATTACATAGTAGAAAATTAGTCTAATGTGAAAATGTCTGAAAACACAGTGGTGTTTGGATTATAATCAGTTAATTAAAAGTCCTATTGTAGAAGAAGACAGTGTGACATCTAGGATATGGATTATTTAGACATCTGGGTAAACCTACATGTATAGTGTAGCTGAATATTGAAATTACTGTGAGATCTCTCATAAAAAATATATGCTCAATACGAACACATGTATGTACTTCCATATGCATCAGTTGTGTGAATCTAAATCTTATTATGCTAAATTCGGAGATATAGAATATCAGACAAACTGGATAAGAAGTATGACATTAAAGAGGTTCATCTCTCCACTGGGACCTGCTGACTCATGATTTAAATATACAGTGATAAATTACTTCTGTGAAAGAGTCTAATGGTGTGCATCAAAAAGGAGAAGCTATTAAATTCTAATATTTAAATCTGTGGGAGGAAGTAAATATTTGGCTACACTCAAAACGGTCTTGAGAAAATGGGGAGATTTTTTTTTTTTTAATTACAAAAAAGAGCAATTTGTTTCACCTTTTATTATCAGCAATGCCTGTTAAGAGAGAATGACCCACAGCATCAATCTTTTAGAAATTATTCTATTGTTTTTGTCATATTTTGGTAAATCAATAGTCACTTCCTGGCTTGTCACCGTAGTTTATCTTTGATAATAGAACAAGTTGTTTTATCAGTATAAATCAAATTTATCCATGCTTTGCTATGGATGATTTTAAGTTCATTTATTATGAAACTACTGGAACAAGGTCATCCATAATCAGCTCTTAACTTCAATATACTATAAAATTTTTCAAATAATTTCAGAAATGTTTAATGAAAGCAATTAAAGGAATAGAGCATTGTATCTGCCTGTATGCTGCCTGCAGCTATGACATGACCTATGGATTTTAAAGCAAGGTATTACCTATGTTCAAAAGTTCGTTATTAAATGTCAGAAATTCATAGTCATTTAGCATAATTTGAAAAAATTGTTAGCTAAAAATGTCTAATTTTAATGTAAGTTAAATGCTGTACTCGGTTAAATCTCTGAATTTAACAGGAATAAGGAAGAATATATAGCCAATTTTAAACAAGGATACTACTGATAGCTCTTACTGCTTACAGAAGGGAGTTGCAATGTTGCATACAAACACACAAATAGACCTGTTACATAGTTACATATATTTCACAAACAAAATAAGGATTGACCGATTATTTCTTGTGTCTACTAAATATTGCTTCATTTTTTTCTGAAATAAAGGAGACTGTAATTTTCATGAACTCCCAGAAGTACTAGGAATGATCCTAAAAGTATGCGAAAGAAAACTAATGCAAGAAAATTTATTATTAGCATGCCAAAATTCTCTATGCAGTAGACTACTCCACTGCAAAAGATATTCTCTGAAATAAAATTAAATAAAAAACCAAAATCAACCAACCAAACAAACAAACAAAACCAAAAACCAAACCAGCACACCTGAAATCATGGCTTCAGGAGGATTCCTTAGCTCAGGCACTGGGCTAGGTATACTTGATAATCATGTGAAGTAGTCACCATGTATCGGCCACTGAAGTAGAAACTGCTCAAACTTAATGAGCAGTTGGAATAGGTGTGAGTCAAAACTGGATTTCTGCTTGGCTTAAAATCATGTAATAGCATCTCTTCTTGCTACTCCCTTCAGTATCCACTCTCCAGGAAGGCAAACTAAAGCTAGCATTGAAACAAAGCAGGGCACGTACCACAGCCATGCAAGCTCCACTGAGGACAGCCATGCTCCTGCAACTGGTTTAAGTGTGGCCAGCTATTTTTACACTGTAACACAGCCACCAGGAGAAATATTCATGTCTCCACACTGTCTTTAACCCCCTTGTCTCTATTATGCTTCCAATGAGTATTAGTGAATCTGTCCATCACAACCAACCACATGCTCTGGTGAGCCCTTCCCTGTCACATAATATCATAAATATCACCACAGTGCTCCCCTGACAGATCATCGCCACTTCAATATCCCTAACAATCAATTTGGAAATACATAAAAATACAAGAAACAGGTTTTGGTGTTTAGGAGAGGCCTAAATTTCTATTTTCCTTCCTAACCACTCAAAGTTTGGTGATTAGTTAGATTTGGGATAGGAAGTTCACTGAAAAAAAAATTATTTCAGTTTGAAATTTATAAATTAATGTCACAATAAAAAATGGGTTTATCTTGCATGAGAAAGAATTAAAGTCTACCTAGAGAGAAGAAATTAACAGAATTCCAGGATCTTGGAAAAGATTATAATACCTCTAGAAAGGAAAAAAAGTTTCACAAAGGGGATGTGATGATTTAGTGAAGCTAAACTTTTTTATATATACACACATATTTATGCAACTTATGTGTTTACACATAAGCACAGAATACCATTTTCTTTTATTTTCTGATGCTGTTCCACAAACAAGTATTTAATAAAACTTCACAGCAAGGGTTTATAGAGTTATTATAATTGTTTAACCAGTTTCACAACATGAAAAATAAATAAAGGAACAGCATAGAGATTAAAAGTAAGACAAATTGTTTGGAGAGTATGACAGACAATTTTAAACACAAAGCTAGAGTTAATGAGCTAATACTGCCCTATTAGTCTATGAACTCACATTATTAGACATACATATATGCAATCTCTATATAACATTGCAACAATATTTTTATGTTACATGGGTATAGGAGATATTGTGAAGCCATAATTTTAATCTCATAGGTAACATCATTACTTATTTGTCCCGAATGGCACAGTCAGATTATCTTCACAGAAGAAATGAGGCCATGTTATTTTAAGCATGTTTAGTTAGTTGTCTCTGCCTTGTTTTCTATATACCCTTGAGGGGTATATTGGATCCAAAACCATCATTCCATGAGGCCTTTCCAATGGTTCTCATAACCCCTTTGGTCAAGTGCTTCCTGGACACTGCTGAACATGTCTTTATATATTAAGTTCATAAAAGAAATGGTGACTTGCCCTGTCAATACAGTGTGTTCGAGTTGCAAACCAGATTAGTTGTAAGAAGACCAAATGTGGATGAGTCACAAATGTACTTAGACATACCCAGCAAAATTAATGCCTTTACTCCTGAACAACAAAATATTTACATGCTGTAGTTACAGAGATGCTACTGTGTAGAAAACTAGAGCATAACCTTGAAATCCATCGGTTCATTCATAGCAGCATTTTTTTCCTATGTGGTTAAAAACTCCACTTTCTTACAAATATTCAAAGTACTTCCCATTTCTTGAGGAGTTAAGAGCACACAAATGGAAAATTACTATATTTACTACTTTTATGCCATCTTATCTCTTAGTAAAATCTAATGAGATCTTTCCTTGTTTCTGTAAGAGCAAATGAACAGTGAACACTTCAAAAAAATAAAGGTCTAGTTCATTCTCAATTAACAGAGCAATGAAGTCCATGGAAGCCAGGAATATGCATGGTTTTTGTGAATTTGGAGGGGTGAAAGGTACTCCTAGTACACTAGGCAACAAAAAAATGGGTGTGCCAAGCATTAATTAGTACTTTCATGCTCAAAGAGGAAATAAAGCATAGAAGAAATTAAGTAGTTTGCTACAGCTGTGCCAAGGCTTTTGAAGAATTCACAGTTCCTCTGATGTCTGAAAAAAAAACATCCAGTTTTGGCAGAAGATAATTTGGAGCTGCCATGTGGTCTCCAACTGAGTGTAAGTGATGCTTATTCCTTGGAAAGGAAGCTCCACGTGGCCTGGAAGAACCACCCAGGGCAGACATTTCACTTTCTCCATTTCACATTACAGGACAGATAGAGACTTTCAGGGTTTTATTACAAAGCAGGTATTCACCTCAGCGTGGGCTGCAACACTCAAACACCCACTGGCACATCACCAGCTTCCCTGCAGCCCATCTGTCTCATGATTAAAGTGTCTGGGTTTTGATCCCATGGCAGATGGACTTGAGCCACGTGAAGAAAGGTCCCATAGGGAAAAGGGCAGCTGGGAAGGACCTGCAGGTCACTGAAGGGACTCATCCTGCTCTGTCCTTTGTCACTGTCCACTGCTGAGCAAAGCTGAAATGGACAACCCATTTCAGGGTTGTCCTCATCTGTCTCCTCTCAAGTGCACAAGGCAAGATACTTTCATTGTGTGTTAGGAAAGAATACCAAAGAGTTTCACAAAAAAGGCATTTCACTTATTCCATATTTATTCTAGGTTAAGAGGGTTCAGCTCCCAGATACCTATATTGCCTTACAAATGCTACTGCATATTTTTGAAAATAACTAAGCAGCTATTGTCCTTAAAACTTCCCTCTCAGAAAATCATGGATTTCTTTTGCAGAAATTAATAAATAATCCACATTCACTTTCTCTTCTCAACTTCTGACACTCAGAGCAGACCATTTGAGCCATTTGACGCAGGCTCACGAAAACACAGACACTTGAGGCAGAGCTTGCAGAGCACTCCATGGCTTTCCAGCATTTTTTGTCTATTGCTGATCACAGTGCTGTCAAAAAAGTGCTTTATTTATTGCAGGCTGCTGAGTCTGCCTAAAAATATTAATATATCATAAATTATGCTCCATGACTAGCTTTGTTTTGGGAAAACAGGTCCGCAAAATTGATAGGGGAATACAGAAAGGTGCTAACAACTAACAATTTCTGTTGTCAAAAAACAGCTGAGGCTGAAATGTGCTGCTTAATGTACTGACAAGATTATCTGATAAATACAGAAAATTGTCTAAAATCCTAACTTTTATCAAATAAAGGATATAGTTACAAATATGATTCCATATTATAACAGGTAGAAGAAATTAAAATAAAACTATTTGTAGCTTTGATCCAATGAAGGTTTAAATACTGGATATTTCAAACTCAGTCTTTCACATACTAAATACTTCTTTAATAGTAGGGACCTCATTTTTTGCTGCAAAGATACAGGAAACTTCCTTTTTGAATTATTAAATGCTCTTTGAATGCAGCTAAGGTTCACAAGCCTGACAGTCTGATCAATCTCATGGCTATGTTGCATTACCAGAACACTAAAGATCCTTGACAGTTTGATAAAAAATGTAATGCTCTTTCTACCAAGCAGAAGGATAAAATCTGGCAAAAAAATTAGATAAATGAGTAATAGCTAATGTTCCTGTTTTTTCACATGGATTTTTATTCTGCAACAATTAATAGCCTCTAACACCTAAGCTAAAAAAACAGCATTAACTGGAGATAATTAATTCAAAAACTAATCTACATTTATGAGTGTAAATTATCTCTAAACTCATATAACAGAAAAGCATATGTTAAACAACCCTGATTTCATAATTCGAACAGCTAAAAAGAAAATGTTTCACAGTTAATACCAGGGAGCAATTTTCTTACAATTGTCACTGAAAGAACTACTGTTCTTCCCACAGTGACAATAATTTTAGCGTCAGTATTGTACATGCAGTTCCTACACAGCAGATAGACTTGTCAGTATGGCCACATACTACTCAAAACATTCTGATGTGGAATTAGGAATTGTGGAATTGTCCTTATAGGTGTACTTTCACTGTTTTGAAACAAAATTTTATTTAATGGGCTTAAGAAACTTCTGTGTTTGTGACTGAAACCACATGTAGACCTTTCTGTGATTCTGTAGCGATATCCAAGTCTCATTCTCTTTTCAATCCTGCCACCTCGGTAGAAGAGCTTCTGGGGTAGAAGATTCTGGCCTCAGTTCTCTGGTCTATTCAGAGTCTATTCTCTGCTATGAGATGGAAAAGAGCTTCTGATTCCTCTGTGCCTTCATGTAGGATTGCAGCTACTTCTTTTCACTTCATTTTTCACTTTCCACGTGGAGTTTTTTATTTACCCTGAATATTCTTCCCTTGTTCATTTAGCTAATCCTAACAGAGTAAAAAGTCTTATGTATCAAAACTAGGTGTGCTTCAAGGGGAAAAGACAATGTTATAGTTGGAAATTAATGGATTAGCAGGCCAAAAATATATGGGCACTTGCCAATTTTAAATTGGATGTGAGGACACAAGTCAGGATAGTGCGAGAATTAATTACAGGATCATCGGGGAAAAAAAAAAAGAAAAAAAGAAAAAAAAAAAAAAAAGAAAAAACCACAGTAGAATTAACTACAGGAAAAATAAAATCAAGAAAACTAAGTGTTTGAAATGCAGAGGTTACTGTCCGGGTTTTATTTTTATTAAGTATTGGACACGTATTTATCAATATGTGATAGAAGTTCATAGTATTACTGTCATACTAGCCCAAAGCACGTATTCAACGGGAAAGAACAAAGCAGCTGAGGAAATATTTGTAGATTCCTTATATCTTTGGAAGGAATTTATAAACACTTTACCCAACCATTTCACAGTTGACAACCTAAAAACATTGCTGCCACCTTAAGGGAGCATTGAAATAACTCTGAGATGGTCAAGTGTCTACATGTTACAGACACTGAGGAGCAGAAGAAAGGGAAAAAGAACAGAGAAAAGAACAAACCAACCAGTCAATTGAGCATTTGGTCTTGTAGACACCTGAAAGATGGCTAGGAACTGAGAAATTTCTTAGTCTTCAAGGGGAAATCTTCGGGAGGACAGACAAAGAACTATGTCTGATGCATCAAGAGAGTTCTGGCAGCTTCCTTCAGACAAACAACATGCTTGGGTTACTTTTGACATTGCCTTTGGGAGAGTGTTTTTTTTCAGATTACTATTTAGGATCTACTCAGTTTTGAGACTTTGAAAATTTACAGGCAACTAAGTTTTTGATGGATGAAAGGGGACAAAGATCTATAAAAATGATTTTTTGATCAGTAAAGTTGAAAGGCAGACCTAGAGGCTGTGATTGGAATACAAGAGCTCTTGGCCTAAAGTTAAATGCAAACAAATGTATAAAAAAAAAAAAAAAAGGTGCTTTGCAAAAAGCTAACTGTGCATGATATGGCTAAGTAACACCTCGGCTGACATTGTCACCAAGTGAAATACCAGAACAAAGATCCTAATTTAGCTAAGTTGGATGCTCACATCAGTTACCTGACAGTAGTACAAGGGTGTCCTAATGGCTGCAGAAGTTACTGAAGACTCTGCAAGAATTTAACTTACTGGACAAACCCACAATGACTAAGTTTCCTTGGGCATGCAGAAAGAATGGCATGACAGCCTGGTGAACACGAGCTGGGAGAAAGAAAAAAGAAGGAGACATTATTTCACACGTAAAGACATAACCAGCATGGCAGAGCTTTATGAGGCAAATCACTGGACTGAAATACTGGTGTGGAAGACAGATTTGTTTAGCAAGCTCTCTCAGTGGAAAAAGAATGCAAATATTTCCCTTAGTGTCAAGAACACATATAAATTCTATAAAATAGAGAGATACATTTAAAAACTGAGTTTGTTTAAACTTTTGGGGAGTGCCTGCAAAAGAAAAAAGGAAAAGAACAGACATGCTAAACTGAGCCAGAAAGTAGGGACTACATAATTTTCCATGTGGGGAAAGGTGTTGGTTTTTGTGAATGAGAAATTTGAAAATCATCTAGAGGAGATGTGACGAGACTTAAATACTTAGGTACCACGTGTTAAAACTAAGACATAACTTGTCTGGATATTATATTGGAGGCAAACTGTCATTTCAGAGTGAAGCAGTTACCAGAGAAGGGTTGGTTTAGGTTTGGTGCTATCTAATGGGAAAGCTCCAGCAAATGGTTAAAAGTCCTTTAGAAAGATGACTTGAAGATAAACATGTGCAGGTATGCTGGCATTTTATGCAGGAAGCTTACATTAAATGAACATTGTACCAAAGAACAGAAAGAATAGTCAATTGCACTTGGAAATCTTCAATAATTGGCTGTTGAAAAGTAATCATACAAAAAAAACCCCAAGCAAATAAAAAAAAAATCACAGCTTTAAAAAAAATAGTTATATAACAAATGAATGTAGAGAAAAAGTATATACAACAGAAAAAAGATATTCAACAGAAAAAAGATATTCAACAGAAAAAGCTGAAGTATAAAGTCAGTTTCAAATTGCAAATGACAAAAGGAACAAAAAGAATTTTAAAACATCCGATAAATATAGGTCAGTGGTAACAAAAACAGAGAGAAAACAATGCAGGAAAAAATTAATTCTAATTATCTAATACCTCCTTCACACCAGCCTTCAAAAATTAGTAAATTTGACAAGACATTCCGGACTACTCAAAGAAAAAGACTGGACTGCAAGTCAAAGTATGCAAAGACTACATTAATGAATATTTAGGTAAGACAGATGTATTCAAATTCGCTGGGCTTTATTAAATTAACCTTAGAGAAACTAGACAGTGATTTCTAAATTGCTAACAATTATCTTTATGAGCTTCTGGAGGACAGGGGAGGTCCCAAAAGATTGGAGAAGCACTAATATAGCATTTTTCTCATGTGAAAAAAGGGAATGCTGATGGAATGACAGACCAATCAACTTAATTTTGAGTTGTGAAAAGATCCTACAATAAAATACTAGACAGCGTCCACATAATTTTCAGAATAGATCCCTCTAATTGAAAACTATAATCCTGAAAAGAAAAAAAAAAATCCACACATACCAAAAATACCAGAACATGTTTGTAAAAGAAGTAAAAAAATAATAATTTTATAAGGTAGATGGCCTGATGGAGTACAGTGGCTATGGCAGTTCACAAAACGGAAATGTAAAACATGTGCTTCTGGCACCTACGCACCAAGAGATACAAATAGGATCTATACTCTTCAACAGAGAATACATCCACAAGAATATAGTAACAATTTATGGGAAGTCACTTTTAAAACTGACCCAAGAACAATACTGTAATTGTCAAGGAGAGGTGTAACTTAGAGAATAAAATAGGCTTTATCCACAGTAATAAACAAAGTTTTATAAATTGATTTCAAGTCCAAGAGCAACTACATATTCTCTGCAGGCCATAAAGGGCTAGCTCACATGGGCTCATGCACTCTCACAGTTTTAGCAGTTCCACAGAAACCTCTGGAAATTATCTAAGCCAGCCTCCTCCGGGAGGCAGAACCAATCTGAAAGATGGATCCACCTTCAAAGTTAGGTCAGACCCTGAGTGGTCTTGTCCAGCCAAGTTCTGAAAATCTCTCAGAATTAAGATTTCAGTCTCTCTGGGCAACTTGCTCCCGCATTTGATTGCCCTCAGGGCTGAGAAGTTTTCTTAGTATCACACAGAATTTCCTTTGCTGTAACTCTGGTGCACACACAAATCTTGCTTCATCTTCTGTATAACCAGCCCTCTCTGAGTGGCAGTGAGTTTTCCTTCAGCTGCTGATTTCAGGACTGAATTCACAGTAACCTTATACATATATGGTTAAAGTATTAAAACTCACAGTGCGTGACTAAAGGAAAACCAAGTAGTCCTTATTTTTAGACTCTGTCTTAGAAGTTCTGTCTATATTCTTTCACCTACATTTTAAACTATTTTGACTCTAAAATGCGTGACTTTTGGCAGAGAAACAAGCCAAGGCGAAAACATCACTAAATATTAGCCAATCATGCATCTTCACAAGTCATGATCTATGTAAACACTCTTAATACTGCATAAGCTATGCACACAAACTATTTGCAGTTCCTTTGTTAAAGCCAAAGAAAAATTCTAGAAAAGCCATAGGGATTTGGAACCTCATGATCTGAAAAACCCACATCTAATACACAATTAATGAAAGCAGTCAGCTCTGTCTCTTCTCTAAAAAGTTTCAAGCTGAAACATTTAGCCAATGGAATTTTACAGAGGAACAGAAAATTATTTGAATTCTTTGTGTTTATCTCCTAGCAAAGCTGCAGGAGCTGTAACCAGGTTAATGCCCAGAGTTTCTAAGGAGGATATTCCTCCTCCTTTCACATGACTTCAGAGCCAGCACAGGTCAACTCCACAACATCTGTACTGGGGTAGGACAAATACACCTCCAACTTAGTATCCTGCAGATGTCCAGAGATGACTAAAAAGGTGGTATTTCCTTCAAATATCCTTGATGTTTTCAGCCAAGGCTTCCTGAGATAGAGGTAAATTTCCTGCAGAATTGCCTTCTTGGATTTCTCTTCCATGAATTTATAGAATTGCTTTTTGAATCCTTCTAAGCTACAGTTAAAATTAGTATAATTTACAAGTTGTCTACATGCACTGTGATAGTTACAGCACTGGTACGTTCTGAATCTGCCACAGGATAATTTCACTCCTCATACCTTAATTATGAGAAACACTGAACCTCTTTATGTCCCTTCACGCCACTCATTTTTATAACCTCCTATCTCATCTTCTGCCTTCCCCCTCATTAGTTATTTTTTTCAAGGCTGAAGAGTCCTGATCTACTTAGACATGTATTTGTACTAAATCCCTTCCATACCTTTGATCATTCATGCTGCCTTTCTCTGTACCTTTTCTAGCTTTGTTTTGTCCTTTTTGAGACATTAGAACAGCATATAGGATTCAAGATAAAGGCAATAGTTTCATACAGAGATATAATGATATTTGCTTTTGTTCTCTTTTCCTTTCCTAATAATTCTTAATGTCATATTTGCTGTTTTGATAGCTACTCAGCACTGAAATGACATTTTCAGAGCATAACCAATTCACAGATCTCATTTTCAAGGGCTGAAACCAGGAACATGGCACACTACTGCAGATGTAACAGAAGCATGGTGTTTTATATGTACATTACTTTACATTTATGACTACTGACACCTTATCACTCATTCATTCAACATTCTGCAATTCTTCAACGTTGGCTATTTGCCCATACCCAAGGGAAACTTTTCCCTCCCCTCCTGTCCACTTTTGCCAGGATTGTGATAGCAGCAATGAGGATGATATTTAGAATTAAGGGGGTCACTGCAAAAATAACCCCAGTAGATATAATCCTTACCTATAAAAGCTTGGAAACTCCTTTAGTTTTCCTGGTAATATGAGCTATTTTTCACCAATTTTAATTATGAATCAAAGTATTAAAAACCAGGTTGTTTGGGTTTGGGTTTTTTGTTTGTTTGTTTGGTTTGTGTTTTTTTCCTTTTTTGTTTGTTTTTGTTGTTTTTTTTTTAATTAAAGCTAAAAAGAAATCTCTGAAAAGATAGATAAACATGGTAATGGAGACATTCTTAACTATAATTACCATGATAGTATTTCACAGGCTATTCCTTTGGAGAGCGAGCTATATGTGAACTGTTTTCCACTTTTGTAGAATACTTTAATCAATGTCTAAGTCTTACTGGGTAGCAAAATGTTTTAAAGATTATTTGATCCATTAGATTACCTTTGCATAAGCAGGTCCCCTCTGCCTGCTGCTCCTGTTATTGCTATAATTCAACTCTCCATCCTCTAACAATTTCTCCTGCTCACCATGCTTCGAGACATGTGATTTGCTTAGATAATTTCTCCTATTTAGTAATTTCAGCACCTTTGCCAAGGCTGGCATTGCAGTTCTTTGAATGCTGTGTACAATGTGAAGAATCCGATTCTCACTTTGCAGGAGGCATTAAGATGAGCAAAGAGTTCCTCTAGAAAAGTCTACCCTGCAGGTCTTCTTTTCAGCCTTTGCACTCCCATGCTGGATGACATTGCCTAGGTTTAGGGAGACCTAAGACATATTGATACAATTTCTTTTCATCTTATCATAAGCACAACATTTTCTGATTATATATCTTCTTTTAAAAAAATTAAAAACCCAACAACAACAAAAAACCCAACCAAATGAACAAAACCCAAAAACAACCAACCAAACAACAAACAAAACCAAACCCCCCTACCTCTGTGTTGAGGTTACATACACCAATGTTTCAGGCCTGTCATTAATGATCTTGGTTTATTTTCATGTTACCTTTAGAAAACTCAGTTAGCTTCTGAGGCGTCATTTCCCTTTAGAAAAGCTTTGTAAAATCTGCTTAGATCTACAGACCTAGCAGTCTAACTACTTCACAAATTGGTATGATTCATATGATTTATTTGTTCTTCTCCTTGCCCTATAATTTGAAACATATATTCCAACAAATCCTCTTGTAAGGAGATACCCTAAGCCTTTCCCTTGTGCTCCACATGAAAGTATAAACATGGATTCATTTAATCTTTCCCCTTAATCATATATAAGTACTCTGTGATTATCTACTGGTACTTTAAACTCTCTGTACAGCTTTCTGTTGCTTATATACAGTGAACAATCCATCTAAAATTATTTTTACACCTTGATACAATTATTTTTCAAGATTTTATTGGACTGTCATAATTTTTTATAGTCAAGCACATTGTGCAGATTTTTCTAGTTACCTTTCGTGGACCTTCTGAAAATTGATTTCCTAATTAGTAATACATTTGACCCTTCAATTTAATGATGTCTTTTATTTTCCCACTAAAATCTGTTTTGATATGGCAGTGCGAATTTTCACTGAGACTCTAATTTGATGTTTCAAAATTAAAATTACCCCCATTACATTTGATTGTAATTTACCCTTACCAACGGTCCTTTCAATTTCCTTGCTATGAACTCCTCATTTTAACATAGATGATCTTTTTAATTTAGACAGTAATGTAATGAATTCTGCTGTCTTTATCAGAATATTGAATATAATTACATTATAGTGACATAAAGAGTTAGAGAGTAGCTCTTAGACACTAATGTTTTGAACTGTATCCTGTGCACTCTCTCAAACTAACTCAAAAATTTCTTCTTTTCTTCTGGTTCCCTGAACAGTTACATGGGACAGTCATTTGTGTATTTTAAAAAATTTACATTGGAAATCTCATTTAACTTATCTTCAAAGGGGATAACGACATTTTTCCATTACAATTTTTTTTTTGTAAGTGGCATGTTCTATGTCATACTTCACTGAATGCATTTCTTAGATTCAGGTGCTAAATTATTATGCATGTAGCCCAATAATAAGAGTAAAAAATTCCCAGGAATTACTGTTTAAAATTGTTTTTCAAGATGGCACATATCCTTCAAAGTTGAGTGGAACAGGAAAAAGGCATAATGAAATAGTAGCAGTATGTTTTCCTTGAAGTTCAAAAAACTCTTTACAACTTTGACAGTACAGTAGCATGTTGTTACTACTTCTGTCTTTTCTTCCTTTGTCTCATTCTGTTTCTGCCTTTTTCAGCTGCCATTCTACTTTAAATTCTGTAATTATTCTTGAAGTTTTATTTTCATATTTCCACTGATTAAACCAGGAGTAAAGAAAGACAATCCATAGAAGTACCAAAGTACTAAGTAGCCTATATCCACAAGCAGCTAGTACCAGTAGGGGTAGCTGTACTAATTTAAAAAACAAATTCTATAAAAAATAGTATAAAGACACATGCTTTGACAGATACTCTGTAGTGGTCTGTTTAACAATGTTCTTTGAGAGACTACCCATCAAAAAAACCCAAATGGATACCTAGAGGAAAATCCCAAATTTTTTAGAGGAACATGGAAGACCTGTTTTCTTTTTTTCTTCCCTTCTCCTTCATTAGGGCAAGAGTCATAACTTTATCCAAGTAGGTCATTATCAATGCCTACAAAATCATCCCAGATCTGATTCATATTTTCTGCTTTCAACACAAACAGAAAGGGAAGTTTTGATTTACAAATTATACTAGTTATTAAAAATTATTTTATCTATATAAGTTTTATGTGAGTAACCCAGGACACTTTTCATTGAATGACCCATGAGATAAATTGCTCTGCAAACAAGGAAAGTACAAAGAATTGAAAATTACATAAACACGGTTAAAATGTGCAAACTAAAATAAAGTTTTGCTTAAAGTATGATTTGCATGCTTCAAGAACACAAATCTCAAAAAAAGTGTTATTGAAAGGTAAAATTTTTGACTCCTAGCTGTAATTTTCTCATATTCTCCTTTAAAGTTTTGTTTCAACAGTTTTATATAGGGTGGTGAATGAAGGCATAGTTTTATCCATCAGTGGGACTGAGTAACATACCCAGGGATAGGAGAAGTAGAGGTTCAGATCTCTGTTCTCCCAAGATTTCAGCCCATGACATTCTGAAGCAAGTAATTTCTATCTCCTGAAAAATAGCAAGTGCACATCCCTCATTCTGGGATATGGTTCAGAGGCTTTCCAGAAAAATGACGACAACAGCAGCTCCTCATTCTGTTGAAGTCTTGTGAATTTAAGCCAGGGGGTTTTGCTGAATGTATAAAAAAGAAGCCTTGCTATTTGAACACACATATTCATTCATTGAAAAGGCTACAACCTTTTTTTAACTTCTGCTTAATTTGATTCAGTTGCTGACCAAACTAAAAATATACTTTGAAAAAAATCATTTATATCCCAAAACTTTTTTATTACAGCAATGAAGACTGGCGATGCAGCTGTAAAGGAGATGACAGATTTATGTAACCTTAGAAACCTATTCTGCCAGTGCTCACCTGGTATATCCATGACTGATGCCTTAAAAGAACAACGCACAGTGCTTCATTAAACTCCAAAAAGCCATGGACCCATATGTCTATGTAAACCCACAGGAAGGAAGAAGGAAAAAATAATCAAGTACCATTTTAGTTTAATAAAAATGTTAAAATGTCCACTTTAATAAAAATAATAAAAATATGTGCCTGTAGTCTTATGTGCATATTATCAGGAAAACTTAAATAATCTCTATAGCAGCCAAAACCAACATAATGCACTATAGTTTAGCTCACAAAGGGTAATAAATCTCAATTTGGTTGCTTTGGAGAACCCTTATGTGTAATGAAAATAGATACTTCTGTGCCACCTGTCAACATGTCTCTGCACAGCTACTGAAAATGTAAAATAGTCCAGGCTCATTCAAAAGAAATAAACAGATAATATGACTTCAGTGCTCTCAGGGGATAAAGCATTTGATAACATCATGGAAGATTCAACTTATCGCTGTAAAACAGATTCAGTTACAGACAGGACTTACCCTTTCCCCTTAATAATAACTGAAAAAAAGGGGAAATATTTATTAATATATCAGCTGTTCAGCACACCTTTTTCTTGCAAAAGATACCTCTACTGCACAAAACCCCTAAACAAACATACAAAAAAAAAAAACCCACACCTTTTGTTTTAAGTATATAATCACAGAATCATACAATGGTTTGTGTTAGAAGGGACCTTTAAAGGTTCTCTAGACCAAGCCCTCTGCAATGAGCAGGGACATCTTCAACTAGATCAGGTTGTTCAGAGCTCTGCTCAACCTAGTCTTGGATGTTTCCAGCAATGGGGCAACTACTACCTCTCTGGGCAGCCTGTGTCAGTGCCTCACCATCCTCATCATCAAAAATTTCTTCCAAATATCTAGTCTGACTTTACCTTCCTTCAGGTTAAAACTCTTATGCCTTGTCCTATTGCTACAGGCCCTATAATATTTACACTTATATATGTTTACACAGATGGATTATTTAAAATTTAACAGCCATTGCTCTTTTAAATGACAAATGAGTTTGAGAAATATAAAAACAGTTAGGAAAAAAATTTTGAAAAGGATTGTCTTAGGTTTCAGATATCCAGAAATAAATACAAAATAAAACTTTAGGCAAAATCATTTCTTCAGTTTCAATTTATAGCAGAAATGTAAGGACAAAGAAGGGCAAGGAGCGTGATCAATGATATGGAACAGACTTCTGTACAAAATGTGACAAAATATAAAATTAAAGAACAGTAGCTCAGTAGCCCTTCCATCTGAAAAACTAGAGGATACATACGGAAACTAGCAGGTGCAGAAAGAAATATCTTAGCACACTGCACAGTTAGATATAAAACTTATTTTCACAGGATGCTGCAGATTCTAAATAAAGAGATTAATAAAAAAAAAAAAAGCTCTAAAAATTCATGGATGAAAAATATGTCAAGAACTATTAAATACAATGTCATTATCTCCTGACTGGGAACTCCTTGAATTGTAAATTGCTAGGAATCAGAGAACATTCCTAGGACATGCCAATATATGCTTTTTTTATTTATGCCTTTTCTAAACATCTTGAGCTTTGACAAAGCTAAGATATAAAACTAAATGAACTTCTTTCTGACAGCCGAGAGATTTTTGGTTTGTATTGTCATTTATATGCCAAAATGGAATTTCATTTATATGCCCATAAACCTCATGAACTCTTCAAAGAGTATAATAATTTTTATTCAGATAAAACAGCCACATAAGGCTATATTGCCTAAAAAATACAACACTTCTTAACAGGAAAAACTTGCAATCAACTATAACATACTTTAGGGTGAAGTTATACATATTTATGATATTTTACAACCTGCACTACGCCAAAGTCATGCAATACTAACACACAAGTGCTACAACTTAAAGTCTCTAAATAACTTCTAATATATTACTGATGATAAATAGTTCACATTTCTATGCACAATATTGATGTTCTGCTAATATGACACAGGTTGACATGAAAGTGGAAAAAAATAGGGAGAGGGCCTTACTATGTCTGGAGGCATTTTTCTATCAGCAACCAAGCAGGCAGCAGAAATAGACTCCTCTCACCTTCTTAGAGCTGCTGAAATGAGCTGTTTATTTGACTAGCAAGTCACGGTGTAGACTGTGAAGCCCAAAAAACAAATTTAACACAGCCTCCCAGAGAAGTAGGTCACCTCATTTTCAAGGAAGCAAGGTAAATAAAAAGAGAAAACACCTAAGATACAGAGAGACATCTTTGCAATCTGGGTAAGAATAGATGCTGAGAAACCATGAATAACTTCTCATCAGATATTGACAATATCTTCTATAGTTTACAACTGGATTTCCTTTGCTTGCTTCTAAAAAGCATTTATGCATTGCAAGTATTGAATAAGAAATTGTCGTGTGATTATCAACTACTGATAGTAAAGAATGTCTGTGTTTAACATTTCTCGCCTATGTTGCAGCTCAACTGTGCCAACATAGCAAGAGGAAGTGCCTTCATCACTGTCTCAGAGAGCTTATTCTCAAAAAGCATTCCACATTGTTTGCTGGATTGTTAGAAGGAACTCATTAAACTCAGCAGAACAATCCCCGACATAGTATTGCAATTTTATAATTGTATATTCCTTACCAAAATAATATTGCTAAATTAATATTCCCACCAAAATAATTTGCTAAACATTAATTTTAATTTAATCTCTCTGAAAGACAAAGGTTGTGCACTATAATTGGATGTTTCTTGGGTTTATGTTTTCAGCTGTACTATGTGAATCCTCTACCTAATCATAGTTGAATCATTTTTTGTGACTTTTCCTCTCCCATGAGTAGATGACAAGCTTTTCATGGGTTTTAATCTTAAAAATATACACCGAGTTCTTGTTACTCATACACCCCGTGTAAGATTTGAAGAGAATGCCACCATCAAACCACTCTCACAATCAAGAGACCGAACAACAAATTATGAAATAAGTAATGAAATCATAGTGCAAAAATATTTGAGGAATCAGAACTTTCAGCGGAAAATCCTGTAATTTGTGTCTCAGCTGTGTTTTGTTCAGCAGTACCTACAGGAATATGTAGGCTGAAATAATAAATCCATTATTGACATCCTGAGATAAAAAAGGAACAAGTATTCACAGTGATTTACTTATTTCCATTCAGAAGTGATTCAGGAGTCAGTTATCAGAAAATACCATCACAGTGACTAACAGTGGCAAAAAAGAAAACATTAGAAATCATCAGGAAAGGATAAGAAAACAAGGGCATCAATGTGCTTTTATATACTGCACTCAACCATTGAATATTGTGCATAGTGGTGGTTTTCCAGTCTTAGAATACAACAAGAAACTTTCAGAAGAAAGGACAGAAAGAATGGTCAGGCACTGAGTGATTTCTTTGTAACAGCAGCTCATCCTGGAAAAGACATACCTATGGAAAAATGGACCATACCACAGTGCACTTCATGAAAATACCAAGTAGCAAGTTTAAAACAAAGGGAAGGACTTTTTTCCTACCTACCATGTAATTAACTGTGGCATTCACAGCCACAGGATGTTGAAGGTCAAAAGTCTACACAGGCCAAAAAAAAAAAAATCATTAAAAAGAAAAGTGCTAAAAAGTGACAAAAGAATGGACTAGTCATTGTGGTTACTGTTGCTAACTAGAAGAAATTTAGAGCTTGAGAAATTCATAAAAGTCTTCTTGCTGGAGTCTAAAAAGTCATGATAAGGAAGGATCACATTAAATTTTTATCCTCACTTTCTTCTATGCTTTTAATGACTGGTTAGTATATGAATTTCACTCAATACTTGGTCTGACATGATACAACTTGTTATCTTTTCATTTCCTTATTTTATCATAATTATACTTTAAAACAATTTTTGTCGTTATCATTATTGCCTATCATGATATTGATTCTGAAGGTTTGGCTGAGGTCTTCAGTATATTTTCTTCCTGGATAGACAAATTTTCTTTTTCCCAATTTAAAAAGCAAGAATCTCTGAAAAGCACTGGAGTACAAATTAGTGTTTCTGAAATCCCGTTCTGACCTTCACCCCACTCACTGCATGTCCTCCTTTTCTACTTAACACTTTTTTCTTGCAACTCTTCTTTCCTTGAAAATCATTCATCCACAAAATTTAAGTGACAGCTATCCTCCATTAGAAGATTAACTCTATTTAAAAATTATTCTTTATTAAGAAGTACTATGTCACACTAGAATTAGATGCTTGGATTAACATTGCAAAATTTAGAAACATGATTACTGTATTATTATCATTTAATGATTTTCATTTTACAGCTTACTTTTTTATAAGAAAGCCATTTCTCCATTTTGTGCTCACACTGTGCCTACTCACTTAGAACTCTACATCTAACTATTGTGGAACAAAAATAGCATAAAAAGGAGTCTGCTCAGAAAAGAAAATTACCATATTCATGGCTTTCTAGATAAACTTTTCAGAACACAGAAGAAGACAGAATTTGAACCAGAAAAAGTTACTGTCAAGTTTCCTGATTAAACAGATAGCTCCATAAAATAGCTGAATTTGTTAAAAAAAAAATAAAGGAACTTTTTAAAAGTAATGAAATAAAATTACAGCTCCAACAGTTATAAAATGCACATAAACAATGTTAGATAATAGACAGATAGGTGCATTTTTTATGTACACATCTAGTTCATTAAAGCCGATAAGGGATAAATCTGTATATTAGAAAAGCAAAGTAGATAATGAAAAGCGATTTTCCAAAGACATAAACATTAAAAGATTATTTAATACAATCATGTTGAAGTAGTAGGGTGTAAAGCAAGCAACTGAGGAATACAGACTACTTGGCTTTTTGAAGCACCACCTCATTGCCCTCCAAGTTTCCCTTTGAAAGAGCCTCTATCGTGAGAATTCCCTAGAGCAATTTCCCAAAAGACAGGTATTTTAAATTATGTTATGGTTTAAATATCTCTTTAGAGTCTAAGCTACTCAGTTTGTGCACAATGAGGTAATTCCAAGAACATCTTTGTGTATCCAGATCCCATTTTCTAAAACCATCTGGTCAATATGTTTCAGAAAACAGAGTGAAAAAACTCATCCTTTTTCAGTCTGAAACCTTTTTAATAAAAAAAATAATCCAAAGAGTAAAATCACAAAATACTCCCCTAATAAGGATTATAGCTGAGTCTTTTAAAATCTTGGTCAACATAACCCTTATTTTAACAGCCTAAGTTTCACCATGTAAATCTCCAGGTTTTTTATTTAACCACAGGTTAGAAACAGATTAAAAAGAAAATTTATTCTCCTTGGGACTATAAGCACCGTAACATAGTGTAAACAAAACAGCTTTGGTGATCAGGTAACAAAAGTGGTGTTTCTAATACCTTAAAAACTACAACATTTTAGCATTAACTTTATTTTGTTAAGTTTCTTAAACTCTTGATTCTGAGTTTATGTTTGCAGTGCAAAAATTGAAAGAGGAGCAATTTACCCTTTAAGATGGAACAGCACTTTTGAGCAAAGACCCTTATGTCCCCTCTCAGTATTTAATGGACCATGACTGACTTGCTTGGCGGGGCAAACAAAAAAGAACATGATCATCCAATTAATTAGACTAAGAACAATTGAAACAGGTTCAGGTAGACAGACAACTAAGGAATAAAGACTGCTTCTGGAGAGCCTGTGCCTGTCCTTAAATCCTTATGCAGCAGCTGAACATATGCGGGAAGCAGATAGTCATTGTTTCAGGACAAAAGTGCTGGTGAACATTGCTTTACTTATTTGTTCCACACTAGACTTGCTCTTTTTGCCATTGAGATCAAAACCGAATGAAAAGTGAACTGCAACACATCAGTATCTCAATTTTTGTATTTTATAAAAAGTGAAACTGATAAACCACCTTTTAAAAGGATGCTAGTCATCTCAGAGAATGACTCAATTCACTGAACAAGGTTATTAGTTTAACAACTAAAACTGACATACTCTCAAGTTGAATTTATGTACCATGTCTACGGTACATTTTCAACTTATTCTTTAGCTAGCACTTTATATTCTCACCATATAATATAAACCTAAGGAGTGAATCAAGCTTCATAAATATCTTTTTCCAAGTCAGGATTCTAGGTGAAGCTCTTACGTAACATGGAAATGTTGAATTTTGCAGAAACTTCACATCAGAATCTCTTTCCCAAACCAGCATAGTTCCCTCAGTTTTTCAGAATGCATTATCACATACAATTTTGGGACATTTCACTGCAATGATGTAATAAGTGCTCTACTGGGCTTGTGTCCTCTCACAATTAACAAGATTTGAGACAAGAATGCAATTACAGCTGCTGTTCTCACAGTGTCACAGTTAAGCCTAAAGAGTGCTAAATAACACAATTACTGTCATTATTTTCCTCAGCAAACTCAGTAACTAGTGAAGCATACCTTCAACTAAAGACAAAGTAAATATCAGAGTGTCAATAATCAGCATAATGTAAGTGCTTTTAGCAACACAGCACTGGGACACTGATGAGCTGCTGACAGAATCTAAATCTCTCTCCTTCAGGAACTTACAGCCATCTGTCCACGGTATCAAATTCCTTCCTGTGGACCCACTTGCACAACTATCTAGCGTCCTGAGGTATAAAAGCACTCAGATCTTAAGAAATCCTCTCTGTACACTTGGGAACAAAGTTATCACCTGTCAAATAGTAGAGCATATAACATCAAAGATTTCCTGAGCTGAGCATGTTGGTGTCCTTTGACTGATGAAGGAGAAGCTTTTCCAGGCTTAGGAGGAGAGATCTTAACCAGTACCACGAGAGAGTGTTTCACAGAAATATACATACCCTAATGGGGTATTCTTGGGGTACCCTACTGGGCTGTTCACTTTCTTCTCAGTTGGCTCCAGAACACTGTAGTCACCCAAGGAACTGTCCTTAAATCTTCATACACCCTTTCAAAATTTTGTCCAGATGTCAACCAACACCAGGAAACCCCATTTCTCCTATGCAGGCATTTACTCTGAATTGTGCTTCCTATTTATAAATGACCAAGGCATCTATAAACTAACATGTTGGTATTAAAAAGCAATATATCATTCTTAGAGTAGAAAGCCTCCATTAGCTAATTCTGTGCACCTTCCATGAAATACTTTCGGCTCTTACATTTTCCTAGTTAAAGGCTGGTGAGAGAACTGCAGGAAACAACTCCCATTAAAATAAGATGGCGTTTACATTCCTCTAAAAGTGAAACCATCCTGTAATTAAGAAAGGCCAGACTGTCTGCCACAATAGAGCAGACAGAGAGGTTTCCAGGTGAAAAACAAAGCAAGCCTACAACAGCTGAAACTGGTGAGCAGTTACAAAGTACCCAACTAACAGCACAATGAAAATTCATGAAAAGTCTGAAATAGAATTGCATCTTGTCTTAAGAAAAGCAGCAAATTATATGAACAAGGGCAACAAATAGCTTGTTCACTGTAACCCTAGTGAAATTTAAGCACAGTTGTTCTGCTATGCTCATTTGTAACTGTGTTGTGCATTCGTACTTTACTGCGAGCTGAAATAGCTCTCCCTGGGTTTAACAAACCCAGTGTGTAAGTGGGATTCTGTGTCACCTTTATGAATACTTCACTCCCAAAGTATGTTGTGCAGGGGCTGAAATGTTATCAGAGAGGGTTTTCATGTGATCTGCAGGCCAGGCAGAAAATCCCCACAGTAGGATCAGGGCAAGTACTTTTTGGGGGTACTGTTATGCAGTTAGATTCCCAGGTATGCATAAAAACACCAAGACACTAAAGAAAATATCAGCAGTGCTTGTTAAGAATAACAGGTATTTAGTTGCTATGAAACATTCTCCTAGACCATTATACTGTGAATACCGATTATAAACCTACTTTAAAACTGAGATGCGATACCAGGCACATATTTACATGACCAGAATGTGAAAGACAGATAAAACCTTGCCGGTTGGCTATTTTTGTATTATTTTAAGCTGCTAGGGTATTTTTCCTTGACATACTGAACTGAAAGTAAAATCAGGCTAAGTAAAGTTTAAGCCACTCATTTAACTAACACATTATTAGCAAAGATGACTTGTTTGCATAGTGAGGTGATCGAAGTCTCTTTGGTTATAATATAAAGTGAAATTTACCATTAAAATTTTGAAGAAATATATTTAAGTACTTAGAGAATAGGACTTAATAGAAATGTTACATGCATTCACTCATTTATCCTGCCTCATTAATTATGGCTCCATTCAAATGAGACCCTCTCTATTCCTTAATAATAGCCATCCATATACTTTTATACTTGAAATATTGAAATACTACATAAACACTTCAGATTTATTTCCTTCACAAAAGCCCCAAAGAAGGAGAAGAGCTTTTCCTTCTGGTCTTTCATCTACATGTCAACATTTTCAAACATAAATATGCTAAACAAAAAGCCACGTGCAGTACTGGAAGAGTTGTGGTTAAAAATTTTTAACTGCAGGAAGTTTAGTTCTATATTATGAACCTTAAAATAATTCAAACTCTACTGGCCAAAAAAAAAAGTCTTAAAAAAGTAGGTCTTTTCTGGAAAACACATACGGATGATTTGTTTCAGTAGGATTTTCTTGATGCATACTACACTTTACTGCACACTCACTGGGGAAAGGATGGAAGAACGAACAACAATTGATAGATTTTCGTCACAACAGCAGCAGGCAGGTAGATAACACATCACAAACATAAGCACAATACAATACCCTCTGTAGGCTGAAACACTACGTTAATTCACTTGTTTCTAAATATAGAGCCAGGTCATTTTTAAGTACTTGCATACAGGGACAACTTCACTGATGAATTCTTCCCTGTCAATTTTTAATCCCTCTCTATCTTACCATAGGAGTCAGTTATTTATACTAATAACTGCAATGTGCCTGTGAACACTGCTGAGTACTGATATGGGTCATGGAACAAGTCATGGCTCTGTTAGCAGACTCTCTTCTCCTATTCGATATATTACCTGTGTGTAAACTGTCATTTGAGAATGATCTCTGCAAAGTTTTAACTCCTGAATGATGTCCAGGAATTGCTGGGGAGAGAATGAGTTGGCACGTGCCAGAGGCTTCCCAGAAACTATGATACCAGTACTGATTAAATTCCAGTTTCTTGGACCATTCCTGGGTAATTTTTAATATATCAATACCATATCAGAAAAAGAATAATGGGAAAGGCTTGTAATTTGAAGCAGGTTTTTTATTTCATTATGTCACAGTGCCTACACATTTCCTGCTTGGGCTACACCCATGCACTGAACCATGGCATCTACTAAAGTGTCATTCATCCAGTGGAAAAATCTAAATGCCGGGAGCCACCTGACAACCATTTCAATGACAGTATTAAAAAGCTGTGCTTCTAAAATACTTCTAAAATACAACTACCCCAGAACAAAAAAGCTATTACCACTGAAATCCACTGGCAACAGAGTGCCTGAGGTTGTGCATACTCCTCTTTATCACATAAAATGGTGGGACAACAGTGAAGACTTCTGTCTATATTAATATTTATAAATCTAAGAGAGCAAACAACCTATAGCTAGGATAATTTCAGCAAGGACATGAAAATCATCCGTGAAAAACGGATGATTTATTATGTTGGACAGACACAAGAGACTCACTACTAAAAGCAATATGCTCAGTGGAGACAGGCACTTAACAGCTGCAATTCGTTGAGTACAGACTGATCCAATAAAAGAAGCAATGTGCCATTTTTATTGGTATCCCACTACTTCCAGACTCAAAAGGAATAATTTAGCTTAAGCAACAGGTGGTGCAAATAATCTTCGTAGTAACTCAGTATCCTGGCAAGTTACATAATAATTCTACATAAAAGGATGGGGGGTTTTATATTATTCTTACCAACATACTTTTTGGTATTCCAACTTCTTTGGTTTAGCTTGTCATTTGAAAGTAAAAGTTTCCAAGTGTTCTGAAAATCAAAGCAATTGTCATCCACTGAGTTTTTCTTTGTCCTATCAGCAATATCTTCAAAGCATTACAAAAGCTCAGATGTGACTGCCCTTAATTGAACTCACACATTTTCCCTGAACAATTATTTTATTTCCATATTATTTAAAGGACAATCAATTCCCAATAATCATTACTAGCTGAAAAACAGCTCAATTTAACAATGACATAAAACTATTGTGATTTTAGATACCTAACAGACCACACTAATGTTTGGTAGTATCAGTCCAATTATTAAGGAAGAACAGAAAAATCAACACCACTTCCTTTGACACTGTGCCCATCAGGCAATTAAGAATTAAAAGAGGCGTGACATGATTAATACAACTTTTTAGTGTTTTAAATAATCTCATTATTCATTCTAGTTTTCAAATACATGGCCATGAATCTGTAGGAGAACACTGAGTGATGTGGATTTGTACCTGCCTTGTGTATACTTATTTTTTTCCCCAGAAATTTCATGTTTCTTTCTGGTATTGACCTTCAGTTCCAGTTGGTAAAATCACTTAAGTGAGATCTTCTGGTGCTCCAGCGCTAACCAATTTAGAGCATGTCTGAAGTCTTGCTGTAACCTGGAGAACTTAATCCATTTCACTGCATTTACATAAATTAAATTACTCTGCCTCTCACTCCCTTTTACAGCCTGCGATGTTGTTTGGCTCATCACAGGGTACCAGCACTACCAAACTGCTAAACTTTCATGCAAACTTTTCATGCTTGATCTAATATCACTGTAACCAGGGGAGCTACATAAAATGTTATCCTGTGTGAAAAAACAAGGGCATATTGAAACTTTAAATGCCTGCTTGTCAAAAAAATAGTGCAAGAACATGTTCATACCTGTTTTTTTGAATTGTAGATGAGATCCAACATTAGCCTGTGTCTTGCAAATACCCATACCACTGAATATGTTTCAAGGTGCAAATAAAACAGTGCTATCTTAAAACCACACTTCCAAAAATATGAAAGTGCTAGAGTCACTGTGTAGTGAAAGGAAGTCACCCTGAAGAGCATAAGTAATTTTAAAAGCTACTTGGAGTCTGGTTTTAATATTAAATTTACTTCAAATTAGTGATTTTCATCCGCTTCTTCGCATGCATCCTTTAAAATTTTTAGAAAGGATATTTTAGACACTGAGTCTGAGAAATAAGCCAAAATATTTTCTGAGGAGAAGAAAATGTATTGGTACTTTTAAATAATTTTTCCAAAGTAAAACTGGTAGATCTATAAGAAAATAGAGTGAGGAAAGAGGTACAGTGTGTACAGCAGTAGCCTAAGTGAAAATTAATTACACAGGTTTCATTATTTCCTTTCTATACATACACTTCAATAAAAGCATTGGAGCTCCTAGATGAGAAAAAATGAGGGAGGATTAATTGTGTCTAGACAACTACTGCTCAGCATTCACACACATTCCTCTTTCTATATAAACAAACGTGCAATGTCAGATTCAAACCCATGGCTGGTGGGCGGGGTTTTGTCTTTACCACTGATTTACATTTAAGACCTTAATTAATTTTTTTCCTCCTCTTCACTAACTTATTAGCTAATTCACTTTGTCTATTGATTTTGTAAGTTGAAAATGTCAGTGTGAATCACGGAATATTTGGTGTGTTGGAAAATAAATATAACGAAAACTGAATTATTTGTAAAGGGAAGAGCTGTCTGGTGGGTAAATACAAAGTAGGGTTCATGACAAAGGCTTTTGCTCCTCAGAGGATGGTCTTTCTCCAAATGCAAGAGGTTGGATATTCCTGAAGGACATTACTCTCCTGTTTCCTGAAGTCTGTTTCGTTAAACTGAATGTACCTCTGGAGAAGCCATTCACTTGCCATCTACCTCTGGGTGGTTTGCTGTTATTACAGGAGCTGGCTTAGAAAAGCTGATAAACAATGCTATGACATGAGAAAATGTGTCCTGGAGCAATAAACACCCTCCAAAGAGAAGCCAAAACTGGGTACGATTGCAAGACTGTATCACAATCATTGTAATTCATAATTTCTTACAATAACATGAATGTTTTGAGTAACTTCAATATTTTTAGCTCCTCTTTCCTTTACCTTAAAGAAGCTTATGCCTCTCCTATGGAAGAACATTTTCTCTTCTTGATACTTGCAAATCATTAAGATCCTAATCTGGATTTAGAAACAAAAATTGTGGTCAAATGACATATGTTGCAAGAGGGTTGCACAGAGAGGAGTCCTAGGGGAAGACAAAACCCCATAAAATGTAATTACCGCTAGTGGCAGACAAACTCCAACGCCTACAAAGCATGAAAGGTCATAACACTCCAGCCACAATCAGTGAGATGCCAGGAATCTAAAGTACCCCTAGTTAGGAGAAATAAAAGTGCCTAGGTCCTGTGAAATGAGGAAACTAAACTTATGCAATTGGGAAGCAGTATGTCATATTAAGATGGCATCACTGTAATGGTGAGTTTGAGCAACTCAAACACTTTTCCTCACTTCTGAGGAAAATATGGGAGACCTCCTACTCTCCTTACCTCCTGTAAGAGACTGATGTCTTTGCTCTTTTAATAAGCCATTTAGAATCTCTCCACGTTTCAACTCTGCCTTCTCCTTCAGGAAATTCAGCCAATATCACTGGTTACAGCTCCCAAACCTGCACCCTTCACCTGCTGTAACAGTAATGAATCAATTACAAAACACTGCTAAATTCACTTTCACATCTAGGCACCTTGATAAACAATTTCAAGTGAGCAAGGTTACAGTGTATTTTCTATTTATTATCATTGCCTTGTAAAATTACTCATTTTGAAGTGGCAAATTTAAGTATGTCCTCAAAACTGTCCTCGAGGTTAAGAGTTATGCTGAAGTTATTGCTAACTAGATGCAATATTTCCTGCAATCAGTTCAGTTCAGCTGTTCTGCTTTCATTGAGATAGTTATTTTCTTATGTCATGCAAACAGTGAAAATCTGATGGCTGTGTTTTAATAAGTATCATCTTAAATTCAGAGAATGCAAACTGTATTCATAGAACCCCTCATACAGTGAAAAGAGGATCTTACATACAAAGGTGGACCAAGAGTGTAAAACTGCATTAAATTCAAATATGCTTGGAAAGTTACAGATAAAAACCTAAGTTTTCTCTCCATAATAAAGATATATGATTGTATTGTGCTATCCAAGAGCTAAATCCCACAAGGAAAAATAATCCAATGTTTCCACAAAGAGAGAATTTGAAGAATTCAAACACTCACTGGCCATGCAAATTCTGCTACTAGTGCAAGTCTCATCAGAATAAAAGAATAAAATTAAATCAGAGTTACCCAACAAAATGTTCTGTTACTATTACTGTTCCTGAAGATATTAGTGTGAAATATCTGAAACCCATATCCATACTCTGCATTCTGGTACCTGCACACCATCATCTAATAGACTAACTTACTAAAAAATGCCATCTGACCAAGTGTACTAACACCTAAACAAAATAACTTTGGCAATCTGTAATTTTACTGTGGATGCAGTCATAGAGACTGCAACAGAGTGAAGCTATCAACTTCTAAGCAATTAACACAGTATTTTGAAAACACATCCCTCGGGGTTATTCACTATTCTTTCTTCGCCATCTCAGACACCGGAATAGTTGTTTTTTTTTCATCCCATATAGAATATGAGAGGTCTCCTGCATGATTCCTATTGTCAGAAAGCATAATTTCTTTGAAAGAAGGGCAATACATACACTGACATTTTCTATATTGATAAGAACAGCTTAGTTTACCATAGTGAAAGGGCTGAACCAGATGCATTCAAAGTAAAAGCCCAGGACAATTACACAAAAATGTAATAGGAAAATAAACTGACAGATCTAAATCTTGGTTGCAGATTATTTTGCTACAATAATTCTGAATGGGATCAAGACTTTACCAATAAGGGAAAAATGAACAAGGGGCATTTTTTTTTGTGGTGTATCTTAGGAATACTATTTTCTATTAAATTACATTCACAAGGTACATGTCAGTGAGGAAACCAATTCTAAATTCAGATTCATAGACTTCTGAAACTCTAATAGCTTGTAAATGTGCACTGGCAGATACTGCTGTGCAATGAAACAGTTTATCAGTAGGAGATACTATTTTTATCTCTAATCAAGCAGGTACAAGTGTATGTAATCTAGTCTTTCAACTCCCTGCCCCCCAAATAAACCTCACAAACTCATCCAGAGCATATTACCATAATTGCAAATGTGGTTTTTTTCCAATTTTGCAGGAGGAGAAGAAAAAAAAAAAAAAACACAAAAAAAAAAAAAAAAAAAAAAAAAAACAAAAAAAAACCACAAGAGCTTTCTCAATGTGTCCTACATCTAACTCCAAGGCTTAAAAGGAAAAGCTTCATATTTTTATGCTTTCAAAAAAACTCCAAAAATTAATCTCAACAGGCAGTTGTCTCCCATGGATTATTAGGTCTCTCAAGAAACCTTATATATCCCACATAGGTCTTATGATTATCTTGAAAACCCAAGGACACATATTATTATCCTCCTAAAAGTAAAGGGCCAAATTTGCAACATGGAATAACTTTTATCTTAAAATCCAAGTTTTTCCTATTTCAGTATTGCTTTTGTACTTAAAAAATTTGCTTAACTACAGTATGTGGAGAAAGTTATTAGTGAGGGCACAGAAAGCACGCCCTGCATTACCAGGTAGAAGTGGATGCTGTAACCGAGTTGGAACTTTTGCTATGATAAGTCTTTACATAAAAGTAAATAACTGAAAATTTCAACTGATGATCCCCGGTGGATGACCAAATAACAACTAATCTGGTCACCTGCACTAGTTATTAAACACAACATATCCAGTGGAGAAGAGCAATGAAGGACCTAGTCTCAAAAGTGTGGATTTCTGTGTATAGTCATACAATAGCAAAAAAAAAGGTGAAACTTTTCTTAAAAAAGGAGATTTTTCTATTTATCTGAAAAATCAGACTGGATCCTGTTTTCTACACTGTTTGCATTCCACACTTTTACTTCTTTCTAGATTTTATTTGCTTGTATATTTTTGCCCTTACCAGTTTCAGCATCTGGTGTTGTTTTGTTGCTTTATCCTTTTTCCACTCCGAGCTTCTTTACCAAAGCTCTCTAACCTTCTCAACCTCTTCTTCCAGTGCTAACAAATCACCAGTTAAAGCACCCATAACATAATTCTGATGCTGAGAAGTGTGAGTGGACTAGCTGGATGTGAAACTGTAGGGACATTCTAAAGATCATTAGGAGATGCCAAGACAAGGAGAAACAAGGCAAATTTGAGTTTCCTTTCTCAGCACCCTCTGAGAGGCTGTCCTGTGTCCTGACAGATCTTGAGAGGTCAGAGCAAATGCAGTCATCCTGGAATGACTAATAGCAGCAAAAAGGACATTCTTTTGACTTGGACCATGCTGATTACTAGATGGAAAAGGAAGAAAAATATCTTCTAGTCAAGATGATAAACAAATGCTGTTTCAGGTAAGTAAGGAAAAAAGGAAGTCTAAGAGTAAAGCTGAAAATCAAGTGGAAAGTAGAGAGGAGAGTACCCTCTGTGTTTGTGACACCGGGGCAGAGCCAGGCCATACTTTCCATTCCAGAGAGGCAGAAGGAGGTCACTGGATCTGCCTTACTGCAGAAAGACATCGGGGCCAATTCCTTCCCAGAAGGCTGAATTGTTCTTTTTACCAGCTCAGTAGAGATCTGTAGGCCTTGAATACTACTATCTGAGCATCAAACCTTTCTGTACAAAGACTACTCAAATTTATACTTGGAATGAAACAGCCTAAAGCAACCAAGCAGTCTACTTTGTTGAATATTTTCAACTGTTAACTCGACATATGCATATACCATAAAAGCTTGAGATATCTCCAGCCTCCTCGATAGCAGGTGTAAATTTTGTGGAAGTCATAAAAGATCAGTGCAGTGATTAAACATGACACAGTTCTGAACTCTTGAGGGAATTACTATGCCCATAATGAAAAGACAAATGGAAAGTGACTCATTTGTGGAAATAACTCTCTCATCAGAGGTGAAACTTGGCCACACTGAAGACAGTGCAACTGTTTCATTCCTCTATATGCCGCCTTTAATACCACTCAGAAGCATGCAAAGTCTATGAAATGGTAAATTCTCTGAGAAGAGACTGAAATTATCAGAGGATTTGAAAATGTAATTATTAATACTATTATCTTAGAGTTACTAGACTTGGATAATCCTCAGTGACACTTGTAACTTCTATAAACAAAAAAAAAACAAACCTTCTAATTTGAAAAATAAGTCCATTCATGCAAAACTAATCTGCATTTCCCAATCAAAATTGGCTCAAGGGGGTTCTGCAGTTTTCTTTTTTTTGCAAGCATTAATTTAGCAGATGCTGTCCTTTTAGCTCCTGTGAAGTTATTTTTATCCTAACTTGGGTATTGAACATTGTTTCTATTCCTCTTAACAGAGCTTTCTGGGAGTTCTAGTGAGGGAAAACCAGCATTACTGCCAAAACAACTGTTAAATGTGAGAAAAGAACTGGAAAAGTTGTTTCACAGGACATTTTCTATGACAGCATCTGTGCTTGATTATCTTACCAGAAAATTTTACAGATGTTAAGTGTTCAATGTATAGAATGTTGCTCACGATTGTATGGCTATAGAGACACACACTCTGTACACCGTGACTGAAATTCACAAATAAAATCACTGAAGGATAAATAAGATGGATTTTTTTTATATTAGGTCAGAAAAGAATAATGTGCTTTTTGAAAACTGACTGCAGAGTAATTAACAGACCTGATCGTACAGCTTATGAGAGGATTCACCTTGGACAAAGGGGCTGTGTACATAGGACTATGAAGAAGTCATGTTAAAAGTCACTAATGTTAACAAAATTAAAAATGTGGCTTGTAAATTTTTATAAGTCATATTTTCTGCACCAAGGAACCCAGTAATCTTACCTCAAAGGCTCCAAGGAGGACATGAATTCTGTAAGTCTTTATCTACTAACCAACTAAATATCAGAAAGGCCAAAATACTGCCTCAGTTGACCTTCAAATTTCTTTTTCCTTATCAAATAAAACAAACTTCCTAGAGGAAAAATGGGGAAAGACAGTTTTTCTAGGAAAAGTTTAGAAAGGACAAAGCAACTCTAGTGCTTCTAAAAAAAAACCAAGCAAATCCTACCCGAAACTTTTAGGCTAATGGAAGTTATTGTTTTTGCAAATATATTCTTCTGGAACTCATACTCCAATCTCACCAGACCAAAGGTGGAAGTGCATTTATAAAAATTATATTGTCAGTTAGCAGTTCAAGCTATAATCAATTCAAGAAAAAAAAAAACAAACCAGTTTCAAACAGACATAAAAAAAAATATGCTGAGACTTTTAGCCTTTTCTATAAGAATAAGAAAAAGAATTATAGTTTGCCTTTTGTAGACATAAAATACTAATGTATACTGCTCTGAGATTTTTGTTAGCATGTGTGTGCATGCTAACAAAAATCCATGTGTATTACACATTTACATACATGTGTATTTTGGCCTTACACACTTTGAGAGCAAAAAGCCTTCCATGACAAATCTGCTGGAGCAGTTATGGACCATGTCACTCCAGCCACATCACAACAGCACAAGCTGGCCACAAACTGAATCTGCCATGATCATGCTGCAATTTCCTCACCCTCCTCTCTCAAGCAGAGAAAAGTAAAGTTGTTTTCAGAAGGACTATATGTAAAAATGCAAAGTTGTTTCTAGTTGTCTTAAGCAGCAGCCATACATGCAAGGAATTGAAAAACTTAAAAGATCAGAATTACACCCTCTATTGTATTACTACACCTAATGTACATAAGCTTGAAACCCACAGTTGAGTTCAAGAGGAGAACACTTAAAATAGGTCACTCCAAAAGAAATTGCCAGGCAATAGAAAGATGCATACTGCCTGCTATTTAAATCCTATTATTTAATATAACTTCTTTAAGGATAAACAAGTGAAGACAAATAATTGGCTGTACTGTGCCATGTACTAATGAAGGGCAATACAAGGTCCAAAAATACAGAAAGTTGAGATGCTACTCTCTGATATTACTCCGTTTCAACAGTTAAAAGAGTAAAACTAGAATCCTTAAAGGAAAAAAAAAAAAAAAAACAAGGAAAAAAATCAACTTCCAGTACAAAAATATCCTGAATGGAAGCTAGAGCTATACAGAAATAATCTAAATACAGATAAACTAGGCCTGACTGCATTATAGCGATTTACGTAAAACCACTCTACAAGGTTTTGCGTATCTATTATTTTAATAGAAGGGTTGGTTTTTTTTTTCCTAAAAGGATATCTTTGAGTTCCTCTGACAGGTTTATCTGCATGATATATGATCCCCGTGCCCTATTTTACATAGTACAAATGAGACTATAGAGGAAAATTTAAATGAGCAAAACCAGCATTAACCCGTATTACTGAGCCATTCGTTCACTGGTACATACGGTATATATTTTAAGATAAAGGCTCTACAGAGAAAAATATAGGCACATAAGAAGTAAATTTTATTTGCAATAAAGATTAATTAAGAGAAAATGTGATGAGGTTGAAAATTAAAAATTATATTTATATAACTGAAGTTTAGAACAGCAAACTATCTCCTCTGTGTCCCTCATCCAAGCAACCACGGGTAGCGTTTAGGGGATGGAAAACTCTGCAAGTAAAGTAGCAGTCTTCTTTCAAGAGGCTTCCTTCCCTGGCACCTGAGTAGCACAAGTTTTTAATCCAATTGAACTCATCAGTGAGAAGATTGACTATTAGCAGCCAGCATCTCTGTGGAGGCTGGGTCTGTCTAAACCTGCTCTTATCTACAGTCTCCAGCAGAGCTCAGCCAGACTCCAGGCTGGCAATCAAAGCCAAGCACCCACGGCCTAAGATCCCCTCTGAAAAGTTACTGCACAGATTCACATCCATCATAACTGTATGTACCCTTTGCTGAGGGGAAAAAAGTATAGGGAAAGTGCCCAAGAGTATTCAAAAAATTATTCAAAAATTATCTCAATGCTGGGAAAAAAGATGATGCTGAGTAATTCTTTACTTTAAAACCTAATTTTACTTTTAAACTATCCAGGAACTGGACCATGGAGGTAAAATAGTCTTTTATCCATTATGGATCTGAGATCTGCCCCAGGAACACTGGCTTGCAATTTCTTCTAGGATTTACTGAAGTTTTCCTGTTCACAGCATCATAATTAACTGTTTACCTACCTCAACTAGGATATATTAAGATGCTTAATTTATTAGGAAGGTTTAAACAGTATATTTATTCTTAATGCACAATACTTAATATGGGAAGGACAAGGAGAGAAAAAAATTTTGCTTATGAGAATACAAGTTAATATTTCACTAGGGAGCACCAAAGACAGACCACAGAATGACAGAATAACCTGTACTGGAAGGAACCTTAAAGATCATCTCATTCAAAGTGTCCCAGGGACACTTTCCAATAGAATTATGATTTTACTTATTAATAGTATGTCCAACAACCCCCCAGCAGTGAGAATATGAGAAAAAACCTGAAAACGGGGCACTGGAAGTAGCAGTAACAAAACACATGAGAATCTGTTTCTATGTGTTTTTTACATTTTCAAAGATAAGTTCACAAAGTTATGGGGCTCACTGTAAGTCATCTGCTGTAGCTGACCAAGACATCCTTCTAAAAAAAAAAAAAAAAAAGCAAAAGTTTGGCCATCGTTCAGTGCAGAGCTCTACTTATATTCTATTCTAGCCTGCAGAGTAACCATTCAGCCACAGGGTTACAATTTGCACAAATTTATTAGTAATTAGTTCTTTCTTTCCCATTCAACACAGCAAACCTTCCAGTGTACTCTATGACTTCATTCTTGAATGGCACTTTTCTTCAGATAAGATTGACTTACGTAACTTCAGGGCAAGAACAAAATTTTCTGTTTTCCTTAATCTTAATAAATCCTTGTTCTCCTGGGTATTCCTTCAGTGCAGTCTAATGAAATTCATAGGACATTGGCTCATTCATAACTAGAACTGTTTCTATCATGGAATCTTCTTTCTGCTTAAAAAACAGTAAAACAAGACCATTATATAAAAATATTCTCATCCACTTGTTTTTGCTTTTTTCTATCAGACCTTATTAGCCTCATGTTTTCCCATGTTTCTGAAAATCTGTTGTCCTTTTCTGTCTCTCCAAAACAAGTCATAGATTCCTCTTTCACAGTTCCCTGACATTTTTCAGTCAACATTAAGAACCATCTGTCCTTCCTGGCATGCTATTTTTCACTTCAGAAGTAATATTTTTACTTACAAGCACTGAACTTCAGGACCCTCTTCATATTTTTCCTTCAAACTTTTTTATGATGATGTTCCATTTATCACCTTTGTCAGATTGATAATATGTCGAAGGGTAAAACTTGTAACTTGTTTGCGTTAATCTTATATTTGCAGGTTGTAGTTGAAATGATTTATGATGCACTTTGCAACGTTTGTAAGTTTTCAAGTTTGATGCTCAAACTGAAAGTTCTTGTCTAGGATACTCAAAAGTCTATTTCTCAAATAAGGTCTTTTTTTCTTTTCATAAAATATAGAAGAAATTCTATTTTCTGGCTAGTAACTAAATGCTTCCAGACATTTTCCTGCAACCCTTGCTCTCTTTTTCTCAAGATCTCAAATGAGAAATATGGAAATGCCACTGGAAAATTTTATGGGGAAAAAAAAAACCAATGGGAATTAAGAGGTAAGTTTACTGTCAACAATCATCATAACTATTTAAGTATCCGTTACCAACATTTCTGAGGAAAGAGAAAGAAAGATAGTCACAGTTTTAAGAAATAAAACAGGAGAATTGTATTTTTTCTGCACTAGCTGAACATAAAGTTACACTTGAACTACCACCAGCTGTCTCAAATCTTTGTCCTAAGCTTGTTTCAACATGACTGTGTTTTGATGGCTCAGAACAAATGAATCGGATGCCAATCCATTCAAAAATATACTGTGTGTTAATATCAAGCCCAGGCTTTACAACAGTGATGGTCAAAGTCTAAGTCATTCCTAAACTACACTGTACAACCAGAACCAGTGTCATCACTTCTAAATGCAAATAAGTTCCCTTGCAGCCCTGTTGATTTACTAGAATCTTGAGAACAGATGTACAGTTCACCATATGGAAATGACCACAACATCTACTCAATTAACTGAATGCTTCAAACAGTGCCCTCATTAATCAGAACATCCTCTGTGGACTTGATAGAATGTGGAAGACACTTTGTGACACTAAGGTGTCTGTTTTCTAAAAAAAATAAATTTGGGTCAAAGTAAGTAGCATTAAAAAGATTTAAAGTTCTAATTTACCAGAGATTGTGAAACATCGCCAAAATAAATATCTTAGTAATAAAATTTTAGTCAAATATTGAGACAGTGATTAAATAATAGCACTATTAGTCAGCAATAACCATGAGCAGGTCACAGAAACTTTGGCAACTTTTCTCTAGATTTTTGCTACTCTGCCTTACAACTGCTCGGAAATATTTTGTTCTCAGTTTTAATTTTTCCCCTTAAATCCCACAGTCTTACGTTATTGCTGGACTCATTATAGCTGAGACCCGTATTCAGTTTTCTATTACAATAATTGTCTTGATATGATGTGATTCTGCTAAAGGTTCACTACATTTTTAAGAAAAGTATTTTTCCTGATAAAATTATTGCAATAATACTGAGGATCTCACAACAGCAAAGACACTAGCAGTTCTCCAGGCAGCAGAATCAGAGTTTCCCTGTTGCTGAACTAAGCTACAGACGACAATTTCTTGACGCAGGCAGAAATAACTCTCTTGTGTTTTATCCCATTCAGAAGACAATCTGACACTTCCCCTGAGATGGTCTGAAATGTAATAGGGTTTCTTTATTCCTAGGAGTCTGTAGAAACATCTAGTCTATAAAGCCAAAAGGACCCTTTGTTTTCTGAAGGGTTTTCTAACACAAAGGGTGGTCAGCATTTATTCTCTAAAATTTTCTAAGAGAAACATGATGCAAAAATAAATTCCTGATTCAAGTGGCATTAGGAACAAGACTTTATTCTATTTTACCTAAATTTACCTAAAACCTTCAGAGCTGTTTCCCATCTAGTATACTTTTTTATGATGCTCTTCCTTCACACCTTCCATGCTCACTTCCATCCACAGTTTGCATGACAGGACAGTTACTGCCAAAACACTTTTATCAGCCTTTCTGCTTTGAAATCTGCTGGAAGTCCTAATGCATTCTCACTATCTTGCTTTTTATCAACAAAGGAGCAAGATTCTTTACCCAAAATTCAGAGGAGTAATTGGCCTCAAAAAGACTAGCAAAAAGCCCAGGCCTGTTGACTTTCAAAGCACTCAGAAAAAGACCAGTTGTTTGCATCAGGCTTTTCAGACAGGTAAATGGGAATGGTGTTAATTAAGAGACAGAAAAAAAACCCAGGGCAACCAATCTTGGAGACATTTGACATAACAACCTGGAAAAATCTTCTATGGAGCTTCCAATTACCCAGTGTGGGTTATGCAAAAGGCAGAATGGAGGAAGCTACTGTAAAGCTACTTGGCTCAGAATGATTTCCAAATGGAATTTAGTATGAGAAATAAAACTAATGAAGCAAAAAAAAAGCACTTCTCATAAATGAAAGAATGAAGTGCAATTTCTATAGAGACAGGGAGGAGAGCTGAAGAGTGTTCAGAAACTTCTTTTTTTCCTACAAACGTACAGGGGCAACAAAGAAGCATACTGACAACAGCTAATCCCAAAACTAGGTGTCTCCTATAGTTTCAAGTTAGCTCAGCACGAGAGGGCTATTAGACTTTTTCAAAGAAAAGTAAATAGTGTAAGTATATAAGAGTCCAAGCTTTAGGTCCAAACTGCTTTATTCAGAAGGATTATTCTGCAAGATTTTTACAAGAGGATCACTGCATGATTGTCATTCCACCCTAGACTATTAGTCTAATCAGTACTGCTCATGATAACAGTCTGAAAGCAAATCAGATATTTATTTTAAATGGTCAGAGTCTGTCAGCCAACAGGAGCAAGAGGAAAGTAAAAAGCAGTGAAGAGTCAAGAAATAAATTCATGATTTGCAGGCAATAGCTATGGAATATGAGAATTTAATGTATGACTAACTATAAAATGGAAAGACTAAAACTGGAAAGACAAAAAAGCCATTGCTCTATTACAAAGCAAAGTAAACCTTTAACTCCATCAAGTAACTGCTTGCATTGCAGAGCCAAGAGAACAAAAAACGTAAGTAATGTGAAGAGCTTGTTGGGTGAGAGAGAGCTCTCGAATGAATGTGGCAGAAAGCTTTAAACCACCTCAAAGCAAAGGGCACAACAGTGAAGGACGGTATCCTTCATTTCTATTTAAACATTAAAACAAACAAACGAACAATGTTTTGACCAAACAGTCTCTTTAGGAAAAGACACTTTTGTGGTGAAAGCAAATTAGTATCTTTCTACAATACTCAATACCTGAGCAGAGCTCTTCTAGTAACCAGGGGCTGGAGGTCTAGTGCAGAGAAATTAACTTTTGAGGGTATAAACACCAGTACAAAGGACCTGTGGAAATGAAATATATACTACAAAACCCTTGGAATTCAAGTGCAGGGAAATCTGATGAAACAGTACTTCTCATCCAGTTTTTCTCCTCCCATTGACTTAGAGCAGTATTACACAAGAAAATACTATATATATGTGTGTGTGTTTATATACATAAAACCTTAATAAATTGTTTAGAAGATTATTGAGATAATTAAAAAAACAGTCCTGAGGTTTTTTATCAGTAAATACACAACTAATTTGATGACCTAAAGAATGCTGGAGACATTTCCAACGCAAGTATGCTTTAAAATACATTCTTTACATTTTCCCTAGTCTGAACTTTATTAAACTCCTCACATTTTCTCCCAATACAGATTTACCTAATGAATGCCGAAATACCTAAGCACAAAAGAAAATGAAATTTTAATTCAGCAAGTTGAGAAAAAAATTAAAAACTATTTATACCGTTTTCTATCATTAAAACACTTTTTTTCTATAATTCAAAGAGGCTGAGTTTCTAGGAACAAACCCTTCTTGTACTTTGTTCGAGATAACACACATAAAAATGATCACCAGTTTTGACAGCTTACATACCTTGTGTATCAGGAATTGATATCCATTTGGGGGCCTATTCTTTGGTTTTTGAAAATTATTCTCTTACATGGTGGTCCTATTTACACGTGTGAGAGAAGGAACAACTTATCGTAACATCACTCCATACCTTGACACAGGGGAAAAAAAAAAAAAAGGCAGAAAACATGGCCACAGTCATATGTTCTTATGATGACCAAGAAATAAACCAAAAAGGGAATATATGGCCTTTGGGGGTAAAAATCTCCCCCAGAATTTTTTCCCACTGCAGTTCATTATTACATATCAATAGAAAGGGAAAGATCAAAATGCAGATCTTGAGTTCAGGCTTACACGCTTCAGCTTCTCCCCTATACCTACAGTGACAAAGCACCTTTGCCTTCTGGAATCCCGGTGTGCAGTAACAGTTACTGCAGCATGAAGGACAGCCATGACCAAGTGCAAACCAAAGAAGCATTCACAGGCATCAGCATGAGAGGCAGATGCCCTTCTGTCAGCAGCACTGTAAAAACTAAAAAAGAAACCCCAACCAAACCCCCACCCCAAAACAAACAAAAACACAAACCCAAAAACCAAAACAAATAAAAACTCATCCCCTAGTTTACCATAACTTCTATAGTTGACTAATTAAAGCCTTTGGGAGGGGCAGAATTCTTCACACTTACTATTTTCTTGCTATTTCTTTTTCAAATTTTGATGAATAACAGAATTGTTCAAAATACAACTTTAAAAGAAAAATACAAACCCCAGGAAATATATTCTTCTAAAAAGAATGACCTAAATGTAAGGGGTTCTCTTTTTTTGTTTTTTTTGTTGTTTTTTTTTAAGATTTGTTTAGGACACTGTTTTTTTCATTGTACAGAGTGAAACAAACATCCATCTGGGATTCAAGACATTTGACTGCATTTTTACAACAGACTGAAATGAGTAGTTTATTTTAGCAGTTAGTACAGTTCTATGCCTGGAAATGTATCATAGTTTGCCATGTAATTTAAGCGCTCAATTTCTAGCAACTACTGCTTTCAGCCTGGGGAGGCAGCAAGGAGAAAAAAAATCTACAACAAATTACACATGATGAATTTTTAGTAGCCTCAGTATGGGGTTTTTTGTGTCACTAGGAGACAGACTGCCTGAGAGAAGAGGAGGTTAAACTGGGTAGTAAAAAGAAGCCTATGTGGAAGGTGACCTTCTGAGAAAAGGTATTCCAGCTCTGGCTGAGCTGAGGAAAGGGTATGACTGCTATAGAATTATATTAAAAGCAGCTTATCATTCACTTCTGAAAGAGAGTTGTCCTGGCAACTTTGCTTTATACTGAGTCATATGCTACTGCACTTATGCATTTATATGCCTTTGACATATTTTCTTGACTGGACTTTTCAGGAATCCAGTGCTGGGATGCTAAGTCTTTAATCCTACATCATAAGACAGATACCAAGCTAATTAATTGTACCAGAATGAGTTCTGCTCCAGGACTGCAAGGCATCAAAGTACAGGCATCAGTTTTAACCATATTTTTTTGGACTTCAGCAGAACGTAGGCACCAGAATCCCAGTGTACTTACACATGAGCAGAAACAACTTGTCCTTGTCAGGGAATTGGTGGTGAAACAATTATCTCAAATGATAGTTTTGCATTCTATCTAGTCAACCATGCCTTTTTTTAGAATGACAGATCTTAATGATTGCCAATAGCATCTGTGGAAGAATCTTTCCAAGATATTATTCAAGATATTTTCAAAGCACTGGACCAAGAGATACACATACTGTGTTTACAAGAAATTCACAGTGGCTTACATGGATATACTCTGCATTGGTCATATGTCTTAATAGCTTGTTATTCCAGAAGAAAGCAAAGAGAAAAGGTTAAAAAAACAAAACCAAAAGCTTTAAATTCATTTAAACAAATGAGTGGCAGGCAGCAGACTGGATGTAAGGAGAACACTGATCTCTCGAGGCAGGTCTTGCGGCATTACTTCCCTGCGGGATGCATATGACCTCTTGATTTTAATTCAGTACTTTTAGGAGACAGATAGTTAGTGTTAGTTTCACTCTGCTCTCTCTTAGCTGGAATGCTTGACAAGGTGACAGCAAAACAAAAAGATGATTGATGATTTATTAATTATGATTTACAGATAGCTTAAAAGAAAAAGAAAAAGGAAAAAAAAAAGGACAAAGGCAGGAAATGGAGTAGTAGTAACTGAGTCACTGGTAGTAACATCACATCAGGGGAAAGGTATGATGAAAGAATCCCTAGGAGGTAAATGCTGATGGTCCAAATGTTAAAAAAATTCATAAGTGTTCAGAAAAAGATGACTAATAATAAAGCTAGCAAAATCCATTTATGATATTCAATGAAGGGTTAGTGGATGAACTGTAGAAGTAGCACATGGAACTGAGTGACTGGGAATGAAGTGATCAGACAGCAGGCAGATGAAACAACACAGCCAACTTAACACGAGGCAGATAGGAAAACCAACTTTATCTCACACCATAGGGTGTTGAAAAATGGACTCATAATTCATAATTCTAAGAAAACATTAGCATTTCCAGAAAAAGAAAACCCGAACAAAATGTTTTCAATGATTAAAAAAGTGTAAAAAGAATTGCAAAGAAAGCATACAGAACTGTTAAAATAGGGGGATTGTACATTTTTGAGTACTAGAACGTGACCTGGAATTTCTAGACTAAAAAGGCTTCAGCAGAAAGTAGCAAAAGACGAAGCACTTAACTGTATGTACACTGGTCCCCGCACTACCTGAAAAAAAAAAATTGTGAACTTCAAGAAAAATAATTTGAAATCCTTGTATACAGTATTAGTTTTGCCAGTTCAAACCTACCCTGGAAGGAGCCAAATAATTGATGCTTAAGTGGACAGAGATAATTCAGTTGTTTTGGGAAAATCTAAGATGAGCCTTATTTAACCTCCTATCGACCTTCAGCAGTGCCTCCTATACCACATTCAGTCTGCAGGGAGCTGTAAGTTCAGTGAGGGTCTTCCATACTGCTTCAGCATGTGAGTGGGCAGAAACATGAAGAAGGATATATTAATGATATGTTCCACCAGTCATCATCTTCCCCATGCCCTACAGACACAATCATATGTGTCTGAAGGCTTTTTCCTTCAAATTCAGCTCCTCCACGCTCATGCTAAAGCATCAGCACTGCACATCCCCTCTCACAGCTCCCAGATCCACAGGCACAGCATGATCTTTACTTCATGTTTTCAATTCACTGCAGTGCAACCACTTCTAACTCTCATCCTTTGCCCTGTGAGGCTTTAAAGAATTTAAAGCCAATGCGCCTGCAGGTAGGTATAGATGTAGTTACAGTACTCAATCTGTGCCTCATCCCCAGGTGTACTCTTTGGTACTGAAACGTTGCACTGCTTGGAAAGGATAGTATTTAGAAATAAAAAGCCTCAAACAACTTTTTATGTGGTTGTTTGCACACTCATATATACAGTGCCACATATGCATTTATCTTATAGGTAAGCTGTAATAGAATGGAAAATCTAAATTTCCTTACATTAATCAGTAACAATACAGCTAAAATTGCATAAATACACATATTTATTATCTTTCTGATATTGAAGTAAACAGTCAACATAAAAGCATGAAAATCATAGATACTCTTATTTTCTGTAATAACAATTCCTTCCCTCTTTGCTGTTGAAATATACGTGGTAGATCTCCTTATAGGAGACAAGAGTATTAATAATAATTTTTAAAAAAGATGGGTACACATGGCAAATTGACTAGTTACAGGTGGAACTGCCTGTGCATCAGTTTCTGCCCGTTGCCTCTTGTCCTATTGTTTGGCACCACCAAGAAGAGCCTGGCTCCATCCTCGGGATACCAGGAACCCTTCAGATTCTGATAGACACTGATGAGGTCCCCTTTCAGTCGTCTCTTTTCTTGGGTGTGCACAGGCCCAGTTTCCTCAGCCTGTCCTCATAAGAGAGATGTTCTAGTCCCTTAATCATCTTTGTTTCCCTCCACTGGATCCACTCCAGGATTTTTGGGATACCTCTACTGCTTTTTGAAGGGCAGTTTTCTCCCTGATCAAAATGAGCATTTTTTTGCTTAATGGTACAGCTTAATTGATACAAACACTTCAGCAGACTAGCTGGGAAAGAACTGGCCTTAGTCCTACACAGTCTCAACAGGATGACATTTCAATTACTGACACAGTACGATACTATACAGACAACAGGTGAGTAATTTAATAGATCAGTCCAGAACTTCCTGTAAGCAATACATACAATCCAATTAGTTTCTCACAATAGACTACAGCAGTTATTTGAGGAGCATCAAGCACTTCATCTGGTAAGTCTTCACAAAGGAAGGAATGCCTTGCTGTTTCTATTCACATCTGTCACTCAGCATTAAAGTTTCAGAGCACTGTGAACGTGGACACTGGGTATGTTGCAGCACTTGAATTCACCTGTGTGTGGCAAGAGGGAGAGGGCCTGAACAGCAATGAAATTTCCAAAATCCGCAATCAGGATAACAGATGCATCAAACTGAAGGGGAGTAGTGACTGCCAGCCACTGTCAGCATTTCTGGCTTCCTTCATCTGAATTTCAGTTACTGCTGTAACACTGCAAACTCAAAAACCAGTCCATTTTTGATGGAATAAATATTTCTACTCTGTATTTTAGAAAAAAATTTGGTTTCAATCTTAAAGCTTTAGTTCTGAGAGTTAAGACATGACACCACGCTGTCTCCTACCTATTTCTCTTGGCCCAAACTCTTCATAAGGACAGATTTGCCTGCATCTTTATATCAAGGATGAATCTGGTGCACAGGAGCATAGATGTATCAGTGCCTGTGCACTTATGCACATTTTTATATACTAGTGTCAATCATGCTCTTCTTTGCCCTCTCTCCTTGCCCTCTCTCCTTGCCCTCACTCTAGGTTTTCCTTAATGTTTTATTTTATATTTTCCCTTCTCTTTGACATTAATTTGCATCCAATTTTCTTTGTTTGGTTACATTTTTAAAAGTTATTAGCTGACTGAAGAAATTTAAAACTTTCTCATTGTCACTAAAATGCCCTGATGCCTTTCCAGGGATCCTCAGGAGCTGTGCACACAGGCTACTCAGAAAAGTTAATTATTAATTAATCAGTAAGGTGGAATAGTTAAGATTATTTCAGGCTCTGTTGAGACCCTCTCATTCAGAATTAAAATAGAATTTGGTTCAATTTCCTTGAGAAATGAATTATGATAAAATAAAATAAGGTCACTTCAGTTCTAATTCTTTTGCAATGTAGTAGTTTTACTTAATTTGAATTAAATCTGTACATGAAGACAATGCCTTAGGTTTTTCTTATATTGTAATTCCTTTCCTGAACTGATAATGAAAGCAGCTTACAAAACTTGTGTTAGGCTGCAGTACAGCAGTTCCAAAGCAGCTTAACGTTGCTGTTTAATTTTTTTTTTTTATCTCGAAAAAAATGTATCATATTTTGGGAAAACTGACTAAATGTACGATGATTAGACTCACAGCAATCAAGTAGTTTCAGTTGCAATTTCTACAGAAGGTTCTACAGATTTTACTATTGTGGATTCCATGGGCATTATTGCTAGTGAATTAGATGGTTAGAGTACTGACCATATCTGACATGTGAGATGCTGAGCATGAGCACATTTAAAACTTGTAAATTAAAATGAAAATTGTATAAAAGAGCGATTTGTTTAAAACTAGGTGTGCTTATACCGTTTGAATATATATGTTTATAAAGGTAAAAATCATAACTTTTACATAATCCAAGATAATATAAATCATCAACATCAGTTGATCATCAACAATAGTTGTTCATATCAATTGCCATGCGTATTCTACTTGATTAAAAATGAACGCAATTTTTATTGCCCACACTGGATGCATCTGAGTGTGTGTGCCAGCACTACATTTGACCAGCAACTCTTCTCTCAATTGGTGCAGAAACCAGAGCCCCCAGGTCACATCATGTCCTTGTCCCAAGGGACTCATCTGAGGGAAAACCCTGACCTGGGATTTTTAAAGAAATTCTTCTTCAACTAATATAATAAAATGTGGCCATTAGACTGAAGAATCTACAGACAAACTTTTGAGAAGTAAATGACATAAAAGCCTAATTCCTATTTTCAGAGTTGACTAAGGAATCTATTTTCTGCTGACCTTTACAAATATTACTATAAAACAAATATAAGCGATCAATTGTCTCTTATTTTTCCTGAAATTAAATAAAGTTTATCATGGCTGTCACAGAAAGATTCTAAATGTTGTTTGGTCTTATTCACCTGCCTCATAAAAGGAATTAAAAAAATAACAAATCTGCCAAATAAACGCAGGCTAACAAAATTTAGTACCTCATTTCAGATTTATTCAATTTCCCAACTTAATGAAGCATGGGTGCTGATGAAACCAGATTTTTTTTTCCCCAAAGTGATAAATGATGAAAATACACACAGTCTGAAAACACATTAAAGAAAGGAAAGACCACCATGCCATACCTTCCATTCTTTTTCCATACTGGGAAAGAGAATCAATGGTGTGTGATGGTTGGTGTCACTATGCTATTGCACATAAAAACATCACTGCTGGTGTAATAGGGCATAAGGCTGGCTTTCACCACAGTCACATAGTGGTGTGAAGTCTTACCAGTTCTATCATTTCTACTTAGCTGTATCAGAGCCAGTCACACAGAATAACTAGTTAAAGACTGAAGTGCTGTTCAGTCTAGTTTAGTGCTAGTTCAGTGCCCATATACTTCCAAATTAACAAATCACTGCCATTTGGCAGATTGTTCACTTACTGTATATCCAAACATGGTATCATCTATCTCTGATGTTCTTACAGAATTCAAAAATTAAGCTATTAAATAGGGAAAATATTTTCTGTTAATGCAGGTTCACATGCAAGACAGGTCATGTGGACTGCTAACTATTAACATGTGGTTATCCCAGTTTGGAAGAGACTGTCATTCATGGAACAAACAGAATACGTACTATTACCGCAGTCATTAAATATACACGCATATATTGTCATATTTGGCTGGATTACATTGTCATGGTTCTCATTTTTATCCATAGTTTGCATCTTTCCCTTAACTGTCACAAATAAAACTATGAAGCAGATCCAAAAATACAGGGGTTTTAAAATCTCCACCTAAAATGAGAAGCTATTAAAACTGCTTCTGATAGGATGCATCCATATCCCCTAGTTAGGTCTTTAATAGAAAGTCCCTATAAAAGGATAAAAACTTAACAACCAAAACACCAGTCTGTGTACTCTAAGTCCATATTTATTCCAGTTTGCATCCAAATTTCTAATCTAAGTATACCCTACTCATTGCTGCTTCTATGCTCCAAGGTACAACAGTCAAAGGAAAAGTACAAACACAGTTAAGAACTGCATTATATTGCATAAGACTGAAACATTCATAATGCTGCCATTTCCTAACATGTTGTGTGTGCAATTTGGTAACTTTCTAAGATTTCCTTTAAGATATCTTTAACCCTTATATCTAGTGCTGTGTCCTACATACAGCTGAAGTTTTAATATTATCTTTATAAATTATGCCAGTAGTTTGGTCTCTCTTAAGAACATTACAAAACTTAGGACTTACAAAGGGGAGATCATTAAGGATGACTACAGGATGCTTTCCACTGTGTCATTTGCAAAAGAAGATGAACTCTATCTTTCATTATAATTAAAATTCAGATTTAGAATGAGAGAATAAAAACTCAGTCTTTTCAAAAGAAACAGTTTGCAGCATGGTAACTTAGCCTGTCCATTTCCCATTAACATACCACATGAAGCCTTAAGACTTCAATGAAGACTCATGCAGAAGGATTTGAAAAAAAACCTTTTTAAAATAGGTTATGTGATGGAGTTAACATCTTAAAAATATGGGACGTTTGAGGAAAATATTTAACCATATTCAGGAGGATATATTTAAAGATGAGGGTATTGCCTTTACATCCCTTACTTCAAGATATTCTTCAACCCACATAATTTTTCTACTGCTTCTGTGAAGTCTCGTCTATTTGCCACATGAAGGATTATAAAACTTCAAGTTCAAACATTTTGCACAGTACTGAGCTGCAAATCAGGAAGAGCAAAGGCAGTCTATGTAGGCCCTTTTCTGAAGAGGGGAAAGTTTGTAATTTTTTGAGTGCTTAACTGTAATTCATTATCATATATTTTCTAACTAATTACTTAAAATCGCAATTTTCTACAGAAGTTGTTGAAAGTTCACAGTAGGTCTCCAGGTGCAGCATGAGAGGTACAGAAGTAGAACTGGGGGTTTTGTGTGAATAAAGGAAATATTTATAATCTGCTCCAGCTTGAAGCAGAATGCAGCATAAATTTATTAAGTTAAAACATTCTCAGCATTTCCCAGCATTTATTTAAAGCTAATGGCTGCTAAATTCAATATATCTTGGTATTTTGTCTCAGAGTACTGTCTATAGAACAGTATTTCTAAACAAAAGCCTATAGGAGTGGTAATACACGTAGGGGTAGGATAATATAAAAAAGGCATTTTCAAAAGCCAGGTACTCAAATATGCAATAAACTAAAAATCCTAGCAACATTAAAAGAGGATTCAGGCAAAATTCAACTAACATATTTGCCAATTTAGTTTGGGGGGTATTTTTTTTTTCTTTGCTTGTTTTTTTTCGGATATTTTTCTCTCAGTGTTTGATATTTTACACTTAGCATCTCTATCAACTAGTAATATGAAGCCTACTCAAAATCTAACTTTGTTAACATTCACTGTCCACCACACCCTTCCACTGAAGTGATTTCTCTAAGGTAGACTAATACCAAGACAGCACCAGCAGAAGCTGTCAATGCTAATCGGTAAACTGAGCAAGCATAAAGTACAATGCAGAACTTCAAATGAAATCTTGATTGGTTTCTTTGAAATTAATGAGGCTTTTTTCCCTAAACAGAACATGACAAAGGTATCAGTCTTGCATATTAGAACCTGTGAAATTACATGCAGAGAACACTGCACCTCTGTACACAAAAAATTTCTGAAACTCAAGAGGTTAAACTACCTCATAGGCAACAGCCGAGAGACACAGACCTTAAATCTGGAACTCTTTCCTATTAAAAATAAATGAAAAAAAGACTAATTAAGTTCATGAACAATACTGATTTAGTATTAAAAAAAGGAAATATTTCAGCAATACATAAAAGGCACTTGGAAACATATTAAACCCATGTTTGCCCATGAATATCGGCATTTTAGATGCTCCGTGACATCTTCAAGCCACAGAGTCCTTTTAAAATAATTTTAGTTTATATCCTATTTGCATAAAAAGGGGAACATCTTTTTAATCTACTCTTTGTCTCATGTTGTTTAAGATTACTTTGGTAGCTTGGATTATTTTTCTATTTTAATTTATTCTACTTCTCATTTTATTTTCCATACAAGTTGATGGAATACTATTAAACTGCATTCAAAAATGGTAATTCCTCTTGGAATTATGAAGGAGCAGCCCCTGAAAGCATTCATTGTAAGCTGATATCCCAAACAGTCTTGGACTTTAGGCAGTGATAGGCATGAGAAATACAACAGTCAGAGGAGTACAGGTGAGGCCTCCCACACCTTCAAATCTATGCTCAGATGATGTATTTGTCTTGACAGTAGGCCTGAAAATATTTCTGTGCATAAACAGGCAAAGACTAGAGACTACCTTTGGTAACCTGGTTTATCAAAGAGCCTGCCATCAAAAAGTACATCCCCCACTGATTTGTTTTAACCTAAGAAAGATCTCAAGCCTGTGATCAGTGTTTTACAACAGTTAATCTCAAGATCTAAAACCACACAAACAAAAAGCCCCAGTAAAACAAAAATGTTGAAACCGCCACATCAATCCATGGTTTAAGCTACAAAAGCCTAGAAGAGTGAGTTAACTTCAGTTTGTTAGAGAGAGAGTTCAATTCCTCAGGCAGAATTGTTCTCCTTTTCCTTCTTTCTTTATATACATATATATTTCTTTATATACATAGATATATGTATATACTTTATATATAAGCTAACTGGGAATTTGATTCTGTCCTATAAAAACTGGCTTCCTTTTTAATATTTATTATGTTATACCAGGCATTTAATATAAACATGCCTGAAAAGGACATACTCGTGAAAATTTACCACTGAAGTCAATGACAGTTTTTGTTCTACCATCTCTTTAATCCCTGTACTTTATCAGTTGTTAAGATGACAGTTCAGAAAAACTTCCTAGCCATTGCTCTGATATCACATTTTCTCCATTTTTAAAATAACCTGCGACCTATTTCTTGATCTCACAGTGATTTATCTAGTTATTTATAATATGCAAATCTGAATTGCATCCAAAAACTAAAGCATTCTCAAGACCTGCACTAAGTTCTTTACGACAGTGTTTCAAGGAGCAGGCACTTCCAGCACATGTCAAGAGACAAGAGGCAAAAAAGTAAGAATTGGTATGACATTGGAAAAATACCATCTTCAAGTATTTTAGGGAGTTTGCTTCACTTGTGGAAATACATCAACAATATATAGCACAAATCATGGAAAATTAAAAACTTTCTTTAAAATACATTCTTTTCACTACATTTCACTACATTTTGCAGTCAATCATAGTAACTTGCTGTAATAAAAAATTTGATAGAGATCTGGATGTATTCAGGCAGAGACTGACACTTAAAACCCATTGTAAAGATTAATGCAGCATTTACTTTCAAGCAAGGGGGTAGTTCCATTAATATTGGTTCCAGGAGAGTTGACTATTAAGCACAAGTCCATGCTTATGTACAAGCCCAGACAGCTATATGAGATCATTTTTATTTTAAACATTGAGATTTACCACAGAACAGGTCTGTAGTGTTATAAATGATTGTTATGAAACACAAGCTATAAAACCAGTAATCAACAGCAACTCCTTAGCTGGGCCCATGGCCAGTAAGCCCAGTCTCCCTCCTATATCACTTTCTCTTGTTTTCTGATCAGTGTAATCATGCCAACTGCAGCAGAGCTTGTACCCATCTGTAGATTAAGTATATATTCAACATGCCTAACCATACAGAAGGAAAGGATGCATTAGATTCAGTAAAAGTGTTTTCAAGAATGTGTGGGTATAAACGTTTAAGTATAATTTAAACATTCAGGAACACCTGAAAAAGAAACTTGAGGCCCAATCATATCAACAAGGAAGTTAAATCGTGTTCATCACTGTGCTCCTTAGTAAGCATTTATACTTTGAAAAATAATTGGTCACTTGAGTGAGAAGATTGCTTGTTTTTAAAAAGTTAAATAAGCACATTGCTTTGTTTCTGAGAGCTACCCTAAATTTTTGAATGCTCAAGAGAGAAACAGAGTAACTTTAATATACAAATTACAGTATAACTTTCTAACACTTTCAACTAGGCTTTCTCATTCATCTTCATTAATTATCAACTAATTATCAAAAGAATGAATTATGCATTATATTTTTCAGGGGGAACAGTAACTGGTATTGCAACAGCTGAGGTTAATGAGTAGGACTGGGCTATGCAAGAGCTTTTTACAGTGGCACTCTACCTCTCCTGGCATTTCAATTATTATCACATTATCTTGATCTTTTTGCTACACCATTTGAACATGATGAAGTCTATTAACATAATAAGAGTAGTAATACATCATTACCTCTAGTAAAAACAAACTCAAAATTTCCTAAGAAGTGTCTCGGCTCTTAAAAGTTCCTAAGAGTGTGGGTTTTTTGCTTGCTTGTTTGCTTTATGGAAGTATGTTTGAGCCCCCTCCACTTGGCTTTCCAGTAATTTATCATCGAAAATGTTCTGCTTAATTATAAACAAAAGAACTTCTTTTAGTAGTAGCATAAGAATCAATATCCACAGAAATACTTGAAAATGGTTTCAAATTGTGAGCTTAGAAAGCTTGCAGCACAAATGTCAGCCTGAGAAATAGCGTAATGTGTGGATCATATCACTAGATGGGAAAGGAAAAGCTTGGATGACTGTGAAAAAGAGCATGGGTATGAATTTCTAACATAGCTTGATTCTTGCATCATATATTATTTAATTTCCATAGCAACTCACAGGAGAAAGAAGCCCATGTTTTCAGAGAAATCTGAATTGATGCAATTCACAAAAGACAAACTACAATACACTAGTAATGGTACAGAAAATAAAGGCAAGGAAATTCTATATTATCAGACACTCAAAGTTACTAAAAAGCTGTGTCAGATTTCTCTAAGTTACAAGCATCCTATAAAGTACTCATTGCCAATGTTTGTGCCACAACCTTTATATCATTGTAACCCCAAATCTGATAAACTGCATGCATCAATACTTCAAATTACTAGTGAAGAGTCAACTTTGCTCTCAAATCTTTTTATCAGTGCCTAAACAAAAAAACCAAATAACCAACCCACCACCACCAAAAAACCAACCAAACAAATGCCATCAGCTGAAACTTTCAGAATACTTGTAGCAAAATAAATGGCTTTTAATTCTCAAGAATCATATTAGTATAATCGAATATTATCTGATGATGATGGAATCACACCTTTACAAGGGAAAAAAAAGTAACTGAAGTCTAGAAAGAAGCACAAATATATTTCATAAATACAGAATGACATCATGTAAGCTATTATATTTGCCAGTTGTTGAAAACAGCCATAGAAAATGCTGAATTGTGAAAAAAACATACTTTCCAAAGGGCTAAGAAGAAAACTACAGTGTCTGTTCAGTCTAGCTTAGAAACCTTATCTGATACTGTCAAATTTGTTCAAGGTTACAGAAAAAAAATTGCCTAAGTAAGGTTGACAATCACTATGTTTCAAATTCTTTAAGGGCACAAAAGCACAAATGTTATTTGAACTTTACAAACAAGATATTATATCATATTGACAGTTTTCAGCTGATTTACATCTTCAGATAAGCAAAACCATGCATCTGAAAAAAAGAATGTAGTCTGCTTATCGAAGTAAATCAGGCCAAGAAAGGGTGAAACAAAAAGCCTAAGATTCATCTTTTCTGATCATCATGTGTCTTCTCTGCATTATCTTTAACATATACAGGTGGACAGGTGAAAGTACGCACATTCACAGCCCAATTTGGATTCATGTGTGTAAATGCTTAGAGAATGTCATACTGTTTAAACACTGTAACAAGACTATGCTCTGTTTTCATTATGCTCAGCCACAGTATAGTTCCCAGATCTTCTTTTATTCTTATTTACAAGATTAAAGGAATGATAATATAAAGCAACGACATCTCCGTATTATCCTTAGGCAATTCTCTTGTTATCATGCTGCACAGCTCGACTACAGAGAAAAACAGTCATTACCTGTGTGAAGAGAACCTGTGATTAGCCTGAGAAGGTACTGAGCAAATTTCAATATTTCCCGCTTACACCGCTTCCTACAGCCACTCATCTTAGGCAACGAGGTATTCCTCTGAGGAGAGCCTGGAGACTTTGCCAATAAAGGGAACAGTTTCTGCCAGCAAACTTCTGGGGGCAGTTCACAGCTTCCTCGCGGCCGAGCAGGCTCCCGCCGATCTACCTTGGGTGGCTGCGAAAGGGACTCCCGCGGCAGTCAGCGGTGCGGGGCGCGGGCGCTGCCACGGCTCGGCTCGGCTCGGCACAGCTCTGCTAAGCAGGGCACAGCGCAGCCCGGAGCAGGCACAGCCCGGAGCAGGCACAGCCCGGAGCAGGCACAGCCCGGAGCAGGCACCTCGGCGGCCCCCGCGCCCCGCGGCGGCCGGACCCGCGGCAGGCGCTGCCCGCGGGCGGCTCTGCGGGCGCGCAGCCCGGCGGGCGGGGCGGGGCCGCTGCCCGCGCCGCGCAGGCACACACAGACACACACAGACACACAGACAGCTCGGCAGCACCGCTCGGCTCTGCCCTCCGCCCGCAGTCAGCAGGCGGGCAGGGGGGAGCCGGCCGGGGCACGGTATCCCTCCATTTCTGTGCTGCGGAGCGGAGCGGAACCCACCCGGCAGCAGCGCCCCGCCCGGTCCGGCGGCGCCAGGTGCCGAACGGCGCGGACCAGGGGACGGTCTTGCCCCGTCTCACCTGCGGGAATGTAATCGAGTTGGGACTTGGCGGGGACGCCCCACCGCCTTCCCTCTGCGTGTCGGCCTCAGGCGCGGTAGCCTGCTTGAAGGTCATGGAAAACCCAGGCCACCGCACACCTGTACGGAAGGAATAAAGAAGCAGGAGCCCAAGTGGTACCTCTGCTGCTGACCTGTGATAAGATGGAAACTGGCTCTGGCACAGTTAACATTTTGTGGTTAGGATCCCTCCAAGAAACTGTCTTTAGAAAGCTAGCTGCATTCCTTACTATTCCGTTATAAATTCATTATTTTCCATCTTGCTTGAGATGTGTTTCTTGTTAAAAAAAAAAAAAAAAATCATCTTCTGTAGTCTTCATTCATAACCACAGAACCCAAAGAATATGTTTTCATTTCCCTTGGAGTGCTTTCCTGCACTACATAAACATGGAGAACAGCTCTATTGCATTAGAGGGTGATGCAATATGTTATGCTTAATACAGTTAAAAAAAGACAACCCATTAAGAAAAGCTTAACAGAAGAAAATCACTGTCTGATCTAATTTCAGTGACAGCGTTGACCATAAAACATTTTGGTGAATGCCTTTAAAAAATTACGATAAACACAAATGCACATCTTCAAGCTATTGTCTATATTATGCAGTGAGCAGAGATAAATACATTATAGGCACAATACATCAAAGCATTATCAAGGTTGCAGTTAGATGACACAGTTTCTGTGTCTGCTATCTAAAGCACAAGCATGCTGTCTTATGCTTCTAATGAGGCTACACAGAACCTGGAAGGAACCAAAATGAAATAGCTCACAGAAGCCCCCAGGTTACTTCAATGCAAGGATTAGTCCAAGAAGGATCTGGGCAAATTTCAGTGTTTCATTTTTGCACTACTTCCTACAGCCACTCATCTTAAGCAGGAGCTAATTTCTTGGCAAAGTTTTTCTGAAAAGACACAGAAGAGTTTGAAAACAAACAAACAAACAAACAAAAACCCACAAAAAACCCTACCAAAACACAACAAACCCCATCAAATTCTGAGGCATTGGAGATGGTAGTGTGACTTACAAATTTCTGAGCTCCTCTGGTCTCTCATAGGGAAATTCCTTAAATAGTTAGAGGTGAAGAGATACTGAAAACATAAGTTTGTATCTCTTCAGAAGAGGACTGAAGAGGCCGATGCAGATGGTTATCAGCTGGACTCCTTGACCTTCTTAATCCTTTGACATCTCCAATTGCTTTATAGAATCTTCCCTAGCAGTGTTACTTCAAAATAAAGAACTGAAAATAACTGAAGCTTAAAGAACTGGAATACTGGTTTTCAAAAGCCATAAGAATGCCAATATAAGCCATGTTTTGCAGTTGTTACCCCCCCCCCCCCCCGCAAAAAAAACCACAAAAGCTTTACCAGTTTTGACACTGTTCATATATTTTTTACATTTCAACACAGCAATGACAGTAATTTGAAGAGTTCATGAAAGGTTTTTGACTAGTTCCACCAAGATACTTTTAACAAATGGCACAGTACTCTGATAGCATTGTATATGAATCTAGTTCCCAATATTTCTCTGCTCAGCAGAAAAGGCTGACTAAGACTAAAGTTTTTTTGCCCCAGATCAGCATAGCAGATTAGGGAAAAGGGGCAGGAAAACTGTAATAAAACTACCATGGTTCATGACAAATATAATGAAATTATGAAGGAAAGCTGGGGAATATCAGCTTCTAAATATTGGTAGTATACCTTTTTTATTTTTTTCATCTGATGGGACACACTAAAATCTTCCATCAGAATCAGTCTCTTTACACTGAAGTATATAAATATTTCTTATATCTATAAGCCAGGTCCCTCCCTAATAATTCATAATCCACAGATCTGAACTAAAACCTATTAAAAAAGATCCTATTAGTGTCAGAAGGATCTGGATCAGTTCCTAGAAGTTATTACTTTGGAATCAGGTACTTAGAAATTAGGGTTTAAAAACAACTATTTCAGTACAAGGAAGAGGAGTAAAACACATGCATACAAAACAAAAGTTTTTTTCAGACATTAGCAAAAGTTAAATGGAAGGAAAAGGCAAAAGTTGTTTGTAAACTGGATTTTCAAATTGTTTCACACAGTCCAGCTCATGGGCTCACAGAATAATATAAAACACAACATTATTTTGTTTTCGAATACTTGGCAGTAATGAAATCACTGGGGAGGAAACACATGCCGTTTCTGACCAAGACTGTCCACAACTGCAATCCAGTTTTAAAACAAAATGGAAACATTTCCCTAATGAAGAAAGCATACTATAGAGCAGTCAAAACAACTTAATTGATAATAATAAAATATTACCTTCCTTCCAGGGTTTCTGTACAAACTATGAGAAAAATCTTAAAAACCTTGGTCACCATGGCAAGAAAACAGTGCAAACCCATAAATTTATGAAATCAAATTCTTTTCAATCAATAGATGAAATTCCATATGCATTTTTATAACTTGAGTTCTTAGCACTCTCACTGGTCTATGCCCCAGGCAAACCTGTTGGCAACCAAAGTGCATCCTAACCATATTCAGAGGTGAGTATACACTGATATAGCTTTAATATAACACTATAGAAGAAAAAAACTGAACAAATCTTGTAATTCAGAGCTGGTCAGTATTAGCAGGTGTGTAGACATGGCAAAGACTGAAATTTCTAAAAGCGCAGTATAATGGCTTAGGGAGAGAAAAAAATCCATCACAAATATTTTATAAGAAACCCAATGGAATAAGGATGACAGTGCATGCCAAATATAAATTTGCTAGTCTGGGAATAAAAAACATAGCAGTACAAGCTGAAGTGACATATACAGAGCACAATTTCATTGGCTTCTTGCAGGCAATTTGCCTTGTATACCTCTTTTATTTGTACACATTCCTCTGACTTCAAAGAGCAAAATTCCATCCTGAACTTAGTATTGACTAAGAGCAAATTGAAATCTTATAACAAAAATCAACTCAATTAAATGCTTCAACCTCATCAGAAAGGGTAACCACAGGAAGTCAATCAGGAGCACAGGAAACCTGTATACAGTTTCCTCGATGTTGACTCCAGAGGCTTTCTTAACACAAATACTGAATTCCACAACTGAACATTTTTATCACAGGATTTCTAACCTTCTCATTTAAAAGAACAGTAACAATATTTACAACCTACATGCATAGGAAGCAATAACAGATGGGCAAAAACAAACAGATGGGTGAACACAAGGTAACAGCAAGATGTTTACGATCAGCTTAATAAACAGCTGCCACAAGTAGATGACCATCATCAGTTCTCCTTTCAGTTGCTCCCTGCCTATCATAAAAATAAGGGTGCTCCTAAATCACAATCCCTAATGTATTTATTTTAATAGTTCTCTGGACTTTTACTTCTTGACTCAACAGTACTGTGCACTGAGGTGTCCAAAGTTCACCATCATTATTAAAGTGGATGCAGCGAGATTAGAGTCATTCATCATAGAAGTCACTGGAAACTGCAGAAGTAATTCCAAATTATTCATGATGTCTATGAAAGTATCAGCCACCGCTTTTAGCCACAGCCAGTGAATAGCAACAAAAATTCTCTTGCACGTCATTTGCCCGAATTTAGTCTTGGACATTAACACAGACCAGAGATGGTTATATGCTAGAATACGAGCTGGGGAAGCAGAGATGCAGGCACATGTTCCCTTCCTAATTGATCAATAGTAACATGCTAGCTACATTTACTTAGTTTAAAATGGTTATTGTTCTTTGCTGTCTGTCCTGAATGTTATAGTGACAGCAAAGAAAACAAAACTATTTCTTGCTTCATCCATTCCATTTTAAAATAGATGGCTAAATGGGATGTGGATATGATCTCGTTCTGTCTTGTGTGGGAAAAATAACTTCCACAGAGCCCAGGACAGAGAGCAAGGGGACTGCCAATTTCCCTGGTTATGAAGACAGACTTATTCACTTTCTTTCTTCTTTTTTTTTTTTTTTAAATCCTTCATAACACAATTAAAACCTTCCTATTAGCCCAACTGTTACTTATCCAAAATACATGCAATGTTTTTTAATGTATAACACAGAATAACACAAAATCTTTATCCTGGCCTATGCCACTGAAAATTAATACAGTCTTCCTGCTTTTGTCAATAGTTTTTAATTTCTCCAGAAAGCTTGCTAAGAATAATATCTTCAAACATCTGTTGCTGTGTTTAAAATAGGACTACAGAGAAATGACTGCTACCTCATGCTGCTTGCTTAATATCAACAAATTATACATGTGCTCCATTCCAATAGCTAATACCTGCATAAAATAAATTACTTTCATTGCTGTTATAGTTCCTAGGTTCAAACTTAATTTTCTATTACATTTATGGAGCTTAATAAAACATGGTGGCTTAGCTCACCAGAACATAAAATCTTTGACCAGTGTAACAGAAACATGTAACACATTTGTGTCTCTTGTTCCTAACTTCCCTGTAACTAGATGCCCTGACAGAAAGCCTTTTTTTACCTACTCAGTGTCCTTGAAGCTTACCCTAAGGATTCATTTTCACACAACACTCTAAAATGATACTGCAGACAGTCAACTAGGAGCTACAGCTGCCTCAACCTCCCACACGGTCCACACTTGCCTAATTAAATATTCATCACTCCAGAATACTGCAGTGTCAAACAGGAGCAACTTCCCAGCCTGACCTTCCTTAGCCAGCTAGAGGTTTGTGCTGGAGAGTAAACAAGACTGGGACTTACTTGCCAAAACATAACATGGCATAATGCAGTTTTCATGTTGCACATTAAGTTGTGTGCATGCACTGTGAAATTCTCACTGCAGAAACCAGAGTGCTTTTAGTGTTCAATATATATTGAATACCCGTGTGCAAAGCTATATGGGCAGCATTATCAATAGACTTCCTGCAGAACACTAAAATATTTTCTTCCTTATTTTACAGATCCTGTTTTAGATATATAGTCATATCTTACAACCTGAAAAGGTAGTATTGCCGAGTATTATCAAATAACTCAAAAAAGATTCAGGCATGCTACTATAAATTATGTAAGATTTTTTGGTGGCTTTGGACTCCTATCTTATTTTTACATGTGTCATTCATAAGACAGTCGGGTTTTGCCTCCAAGATGACAGTTATGATAATTCATTTTAGTTGTACCAGATTCTGCACGTATTTATACCTATAGTTAATGGAAGAGAAAGCTGAATTTAAAAACTCAGAAGGAATCAACCTCCCTGCTATAGAAACCTTTGCTGTAATAGCCTATATGTTCCATAAATCTTTTGAGATTTGATATAACTAAAGCATATCCATATTCTGTCCGTACAAAATAAAATTACTGTAAAGCTTGCATTTTGACCCCAACACCTACAATAATCTGTTAAACAGAAAAATATCAGAAATTGGCTGCAAACATCTTTTATTTATGCCTACTAGGTATGCAGCGTTCTTAAGAGAATAGAATAGGCATTGCATCAAATCAGCTACGAGAATTTTAATTATAGTTACTATGTACAACTTGGGCCAGTAAGTAAAAATAATTATAAGAAATACGCTTTCACTACATATATGTAGTAACATCTATGTATGTATAAATATGAAATACACATATAGTTTTAATAAAGGTTGACTTCATAGCTTCACTAGTTTATTCAGTCATCTATTGTAACTTCTTTGAGCACAGGTTTTCACATTTATCAAAATTTCCCCAATTATCAAAACCTAGATTTCATCTTCACAGTCAAAGGCTTCCCTACAGGTTTTTTTTTGGAATTTTCTTTCCCCTTGCATTTTTCATAGGCATGGATTGATGCCCTAATTAACCTAAAAAAATAAAGATTGAAAGGTGCATATCCTTAGGTCTTCACAACCCTAATCTGGCATGAACTGCAAAGTATTTGAGAGAATATACTGCAGCTACTAGCTCATGAAGGAGAAAGACAGAACCAGATGCTACAGCCCAAACAGTTCTACAACCTACATCTTGGTTGAAGCAATTTTGAAACAACTGTCTTTCATCCAAAATTTGATTATGTTAATTTTTACATATGTAATACCAGTATTGAGAGCAACTTAAACTATCACACTGCTAGGCCTGTGGTCTGTCTTTTCCCTCCCAGCAGGTTCCTGCAGATAAGGAGAAGAAAAAGTTTATCAGCATTCCCGTGGAATCCTTCAGTAATGCCTTTCGGGGAACACAAGCAGTTACCAGTTTATTCCAGATTTTCCAGAACACATGCTATTGTAATACTGACCTATAGATCTTCTTCCCATATAATACAGCTGATGAGCTCTCATTTAACTCTGACATACAGAAAAATAATTTTAAATAGAATTAATCTGATCATATCTATGGTTTGAGAAACCTGAACCTTGCTCATGAGTAATAGGAAAAGGTTTATATATGCTCAAAACTCTACCACTCTAAACTGAACAACAGTTTTTCTATTCTGCATGGTTATTTTCATTACAAGCAAATAAAAAACACGTTCTAGAAATTGTTTTATCATAACCTCCAGTCAACTGGAAATTCACCTGGGCTTCATGATATAGACTAAACCTGGAAGAGCTACCCAGTGTGTGCTTCAGGCAGGAAATGTTCATCAGGGATATGAACCAGAGGGTATCACACCCATTAAATGTTGCTGGACCTGTAAAAGAAATATCTGAATCTGCATTAGGGTCTTCAAATTGCATGTTTCATACAGTGGGTAGATTTCAATGGCCTTATTCAATATCTGAGCAGTATCATAATTTGTTTTCCTACTTCCTACCACATATTCTTCTCCAGCCATAGATATATATATATATACACATATATATATGTATATATGACCATTTCTCTGGAAAGTATGGCCACAATTACTTGGGGCTTCAAGCAAACCTCTCTCATCTGTCCTTTTCACATCACTTTAAATCAGTCCCTAAAGACCAGAGATGGAAGACAACAGAATCAAAGTAAATTTTGGAGATTAAAAGCAGGGAAAGGGAGAAACCAGGGTATTCAATATCAATGTGACTCACAGGCATCAGCAAAAGACAGAATTTTTGATTCCCATCTGGAAACACTCAGTGGCAGGGCAAGTACTTGGAACCATGTGCTTGAGACCTCAGGAAAACTAGAAATTGAGTATGAAATCATTGCAGTCTCCTAGCGGCAACAGTCTAAGATGTGATCAAATAAAGGCCCTAAACATAAACACAAAACGTTTTCCAACTCTACAGCCTAAGGAAGTGAAATAGTTTTATTATGAACTCAGCTCCTATAAAGTAAGAATTCAGTGATAATGATAATAACCTGTACATGCTGTACGTGAGCAAAGGAAAACTTCATTAGTTGTCTGTAAAAAATTTCTAACCCTGAAGCCTAGAATAAGAAGTTAATTGCAAGGCTGGTAATGAGCATTACTTCCAACTCTATAGATGAGTCCAAAGAACAATAATTTTGATATAATACAGACACATTACATAATCAACACTGAATCAACTCAGGAACATAAAGATATGGAAGAATACCACTGCTTGTATCTCTCATTGTGAGTACAAGAAATACTTCTAGAAGAAAACAACTCCTGAACACTAGAAGAAGAATGGTAAACTTTATAGGGTCTTATATGGTAGATATGAATATTGCTTCTGTTTAAGCCCTGCAGAAATTTCCTAATTCACACCAGCTGCTCTGTGTGCCTTGACATAGACCTTCAGTCACCAAATAGAATATTACATAAATTATGATTTCAAACTTTTCCCCATCAGAACAGAGCAGCTATCTCTGCTGTAGAAGCTGTTTTAAAAATGGGAGATAAGCTCTTCAGTCAAAAAAAAAAAAAAAAAGCCATTAGAGTTATCTTATGTCCAAAGAATGAGATGGGGCAGGGGGGAGGAGGGGGAAATATAAACCCCCAACAACCTTCTATGAATTCCAATCCACAGGTAACTTGTCAGGTATAAATATCTTAAGTGCAAATATGCCCTTAGCAGTTTTGTTTAGTAAAGGATTTATGGCATGTCATACTGTTTTCATTCCTGTCTTCATTAAACTAACCTCAAGTTTCTTTTGATTCAATACTGAATTTATATCCTATGTTATATTATCATTAACTAGAGTCCTCCATCTGATGTGTCAGACATAATTCAGATTAGTCCCATTTTAATAGCTTACCTCTTTTGTTTTCCATCTAATTAAAGAAAAAAAAAAAAAGATGGAGATAAGTGGGTAATAGATGTTTTAAAACAGTTATTTTTTTTTTCTGAAGACAAAACATTTCTGAAGAAAACCATATGATTTCCTCACATCTTTAGTATATATTGATTTGGCTTCCCCAGGAACAATCCTTCTTTAAAGACAAAAACCAAGGAGTAGGGGGTAAGCCCATAGGAGTGGTTCGTGTGACTCTGCCTTGAAAGTGGTTTATAGAAGTACAGTAGTATCAGTAGGAGCACAGCCTATTTCACAACATCCTACAATCTCAGGGAAGGTTACAGCACTGTGTAACAATGGATGATAATGCAAGCAAAATTACTCCTGAATGTCTCTAGTCATTATGGCATTGTACTATGAGATCTCATATCAATATGGACTGTTAGTATTCCTGCAATTAGAATAAAAACTTTTAATTCTGTTTATACTACTAATGTTTTAAATAAGCTAAAAATAAGTTCATGGCTTTGTAAACACATAGATCAGGTATAGATGTATGGCATGTTCCCTTTCTTGTCCATAGCAAGATTTCATGCATAACACCTTGTCTTACCACAAGAATCTGTTTGCAGTTTGCTTTCGTGCTTGTGATTTTTTACAAAAGGTTGTTCTCATGGTGTAGCCACGTTCATCATATAGGGCCAGTGCCAACTTCTAAAATTGCTCAGCAGTATGAGAACAGTTTCCCAGAACTGCACTAACTGAGCTTGCAGTTCACACCAGTCTCCAGAAAATGGATACTTGTCCACAGACAAGAAGTAAATCCATTTTTTTCTTAAATTATTCAAGATATTCCTATGCCCAAAGTAGTTAAGGTGTCTGAATTGAGGGAAACACACAGTTTCTACATCACTCCTTAGTGTAAATTATTGGGCTGGGCTCTCTTCTGCCTCATGCTGAACCTCCTGTCCTGTTTTTTCTTTCAGAACCTCTCCAATTCCTTGCAACACAGAGCTAGTTTACTTCTGATGACATATCCAGATTACACTTTCTTCTCCAAAAAGGAGTCAAAAAAGAAAATGTCTTTATCTAGTCCTTTACTAGATAATCTAGTGCATAGTTATTACCATCTGATACCAAAAATAAAATAAAATTTAAAAAAAGCCTGGTTTGCCAAGAGCAATTGCTTTTCCTTTTCCAGCAGTTCTTTATTTAAAAAGAAGGTGATCAAATTTTAATGATCATCTTTTGTTACCTTAAACCAAGTGCAAAAATTCCTCCTGTCATTTCCCTTGGGTTTGAAGGGTATCAGCAATGTTATCCATTTTAAATGGCACAAAGATTTTGGTGATGAAAAATCAGATATTTAGTTTTTTTAAAGAGATAATAAAAGTTGTAATAAAAATGATACAGAAAACAAAAGCATAAACAAATAATTATTGCCAAGACATTTTTCCAGCAAAAAAAGTACCCTTTTTCCAAAGGACCCTTTGGAAAGCAACACTGAACCCTCAGTGTTTTCCTAGAGATTTTATTTCATTCTATATATGAAACACTTGCTCTATGCTGCATTTAAGGCTGGAGAGAAAGGTCAAAGCCAAGCATGATTATTAGTTCTTTTAAACATTGCAGAGTCTGGAAACTCTAATTCTAACGAGACACTTCTGAGAAAACGCAGGATTGCATGAATAATCCACACTGAACAAAAGGTGATTTTTAAAACATCTGGGACTGTATGTCTGAGGCTGGTAAAAGAGAACGCACTGAAATCCTTTGCCTAGAAACATACTTATGCTGCCTTGGCTATCAGAAAGTGAACATCAGGATAAGGCTTTAAAAATTCAATTAAACTACGGCAGATGTCTATTGCATTTAAAAAAAAACAAAACCAAAACTAACCAAACCAAACAAAAAAAAACAAACAAAAACCCCAAACAAACCACAAAACAAAACAAACAAACAAAACAAACAAAACAAACAAAAAAACCCACAACCCCCAAAAAACAAGAGACAAAACAAAATTTGCCCCAAAAAAATTTTGCTTTCCACAAATTTCTTGGCTCAGACTCCTCGGCAAGACACATTTTTATTATTACTCTTGCAATTTGAATAGACCCTCAGACCTGAAAAACTAAAAGGCATATTTCTTTCATTTATGCCTGGGCTAGCCAGATTTTCCTTCTGTTCTGGGGTTTAAATAGCTTCCCATTTTTTAAAATTATAAAAACTTTAACAAGATGAATTACAAGAATTGGCTTCCTCTATCACTTTGAAGAAGAGACCACGAATTATGTCCTGCTCTTTTTTCTTTTTTCTTTTTTTTTTTTTTTTTTTGTTGATAACTCAGTGGACAAGTTTAATGGTAGAATGATATACAAAAGGCAATAATAAAAAACAGTAGTTTTACTCCATCTGTAGATCTGCATGTAGAAGTGAGTTATAAAATAGAAAATACTTGACAAGTTTTTGGGGTTTTTGTGGTTTGTATTTTTTTCATTCTCTGCCTGTAGGAGAACTTGTAGTAATATTAGACTGTAAGTGAAACCCTACTAACCAGGAAACATGATGTGATACATTTTGAGAGCAAAGTGGCAGAGATTCAGAATTACACTGAGAACAAAGTGTCAACCAGAGAAGCGTGGCTGGAACAATCACTTACCAGAGCTTCAGAAATGTCTGTTTTCTCCAGCAGAGGTTTTAATTCCCATCACAATGCAATTCCACTACTGATTGCAAATTACTGGTCTTTATTGTAATATTTGCTTTTAAAAAGAGCATCAGCTCAAACTGAGCTTCTGGAGGTCTGTAGTCCTGCTTGTTTGCTGTTATCTTGACTCACAACCACAAACCACTCCTGGCGTGGCCACTGGCTGTGAGGCACAGAACCAAAATGCTTTTCAATGTCTCATGCAGAATCTTGTGGGGAAACAAACAAACTAAAACCCAAAACTAAGAACAGCAACAACAAAAAAAGCCCTTCTCTCATGCTGTAACTAGAGAGAAGGATTCTTTTCTCCAAAATCCCAAAAATTATCAGACCATCAGCTCCATAACAATTTGTATGTACAAGCAGGGACTGAAGAACTGAGTTATGGAGACAGAAATACTGGCATTTGAGTTCAGAAAAGCTAAATTGGAAACACAGAACTGAACAGGACTTTCTGGGATATCCAATCTCATTTGTGCTTAAAATTACTTGGACCTCTTAATCCAAACCATTTGCTGCAGTTTGTTCCAATCCAGTCTGGTATTAATGCTATTCTTGCTGCTGAATTTAGGTAGAGCGCTCCCTACCCCTTTCCCAGCCCTTCTCATCACTATTTCCAAGTTCAGCCCTAGACCAGTAGGAAAAAGGAGACAGGAGAAGACCACCCTTTTCTGCACTTTTCCTCCCATTTCAGGTTTTGACTGAAAGCCTGCATCCAGGACTGAAAGACCTGCAGCAGACAAAAATAGTACTTTATCAATGGTATAGACCTGTATGTAGTTTGCTATATAAGAAAATTGCATCAGCTTTTCTCTCTCCTCCCTCCATTTTCAAGAGGGTTTTACCTATGAAGAGAAATTGCACATTAAGAGAACAGAAGACTCTATAAGAGAGGGGACAGTGTTTCCCATTACATGACAGTATGGTCACAAGCTACTGGAGCAGAGTATTGTAATGGACAGTATATCATCATGAGTGACCCCAGAATCACTTCCCAAGTGTGTTATGCAAGAGATCATGCCAGCTTCAAAAGAACAGGGCAAACATAATTTACTGAAATTGCATAAAATAGTTATGTAAAAATTACTTCAAGTTTTTACTTACACTAACCATTTCCAGATATCAAAGCTGGGGGCTGGAAGAACCAACCACCAAAAAAACAAAAACCTCTACAAGGCTGTGACTGATACAGAAATGAAATTCCAAGTCTCAGGAATTTAAAAATTGGGTGGAAAAGAGAGTAAGAAGTTCATCAAACAAGACAAGACTGAGGATTGCCTTGAAAGAAACGACTTCATCTTAATTCTTATTGTGCTTTCAGTCTAGCTGGTGGAGAAGCAAAGACACTCATGTTGCTCAAAGTCATGTTGCTCATTTTGCTATATTAGTCTCATTTTTCTAATCTGCAATAAATACAATTTTATTTAAGCATATACTCTAACAAATCTTATATATGTATATATATATGTATGTATATATTTCTAAAATCGAGGAGAACCTGAAAACTAAGCAAGGATGCTGATGTGTAAGCTTTGTAAAATTACATTTCAGCCTATGATGAAGCCAAGGAGTAGAGAGATGATGACAAGTGAAGACACATTGGACATAGACTCCTAAGCCAAGTCTCTGAAAGCAATGTCACAACAAACCACTCATTTAAAAAGACAAGAGATAAATATTTATGCAATAATTAGTTTAAGATTCCAGGTCCAAGACTTTTTCTTCCTCAGCATTCTAAGTTATAATCCCATTTCAGATTTCTTTTAAATTAATCTGTCATAGTTCAAAACTTATATTAGCTCAAGTGGATTATCTCTTCCCTCAGGATCGTATTCCTACTGAGAACAACAGATGCCTTCAGTATTCAACCTTGTTCTTTTATGTTTGTGTCTCTCCTAGTGCAAATATTCCCATATTTTTAGGGGATATATATATAAAGCCAGAAAATGAAATTATGTCCCAAGAGACAGTCTGAGTATTAAATTCAAAATAAAATATTAGAATAAAGTATTTAACAGCTGAAGGGAAAACCCTTGTTTGGTAAAGCCTCAGGGACTTGCTACCTGTCCTTGATAGTGCTGTTTCCCAGAGCTGCTACATGATGTGAAAAACCTCTACAGTGATAACCTACCAAAGTATTCTTTTTTTTTTGTTCACCACAAGTAAAAATCAGTATTAACAGGTTCCTGAGAAACATTTGACAAGGTACCATACCCTGATATAACAATCCCCTTTACAATTTCCATATGCTCTTATCTCCACATTGGGTTGTTACTCGTCATTCCACCTGAGTCTGATATTCTGTAATATATCACAACAGAAATTTACTGGCAATCTGATTTCTTCTATCTACTCACCAGATTTCCACTTATCACCAATTTAATCCCGTGCTCCAGACTTTCTTCAGCATTGCAGACCTTCCTCATTTCCTGAGCCTTCTCCAGCATTGTGAACCTTGATGATTTTCAGTTCTCACCATCGAATCATTTCACTGCCTCTTCTGATTCAATATTCCAAGCCTTTCCAGAACATTTTATTCACAGATAACAAGCATCCTGATGCAGTATATTATTCTTTGACGTATGTGTAGGGTTTTTTGGGGGGCAACCAAGATTTGCTGGTAATGTGATAATCTAATTTGGTCAAGTTTTATAAAACACTAGAGAACACACACAATTTACAGAGTAGAACAATGTCCTATACTTGAGAACATGGGGACAATTAACAGACTATCCTCCTTGTATATTCCTATATGTACATCTGTGTATATCCCTTTAGCATATGGTTGGAAGGGTTTGCTTTCTGGATATAGGCTTCATTGGGACAGAGAATGATCAAAACCCCAGTTCATGCAAAACTGATTTTGTCACTAGAAACCCAAGCCAAGACTGAAAAGGGAAGCTCACAGGGAAATGAAGTTTTAGTTCCTTCCTAGCCATACAGGAATACATTAGTACAAGGAGAGACAAAGTTACTTAAATCAACTACAACTTTCCACAAACCTCAATGTGCATCATATCTTAAAGATCATTTCTTGAATCAGCATGGGTATTTATGCATTATCAGTGCTCTCTGAAAGCTTCTTTCCCTCTGGGGAATTTTCTGGTAGAAATATTAAGTTCAGAGATAATTTGTACCTCCATCCTTCCTTTGACATTTACAACACTTTAGAAATGCATTTGCTTTTCAAGGATATTTTCATCTATTAAAGAATATTTATGAGTGCTGCTTCAAAGAAAACCACTGGAATCAGAATTCAAGAAAAAAAAATGAAAAAAAAAAAAGATTTGCAACTGTTTATGCACTAACTCCTAGCAAGACAAAAAGGGACACCTAAAATGTATTAAAAACTTGGGTTAAAAAGGGACTAGTGCACAAATTATATTCTCTTATCTGTTCAGTGTTTCATACCACAGTACACCTAGAGAACACATAAAAAGCTTGAGATAGTACTACATTTTAAGTGGAAAGAAATTAATCTGCAAAGCAATTAAATTGAAGACAACTAAAAGAAACGTAGCCAGCAGGTCAGAGATGATGATTCTCCCCCTCTACTCTGCTCTTGTGAGACCACACCTGACGTACTGCATCCAGTTCTGCTGTCCCAAACATAAGAAGGACATGGAACTGTTGGAGCAAGTCCAGGGGAGGGCTGCAAGTTGTTAAGACGACTGAAGCACCTCTCTTAGACAGGCTGAAAAAGTTGTGGCTGTTCAGCCTGGAGAAGAGAATGTTATGTGGAGACCTCACAGAAACCTTCCAGTATCTACAGGGAAGCTGGAGAGGGACTCTTCATCAGGAACTGTAGTGATAGGACAAGGATTAATGGATACAAATTGAAACGGGAAATTTAGGTTAGATATTAGAAAAAAATTTTTTACTGTGAGGGTGGTAAGACACTGGAAGAGGCTGCCCAGGCAGGTTGTGGATGCCCCAACCCTGTCAGTGTTCCAGGTCAGGCTGGATAAGGCCTTGAGCCACTTGGTGTAGTGCAAGGTGTCCGTGCCCTTGGTGAGGAGGGTTGGGACAAAATGATCTTTCATGTCCATCCCAATGCCCTAACATTCTATGATTCTATAATTTTGTGAAGCAAATATACTGTGTGATTTCACAAAAGCCTCAGAACTGATTGAAAGGATTTATAAATGTGACCATTCCTTTAGATCACTAGCAAACACCTCCAGAGTAAAAGTTCCCTTTAAAAATGCTAAATTCAATAGAGTTCATACATTGGAAGTCATGATAACATCCGAAATTTTGTTTTATAGGGGATACAGGGTTGCCTACAGACTCCCAAGCCTCAGAAAACAGATGGATTGCCTGATGATAGCATCCAAAAATTCTACTGCATTCGTTTCAATTCTTCATACAAAAATCCCCGTACCACTGATACGCTGGCTCTGAGATGTGAGCTGCACCTCTTTGTTGCAGGCAAGTGAATATTCAGTATTAAAGGAATAGATTTAAGTTTTCAAGAAAGAGCAGAGAAATTATTTTTATTTAAAAACCAGAGACCAATCTTGTTATTGTTAAAAGTATCACAATGCACTTACATTTTTCCCCTAAAAAAAATAATTGCACAAACCCCCCAAACTTTCCATGCAAGACTGCACTTATTAGAAGTTTGGGCAGAAAAATCAGGCTCCTAAAAACACCATCTGTGCGTATATGCACATACCTCCTTCAAAAACTATCAGAAATTTCAGATGTTAAGCCTTTCTTTCTTTTTTTTTTTTTTTTTTTTTTTTTTAAATGGAAGGAAAATCCAACAAATGCTTCTGTACACTTTTAGATATTTATATAAGGGTTTAAGAGTTGAATACAAATCACTCATTTTGAGAGCTTTGATAAGGAGTTTTCTAGAGAATAATAAGACAAATACATGAATTACTAAAATGGGAATCACACTTATCTATTTCTAGTGAAGTTTAAAAACCAATGAGCAAGAAAAGAGCATATTTGGCTTAGTTCACTTGGAAGATGGCAACATTTGTATCATGAAACTCAGCAGCTTTCTGAACAGTTGGTGTACTGACATTTTAATGCCAACCCTAAGAACACTGTTTCCAACAATGACATTTCTAGGGAAATTGTTACAAGTTCACACATTCAGAGGCAGGTGCAATCAGTTGTTTCCCAAGTACAGAATCACCTTATTAACCAAAATAAAACTGAAAAATTGGTTTATTAAAAAAAACCTTTGTCACAGATCTCTAGTGAATGATTATTCAGAACACTTTTTACTACAGCTCAGAAGACAACAGTATTTTGAATCAAACGAGACTTTGACATCACCAAATAAAACAGCATTCAACATCAAAAAGCCTTCCTAATAATGACACCCTTTATTTATAAGCATTAAAATTATACTTCCTCCAAAGAAAGGTCAGTTCTCAGTATCATTAGATACTATTTGATTTGCTAAGATTTGAATTTAAGAAATTGCTGAAATGCCCTTAGTTTTCATGAAATGTATTATGCTTTCATTATGATAAACTGCGTTTTGGTTTTTTTTGGTTTTGCAGTCATATATCTGTAATTGTTCCAAGTGCACTAAAAAGGCTTTGATTTCTCTTATCTAGCCCAATTATTTTCTTTGCAGCAATCAGAAATTCACTAAATACTTTACAAGTATAATGACTCCTAATAAAAATCAGAGAAATGAAAAAAAATATACAGGACTCAGACACTGAAGAAAAAGATACATGAGGAAACTAATATATCTAATATACTTATTTTATTGCAATTTTTATTCAAGATGGAGTGGCTTACTTAGATCTGAATCAATTTTCCAATATAGTCAAATTGATGTGGAAAGTCCTGGCAGTGCCAACTACAATGAGGGTTTAACCTTGTTTATTACCATGGGAGAAGAAATAGCATATTTCAGGTAACACATGGCAAGAACCTGAACAATTTCTGTCAGTTTTGAGCAAATATCTATCACTCTTACTAATGAATTACAGTTTCTGGGTGTATTCCAGTGCACTGTGTTTTTCACTCATAAAAACAGGGGGAGAATTACCCAGTCTGAAGAATTTATGTTCTCAAAGAGTCCAAATCAGACAAATTGAATTTATTAAGAGAAAGCAAACAGGAACATAAGACCTAGTGAATTTAGACTTGTGTGTGGTCAAATGAGGCCATATATAAAAAACACTTGTAAATTCATAGGACCTTTGCTATGCTAGACAACCAAACAGCCAGAATTCCCAAATTGCTGCCATGCTATTACCTGTATCAGGTATTTGACCTATGAATTATTTTTAACAAGCATTATGATCTCTCCAGCATCACAAGACATTTTATAGAAAGCAAAATAAAGCCAAGGTACAAAATGCCTACTAAAACCCCAGAAACTCCTGTATTCCAGAAAGAGGGAGCTAGAGGTAGAATCCAGTAAATATATATGTATGGGAGATTGATGAGTAATAAAAATAAACCATTCTCAGAGTATCGCTTTTGTCTCAACTTACAAAAAGAAAGGAGTTCACATGAGAAGTATTTTTCAGAATGTTTCAGCAAACTAAAGTTTTGTGGCTCTAAAAATTTGTCTGTATGAGAGTTGATAAGATTTTACTAACATACAATTTGTTTCTCCTTTTCTTCTGCAAGACATAGGAATAACCAGACTATTTTAAAGATTAGATTTCAAATTCTTCTAGCTATATTAGTCAGACAGAATCAGGAAAAATAATTTAATTTTAAAAATTGTTTATCGATGATTTAGTACTTACTCTCCATTTTTATTTTTCTATAATACACAATATTTGCATTTTGAAGGACAAATCTAAAATTCTTAGATCATCAAAAATCCCAGTATTGGCAGAGGTGATTTTGATCCCACAGGAGCTTCAGACAACATACACATGGCTATATAAATTGTGTAGTTCTCATGCAAATAATCCAGAATTAACTTCTCTTATGATAGTAAAGTTAAATTACTGACAATTAAATTAATTGATCTCTCAGTACATAGGAAAATAAATTTCTAATGGCAACCTTAGTTTTTGAGAATATGTTTTGAAGAAAATGAGCTGCCTGTAAAATGTTCAACTATTAACAAAAACTCCAAATAGTTTGATTTTATCACCAGACAACAGGCAAGAGAAAGTATATTTTTGGATACAACGTCAGCAAAGCCATAGCTTTTAAGGAAATATGACTTGTGTAGTAACTGTCACTCACTATCAGAGGTAGATACTGTGACAAGCTCCAGGAAAGGGCACTGCTAAAGGCTTTTATTACTTTCTATGTACCATCACCCAACTGTTGTTAAGGAAATTCAATTACCATTTGAAGGGTCATTTGTCCAAATTATTCAGTGCTACAAAAGAAATCTGATGCGCAAACAATTTAGATAAGGAGTCCTAGTGATCTAGAACCCCAAAGTTGTCTGCAATTTGTCATTTGGATTCAACTTGTAAAGGTGTATGTTGCCCTCAGAAAAAATAATTCCATTAAATGCACGCTGATTACTACAGAGGATGATGAAAATCAGATAGTAAGTTTTTATAGATCTTATAGTATCTGCCAGAATGTTTCACTGTGTAAATACTTTAAGAAAAAAAACTGAAAGGTGAATACTGTACATTGCACTAATATTTATATTGGGTGTTCCTTCATACTTGGACAAATAATTTTTCCACTTTAATTATGTACATTTATATACATAGTGCTCTATATATATATGTACACAGATACAAGAATACCCATAACATTTTTGTAATAACTGACCTGATTATCAAAGCATTGCATATCTGCCCATAGCAAATAAATTCAATGCACATGTACAGAAGCAGTTTAAATTAATCCTTTGACTTCAAGATCCCATCCTTCACCTAATTTCTTACTGAAAAAGCTACAAGTGTGTAACATATTCTATATATAGATGCCTCTACAGGACTAAAAGCTCAGGACTGAAAGAAGGCAATAAATCAAGGGCATCACAGGACTTCTGTTTTCCACTATCCCTGCCCTCTTTGCTAACAACTCTTTTCCAAAGAGATGCTATGAGAGTAAAAAATCCCCTCAACAATTTTATGCCACCACAGGAAAACCCCTGAGCAGGTTGAGCTCAGTAATAATACCTCATCAGGAAGGGAACAGTGAAGGCTTTAAGCATAAAGTTTTAGAGGAGATGACTCCCAAAATTATTTTCCAGTCCAAATGATGTGCTGGATTTTGGATACTGATGAGGTGCCAACAGAAAAGAACATCAGCTAATTGCCCACGCACATGGAAATCCAAATGCTGCACAGCGTGTCATTTCTTGTCTTTTTGCTGACTTATTTCTGCTTTGTCATTAATACAATAATTTAGAGATCAGTTCCTTTGATCTTTATTGCTATTGCGTGTCTTCATATGTTCAAAATGAAGCATATTCTTAACTGAACAGAAGAAAAGAAAGTCCTAAATCTGAGGAACTGATCATATTTGTAATGAGGACATAAATTACTCCGACACTGTTGGTGAGAATTAGCTGAATATCTAAAGAAAGTCAAGTTTAGTTTTCAAGAAGATTTAAAAATCACTTATACAGTAAAATAAGTGTGAAGTGCAGTTTTTCTTTTACAAAAAGTTTGACTATAAAATCATTGAAAATAAAGAACTTTAAAGTATAAAAGTTTAAGTCCTAACTAGTGAACTCAAGGTATCCTGGATATGTCATCTGTCTTACAGGAGCAAATGTTGGAGAAAAAGTATTAAGTAAAACCCATATATTTTTAACAAAGCCTATTCTCGACTTACAAATAGGATATTTATCCATAGAAGTTTTTTTCTGACACTTCTCAGTATTAAAACTTAAAGAAGAAATTATCAGTGATCCTAAGGAGTCAAGTAGAATTACAGTAAAATGATAATCATTCTTAAAAAGAACTATACTTACTAGTAAATTCTGGAGAGTATATTTAGAGTTATAAAGAATCTGTATTTGCTTACATATCATTGCTAACATATTCTAATTTAGAAATAAATAGAGCTTGTAAGAGGAATATTGTAAAAAAGTATTGGCAAACTATTAGGAAAAAAAAATGGCTGCTTTCATAAATAGGCATTTAATACTAAAATATGCCATGCTAAATGTTTCTGCCAAGATTGGGAAAAAAACCTGGGAAAAACTTCTTGATTAAAAGCCATTTTTAATTTTATAAAAAAAAAAGCATATATGTGCAAAGAATTGCATTGATACCTACAGCACTGTGCCTGCAACATATTTGTTAAGCTGAAGGACACAGAGGTTTCAGTTTGACAGGAGCTGTCTGCATGTCTGGGTTGAAAGGGCAAATTTGTTCAGCCAAGAGAAAACACAGAGGATGAGAGACTGAGGAGTTGTGTGTTACTATGACATTTGCAAAATGATGGCTAAGGAAGTCTCACTGGTGCTAGTTTTTCATGTTTTGTCAGTGAACTGACAAGGTAGCTATGTCACTTTACCCACAGTGTACTCAGCAAACACGGTGATGGAGAGAAAGCTTAGCATCTCCAGGCCACTTCTTTAATATGTGAGTCAAAGCATATATCCTACCAAAATGTACCTTTCTGTAACACAGGCATAAGTTCAATCTTGTCTCACAGGGGTGTTGTGAGTAGTAATCATCCCATAATATGACTTAGGCCCTTCCAGAAGCACCACTAGTTTGAAATTTTACAGGTAGTTTAGTAATTGTACACAGTAGTAACAAAACCTTTTTAAACCATTTCTTCATAATATGAAAATAAATTTAAGATGAAAATAAATCTTTCTTCATTTCAAAATGTGTCAATAATTTATCTTCTCCTTATAACCAACCATAAACTGAACTTATTTTCCTATTTTAAATTTTAAATAAAGATCATTGCACATCACTTTTTTTTTTTCTAAATTGGTATGTCTACACTCACAGCTATCTCTGTATTTGACAACATAATGCAAATAAAATTTTTTCTGGTAGTAAACACACTATCTCTTTAGTAGTTAAACTTATTCTATAATATTGTAGGGATAAAGATGGCAGAAGAACTTTTTTGGTTTTTTATGCCTTTTTAAAACAGATTACATTCCTAGACATTTATACCTGTTTTCTAAGGACAACAAAACACTGGTTTACATGTTGATTTGTTCTATTCAATATTTTAAACTCATTGTTCTTTCCTGTTTTTTCTCTTTTTAGTTACAATGTGCTTTAAATTACATCCAAATCACACAGATGATTACACATAAGCATTCCTTACGGATTTTATTGTGGGTGCAGATAAGCTCAACATATATCATCATCATATTTCCTGTCCTGCACGTGATAATATCACAAGTATCTCTTCTGGACCGCAGAATATATGGCAGTTGCCTCAGTCAGTAAGAAAATTTGTTGGTTGAGGGCACACAACAGTGTCAGCATTCAGCTAACCTCAACTTCTACTGGAAAACACAGCTTTTGTCATCACTTTAACAGTTTAATAGTATCCCTTTAGTTCACATGCCAGCAGCACACAAACCACTCTGGGGAAGATCTTGCAAAGTAATGGTCAACGACTGAAAGAGTTACTGTCAGGGTTGTGCTTCTGGACAGGATGAGACAGAAGCGTGTCCTGCTTGTTTATGAAAAATGGGGACCACGGGTTTTTAGCAACATTCCAAAGCAATGTTAGAAGAGAGCTATGCTTTTACAGTCTAGAAATGCACTTTTGAAAAATCTGAAAAAAGTTTGCAGAATTTTCTAGAAGCTGAGATCCCAATGAAAGGTTCATGAATAAATCCACAGAGTATAGTACAATATAAATAAAAATAATCAAATCAGGAACTAAAGGAAGATAAATGCATGTGGCCTGTTAGCTTTAAATAGCAGCTTCTCACGAAGCTGGCAGAGAAGAAAACAAAACCTACCAACTGATCTGAGAAGGACTAAGTTATACAACAAAATTCAAGAAAATGAGTACCATGAAGTCTGTTTATGATTATTGGACACTACAACCTAATAGGACAACAAACCTATATAAACAGCATCATAAGTCTTAGATGCACCTGAGAAAACAGCCTGCCAAGGCATCAGTTCTGTAATAAGGGGTGCATTTTCCCATTAAACCAAGGATAACTAGTATTATATCACGCAAACCACACCACGGAGTTAATAAAAACAATTTCTTCATACATTTAAAAAGCATGGAATACTGACCTTTACATAGCCCCATTCACCAGCTTTGCTCATTGTCTTATAAAAGGAGAAGGAGCCTGACACAGGGGAGCAGAAACTGAAGTGATCTTGAAAATATCCAAGAGTGCGATTGATTTGCTTTTTTATACCAGTGCATGCTCAATGAGAAAATTAGATTAAATCAGTCAGCTAAATATATTCTTGGAACTGAGTTGATGATTTTAGCTATTGAATAATAGGAAGAAAAACAGAACAGAAAAAACAAGCTGCATTTTAAAACATCAGCCTTACTTCGGGCAGGGAATTAGATCTAATTTTTAGTTTAAAAGCAGCAAAGATTCACTGCTTTTGCAGTGAGGTTGTGTTGGTTTCATCTAGTGGCATTGTAATGATAGAATATTGCCAGTTTTGATTAACTCTAAAAAAAAAATCCCAAAAATCCCAATCAAACAAAAAGATAAAATAGACCAAAACAAACACAAAATAAAAATATATTTTCTTAAGGTTACTGATGGGATTATGTTCTGCCTCTGAAGTTACCTACATATAGAACTATTCTCCACTCAATTCATATGCAAATGGACAAACGTATTCCATAAAGCAGATATAGAAAGCTAAAAAGACACCTGGTAATCAATTGTGATAGATATTGTAAATTTGATTTAACTAGTCATTATCCTACCCATAATCTCTCTTTCAAATGAAAAAGAACAACAAGTAATGAAGTAAACAACTCCCAAATCTCTGCTAATCTGTCTAGGTCTATAGACCTTACACACGTGTAAATCAGATTCTGGAAACTCATCTCACTCGCCTGTACAGAATTTGGGGGATTACTTCTTTGGCAACACTGAATACTTCTGGAGAGGTTTAATATTCCAGCTGATACTTATAAAATAGATTCTTTTTATCTTCTAATAAGAATAAAAAAATAATGCTTTGTATGGATGACTTTTTAGATTGAATTCAATGTGAAATCCCTCTGAAACTTTTTGCATGCATCTTGAATTTATCTTCTATGCTTGTTCAGGTCCCAAAGGATTCAATTAAAGTATGGTTCTAGTACATTAGCTACAACCCTATTTTCTTTTTTTTAACTGTGAAACTTTTTCCCAATTGGAAAATACTAGTACATTCAAACTCAGCCAACTTGTGGAAGAATATATACTCCTTTAGATGGAAATCAGCATAACTAATCTGCTTGTTTCACCAGCTCTCTAGAAGCTCACTCTGCAAACTTCTGCACCTTTCCAAAGCTGTGTTTCCAAGCAGTTTGCAGGTTTCCCATGATCAGCTCAGCATCTCCCAGGACTCAAGGGATGCCAGAATTCACTACATCTCCCACTGAATCCACCATCCTCTGGCCACCCAAAGCTGCCAGGGTGCAAGGTTCTGGCTTCCACTGGCACTCTCCACAGATGAGCAGAGCAGACTCATTGCACAGCAGGTGTGAATTCCTTCACAGGGCTCACAGCTCCATATGTTACAGATACAATATGGCAGGGTTTGCTGTTGCCACACGGCTGCTTTGGATGTCTGTAAATCTGCAGGTTGTTTCCGCAGCAGGAGCAACACTGGGAAGCACAAGCTGGCTTACTTTCATCTCTCTGTAAATGCAACATAATTTCTCAGTACCTTGCCAAGGGTTTTGTCAAGTGTAATTTAAAGCCTTGCAAATAACCTGGCTTTTAGCACTTCCTTTGGGAAACGACTCAACAGCCTATTATATTTCACTGACAACCACCCAGCATGAAGGTAGGGCACTGTCACACCCCAGGAGTCTGTTCAGAGAAGATGAAACCCAAGGACTTTTCTGAAATTTCCCTATAGCAGATACACGGTTTCCCCACCTCTCAAAGAAGCTGCTAATTTTATCCATTTGCTCACTCCCTCCACAACCCCCTCCTCCCCCATCCCCCCCAGTCATTCACAACCCTTCTTTGTACCTCCACCATCGAAATCTTTATTGTGACTGTTACAGATTGTATAGGGGATCTGCTTCCACATGTGAGTTCTCAGGCAACTAAACCCCAAGGATATTACAGTATCCTAAAAAAGTTGGGTCATTACAAGTTTTGTGTACAGACCAAGGCACCTCATATACTGAAGATACATGTACTTTGCTACTACATGTTTGGGGATGTTCAAGAATCCAAACGAGCTGCAGCATCCAAATCCAAATGAACTGGTTTCTCTCTGCTACATCCCATTGGTCAGAGATGCAGTAAAAAAGCTTCTGCAAAGTTTAAAGAAAGGACAACCCTTCCTCTCTGCACAGAGCCATAAAACAGGTCACGTAACTGCCATCATAAATGAACTTAATGTTGTTTGGCACAGATTTAGGAATCGTGGTACTTCAGATTTACAAGCCATGCTTTAGGAACAGACACTTAAATTCACAAACAACAGATGAACGTTAAACATGTTTATAATACTATATACAATGTCCCCTACATGGCAGAGCTTGAAAAGCTGCTGTAACTCACCTCCATATTGCTATATCTTACAGCATACATGGATACATATTTTCTCTATTGCTAATGTAATGCAACTTTTTTTCCTTTTCCTTTTTTGGGGGCAGGTGGGAGGAAAAGGGGGTCACGCTGAGGGGTAGGAGTGGGAGACACAGATGCCCAGGTAAGGAAACTGCAGGTCTCACCACAAGATAAAAGCATTCCAATGACACTCTGAACACAAAAAAGGCTTAATTTTTTTAGCTTTAGCAGAAATTAAAACTATACTGTCAACATTTCAGAATATAGCATTAGATCTCCTTTATTATTAGATAGCAATAAAGAGCCTTTTTTGTTATTTCATTGTTGGATTATTAAACTAGATTGAGCTTTTGTCAGATTTTAAACTCTTCTTGAAGCTGCAAGGAAATGCTTAATGCATTCAAAACCAAAACTAGATGAGATACTATCTGAGAAATAAGCAGAGTTTGTTGAGGCAATAGAACTGAATCTCAGAGGGCAGTCATATTTGTGATCATTTCTGCAATTTCTTACTTTAAGCCTTGGGCAGTCTATTAGTAAGTTAAAGTAAGAATTATCTCCAAAATAAGTGAAGCATAATTTATCACCCTGGAACTATGTTTTGAGAAATTAACATTTTTTCTTGGAAATATAAAGTACAGGTTTTAAACAAAGATGGTAGGTAAGTTTCAAAAATAACTTTTTGATATGTGAATGACTATTTTAAGAAAAAAAAATAGTGTTGTCACATTTGCTTGTTGAAACAAAATGTTTGAAATATTTAATGTTGACAGAAGTAAAGCATTGAAATACTGGTATGGAGCAACACATTGAAAACTTTTTACATTTATTTTTTCAGTTTCAGAGGATTCTATCTACTGGCATGAACGAAACCATTTCTGGTGCCCATCTGCCACCATGGCTGCTAAAAATTCACTGAACTGTATTAACAGTTCTGAATGATCTCTGGGAGAGCAGCCAAAGCCTTTAGAAGTAGAACTCTGCTTCTGGATCTGGTCAGCAAAAGTTGGCAAAGTACTTTAAATGGCAAACAAAACATGACTTAATTGAATGATATTTACTTAGATGAAATCATGCAATGGGCAACACTGCTTTTTCTTAGAAGACAGTGCATGGCACAGCCAGAAATGCACCTGAAATTCAGCTCTGTGCTTGGGCTCTTTTTCCTTTCAGGAAAACTCTGTTCAGCAGCATCTAAGAGGTCCCACAGCCTGGGCAGGTTATGCACCTGGAAAGCCACACCAGCAATATACAGAGTCATTGGAAAAGAGATGCAGATGTCCCTGTGCCAGCACTTCTCTTACCCCCCACTGCAGTGATTAGACAGCAGAAAGCTTTCACCAGTGTACTCTGCTCAACATCTCTGCTGCCTTGACCCATAAACCTGGGTACAGAAAACAACTGTTCATATTCCAGACAGTTACAGCATTGAGTGGCAGCTCTTGTTGATGCTGCAGAAGCTGGCAGAGTGGAAAGGACAGTGTTATTCTGGCACCTGAATAACAACTTTACTTTTTCTGAACTCTGGCATTTGACATCGAGGCACTATGCGCAGCAATGAAATCATAATGCCGTTATGACACAAGAAACTGCACTGCATGACATACACTAATAGGGTAATTTTCCAATGCAAGAACTTAAAATATGTCGTTTATCTCAAATAAGCACATTTGTACTACAATTTGAGGTAAAAAAAACTAAAATAGGCACCTGAACACATAAACAGGGAATGCAGCATGTTGCAAAATAGTTTCCACTGTGTTCATTCTAGTACAGCTCTGTAAACAGCTGTGTTAGCACAGAGTCACAGAAAATATTCTGAGTTGGAAGGGACCCAACAAGGATCATCAAGCACAACTCTGAAGTGCATGGCCTGTATGGTGATCAAACCTACGATCCAGATAAGACCTGGACCTGGAAAGTCTAACAAGACTTGCAAGTCCAGAGAAGAAATACAGAGTATGGAAGCACAGCCTGAATTTACCTTGAATATGTGTCAAGATATTAGCCACAATAAGAATCTGGTATTTTGGCTGAATTAGGTTGGGTATTGAGTGCACCCTCAGCAAGTTTGCAGAGGACACAAAGCTGAGCAGTGCAGTTGACACAGCAGAAGGACAGGATGACAGCCACAGGGACCTAGACAAGTTTGAGAAGTGAGCCCATGGGAATCTCCTGAAGTTCAGCAAATCCAAGGGCAAGGTGCTGTAGCTGGGCTGGGGAAATCCCAGACATGAGTACAGACTGGGAGAAGAACTCATTGAAAATAGCCCTGCAGAGAAGGACTTAGGGTTCTGCTGGATAAAAAGCTGGACATGAGCCAATAATGTGAGCTCACAGCCCAGAGGGCCAACCACATCCTGGGCTGCATCAAAAGCAGCGTGGCCAGCAGGTTGAGGAGGGTGTTTCTTCCCCTCTACTCTGCCCTTGTGAGACCCCACCCCACCACATCCAGTTCTGGGATGCTCAGCACAAGAAAGACCTGAAGCAGGTCCAGAGGAGGCCACAAAAATGGTCAGAGTGCTATAAAAACTCATATGAAAACAGGCTGAGAGTTGGGATTGTTCAGCCTGGAGAAGAGAAGGCTTTGGGGAACCTCATTGCAACCTTCCAATGCTTAAAGTGGAATTATAAAAAGAGGCAAAGTGACTTTTTCTATGGGCAAATACTGATAGGACAAGGGGGAATAGTTTTAAACTAAAATATGAGATATTTAGATTAGATGCTAGTAAGAAATTCTTTACTGTAAGGGTGGTGAGGCACTGGAATGAGAGAAGTTGTGGGTTCTCCATTCCTGCAAGTGTTTAAAGCCAGGTTGGATGGGCCCCAGAACAATTTGATCTACTGTGTGGCATTGCTACCCTTAGAATTATAGAATCAACTGGGTTGGAAAGGACCTCTGAGATCATCATGTCCAACCCTTGATCTACTACCACCACAGTTACCAGACCATGGCACTCAGTGCCACGTTCAGTCTCATCTTAAAAAACCTCCAGAGACAGAGAATCCACCATCTCCTTGCTTAGCCTATTCCAATGCCTGATTACTTTCTCCATAAAAAATGTCTTCCTAATATCCAACTTCCCCTGGAAGAGCTTAAGATCATGCCCTTTTGTCCTACTGCTGGTTGCCTGGAAGAAGAGACCAACCCCCACCTGGCTACAACCTCCTCTCAGGTAGTTGTAGAGAGTGATGAGGTCTCCCCTGAGCCTCCTCTTCTCCAGACTAAACAACCCCAGTTCCCTCAGCCTCTCCTCATAGGCCTTGTGCTCAAGTCCCTTCACCAGCCTGGTTGCTCTTCTCTGGACCTGCTCCAGCACCTCAATGTCCTTCCTGAACTGAGGGGCCAGAACTGAACACAATACCCCAGATGTGGCCTCACCAGCACTGAGTACGGGGGAAGGATCACTGCCCTGCTCCTGCTGGCCACACTGTTCCTGATCCAGGCCAGGATGCCATTGACCTTCTTGGCCACCTGGGCACACTGCTGGCTCATGTTCAGCTTCCTGTCAATCCAAACTCCCAGGTCCCTTTCCACCTGGCTGCTCTCCAGCCACTCTGTGCCCAGCCTGTAGTGCTGCAGGGGTTGTTGTGCCCAAACTGCAGGACCTGGCACTTGGCCTTGTTGAACCTCATCCCGTTGGAATCAGCTCAACTCTCCAACCTATCCAGATCCCTTGGCAGAGCCCTCCTACCTTCCAGCAGATCGACACTCCCCCCCAACTTGGTGTCATCTGCAAATTTGCTAATGATGGACTCAATCCCTCATCCAGATCATCAATAACGATATTAAATAGAACTGGGTCCAACATTGATCCCTGGGGGTTATCACTAGTGACCGGCCGCCAACCGGATTCAGCACCGTTCTTAAAATTAGATGATCTTTAAGGTCCAACCCAATCCATTCTATCATTCTATAACAATAAACCTCTCAATTTTGCAAAAGCTTGTAATACACAAAGCTCTAGTTTGACTCTTCCTCACAGTTCTTTTTTTTTCCTCAGGTGAAATTCTGCGCTGTGTACCTGTCTGCCTGTCTTTCTATCTATCATCCTTCTAGTGTGGTGAAAAAAAAGCAAGAGAGATAAAAAGATTAAATAATGAAGTTTAAGATGGAACTGGAGAGGGCAAGCAGAGAAATCTCCCTAGATATCATCTCCTTTGAATATCTGCTTACTGTCTGAATTCCAGAACTGTCAATACCATGTTGTCAATCAGATCTTAAAAGAAAGATTAAAAGAAGCTTCTATATGCCTCTTTATTTTTAATGCTTAAGAATTCACAACTCGGTTTTCGAGAAATTTTAGCAATTTAAAACAAAAAAATTAAATGTATATATACACATATACACAGATTCACAATCCTAGATTTACCAGAATTCAGTGGTTCATTTTAAAACGATAGTCTTAGGTTGACAGCATCTTCTTTTGTTTTACCAAGTTCAAGTCAGACAGCAGAAGTTGCTAAGCTTAGTCTACCAAACAAAATACCTAGCTCATCAAGATCTAAATTAAAATACTACACAAAGGCCAAAAGAAGTTAAAAGCAAGTTTAGGTGATGCTGAACAACTTGTTTTTTTCTGCCCATCCTGTTCTCCTTCAAGCACTTGTTTCCCATTTTCAGTGTTGTGACAGGCAGCATTTAAAGAACATTTAAGAGATAATGAGAGTACTGAGTGGTGTGAATACCAAACCATAAGAAAGTTCATAGAAATCAATAAAATCTGACACCTTTTCTTCTGCGCTGTATTTCTCAAGGATGGGGTAGAGAGAGGGATTTATACCAATTTTTTTTGATACAGTTTTCCAACATCATTCAATTTGACATAAAACAAGCAGCCTGGGTAGTCAAATTTTATCAGGTCACCTTCAAGTAGCATTCGTGTATATTTTTCCAAGTCATAAAACTAGATTTTTTTCATAGAGCTGTGTTAGCATTAATGCATTAAGTACATGTCATGCCATTTCCCATACTCCAATTATGTAAAAGTAAACAAAAAACTAAAGGGGAGGTGAACTTTTCTACTTTTCTGTACCTTTTAAATGTAGCAAAGCACTTCATAAACAATGACTATTGTTTCTATAGATTTGGTTCCTGACTCAGTTTCTTCAGCCTAATAGGAAACGTGATTGACCTATCGTACACTGAATTGTGACAAGCAAATATAGAAAACTGTCATATGCTTTGTTGTAAAAAGCACAAAGAATTCTATTCCTAGTGGATAAACCCATGAAGAAGATTATGAAAAGGGCAGGGCAGGGAGGCTAGGGCTACCAGAACAACACAGGTACTCAATGTCAGAATCATCCTGGTTCTGCTTGCTACTTCCTGGGAAAATCTGGGGATTAACCTGACCTGTGTTTCAGAGTTTCAGAAATATTAAAAAAAAAAAAAAAAAAAACCAACCCCAAACAAACAAACAAACAAACAAACAAAAAACCACAAAAAAAAAAAAAAAAACACCAACCAAAAACAAACTGACTGGGGGTAAGGGGGAAAAAAAAAAAAAAAACCCAAAGAAATCAAGATGAAAGTTGCTGCCTTCAAAGCCAATACAAGTACTCTGGAAGGGCTAGAAAAGACATTATAGCCTCCACAAAGTGATGTGTTGGTCATACAGTCACCAAAAAGATACAAAGTAACTTTCTAAGTTGCGCTTAAATGACAACCTTTGGAAGCCAGAAAGCTTTCTCAATCTCTGTCAGCTGCCCCTGTGCATTCTTTAGATAATCGTTGCACTTCAATGCTCAAGAAATTCTACAGTTTTAATCAGTCAAAATTAAGCTGGATGTCATAAGACCTAATATTTCCAACGACTAAAATATTAAAGTTTGCAAATACGTATTTTTTAATGCTAATTACACTTCAAATAGAATTAATGAGGATTTTGTCTACTAGTCTGTTTTGTTAGAATTTTAATAATTGCACTTTATATACTTACACCAATTTTTATATTATCTTTAGATGAGTCTATATCATAGAAGCCTCAAGGTTTTCACATTATGTATCTGCTAAACACTTTTGAAATAACCATGAGTGCATTTCAGATGGCTACCTCTTTCTATTAAAAAGTAACATGAGACTTATTTACCTTTATTTTCTTCTAGCACTGCTGCAGAACAGGCTGTCCATAATTAAATCAGCCAGGCTTTGTGGTATGTCAGTATTAGTGCTCCTCTCTGGAAATAGCATGCAGTTAGGTGTGTCATGCTGCAGCCAGGGCAAAACATGACATGCAAAGGACTATACTGTGAGAAAGTACTAGTCTTCCATTTACACTTCAGCTATTTTAATTTATTATCATCATTATTATTATTATTATTTTCAGATAATGTCTGTTTCCTTTATATACCCCCATAAAAATTTTAAGAACTCAGGGAGATGGGGGTTGGTGGGAATCAGTGAGATGCACTGGCCTCATTTAGAAGCGATCCACAAATGAGCAAATATTCATTGCTCATTTTATGGACAGGCTAAAGTCGAGCATGGGGAGTAATCTAACTTTTCTAATGGATTTCAAGGGAACTAAAATCATGTGTCAGCTAAGGGTTTGCTCAAGGTCAATGAAAAGCTAGCTAGTATATATGCATCTAAAACAAAATGCATATTCTCTTAACAGTCTTTATAATCAAGGAATTAAAATTAATTTTAAAATTCATGACATAGAATTTTATTATGAATAATAATTATTTTGAGAGCAGCAATAATGACTTTAATTTTCCATATTGCAATTTTTATTCCATTTTTTGGTTGCAGAGGAGCCTGAAAAGTCAAGAATCATATTAAAAAAATATATAAAGAATCACAGTGTGTCATCTTCTGATTATCATTTTAAAGCATGAGGGTCTCCTAAAGATATTATCTCTTAAACCACTGAAGTCTTATGAGGAAAGGAAGTTAATATTTGCAACCTTTTATTCATTGAAAAATAAAGGAAAGTCATGCAAAAAAGAAAATCTAGGAAGTGAAGAGGCTGGTAGATGCAGCCCCACTTGGGGTCTGCACTCCCCAGGCAAAACAGGCCTTCAGATACTGCCAGCTTCAGGCATGGTGCGTGGCTGTATTCAAATGAGTCCTTTATAGCAAGCTATAGTCACACCCATATTTATTTTATTGATCTACAAAATTATCAAAATTAACACTTTTATACAGTAGCCAAAGTTAATCATTTGTTCTATGTTTTCCCTCTGTTGTTTTCAGAGAGATGAAGCCAGAGGAAGCAAAATGCCAAGTGAAGAAGCATCTTCAGGGCAGGGAGTGTCAAGAACTTACAGGGTATATGCTAAATTCTGCGTGCATATCAGCACCAACACAGCAGAAAGTGCTAATTCAGGCCAACATCAGCAGAAGTGTAAAATACACAATATGAGACCCCATAGTTGCCAGTTCTTTTACGTGTCGGGCTTTTAAGGGCATGGTGAATATGGACATCTGTCTGTGGGGATGCTGGTAAGATCACATCTCTTGACTCTGCAGCTAAATCCATGGAAAGCTACATGCTGTAATAATATTCTGGGGCTGTGATCTTCAGCCAAGAGCAGATCTCCAAACACACCTACGTACACAACATAGGAGGGACCAAGGAACCACAAGTTATTCGAGTGTATGGTTTGAGATCTTCAACTGGAACCCCTTTCCTGGAGCTGGATGAGTTAATAAGTAAACAAAAGGTCACACACAGGAGAGAGTAAGCACATCTATGATGAAAATATTAAGAATTATATAAATTTGACACTTGATCAAAGATTTCCATATAAGGTTTTAAAAGAGAAATCAGGGCAAATAAACAGCATTACTTCTCCTTGAATAGCCTTCCATCATCAGTTATTTGTGGCTTAAAGGTAAAAGAGCTTCAATAAATCACTGTTTTCAATAGCACCTAATGCCTTTTTCTTCCTTGAACTTGTCTAATGGCTTTTGAAGCTATTAATAAAATTGTTAGCAGATTTGAACTCCCACATTTAATTAAGCATTATGTGAAAAATTATTTACATCTGGCACTTGATACTTTCATTATTTATTTCAACTTGTCCATCCTGGGGAAGACTGGAAAATCATCCCTGTTTGCTTTCGTCACTTCATTTGTATGCCAGTGTCCATTATCTTGACATTTTTTTTCCAAGCAGCGTTCTAAACTTTTTAATTCCTCATAACATAGAGGCCGTCCCATTCAAAAAAACCCACAAAACAAACAAAACCAGCACCACCATAAATAAGAAACAACCAAAACAACCCCCCCTCTCCCTGATATGCCACCTTACCCCCTTCCAATTAATCACATCCTTTCTGAAACAAGTGGACACAATTTATGAAGAGCGGCAGTGATATTTTGTTACAAGCTTCCTTTCCATCAAGGTTCTCATGGGTATGCACGCATCCATAACTAAGTGTCTAATTCTGAATACATATATTATCCATTTGCATAATCTATTAATAGTAATTTTATTCTTTTTTTAACTTTCTAATTATTAAGATCTGCAATCTTCTGCCAGTATGTCTACTGAGTTTTAGATTTAAACAGGGTGTATAACACGGGGAATTTCAACAAAATTATTTTACCATTGACCTTCTCTCCCAGATAATTTTTTAATGGGGGGAGAAAAAAATTATTAATCCTTTCCTATTAATTCTTTTTCTCTTTTCTTTTCTTTAGTCTCTTACTAGTGCACAAGTGCACCTTCCCTGTTATTCCATTAAAAATATTTAGTGAAAAAAATTACCTAAATTTTTTTCAAATGCTTATCATATTTTCATTAATTATAGCGAGTTTATCTGAAAGCCTACCCTAAATTCTACCCTAATTGAATTGCACCTAGCGTGCAATTTCTCTCTATAAAGGAAATATTTATTCTTTCCCTTTGCAGAACATTTTTACTTGTCTACTCACTTAGACTTTTTTTCTTTTGTTCTATACATCAGATTTATTAGTCTGTATTTCTGAAATGTTATTAAAGACCATTTTTACTTTCATTACTTTAGCACTGGAGTCAGTTTAAGCAAGAAGTTATACACTGTACTGAGCAGTTTGGCAACTTTACACCACTAAAAAGAAACCATATGACTCCAGCAATTTGTTTTTATTCATTTTACCAACTCTTCCTACATCTTTAAATGAAATCTTGTTTTGATATGGGCGTGAATTGGAGGAATTACAGATTTGCAGAAACATCATGAAGTTATTAAATAACAGGCAAGCAAAATAATGGTTATATGGAAATTAGACTTAAAACATCACTTCTCTGCCTCCTGTGGACAATAATTTCATTTCACATTTCATCCACAGAAGCAAAGTCGCTAGCCATAAAGTTACCAGGTTGGTCTGGAGAGTCATTTTTTCTCTCTCATTCAAATAATTACACTTTTCACAGTTAAATATTAGATTGAAACGGAGAACATGAGAGATAAGTACGCATTTCAGAGTGGATAAAGTATTGGTCTCCAGTATAATAATATCTGATATCTCATGTACAAAAAGAAATCTGCTGATATTTTCTTTAAAAATACTGACTTTTAAATACACCCTAAATTTTTAGTATTTTATACATTTTGAAATTTTAAATTCAAGATAAGTTTGATGCCAATAATTCAATATTCTCTATTTAATATTGTTTGTTTCTGCTTTTTATCTCAGATAATAAGGTGAAAAAAGTCACTCTGCTTTTATTGTGTGCGCTGCCATGTTACAAACCCTACAATAAAAACCAAAAATTAATATAGCTGAACTCTGCAAGTTTTCCACATTTCAGTTACTATTAGGCTGAAGTCTTCTGAAAGCTTTTGCTTTGCTCCAACACACCTGTGAACTTCTGTGCAGTTTTACTTAAGGAAGAGATATGAGTTAAGGTTAAAATGAAAGAGGAGCTACATCAATTTTTCTGTCCTGAGACCACTATGACACCTGTCAGTGACTATGGAGGGAAACCATTATACATGGATCACTAACACATTAAGGCATTAATGACTCCTTTGAAACTATTCCCATCTGACTTTCAATTTCTTCTGAAGAGGCTCATCATGCATATTAACAAGATTACCCAAATCGTTATATCTTTAGATGAATCATTACTCAGACTTTTGACTACATGAGTATACCATTTAAAAAAGCCTCCCAAAGTAATAGTTCTGTAGCAAACCATGACTCTGCTGGAAGGTAAATGTAGCAATGGGTAAAACCTCAATCTACAAAGGCTCACAGGACATATTAATGCTCAAAATTCCTTTAAAGCACCACGAAAGATAATGATATAGAGATTGAAGGGGTTGGAGCTTAATGTTACTGGTCTCATGGGTTGAGCAAGTACTGAAATTATGATTGCCTGGAACTAGTCCTATCACACACCTATTCCTCCCTTGCCCCCATCAAATCTCAGTCATCTAACTCCCAAATCATGTACTGTCAGTGTGTGAATTATGCAGCTTACCCTAGACCTTTCAAAGTTCTCCCCAAATCAGAGGAAACCAGTTTTGGGGAAAGTGAGGGGCCCAAGATGAGTCAATATGACAGGAGGGGAGTCAAGGATAAAGAGGAGGAAGTTTTGGTGACTTCTTCGGTATCTGTGAATAGGTTCCGGAGTAGGGCACAGTTGGGAGGATAAAAGACTTCAGGATGATTTTAGGAGAAGGGAAAAGACAGATTACTTCAATTGAAGTGGGATGCACTCTATCTCCAAGGTTTTTTGAGCCCTACTTGGACTGAGTGCAAAAATCAAGGCTACAGAATTGTTTATCAAAACATACATGCAATAAACTAATAGAAGAAAAGTTTCAATTGTCTGTACTGCATGTGCTAAATCTCTAGTCAGTGAATATACGCAGTCTGTAAGACAGAGGTGCAAGTCTGAATCCTTCACTTGAGTGCACACTTGGGAAATTATAACAAAAATATGCAGAAGGAAGTTCTGCCCTCATCATTTCCAAATGATGGGTTTCTCCATTCTGGAAAATGGCTGCTTAATCAAATACAAAACACCACTTAGCACCAGACACTCACAGGAGCACAGGATACTGTGTTCATATTCAGATACCTCCTTGGAAGCTGTCACTTGCTGTTTGGATTCTGCTGTACCATAAAACAGTTCCATGCCTAACAACTGATTTTTAGTTTCTTAAAAAGTACTAAAATGATGCTTTGTTCTGCAGTGAGAGGAGAACAACCAAGGACTTATCAGAGGGTGGCGGACCTTGGCAGTAGTTGGAGCTTTGCAGCAGAAAAACAAGCAACACCATAAGAACTCACAAAACAGAATAACAGCTAACTGCCAAACCATCCCACAGCCATTGAATAAATATAACAAAGCCAAGCAGCTGATGAGGCATATAATCTCTGGTCTTGAGGCTATTATTCAGAAATATCTGCTGCTGTGCATAGTTTACTGTACATGGATTTAAGCAAAAGGCAGGCTTATTCTCTTTGTACCTTACTACTCCAGAGAATATCACAAAAATAATATAACTTTATATAAAAACCTGTATCTGACTCTGATCAAATTTTCATGCTACTAAATTTAAAAGGGCAGCAATGAAAAAAAACCCAAGAAACAACACACCTAAAAGTTTAGGAAAAAAATAAAACAAACAAACAAAAGAATAAATTCCATATTGAATACTGAAGTAAACTTTATTGGGAAAAAAAAATAACATGAAAATGTGATTTGGGTCTCAAGGGGCCAGCATGCAATCTCATGCAATCCCTCATCACTGCTTAGGAATAAACAGTCAAAGATATCCTCATAAATTAAGTCATAATTATATTTATAAGAATAATTTAACGGTAGGGTTTTAATCAGTGCAGTTTATTTAATATTTCTACACATACAAACAAAGTTTGTTCCTGCACACTACCATATTTGTGTGTTTACCTGAGGTTTTTTTGGCTTCAATATATGAGGGTTATATATCAGAACTATGTACCTATATGAGCAAATGCTGTTAGGTCTCAAGTGTTCAAGTTACTTAGTTACTTATCCCAACTCCAGATGAAGTTTAGTCAACAAAGCCTAAAAAGGGATGACCATGTACATTCCTGGTTCAGATCTTTTTGCAACAGCTGGTCCTTTAAAGAAAGGTGTCACTCTAAACATTCACTGGCCTAAGACAATCTCTCCATTAAGAGCATCATCTAAACTGTAAGAAATATCAGCTTTCTTTTCAGGAAGAAGTGAGATCTAACAGAGATGTATTAAAATAATTAGCTCCTTGAAGGACAAAATTCCAGAGTGTTGAAAGCATCAAGACAAGCTCCAAGACAAGCCTTGTTCATGGTTATCAGTGCAGAACATTTGGGACTGGGTAGAATACAACTTCCTCTCTTTATCCTGAAAGACTCTGAAAATGATTCTTTCTCACACCTGATGCTTAACCTTTTCAGGGAATATTCTACCTTTCTAGCAGTCACACAAGTACCATGCTTAGATCCTGCTGGCCTGAGAATATCTTCTCCCAAGTTGAGAATAAGTGGAATGATAGTAAAGTCAAATAAAACAGCAGGAATCATTTCTCATGGACAGGGTTTCAAGGTGCCAAGCATTTTTCAATTATAAGGCATTGTCTGGACAAAAATCAGACCAGGTTTGGGCTCCACAGATATCACAAAGCATCTCAAGTTGATACCAGCAAATCCTGTTCTGATAATAAGCATGAATGTCTATCTTGCTATAGAAGGCTATTACAAACAAACAGCAAATTGTTTTAATTTCTTTGCATTCACAATTTTAGTCATTGAAAAACCAAACACATCTTCCTTCTCTAGAAATCAAGTGAATAGACTGGGTTTTCCTCTCCTTCTTAAGAGCTCAGCAGCAATAGAAATGAAAAGCACTGGAGAGAACATTCCAGGCAAAGGTTAGATTTACTCTAGCAGTCACAATGATTTCTGCAGCTTGGATCTCACCTATCACACAGCTTTGAGTAAACAGACCACACAGCCTACATATCCTGTGAAAGCTCATGTAATTGCTAAGAGGGTCAAAAACTGAGAGCACTAGGCCAGACAATTACCCTTACAGACAAATTTTCACTCAAGACATCAGATGAAATTATAGCAACTTCAAATAGAATCCACTACATGGTACACAATGCTAAGGGGTGCCACATAAAGGGCACCTTTTATTGTATGCTGACCTAAATTTGTGCTCTGTTTCCAGAGGAAAGAACATTTAATTGGTCGCAAATGTTTTAAGTATGCTCCTGTAAGCAAAGCTATTTATTAATAAACTATTTCCAAGATCTACAAGTTCAGTCATTACATTCATTAGCCAGACCTCCCCAACTTTTATCTGTTTGAGTCCATAAAAGTTGATCTCAACTTTCACAAAGAACTTGGGGTACTGCTGGTACAATTTATATCTGTGTTAGTAATCATCATATGTGGCGTGCCTAAATTCTTACAGTTTGCCATTTGAAAGACAAATTATTTCACTCCAATGTGATGGAGAGGCCCTTCTGCTTCACAGATCCTTACATAATTTAATCACACACCTTTTCACTGCTGTCTGTGCCACCAAGCAAACTGAGTGCAGGAGGTGTCAGTCAAGCTACCCCCCTTTGCTGAGTTGGAAATTACTGAAGCAGATTTACAAGCACATAAAAGGGCCTTGAGAGGCACCACAGAGGAGGAAAGATTAGGAGACTATAAAGTTGTGACAAAAATAGTGAAATACAGTTCAGTTATACTTCTATTATTTTGCTTAAAGAAACATGGAAAATAGAAAAAGGATTCATTTAAGATGATCAAAGTAGAACAAGAATTCAGGTGTGTAGTCAGCACATGACAGTGTTCATAGAATCATAGAATGATTTGGTTGGAAGGGACCTTAAAGGTCATCTAGTTCCAATCCCCCTGCCATGGGCAGGGACACTTCCCACCAGAGCAGGTTGCTCAATAACCCATCCAACCTGACCTGAAACACTTCCAGGGATGCGGCATCCACAGCTTCTCTGGGCAACCTGTTGCCTCACCACCCACACAGTAAAGAATTTATTCTGTATATCTAACCTAAACTTCTGCTCTTTCAGTTTGAACCATTATTCCTTGTCCTATCACTACAGTTCCTGACGTTGAGGGAAAAAAACTATGAGTAAGACCACTCTGTAGTATCAAGGAGTCCAACATTATCGCTGTCTGGATCCAGACGATAGTTAAAACTCTTCCAAAAATAAATAAATAAAAATTAACAAAATTAAGCCCCTTCTTGTTGTCCTTTTTATGATGTCAAGCCACTATTGGTGCCCCCAATAGATATCAACAGGTCCTCATCTGCTGCCTTCTGACTATGTATATCAGCACACCAGTCTAGTTCAGCCAGAGAGGGAATGAGGTGTGTTGTCTGTAACTGGTACTGTGAGAAGCACCTAACACAGTGAGACACATAACCCCTCGTGCACAGTAACGTGCCAAAAAACATTTTGCTACTTCTTTAAATTCCCACTTTGTAACACGGCAGCAGATAAAACTCTTAAAAGATGGAGAATATCATAATTAATTCAATATACTAAGACACTAACGAACAATGTATCATTTAAAAAACATTACAACTGTTTCATGCAAGATACTAGTAATTAATTCTAAAAAAAAAGAAAGTGAGGAGGGCAGAGAAAGCCAGACCACATCATACCATTTTGCCTAAACTAGCATCATACAATTGAATTTGGGCTGAAATTTTTCATTACACGTTCAGAAGAAATAATTTCAAGCAGAGTATAGATTTTCATCCCTTTTTTTTTTTTTTTAACTTCTCCAAAACACTACTGGATTTGATAAAACCCAAGGTATTTGTGTTCCTCATGAAAGCAAACAAGACTTTTATTTAGAGAGAAATCTCAGGTGAATTACATTGAAACCCCTAAGAGGTGTCAAACTAAACAGCCACATGTTTATGTGCACTAGCAACAAGTCTAAAATTCAGAGCAAAGAGAATGGAGGGCTACCTGAGGAAGCTTTTTCTGAACATGGAGTCAAAAACCACTCAGTCTAACAAGGCAGCAAAACACCTAATACACAGAACAATCTGTAATCAAAGAAAGCAACTTCTGAGTGGAATATAATTTTGTGTTGACATTTGTCAAAAAAGATGATAACTAATTTTTTCTACTTCAAGACACAAAGCTGCCATTTAATTCAAACTACAGCACATAGTTTTTGCATGCTCAGTCTGTGCACTTGGACAATAATCTGTTCTTCCTCACTTTTTTATTAGGCAATTTCATATTTACATAACATACCTGAATTTTTACAAAATGCTATATGTATTTACATTACAAATATAACAATAAAATTGAAAAACAACAGCTTTGAATTTTTGTAAAACAATCATGTTCTAAAAATTAGGTGAGTTTAAAGCAACTAAGGACTTCTGGCACTATTTTTCTAAAAGAACTTACAAAAAGACATCAAAGATCACACAACTTTCTGGCTCATAGCAACCATCCAAGTACTTAAGATGGTAAAAGAAACTGTAATTCTTTTTTCAGAAACAGTCACAGCATACAGAAAGGGAAGATAAGTTGTTCATGTTTTAACAGGCACCACAAAGAAGCTGAAGCTCTTCCAAGAGGGCACAATCCACACCATTTGTGGGACAGTGAAGACAACAGGGTGAACATAAACACAGAAAGATCGTCAATCAGTTCTATACTTTTGGTTTGATGAGTTCCCTAAGACAGTGTTGAAGGGGGCCACTTCTGGGTGTGAAGTGGAAGGGATTTTTATCTTACTTATTTTTTCAGGCATCTTGGCTTGGCTTGGGGCAGTACCTTGTGAGATACCCAATAGCTCAGATATCTCAATATGGCACAGTATAAAGCTATGCAGACCTAGTGGCTTCTGGCCCAATGACACATCAACATGGCTTTGAAGCATGTTTATTTACTCTAAACTATGAAGACACAAATCAAAACAAAGACATGAAAGCTATGAGTGAGATATATGAAGATTCTGATATGATGATTCTACACTGTAGAAGAGGTACAAAAAATAATGGATGAACATAAGTTCAAAAATTTCCAAAAGGCAACTACATTGTGTCCATATTTCAAGGCAGATGTTCAGAGAAGAGTTCCCAGGATCACTGACCCTAGCACCTAACTACTACTAAAAAAAAAGATCATGTTCAGTTTCTTTCATGAACATACCAAACTCTACCTCTAAAGTAATCATCCTTCTTTCCCTGTCACTAGATGCCCACTTAAGGCACTTGTCTCTTTAATGGCCAAAACCCTGGGTTTATTGACAGCTAGATTATTCTTGGGTAATTTTGCTCTTCAGCTCAATAGCTTTTCCCTCATTACCCTTACAAGGCATTCAGAGGCACCACCACATTGTCTCTCCCCAACAGCTCATGTTCTCTAGGATACACAAGCTTTATTCCCCCCCCTCCCCTGGTGTTATCTCAAGGAAGAAATAATGAAAGTTACAGTTTTAGAATTAAAGAGGATGACTGTACACATTCGAGAAGGGAAAAAAGCCGAGCCCTAATAGTTGGCTTGATAGAGGTAGGAGCCACAGTCTCCCTCCCAGCTGCATTGGGGTGGGGGTAAAGGAGGGGAGAATCTATACTGATTGCTCAAGAAGGTATAGAAACAGATGCAGGCAGAACATACACATTGAAGAAGGTGTCAAAATTCCAGGACTCCACCACCAGCGTACCTCCAGTCATTATGTAATACATTCCTTACTGTCTACGCTACTGAAAGTGATTTTTATTAAACAGTGAAAGTGCTTTTTAAATACTGTATCAAATGCATATACATCAAATAATATATATATTTAATCAATTCAGCACAGAGTAGATATAAAATGTAGATAGCTGCATTTAAAAAACAAACTTTTCATCAAAGGTAGAAGAAACCTCACCTTCTTTTAAACATCAGTCATCGATTTACAGTCAAGAAAAACGGAACAATAGAAAAATGATGTCCTAGCTAATTACATCTATGAGAAATATTTTGAGACTACTTCGTTTAATTTTTTTCCCTATCAAAGTTCATCAGTCTTGTCGTTTCTGTGTATTCCACAACAAAAGTACAGCAGCTAACAGAAACACTTTAAAGAATCTCCACGGTTTTGTTATTTTTACCATTTCCCTACTACCACTAGGTGGTGATAGCTCAACACAAATCAGCTTCCAGTCTGTTGAAATCGGTATAAACTGCAACCAGAGCGTACCTTTTTAAATAAAATTTAAACGTGATCTCTGTGCACTAAAAAGAGGAAAACTTAATCCTTTTAACTGCATAAATTGCTGTAGCAAAGACTTACCTGCTTCAATCGCATCCTTTCACTGTGTTCTTATCTATTAAAACACTTATAACTGCCTTGAAGAAAACGTTTCTCAGATCATTCACTCAAAACAGCCTTTCACCTTGTTTCTGGCTGAGTCACACAGCTTTTATATGCTCTATAGTCTTTTTGTAGCAGATGCTTCTAAAAAATCCTGACAGCTCTATCTTTAAATCCTCTTTCCACAGCACTACTTGTAAGGCTGCTTCCACAAGTCTATTAAAGCCCTCAAAGGTGAGACTGCCACTTTTCATTTACCTCAAATTCTCCTCTAGATTCCTAGGGCAGTTGAAATACATTGCTTTTAGATAATACTCACGTCATTTCACTTTTATCAGAACCTTCAAGTCACAACTTTCCCTCAGGTTCATTCGGGCACAAAACCCCATCAGAAATCTTCCTATCCACACATAGCTAAGCAAAGTTCAGGTGAAATCACTTCTGTTGAAAGGCTTGTCCACCAGGCAAACCTGATCCCTGCTACCCTCCCTGGCTGCAGCTGTAAAACACTGATTGGTTGGGACGTGGATGGGATGTATTATCTTACTCTTACTGCAAAGCGACCTACCTGCAGAACTTCTCTATCCAGTTTGATGGTTACAATTAGTATTTTGCATTTTAGAGAATATAGTTTAGTATTTAGCACGTTGATGTTAATGTTCCTGCCTGATACACTGTTAGTGATGTTTGTACCAAATTCCAACATCCCCTGTGTCATGAGGCTGCAGCCCCATCCTTCAGTGTGCTCCCTATGGCCCCTAAAATGGATCATTTTCTTCAGTGCCTGCACCTGTATGAGTTTACACCATACTTGCTCAATTCTAGGAATTTTATAAGCTGCATTAGGTGCTACAGCTGGATGCAGTCCAGCTACTGAAACTATAAAAAGCTGAAAATACCGTGGGAGAAAAAAAAAGAGAGCATGGCTCCTCTATTTTCATATTGCTTACAAATGTATACATAATTGATGATGCCTCTGAAATACAATTATGCTTTTTGTATGAGTAGAAACAAGTTAAATTAATTTGATTCTTACCAGGCTTAAATCTGAATAGCTGAAACATGTTGGGTTTAATCATATTCCTAAATATAATGCTATATATATTAAAGTGAGTAATACAAAACCCTCATGAAAAATATAAATCAATATTTCTACTTCTAGCATCATTGTACTTTACTGTACCAGCAAGAACACTCAAAACCCTATATGGAAAGAGCAGTGCTAAGGCTACATGGTGGAATTTCTTAGAGAAATTTTTTAGTGTGAGGGAGTCACATGGCAAGGGTTAGAACAAAACAAATTACATAAGACACATGATAGGGAAAACAAAGGAAAAAGGACTGAGTGACTTTTTATTTCCTTTGTATTGCATCAACTTTTGCTTGACTGTGTGAAAGTTATTTCTTAACATCATTTCTAGAAAAGTTGTCTCTAACTCAGAGACTTAGACCACAAGCAATCCAAGACAAAAAGTCAATAGGAAATCAGAGTTACAAAGCAGTTAAATATATGGATCGTTACCCCAAGGGGATAGTCTGTCTCACTAGACTGTGAAAGATCCCATGTAGTTCTCAAGTCTGCATCAGACTGTCTTTAAATGCACATAAGAGAATGTAAATTCATGGGACAAAAGAAAACAAATCTAAATCCTTGATTAAATAACTTAATCTCCTGAAAGCCTGCTCTTTCTAAAGTAATCCATAAAATCATCTGACAGTACTTAACACTTTTCTGATGTTCCACCTTGCCCCAGGGTCTAAGCTGGTGCCTCTTCCACGATCCATGCTACAGGGCATGAATAGTATTGGTGTGCCACAAGATGTACAGCCTGTCAGCCTTTCCACCTGGATTCAAAAATTGTTTAAGCTAGCAGCAGACCAAAACTTTGGCCCCAATTCCATCCTGCAGCAAGGAATTCCATGGTCTAATTATGGCTTGTAGAAAACAAAACTAAAAAACAATGAGAAAATTCAACCCCCAAATCAGTCTTGTGTTAAAAAAAAAAAAGGTGCACTAAGTAAAATCTGTCTTTTTTCAGTGCTTAATCTGTTTCCTTCCAAAACATAGATTTTCTTCTTGACCTTGTATTGATTTAATAACCACTACAGTTAATGGAACAATTTCTACTAGTGGCAAAGTTAAACTCTCTAAACAAGGAGTAATTAGGATCATTCAACATAGGTCTGAACCATTCAGCACCTGGTTTCTACCAGTTTCTAGTTTCTCTTAGCAATCCTCGGCTGTAGAAGAGCTATTTGATAGTGTCAGAATTCCCTGGGAAGTTTCCCACACAGCTAACCGTTTGCACTGGACATGTTTCTGCTGCATTTTTATAGGAACTGTTTCAGGGAGGAAGTTTGTGATGGTATCTTTTTTGTTACCACCTGTCATGTTCCCTTACTTCATTTCAAAAAGAGAAATAGGGGCCAAGTCTCATTCCTTCAGGCTGCAAGATATACCACCTGCTTTCCTGGGTTGGTATGATACAGTTTTTCTTCTGCTGAATTAAACTCACAATACTGCCACTTTGTGTAAATGAGAAAGCAAAAAGGGCACTTTAAAACATCCCAAGTACAAAAAAAAAATGTTTGAATAATATTCTCAAATGACGTTTCAAAAAAAACCCATCACCAAACAAACAAACCCAAGAGGGAAAATAATAATAACCTCAGGCACTGTCCACAGTGAATTGCAAAGTATAAATAGCTCAGCTAAAAGCAGAACAAAAGTTGAGTTGTGTTATCATGCAGCTGAGCCAAAAATAAAGCTTCTTTGGAAATGCTTTAGAGAACCTCGTAATTCTTACAAATCTTTATGCCTTAATCTTTCCCTTTAACCTTTCTCCAGCTAGATAAAAGGAATTAAAATAAAGCCTCTGGTTTGGAGGAACAGAATGTTTGGTATCTATTGTTGATAAAGAGAAGAATAATAAGCCTTTGAACGTTGCTTGACCTCTCCCTTTGTATCAATCTAAAGATAGCATTTTTGTAGGTATTACATAATTTCAGTTCTAAAGTAGAAAAGTTCTCCAAAAGACATTTTTCTTGGATCATTTTTCTAGAGCAATTGATGTCAAGAAGCCAAGGGAATGAAATAAAAGGTATACTTGATTATTTTAATATTTATACTGACTTTCAGTTGATAAACAAACAAAATTCAAGCTACTAAAATCTGAAGGAAGCCACAACTAAAAAAGGACTCAAAGAAAATAAAATTATTTTCCCTTTATTAGGATCAATATCGACCAGAGAAGCCCAATCCTTTTCATACTAATGAGACTGCAAATGGCACAAAAGTTAACTAAGAGTAGTCATCCCTGTCCCTTTTCTAGTCTTTTTTCCATCCCCCTGAAGCAAAATTAAAGAAGTTTGCATTCGGTAGGTATAGTCTGATTACTCCTCACACTACACCCCTACACAAATCAGTGTAGCTTATTCTGAATACTTGACAGATGCTTCCAGAAGCAGGGGAAAAAAAAAAAAAAGTTCCTCTTTTTCATCTCTTCCATATGATATAACTACAGTTTTTTGGGATATTTAGGCTACCTTTTCTTTTGATACCAGGAATGGTGTCTCCTCTTACCTTAAAAAATACAGTGGGTCTTTTCATTTATTAGCCATGCCTACTTTTGTCTTATCCTTTTCTGAAACCAGATAGCAGAAGATTCTCAATAATACGATGCCAAGATGTACAGGATGTTACAGAATCTGTTATCTCTGCATCAGTTTATGTTAGTCCATGAAGAGCTCTGAAGAAGTACAAACTGCTGAACCATCTGATTGGTTCTTAAATCAGTCACTTCATGAACGATGCAAGATGGATTTTATTACCAAAACCAAAGAACTTTTAAACAAGAGTGTCTCTTAAAAATTCTATGTACTCATTTCTCATCCAGAAAATATATAATGACTCAGCTTCAAACAGTGAGAAAAAGTTGATATTCCTGAAGGTGAATATTTTGGAGGGACAATTCTTATTGCATTTTCAGGGTTGAAAAGACTCTGCTTTACCAAACAGGAGACCAGACTCTCCTTGTTCAGAACTAGCATGTTCAAAATTTCCATAAAGACTCCATTTATTATCTTAGAGCTGTTGGTAAGAGATAAGCAGATAGTTTTCTGTGGGAGATGATGACATTGGAGCCACAGGGGCCACCACTTATTGACATCACTAAAGACAGGGAGCTTGAACCAAATGACATAGAGAGCTTTTGAGATGGTGGGACCTCTTGTCACAGCTTGAGAGCTGTTGTAGGCCAAAAGGCCCTATCTGAATATTTCTTATTTCTTTTTAGTTTGCAGAGTGATTTTTTTTCAAAGTGAATAACTTTCTTTATATATTGTGTAAACTACTACTTGCTGATTTTATGGTGCTTTGAATATATGTGCTGTGGTGGTGCTGCTGTAAAAAGAAAAGCAGAGTAAATAAGTTATTAATCATAATTTGCATCCATTAATTTCTTCCCAAATTCGCTGACCAGATGAAAAACATGCCAGGGCTTTTCTGAAGATGATAAATGAACTACAACTCAGTAAAAAAAAAAGGTATGGAAAAAGCAGTGTGTATCTAATTCATTAAGGGAGCCATTAACATCATGATAGACTTCAGTATGAAGAAGAAATACTTTAAATTACATCTTCTGAGCATGCCTTACCCTGAATAGCTGCAGTTTTGGTACTCCCACCACCTACTCATTACAACTGCTCCAAAACAGCTTCTAAGAACATTTTCCTCTGTTAGAAAAACTGACTCACATAGCAGAGGGGGAAAAATTATCCAGAACATTTTCTGCCAAAAAATTATTATTTGGGTCAACTAAAAGATTTTGTGGCTCTATGTTCACATCAGTCAAATTTTCTCATTTTATAGGAAAAATCCAAGTAACTTTATTTAAAGCTTCTGCCTTTTTAACTCATGTTTTTCACCAAATATCAATTTTCCTAGAAGTTCAAACCTTAAAAACCAATTTTCATAGAACAGTTTGGGTTGGAAGGACCTTAAAGATTATCTAGTTTCAGACTCCCTGCCACCCATGAGATCAGATTGCTCAAAGCCCCATCTAGGCACTTTAAACACTTGAACACTGGCCTTGAACTCTTTCAGTGGTGGGGAGTCCACAACTTCTCTGGGCGACTGTTCCGGTGTCTCACCACCCTCATCGTAAAAAAAATTCTTCCTTATTTCTCATTTAAACCTACTCTCAGGTCATCATCCCTTGTCCTGTTGCTACATACCCTTGTAAAAGGTCCCCCTCCAGCTTTCCTGTAGCACCCTTTAGGTACTGGGCAGCTGCTGTAAGGTGTCCCTGGAATCTTCTCTTCTCCAGGCTTAACAGCCCCAACTCTCTCCACCTGTCTTGATGGCAGAGGTGCTCCAGCCCCACCATAATCTTTGTGGCCCTCTTCTAGACTTGTTCCAACAGGTCCATGTCTTTTTTTGTTGGGGTCTCCAGAGCTGGAGCAGTACTCCAGGTGGGGTCTCATTCCAGGGAAGTAGAGGGGCAGAATCACCTCCCTCGACATTCTGGCCACATCGTTTTTTATGCAGCCAAGGACAGAGTTGGCTTTCTAGGCTGTGAACACGCATTGCCAGGTCATGTTGAGTTTCTTGTTAACCAAAACCCCCAAGTCCTTCTCCTCAGGACTGCTCTCAATCCATTCTCCTTCCAGCCTGTACTTCTGCTTGGGATTGCCATGACCCAGGTGCAGGACAGCATCACAGAATCAACAGAATAGGTTAGGTTGGAAAGAACCACAATGGGTCATCTGGTCCAACCTCCCTGCTCAAGCAGGGTCATCCTAGAGCACATTGCACAGTAATGCATCCATTCTTGAATATTACCCATGATGGAGACTCTACAACCTCTCAACAAGACCTTGCACTTGGTCTTGTTGAACTTCATGAGGATTACACAGGCACACCTCTCAAGCCTGTCCAGGTCCCTCTGGATGGCATCCCTTTTCTCTAGCATGTAAACTGCACCACACAGCTTGGTGTTATTGGCAAACTTTCTGAGGGTGCACTCAGCGCCACTGTTCATGTCACTGATAAAGATGTTACACACCTCTGGGGTGCACTAAGCAGTTCTGTCAGTCTTTCCCAGTAGTTTTGGATCAACCAGCAGTACTAGTATCTGGCTGTTTGCAGATCTCTACTCACAGGCTCTAGCCAAGTTGCTACTAATGTCTCAGCAATGCTAATTAGATGGAAAGAATGCAATTCTGGGGAGCTACTCACTTTTAGAGATGACAGGAAAGAAATCAGCTTGCTTACACTCACTAAGCAAATGCAGATCTGCCACTGAGGCCAATCTTATAGCAGTGACCCTTGAGACTCTTCATATACCTCCGGGAGACCCGGCCCAGAGGTGAAAGAAACTCAGTGCCGTTTGTCTCTTTTAAGGTTTTCTGCTTTTCAAAGCAGCCTTCTTTCCTCCACGCACCAGGGGGGAGCTAGATGCATGCAGTTCACTCTGAATAAGCGGTGAGAAGTTCACAGCTCCCAAAAATAGCATTGTGTACAGGCAGTAGCTGTGTCTCAGAAGTAGTACAGCTCTGCTTACATGGCATAATGCCTGCTATAGTTAGCATTGCTTAGTCAGCTAATTAGCCAAGTAAAGGTCCTGCACAAGCACTAGCATATTATTTCCCACTGCAGTTAGCTCAGCTATGATATCTCTGCATAGTATATCACTGTCCTGAAAAACAACTGGATTCCTGGTATGTCTCTATGGTGATGATCAGGCAGATAACTAACTGATATATATACATCCAGCCCTGTCATTTAGCCCAATTTCTCTGAAGACGTGTTGTTCCTAAGCTGATCAAGTGAAAGAAGAAATTGTTTTCCTGAGACATGTAACCTAAGAACACAAACATATTTTCAGTTATTATTTTAACTTACATACATCAGAATATATCCTGATATAAAAAACCAACCTATTACAGCTCCATAAACTTAAACTGTCACTTTTCAATATATTTTTATAGTTCTAAACCAACTACTGCATTTTAAATAAGTCATCACAGCAGAAGTTACTGTATGTTTGAAAGAATATTTGTATTATACAATAGAAAAAAATTAAGTGTAACCACTGAACTTTTCCAAAACATAATGGTCTGATACTTTTAATTTAGGTAATTATTCAAATAAGATTGCTTTATTACGTCCTTTTGACAGGTAATTTACTAAAATAGTACATGATAATGATTCTAAAATATTACCTGGGGAAATTTTTCATTATCTTACTAATATCAGTGGATATTTCTCTCCTCTAGTAATGATAGCCTTATATGGAATAATTATAAACAAAGGAATTTATGAACTCATACGGTATTTTGATGTCCTTGGTGTCCCCCAAGATTCAATACTTGGCCCAGTATTGTTTAACATACTAATCATTATTGTTTAACTTATTCATCAGTGACTTGGATGAAGGGGTTGATGCCTCCTCAGCAAGTTCACTGATGGCACAAAGCTGGGAGGAGTGGCTGACACCCCACAGAGCTGTGCAGCCCTTCAGAAGGACCTCGACAGGCTGGAGAGTTGGGCAGAGAACTGTCTGAAACTCAACAAAGGCAAATGCAGAGTCCTGCACCTGGGGAAGAGTAACCCCACGCACCAGGACAGGCTGGGGGCTGACCTGCTGGAAAGCAGCTCTGCGGAGAAGGACCTGGGAGTCCTGGTGGACAACAAGCTGCCCATGAGCCAGCAGTGTGCCCTTGTGGCCAAGAGGGCCAATGGTATCCCAGCGTGCATTAGGAAGAACATTGCCAGCAGGTTGAGGGAGGTGATCCTGCCTCTCTGCTCAGCCCTAGGGAGGTGCACCCGGAGTGCTGTGTCCAGTTTTGGGCTCCTCAGTACAACAGAAACATGGAGATCCCGGAGCAGGTCCACTGGAGGGCTATGAACATGATTAAGGGACTGGAGCATCTCTCCTACCAGGAAAGACTGAGGGAGCTGGGCCTGTTCAGCCTCAGAAAGAGACAACTGAAAGGGGACCTCATCAATGTCTGTAAGTATCTGAAGGGAGGGTGTTACGACAATAGATCCAGGCTCTTCTCAGTAGTGCCAAGCGATAGGACAAGAGACAACAGGCAGAAATGGATGTACACAAAGTTCTACCTGAATATGAAGAACTCCTTTATAGTGCATGTGACCATGCACTGGAAAAGGTTGCCCAGAGAGGTTGTGGAGTCTCCCTCACTGGAGAGATAGATATTCAAGAACTGTCTGGACACAATCCTGTGCAATGTGCTCTGGGATGACCTTTTACAATCAGGGAGGTTGGACCAGTTGAACCACAGTGGTCCCTTCCGACCTTACCCATTCTGTGATTCAGTTGCCATCTATTTACTCAATTTGTGGAATACAAATGTATCAATTGTGTATCAATTAAAATTACTCTGATTAGACACTTTATAATAGGAAAGAAAAATCACATGTTCATATACTCAACTCTTTTTGTGCCAACACATTATCTTTGTCCCATTAAAGAGCTTTATGCCATCTGTACCATCTGTGATACCAGCTGGTACATTGGTCCAAAAATATCTTGTCAATTATAGTATACTGATTAGTTTTTAGTATAGAACCAATTGTAGCTTAACTAAATTATAAAAATAAATTCATATTTTTTCCCATTTCTGTGATTTGATTTTGATAAGAAAAATTATATATCTTCCTGTTCTTTTCTTAGTATTTGGATATTTTACAACTTGAATTACATAAAATGAAGTAAATAAATAGCTAAAGTGAGGTTATCAGTTAAATAATTTAGATATTGGGACCTCATTCCAAATGAGACACTAAACAATTCTAGAAAAACTGATATAAGGAGCTCTTTTTCCCCAAAATGCTCCTTCTAAAAAAATATGGTATACATTAAAACATAACTTTATAAAGCTAACAGATGGATGATATATTGTTTTCCTACATAATAATGTATCTTATTCAGTCTAGGGTTATTTTCACAAAGCAAACTGAATGAAATTCCTGCCATGAAGAAAGTCAATGGAAGATTCTTATTCATTCCAGCAAGCCAAGATTTAACACCACACAATTAACTGAAAGGTGTAGATCCTTCTGTACCTCTCACACCTTTCACACACTGTAACTTAGGGATTGGTGCTTTGATCAATCACATTACCCCTACTTTTAAGCAGAACTACAAGACAAGATCTGAGTTTTATGTTTAAATCCTTCACACTCAGAAATGTTGGTATATATATTAATTAATAGGAAGTATACATCAAAAGAAGTGTACCGTGATCATAAATCCTAACAGCATTAGTTCAGCCACTTCCTACATATGCATTATGGTGTAACCTTTTAATGACACAATGATATAGTTTGACAGGAGTTTCTTTTGATAAGTTAATTTAATTCAAGGATATTAGCTATTTCCCAAATTCAAAACTTCATGTTTTCCACATTTTGTGCTCCCATAATTTACTTTTCAAACATTGAAAATCTGAGCTGAAAATACAGTTCTCTCTGATATTCATCTCTGCAGTGTCTAAGTGCTTCACAAACATTATTAAATTTATACTCACAATATCCTTGTGACATGAGAGGTTATTGCTATACCTACTTCATGCAGAACCGTAGCACAATGAGATTAAGATCAAAGGTATTGATGAATTTAGACACTTGGTAGAAAACACATGGAAGCTCATTTTCACAATGCTTAATACACAGCCTTTCATATATGTTCAAAGTCTAGTTAGTAATGCTGCAAGTGCTCACTATTCTGCAAATCAAGCCCCAAGGATTCACTCAGAAAACAAGAAACACATGGTGGCATAACCTAAAGTTTTTCTTAACTGGCTCCTTTCACATCACATCAGGGGAGCTTTAGATGAGGTATCAGAACAAGGTGTTTCACCAAGGAATAGTTGGGCACTGGAATAGGCTCCCCAGGGAAATGGTCACAGCACCAAGCCTGTCTAAGTTCAAGAAGTGTTTGAACAACGGTCTCAGGAACATGATGTGATTCTCGGGGTGTCCTTCACAGAGCCAGGAGCTGGACTCAATGATTCTGATGGGTCCCTTCCAACTCAGCATATTCTATGAGTCTATGACATAGGAACTCTGTGGGAGGAGAAATATCTGGTACTCCAATGTAAATTAACCATATGGACCTCTTTTCTTTTTTGCATCCTGTTTTGTTCGCTACTTTTGTTCAGTCAACAACTAAAGAATTGCACTGTTTGTTTACTAAAAAGTAGAGAAGGGCTTGTTATCAGGCAAATTTGACATCTAGGAAACAGATAAACAGCTACAATAAGTTATTGCATGTAATTAAGTTATTCCCATATAATTGAAAACTAGAAGGAGATGGACTAACTTCTGGGTTTATAGACATTTTCTCACAGCAGATAATATTGAGATTCAAAAACACAAGAATGAATTTTATGTTACTGTAGGGATATACTGTGATGTTTCCCCTCCTCCATCTAAGTTTGATTTTTTTCCTTGGTCATTTTTCATCTCAGTTGCATCAGAAGTAGTATGAACAAAGGGACTTAGTTTAAGCAGTCAAACTCTCATATCTTGGGAAGGTAGCTCTTGTCAACTGAAAGGTCTTAAATTAAAAAATATCACTTCTCAACCAGCAAAGATAAACACAAGCATGTGCAAAGATAAACACAAACACGTGCAAAGATAAACACAGAGGCATTTATAACAGCTCAGCTGATAAATGCTACAGTCAAAAGCTGTAGTCTTTTTATGGTTTTAAATATATGTATACATTAAAAAGGAAGTCAGATGTAGTGATGCTAATTATATTCAGAGGAACTTGGTGATGTGACTTGACAGATTTAAATTGCTGTTTATTGCAATAAATTGCAAATAATTGACAGATTTATTATTGCTGTTAGTTCATTCTTGCTGTTACATTTAAGACAACCTTAACACATGCATCTGCTTAGGCCAGCAGCAGGTGATGAAACCATCTTCATCTTACTATTGCCCTAGATCTTGAGTTCTTGCATTGTCAGAAATAAGTTTTCTTTACTGCTAAGAGTGATGGTCTCAACTAATTCAACTATCTTGCTTTTACACTCACAAGACCAAAAATAACACAAATTAAATTATGTACTTGAAAAGAATTTTTAGTATTATAGGTATTAAAATGTTCCAATTTTTTCACCTCTTATAATTCTCCTTTTCCCAACTTATATAACAAAAAAATCAGTTTGGCCTCAAAGATGGAGGTTACAGAGAACAGTACAAAAAAGCATGTAGGTATCTCAATATTTCCAGCACCATATTCTGTGACATGTGAAGTCAGGTGTGCCTTCTGCTTTCCTACACAGTCCAGGTTTGCTGGCATTTGGCTGAGACGATCCGCAAAACTCAGCTGCAGCATTGCCATATATGACTAATATAGTCACTGTGCCCACTAAACATTTAGAACTTCATCTCCTTATTGACTTTTTATTAGTTTCTTGCACACAGAAAGGATGAGTAAGAAAATTAAAGAACAACTGAGAACACGTCTCCTTGCCAAGAAGATAATGCTACTGGAAGGAACAGCAGGGAGGTCCCAGCAGGATGGCATTATTGCAGCAATGAAGAGCCCCAAGTCCTCCCACTTACCCCTTTGGGGCTGAAAAGAGGGCAAATCTATCCTATCAGAAGTGTTGTCTGCCAGAACTACCGAGATCACACTGCAGACTCCCATAGAAACAAGCATTCCAGAGAGATGACAGCAGCAGTAAATTAAATAGGGGAGGGAAAGCAAACAAAGCAACATGTAATTTTGTTTCCTACTGTTTTTTCCTCCCTTCTTCTGCTCTAACTTTTCACTTCTGAGATATGCTGGTTTTCCTTTTATTTTGATCTTTTGTGAAAAGTTATCCAGTAATAACTTCATCATGCCTTAAAAAATAATAAAAAAGAAAAAAGTTGCCTTTGCATGCATTAAAGAAGCTGCTCCTGTGTCAGCTTACCTATCTGCATTATTAGTGTTCCTTCTACTCATAGGATTTTTTCCAGGGTCAGATGCTTGCAAATGCAGTTGTGTTTTCCTGCACTAACACCCAATACACTTTGGTAAACAAAATGCAGATAACGTTAACTACCACAACAAATTCAGATCTTTATGTGCCATACCATTTATAAAAAGACATTCAGAGCTCCCATTTAATCTGGAATACTCTCAATATATTTAGTCATTTAAATTGTTGGAGTAATGCCCAGATGGAAAGTGGCAAGATATTTAAAGATTGATTCCATTTTCTAAACATGGCATTTAGAAATATATTTAGAGAATATATATTTCCACTTAATCTAATACACTTCTTTGGCCTATTAGTTTTGGATTGATAAAATGTTTTTAAATAAAAAACCAACAGTTGGCAGACACATTAAAAATCAAAGGCACTGTGAGCACAGAGACTTAATAGAAGCATATATTGGTTTCATAAAGGAAGAAGTGGAGTTTCCAAAAGTAGTGATCCTCTACATTTATTATATTCCAAACATTTAATTGATAGAACTTGAAATTAAGTAACAGGTTTTCAATAAATTTAATTTTTTTTTCTTTTTAAAAATGGGATATTGACCTTTGTAAAAAATTAAGGAAAATATAGGGAATCAAAATTAAACATCATATTCTCCAATGAAGAGGTCAGAACTTCACAGATTGCTTTCATGTTCAGGGCATATAATTTCTATATTGTAGTGCAATGGATAATTTTCAAATATCTGTATGATATTGAAGCAGTAACTCCAATTCTAGTGGAAACAAAAAGAATTAAATAAAATAATTATATTTCTGATATAACTAGCTGATTAAAAATGAGTTAATCAGCTATTCCTTTCATTTTCAACCAAATTGAAGAAGATGTTAGGATTGTGTTTTAACAATTTAAACTGATTGAACAATAAGCTTATAATTGATAAGTAGGATTAATGATCTCAATGGAAAAATAAAATTTCATTATGTAGAGTCCAGAGTGACATTCCTGGAAAGTTTCCAGTCATCTTGTTGGTTCCTCATGATTTTTATATGAAAGTAAAACACACATTTGTGATGATTAATCAAAAAAATAAAAGGTAAATAAAAAGGGTCTGTTGAAAGTTCTTAATTGGAGTTAATTTAAAATTATGCACTGTCTCTTTAGGAAGCTTATGCAACTGCTTAGTGCAAGCACTGGGCAGTGGGAATTCAACATGCTCTTCTGCAAATGCAGTTTTTAGATCTGCCATGAGTTAATGCTTCATCTTCCAGCATCATGTCCCTCCTGGTAACTGCAATGCCAAGATTAAAAAGATGGCAATTGCAGGAGACCATAAAAATCCATTCTGACATGAAGGAAACAAACCTCCAAAAGAAAAGGAGAAACAGATCTTGTTGTGCAATATTTATATAGCCAGAGAAGCATAAAGTAGAAACTCCATAAAATGATACACTCACACCTTTCTGAGACGTATTTCTTCAGGAGTTAACTGTGGAGCATATTCAATCCTTTGAATATTAGAGCCTAATAAAAACAAATTCCCATGTAATATCATTGTCCTTCTAATACAAGCACATTCACTGTAAGGAGAACTGACTTCATAATCTGCACTCTGCTACATGCTATCTTTGCATTAACCATCTTTAAAAACCTAGTTATGGACAATACTTTATTTTGTAGGCACTAATAACTCTTTCAAGGGCTCTGAAGAGGCACGTATGAATTCTCCCCAAACTGTAAACTAGTGGTCATTGCAAGAGTTCTGCCATTTAATTTCTAAATTTGGAAATATTTAAATAAAGTGTAAGTACAGAATAAAGCAGCAAGGTCTTCTGTCATGGCTATGTCCTCTTCATAAGCTTCATGGGATATTTTTTATGAGAAATATAGGAGAGTGATTGTTAAACTTCCTCAAGCCAAAAATGATGCAGCAAAATTTTATACATACAAAAGTGTGTGTCAGAGTCTCACATCTTCATTAGCTATATGCATTACACAGTTTAGCAAGTCTGTACACAAATAAACAGTAAAAGCCCTTTTGAAAACATTAATCATTCTGGAATGAGTCTAAGTTGTGAGAATCACTTTTTTTCCAATTCCAATTTTAATGACCTGAAACATAACAAAAATTCCTGCATAATACACTTGCATGTAAATTTTTGCCATTAACTACTACTGCTACCCTGAAGAGGGTATTAGAAGTCTCATTGAGATTAGATCACTCCGTGCTACAAATTTAAAAGAAAATTACATTCACCAGGGAGAGCCTCTAATTTTATTGCCACAATTTGTCTTTCAGAGTTAGTTTGGCAAGAAGGGAACAAAGTACAAGGTGCCCCTTTTTGCCAGGTAACTTAATACAAACTCCTTTGTCTGAGATCATAATGGGTGAATAGGATTTGGTGGAAAGCAAAAGAAAAAATATTAAAAATAGATTATTGCCTCTTTTTTTTTTTAGCATTTTTTAAAACAATGTTTTCATACCTATTAAATATATACAAATATATCTTTATTCTAATGTGGAGAATTATTTAGCAAAGAAGGGAACCCTATTTTGATTTCAAGGAAAAATCTGAAATAAATAAAAACATCCACTTAATAACATTTTTACACTTACATGGAATATATCTACATTTTCCATCCAGTTTGGTGACTTAAAAAAAATATATACGTACAACATATGCAATATTTTTTCAGAAGACAAAACTTTCATAACATAAAATGGAACATTTGCACATTGAGCCAGAAGGTATAAGGCAACACAAAACCTCGACTTATTAGAACTTATTAAGAAAACGGTTCTAATAGTTGACTGTAATTTAAAGAAGTACCAAAAGCAGTAGTGAGAAATGTTCATGTGCTCTGAAAAAATATCATCCAAAGACACAAAGTGAATAAAGTTTACAATCTGTAACTTTTCTTGAGTCTAGTAGCGAACTTACTTAGCATGTACACCAAGAGCATATTCATCAAATTGTAAAACATTTTAATAAATATTTCAAATATATGAAGTGCACTAAACATTGCTTGTTTTGAATTCCCAAGAAAAATTCTCTGCTTGTGCTTTTAAAAATTAAAGATTTTTATATCGCATTAAAACCATTAAATGTTCCATTTTTAAATGGATCTCTGTCTTCAGAGCATAAAATCTCAGATATGTTAATGTCTTCAAGTCATTAATACACGCAGTAAGAGACTACAAAGCCTCCTTTTTGAGCATTCAACAAAGATTGGATAGGATGTGGTCTAATTATTTACATGCTGACCATCTAAGACAGAAAGGATAAAGAGGTCTGGCAAAGGACGTGGTCCTCAGTCTCTCTCTCTGTAGCCTCTCCCTCCCTTCCTCCATCTCTCCTTCTCTCCCTGCAACCACTTCCACCCACTTTTTTTTTCTTCTCTTGGTTGCTTTCAGAGTCAAAATAGCAAAGTCATGTGAACTGCAGTTCTACTGGCACATAGGACAAATTTTTCCTAGTGCCCATATAAAGTTCTATGAAGTCCTCTCATGTAAATCTGTTATTTCAACAGAAACCAAACTTTGCTCAAAGCATCTGTGTGAAAACTGAGGAGAAAAAAATCCTACAAACACTATGTGATGTAGTTTGACATGACATGAAGTAAAAAATGACACATCTGACAGGCCATAAAAATTCCATTACTGCAAAAGTTAAGATCTGAACCGTATATTGGCAATCTCTTAAGAGAAGACTGTTAATGAAGAGCAGCTACTGGGATGAGGGAATGAACTCAGGAGTATATTGTATTCCTAATAGTGCATATCTACTATTTATTGTTGGTTTTGATCATTTTTATCTACCCCACTTATTTCATATTCTTTCTAGAAGGGTGACTAGGACCAGGCAGACTTCAGTAACTCACTCCATTCACAAGCAAACAAAATAGAAAATGTTTTTGCTTCAGTAGTCAAGTGAGGAAACACCTCTTGTCTCATGAGTCACTCTAGTTTCTAGTTAAGGCAGTTAAGGGCGTTGATAGTGGATTACAAACCCTGTATGCAATCCTGCTGGCATCACCCTCTACCTTTCAGATGTCTTTGCCTCATCGCTTCACTGCTCAATAGAAAAGGTGCAAACAGCCACACAAGAAGTAAAGCTGAGGGACATTAGAAAAATGCTTTAGTCCAAAGGACCCTCTATTCAATATTAATACAAGTTTTTTTTTTAATTTTGAACAACTGGGAGGAAAAGTGTTCATGGTCTTTGAGAGACCATGAGATGTGACTGGATTTCAAAGTAATGCTCAACTTATTTGCATAGGAGAAGAAAAGGTAAATGGGAGACAAACTACTCTCCTGTTCACAAGCAGTCTGTATTTAAAAAACCAGTACTGACTATCTTCAGCAGGAATTTTTTGAGTTGTCCATGGTCTGAGAGTGTATGAAGCACCCTAGGCAGAGAAGACTTTAACTAGTTCTCAAATAACTTGGGTTATTTTTTTCCTATATACTTTTTCAAATGTACTATTTGACAAGAAAAAACCCACACAATGATTGACAGCTTGGAATTATTCCTAAATTACTCATATCTCAACTCATAAATATGTGGTGTGAGGAAACACAAACAATATGAAAAAATTATAAATAAACAATTGATAATCTATAATATTTTTAGCAGTATGTAATGCAGCCTCAGCAGTACAATGCCTCCAAATTTATCTTTGTGACAGATAACTTGTTGTCCTCTTGGTGTCTCTCATTTGCATTTTATAAAATCTGCAGCAAAATGTATATTCATGGCATAGAACGATCAGGAAAGACTCATAACTGCCCAAGGTTAACTGAGGAAGCTGTCAATTTAGGGAGGGGATACTTCAGGGCTGCTCATTTTTGAAAGTGAACATTTGAAAGTAAAAGCTTTACAATACATGCTTTAAACTTGGGCTCAGAAATTACTGCAGTATTGAGTTCTCACTGATGCATTCCTGGCCTCAGTTACAAGATATCTGTTTTCTGAAACTACTGTGTGATGGAATTAGTCAAATTACTGCCTTGAGCATTGATTAAAATAGTGGGTTTAGTGCGGAAATGTTTCCCATCAACAACCGTGTTATTCCATTTACTTTTCTTTGAAATACAATAAGGCTTGGGGGCTTTTTATTCTCTTGATCATCCTTTTGAGCAATCACTCCTGCATTGAATTCATGCTGTTTAAATACTGCATTGAAAAAGGTTGAGCATAATTATCTTTACGGTATTTATGGTATAACGTTCTTCTTATTCCTAGATTTTGAAACAGGAAGAAAAGGGAGACATCCCCAGTGCCAGGATATTCTAAGATTTAATCATGAGAGTGAAGATTATTCATTCTGAAATAGAGTTAAATCATCTGAACATTGCAGTAAATCAAATATTTATTTGCCTGCTCCAAATTCATAAATGGAAATTGTCTCTGAAAGTATAACTGATTCTATGAAGTTAAAACAACATGTTGACAAATTAAGTTTCAAGATTATACAAATAAACTAAAATATGAAAAATATTGTGGAGGAAAAATAATATTTGTTTTAAAAGAAAGATTAGGATTCTCAGCTACAAACTGTTACAAGGGCAATGAATTATCAAATAATTTGGTATTTACAGTTATTGTGATTTTTTAGAAATATGAACAAAACATTTCAGTTGTTTTTTAAGTACTAAACTGCAAGCCTCAACTGCCTAATGACTATTTCTTATACCACTTTATTACGTAAGTTAGCTTAAGACAACCACTGGGGGAGTCTTATTTGTGTAAAGAAATACCTAAGTCGGAATGAGCCACCACAATATGATTTGCAAGCCCACCTTCATTCTTCCAACACAAAACAGTAAGTATTGGCCAAGTAACTCTGTAGTCAGGTGCTCTTAGCTACTGCAGTGCTCCATGAGCACTAGGAGGTGGGTTAAGCTACAGCACACCTCTTGCTGACTTAGCTGATTCCAGAAAATGGATGAGCATCTCCGTGGTTGAGCATGGGAGCTTTCAGAAATTCCCCCCTTGTTTCTGTGTATGTAACCTTGCCCAGCTGTGGCTCAGCAGCTCTGTGGGACATACCATATCCAGCTTGGTTACAGATGTCAGTAAGCTATAGCACTGCAGTCCAGCAAAACCTGTCTGGCCAGTGAGGTCACCTTGGGCATCAGAGCAGTTCTGATTAAAGTACCTCAGAGTGTCAGTCTTTCTGATCCTAATAAATAGTCAAATGTTCTTGTAAAGGTATCCCTATGGGAATATGCTTTCTATCATTTGATATGACATAAAGTAAAATTATTAGCTTCATTTTGAGTTAAATATGTGTCAGATTCTGATTTTGTCTCTGTTGGAGTAATCCAGAGTAACTTAATTGAGCCTAATTTTGCAATAATTCATCTCTCTGTTAATTCACTTTACTAAAACAAAATAAATGCTTAATTATATCATCACCTATTAACTGTTTTAAGATCCTTTATTACAGAGGTGCAAATTATTAGCCAGTTTAAAGGTACTGAAGAATCAGACCTATTAACTTCAGTGCAATTTGCTTTAAATTCACCTACCATTTCTAGAGAGCTGATTGCTTCAACCTACTGAGACTGATGATAAATAACCAAATGAAAAAATTTCCTACAACCAAAAGGATGAGTGTTCTGAAAAGGTTAAAGAAAATTTACTTTTGCTTCATTAGCTCTGGTAACAAGGCAAAAAAGAGAAAGGCAAGTGCAGAGAATTATAGGTACAACTGATACAATAATCAGAAAAGAAACATGTATTTAGCAAATCATAATATGCATATGATTAAAGCAGCCATGTGTTGAAACTATTACCTTAAAGCTTTAAAAATGAGTGGCCAAGAATAGCTAAATGTTTATACTTAGATTAAAAGGCATAGGAAACACTTGTTTACTTGGATAATGCAGGGATAAGGACAGTTTAAAACCAAAGGTAGGTTGTATTTAACCAGCTCATTGTTTCTAAATTTGAAACTAAGCTACTCCAGCACAGCCTTTAAAGTAAATGTGCAAATTAAGTAACCTAACACACACTCAGGTTATGGTGACTTAGCTCTTCATGCCTAGACAATGTCATGCATTTTTTTTATTCTGTTTGACACAATTTGTATATATCGAGGACACAGGGTTTTTTAGCTGTCATAAATTGCATGCAAGGGAATGAAAAATGCAAAAGAGTTGTTTGGGGCAATGTTGTGCTTTTGTTTTTTTTTTTTTACTTAATGTTGTAAAGTACAAATATGATGGTAAAAAGAGGAATCTGTGCTGAATAAAATTCTTAACTCTTCCTGAGGAAAATAATGTGAAGCCAATTAACCATCACTTCAGGATGGCTGCTGTTTAATTTGTTATTCATAAAAGAGTTCAACTTTCAATGGTGAGATATTTCACAGCCAACTTGTAATTTAAAAAGAAGCATTACTTTCAGTATTTATTAATAAATACAGTACATAGCATCTATATGTATAAATGTGGCAGAATGTTATCTTTCTCCATTTTCTCAAAGACAAAGGGATTGATCATGTAATTTCCATGCAAATATACTCTGACAGCGATCAAAGGAGGTTTTACTCATCAAAATAGATTTTTGGGTTGGGCCCTGATAAATTGATACATCTAATTGCTGGGATTTTACATTTACTCATTTATCTTCTGACTGAAGGATTTTTTTTCCTGCAGACCATGTATTTTTATGTGCTGCAAAATGAATGCTCATGCAGTACAATTATTTTTATCACATTATGATAAAGCACCTCAATCAAAGCTTTACCATTTTTAATCTCTTTGCACAATAGACTCAAGACAGCAGAGACTTTTTGTACCTGTAACTTGACTGATGCTAAATTCAGTAATACCATTGTATCAAAAATTCAGAATTCTTGGAAAGACAATGATTTCTCCTACACTAAAAATTTCAATAGGAAAGGTACCTTTAGAGCTCAAACTTTTCCAGGCAAAAATTCGCTTTATCAAGCAGCAATTCCTAAGCATTTTCTTGCAGCGTGCAGGCTTCTGATGATACTGTTGCAAATCTTCATTCTGTTCATGTGTTTTCTTCTCAGGGGCTAACACTTCCATCCTAAACAAAAACTTAACCTTTAGTTTTCCTGAAGGATATATACACAACTTAAATCCATAGACTGTGGGTAAGGGAGATGGGGGGAGAAGGGAAGAGATGAACTGGGGATAAAGGGAAAAGCTTTAGGATTTGATTATTATTCTTAGCTCATACATTTTTATTATTAATTAACTTAAATGCAATTATTGTATTAATATTATTTTGTTTTGCATTACTTATCTGAAACATTTATGCATTTATGTATGTATGTATAAATATACAAATGGGGTAAAATCAGATTTTATCTACTATTTTTTTAAACTTTGATTTTACTTAAATGATATAAATAACATCTTTAGACGGTAAATAAATATTTACCTCTTACCTTAGTCAGTTGTCTAGGTAAAGAAAATAATGTAATCCTCTATGCATGAACCTATTATCTTTTCTATCTTAGCTTGCCTTACATCAGTGTCATAGAGGAGAGCTGCATTCCTCTAGCTGTTATTGAAAGACAGCTGCTCTACCCAGAAAAGATGAATAGTTGGGATTCTGTGCTGCCTTAATGCCACTGTCAGTCAAATGCAGAGAAGCAGCTGAGCCACTTGAAACCAGTTGTACACTTGGGGACCATTTCTCTACACTACCTTCTGATTCACAGAGGCAGACCAATAAATTTCTACATTACATTATTTTTCTTGATAGACTGGCACTTTGAAGGAGCCTGGGAACCATTAGCAACAACCAACACAGACTAGAACCTAACCAAAGACCTACACAGTTGCTACAAATCCAAGAAAAGGTACCTACCCAATGCTCCAAGACTCTGGTGCTACTCCAAGGTCACACAAGAGTCCTAAACAGCATTCCTGTTTGCTCTTCAGCGAGCTCCAGCCGGAGATGCCGAGGAGGTGACTGAGGACAGAATAGCACTGCGAGCTGTGGCAGCCCTTTGACAACCAGCCATAGACTGCACCAGGGGAGCTACTCTGATTACAAACAGTAACTGTGCCCAGACAGCAGCAGGACACCAAAGTGGTCCCTATTTCACTCCCCTCTTTTTCCCCTCACATCATGCTCTCACACATGATCTGCATCTAACAACATTATGCACAATTTCTAAAGACAAAAGGTAGTAAAGAATCAAAGGGGAAAAAAATCAAACAACAAATTGGCATCGGTCACAGTACACACCAGAGTTTGTGAAGCAAAGCTGACTTTTCACTTATAAACTTACTACTTCCTAAAGAAAGCAAGCTTAATGGAACACAGCACCTCACTGCCTGCACTTACGTCACGAGTTCCTACTAATTATGCAAAACAATCATGAAACAAGTTTCCATTTCCTGAAATTTATTTTTTAAAAGATACTAGAACTTAAAGGGGTTTTTAATCAGTCAGCTTCCCTTCAAGCTGAATTAATCTTCATGCCAATTACATACATTTGCAAGTTTCATGCATGTGAAATTCACTGCTTAGATTTGAACTACAGCTTAACGATGTTGCTTTGTGCAAAATGTTACACAAAACCCCACACCTACCTATAATAACTGGCGGTATCTCAGGTCTATCCGCATCAATTCCACTAGGACACCAATTCCACTTCGGGAAACAGTCTATCAGTAGTAAATTCTGTTCATAACAGCAGAGAAGCATTGACCTTAACAACTGATTTTTAGTCCAACTAAGAAAAGGGAAGCACTTTGATTCAGATTCACATCTAGGGATGTATTTCAGGCCTGTTGCTACTTAGAACTGAACAAGGCTTGAATATGCACTCTTGGAACACTTCTTGCTGGTATAAAGTCCTTTGAGTCCCATGGCATGACCCAGCGCTCCAGTCATGGCTGTGTTCCCATTGCAAGCTGCTACTAAAGTAAGCTGGATTTCAATATGATAGCAGAGTTTTTGAAACTTCTGAAACTTCAGCAGAAAAACTTCTTCCTGTTAAGCATATTTCACAGGTCTTTTATCTTCTTTCAAGGTGATATACTGAGAATAAATATTAATTCTATATTGGTGTTTTACTGTTCTAAAAAATACATTATCACCACAAAATATAACATCTGGATTTCCAGATGATTACTAGACAGAATTTTCAGTGCCAAGAGTAAAGCGTGAATGTTAGTTATTACATAGAAATAATAGCTATTTTTTAAGGATAATGCTCTCAACTATTTCTACATCCCATCTTCGAATGAAACTAATGCACTCCAGAAATTAGAGTTCGTCCCTCTGAAAACTGGCAGCTCACTTTTGATCGGAGTCTGTGCAAGGCATCCACAGAAAGTCACCCATCAAGGCATCCACCAGAAACAAGCCTCTGGGAATGTATACTGCCTAGACACAAAGCAACTGTTCACATGCAATGGGAGATTTCTGTGTATGCCTCCACATTAGCATTTGAAAAAAGCCTTCAAGAGGGACAAAAATACAGAGGACCTTTGCTAGAGAGGGGATATGTGAAAGCACAAATTTGATAACACTACTCAGGAGGGCATGGAGAGGTAGAATCCTTGCTGAAATCTTTTGTGTTTATTTCTGTGCAGCTGAAAACCACGTGTTATTTGCCATGATGTGAAGAGGTTCACTTCAGATATAACTCTAGAAGGAAAACATATTCTCCCAAAAATGGTTCAGAATATGTCAAGAGGTCGAGTCCACACTGAATCTGTTTCCTTACTTCAAACCTTAATCAACCCCATAGCAATTTTATTCTGTAATAGAAGTATGCATCAATCAAAAGTTCTTTGTGCTGCTAATCATCATGTTACAATTTTGTAGAGTTTAAAATAAACTTAAGCTATAGAATAGTAAAGTTCAAGGCAACATTGATTTTTTCCAAGCAAATTATACTGTACCTCATATACCATAATACTTAATTTATAAAAGGAATTAACATCACAATTCTGAAGCAATGCACATGATTTACCTCTTTATCCTCTACAAATCATGTTCTCTTACTTTGATAAAATCAAATGGATTGGTAGTGAATTCCCCATTTTACAAACCCAAGGACTTTAAAAACATGCAATACTGGAGAAAAACTGGTTATGCTGTAAGTAACATGAAAAAAATATTGTGTGTGGAAAGGACTTCAATCCAGGCTACACAGAATTCTTCCTTTTCCTTGATATATTGAATACATTGAATTATTTAACAAGTTAGGCCAAATGAAAAATGAAGTTAAAGAGCACTCTACAGAGCCTGATCAACCTCAGGATCTGGGGATAGGGAGATCTTACAATTGCAAAGTGAGTAGTAAAACAGGTAAGAAAGTAAATAAACAGACCTATGCACTAATGGGAATATCAGCAACAAGATGAATGAGGAGAAACAACCTGCAAAAAATCTGAAATGTCTCTATTATGAGCCTTTACATGTTACTGCAGAAGTAACTGGGAACATGGACTCTTCCTAAGCACAAGCAACTCAGGAATAGTGCACAGAGACAGGGACTGCCTAAAGAAAGATTTTAATTATTTTTTGGTTTGGGATTTTATCTGTAATCTGTTACATCAAAAAATAAATATGCTTTTCTACATAAAATTTGTTATTTCCTATTGATGGTTAAATAACTGTTTTTATGAGTGATCTAAATCTTACAAGCTAAAAAATCCAGAGAGTCACAAGCTGATGAATCATACAAGTGCTATGTGATACCACACAGCTACAGACATTTTGAACAATAATTATTTGGACTATAAGGAAATGTCTTTTAACTGGGTGTGCACGAGCACGGGTACAATTACAGCATGTATGCAAGTTTTCTCTTAAAATTGCTAGATCAGATTTGATCTTTGCGAAAATGAAACTGAACTTTAGATAGATATATGGAAAACTATATAATTCTTCCCTTGATAATGAAATAGTGGTCAGGAAGACTGGAGGCATCATTGTAGAGGAAGAAACAGCTCAGGGATATTCCAGGTGAAACAGTAAAAACTGCATGGCATCTATATAGAATTTTGGGGGGAATTTTCACAGAACTGACTAGTTGAACTTACTACTCCAGCACAACTATTTCAAGAACTGTCTCTGACGACTATGTGTTCTCATAAGAGTCTCGAAGAAAGAAATCATTTAATGTCAAAGATGAAGGTAGGTTAAACCAGTGATGTCTGCTGAAAACTTTGGGCCACTAGAGATTGCAGCTATAAGTTGTGAAATGAAAACTGAAAAATAGGGCAAGCTTAGAGAGAGCTCAGTTCTGGATGAATGTGTGGGTGACTGCTGACACATTAAGGGATATTACAATGAGATGCTTCAGAAACAAAGCAGGATTTAGTTTGGTTTTGTTTTGTTTTTCTCAGCAGAAGCAATTTTCAACAGTATTTTATGATACCAAATTTTGGTAGATGAAGGAAAAGATTTTTGAGTGGAAAAGAAAATTCCATTCTCTTTCTGCAGAATGAAAAATGGAACAGAAAAAGATGGGAAGCAAAAATGTATCAGCCATTGTATAGCGCTCTCTAAGGCTTTGCTGTTGCATTAACTTGAGTTCTATTAACATATTTTTATCCTTTTCAACATTTGCTTGTCTATTTATAGGCCAAAAAAAAATAACAATTGGACAAATACCAGATAACAAAAGCTTCTTGCATGCTTCAGTGTTGACTAAAATTTTGGGTTCTGCTTTTGCCAAGAGAAAGCAGGCAAATTTTAATTTTACTTGAACACAGTGAAGAGTTTAGCAGGCCAATCTCTCTGGAAAGTCTGTGGGAAATATTTGAAGATACTCCACAAGTATAGGGAGAAATGGTATCTTAATCTTTTTTCACCTCATAAAGGTCATCCTTCTTTATGTATAAAATATCTTTAGGTCTCGCCTGTTCATGCATGGTGAATCTCTATTGTAAATGAGGAGCACAGAAAAGATAGGAATAGTGGGACAGCACTGCCCCAGAATTCTTCTGGTTTATTTACCCTGGACCACTTGCTGGCACAGCACAGATTGATAATTGATTTCAGGTTCCTTGGATTAGATGGAAAACAAATGTGTTCATGTATGTTATGTCACAGTGCTTGTGGGCAATGCGGGTGACAGGAACACAACACATTCTGATACCTTCAACAATTATTTGACTGCAGCAAGAACTAAGAGCAGTGTAACTGAGAGCAAGTATTTGTGGGTAGGAGTCTCAGAGAGCTCCTTCATTGTGCCAGAGGAATTTCATGCCATAATTAGCCCTCTTGGGGCTATAGATATATCTGGATGAGCTCCCACTGGATGATTAAGTAGCCAAACGAAACTGAGAGAAAGGGTTTACATCCTGTCAGATTATAATGATAAGAGAGATGGCAGTGACTCCAATATGAGTAGAAAGGATTTTAATGTTAATCCATTGTTAATGGCAATTAAAACATTCCTGCTTGCTATTAGCATTTGTCTGGGATGCATATATCTACTCCCATTGGTTAAAGTGACAGAGGTTTTTAGATGTTCAGTGGTAATAAATATTTCTCAACAAAAAGAAATACAGTCTATTTACTGTTGGAAATTAAGAGTTTTATGGCTGCCAAGAAGCTTTCTTGTCAATATGTCAGAGGCTTGATTCTTACAGGACTTATTACACCTACAGAGTAACGTTTCATTCTCCAAAATCACAGGAGGAAATTTGACTAATAAGAGGGGGTAAAAAGGATATGCAAGCCCTAAGAACTTTTTGGTTATTTCTGTAAGTTTTTTTTCTCATAACTATCAGAACTACATTTTAGATGATGATCACTACTCTGGAAAGTGCTACATTTTGCTTTTGGTCAGGCTCCTAATTAGCTCAATATTTGTCAAAATATCCCTAGAAAGTATCTGGAATGTCCTTTCCCTATGGATCTTTAGCATTTATATATAATTTATAATTAAAGAAACATGAAACAAACTGTCCATTCTTTTGTGGCACAGAGTTTCCAAAAAGCAACAAAAATAAATTTTTCCAGGAGACATAAGCAATTGTGTTTTTTTTCATTTGCATAGATCACCCAGTACAGGAGAGAGAAATGGCGTTCAATTCTCATGTAACCATTTAATTAATTTTTTATGATGCCACAGAACTGAGACCATATCCAGTAATCCTCACAGGGACAGTGACTTATTTATGAACATCTAAGCAGTTTTGGAAGCAGTGAAAAACACTTACTAGTAGTATAGCACCAGTAACAAGAAAGGGATCACTACCTCCTGCTCCTATCCAAAAAGAAGCGGCTTATCAGACACTGAGCTGCAGATGGGACAATACTAATAAATTAAGCTAATTGAATAACAGCAAAACATTTCCATGATCCCTTCTTTTGCCTCGTTGTTTTTTTGCTTGTATCTGAAATTATTACTTCTAAGGTACATTCTCTTTCAGCTGAGCTACTTTCTGACAGAAAAAACTTAGAATTAAACATTTTTTAAATAAATCATCTACAAAATTGGTTCATAACTGCTAAAAAGCAATCATCATTGCTGTCTTTTACTCACTGAAGAACAGGAACAAAATTGGAATTATTTCAGATGCTATAATGTTGATAAATACAGCTCTTTAAATGGTAAAAGAAGAAAAAGGAAAAGGGGTGCAGTTGAACAACTAACTGAATAGCTGAAAGGAGAAGCTTCTAAAAACTTATTTGACCATGAAAAGTGTTTTATCCATAATACAGTTACTGAAGAAGGAGCTTGAGGAAACAGAAGAATGTTACTACTTGGGAAAGGAAGCTAAATAGATCTCATATTTAATTTTGGGTTCAAATAAAACTGATTATAAACTAGTAGATAAGAAGTTGTGATTTCATGTTTCGTTAGAACATAACTCATACATTTCCTCAAAAAAGTCATAGAAGCCTCATTTACCAGGCATGTATACATTCCATGGAGACAGTACACATGAATCAGTATGAACATACTTGTCACTTGGATCTCTGATGAAGTATCAGCTGAACTTTTAAGTGACTTTCCAAATTTTGGAGAAAACAATGCAGATTGGATACAAACTTGCATTTTTAGGCTGTCACATAAGTAAAATCATGTTCAAAATTATCATCTCACTAACTTCATGCTTGTTGCATTATGCTCAGCAAAATAATGATAAACATCTCTAGGACAATGGAATAGGAGATAAAAGCAAAAATATTTTCAGAGAGAATTTAAAGCTATGCTTATTTATATATATATTCAAAGAGAAAAAGTTATGAAGGAGATGAAATAAAAGTAGCAGAAATTTCTGAATTTTAAAACAGGCTTTCATATGTTGTTGCAAAATTATTTGCATGAAACCGTTCGCAGACAATTTATATTTTGTGAGATACAAACAGTCTCAAAAATTGAACAGAGGTTGAGAGAATATAAATTCAGAATATAATCAACTCCACTATATTGAAGTCTCATTGTGGTAAGAAGAAAGGAACTCAGGAGGAAGAAACAATGCTAGCAAGCAAGAAGATAATTTATTATTTAAAAAGGTAATAGAAGGAGCTTTTTTTATACAATTTTTGAGTCACTACCTTTTATATATGGTATTTAATCATAATACAGTTTAGTAAGTTCAATTAATAAATGACCTGGTTTTTGCTGCCTCATACAAATAAATTTACCTGAACTATTGGATCTGTTAACAAATGGCAAGTCAAAATTGTCTCCTCAGAAACATGTAGCAGCTTTTTTTACTTCTGGGGTTGTCCAGCAATGTTTAGTCTTCACTATATTATACAATATGCACAGTAGTCAAAAATAGTTGCATGTGTATGGACATTAAGAAAAGAGTTCAATTTGGTTATAAAGATCTAGAGGCCAAGCTGATCAATAGCTTGGCAATTGCAATTTAGGTTCAAGCTGAATCAGCATCAGGTAGACTGAATGCCCCACCACTAATCATATGGGCCGCCCATACAATTAAAAATGCTTACTTTGTAAGGATTTACTGTTTGTTGTGAATGTGCCTGACAGCAATGGGAACAGAAATAATCTGTTTGTCACAGAACAGAGAAAGCACAAGTGCCATATGAAAGCAATACCTTTAGTCTTCCACTGGAACAGCTACATCTAGTGTTTTTTACTTTCAAATTCTTAGTCTAATTGGAGAGACTAATGGGTCAGTTAATTAGTAAACCTTATAGTTTTAGTGTCTTTTGTGGCTGCAGTTTCTCAGAGAAAATGAACAGAAAACACACAAAATATGTTACCAAACAATTAGAGCTACAGTTTTACCATTAAAAGAAAGAGCTTTCCTCGGTAATTAGCACACAGAATATCAGCACCTAAAGAAAAACTTTTTAATAGCCATGTTTGAATTACTGATTTTCCACAACAGCCTAATGATCCTTATGCAGGACTAAAAGCGCGGATAAAAGAGTGCCATAGGAGTCAGGAGCTTCTCATCAATTTATTAATCTCTATTTCAGATTCAAACACACATTAGAATATTTTTTTTTAAACTTCGGTACAAAAAACCTGTCTTATACACTTATATAAGTGTACACTTATGCACTTATATAAGTGCACTTCCACACTTGCATAAGACTGTGTTTTCATATTTCTAGCCACCTAAGATTCCCTCTAAGGCACAGTGTAACCAAATTGTACAGCACAGACTTTCTACAGCTGCCAACACTTTCCAGAATTCCCATAAATGGAACACCTGGGAGCCTTTTCTTACTCAAAATAATCTTGAAATATTAAAGCAGAACTTTTCATTACAGAAAGAACTTGATCAGCATGGGCCTTAATCTAGTGATATATTTACACAAGATCACGTCAGGGGAAAGCTGATTATTGTATTACTTGTGGGGGAAAACTAGGTTTTTTAGTGGTTTAGCAGAGCAGCACTATTGAAAATTGAAAGACTGCTGTTTGTGAATATTCAAGACATGGTGTTATCTTTGATTATATACTGTCAATATATGTTAAATGCCTGCCCAGGTGGAGCAGTGACAGTGTATTTACAGTGGTACTGTGAAATCCTCAGAGGAAACAGTAACACAGGGTACTTGGAAACGTCAGAAACAGATTCACCAATGGCATGCCTTATCCTAACACAATGACAGCAAGCATTCTGCAAGCTTCCATCACTGCAGAAAAACAAAAGTTGTCACTTCCCAGTGAACTAGTAAGATCTCAGCAATCTCCATACTATGTTCTTACTGCACAATAGCACGGTAGGAAAGAGACAGAGAAGCTGTAACTTGCTAGTCTGACACTTTTGCAATGCAGCAGATTTTACATTATTTGGAAGATGTATTTGAGAGACAAAGAGAAGTCTTATTTTTATCTATATTTATTAAATGAGAGAAAACTCAATTACTTCTCATTGTTAGTGAACAAGAATATTTTTTTTCCATTTTCCTCTTTGGGCAAATACACACGTAAAACATAATTATCTTCCAAAAAGTGAGACTGGAGTTAGGCCATGCTAATACAAGATGAAAAAAAAAAGTAAAATTTAATGTATTTCTATAGTGCTTGTGAAAGCAGCATTGTTGGAGACTGCTCATCTTCAACTAATTATATTACACTTTAGACTCAGTAACTGCACATTTTGACAGCTAAACTGCAAACACTTAGTTTTTTATGAACCCAAGGAGCCTGAAAAGATACTAGCAAGTTATAGGTGTTACCTGCCTTAGACATGAGTTTTTTCATGTGTCTTCTCAATCAAGTGATATAAAGATGTCTGACACAGGACCTTAGCTACATGCTCTCCTGTCACCACTGTGATCCTTAGATTGGAACTAGATGACCTTTAGGGTCTCTTCCAAACCAGGCGATTTTATTATTCTATGATATCCTCCAGCTTTCATGTCTGACTTTCAGTTACGCCTCTGTTCATTAAGTTTTACTGTGTCATTGGTAAGTTGCTATTAAATGTGAATGGTAGGGGTTACTCATTAGTGAGAATGTGTCTATGAATGGAGAAGAGATTGGCTCTTCGTCCAACTTGTCAATGATTTTATCAGTAATTTGAAGGATGCTAATTAATTGCTTAGATGGTCAAAAGCAAAGATTTATGTAATTAATAATCAAGAGAACACTTTACTGTTATGGGATAAACTCAAATTTTTTTTTTTCAGTTCAGCAACATGCAAAACCACACTTCTAGGCATAGAGAATAGAAACTTCATCGTTGTTCAAATCAAAAAAACCCTAAGGCCATACCAGACAAGCATTCTGGTTTAGAGTACAAACTTCCAAAGAGATGAGAAAACAGAGGAGTAACTTCAAAGGATGACTGCAAAGTAAAGGAAGTAAAGGGATTACTACATGTCTCTGTGAAGACACTCATCAGTGGAAAAGAGATCTGTATGGAAAACTTTTGAGAATGATGAGCATGGAGCAACTATGATTTAAAAGTTGATAACTGAAGCTAGAAAAATCTGGAAAATAATATAAAAATTTAAAGTGATTAAATATTATTGGTTTGTTTTGCTAAAAATAATATTCATATTTGAAATGTAAATCATGATCCAATTCCTGTGAAAAAAAGACCTCTGCCTGAAGCAGGTCAGCTTAGAAGATTACTGTGATCATCTCTAGATTTTTAAAAATGCTAGTTTTTGCAGATTGAAGGAAAAAGGACTATGTTGTTCTCCCTTCATTTCACAGATTGTTTTCAAGGCTACTTTCATTGTCATTAAAAGCTGAAAATATAACTGTAAAAGCACGAATATAGAACACAGTTCTGTAGCAATTCTGTCAGATTTTCTGGCAAATTCCAGAGTTGCTGACAATACTTCTAACACCACCTAAATTCTAGCATGTGAATTCAAGATTAAGCATTTTTTTAAGGATGAAGTCACTTGTCTGCATTTGCTTATGTTGTACTTCAGCATCAAAGAGTGTCAAAGCTCCACACAAATCTGTATGTAATCAGATGATTATAATTTAGCACTATGTTAAATGCCCAAGTGATTAAAACATATGAATAATTGAAGAGATTCCTAATGGAATAATTACAATAATGTTCTTTAGTATATCCCTATTTTCATAGCTTTAGGCAATACCAAGTTGTTCAAATTAATAAATCATCTCACAGATCAGATGACTTTCCAGGACCTACAGTTCAGTGCTTGAAACAACTGGTTAGAAAGGCAGTCATAAACACTGCAAACAGTAATGAGATTTTTGACCTTCCAGTGTCATGTAAATTGATGTGTGCCTGACATAGGCAGACTTTGCTGCTAAACTCAAAAGCTTTCAGCTTTGTCATTGTCCCCATCTTGTAATTGGATGTGTTAACTCAAAAAGATGTTAAAATAGAAAAGTAAAACCAAGGAACAGAGTTAAAAAGAAATTAATATTGTTTTTCAAAAAATATACATATATCTAGTTCCTGTAAAAGAAAAATTATTAAATACTTTATATCAAATGAGGATATATACCACATGATGACAATTAATGTATAGAGATCCATAATACAGGTTATTCTCGAGTACCTAACTTTTCAGATTGTAAAATCAAGTCCAGTTAATGAGAAATAGGAATTCATACCACTTATTTGACCTTTTTCTTCCACGCTTTGTTTCTGATATGCTGATTTTCTTTCTTTTTATTATGATTTCTATTCACTTTTCATCCATTTCTGGCAGTACTGAGTAACTGGGGTCCACCAGCTGAAATATTGTTGATTTTCACAGTTTAGTATAGCCACTTCTGCCATATACCATGTAATGGTCAAGAAAACAATGCTGCTTTCTCTTTTGCAATGACAATTGAGCAAATTTTAAGAGTTGAAAAAGCTATACAGAGGTGGTTAAGTATCATTATTATCCTATATTATAGACCAGAAAACCAAGAGATTAAATTAAGTGACTAGCTTAGAAATATAGTCAGATCGAAGACACAAGAGCAATTAAAGAAAAATGTTAAGTATATCCATTGGTAGTAGTAAAATGGACCCAAACCTTCAGGAAAACATGCAGGTACAGCAAGGAATGCCTCACACTCCTGACAGGGAGCACTGCAGCAGTACTTGGTGAGCATGTTCATGGCAGGTATTCCCAGGAGTGATGCCACACACCAATACCAATAGACTGTGTTGATACTGCTACATACTGCAGTGCAATGAAGTGATATATCAACACCTGTATATATTAAACTCTAACACAAAAATAATTTCAATAGACTTAAAGTCCTGACTGCAATTATGTAATGAGGGAGGGAGATTGAAATAAGTATGGGAGGAAGGAGACAGAAGGAAGGAAAAAGGAAAAGAAATGTTGGTGCAAGTAGGATTTCCCATATCAATTTTTGATGAAAAATCGATGCTGAGAATAAAAGCTACAGATTCAGGATGTGGCATTATCAAATTCTTTTTTTAATTTCCCCATATTAAAACACTGATAAGAGGGAACACTACCAGTCCATATAATTAATACAGCAGTTGTCGCACAGCTCCCTAAACTCTTTTCTGTTATTGCTGTTCATCTAAGAAGAGAAAAGGGTTCAGCCCATATTTTCAGAAATTAATGCTTTGCAGAAGAATGAAAGGGTAACTTAGCACTTCCAGGCTTAATTCTGTACCGTGTTAGCATTGCTAAGGATCCTGTGAAGTTCTGATTACTTAGGATAGTTAAGTACCATGGCATTTACCATACCAAATGGATCATTATCACAAAACAAATTCTGTTTTAGGCATCTGCATTTTGCATACCTACATTCCTTTGACAATTCCTTGAAACTATATTGTAGCACTGCAAAAGGTTATTTTCAAATAGCCATCACACGCTCAAGGGGCCAAACTGTTATTTGATACCTCTGTAATGATTCTAGAAAGCAAGATTTCTTGATGTATGAAGTTTTAGCACAAGGATGAAAAGCAAGGCAACTCAGTCCATCTTCATGAAACAGTACAATAATTTTCACCTTCCCACAGTAATACATACTACTTTCTACTTATTTGAAATGGCCAAATTAATCTAAAAAGGAACATTTGCATTACTGAATAATCTCCAACTTTGCTAAATGCCTGTCAAAATACTTCATGCTCTCATTTCCATTTAAGTGATATATTAAAATATGAGTATACACAGGTTTTTACACCATGACAAATTACTTCTTTCCAGATACTAATTTTGCACAAAAACAGAACTTATTGTATTAACAACTCTGTATTAAAAGATTCTGTCAGAAGATTTTCAGAGAGTGTTTCCATGTAAAAACTATTTAACTATTATTTAACTATTCACTACCTATCACAAGTCATTTGCAGGCATTTATAAATTGCGGTTTTTCATAGTGCTAACAAATTAGGTTTTTGTGTTGGAAAAATATACCCACCTGAATAAGATTAAAAAAAAAAATTAAAATTGCTGTGTTAGAGAGAAGTGAAGACCAGAGAAGCCATCTGAGTTTTAGTACTCAGCTTCCCTCATTAAATTGAGTGGGTAAATTCCCTCAATTTAATCTCTAGTTGTGCAGAGAGATGTCAAAACAGAGACCGATCCAGAATTCCTGCATGTTCTGCCCTGAACTATCCTCTTCTGGCTACATTTTCGATCTGATTAAGTGCCTAGAGTTAGGCAGTGTGAACATATTTCGTTATGTCCATTCCATCTCTATCAAGTCCTAGCACTCATAGCCACGGTGGGATCATGAAATGCAAAAGAGCCATAAAATTGAAAGTTATATTTCTAGCAGTGCAATGGAAGCCATTAAAAAGCCATTACCTACCAATAGTTGATGTATGCCAGCTACTTATAATGCCCTTTTGTAAGTAAGGGTGTTTGTGAGTGGAGAGGGTAGGCAGGGTGGGGGAACTCAAACAATAACACCTCAGGGTGGTAAGTGCTGACAGTACTAATTCTTTACAGCAACCGCAATGGGGTAACCAAACAATAAAATTTATAATCTGTCAAAGACAAGGAGAAAGTTCTATACTATTTCACAACTGGTCTGAAGCAGACTGCATATCCATTTCACAGAACACACATTCAAAAGGCTCCTGCTTAGAGGCTGTCATCCCTTACTGCATTATGGAATCACCTAATGGCTCCAGTATATGAGGTACTATACAAACACATATTAAGAAATATTTCCTTTTCCTCTGAAGAACAATAAAAATGGACAAAATGAAGGCCAGGCATAAGGATGCATCCACTGTCTCCATTTGACAGATGGGGAAGGGAAGCCCAGCAAGACCAAATGATTTGCCTGAGGGGGCCTGCAGCAAAGCCAGGAATCTGACCTAGACAGCTTAAGTTCCAGACCAGCGCCTTCTCTCATTAATATCTGTTTCTTTATGCATTTTTGCCATAAGCTAGCAAGAGAAGGAGCACTGCTTTGGCCTAGGTTTAATAGGATCACAGTCTTAAAATGATACACAGGAGTCAGTAACTTCAAAACTCAGATGATAAATTTTAGGCTGTATTGATTTCAGTTTCTTCCCTCATCTCCTATGTTCTTTAAACCATCTCCAGTAATTTGATTCAAGACTGAAAGGAAATCCTTTGAGAGCACATGAAACAGTATTTCAGTTAAACCACTAATGTGATTTTTCATCAATCAAATATTAAATACTTGAAGAGAAAATATACTTGAACTGCGAGAAATGCCTCTGATGGCGGTTCAAAAGATGCACATCTGTGCAGTTCTGCAAATAGACAATAGATTCACTATTGTGTCACAACACTGAGTGATTAGTTTTTGTGCTTCACAGATTCATCTTCTGAAGTGTGAGAAATGAAAACAACTGAAAATATGGATAAAACAAAAGTACTGTCTTAGATAACTGCAGACAGCATTTGTACAAGAAGTTTCTTTGCCATTTGTTGCAAAAATCTCATATTAAAACACTAATGGCCAAATTTCAAAGTGTTCAGAGAATCATTACTAAGTTCTAAGCCTATACAATGTAAGGAATTATATATTGGTGAGCTTTTTATGATAGAAAGAGTAAGAAAGGGATTTAAAATAATAAATTAAAAAAATCAATGTGCCAAATATTCAGCTGATAATAACCATTAGAACTGGGGGAGGGAGGAAACAATACTCCCTAAACAAACACTAGACTAGTTCATGATATAACTTTATGTAAAAATTCAAAAGAAATTAACTTTATGAGATGTGCTAAAAATGAGACCTAGCTGCTTTTTTTAAAAAAATAATATTGTTTCTCTGAGTGTTGGGAAATGCATAATACGTTCTGAAGTCCTACTTTGGCATAACTACAAAATTATACTCTCATCTGAAAAAAGTAATGATGGAAGAAGCAGGGCAAACAAGGCAGCAAAAATAGAGAGGTTACACAATCACCTAGGTGTCTATTGATTTTCATAAGCAACATTTGATCCTATTTACTGCAAGTTAATTATCCACACCACTCAGTATATGGAAAGACGAGTCATTACCATTGCAAAAGGAATCAAGAACCTTTGAAAAGAATATAATGAATGCACATTCTGTACATATACTACAAATGATGAGCAAATTTATACTAGAAATGTGAGAGAAGCAATCTGACAATAAAACCCCCAAAATATGAGGAAAAAGTAATCATCTTCTACTTTCTAATTTTATCACAGCCAAAAGAGGCCTTATGGTGAAAGATGTCAATCTCAGAGCCATAGCTTTTTCACTTTGACACTTTTAATGAAAAATAAAAATTAATTTTGAGGCTAGTTCATGCAAGAGTCTAGGCACCCGAGAGACTGAATGATGAGAAAAGCTAGTACAATAATTGGTTGCAAGAAATATTTCTCAAAACTTTTGGACAATTTGCAGAGAATAATTACCCATGAATAAAAGTACCTCCTGCCTAAGCAGCTCAAAAATAGGAAAATAATTGCCATCAGAATATTGTTCACTGGTTTGTTTGGCCTTTTTTCTTCTAACAGTGAATACATTAAGAACCATGCAGCCTTCCAGAGGAAAGTTAAGGAACTGTCACTGGTGTGGGATGAAATCAACAAATATATTCCTGTCTCCTAAATAACTCCTATTGTTGTCACGCTTCTGCCTTGCTTGCAAAGATGATTTATTTCCTGGCATACTTGAGCACTCTGAAAAGTTAGAAACAATCCAGTTTCGGTTCTAGGCTGCCGATGTGGTTGGAGAGCAGCCTGTAAGTGTAGCTTGGCGTTTAACTGACCCTTCCAGCCTACTAACAATAGGAACACTTGATTCTTTCCTCAGAGTTGGGGGGCTTCTAGTTGGAGACATAAGTGAAGACCTTGCTGGTTCTCTGCTAAACAACTGGGTCTCCTACGTGCTGAAAGCCTACACTGTCATCAACAAGTCCATTCAGAATCAAACCTTTCCTGCACATCTAAAAAGTGTAACTCAGCCCAACCTTGAACCATTTTCACTGTGAAACTCAAATGTTATTAGGTAAAGAGACATTTTAGCTAGACAAGTCTCAACTTTCTGTCTCAATGACATTGCAAAGTTTTCTTTTTGCTAATAAGAAAAGGTTTCTCTCCATGCTTCATGAGGAAGGTTGTACATTTTTCCCCTCCATAAAGACCTGTGAAGTTTCATCCCAATGCAATCCAGATTTAAGGAAGTTATAAGTAGAACCTAAACATCTGCAGATAATCTTTACAGTTCATCAGTTGCACCACCAGATATAGTTGATTACTGAAATTTGAAAATAGAAAACGTAATAGCAAAGTTTTAGATTAAAGTAATTATACTGGAATCATTATATGGGACTGAGTTCATTACATTACAAGGTAGTTTTTATCATCTGAGCCATTAAAAAATATATGCTGAGTAGTACCGAAGTCTTCCTCAGGTGCAATATAAAAAGTAGATTAAACTAACCTTCTGAAAGTATGTCAATATACATTCTACTTTGTAATCTGCTCAAACGAGAAGTTAACAAAATAAAAAAAAATTGGCTTATTCTATTGCACTCACAAAGACATTTAAAGTAGAAAATATTAAACAAATCAAAACACATTTAGGAAACTATTTAATCACACTCTGGACTAAGAGCACAACATTGAAGAAATATTACTTCAATTAATGGAAAAAAAGTATCGGTTTTTCTCCTATTATCAATTCTGACAATGAGTAAGTTTATTAATTATTAAGCTAGAAAGACGTAACTTCTACCACAACTGTTTTCTTTGAGGAGTTTTGAATTCAAGTGTTATACTTCTGTTAAGACTTCTAATTCTTCATGTTTATTTAACTCCATCACCAGGTGCTGGTTTGGGGTTGTTTTTTTGTTTTGTGGTTTTGGTGGGGATTTTTTGGCAGGGAGAAAAAATTTATAATAGCATGTAAAGAACATTTAATCCTCTTCTGGTATGTGCAAGATCATCCCAGAACCAGACTGAGTGAATCCTCTCCACCCTCTGGATCTTACAGCTGTTCCTCTCCTCTAAGGCTTCATGGGAAATCCTTCCATACCTTCACTGTTCAGAGGTTATAATGGCATTGATTCAATAAAATATCTGTGCAGAAAAAAACCTTGACTCCAGGATTCAGCAAATACTTAATCCCCACAAATGACAGTCAAAAAGAAGCACTTTTCTAAATGCAATCTGAAGTAAAATGAAATGGAGAGTGAACATTTTCTTCATGATTCTTCAATATGTGTTTAAAAAATGGGTTAATTTGAAAGGGGATTGATTTTATAGACTTGAATGCTTGAGGAACTGCAGTTTTAAGGTACCTAGAAAATCTGCAAAGATAGGAAACAAGCAGAGGGGCACTTTTTGGCTTTGGGTGTGATCAGTTCTGAGCACAGAAAATTTCTGAATCATAATCAGCATTCAGTTAACTTTGTGCAAGCTGCCTGATGTTGGCATATAAAATCTCTCCTTTTAACTCACTGATAAAGCGTGAGAGGTATGTTTAATGCTGCAGAGCATTAGAATAGTTATAAAAAGAAGAAACTAAAGTTCAAAGAAATATAATTTGTATAATGTCCAGCAGTGCACATTATTAAAAGCCATTCATATACTGTGCACTGGGTGGTTACTGAATTCTCTTGCTCAATTTGTACTCAAATTACCACAGCAGTAAGCCTCAAAAGAAGAAGGTAGAAGATATATAGTAATCTACTGTTTTAAAACAATCCAGTACATTGATATCGCCAGATGGTAACAGGAAATCTAAGAACCAAGCAGCAAACTGAAACACAGCAGTCTCTTCATTTTTGATCTGAACTGGATTTTCTGGTTTCTCAGAAACCACCTGTGGCAGTCAGTTCTCCCATAGTCTTTAAAGAGTTTTAAGAACCTTATCTTCAGTTCTAAGGGAGTTCTGGAAATTAAATGTCTTTCCTTTCAGAGATCAGAATGTTTTTTATCTCTCTTGTTTACATGGCATAATACTACACGTCTCCCATCTTTTCTAAGAAAATACATACATTTTGTTTTTCTTCATCTAGACCGCATTTTCAACTTTTTTTCTCCTCACATTTGCGTGTAAAAGAACAGGAATAATTTACACACATCACAGAATGAAACAACCATTTCTGTACTAAATTCCATACAGTTTTGGTTTTACTTCCACAGGAAATAGGAAATAAACCCACACTTCTTTATCCTAGGTATTGATTCAAATACCTATCTGTTCAACAATATTTTTCCAATAATACTAGGGGGAGAAAAATCCAATAATATTGAAAAAATAACCAATATTTGCATATTTTTCATGGCTATTTTTATTATAGTATGTTAACTATCTATAAAAATAAACTGTTCTATAAAAATATACAGTTCTGAATATAAGCACTTGCTCCATTTAAAAACATTATTTTTAGGGCTTTGCTGCCCATTTTTGATCAACACTTGTTAGATTTAAAATAGAGCAACATTTTTGCAGTAACTATATATGCATTCATTAGCTTATTAACTCCCTGGATTCTTATAAAATTTTTGAGGAATTTAATATTTTGCTTGTAAATTACCAGCATTTTTGGACGTTCATTTTAAGTTCTGATTGACTAGAAATGCATTGGGAAAAAAAAAGGCATAAATGCACAAGAATTGCATCTTCTGATATCAGCAGTTCTGCTAAATTTAACAGCCACAAAATACGAAACACCAGATTTTTTATTCATGAAAATTATCTATTACCATTTTAAACCAAACCCTAATTTCATTCATAAACGCAACTACTATTTAAAATAATAAGTAGGATAAAAATATGTAAAATTATTAAATAAATTTTCAAAGCTCCCAAATCCACTAAAATCTCCCTTTATATATTTTCAAGCAGTTTGAGAAAGCATTTTCATCTACTGAAAGGAAGGTAAGTCAGAAAGCACTGGTATTCCTTAAAAGTCATTACTAAATCACAATTTCAGGATTATCACACTTTTCTAAACAATGGCCATGTCCAGGAAGGGCCCAGTCATTGCCAAAGGCATTTAGTACACAGAAATTAGTTTAAAATCCAACATAGGGATTATTTCAGTCTTTTTGCAAGACATCCAGTAATACTCAGTTATCATTTGGCTAGAAATGTGAAGAAGAAATTGCTTTTGAACTCAGGATTTTTGCTTCCTTGTGGCCTCCACCTGATGAAAGCCAGAACAGGTAGGCACTGGTAATAACAATGGGATCACTTTTAAAAAACCTGCAAGACTAGGGTTGTTACCAGTGCTCTCAGCAGTATGAAGCTGAGCACTGTAAAATACTCTTGATCATCTGAGGAGGACCAAGCACAGGTACAGATGCTTTTGATCAGGTCCTGCCCCAACTTGGCATGAGGCTTGGGAGTAGGAGATGAGTGCAAGGAGCAGGTGACTGCATGTAGCAGCATGATCACAGGATGAGTGATTGTTGTGCTAGTCACCAGGGCCCTTGAGGGGCTCATAGCAGCTGGAATTAAGTGGCTGCAGGTATGGCTGTAAAAGTGATAAAGCTTTAGGTCCGCTGTGCTGCAGTTTTTAGCTTCTCCCCATTCAGGCTCTCAACCCTGAATTTTGTGTAAATTTTAAATAGTCTGCTTGGCTGAAAAAAGGTTCTGATGAATTCTGCTGTGAGCAATGAATTTCTTATTAGTATATTTAGCATCATTTCAAAAAACTTTATATTGTCAGGGCTCTCTTAATCATTTACAGTTCTACTAAGTGGTAGTGTTTCCTAGTGATCTGTGTAATCTGGGCAGAATATTTTTCCCTTGTTGTCTCCAAAAAGCATAAAAGCAAAGGAAAAACATCAAATTATTTTAGTATTTCAGCCAAAAAAGTACTTTGCAGTTTAATCAGAAAATTACGTCAATTATGACCTTCTCTTACTTTTGTGAAATTGCAGTGTGGTTCTTTCTTGCTGTAAAGATTTAATATTCTTCTGAGCCTTCAAAAGGATCAGGCCAAGGAATAGCAGCAGTGTAGAAACAGAGGTTGTTAATTTTCTATCTCCAAAAGAAATCAAAGCAAACCATTAAACAAAAGGTTGAACCTGCCATGATTGTAAAAATACTACTGGGTCCAATAAGATAAAACTATGTGTTGTGAAAGAATGGTTTTCAAATTGCCATAAGCATTTCCTAAGAGGCAAAATAAGAAAGTAAGTGAAAGATTTTTATTAAAAATAACTAGATGAGACTAGAGATAAATAAACTTGTCATAAAGCTGTGATTTGACCAGTAAAAAACTGGTAATCTATTTCTTCCTTATCATAACCCAGTCTGAAAACCTTTAATATTCATTACAAACAACAGACATTTCTCTGTTTGCCACATTTGCCAAAACTCTGTATACTCGTATGAAGTGCTGCTGAATGTCTCAATAATAAAACAAAACATAAAAACCTTCTGTTGCTCTCACCAGGAGAATCTTTACTTTATTTGAAATTCATCTTACAAAATAGCTAATAGTCCCAGAATTAAATCTCAATCTTCTTTTTATAGAGGGACAACTCACAGGAGAATTTAGGACCCTGTAGTGCACTTCGAGCAGTGCAATTGTATTTTAGAACAACTGCTATTCTCTGCAGAACCCTTGAAATTCGATGTCAGTGAAAAAGAGCAATTATACCTGAAGATTTCCACAGAGAGAAGGAAAGGATTCAGAATTCTACTCTCCCTTCCAGTGCCTACAGTTGTGGGGTTTTTTCTTTTCTTTTGGCTGTTTAAGTAAATTACTGATGTTAAGAATAAGAAGAAAACCATCTCTAAAAATTGAATTAATCATCAAGGGAAGTTAAGTGCCATAATGCCACTGAACTTGAGTCAACCTTACCTAAGTTGCTTCATTAGAGTTTGCTGAATTGCAAACAGCTTCAGTAAGTCTAAGTTGGCAAGTCCTCAAAGGTTTAGAATTCTTATAGGAATCCATAAGAGCTCTATGGATACAGAATCTGTAAGGAGAGGGCCTAACATCAGTATTTGATTTGATTTGTTACAGATTGAATTAGAATTTAAATAGAACAGCAATGCATATAGATTATTCCGTCTGACACATTGCACAGCAGTGTTTATCACTTACATAAAACTCAGCTTTGCTAGCCTATAGAAAGAAAGATCTTAGGCTAATTGAGTAGAAAGATGGACCAGGCAACCTGGTTTTAATACCCTATCATGCATAGACTGTGCAGCATCAGACCTATGCTCCTTCTGCTTGTTTTCTCCTTTACAAAGAAAGTGTAAATAAACTGTTGTATTAGAATTTTAAAGACTAAGTCATATAGATATCCAGTCATCATAACAAGCTGTCATCAAAAAACAACGTCAGTGATGGGAAGATAGACAGGACCTCTGCCTCTTGTTCTTCTCCCCTCAATTATTTTTCAATTTTCCATTTGAATATAGATCTAGTAAGGCCTGATGCAATGTCTTCATATCAGACACATTTAAACATATAGAAAGAGAAAGAAAAGCATGAAAACTATCGATTGTTTCAAAAGTTTAAAGCATCAAACTTGCTTTAAGCAAGTGTTTAAAGCACTCAAAAAATGGAAGAGCTGTTATAAAATAATAACATAAAACCACAAAAAGTGGCTCTTCAGTAAAAACATTCTAAAATGTAAGTGCTTCCTCTATTATTGGTTACGAGAATCCTTCCCTAGATGAACAGCAAATTAATCACAGGATAGTATCCAAAACTGCCACCATCTACGTTAAAGTAATTACTGGCTCATTAACTTCAATTTCAAGACACAGGATGTTTAAAAAAAAAGTACACTATCAACTTTCAATACCAATTATGTCCCAACCTGAAAAGATGAACTTGGTTGCAAGACAGAAGCAGCAACATAAAAAAAAATTAATTACTGGAATAATTCTCCTCAAAATCACTGCCAGTTTACTAGTTCCAGAGCTTTATAATTGAATTTAAATGTATTTAGCTCCTAAAGGTGATGCCCACATACAACATTTAGCACTAGCTTTAATTAAGGTTTCATGTATCTCCAGATTGCCCTAAACTGGTATTAACAGTCATCCTATTTAATGAATGCAGAAATCATGGTCTGGAAGGGGCTCTACATTAATTTGTTTAAAAGTAGCAAACTAATATAATCACTCTTCTGAACATCTTCTTCTTGCCGTCTAGAGCATGGATTTCTATCTTCAGTAGTGACGATCACGTCACGGAGCTTGAAGGAACAGAGAGAGGGTGCAAGGTCTCTCCTGATCAAAAATACCTTTAATACTTTTAATTTTCAAGCATAAATTCAGTCAGATTTTATAACCTCTCTTCTGTGAATGACTCTACATTGTTGAATAAAGGTGTTAATAGCAAAGGAATTCTTGTCTACAAGGAAGAGAAGTCTGAAAAGAACAAAAATTTCAGCTCATACTTTTGCTTCAAACATTTTAATGTGTTTTTCATTTAATAGCTAAATGTTCCTTTTTCCATCAGCATTAAAAAAAGAAACAGAAACAAAACCATATGGGGATATCAGTATCCCACCTAGCACTAAAGACAAAGCTTCAGGTTAGGTGAAAATTTCCTGTATTTTCAAACAAGGACAAAGGAAAATTTTCTGGCTTCTAGTATGATACAATCACCAAATATTTTTATTTATAAAACAGGCTAAATTGACCTGAGCCCAACTAAGCAGCTCCCTGTGTTCAACTAGTAACTACAAAATTCTTTTACTTGACTGGAGGCATCTTCTCTATGCAAGTTAATATACAGCCTTACAACATCTGACTGCATTTCTTAAGTGGGTCATTACATAATATCTAGATGCTCTTGCTATGGGCTATAACACATAGGTAACTTTCAAAATCACTTAAAGTGAAAAATGCTAAATTGCTCTAGAACCCCTAATCTGGTTTACATTTTCCCTGGAAAAAGATGACAGCTTGGTAGGTGTCCCAGCCTTAGGTTTTGAAAAATTCTGCAAACCCCAGTATCTTTATTTTATGCTATACCAGTATTTTTATATTACTGCTCAGTTCATTTTGGGGGCACTATAGATGCACAATACTACCAAGTACAATACACACAGACATAGTGAATCAGAAAACGCAATTATTTTCATTTCCTTTCATGCATATGCATTCAGATCCAACATTTCCACACTGATGGCTCAAATCTCCAGCTATTGATGCTCACCTAGGCCTCTGAAGGCTCTTCAGAAAACCAGGTGACCAACAAGGTTGAATAGACAGATCAAGAGCTCTACAGAAATAAAAATAATAGATCCTACTCTAAAGAGTGCAAAACTAGCAGGAGTCTTAACAGATAAGGAAACTATATTAACACAACAGGTCATTCTCAAAGTTAGTTACAGGTAGATCATGCCAATAATATGCAGTGCATGAGTGCCTAAATCTTGGAGAATATATTAAAGAAAACTGTACTTTTTGGTGTGTCTGTGCAGTGCTCTAACTGAGAACTGAATTACTTAATGCTGAACACCTAAAACCATTCATTTCCAAACTATGAACTATTGGTTAAGTGCATCTAACACTGCAGAACCACTCCCAGTTTAATATATAAATGTAGTCTTCCCTGCCATTTGCTCAAAAATATTCATCCCATTTCTGTTCTCCTCTGTGAGAGCCATCCTTGAAATAAAGTCTTTATATAAAACTATGCATAGAAATGTAAGCAGAGATGAAAAATACAAAAAAAAAAAAACCACCCACAAGTATCCCAAGAAATTTAACTACAATTAGTGTACACTTTCCAAAAAAATGTTGTCCATTTCAGTCTCAGCATCACAGAATGGTTGAGGTGGCAGGATGGGAGGTATCTTTAGAGGTCATCTGGTCCCACACTCCCTATTCAAGAAATTGCAAGGTGTAGTTTTTGAGTTTGAAAATATGGCAAAGATGAAATTAAATTAATTTGGCCTTGTGGCTATTTCTAAAGCAAACAGTGCTAATACTAGACTTCAAAGCCATACTGTGCAAGGAAAACCCTACCCAATGGCTATATTCAAACTCCAAAATAACTTAAAAACAGCCTTGACACTTTCAACAAGCTGTACTTTGGCCCAGTATTTTAAAAGTTTTAACTCTAATGCCATAAAAAACTAATGTGAAGTAACATAATTAATAAAAATAGTCAAACTTCACGCAGGTTTATACTATTTGCAGTGCTGTTGACTTAATTTCCTCTCTGGGTTTTTACTGACTTTGTATATTCTTTCTGGACAGCTGCATCCTGAAACACAGAAGTTACCAGGATGTGTCCACATCAGGATGCAGAACTGCCTGTGACACGGCCAGTCTAAGATGACTGTATTTACCAGGTCTAGAACTGAAACTCTAGTACACATCATATGTATTCTGCTTTTAAAATCTTCAGTGTTTATTTTTGACACAGCTATGCATTTTCCTATTCAAGAAGGCATTTCACTGATGGCAGTTCTGCACATATGCTTTTCCAGTCACTACTAAATGAGTAGCCTGAGTACACACAAAAAGAATTAACTGTAAATTGTCAATCAAGCAAGCCATAGCAGCTATCAGATAATGAGAAGCAGCTACTGTGCAGTGAAGCTGATGCTTAGTGATGGTGATTAGATGTTAAGAAAATCTCTGACAGAAAATTTGGTTCTAAAAAGACACAATTTTGGTGATATTAATATAGTAAATCCTAAAATAAGTAGACCTAATCTTTAACAAACATCCCTAAAATATTAGGATGGTACCTAAGCAAGCCTCCATTAATTCCCTGAGCTAGAAATGATCACATTTTAATTCTACAAAAGACATAAAAAGTGCATCAACAAACTCACACAATTTCTGGGCTCCAGAGAACAAGAAAATTCCCACAGTGCTGTCTGACATATGGACATATTAGGTTTTCCATTCAGATCAGGAACGTGCTGTCAGAAGTCATCTAATTGTTCACATCTTGGAATGCACAAAGTGGATTCTTTTAGGTGAAAATAAGTGGGTAGATGTGTTCCAGAAGCTCATTTAATGCACTAAAAATATTAGCAGCCATTTAGTCAATCCAACTAGACTAGAGCTAGTCTGAAGTGAAACCCTGAAAAAATTCTTATTCATTATTACTTATTAGGCCCATTTCACACTGCTATTCTGAGCTACTATTCCCATATTTTCCCATATTTGGGCATAGCCCAAATTCATAGACTGAAAAAGTTACTATTTTTCCACTAAGGCTTCTCAATTTCATTTCTCTGCCACTTACGAATTATTCTTCAAGACTTCAGAAAGCATCCAGTAATTTTATTTTAAGATGGTGAGAATTCTGATCAAAAGAGTTGTGTACCTATCATCCAAGAATAATGTAGTTCTCCCCCTCTCAGGACTATCAAAGGCACATGATTACTGGCATAGGAATTTAATAAAAGACTAATGACTAGACTAATAAAAAGTTATACAGGAAGAGGCACAACAAATACAACTCACTGGGTACTTTATTTCCAGCTAAGGTCAACAAAACTGTTCTGAAGGAATAGGTCAATGTTATCCTGATATACCTGTAGAACACTTAAAATAAAATTCGAAGGGTGAATAAATGCTATGAAGGCAACGGCACACAATGTCACCTAGTATGAAATATACCAGCTGTGATGAATGCTAACAAAGTAAGCAAAGATCAAAAATCAAAATAGTGTGAAGTCACCAAATATACAGAAAAGAAGATGATTTTTATTAATATAAAAATCAAGTGTACTATATGGTGGATTATGTCCTCCGTGGTGAGATCTGGGTTGGTGAAGTGTAGTGGTGCTCCGGGATAGCCCAAGTTTGCAATGTCAGTATCCTTACTGGCCTATGCTCTCTCTAGCAGTGATATCTAATCTGGATGCCTCTGTCTACCCATCAAGAGAAGATCTATTGATCTTAGAGAAACCCATACACTCAGGCACTGGAAGAAGAGTTTGGGAAGGTGGGGTGGGGGGTGGGGGAAAGTAACCGAAATTTTGTTTTAAATGTCAACATGTTATTTTTGCTCAGGGTAAAAAAAAAAAACAAAACAACAAAACACCTGAATCAATTAGCTCTCTTGCTAACATATTTGACAGCTCAAGATGGAATAACTTGAAGTATAATAAGGAATTTTATTAAATTCTGTTCTACTTTTTCTACAGTCCTTGGTAGGACAGAGCAGCAGAGCTGAGCTCAGGGTGGTTGGGTGTGCTCCTGCCAGACCACTCTGCCCTCTGTAGTTATAAAGTCTCAGTCAACAAGCACGTTGTTAGGAGATTTCACTGACAGTGAATTTCACCTAGACAGCACCGAGGCCAGGGGGATTTCTCTATGAGCAGAAGTTGTAAAAATTAAACTTTAGAAATAAATGAATTTTCCCAGCAAAGCCAATGCAAGGAATGATGATTTCTTTAAAGCCAGAGCACCAGCTCCATGCCTCCAGAGGGCCACCTGATAAAAGTCTCTGCCTGGGCTTGTTAAAACAGCTTTATCACATCTCACAACTGAATTCAAACATACAGTTTAATTTATTAACATCCACAGACCAGTTATCACAGAACTCTCCTGGAACTACAAGCTTAAAGAACCATATCCCCAAACTATCAAACTATAAAAATGCATTTGGAAACGACAGATAAATCCTCTATGGTCATTTGCATGCAAGTGCCATTCTAATGGTGATTTTAATCAGGCAGTGGACAAAAGTTAAATACTTTTGAAGTATGTACACTTAAAATCACAACTAAAAAGGCTTAAGCTGGTATAAAAGCTAAAATATATGACATCTTTCTTGATTAAAGCCTCCTAGATACATCAGCCTTGAAAAATGAGAGAAAAATGAGCACACCCTATTTTATCATTATAATAACATTTAGTAAAGACACTCATAAAAGCAGAGGCACATCTTATCAAGTGTGAGATGGTACAGCACTGATAAAAATAATCTGAATAAGAAGTGTTTGAAACTTCAAAAGCTTCTCTACTGCCTGTGACATTGACTTTTCGTGTTAAAAATTGTTTAAAATAACTGTCTTCAGTTTTTATTTATGGAAGAGAGAACTAAGAAGTTCATGCTGCATATCAAATGTTTAAGAGCTAAAATATTCTTAGAAAAGATAGAGTTCATTAAAAGGTCACTGACAAAGTTTTCTTTCTGAAAATCCAAATCCAATAAATAGCTGGAAATCAGTGCAAGTTGAAGCTGTGCTTCTGTATTTTATTTATTTGTAATATCTAATCTGATCATAAAAGAGAAGTTCTGGAAGCCCTTGAGATTCCCTGCAGTCTTTCATCAAGCTTCCCATAGAAATGAGGGAAAGCTAATAGTTGTTATTTCTAGCAAAACAATGTTTCCTACCTCATTCCAAATTCTTGAGAGCTGCTTCATACAAAGGTAAAAAAATTTGTGCACTGCAAGGACATAACTTACTCTACAGTGATTGCTCCTCAGACTCAAGAAAAACTGGGAGCTGCTGATCTCATCTCTACGGAAGCAACTTCTACAGAGCTCTTCTTGGATGGGAAGAATTACCATCAACAGGGGTAAGCTGGAATCTCTCCTTTGTGTGAGGCAGAAACACCTGGAACTAAGTGGAAATCTGTACCCTACTTTCAATATTCCAATTTCAAGCACTGTAGTCAGTAAAATTCCAACAAGTTTGGAAGTTAGAAGATAAAAAGCAATACTCAAAAATTATTTTCATTTTTAAAGGATAATGTACAAGACATCAAGTAAATTTCCAGAGAAATAATCTATCTTGTAGAAACAGAATTGAAAAAAAGTGTTTAGGGGACAACTGTGTATATGGGAAGTCTGCCACTGCTGAACATGTTACATCACAGGCTGAGGACAGGTGGAATTCTGCTGTGGAAAGGACAGCAGTTCATACATGAAAATATTAACAAGAGAAAAATTTAAGACATACCAAATAATGGTTTTGTCTTATTCAGTACTCTATTTTATCCATTTTGGGTATCAGGCTTGAAATGTAAGAAGATCTACTCCAGAACTAGAAAAAAGTTTGCATCAGGAAAGATAAAATCTGGAATAGATTAACTAGCAATGTCATGGAGCACCCAGTAGTAAGTACCCAGAATTGTAAGCATATTAAACAAGAAGCTATCTGAACTACCATATAAATATTTGATCCTGTCTTGGGTAAACAGGAAGACTGCTCTACTTCTCTTCTAAACTATTTCTCTATGATTCCATGTTTTTTGTTGCTTTTATCTGAACAGTACAGATGAAATCCAATGTAACAGAATTTTTGAGCTGGATTTTGCATCAGCCTTCTGCCCTGAGTCGGCTGTATGGATTACATACAGTTGTATGTAGTCAGCCTGGTTAGTCACTGTCTGCCTAGCATTCAGAGACAAATATAAACATAGAAACTTGACTGAGTATGTGTCTGTTTATTTTGTCCTCAGAAAATTCACAGCTTTATCAGTGGTGTTGGGATATTTTTTTAAATACCAGTTTCTCAAATGAAAATATTACACAAAAATCTCAGCATTCCCTTAACAACTTTTGTTTCCTTGAAAGCAAATAATTAAGTGATTCTTAGAAGTTGCAGTTTTGGTGATTTGAATTAGAAATACTCTCCAGTACTTTGAGTAGGTAAACAGACTCTCTTTAGATATCTTTATTTGTTTCTCTTATTCTTTCCCATTACAGTAACATTACAAGGTGTATTGTCAATATAGTTGGGTATCCTCTACAGCCACATTTTTGGTTTATGAAATTATGGACTATACAGGAAGAGAGAAAAGCTTTGTGTCTTCCCTTCTTCGTGAGAGGTTTCATAATTTAATGGGCTAAAATCACGTGTTAAAACACTTATAAGCAAGCACCTTTCTTAAGTGTAACAGGATGATTCTCAGTTGCAAGCGCTACACTGGACTACAACTGTTGCAAGATCAAGGGTTTTAATCATAATGAAACAGGCACTGATGTATCCAAAAGATCTATATTAATTGCTTCAGTGCAAGATGTCAATCAATATACAGCCTTCCTGGAACACAAACCATTGTTTTAGTGTTATTACAACAAGAAACTGGTATCAGTTTATCTAATGAACTGTGTGTCTACCACTGAATACACATTTAGTCCAACACTACACCTGCAGAACGGAAAAAAAGATTGTCTACACAAGCAGTATTCTAAGTTGCTGCTTACCAAATAGTGGTTTAATAATGTCATTAACTTTTTTTTATTCTTTTCCAGTGAGGAATCAGTCTCTTAACTGACAGCATTTCTGTACACATTCTTTGTGATGCAGCTTATATGAAAACACATCATTAATGTTTTGGGTTCTTGAAAAGAAAAACACACACAAAAAAGCCTACTTTCTTCCGGATTCTTTAATTGAAAATGTCATAATAGATTATCAGCCTAGTAGTAATTTAAGTGCTGTTGATTAAAGTGCATGCTGATAAAATATTATTTAATAAGATGTTAGAAATTTGCTGACACCTTCTAGATAGTTTTACATTCCACTCTGAACAGATCACAATGTTCTTGCTTTTTTCTAAGTATAGGCAGTTGTTTTTGAACCCTGGCAAAGTAAAACATATAGGTAAGTTATGAGTAGAGGTTTGTTTTTTGAATACATGGGGTTTTAGGTGATCACCTTCCCTATCTTCAGGAAAGAGAAAATTTACTGCTTCTCAAGAAGTCTAGGGTGACTCAAAGACTTTAGATATAGGAAGTGATCTTTATAAGTCTGTGTTGAAATGCAAAATTGCTTCACTCTATTTTATTATTAGAAAATTATCTGAATGCAAACAAAAAGTGTAACTGACACAAAAATTTTTATGAATCTAAATAATGACTAAATGCTGTTCAACCCTGAAAGTTAAGTAATTAAGCAAAGTATTTAAGTATGAATCTGTAGGATTTTAAGTCCTACTAGTTCATATTTTTAATAAAGATTTAATGTATTGGGGGGAAACTTGACAGCAGATGTGCCATGTAAAGAACTAGGTCATTATACCCTCAGTCATGTCTGTTTCCTCCTCACCTTAACCTCCACCTACTATTTTTCCTCCAAGTCTATCAGAATTTCATTTAATATAAAACATGCATTAGAGATCCACCAGTGACACTGGAGGCATCACCTACTCTCCTCTCCTTTCACTGACAACCAAACAACCTAGAAAGAAGTGCATAATCTCAAAATGACATCCATTTGAGGAAAAAAATTACACAAAAAAGGTGAGAAAGTGCTCATTTAGCAGAGTGGTTCACATGTACCTGCCAAGTGACAAGGAGAGGGAGAAGCAGGAGCCATTACTTGAAAGAGTTAGAGGTGTCAACATCCTGCATAAGAAATCTTCATCACTACGTAATAGAAGGCAGAAAGGGCAAAACCTATCACTTGTATACCAACCCATTCTGCTTTTTGACCTCTTTCCCATTTCCCAGGTAGAGAAACAAACTCAGGGTCGTGGAGACAGAGACTGGAATCAATAGCTCTGAAGCAAATAATAAGTCCTTGCTACAGAAGTGGCTCATTTTCCCAGTTCTCGGAGATGACTGCACAATGTTGCATATTTCAAAAAGCAAAACAGGAAAACCCCACTTCATCACCATTGTAAAGATCAAAGAATGACGCAGTATATAAAGTAGACCTAGTTACTGAAACAACAGCATGAAATTCTCTGTATGTTAATCATACAGCACATCCTCACAACTTGCATATCTACTTTGTTGTTTTTGTTGGTTTTTTTTCCTTAGGCATCTTGGATTTGGTAAACTGCAGATCCTGGCTGTGCAGAAATCAGGGCAGCACCTAAGAGGCAGAGTGTGTATGTCAGTTACAGCATCTTTTTAAAAATAACAATGAACTTTAATGTGTACTTGTCTCGGTTACCAGCAGGTGGATGCTGCCAGCACACAACACCCGGAACAAACAGTCTCTATTGAGAGCATTACAAGAGGTGATACTTTTTATTATGCTGCATCAGAGAACACAACAAAATAACCTCAAATGTCCATAAATCAACATGGAAAATAATACACAGAAGAGAAAGAGTGTAGTCAGAATGATTACGGACATCTGGTATCACCTGGTTAAAACCACCTACACTGTCAAAACTCAGTACCTATGGTGAGGAAACACCTATCATACTGCTAAACAGCACACAGTGAAGTAAAACATGATTCTATGGTTGGGTCGCCTTGATATATATCTTTCATATTGTTTCAAAGGATTATTCTTTAAGGATTTTTCTCCTACTTATTTGAAGATAAACGGGATTCAGTTATCTCCACCTAAAGGCAACAGAACAGCAGATCTCCAAGTCCACTTGCTCAGACACCACTGAAGCCCCACAAATAAACAGCATTCCTTAGTCTCTATCCTCTTTTTTCTTTTAACTGCTCAGGCAGGGACTGTAATCCCACAGTGTACTTTTCATTCTCCCAACAACCATCTGCACTGGGAAACCACATGCACACAGACAAGGATATTCTTGCCAGAAGTTGTCCTGGTTGTGCGTGTGTTTGCAGGGGTTCCCAGGCCCATCCCAGCACCTGGACATGGAGGGAGCACTTGCTGCTGTAAATCAAGGAGTGGTTGATGCAACATGCTTTGGCACAATAAAACAAACAAACTCAAAAAAGGTCAGTCCTTTCTAGGGTATTCTTTGAAACTGTGGCCGCAACATTCATGTTAAAATAAAGCATTTATGGTAGTACTGGCCCAGGTACTTTTATAATATGATTATAGATTGTTAATTTATGGTATTTAGCATGTACACAGGCATTTCTATGTACTACAAAGTTCCAAACCTCAGTGTTCATTTACAATAATGATTGTATCCCACAGATGTTATATGCAGTGTGACTTTCAAAAGATCATAATTTCAGGTTGTATCACAGAAGTATGTTAAAAAAAAAAATCAAACTTTTTCTTCCTTATCAACTTACTGCAAATATTTAGGATATTGTCCATTTAGAATAGATCTTTTCTTCATATAATATTTACTTTTCGTTTGGCACAATGTTGTCTTTCAATATGTTTTAATGGCATTTTAAAAATGAGAAATCCTTATTCATTGCAATTATTCCCACAGGTATGAAAGGGTTTAGGAATAGTCCTGATAATCAGATGGCTTACAGTGATGAAGTGCTGTTTCGGTGGTTTCCGTGAAGAATCAGACCCATCATCACACTTTATGGCTACTGTCTGCCTTTATAAGAAATCCTAAATGTTTCTTCTGGCTTATTAACAAAAGTTTGATTCAAAAATAGTAAGATTTGCTATACTAAAGCCTAATGACTACAGCAATATTCATCAAAATTCGCTTTGCCGAAAAGGTAACTGAACATTCTGAGAACAAGAAAACGTATCAGCAAAATCGGTCTTTTTTCCTATCATTAAAATAGCAAACCCTTTCTTACTGACTGCATGAAATAGAGCAACAACCTTGCAGTGTATGTCTTAGAACAGTCAAAGCCTTTAGGCTGGAATAACTCTTTCTAAGCTGTCACCACTTAGTCACTTTGTGGCATACTGCTAGAATGTGTCGTACAGTGCTAGGCATTTAACTGTGCTTGGGGATTATGCATTGTTTGCTGAAATACACCTCGTATACAAACAAAGATATTTTCTCCTACAATAAAATCCAAACATTTAAACTTGAATCATTGTTCTTAACAGGGCAAAGTGTTTATATTTTAAAATTCCCTATTATCATGCCTTCCACCTGTAGTTCATTTCTCCAGTAGACACATAAGCACCTATAACTTTTATACTACTGTTTGTGTTGCTGCAGTATAAATTATAAACATACAACAGGGTATCACAGATATAAACACCACCTCTAAAGAAATTTGTTTTATAGGTGAAAAAGAATATAAAAGAAAAACACTTCATTTATTTTCAGAATTCTTACAGAAAGTTCCTTTTTTATACCATATTAAGCCTCTGCTGGGCTGCCAGAAATAAAACACAGTATGCGTTCAGATTCTATGTTTGGGTTTATTCTTAGAGGTGAATGGATTCAATACACTTTCAACCCAACCCCATATTTTAAACTGCTGCCAGTTTATAGCTGCCTACAGATCTCCCAAATTCACAAAAGCAAGTCTAGAGCCCAACCTCATCTGCTGCTGCATGCATGAAGGTGATAACACAGAAATGATCTCTCCTGTAGAGCGTGAGAATGGAAAATAAAGTGGAAAAAAAAGTCAAACCATGATCTATGATCCCAAGCCTCCTGTAATACAATTACCAAATAATAATTAAGAACATCACAAAGTAATTGGATTCCATGCTTTTCAGAGTTATATAGACTTCAAAAAACATACATTCCATATACTTTTTCTTCTCTTCCACATTCCGCCTGGTGTCCTCAGTGGGAAATCCAGACCAAATCCTAGCCATCAAAGCAATAGCAAGCAAAGATCTTGCCAGAGAAACTAGGATTCTGAAAAGACAACTACTGTCAAAAAAACTAATGCCTATGTCAACCTTTTGTTCATTTCCTTTTGATGCAGCCACATATTACAGTTCAGGCCAAACATAGAGATGAACTATCTCATCAACCTCACTATTAACTATCTCCACCTGCACTGCCACACTGTGCTCTGAAGAATGAAGGCTTTGATATCTGCACTCCTTATGTCTCAGAATAGGCCCAAGCCTATTAATTAAAGTGTGTGCAAATAAAAAAGAGAATCCTACTGGGTTCAGATTGTATTGACTACAACCACTGAAAAATTGATTTGGTTCCTTGACCTCCAAGACCACAAACTTTTGCCAGTGTTTTCTCTCCCATCTCAAATAGGAGTAATGGCCTCTGCTAATAGGAAACAATAAATTTGTTTGGCAAAGAAGATTTCAAATACAGTCTATTTTGGTACTTGAAAGAAAGAGAGGACAAGTAGAATTGGGGAGGGGGTGGAGGGAGGATAGTAGGACAGCCTGGCAGTAATGCACATATCTGTGAAATCATGAAGCAATCAGGCGTTGTTGTATTTTTAGATACTTTCTTTTTCAAGTGCCAAAGATTCCGAATAAATCACAATGGCAAACTGAGAGGCTGAGATGGGATAGATTACAGCTGAATGCTGCACGGATCAAATATTCAGCTCCAACCCAAAGCAGAAGTCCTAAGTGCTTATCTGATACACTGTAAAAGCTTTCCATGACACACACTAGCTACTTTGATGACTACACTAACTGCTAGATACCATATCTGCCTCTATATATTTTATAATGCCTTAAAACACCTGGAAAGCATCATTTCTCTAAGCCAAATATACCTGAAACTTGTCCAGATGTTCAGTTATTTATATATTAACTCTCTGATTATGGATAGTAACCCTGAAACACAGAATAATGAATAAGAAAGCTCTGTTTTGTGAAAATTCATATTTACATGATATAAAATTGATTTTGATGGAAAGCCAAGGTATTTTCAGCATTTACGTCAAATATGACTCTCTATACTAGAATTTTGCACTTCTTTACACGCTCACTGAATAGAGGAATCAGAAATGGAGGCAGAATCCAAACTTTATGCAGAGGCTTTTGCCTCAGACAGTTCTCCCACCCTGCAGGAGAAGGATGTATATTTTCCACTTAAAATATTTGCATCTATTTGCAAGTACATGATATATATACCTCCTTTCTTAGATCACGAGTCCATTTAATTTATTCCTTCCCTTGTATATTTGCAGATTTCACAGAAAAAACATGGCATTTGGAAACAGCATTTCTAGCACAGAAATGCTAGTCTAGACAAGATGGTCCAGCACCCTGTCCACATGAATCTTAAAAGTGCCCGATGATGAAGAGTGTTTAGAGAAAACAGATCATTAGTTAAAAAAGTGACACTGACTTTGACTGACAGCATGTTCTTCGGATGGAGCTCCTAGACTTTGACTCTGCTGTCTTTCCTGACAGCTTTCACACTGATATGAGTGTTGATGAAAATCACTTGGATAGTCACTGCCTGTTTTTTCATTATGTTAGATGAGTCCCAACTGGGATATAAAGAAATCAGTCCAACACATACCAGCAATACATAATCAATTTTGTGTCTCAAGGTGTGAGATACAAAAGCTGTTTCCTCCTTTTCTTCCTCTCACTTTTTCTTTTTTCCTGTAGTTGTTTTCCATGACATTTTTTATCACTTTTATGATTTTTCTTAGAAACTCCTTTTCTAAATTTCTATTTTCAGCTTTTCCAATATGTATTTTTTTTTTCCTTTTAGCACTACTTCCTTTGTCCACTAAGAATGCCTCAAACAAGTCATTCATTAAAAGCAAAAGTGAGCACTATTGCACAAGGATCTCTCAGAGGTCTGGCAGAAAATACTTCACTCTAAGTAAACTTAAAGTTGGATAAACACTTCATAATACTACTATTTGGTCCATCTTCTGTCCACAAGGTATAGATTACAGCCTCTTTCCTGACAGGAAAAATTTGTGACTGCCCTGTCTAATTACAAAATCTACAAAACTCGTCATAAACAGCACTGTGGCTTTTGTAAACATTTCTATTGTTTGAATAAGGATGGGTGTACTGGTCAGCACAATCCTCATTCTGAATTCATCACACCCTAAAGCAAAGCAACCAGTTGCTGTGATAATGTCTTATTCATATTTGTATTCCCAACAGCTTAAGTTTGTCCTAGATATTGAACCCATGGGACATTTTGTGATTAAGCTTGTTCTTACCCACACAAACTTTTACTGATAATCTCCCTCTGCTCTTCACATTTTGCCAAGACACTGCATGCCTTTACCCTGCAGCAGATGAGTTTTGGCTATTACTAGCAAAATGTAGCTATATCTCATTGATAAAGACTGTTTCATGGGGCAGGGGGGATGAAAGAGTTCATCCTTAGTATTTAAGAGCAGACACATTCTCTTACTTCAACAGCTCTCAGTGGTGATCCAATTGACGTTAACTTCAATGCCCTTGAATTAAAAGATGCTCTGCAACCTGCAAGAGTAAATTTAAGGGGAAGAGCAGCTGAAGGGAGCTGAAGTGAGCTATTACCTGTTAAAAGATGCAAAATGTTGTCTTTGTCATTAGTAATTTTCAAAATTTAAGCCACCTGTGTGTTATTTCAGCTTCATTTCATTTGGAAAAATGAAAATGAGGAACAGTCACACTTTCTTTGGTTTAATTTTCTGACTCTCATACACTATCATCCAATCCCTATAACAACTCTACTGCAGGCATTACTATTTAAAAACAACTAACATTATAAACATTGATTCTATTTGAGAAAAAAAATCCACCAAATGCTTCCTTATTAAAAATCCAACAGACAGGTACTCTCAGAAATGCTGGTGGCACTAAAAATTAGTTGAAAGTTTAGGAGCCTGGAGGGAGACAGGAAGAGAGAGGAGAGAGAAGAGAGAGAAGTTTAAATGAAAAAGGCCCAACTGTGGGATGATGAACATAAAGGAGTTCTCTTATTTAAGGAGAAAGCCCAGAGGAGTGAAGATAGACACTTGTTAGCTTCACATCACATCAAGCCAGTGATGGTTGAGTTGAGTGGTGATCTAACATGTGTCATTTTCCAAAAGAAAGGAGGTATTTCCTTTCAGCTCTGTCATTTTTATCTTTCCATGTTATTTTTCTGTCATGAGAACCTTTTTTAAGAAATGTTTTTCCTACAGTTTTTCCTACAGTAACTCACGTTTCAGTCAGATTTTGAGTTTTATTCTAAAACAATGCAAAAGTGTATCTTAATGCCTCTCAACTTTACAAGGTTAAAGTGAATTAAAGCTGTCGTTAATTTCTAACAGTTACTAAGCTTGTATATTAAGATAACTAAAATGGAAAACACATATAATGTAAAGTTCAACTGAGACCATTTCTGTAAAAATACCATCTATCTATTTTATATTACTTACATGACATGGATTCAGGTCATATTTCCCAAGTTTCTATATAGATGCTTTCCTGTTACTGCTAACTATACCTATTAAAAAAACCAATAAACTCTAAACTCTCTTTATGCTTCAACACCTATAATAATGATCCCTAAACCAAATAATTCCTCAACAGCAGCTGTGCAAATCCATTGTGTCTAAATTATGACTTCAGTTTTGTATAGCCTGAACAGTCCTGCGTGGTGGTTGCACAGGTAGCTAAGAGCCTGCCCGGTGTTTGATGATGTATGTGTTACAGAAAAACAGTTTGACTTTCAGACCTCTAACAGACTAGAGCTGTAAGGCTGACAGTGGTATGTGGAGGGAAGAGCCTTAATAACAGGGGGCTAATTGGGGGGGTTGGATCTGAAAAGCAGTGAGAAGTATCACAACACTTTAATGGCTATGCCTCTTGTTGGATACCCATAACAACTAAGTAAACAATTGAGCTGATAGCACTGTCAGTTACAAAAGTTCCGTATCCCCAAAGCAAATGTTCTAGTATCTTATCTGAAGGGCTACACACCCTAATACACCAAAAAAGCTGGGACATTGAGGAAAGAGAAAAACCAAGTACAATCCAACAGAGAACACGTGTCTCTGAACATCTTTTCGCAAACAAATGACTATTCTAAAGCAAAGGGTGGGATTACACTGTCTTTCAATCAACTTGTTGGTAAGGCTGCTCTTCTCCACTGTCATCACAGTTTTTGAGAAATCTAGCTACACAGCAAGAAACATGAAATAGTTTTCCACCTTTTATAAGAAAACAAGTTTTTCTTGGTTTTGATTGCCTGTTTTGCAAAGTTTTTCATTAACTGTCCAACCATCCTCTGCTTAACCAGATGCCTTGAAACGAACACTTTCCTCCTCAACATCCTCTTACACACATTGCACCCAGGCAGATTAATCTCTAAATAACTGGGAAAACCTCTTACCGCTCCAGGAATCACAATCATCGTGGAGGACAGCAAAGCATATTTTCTCTCCTTCCCTAAAATTCAAGTTTTCCTCTAGCCTTTCTCAGGTAAATGTGTAACTGATTTTTGTGATACAGGTAAGAGACAGCCACAACACAGCCTTTGGCTTACCAGAAGAAGCTGGTCTCCATCAAATAGTTGTCACTTAAGCATTAGAAAGGTACAATCGAGACTAAAGCAGGGAGGTGTAAGTGGGACTGACCAAAATTACCTCCTGGGAGTGGGGAACTGTGCATGGTTTGCCCGGGAGGTTCATACCCAGCCCTAAGTCATTTCAGCAAAGGCAAAAGTACCAGCTAGGTCAGAGCAGGCATCTTTGGGCAGGATTCGCAAAGCCCTGAGAGCTTCTTAGCCCGAGATCCCAGGTATTAAGCGTTTACTTACTGTTCCCATAGGCACACGCACGCATTTGCCCCGATTGCACAGGTGCGTTTACCCCAGGCAGGCAGGCAGGGAAGCAGGCAGGGAGTTCCCCCCTCCCCGCCCCGCGACAAGTTGCCAGACTTGCTGCTCGAAGGTGTGGGGCGAGACCCCCAAATAACTCCGAGGAGCAGCGTCGCGCTCTCGCGCTGCCCGTGTCCTACCGCCTGTGGAGCTGGCCTCCTCCAGCTGCGCAGAGATGCTCTCCACTCTCCTCACGTCCATGCTGGGAGGCGCCGGGAGCCGCGGCGGGAAAGCGCGGCAGCACCGCCGCGCCGGGAGCCGGAGCGGGGCCGCGGAGGAGCGGAGCGGCAGAGGAGCGGGAGCGGGAGCGGGGCCGGGCGCGGCGGAGCGGAGCGGAGCAGGAGAAAGCGGGAGCGCAGCCCCGCCTCGGCGGCGGCGCCTCCCCCGCCACCCGCGCGGCGCGGGGCGGGCTCGGCGCGGGGCTCCGGCTGCCGCCGCCTTGACCCCTTCCTTCCTTCCTCCACCCTCCGCCGGGGCAAGGCTCCGTCTCGACTCCCTGCTCCTCCGGCCCCCCCCGGGCTCCTCCTGCCGCAGGGGGGCTGAGCCGGCACCTGCGCCCCTGGCCGGCTAGGGGGAGGGGGTGGCCGCCGGGAAAGCCCCGAGCGAGGGTCCGGCAGGGCTGGGTCGCCCCCCCGCGCTGCTGTGCGGGTGCATACAGGTGGTTCCCGCATCGCCTGCAAACCGCAGGCTGTCCGGGACACTGACCGTCATAGAGCCGCGGCACAGGGGAGCTCCCATCGCAGCTGCGCTCCGCGAACACCTTGTCAGGTTTGCCCAGGCTGGGGGCACTCCCTGAGCCCGAGGGTACATTTTGGAAGGCTTGGAAAGGGCATTTTAAGGCACCTTCGTAACATCTCTAATTTATGAAAGCCTACTGTGGCATACCATTAGAAAATGCTTCCATAATGATAGTTGTCCTTGATCAGTATTAGACAATTTTTCAGTAGTCTTTACCATTTCCTTTATGAATAATGACTTGTTTCAGAAATCCCAGTTCTTCTCATTGTGTTCATTACAGTAATATTTTTCAAGGCATATAAGGGTTATAGGCTTACCTATCTAATACCATGCATATTATTTTTGACATCTTATTTCATGTTATTATCTTGAAATTTTTATTATTATAATTCGTATAAGCTGAAATATGAAAAAGTAATTCGTATACCACATTGCCAAGTAATGCTTTAGGAAAGTACTTTCATCATCTTCTGTTCCATGGGACAAACACGTCTATTTCGACTCCAAAATGGTGGGATGATTGAAGTCTTGAATGGACAGTTACCACAGTTTAGACTAACAGTGGTCAAGAACAATACAGTAGAGTAACTTCTGCCAAGTGTTCTTTTTTGATAAAAAACCGTTCACCAATGGAGGTTTCAAGGATTCAGAGTACTGTATTTGCCATATGTTCTCAAAATATTTCCCTTCTGTAAGTTGAATCCTCTAGTAGCCAGGATATGGCTCTTCTCATTAAATTCAAAATAGGAAGAAGAGAGATCTTGATTTTATTCCATTATCAGAATCTGAGCTTACAGTTTTCTATAAGGTTAGCTTCAAAGTAATTTATCACAATTTTGCATGAGTCCTTGTCATCACATATTTAGATTTTCAGAGTGAGACAATTCAGATTTACAACTGGCAATTCCCTTTGCTCTACACTAACACTGTATCAGAACTCTAGGAGTTATGAAAACACTCTAAATACACGTGAGCAGCTGGTCATGACAGAGTGAACTGAGGCAGGAATGGTAGTAATACATCAAGAATACCTTTGCAGTTGCCACTTAAGCTATACGTTCGTCTTGTGTCTTAGAAAGAATTACAGGTATGCAGCGCAACACAGAGCATAAGTGCCAGAAGTGCCTACCAGGTTTGTACAGATAAGGTGCCATGTGTCAATTCTATGATCAGTTGTGTCTGCGGCAAAGAATAAAGTGACCCACATAAACTGAACTGTCTTCATAAATCTGCATATTTCTCTCAATCTGTTTTATTTTTCTGCTTGCTCTTCTTGTTACTGTCCAATTTCTCTTCATCTCCTGTTCTTTTTGAAAGGCCTTGCTTGAAGTAATTCCCTCTGCATACTCTTTCCTTTTTGTTCTCTTGAGATTTAAATACTTGTTTTAGAAAAACTTCTTTCTCTGACTTCCTTTTAAATGTTTCCACTTCTTGGTTGTTCAGACCTATTTGTTTTCTCTTAGCTTGTACATACCTCTTTCCCTTTTTACCGTCACTGTCACTGAGATTTATATGTTAGCATATTATTTATCATTTACTTACAAATTAGGGTTGCAATACATAAAATGAAAGCCTATTTAAAAAAACCCTGGAAAAATCCTCAGTTTATAACGATGTACAAAATTTTCTGAGGTCATAAGAATCATAGTAATTATAGAACTGTGCAGATTTTCAGCATCTGATTTAATTTTATGTAACTCCATATTATGACAATTACTGGCAGTAATTGACAGACATAAAGATTAAATACGTGTTATTCTGATATTCTATGTAAAACAAAATGTACGTCAGAATGTGGGGTTTTTCCAAACTTGCTTTAAAGGGCAAATTCTTTATTGTTTACCAAACCTGATTAAGTTTCCTCCAATTAGCATGTCAAGCCCATGTATCTGCTCTGTATAACATCCAGTAAAAATTGACATCAACTGTGATTTCATCCCTTCTATATAATTACATTTTGACATATAATTGTATTTCTATGAGTATAAAGTTTCATTCTAGTTTCTACTTTTCAAAATATGTTACTCCTTCCTTTCTTACTTGTTTATTTCAAATATTTATTTTGGAGCTAAAGGTTGATAATACCTTAAGCATGTATTTAATATGTCCATGTACAGATGAATATTTCTTCCAGTCCCTTATGATAAAATTTTAGTTTCTTCTTCTTGAAACTGTTAATGTAGTTTCTATCTAATTCCTTTAATTAGAATCTGAATCAGCATATTTCTGTTTGCCTCAAATATAAACTAATTGGAAAGACTTAACATAATTATGATTCAGTGTGCCCAAATCAAGTTCAGGTTTCCACATCTGTTTAAAATACGTAGTACGTAAAATTAAGTGTTAAATCACAAAGCTAGAATAATGATCAAGGAGACATTTTCTTCCAAAAGAGAAAAACAAATCATCTTTGGTGACTGAAGAACATTCATCATAATTTCTAGTGGTAGCACTTTCCTATCAGGGAGGACCTGTTTTTTTCCTACCTATTTGAGTGGATGAGAAAAGGCTCAGACTTAGTAAATTTATTGCAATACCCAAAGATCCAGTCCTTTCAGCCTTTTCTACTCCCTCACCTGAGGTCCTGGGACATCAGCAGTGGGTTAACACAGTAGTTCAGGTACCCAAATTATGTTTGCACTAATGAACTGAATAATTTCTAATTAAGAAGTTGAAGAGAACAAATATAAGCCAAAAGGATTCAACACGTCCATGTTACTTTCTTGGCCTCCAGAGAAACCTTTTGTTTTTGCAGTGCTTCCTCTGCTGGAGAATGGCCCTCCAGGTGGAAGCTTTCTTGATTCCCAGAAGAATTCATCATTAGGTTATACTTTGTGACTGCATGTCACTTACAATGTTTTTCACGAGGAAAAACACCCAACAGCTAAATCAGTCTGTCACTTACTTCTAGGACAAATATTGCTCCTCCTCCAAAAAGTAGTAAAATTTTATTTTGCTATTTTTTATTCAGGCATGAGAAGGAAAGTGTTCTTTATGCTACAATATATTTTAGGAGTATTTTTGTTCTCAGAAATGTATTTTATTTATTTTTAAGTCATTCAGTGCAACAATGTATCCTAAAAAAAACCTTTATTTGTATTCTGTATCACAAAACATTAAAAGTAATTTGGCCACACTCAAATATTTAGTGTCTGTGAAAAAGTACTTGATAAAAATGAGAAGTCTCTGACACCTTTGGGAGTCCTCTGGCTGCCTGTTATGGGCTTGTTGGGGAGGGCTGCAGAGTAGCCTCTGTGATGAGGCTGGGGTTGCCCTATGCCACACAGCTGGTTCTGGACAACAAAGTGCTGAGGAGGGGGGAATGAGAGGGGCAGTGCCAAGGTTGGAGGGGAGGGGAAGAGAAGGGAGGGGAGGTGCTCCATTGTGGAGCCCTTCCAAAGGGACTGAAGGCCCTTGGAGGACCCATGCTGGAGGATGTATGCCATGAAAGGACTATCACCCATGGATAAACCCATGACAAAACAGAACAAGCAAATACGAATAAAGGAGCAGCTCTTGCATAGAAAGTGTTCACAACCTGCAGTGTGAATAAAGAAGGGAAAGAAATGACTGGAGTGGATTTGAGCCCAGGAAAGGGGAGAAAACGTGCTTTCCCTAATTTTTTAGATGTTTTTCTTCTTAACTTCCCAATACTCCAGTAAGTAATTAAAGTTGTTAATAAATTTAGCTAAACTTTCCAAGTCTGTTTGGGCCATGACAGTAACTGCTGAGTTTTATCTCTTTCTTTTGACCTGCAAGTTTTCACTTTCTTGTTCTTTCGATTTTCCCTCCTGTCCTACCAGGTGTAAGGATAAGCAAGCAGGTGTGTAGGTGCTTGGCTGCCAGCTGGAGCTGACCCACCACAGGGTAGATATGGGAGAATTTAAAATACAAAATGTGACTGTAGGTGTAGGAAAGGTGTCATGGAGTACTAACAAACTATATGCCCCTGAAACAGTGGAGCTTCAACATTTAAGATTTCCTACTAAAACGCTCTAGAATTAGAGAGTATTGGTGCTTTCAGAAAGAGTAATTTTGAATATTCTCATTTTTATGCCTATTAAACATTAACAATACACTTCTTCAAAGGAACATTATGCATAGTGTATTCTTATCCTTGCACAGAAATAAATACCAAGAAACAATGAACGTCAACCCTTGAACTTGGCAAAAAAAGGCTTTTAGTAGTACCAGATTTTATTAATAAAAAAGTGAGAAGAAATGGTAAGAGCCTCCTTTCCTTGAGGAAAACACCCAATTTGTTTTTCTTTAAATAACATTTTTTAATAAATTCTGTAGGGACTGGATGCAATTTGACTTATCATAAATGAGTAAAACATCAGAATTTATGTGGTAACAGAAGATAGAAGATAAAAAAATTACTTAGCAACCTTCCAATTTAAATATTACCTTCACTTGTAAAACAGTCTAGATATGGGTTGATTTCTTTGTTTTCGCTTTTAAAACAAAACTCAGGGAAGTAGGGTCTCACCATTCACTCGATGTCAGTGGGAAATAAGTATATTAGTTCTGTTCCTTCAGACCTAAAATCCAGATTTTTTTTTTTTTCTTTTCTCTTTTGTTCTGCTGTTATATCTTTGCTTGCTGGCTTCACTTCAGAGTGCTGCAGGTGACAGGAGGGGCTTTATTGTTAAATGTCAGTATTTAGACATTTAAGATTTGATTTGTGAGAGTCGCGTGGTTTTATATCTTGTTCCAACTGTGATTCATGGTTTATAATAGCAATGCTGCAGATATTTTTAAAGAAAGTCATTACAAACTAAGACAAGGTTATATTTAAAAAACCCCACATGTAATATTCAACACAACTTTGATGTGCTGCTTGAAGACTTCCTTGGCATAATCTGTATCACTTAATCTAAATTGTTGTCAAATTGTTTGTTGTCATTATTGGACTGTCACTGAAGTTATTTCATTAGTAAACCTGAGTCAATATATAGTTTCATATTTACATAAATTTTATATAAAAAAATAGCACTCTGCTTTTGAAGCACCTCATTCTTAACCTGACAACCACAGAAGACTTTAAAAATGAAACAATACTGCAAATTCACCTGCTGCTGAAATGTAGCCAACCGCAGAGGACACAGAGCTGAAAAACAGTCCATTAGACAGGTGTAGGCTTAGGAAAAATATTGGATAGTTATACAATATCTAATATATGTTCTTAGGGGGGAAATCTGTATGTTTTTTATATATAGTTTATCATAGACCTTATGATCTTATGTGAAATACTGCCTTAGCTATCTGCCCTATGCTCAGAAGAGACAGAAAAAAGAAAACCTAAACAAAAAACAGCAACAAACCCTCCTGAGCTGACTCTGGTGTTGGAGACTGCCCAGACTGAGCCAGTTTATGGCAGAACGATTTTCCACACTATCTCTGGCAGTTTTACATCCAGCTATATGTTGGCTTCCATTGCTTTTCATCCTCCTTTCTTATCAGGTAATTCTGCACTCTGCTCCAGTAAACCCTTTTCCCACTTTGCTCTTCTGTCTCCATTTCCTTTTCCCTTTCCTATTTACCTCACACATCATTTCTCATGAAAAACTGAATAACAGCAGAAAGGATAATGGCTTTTATGTTCAGCTAGTGAGATCAGAGAGCAGTAGTGCTCTGTACAGCCGACGACAGGATGTAACTGAATGCAGTGTTTCATATTTTCCATTTTTAAATCTGCATCCATAGAGTTTCCAAATGATGGGGCTTTAAGAAAAAAGTCTAGGGAGTCCTAGCTAACTCAAAAGCCAGTTCATAGAATATCAAAGAATAATTATTAATGCAAAGTTAAAAAATTTCAGTTCATTTTGTTCCTACAATCTTTCCTCTAGATTCATGGCACTAATGATTCATTTATGGAAATATGGAAAGACAGTAATCTCATCTTTTGTTAGTGCATCTAAATACAGAGACATAAGGCCAAATTCTCTTTTCAGTGCAACAATACTCTTTTCTGAATCTATATGGGGAGACTAAAAGAGCTCGTTCATCCTCATATTAAAAAGAAGAAGAGGGGATATGGTTGCTATATGAATACATCAGACAGGTAAAAAGAGAGTAAAAGAATAAAAAAGCTATTTCAGTTAAATGTCAATGCTGGCTGCAGAAAAAAGTGGTATAATCTATAATCTATAAATTTAGGTTCTATATTAAACAAAAGTTGCTAAGCATTAAAGAATTCAAGTACTGGAATGCCCTTCCAAAATGAATGAAAGGAAAGGCAAAATAAATGTTTTAAGGCAGAGCTTGATAACTCTGATGGGAGGCCTATGATAACAGAGAGCTCTATGAATATAAATCATATATATGATTTCTTTCCGTTAACAAGTAAAGCTCTTGAATAGAAGACCAAATTGGTAATACAGCATGAGTCATAGGAAAAGGGCTAACATACTTATGCAGAGGTTATATAACATAGTACATATAATAAAAGGAACCTCTACAATAAACATTAATTCCTGTATATAATATTATGAAAACCTGCAGGACAAGAAAAAAGTCTTTCACATTTAAATGATTGCTCCAAGAAAGACAGTAATTAATTGTTCTCCATGGCCAGTGGCAGTGCTACAGGAGTAAGGTACTTAGGCTGCAGCAAAGAAGTAGTCAAAATCTAGGGTAAACATTCCAACTTCTAAGGTAGACAAATATTAGAACAGTTTTATGAAGAGGTCAGTGGAATATTCATCATTAAAATGTTTGTTTTAGCTGCTCTATAGATGACTGCTGAACATAGTCTAGAGCTTTTGATTCTGTCACAGCACAGCACTACTATAAACCTTGAGGTATGTTCTCTCTGTATACATCCTTATAGCAGTATTATTAAAGAATAGTGATTTAAATGAGAAGGGAATTTGACCAGCAATGGTCCTACTTTCTCAGCTCCCCGTCCACATTTCTCCTACAGAACCAGTACTCCTAAACTGTACAGGCTTTATTCTATGAAGCAGAGGTGTATTTCCTGATTATTTTCTAAGATGCTTTGTTTCTTAATTTGCATACCTAAGTATTCTGTTGTCATGGAAATCTCTTCTCTGAAGCCCTTGAAGACCAGCTCTCTTGCTTCAATTCTGTTTCAGATTTTCTGCATCAACTAATTTTAATTCTTACTCCAAGTTTTTCATACATTCTTTTGCCACATCTAAATGAAAAAGTCTTACAATTTCTTGGGACAAAATCTTACGCTGTCCATCTGTAAGAATACAAGCTTCACTTCAAATATGTGTACTAAATCTAGTGCAATGACATTTGCTGACTAAAATGAAACTAGATTTTTAAATCTTTCACTGAAGGAGCATCCATGTTGATAGATGTTTAGCAGCTCAACAAACAAGCAAGAAATTATAGAGAGAGAAAGGATATAGCTATAATGAAATTCAAATAGACTTGTTCGAATAATCACAGTATATGTCTTGTCTATGCCTGTCGTTTTACACTGGTGGGGGGAATTTCACATTTTGTCCTGAAAGCTGGAATACTTGACTAAGGACAAAGATTAATCACTTCAGCTTTCCTTCCATGTAAAAACCAACCTACCCATCTCTTGCTTCTCATCAACTGCAGCCAAAGTGTGTTCAAGTGCCTTCAGTGATCACAGATAGAAATATTGAAGAGATTTGTCAAGGTCAGGTTATGACCTTCATGATTAGTAAGCACATTATTCCACTGAATATTACTGAAAGCCTGGGAATAGTGTCTTTCACAGACAAAACATATGCTTTATATGCCTACAAGAGAGACTGCTGTATGAAGAAGCAGGCCACCAAACTAACAAGCTTTAGTTTCTGGAAGAATTTTAGAAATCGATTCTCACCAAGTTCATCATATGGTCAGTGGAAGTTCTGCATCAAAAACAAATAATCTTTGTCTCTAAGCACCAGAGAAAAGGCACTCCTGCAGTATAAATGTTCAAGAAGCTGCTACAGTCAACCTTGTAGGCAATGACCTAAGTCAGCTAAGAGCAAATATACATCCTGGATGAAAGAAGCAGAAATATACCTACCTTAATATCCAGTTGTTTCAGCAGTTAACTCACAAAATGTCTTCTTGATTTTCAGCCAAATTGCGTTTATTTGTGTCACAGCTCCTGCAGAAAGAGAACAATGTAATCTTCTTTCATCAGGATTTGGAAATGCAGATATAAAACTGTGTATTATCTGCATGCTGAAGCAGGACCCGCTTTCTTATTTTTTTCAACAGCCTCCCATATGTGCATACTTCTTGATTAATTAATGGCCAAAGTATAGTATTAGGTAGTTTCACTCACCATAGGGTTTTTTTATTATAAAATCTATAAGGCAGGCTTTGGTCTCTTAACTGCTGTCATAGCTTTCCCATCCACCTGATCTGATTCACTAGATTAGGCTAAAAGCCAGAATTCTCTCTCTTAATTACTTTGTTCCTTTACTGTAGAATTCTAACTACTGCAGATAAGTCAGTGCAATGGTAGTAGATACTTAATTTTGTTTCTATAATTAAAAAAAAAAAAAATCATCACAGTGAAATTCAATTCAAGATTGTGTGCTTGTGTGTTCTAAAACTGAACCTGTTATCATAACAGAACACTAGCAAATCATTCTAAATTATTGTATTTATGAAGTTGTTCTTAGTTTTCCGGTTTTAAACACTTTACTTCTCCATTACATGTATTTTACAGGCTACCATCAATATGCTTATGCTATTGCATCAAACTCTTACTTATATTACCTTTTCTGGCTTCCAATGATTATAAATGCATTTTACTTTTACTTCTTTTAGAGGAGTATTTGCATCTTAAGAATAAAAAGATAAATTCTCAAGTATGCCATTCCTGCCCTAATATGTTCATTTATAATTAATGCTGAATGTCAAATAACAAATACTACACATTAAGAACTTAGTCCTAAATATTGCCATTCTGACTATCCAAAACCATGAGGTTATTTCCTCCTTTCCTCTATCAATGCATGGAATTGTCTGAAATACTGTTGTATTTTTGTTCCCACTTGAACATCCTTATTGCATGAAGAAATCATGTTTTCATACTTCTATGTTCTTCTCAACAATTATAACAGATAGAAACCTTCATTTTAAATAAGTTAAAGACAAAATTGATCTGAGTATAAAGATGCTGCTGGAAGAAGAAAGAGTATCATGGCTTGTATGATACAGTCTATGGGTAAATGAAATGCACTTTCTGCTTTTGAGATTTGAGAGATGCAGTTTGTTAGCACCTGTGAATGTTTATATTTCCACAAGATATGGGAAAGAGAAGCAATTGCCCAGCCACAGGCTACGTTATCGTGCATGGAAATCCTAGTTATTCTTCACACAAAATTGAGGTCATTGAATTGCATGTGCAAGGTACAGTTAGAGGTGTTGCTGAAGAAAATCGGTTTATTGCCAAGAGTTATCTTGAGAGATCCAATAAAGGTAGATATCCCTCACTGTTTCTTGTTTGGGGGGTCACTAAAAAGAAGCTTCGTAGGCATCATTCTCTATCAGTTACATGATTTAGAGCAGCTCTGCCAACTCCAGATTCACTTCTCTTTTCATGTAAGTATCAAACTTGATCCTAAATTGCTGGTTTGAACTCCTAGGCCTCCTTTGCTCTTGGAAATTCCAGGGCTTGATTATCTCAGATTCACACCACTTCATATGAGGTGTGTGTTTATAGTAGTCACACAGAATAATTTCACCTGCATCTTCCTGCATGAGAATGTTGGGGTTGAGGGACCAGATTATACTGCAATGGGTTTGTTTCTCTTCAACCCAATTCCTATTTAATTATTATAGAGGAAAATTTGTACAGTAAATCATTCATTGTGCCAATTGAGTGATCAAGTACTATCAACTTAGATTAGTTCTAGCATAAGGGCATATATAAACTCAAAAACTGCATAGGATCCATGACAATCATTTCCAGATGTGACACAGACCCTGGTAGGAGCAAGGATCAGGAAGCCAGGAAACCAAAGGAAAACTTAGTAAACCAGAGCTAGGAAAGGACTACAGCAGTTTTCCAATTCCTGAAATCGTGTTTAAAGTTTATGTGAACAATCTAATTCACCAATAAAAATTATTCAAGAAGAATTAATTCTTTGCCACTTTGAACATATAGCACAAAAGCAGATAGCCTTAGCTACTGATAACTTTCCAACATTTCAATAATATATAGAATATATCATAATATTACATAATAATGCATGATGCTATGCCATAGTATTCCCAGCTTTAAAGGGAAGCTAATGTGGGAAGGGAATCCCTACTTTCAGGTTCAGTCTGGTTTTGAAGTATGTCAGCAACATAGGCAGACCATGAAGACAGTTCACTTCTGTTGGACTTCCCTCCCACTAAGGTTAAAGGGAGTATATGGATAACCTTTCCCCCACTTGTAGCAAGTAGTTCTTAGCAGGACTTGATCCATGCAGCTAGGGTTACTGTAGGGTATAGTGAAAAATAGTACCTGCTTTATTAGCAAAAAAGTTAACATTTGTTACCTTCATGGTATTCTTTTTTCATTTGAGCCTAAGGGCACATGATTAGTCATCACATTTCCTTGTCACATGAAGTACTTCAGTTCTGTCACCAAAGTAACCACCAGTCTCTAGAAAAAGCAAGTATATCTCCATAAAGCAGACTTTGGGACTTGTTCTGAATAACACCCAACAAAGAATGTTTTAGGAGTGATAACTATATAAAGAAAACACTGCATATGACTTTTTTTAAAAAAATGGAGAGAGGTTATTACTTAACTTTTGAATCAGAAATTAAATTTACAGGTTTATGTTCTTTAAAATCTGTTAGAACATTTCATCTTCTCAGTCCTACTTTAATAGGAGAAACAGAAGGACAGGTTACAGAATAAATAACTTTTTAAATGGCATATATGCAAATTTAATACCGTTAGGGCACAAACCGACAGACAAAATGGACACAAATTGACAGATAAAATGGAATCAGAAATGGAGATCGAAAGCTACTATCATGGCCATGGCAAGTAAGGTCAGGAAATGAGGAAGAAATTGATTCCACAAAGTCAAAGGTCTATGCAGCAAATATTGCCAGGAACTGTGCCAAAGTCTAGGAAAGCAAAGATTAGATGGGGAGATCAGGGCAAGCACCAGGCAACAGAACTGCACAAGACATAAATTTAGCTAGGGAACAAGTTTTATAAGCAACAGAAACCCTTGTAATAGGCTTGAAAATCTGACAAGTTTGTGGTAAACCAGCAACCAGTCTCTCACATCTATCTTCAGCTGCCAGGATTTATCATGCTTTCATTCTCCTGTGGTACGGACTGATTGTCCAAGATAAAAAGGCTGTCAGCCACATGGATCCTGGTGTATCAACAAAGATGATCAGCAAACCGGAAGAAGAGATCATGAGCTCATATTGGCTATATAGCACCGCACCCTTTAAAATCACAAGAACAACTTCTAAATATAACTCTACTGCAGTGCCTGCCCAGACGCTGATACCTCAGCCGGCCATAGGGCTATTATAAGTCTTTCTGCATGGTACCATTCTGTACCATATAGAGCTCACACTACCATTTATTGTATTCTGATTATTAAACCATTACAAAACAAGTACTGTAATGCTAAGAAGGAAGTTCAGAATCCATGGATATGTGCAAACATCTACTTAACTTGGATACCTAACATGAGAGACAACCATTTTAGTAATTAATTCCTATATTAGTATTTATAAATCAAAACAGCATCTTTATACAATACATAATTGGAAGACTATGTTTTATAAATTGGCATTATCAGGATGTTTTATTCTTTAACCTCTGTTTTGTATAACAGTATTCTAAAATTCTTATGTTAGTATTCTATGTTCAATCTTCACTTGGAAGTAACACCCCTGATATTTTTATGATAGCTGACTAATAGGTATGAAACTTTGCCAATGAGAGTAAAGCATGACAGAATATGCTGGAAGGGCTTTTTTTTTTTTTTGGTTGGCATTTTTCACCCGCATTCAGGGAGACATGTTCTCAGTAGACTTTCATACTGTGATTACAACAGAGGAAACATGAAGCATCATCTGCCATAGTTCTCTCATTAGACTAAAGTCAGCAAACAAGAAAATCACAGGGAAAATAGTCTAGACTAGGCAATGCCAAAAATGCAGTGGTTGAAAAGAAGTGTGCTCGCTAATATAATTCCTTGAACATCAAATACTAGTAAAGTAGCTAGTGTAAATTCTGAGATTTTTACTTGAGTATCAAATAATGCTTTCTTGCTCAGAAAACTTCTAGCCCTTCAGCTACTTCCAACCAGTTGATGGCATTCATCTACTAATTAGTCTTCTTCCAATGCCACAGCTTTAACCACATATTTCACAAATTAATTGTATCTTAGGTGGCATATTGTGGCTATATTTCACTAATAACTAAAATACATCGGGTACCTGGATTGGTGACCTTGAGAAACAGTTTAAAAAAATTAGAACTATAACTCAAAGTAATTCCATCTCCAAAAGACTGCAACATTTCAAAAATGTATGAGACAGACAACAGATCTTAAGAAATAGAATGAAATTTATTATTTGTTGTTTAGCAAGATTGTCAAACATGAAAGCACAGGCGTCAGAATACTGCTTGAAGGGGAAGTTTTGATGCCGTCTCCTGAAGGGAAGACCTAATAGTGTCCATCAGTTACTGAGCCAGAGATCCATACTAGACTTTCCAGTCAGTTCAGAGACGGCAATATGAACTCTTTGAAAACTTACTTGACACTAAGAACAGATTCAGTATGTGCTTCTTAAAAGCATGCCTCTGTGCCACAGGAACATACAGCATAAGCTGTTACTATCCAGCAAGAAAAATCTTCATTACCATCATATATAACTACCTCCTGAGAGTTAAAAAAAAATTGGAAAAAACCCACAAGCTCAATATAAAAGGAGAAATTTCCTTTTAAACAGCATCTTTCTATGGGAATAAATTCTCTAACAGTTAATAGAGCTATAAAAATGCAGGTGTTATTGTTTTGATACCATGAAAAACATTCAGTGAAATTTTTTATCTTCATAATAATCTTACAGTCCCCGAGATTAGCCACATCTGTGATTTTTTAAAAAGACATGCATACAGATTTTAATTTTTAGTCTTAAGTTGTATAGAACTGTCACTGGAAAGGGAGCTATAAAATACCTTTGGTTTAAGTGCTCAAATGCTGTTTTAGGCATTTTACATAGTACTAAGAAAAAGCAGCATAGATATTAATCTCAACTCAGCTTTGGTGACAGGCAGTGTGTTGCCGTAACTGCCTGCAACATGCTGAGTCAAACCCAGAACGTCATTATAACCGTGCTTTATCATGTAATTTTGAAGAAATTGAATTCTGGAATCGGTGTAAAAGTTTAACAACCCACAAAGTCACATACACAGTAACACATAACAGAGAAGGCAGTAAAACCTTCGTTTATGTCAGATGTATCAGTAATAGGTATTGGAATAGCAAGTAATTTTAGGTTTAATGCACTGGGAAATTACATCTCTGTAACCATAATACCCAAATCACAAAAATCCTTGCTTTTTTTTCCCTCTGAATATAACTTTTCACCTGGATTACTCACTATCAATAACATTTTTATTGGTGTTTCAGAAGTAAACAGATACCTTACTTATATTTGCAAACTTTTCTAATTAAGTCCTCTGATTTACAGAATAATCATCTAACAGTGTTATAGGTTCAGTCTGGAGGCATTTCCAATTTCCTTAGTAAATACTAAAAAATCTTACCTACTGTGTTTCCTTGTCTGTAAAATGAAGCTAGTTTGAGTGTAAGCAGAAAAAGACCTATAAATTCTTACTGGAACATTCCTGTTAAATGTTTTTGAATATATAGAGAGCTACACAAGACAAAAAAAGGTTGTTTGGCTTCTGAAACACAACACAGAGGATATGTCACAAAATGACAGCAAAACAAAGTCAGTTATATTGTTTAAAAATAAATTTCTTTTAACACTGTTTTGTTATTCAAATCATGCAATAAAAAACAATTATTTGTTTCATATGAAAGCAAAAGCCCTTCTGATTCAAGTAGATGAATGGGCTTGCCTGGTCTGTAAGTGTTGACTCAGTATTGAGAAAAAATTAAACCCAACTGAAGCCATTATTTTTATTTTTAGTACTCTGGCTCAGGCCAAACAAAAAGAAAATGAATGAAAGCAACTTGTCATAGTGAAAACACATCTTGGATGGAAAGCATAATCTAGCTGTTTATCTCCATACAGAAAATTTTAGGGCATTTCTATTAACTTGAATATTTTTGATGTATCCAGAAGACAGTGCAAAGCCCATCCTAATATCTATGCATTCATTTATTTTGTCTTTGGAGAAAGAATACTTAATTTCTCTTCTGGCTCAAAGAAATACAATTTTCCTGAGGGACTCTGAGGTATAAATGAAAAAATCCACCTGCAAGGAGCTTTGAACAATGTTGAGAAGGAGTGGAAATTCTGAATTGTGGCAGTAAGATTGATTGTCTTCCTGTATATCAATACACAGGAGTGAGATCAAATATAAACAGCAGTAACGGATGACTGTCACAGTATGGAATACCGGTCAATAAAGGAAAATTAAAATAAAAGCAGAGACATCTGCACACAAGGCAGCAGTATCCAAGTTCCTTCTCTGTCAATGAGCTAGAACTTTACCTAACTTCAGGTGTGACTATCTGACAGAATGTATGTACATTTCAAATGCAAGTGCAGATACAACAGTTTCATTTGCAGCTCTGCTCATGGAATAGGTAATTTGATATGATGCCACTGCTTCAAGGACTTAAGCTATGGGTTTTTTTGATGCAAGCAATACACTTTTTAAAGTTTATAGAATCACAGAATAGTTTGAGTTGGAGGGCACTTCGTAAAGGTCATCTAGTCCACCCATCCTGCACTGAGCAGGTACATTTCAACTAGATCAGGTTGCTCAGCATGCCATCCAACCTAACCCTGATTGCTTCCAGAGGTAGGGAATCTACACCTCTCTGGGCAACCTGTTCCTGTGTTTCACCACCCTCACTGTAAAAAAGATTTCTTTCTTATATCTAATCTAAATTAACACTCCTTCAGCTTAAAAAGATAACCCTGTGTCCTATCCCAACAGGATCTGCTAAGAAGTTTGTCCCTATGTTTCTTACAGGCAGCCTTAAAGTACTGAAAGGCCGCAATAAGGTCTCTCCGGAGCCTTCTTTTCTCCAGGCTGAATCCCAATTCTTGCAGCCTTTCTTTGTAGGAGATATATTCCATCCCTCTAATCATCTTGGTGGCCTCCTCTGGACTTACTCAACAGGTCAATGTCCTTCCTGTGCTGAGGACCCCAAAGCTGGATGCAGTACTTTAGGTGGGGAGTAGAGGGGCAGAATCACTTCCCTTGACCTGCTGGCCACACTGCTTTTGATGCAGCCCAGGATACAATTGGCTGTCTGGGCTGTGAGTGCACACTGCCAGCTTTTGTCCACCCTTTCATCCACCAGCGCCCCCAACTTTTTCTCTGCAGTATTGCTCTCAAACCCATTCATCCCCCAGCCTGCATCGATACTTGAGGGTTGCTTCAACCTTGCACTTATCTTTGTTAAATCTTGTGGGGTTCCCAAGTGCCCATTCCTCAAGCTTGTCCAGGTTCCTCTGGATCACATTCCATCCTTCCAGTATATCAACTGCACACTCAGCTTAGTGTTGCCAGCAAATTTGCTGAGGGCACAGTAATCCCACTGTCTATGCCATTGACAAAGATATTAAATACCAGTGGTCCCAAAGACCCCCAGGGAACACCACTTGTCACCATTGTCCATCAGGACACTGTGCCATTGACCACTACCCTGTGGATGTGACTGTCCCACCAACTCCTTCTCCACCAAACAGTCCACCCATCAAATCCATCTCTCTCTAATGTATAGAGAAGGATGGTCTGGGGGACCATGTCAAAGGCTTTACAGAAGTCCAGAAAGATGACACCTGTAGCTATTTCTTTGTTCCCTAATGTAGTCACTCCATCATTGAAGGCCTCTAGATTGGTCAGACTGGACTTTCCTTTACACAATAGTGTTGAAGATGGAGTAAAATTGAGATGTCAAATTGTATGTTCTGTAAGTATGTTTCTATTGGCTATTATGCATTAGTTAGTGTATTTTTATTAGACATATAAGGTATATGCTGCTAAATCTATAGTCCTAAATCAGGTTAAATTACTCATTTGCCTAGAAGTTTTACTTTAGAAGGGACTTCACCCCACTATGGATTTGTAGAAGTGCCTTGGTCAGTAATAGTTTTATGGGTAATTCATATGTTTCAGAGACTGACTTCTATGATCACAGCATACTTAGCCAAAATGGAAACATTTTTAGTGTGAGTATAATATAGGAAAATAGATCGACTTTAGGCAAATATCATGTAGGAAGTCAATAATTTTCAACTGCTGTCCTTGTGGAGTAGTTGTCTAGAAATTTGTCTAGAATTTTATCCAACCTATCTATTAATATACAACAGGAAATTCCTGGGAAACTTTGAAAATGGAGTACTGAACTTAATTACCTAAGGCACATGAGGAATTTTTAATAGTAACCTCTACAGCATAAACTATAGTTATGGGGAATATAATTTCTTAAGCATTTTGTTCTTTCTTTCTTCTCTGACATCAGGTAGGTTTCTGCAGTTAGCTAACAGTGTTTATATGACCCCAGAACTCAAATCACTCTTCTCTGTAAGAAAGAATCTTGGGATAAAATGAAAAAAAAAAGGCTCATTTCACATGGCAGTAGAGTAGAGCTCAGCTGTTGACCAGCTAGGCTTTAATGTAATAGACATGTATAGCAATCAGTGCTTGAACTTACTGATATCAACTCTTTAGGTTGTATACTTCAATCATTCACTTTTAAAAGCTGGGATTTATGTCTACAACCTATTAAGAACAGAAAAAAATTGTTCTAATTCTTCAGTTGCTCCCCAGTCCTTATTCCCATTCTGTCTCACTTGTCTCTGTGTTGTCTGTGAAATAAAGGGTTGAACTTTAATAGCCAAAGTAGCAGAATCTAAAAAAAAAAAAACCAAACTTGCCTGGGAACATAATTGTGGCACTATTTGACAGCTCAAAGTTATAATTTTCTTGTTAATCTTGCACTTGACAATTTTTTGTGGGCGTTTTTAAGCAAAAACACAGAAAAGAAACATTTCTGTGCTATGTATTTTTAAAAGGAAAAACAAACCTGAGATGAAGACTTTGGCTGAGTCACAAAAGGTCAGGCTGCTGTGCTAAGCAGATGAAAAGCCCAGTGTGCATACACTGCCCTAGCTGAAAACTGGGAGAGATGGGGAGGCACATTTGGATGATTGTGTCAGGCAGCTGGAAGGATGAGCCTACAGGTGTGCCTTACAAGGAAAAAAAGAAATTAAATATCAGTTTTTTGGTGGAACATGCGGTAGAGAGGTTTATAAAAGAAAAGCAGAGCTCTTATCCAAAGGGGAAAGGGGAACCACTGATGAAGTCATAGGTCTTTTTTATGTGTAAATACGTGGCAATGGATTACAGTGCTGTGGTTGTGCCAACAGATACAAGTAATGTAACAGAGAAACAAAATCTACAACAATTTTTCAGTGAAAAATTAAGATATTATTTTATGGGCAAACTTCGATTCTACCCTGCTTATAAGTTTGATGATAAATTCCCTACCAGAATTCTGTTATAACATTACTGTAAGCAGTTTTTAAGTACTCATTTTTTTTTATTTAACAAATGAAGGCCTTAATGTCAAAATAAATTGTCCTTTCCCATAAATATCAAGGGTAATACAGGATTTTCTAAGAACAAGCATTGTGACACCCCATCACAATGAAAGGGTTCCATGACTGCAGACAGGGAATATTTTTGCAGCCTTAATGTTTTAAGTTTCAGCTATTTTGCATTTCAATTATGTCACTGATGGTCCATCTCCATAATCTATAAAAAGCTCAAAATGAAAAACAGAGGGCTGGATTAGGTTATGTTTACCGTTTTCATTACATCATATGAATTTTTTCCTTGAAAAGTTATGAACTTACAAAAATAAGATATTAGCTATCAAGTTTTTTACAACATCTGTTTCAGTTCTATATTGCTGTAGTTGTCATAACTGTAACATTTTGCAATCAAGTTGTGATTCAAAGATTTTCAGTGGGTTGGAGATGGGGGAAAGACTTCTTGGCCAGTGCTAACAAGTTTCCTTCAGATCATAAGTTCATGTTAAGAGTCAATATGGTTTTGTAAAGCATAAATCCAAAAGATGAAGGCATATAGTATAATATTATTTAACCAAAATTCTCTTGTGGCAACATTTTAGCCCAGCTGTCAAAATGAAGTTGTTTTTCCTGAAATCTAGATGAATAATTATGAGATACGGCTTCATCCCTAATGATTATTATTATTAGAGCTATAGTGCGAAGAGTGTCTCTAAAAACTGTCATTAAAACCTTCTTTATTGTAAATATGTAGTAATACCATATGCTTAAAATGTCTTTTTCCCTTTTCACATGGGGAGCATCTGGATATTTTTTGTTCATGCATGTGGTTGACAAACAGTCTTTTTTTACTTGTTTTTGCACATCAGAGCTAGGGTTTCCTTAAATTTCTATTTCTCTTCCCCCCCTCCCTTATTTTTGGAGGTTTATAAGACTGTAATTTGATTTTAGAAAGCTGTGTGGTTCACAATTAATGTAAGGGTCTAAGAGTCTTCCTAATTAGAATGTGAGTAGTAGAATTAAGTAGACACCTTTCACAAGACTCAGCTCAAGCTCAGGGGAGCACAACAACTCAGTAAATCAGCACTCAGAGGCATCCAGCAGCTCTTGATAAGGCTTTCTATATATTTCAGAATGGCTGAATGGAATCATTTGGAACGGACTCATTCAGAACAAGAGTAAGGCGCTTTTTTTTTCCCTAGTTGAGAAAGGACCATCACAGGAATGGTCAAGAGTCCAGTGATCCATTTAGTTATCCTTTTTGCTGACAGCCAAGAAGCTCAGAAGAGAACAATAAGAGTTAGGACCTTCCAAAGATAATCTTGTACATTTAATTTAATGATTCTCATTAATCTGAAAAACATATTTCTATTGCTTTGCAACAGAAAAGTTACGTCATGACTACAGTGCACCGCATAATATGTTCCTCTTGGAGGACTCTAGTATTTTGTATAAAATTGTTTAATAGGAAATCTAATGCCAATCTGTATATTATACTAAATAGCAAATCTGTATATTATACTAAATAGCAAATCTGTATATTATACTAAATAGCAAACATTGCAATATGGATTGCAGTTACTGGGGGATGTGACATATGTATGCATGGCAAACATGTATAAACCAGCTATATACTAATGCTATATGTAATCATATAAAATAAATTAATATTTAGATAAAATAGTCTACAGAGAAATACAGAATCTAAATGACCTTGAAAAGACCAGACTAATTGGGACATCATCTAAGACATTTAGCATGGATCCTGTACCTCACTGACAGTTAGAATTACTAAGATGGCTGTACATCTTCAGCTCCTTTGGAGACACAAAAAATACCCTGAAATGGAATAAAATAGTAAACTATCAGTAAAGCAATTCTTAGACAGCTAGAAACCCCCTAGCAATATTAGCAGTGTTAACTAAGTTGAAAGAACTTGATCTCTTGATATTGATAAATACAACAATGAAGTTAATGATAATTTAAAAAAAAAATCTGTTATGAAAAAACAGGAAAATAGGAAAACAAATTCAAATAAATACATGTGCATTTAAATGTTTAAATTTGTTGTACTGTTAGGTAATTTTGCATAATAGGCTTACTACTCACAGAAGAAAATTGATCATGGAATAAAGGTAGTTAATGAGTTAATAAAGAGTCAGCAAAGGGTTGCAGATGCATTTATTTGGTTGGACTGTGCTTCCACCCCTGGGGCAATCAGTTCCAGGTACACTGCATGCCCCTCCACATGAAAGCAAACTGCAGCCTGCACTCTGCTGCCAAGGGAATGGAGAAAAACTCATTTGCAATGTCAATAGTGGCGTACCACCTCACTGTCTTGGACTCCAGCTCGTACTGGAGCTCCAACATGTCTGGCACAGCAGCACTCATTGGTGGTGTGACTTCATTCAAGCCATGATGGTCCACTGTCAATCTCCATTCCCCTTCAGATTTACATACAGGCCAAATGGGGCTGTTGAAGAGTGAGTGAGTTTTACTGACCACCCCTTGAGTCTCCAACTTCCAAATCATCTTATGGATGGGGATCACAAATCTTGGTTCATCCTGTCACCTGTGCACCGTTATGGTGGTTATTGGCACTTCCTGATCTTTGACTCGCAACAGTCCCACAATGGAAGGATCTTCTGAGAGGCCAGGAAGGGCAGACAATCGCTTGGATTTCTCTTTAGTCACTGTGGCTACACCAAAAGCCCACCAGTACACCTTCAGGTCCTTGAAGTATCCTCTTTTTAGGTAGTCCATACCAAGAATGCAAGGGTCCTCCGGGCCCATTACAATGGAATATTTTTTCCATTGATATCCAGTCAAACTCATTGTGGCCTCTACCACTGACAACTCCTGGACCCTCCTGTCACTCCAGAAATGAAAATAGTCTCTGTGAGTCTCTCTGGAAGAGCTCTTATGCTCTGATGGCATCAAAGTACACTGGGCACCAGTATCTATCAAATCTCAGTATCTCTGAGGATCTGATGTGCCAGGCCATCAAACCCACACAGTCCAGTAAATCCCATTGTCTTCCTAGTCCCTTTCCTTCTCCCGGCAGAAGGCAGGGCCCATCTGTTGGTCTTGGTCAGAGCCTCCGCTGTCAGATTTTTGTTTTGACTTATCAGAGGCCTTCCTGTCATCACAGAAGCAGACCTCTGTCTTCCTGTGTCTTGGAGATCACAGTTCTTTTCTCAGGACACATGCATCAACCATTTAGACAACTTTTTTATCAGCTTCCTTTCGTTTAAACTCTCTTACTCTGTATTCCCATTTGGAAGTGGGTTCACTATCCCACTTTTTCATGTTTTCTCCCTTGCTGCACAGATAAGACCACAGCTGATTATGTGATCTATGTCTAGAGTTTCCTCTCAATCTGCATGTTAAGGAAGGAGATCATGAATGAGATCAGGACCAAGATGAAGATCGAGGTCGAAATAGTGGTTGAGACCGTTCTATTGGTCTGTTTATATAGTCTCTATAGTCTCTATCATCTCTGTCTCTATAGCCATCTTCATATCTAGAGTATTCATAAAGCCTCTCCATTCCCTCCCTAGAAGGGGTGGGTCGGTGTCAGACATCAGAGGAATCTTCCAAATTTTCCGCTATAGTCCATATCCTTGAACAGATGGTGTCCATGTTTGGTTCATCCATCTTTGGATTGTACACTGCTATTAAGCAGTTGACATATGATGCAGGGGCACCTTTAATTACTTTCCTCCACATTGGCTCTGTACTGGAGATCTTCTCTGGTTCTAAGCAATCGTAATAGTCTAGGCTACAATAAATAAGTTCTAGCATGGCTAATTTTTGTAGGTACTGGAAGCCTTCTTCTTCAGTCATCCACTTTCTCGGAGAACTCATTAAATATTCTTTAAATGAGTATTTTTCCCTGGTAGCATGGAGGATCCAGAGCCAGAGACTGAGATTATATGTCTCTCTTGTAATTTCTTGTTCAATTTCATGTTCTTGAGTAAAGGATCCTAGTTGCTGTGCTTCTTGACCTTCTAACAAGTGGCTTCTGGCCCCATTATCCCAGCATCGTACCAGCAAGGTGAGAATTTGTTCACCAGGCTGGCGGCTGTAATCCCTTCGTAGATCCCAGAGCTCTGCTGGGTCATTGTTTGCAATACTTCACTCGTTCACACCGCTTCCTCTCCAGAATAAGAGTCTCTCCTACGTGAAACCATTTCCACTTCCCTTCTGCCACTTCTACACAGAACCGCTTTCTTTCTCTCTCTGCCTCTCTCACGTGGAGGCAGAGACTGAGCACATTGCGGGGATAGATTTCTACTCCTCTGTCTAAGCCCATGGGGTGGAGGTAGCGGATAGGCCTCCAGACTCCAGGGTGAAGGTTTCAACCATTCTTCCTTCTCCTCCGTTGAACAGTCAAGAAGAATATAGTTGGGTGTCTACGTTCTCTTTGGTGATTTATTGGCCTTCTGTGCTGCTGCCCCTTCTTCCTTTGGGTGCGCTCCCTTTTCCTTTGGGCACACTCCTAATTCTTTTGGGCACGCTCCTTCTCTCTTGGCTTCTTCCTCTTTTGCAGCCATCCATTTATCCACTACTACATAGCTGGATGGGATAGGTTTAATGGGGATGGCAAGTCCCTTTGCTCCTTCTTCTTCTTCTTCTTCTTCTTCTTCTTCTTCTTCTTCTTCTTCTTCTTCTTCTTCTTCTTCTTCTTCTTCTTCTTCTTCTTCTTCTTCTTCTTCTTCTTCTTCTTCTTCTTCTTCTTTTTCTTCTTCTTCTTCTCCTCCTTCTATATGCCTTAGTCATGGAACTAGGCCTGTAGCTTCTGCATTATCCCTTATCCATATCTTCTTCTTAGTTAGGGGGGCAATAGTGATTATAGGGTTGGTAGTTTGGGTCTACGTCTCCATTGTAGTCTTAACATTAGATGTCATAGTTTGAGTTCCAGTGTCCATGAGATCCATAGTTCAGACTCCAGTTTTAACCGGTTTAGTAGAAGCCGTGCTGACTTCAAATTGAGTCTGAATCCCACATTCAGTTGACTTAGTAGAGACAGCTCTGACTTCAAGCTTCATTTGGATCCTGATGTCTGTGGACCTAATATGGACAGCACTAGTTTCAGGTGGCATGGTTTGAGTTGCTGTCTTGGCCTTAGCCTTTTGAGAGTAGTCCATGGCAGCTCTATAAGCCATCACTAGACCCAGTACAAAGCAGAGAATTGCATATTTGGGTCATCATATGAAAGACACCCTTCAGCTAAACAACGTGCTATCTCATCAGGGTCGAACACTTGTTCTGGCGTGAAGTTCCAAGTAATGGGAGGTGCCACACGCCCTACTAACTTGCCAAAATTTACCCATGCTCCTTGCAATCCAGAAACTGGCCTTTCGATGACCCTTCCCAAAGTTTCAGCTAAGCCTCTCGATCCTTTTCTACAACAAAGAAAGCAATACAACACCACCCTTCCAATTTTGAATAACATTTCCATTGCCTTCATCAGTAATAGCACCATTGCTAAATAATTTAGTTAAGGGTTAGGGCCAGTTCTAATCCTGGGGATCTCCGTTACTAGGCCTTTGATGTCAAAATTCAGGAGATGAAGAAAATGGTACACACCATCGCCCTCTGGGCAGCTTCCCACAGGATATCCCAGAACAGGCACAAATATGGCTAGAGTAACAAAAAAAGTGAGTAAAATGGCCAATGTTTATATATTCTTTCTCTCTGTTCTTAAACAAAAGGTGTGTTTATATAAACAAGCCTCTCTTGGCAGCTTTCCTGTTAACTGTTCCAAAACAAACTGAGATAACCAAAACTATCCCACTTCTAACACCAAAAAATCTGTGATGGTTCAGACTTGGCTCCCTGCCAAATGCCCGAACTCACAGTAACAGCCTCTTCCCCCTCCCTTTTTCCCTTAGGGCAAAGGGATAAACAATAAAAATTGAAGAACCCGAAGCCAAACGAGTTATATAAAACTATATATTTTTATATATTACGGTTATATGCAATTAAAATACTATGTACACAGCAAAGGGGACCCCCAATCACCCCTAAAGGGAAAGGGAAAGGGGAAAAAGGGACAAAAAGGGACAAAACCAGAATAGATATGCACAAACAAACCCAAGAACTAGCAAAATAATGAAAAAGCAAAACAAAATCTCACTACATCCCTCAGAAAAACAAGATCACCAGACACGGCCAGCACTCTCCAACCTCCCACGTGGCAGAACAGAGGTCACTGCAGGCCTCAGCCTCTAGGTAAGTGAGACCAAGGCAGGAACTCACTGCTCCTGAACCTCGCCAGAAGAGAAGAGAGTGAGGTCTCTGATCTCCAACCTATTTATACTCTGGTTTACATAAAAATTGTATGGAATACTGGGTACATGGCTCTTCCTTGGTTATGAGCTGGTTACCAGGAAGGCCTAGACTAAAACCATCACACACAGTTTTGATATGGTCCTCTGTTAAACAACAGACTAGTTGATTGGATTAAATAGTTAATGAAGAGCTATAAAAATTAAGGGCAAAAAGACCATTTTGTTCATCTTAGCTTTTAAGACAGAGTACAGCTATGTCTGCCAGGCACACCCACTTCGAACTGATCTTAAAGTCTGCCAAAACACTAAGAACCTAAAAATCATACTGGCTGCACTCCCTATATGCTATACTCTGATATCTCATTAGTCAAGGACTTCCTTCCCAGTCCAGGCAATTTAATACTGACCAAAAAAAAGTCTGTCCTTCAAGTACAGCATCTTTTTTAAAAATTCCAGTCTGTATAGAGATAGAATAATCAGCCAACAAATATGCATTTGAATTTCACGTATGATATTTTCTGTATTAGAATAGGAATAAGCAATTATTATTTATTTCTTATAGTACTTTTAAAGGCTCCAACTGCCTTCCAGTCACAGATCCAAGCCTACATCCTGATCAGGATAAAATTATGGAAATTTAAGGCCTATCTCTCCAGTTGGACATAAATTAAAGCCTTGGTTTAATGAAATCACCAGCTAGAAAAGTTGGTTTATGCTGTAAGGCTATAAATTTCAGCCTTTTCTAAATTCAGGTGAGTGGATGAGATGAGATGATGACCAACAGACCAAGAATCAAAAATAACTAAGAGCAAAACTATACTTTAGAAAGAACCTGGAAAACCATGTAAACAATAATTGAGTTAGAGTAGCTGACTAGAAGTATAAAGCAGCCAAGATAGTTTGATATGCAAAAATTTCATTTGACTAAATGAAAGAGATGAGGTGAGGCAAGTTGATTAACTCAGCAGAAATCAAATAATGCTGAAAAAAAAGTTAATTTACAAATACCAAGAGGAAGAGAATAAAAGCTTTAGAACTCTAACATACCAAAAGAAATATTTATGGAAAAAAAACCAAACAATCCCTGGGTTTAGCAACATGAAAGTGCACCTCGAAACAGCTGCTACCGAAGTATTTAATCATCCTGCAAAGATGAGCACTTCCTAAAACAGTGGAGTTGAGTTTTTACGCATGCAAGAGACAGAAAGCAAAGCTGAACTTTTGGCAGTCGCAGTACTCTGCTCTAGCAAAAGGGGGCAAACTATTATTACATGCCATCTTTCTAGCCCATCTTAACACAGCTCCATTATTGTACAAAATGTTGACTGAAAATATGGAATATTCGTTCCAACTTAAAGATATTCAAGTTGGTATATAACTAAGAGAATTCTCTGAATCACTAAAAATTTATTACTTTTCTGTAATCAGTAATGAAAATGATGCATAGTCACAAAAAGCGTCAAGTTATTATTTTCTCCATGAAGAGGTTAGGAGTGTTGCTGTAGAACTTAACTGCAAATATATCTTTCTTTTATTCATCTCAGCTACCTTTCTAACCACATTTTGTACATGCTTTAAATAACTCCTTTAGTGATTATGGTACCAAGTTTACTTCAGAACTGTGGCTTTAGTAACTGGGCCAGTAATATTTTGTATGTATTGAAATACTTCAAGAAACATTCTTAGGAGCATTTGCGATAGAAGATAACTTCTAAACTGCTTCACACTACTTGTAATGTTACAGGTTTTCCTATATTTAATGCTCACAATAAACTCAATGCTCTTGAATATTCATCATTTTGTAATAGTTTACCAGTCATGTGCAAGTGGAAATAGTATTGTGGAGAAAAGGAAATGTACTAGAAGGGTTTCTACTGATAACAAGGTATCCAACATTAACCTCCTAAAGAAAATTAAGTACTTTCAAAAATTGTTAGACTTGTGTAATACTGTTTCTCTGAATCATGTTATGCAAGTGGGCAAAGGCCCCAGTCATCCTTAGTGAAGAGAAATGGAGGTACAGATTAATTTCTTAATTTTTTTCATATAGATAGCTCACAAGCTCTTGAAGCTTAATACTTCTTAAAGCATGACAAAATGTGTATATAATGTCTTTCCTTCAGCAAGTTTAATCAGTGCAAGTTTAAAATCCTCTCTCCTTTTTCTGATAAAGGGTGTGGGTAAGCCAGTATTTGTCATATCATCTTAGGAAAAAATTGCAGTTTTGTCTAACTCTTTAACCCACTTGCCTAAGAAGGTATCTCGTGACATGGCCACTGCCATGACCCTGTACAGTAGCTGGGAGTGGTAAACCCTATCAAATCTAACAGTCCAGACCCTACAGACCACATTTGAATATCTTTGCTATAAAAATCAGCGTGAATAAGAACCAGGACATTCCTGTCAGAAAAAACTTGTGCTAAAGCAGCAGATTTTCTCATATGTGGAAATTCAAGATGAGTATTGTCTGCTTTTAAAGTACACAAACAGATATTATTAACATTCACTCGAATAAAAAATGTTTTTCCTTAATAGAATAAAAATCTGGAAGAATCACAGCTGCTGCTGAAATGTTATTAGAAGAGGTTACTGTGCTAATATCATAAGTGTAGATCTTTCTGCCAGTTAAAAGCTTTGTTAAAGGAGGATAAGAAGAAATGGATTAAAATTAAATTTTCCATCTTCTTGTTCTAGGGAATTTTAATTCCTACTGCAGAACATAATAAATTACATTTTTCATGAATAATATCTATATTTAGTGTGTTGAAACAGTATCTGGCAAAATCTAATTAGAGTTAGGATCACAGTAATTTTAGTGCCCATTTTTCATTCTCCTCTTACATAATCTATGCAATTTAATTTTTTTTTAAATTTTATTCCAATACAATAGTGCTTCTGTACTCTTGTAATCTACTTCTTTACCATAGAAAATTGTCCATTATCTTTAATTATGAGTTGCATTCTGAAAGCTGAAGTTTTTACCAGTGTCTAGAAAATCACTCATTTGAGCATAAATTAACAGACAAAATTTGAAACAGATTACAAGAACTATTAAATGAAAAGTATGTTAGAAAATGCTGTGAACAGATTTCTTTGGATAACTCTGTAGCTTCCATATTTGGCAGGGTACTGTTAACTGCATTAAAACCATCTATTTTTCCCCTCTGTTTATCTAATAATCCAATGTTCTAACTATTACTATTTCTTGTTTTAAACTGAACTCATAAATGAAACAGAAGATTATTAGGGTGAAGAACAAAGTAAAAATGAATATTTGTTTGAAATGCTTGGACTGAAAATTAAGTGATTACCCTGTTTTCCTGATGGTAATTGACTCTACATCTGAGTAATTAAAACAGTCTTTGTATACAAATATTTCTACTCTTTAGTATTATGACTGCTACATTTATATGTATATGCAATTCCTAGACCATGGATTGAAATCCTGACCTCTGTTTTTGTAGGCAAATATTTAATAGCAGTTGTTTGCAGACACCATATCTTTGAACTTCATGTCTGCTGGCTTCTTGCTGCAGTGTGCCTTGACATCAGTGATAGAAGTACAGTTTCTCATTCTATTAGTTTTTTATTGCTTTAGCATATATTATGATTTCTTGTGATTCCGCCTAAGCTGTTGATGATGACCAGAACATTCAGAGTAAACATATGGGTTTAAGTCCTCTAGAGAAAGGAGGGAAAGGAATTCAGTCCTGCTTCCTGAGTACATGCTTTACCTAGTATGCAATTACTGAAAAGGTCACCTTCTCCCCCAGCATTTTAAAATGAAAAGTTAACACTGATTAGGTGCTACAACAATACTTGTAGATACATATACTCATGACATACTGCAGATAACGCCCTTGCTTGGCTGGAGTTATCTTTACAGGCAATATAGAAATCTAAGACTCAAATTTTACTTTGGGCTCATTTATACACAGTTACTGTAGCTTAACTTGCAGAAATCCTGAATCATTTATTAGCAGGAGGCCTTGACATATTTGACATATTTGAAAAAGTCAAGATCCATGATTTCAGAAGGGGGTCAACCTACTTAATCAATAGCAAAACAGAAAGCCATAGCTTTATTTTGGGACATGGCTTTCCTTAAAATAATTGTGGGGGGGAGGAGAGGTGTCTTTTGTGAGCCTACAGTTTTAAAAAAAGGGAGCAATGACTCAGCATCTCAGTATCTGTATCATTACTCAAATGTAGCATGTTTTCACTTTTACCCTCATGTTCCTTCTTTCCAGCTCATTACAGCTTCTTTCCAGCTTGCCATCACTTCAGCTCTGATCATGATGCTGTTTCTGCAGAGACAGCATTTCTATATTAAGTTTTGTTGGTTTCAACAGATTTCTTATTCAGAGCAAAATGTTCACTTTTGCCATTAAGACTCTACTTTGTAGTCTTTTTCTCTCCTATTAGGCAGTAAATAACCTCAATAAAACTATAGTGTCTTGTTCTAGGCTGTGATTTCTTGATAATATTTCAGTGAATATAGACAGCACCATGAATCACAGATTAGTTTCAAAAAAACATGAAACAAATCTCAATTGATATGACATTTGAAATATTAGATGACAATACATTGGTTCTTCCTCTGATGTTTTTTGACATTATTCATTCCCTCTTCCAGGACAAATCATAGAATCGTAGAATGATAGAATGATTTGGATTGGAATGGACCTTAAATATCACCTAGTTCCCACCCCTCCACTGTAGGCAGGGACATCTTTCACTACACTAGGTCACTCAGAGCCTGATCCAACTTGGGCTTGAACACTTACAGGGATAGAGCATCCATAAATTTTCTGGGCAACCTATTCCAGTGTCTCCCCACCCTAACAATAAAGAATTTCTTCTAATACCTAACCTAAACCTACTCTCTTTCAGTTTGAAGCCATTCCCCCCTACCTGTCACTGCATGCTCTTGAAAATAATAATTTATATAAAGTTAGGGTGATGCTTGGATATGTAACAAGTTAAATTACTTTTTTGTTTACTTCGTTATCAAAAGGACTCTATTTGTATTAAACAAAAAAGAAATACCTACATCCTACTACCAAAACCACATTAAAATAAATGGGGATAATACTGGCAATACTAGCTTTTGCTCATGCAAGTTTAAGTTGGCAGAAACATCTTCTCAGCATATGACACCATTCTGTGTCCTGTTACATCATGGAAGTAAGTACTGCAGAAAGATTTGCCTTCATCTGTTTTCTGTTCCATCAGGCCACCATGAACTGCAGTTTAGCAGTGCCTGGCAATTTTCTCCAACAGAGAAGACGAGTTCCAATACCAAGCTTCAAAACCATGAGATAAAGCATTATTTGTGAGGAAATCGGTAGTGTAGCACTCAGTTTATGAGGTTTGAGAGCTCTGTCATTAATCCTAGCTTCTGATTGGTTCTGCAGCTCTTTTGTATTGCACTTCTGATGAAAAAAAAAAAAAAAAAAAAAAAAAGAAGAGCCACACTGAATATATTTGGGGAAAAACAATTTGTCTTGTGGAAAGAAAACATGCCTGGAAAAATCTTCAATCCTTTTACTATGGCATAGCTTGTATCTATTTGGGGTGAGTCATAAATACATATTCTGTTACATATGCACTCTTCATCATACAGAATATACTTTTTTGTCTCTTAATCCCATGTAAGACACCTTCCATATCCCATTCAGTAGTCATATAAACATCAAGGGAAGTTTTTTAAGACTTCTAATTTATAGTTTATGGACACTTAAAATTTTCTTGTGTGCATACTTCATGCAGAAACCTATTTAATTTTATCTGCACCTAAAGGAAAATTTTGAAATTATACACTACTCAGTTTTGATTTATATGTCATGCATCTCATCACTATCAATAAGAGATGGATTTCAGAAATTAATAGAAATAAGTCTCACCTGAGTGTCAGGTGATAATAATCAGCAAAACCCATTTGGAGACCAGTTAGCTGCACTAACATTAGTGCAGAATTTGATTGAAAAAGCCTTTTTTAATTTTATTACTATGAGATTTATTTAATAAAAACCTGCATTTGTTGAATTCAGCCTACTTGCTGCAGCTACACTACTTTATTTTCTGGATTAATTTTATTTCTTATTTCTCAAGAAATACGTGGTGCTGAAAGTCAACATGCAAGTAAAACTAATAAAACACTATACTAATTCTTAATTTCCTGTTTTACTTTCTTATCCCCAATTGTTACCGTTTACTGCCACCTCATTGCCTAAAACAAGATAAACGTCATTCACATATGGAATTTCTAGTTTTAGCTAGAAGTTAGAGAAACTAGATAGCACAAAGAAATTGGCATCGTTTTGACCTAACGTACCTGAAGGTAATATAACTTTACTGCTAATGCAATCTATAATAAATGTTCTGCAATAAATACTTATGAATAAACATCATGTCTCAAGCATCAGTATTTTATAGATAAATTTATTTTATAAATTTCAATTAAACTTGGGAAAACAAATAGTTGCTTTGTTTTGAGAGCTGCAGGATTATAAAAGTTTAGACTTCTATAGTGCCTCTCCCACAGCTCTATGCACTTAGTGCTACATAAATATGTAGCATTTAGTGGTCTAAAAGGAAAGCTGAAGTTATTCTGCTGTGACAGAAGATTTAACTGCTGTTCAGTATCCTATCTGGAATTCCCAAAGCCAAGAGATAGAAAAGACTCTTTTTCACACTTAGAAAACCTACAGCTTTTGCTTTGCTCTGTTTCACTTCCCCTCCTTTTGTCTTTTAATTGCTTAGGGAGATTAGCAAAAGTAGCCCAGAGCCCATCCTGCAGTGCTTCAGAGTGCTCTCTGTTCTTAGTCATGTAGCCAAATTGACTTTAGCAATAATGTCTACTTTCTACATGTTCTGATCCTATATAGCCTCCAAATTTATGATTCAATTTGACTTTATTTGGCTCCAGTTCCTGAAAGGACCATAAATTTGCCATTAATCTTTGATTGTATTCCATCTGTTCTCAAGGTGACTTCTGTTGCTTCAGTACATACTATGGAGCTACCTGCCAAAACAATCTTTCTGCTGCTAGGCTACCTGTTTTCCAGGAATAGTTGTATTTGGGCATTTCATTCTTGTTTCAAAAGCTGATTACCAACAGCACTGGATCGTAACATTCAATTCATTTGAAGCATTATATTTCTGCTTTGGCAATTACCTTCAACTTCCCCTTTTCTTTCAAACTGACTTGGCCCAGTATCCACTATTGCTATCACTGAAGAAAACAAAAGTATTCCTCAGTACAGCTGACTTCTAGTCACTGGCATAGACATTTTCCTGGGTTTCTGTTAGCTACTCCACAATAACTTTGTCTGTGTGTGCTCATTCATACACACCAGAAGGAACCCTGAGGTGTGGGCGAAAATGCCTGCAGTTGTAATCCAAACCCTAACCTTATCTATTGCATTCCACAGCATTCCACGCAGGCAAGCAACACGGCACCAACTATGGATGAAAAAAGCACTGCCAGTGAGGGGTAACAGTTTCTGCTTTGCTTATAGAGAATTAACTGAAATTTAGCAGTTAGTAAACAGACCCTCCAGAGCCTTTACATCAAATTCTTTATCCTTCCAAATTGGCTTCCATAGCTTCCACATAAGCAAGGTACTAATGGTCATCTAAAAAGTGAAGATAATATATTTATACGAATAGGCAGAAGTTTTTGTTGTTTTTTTTAATGTATGAACTTATTTCAACACAATAATCTGGAACCCACTCCTAACCCTAACTATATACTTACTATTTCAGGTAAGCAAGTAAACTGAAAATTGAAAGGAAGCTTCTCCTGGACACAGTTTTATAGTCACCACTGAATTTATCTGTAGAGGTAAGCCTAACTTCCTGAAGTTTTGGATGGAAAGAAAACTTTGACTTCAGCCACAGTGTGAGCTCCAACTTTCTAGACAGGCAAGGTTCTCAGGATTTGTGTATTGTGAAAAGAAATTATTCATATGAACCAGCTCTGTTTCACCATTTTCCTCTTTGAGCTTGACAGTTGCCAAATAAAATTTCTACATGGACCACATTCTGTGTAAACAAAACACTTAAGCTATTACTGGACTCATTCATAAGAAGAGGTCTCTGAACACCTTGAAAACTGAGAATAAGGATTTTTTTATTACCGTCTAACATTCTTATGCCTGGCCTACTTAAACTCCTATCAAAATCACAGCTCTTAGTCTCCAGGATCTTAACCCCAAGTATAATCCTAAATAATAGCTTCCAGATGGGTAGGAAACCCATGACTACCAGAAAATTAATGTGAAGTGAGTCACAGCTGCAGGTAGCAACTCCCAAATTATATCTTCCAGCCCATCTGAATTTATTAAATTCATTTTAGCAGCTACATTAGCTCTACAGAAGCAATTCTCTATAACTGTTCCAGCCATAATCTTTTTCCTCAAAAGAGAAAACTGCCTTCAACTCCTTGACATTTCAGAAAAAGCTGTTCACAGTAATCAGGAATAGCCTGTCTTTAAACTCTATGTGGGCATGTGGCTTTGCAGACCCTTTCTGAAACTTCATTATACTTCAGCGAGATACCCAGCATGTCACAGAGGTTGGGAAAGTGATCTTGTGTAACCTACTATTTGCTTCTGGCATTATCATTGTTTAACAATTGATGTGGCTCTCTACTATAAACCTAGACATTCAGATAAGGATGTTAATCATGAATGGGTGAAAACTTAGGAAAAATGAATTCCCAAGGACAGAGAGTAGCTGTGGTTGGATCAGACCTGATGAGGAGAACAGGGGGTCAGATATAGCCCTGGGTGTCAGGCACTGCCCTGGAGAGAGGTGCAGGCCACGATGGGGTGCTGTGCAGGGTTTGGCTAAGCTGGGTTCCTGGCTGTGGGAGGTGGCGACCAACCCTGCTGCAAGCTCCACTGGGGACTGACAGAGCCAGGAGAGGAGCCGAAATGGGGTCCTGGACAATGTGGAGATCCAGGAGGGCTGGCACAGATGGTCCAGGTGGGCAGTGCCCTCAAAGTCTGGACACCCAGTTACCTAAACACCAAAAGATTCATTATATTCAGTCTTGTATTTGCCATCAGGCAGCAGGATGCTCATAGACATCACTGACACTGGCATTTCAGAAATTTCTGACTGTGATAATAATGATCTTGTCTTTATCCAGTGGATACTTGGACGCCATTTGCAAACTGATAGGCTGTCCTCCCATTCCTTCTGTCTTCTATAACTGCTCTAAATTTATACATAAATTTTATAACCTATCTAAATTCAGCCATCTTTAGGTCAAATTGCATCATTTGCTCAGGTGTCTAATCCAAAGCCCATTTTATTTAATGTGTAATTTTCCCAAGACAGGGTCCATCTGTAAGGAAAGAGCTAATCCAAGCCTCAGAGGGCTTGAAGTGTCACAGTCTTTGGTGGCTGTGAATGTTCAGAACAACTGTTTTAATTCCCTCCCAAAGAGCAGTACCTCCTACCAAGTGATGTTCTGCACTTCAGCTTTGGCAGGGCAGATCAAAGATGAAAAATAACCATATTTTACCATATTTAAGTCCAGGACCAGCTGGATGTTTCAGTGTAATTTCTCATCCACACCTCAAACCAGAGCCCATTTATTTAACTGTGCATTGAATTCTTACTATAACATTATTTTTCCGCACCTGAGAACACTGCTTACATATAAATCATCCTGGAAAGGTGTATGCAATATAAATCTTTTGTTGCATTAAAATACAGACATTAAGACAGAATCACTTGGTGATTAAAAGATAGGATTCTTTCTGAATAGAAGATAGTTGTAATTACATTTGCCTTTTTATATATATAGTTAAGGTCTATGCCATACCCACAGATATAACAGTAGTGGTTTCCTTAGCAACCATTAGGTTCTGAAGAAAAACAGAAATTCAATATTTCTAAGTAACAACAACAGAGAAACCCAATTAATTCCAGAATATTAATTTCCATCTATCTTAAAATTATTATAAAACTATTCCAAACTGAATTGCAGTACACATTATTATCCTTCAGAGAATAAATCTCTCCAAATTAGTTTAGTACATTTTCCAAACTAGTTCATAAAATTAAATGAAAATTATTTGCATATAGTTAGTAGTAAACAACTTTCCACTTTCCATCTACTTACTGCAACATTATAAATTTCAGTAAATATTTTAAACATAATTAAAACCTATTAATGATAACCAAATCATTTGTGTATTGCTAAAGCAGCATTTGCCAGTGTCTTGCTCATAAAGAGGAAAAGCAGACAACAAGCTGTTTTATAACCTCAGTTTGCCTTTGTTGAATCCACTTACTTGAATTTACAAAAATTCAAAATAACATTGCTGATTTCCATCTATCTGAAGATAAACTTTCGAAAAGAAATTGAATGTGCCATTAATAATGAGATTTTCCTAAGTGTGGAAATAGGATGAAACAATAACTGTTCTAAACTTTCTCAGTGCATTTTAACCAACTTCTGACTTTGAAGCCACAAACAACAGATTATGTTAACTCTTTGTTTGATGAGGACTTCAGTAATCTGAGGAGTTTACTAAATTTAGTAAGAACTTATTTGGTTTCATATCAGGTAAAGGAAATTACAGAGATTTTTGTTTACTCTAAGAAATGCAGGATGTAGACATTGATATTCTTTCCTCAGCGTTTTGAGCTGCTTAATTTAGAAATAAAAAAAAATAGTTGTTCTGCACCAAGCCTCCTGTGGAGACTAATCATGAACATCATGAAAGGCTTTGCTGATTTTTATCATTCATAACCCTCATTTACCGAATTTCTTTTGTAATACCCTATAAGTAATCCAGCACATTTCCTCCACCCCTGCTTTGTAATCAAGTCATTATACCTCACTCGGTGATTTTCAGAGAAAAACTTTCCAACCCTCAGCATGGCCTAAGCTGGTGTCATGCTCAAGCTCTTGGCTTCTACAGTCTTGGGCATACCTTCATGAAATCAAGACAGTTTGCTGATGGGGCTTTGCTGACCAAGTGGGGTAACACTGTCCTGGGCAACAAGCTGGCTGGACTTTAGCAGACCTTTAAAGTAGATTTAGAAGGGTGAAGGAGATGGAGTTCTAAGCACTTGAGAAGAGTCAGGGGCTGCTAAAGCATTAGGAAGCAACAGGGAAAGACCTGTGCACTGCGTATCATACTGGAAAAGTTGAGACACATTGATGAAGTTCTCAGTGACTGGAAAAGGGGAAACATAACACCCATTTTTGAAAAGGGGAAAGAGGAAGACCTGGGGAACTACAAGCCAGTCAGTCTCATCTCTGTGCCCAGCAAGATACTCCTGGAAAGTATGCTAAGGTACATGGAAAACACACGGGGGCTCTCATGCAGGGCTTGATCTAAGATAATTTTCAGTCAGTGGTAATACTTGTTTCAATTCCTTTTGAGTTTCAGTTGGTGTTTTTGGATTTGAAACCTCTGATGTAAAAGAATTGAGATTGCAATTTCTTGGGACAGGATACTTCAAGTTTACAGGATTCTCATTTGTTAAATCTAAAAATTTTCCTTTTTTTTTTTTTTTTCCCTTTAATGCAAATCTGGTCATTTGCTATAAGAATTTGCTTCATAATTCATAAAAATAAAAAGCACAGCTATATGATAGGTAGAGCTTGATGCTCTCAGTTAGAATGGGGCAGCCTGTTTTAGATGACTTTGAAGAATCAAAGGATTCTCCCCCATTTCTAATTCAAATGACTTCATGAATCTAATCTTTTTCTGTGAGTTAAAAATCATGATCATATAATTTTGATGTCAATTGCTAAATGTTGATTCTTCCCTCTGTCTCAGATACATGTAGGATGGAAGGAAGGGCCATGAAACCTGTTGCACACCCACTCAACTCAGTTTTTATGAATTTCATACCACAGATAAGGCCATACATCTTCCAGCTGCATAAGATTTCAGGAAATTCATACTGATATAAGATGAAACAAAAGAGTTACTGTCCCATACCTGCTTTTTCCAAGAAAAACCTTTCCTATCTTTGCATTCAGTTGGGTATGGCACATAAGTTCAGCTACCATCTGAATGTTCATTTGTGTAAGAAGAATTCATATGTCTACACAAAAATAATTCTGCAATGACCTTCTGTGAATGTTCTAAGACCAGTTTGCACTGATAGTAATCCAGCATGAGGTCATACCTTGCAAGTGAAGGCCAGTGGTTTAGACAGATAAAGGTTATTCTGTACAAGCTCAGTTGTTGGAAAACTTGCATTCAATGTGGCAGATGATATCTTAGCAATGTAAATATTAGAAGCACCAAAGATTAAAGAAGTCGTAATTTTTCCAGGCGTAAAAATGTTAATTTTTTTTCACAATGTAAATTCTGATCAGTTTACACAACAAGACAAGGATTTTTAATAAATGTAGTTACCAATTTTTTCAAACTTTACAAAAGACTTAATTCAGACAATCATAGAACACAAAGTGGGTAAAATGTAATTTATATTAGTACAAATTTCTAATCTCATAATGAAAAGAAGATACTGGAAAAAAAAGACAGAACTAGGTCGCTCTTCACAAGGGTGCACTAAAATGTGATGATGTGTATGCTAACTGGTTTAGAACTGGGAAAATAAGGTTAGTGGCTATTTTTGCTGCACCTGGTTTCATATATCATTCAATACATGTGTAGTTCACAAAAACTCATTATATTTCTGGAAGTAATAAAGTAGTATAACATTCTGAAATATTTTGTGTAAAATAATGGATTGAGCTGTTCCCACTCATAGGCGAGATATTTCAGCAGATCTCTACATTTTCCCCAAGGTACCAGGACTCCATGAAAGAACTAATGCAATAGCTGTAATTAATTTTCCTTTGTTCAAAACCAAATTATATAGTGCTTAATCAGTGGATGCCAGAATACAGACCCTCAAAGAACTTTGATACGATACAAATACTTAAAAATTACATAGGAGAGGACAGAAACCTTTCTTTGTAGGATAAAATTAAGTAAAATTAATTATATGAGGACTAAAATAAAATTGGTCCAATTGCTAATTCCTGCCCCCACACATTCGCAATGAGGTATCAAGTCAAATCTCTGTTCATCCTTTCAACTGAAGAAAAATATTTTTGGACTCTCTTTCACCTTTATATTACTGACTACAGTTTTTCAGAAAACAAAAAATTTTTATTCAATAGAAATAATTTTACTTGTCACATTTTCTTCAGAAAATACCAACACTTTGCCTATTTTTTAATGAAAAAAGTGAGAGGGTTTTTTTTTTAAATATTGCTCTTTTCTTGAGAAGGATGTAATTTCCAAATAAAGTTGTTTTGTTTTTAATTAGCTATGCTGCAATTGATTGTTAAAGAAGAAAAAAGTTAGAGAGAGGCATATCTCAATTGTTGCATAGTGTAGATGGCCCAGTTTTCAGACTACCAGAAAATACAAATACTCTTCTAATTACTTTGGACACTTTATGTACTGAGTTTAATACTCAGAACACTCAAACTTTGTGTACCTTTTTGTGTTCCAAAATGCTCACCCACTGAAGGAATTCAGTCTGTTATTTATTATGAGAACCAGCAGTAGAATCAGAAACAAATATCTGTCTTTTCAGAGTTACCTAATTAACAGAAATAGCTCAGTGAAGTGAGAGAGGATAAAAGGACCAAGTTAGAAACACGAGTTGGGAAGAGACACTTGGCAACAACAGCAATGATATGCTCATTCACACACAGAAAAGCCAAATCTTCTCTTAGTATCTCAGAAAGGGACAAGGGATTTATCATTTGTTGCAATTAAAATTTAACAGCTGGAAGTAGCAGTTGGAAGTAAAAGTTGGAAGTAACATTGGACAATACTTGTAACCCAGAAGAATAAAACTCAACATTTTGTATCAGCCATAACCTTCATGTTTGTGATTCTTAACAGGCACACTGAAGTAGTCTCCTGGCCACAGCTAATGGAATCTGTTTTCCCATAGGTTGTGCCTCCTGTTTGATTGTTTCTTTCATATATGAGGTATGTATAACACCCATTTTCCCATGAAGACTCTCTTAGTGGCTGATGTGATTTTGTGGCTCATCTGTAGCTTTTCCCTCACTGAAAGCCATTTGTGCATCTCTTTTATGGACCAGAAAACTCTTTTTATGAAATATGCATAAGTGTTTTTAGAACTTTAGTCCTCCGCCGTGTTTGGTTGAAATTGGTAAGCAGATTGAAATTGGTCAGCAGATAGATACAGAACGTATTTCTATATTCTATGTAGAATATAGAAAGTGTAAGCCTTACTTCTTTGGGCATTACTAAAAATATTTACACTGACATAGTGGCTGTTTCTCAAGAACCCAAAACCAACCAGAATTTTCAACTCCTTCATGATGATTATGATGCCTTCCCGAACTACCAAACATGTAAGGAAAAACAGAAATTTTGTGTAAACCCCTAAAAGCTATTTCAGTATCAACCAGCTCTGAGTATTATTGATTATTTGAAGTAGCAAATTTACCCAAGTTTCCAAGTCTAGTTCAAAGATCAGTGAAATACAGTTGTTTGTGCTGTGTTCATAGCCCATTCATCCAGAGGACTGAGTCATTTAATTTCTCCACCTCAGTTAATGTTCCTGGATTACAAGCAAAAGAAAACTGACATAGCAATATAAAATGTAAACTTCACATCCCAGAGTAGGTATGGCTTCCCAGCCAAAAGCTATTGTTCAGGGTCATGATACCTTAAAATTTTTATTTACTAATATGAAAAATATAGGTCAGGAGGAGCTTAGAACATGTCTATGAAAGAGAATTGTCATTAAGTGCACTTCTCAATACCTGAAATTGCAGCTATAGTAAATGAGTCTCTCAGGGACTTATTCTGATGCTGAGCATAAAAGACTGACAGACTCCTTCACATGTCTCCTATATCTTCTTTACTTAATATTTAATAACTGAAAGACATATCAACATTCTCACAAGACCACTATCATTATTTTGCTTAATGAATGATATTTCAATCTTTTAAAATTTTCTTTCTTTTTTCCTTTATTTTGCTATATCAGAGAAATTATCTCAGAAGCAGATGTTCTTTTACTCTAGAATAGGCATCGACTAAGAGAGGCCAGCTTATGGAAATGTAAGGTCTATTTTTTCTGCATTTTGATCATGCATAAGTGAGCCTCATTAAGCTGCCATGTTAAAATTGCTTCCTGCAGTGCAGGGCAGAAGTTAATAATTTGCCTTAAGATGACTCACTCACAAAGAAAAAATTAAAGGAATCAAAAATATACAATGCAAAAAAAAAATTTATTTGTCTGCTTACTGCAATAATGCAAAAGGGCAAGAATGCTATTTACTTTACAAGCTATTAATTCAGCATTGTTTGTCCAAAATACTTCATAGCACTTTGGGAAAGATTCATTTTATCATGCTGCTTAATTTTAGTGTTTAGTACTAGAAAAGAAATAATTCATCAGCAGTTAAAAGAACAAATAATAATATTTGTGGAAGTGTACAGAAAGTGAAAAGGAACTGTACAAAAGTTTGCTAGAGATGTAGGTAAAGTTGAAAAGAAATTGAGTATTTATCTGCAAGAAGCAGTTTTGGCTAAAAGATTTGAACTAACGCAAGATTCAAGACCCTATTAAGACATTACCTGAAACAGGGGGTATCACTTTAGTCACCTTTGTATGGGAAAGATGAACAGAATGAAGGCTATCATTATATATGTTGTCTACAAACTGTTTGGGGAATAAAAATATGAAGGAAGGAGCTAAACTTGAGGTCAGGGATAAAGCTGGCACAGGAACATATGTGTGAATTACACATTACTAAATTGATGGTGAAATTTCAAGGCACTGAAATTATCAAATTTGCTGAAGAAGAAATTTGATGGAACAGAAATTTGCCTTTATATAGGCAAAGATTATTCCATAATTCTGTTTATTGTCAAAAGGCTAACAAAGTTACCCGCTTCCTGTGATCTTCACAGAATCACAGAATAACAGGATATGTTGAATTGGAAGAGACCCACAAGGATCACTGAGTCTAACTCCTGGTCCCCCACAGGACCATCCTCAAGAGTCACACCATGTGCCTGAGAGTATTGTCCTTACACCCTGTCATGCTTGGTGCTGTGACCACTTCTGTGAAGAGTCTGTTCCAGTACCCAGTCACCCTCTGCGGGAAGAAAGAACCTTTTTCTAATATCCAAACTCACTTTCCCTGACACAACTTCAGACCATTCCACAAATCCTGTCTCTGGTCGCCAGAGAGAAAAGATCAGTGCCTGCCCCTCCCCTTCTCTCAAGGATGCTATAACTGCAATGAGGTCTCTCCTCAGTCTCCTCCAGGCTGAACAGACCAAGTGCCCTCAGCTGCTCCTCATACTACTTTCCCTCAAGGCCTTTCATCATCTTCGTTGACCTCCTTTGGACACTCACTAATGGCTTAATATCTTTCTTATTTTGCAGTGAACCAAAACGGTACACAATATTTGTATAATAAGCAACTTCAGTTTAGTGATACCCATACACAAATGCAACATTGTATATCACTGCTCCATACTCTGCTTTCCAATGGATTCAGTTTATTAACTTGCACTTATAAATATTTATAAGATACATGACATGACTGGCTTGACAAGAACAAAACCTATGGAGCATATCAAGTTGTAAATATGAATAGTGAGACGGTGAAATCATTAAACTCAACAGCACTTCACCATTGAATTCAGGCTAAGTGAGTACAAGAATCAGACTTCAACACATGGCAGCAGTAGAAGAGCTGCACATGTCTTTGTAATAGTTCTCACCTATTTTAAAAGCCCTCTCAGAGTGCAGAAAAGCAACAGTATTGCAATGCTTTCAAAGACCTGAGGTTCTGCTGGCAATTGGCCAGCTATTATCATGGTGACAGAGCTACACTACGTGCCACCTTCTCAGGCTGATACACGGCCATCTGGGAGCTGACACATATCTAGTTTATTGCCAAGATTTTCTGAGAGGACTCACTCCCATCTTTTTATATGGATAGATATAGTGCATTTGAAATGGAGGTAATTTTCTTCACAGCGGTGGTGTGGTGCTCTGTTATGGATTTGTAGGTAAAACTGTTGAATATGCAGCAGTACCTCAGCTACTATTGAGCAGTGCTGAAACAGGCTAGAGTTTTTCTCTTCTTCGCATTCCGTCTCTGCTCTCAGCAAGTGAGCTGAGGTTGGGCAAGAAGCTGGGTGTGGACACAGCTGGGACAGCTGAGCTGGCTTGAACAAAGGCATATTCCATACCATATGATGTTGTGTTCTGCCATAAAAGCAGAGGGAAAGAACAAGGAAGGAGGAATATTTGTGGTTATGGCACTTGACTTCCTAAGTTATTGTTACGCACAGTGAGGCTCTGCTTGCCAGGAAGTGTCTGGACATTTGCCTGCCCATGAGAAGTAGTGAATAAATTCCTTCATCTGCTTTGCTTGTGTGTGCAGCTTTCGGTTCACTTATTAAACTGTCACATAAGTCTTCTCGCCTTCCTCCTGCTTCCCCAGGCCACAGGAGAGGGAGTGAGTGAGTGTCCTGCAGGTGCTTGACTGCTGGCCAATGTCAACCCACTACAGACAAACACAGTTTATAGGACTGTTCATGATAGAACAAAAGTAGCTGATGTCTGTGTCAGGGAATCCTCTATAAGGTTGAATTACTCTGCTAAATCACACTTTAAATACTTACTACAGACCAGTAAACTGAATTTTATATAAATTATATTATGCTGAACAATATGATTTTTCCCTTCAGCTGTGTGGTCCAGTTCCATACTCACATATTTTCTACTAAAAGCTGCTTTATAATTCTTCTGCAGGAAACAGAGACTACTGTTCAAAAGATTACAGGAGGGGTTGCAAAATGTAACTCATGCTACACTTCTGTTCAGGAGAGATGATGAATTAATATTCTAGACTCTTGATTATCCTTACTCAAATAGGCCTTTCAAACACATTTGGGGGGCCACACACTTACAAGTTTCTTCATTTTCTTATTGGATAACAAGAAAAGGCCAAAGGTCATAATAGCTGATGTTACAGGCCACCTCAGCTAAAACTAGATGTGCCCTATCCCTGTACTCAGTATTTTCCCCTGATACTTACCACAGGTTTCTTGAGCCATGTGAGTACCAGATAGGATGGATATCAACTAATTGCAGGGGTATTAAAAGAAGACTGTGATGGCTGTGTGATATAGGAGTCTTCTGTCTAGCATTAAAATCTGTAAGTTTGTGGCTACATGGCAGAAAGTCGGCAAAAGCATCTGAACATTTACTTTGTAAAGTAAGGTAGGTATCTGTTTAGGAAAAATTATTAGAGTAACCTGTAAGCATGCATCCTATTCACAACAACCTTTACAACCTTTTGATTTTAGCATTCTTATTGTTCACATTTTCTGATCTAACCTTACTAAATATTGTTTTAATTCCATTAAAAGCCTTAGCTTCAAGTTCTGCATGAAACATCAATATTATTGATTTGTGCTTTTTGTCTCCTCTGGGCATGGTTTAATTTCACATCAATTTGTATAATGAAAAAATGAGTGAATCTGCCAGAAATAAATGCTAACAGAAAATCCTAAAAATCAATTAAAATGCCTTATCAGCTGCAAAGATAGTCATATCCTTTTACTAATGATGGAAGATATATTGCAACAAAGGAAATCAGATACCTGTTTCCACTAACCGATTTTGTCCTTCAATTGCCTGCAATGATTTTATGCTGATCTATTAGAATTCAATTTTCCCAGTATTAACATTAAATTAATCGGAGATTAAACAGGCAACTTTAACGGAATGAAAATTGAATTATAAAATTAAATAATCAAAAATATTTTTATTCTTTTCTATTTTGTCAGGTATCTATTTTGTTTCATCAGCATAAACCATTTGTACATGACAGCCAAGAAAATCAAATATATACAAAAAAATACATGTAGTTTAGATACTCCAGAATCCATTTTAAAAGCAGTAGGTACTCTTTTTCTCAGAATGAACTCTTGCTATTGAATAATAGTTGAAAGACTTGCCATTGAATTCAGCAGTGACAGTTTACCCTATGAAGTATGCATAAAATATATTCATCTTGTAGAACCACAGAGATGCTGGCTGGAAGAAACTTGTAGCCCAACTTTCCACGGCTGGAAGAAACTTGTAGCCCAACTTTCCACCTGATGTAGTGCCACTTGTGTAGGCAATTCTTGAACACGTCCAAGGTTGCCATTTTTGCAGTCTCCCAGGCTAACTGTAAAGAGTGCTGCTGGATCAAAGTGATGCTATTTAAAGTCTGACATTCAAAACCCTTAACACTGGGAATTTACATGAAGTTAGGAACATCAAGTGGTTAGCTTTTCTCAAACCCACATCCTTCTTGTCCTCAGAGAGTTCTCTGTTTTTCAGTTTCTTTCTCTCTGTTTCTTTAACATGGGGTTTACTGTTACGATTGGAACATATTTTGTGATAATAAAGGATATGACAACCCTCTAGGTAGCATGGCCCAGCAGCAGGACCCACTGTATTGCCAAATATCAACACCGCAAATGTAAATTAGTATTTTCTTATGATCTAGAAAGAGAATCTGTGTTGGCTATTATACCTCCACCAACCTCTGTTACCTAGATGATGGATAGCTGGGGTCTGAAATTATATTCTGTCAGCTGAGACCCTGACAGAATTTTGTTATTAAGAATGAGTTTCCATATGGAAAACTTTCTCTATAATTCAAAAAGTAAATTTTCATCTCTTACATAATGTGATGTGTCTTAAGCTGCCTTTCAATTTTACCGCAGAAGTTGCTGAAATATACTAAGTGGAACAGAATCTCTCAGTATATGTGAAGTTCTGATTGTTTGGCTATGTAAGGGCTATTTCAGAATAAAATGTGATTTTATAAAGTCAATAACCACAGCCTTTGAGAACTTGTTATTTCTTGCTTTTAAAAATAAACATTGAAGCTTTTATTCCATTCTACTGCAGGCTTTATGAACACTAACCCTCAAAATCTTTATTCTTTTAACTATAAGCTGCTAGTGTATCACAGTGGAGGCCAATAGTGCCCAAAAAGATAAGCTTTTACAGTGGCAATTCCAGAATTCTATTAAGTAAAATTATTAAGGATTGAAAAATAAATGGGCAATTTATCTTAGGCCAGGAATGTTGTGCCAGTTTCATTAAGCAAGAAATATACTTGGTAATCCATCCTTATAGTTGCCATAAAATGTTGCATTTTCAAATTTCTTTAAAACCTTTGAAGGTGCATTTGCCTGTTATACTTTCAAAATTACTGTAACAGATTTGACATACGGTGGTTTTGAAAATCACAGCAGAAACTGCCTACAACTGTTGAATATCTAACCTCAACAGCATGTCTACCTAACATACTACAGCAGTGAACTATCACTGAATAACAAAAGCATGTGCATGCCTTTTGTCCCTTACTGTGTCTCTTCCGTTTAATTCCCCTGGGTGATCTACAAGCCAAACATCATTCTAAATCCAAAGTTTAGCAGTAAATCGTGAATACAAATATATTTCAATGTAGGAAAGACAAATATGGAATTTAAACTTCTTTCTTTCCCCCCCCCCCTTTCTTTTCCAAATGGTATAGATTCTTAGAGATTAAAATCAGAAGAAATTTTTACATATACTTTTAGTGATTTCTGTATAACATAGTCCATAGGACTTCCCTGTTTTTCCAATGGTACCTCAGAGGAAGAAAGTAATTTTCTGTCAAATGGTGTTGATTGTGGTTTTTTTCTTTGTTACAAAGGAATCAGTTTGTTCAAATCTGTCCTGGGGATAATATTCAGAAATATAGTTAGTATAGGATACAGACATTAGTAAATTGGATTTATGGCCCTAAGAAGTTGGCTGTGAAGACATGTAAGTTGAAGTCTAGAATAAAAAAAATAAAAAATAGTAGAGTTGGTTTTTATTATGCATCTTCCTGCTTCTTATGTCATGGATATTAATGTGATCTTCTTTCTTGAGGGCATTTATAATTAGATAATAAAATCATCATTGATATCTGTATTCAGGATGTTCAGACTCATAACCAGGACTGGAAAACCTATTTTGATTACTGCATCTCTAGGTTTGACAGTGAGTTAGAAACTGTATTTGATTATACCTTCTTCTTTAATTTCTGTGCACAAAGTTGAAATTATTTTGATGATAATCTGAATGCATCTGATATATCCTTGACAACGCACTTCCAGTGAGTTCACCAGGAAGTTTTTATGGGACAGACCATGAAAATCCTTACAAGACCCTATTTTTAAAAAGGGTTTGTTAAATGAGGGTACATTCTTTCATAGTTCTTTATGTTTCCCATTTTACAAACAAGACAACCCAAGCAAGGGAACAGTATATTACAAAATACCGTAGACTATACATTGGTCTTTTTTAGATGTTTTTCCCATAAAGCCAATATTTGAACCTTCAGGTTTATTGAAGCTCTTCATCTCAATTTGCTTTCAAAGTTTCCACTGATCAGGTAGACCTGATTTGTAACTTATGAACTGGTATTTGTCAATTTGTCAATTTGACAGCTTTAGACTACTGAAAAGCAGAATGATTCAGTTTAATAATATGTGGACATTAAGTCATTATGAAATAAGTTTCTAAAATAATGAGAAAATATATTTAGGGTACATAAGTACGCGAGCAAAAGTGCCATTTTTATATAAATTACATATGTTTCCAAACAGCTAGAAACTGAAGATTAATATAGAGAAGACTAAGCTCAGAGATTAGTTGTAAATTTACATGATTAAAATCAGCAATAAACAAGTAAACTTGATAAAATGTTTCTTCTAGAAGCTGTTGATTCACTGAAGACTAAGTGTCTTTCACAAGCAGTCTAAATTCACCAAAAAAAACCCCCAGGAATTTTCTGGATGAGATTTTGCTGATGTATATGGTAACGTCTCAGAAAAGAAAACCTGGCAGATGAAGGAATTGCTCAGTTTGTAGGCTCCTTGACATCAAGCTGACACCAAGACAGTTCCCCATGTGGGCATTACCAGAACCAGAGTGCCTCTTTCTTAGCATTTTTGCATTTTCAATAGAATACAGTAAGTTTTCCTGGTGTTGTTCTAAGTTACGTGGTTAGCCAGAATCAAGCTCAGGGATTCAAGTGGCAAAATCCTCTTTCATATACTCAATGTCTGAGTCCAAGCTGATGTGGGTATTGACTGTTACCTAGATAAATAAGGAAGATGAAAAATAGTGGAAAAAAGGTGAAAGCAATAAATACAAGACTAGAGTTACAATGAAGCAAAGTCTTTGAATGTGAGAACATTTTAGGGTTATATTCAGTATGTTCAATTTTAGGAATAGTTTTGACTATTTTTATATAAAAAACACTGCTGAAATTAAATTTATCCAGTGTTGGCTGGGTTCTAATTTACACCAAAATGCTTGAGAAATATAATACTAGTTTTAGTGAGAGATAAACAAGAGTTACTTTGGTGATCCAAATAGCCTTAGTTTATGCTATTTGATTATTTACAAGCATTTAATCAACTGGTGCTTTCACACCTTTTTGCTAAAAACAATGTAACGGACTGAAGATACTATATTTACACTATAATATAACTGTTATGTCATAAATATGTAGGTCTTAAAGTGAGGGGTTTAATTTACTGCAAAACCAAGAGAGAATGAAGGGAGCTAATCAGAGATACCTGTATGACACCAACATGGCTTGGAGACAGAAACTCAGAAAGTGAAATAAAATGGGACTTCTATTCAGCATACGGTATTTAAAAATCATCAAATTCAGCTTACTTAGCAGGTATTTGCTTCCAATTAGCCAAAATCTCACTAAAATTCCATCTTCTGCATTGTTTATTCAGTACTGCAGAGAAATGTATCAATTCAGTCAAGGGCCACATGCTACAGCCTGCAAGTGCAATAGCCTTCCTTCTTTTGAAAAGCCAGGAATGAGTTATTTTTCAAACGTGGGTTTGTACAGTGAACACAAACCATGTACTAAGGAAGTAGGAAGCTCATGTTTCCATCCTCTGCCTGAGGAGATTAAAACTCCTGTCTACTGTTTCCTGAAAGAATACTCAGACTCTCAAACCATAGAGTTTTTCTGTGCTTTTTACTGAGACTGTGCCAAAGAAAGGAAAACAAAAGATTCATTAAGCACAAATGAGAACCTTCTTGTACTATTAAGCTGCAGCATTTTCACCTTGAAGAATAGATCCTCCTGTTCTGGTTTCTGAAAGAAGAGTAGCTTGTGTAATTTAAAGCAAGAATCTCTAACCACTAACTATTAAATAAAGAGCATTGGAGGATTAGATGGCAGGTCAGTGGGGTTTTTTAGTACTTCAGCATTGAATTAAGGCAAAATACCAGATGTCCCTGCTTGTGTCTTCTGACAGGTGATAACAGCATAATACAAAATGATTCACATATGGTCCTTCTATTTTCTCACACCACAACAATCTATTAGTGTATTAAAAGAGACCTATTGTGCTGGTTCCCTAGCAGGTATATATATTAATTCAAATATGAATTAATTGTTGCCTTGTTTCATACTATAGTAATTTAAAGTGCAGTGATTTCCCCATTTACTAGCAACTTTAATGGATGTACCTAATTAAATTACATTATGATTAATATATACTTGAATATAGACATAAGAAGCTTAGAAATACTGCCTGTTCTCTTCTTTATTAAAATATGGCATGTTTTTGGCATCACTTCATTTCAATTTTAATGACCAAGGCTTAGGAAGTGTTCTGCTGAACGTGATTAAGAATGGAGGCGTAAGGTTTCTGACTGAATTAAATTAAGAGAGTTTCAACATCCTTTTCAGTGTCCAGAATTCACTCCAAGATCAACTGTTCTACAATAACATAACTTGCAGCTTCTTCCAACTGTCCAAAGTTTCTCTCGGTTTTATCTTTCAGTCTGAGAAAAACTGAAATGTCTTGCATTAATTTTGAGTCTTGCAAAGCTCTTAATTAGCATTATAAATAAATAATTAATCCATTCTTTAAAACAAAGCATTTATTATTGCTTTAAAAGAAAGAAAAAACAAAGCAGCACAAAACAGACACACTCCCCTCAAGAACAGACAAACCCTAACTGCTGAAAGCTCGGTCTGAGCAGCAGCTGGTTTTTGGTTGTCTGACAGAGGGCAAGTTATAAGGTAGATATCTAGAGACAGAAAAAGATTAAATCAAACATGTCCTCTTCCTTGCACTTGTGTTACTACAGAGAGAAAAGAAATTTGGTTATTCATATTTCTACATCTTCTCCCCCTTTGTTAGGAGGATAAGTGTCAGGGCTGATGGACGGGGGAAAAAATACATCTTTTCTGGAGTTAGTCAATACTTTTAACCAAAATTTCCATGCTGCAGCAAATTCTCTTTATCAGTCATTTAGGTGCTATCGGAATTAACTTAATGGAAGTTTAAGAGTAAAGAGTCTGTAGATATCAATATACTGTCATTTCACAGTACGTATGCATTTTACACTAATATTTGGCTGTGTCTCTGGAGCACTTTCCGATGAACATTGGAATGCTGTGTTAATAACAGATGTGACATTATTTAAAAGATGAAAAATGTGTATAAGTATGACACCAGTGATGCACTGAAAACAGTGAGGAAACTGATATCTGGGTCGTTAAGCATAGCCCGTTCCTAATGGAACAGCTAGAGCATGTATATAGTTCAGTGCAGGTCTGATATCCCAGAAAACTCACAGAACATTTAATAGATAATTAAATTTCCTGCCTTACCACTTGCATTCTCTTTATATAGTTCCAGCTACAGAAAGAAACAGTTACAGCGAGAAATTACCATTTACTTTGAGACATCATAGAAGCATAAGAAGTTTCTTCCACATGCTAACATTTTCATTCCATTTGTAGGACTTATAAAACAGTATATGTAGGATTTAATAGACACATACTAAAAATGCAAAAAAGTGTTTGTAAATATTTTACTCTAATCAAAATAAGAAAATAAGATTACAGTAGCTTTTATTACATTCATTATTCAAGAAAAGCATGCCAGTATAGTTTGTTTACCTCTTATTGATTTAGACAATTATAAAATATTCTGCAAGAGGCTAGATGATAGTCTAGTTGCTACAAATCAACCATACATCACTGAATAATTTAATTCAGATTCATGGTTATATGTGTATACTGAGGTTCTCGCTCCCTGACAGTGGTTTTCTCATACATGAGGTTCCCAGTTTTGCAGTAAGAGGGATCCAAAGGGCAGCACAAATTAACATCTCACTGGGGACTGTGGTGATTTGTAGTGTGTGAGCTATTTCTACTTTGAGTTCTCAAAGAAATTTTCCTTTTTGGCTTATGTCACTAATGATAAATGACTCAGTTGGCTGTTGAGCATTGCCAATCCATTTCAAAGAGATAAAATTATGGCTTTGTAATAGTGAAAATTGATTGCAAATTTTAGCTTGGTAAAGTTAATACCTCAGACAGAAAGAACCACCATCAGTCATTCTATTCTATTCTAAAATGAAAGCTCTAATTCCCATTGATATAAAATGTTGTCCAGGTCAACAAGATTCCCAGCAGAAGGTCCAACAAACAGTTCACTCACTCTGCTATATGGCAGATTTCCAACATATATTTATTGTCTGATATGTGTGACAAAAGCAGATATTTCTTTTTTTTTACACCTCAGGACAGAAGACACCTTTGAGTGGTCCTATCCTAAAACTCCCCATCTTTCTCTAGTAATGGAGCCTTTTCTATTTTGTCTCTGTTTCAAGTGATGATTTACTGTAGCAAGCAAAAACTAAGAGTGTTTATGAGACCTCTTAACTCTCATACTGTCTGTCAGTGTGAGACTTCATCATCTTTCTCCTACCTCTTTCCCCCAGCTCCAGCTGTACAGCACACTGTGAAGCAAAGAGAATTGCCTCCCAGTATGAGCTGCATCCAGTGCATAAAGCCTGAGAACACGGACAAATGGGTCCATGTTCAGCTGCAAGCAGCACTGTACCTCCCCCTGGGTCCACATGTTCCCATGGCATAGTGGGAAAAATACTCCTTCAGTCATTGCAATCCTGCTACTATCTGTTGGCAGGGACACTCATGACCAACCTTGGCAACTCGGAAAACTTCCTTCTTGCATGATCTAGCTCCGTGTCTGAACGCGATGAAATGCCTGTTGACAGTCCCCTGTGCATGAGGAATGATTTCTTCAATGAGGAATGCACCTGGGAAGTGACTTCTGGACAAGTATGACCTGGGAGGAACATTTTATCCTCCTATCCAGATATATCCTGGCTTCCCCTTCAGCAACGAAACACAGATAAACCTATTATTCCTCACGTAATTTCCAAGGACTAAGAAGAGTACCTTGACTCTTGTCGGATTTCATTAGACTAGGTGCTCCTGCAAAACATGCCAGTGGTTTCTAATTAAACTAGCAGGGGGAAAAAAATGCTTGATGTCATAGCTAGTGCAGAAACTGTGCTATCACCCTGCTACTCAAATTCCACATTTTAGAAATCTTGACATGTCTGTAAATCAGTGAGCTATTTTTATTTGTTTACCTGATGGTAAGCTGGTGAAACTTTGAATATATTTATAAATGCTGATATATCCTGTGCTAAGAACTGCACGTTCAGTATAAAGCACACCTGAGCCCACTGAATTTTATCAGATATTTATGTCATCTCATTATCTATCTTTTCAGACTACTTCACCTCAGTTTCAGTTTCTTAATGAAAAACAGTCATTTCTTTGGCTGATTTTATTTAGTATTTTACTGAGTTTCATACTTATTTATGTGTAAGATAAATTCCCTCTTCTGTTACATCTCCTGTCTCTTCTTTAGAGTATTATTGTCAAAAGGTTATGCCAATTCTGCTGTCTATATAGCTGAAAAATTTAACAATTGATGGACCTGAACTAGGACATCAAGTTGAAGCTTCCTTATATTTTGAACACATGGAGATGCAGTGCAAATTTTGATCCAAACTATCCAAAATTAAACTTAGATTTGTGTCATTTTATGTTAATATTTCCCTTAGGTATAAGTGTAAGCAAAGTCACAACAATGCATAGTCAGAAAAGTTATTACTGAGAAATCAGCACAGTTCCTACACTCTAATTTTATTTTCAAGAAATGAATGAGTGTTTAGGGATGATTTTATACAGCAGCCAGTTGTTAATTCTGGTGAAGATTTAAGCCTGGGAGAATGACTGGAACAAGAAGACACCTTTCCCTTGGCATTGCCAAATTGTTTGAGTAACTCAATAGAGCAGGAAAATGCTGAATTGCTTCAGTTGCTCTTTGCTGGTGGAAGACCACTTGGATGCAAGACAGGGTTTTTAGTTGGTGCAGAGGCTCCATGACAATTTAGAGTAAAATTCCTGTCTGGTGTGTGTTCTTTCAGGAAAGTGTGGCAAAGGGTAAAGAGAGTTAGCAAGTAGGGCTGTGCCCTCCTTTTAAAGATCTGTTTTTCAGGAACAGCTTTTTTGTCTTTTTGATGGCACACACAGACATAGTCTCCTCAAACACTGACATGCACACACTTAAACGTGCACACCTGTTCATGTGGCAGAACTTCCTAAAGACAATGTTGAACTGCAGCATATCTAAACAGGAAGATTTGTAGGAGAGCAAATTCATCTCTTGATCTGGGTTAAATCATTGCTCAAAGCATTATTTTTATTATTTTTTAAAAGCCTGGACTAGCTCCAAGCCCTGTGTCCCACAGGCTTTCAGGTTTCTTTATCTTACATTAGTTTCCTTCTATAAAAATGGAATCTGGCAGCATCCAGCTACAGCATGTTGTAAGTAGTTCTCAGTTCCTCCTTCTGCAAGATTCCTGCAGCTGACAGCTTCTCTACATCCTGCTTTGAACTCTATTCCAGCCAGCCCACGCTGCACCCAGCATGTCATAAGCTATTGCAGCAGTCCTCTTGTTTCTCTCCTGTAAAAATTCTTCACCTTCTCTGCTTTCTGACAGTTTGCCCTTGCTCTGACTCCTGCCTTCTCATAGTATGGTGTCACAGACTGCCAAAGATGGTGTGCCAAGAAAGAGGAACACATCTGCTTATACATCTTGGCTAGGTCAGCAGAAAGAAAGCTGATTTAATAACATTTATTTTTGGAGGTTCTACCTTTCCAGGATCCAATACAATCAAATCAACCAGTGAAATAATCCCTAAACTGCCTATTTTGCCTTCTGTGTTGTAACCATAGCACAACATCTCAGTTCTTCCTGACGTGTTAAAATAACATTACTAAAAAAATCTAAGGCACTTTGAAATTGAATTAATTTTATCTTCACCAGTTAAAAACTTACATTTGGATTTTGAGGAGGTAAGTTGGATCTTTAGTTAGGAATAAGACTTAATTAATCTACTTACGGTCAGGAGCAAGACACTGTTTGAAAGGGAAGATTTCACCGAAGTAGTCTTCTAATTCCACCAGCAGAGTTAGACTAGCTCCTAATACTCTAGAAAATGCCACCCTTTGCTCTTGTAAAGTAATAAAGACTTCATGGTTTCTTTATATGGAGTCTATATCAGCTGAGTAAGAGGCAGATGAGGTTTGTATGGTAATAAGAGTTGGAATTCATTGCCCAGGGTAGGCAAATGAACACAATAAATTATAAAGCCAAATAAAATTGTCAAGATGCATTTTTGAAAACTCAGTGATTTTTCAAAAAGATTTTCTGTACCTTTCACAGTGATTAGATGTGACTAACCACTGGCAGAAAATGAAAGTGCTAATTGTGAGTGTCCGGGCAGCTACAAAAATTAACAATAAATTTGTGTTCACTGAATATGACAGAAATGCAGACTGTCCTGATGGGAGAATGAAGTCTCACTGCACAGTGTGAAACTGCAGGTTAGGGACAGCGTTCCAAGTGCTAGAGGAAAAAGCTTGTTTAAGTGCCAGTAGAGACAAACCCCAGAAAGCCACTGCCAAACTTTATGTTTTTTTGATTACTTATTAGTTTTTTAAGCACTACCTATATTTATATAAAATAATCACAGTGGGAACAGAACTTTTACAGCCTCTCATATCACCATTTTTGTTTTGAATGATCCCATTGAGTAGGAGGACACCCAGTGCTACTACTGATTTATTTCTCTTGCACCTTTGCTCTTACAGTGTCTCAGAAAGTCTGGTAACCCTAACTGGAGTCAGGTTCATCCTCAAAGGCCTCTAAGATGAGGTAAGCAGGGAATGTTCAAAAAACTGGTGCCCAGGTATGAGGAGACTGATTCAAAGGATACATTCCCTGCTACCTGCATCTGCTGAAGCATATGGCTGGCTTCACAGGCAGCAGCCAGCCATTTAGCTTGAAATGACTGCACACCGTTTTATAGCACAGAAGTTAATCTGATATAGCACAAAGATTTTTGCCTTTACTCTGTTCTAAGTTAGTGACTACTATGTCTTAATTCACCTGATAGCCAATAGCTTGACTATTGATAGCGATGAGATCAGTGGTATCTCTTGAGATATGGCTCCAGGATAGTGAAGAACTGTGTAAAATTACTTAGGAATTATTTTCCACTGAGCTCTCACAGAGGGGCTATATAAGCCAGCCTCTAAATAATGAGGATTTTGACACAGTTCTTCTTGCAGGTATTCCTAAACACATACTGAACATTTTTTTATTCCACTGACTGAAGCAGTTACTGATGTCTGAAGATGAGACACACAGTCATCTGGCCTTGCTGCATCTATACCTATTGACTATGTGACCGATCCCTCACCAAACAATTTTCAGAGGCAGAAACAAATTGAGTGGAACTACTTAAGTAAAATTGCTTTGGGTACATTTTTGAGGATGAATTTTGGAGTGGATCCACTCCTTCAGATAAAAGATTTCTGCCACTAAGGTTTAAGATGGCTTTAAGGTGGCCTTAAAGCAAACATACAGATAGTTGAAATGGTAGGATATACTATGTATGGAAATGCAAAGTACATAACAAAAGGACCTAGGCTTAAGGTGTTTATTCTAGAGCCCATAAAGACATGATCTCAGAGCTCATTGATACCTGTGTGTGAGAATCATTAAAATAGCCCTTTGTGACTAATACAGGGATAAGGATCATAGTTAAATTCATGAAACACAGACCACAGTTTTATAGTTATTTCTAGGAACTTGAATATGCTTCTTAGATTCAGATCCTCATTGACAGAGGATGAATCTGTGGATCGGTGGAAACCACCTGAGAAAGATCTGGCCTGTGGAAGGGTCAACTCATCTTCTGGAGATATTTGATTCGCTTTTCACAGGAGATGTCTTATTTTGTCAATTATATAAGAAGTCTAGAGCAACTAGGCTCATGGAGACCTCAATTAAATACCTAAAATTTTTCAAAGTAAAATGGCCCCAGGAAAATGGTTCCAAAAACTTCAAATGCACCAGGCTCTGCTGTGATTCAGTTAACGGACTTTCAAATTAGTCAGAAAATGTGATCAAAGCATCACATTAAGGCACTATTAAGAGGAATACACTTTGATCATGACTAATGAGGTGCAAAAGCAGAAAAAAAAAAAGGCAAAAATTTTGTGGAATAAAAAGATAATTAAATATGAGAACTAATCTGCTTTCAGACTGTCTTATTGACAGGGCAGAGGTTAATATCAGTGCATGGTTAGGTATACTTTATTATCTAATTCTCTAACCAATTTTTTTTCATGAAAGCTGAGGCTACTTGTCCTGACAGCAAAAAAAAGAGATCTAATATAAAACTATGACATTATAAATGGGTGGCTCTAATTTATTTTTTTCCATACCTTTTCAGGACTCAAGTATCAAGTCTAAATTTTAGGTTTGGAAAAACTGGTGAAGCTTTACTAATTCATGAAAGAACTAAAACTAACCAAATACTGAATACATTGATCAACCTTTGTATCTCTCTGTGAGAGATTAAATAAGAGCCCCATTTATTAGCAGGAAACCAGAAAAACCTGCGGTGTTTGTTTTCTAGTAAAAAAAGAATACTTAAATTTTTTTGATTTTTCACTTATTTGCCAGATAATCCAGGGCCTCTAGTTTATGGATAAGAAATCTGATATTGATGTACTTTGTACTGCAAAAGAGTATAGCCATGCTACTGGACAAGAAAGGGGCCTCTATGTTCTATGCTCTGCTGATCTAGCACAATATATATGTGATAATAAAGCTAGATTTAAAGGGAATTTAAAAGCTGTTAATTTATCACCATTTATGTTCATCTATTATTGATCAGAAAAAGGCTGTGCTACCAAAAAAGGGGAAAAAAAGCCTTATAAATTACATGAGTCAACAGTTCTGATGTATTGTCACAACAGTTGCTAGTATGAAAAACAATAAATATAACACAAACAGTACTCAAGGTCTTAGGTGAAATTTCAACCCAGCAGCAGCTGGTTGTGATACACATTTTTGAGCAGTGCAACAAACTTTATACTCCGCTTCCCTACAATCAATTACATCTAGTAGCAACAATGATGTATAAACAATATATTATCCAATAAATAGCACATAATTATGATGTATAAGTGTGCTATGCTATCTTTAGTAGTTGTAGTATAGTATACCTAAATATAGTGGGATATAGTATGAATGTTATGCTATCCCATAGTTATACTATATATTTATATACCATATGTTATTAATAAAATTTTATTATAACATGCATTGTAAAAGCCAGAGTCACTAAAATTTATGTAACCTTCTGGTAATATGCATATGATAATGTAAAAAACGATGTGGAGTCTATAGCTTGACTATGATACAACATTTTACTGACCACTTCTTTATTGAATTACTGCATTTATATTTTTAATTTAATTAGTTTAATTAAACATCTAGCTAAGAATCCCTTTCATATTGTGACCACTAAAGCTAGGGAAAAAATATTTAAATTTGCCAAGTTTTTTGCATAGTCAGAATTTAATTTATACGGCCTGAAAATATCATCCATGCATTATGTCTTTTCTGTCTTTTCTCATGGATGAATGATGGGCCTTATACTGAAATAAAAGATATCAAAACCAAACATGTTTTTAAGCTTGATAAATGGAAATGCTTTTAAAGGGAGAATTAGAATTACCTTGTGGAACTCACTGATAAAATATCACTGATCCTAAAAGTTTATCTAGGATTATTTGGACAAGATGACCTCCAGAGGTCTCTTTTAGCTCCAACGTTCTGTGGTAAAAATGATTAGGAGTTTAAATAGCAAGAAAAGTAATATAGTAATAAATTCAGAGGATTTTGAAAAAAATACACAGTAAGGGGAAAAAAATCTCACCTGCATTGTGCAAATTTTAATTCTAGTATAGTAAAAACTCAAGATCTATGCTATGTACTCATTCACTACACCTATATGCTACCACAATCAGAGAAACGTCTTATTGTTAGAAACTCTAGGCCATCATATGTAAAATGGGTCATACTTGTAGATGTGAACTAGTTACCTTAAAATGTCAAAATCTATGCATTATGACAAAAATTCCAAACCATTGAAAGACATATTTTTTTCCTTATGTCTTCAGATAAATTTCAAAGAACATGAGGGGAAACATTTGAAAGGAGTGAGCAATGGGTCAAATCTCACTCATGTATCCAAAGTTATTGCTTGGTGATCATGTGAATGTATTTACAAGCATACCAGTGCATTTTTAATTCTCCACCAGCAGGGAAACATTGCAGAAAGAAATAGAGGGACAAAAGTCTGAAAATTATCTTCTCCTTGACATTCTGATAGGAGAGAAAAACATCACTTTCTAAGTATAACTGCTATTGCACTTAAGGAGATGTATTATTGCACTCAATATTTTAAATTTATAATGTATAAAAGACAATTCAATTAACGGTAGGTATATTTCTCTATCATTTTATATCTGTATGGTTTTAGCATGCACTCTCCTCTGAAAAACAGAAAAAATAGGAATTTCCTTCAGAGGTAGCAAGTGCTGGGAAAGCAGAAGTGATGTTCATGGACAAATAAATGAGTTATGGAGCACTACTTGTTCTGTGAACCCAAGAATTGTGTTAGTCTGATATAAACACTTAAAACTAATATCTTGAAAAATTAGGAATGTTGTGCTGTGAGGTACTCTAATCTGTGATTAAATATTGATGTGCTGTGTATACATGAGTCTTATGGAGTAAATTGCAGAGGTTATTCTTTTTACCAAGTCAGTGATGATTCTCAAGCCAAGAAAGCTCTGTCTGGGAGATACTTCATTAAGTTCGATTTCATTTCTGTATATCAAGCAGAAGAGAAAGTAGCAGCAATCGAACTATGAGAAGATGATAATGGGAGATTTGATGGGTAGATACTCCTGCAGGTAACTATGGAATCATTAGTGCACTTCCCAGTATTAAGAAATTAGGAGAGGCTCATCACGTCTTCTGCTTTCTTCCTCTCCTGCACTTCAGAAAGAAAGGATGATGAAACAAGCCTTATGATGTTTCTTGGCTTTGGTAAACAGAGGTTCTTCAGGTTGGAGGCATTCTCCTTTAATTTGTGTTCACTCTCTTTCAAGAGTCTCTATGTACAGTTCCTCTCACTTTTAACCAGAGATTGGAATCTTTCTGAAATCAAATTTGGATTAAAAAGTCCATCTTCTTTGGATTTACCTCTTGATTGCATCTATATTTTAGGAGTTATATTAGCTTCTGTTCATTGCTCAATATTCCATTTGGTCACCTGTAAGTACTACACTGTTCTTATTCTTTTCCATGGGCTCCAGCAGCTTTTACAGTTCTAAAGTGTGACTCTTTAATCCTTGAAGCTGTCTGGTTTAGGCTGCTCTAATTATCAAATGGAAAAGAAAGATTATTTATTGGCATTCTTAGCTTTTTGGTAAGGCAAGAAAGAATATCAAAATTACTGAATTAATTGACTAGAGCAGCAGCTTGTTCCTATGCCAAATTATCAATGAATTCCTCACTTCCTCACATTATTAAAATGTGTTGGGGAGCAGATTTTTTTAAAGAAAGCAAACAAGTAAAAGCCAAGGAATATTTGTTTATAAAGCCAATCAATGTGTCTAATAACCTTTGCTAGCATTTCCATGAGCAACAGTGTTTTCCAGTATTTCTAAATAATTAAATTTCTCTTTGGCCACAGTGTTTATGATTGACAGATGGTGGCTATGCAGTATATTTTGGAACAAATGCAGCTAACAGACTGTAGGTGGATAGTACACAGAGCTGGCCAGTCTCAGCATTCTGTCCATGTATGAATAGCACAGTGTATAAGGTAATTTTTTTGCTTGTTTCCTATTACTGAAAATATAATCAAATACTCTGAGTGTGACTAGGGGAATTTTTTTTTTTTTAAAGCACCAGTTCTTCAGATGGTGGGAACTGTGTTCACTTGACTGATGAATCATGGAGCTAATGGAAACCTGCTGATTTAGGTAACTGAGGGTGTATATCAGGAGTCACAGGGAGATATAAAGAAACTTTACTACATTTAAAAAGTTTAGCATTTTGTCTTCTCCATACAGAATGAAAAAAGCTTGGTATGTTCTTTTGGTTTTATCCATCAGCTAGAAAAACGGCATCTCAGTCTCTGACTAGACTTTGTAAGATGCTCTCATAACATGAATAAATAATCTGGATTGTATTGCAAGAACACCAGCAGGCCATCAGAAAGCTAAAAATGTGCTGTAGAGCATTTAAAGGTTGGGGGGAAAAATGGTATATTCAGTTCTGCTTCTGCTCAGGAAACAAAATCAAAACATTTTTTCACATCTCCCAACAGAAGGCTTCATTGTACTCAAAGAGGAGTAAAGTTTCAGAGAAAACAGGGGCAGAATTTAAAGGGATTCTAATTTATAAAAATTTGATTTCTTAGATACAAAGAACTGAAATGTGCTTATTCTCTGATAATTCACATCCTAATCAAACTACAGATCCAAAAGCTCTATCAGTCCTGTTCAGCTGCCCCATCTAACCAACACATGCTTTAAGAGGAAGAAAGCTTCTGTAGGAAGCTGTGTTGAATGCAATGATCAAATGAGTGGTAAGTTGCTGAAGGTGGTTTTGATCTTGACTTCTTACAATGGCCTTGGCTTTCTGTATGCCAAGGGATCAGGAAAAGGTGGCAGTATGAATAGAACCTTTGTGAAAAGAAGAAGAAGAAGCAGAAATAAAAGTGCTGTTCGAAAGCTGGAATCAGGAAATGGCTGTGAAAAGGAATTTGGTTACCAATATACCCTACAAGAAAATGCAGCAGATAGGTAAGAATAATGTCCAGGCAGGAAATTTGCAGAATGCAGAGGGCATAAAGCCAGTTGGATATTAGTGTCTTCCATGTTGGGAAAGTGTTAAAAACTCCTAACTTCTAAATCAGCATGAGGAGAAAATGAAGTAAGCATCAAAGAGAAGGGTAAAAAACTTTCCCGTCATTTAAGAAGTTAATTTTGAAAGCAGACTACTGTGCAGGGTGATAGAAAATGCTCAACAGCAAATTAAAAAAATTGTAAGTCAGGAATTGGCAGGGAAAATGGGCCCTGAATTTCTGAAGACCCCTTTCATGAATGCTGACTCACTTAACTACAGAAACAACATGAGAGGTGTGTTTTGTAATTAACAGGCGTGAGGTAGAATTGGCTGCTGTAGATGAGAATGGAAGGGAGACCCAAAAAGAAGGTGCTACCTGGAACTGGTTTTACTGTGCCAGATTGGTACACTGAGAGATGACTGTTATTAAATTCTGCTTTTGGTTAACTGATGTGTGAGAAGAACTCTGAGAGACAGAGGCCAAATAAGGGAGCAGCTGAGGGTCTGAAAACCATCTGGCAAGGAATGAGGTAAGAAACATGTTCTGTATTGCAAGCCTTGGCCTGTACTTGAAAAAGACTTTAAGAGAAATGTGTACAATAGCTAGCTGGATTCTCTGTGGGTTGTGAGGTCTTGAGACTAGCTGTTAAGTTCTTGTGCTGCTTCACTACTGATCTTGTAAGTGGAAACCAGGCTTGTGGGTGGCTGGAGGAGGAGGATGAAAATCACTAGGCATTTTTCATACAATCTGTCTGGAACTCATCATATGCCACGAGATTCTGAGGTATACTACTGTCATATGGTGTTCTGAGAGATGTGGCTGCCGTACACAATGGAAAAAAATTGAAAAATGACTGCATTTGAAGTTGTTTGCAGTGAACAATGTCTCAGCATGCACCTGTATAACTGGAGCACAATCTAACAGCAGCAAGCAATGGCCACACTATTTACCATGATGACCATTAATGTCAACATTCTGTCTTTTTTTCTTTTCATTCCAGATAAAAACTTGTGATTCACTTCTCCTCTTGTACAAATAGATCAAGATTATCATGTAATTGACTGAGTTCGCTACCTACATAAAAGAAATTGACATGATTCTTCCTTCTTTCTGTCAAATACAAAATGTCCAAGAAATATGGCTGAAAGCAATTACATTATTGGCAAAATATGTTTGACAATTGCTTATTTGTTCTGATTTTGAAGTTAATTCAACCTTTTTTAAAAAGCACCAAAGCTTTGAAAGATTAAATAATCCTTGGCAAATATCTCGACTTTTGACTTTACCCCCTTCAATGATCCCAGCATTTGAAAGAATTTTTGTGAGGCAGCTGTAAAATACCATGATTGATCCTTTCCTTTGGAGATGTATTGAATAGAAACGTAGGCCTGGTGAACAAGCAGGGCAAGCTTGTTTTTGTATGGAGCTTAACACTGGAATTACCATGGCAGTTCTCCGGGATTTGATGTAGATAGACTGGTGTGACTTGCTGCTTTTACAGATATGTGAGCTTAGTTAGTGCCTTTGCAGAGAAAATCATGGATGTAACTGTCTCAGTGAATTACTGTGATGCAAATATTAAGTAATTACAGTAATGGCTTATTTTGTCTCTAAATATCATGCTTTTAGGAAGAGAAAAATATTGAGTGGGGCACTGATGTAGAAGACTGTTATTTGAAAACTGTTTGCCTGAAATTTGATAAAGCTATGAAGGGGAGAAAAAAAAAATCTATGGATTACTGTCACATTCATAGACAATGAGAGGGAGTGAAAACCACAGGTGAGAGAAACTACCTGGAAAAGGATGTAGAAAACAGAAGGATGAGGTTGGGAAGTAATTGAGAGCTCAATGATTAAATTCTTTAAGCACAAATGAGGAAGGAACACACACTTTCAGAACAGTGAACTTCAATGCTGTAAGTGGTGGGAAGGAGACTGCATCAGGTCAGGAGAACTCAAGTGGCTTTTTCCTTAAAGGAAAGTCATAATATTTTTGAACAGTCATGCAAATAAAGCCAACAGTCATATTTTTTTAACAATATGTTTCTAAAAATGTAGGCGTTTGGAAAGAGCTTCATAGATGGCAATAGGTAAAATGAATATTTTTTGAGATTTTATTAATAACACACTTCATGTTGAGAAGAGGAGAGGAAATACAAAGGTTTTGGAGCATGTGGGGAAGTTATTGAAAGAAAAAAGACATTAAAAACTGTATCAAAAGTTTATGGCTTTTCAGGGTCTCTAGAAGAGATCTAGTGGCATTTATACAGCGAGATATTAAAGGAAAGAGCTAGCATTTCACTGAAGTATAAAGGATGACCACTGGCATTTCAAGAGCAGTAATTATCTTGAATTCTGCTTGATAAATTAGCTGTGGAATGAACTGCTAATGAGTTGAAGTTTCCCATTTGACCCGAATACTTCTTTTATCCACTTTTATACCTTGTTTAGAAGTCTGCCTCTTCCCTATCATACCTCAACATAGCTAATACTTGATTTGTACTGCTGTACCTTGGAGTCATTGATGCTGTGAGTGAATAAACAGCTGGCATTTGCCATAAGGTCGTTCGTTTATTGTGACCAAATGACTTATACAGGCACCATGGGCACCATTGCTCTGTGAATCCCAGCCCACATGAGAAGTAAGCTCTTCTGTAACTACCAGTCTGCACACTCAGCCTGGGTTAATGATAATGCACAGTGATTTTTTTTTTCCCCTCCTTTCCTCTTTGTCAGTTAGCAAAGAGTCTGCAAGGCAAGCTTATGATCTATGCTTGAGTATAACTAGAAAAATATCTCTTAAATGTGTTTCAAGAAAATTGATCATTACGAGAGAACTTGGCATCAGCTTGCACTTTTTTGACTGTAATGGCTTCAGTGGGAAAAATGGTTGTTTAAAATGTCAGAGAAAAATACTGACTTCACAAAATAAAGGTTTGTTGGATACAAAGGTGCTACTTGACAAAGTTTCAGTCAAAATCAAGTTGAATAATAAGAAATTCAAGGAAGATTACATACAACCAAAGGATTTGACACTTCAGATTGAGTACTCACGAGACAACTTCTATAGTGAAGTGACTTGACAGATAATTTAAAGACAAACAAACAAAACCCACTATTGCTTGCATAGTAATAAGCAGCATATTAGAATATTTTCTTTCTGCTAGAAAACAAGTAGCTTTGAGAGAAATAACAGCTGGTATGGGAATCAGTAACATTTTTGTCTCAATTTACACATACTGATGAATGGCACCTTGTAAAATATGTGAATAAGTAAAGTGTCATAAACCTCAGGAAATTCCCCAAATACTCAGTAGTAACTAAATACAAGAAATGGTTGCTTGTTACTCACTTACTGTAATTAAATTAATATGACCCACGTGGTAATTTTATAATTACTGAATGTGTCCAGATGGGGAAACCTCTACTTTCTTGACAGCCTGGGAAGTATTACTTCAATTAAAGGTATTAAAAAGGACTTAATGCTCTTGGCAGTTATGTTACTGATCAAATATTGACTGAAGTCTGTGGAAAGATTTTATTAATTTTATGATATTTTGAACCAGCCCTGAGACTATTGTTTTGAGTATTAGAGATTTCTCAAACCAGCAGCCAAACAAGGCACTTGTACTGCAGGTACCAACATATCATAAACAGACATACCTAAAGTAAATTCCTCTGGCATCACACAGATAAATAGTTGGCTTTGATGAGCATCTTCTGCTTTTCTTGAGGCTCAGCTACCTTTTATAGGTGACAGAGAAGACACCCTATTTGCATACCTAGAAAGTGCCCAAGTCTCTTCTGTGCTTTACTCCTCCCAGATCATGAATATCCTTTCCTTAGACATCTCACTCAGGCTGTGGATTGAACATGAAATAATAGTTCTAAACTTGACACTGATGCGTGACCCTAGACACTGCAAAGGCTAATTACTTCTGAGAATTGTCTCAAGTGCCTTGTATAGTAATCAAACAGGAATACTGTGCTAGTACTGTAAATGGAGCAAAGGTCTCCTGAGTCTCACTCTTAACTGCAAGAATTTTTCTGTTGATGAGGGGAACTTTCTGCCCTTGAACATATAACTGATGGCTTTATCATGATTTTCACTTAATCAAAACCTCTCTGTCATTACAGTTTTTTAATCATAAAGGTCAAAAGCTTTTCATATGGTCGCTATCATTATTTTAGTCTCTAACAGAATTTATTATTGAATATGTGTAGCTTACAGAATGAAATACACACCACAAATTATGTTTGACAGTTCTTTGTGTATTTCTGAATAAAACAACAAATCTTAGATCTAATATAAGAGGAGTAGAGAGGAGACCTAAACATAAAAGCCTCTTGAGAGAGACAAATTAGCCAGACAAAGAGAAAGGGTAGACAGATAAATGCCCTGAAAATATACTCTGGGTCCATTATTTAAATGTTTGCATGTAATTACAGAGTGTATTGTACATGCATTTTTAGACCTCATCATCAAAAGTGGATGGCAGGTACTTAAACTATTTCAAATTAGATATGACACCCTGTTCTCCCTTCCTTTTCATATCTGAACGCATTGACATAAGGTCTAAATTACAGTCTCTGTTTTGGGATGACTACATTTGAAACATCATGCCAGTTTATAAATCTCAAAGTGAAGTGACTTTATTCATCAGTACCTGTCTTTGCTTCCTACTCTTTTTCATCTTCTTTTCCTTCTATATTTATGTCCATTTTATGTAGCTGTTCTGGTTTTTGAGGCATTTGTGAAAACAAGGAGGTGCCTTTTGGAAAATATGCTGAAGGTGGGATATAATAGATCTCATACCTGAAACATTATTTTTTGTTACTTTATGCACCAATGTTTAATTTTTTAAGCCAGAAAATCACAGTACAAACTTTCATACAGTGATTAAAAACTTGAAGTAGACTTGAAGGACAGTAAACCTTCAATGGTTTAGACATTGAATCACAGGCTCTGTAATGCATCAGGAATGATGAAGACTCATACCTCTTAGCTGTATACTTCCTCAGCAGGGCTGGGGGCTTGGCTGCCTTGATTCGGTGGGAGATGTTTCTCTTTCCTCTGCACCTGGAGACACATCACAAAGCAAGCTGATTGCTCAGAGCTTCAGAAAAGCTTGATTAGCTTTGGGAACGTTGAGGAATTCCTCCCTATACCACCCACTCTGGCTCTGCTCACTGCTGCAGATTTCTCTTCATGTACTCATAGTTTAGTTATTCCCAGCAATGTCTGTTCACTTCACAAGAGAATCACTGCACCCCCATTTTCAGTTGATTCGCCAAGGAATGAAAGACACAGAGATCACTCCAAAGTGATCCAAAGACAGCAGGTGTTTATCAACAGGATGGGAAATGTTGGATAACTAGAGTCAGGACTACTTTGGATACTGGAGCTGCAAAATGGAACTTGGGTGAGAAAATACAGTTTGGAAGAGGCACCAGCATGCCTTCGAAATGTCTCCAGTGTTAGTTGCAGTTTCTCTGCTAAGAGACTTTTCAATGAAGAGCAGCATGTACAGCCTCCATTCATGTAATAACCTAACAGATGGCAAATCAAAGATCTGTACAAAGGGGCAGATGGAGTTCTAAAGGGAAAAGGAGCATCATGCAGCACAAGAGATGAGGGAATGAACTGGGAGAAACCAGGCAAGCAGGCAAGTGTCCTTTCTGTTAACAAAAATCCAGATTTCAAAGTGTAGTGGAATAGCCAATTTGTCTAATCAACTGATTTTATGTGCTGAGAGAAGTGATTTTTTACAGTCATGAATGGGAAGCTGCTTTGGCAGATCCTGTTGGTTACTGAGAACCCTTTAATTCCCTTTATGAGAACTGCATGCTCTGGATTGTGTTTCCAAACATTGTTTTTACATCTTTGACTATCTTTATGTAATATGTTACCATAGATGTCTAATTGAGTGAGGGTAGTGGTAGGGAAGGATGTAAAAGTTTGCTGGCATGTGATGTGCTTTAGATCAAGCAGAACATAAAGTGCTCCTTTGGCAAGTGGTTCTTCTGCAGAATTGCAGATAAATAACAGATGGGTACTTACTTTTTTGGCTCACATTTTTTGTTTTGAAATGTGTTGAAACATTTTTCTGAGAAGGACATGGTACCATCCAGAATTTCTGTCAGCCTTGCCTCATTGACTTGACTGAATACGTGCCTTCGCTGTAGACTAATCCAGGAAAATTTGTGGATTGCACACCGTGAGTACGTAAGCTGGAGGACAGAATGCTGCTTTTGCTCTTGATGTCATCAGTTTTCTGAAGGGTGATAAATATGTACAAACAGAAAATTACAGATGAGAGTGTCATCTAAGTCTGAGAATGTGCCTTAGTGCTGGGGACACCTGCATTAACTTAGGAAATTCTGAGCTTTCTGCTACTTTGTTACTGTAAAATATCGTCTGAACCATTTCTGTGGTAGCTTGCTACAGAAAGTTTGATCAGGTATATAGTATTCTTCCTACATATTATCACAGATACTCAATTTATGCCTCCCTCTGACTATCCAAATCCTAAACTATTACATACAAAAACCATAGGTAAAGGCACCCAAATTAAGCCCTTGTATTTCTGAGGCACAGTGTTTTCCAAGCAAACTTAATGGTGCAGTAGGGATGACTTCTGAGGTAGTGAAACTCTCATGGGAAAAGACAACTGAAATTCCAAGTCCTTAGCAGTGGATCTTTCTAAAAGTTGTAATACCTGTCTCTTCTCTTGAATATCACTACTGCCTTTCCCAACACTGAAAACATAGTAAGGGAATTTTGTGGCAAGGCTCATCGACACTTCCTTAAAAAAATGAGTAAAATAAATGCACAGCCAAGAATACTCATCTGTTGTTTGCTGTATATTTTACAGTCCACCTTGATCTCCATCCAGTTTTTGCTCGTTTGCAGATTTGTTGACCTCCTTCGTCTGTTCGTAAATCACTTGCATTGTCTTCTAAGTGCAGAGGAGAGAAAAAGGGAGACATTTTGGAGAAAATTGAGAAAAGAGATATAGATGTAAGAAACTTTTCATGTTGCTTCCTAATTCTTTTGTGTTCACTTAAGCTTTCTTGGCACATTTTGGTCTCTAGTGTTGCTTTTTTTCTTTTTTTTTTTTTTTTCCCCACGTTAAAGAATTTATTACTTTAAAATAAAATAAATTACAGCTGTGAGAAAGACCCACTGATGAGGACAATTGCATTACAATCAGCCATTCTTATGTGGTTTTTAGTTGTTTTGTTTGTTTTTGTTTTTGTTTTTGTTTTTTTTTAAAAAGTGGCTTCTTCCCTGTAGCCTTCCTAGAAACACTTCAGAAACTGGCTGAAGGTAACAAACTGCCTCTTTTGATGAGCTATTGCTCTTTTCAGTAAATCAGCCTTTATTAAAGTAGTTATTATGTTCCATTTATCTCCCTTCTATGCCTAGTCTCAGCACCTAAGCAAATAGAACTCATGGCAATTAAGTATATCCAAGGAATTGTTTTGATCACTACTGCAACAACAGATTTATCTGCACACAAAATCCTTCTCAAAATCCAAAGAGCTTGCAACAAGAGCAAGAAACAACAGACAACTGCTACACAGTTGGACAGAAGATGGCTAGAAAAAACAGTCAGGTCCAAGCTTCAAGAAAAAATTTAAAATGTCTGTGGCAAGTTCTGAGGCATGGAACTTGAAATGCAAACATATGTCTGGTTGAGCTTACCAGTATTTTTGATAGAAACTTGCCTAGGTTTTCGGATGTGTTTGCATGATCCTCAGCTTTGCCACTTAGGACTTACAGGGCTAGGAGCTGAGCACTCCAGCAAGAATTAGCTTCAGTCACAGTGTGTTTATCTCTTTCCCCTTCACCTTTTGATTAGGCTTTCAAGCTCAGAATAGGACACCCTGACATAATTTCACCTAAACTTTCAGAGATCCCATGTTCCTGAGCTGGAGTCCTAGAGCAGCAGTTCCTCCAGGGCTTTGCTCCTGGCTTCACCACAGGAAGTCAGAATCAGATGCTCCCTGTAACTCCCTCAAACACAGATACTGATACTGCAAACAGTTGAACAAAAGATAACTATTGTCCCCTAATTCTTAAGTCTTGGTGGTGTTAGACTCAAATAACAGTCTGTTACTTCTTCCTTACAGCTTTCTTTTAGGAATTAGATCTGCCTTTGTTTCACTGAATATCTGTATTATATAGGTAGTGTAAAACTGTTCTCTTCAAATCATTGTTATAAATAATTCCATTTATATCCATATGCCAGCACTGTAAATCTTTTGTCTACAAATTTTTGAAAAAATGGTAGTTTTGTATCAGTTTATAATGACATATTCTAATCTTCTTAAGAGAAAACTATTAAATTCAAGAAAATTTCAGCATTATGGCAGTGAAATTTCCTTTTTTTTCCCCTTTGGTTTCTGCTGCTTAATACCAAAGGGAACTGCTGCCCTTATAAGAGGACTGACAAATCCTGTTGCAAAACTTGCTTGCAAAATTTTAACACCATATATCTCATCTAACCTGTTCACTTCTGAAAGTAGCAAGCTGGGAAATTATTAAGAAACAACTAGTGTCAAAACCAGCTTAAGTTGTGTCTCTGCCCTCTGAACCTTATGTCTCTACCCTTACTGACTCAACTCAATTACTTTTCCCAAATGAAAGTCACTATTAATGAATTTTTTCCCCATGTGCAATGTATATGCTGAGCTAATTGCCTTCTAAAAAGAAGAAAAATCTTATCTATTTCATAATAGCTAGAATGAGCAATAGTGATCCCAGCCTATGCCATGCAGAGGGAACTTAGTGAGAACTAAGCTGAGGAGAGAAAAAGGGTTCTTCAAGTAGTCTTTATGTATAGACTTGACAGTGACAGATATTGCAGGAGGCAATCGAAAAAGCAGGGCTGGGTAAAGAACTAATTGTAAAATCTGTGTGAAGAGTGAAATATTCCTCATGGGGTTTGCACAGAGTCTAGGGGCAGCTGAGCTCTCTATCTTTCAGAAAGATCCATAGGGAGAAACCACCACTGATTTGGGAATGAAAATATGATGTGTATTTTTTGTAAGTAAATAAAATGAACCAAAGAAATACCAGATCCCTTTCAGACCAATCCAGTTGATGGAAATAACCTGGGGAAGGCCCATTTATCTGTTAGCTCTTAAAGGTCAAAAAGAACAAGCCTGTCTTCATCTGGATGGCAAAAGCAAAAGGCTTATCAACATAGAGCAAAGCTATATTGTAAGGCAGAAATTACTTAAACAGAGTTAACATATGTGATTTAAAACATTCATTTTGGGTGTTTAGATATTTAAGCTTGGGGTATTTAATCCAAACACACACACCTCTCCAATAAATTAAAAAGAATTTACCGTAATCAAGACTTGCATCATCATAACTTAAATACCTATCTCACAAAATAGAGCTCTAAGTTGACTTCATGCTATGCATAAAGTGAACAAATTATTTGAAGACGATTTACAAGAATCAGCATGCAAAGAAAAAAAAAATCCAGAATTATTAGTAGTAAAAACAGTAGCAGCTCTTTTTACTGTTTGCTAAATCATTTCAGTCCACATGAAAACACCTCAGTCATGAGAAAGCCATGTTGCTCTGAAAGTGTCCTTTTTTTCTTTTTTTTTTTTCTTATATTTTAGCTTTGCTTTTTGAAGGTTAACAGCTTTAGCAGAAGGGAATTGAAACACACGTTAATCCAGTGCAGCAGGAAAACAGCAGTGTGTGTTTCTCTGCTATGAACATGAGGGAATCAAGGAGTTCTGCCACATCTTAAGTGTTTTATACAGTCACTTATTGCAAAAAAAAAGGATTTCTTTGTGACCAAGATTAATTTTTGAAGAGAAGAAACAGAGTCTTGTGGGATTGTTCCAGTATGGTAGATTCACATCTGGAGATTCCTATAGGATGAGGTAGCTAAGATTACATGAGGAAATGTCTTAGTGGATCACAAGAAGACACAGGTATCTTACTAATAAAAAAGGTTTGGGAGCTTCAGTTTTGTACTGTGTGCAGTACTGCTGTGGTTGCAAAACCAAAATTGCAGTGCTCACAGATTAAATGGTGAAGTAGTAAAAGTTTTTATCTTCAAGGAACTAAGTTCATTTTGGAACTATATTATCAAATAGTGTCTCTATAGAAGTGTTAAGAGAGACACATTAAGCAGCAAGCAGGATTAGTACTCATTTCTGCATGGACTTTATCCATACCTTACTTTAAATAACATTTCCTGCTCTAATGTATTCTGCTGGTGCATTCACTCTAAATTGCAAATAGCAGAGGAACAATGTAGCTTATGGTATCTTTAATAAAGCTTAATGGTTAAAAAAAGATAATGTCGTAAAACAATCCAATCACTTTCCAACTGAAACTGATTTTCACATCCATGATCTCTAAATACTATTTGGAATCCATAAAAATGATATAATGTTTAATCAGATTAGAGTACAAAAATCTATTGACTCTCCTTTGAGACTTTTTAAAATTACAGCATGTGCTTAATCAAGCTCCCTGTTGCTGAGAACAGGAATCACTGTCCTCTCAGGAATGGCTTTCTGTGCCCATTTAGTGCAGGAAGTGACAATGTAGGCTAATCTTACTATATTGGTAGAAAGCTTGTGACTTAATGCTTTTACTTTCTGAAACTTAAATTTTCCAAAAGAAATGGGTTGTGTTATTCAGGCTTGTGGAATTCCTGCGCAAGGAACGCAACTAAACCTGTAAATCAACTCAATGTTCAGAGCTCTAAAAGATACCTCAAAACTATTATCTCTTTTAGCCACAGTGAAACTCAGAATCAAAGAATCACAGAACATGCCAAGTTGGAAGGCACCTACAAGGATCATCGAGCCCAACACTTAGCTCTGCACAGGACAATCCCCTAGAGTCACACCATGTGCCTCTTGCACATTGCCCAAATGCTTCTTGAACTCTCTCAGGCTTGGTGTTATAACCACTGCCCTGAGGAGCCTGTTCCAGTGTCCAACCACCCTCTGGGTGAAGAACCATTTCTAATAACCAACCTAAACCTCCCCTGACACAACTTCAGGCCATTCCCTTGAGTCTTGTCACTGGTCACCACAGAGAAGAGATCAGTGCCTGCCCCTCCTCTTCCCCTCATGAGGAAGCTGTAACTACAATGAGGTCTCCCCTCAGTCTCCTCTTCTTCAGGCTGAACAGAACATGTGACCTCAGCCCCACCTCATCTGGCTTCCCCTCAAGGCCCTTCACCATCTGTTGCCCTTCTTTGGACACTCTCTAAGAGCTTAATAACTTTCTTATATTGTGGTGCCCAAAACTGCACACAGTATTCAAGGTGAGGCTGCACCAGTGCAGAGCAGAGTGAGACAATCCCTTCCCTTGACTGGCCTGATGCCCCTCAGGACAAGGTTGGCCCTCCTGGCTACCAGGACACTGCTGACTCATATTCAACTTGTCCTCAACCAGGACCCCCAGGTCCCTTTCCACTGAACTTATCTCCAGCATCTCATTTCCTAGTCTGTATATACATCTGGGGTTGCCCCATCCCAGGTGCAGAATCCAGAACTTTCCCTTGTTGAACTTCATGTGGTTGGGGATTGCCCAGCCCTCTGATTCGCCAAGGTTTCTCTGCAGGGCTTCCCTGCCTTCAAGGGAGTCAACAGCTCCTTTGAGTTTTGTGTCATTTGCAAACTTGCAATCCTGTGTCCAAGTCATTTCTGAAGATGTTGAAGAGCACAGGCCTGAGATGGAGCCCTGCAGAACCCCACTAGTGACAGGTCACCAGTCTGATGTTCCCCCATTCACTGTTACCCTCTGTGCTCAACCTGTGAGCCAATTGCTCACCCACCACATGATGTGTTTATCCAGCTGTGGGCTGGACATTTTGTCCAGAATAATCCTGTGACAGATAGTATACAAAGCTTTACTGAAATCCTAAAAGATTACAACAATTAGCTTCCCTGGGTCAACTAGGTGGGTTACCTTGTCTTAAAAGGAAGTCAGGTTTGATAAGCAGGACTTTCATCTCATGAAGCTGTGCTGGCTGTGACCGATGACTGTGTTGTCTTTCAGGTGCTTTTCAACACCTCCCAGAATAATCTTCATAACTTTACCAGGTATTGAAGAGAGACTGACAGGCCTGTACTTTCCAGGGTCCTCCCTCTTGCCCTTCTTGAAAATTGAGACATTTGCCAGCTTCCAGTCAGCTGGGACCTCTACAGATTCCCAAGACCACTCAAAAATCATCAAGAGAGGTTGTGAGATAACATCAGCCAGCTCTTTGAAGATTCTTGAATGTATCCCATCAGTCCCTATAGATTTGTAGGGATCCAGCTGGAGCAGTAGATTCCTCTTTCATACCAGGCTCATTACATATAATTTGGAGCACCTCTTGAAGTACAGTGAGTGATATCTAATATCACTATGAAGCAAGAGTTTGAAAGAGTTTCCCGATTTGGACACAGCAGCGCGTTCAGTTTTCTTTCTGATATTCCACAAAATGCATTAAACAGGAAAGACACATTTCCTGGCCACATTAGGACTGACTGGGAATGACATGGACCCTAAAGCTGTCATTGCTTAAATACACCAGCTGAAACATCTGCAGGACCTGCCTGAGGCTATTTCCTTTTACCCACTCCTCAAAATCCTATGTCTGGCCACCATTCTGTCAGTTTTGTACACTAATTGTTTCATATATCCAGCTAGAGTAATGGTAATTAAGAATAATTGGAAAAATGCTATTTTTAATCTTTAAATGAAACAACCGATGGAATGTAAACTGTAACAGGAGTAACAATTACTGGAAAAAATTACTTTTCTAATAATTCTCTCATTAGACTGGATTATCAATAACAGTGGTTCATTCCTCTTGTAAGAAAATATAACAGTGGCAGGAAATCAATGCTTTGAAATAAACATGAAATCCCACTCCTGTCTAACAGCAAAAAAAATGTGTTCCTCGTCAGTACAGATGATCTTGAATTTATAAATTATATTTATGCTCCACCCTTACCATATTAGTATTATCACCTAGCTATAAACTCCACACACATAAATACTTGATAGATTTTAGCCCATAGGAATAGACCTCCAAATTTCAAAAGCAGATCTTAAGTCATGTTGTATTTTTGTGGAGCTGGGATAATAATAGTAGGTGTCAGCCAGCAGGAAAGAAAGATTTAATAAGTTTTGGAATTAAAACAGAATCATACAATATAAATTCAGCATTCTGTTCAAGAAAACATTAACATTTTATAGGTATTTGGTCTCATTCTCCATTTTCACAGTTTAGGCTCCAGGCAGTTCAGGATGTTCAATTTATACCAATTACATATGATTGCCTTGTGTACTCTGTAATGCTTGGAACTGTCAGGGGAGGTAAGTATCTCTGTTCCTAAAGCAATAATAGGTTTCATTTCAAATATGTTCATTATATAGCACATACTTCGAAAGATAGATAAATCTGATTACTTTTTTTGTTTACATTCAACTTACATGGTAGGACATTGCTTGCCTCTTAACACTCTGCTCATGGATTATCGGCAGGGTAAAAATCAAAGAAAAATAAAGCTCTGACAGATTTTTCTTTTTTTAAACCATCAGGATTATAACCCAGTCAGTAAAATACTTCATTTATCTGGGAGCAAATTGTATTCATTTAAGAAAAATCCAACATTAACAATATTGTAGGAATGAGCTACACACCAGGCTAATGTTGCTTCAATGCCTTTCATTTGATTCATCAGCTCCTGTATTAACTAATGAAGAGGACAATATTACTTAGATAAAATCTGCCTTTATTTTTAACCTTCTTATTATAAATTAAGGATTTGCATTTCATTTCTTTAACACCAACATGGCTCTTGACTGGAGTCTCCTGAAACTGATTAATTTTCCAGGTCTGCTGGAGGGAAGCAGACTCTTGCCCTTCTCCTTGAACAGTGCTGGAAATGCCAGGCTTTGAGTGCGATCCATTATCCACCCCTGTTATGTCACTGTGGATTCCCACACTGGCAGGGTGTGTCAGAATGTGCAAGATGAAGCATGGAGACATCTTCTTGCTGCTCAGAGCATGCTCATGGAGTGTGGATGAAGACACCAGCAAGGACTACGTATCATCTGAGGTGTACAGAGCTTGTGGAAGCAGTGGTCATAGCAGAACCCTTGATGTCTCCTCTCCCAACCAGACTTGCAATTAAAAATGCTTTTTATCATATTGCATTCCTTTGTGTATGTGCTCCTCTGCCCTGTTGTGCTTGGTTGATCTTGGGATCCTTCTTCTATAGCCACAGAGAGGGAGGGCTCCCTTCCTGAGTGTGGAAGTTTTTACCTGCCAAGTGGTGTGGATTTGAACTCCTCAGCCTGAGGGTAGGGGCTGAACATACATTCCTGCTTCCTTACAGTCTGATGTTGCACAGGACATTGCTGCTTCTATCCCAAATATGACCACCAGTACTGTTTTCTGTGTATAATCTGTCTTATGCATGGCACAAAAACACCTACAATTCGGATCTTAATGAGTCTTATGTATGGACTGAAACAACAGCAAGGCTCTTAAGGAACTTTTAAGTACTGCAATTTGTTTTTGAAGCAGTAGCTGGAAAGAAGAGGCAGAAGGAGTGAGATCTTATGTGTGCCAAACACCTTGGACATTACAAAGGTGGGCCATGAATCACAGGGATGCAGGGGCTGGTGAATTTAAGCAAGCAGATCAGGCACATGGTAACCTCCTGACTCCTTAATAACTTGAGAACTTTTTCTTCTCAACTAGCAAAATCCCCTTTTATCATGCATAACTCCAGGCAACCTGATTTGAAAATATTTTATTTTAACCAGGATTTTTTTTTTTCTGTACCAGAGGTTTAGGGCCTTTGGGACACATACTCTTGTATATGACTACCAAGTTTACTCCTTGTAGGAACAAAGATGTTCTGAATCGAATTAACTTTAGAAATTACTAATAATTTCTCATACTTTCTCATAGTTTCAAAGAAAATGAAATTGATTGAGTAAATTGAATACTCAGCATAAGGGTTTGTAAGAGCAGGGCCCGGGACAGCAGCCTTTGTCAGTTCACTTCCTTTCAGACAGTTACTTAGCAAAAAGTGCATTGAGACTCTGGCTTGTTTTTCAGAGATCAGGTTAAAATACCTTAATGCAATTCATCATGAGGAATTTTCAAAGGTCAGATGGCAGGCTGGAAAAAATAGATCTTTTTTCTGAGCAGAAAAATAGTCCTGTCTAGCTAATCCATTAGTGATTTAAATTCTTCCTTTTGTGCTCCACAAGACTTAGTCTGATTTTATTCAACCTGTGTTGCTCTTCTGGCCCTCTAAATCTCTGGAAAGATGAAAACAAATGATATTGTTTTATAAAGGACAACTTATTAATATAATCATTCACATTTACCAAAGTTTATAGGTTCATGGTTCATGATGTTACCCTTTTTCTTCTCATTCCTCTGTTTCCACAAACATACTCAATTATTTAATTTTAAAACCCACTAGTTTCATCTTAGTAAAACAAATTTCCCAAAAACTAAAATATCCTTGTTTAAAATATTATAAGAAGGTGAACATCAAAATTTTAAATGCTGAAAAGTCAAGTGTCCCAAGTATTGCCTCAGCTATTGGTGACTCTCACCAACTTTCTCACAGTGCAGATTGAAATCACCAGCTACCTCTTCTCTCTCTTTTTACTTGGTATCATCTTCAGGTTATGGGCACTGAAAAGAAATGGAGCTGCACACCACACAGAGTTCGATTTCAGGATTTGTTCACTGATCTGTTTCAGTGTTCCTCTTTTATTAGAGTTCCTTTGTAAACAGCACCTGGTGTTGTCATTCAGTTAACCAGAATTCCCAGGATTGTCCTAATCCAGTGCTCTGATCCCACACATTCACCTTGCATCATGTGGCAGAGGTGTTCAGCCATGAGAGAAAAACACACTCTCATGTAGACTGTTAAGTGGTTTTCCACTTTGAGAAACACAACATTCTCTGTATCAAAAACACCAGTCAAGGCCAAAACATTCCTTGTAGATCCTAATTAACTGACTACAGGTGCTGCAGAATTAACTTTTTCCACACAGGTTTGTTTGTATTTTTTGTAATTGATTTCCACTGGCCATTCTCTGCACTGACTACACTGCAGGAATTGGCAATGTAAGGGTATCTTCATACCTCCTGCAGTATTCATGTGTGGTGAGATCAACAGTGCTCTGTTACTGCTCTGTTACTGTTCCTCAACAATTAATTGTGGCTAGTGAGTCTGTTCTGGTCCTCTCTGATTCCTCTGGACATGCTAATTTCTGTTAATCCCATCATAAATCAGGCTGTTAGACAGTTGCTGTGCTAAAATAGATGGCATTAGCTTTCAATTTCTACAGTTACTGATTATGAGGCAGCTCTTAAAGGCTACTGAATGGCATATGCTAAAGATGACTTCTTCACACATCCCAAGATTTTATTGCGTAGGAGTCTTGTGAAAGTAAAGAACAGAACAAGTACTCATTCCAGATTTTTTTCTGTATTTTTGACATTATATTTTCTGCCTTTTTTCCCCCCTGAAATTAACAGCTGGAGACTGCAGATTTAAGTGTTACTCAGTGGTTCATCATGACAAGTGTCTGAATTCAGTAAAATTGACTTAAGCAGAAGCATTGAAGTCAGTTGCATGACAGAATTTGATTTAGAAACCTGACTACCTAATGCCTAAATTATGAGAATGAGAGTTTGATACCAAAAAAATCTTTTTTGTCTAGAACTGCATCCTGAAGGTTTAAACTTTGAGAACTCTGCATACTGATATGAAGAGCAAGAAAACACAGAGGAAAAAATGCACTGGATATGGAAGCAGCATATTTTAGTTTACTATGTCTGTGAAAATGAAATTGAAAACATTGCAGAGAATGATTTAAAGCCAAATTCCACTCAGGCAAACTGGGAGAGTACTTGTTATCCATTTTAGAGGCCCAGTGAAGGAGTGAGAGTGGTCATCTAGTTCTGTAACTGCTCTCTCCAGTTCTGCAGTTTCACATCTGACAGCCCAGTGGCACATCTGCTTCAGTGTGTCTCAGCCCAGCTGCTTTGACCAAAGTAATAGTGCTGGACAGGCACCTTTAGCAGGAAAGGGAGAAAGACAGACACATTTTGCCATATCCACGATTGATGTTTCATGGTTCCATTGGTTGCAAATATACTTTTTGTGCCTGCTGGGACCTGGTAACCTCTCTGAATTTACTAGAGCTGATCCTTTGTCATGCATATTTTAATGCGCTGCATTAATTTCAGATAGGTTAGTAAATCATTTAGAAATCTTAAAGTTTCTTTCAAAAGTTATCAACTCACTCCTTAATAAGAATTAGCCTTGAAAAGTGCCTGCCTAACTTGTGTCATTGAAGTGGAGGGGTGAGGCATTGAACGTGATATTGATGAGAGCAGAACGCTGGCAGTCGCAGTAAAACAGCGCTGTGCTCGCACTGCTTGGCCTTGCTCAGAGTCAGGACTTGCCAGCTCAAGCCCAGCACCATGCTGATGAATCCTGCTGTGTTGTTGTCTCACATAGCATCACTGTACAGTACTGCCCAGAACATACCATGTGTGTATGCAGCTGTGGCTGGAATACCTCGGAAGTCTGAGCCTTATATCCCATATACCCCATATTGTGATATGATGTGCATTATGAGTTAACTCCTTGTACTCCTTCTTTAAAATGCTGCTCCTTGAAGCAGCTGTCTTCTTAATCCAGTTCTAGTTGGAAGAAGCCCATTCTAAATATTTACTGGGAACTTATGATCTATTTTTCTCCTTCATAACTTACCATTTACAGTTTGTCCCAATCACAAAAATATGTTTTAATTTTGCAACATTGGGAAAAAAATCTGTAAAACTATTTGGTATTGCTGTTTATATTACCCTGTCCAGTTTTACTAGAACAATGCTATTTCAAATGTTTCCATTTGTCTTCTAGACTTCTTTATGTTTCAGTAATTAAATGAAGAGATTATAGATCCAGCTGGCTTTACAAGACAAAGCCAAGATTTTGTAGCAAAATATTTAAAATCATGCTTAGATATGAGATCAACCTGAAAATATTCTGTTTAAAGTATTAATAAGTGTTAGTTCTGTGCATTTAACCATGATTCATCACTAGCCCTACAGTGTTTTGAAGGGGTCTTGAAGATGACTTTCAGCAATACAAATCACATACCAAAATCTCTATCTTCTATCTTGATATGCAATTCACACAAAGTATTGCTGACTTTCTGTAGGAAACAGTGGTAGTCAGTCTATTCCATCAAGCAGGTCCCAATCTCAATCTGATGAGAAGGTGTCACTACTTTCTAATGGGACAACATTATCCCATATCAGTCATGATCTGCCTAGGAAAAGGGATCCCTGTAACATGGCGATTGGAATGACAATAGGAAAAATCTCTGAAGGCTTATTCTGGTTATTTGTCAGTCTGTTGAACCTTCTCAGGCAACTTATAGTCCATTGTCATGTGACTTACAGGGGGTTTAGAGTTGTAACTTGTCGGTCAACTTGTCTATGATGAGTTCTAAGAGCTCCTTTATCAAACAAAATGAGCATGATATAAATTGGCTTGGACAATAGCCTCATCATTTGCCTAGATGCAAAATGACCATTAATTTTGTTGTTGTTATTATTATTATTATTATTATTGCAGTGTAATGAGGTATAAATTATATTCAAGGAATTTCATGCTATCTGTAATGCACACCATTTCCACACTGACTTCCACAACACTAAGTAAAGCTGCAGTAGTTCTAATGAATGAATTAATCACACAGTTTCTTTCAAAACTATTTTGTAATGGTAATAAATTCTAGAATTGCCACTGTTGTTCCTAGGAAAATGAAAGTGAAAATCCCGGACCCATTAAGTAACCAATAAATTTGAGGCAAGGTTTTGGAAACAGTCAGCTAACTGTTGCTGTTTTACTTTAATTCATGCATTATCTGACCTAGTATTGTGGTTCAGCTTACTCAGTGCCAGTTCTTTTCTTGGGGCAATTCAATTCAAGAAAATCGCAGCGTGACATATTTTTTGTCTTCTTGGGCATGGGCTGGAGGTGGAGAAAATTCAGTTTTGCCAAGGTAAATTAAGTTCTTCTCCTCATTGCCACTTTTGCTTGGGCAGGTAATAGGATTTGCATTTTGTTAATTGCTTACGGGTGAGAGGTATAAAAAGATTTTAATTTAACAAAGAGTCTAATTTTGGATGGCACCCCTTCTCTCATCAATATTAATCTGAGGCTTTACAGTATTTTTCAAGGATTAGTGCTGACTTGGGAGAGAGAACTCCTCTTTATACCATGTTGCAGTGGTGGGAAGACAAGCTCAGTCAGAGATTCTGGTGAAAACAGAGCTGCCCTTGCCAGGGGTTACCCACATGTTCTGCAAAGATTCACTGACTGTGGTTTTTTCAGTAAGGCTACTGGGGCAAAACAAAGACCTAGGAAATATTTGCATATTGGCTGTATATTCCTCTGGCTCAGCTGCCTGCAATGTATCACACATGAAAGGATTATATGCTGCAGTATAGAAAAATCTGCACCTTGCAATATAGCCTTCAGAGCCATCTTCTGGGGAAAAATGGACATCTGTCAATGTGGTAAATTGTATTTTATAAACAAACAAAAAAGCAGCAGCAGCAGCAAATAAAACCTTGATGACTTCTTAAAAAAATCAAAACACAAGAATGTGAAATGGGATTTTATAGTGTGCATTGTGAGTCAGAAGAAAAGATGTCTGTGATCTCTGTGAAAGTAATTTATCAGCTCCTAAATCACCTGGGATCTTGTGAAAATATCCATAGGCAATTTTACATTCTTTAATTAACTACCAGGGGATATTTGGAAGAGGGTGAAGCTGATGCATTTTATACACACACCCACACATGCATGCACACAACCCCTCTTTTAACTTGTAACAAATCCTAAGAAATTAGTAAAAAAATATAGAATTAGTAGAATTACCCAGAGAATTTGGGTTCATTTCTGACATCAACAAACATGGGCTTCTATTAGCCTGGTCTCAAAGTTCTGTTCTCTGTTCTTAGCCCAAATAAAGTTTCTGTTTGGCTAACAATAACACCAGCAACATTTCCTTGATATGAGTGGCTGGTTTATTTGTTGGTCATAGCTTTGTGCTCCCTTGCTTATCTTGTATCTTAAGTTTCAGTGGCTTTTAAGGATAGCTGAATATGCTTTCACCACTACTGTTGGACCCAGGGAACACTGAAATCCATCAAATGTACAAGTTTGTCAAGACTCACCTGAGGTGGGTATAGTAAACATATACATAATTTGAGCATTTGAGAGCTATTGTTGCAGAGACACTTTGTTGTTGCTCATGCAATGAATATTTGAAACTCCTAAAATTTTAATGATTTAAGCAATACCTTTCTTGTATCTTGAAAGAAGTTTGTCTGACAAAAATTGAAGTTATTATCTGACTGCATAGGTTTAGAGATGGCATTACTTGCTTTAACTAATGCCTTCATTAGCAAATAATCCCATGAAAATTATCAGGACAACTCAAGACCTAGGAGACTCCTAAACAGAATTTAAAATCGACTCCTCTAGAGCATACAAGATGCATGTGTATAGGTTGAATTCCATTACTTTCCTGGGGTTCTCTAAGGAAAGTTTTCATTTCCTGGTGTTTCTTGATACCATTATGATCATTTTGCTGCCATTTTAGATGGAGTCTTAATGAATGCTACACTTACTTAAAAATGACCAGGAAAAATCCAGAAGACCAAATTTTTTACAGCATGGGTTATGACAAGGATTTTGTTATTGTTGCGTCCACATATTTCTCTTCTAAGATTGAAAGGTGAATATTTCAGCACTGTACTCTTTCAGGAGTGCTGGGTTGCACTGAGGCGAGCATATTCCTGTCCCTAGCTTGGAAACTATTTCAGAATCAGTGTCATTATGTTACAGTTAATAACAGAAAAGAATGTCTTTAATCTCCAGAAGCAATTTACAGCTTACAATAAAGGGGCACATAAACTCTTCAGAAGGATCACTCTGTGCATTAACTTCTACTGCACCTTACAAATCTATTTAACCGTGAGAGTCAAAATGTTTTGCTGAGCGGACATTAGAGCCTGCAGTTCTTTGATTAAACTTCTCACATGGTACAGTGAATGTTAGAATAGCTCCTTAATACAGGTGCAGAATACAAAAAAATACAAGTTATGCACACTGTGATTTTGAGCGAAAGCTTTGATTTCTGTTAATCTCCTAATACAAGAATAGCATATGAGGGGCTATTCTGCACTTTGCTGGCATTAACATTGGAACCAAACTTAAGCTTTAATACCAAGGCCAGCTGTTATCTGTTTCCCTACAGCTTTAACATCAGTGTTTTGATACATTTTAGGGAGTGCTGATTTTTAGTGATTACGAATCACCTCAATTTATCTGTCTGACTCAATTCTTAACACATAAGTGGCACATGCAAGACTAGAGATGTCACCATAAATCAGGTTGCTTAATGCAACAAATATGTTGGGAAGGGCTGGACAAGCAAGGCTGTTATCTGTGTCTGGGATTCATAGCTAGACCTTTTAAGTATTTGGAGTTAATTGTTCACTCATTTCATAGGTGATCCATGAAAGCATCAAAGTAATTGAATAGGTTATCTACAGAATAATGCAACTATTGGTTGGGAATGTTGTTCTAATAGGATTACCAAATGCAAAGACTTTGGCAGTTTGGGTGGGGGATGTTGGGGGTTTTTTGAGCTTTCTTTTTCTTCTATTGCATCAAATTCAGAATAGGAGTTCAAGGTTTGGTAGTGCAGGATTTTGCAGAGCTAATAACAATAGAAGGACCAGAAAACAATTTTATGCTTTGAATGCACTTTAGTAAAAGTAAAAACAACGTAAGGATTTATTTAGGAATGCAGTAATACTTGCCAGTTTTCTGCCAGAGCCGCATGCCACTTTTTGTTTTCTCTTCCACCTCTATCACTGAAGTAGACTTTCATTTCTGGAGATGATCTTGACTGTGCTCTCGTTTGGGAACTTCTTCCATTTTAATGTGACTGCAGGCAACTTTGAAAGTCTGCTGTCTATTGAAATCCATGGCAACGCTCTCTCCTTGACTGAAACTCTCTATTGTGACAGGCTTGCATTGCCTCCTTACCATTCTGTTATTACTCACACTGTTACTTCAGATTATTTATTATCATTATGTTCCACCTGTATGTTTGTGATGAGTTTCCAATCCTTTATTTTGCCCACAACTGGTAAGAGTCGCATGTCATTAGTAACATAATAATATATTATAACTTTGTCTTAATAAATTTTCTCCTCTATTCTTCCTTCTCAAATCATCCCGGGATCTTTCAGGCCTTTGAAGTAATTTCTGCAATCATAGCCCTTTGGAGGCATGGGAGGACTGCGAGGCAGGAGCAACAGAAAACAGTGGAGTCCAGTCCTATTGCCCTCAGAGCCCTGTCCTATATGTAAAATCTTTCTCTGAATCCCCTTTTCTTTCACATTTTCTTCTTCCATTCCCACTTCATCTGTCCTTTTATGTTTCTTTGTTTCCTGCTTGCTTTTGCATGAATAAGTGGAGCACAGTTCTAGGGAATTTTTGTCTCCCCACTATCAAATAGATTTGGTTGTAAGGCTACTGAAAGCATAAGTATTATTTAAGTCTGAACAAAGGAAATGTCACACAACTTGTAACTTGAAACATACCAAGTTTAATTTTGTCCTTGAAATGAAGAAGGGAATCCTTGCACTATTAAAAGCTGGATTTTTTTTTTTTTAATTGCAGATTTCCTTAAAACAGAGGCTTGACATACAGATCTCAACATTTTCTAAGTACTCTTGGTTCAATTCTTTGCTCTTCTTATTATATGTAGAATATTGTCTTGCCTGACTGTGTATGCTTTTAGATGTCCTTCTAGGTCAGAGACTAGCTCTTGTCATTCAAAGTCCCCAGAAATGTGTGGGAAAAATCAGCATTTCTGGCTTCTTCTTCACTGGGCTGTAGGCAGCGGTCTTTCTTTGTATGAAGCTTATACTCCTGAAGGAAAATAGGAGAGCTGAGATGGGTGGTGTACAGTACACTGCATCTTAGGCTTGTTGTATAAAAACACGGAAAAACAGTTTTGTTATTAACCTAAGATTTCCACTTTCTGTAGGTCATTTGGTTGATATATGCACTGTTTCATTTTCCTTGTATTTATTGCCCACAAGTCAAATAATATGAGTCTTTCTGTAATTTCTCCATGGGATGAGAGCTGCCAGGTGGTGTGCTATAGTGACAGCTCTCCAAGGGACAGCTTTTCCAGACTGAAGACAAGGCTTGTTACTTGCAACTGTTATATGTGAGGTCAAGGCAGATCAGCTGTGCAGGTTAGGTTTTGGAAAGGAGAATGAATTTTCTTCCTGCTGAATTTTTAGTATGTAATTCTGGGTGAGCAATACCTTACAGTTAGCAGGTAACTCTGACTGCCAAGGCTGGATTTGATCATGGCTAGCGTGAGAGCATCAAATCACTGAGATTCCACATCTGTGAAACAAGGAGTTGGGGCCTCATTATCACAAGGTGCACGGTACCAGCAGCTCCCCTTCAAAATGCCTGCCTGACAGCACCCTGACTTTGATTTCATCTATGCAGAACATGCAATGGAAATGGCAGAGCACAGGGAATGAGGTGTGGGGCATTAAAAGACACTCGCTACAGCTCTGTAGTTCTTGGACACCTACTCCGTAATAAATTGAAAAATATGTCCTAATGTAAAAATACACCCTAACAGCAACTTGGATCTTTTCAGCAGACAGTTTGAAAAGAAAAATTAACTTCCTTAAGGAAGCTGAATAGAGCTATATAAACTGCCTTATTAAAGTAGGCATATATTTAGAATTTCTGTCATGCACTTTCAGTAATAAGAGGGTCGGGCTTTTTATTTTCTTAGGTATTCTTCTGTGTGCTAAGAATGATGATTTAATATTCTCTTGAGAAGACAAGGCTAAGGTGATACTTGTAGAAAAGCAGAAACACCTAAGAAAATTAAAAGGAATAATATAACAGCTCTTAGAAACACCTCCAGACAATCTCTTGCATTTCTGGTCCAGACGCAAAATGATATTATGCCACCATAGAGCCCATCATCTTTACATATGTAAGCAGTTGTTGTCTCAGAGAAGAAATCCTGTAGCCTTGCAGAAATTTATTATCTCTGCTTTAATGCCAATAATGTTGAATAAAGCTTTAAAAAAACCACTTCACAGTTAAATAGAGCCACCCTTCAGCAGAACCAGTACTCCTGGGGGAAGGGCAAGGTTGTGCAGGGGACTTAGGGTGGGCTTTTTGGGTTTTGCTGATTAGACTACACATCTTCAGGGAAAAAAAAAAAAAGGTATTTTAGGAAAAGAGAAAATTAGATGGATCCTATTAGGACAGATACTTGACATGTGTGTTTAACAAGCTGAGCTACCAACTTGCTGAGTTAGCAGCTGTTACCTGTTAACTTCATGGAGGTGGGGAAGGGAAAAAACTCTAAAAGGGCCTATTTAAGTTGAGCACAAGCTGTTTGACAGCAGGGAAGAAACAATTTTAGCCCAGTCCTAGGACTGCGGTAATTACACTGTCCTAAAACATGGTGTTTTGGGAACACAGATCACCCCTCAGATCACTTTGGCCATTAATTGCTGTGGTATTTCTGGCACGAAACCTCACTCCAAGTAATTTTTTTGTGACACTCCTGGGTCTGCCTGCCTGCCGACAAAAGCTTCAAAAACAGGCTGGTAGGGGCTGAATTAGAGCCATCAGATGTCAGCAATTAAACTCCAGCATTATCACCATGTCTAGACACTAGGCACTCTTAGGGCACCTCAGTGCAAGGAGCAGCTTCATCTCTGTGTCTTTACCACAAAATCACTTCTACCTATTAGGCGGTATTAAAATTTTGCTCTCACTCCTTTTGGGATCTACATCAGAAATATGTTTGGTTTCATTGCTTGGGAAAGCTTTTTGGTTGTTTGCCAGCTTGGGGTCAGATTTTGTTGTTGATTTGTGGTAAGCATTGGACTAAAACTCTTCTTATCTCCTTTATCAGAAATACTGGGCAAGATCAGAAAACTCTCCTCACAAATTCCCCAAGTTTTCCTTTATACATGAGATTAATTAGGAGTTCTTTACAAAACTAATGAGCAAGACATAAGCTGTCTTTCCCAGTCTTGAATCTAGGAACACTAAATATAACGTGGCAAATATAACAGGCAAGAGGAAATCACACCAGTTGAGCTAATATATTTAATTAATTAAACTTGCCAGGTAGCTAACTTACATAAAAGAAAGATGAGAAAAATCTCAAAGTATAAACCAGTTTTATCAAAAAGATGGAGACAACAGCATTTACTTCTCTCTTGGCTGCTGAAGGTGACAGGAAAGCTACTGAGCCATGGACTGGAGGGAAAAGCTGACACTACGTGTTGTTACTGTTGTGCAGGGGCCTTCATTTTTGATGGAAATATGTATTTCTTGGAAATCAATAACATAAAACTGTCCCAACTCTGAATGAGGCATTTTTTTAAAACTCATTTGTGCTATGCATGAGGTTCAGAGAAAGCTTCAGCTATGGGATAACCAATCACCTTACTTTACAGGATATCATAATGTAAATCACCATTAGGGATGTACTGGCGGTGGCTCCCACACCCAGATCATCTTTGAGCTGAGAGGTACTGGCCAACATCATGGCATTTTAGGGCAATCTGATGGGTTGTTCATTATCCACATGTGGAAGGAACAAGGTACTGGTGAGTACACCCATTTTTGTTTATCAAATCTTGAGACTGTAATGGCCTCAGAACAGGCATTTTTACATCTGCAACTGTATTTAATGAAGATGGCTTTTCAACTACCCTTTTCTGCTTCACATCAAAATCTTCCCTGCAAACACTATCTGCCTTGTAGTTATAAAGCCATGATTAAACTCAAGTACAGTTTTACTTGAAAATTTTAACAGTAGTACATCTTCAGCCTGTAAGAGCTGAAGATTTAACTGCAGCCTGATCCAGTCAAGTGCTATGTGTCAACAGAATTGACAAGTTCATGTATTACAGCTCCTCTAAGAGCTTGCTGAAGTTGCATGTCTGGGACCTTTACAGATAAGCCTGTTAATGATTAGATGCACACTACATCCGAGTATTTATTCTAATTTCAAATATCTTGCTCAGCAGCTCCAGATGTTACCAGGGATGCCTCCTCCCCTGAGAAGAAAACTGTCCTTCCTACTTGTTTCTATTTCAACAGTTGCATCCAACAGAAACATCATCACCTAAGAGTTGAAATTAAGTCTCTGTATACTGCAGACTTTTGCTGCTCAGATCTGGACTCTGCTTGATAGGAACAACTTATTTGTGATTTAAAGGGAAATGGCTGCACACAATTCAGAGAGCTGCTCCACAGTGTCACAATATAGTCATGCTGGGGACTGCAGTGGACAATCTGTGTTAATTTGTAGTTGCTAACAGACGAGGAACAAGGCTGCAGGAGGAACATTTGATGCTGACAGAAACAGAATGGTCATAGTCATCAAATAGAACTTGAAGTGAATAAAGTGAAAATGTCAGGTATGTATTATAAAAAACAGTTCATCCTATCAAGAATCCCTTAGTGACTACACAGCAGGTGCTTTTTAGCCTTTGCAAGTGGGCTGAAGTTTTCCTTCTCCAGGTGAAAGCTGAAATTTACTTAGACAAAACATTTATACAAAAGAGAAAAACAATACTATGTCTTTACTCATTTTATGAAAACTATGTCTCTGAAACAATCTCTAGATGCTTAAATATTAATCTATGTTATTTTAACATTTAGTATTCTTTCATTCATGTTAACTATTGGATTTGAGGCTTTCCAATGATGTCCCGTTTGATGAAGTATATCAACATTTCACTACATTCAGTACTTATGTATCAAGTGCAACATTTCAAGCATCTTGATTGAATAGAAACTAAAAATTTCCCCTCAAATTTACTTCACTAGTATCTTAAAATCTTGCCTCATCTATTTCACTACAAAGCTCAAAGAATATAAGATTTATAAGTATTATTGTACTGAGTAAATGCTGACTTCAGAGAAAACACCACGTTTAGCTAAGCACTTAATTTGTATAGTCAAATTATATATTTGGGGATTTAACTGTGATTAATTTTCAAGGACTTCCATCCTCATTAGCAACTGCTGATTAAAGGTTGTTTGGATTTTTTAAACTTAAGTCACACTAGACATGTAATGAGCTGGCTGTGAGGCACACTTTGAGAAGGTCAGCAAGCTCCATCTCTGCACCGACCTTTTAGCTTCTGTCTTGCAACTTTGTAGAGCCACCTTTCATATGACTCAAGATTTTGGTCTATGATGCATGAGTGAGACACAGTTGCAAGAGCAGAGAGGCCTGATCAGCACCATCAGCTCTGCAAGGGCTATTTAAGAAGTGGCCAGTCAGTGGCCAGGCAGAGGCTGCTTCCCTCACCTGTAGCCAAGGACGGCTGTTTCCTACCTGCTTGTATGGAGGCAAGTTTCAGCGGTGGTGTTGGTGGGCTAGTATTACAGAGGTAAAAGTTTGTCATACTTACAACCTTACTAATCTAACAGTTTTCAAAGTTTAAGTCTTCCATATAAAATAAATTCTACATCTGTATTCATAGATCCCACCACTCAATTTCCTCCTCTGTCTCCCCAAATGCAAATATTCAACGAATCTTGGAACCAGAGAAGGTATATAAACCTGATTTAAACTAAAACCAAACTCCTACAATACAACAGGCCTCGTTTTTGAAGACAGGGATTAAAAATTCACATTTAAATTAGACACGTTCTTCATATTTTATGTTAATCTTGAACTACAAGAACAGTATTTCGCACAGATGTCTCTGCTAATAATCTCTAAGATCTAGAAATTGTGACCCAACAAAATCAATGCAAATTGATCCTTCACTTTGCTCAGGGATGTGAAAAAGCAGCATTATTATACATCAACAGTTTCAGTAAGCAGCAGTGTTAACACAGAACTGGTCAAAATGGAATTAAGTAAAAATGAAAGAACTTAGTGAAAAGTAATTGTTTCTTCCAACACCTGAAATATTTCTTAACCTACACAAAGTTAAAATAATTAGCATCAAGGGCATTCTGACAACACTACCTCTGAGCAAACAGTGATACAGAGAGCTCTTCATTCCGTAAGAGGCAAAATATCTGCACCTTCATGTCTTAATCATACATTCAAGCAATGAGTGTTTGCATGTGCTAATTGTCTTTGCAGACGTTCATCAAACAAGGGAAAAGTCCTTTTTGAAAACATCTCTTTGGTTGATACTTTCTTCAAAGGTATCTGTCTAATCCAAGAGTGAGTTATATTTTCTCCATGTTTTTTAATGCATGAGATTACAGTTAACAGCACTCTGACATGATGCCTTTCTGCTCCCCTATACGTGTCACTTGTATCGCACACCATGAGGCCGTCACAGTTGCTGGAGATCCTTGGCTCATCTGTTCCTTTGTAAATGCCTGGTTTAGCTCTCAACCTGAGAATTGTCCATCTGGCTGCAAAATTCTAGTGATTTTTCACGTATGCATCATTTCAATCAACTCCTTTTTCCTACTGACACTCTTTTTTTCCTCACCTCAATTCCTATCCTTGGTAAAACCATCAAAAGTTTCTTAGGCATAAACCTGTGTGTGCTTATACCCTTCTTTCTCTAAACCTGTGACACTTGCTTTTCAAAGTCTGTTTCTGCCACTATTATAAATGGGCAAATACACTAACTTTTATCAGGGTGACAACCAGCTTTAACTACTGCTGGTTCTAGTCTCCCCCTTTATTTTTTTAAGTAATACACACTGGCCCACTTTGTGTTATCTGCTCTCCTTTGGGTACCTGATTAATGATTGTAGTTATTTTCTCGTTGTTCCACAGAAGGGCAACAATGGGTTTCTTGTGTGGTGGGGGTTTTTTTCCATTGGAGTGATGTAGGTGGTTTTTCATGCAAAGCTTAATTGCAGCTCTGAAAAGAAGCTTGCTTTACACTAATAGGAAAAAAAAAAATATATGAAGAAGCCTGAAGATTTTCTTTTTCCAATTTCCTTAATATGATACTATACTGAATAACTCCACTTTTTTTTTTTACTCTAATAACCTGCCTTCCACCTTTCCATTACATAAGTTTTTTCACTTAAAGATTCTTCATAAGAAACACAGTGGATAAGTGTATTGCGCAATGTTTGTCTGCCTGTATCAGAGAATAACGTCTTAATTTGTTATTATCTGAGCCAAAGCACTTCTTATATTAAAAGCAAATGTAGCTATGTATATAGGGGTGAGTGAACTGAGCATGTTTATTGGTGTGATGATTTAGGAAATATTTTTACATTAATGACCTTGCATGTACCTAAGTACCAAGGCTAGTCATAGTTATTAGGTAGGTAGAGAAGAGCTTATTCTTCTTTATCTTATCAAAACAGGGCAAACTATCAAACTATGCAGAAGTATTACACACAGAATTAATTTTAAAGGCATTTTCAGGATCAGTTTCAAGAAAAACTAAACCAATGTTCAGTTCCAACAAAATCAGTGCAAAAGCAATGGGCAAGTGGATTCTAAAGGTTAACTGATCTTACCCTAAGTCCCTATCACACCTTGTTCAGATAATAAATAATCTATGGCTGTTTTGACATTTTTCCACATTATATATGTTATATATATTTTTCTAGAGCTATAATTTTAAAGATAACATAAAGTACGCTTAAATTTTTTGTGTTAGTGCAGAGAGGTGATTAGATACAATCTAAAAGTATCTGAGTTTGGGCTATAGACTATATCTGAAGAGCCCTCAATGATTAAATTGCTGCCAGTTGTGCAACATACAAATTCATCTCAGATGATTGCTGCTCTTAGCACTTACTGTCTGCAATTCAGTTTCATGACCTGCTGCACTTGGGATGGGATAGGATCAAATTGCTGGGTCTGACTTCTAGATCCAAAAATATATTTTTGCCATCAAGACGAACCCCCCTATACCAAATAACAACCCACAAACAGCAATTACAATGCATTAAGATGCATTAGATATGTTGCCAAATAGCTTTAAAATGTAGATATTTTATATATATTTGGATGCTTGGTTAAAATTATTTTCTTTGGTAATATCTTAAAGTTTCTTTTGTTGAGTGCCTGTCCATATGGTAGCTGTAAGGTCAGATACAAGCTAAAAGCTACTCTCTTGAAATCAGGAAAACAGAACAGCAATCCAAACTGAGTCATGAGCTTATCAAAATGTTCCTTAAGGAATTCTTAAATGGTAACTGCTCACAAGAAGGAAAAACAGAACCCAAATCCAAACAACACTGTCCTATGGCAGAGGTTTGTACAATGCACCCAAGATCAATTCAGACTATCAAACCTACTACTAGAGGCTGCTGTAATTACCTGAATGAGTCCATACACTGCAAATTATTTAACACAATATTTGAGTACAGTGTCAGACCTGTAGCTGTGCTCAGATACACTTAACTAGAACACCCAACAGTGACAAATTTGAATTGAATACTGTAACCAAGTATCCAAGTACTTAAATCCAATTCCATTTGTTGCTTAAAAATTGAGTTGTGGTAGGAGTACTATATTATACAGGAGCAATTTTGTTACGCAATACATGTGGTTTTAGAAAAACTGGTATCAGTACCAGAAACAGGTACAACGCCAAGCATTACTCTGCAACTGCAACATCAAATTTGTCACAGCAGCAGGATGACACAAAATATGATCTTGTTTACACTGAGGTGTCAGCAAGTATGGAAAACTATAATTTAAGTATAAAAACCTCATAATTGACAAATAAGCTATTCTAGACTTCACTTCATATAAAATATTTTTAGGTTGACTCATTTTTAATTACACTGCAATTAAATTTAAATTAACTAAAACTTTTATTTTTCAAAATTTACATGATTGTAACAGATTGCATTATTGTATGTTATTGTAAAATATTAGCTCTTTGTTTTGCAGGAATTTACATTCTTTTAAACTGATAACCTGATTAATATAGTTCTGCTACTGAAACTTCCTTGTGTTTTTTTTAACACAGACACTGCGTAGTGTTGGAGATTATTCTGCAAGGGAGTAAAAATTAAACTTAGAACTCAAAATGCTCTCTCACAAGTCAGCTTGTACCATGACACTGAACCTGAAGACTGATTCTGCATACTGATCATATTCTTACCAGGTTATCCCATGACCACCTAACAAAAACACCTGCACTATTATTCTCCCACACTATTGCAACAGAATGTGTTTTCACCGGTATTTACTGATGACCTTTGCAAATAAGCATCTGCTGTCTGTGACTGTTCATAACCTCCTCAAATACAAATGATTTAAATAAATTAGAAAAACCCCACGAGTCAGGTAATTATGAGGGCAAAACAGATTATTATTCAAAAACATTACTGAGTAAGCTAAAGTTCTGTGCAATTGCGATAAAGTAAGTCACAACTATCTAAAAATAACTAAATTATACTGCAAGTACAAGACAATGATATGGAGAAAATAAGTTCTCTGTATACTAAAAAATTCCTTTAAAACACAACTTCTTCATTTCAACCAGATTCTAGGCCTTGTGAAAGTGACTGAGCTATTTGCATTTTCTGTTCGAGACACCAAGCATTTTCTTTAGTAACTGAAGCTCCTAATTTTCAGATACTGAACTATTAAAATCAAGATGGCATTCACTGCAATAATATTTAAAAGAAAACCAAAAAATAAGTCCAACTTTCGGCCGCTAGGGAAAGTACTATTTATTATACATTTAAATACAAATTTGAAATGTGTTGTGGACATATCTGCAGGGTTACAGGTAAAAAATAAAAATTTACAAAGTTGTGTTCTGCATCTCTCAAGACTGATGCTTCAAAAAAAATTTTCACAAAATACAAAGAGTTCATCTTTTTAAGAACAGGAAGGACAATAATGCATACAATCTTTTGCTTGGCAGATTATCTTTGTTCCTTCCCTGCATAAAGTACCTAGAGTTTGTAAACAGTCCTTAGAAGTGTTAATAGCTTTCAGGAATGTGTAATCACAGTTTATATGGACTTGAATTAAAATGCTACACAGTAGTTTCGTGTTTCCATAACCCAGTTCTAATATTACCAGTACTGTCTGCAGTGAGCAAGGGTCCGTCCTGTCCACTGCTTTTAAGTGGTCCATTCTGAACGGCTAAATTTAAGCCGTAAGATTTTTGTTGGTTTTCCAGTTCAGCCGCTATTGGTTTCCTTGGAATATCTTTTTTGTTGTTTGCAGCTATTGATTTTTCAGTATTCCTGCTACTTTTTGGAAGTGTACTGCAAGCATCACTGCTGTCTTGCTGGGACTGGTTATACTGGCGTTCTCTATATGCCAAATAGGCTCTTCGGCTCCTTGAGTGTCCTTCACTGTTGCTTTGTCGAGTTTTGGGTAAGCCATTTTGCACACTTCCTTCCACACTTGTGGGAACATCATATGCATATTCCCTCAATACTGCAAGCCTGCTGGCACGATGTCCCTTGCTTCTGTTCTTGTGATGCCGACTCGGGTGCCCGTTTGTCCGAAACTGAACCTCTAAGGGAGCTACGTGCATTTTGATGTCATTATCTACTGAATGTTCAGTCAGACTGTTATCAAGCTGAGGACCTGTGTTCAACGGCAAGGAAGTAGGGTGGCACTGAGCTGCTGCAGCTTGTAAGTTAGTTAGTTTACAACCTTGAGATGAGTTTTTTAGGCTTGAGGCACTTTTATTTGTGCATGAGGATTCTGCGCTACTGTTGGTGCATTTTGGGGCTTCTCCGTTGGTTCCACTGGAACTTGAGGGCTGCACATTTACTTGCACTGAATACGTACTCCTTCCCGGGCAGCAAGTTGTTATCCAAGCATGCCTGACATCTTCCCTGTTAATGCAATGGTGCACCATAAGAAAGGCACTGAAGCATAAACATGTTGCCCCAAAGAAACAGCTGAAGATCAGGTCCATAGGATAATACAGGGAAACGGACAGAGCTCCAAAGATCCACAGTGTGACATACAAAACCAAAGTAAGGCCGACTCCCAGAAGCTGTGCTTGAAAACTGTGCTCATTCTCCAAAGCAGATGTGGAAACCAGTGACACTGACAAAGAATCCTGATGAGCCAATTCCCCGTGTTCATTGGTGGCCAAACGCTGCTGCTCCTCAAGGGGTTCCTTAAGTTCATATTTGCGTTCAGGGTGACGTTTTAGTTGTATAAATATGCTGAGAAAATACATACAGTTTATGAAAATTATAAAGCTAGCTGGTCCATAAAATGCTCCTAAGCTAGGTTCCCAAGTCATCCAGCAACTGTAAAAGAAACAAAACAAAGAACTAAAATTAACATCTTCTCGCAAGTCACTTATCTTTCATCGGTTCATTGAAATAATCTTGGCTGTGCTACACTTTCTGGAAGAATCAGAATTAATTGTAACAAGTATTTAGAGAAAAGCAAACCTATGAAATCTTTTCAGAGTTCTCAGTTATATGGTACTTACTAGGGAGCATTAGGTCTGCTGCCGTAATTTCGGATGTTTGCTGCAGCTGTTATTCCACAAACTATGATAGGGATCCCTCCACCAATAAGGTAGAACCTAAAAAGTAAATCCAGTATATCAGTGTCTGCTTCATGGCAATGGATTTTATTCAGTCCCTATGAAAGACATAAGAGCTTTCCAGGATTTGAGAAATACGCAACTTCTTTATGAAAATAAGGTGAATAAGCTTTGGGCTTTGGCAATATCAGTTGTTTTCTAAGTCTTCCTCATAACAATTTTTCTCCTCCTGTTGTAAGTTGCCTCTCTCTCACAGCTGCTCACTCCCACCTCCCACTTGCAGACTCTGAACCGAAGTACACAGCATTAGAAGGAAGAAGCAAAAGCTGACAGTCAGAAGTTGTAAACTGCTACAAGAGAATATGGAAACTTAGAGAATAGTAAGTGATATGTCTCGTGTTCCAGAGATGAACTTGCCTAATATATAGTGTTAGGAACATCAGCCATAAGAACTCACGCTACTTGGAATGTTTTTGGGGTGGATGGCAGGGTGAGTTGTTTTTTTATTTTTAATGGACTCTGTAATTTTATAGTACACACCTCCTCATTCCCTGTGGAGGTATTTATGAAAACTATACACCTTCCCAAGAACAAGAGGCATATGTTGTTGGAGTATCTTTTCATTCCAATTTCTGTGAATTCACACTGAATTCATTAGTGGTAGGTCAATAATTACTGACAATTATTCCAATTAACAGCACTCAGTCCTGAAGCTTATATCAAACCAGTACAAATTCAGATCAGAACACACTAGTGAAAACTACTACTGTGGCATACGGGTGAGCAGCTTGTTTTATCAGCAGGAGACACCTAGATGGTCCTGGACATTTCACCAGAAATTACTCCTGTATCATCTGAGATACACAACAACAGTCTGAAATAAATTAACACTTTCTTGTAAATTGAGATACACTGAGCGTATTATTTAGTTGCTGAATTCTACAAACATCAAATTGTGACATTGGTTTATTCTGTAGTTTGATGCAGTAATCAGAAGCTGGGAAGATGGAGCAGATCTTTGTGGCAGTATGGGTACTGTACAACAGGCAATTTTATTTTGAACATAAGTCTAGAAGACAACAGAGAAAAACAACAACTTTGTGACCCTTCCATGAGGTGTTCAGATCTGAAATGGCATGTTTATGTCTTGCAAAGCTGAGCCTGTGAGACTGGTAAGTTTATTCCAAAGCAAGAACTTCTAAACAAATTTTAAGGGATGGAGGAAAAAAAAATCATAACAGATGTTTAAAAGGCTGTTCAGTATCCTGCTAGAAGGCACAGCTGGTGGTGAGCATACAGTGAATACAACGGATTTACTTTTACAAGAAAAGTAATAAAAGTCAAGGAAGGCAAAGACAGTAATGAAGTAGTATAAACAGTTATCTTCTATCTTATCAAATAAATACTTCTACATGCTTGTATACAGTACTGCAAATTTTACTTGGAGATAATCAGAAAAGCATTTCTGTTTTTCTGCAGTCTCTGTACTTTAAAAATCAAGCTCTTTAAGTATTTGCCTAAAACCAATCAAAGGTAATCAACTTCTGCCACCTTGTGGAGAATTTCAGCATAGCAGTTTTTAATTAATATCCTGGGGCCCAGGAGGCAACATGAACCTTTAAGTATGTTAGTATTTTCTATGAAGAACATTTCACACCAGGTAAATTTCATAATTAGTTTTTCTCATCACCGGGATTTCAGAAAAAAAAATTCCATGAGGAATGCTTCCCAAAGAACACTATTTTCTATTGATTATAAGTGATACCCCTATTTTTCAAATTATTTGGAAACAATCTTTGGAAAACATATTAAACTTTATTTACTTAAATTGCAGCATTTCAAAACTGTGTGATAATACAGGTCTGCACATTCTTTCTTCTATGATAATTTAATAGGTTGTGTTGCTATCTAAAGTCTTAATCAAACCCTCAGTGTGACGCTGAAACACTATCAATTTCTTAATTGACGTATCATCAACACACCTTTGCATCCATAATATACAAAGCCCAATAATCCTTCAGCTCACTCTCCCTAACATAATGCTGAGGAACAGAAAAATCTGGAAGGAACTTTGCTGACCTGGAAAGAACAAAGTAGTACTGACTTGTTACATCTTCTGCTCAGAATATACACACAGCAACCTGGGAAATAATGACTCACAAAAGCAAACAACAGGCTCACCTCAGCATTGGTCTGGGTGGAGGAGGCGGCTCATCAGGATCTTGACACCTCTTTGCCTTTTTGGTTACCTGCTTGTAAATATTACGAGATGTCACTCCCAACCACAGTACTGTTGCAAGAGTGGAATAATGGAGAATTATCCCAACCTTAAAACAAAACCAAACAACAAAAAAAGTATTAACTCCCAAACACTTCCTTTCCACTGAGTTAATGTATTAACCATTAAACACACAACTTGCCATAAAGGAAAAAAAACCCACCGCCTTTCTTATTTTATGACTAAGTGTCAAATTATTGTAGTTTTCAAAAAAAGTAAAATATGTTGTGCAAACCCACTCTCGCATCAGTTGAATCTGGAATGGCTACACAGCTGCTGTTGCCTCTAGTGGAAGGATAACTTACTAATGGAGGAAGAACGTTACTAGCAAAAATTTTTCAGATTACATATCAATCATATACTTTAAGAAAATATTTTACAAAAGACTTAACTTCAAAATGTCTTGTGGTACAGGTATTATTCAAATTGAAACAAGTAAGGGAACAGCAAACTAATAATACTGTGATAAGTATGCAGCAGGTGGCAAAATACAGCCAGCCATTTTAATATAATGCAAAAATAGAGAAGTGTATTAAGTATTTAACCAGCCCAAACAAACCAGCCCAAAGCAAAATTTGCTTCACAGCAAAATCTGTTTCTCCTGCATTGTCTTACTTATAGGGCAACACTGCCATAGCAGCACAAGTGTATGGAAGAGGTAACACTTTAGTTCCTGATGACTTCAAATGGGTTATTTTGCAAGTTTCAATCACCAGTAAAAGCACAACTCTCAAACAACCCATCTGTATCCCAGCATTTCTCCTGAAGTATTACCATCTAAAGGTAAGAAAAAAAGGTATGTGTATATCTGTGTGTGCATGCATGTGTACATAGGAGAAAGAGCAGGGATATTTTTCCTTGCAATATTTTGACCTGTCAACCTGGTAACTACTGTAAATTCAAACAAAAAGCATGATGGAATATTACAGTGAGTGATTAGAAACTTTTTTCAATCACTGAATGCAAAAAGAAAACCTGACAAAAAATTCACTGCCATTTTTCTAAAGCGGCAACTGTTATTATACTAAAATACTGCAATGGAATTGGAGACAGCCAAATCTTAGAAGAGTAAATCATTAAAAAAGAGAAGTCTCAAAGCTAGTGATGTTTGTTTAGAGAAAGCATGCAGGCTTGAAACACCTGTCTCTCCCTCCCCTTCAGTTATACTGAGCAAATGGAAATATTTTAATACCAGATTTCACATGATCTGTAAAGGCCACATACAGGCCTATAAAATTGTTTCACAATAAGTAAGCTTTAAGAATAAAAACAACCAACAGAGCTTATTTTTTGTGATGGAACTTTGGGAAAAAAATTTCTGCTGCACTTCTGAAATACTTTTCCTGTTTTCAAGTACTGAACTAGTTTTATCTTCACTACTTCTTGAACATAAAAGAAAATCTAATTTTGTTATGAAGACAGAAAGAGCTGGGGTTGTTCAGGCTGGAGAAGAGAAGGCTCTGGGAAGACCTTATAGCACCTGCCAGTACCTAAACAGGGCTACAAGAGAGCTGGAGTGGGACTTTTTACAAGGCCATGTAGTGACAGGACAATGAGTAATGGCTTTAAACTGAAAGATTAGATTAGAAAGAAGTAATGCGGGTGGCAAAACAAAAGCACAGGTTGCCCAAAGAAGTAGTAGATGTCCCACCAAAGGTAAGGTTGCATGGTGCTCTGAGCAACCTGATCAAGTTGAAGATGTCCCTCCTTATTGCAGAGGCACTGGGCTAGATAACCTTTAAGGTCCCTTCCAACCCAACCCATTCTGTGATTCTAAAACCAAACCAAAACATTAGTTTTTTGTTTAAATTTTACATTCTGATGAATGCCTATACAGCACTGAAGTTCTGAGAAGGCAAGGGGTACAAATACCATCATAGGAGTATGAAACTGATAATTAACTTTTTTCAAGTGTTTGTATGTTTACTTACTGCTTGGCAAATGCTGGCATTCCTGGTCTGAGTTATGCCTCCAATAAACATCACACACGTCAGGAAAATATGAAAGCTTAAGTTAACTAGCATATGCCAGCTTTTTACACTGATCCTGATCACACTGTTAAAAAAAAACGAATTAGACAATATAAAACACAGCTGACATTACTGTTTTTCAGAAACTAGCAAGATACACGTGATAAATGACATATGATTACTGTTAATGATTGTTTGACTACCACATACTTTGTAATCAAATATAATCTCTGGTCTCTATCACAAGAAATTAAAACACCCTCCTATTAACCAGCTCTATACATCTATTTGGGGCCTGATTTAAAAATTTTAGGCTTTCAAGCTTTCACATCAACAGAAATGCAAAAGGCTGAACAGCATGTTAAATTCTACCATCATTTTGAATGGTATCTTCTTTCATCATGAAACAAAAGTAAAAAATTAAAGGAAAGACATGGTTATGAGAGCTAAATTATCATACTCAAGAAAGATGAAATAGCTATTTGCTTAACCGTTAGTTTGCATCAACAATTTTTATAAGGGAAAAAACACCAAATGCGTATTACTATATCATCCTCCAATCAAAAAGAAAAGGTAGTCAGTCCTAAGCATGATAAACCTAACTGGTTTTAGTCTAGTAATTTTGATTCATACCTGTGATGATATATGTAACTGATCATGATCATCAACAGACACATTAGCAAAACCATGGCAGTGGCATAAATTACTGGATGCAAAAGATCAGCTGGCTGTGTATATAATTCAGCTCCTGTCAAGTCCTGACAACAAAAACAAAAATAACATTAGTCCACCGTATCTTACTGTTTTTTGAGGGTGGAGGAATGACAAAGGAAATACAAATTAAGAAGTAACAGGAACCTTCTAGATGAAATGTCTTCTTTCCCTCCTCACTCCCCCCAAACCAACTCTGCAATTATTTATTTGATGTTCCTGTATTTCTTCTGCAATTACCTGCTATTCTGGCTGACCTTTATAAATACAGTCACTAACCTTATAAAAGTAAACTTCATATATGCTTGAAGTTACATAGAGGTAAGAAGCTTATAGACACATACCACTTTCTTCATCTTAAAATTCTTGTATGTACAGTATGAAGAACAACTGGGTTTTTCAGTTACGCTTATCTTCAACAACCCAAACAACATTACCAAAAGTGCCCTCAGCAATTCTGCAGATGATGCTATAGACTGGGGAGATTGATCAACAGAGTGGAGGATACTCAGATGGATGTTGGTGAGCCAGAGAAATGGGCTGATAAAACATCATAACATTTAGCAAAGGAAAACATTAAAGATCTGCATCTGGGACGAAATAACCCCAGGCACACAAAAATACTGGCTAGGCACTGCACTGATTATAAAACAACCAAAGAACCACCTGAGGTACTGGTAGAGAAAAGCTGACCCCAAGGTGCCCCAAAGGTGACACTGCACAAAGACAGCACATGGGTGAGCTGATCATTCCCTTCTGTGAGACCATCTTGCAGCACTCTCAATTTGAGGCTCCCCAGTACAAGAAAGGCACTGACATACTGAATGGAGCAAGTCTAACAGATCACCGGGATGATCAGCAGGCTGAAGCACACAATGTCAGAGGCTGAAGATGTCTTCAGTCTTTAGGAAGAAATGGAAGAGGGAAAAAGTCTCATTATTATATTGAACTACCCACAAGGGTGGTATAAAGAAGACTGAGTCAAACTCTTCTTGGAGCTGAACCATGAAATGAAGAAAGGCAACATGGAAAAGTATGATTAGATACAGGAAAAAAATTCTGAAGTGGTCACATACTGCCCAGAAAGACTGTGCCCTTGGAGATACTGAAAGCTTGAATGAATATGAGCTAGAGCAGTAAGATTTAACTTTGAAGGTAGTCAAACTTTGAGCAGGTAACTGGACCAAATGGCACCAGATGTTCCTATCAGACTGTTATTCTATGATTAATGTTTGACTACAATAGATAGCTGATTATTCAAAAGAATTCAACAGCTCCATAGGCTGGATGTGGCACTGAGTGCCATGATCTAGTAACCACAGTGGGGTTAGATTAAGGGTTGGACTTGATGATCTCGGAGGTCTCTTCCAACTCAGTTAATTCTATGATTCTATGATCAATTAAGTTTTCTGAATCCACTCAGAGGTGACATTTTCATTTTCTGAAAAGAAGAAATAATTCTGTTTGGAAGCAGATACAATTTACTAGACTTATAGGGGTGGACACACACAGACGTGACACGATGACTCAAAAAAACCCCTTCAGTCCCTTCCAGCACAAAATAATTTTTCTTAGCTACGATTAGTCGAAAAAACTACTAAAAATAATTTTTCAGAATGGATAAGATACATAAAATTCTCTCACCTATAATTCTGAGTTAGTCACTCAAAGCTCTAGAGCTGGCAAAGTTCAAAAGTGTGCTGGGGAAAAGGAGAACAAACTTGGCATTCAGAAAGAACAGTAAAAGATTATGAGAAAGTTTCAGCTTGTTTTGAGAAATATCAGTGATATACAATCTGGTTTTAAGCTTAAAACAGGTAATCTAATTTCATAGACAGGAAAAGAGTTTTAGAACTGAGGTTTACAATTAAATTAGAGTCAGTCGCCTCTTCACCAATTCCTTGAATTGTTCTTTCATCAGAATATAAGCGTATTCATACTAACTCAACAACCTCATTTCAAACTAATTTCATCAGATTGTCAGTTTGATTCTTATGTGCTTCGTTTTATTTGGCACCTGGAAGAAGAACATAAGATATTATGCCTCAGGCAGCCAGTGTCATCTGATTTCAACACTACCCATGGCCTGGTTGATATCCAGCTAGAGATCCCTGGGAACTCACTGCTCTTACAAGCATGAGCTAATATTTTGTCACACTTGGACTGTGATTATCAGGGAACTGAAACTGTGGGACAATTCTGGTTGCTGCTTCCGGACTGGTGTCAGGTAGCCTGATGTCATGCACATATTGGTGCAAATTCCAAGAACAAGAGCTAAAAAAACCCCAAAACCAAAACAAACAAACAAAAAAACTACACACCCCCCCACAAAAAACAACAAACAAACAAAAAAACTTTGCCAAGCTATCAAAGGCCGTGACCCAATACACACCAAGTCTGTGGAATCCTTACCTATTACACTGACATTCTTCATCAGACCTACTAAGCGGAGTGAGAATAGCTAATAATGTTATTTCTAAGATAAACTGATTCTAAATTCAGTAAAAATTACAGTAAACTAACAGTAGAGATGACATGAAGAACACTAGGGGGTTTATACTCAACTTGCAGAACTTGTTTCTTCTTAACATCATTGCTGTTTTTTTAACTTCACTGCAAGCCTATAATGAGTTTCCAGGTGAACCTCCTGCTTACCTCTTCTATTATTAAACAGTAGTAAAGATAATTTCCAAATAAAGTTTTTTGTATCTGTCTAAATCACTAGATCAGACAACTAGGCACTCAGACATGTTTCCTTATCACAGGATTTTACATGATGTTCTGAAATGTATGAAGACAGGTCAAGACATTATAATGTGCTTTCTTCTACACACATACATACTAAAGTAAAGTAGCCTAAAATAGAGTGAAATAACTCTGATTAAGTTATTCACCATCCAGCCAGCATGATGGACTACTGTGTTCAGGTTCCTCCTACCACTGCTGTTCATGTATTTAATGCTAACAATAACTGCTGAAATAAAAAGCAAACTTCTAAAACTGAACTCAAAAGAACTTCCTATGAGCTGGGACCAGAACCCAGCCTTTCACAACATGATGAGAGTTTACAAATGAAAAAGGTTATTACGGCTTTTTGGTTAATATAGAGATAGGTATTATGAAAACCTTTTCAGCAGCCACTTAAGATATCCAGAGCTGCTGCAGTCTGTGTGCAAGGAACTTCTATCAGCTAAGTATTATTACTCTGTCCCCCTCTGCCTACCCCCACCTCTATTCTCTAGACTTTGGGAAACAGTAAACATTAAAGGAATACCAGTTTCAATAAAGTATACAACAAGAGATACCAGTGGAAAGAGAAGAAAAGTGCCTCTTTCTCTTTTTGATTTCTGATTGTCAACAGTTCTCACTATAATTTACTAGAAGATATTAATACAATCTTGCCACATATTAATTTAGAAATAGCCTTTACAGAAGCATATTGAACATTCTTTTAATTTTTGTTCCTCCAGGTGATAGAAATGTGACAAATTCAAAGCATAATCTCCCTTTACATGCATTCTACACATACAAATGAAATTTAATTCCGTTTTAAAGAATGCTTTTATATTTTAGGAAAGGATTGTATATTTTAAATATATAAAAAAGGAACTATAGGATTGTAACAGTTTAAAGTAATTTAAAACAGTACCCTCAGAGGTAAAGTGAAGACTTGCTCTCTTTGAGCATTTTTTAAAACCCTGGCATGTAAATCAATTTTATTTATGTTTAGCTTTTTGCTATTCCACCATTTAATTCTCTTTGGAGGCAGATTTTTGAAAATCTGAGTTGCTAAAGAAAAATAGCAATTTCTCATCCACTAATCATCATAAAGGAATCCTCTTTCTTCCACACGATTACATAAAAATATATATGTAATTCCACACAGAGCCCTTTAACTACAACAAAACCCATGTGAAATTTAAACTTCACAATTTCCTAAACCTCTTACTATTTCATTCAGCTTCCTATTAGCCTACCATTTTTATGTATCATGTTCTATCATTAATATCTGTGGTGATTACTGATGAGCAGAGTAGCAGTCATCATCTGTAAAAAGGGTAACTACCCCAGCAAAATTCTGAAATTAAGAGCTATGGAAACCGACAGTCTTCACAGTCTGAAGTCAGTCTTCACAATTGAAGAGCAATAAAGAAGGTGTCTTGCTCCTTTTTCTTTCCTACGACCATATTTTAGAACTGGCTAATCATTTTACTGATATCAGTATGTTAAGACTAGATATTTGTTTTAAGCAATATTTCAAAGATATTTTTGATAGTTACTAAATATTTTGATTTTTTTTCTATTTCAATTGATGTCTTCTGGTAAAAGACCTACATGTTAGTGAATGAACAGTTAATTTGCAATGAAATCCATCACTGGTTATGGATCACGGGAAAAAAGATACCTGGGAAAACACTCCTGTACTGCCAACACATTAAGTCAACAAATTTAATCTAACACAGAGAAGGTAGTTTAAAATAAAGGTAACAGTTGAAGAAAATCCATCATTACTAGACTAAAGTTCATAAAAGCCTATGTGCTCCAGGAGCTCATTAAAATGTCTTCCTATAATATAATACTTCACATATGAAAATAGTTCTGTGTCTAGCATATTCAGTAATTAATTCAACTCAGACAGATTTCCACTTAAGCCTCATCTTACCTGAACATTTACATCAACATGAGCGAAAACTAAAGATTTATTTATTACATCTAGTTTTATGTGAAATGGAATGTAGGAATGCTTGTTCTCTCTAACACAAGAAAAACCCAAACAGAATTACATCTTGAAGTATTTTTAGGTTCCAGAAAGTAATGCACTTCTAAGTGTCATACCATTAAGACGGCGTAGTTGCTCAGGGAGTAGCACTGAATGGTAGTAATATTCTCGTCGGACAGAAGGATGTGACAACCATCAGATTTCCATCCCCCTTGTCCATTCAGTAGATCGAAGTCCCACTGAGCTGCAACAGCATCTGCTCCGTGCGCAATGCGCCGCAGTGTCACATTTATGGGGACATGGTGACTGGCCAGGTTTAAACCATCTGTTGCAAAGGAAATGTATGTTCACATAAATTTCTCAACATGTAAGGCATTAGATGCTAAAACCTTTTATTAGATTCATACTAGTCAAAACAAGGGAGTCAAAAACGTTTCTTAAAGGTCATAAAAAAAGAAATAATAAAAACAAACCGATCTTGGTGAGAATAACTGGAGTTACAACTGTGCGACGTTTCCCATCATCAGCCAGATTTGTTGAATTTCCTGTTGCTGGGAAAAGTTTTCCATTCCGAAATGCAATAAGCTGAAGCTTGTAGACAGATTCATCTGCTGGTCTGATTTCTCTTTTTTGTTTTTGGGTGAAAAGGGAAGCTGGCAGCTGGATAGAAGCCTCTACAATTGTGTTCTAGAAATAAACAGATTTTTAAAGTTCTAAAGAGAAAGTGAAACTCTTTACAGAGACTAAATTAACAACTCCTCTAACTGAACAGTGTCAGAGATGATTGCATTTAGCAGACTGTGCACTGTAACAAACCTATTTGGCAGTGTTTTCAAGTAATCCAGGATAAAATAGCTTAATCAAGTTATTAAAGTCTTAATAAAAAATAAAAAATAAATAAAAGTTAAGATTGTGCAATTACCTTACTTTTTAGAGAGAGCAAAGTTGAAGTCAGTTTCAGTAAAATATTACAAGATTTGACTATTGGCAACTAGAAGCAGCAACCAAGACAAGCAAGACAGACAAATGCTGTAATTGTGCACTAATACCATTCAAAACAGAATACACAGAAATGCAAACAGGATTTAATTTGTATATAAATTATACTTGGGTAGAGAAGCATGCACATAATTTCATACAATTACATAATATTACAATATACACCCTGCAGTGACATTCAAGCAAATTAAGTGATAAAAGCAAACTGCTAAGTTGGGGAATGTAACTCAGAAAATACTTTTATGGAATATGAGGAAGTTTTTTTATTTTATACACACCCACATATAGATATATAATATGTGTGTGTGTATACGTACATGCACACACATACACGCAAAATTAACCTTTCAGGTCAGTTTTCTGTTTCATGCTTATTACAGTATCACTCTGAGAAGAGTATTTCAGATATTTAAGGAGACTGGTAATATCTTGAATATGTAATGAAGGTGAAAATACAGAAAAAAGACATATTATTATGAACTAGGGAGTGTTTCAGTTTCTATCCTTATGAAAAGGTCTGAAAGGATCTTTCAACTTAAGAACTTTGAATACCTTTCAACAGAAAACCACACCTACTTATTAAAAGTTGTGTCCATTAAAAAACCTACTTTATAATCAAACTCTAATATCCTTTGTCCTTTAATTCTTGTCACAGTCATTCTGGATTACATAAAAATGCTCATTTAACATTAAAATTAATAATTATAAACTTGCTTTCTAAATTATTTATACATAAGGTATTATTACAAAGTCTGTAGGGAAACAAAGAGTATCTGACCTTTAACGCCAGACTTGACAGTGTATTTGAAACGTTGCACTTAAAGCTTAATTGTTTATCTAGATTTCCATCAGGATCTCTTCTCCCATAATCACTGAGTCCTGTACGGTCTGATGTAGCCACTTTCTGAAATACGGTGCATGTCATTCCAGTGAAGCCAGCAGCCTTTATTACATAGGCCTCAAGAGCAATATTTGGAGAATACTGTGACGACAAAAATCAAACACAAAATAATTTCACATACCACAGAAAGGATAATAAATAAAGGAATTCTCTGCCTTCACAAAAAAACCCATCATGAAGACCTTTCCTGCTTATCTGGCAGGGATAAATCTGTTCAGAATATTGCTCTTCTCCCTACAGGAATAGCAGACATTTCAGAAAATGTCAACTTTAGGAAAAATAAAAAGCTATTCCAACTCAAGAATAAGCCAACTGTCTTTCAAAAAAATAAATTCATACTTACAGTAGAATAAACTTGAGCTCCATTTGCAAGCCGATACATAGCAATTTTTTGTAAACACTGCACAATTCTGGTACAAGCTTTGGCTTCCCTTTGTGCCATCCACAGAACACGTTCATCGGCTAACATAATGTTACTGGCTATGTCCACCATCACGTCACCAAGCTAATACAGAAGAGAAACAGGACTCTTTTATAGCTTTGAAAGCATTTATCTAGTATGATCATTATCACAAAATACAAAGTGACTTGTCAGCACAAAAAGAAAAAGGAAACTGGTTGTTCCTGTTGTCATCTTGAGATACTCAAATATTTTGATTCAGATGTTTACCTCCAGTGAAGAAAAATGCTGTGTCTATGTAATTTGTCTGTTTATGTTTTACTTAGAAAAAAAATCCATGATAAATAAAGATATTAAAAGCAAAGAGAAGACTACTCCATGTTTGACTCTACTAATTGTTTTAAAGGTCTATTTACAATCAACTTTAAAATCTAAAATAAACTATAAATTAACAATGATACAGTTTGCATGTATGATGGAAGACAGTAAGAGTAATACAGGCAAAAATTAGCATGAAACCTTCCTGCTTCACTTCCTTTCAGCATGTCTAACTTTTTTTGATTGCTTTCTTGCTTGCCTTTTATTTTGCATGACCTGTTTTAGGTCACAGGTATACATGAGACAGACAGCAAATAGCTTTAAGTAGCAGCGCTGCTTTCAAACCATGAATTACATAGTTTTAAGTTTATGTTCACAGCCCTTGCCCTGCCTTCTGTATGACAAACAAATACAAACTATAAAAGGAACTCATTTATTTAGGCCACAACTCTGCCAAAATTAATGAGCGCCTACATTGACCTACAGTGGATTTTCAAAACATTTAAGGAGCAGTGACGAATACTGGGACCAAAAAGCAAAGGTGAGTGTATTTTCTAGTTAAATTGATTGAAATGCAATTCATAGTGGCTAAATTTAGGGACTGGAATTTTCTGCTTGAAGAGAGACAGGGTAGGGTAAGGAAGACATATCCTTTACCATCCAGGCTTCCCAATTTCTTTTCAGAGTATTACTAATAAGGAGAGAACACAGTAGTTTGGGGTGTTTTTGGTTGGTTGGTTTTTTTTAATCTTTAAAAATAAAAGCCAGAATTGGAATATAAAAATATTTACTACTTTTAGAATTGTCTCTCTGAGAGACAGAAGTTATAAACAGTAAAAATTCTCAACAACTAACACAGAACCTCAAGTAAAATCTGCAGGCTGTAGCTGTTTTCATTATATTCGCAAGAACAAATCAAAGTTAAATTAATTGAAGGACCTTATTATAACTTATTACTACTTGAAAAAAGGTAGCAAGTTTTACACATCAACAAACAGTGATTTTACAATAAATTATCAGTATAAGGATCCTGAACTTGAAGAACTCAAGTTGTTTCATACTTTTAAAATATATTACACATTATTCTTTATCCTGCTTATCAAGGTATGCACAACTTTTTCCAACTGTATTCTAACAAGACAATTTGCTAAGAACTTTGTGAACATTTGTCTTGTTTATTCTGATATAAAAGAGCTATTAAATTAACCTTTTTAGAGTTCACAGAACTAATCTTTCAAACTAGCCACTGTAACACAAACTAAGGAACTAACAATAAGATGGTGTAGGGAAAAAGATATGAATAACAGTGTTAAGAACAAGTTTGTGGAGTAATACCCTCGTAAGAAATTTGTCTCATTAATAGCTACTGAAATTATTACACGAAACTGCACTCATGTTCCTTGAATATACCAGCAAATCAAAGGATGGCTTCAAAACAAGCCAATTGAGATAAAAAGAAACACTAAGACTGAAACTACCTATGAATTTAACCTATTTTTTCCTACTATTTATTACCTTCAAACATGGCAGAGTAATGCCAGATTATGTCACTCCACGGACAATAAATCACAGCTGATAAACAAATATCCTTATAATGTAGTAGGTCATGCAGTAATCTAAAACATTTCTATTTTAGACTAGGTAAAACCCCAGCCATTTAATGAACTGTGTGTAATTCCAAAATATGCAAAAAAAAAATCCAAGCTCTGATTATAAAAAAGGAGATTTAGCCTGAAAATTCTCCAAGGAGTTCTGCAAAGGATGTAGAACCAGCATTTGTGGTTTGCTGAGGGGTAGATGGCTAAAATTTGCCATTTATTTTTTGCAAAAATTTAAAAATGAGGTTTTGTAGTCTCCAACTTCCCAACATGCACTGTACAGTGAGATCAATAAAACCTCTGTTCAGCAGTGAAACAGAGAGTTCCTACCCATTGGTGGGACTATTTCACTACTTGCATTTTTCTCCCCAACAATGAGCATTCTCTAAGATTTTATTTTAATGTCTTGTCTTATATCCTGCAAGATAGAAGAATACTGAAAACCTTAGAGATAAAGCTCAATATTGAATAAAGACAGCCTACCATGGTGGAAGGGGAGAAGATAAGTCTTGTTTTATTCATTATTGAGAGGATCTCTGAGGCTTTCATTATTTGTACTTTTAAATAAGAGTATACCAATGAAAACCTGTGTGACCCACTCCATAGTAAATAAAAACAGACTTACTGTACCTATCTCCCTGCTCCAGTGCTGACCAGAGGTGTTACTCACATTACAGGTCCAGTGAATGCTGGATCATCTCAGCGCGAATGCAAAGTCTGTGACCATGGGTCAGCAACTTCAGGGACCTACTAAACAAACAAAAACATGCAATAGAATCTGATAATCCACTAACTCAGTGCCTGCATCTAATGTTGGGAAGGTTTCACTGCTCAGAACACTTAAGGACAAACACTATGATTATCTTTAAAGTGATGGCAAATTGTCCAGTTACCTCTTTATATTTTTCAGCAAATCTTCCAAATTTCTCTATCATTTCAGCCACAAAAATAACATCCATCTTATCAGAAAAATTTGCTGCTTCAACAGTGTAAGCCAAGAGCTGTCTTGCTGTTGCCACTGCATTAGTAAGGTTGAGAGGCATCTACATAGAGAAGAAAACATGAACATTCTGAAGTGAAAAGTACAAGGTAGATACAACACTTCATCAATTAATAAATAAGCATTCTCTCAAAGAGCAATTCCCACAGGGATCACAGCGTTTTAAGTAGCCAAGGACTACCACCTTAAGATTTTAAGCAAAACAAGACAGAGAACCTGCAGATTTGTACCTGCAGCCAGAAACTGGGTTTTGTGCTGTTGTCCTAGAAGGGAGAGAGGTGTCAAATGCTTATTTTGGCATGACAACAGAAAGCTCCTAAAATATTGCATTGTATAGCAAGAGAAGCTAAAACAAATTCAAACACACTGCTGCTGTAGCATTCACTCTCAATTCTGTAATTACAGAAATGTTTGGAATATAATACAAACGCAAAATCCAAGACAGATCTCCTATGACAAAGCTCATGATTTCATTCCTAAAGCAAGCCACATGCTGGAAAATTCTTCACTAAATAATACACAGCATCAACATGCCTGAGCTAGCAGGGACCTAAAATGGGAAATTTTATATAGTGGAAAGCTGTGCAAATGTTATCAGCTCATGTTCAGATGCTGTTTATCCATGATAATCCAAACTAGAGAGGTTCTGTCTCTCTGGTTTTTGGTGTACAGATATCTAGTCTGTCCTACTGAATTTGCAATGTGCTACATAAGCACAACTCTGTCTTTGTCCCTGCTCGTCTTAGCACTTGCACATAGATTTGAATGCAACCAAAGGAAGGTAATTTTTGCCAATATGCTAGAAGTCATGCATTTAAAGTGCAAATAAAGTTCGAAGTCATAACGCATGTTGAACAAAGTCAACTTTCAAATTCAGATATTCTGTATAATTTCTTTGATTTTTTTCTTTAATCATCAATTGCTTTTCACCTAAAACTATACCTGTTCAAAACAGAAACAAGAACAGTGAAATGTACATGTTCTTATACAAATGTTACATGGGCATCATTCCATTTTAAACTTAGACCCTTATTCAATTTAAAATACTTGGCAAAATTTTAATGTTCAAAACAGCTCAACTACCTTTTTGTTCAGAGGCTCTAAAGATGCTTATGATTACACTTAATAGTACTCTTAGAGGCAATATATTTCTGTGCAGAATACTGCTAAAAATTCCAGACCTACTACGTGTAAAAAGAAGGTGGCTCTAAGGAGTAAAACCAACTCTAAATCCAAAGCATGCCACTTCTTACCTTAAAAAAAAACCAAAAAACTGAAACCTCTACTTCAGCATACCATACCTGTGTACATGTATTTTTAAGCAGGTAAGAGGAAGTTATCTACTTCACACATGAGAATTACAATTCTGCTTTTTTTGAAGATACCAATCTAACCTTCACGAAACTGGCAGTACTATTCCACAACTGGGTGTTGGCTAACCAAAAACAGTTATAATAGGCTTAAGTAATCTAGGCTCTTGAGCAGCTGGACGACAGAACATAGGAAGGAGTAGCACTGAGTTGTCACAGGTCTTGCAGGAAAATTTGAATTCCCAGGTGAGAAAAAAGCAAACCAACAGCATCAAAGCTCTAAATAAGCAAACACTCAACTTTGCTCTGTCCCACAAAAGGACAAACTGATTCCCAACATCATCTTTCACCTGCTAACCAGTCAACAAGAAACACCATCGTTAAACATGTTTCATGTGATCAACAGCATGGTCACAAGACCATATGCTAGGAATAAAAAGCAGTAAAACAAAAATAATTGTGTCAACCAGTAAGTTTATCTTGGGCCAAAAGAGGCATTCCCTTTCTTTCCCTCCCTCACCATCTTTCTTAGACCAGTGCTCATGGGTTCTCAGGAACTAGAGCTATAAAAAACTATGTCTGCATTAGTAAGCAACTGAACACAGAGGAAGCAAGTCAGCAACAACCCATCTACTCATCTTTTGCCTCAAACTGGATTTAGCCCAAGTAGACATCAAGACTTCACTATGTGTATAAATCTAAGACATCCAAAAGGGAAAATACCAGTTTAAATCCCAGTTGTGTCAGTTAGGGGCTGTGGTGCTTCAGATACACAGTCGGAAGTTTGCCCTAAATGAATGTCATCTCACAAACTGAAACACTCCAAACCCACCTAACACACAGAAATCCTACCCTGGGGTCAGACAACCACCACGGTCCCATGTTAAACATGGGTGGTGCTACCAACATCATCAACACAACTGCCCAACCTGGATTATTAAAAACAAATAAAAAACCAACCACCATATAAACTCCCAAAATACCACACTGAAGACAATGTCATCTCCATAGTTTCACCAGCTGCACTGGTATTAGTGATCCAACAGCACACACTGGATTGGAAAACAAGAAGCTTAAACCAAAGGTTCAAAGCTTTATGGAGTAATTTACCACACAGCATCTAAACATACAAGGTTAAGTACATAACTGCAAGACAGTGCTTCTGAAAGTCTGCATTAACTAGATAAGCCTCAAATAGAGTCTGGAGCTGAAGAATTTTGTTTCATAGCTACATTTAAATTCTACAATACTCTCATATCCTGGTTAAGTGCTGCAAGACTAAAGAAGCCTATTTAATGCTCACTGGTTTCACTAGTTAACTCTCACTGGTCACAGAGGTTTACAGCAACAAAAGCAGAGCAGAATTTGACTACTCTATTAGTATAATGGAAAGAGCTGTTCTACAGCTTGAGCCCGCCTTGCTTCTTTATAGCACATGGGCAGGACAGAGCATCCAGCTGACAAAAATAATCATGACAAGCACCATTCTCTTACACTTTACATGAGTACAAAGAATAAAGTTTCCCTTGCACTTTCAATCTGGGGGCACTAAAAAGAGATACCAAGCCAAGCTCTTAACCTAAACCTACAAGTTCCACTACAGTACTCAGAGGCATGTGTTCATCATAACTCATCTAGACCTCGAGTATTACCAGCTTAAAAAAGATGAAGAATCCTTTGAGGTTTTATTTTCATTAATCTGATTTTCATAATTTGATTTTAAAGAAATGCACAAATTACCTGATTGAACATATAAAGAACTCGAGTCACATCATTTGCATACTGGCACCTGGAGTAGTCCTCATCTGCCCAATACCCTCCCCTGTCGCATCTGCGCCAGGCTCTTCTCTCATCTTGTGAGTTGCCAGGATAGATCCCACTGCCAGCAGAATAACGTGTACACAGCAGGTATGCTGTGATGCCTGCCAATGTTCTGGGCCACCTGGGGAGTCAAAAGGAAAAAAATCCCCACATTTAGACAAATTTACATGACAAGTAAATAAAAGGATTAAGCACTACAACATGAAATGAAGAGACACTCAAAACTAAGCATCTCTAAACTGTTTAAAGGGCCACCTTGGCTCGTCTTCAGTATTTTCAAGCTGTTCATATTTGTGTCAATTAACAAAATGAGTTCTAATGCTAGCATGCTTTTTTAAAATTCTTTCATGAGGTTTCAGGTGGAGAGAAGGTGCTTATAAAATAATTAAAAATAGTCTACTTTTTTTATAAAAACCCATACCTATTTAATGAAAAAAATCCCTGCTAACACTATAAAACCAAGCTGAATACCAGTTTTCTACTTGTCCTGTTCATATGCATTAATGTAATTTTCAAACAACTGCATTCATATCAGTACCAAACTGCAGATATGAACAGAAGACTACATTTACAGTACTTAAGAAATAGTAGTAGCAGTAGTACAACCACTTTGACTGCTCCTGCAAACAAACAAAATATCAAACAGAAATTGATGGAAAAAAAATTTTTAAAAATGTTAAAGTAGAAAATAATTCCTTTCACTCAAGGTATATGAAACTAAACACTTCTTAAGAAAACTTCTAACATTCTCTCCATTTTCTCCTCTAGTTTTACTGTGAATTTCATCTGTATAAACATATACACAGATAAAAAAGAAATAAAGAAGAAATACAAAAATTAGATTGCAGTACAGCTTTAATGTAATGATCACTTGTGAGAGCAGAACTGATTCAAGGAAAACTAAGAATAGAAGGAAATCATGCCTGAATTAAGCTGTGTCATGGGTTTGCTGAGAAGAGAGAAGGACAGGGGCAAAGAATGTCCTGATTCTGGCCTTCTCTTCTTTTCATATATGCATAAGCAGTATTTCATAATTCAGAACACTAGTATTTAAATTCATTAAATTTTAAAAGTAAAAAGGATACATACCTAAATTGCAGAATGCTAAGTATCTCAAATCCAACAACCCAGTATATAAGATTTAACTAAAACTGAGAGCAACAGAGCTTCATTTGATCATACCGTTTTCTGTGCCATAAATAAGTCAAGCTCCTTGAACAGCCCTATGAGCTAACATACTTTTTCTCAGTTTTAGGTATTTCAAAGGGCCTTGTCCAAAGCATCTGCATTCAAAAACTGAACTGGGCAAACAAAAAATGCCAGTGGTTTACACTGTTTTTGCAGGAGGATGAAATAAACACCTTGAAGGGTGTTCCCTTTCCAGGAAATTAAAAATTTAAATAATATAGCCAAAACAGACAAAACAAAGAAGTCAGGACCATTTTCACTCCTTGTTCATCAGTTAAGTAACTCCTCTTACTGAAGATGCTCGGATTAATCATAGTTCTTCCTCAGAGAAGAGAATTAACTCCAGGGATGGACAAAGGCAAAAGGCTACACTTCTCAATTATATTAAATAATAGATTACCCTTCTGAGGTATGCTGAAAGTCTTCTCTATCTCAAATTCCTATTTATTCTTAATCAATTCCAAGAGAACAACTTTAGCATGTTCAGTAATGGAAGAAAGACTCTTACTTCGGGCCTTTTTGACCATTATTTAGATTTGGGCAACAAGCAACAAAAAGATGGCTGCCGGTGGCATCCCTGTATTGCACAGGTCACTGCAACAACTATTAAAGAATTTAGAGTCAGTAAGAAATATAATGCAAAAGACTAGATGACAAATACAACAAACTAAACTGGAAAATAGAGACTTAAATTTAACTAACTTATATCACAGTTTTGGCATTACAGGTAACTTCTTTATATTGCAGTAATATCATTAAGACATAGACTTGTTACTATGACCAGAGTATTTGAATACTAGAAGAGAGAGCAGATTATTTGGTTATTCTAGCAGAGCTTCATCCAGCCTAGCAAATACTCATTCCCCTACATTCAGAGCCTCAGCAGCCACTTAAGTAGTTAATGGAAGTGTCACCATCAACCACTATCAGGAATGAAAACTTATACCAGATTTGGTGGCAATGGAGGTTAAAAGAAAAATGGTAGTTATAAGAAAAAAAGAAAAATTTAAAAATAATTAGCACAGATTTTTAAATGCCTTGAATTACATAGAGGTACTTTAGAGAATGGAAATTAATTAAAAGAACAGGTATGGATTCCGCAATGGTAACATAAGTTTTTTACCATCTTTTTGCCCATAAAGAAGAAAAGGCAGCAGAAAGGACAAAAATCTTCCTTAGTAAAAATAACAACAGCCTTGCTGTGAATTGCCAAAATCCCAGTATTAACTTTAGTGCAACACTACATGCACTCTAGCAAGTTAACAAAAACATCACACTGGATCATGTCCGGCCAACTCTGATCATGGAGAGAGCAAGTTACGGATGTCCTGGCGGGAAGGGAAGGAGGGATAGGGGGATACAATACATGTAAACATATCCAAATCTCTGAAATTCAGTAGGCACTGATTCAACACAGAAATAAATTCTGATTCAACACAGACTGGAAAAACAAGTACAGAGATGAAATACTTCTATGTTCCCAATTCTTGTGTATCCATAATAAGCCTTCAATGAATGAAGCCAAAAAGAACACAGGCAGACGAGGACAAGTAATAAATCAGCTGGCACAGCTGTTAGAAGACATGCAGGCCCACAAATACCTTGCATAATACACTCAAATCTCCACTTCCAGAATGCAGAGTCAGGTTTCCAGAAACATGCCACTGGAGTGCCAACACATAATTTCCAAAACCATTTACCAATGCTGAAATTTTTATATTAAGTTTCCCCATCAAAGATGTCACTTTGAAAGGGGTATTTGTCTCTGTCTTTACAGACAGTTTTCTAAAAGTTGTATTTTTCCAAAACATTTTCAGTTAAAGTGTGGTCGGCCCAGTTTTGACTGAATGTATTGCCTTACAGACTGAGTGCCACATGGCCTTAGGATAATTTAAATTCTGTGGTCCTGACAGATGTTTCTGACAGAACCTCCAAGATAAATATTTTCACTGAAAAATGGCACATGCTGTTACTTTTCTCACTATTCACATTTAGTGGTACAGAATTAGAAAAAAGAGAAACAGTTTCTCTCTGGTTTCTCAGCTTAGGACTCAAATGAAAAAATAAGTTTTTCAGGAGAGCTTTAATTACTATGTTCCTAAACAAGTATGATTTATAAGCTCTCTCTCTATATATATGTATATATATATATATCTTCTGGAATTTCGGTAGCCATCAAACAGGAAAAAAGTGAGAGTTTCAATATTTAACACTACTTCAAAGGCTATTAGATTACTATAAGATTATTTATTTGCCTTTTTTCCCTGTTTTTATTGCCACTTTCCTACATGTATTACCCCTGTCTTTGTCTTTTGTTACTGTCCTTTTATTTCCTGATGAGTTTCCTTTGTGTTCATCTTCCTACATGGCATTTTATCATCTTTTGCCATGACCTTCTCAAAATAATACAAGCAATGCCAGACAGTCTTATAGTCTGTGCTACCTTTAGAACAAATTTCACAGAATCACAGAATATGCTGACTTGGAAGAGATCCACAAGGATTGTTGCATCCAACTCCTGGCCCTGCACAGGAGCATCCCCAAGAGTCACACCATGTGCCTAAGAGTATCATCCAAACTCTTCTTGAACTCTGCCAGGCTTGGTGCTGTGACCGTTGTCCTGGGGAGACTGTTCCAGCACCCAACCACTCTTTGGGTGAAGAACCTATTTCTAATATCCAAACTAAACCTCCTCTGACAAAACTTCAGGCCATTTCCTTAGGTCCCATCACTGGTCACCACAAAGAGATCAGGGCCTGTCCTTCCTCCTTCCCTCACAAGAAAGTTATAACTGCAATGAGGACTCCCTTCAGTCTCCTCCAGGATGAACAGACCAAGTGCTCTCAGCCGCTCCTCATGCAGCTTCCCCTCAAGGCCCTTCACCACATTTTTGCTAAATTAATGTTAAACTGTACCATTCTGTCCTGAACTGTTTCCTTCCAATACCTGTGTGAGATGAGCTGAGGAAGCATTCTCTTTTGATGAGTTGGACAGGACATCCATCCAGCAGGGCTCAAAGGGTGAATAATGACATGAAATTCTCACCATCCAAACAAATGCTATGTAAGTCTGTATTATTAATTTCTTGTGAGTCTAATCTTCAATATCTTTCACAGTTTACCTAACTGCTAGCAGAAGTGCAAATGTGGACTGCATTAACACTCTCAGTTCATTACTCTTTATAATTAGGTGCTCAAAATTTATCACATATACATAAGAGTAGACAGCTGTGGGGGAAAAGATGGCTCATTTATGTTTAAGCACTGTAATTTCACTTCAGGGGAAAAAAAAAAGCCAGTCCATGAGATTATAAAAGAATTCTTTCCTTCATATATATTAATTCTGTTTTGAAAGCATTAATTTCTTAAAATGAACAATAACTTTCAGTTACAATGAGCTTTTATATCATAATTTAATTAGCTTACAGATAGTCCAGTATTTTTTAATTATTACACCTTAGTAATTCTCTAAATCTAGTATGATAATTACAATTTTAAAATACATTACACCCAGGGAGTAAAAGCTCTCAAAAAGTTAATTCTTATATTTAAGAAAGAATTCTATAAACTATCAGCATAAAATTAGGTTAAACATAACAGCTAAAGGATTTATTGAAGTAGAAGCATTTTAACATACAAACCGTATTTTCAGTTTAATAATTGATTGTAACACATTCAGGGATATTATCTGAGTAAGACTTAAAAGAATATTTAAATTAAAGCAAATAGATTCTATGATGAAGTTTTTGCCTAACCTTTATAAACTATGCTAAACTGTTACTGAGCCAAAGACACTGAAGACAAACATCTTTTGCTACTTTGCTATCCCATCTCTGCAGGAATAAAAGTCTAGATGCCAGTTTTGAAACACCTTCCAAGCTAAAATGACTACCCAGTTCCAACTAAAAAACTATAAAATCAAATTCACCTAGGATCATTTACAACCATCTGCTCCAAACCATTTCTCACTAGTCAAAGCCTTATTTCCATATGCTCTCAAAGGTGAAAAATTACTCTTTATTATTACTCTACCTAACCTACGAGTGGAAGTCTGTTATAGTAAACCCAGATATTGTGAACGTTTTGATAAGCTGAACATTTCCTGAAATCCTATTTCTTTCTGCTGAATTCCAGAGGGGGTAAATCCTATTCCACTGAACAGTCACTGAACAGCACAGGTTAATTTAATGGAAAACACTTTGAAATAAGCCTTTACCATCTGTTTTCACCTCTAATGGCAAATCAAAGAAGAAAAATTCACGCTTGAATCATAAAAAATGCATAAGTGATTTAAATAGATGTGTTCTTTGATGAATACAGAATGCATCTGTTTGACTTTCTTCGCCTTTTACCTTAAGCAGGAAGTTCTCATTTTCTAATGTAATGCTTATCCCTGCAGTTGAAACCACTAGAGTGTAAAAAGAAGATATGCACAAAAGTTTTTATATAAATAACTCCTTTCAGTGTGAAAGTGTAGTTCATCAGCAGTTCCAAATTGCCTCTGTGCAGCAAGTGATCTTAACACTACTTTCTTTACTAATAGCTGCTAATACTCAGACAGCCTTCTTCTCAATTGTGCAGCTAATGAACATAAAGATGAACTTGGAACTCATACTCTCAACCTGGACTTTACCTAAATTTTAGCTACAACTGGAGGAGGCCTTTTGCACCTGAAAGCTTGTCTTCTCTCCCCCCATAAATTATGTCCCAACAACATGCTTTAGCTTACTTTTCATTCCTTATTATAAAAGATTTAAGGTCTTAGATTGGCTGTATACAAAAATGATGACTACAAAAAACTCTAATGTACACAGGGAAAGGAACAAAAGATTATAAAGTGTAAACAAAAGACCAAGCAGAAGATCAACACAGCCAAGCAGCATAAGAAAAGTGAAATGAGCGGATAAAAGCAGTTTTTACAACATTAGGAAACCCTATGCACTGTAGGGAACACAATGCTATTACATACACTAATTCTCAGTAGGAGCTATTGCAGAGAGGTATAACAGAGTAGTTATAAAGGGAATTACCTTACATATAGAGAATCTATACAGAAGCTATCTGTTACAGCTGGCACCTCCAGAAGTAACGTGTTGTTAGAGTAACCAGCAGCAGAAAGATCAGAAAAGGGAAAACAGGTGAAGAGATAAGAACAAAAGATAAAATACTCTGCAACACCCAACACAATGGAACATCAGAGCTACCACTACAGTCCCAACAATCACTAAAAGGAAGCAGCACCATTCATTTTACTTATTCTAATACAATGGGGGGGAAACCCCAAACTATGTTGTGTACTTCTTATACAGTGATTCTGTTGTATGTGAGCAGAAAGATTTTAAACAGAGAATTATAACCCGGCGAAAATCACCCAGTCAGTATGTAGTCCAACTCTAACTTACAGGTAATCTAAAAAAGCTTAATTCTATTTCAATAATTTAATTTATACATTTCTAATATAATAGCTTACTTTCCATATCTTTCAAGGATGTGTTAACTGACTGAAATTTTAACATTTCATGGTATAGTTTCATGCACTTCTGTCAACACAATACTTTCAAACAGTTAATCTATTACACACCATTTCTAAGTGAATATTCACATAGGTGCCTTTAAAGCATAAAATCTTAGAAATGAAATTAAATGGACTTCCTTCTGAAAAAAAATTGATCTTACTCACCTGAAATCCCCTTTATTGTTCACAACCCTCTCTGGAGGGCAGTACTGTGCAGAACTTTCTAAGACCACAATGTCTACTGTCCTTGTGTTATTGCCACGCCTGGTTTGTACATGGCAACCCCAGTTTCCTGTGGAGCCAGCCTGAATGTTTGAGATTGTCAGTGCACTGGGAAGATAAAACAAATAAAACTCAGTCTTGCTATAAAATTTATATAAGTTTTACCAGAAGATGAAGTACAGAAAGACAATAAAGAAACAAATTACATACAACCATGAGTGATCTTACAAAACCAGAGCTATCTACAACTCAGTCCACTATAATTAATAGAGAATTATTTACTATTCTTCAAGCTCTCAATTTTGCCAAAGTAGGGAAGTAAAAGAACAGCCATGGGAAAAAGTCCCTTGACTTCAGAAAGAAGAAATGAGAAGTCCAAATTCCTTATGTGTTATCATTGCTCTTCAACACAAAACTTTCAGTTGTTCAGAAAGGCCAAACTAAAATAAATTCCCAAATGCACAATTTGTTATAAAGATCAAAATACTAACTTATTAGTACAACTACTGGACATATAAACACTCTGTAGATGCTGAGTAAGTCAAGAGTAAAGAATCCAAAAGTAGTTCATTTAAATGCCTTGTTTTCAACATTTTCATAATTTTAATATTCTAAGAGAACAAATGTAGCCTACCACAAACATATTGTATCTGAACTGCATTGAGTAAAACTGGAGGAAAATTAAAATCCTACTGTAACAGTCCTGGGCAGCCTGCTTTAAATAATCCTATTTTAAGCATGTAGCCTTGACCAATCAAATCTCTAGACCTCCTTCCTCAAAATTTACAGTTAGCAGGAGATGCGTGAAGTTACAGACTACTTCCCTACTTGGGATGTTTCTGCCTACATTTGTTCACTCAGTGAGGATATGAGAGGACCTTACTGGTTATGGAAACAGTCACTAAATCAGAGCAGAGAACAAGGAGTGGGAAATACATTTTCTAAGTATGGATTCACCTTGCAATCAGTGAGCAGTTATGAATCATGTTTTTTTCAACAAAAATACCCTGGGACTCATCAGTTTCCACTATCTTCCCATCCTGATACCACAAGACTTTCATGTCTTGATCAATATACGAAGCCATACACTGGAAGGGTAAACTATCTCCTTCAAAGACAACCTGGCGATGAGATGGAGTCATATAGAAAGACGGTAATTCAAGCGGCGGTTCTAGAATTCAAGAAATAAACCCAAAATTAACAGTAAGAATATGTTAGAGATGTATTTTTCAAAAGAGGAGAAAAATATACAGAGTATCAATATTGATAATAACCTTGTAAATTGCATCTGCAAGATTTATATAAACATTTAATGCATCAGATATTGAAAAATATAAATTACCTACTACACATTCTTTTTCAAAATGTGTAGTCCTTTAATATATTTAAAAAACCTTTTGCTAGCCCACATCCAAAAGAGTGAAAAACAAATTTGAAGGAAAAACATATTCACGCATTTTTGTTCTTCGCTTCTCACAACTAAGACTAAAAAAATCACAAATACATACAGTTTTTAATTTTTACAGGTTGAATAATTGCAATTAAAAAAAGTTAAGCAAGTTGATAGTGGTTTCGTCACAAAAAGTCTAATCAAGAACAGAATCACCATGTAGGAAAGTAATTCAAGATATTTTTAACTTCAGAAATTCAGGGTTAGTATAAGTCACACATCTAAAGTCAGAAATCAGTTTCCACTTTCTCGTTCAGTTTAGGTAAATATCTCTGAAAAACAGAGATTAGCAAAAAAAAGGAATTTATCTCTAGAGAATGCTACTCATCCTTTGCTTCTACAGACTAATACCCACAATCATCAATTTACTTATTTCCAAAAGCAAGCAACACTGAATCACAACTAAAATTCAGCCTCTGAAAAGGAGTCACTATTACCACTGTCATACAAGTGCTGAATTTTAGGAAAACAAAACAAAGCAGAAAAAGTTTGTTCCCTGATACTAACAGAACATGGAATGCTTTAGAAAACAAGTATCAGTTGCCAGGAGTGCTTACCACAGGTCAGAAGCTCCTGCTTAACACCAGTCACTGTCTGTGACTGAAGTGACTTGGGATAGGCACATTTTGTCTCACGTACAGTTATATTTCTTTCTTTTAACCACTGATGCATCCACAGTATGTTGCAATCACAAAGAAGGTAATCAGTCTGGAATTCTCTGCAACAAAAAACAGGTATTTACAGTGACAAACTGCAAAACTCCAACGTCTGAAAGGTTAACATCAACAGCTGTGCAATGCCTTTTATTGTCATTGACACCCGGACAATAAGCAGTGAAACTCCAGAATACAGTGGAGTTGACTGCCTCTAACCACTAGAATATACTCTAATCCTCTGCAAACCGTGGTCTGAGAACAAAACAACGTAACTCCCTGAGGAAAGGAATTATCTCCATAAATGAGGAACATCTAATACCAGCACATGAAAAAATTCTAGCAGTTTCTTTTAACAGGAAAATCAACAGAAACAGCTTCTCACCCATTTCTCTTTTCAGAACCACTATTCACACAATTTCAGTCAGCTTTATATGAAAATCATAAGGTTTTTAATTGATTCATAAAGTCTTCTCTGTTAATTTACTACTTTCTACTAAAAAGTTATACCAAAACCCCCCCACAGATGTCCGTTGAACTCAGCTAAATTAAAAGACATTAATACTAGTTAATTTTATCTGTTTAGAAACAGTCAAAAATGTACCAAGACATACGGCTATGTCTACACTGTTTCTTACATCTTGTGAAAACTTTTTTTTTTCATTTGCAAATGTCTAGAGGAAATCATAATCTCACAGGCAGAACACTTCAAACCTGAAATTGACGTTCCTGTGAAACTTCATTTAGTGTTTGTTCACAGGAACTTCTCCAGATACACACATTTTTAATGGCAAGGATTATATCCGGATTCTCCTGTCAGATCTGTGGTGTTCTTGGACAGTAATCTTTACATACACAATTAAAAAACCAGGAATAACAACCTATGAACAATTAAAAAAAGCTGGAGGAGGAAAAGAAACATTTGCTTTTATAAACAAGAAATTAACTCAAGTGTCAAAGCCAGAAATCAAAGCTTCTGAGAAAGTCAGTACAGTAAGCCAGTTGTCATGACTACCAGGAAAAAATGCAAGCTAATCATCAGCAATGAATTTTCTTTACTTACTTTCTTCATTACAATTCACGACTCTCTTAAGAGAGAGCAAAATAACATGAGGTGAAGAGGTACCCACTGTTACTTGTAACAAAACTATACTGTTATTCAAAGACTAAGATCTTCCTTAAAGTATTTGTTCCCTTTGTTACATTTTTATAACTTAAAGGTAAAAAATTTTATACCTTAAAGGTATAAAATGCTGTTTATTTACTATAAATGATAAATACAGAATAAAACTTTTGGAAGCCCAGGTGCCTATAGAGCTTTTTTCTTTCAGAGCTGTGTAACCAATAGCGAGCAGCTTTTGAAGGGGGTTGTATAAAGACCCAAATATCTGTACATATATACACCTGCCAAGTGCTTATTCAGATTAAAAGAAAACAAAACAGGAGGATTGAAATTAAAAATACAAAACGAAGTGTATATAATATGTTTTTTTGTTAAGAACATGAGGGATCACACAAATTAAGATTAGATGCAGTACTTACAGAGACTTCAGCGAACCAAGATGATCAAATGTTCCCTGTGTAACTGTAGAAAACAGATTTCCAGAAAGATTCCTGAGAAATAAAAGTATCATGATTTGAACTTATGCTCAAACAACCGACACATGAAATGAAAAATCCCCACCCTCTTAAAGATAACACTATTTTTTAAAACTACAAGATACTATTATGACACTCTTACAGTTCACAAGACTGTAAGAATAATAATCAGGTGTCAATAGCTAAGCAAAAATCCCAAAATAAACTGTTCCCCAATACTTCTGTTTTAGCTGAAGAATTTTATGATTGTGAAAAAAAAGTGAATGCAAATACTTTATTTTTATTTAAAGCAATAATCAGCACATGTTGAGCATAGCTTTCAAGAAGTTTGAAAACTTCTCTGTTCACAGTGAACTGATGTTTTCCTATTAACATGCTGTAAGAAGCAAGTTTGATCTATCAGAATATTAAAAAAAATATTATACATACCACTTAATATATATATATACACATACACTTCAGTGAAAGCACTGTCTGAAAGGAGCCAAAAACCAGGGCAAGGAAACCTTTCATAATCGTACATTTTACTCCTAAAGTAAATGCAGAACTACAAAACATGCAAGAAAGCCAGCAAAACCTACCCACACCAGTGCCATGTTAGAAGGCACAGATATTAAAAGATTCTATAATGCTGAAATATTTTTCTAAGGAAAATATTTTGTACAGTCTGCTAGTTACTTCCACCTCCCCTGCTATACCTTCTAAGAAACTGGAAAACTGTTGCCAAGGCCAACAGAGCACCGAAGAGTATGGTTTGGGTTGGCCCCACTGCTCTTTAAGCTTGCTGCTGAGTAACAAAGCTGCCTGTCTTTCAACCCACACTTGAACGCACTACTCCACTTGAAACAAAGAAGGTTAACTTACATAAAGCTAAAACTTAGGTGCATTTATATAAAAGAATTATACTTACAATCTAATAAGGTTTACAAGTCCTCTAAATATATCTGCATTCAGGCAGCCTATTCTGTTATTAGTTAAGTCTCTATAAAGAGGAAAAAGGAAAGATTAGAATAAACTGGTTTATTTTCAAATTACCTACAGTCTGCTAACAGAAGTATATGAACTAAGATTCATGAGCAACAGATTGCACCATGTATATATTTGGTCTTTTTCCGCAAAACCCACAAGGTACTGCTATATGGCTGTATACACATGCATTAAGACTCCTTAATGCATTTCTTAAGTAATTTTAGTTACCAGGAAATTCCCTTAGAAAAGGATAGGCTTACATCCCTACCAAGTACATTTTCATATTCATACAGCATATTCATCACATGTGCCACATCACTTAATTTTTTAATGTCAGACACCTATACTAGTGCATTCATTGTACATAAATAAGACCACTTCTACATTTATACCTAGATAAATATTTAAATGCTATATATTTTTCAATATAGGTCTTAAACCAAATTGCCAAATATTCTTAAAGGAATAAAAATTAAGCTTGCAAGCAGTAATGATCTAGAACTGGTCCTTCAGTTTTATTTTTAAGGTATTTAAAAGTGCAATAACCAGCATACTTTCCTTTTAAGTGAACCAGGCCATCTGATCAGTGACAAATGAACATATATACACCATAAAAAAAATTACAAAAAGCAGGGGTAGGAGGGAGGTAGTGGCAAAATCACCAAGACTTAGAAGTTGTCATGGACATTCAAAAAATCTGGAGTGTTAAAAAGGAAAAAAAGAAAAGCCAACATGTTTTTCTAGTTTCATCTGGTACAGAACTTTTACAGCCAAGGCATAAATCCCCCAAAAATGTGTTAATGGGAATTTTGGCAAAACCTTCAATAAAGCAGCATTAACGGTGCAGTAACTTCAGCGTAATATTAATAGCAAGGGACTCTATGTTCCACTATGACCTATGGAAAAAAAAAATCATAAGGATCTTAGCATTTAACAAAACAAGACTTGACAGCATCAAAGCTCTGAATAAACATTCACCCAGTGATGTTTCAAGCCACTGAAATACAAGAAGAAAGGAATAATACAAGAGACTGTCAGTGAGAACAAGTACGACTGCCAAGCCACAAACAGCGGATGTTCTTCAGTCATAAGGCTGAAGGCAGGCTTTGTTTTATCCATGTGTGTATGAGTGTGTGTATAAATTTAGACAGCATATATAATTCGACTTTTAATATATAATAGCTTTGCTGTCTAAAATTTCCAGAACCTAAGACACACTCTCTCTGAGGGCTGTTGTTTGTTTTGTTTAAACTGACTAGCTAGATAGACTACTTACAGTCTTTTCAGAGATGAAAGCCCCAGAAAAGCTCCTGGATCTATAGTACTAATAAGGTTGTTCTTAAGATCCCTGTGGGGAAAAAATTAAGACATGACATTTACCATAAATTACACTTTAAAACAGATAAACATGCATGAAGATTACCAAACCTGCCTCAATTTATTTGAGAATCTCCAAGAAAAAACAAAACAAAACCAAAACATTTTTACTTCATCTAATGTAGCACCTTTCAAAACTTGAAAACCTGTATTTTAACTATAAGAAAGAATAGAAATAGCATGTGTATTCCCTTAAATATACTATCAGTTCATATCACATGAAAGAGTATAGAGTTAAAGTTACTTTGCCACTGTGTCTGAATAGATTACAGCTGTGCAGGGTGAGACATCTGCTTATTACACAGCACAATACTGTTTAGCACAATGTTGTCTTCAGCCTATCTGATTTTCAATACTTCACTAGTGCCCAACATCTACCAAAAGAAGCAAAACATGATCCTAAAAGTACACTGATGACACAACATTGAAAATTTCCACCTACATTGCTGGCACAAAAGCAAAGCCCTGGCTGAAGATCACAAATAAAGCTGGTGAAAAAAACTCCAGCAGATTTTTAAATCTTAAGTTCCCAGGGACTGTAAGGAAAAATGTAAAGTAACCATGGCATTAAACTGCTTTACAAGTGATATAGTAGTTTTAACTCCTAACTTTAGATATTCTGCAGATACAGCTTAATTTGAAAGGTCACAGAAAGCAGCTGACAGCATTATATGGTTCTGAACAAACTTTATCACTGCATGAATGCTAAAATTATTTCTACCTCCTTATTCACCCAAGATTTTTATTAGACTACTGTCTAAAACTTCACAGACACTTATTAGTACAAGTAAAAATTTCTCAGTCCTAGGTAATATCTGAACATTCTACATTCAAAAAGAAAATTAGTAACTTCATTTAAAAGCACTGTTTTAATATGCAAGAGTAGAAAAAACATCTCTTAAATCTACCACAACATTAATAATTCTTCTGGAAAGAGAACCATACAAGAGGATTACATCTACCATCACAGAGATATGCATGAGTGAAAATATAATTCATCCCAAGATTTCACAACAGCATTTCCTGCAGACAGATTAACAGTACATCAAAAAATCACAGTACAACAGTGTCATGGCACGTGGATCACACTTGAACCTGTAAATAAAAATTTTAAGTACTTGAAATACTTTAAATTTACCTTGCAACACATTAATTTAATTTTCATACTCACACTTCTCTTATTCCAACTTAATTTTCTTCCCCTGTATAATGGCAGTATCAGGAGCCTGAAGAACTGGCTTTTTCAAGCAGGCTTTTAAACACAGTACCACACCAAGACAAATCTGAGAATATTAAATGTTATTCATTGCTTATTTACCCATAATCTTTGGAGCAGGGAAGAAAAATTATACTTACTGTTCATATTTTAAATTTCAGCTTAAAATCATGTAATTTCTATTTAAAATCTCACTGTTGAAAACACAGAGAGAAAAACCTTGACAATATGCCTTGGAAATCCACTAGTCTAGACTACCAGTGATCTTTATTTCACTCCACAAATTCAAAGAATACTCCCTGATAAAGCTCTTTCTGAAATCCATTGAAATGGATTCACATAAATGAACGTTCAAAGTGTTGGAATTTTCTCAACCTACAACTACAACAGTTGGGAAGTCTCTGGGGGTTTTTTATCCCTTCCAGTGGCAGTCTTTCGTAGGCAATAGCTACGCATCTATCTATCAAAAAGTACTAGGAGAAGAAAACTGTGAAATAAGAGATACCTAAAGATCTCAAAATTAACAGTGATGACATGTTTGGTAGTTCTTCAGAAACAATAAAAGATATTCATGCACAGGCAGGTACAATTCCCAGGAGTCCAGCATCTAGGGCAGTTCTGACATGAAGAAATTACAGTAATGGTTAAACCAACACACTGATATAATTCTCACATGAAAGGGAGGTGGGGGAGATAATCTCATTAGAAAGTTGCGTTTGGCTTTGAAGTTTCCATTGGTTTTACCACTTATAAATACTTATAAATAGTTTTACTAAGAGAAAATGAGTCATATCAGACTTTGATTTTAATTTTTCTTTGGCAAAGTTCAACCAACAAGATATAGTTGTAGATACTCATTTGCCCGAACGGAGGTAGATCTGTCCAAAAGAAATCCAAAAGAAATCCAAAAGATGAGGATTAGAATTATGGTAACATCTTTTACCTTACAGCAACTACATCTTTTATCTACCAATTAAAAATACTGCTTTAAAAAAAAAAAAAAAAGGGGGTCATAGAGCAAGCTGACACTGACAACCTATTAAAAGATTCTTAATTTTCTCCTTAATCTAAATAACATTGCAAATAAGGATGCCCCATATTTATCAGTGAAGGTGACTAACTGATGTTACAACAGCAGAGAAACTTAGGTTTTAAGGAATGTGTTGAGGGTAGTTATATAGTCCAAATTCTGGCTCAAAGTACAATTAAATCAGATAAACTGCCTCGCTATTACATACAATAAATCCCTAAAAACCTCAAGGGATGCAGATTTCACCACCACACAACTCTCTGGTTAACCATTCTCATTATAAAAGATATTGTTGGGTCCAAATGGAACAGTCCTTTATCAAATTCGTGATTTTTGGGCAAATAGCAACTTATTAACAAGAAAAAATATTTTTAAGAGCCTCAACGCCACACTTAATGTTCTTGTTAAGATGTGAAAAATATCCTAATGAAATATTACTTAAATTTAACTGTGGTTGAGAAAGAAAATCCTTTAATATCATTAGACTTTAAAATGAAATGTTTCAGTAGCCAGTTGTCTTATGATTTAAAAGTTAACATCACAGAATCTTCTCAGTTGGAAGGGAGCCACAAGGATCTTTTGAGCCCAGCTCTTAAGTGAATGGCCCATATGAGGATCAAACCCACGACCTTCGTGTTATCAGCACCATGCTCTTAACAACTGAGTGCACATATAAATACTTAAAAATTTACCGCTTTCTGTCTCAGCACATTGAATACTGTCTTAATTATTAATAAATCATCCTGCAGGCACAAGCAAACTATGCATATATACACATACTGACATGTATACATTATTTAGCTTTCTCAACTACCATTGGATATATTATCTTCTCTTCCTTAACAAAACTTGAAAATGAATGGCCAAGAAGAAACATCTGAGCTACTATGGACTCTTCTATATGAAATGCCTTTTCCAAAGGGAAGTGAGGCAAAAGGACAAAGTAAGAAGTTGCAGGAATAGATTGTACACTAGTTCTCCCTCTGTTGATGATGAAGACACCAGGCCATTACTAATCCTTTGTTGATGAACTAACTCTTACAACACTGCACATAAAGAGTTCTCATTCAGATGAGACCACCATATCTTCTAAAATACTCCTATCCCAGCTCACTTTCAATGCTCCAAACATGATGCCTTCCTGATGTCTTTTCCTTTTCATGAAAGAAGATACTTAAATAAATTAAAAAAAACCTTACAAAATATATTTTAAAAAAAATCTTACAAATGACAGAAATTAAGTGGAAGAGAGCTGCATTCTTATGATTTTAAAGAAAATTAAGATTTGGACTCATGGAGAAAAGGTAAATTATCATCTCAATCTAACTAGAGTTTCAAGTATTACCTGTCTGAGAATTGTAATGAGTTTCAACAAATAACAACTGTCAGCAGATGCCTTTATTACCTAAGCAAATGCCATCACTGCTGATAACCTGGCTTCTTTGGCACAACAGTTTACTTCTCCAATAAAGCTCATCTGCCAGTGCAAAGACAAATCTTTCTTCTGATACGTGGGAGAGGAAATGGTGGAAGTGTTTGAATTTATTTAGGCCAGGTGACTGGGACTGGAGCGTTAAAGTTTTAGAGGAAGAATAAAATACTTTTAATCCCCTGAAGCCAAAAGTCGTTTGGAACTCTTCCTAGATGCTGTAAGATGATTATGAAACTGGCTACTTTCCCAGTCAAATGGCCTAGAAAAACCCTTATCTCCAAAGTTTATGCTTGCTCCCAGGTAGATCAACCTGCCAATCCTGACCTTCTACCAGCTGGAAAAAAGCTGACTGTAACAGAAGCTACAATGCTGCTTCTTATCCCATAGGCAATATATCATCTGAAAGGGAAAGTGAAAACAGGAAGCAAAAGATATCCAAGAAGCTTCCCCCATCAGACTCACTCCTGCCCCCTGTACATTTGGTATATGCCGAAGTTGTGAAGTAAGCAGTAAAACTTTTAAAATATATGTCAACAACAAACTTAACATAAATCTCGCCTCTTTTAGAGGCTCTGACACATATGCTTCCCCTACAAATATACTTTCCAATTGTTTGACCAAGGGTTTGACATTTCATAAGAAAAGAAATTAAGTAATTTTTTTTATTAACATAAGCTTTTGTATTGCAAAACCACCACCATCATAGCATTCCAGTGAACTTCCCACTGAAACTGCCCTCTCACCTGCAGGTGAGATAATCCCTTTTTGCTGTTACATGCCATTCATAAAGAGAACACTTAACTATGTTAACTCGTCAATCACAAAAAATACATTAAGATAAAGAAACATATCACCTATTTTTGTTCTCAGAATTATTAATGAAACTTAAACAGTATACCACTTAATTTTTAAAGTGAAAATAGCCTTTTAAGAAGTACTTACAGTCTTTCAAGAAGGTGTAAACCAGAGAAGGAGCCATTCTTCAACTCTGTTATTTTATTGTTACTCAAAATCCTGTAAACAAAACCAGACAAGAACAATATATTATAAGTCTGGTAACAAAATTCTTTGCTGCAGCTTACACTTCTGGTGTAAAGCCTTTCATTTAGCAGCCTTTCGTTTATCAAACTACAATGCCTAGCTCATTGTCTTGAGGTGTATTCAACACTGCTTAAACATTACCAATGAGAAAAAGAGGATTTTCTATGTAGTATGTCCTAAGTACCATGCAAGCTTATATATTTAATATCTGAAACAAAATATATCCATCTGGGATTATTCTAATGAAAAAACCCGAGTGGTGGAATAGAAAATTAAGTATTAAAGAACCAATCTGTACATTGATCATGCTTTTCTTCTGCACCCTTTCTGGTATTCCAAACTAGGCAGCACATGCCTGTTTCCAATTTCCTCTGCTACCACTTTCAGCCACTCACATGCACTCACTTCTCCCAGGTTGTGCCACCTTTCCCAGCCATCCTTCACTCTTTCATCCTACTCCTCAATGTAATCTTTTTAAAATATCTGCAAGTAAGCTCAGCAAGCATTCCTATCTATCCTTTCTTCTCTCTATGGACCACATAACTGTGAATTTCCTCTTCCATTGAAATAACTGGATCAGGCCTATCTTGCCGAGTACCCTGTCCTCCAATCTCAGCCAGTCAGCAGATACAAATTATCCTCAAGGTAGGAAATCCTTTGCATAGCTGGAAGTTTCCTTACTTAGAAGGACCTGCTTTCTATAGAGCTACATAGTTCTCTGTTGAAAAAAAAAAAAAAGCCTATTTTCCTTTTGATTCGTAAAATTTCGGCATCTGCAACACTCCTTACAAAAGGCTTTGCAGTACAATGCTTCATTCCATAAAGAATGCCTCATCTCACTAGTTTTGAAAACAACTTCTGACAGCTTTATTTGATGTTCCTCACTTCTTACAGTGAAACACACAGTAATCAATCCCCACCTACCCTCTCTACCACGTGTAATCAATCCCTTCTCTTTACCACCATAATGTAGAAAACTAAATGTCTCCTTACAGATGTAAACCCCATGCTTTCCTTAATTATTCTTCACACAAAAGTCATTTGTGCCACTTAAGCATTTCTGAGCTCTTTCCAGCTTTATTACACTCAAAATTGTGAAGTAAGACCACCAGAACTGAAATAGCACTCAACATACAGACAAGTCACAAATCTACATAGTGGAATAACGATGTCTGTTTCCTACAATTTCCCTTATCTGCGTTTATCACTTGGCACAAGAATCTAAGATTCCTGGTCAGTTCAGTGCCGATCATCCTGTATATTAAAATAGAATTGTTTTCACCCTGATACATTTTACATTTTTTTCTGCAATGTGCTGCTGCTGCCATTTTATTGCCCAATTATTTTCATAAACTTCTTCCCAAATTCTTTGTTTTACCCTCATCCTTATTACATCAATCAACTCACCCAACTATATCAATCCCTTACTCACAGTTTTACAGGTCATTAAGAAACAAGTTGTGCATTGCAGATCTCAGTGACTCCATTTCACCAAGAAGGAGAACCATTAACTTCCACACCCACTTATATCCTTTAGCAAGTTAACTGCTGATATGATAATCCTCCATTTAAGACTGACAGAGTATTTTCATCAAATGCCTTTGGCAAGGGACTGAGACACCCCTTTTGGAAAAGCATCTACGTCTCATTATACTTCATCATCTTTGTAAATATTTTGCTGATTCTGAAGAACTCCAAAGATTTGTGCGGAAGAGCTTCCCATTAGAGATGATGTAAATTTTCCATGGCACCTGTACCTTTATCCAGGAATTATAGATTCTACTGATTTGTTCAACACAAACATCAAACTTGGAAGGTAGGTGGTGATGCACTTACAAAAATAAGCATTTGTCCTCCAGTCCTCAAAAATCAAGTTCATTCTAAGAAAGACTTCAGACATTCATCATACGACTTTTTCATCCCTAAGTCCTTCTAAAAGCTCTCTAGTCACACCATCTTGTCCTGGAAATTTATTTACTCTGTCAGACTCTGCCACAATTTCTGCTATAGTCACTTCAATTTCAGACAGGTCCTCTCTCAAGTGCATCCTGCAAATGCAACATGTCCCTGCACTTCTTGACTTAAACCAACTACATCTTCAGGCTGGATAACTATTTCTGCACCCAAACACTGATACTATAAGATTTCTTTCTGGTCCACAACATCTTTCAAACATCTTTTACAATAAAAAATAAACCAAACACACTCCCACTCCTCTCTTTCCTCCAGTGCATATAATTTTCCATCTAATGACAAGGATTAATACTTCAAAACACATTATGAATAAGAAAAACTAAAATACAGAAATAACAATGCAAGAAAATAGCATCATTTTGACACAACTATATATTACTCTAAGCAGTTTTCTTCTCCAGGTTTCTCAAAGATTGTCTCAAACCTCTGTGGTTTACATAAACAAAGAGCAGGCACATTTCTAAGAGCTCTGGCTATGAGTCACTCCCTCATCTCACATACAGAACCATGACAGCTGAACAAGCTACTTGAAATTTCCTCTGATGGAGGGAATTTGAAGCCAATCTTAAATCATTAACAAAGGTAACAAGTTCTCATGCCAAGAGGAGGAGATCCTATTCCTCCTCCTCCCATTACAGTATTTCTGCAGGTCATCTTAAGTCATCCCTGGTGCCCCCTGCTCCACAAGCAGTGACATTAAACCACACATTTACCAAAGGAATCTTCCATGAGATTAATTAATACGTCAACTGCAAAAGTGTGATCAACACAGTACGTATGCTATACAATCCCAGGTGAAGACTGGTAACCGGAATGATGAAAAGTATGAGGGGAAAAAAAGACTTAAAAGTATAATGAGAATTTGCTACTGTATTTGCCAATAATGCCTGTGACATGCACCAGAGCATCAGCTGAGAGCAATTGCTCTTGTGAAAATATAGTTCTGTAGTCAAGTACATTAAGCTATCTTACAGGAAGAAAATAAGAAAATTGTCCCTTGGCTGCACCTGCAATAACTTAGATGACTGAACAAATGAAACAGTGTTGTTTTTTTAAAATATACATACAAACCAAGGAAGCCCAGGTACTCTTAAAAAATGTATATGTATTTCAAGGAATCTTTCCATCAAGGAAGGCACAACATGTAACAGAAAACCATTAGAACACATCTGCAAGAGTTCAAGTGTGGTAGTAATAATAATAATGATCTAACTGGAATGCTGCAAAGCTAGTAAAATTTAGCTGAAACATTAAAATCAGATTGAAACTACTCTCACTTCTACTCAAAGATGAAAAGGTTGTAACTTGTAAATATTATCTGTAAAAACAGTAGGTACAGGATTGATTCAGTAAACCAAATAAAGTACACCTGTATTTCAACATCCTTCCTGGTTTCAGAAATGTAAGCAGGAAGAAAAATAGTAATGATATATAAAGAAATAAATGAAGGAGCTTATAAAAAACATTAATAATTAATGTAAAGTGAACATAAGGCATAACAGCAGCAGCAAGAAAAGACAGACCAATTTCAGACTTATGGAGAAACTTAAAAAACAAACCATGAGGTTCACAAAACATCTAAATCAACACAAGAAAGCAACCAAATTATAATCCTTAGTAGCACTGAAGTAACTTGGATCTTAGTTATAATTTACTTCATCTTAAGATTTATTGATTTATCTGTACTTTTGACAGAAAAAGAAGCTATTCAAAATGCAGCTAGAACCATTTCAAAAGTAGATATAACTGACTGAACTAAATTTAAACTAAATAAAAATTACAGTTCTGTAAAAAAAATTATTTTTCTGACATTGCCTATAAAATAATAGGTCTAAAGTAGAAGCCTTTGAATATCTGTGCACAAGGTAAATGTCTCTCTTGAGTGTGATGTACAAATTACAGTCAGGTTGATTTAGTATTTTCTCTGCAGAGGCTGTTAGTTGCTCAACCATAAAGGTTTAGTACAATAAACGACAAATTTTACAACACTCCATATAACCTAAAACACTTCATCACACTTAATGTTGTAAGTATAATCTTAAAAAAAAATGCAGTTTAAAACTTGCTATTAATATATTTAGTCTATACATTATTTGAAGCATTAAGAGATGTGGCATAAGAAGACAAAACATGATAAAGCATTCACCTCAAAGTAGATGTTTTATAGTCACTTTCACAGTTTCTGTGCATTAATGTACAGTGAAATGATGGACTATTATGTACCACTTAGACACAGGATATTATTTGTGATCAATAATAATTCCAAGTGACTAGTTTAAGACCATATTTTTTCTATGAGGTAAGTAATTCTGAAAATATGTCAACTTTTCCATCTTTAAGAAGTTTAAAGAGAAAACAGTAGAGAGCTACCACTGAGATGAGAGCTCCACTCATCCCTAACTTGTTCAACTCTTCTTTAACAAATGACTTTGCAACTTAAATGATGTATCTGAAGATTTCATGAAGGGGTTTCCATAGCCCAATGGCATTGTTGCTCCATATCAGATTTTTCTTTTCTTTTAAATGATCAACAATGCCTGCTTAGAACAGAAGCATTCTGCTTGTCCAACCCTTACATATCAGAAAATTAAAATTTGGAACTAACACAGGCAAAGTTAGTTCCTGTGTTAAAAAGCTGTGGGAATTAACACAAAGAACTTGGAAGAACAAGCAGCTGAAAAGTAGATTCTAGAAAGAATGGAAATCTCAAGTCACCTCACACAACATATTTCCCCCTTCCTTTGATTGAGCAGGAGAGTTGTAGAGACAGAGGTGATTTGAAATAATGCACCTCAAGAAAAAATGTTACACCTCCCTCAAATAACACCCCAAACTCCCCCTCAGCTTTTCACTTATCCCAAGAACATTGCTGAAATGCTTCTTTATTGAATATAGCTTGGATCAGAAAGCCCTTTTTCCATTTTGTTCCATAAAGTGGCAAAAGATTTTGGCAAACCTCTTCAAAGAAACAACTCTGACTCTTCACTTATTGGTGAGACCTTTAGCAACAGATGAACAGTAGGAAGCACGCAAAACATAAATGCAGTCAAACCCAAAGTCTGTCCTTTGTACTACAAAGAATTTTAGCAATAGACACTAAAGATGATGTACTAACTTTTTCATGTAGAAGGAAAAAAAAAAATAACTGGATCTGGTTTTACCATTAAAATAAGGAAATAAGGACTAAGTAGAAAAAGTTTTGTTCTGTGAAACAATTTTGGCTTGTCAGCTATAAAACAACCACCACTAAGACAGCAGTCAACTAGGCAGGAATTTAGAACGCATCTCCAAACTTCACATATGAATCCTTCAGCCTATATTATTAAAACACACACATCCATTAACACTCCAACCAAATAGTCAACTTGGCCATCAAGAAGCCTGTATGAAGACTGGGACACTAACTTTTAGCTGAATGCTAAAGTAGCTTCCAGAACACATTTTAAGAGATTCAAATAGAGAGCCAGGAGATAGAAAATAGATCATTTCACAGTGACTGTGTACTCTAAGGACTGGGAAAGCAGCCACCAGCCGCTTAAGTCAGACTAAAATAACCATCTGTACAACCAAGAAAAATGCTTTCTGCTGAAAGTTGTGAACATGCAAAAAGAAATAAATTTTTCAAAGTTTATCTTGTAGAAGCTGTGATTTAACACAGATATAAACCAATTACTTTTCAACAGTGAGTATTTTGCCTTCTAGTGAGTTACAGGTGTCAAAAGCAACCTAGTAATGGACTGAACAGAACATGAACAGTACTTGCTTAGAAGTAACTCTGAAACGAAAACACTTCACAAACTTTACACCAAAGCCCCTAATGAAAGGAGACAGTATTTTCCAATTCAACAAAACCATTATAATTGAGGAAGCTTAGCAATGAAATATTTGCAAAACAGAAGTTTGCAAGAGATAAAAGATTTCCTGTGCTACTTCACTATAATGCATATTAAACAATATTAAAATTGTAAACTAAACCACTCGGAAGTAATGAAATTAGAGAATTAAAGCTGTGTCTATTTATACTGCTCCATTTTTTACCGGTAATGTGCTAACTTTATAAAATCTAACGAGGCACCTTTGATTTTCCTATACAATCCCTACATCCTTCAAGCATCAATGCTCACTATGCACTCCCATTAGAGAAGTTTTTTCTTTATATTCAGCGGCCATATGCTTTATTTATGGCTTTTCATTAAAAACAAACTGTTCTAAGGACAGAAATTTATTTCTAGTGAAATAGTGTCAATCACCAGAGCAACTCTGCCAGTTTTCTATGTAAAAGTACTAAATAATAATCATGGTACTAAATAAAAGTACAGAACTGAGGGGCAAAATTGAATGCAAGAATAAGTAGCAATGTTGCTGAAACTGATGCTACTTTCAAAAGAAATTATTGTGAAATTACATCCTTACCAACCAAACCTCTTTTCCTTATACCTAAAAAAACTGAAGAGGACAAAGCAACATTTAATTTTTTCCAACACTAACTCTGAGTTGCTGCTTCTAAAGCTACCAAAAAGCACAGATAATCTAACCCTTGTGACCACTGCATTCTAGGAAGCTTCCTCCAAGTTCTCTCTCCCCTCCTTTTATCTGTAGCATCTGCATTATTTTAAGAGATGATTATCAACTTTCTCTGTAGTAACTATCCTGTCTTACTACCTTCTGTTCCCTCCTGAATTTCCCACTTAGCCAGCATTTGTACACTTTTCAGGATTCTCACCAACTTGCAGTTCAGTACAAGTTTGCCCAATCCTGAAAACTTCCATACATACATGCCAAGAGCATAACTCACTTCATAGGAAATACTGCATATGGATGCCTAGCCAAATACTCCTAACTTTAGCTGTTATGGCAAATAAATTCAATGTGTCGTATCACAGAAGTATTTATTATCGCATACACTGTCACACCCAGTCCTACATGAATTTACACTTCCTACCAGGTGTACCTGCTCTCTAGAAAGTGCTTTGTCTAGACACATTAACAAGCACTTCCTGTCAGATGCTGGCACACAAAGATACATTTACAAAAACTTATATCCTAATCCTACAGAAGTAAACAGTTTTTGGATAGTTTAACTCCCTGAACTGACTAGGCATGGAGCCAGACAAATGCTGGGCCAGGGAGAGGAGTTAAAAACCCCACAAACATCCACAGAGCGAGAGAGACTGGGAGGTGAAGGTACAAACAATCAGCTCCAGTTTGGGCTACAGTTTTACTGACAGCTGGATGCAGATGTAATATTCCTTACTCAGAGGGAGAGAACTCCTCTATCCTGTCCTTGCTTCTCATCATCCCTGTGTCAGAAGCAGAGAGTGGAATAGTAGAAATAGTGGAATTACACTGCCTATTTCTTAAATGTCTTTAATCAATCTGCATTTATTATGTTTGGGCTTTTTCCCCGCAAAGAGCTCTTAGTTGGTCTGTCTTACTGAAAAGGTAAAGTTCCTACTCCAAAAGTGACAACTCTGCAGCACTGCCAGAACTGTCTGACCAGCTTGGATTGCACACACCACCAGAGCAGCTTGGCTCCTTTGGGACCTAGAAGCTCTGCAATGCAGTGCACTGGCACCCTACTCACTCTAAAGCAGCCTGGAGATCTGTAGGACAGCAGTGTACTGCACCACCGGACATGCCCTGTGGCGTTACAGCAGGCGGAGCCACAACACAGTAATCCATATAAACAGTAATTAATGGATATGATCTCTATCACCCTAAAGGCAACAAGACATTACAGTTTTCACTGCTAAACACACAAAGAGTGAAATATAAAGGTGAAAATAAAATTCTCACCTATTTACTGTGTAAGGACTAGAGATATTTAGTAGATTACTTAAGATTTTATAAATCAATATTTAGAATGTATCATTTATCTCACAAAAACATACTTTCTCTGAAGTTCTTAAATTTAAAACAATTTATTATCACTGATTGTAATCTTCATGGATTAACTACTAGTACGAAGAAAGCATTTATACTGAATAGATTAAATTATAGACTATTATGGTGACAATACAGACTACATAAGGCAGTAATGACAAAGCCACGAACCTGCAACATAACTGGCCCATGCAAAACGCATTTAAACCATTAAATTCTGAAAACTCTAAACTTGCAGCTCCATAGTTGTTTTAATTACAAAAACAACCTCTGAAATATGAACAAATTGCAAGCAATGAGATACAAGTAGTGATTTGTTCTTCATTTCTGCAGCACAAATTCTAGTTTGAATTCTTTTACTCTTAGCATTAAATAAAAGTTTTAGTATTTTGCAGTTCTGCCAAACTGAAACAAAACCAGGAGTACTACTGATCGATAAAAGACAACAATAAAAGAAAAAAGTATTAGTTGTGAAGATAAAATCTGCCTTCCTGAGGCTAGATATAGCATAACACACTGAACATTAAATACTCACTAAAGGGTTTATGAACACTTAAAGGACATTGCTCATGTAGGTAGCTTCACAGGAATAAAGGTATTGGACAATTTTACATTAATACTGTAGCTCAGAGAATTTAAAAAAATAATTTTTTTTCATTACAAAAATTTAAGTTTGCTCTCCAGAATTTTGCATAATTTATCTCTGTCCTCCTCCCTTATTTCCATCTCAGCAGGAACCAGTACATAGCTCTGATGCAAAATCTGAACTTCAAGCTTGTTGTATCTATGGTACAGAAGCCATGTTTCTAATTACCGCATGTATTTAATCAAAAGTATGATAATCTCATTGTAAAAGGCACCTAAAACAATTTAAAAATGCATATAGAGTAGTCTTTTGAAAAAAAAAACAGTATGAATTGATACAATCATTATTGCATGAAGACTGTTACCAATTACAACCCACCACATATGTTAAAGCCATTATTGCAACACTACAAGAAATAAGAGAACACTTTTCGAACTTGACTGTGTATCCCAGTGGATATATAAACAATATAACATACTGTCTTCCAAAGCTGAATAGTTATTCAGATAGAACTAAATATTGCAATTTAGAAGAAAACACTGTTCAAATTGTGACTTCAGAATTTTCTTACAATGCTCAAATGGACACAGAAGTGCACGCAGTAAGAGAATACTGTATGTACCCAATATCCTATAATGGCAATGAATCAGCATTGGAAAACTACATACAGAAAAAGCACAAATCTGATTTTTAATATGGTTATCTTCTCAAAAAGGTTAAAGCCATACAAAATCTGATAGATGTATATGGAATAGGTCTACTAAAACACAAGCCTACCAGAAAATGAAACATTCTAATGACTTTGAAGAGTTGGATGTCACTGATAAAAAGGCATGTACATGGACTTGCGAATTACTATGCTGTGTCTACAACAATTCTCCAGTACTACTTCTGTACTGCCACATGCTCATAAGTACAAAGCATTTGGCATAGCCTGCATGTCCACTAGTCAAAGAAAATTTTCAGCTTTAACGGGAGTTAGTAGCACTTTGTATCTTCAAAAAATGTTATCACTGCCCAAGTTATTAGTACTGAGCACTTAAATAGTCTAAAATTGACTATTCTAGCAAAAAAAAAAAAAAAAAAGCCAATAGCTGTCAAGAGTACCATGTAGTTAGTAACACACTTTAAAAGAAGAATCAAACTTCCATAGAAGACATTTACATTACACATAACTCAGGTAGTTACAACGTAGTCCCAAATTGTGATACAAGCAGCTTCTTGCAATATGAGTGACATTTTGCTTTGAAACTTCTCAAAATTTTGAATTTGTGTTACACATGGAAAAGCTGCACAGGTATTTGGAAAGCCAAGTAAGTATGCCTTTGAGCTGCTTAACGGATGCAGAGTTTGATGTGATTTTATTTAGGAGCTGAACACAAACTGTAACATTTTAAGATGTTTCCTAACAGCAAGTCAGTTAAGTATGTCTTTGAACAGTTCTGAACACAAATCCAGGCCAGTGGTCTGGCTTGTAAATCCTAATACTTTTGTAAGTGCCTGATTCAGAAACACAATTCTTTACTAAATATATATGCTTTTTCTGTATTTAGACTCCTATTCCAATAGCATATGACTTCAGCATCTACTAAAATTCAGAGCATGTCAGACAAAACATGGAGTTAAAAACATGGGGTGAACATATCTTCACACCAAAAGCATCTCATCTGGCTGGTTAAACTACATAGGTCAAAGTCATCTATGGTGTTCATGGAGATACACCCTTCATTTGCATCCCAATCAGTTGTTATTATATAAAGCTAAGAAAAAAGTCCCTACCTTAGCTATAATTAAACTTGAATTCACCTCGGAATTTGACCTACTCAGCTCAGTAAAGCAACAGCTACTTCTACCTGGATTCTGAAGGAATCTCAATTTACCATACTGCCAGAAATTCTAAACATTACTTCATCTCCCATAAATATCTCTCTATACTTTAATACTCCTCTTCCATTGTTTATTTTGTCTCTTATCCGTTGAAATCAAGGTAGGATATTTTTCCTGAATTGTGATTCTAGTAATTGTATTCTAATAATATGGGCCCAAATTACTGGGACAATTACATGTTTTGTGGCAAACACAGGCCAAGTAATTTCATAAGTTAAGTGATCTTGCCCAACTTATTAACATCATCGCTGACCACTAACTACAACTGTGTGCAAGAAGGAAAGAAGCCAGTCAGCATCCTCAGATACTAATCCCTTACCCTAATTTCCAGTACTTCTCTCATTTCCTCACTTTTTAGAGACTTTTGTACTCAAAAATATTTCACTGGGGAAAAAGAAATTGTCAATGCTAAATGTTTAAGACTCTGACCAATGATAAGGATTAAATCAGGATTTCCAAAATGCATATAATCGCTTCATTTGCGTCATTCCTAGCTCACTCAAAAAATAAGTTATATAAAACTATACAGATCCTATTTAAAATTGGTTTGTGCAAAATAAAGAATCAACATAAAAGAAAACTGAAATAAAATGCAACTGACCTATTTTCAGCTATTTATCTCTGAAGTGGTCCACTAATCCAAAAAGATATAATAGAACTAGTACTTATCTTAATAGAAGAATCCCACAAGAATCAAGGTTCAAGATAACTCAAGGCAGTTTGACTCTAATCAGACAACCTCCCACTATCCACCAAGTGCTGCAACTCTAAGTACCAGCTTGGAAGAAAAAAGTAATTTTTGGCAAAAGATTAGATAACGATTAATCCAGCCACCACTAATCATCGCGTTAGTGAAGTGTCACTTGGCAACAAACCCCATAAATCATCAACACTTTCTATCCCAGTTAACATGGATTTGGTAATAATTTAAAAAACCAAACAAACAAACAAAAACACACACAAAAACCCAAACAAATAATAATAAAAATAAATAAAATAAAATAAAACAAACAAACAAACAAAAACCCAACAAAAAAAACACAACAAAACATTCAGAGATATGGAAAGTCATGCCTCAAGAGTCAACAAACTCAAAAGATTCTAAACCTGAACACATCAGTTAGTGTCCACTCTTAGAAAAAGCAGGATCATTGATTTAACACTCCCTGCCTTATATTTAAGCAAAATTTCGAAGTGTTCATTACATCAACACAGTTATATTTACTACAAATAACAGTGAAAAAATCATAGTGTCTTGCTACATCTACTAAAAAGTTCAAAATGGAAAACTAAATGTTTCAGAAGTTACTATGAACTTCAAAGGCCAGTTAATTGAAAGCAACTAATCAGCATATGTAGATATGCTCTAGATACACTCTAGATATTGAAGGAGTATGAATACCAAGATGAAAGATGAACCATTCTTCCAAATTCTTCTGTCACTGCAATTATGAACAAATATCCACTTACAGCAAGGTTGCTGTGTTTTGTATCTGCTTGTCTTTCAGAGCAATCAGAGCTTCGAGTTTTTTGAATCAGTGATTCCGTTTTTTGAACCAAAAGTCCCCCACAGTCAACTTCAGCATATAAACAATATTAACATCTACTTATATCAAAGTTTTTAAGGATAATACCATATTTTTAACATTTAATCAGCTGCAAAGCACTTGAGGCTAACAAATACTAAAATATATTTGTTGTTCAAACAGCTGTTACCTTCTACGTTTTACTTGGTTTTCTACTTTAGAAACTTGATATTGGAACATTTATGATCACTGACTCTCACAAGTAATTTACAAATACTCTCTGAACCCTTGCAGATTGCCAAGTGAGAACTACTACTTGAGCTCTTTTTGGCTTTTCCTTTTTTTACAGGTCCAGGTCCATGCATCTGCTGGGTTCTCACCTAAGTAAGGCTTCCTGAAGGAAGCCCTTCCTTGGTGTTTCGGTGCTGTGAAAGTTCACCAAAGGAGCATTCAGACTGTTGTTCTCATGACAGAACTACATACATTCTGTACTTTTTAAATGTTGGATTACTAGCAGATCTTTCAAGGTTGTGTTTTCCACCTAAGCAAATAAGTATCTTGAGCTAGACCCCATAATTCAGTTTCTTTTCATCGACTCTCTTGCCTACTACTTGATGGCACGTGCGGCTGCAGTCCACTTTTGGGACCAATGCGATTCATCCACCGATGCGATCCAGGGCCAATGATGATCCTTGCCCGTCAGGGGTGTTGGGCCATCTGATCTTTAAAGTTCCCTTCCAACACAAATCACTTTATGAACTTCTTTGCTAGACTGAGCAGCTCATGTCTCACGAAGGAAAACGACTTGCAAACCCATTTCTTACTTTGGAGTAAGTCGCGCATCGCGTTTGAAACTTATTATTCAAATGGGTGAGCGAAGTTTGCCCCCACATAAAACCAGCACGCCTACCGAGAGATGCGGGGGAGTGCGGGGATGTTGTTCCACGGGCCGGGAGGGCCTCCGCGGGAAGGTCCCGCCCCGCCGGTGAGCTACGGGACGCTTCACCCCCTCCTAAAATCACCATCCCGGGAAGCTAAGGGAAAACACGAAAAGCACATCCGCTCCCGGGGCTTTCTCCAGCGGCGGAGGGGGGTCACCCACGCCCCTAGTCCCCCCCACACCTCACCCCGTTGTACCTCAGCCCACCCACCCGACCCGTCCACGTCGCCCCGAGGCCGCCCCCCCCCCCACGCAGGGTCGGTACTCACAGGGTGACCGTGCGGTTGGGCAGCGCCTCGGGAGGCAGGACCTGGGCGAGCTCCAGGTTGCTGCAGACTACCTTCACCTCCACGGCGCCGCCGGTCGCCGCCTTGCCGGCGCTCTTGGGGCGCCCGTCGTACTTGCAGCCCGGGGGCAGCGCGGCCCCGCCGCCGCCCAGGGCCGCCAGCAGCAGCAGTGCGGGCAGGAGCAGCCGCGCCGGGCGGCGGCGGCGGCAGCGCGGCGGGCGGCAGGGAGAGCGGCGGCCCGCGGGCGGCATGGCGGGGCTGCGCTGGGCCCCGCGCCGCTCCTCCCGGCCACGGGCGGGACAGGCCGGAGGAGGGCAACGAGAGACGGAGGGGGCCGGGCCCGCCCTGGCCGAGCCCCGCGGGGGCGGCGCCGCCACCATGCGGTGCGGCGGGAGCCGCGTCCTTTGTGTGGGCCGGGCGGGCCGAGCGCGGCGGCAGCGCCGCCTCCCGCCGGGCCCGACCCCGCGCACCGAGCGCGCCCGCCGCGCCGCGGGGATACTGCGCAAGCGCCGCCGTGTGGCCGTGCTCCTGCGCCTGCGCGACGCGGGGCCGGGGGCGAGGGAGTGCCTCGACTGAGCTGCCCCTCAGTGCGGGCTCCGCGGTCCGCAGAGCCTCCCGCCCTTGGGCACTGCGGGTGCCGGTGGGACCCCGCGTTCGGCAGAGCCCCCCGCCCCTTTGGCGCTTCATGCGCACTGTCCCCCTCGGAGGATCGAAGCAGAGCGCTTTGGTTGCCCTCTCTGCTTCCATAACTTGCCTCGCACCCCTCGGCTCCACTCTAGCAGGTGGGGCTGTTGCCGTTCGCGCTCCATGCAGAAAGGACAATGTCCCGCCAAAGCGCTGAACGGCTTTCCAAATTCTTAGCGCTAAATAAGCAGCACTTGTGAGACATTTGTCCTCAAATCATCCCTGTAAAACGAAGTAAGCAGTTACTCTCGCTTGACAGCCAGAGAGTCAAAAGGCTGGGAAACATTATCTTAGTATCAATCTCAATTGTATAAAAAAGCCAACCAAACAAAAAAACCCACAACCCAATACAAACACATAAAAATGCATTAACCGCCTCCCCCCCTTACACACACACACACACACATACACACACAAAACCCCCAAAACCGCCCCCCCCCCCAAAAAAAAAAAAAAAAAAAAGTACCTACAACGTGTGTTTTCACTGCACACTTGGGGCTACTTTTCTGGGTGTAATTAGGTCATGTTCTCACATTTCCCTGCAGCCAGGCCGGCCAGGCGCAAACGCTTCTGTGCCAGTGACAGCTGAAATTCTCAATACGTTCTTTGCCTGGGATAGGTGTGAGGATAATAAAAGAACTGTTACCTAACTCGCAATCAAATTACAAGAACTGGCAGCATCTACTTAAAAAATTTTAAGATAGATTTTGCGGAACTTGTAGCAAGTTCTGGTCCTAACTCAGAACTTAAGAGTGCTCCATCCTTGCAAAAGAGCACTGGTAAATAGCACCCTGCAAAATACCTGATATTACACAGAAATGCCATTTTAGATATTGGCAGTAACAGCTGCCAATATGAGTTTTACAAAATCTTTAACTTAAGATGTCCTTGAATAACGTTGAGCACTCAGATGTGACTCAGTTTTAAACATAACCTAATGAAAGATACTGGCAAACCATCAGAATTGTGGATTGGAGCAAGAAGAACAAGGTTGCAGTAAAAACATCATGATCACCCTTTACTGTGGCCTCTTACAAATGAAAATGGAACCAGTCCCTATGAACTGAGATTATTGACCGGAGTGCAAAGAGGACACAGGTCCCTGAACTTTAATATTATGTTTGTGTGCCACTGAGTCACTCAACAGGACCAACCTGATCTGGGTGAGATGCGAGGCCACTCTTACACTTGAACTAAATTAGGTCAGGACACAAAACACAAAGTTGACAATGCTTTTCTACTCTTATGCTGCAGTTATACCAACTGTAAGAGATGAGAGGTCTAACTGGCATAAAATTCACCAGCGTAGAGTTAATGCTTCCATTTTGGGCGCTTTTTTTAAACAAATTCAAGCCGTAGAATGAGTTTGTATTGGAACAGTGCACAGTATCATAGAACCTTATCAATTTTTAATTGGCACCAAGAGTTTTAAGGCTGGGTTGACTGTATCAAACCATGGCCCAAGATACTTTTTCCCTCAGAAGTAGTGCTGGGTTAAACACTTCTTCCTTTTTGCTGCCTTCTTCTCATAACCTTTGGCTGCATCAGTAACGTGACCTGAATCACTGCATAGCTACAGAAAAAGTTTATGCTGGGTGAAGGATCAACATGGAGTAAAGCATAAAATTGCCCTTCTGGCAGCATGGGGCAGTTTGTTTAGACCATTGATCCCACCATAATTTTGGCTTTGCTTCACCACAATTTCAGCATAGCTAATCAAGATTGTACTACTGAAGGGAACATTCTCTTGGTTTCTCTCAAGATACTTGCTTCTCTACCTTATCTTGCATTTGTGGCAATGCATATGTTTTGACCAGTTGTATCAGTGAGATGATCCATATGGTCACATAATCTAAAGGCAAGGATGGGAATGGGCAACTGTTGCTTCTAGTGTCTGTGATCACAGCCCATCTTAATTTTCCATGTTCCCATAATCCTGGAGAGTCAAATTTGTTGTCACAGCTTTTCATCTTAATGTCATGTCTAGTTCCTTTCATTCTAATTTACAGATTTGCGTGTTACTCACCGTTTATATCTATGAACTATCTGCTTTGTTCTTCTCTTCTCCACTGAAACCACCCTTACTAAGATCTCTGACTATGGATCCCAGTTGCAAAACTACAATTTTAAATTATGCCTCTTTTTAAACTGCAGCTGTTGAAACCCACAAGTGTTGTTCCCTGATTTTTATTCTAAATTTGACTGCTTCTGCAGTGAATCTAATTCCATAGTCTACTGTTCCTTACCCATCTTCAAAAAGCTTGAAGGCTTCAAGCAAAAATCTCTTCTTGAAGGCTTATGCTTTTCCGATCATCTTTCCTCTTTCATGCAAGTTACTGCAACTTCCATTCTGTGACAAATATTTGAAGATGTATTTTCATACACTGACTCAGGAAAGCCCATAATCCAAAACATAGGTTGCACAGGAGTCACCTAACAAATTTCATGTATGGGGGGTTTTTTAACTGTGATATGCCTTTGTCAAGTTTATTAGGTCACTACTTTTATTGTAATTGTAGTGGTCTAAGGATATAAAAACAAAGTTACATCATATGTCTGCTTCAAAAAACAGAAAGTCCTGTTGCTTGTAGCTTCCCAACAGCCCCTTTACCTGTAAGTTGTATGCCCTCACGCTTGCTCCACCTGCTTTAGTTATCTGATTGTTCAATAAACAGATTCAACTCAACAACTAAGCTAGCCTTTTTTGTGTGTGTTTAGTTTTCTGCCAAGTTATTGAGTTGAATCAACTTAGAGAAAGGTTAAAAGAGTGTCAGAGGTGGAAAAAGGGGAGGGCACGAGAGAAGAGAGTAGAATCTCCCATCTAGGCAGCAAAGTAAGCCATCCTAAGTAACTTCAAGAAAAATAAGGTTTGTATGGGGAGGCGATATTTTTCTGTATTGAAAATACTCAAACTTTCTTTCCATCAATCCCCTCATTCTCCATCAGTGTCAGTAATTTTGATGGTGCTTCCTTGCAGTGAGACATTAACTTGAATTTTTTTGAATGCACTTTGCTTCCAGATTGCCCATAAACATACTTTGACCCTTTCTGTGGTTTCTCTTCCCTTTATAAAATTTACCACTAGTACATTCAGTTTTGAAAAGTAATTTAAAATTATTGTACTAGTGGCAACTAGGGGAAACCACAGAAAAGGACAATTTTTCTTCCCTTCTTCCTAGTCTACTGATTACTAAATTTTTGTATTCAGTATATCAAAAAGAAGGGTGTGGGAAAGAGTAGAAGGCAACTAAATTCTCATCAGTGTTCATGTGTAAACAAAGGTAGCTTTGGCAGCACTTCAAATTCTTTATTTGTCCTCAGATCACAGAGATAAATAGGAGCTTTTATGTGATTTTCGTGTGTCTTGCATTTTGATTCTTTCGTTAGGCCAGTCTTTTTCTTTTATCATCCCTTATTTTGTATCCTTGCACATTTTTCTAGGCTATCATCACCTTCACTGAAATGAGTGCTCCCTAATTCTCCTCTCAAGGGACTACTGTGTTGCTTTGTATCTTACAGGGTTTTTTTTCTTGCTGCCACAGTCTTCTACCTACCACATTTCATGGACTGGGACATCATCAGCTATGTTTTGTTTGCTACAGCAATTGTCAAGGAAGAGGAAGCATTTGGTTGCCCTCAGCTATGTCTGCAATACTGTGGTTATTTGATATTCCAAGTACAGGGAGGTGATGATAACTGCTGACACATGCTGGCTTGCTGTTGGTAACCACTAAATCCAGGCATGTGCAGAGTCACCTTTGTACAACAACTACTTCTTACACAGCTGCAGGTTGTAGTATTACATCCCTGCCTCTGTCAGGCAGTTCACTGAGGTACCCCAAGCTCTGCTCTGTGGAATAAACATATATTTTCAGATGCTTGGTTTTGGTGTTTGTCATGTTGGACATTCTCCATTTGTTCTCAGACACAGAGAGACTCTCTGCAAGCCCCTCTCCCCAGTTTACTGCAGCCAAAGGCTGGAGATCCTTAGTGTCAGTAGTATAATGGGGAAAATAGAGTTTTTAGCCTCAGTTGGAAGTCTGAGGGGAAACACTATTTCCCTTTACCTGGTTGTTCCTTTAAGTATACATATTTCAAGAACACCAGACATTTGTTGACTTAGTTTATCTTAGAGAAAAGTTTTGTGAAATGTTTAAAAGGAGAATGCTCTCCAGGCTGTTTATTTAGAGGTGTTTGGGTTTGGATACCAATAAATCCCAAATTAAGTGAGAATTAGACACTGAAATATTTTATATTAAAACTTGAAATACCACTAGATTTCTGCAAAAAGAATAGTCAGGCCCTGAACATTCTATGTGGATTCAGCAGACTCATATGGAGATCTCACTCCTCTTCTGTGGTTCTAGTCTATAACTGTAAATGGAACACTGACTTTGAAACACAGTTCCATCACTAAATTTTAGACAGCAATGTGCACAGCTTGAAAATATGTCAAATATATTGCGAAAAGGTTCTTTTTAATGTACAGTTCCATCATCACTTTTCCAGTGTTAGGCTTCCAAATAATTGTTTCATGCAGTTTTGAAACATCCTGGCTTTCAGTATGTCTTATGTGAATTTTCATAAAAATAAAGCTATAGAAATATATATTTGCATGGAAGATGAAGATATAAATATAGTTTTCATACAACCTAGCATTAAAAATTTTCTAAAATGTGTTACCATCATTCCAGCCCCTTTTGGAAATATATTTCATCTGTTAGGCACATTACTCAGCATTAATGCACTTATAGGTTTCCGAGCAATAATCTACTAAAAAAAATGGAAATAAAACAGTTTTCCTTCTACTCCATGTCATACTTTGTTAAATACTTTAATAGATCTTGTATTGTAAGTAGGTTTCAAACATGCACAACTGTTGGGAAAAACAAGTATGAAAACAAAACCTGACTACTTCATTACTAACACAGTGGCTCTTATGGTTTAAAAAAAGGCAGTGGTATTCCAAGATGATGGTGATTATGTCTGGATAGATAGATGTGGATTTGCACTGTTGTGTGAACAATGCATATGAAAGAAAAACTGTCTGATGCTTAAGCAATTCAGATGGTTCCGAAGTTAAACTTCCTTAACAGGAATACTTTGAAGTATTTCCTTCACTCCCAAATCTTATCACCTTAGATTTTACAGAACATTAACCCTAGAAAAGTCCCAATTTTATTGGCTGCGTAATGTCGCCTGAAGCAAGAGATTCTCTTTTTCTTCTCTGCGTGACATCTCAAACTCAGGCAGAGAATTTAGATGGAAAAACAGAAGGGAAAAGGCTAATATAATAATGAAAATAAAATAGACTACACTGGCCAGAGGCAAGCAGCAGCTGGGTCCCACACTGACATGGGACTGTAGCTCAGATAATATCCTGCAGGACTGAACCAGGCCTGGGCAATAGTACAAATGCTAAGGGGGATGATAAGAAGCCCACCTGGACTCAGAGGTGTACCCACAGTCCATGGAGCAGGAGTTGTGAACATATTGATGGCAATAAATAACAGATTGCCTTTGAAAGAGAGGTTGGGGTCCTTGCTGTCAAGAAACCAAAATGCGTCTACACGCTATATGGCATATGGACACATGGCACAGTCAGCACGATGCAGAGATGGAGGCAGACACTGATCTCTTCTCTGTGGTGACCAGTGACAGGACCCAAGGGAATAGTCTGAAATTTTGTCAGGGGAGGTTTAATTTAGATGTTAGAAAAAGGTTCTTCACCCAGAGGGTGGTTGGGCACTGGAATGGGCTCCCCAGGGCAGTGGTCACAGCACCAAGCATGACAGAGTTCAAGAAGCATTTGAACACATGAGACTCTTGGGGATTGTCCTGTGCAGATCTAAGTGTTGGACTCTATGATCTTTGTGGGTCCCTTTCAACTCAGCATATTCTGTGAATCTGTGAGATGAAAAAAAAAGCAGTCAGTGAATGGGAGAAGCAATGAGTCTTACCGTGGCACTCCTTCAGAACTCAAACCCATACCTTTCAGCAGGTGGAGCCACAGCAGTAGGTTATAGCGTGCCTGTCTAGTTGCAGAGCTATGTCATTAGAGAAGTGATCTCTGTGGCACTTTCAGTTTCTAAAAAAAGCCACAGTCTAAACAATCTGCAGTGAGACTTGAACTGATCTTTTCTCCCAGTACATTTTATCCATAGGATTACTTATAGTTCTGGTAAGCAATCACAAGGCATAAAAAATGAAGCAATAGGAAGCATAATAATAAATAGCAATTAATACATCATTATAAGTTTGCTTCTCAAGACAGAAGGAAATGGGGAAAACAATGCATTTTGATGTCAACATCAGCAAAATTTCTGGATCCTGATCTTTGGGTACTTAATCAACCTGACATCTAGGCACTTTCACAGGAGTTTTGGCAGTAAAAATATCCAGGGAAAACTTTTTGTTCAAGCAGGCCCCGCAGACCGCTCATTTTTTTGGTTTGTGTTTGGTCTTTTTTTTTCAAAACAATGTGATTTTATCTTGATAAACACAGCACGGTAAACATATTTCAAATTGTCTTTTGTGCTTCCCAGGCCATTGAGATTCAAGTATTTAATTTAGACTTCATTGAACAGTTATTATATATTAAACAAATAGCAGCTACATACTAAAACATATTTGCAGAGTATTATAGCAACGCAGTAGGTCCATATCAATTTCACTGTTATGAATCTATTACATAACTTTTAATCCTTGGTGAGTGTTTAATAATCAGTATTCATATAACATACACTAACTGTCCTATTAAATCTGAATTAATTGTGGCTCAGGGAACACTAATTTAAAAGGTTACCTATTTTCCCAGCAGATCTGATCTTTGTTTCATATTTTTCCGTTAAAATTAGTCTTAAAGACAGAGTAAATTTGTTTCATTTAGAATATAGTTACTAGGTGCTCTGAATACCTGTGAATCATGTTCTGCTAAGCTTCTCTGCAAAGATTCTCCTCCATTTTCTTCTAGTGAGTGTAATTAGCATTACCTGGAGATAATAAAATATCACATAGTTGTTTAGGAAAAGTAATCCCTCTTGACTGAAGGAACTGACATTCAGCAGTTCATTAAAATCAGAGTCAAAATTTGTCTCTGGGATTTGCTTATTTCTAGTTTGCAAAGTGACCAACTCCCAGGAAGGGATGTAAGACTGAAAATTTTTGAAATACTTTTCTTCTCTAAATGAATCATGATCACCACAGCAATGATATAAAAATGATTCTATTGCTGCAGTCCTCTTCACAAGGAATATGAGAAGCTGCAATAATGCTGCATGTAGACCTTGAAGACTGTACAGACAAGAGCAATAATTGGCATCAGAGTGTTTTGGTATGAGAAATGAGATAATTCATTGGAGAAAGGGTCAAGATTCCTTGAAATTAATGCCAGGAGAAACGAATCAAATAATCTAACATATACTATAAGAAGCCATCACAAGTCCATATTCACCACAGGAGATTCAACCATGAATTGACCGTATCTGATTCAAGCTCTCTAGAAAGATATTTCTGAGAACATCCAGAGGTAGAGAATTCATTGCTTGTATTTTTAAACCCATCAGCTATTAATTTATAATTTTTCCCTGTTAGTCAGTGCAATCCTGTGTCGAACTTGTGGTACACTTTTTCAGATTAAAAGTTCATGCAGGTCATTATGCTTTGAATACTGGCTCAACAGTAAGACTGCTTCTGTTCTCTGAATTTCACTCAGCTTTACAAGACATTAAATTGAACACCCCTGAGTAAGAAAAATGCTTAGCAGACTTTCCTTGTAGTCCCATGCTCAAGGTAATCGAGCACTGAAAAAGAAAAGTATCCTTTATAGATGCTTTATGGCATTTTCCATGCCCACAACAGAGACAAAATCAAATATTTTTACAAGACTTCCAAATATCTAGTTTTCTAATGTATTTTCTTTGCTGCTTTGCAGACTTGTTAAGTTTATCCATTGGTTCATATTTTGCATCATCTTGTAGCTGGGCTATGTTCTCATAACTTTGCAGTGCCATGTTGCACTTTTTCTTCCCCTCTGTAGCACTGAATACCAGATTGTGTTGTCACTGGCAGGCTGAGTCACAGAACAGGATAGAGGCTGGCCTGATATGTCACATCAGGTGAGCAAAGGATTGGTGTTCAAAAGCACATTGCTGAAGTGTAGATAAGAACTGTCTGGCTTCACATTTGTTGTATAGAATCTTATTAGATTTTGACTCTGTATTTAATGCAGAGATAAAACTGTTACATGAGGATCTTTCACAACTCCTTCTAGGGTCTCAATTATCTGGTGCTTGCTCTCATGGAAGTTGAATATTGAGGGAGCTGATGGCAGTCATTGCCATGAGAGAGTGCAAGCCTCATAATCTTGTCTAGTCTGATAAAATAGGGAGTGTTTAAAAAGAGTTAAATTGTGCTAGTTAAAGAAATCATAAAAATAGATTGCTGGCTGGGGTTAAACCAGAGATTACAAAATTTCTGGCTGTTGCCACCTATTTCTTGCACTCATGTTGTAGCTCTAGCTCTAGTTTGGCTGGAGCAGTGATCTTTACTCTCAGCTGATTCATGATCCAAAAATACTAAACAAACAACAGTGCCAACATTTTACTTTACTATCCCTCTCACCCTGAAGAAATACACACTTACAGAAAACAAGAAGTACAGGCGTCAAGAGAGGGTATGATCTTGTAAGCCAAAGGTGGCAGGCACTTCTCTACTTCTGTTTAAGCAGACCTTTCTTCTTTGCCCACTGTCATTTGTTAATCAAACTAGATTTTATTAGTCAAGTCCTACTATTTACTGCTCAGTTTAATATCCATCTCCATTTCTTTGCCTCTGGAAACCAAGCAGAGTCTAAAATATTATTACAATTTAAAAGAACAGAATAAGTGAGGGTTGAGGAAAGATGAAGAAGAATTAGAGGCCACTAAATTTAACTTCAATACCTGACAAATAACTAGAACAATTAGTAAAGCAAGAGCAATCGGTATGTAAACAGGTTGGAGAAAATGCAGTGATAAATCAGTAACACATTTGTAAAAGGCACAAATGAAGTGAAACCAAACTAATTGGTTTCTTCGATGAAATAATGAATGTGTAAAGCAAAAGTGGAAGACATAATTTCTTAATATTATTAAAACACTGATGCTGGTTGCACATGGCATTCTCAAAAAGAAGCTAAATAAATTTGGATTAAATAGAACCAACATAAAATGAACGCACAGGTAAATAAATACTGAAAAAACTTTTCCAATTGAGCTGATCAAAACCACCTTGCATGATCAAATAGGTTACATAGCTCAATTTAGACATGAAGAGGGTTTGTTTGTTTTTTTTTCAAAGTAAAAAACGCCCCATAAAACAGCATCTAGTGTAAGAAACACCTAAATAAAGAAACTGAGCAGACCAGCAAAAATGACAGCCATTTTGGTTCTATGCCAGCACCAGAACAGCTTACATCAGCATAATTTTTCTGCTACACAGCTGAGTTTCTTTATTTAGATATATTAAATTCTCCAATGCATATCTAAATAGAACTTTGATTTCTGTAGGATTATCTCAAATTTATTTATTAACGTTGCTTCTGTTGACTGATATTTTTGTCCATTTATCTAAAAATCACAGGATTCATTAAATGTTTATGCCTTTTTTGTTTTGACTGAGTGAGGAAATATGTCTATTGGTATCACATGTCTCTAGGATCTTTTGCTCTGTCTTCTTTATAAAAGGTAGTATCTTATGATTATCTAATTGTTTTTACAACAGCAAATAGGCATGCCGTTGTCAGGTATGGCTACCAATGTGTTTTGACACCAAAGAGAATATTTTGGCTTTTAAGAATACAGAACAAGAACTTGTTCTTGTCCCAACAGCTGATGTGCTAAGAGACAGGAGGTGATAGAGACATGAGAGCCCAAGATATCAATAAAAGGGTCTTTGTAAGACTTATAGACAGTAATTGTAGCAGGAACATCAGAGGCATCATCAAGACTTTTCATTGCATATTAGAGGAAAGAAACATTTTTAGAAGACTTAAAGGAGGATTATCAAGTTACTTTTGCAGATTCTTGTGAGACAACCTTCCAAAGTGGAGGAACATAGCACACATCTGAACAGGAAGTGAGCTACTCAAATCTGACAAGAAAACATATGTATTTTAGATGTTAGAATAAAAATATGGTATTGAAAGGGCACATCGATTAAAAGAAAAAAAAAAAGAAATGCAGAGCACAGAGAATAGGCAGAAGCAATTAACAAAATATTTAAAAAAAAAAAGCAAATACCATTAATTGTTAAACAGTTGATTTTGTCTGCACATAGAGATTTCTGTAGTGTAATGTATAATGAATAAATATGCAACAAATAAAACCCTGATCAGTAAAACTTTTGCCACAGTCATTTCGACACTCTTAATATAGTCCAGATAGCATTAAAGTTGAAGTAAATGTGAAATTGCTTCTGACTTCCTCAGAAGTGGCTTTGCACTCATAAGCAGCGTGCCCTATAATTTCAGTACCACGACTTGAATAGTTAATTTTTAAAAGGGCAAGAATAAAATATTATTAGATAGATTGAGGTTACAAAGTTAGGAGCATATATTTAAAATATTAGAAATATACTGCACTGAGTTTTTTGGGGGCAAGTATCACATGTAAAGATGGAAAGAATAAGTTAACTGTTCTCCACCATAACAAATGCATTCATACCGGTATGATCACAATATTATCTTAGGATAAATTTAAAAGTTCAAAACATGTAATAAAAATGAATGGATTTAGGTTTATTTCCTCTTATAACTCAGTTTCTAGATAGGCATGTTCGCTTCATAGGAAAGCATATAAATACATATTAGATTGCAAGTGCTGCTTGCTGAGAACAAAATAAAGGATACATGCAATTTACAAAGGAAAAATTTTGCTTATGATGAAGGGACTAGACAGTAAACAAGAGTGACAGTGGAGTTGCTGCTACTAGAGATCCACGTGGCTGAGAGTTGATGCAATGTAAAAACAGAAGACATGAGATCTGTTAAGTTAGTCTCAGCAGGTAGTAAGGGCATTTTAAGAAGCCCACACTACCTCTTTCTCTCTGAGGAAGCAATGTGCCAGGCACTTTTTTCAAAAGTTCCCTGGGAATAGTACACCCTATTTAATATCCCAAGTTTAACATTCCATTTAGTTGCCAGGCTTTTTTAGACATTGGTATTTTGAATCAGCACAGTGAAGAGAACAGAGAGTTACATGTCCTCCAAAGTTTACAATTCTTCCTTGTGAGTTATCATGGATACAGATACTTAACATTCTACTCTAGAACTAAACCCAATACTTATAGCATACCTACGCAGATTTATTCATAGGTAACAACACTTTCACTTAAAATATACCTAACAGCACCTGATTTAGGGAGGTCTGGTCAAGCTTATAGCTCAAAATACTTTTTAAGAATGTTTCCTGGAAGATACGGAAGGGCAGTTTTTTCCTTTTAAATTGAGAACCTGTAACATAAACCTGTAGGTACAAACACACACAGATAAGTAGTTCTCAAACAGTTTTAAAGTGATTTTAAAATCTGCCCCACAGAAGTGTATGTGGTCACATGAATGTAAGTAAGAAAGCAAAACAAGATAACAGATGTTAAAATAATTATACCTATGTCCTTTCTAAATGCCTGCAGCAAAAAAAAAAGAAAAAAAAAAAAGGCCACTGCATAAGGCAATGGGGGTTGGGTGATTCCCTGAAGGTGAATAAATTTGAATTACAGCTGTATATGAAATTTCAGGCTCAGATCCTTATTGCTCATAATTACTGTTTTCCAAGTGGTACTGTACAATGAGAAACAGAAAAAGTTAAAACTTGGAATATTCTGAAGTGAATTATTAGCATAATTCATTTGCAAAGACATACCTCCCACAAATCTCTACCAACAATATTTTTCCAATCAAAGAGGTACGTACAGCTTCTTCTGAAGTGTTGCAAAGAGTACCATGCAGAGGTCTACTATACAATTATCTAAATCAAGAATCAAAGACAATATCTGAGTAAGACTAGGTGTCAGGAACAGAAAGATTTTCAAAAAGCAGAATTGCATTAGCAGATGACATTTAGCCATGGGAAATAGTACAGTGTGTATTATCTCAATTTCATTGAGTCTAGTCAATCTAATTGCCATTTGAAATCTGGAAGACAGCTTTTCTAACATAGCCATGATTCAGATCTCTCGTGGGACATATATCCAAGACATGCAAGGCTCTCAAGACATGAACTGAAAAAAAAAATAACCTAAGAAACTAGCCCTTGCAGATACTGCCTATAGGAGATGCACACAGCTGTATATGGCTGTATGGCCATGGTAGCACCAAGATCAGCGCAATCTTGCCACCCAGATATTTATGTGACTCTTTAATAGATTGCTAAGCACAATTGCTATCACAATAAAAGTGCTAACAGCACTTAAACTAGTTAGCTGAAACTCTAAACTCAACCTCTGTAAGTGCACAGAGCTAATCACAACCTTTATTACAGAATAAATTTACTGCCAGAAGGAAGAGCATCACTCCTGACATGTTGTTGAGATTCCCTGTTTCCTTAAAGTGCCTTTTGTTCAGTTACTCAGCCTAATTTCAGATAGAGTGAACAGACCTAATTACATGCAATTGTCAGCTTTAGTACACAGGGCCTAAGCTGTAACATAGGGTGAGAGAAAGTTCATTTGCTCACTGGAGGTTCACGTGTCTTCTTCTGAAAATGCTGATCATTGCCAAACAGAATACTCACATAGCTGGATGCACAGAATCAATCCAGTATATCATCCCTTATGATCCTAGCTGATTTCAGGTTCCAGTGAAAAAGTACTAGTTGTGAAAATCCTAAAAGAAAGGGGAAGGTGGGATGACCTTCTCAGGCCAAGTGCAGGCATAGGGAGGCAAACCTGCGTGAATTACAATTAATTCGTTGGTGACACAGGAAAAAAATGAGTATTGAAAGTGACTAAAAAGACTTCAGTTTATGACAAATTAAATTATTCCATATGTGAAAATAAAATGCTTATTTTAGGGTCTTAAAGATGCACAGCTGAAGACCTTCTTCTTCTCCTAAATGCAGATGCTATTAAAATCACTTTTTCAGCAATTAAAAAGCATTAGGTAGACTTTCAGTTAAGATAAATTTACCTCAAAAATGTATTCATCACTCTCTTCAAAAGTAAAGCCCCAAAGCAAAATGCACATAGTTGCCAGCAGCTTTAGTTAAAGCTAAAATTAGCCATGCTGATTAAGTGGATTTTGCATAACCTTAACTATTAATCCTTCATATTGGTCTTCTTTTCTTTGAAAAATCTTTAAGTACCAATAACCTAAAGGTTTATAAAGTCACTTTTTAATACTACTTAGTTAAGATTTAATCCTTTGTATAATAGTTAACATTGGCACCATCTTTTAATACCCCAAGATTTCTAACATGCACTTGCTGAACAAAACAGACATTTTCAATTCCAGGGAAATAATGGCAACACACATAGAGCAGGAGAACTTTGATTTAAAGAATTAAAAAATGTACTTACAAGAGATAAAATGGAGCTAACAGTAAATTAATCTCTCAGTTTTCACCCTTTCCTTAAATAGTGTTCTTTTCATGCTTAATTCTTTTCCCTTCCATTTTCTTTAACTCAGCTCCTTATTTTCTAGTGGCCAGATTGCCTCTCATCTTACCTGGCTAAGCAAGGCATAAATTACATTTTCCAGGGAGACTAATAATGACTTTGACATCAAGTCTCTTCTTGAAAGCAGCCCCTGTTTTATAGACACCTCCTCTGAAAAGGTGAGATAGTACTGAGGCTTGGATCATTCCGTTGCTGTCAGAGGGAAATTAAATTACCGCCTTTAAAAGTTGAAATTGTTCCTATTTTCAGAGTAGGTCAAGGAGGAATGAGGTAAGTTGTTCTTCATAAAGTGATGCATCTTTGCAAACTTTGACTCTTGTTTAGGGCTGGTCCTGCTAACAGAGGGTGCTCTCCCTAAAGATTTATCTAACACCTTTTGCTTCAGATTTGCTCGAGGCTAAGAGTGCAAATATTAGTTACCCAAGCTCAGCCGACACCTGGAAGCTCATTAGTTTACCGTAACTCCTTTGTGTGCCCCAGCCTTGCCTCAGCATTTCATAGCATTTGCTCATCTGCCTGTTTTTTTTACAAAAAGTAATCAACCTTCACATTTTGTAATAATTTGCATTTTCTGATATTTATTTTTTTTAGCACCAATAATTTGAAAAGAGTTTGGCAGCCTCAGTAATCCTGCTTCCTTTACTTTGGAAATAATTAACAGAAATCCAAAAAAACCCACAGAGCTATTATAGATAGCTGGTAATTTTAGCTCAAACCTCTGTTTTGCCAGTCAAACAATTAAAAAAATCAATTAGAAGGCAAATTATTAATTGAGCACTAAACAGTTTTGCTCTTTTATATCAGCTAAGCTTTTTTCATCTGTGTTCAAGCATTAATTCTTTAATTGTTTTAAACATCACTTCATCAGCAGTAAACTCAGAGCAGCTGACAGTTGTGTTTTGTTTGTATATTTGATCAATACAACCAGCTGAAAACTTTCAGATCATTGATCATGTCATGTTCTGCTGAGTAATTGGCCAGTAAAACTGAATGTTTGGAAACTGATGACATAGTGGTTCAAGGGTCAGTCCAGCAAGAAACTGAAGCTGGCTAAAACAGACTTTCTTTTCCTCTTTGTCTTTTTCTTCCGTAGGTAGTCTTGTGGATGATCCATGATCTCATCTGCAGTCTTCATGATGTTTTTCCTCTTTATTAAGGACAGATTGTTGTTCCATTGATCATCTTAGTCTACTGTCTGAACTGCATTGTAAAAGTAGTAGTAATGCTATTTCAGATGGAGAGCATAGTGACATTTATAGGGGTTTTTTAATGTTTTCTTTCTATCCTTTCCAACTATTTATGACTTTGTCAAACTTTCACCTTCACAGTTGAAATTTCTCAGATATGATCACTGACCAAAGGTCAGTTTTATCCTAGGTCACTCATTAGGTTTGAGGGAAAAAAAAATTCATTCAGTTTTGTGATCTGAAGTCATGTAAAAGTTTGCTTTTTCTTACACAAAGGGTTGTGGATTTTTTCTTACAAAACTTTTAAGCAACACTCATATCTGATGACTTTGAAATTTATCTCAGAGAACACTTAGTATAGATATTTTTTCTGTGCTTTATTGTCAGTCTGTTCCTATTTGGTAGAGTTATACAGATTATCCAAGCTATTTTTCCTTTTAAATGGTATGGGCCATGTGTGGACAGAAACAGAGCTTTAAGAAACAAATGAAATTATGAAATTGCCAATGTCTGGGGACTTGAGTTATTTCCTCTCCTCTTGATGGGGTTCCTGTCTTAGAATAGGTTCATGCAGATATTTATCTTGCTAAATGATCCAGTGACTTTGCATGAGAAACAAGCACCTAGGAGAGATTGCACAATGGTCCAAGAATCATAAAGAGACATAGTGCCTGCAGAAGTGAGTGGGATGAGTGAACTCATGAGATTTTACAGGTATCAGATGCTGTAAGTGGGATAATGGCATTATTCCATAGAATTCCCTGAATTGTTCTCAAAAAGCCAAACCTTTTTTTTTCTATTTTCAGCTTTAAACAAAAATTTCCTTAATTTATCATAGTGATGCATGTCTACAGAAACCTATGAATATATATACAAATAGAGTATGAGAAGAGTTTGTATTCAAGCTTTAATGATTGTCAAGAGGATAAGTTTTAAAGTGGTAGTTGGGCAATGATAGAGATAAACCACAGTGGAAAAGCATAGCAGTTTTTTAATGCTGCTATTGTTTGCAGATAGGTTTGTCACATATGTTAAAATTCTAGTCCTATAGTCAAATACTTATCCATACTCTTAGTAGATTGTGATCACAACTCACTTCAAAAGCAGTTATAATTATGTCTTTTATAAAATCACCTCTTTCCCTTACAGACTCATTGGAGAAATTTGAATGATAAAAAGGTAATCTCTAATGTCATTACAGTTTTCATATTTGAATTGGTTGTATACTGAACACATGCATTTAATATTTCCTTCTCCACAGAAGCTGAGATTCTGTAGTAGTGACTTTAATAGGCAATCATTCAACTTTTAAAATACAAAGTAAATTAAGTACAGGAAACGCTATTGTGAAGTTATGGATGAAAAGATACATTTCAGCATCCACTCAGCAGTACAAGCAGGTTACTGCAGAGAAGGGCAGAGCTATGTGAATTTGGGTTTCAGGTCTTCTTTCTGACATTTTAACATTTCAGTTACAAAGCTCTGTTAATGTCAGTTTTTGAAGGAATGTATGAAGCTTCATATTCTGTTGAGCATTTCAGCAGACGTGCTCTCCAGAACAAAGCAGAACAGTATACTTACTTTCAGAATATACATAAATATGAAACACAAAGCTAACAAAAAACCTCTAGCTTTCCATTTTTCTTAATTACATACTGTAAAGTAAGCATATATCTGCATGTTTCCATAGCTCTTCAGAAATGTGCTCAGTGCCAGGTAATTCTGCAGTAGGTGTGAGAAGGTACAGATAGGTATTGTCCTCTGAAAGGGACATTTGCCTGATGAAAGATCTAAATATTTTCCTAATCCTGATATTGATTTCTTCTGTGGCTTTTGAGAAATCATTTCTCCTTTCATTAGGAACTCTTCTCCTGTGTCGTGTCCTTCCAGGGACAGAGAAAGATCTGTGCATAACAGCACTAAAATATTTTTGCACTGGAGTGCTTCCAGTATTGTGGCAAGAAACAATTGGTATCAGTTGATTTTTTTTTTTAAGGATTCTTTGTCTTTGGCAGTGCTATTTCCTACTTGTGTTCTCCTTCCTTTCTTACACCTGTGAACTTTTCTCATTTTAAAACTCAGCACATTCAAGGGAAAAAAAATGGGAAAAAAAAAGTATAAAAAAATTAGTATCACCTTACTTTTAAATACAGAACAAATCAATACCTAGAGAAATTAATGGCTGTAAAGTATGCCATGCAAATAGCCAGGCATTGCAACAAACAGGAGTTACACTAATCACAAGATCTTCTCCTAAGAAAGTGCTCCCAGCTTGCTTTGTTATGCCGACATTCTCGTTGAACTATTGTAGGAGAACAAAGATTTTGTTGTGTTTAAACCTTCTCCTTGAATGGCAAAGGTATGCTTAAGGCACTAATCCAACTGGATAACAATTGCAAGCTCCATAACCAATAGCACATGACAGAGCATGCTGAGAGATACACACCTTGGGTCTGTTCTAGGCATCAATCCAAGGCTCTGTGCTGTAACTGCAGAAAAAATACTGAACCTGCAGCCTTTAGGAAACCCTTAAAAAACTTATATATAGCATATGGTTATGAGGACTTGGCTAATCTTGATTGGAAGAAAGGGATTGAAATAAAAAATGCAAATCCTTTTTGCAATACCCATTTAACATCCTACTTCCATAGTGGAAGTTCAGCCATGTTGAAAGAAGACTGCAAAAATAGCTTTAAAAATATCAGTAACAGTCATATGAAGAAAGATATTTTAATTGAAGAAAAATTTAGGTAGCATTTATGTGTTATTTTCTCCTTTTAGTCCAGTTGATTAAATTTATTTTGGTAAAGGCTAAGATCTAATCCAACTGCCAATGACTTTAATGAAAAACTTATGTTGATTTTGTTTGTAGAGCCTGTGTCCATATAGAGTCCAAAATGGAAACCTTTTGGTACTCTACTTGTGAAAACATGGAAAAAAAAAAAAAAAAAAGGAGAGAAATTAAAAAGTTCTGTACAGGATAACCAACACATACTGGTTAAGACACTCACCTGGCTATTGGGAAATGCACATTTTAACCTGACTGAGGCTAAACAAAAACTGGATTCTTGGAAATCTTTCAGCTAGCACCTTTAATAATCATTGGATCTATTCTTCATTGTTTTGGACCACAAGTCTGGTATGCCCTTTTCTTTTCAGTTTCCAATATGTACAGGTGGTATGGATCAGAAGTGTCTGAAACATGAGGTTTTTGCTGGAAGAAGACATTATAGCTTTAGCATCTCTAGACACTGAGTGAGGAATGAATCAAAATTGGGACACCAATGACTCATGCTGGTCAGCATACCTCTCTTTCCCTGTCTATTAAGATTCCTTAAATTTGGACTCAATATAAGCCTTGGAGAAGAAATACATGTCACATAAGCTCAGTGGAGAACTTCTTAATTTTTAGGTGTGTAATCTGCCAAAGATTCAGTCTGCTTTGAAAAAGCTTCAGCCCTTATCAGCTTCTGTGCATTAACTGGATTGGACTGTTCCTATAGACATGGAGCAGGCTCCATGTTAGAATTCAGAGGCCCAAAAAAATTTTCCCTGCCATTTTTCTGCTTTTGCCAAAGGATGTATGTTAAAATAAAACAAAGCAAAGCTGACACTAAGTTCATGAATACAGACCAGAAGCAGTACAAAAATAATTGATAATCAGTAGAACACAATCTGCTGGAGAACTTGGAACTCAGCGTAAAGTTACTCACTCTTTGGCAAGGAAACAAATAACTGGAACCAATGTCAAGCTGCAGTTGTAGTCTACATAAAAGGTAACTTTGTGTTGCTACAACTTCTTGCCTTGGTGCAGACTGAGAGAAAAATGATATGAGTAGAAGCACCACCGGTGGGCAGATTTTAAATACATTTATATGCTGCTATATTTATTCTGCTAAAATAATGATAATTTACAAAAATATGCTTTTCAGAATGAAAGGTAGCTTTTCCCTCTCTATCCCAATCTATGCCATAGATCATGATGTAGTCTTTTATTTACATAAGCACCCATGATTTTTTCTGCAGACCTCCATGGGAATGTGAGAAACAAGAAACATTTCTAAGAGCTCAGTATGTAATGGCACCCAACATCTACATGCTCACTGCTCTAAATATTGCTTTTGATGCAGTATTGATTACTCAGAAGCCAAAAGCTTTAATACAACAACCATCACCAGGTCTCTTCACTGGTTCAGTCTGAAAGAGGCAATTAAGAGAGATACAAAGGAGATGGATGCAAAAATAGGCTTGCTTACCCATAAACAATTTTGTTGCGTGCTTATAAAAGTCTGGAGTATTTCATCACAGGGGGAAACTGTGTATGATTTCATCTACACTATATGACTGTTCAGTTTACTCTGGGCCAACCTAAAACATGAGGGAAGATCTAAAGAGCTTAAATGACTGGGATGCTGTATTCATTCATGTGACTTCTTTGCTAAGGAGACAACCTCTAATGGTAAAAAAGGCAGTGCTGCACCCTTATACCTACCATATACTTTAATTTTTTTTTTTTTTAATTTATGTATTGAAATCTGGCAAGAGAGAGCTATGCTAAAGAGTTGTGTCAATTTTTTTCTTTTGATTCTATTAGTTTAGCTTCAGGGTCAGGTACATGTTTCGTGATATTTCCAGAATAACATAATCCTAAGACATCACTGCACATCTGTAATGCTGTTTAGAAGACTAAAGAGAGAGAGAGAGATAAAACACAAGTTATTTGAAAAATAACCTGTATTTACCGAATTCCAAATAGGTATTTGAATTACTTTGTCAAATTAAAGTACTGCCGTATTACTTATCTCCCTTTCCAGGTGCAAGAAGTAGTGTTCACTAATATTTTGCTGGATAAAATTAAGGAGTACAATGTATAGTGTTTCTTGCAAAAGGAAAAAAATATTTACAGGATAATGGTGTAGCACAAATCTTTTGAAAAGTTATATCAGCTACTGTCTCTCATAGTGTGCTGCTGCTTAATAGTAGATAGTTCTATACTGCTGATATAGGGAAGTGAATTTTATGTAAATGCACTAATATAATGGGATTTCTTAATCCTGACTGGTGGAAGAAGCTTTTCAAGCATATTTGCTAAAGTCATAGTGAATGTCATTAGTCATAGTCAGTGACATGACAGACAGCATCTCTGTAAGAAAAAGAAAATGAAAGATACAGTTTCAGTGCTATAAAAACTAGTTGCACTATTTCAAGCTAATTCTGAAAACAAATTGTGAGGCTCTGCAGAACTTTATACATATCACAAATGTTGAAATAATTTTATTTTGTCACTATATCCCCAATACAAAATTGGTCTGAGCAGAATCCTTTCCTTGAATGTGTTAAAATAAATAATAATGGTAATTAGATGTAAGCATTCAAACTTCCCGCCAATGTTTTTTACCCACCATGTGATATGATGAGCATACACCTCTGTCTCCTGACAATGCAGTGGTAGCAGTGGCTGCTGATATCTAGTTGATGGCATGTGGGGTCAGAAGTAAGAAAAAAAATTCCTGTGCTAGAAAATATGTAAGTTGTGAATGTAAGAATGGAAAAATAATATAGCCATGATATATATAATCTTTCTGCAATAAAAGCCAAGTAGTATGACAGGCTTCTAAGGGTAAATGGGATTTAGCTATTAACAAGGGAGAAGTTTCAGAAGCACCAAATCAACCAGATACTGGGCCTATGTTTTCAAACAAACCAAATTTGACCTCTGATTTTGTATTCATATGGACACTTAAAATGATTATCAAGAATGAGGTAACCCTTGGATAAGGTGCTGGGATTTTGAAGCGTACATAGTGGAAAAAAACGGGCATACTGGTTTTAAAGCAGAACTTGGTATATGCAATGAAGATTCTATGTACACGATTTTGAAACTTTAGCTGTGTAGTGAAATAGCCTACAGATTATTGACATAAATAGGGGAATTATGCTGCTTTCAAACATTTGGAATACTTTGCCTTGTATTTTTAAAATGTTAATAAGTTTAGTTTAAGATCATTCAGATGTGTCTTTCTAACTGTTGCAGTGAATCTGAATAGTTACAGCAGATATTCTCCTGGCAAAATCATATCAAGCAAGTTTGCCAGTAGGTAGCTCTGCAAACATCCTGAAGCTCCCAACTTCTAGAAAATGTAGACAGCTCTCCCTGAAACATCAGTGAAAGGGTGCTGTCTCATCAAACAGGGTGCATTCAAAGGAATCAGGAGTCTACCTATGCTTCTGGTACTTTTTGTATTGTTTTTCATATATACATATCCTCCTTTTTTTATCCTGACATTTTTGCATGATGGCTCATTGTTTTTAAGCTTATTCCCCTAAAAGATGAATGATCCAGAAGTGTGGAACGGCAGGACATGCCAAGATATAAATGAATAGAGCATGGTTTTACATGAAAGGGTTTCTGCCAGGTTTTCTACTGAAGTGTGCAAATTTAAATCTGTGGATCAATGCCCTGCTCTCTGCACACTCACTATTGGGTCACAACATACTGACAGTGACAAACTCCTGAGCGGACAAGCCCACTTAAAAATACTGTATGGAGGCACTCAGCAATAAAGGACAATTGCCTTCACAGCCAAGAACTACCAAGGACTTTTGAAGACTGATGACCAATATGGAATATCATTTTACATACATACTATACATCCTAATGCTGTTGCCATGCTGAATTGCTGAAATTGTCTCTGGTACAGGGAGTGATGTAACATTAGTTTTGCCCTCCACTATAGTTTCTGTAGAATTATTCCCAGCAAGATTAATTTGTGTGAGCTGCTCCACTGCAATTAACTTGCTCACAACTAGCTTTAGCTCTCCAAGATATTGTATACATATATCTGACATTGGAAAGCTTATAGCAGCTGGCATCACATTGGCAGTTTCCTCAGCAATATCAAAATATTCAAGCTGCATGATGCAATTACCAGAAGCAGTGGGAGAATATTTTATTTCTTCAGTCTCAGGCTTTTTTATGGTCTTTTAGCCAGTGGCTCACTGTTATGTCATTCACTTCATGAAGGACAACACTGTTATATGGATGGCTTACTTCTAAATTTTCTTCGAGGAGAAGCATCCATAGCTGTAAAGTCTCTAACCATCTGACTGATAATCTGTTTCTCCAGTACCCATGCTATATGCAGAAGAGAACTGATGGTTGTAGAGCTGCTTTAAGATGAGTCATTATTTGTTTACTTTTTCTTTAATAGTTTTGCCCAAATTTCACTGTTTATATCTACTGCTCAGTTACAGATTCTTGCCTAGTTTTCCTGATGTTCTTAATTTTAAATCTCTTCCAGCATTACAGCTCTCCAGATTTTTACCTGTTACCATCTGTTGATTTTTTTACCCAAATATTATTCATCTGTTTTCTAAATGGAATCTCATTGCAATATTCTGCCTGTGTTTCTAATCTTCCCATGAACCCTTGAATTATTTCTCCATTTTCAGCAGCGTGCTCAGCTCCTCCTAGTTTAATAGATCTGCAGATTTCATTAATGTACCATTTACTCCCTCTTCTAGCTCATTATTGAAGCTATTAAATGAGATCAGAAGTAATACTAATCTTTGTGTACTGCACTAAATGCGTCCCTTCAAAGTTATTGTTTATCATTACCCTTCATTGTTTGTCATCACCCTTCATTTCAGTCAACATGATAGTTCATTTCCAATTTGATTTAAGTTTGGGAACAGAATTTTGACACATTGGAGATGGGAGAAGAAAGGCTAATCAACAATCCAGCAGAGGCTTCTAATTAAGGCTCAATTTAGAGGATCAAAGTTAGGAGTCCTCTGCTGCAGCCACGGTGGAAGGTGGAAACTGTCTCCATAACTTAACTGAGAGCACTTTAAGCTCAGTGCTAAAAGAAGAAAACTGTATACTGCTAAAATTCAGATATATGGCAGTATAGCTTCTGCTCTCTATTCATTAATTTTGTATTATTATTAAAAAATCAAGTTTGTCTGGCAGACTTCAAAGTGTTTTAGTAAATTTGTTTTCTCAATAGCAACTCCATTATGTTGCCAGGGAGGGATGCTAAATTTATGAGTAACAATTACAAAGAGAACTCTCAGAAGATATGAACTTCTATCTTTGGTCGTTTCAGAGAAATACAGTCTTGCTTCCAAAGAAGCTATATCTTTCTACCATTCCTTGCACAGTGTAAAATTTCAGGAACAAGATTTTAATTTTCACCACCCCTTTAAAGTTCAATTTCTAAACTCTGTATTAAATACTATTAAACATATTTATGATACATCATTAGGAAACATCAATTCAGTGAGGAAAATCTCCTTTCCTCAAGATGCAATTCCTCTGATAATAATTAACCACCATGACTTATAATCCAACACAAAGCCTGTTCATATTTCACCTTTGTAAATATCTAGCATTTTGTAAAGTGAGGTTGCCAACCCTTAGCATCAGGGCCAATTACTCCTGCTCTTCATTGAAGTGCCAAAAAAATCTTTGTCCAAGTACATTTGGATAGCCAGGAACTGCTTGTTTTTTAATTATGAGTACTTGGTTTGAGTTCATTTGGTTACATGTAGTCTGTATCAGTGCAAATGTGAAGGCCTTAAACTTAGTCTGGAAAAATATTGACTCTAGATAGAACTTACAGGTCTCATAGTTTTATACATACATGTCCTGAACAAAACAATGGGAAAGTGAATATTGAAATGCAGGTTGGGGCCAGGTTATTTGTTGGATGTAGGGAAAATAGTCAGAAAGTTGGTGCATCCTGGAGGCCATCACATGCAGTGGGTCTAATGGAAATATAATTGCAAGTCCCTCCACTGCAATAAGGAGAAGATTCATGAATTTAGAAATACAATCAGAAATAGGATCACAAATGTAGAAATTAGGTTGCCAGAAAAGTTTGAGCTTAGTTGCTATAAGTGCAGCTTCTCTGAATTTTGAAGCTGTGCATCTTTCAGTATCTGTCTACTTATCTGACATAACCTGCTATCTCATTACTGTGAATCTGCCTTAACCTCTGAGGCAAATTTTGTTCACTCTTCCCCAGACTGCTTATGGAATATTTTCCTCCTACTCAATCTCTCCTAAAGCCCATCTCTGTCTCTGTTGATTCCTGATAGGGAATCAGCAGTGACACTTTTTAGCCTTGTTTTTATGGTTAAGCATTTTTATAAAACTTTTTATTGGATTTTTATTGCTACTATCTCCTTTCTGCCCCTCTCCCCCCTATTATTGAGTTACATGTTTATTATATCTATTGTGAAATTGAATTGTATTATTCTCTGGGAAAAGATTTAATGTCCCATTTTCAAAGGAGCCTAGTAACATTTAATGATGTAAAAAATAAGCATTATTACTCTCGTTCATTAATACTCATTAATCATGATTTAAGGTGTCCCTGATGAGTTTTACTGTAAACTGTCCTTACCTTGCAGATGAAAGCCTGAGGAGGCTGATTCAACCAGAAAACTTTAACTAGTTCATTGCATTGGTTTTTGATTGTCTATATAATAGATGTGAGGGATATGTATGTTTGTCTAGACATTGTGTCAGCATGTGTTTTGGGAATAAGTTAGTAAGTTGTACCTCATTTCCCCCTTTGTTCCTTTGTATTCAGGGTGCTTTTACCTTTCCTTTGAAAGACACTTGAGGAAATACTTGCCTGCTGTGAAAGCCCAATTTATTTTGCATTGCATCTGCACTGTCTGGTTCTGCAATGTGCATTTTGGAATTAAATCAGCTTCTCTGCATCTGCACAAAGGATTTTTTTTTGCTAAGAAGTTGACTCTTTTATTATGTGCATTTCTGGCAAAAGTATGTGCATTGACTTAAACAGTGGCTTTTCTGTGTATGTTAAGGTTTATTTTTTTCATTATCAAAGAAAGTGTCAGTTGCATGTAAAATGCTTTGGAGAAGTAGGTCCTCACCTAGAAAGATTTCAAAATCAAGAAGGTGCAAGTGGAGTAAAGAATAAAAAATACTACTGGTCATACATTACAGCCTAGCCATCCAATATGTGCAGATACTGATGTTGGCAAAAGCAGTGTGAATGTAGCGGTATAATAAATGCGGGAAAGCTCCAGTAAGTAAAAAAAAAAAAAAAAAAAAAAAAAAAAAAAATTGCAGTAGTGCCATCTAGTGTGCCAGGTGCTGCCGTTTTCTGGGAGGGGACAGTAAGCTACTTTCAACCCATCTCACTTGTTACCTGACTCTCTCCTCCTGCTGCTGCTCTCTTTTCAGCCTGCTGACAGGAGAGCAGTAACAGCATTGACAGAAGGTAGAGGAAGAGACCTGAGGGCTGTTTTGCAGATGCTGATTCTGGCACACATGCCATAAGGTTGTCATTGCTGCTCTAAAAAAATGAGCATCCACGGGGTTTTAAAGAAGGAGAAAGATGGCTTTTCTGTCTGTACTCCCATACAAATCTTGCTCTTCTACTCATTGGTTTCCCCTATGAAACATGTAATGGCTAAAACATCCTTTCTCAGCCACTGCAGGCAAGTTTTTTTGGTGTTGGGAAAGAAGAGAAAAATAATTTTGATGCCAGAAAAGAAGAAGGGTTGCTGGATTTTGAAGCTTACTGGAAGAGGAGGAAATTATTTTTTTTAAAGGAATTATGTTGAGTAGAGAGTCCACAAAGTCCTCTGTATGGGAGGTGGGAGATGAGAGCGAAGTGAAAGGAAACAGGGTTCTTTTCTGTGTACCAATGCTTTGTACTAGTAGGAGCCCTTTTACCGTGACCACCCTGAGCTTTTCCACTGCTGCCTTTTCCACTTTCACTAATAACTCACTGAACCTCTCTGCTTTAATCCTGAGATATGCAAAGTGCATGGCTTACCCTTCAGTGTGCGAAGCTGCACAGAGTTTATTTTTGTCTTCAGTTTAGAATCTGCTAGTAACAAGTGGAAGAGCGATCAAGCCAGAAAGCGTTGTCTGCAAAAGAAGATGGCATCTCCACAGCACACATAATGCTGCGTATTCACCTGTCCTCTGCAACTGGTGTCAGAGGATATTGCTTTTCCAGTTGGATTTGCTTGGGGTGCAGCTACAGCAGCATATCAAATTGAAGGTGTCAATTTTTAGCTGTCAAAGTGTTAAGGAAGTTTCAAGTGAATGAAAAGTCTGGATCCAGGAAGGAGAGTGTTTGATCTTTGCCTTGTTATGTAGACACTACATCTGATGCAAATCATGTAGCACTTCTATTTAAACACTTCTGACTTGAGCAGTAAGAAGAGTGTAAAGGATGTTTCAAATCTCAGAAATGTGGCTAGGTAATGGAAATGAAGGGGGAACCCTTCATTAGCTATTGAAAGCAGGGTAGAATAAAAGCAGATATAAGTAATTTTTCAACTGTTTCTTGCATATTTCCTTTCTGTAGAGCTAATTTAGGTAGATTACTATTGGCTATTCTGAGACTGGACAGGAGAATTGCCTCATCAGACATTGGTACTCACAAGAAGTCTTTAGTTAGAAATTAATCTCCAAAGATTATGAAAAACAATGAACTGAGAGTTTAACAGTTGGATCTGTGAAGATCATCCCCCAGGGACATGTGTCATGTTCCCAACTGAATAGAGGGGCTGATAAAGTGATTTGTTAAACACAATATGAAAAGGTGCTGCAGGTTAGGGAATGGAAACACATAAATATGTAAACACAGGGACACTCACAGCCATAACCCCTCCAAAATTTATCCTTTCCTAAATGTGTCTTTAGAAATCTTCAAAATACATACAGACCTGATTTTCTCATATTGTGCCCGGCAGCATGCAGGCACTTAAATCCCATTGATTTCTGTACCTAAATGGAAGTTGTAGATACTAAATTGTCTTTGAGGATGTAGCCTTTAGTTCTTGGTTATTGCTGAAATTGAGAGCACTTGCCCATGCTCGGTACCTTTTAACGAGCTCTGTTCACTTCACCTAATAGACTGCACAGCTCGCTGTTCCCAGGAAATCAATATTCTGGGCCAGATTCTAACTGGAGTCCTGCAATTCACACAGCTCTACTAACTAATTTTTAAAATGTGAATTGTGTGTGCATATAGAATGACATTATAATTTCCTGCCTTTTGAGTGTCTAGATGTGCAACTTTAATGTTCTCTTAATGTATTTTTAATGAGCTTTCTTAAGGCTTCTGAGTGGGGAAAAACGTAAAAAAAAAAAAAAAATCTATAATATGGTCTAGACACTACTCAAATGACCCTTTTCTTGCAGAAGTAAGAAACTCAACAGGGAATTCCTTCTCCTGAAAGCTTTGGAGGCTGTGCAGCTTCCGACTTAGAGGCAGCATGATTGAAGCAATAGTTCTTGTAGAGTCCAAATTCAGTTGCTGCACATATCACAAGATACCCAGTGGATGAGGCAAGGGCTGACAGGCTACTTTATTTTTTACTGTCAGCTATGTATTTATGCACAGCACAACCTTCTCCACTCTGTATATTTCAAAGCGCTAAAAAATCATACCAATTGTACTCTGCATGCTCAAAGTGCAGATTTCAAAGGTTCATGACTCAGTCAAATCAAAATCAATTTGCACCAGAACACTCAAAAGCACTTCTTCTTACTGAGGGCCATTTCTATGCTAAATTTCAACTCTCTGCTTGATTTTTTTTTTTTTTTTTTTTTTTTGAGAGGGAAAAGTTGCAAAAAATTCTTGTAATGTTAAAAGTGGTTTTCTTCACTTCTTTCGTATGCCAAATAGTCAAACTGCATTAAAAAAATTTCACTTTTTAGTCAGAGGCCAGGCCAAGAAAATTTCACTCCAAGAGGTGAAAGTACAAATGAATTAGAAGGAAGTGTACTTTGAAAAGTGCATGAAAACTTACACACTCTGGTCAGTAATATTCCTGCTTTACTAGCATTTGAATGGAATAGCATTCTATTTTGTTGTGTTGTAATAATCGCAGAGAATGGGGAACATGTATTATAATAATTTATATTATTCATTTGATGACATTTCATGTACTGATTTGGTGTCTAAGTTTCACCTAAGTGTTTTAAATGTAAAATCAGTTCCTTTTCATTGTTCTTTCCTGGCTCCAAAGCACACTAAAACTCTGGTTATGTCTACACTATGAAGTGCTGTGTAGCGTGGAGGTTTCTGAGCATACTTAGAGGTGCAAGCCTGGTTCATTGAAGCGGAGAGAGCTTTGTGCAGA